>OU026145.1:122224836-124812336 GCA_907269125.1 Eristalis pertinax
GGAATGAAATTGGTTGGCAATAGCGCCAAGACTAAAATGTGTATGTAATTTGTTCTTGATAACTCCAATGGCTTGATAACGGAGCCAAGATAGCGATATCTAGCCTGAAGTCCAACAAAGCTGCTGGAGCGGAACTCTTTAAAGCAGCTGAAAATGATCTGGTTGGGCGCGGGCACCACCTGACCCATTTAACTGCACCAACTATCGAGGGATCAGCCGCCTTAACATAGAGTACAAGATCCTCTATGCGGCTTGTGTGAACGCCTGAAGCCATCCGTCAATAACCTGATAGGACCTATCAGTGCGGTTTCAGGTCGGGAAAGTCCATTATTTTGTCCATTCCTGCCAAACTCGTCCGGTTGTGCAGGGTGACGATGGAGAACTCTGGCTGCTCCATCAAGGTCGGTAACGAAACCACCGAGACCTTCAATATCAACAAACACAAACGTCAACACTAGAGACACGATCTTCCAAAAGTCCATTCAACTTGATTGGACGAACACAGAGAGCCCTGAATGAGGCGTTTGCTGGCATTGAAGCGGAAGCGGCTAAATGGGTCTAGCGGTAAACGAGGGCAAAACAAAGTATTTGCTGTCATCACAGAAGGACAACAACATCGACGTCTCGAACAGAGCGTCATAATGGGCAACAGAAACTTTGAGGTAGTCAAGGACTACATCGGCCCTGCAGTAAACAGGGATCAAGTAAAGAATTACTCTTGCCAATCGCTGTTTCTTTAGGCTCAAGAGGCAATTGAGTAACAGAGCCATCTATCGAAGCACCAAGCTGATTTTAATCCCTGTCCTGCTCTATGGCGCAGAGATATGGACGCTATTGAAAGCGGATGAAGAAGCTCTTGGTCGTTTTGAGAGAAAAGTTCTACATGCGATCTTTGATCTTGTTTCCGTTGATGTCGTCTGGAGGAGGAGATTCAACCACGAACTTGTTAAGCGTATTCGGATCCAACGCTTAAGATGGCTAGGTCATGTAGAGCGGATGGACACCACAGCTCCGGCCCGAAGAGTCTTCGATTCCGAGCTATTGAGGCAACGCAACAGAGGACTCCTCTAACGAGATGGCGCACACAAGTGGAGAAGGACCTCAACCAACTTCGTGTGCGCAATTCGAGGCAGCTGGCGAAATATCGTGATGGCTGGAGAGACTTGTTGGTTGAGGCCCAGGTCCACACAGAACTGTAGCGCTAAACAAAGAATGTCTAACATTTACGTGTAAACTGCACATAAAATGAGTGATGAACTCAGCAATTTAACATCTAATTTGAGAAAGGCACCGACCACCGACAATTGCGTTAAAACGTCACCCCAGACGACCTATTTTTGTTGTCTAGTTAAGTGAGATTCCCGCGAGGTCATTCGAAGTCCGAATACTACGCAGGAAGTAATAAAACATGCAGTTAACATAAGACCGATATTTTATTACTACTTAATTAAAAGTTACATGTACATTTTTAATCTATAAACCTTTATATACAAAGTTACAGTTGTTTTTTTTCCTTTTTATTTCAGTACTACATTTTTTGACCACCAGGCCCAAGGCCATTTTGTTGATTTGCTACACCATTCTGCATTCCCTGTATATTCCCCATCATACCGCCACCACCGGCTGCACCTGGCCCAGGATTATCGTTCGGTCCCGTATCCATGCTTTGCGTTCCATTCACAGCATTGAATAGTTTTGTACGTTTCCGTGTGTAATGCTGCCAAAGCAATATCGCCTGATCGTCAATGAACTTTGAACATTGTGCATTGACGATTTCCCGACGAAAATGCTCGTATTGAAGTAAATCCAAGAAGTACAGACACATCGGATACATGAGATATTTAGCATACTCTGGTTCTCTCCAGTATTGAAGGTATTTTAGATAATTTATGAAGGCCTGATCTTTGAAGTATCCACGCTGTGCTAAAACTGAAGAGAATTTATCAATAAAGTTTATGTCAAGTTTGGTTACAGGCATGAAGTTGGAAGAAATGTATGCGATTTTTAATTTTTTTTTTGTACGATTGGTGAGGTGGATAAGGTAAGAATTCAACTCCAATCATGGGAGTTAAGGAACTCAACAACATCCTTTGATGGATAAAAGCCGGAAAATAACGAGGGGGATAGTACTGTATATCAATTAGAAATAAGAGAGCAAGGAGATATCCAAATACCTCCCATGTCCCTTGATTTCATCAGGCAGCGTTTTTTTATACGACGTGTCTGTGACTACGTGTGAGTTGTTGTGAATAGCCGAAACCCTTATCCGATCGGGGAAATGGATCCGTGGATTTTGTAAAAAAAAATATGAAATGCAATGGAATTCCACAACGCTCTCATTTTTTGTGGTCGTGGACAAAGGATATTTCTGGCCGAAGTTGGATATTTCATTGCTAACTTATTACTGATGTCAAAAAGGTGCAAAAGGGGACTCTGTATTTAAAACTGGACCTTCTTTGACAAAAACTTCTTGATGTCAATATGCGTTTATTTTCTGTCTTCTCAAACACTATAGTGAATGAAGGGACGCTCTCATTGTTTAAGTGCAAATATGATCCATGAATTGTCAGTAGTGATGGGTCAACTCGAGATCATAAACCGGGTCAACATGAGTTACATCCAAACCGAGTTAAACCGGTCATAATTGTAAGTGTTCCATCATAATGTTGAGCCACTGCACATATGAAAATTGTATTTTATCCGAACCATTTCTGCTGTCTCATTCAATGCCTAGTTGGAGTTCAGTATTGGTTCTGTTTCTCATGACATCGTCATGGTGGCAGTGTGGCAAGTGGTTTTCTTGCGCTTCTCAACTTGTTTCTTTTTGCACATACATATGTAAAGGGTGTTTTTTTTTATAGGTATATAACTTTAAGTTGGCAACACTATTTTAACTGGCGGCCATTTTGTCAGCTGACAAGTGATTTATTTTTAGTTTGGTTTGGCATTTCAACATAAATAGACTGATGCCTGAACGGCTTTTTGTGGCTTTTTTGTCCAAATTAATTTTGAAAATCATGGTTCTTTTCGAAATACGTATCGTGCATGGATACGTCAATAAACAAAATTGCCGTATTTGAAGTGATGATAATTATCAAGTGTATTTTGAGACACCGTTACATCCACAAAAACTGATTGTTTGATGCTTTATGGGGTGGTGGAATAATTGGTCCGTACTTCTTTAAAAAATTATGCTCGCCACAACATTACAGTCAATGGTAACCGCTATAGAGCCTTGAATACTGACTTTTTTGTTTATCAATTGAACAACCACGATATGCAGGAGCTGTGGTTGGCTTGAGCTATGACAACATGTCACACAGCTCGTGCCACAATTGATTTATTGAAGGAAACGTTTGGTAACCGCATAGTTTCAGGTTACGGTCCCGTGACTATATCTGAATGTTAGTCTGCGCCGATAAGCCAGAAACGATTGACCACTTGGAGGACAACATTCGACGCGTTATTGCCGATATGCGACCACAAATGTTGGAAAAAGTCATCGAAAATTGGACCTCCAGATTAGAATACGTCCGAGTCATATGCCAGAAATCATATTTAAAATATGCCAGAAGATTTTCTTTCGAATAAAGTAAATTTTATTTTAGTGTTATTCCATTTCAAAGTTCCCCTAAAAAAACAACAACTAACCTGAGATGAGCCTGAATTAATTTGACTTCTGCAAAAAAGAATATATTTTGAATTGACTACCAATCAACAAATTAAATACAGCGGAGTCTCACTTATACGAATATTAGGGGAACAGAAAATGTTACGTATAAGTGAATACAATAAAATTCGTGAAGAGACATCATTTCGGTTACAACGACGAAATGAAAACCTTAGGTTGGTTTGCAATACAACAATTAGTAAACAAAAATCGTTCGGATAAAGCGACAATCGCTTATAACGACGACATGTTGTCTTCTGCCAATGGTAGTTAGGAGCGAATTCGACTGCACTTTTTATAAACGAATAGTACCAGGGTTTACTGGAGTATCGCCGGGGAACGACACGTTTTTCGTACAGCTAAATATTACTTGTAAGTGAGCTTCGAATAATTGAGACTGTTTTGTTTGAAACCGAGTTAGTCAACTCGAGTTACAACTCGATTCGCTTCAATTCCAACTCGGTTTAAGAAAGTTTCCGTTTGGCACATTACAAATTGTGATACATTCCACTCAAAGACAGTCCTTCATGCGGCCTGCATCTTAACGAGACTTAACCAGACACATACATTATGTCTTTGTCACTTTACGTCGATGCTGCGTCGTTATGATTCTTTTCCACAATGACGAAGATTTCATTTCGGTTCACCCCTGCTTCAAGACAGATCTTCTTTAAATGGCACTAGCTGGAGCTACATATTTAACTAAGTACTACGTATCCTTAGGTTGGGTTAGGTGAGAGTGGATGACTGCAGAAAGCAGTTACACTTAGGCCACTGATGCATCGCGGCTCCTAACATCGGAAACAGTTGGTGCTTTCAATGAAGCGATTTAGCTGGCCTATGCTGGCGCTGTTTAACTCGTTTAGATTATTGAAATAGTAGGTTCCTAGGCGTAGGTACTTAGGACTTGCTAGAACGCTGCACGAGCAGAGTATAAGAGTCTTTAGTAAGGGTCTGCTTAATCTGTACAGATAGAGTGATCGTTTCAGATTTAGTGCCAGCCATAGTTCCTCTGTTTTAAGGCAGGTGGTGCCTTCTAGCCATTTGTGATTGGTAGCTTTGATTGTGTGCATCTTCAGGAGATGATAGGTTGTAGCAAACGATATGAAAGGTGGGACTCCTCCTGTCACGAGAGAAGAAGTTGGGAGCACACCTGGCTAGTTCATCGGCGCTACAATTGCCCGATATGTCACAATGTCCCGGCACCCACGTGGAGTGTATGTTGTAATGCTCCCCCAACAAGTTAAGATACAGCCTGCAATTAAGGAATGTTTTTGAATTCAACATGAGATTGTACAGGAATTTGATTGCGGTCTGACTGTCCGAACATATCTCGTTCGGATCTGGTGATATCTCGTTAGAATATTACATTGTTTTTTCGCTTGAAAGACGCTACAGGAAGCTTCCACATTGAGGTATCCGTATTGAGATCTTTAAAATAGACACCTACCTCTTCGTCCGTATTCGATCCGTCTGTGAAGATGCTCAGGGCATCAGCCAGCGTTTGATTGTCAGACATTCAATACGATCTGGATGGAACGCTGGTGGTGAATTTCTTCTCGAAGATAACTTGGGATAGTAGGCTGTCAGTGTCGTTAGGCAGGAAGTTCAATTTGTTAGGAATGGTCGAGTGACCGATGTTAAGTTCGGACCACAATCGAAGTGTTTTGAGCTGCAAGACTGTGTTGGCTGCTATTTATATGTTTGCCAAATACTTCCAGCGATGGAAGTTGGAGGAGAATACTTTGTGCGTCTGTCGGAGTGCTTCTCTACAGTTTATAGCTTCGTTTAGTGCTGTCCACCAAATTGAGACCCCATAGGAAGTGTTGGTCTGATAATCAAGATAAAAATTGAGATAACCGATGCGTGGTTGTAGTCTCCATTTACATCCAATGGCTTTTTTACAGCTAAAAAGGGCGGAAGAATCCTTCCTGACCCTATTCTGGATATTGAGTTTCCAGCTTAGCTTGAGACCCAGAAATTTCGCACTGGTGGTTAGTTGTGGAGTAGTGCCACACAACGTGGGGGGTCGAACTGAGGGATTTTGTATCTTCTGGTGAAGAGTGCAAGAGCCGTTTGCATGTTTGTGTCCATGCTTCCAGCTTATCGAAGGCATTCTGCATTATTTTTCTGTGGATATCAATATCATCCGCACAGGCAATGACTTTGAATCCTGCCTCTTCCAGTGTAAATAGAAGCTCATTGACTGCTACGTTCCAAAGAAGGGGTGGAGTGCCTCTATTTTTTTTTTCAATTCAATTAATTTTTTATTCGCCGTTTCCTTTAACATAGTTAACATAGTTTTGTTATCTGCAAAGCCGGAAGGGCTTGGTCGACTTCATAATTGCAACATTGTTGCCCCTGCACTGCACAAAATATTCTGTCTATGTATTTATGAACAAAAATACTGCCGCAGGTTTGCAGCAGGCGAGTATTATCAAAAACGTATTCATAAATGAAACATACGTAAGTAGGCGATGCAAAAAGTTTTGTGACGTTTCATTCTATCGCTATTCGAAATACGATTCACAATGTTACTCATGTGTTTTCGTTTGCCATATTTCCCTGCAATCCTGCAACAAAATAAAAATCACTGCGAAGTTGATCGCAGTTTGACTGTCACATTGCTTTTATGAACGCAGTTACTGACTGCTGTCGTGCAAAGGTAATGCAGCTTATTTACATTTATGAACGCAAATCTTGCAGGGCTGCCGCAGAGTGACGTTTATGAACTCGGCCCTTATCTGCAGAAAACTGGTTGCAATTATAGACATTATGTTATGTTAAGTTTCGATTATACATGTTACAATTATACAATCAAAATTATACTCCTCTATAGGTCATAGCATCCCCCAGGTAAGAGTGGATTAACCTGCTGGCGAGTAGCTGATGAATGAAAGGACTACGTAGCCTACTTGAGAGTAAATCTCGACCGGTCTTAGTCTCTCTCATATGATAAATCTGAAGGAGAGTGAATGTTAACAAAAGTTTCTTGCTGTTACTTCATCACCGTGTCACCCTTTTTTCCCGTAAAATTCAATTAAAATCGCACATTTTCTCAAATAAAATTCATGAAAAAAGAAAAAAAACATGTCAAAAACTTACAATTGAGATAATTTGGATTCGCCAGACATTGAACAAACTCCAATTCTACTTGCCATCGTAATTTTTGTTGATCTTCCGATTCGATAGCAGCTGCTTGCAATAGGAAATAACAAAATTGAACATACAAAATGCTGATAAACGCAATCAATGTATGCATAATGTGAAAGTGGTAGTTAAAATATTTTTTTTTTTGAAACTTCATTTCATTACACAAATAGTAAACAAAGATAAACAGAAAAGAGATTTATAAATATATCGCTAAGAACACAAAAATTACTGTAAAGATATGCCAATGGTTAAAAGAGGATAGAGAAGGGATGTTAATCAATTTTATGTTTTGAAGATTTATTTGTTTTTTTTTTTCGATAATAAAACGAAGTGCATTTTTTTTGAATATTTTTTTTTTGTAAAAAATAAATATAATTGAGTTGGAGATATTCATTTAAGTCTTATTTATGGAGTTGAACGGACAATATCCAGGTAACCATTGAGGTCTATACGCAGTGATCGACAAAAGTCTACATACGACCCCTAATTTTGCAACCTGGAGAGCTCAGAATCTTTATGGAAAAAAAGTAATGATGCAGTTCTGCTTTAAATCTGTTTTTATTAATACACCACAATAAGATAAATTATTTTAACATGAACTTGGGAAGTAATTCACAAAAAAAACTACTTAGACAAAAGTCTACACACATTCGGGATCTTATGGTTTATCTTGTTGCATGCAGATTGATGACAAAGGAAAATTGCCGTTTGAATGTTGCATTTGCGCGATATTTCGGACATCAGATAAATTGTACTCGGTATGTATTGTATTATTTTTATATTACTACATCTTTATTAATTCGTAAGTAAATTACAAAATTAATAATAGAGGAAGAGCCGAGACATGCTGACATAGTGCCGAAAGTGCTGACATAGTGCTGCTCAAGATTTCGCGATTTTCAAAGTAATCGAGAGATCCTACGGCAAAAAAATGGTGGTACTAACCGACAGCATCTCTGCACAGAACGCTTTAAGGAACATCAATAACTCGTGCGCAGTTGTTGAATCCAACCGAGATAAGATACTCTCAAGAGGAAATAGTCGGAATTGTAGGTAACGAGGACGACGATGCTGTCGCCAAAGCCGCTATCGAAGAACCTATTTACAGCTGACAAAGCCGTATATCCCACCGGAGCCGGAATAAGCTTAAAACTTACATCAGACTAAGTATGTGCCACACCAACCTCACCCACAAGGACCTAATCACTAATGAACCCCAGCCAATCTGCCATCTTTGCAATATTAATCAGCCGCTTACCATAAACCATCTCCTCTCTTGCCAACAAGTGAATGGCACATGTAATAAGATTCGTAACCAAGATTTAATCGACCTGCTAACCGATATAAATTGTGACAATTTAAATTGAAGAAATTTGGAAATGGTTGCAATTGGAAGTAGTGGGCCCTCAAAGAAGCCTAATAGCCGAGATGTCAGTTTTATAATCAAAGAGGTACACAAAAATACCAAAAGTGAATACCACAATATAGTCTAAGGAGCTGGCAGAATGATCACATACAATTGTACATTCAAGAATAGATTAAAGGACTCTCAATAAAAACGATCTACATAGCAAAACTCCAAGCAAAAACCCGAGTAAATGAAAAAAACCGAAAGATGCGCTTAGAATTTGCACAGAAACACATCGAAAGGGGAATGGATTTCTTGAAACTAAAGCTTGGAGAAAAAAAAAAACATCAATGGATCCAAGAAAAAATGTGGTGGCAGTGTGATGGTTTGGAGTGGTGTAGCTGCTTCTGGCGTAGGAAATTTAGTCTTCATTAAGGGTAACACGCGGATCGCTATCAATACATGACTATTGGGAAACAAAATCTGATATCATCCGTCGATATGAGTTTAATTTTCAAACAAGACAATAACCGCAACCAAACTGCTCATATGTTCAAAGATTGACTGATTTACTATGCGTCAAGTCAATTATACACACCGCCTCAAGCACCGGACGTTAACGTTATTGTTTACGCTAATTCGTCACTAAATGCCACATCAGCAGAATATGCTGATTCCAGCACAAGCAATGGTGATTTAAGAATAACTGCCGCTTCAGCTAAAGCTGCCGACTGCCGCACAACCGTCTTGGGTCATTGTTTGTTTACTGCTTCGTCATACGAAACCTATGTATAAATATCAGGGCATTTTGTTCAATAAAGTCTCTCTCAGTTTTCGTATTAAAGGGAGTCGTTTTACTTGAAACAAGTGTTTCAATAAACAGTTATCGAATATGAGAGCTTCTGGAACGTAAAATAAGAAAATATCCCATAAATGGTGCCCCCATTCTAAAACAGAAGCTCAAATAATGGCAAATCATAAACGCCTACGAATTAAATAATTTAGTTGCTTCACCGGCAATATTCCTAACCACCAGCTGTAAACAAATGTGTATCAAATTCTCTCGCCTTCGCCTTGTTCACAACGCGCTGACCCATCAACTTGCTACGAAAGGAGCCACTACCGATCTGAGCTGAGTGCGGTTGTCTTATTGACATCCTACACACTCTCGGACAAAAACTATGCCCTACTCCCATCCGACTCAACGCCCGTCCTCCATCCTAAAAATGAACACACACAATTTATGATTTTCTCAATAATTTCGTCCCAATGAACATCAAACAAATTAACCATCTACTTAAAAGTACAAATATTTTAATCTAGCTTAGTGCCGAAAGCCGTTGTAGCTAGTTCCGCTAGTTTTAAGTAAACATGTAAATTTAAATTTTTAAAAAATATTAAATTAATTTTTTTTGTTTTTGTGAATTACTTTCTGAATTTATGTTAAATTAATTTATCTTATTAAACTTATTTTATGTATATTGTATTAATACAGACAGAACTGCATTTTTCCTTTCTTTCCATATAGTTTCTGAACACACCAGGTTGCAAGATTAGCAGTCGTACGTGAACTTTTGTCGATCACTATATATTTGACTAATTAAATAAATCAAATTATGGATCCCTGTACTCGTAAGTATTCAGTGGCTCGTTATAACATGAGTTGCTAATAATGACCAGCACGTTATCCAAATCGGACTCTACAATACGATCAATGACTATTGGCCGCATGCGAATTCAGATGATCTGCATGGGAACATTTTCGAGACTCAATCATGCTCGATGATCGAAGCTTTCGCTCGGCACGTAATGATGTTACATTCCTATAGGGTATTTAACCAGCTAAAATCCAAGAAAAATTTGGTGATTCAAAAGGTCTGCAACTAACTTGATCGATTCAAGGGTTCCGTAAAGGGCACGTCTACAGAGCGTAAGTCGATAGTGGCCTCCAAACGACTTGACCAACTGCCAGAACCAACTTGATACATTTCCGACTCCTGGATTCCGCAAAAGGGAACGCATACAGAGCAACATATGTCAATAGTGGCCTCGAATCGACTTTACTGTAACGTCAAGACGGTTAACCAAACCCTGTCTGTAGAGGCTTTTCCAGCAATGGGTCGAATCTGAACAAAGATGACGTATAATTAAATGAAAACTTATTTATTTTTGTGACACATAATCAGAAATTGAAAAAGTCGAACGATATTTTGGTCAAACAAATGCCTACACGACATTTTTGCTTGCCCTTAAAAACGTTGTTTGTTCCCTAACACAATTGCCAGTGATTCAGAAGATCCAAATGAACGTGTTGATCGTGAGATCAATATGCATTAGACAAAAAGATTTTGCCAACTCACAACTCAATTATATTCCATATATTTAAAAAAAAATAATTTTATATATTTTCTACTTACTCTTACCTTTTCCATACATTTTTGCCATAATGAATGGAAAAGGTTGATGGAACTGAAGATTTATTTAACTATTATTTTTTAGTTTGAAACCAATGAAGGTTAAAATTAAACGAACATAAAACAAAATATAAATAAAACACTTAAGGAACGTTGTTGTTTCTTGTGTTTTTTCGTTTTTTGTTTGAGAATAAAATCTATTTACAATTCGAAGGAAATAACGTAGAGAAACAAAAATCTGGATGAAGAAAACTAACGCGAATTTTTCAGTATAAAATTGTGTAGGGAAACATTCTATGGACTATGCATATAAATAAACCCAAATACCACACAAGTGAGTTGTTTTCTTGCTTTGATTTTACTGTATTTCTACAAACCGTATGAATTCATCGCCCAATTTTGAAACAATTGAGATTTCTTTGTTTATTTTTTTTTTGTTTTTGTTATTTATTCGATATGCTTAAGACTTAAAGAAACATTAAATGTTTTTTTTATTTTGTTTAATAATTCCGAATGCGGCTAAAGTTGCACTTTTATTCTTACACTTTTGACAGCTAATTTGAAAGTGACACGAGAGTGTTCACACTTTCCGGTGTCAGTTTTTGACTGACACAGCACAGGGATGTTTGTATTATGAGTGATGGTGAATTTGCAAGAGTTGATGGTTTTTTTAATTGGATTATTAGGCAATATTAATGTTTCTTTCAGAAATGAATTTGAGTAAGGTCGTAAAGCCGCGTGACCACTTGAAAAATGTAACTAATGCTATGTGAAAAGCGGCGTTCACACTCAATGATTTGTCGATACGATTTGCTTGATGTCAAAATGGAAAAATGCTTTGTCTACCGTGCCACAAGATTGTTAACTTGTGCGTTCATACTGACAATTTGGCCAATCAAGCACGGTTGTCAGGCACGTATCGACAAATTGTCTAGTGTGAACGCCGCTATACAGATGATGCCCGTTTCACAATGCTGCGTTGATGCGTCGCCTCATTTTTCAAACCACACAATACAATGGTTCCATGCCATTCAATGCGTCGTGCTACGTTTTTATTTTTCTCAGAAAAATTAGTGTGGTGAGAACAACGTAATCTCACGTCACAAAGCGATGTAATCTCTTACCAAAATGTTCAACATGCTGAAACATAGGTGCTTCTTGACATTTCCCTGTGTTTACTAAATATTTTCTTTGGGCGCGAAAGAAAAAACAGCTGATGGTGACACACTCATCCCTCAAAGCAAATGTCGTAACCAGCACGTAGTCGAGGCACCAACCCAGCATTGGGAAACGGGCATAATTGATTTTAGGTGAAATAGAGTCTAATATGTGAACTTCTGAAATTGTCCATATTTTATGTACATGGCGCTAAATTAATCATACTATCGGAAGAGGTTAGAATTTTTGTAAATGCCGTCGTCAATCATATTTGACATTTCCGAACTAAACAGATGTAGTATGCAGTATGCAACAGACAAGCAATGGACCGCTATACTCCGCAAAAGCGTGGAAAGATTGTGTCGATTTTTTTGACCAATAATCGGTTGGTGGTGTTAGCGCACCTTGAATTCCGATGTCGATTTCATAATCGTGTCACGCCAACTGTGCAAACATTTCGGCGCTTAGCTACTCGACTGGAATAGACTAAAACCAAAGGAGAGGGCTGAGAGGATTGGTCTTTCGGCCGAAAATATCGCGGTTGTGGAGAACATCGAAATCGAAACATCAACCAGACGACGGGCCACGCAATTGGGCATAACACAGACCATGATAAACTACTACGACTTTTTACGACCGGAATCGGATGAGCGGGACTTGGTGAACATGTGGTTTCAACAAGATGGTGCAACCGCACACACAGCATGACCCACAATGGATATTGCGAAGGAAGCGGTTCCTGGTTTGGCGATTGCCAGCAAGATCGATCGCCCGATTTAAGTTCAGACCATACTTCTTTATTTTGGGCTACTTGAAGTCGTGGGCTTATGCTAACAAGTCTCAGAAAATCGCAGCCCTTAAGGAATGGAATGGAATGCGAACAGTTAACACCGGAAATCTTGCGAAATGTCATGGAAAATGCGATAAAACGGGCACAAATGTGTATTAATACTGCCTACAGCCATTTGGCGGATATGATATCATCTTTTCCACTTAACAAAAAAATCACTCAAAATCGTTGTTCTTTTTTATTTTGTAAAAAAAGCCATTCAAAAAAAATGCATGATTAATTTTGCGCCTTTCTTACGTGCCACAAAAATTAGAGCAAAAAAATAGTTTTCCTTACAGTTTGAAAGGTGCTATTGTATTTTTTATAAAGAAGACGCACTCTCGCTCTCTTCTGGCGGGCTGAGAAATGTCAAAATAAATATTGGCAACTGTTTATCTTCTCTCCATGATTCCAAATAATTTAAAAGAATGCTTTATTGTAATTCAAAAATAAAATAATACGAAAAACTGGCACAATAATAAATCAGTCCGAGCAATATGAGCAAAAAGGCACCACCTAAAAGCAACAAACAGCTTTCACTGAGCTCGTTTCTAAACTACAGTGAACTCAAAAAGAATCCACCAAAGATGAGGGAAAAAGGTATGAATAGTTGCACAGAATAACGAGCATGGTAGTTAACAACCTTTTTAGCTTGCAGCTCTACAAGAAGCGCATTAAATGGCAGCGCCCATCCAGTTGGTTTGATTAAGAAGAAAGTCAATGTCCTATGCCTGGAGTCGTCCGACGAAGAAACCAACGATTTTGAGTACAAAGTGCCTATAAGTACGAAAAGTTTCAAGCCCGACAACATGAATACATCGTCACCGAAAAGCCCACTGAAACGTGTTGGAAAGTCCATAAACTTTGGTGACAAACTACCTCTGACACCTGTAGAAAATAAGGGATTCCTCAAACATGAATTGTCCTCATTTGAAGTGTCTCCAGAAAAACTGAGTATCGATTCGATAGATGAAATAATTAAAAACGATGCTGTGTACACAAAGGCATTGTCAACAATCAACAAAAATATCGAAAAACTAAACAACACTGGAAAGACAAAAACCCCACCCTCGTCGCCACTTGGCAAACTCAAACTAGCTCGCCCTGTGCTTGTGGATAGCAAAGTGAATCACAAGAGTGCATTGGACTTCTTATCACAAGCACAACCTGAACCAAGATCAAATGGAGAGGGCCTCGAATTTAGCAAAAAACCCAACGATGTTCCGGTTTCGAAGACGATCGCTTCGAAATCATTTTCGGATAAATCCGTCGCCACCGACATTGATTTGATGGCAGGGCAGTGCAAAAACTGTGCGTCTTTAGGGGAATCTAAAGACTCGAAACCGTTTGTCGTGTTCGAAAGCGATTTAGACGATTATCTGGCGAATGTTGTGCAAAGTGATGACTTCAAAACGAATGTCACCAAGGACAGCGATCTAGTACTTGCATCGAGTCTTGCGTTTTTCAAATCAACTCACATGGCTCTTGTGGAGAAGTATTGCAACATAATCGATCAGATCCCGTCAGATTTCTTCAAGACTGTGGACGGGTTCAAGCCAAATACGTTCCTTAAATTGAAAATATTGCGTCAAAAATTCAAGGCCAAAACGAAGCTCATTCAGAATACGCTGCAAAAACGGAAAGAAGAGAGCGAGAAGCAATTTCAGAATCTCCCCGATCCCGACGATGAGGATGAAATCAGACCTGTTAGAAAACTAAAGCAGGAACCAAAATCTGAAGCACCGTTCGCTGCCAGCTATCCAGATGCGGAGGAGGAAGATGAACTGAGGCAAGCAGAGACCGAGAGGAAAAGTAAAGAATCCCTGGATATGTTCCCGGATGAAGATGAAGAAGAAGAAATACGTCGAATGGAACAGCCTAAAGCTGTTAAGCACTTCCCAGCACATTACCCCGACGAAGATGAGGAGGAAGAGTTACGACAAGCTGAGAGGAAAACGAAACAAACGCCACATTCGAGTGACTACCCGGATGAGGATGAAGAAGAAGACATTCGTGCTATGGAGCTATACCGCAAATCGTTTGGCCAAGATAACCCGAATCCTCTTAAACAGTTCCCCGAAAGAGAAAGCAAAGCAGTCTGCTTACTGAATCAAGATGACATCAGAAAAAGAGAAGAACTCATCCATGACCTGTGTGAAGACGACGACTTCAAATCGCACTCGGTCATTTCCATAGACGACGACAGCCTGCCGCCTGCTCGCGACGCCGAGGACGACTGTGAATTGGATGAGTTCCTGGAAAATATCCGAGATCATGAGGATATCTTACACGGCAAAAAGTCAGACTTCAACGAGTGCATCTACAAGGACTTCGATGACATGAAGGTAGAAACAGCCAGCAAAATGGACACAGGCCAGCGAATAAAATTCAATGAAACAAAACCGGCCCCCGTAAGTGCCGTCGACAAGGACGGCTGGCAGGTGTACGACTTTGAAAAATTCGAGAGCGCATCACAAGTCTTACCAGCAAAACACAAGAACCACAACTCAGTTGTCCATGCGGGTAGCGTCATAGACATCGACAGCCCCACAGCATCGACCAGCAACAACCGGTTCGGCGCAGGAACACCCGGTTCATCATTTGCATCATCGCCAGCCTGTAGACCGACCATTTCGGGCCTGACAAGCAATTCTGCGCAAAAGATTAAGGGCAACTTTCATTCCAACATTCACAATGACGGCATCACTGGTGAGTTCGATGGCGTCAATTACCCACACTCGGAAAGTTTGATGGAGGCTTTGCGATTTAGTTTCGGCTTAAAGTCATTCCGGCCGAATCAGTTGCAAGTCATAAACGCTGCTCTGGTGAACAACGACTGTTTCGTCCTGATGCCGACAGGTGGTGGCAAATCGTTGTGCTATCAACTGCCGGCCATCCTTGCAGAAGGTGTAACAATCGTCATCAGTCCCCTGAAGTCGCTCATTCTCGATCAGGTCAACAAACTGAATTCCCTGGATGTAAGTTGGTGGGCAAAAATTGTCGTGCTTCTACTGATGCTGATGTATATTTCTTTCAAAGATTTACGCAAAGAATTTGTCAGGAGAGCAAACGTTAACCGACGTCCGAGGTGTCTTTGTCGACTTGGAATGTCAGCCGCCACGGATTAAAATACTCTACGTTACGCCAGAGAAGATCTCAAGCTCTGCGAAGTTTCAGGTAAGTTTCCATGCATGATTTTGCAAAGGGTCAGCTGACGGGAGTGCATTTTTAGGAAATTTTAGACACACTATACGGCCGTAACTGCATTAGTCGCTTCGTCATCGATGAGGCACATTGTGTGTCACAGTGGGGCCATGATTTCCGTCCAGATTACAAGAAACTCGGTATCCTGAGGCGACGATTTCCCAACGTGCCAACGATGGCGCTCACAGCTACTGCCACGCCAAGAGTTCGAATAGATATCCTGCGGCAATTGGGCCTGAATCACTGCAAATGGTTTCTGTCGAGTTTCAACCGTGAAAATCTCCGCTACACAGTTCTTCCGAAGAGGGGCGCAAAAACGATTGAGGATCTCAATAAATTCATCAAGTCGAAGCCCCCGTCAGCGAGTGGCATCATTTACTGCCTTTCGCGCAAAGAATGCGATGAAGTCGCCGCGAAGATATCTGCCTTTGGTATCAATGCGGCAAGCTACCACGCTGGTCTGACAGATAAAATTCGAGAGTCCCGGCAGAAGGACTGGCTGACCAATAAGTTCCGTGTGATATGCGCTACCGTCGCCTTTGGTATGGGCATTGACAAACCCGATGTCAGGTTCGTGTTGCATTACTCAATGCCTAAGAGTATCGAGGGCTATTATCAGGAAGCCGGTCGTGCGGGTCGCGACGGTGAGCTAGCTCACTGTGTGCTGTACTACAACTATTCGGATATGCTGCGGTATAAGAAGATGCTTGATAGTGAGATTTATTCTTGAGATGGTTTGACAAATTAAAGAATCTTGCATCGTTTACAGGTGACAGATCGACGAACTATGATGTCAAGAAGATTCACATTGACAATTTGTACCGGATCGTTGGCTATTGTGAGAACGTGACCGAGTGTCGGAGAGCACAGCAGTTGGACTACTTCGGTGAGCACTTCACAAGTGAACAGTGCTTGGCGAATCGCGAGACAGCATGTGATAATTGTTTGCGCAAGAAAGACTATAAGGTAAGTCTTGTCTGGTGATCTAGAAGTTACAGATCAGAAAATAGTAAGATTTCCCTCGCCCCGTGTGAGAACAATGACAGACACGCCGTACTCGGCTTCCGCGTATCGAGGAAATCAGTAGGAATTCAAAGGTTTAGTGTATTGAGTGAGTGAGTCTCTAAGAGGGTATGAGTGCACGTTCAGAAGCCGTCAGAGTGGCAGCAGATGTGTATCCCTACATTGTTGATGACTTTAAAAAACATTCTAACACTACAGCACATTTCGTTTCGTTCTCATTTCGTTTTTAGGAACTTGATGTTACCGATGACTGCAAGGTTGCAGTACGCGCAGTGAAAGACATCTGTGCTGGTCGATCCAGGTTTACTTTATTGCATATCGGTACGTAAACGAGTCAATTCTGAATCGTAACACTTCCACTATATTCCACCGATTCATTTACAGCTGATGTCCTTAAGGGATCCATGATCAAGAAGATCATTGACTGCAAACACAATGCAACACCGTATCATGGTCATTTCAAGAGTTGGGACAAAGCGGACATTCAACGTCTTCTTCGGAAATTAGTAATCGAAGAATTCCTTCGCGAAGATATGATATTTGCCAAGGACATCCCGCAGGCGTACCTCTATCTCGGACCGAAGGCGCAAAAGCTTATGACAGAAAACGTGAGAATAATTTTCGCCATCATACGGACAGAAAAGGCGGCTCAGAATGCAACGGACATCGATGCACCCACCAGTGCAGATCCGAAAGCCCGCGGTCTGCCCGAACTCAAGTCCATATCGGACCGGTGTTACACTGAACTGCTGGAACTCTGTAGGTCTATCGCGGCTAGCAAAAATGTCACAATGGCTAGTGTGATGAACATCCAAGCCCTTAAATCAATGGCCGAATCGCTACCTGAAACCGAGGCTGATATGCGTGCAATACCGCACGTTACCAAGGCCAACTATGAAAAATATGGCGAGCAATTGCTTCAGATCACTAGGAATTATGCAGCAGAGAAGCTGTGCCTTCTGATGGATTTGGAAGATACGATCATTGAAGATGCAAGCATCGCCGATGAGCCGTCAACATCGGCGCAAGTCCGGCCAACGACATCGCGCACATCCTTTGTCGACGATGATTTTGGCGCATGGGAATCTGTTGCACCCAGCCAGACTAGTGGCTATGGTGGCAAGCGAAAACGTAGCTGGCGTGGTGGTTCAGCGAAAAAGTACAAAAGCAGCAAAGCAGCTGCCACTAGTGGAGGTCCTTCCACGTCGTGGGTAGCAAAGAGTCCACGGAAAAGGGGCGGCAGGGGTGGTGCAGCTGCTGGACGGAAGAAATCAACTGGCGCCGGACAGAGCGGATGGATTAGTGCCAAGGCTAAAAAGCAAGCAACTGGCTTTAAGAGCGGTAAGTTGGAGAGAAGATGGATAACAAAGTATGGCTTTTTTTTTGGAAATTTATCAAACAGAGTTATACATAACTTCATATTTATATTTTTGAGGTTAAGTTCCTCGATTCTATCATTTTGAGTGCTAAATCCTTGGGTCAACCAAACCTCAACTATTCTAAACCTCGACACGAAGTCTTGAAAGTCATTTAACTACAGTGAACCACCGGTAATCCGGCCACTGTCTGTCAGCGGAATGTGACGACAGTACCGGTCCACATAGATCTTACTGCTGTTTGACGATTGGAGTTACATATATTCGATGGGAGATCAAATTTGTGCTGCCAAATTAGAACTTCATATTTTAATCATTCACGTGAATTCTTGTATTTCACCACGTTCATGCACGATATCATCATTGCAACAGAAAGACATTCCAGTTGCATGTTGCTGAATCTGTGTCTTGTCCTGTTACCAACTTTGTTGTTGTGTTGGTTTTAGATTTAGTTCAGTTCTGTAGACAATTGACTTCTTCTTTCTAACAGAACAAAAAATATTTTCTTAAGACTCTTAGATAAAACCAATTCGTGAAATCGTACGCTGTAGAATGGATTTACTCTCTTGCCATCTCTGTAAAATGCGCTGTTATTTCGGAGACAATGTTTGGCATTTCGCTTTCATAGACCGAAATAGGGTCGAATTCAAAAACTTTTTTTATGGATTTCTGTTTTGCGTATACGGCGTATACAGAGGATCTTAGTTTGGAAGTTAGGCTTGACACTATGAGGTAATCTTTTTCGCACTTAGTCATGCCAGAATTGCACCTGGCAAGAGTCGGAAGGAAATACCGATAGAGCAGCCAACATCGCGTACTGAAAATAAAAATCTAAAACCAGAGGACTAAGGTGTTAAACTTGAGGTAACCCAGAGGGGGTGGAATAGATACGGAATTCGTGAAGAGGACTTTGTGTTGCGTTCTTAAAATGGAAATCACACTAGGGTTCAGCTGTTAGTCCATGTTGAACACCAAGAAGACGACATCTTATCAGAAGCAACTTCATCGGCGTCCTGCCATAATTTTTGTTTGTACTGAGATGAAGTGAGTTTTGATTCAAGATCGAAACAAGGCCCTTCTGTGTCGTATCCAACTTATTGCGCTACAGATCATTAAGCCTTCGGTGTCCTTTTATATGTCTATTAGCGGTTAGTACTGTGAACATTCAACATATAAGCAATATTAAGCCCGTATGACACTACTTTTTTTCCGCTTTTTTAATGCAGCTTGTCAGTTATACACAGGCTCATACACTGTCTGTATGTATTTAGTTTTCAAACACAGGAAAATACAGAAATGCCAAAAAACAAGCTGTCGGCTAGAAAATGTAGTTGGGTTACTTTTTGAATGCAATATTTTTGATTTTTTCACTTTAATGAGGCTAAAGCGAACGCACTCACACTTAATGACAATTTCGATAGTGAATTGTTCAGACTGCTCTATAAAAATATATTCAGAGCAAAAAATGCGGAAAAAAAAGTAGTGTCAAGGGGCTCAGCATCATCTATACATAACTACCACAAAATGGTTTGTTTGAATAGGAGTTACTTAATGCAAATATCACAACGGGCCTAGGCTAGTCAAAGTGCGACTGCTCTTTGCAGTTGTGCCAACCTATGAAAATGTTTTCCATCATGGTTCTCCTCGAGCCTTATGTCTATACATCTATGGATTTAATTGATTTATTTGAGCGCCATGTTCGTTCGACAAGGACAGAAAATATCGCCGCCATGGCTGAAGGTGTGATGAATTGTGTCCATTTCAAAACGGTTTCATCGGTTTCATCCATCTACTTTGCATAGAGTTCTTATTCTACGTGCATTAATTGAGGAAGATCACACAACATCGTACTTTCAGTTGCGGGTACTGTAAATAAATGAAGAAAATCCTGATTCAATGTATTTATTCTGAGTGAAAGGCAGCTGATTTCCGTTCGCCTACCAATGGAGTATTTCCATTTAACTCTTGATAATCTTCTGTAATGAACATGAGATGAAGAAGGTAACTTACATCTACCTCAAGTGCATTTCTAGCAGACCTTTGTGAAATGAATTTTCACTTTCAAACTCTCAACTGAGGTTCCATGCAAAGCGATATTTAAAGCCAAATGTACCATAAGCCAGCTTTCCAAATATTTTCCCATAATCGCCCGCCTGCGTAGGACGTTCTTTTCAGTCATGTACATAAGCCGCTTACACTCAGAAGGTTCATAAGTTGTCTGCAAAAGTTTACATTCCCTGCAGTGAATGAGGCGGACGGGTGTATGTTAACCGTCTACCCCCGCTCGTAACCCATTCTAATGAGCTTCGTAATAAACTTCCGGTTATGTGATGATGAATCCTTTATTACAGCGCTAGCTTAGGGATATTATTGAAATTACCTCCATCTGTTTATCGTCCTGGCAGCGGCGATATTAACTTTCGCCATCATGCGCCATGTCTGCGGGAGGCACTCAAATAAAGGGCTGCTCTACTGTCAACGGTTTTCCTTTTCTGACTTCCAGTTCAAACACACTTGGATGATTTACATTCAAAGTACAGCTGTGCACTTATACCCACTGCGGTGCTGATGTTGGATCTTTTTGGGAAGATTATGCTGTCAGATCTTTTAGGGTCAAGATTACGCCAGATTTATTTGGTCATTTGGCAAGTGTTGCCTGTATTCCATCCGGCATTCATTTTTAGTTTACTTTGATTGTTGAGTTGTAACTTACAAGTAGCTAAGGGGGTACCTATGTTACAAAAGGAACCCCTTTAACTACCTTTGTGAGTTTGTCAGTTCCACAGTTTCCCTTATATCTCTATGGCCTGGTACCCAATACAGGCCAATATAAAACTGTTCGGATATCTCGTGAAGAGATACGCTACAGTTTGTGACTATTTTAGAGTTAATAGAGAGTGATGTCAGGGATTTAATTGCTGCCTGGCTATCCGTAAAGATGCAAATATCGCGGGCGGACATCACGTTCCACCTCAGCCAGGAATGGGTATTTATTTTGAACCCCACTTTGTTTGCCTCAACTTCAAGATTGTGGGCCATCTAGTGAAAGTCCATTATCCGATGCGAAAGTGGACAAACATCGTCAGCGTAGTCAAGGTGTTTAAGGTAAGATGTCCATTCCATTAGTCAGGACAGTGCCTCCTATATTACTGCTTTCTGCCCAAAATACGCTACAGTGGTCAGAGAACTTCAACGAGATCAGATTTTTGAAGTGTAGGTGAAAATCTTTAAAAGACACTATGGGGACCGTTCCCACATAGCCAAAGGGATTTTTACCCAGTAAAAAACACCTCTCTTCAAATAAAATATATTTCCACTACAACTAAGTCTTTCACTTCTCCAGCAGTTTTACTTTCTTGGTTTAGGCGCATTTGGCAAGAAATTCTCCATTAGAGCTCTTCCTATCACCGCAGCTAAGCGGGGGTTGAATTCACCGTGCTAGGTCAAGGGGTTTGGTCCTTTGCAGACGGCGGAAAGCGTTGCTTTCGTCTAGAATTGGAAGGACAGCAGAGTTTGTGTGCTCTTCCAGACGACGCTTATGCTTACGAGCAAAATTCGTAATTTCATCATGGAGTGATGGAATTCCAAGATCTCTGTGGATGTCGCTGTTTCGTATATACCAGGGTGCGTTGACGATGGCCCTTAGCACTTTATTTTGAAATGTTTGTAGTATGTTCCTATTACTTTCTTTGGTACAACCCCATAGTTGTATACCATACGTCCAGACGGGTTTTAGCACTTGCTTGTATATAAGCAATTTGTTGTCAATACTTAGCTTGGAATATTTTCCAATAATCCAGTACATGTCGTTGTATCTTAATTGGAGCTCTTCACGTTTCTTTTTGACATGCTCTTTCCATTTAAGCTTTACATCGAGAGTCATTCCGAGGTATTTCGCTTCATTACCGAAGGGTACTTGAACATTATTTATAAAAACGGGCAAGTTATTCACGTTCTTACACGTAAAATTTATATGAACGGATTTAGCTTCGTTAAGCTCAATTCGCTGAGTGTTCGTCCATTCGTGTATCTGGTCTAGAGCACATTTTAATTTTCTGGTTGATTCTTCGACCGTTTTGGCAGTTACTAAAATGGCGGTGTCGTCAGCAAATGTGCCTACGACCTGCGGTATATCGCTGCTATACAGTAAGTAAAGGAGGGGACCAAGGGCACTTCCTTGAGGTACTCCAGTTTGTATAGGCCTTAATAGGGAGTATTCTTTCCCATATTTCACACGGAAGATTCTATCAGTTAGATAATTCGATAAAATTGTGTAAAGTCTTCTCGGGAGGAACTGTCGAAGCTTGTGTTTCAAACCTTCGTGCCAAACCTTGTCAAAGGCTTGCGAGACATCGAGAAATACAGCTGAGCAGACTTGCTTTTGTTCAAATGATTTTTCTATAACATCAGTTATTCGATGTACTTGCTCGATAGTTGAATGCTTACTTCTAAAACCGAACTGGTGATTAGGAATAAGTAGTCTTTCTTCCACAACCGGGCTTAAACGTCTGAGTAATATTCGTTCGAACACTAGACATTATCGGAAGCAGTGATTTTATATGTTGGGGGCTTACCCGGTTTCGTCACCATTATTATTTCCGCCACTTTCCACTGACTAGGGACATGTTCTAATCTAAAGGCGGCGTTAATTAGGTAGAGAAACATAAGAAGCGCTTTCTGAGGCAATTCTTTCAGAACTTCTCCTGTGACTAAATCATAACCAGGAGGTTTTTTGGGTTTGAGGTTTTTCAATTCTTCCTTAAGTTCTGACAAAGCAGCATTTCTTATACAAAAATGTTCATTATTTGCGTTTGAACCGTAGGAGTTTACGGGAAACGTTTGTCCGTCGCGTGATTTAAACGTTGCTTCCAAGTGATCTGCGAAGAGATCCGCTTCCTCTTTATCTTCTTTAGCCCACTCGTATTGATTTTTCCGAATTGGGGCCCGCATGTGGTTGAGGTTTTCTTAAGCCTTTGGCTGCTTTCCAGAGTGAGTAATGGGTATCCTTTTTCACTGACAAGCCAGCCAAGTAGGTATTTAGGTTATTATTTTTAAACGACTTAATTTTCGCCTTCAGAAGGTTAGACAGTTGGTTGAGGCGAGCTTTATGCTTCGGCGCGTGTCTGCTGCCATTTCTTGCGAGAAAAAAATAAATGGAAACACTGGTGGCCTGTGCGTCGACTCCTACGCTCTTGGACCAATCTGTCTAGGTTCGATTCCTGATACGACAAGAAATACTTTTCACGGCCCCACCTCTTTCGAGTCACTGACAATGCTCAAAGAGTATAACTGTCTAGAAAAAGCTTCTCAAACTTGGCCGTTC
Organism: Eristalis pertinax; assembly: GCA_907269125.1. Classification (NCBI taxonomy): domain Eukaryota; kingdom Metazoa; phylum Arthropoda; class Insecta; order Diptera; family Syrphidae; genus Eristalis; species Eristalis pertinax. Next base: position 122,248,335 of record OU026145.1, read on the forward strand.
GGAGTCGGCATAAAACTGTAGGTCCCTTCCACTCGTGATAGAACAATAGCACGCAGAACGCGAGTGGTTGCTGAGAAGCTAGGCCCTGGTCCTCTACGGGCTGTAGCGCCACCCATAATATAATAATAAAATGGAAATACTGTTACTAATACTCATCCTCTCTTCCACAGGTGGTTTCGAATTGATGCCCATACCAAGGTAGCGACCTGAAATTCTGTAACCAAAAGAAGCTGCCAAATTCGTGAATGTCTTGTATCCCTATTTATTAAATCTGTTAAGAAATATGTCATTTTGTTCTTTTTTTAATTAATAATGTCTACACAAAAAGGCTCTATGAAAAAAAAAGAAATAGAGAAAAATAATAAACATTATAAATTTGTAAATAATTCGGCTAGTTGGTTTCAATCGTCATGGAAATTGAACACGCCCATCGACCACAGGATCGTTGCATCTACTTTGATGTTTACTTCTTGGCTTGAATATGAATTCGATGTACTGACGATTCCGTTTTCAAACGCCAAAAGGCTTTTATCTGAAAGGAAAGAAATATGTTTTAATGGGCCACATATTCGGGTTTGTATCTATTGTCCAAGTTACCTAGATCCCATTTAAGTCCTTTCGTTGTTACTATTGACGCTGAACCAACTGGAAGTAATGCACACCAACGGGTATGGTCCACCAAGTCCTTGGGTATATGTATTGTGTGAACGCCAGGTCGTATGGCCCATGTTATTGATGTGCCGGCTATTAAGTACACGTTTAGATCAGCTTTGGTCTTGTATAATGTCTGGATGTTGCCCATTATATGATCTGTTCTGCCAGATGTGTCATGAAGAACATAGATATCCTTTATCTAAAATCGAGGGAACTAAATTAGAACGGGAAGTCAACGTAAAAGAGATACATATACGATAACCCGAAGGCTGAAACTTAATCGAATCTTGTTGATCGATTACTTTAAGGCGCTTGAAACATGAAGGAATGGTCACAGTAAAGTTGAAACTTTACACTTCGCAAGTGTGAGTGGAAAGACTTTGATATAAGTAACAATCAACCACTGCCCCAGCATCTGTCAGTTGAGGCACGGAACATGTCTTCCATGACCTGCAGGAGCTAACCAATATCCAATAACCAAGATGTCTGCACGGTTGATAGGATGGATTCGATGGGTACAAGAAGGGTGTAAGGAGGAATCTATTCCACGTTTGGGCGTAACAATGGGTCCACTAGGACCTACCCACTGACCTAACCTAACCTAAGTAGCAATCAATCAGCCATGAAAACAACATCATTGAACTTATTCAATTGAAAATAACGCAACACTCTCGTCATTCACTTTGCTAATGTAAATAAAAAACAAACCACAACGTCGGCTCAATAAGAAAACCTCGTAACTCCATTTTTGGTAAAAATTACTTTTTTAGAAACTCAGTAGCCGCACCGTTTTGGAGAACCTCACAGCTCTTTAATAACTTTAAATCTCATAAAAATCATGTTGTTTATATCTCGTAACTCCAATGTAGTCAAAAACATGAAGATCCTTGGATTTACGAAGTTTTCTTATTAAGCCGACGAAAAGTGATTTCAATTCAAATATTGGTTCATGGGGGTAAAAAGGTGGCCAATATTTAATATTTAATTGCAAACATGGAAGGATAAAGGATAGAGACTTTCTTCAGTGGAAAGTCAATGTGCTGGGAAGTGTCAAGAAAGCGGCTGAGTAACAATGCCTTAAAACAATCCTGTGGTTGTACCCAGCGATTGTCAGACCAATCTTGACACATGGCACCGTAGTGGCTTCTATAAAATCCACCAACTTAACGTTGTTAACAAGAATACAGATACTTGCATGCCTTGGTTTCAGAGGGCTAGACCTTGAACCACTGCATGCAGATGAATGATGCAAACAGCGTCATTAGGATCATCCAATCCAAGGCTACTGTATATACTACAATTGAAAGCTACTCCCCCCATTCCTTGACTTAGAAATACCCTTCCGGTGTATTAAAGCAGATTCGGCGCAGAAATCAAGTCCAAGCTGGTCGCATGCTGCCTCGAAGAGCTTATAGTTCTCAGGGACACAGGGACATAGCCGGCAATGAGGCAGCGGATGAAGGGTGTTTTCATAAACGTCCGACTAACAAAGGAATGCGTTATCCATGTTCATTATTGCAGATATACGATCATACTAACACAGGTGAACTGCCTCACTACATCATCGATGTCGGACAGATTGTGCAGTCATTTTTTTTTGACTGCGAAAAGTATCGATTGGAAGAAAAATATTTTGTACTAAAGCAAGCCAGCAGACATTGTGCAAAAACACATGAGAAAAGAAATGCAATTGTACTTGCGAAGATTTCCGACGTTTGTGAAAACACCCGAACTTAGCAGGAAAGGCGCCGAAATGGACCCATCCCAGGCAATCCTATGTATTCAACCACCTCTTGCAGATGTCAAGAAGAAAGTGGATGGTAAAATTATTGAGCTAGGAAATGAAAGTTGGAACTCTCTAACCACTCGGATGATATGGCACAAGTTCAATAGTGCAAGAACCGACAAAACTCCGACAATGCGACAAAAATTTACTACAACATATCATATGTTCGTTGTTCGCTTCCATACTCAATGGATGGACAGCGGGACAACACCACAGCAACACAACTTGACGTCGAAATTAGTCAGGTTATGCAGAGAGAGCGTCAGTGAAATATCCTTGGCAAACATGGTGACCCTATGCTGGGCACACTGGAATCCAAAGAAACGAAAAAGCGGACAGCCTTGTGAAAAATTAATCTGCGCTGGGTGAAACTCGGGCATTCCATTAAACACTCACGCCGCTTAGCTCCATAAGAAGAAAACCTGCAGACCAAGGCCTGAATAGAGCCAGAGCACGTTGGTTCAGTCTGAAGACAAGGCTCGACGATGAGCAAAAAGAGATCAACATCACCGATCAGCTTCAGTCGCAAGGAAGTGCGAAAGCTAAAAGGAGCCCTTACCCTTACCCACAGCTGGATGGCGTCGTTGGTTGAGTGCTTGCCCCTGGTTAGAGGGGTCTCCGATTCGAATTCCAACGAAAGAAAAGTTATACGCCTTTATCCGGTTTTCATATCTGGTTCAGTCACCATTTGCCTTTAGGATCAAATCAACGGCACTATCACTAGAGTTGTCGATCAGTGGCAGTAGTCTGACTATGGGTATCACAATGGGCCAACATGGTCTAAGTGTGTTGGTGAATTGGCTTGCAGCCCACTCTACCTAACCTACCCTTACCCACGCATCGCGACTGAACATACCACACAACGACTTCTGCAGAAACTGCAGAGATTAGGAAGAAATATAATCTATCCAAAATCTACTTTGCGAATGCTCAGCTCAAGCATGGATAAGGTAACAGTTTCTGGGAAAGCACTTCTTTGCAGAGATGGAAGACTTGTGCCGTGTAGAACTAAAGAACCTCCTACAGTTTCTAAATGATTCCGGATGATTTTAGTAGCAAAAGAAGGTCTCATGGTAGTAATTACAACGTCCTTCAAGGACACAATACTCCCAACGTATTGTTCTATGCGAGACACGGCCTTAAACCTCGTACCTCTCGTCGACAGCAGGAAAACCTGACTCACCCAGTATATATGGCAGCCAGAAATAAGAGAGCAAGAGCAATGCCCTTATGAATCTCCTTACGATTGGTAAGTTTAAGAATCATCAAACGTATTGGGAAATATATTTTTTTCTTTCTTTAAATGCATTTTAAAATATTATCGTTTTCACCATATCTTCAGACGTGACTATGGCTTTTAAGTGTATACACGTTTGTCGTTAGCTTGAGAAATTGCTATTTCAAGTTAACGTAATGATTAATGCGGAATTTGCAGGCACTAAATGGAATGTGGAAGCCAGGGAGTAGCTCCATCGTCTTTACTTCTAACTGATGACACGTACCTAGCTAGTTCTTGTTAACTACAATCGCTCATTTTTCATCATGCATAACAAACGTTAGTACCACAATATGTGACTTAAAATCAAATTACACGTTCATTGCGTTGTGATAAATGCGTAACAAAAATAAGACGTGCATGTACTGTAGGACTTTGAAACTAAAGATAAACACGCATTAACCTGAGATAAGTAAAATTCAAATTCAAACCTTACCCCCTTTTCCAGTAAGTGCGGCTCAAGTACATGAATCGCCTTTGTGAAATCCGTAAAGTCTTGATCTGGTGTATGAATGACTTCAACATTCGGATCATTGAAATACTCTAAGGTGTCTTTAGTAACTGAATCAAAATCACCCGTGATAAAATCTGGCAGCTTTAGTTTATTCCGCTTTTGGTGCAGCAACAAGAAGTCCCTCCAACGATTGGTCCCACCGTCAACGGTGCAACGGTATGCAGCTTTAATCGAAACAGAGAGTCACACTACATGGTATGTCACAAACGTTAACACATATCTTCGGGAATAATTTCTACATACCATTCTGCCAGAGCACTTCAACTAGATCCGCTGGCACTGTAATCTTCCGATTGATGACCATGCATGCATAAGTATTTGGTTGTTTTGTACCGTTGATGAGTTCTTCTGGTTGCCATACGCGAGAGTTCGCGAATTCATTTGACGCCATGTGTCTGCTTGAATGCTTAAGTTTGAGATCAGTACTTTGTTGAATCCTTGATGGATGAATCGAGAGAAAACACGAGCGCCGTGGAATGATAGCTCTGATAACAATTCTTGAGTTTATGATTATGCCCATGCCTTTGCCTGTCCACCATATGATTTTGACAACACATTCTGACGTAGAATATTTGTGCATACAAATACATAGAATGTCGATGAAATCAAGTTTGAGGGAAACTGTAATGGCGTGGTGAAATATATTTGAATACGATTGATTCAAATAATATTGCTGAGTGACGTTGGTTCTGAAGAGCGCGGGGAAGTAACGAATGTCGTTTCCAGCTACAGGCACGAGATTTTTTTGTTTCAGATGGGAGATGTATGATGGAGCTGAGCAGTGTTACCACAAGCGTTCAGCCGTCCTCCTATTATATTCTTGTGAGAACAATTTCAGTTATTGGCTTCGAAATCTGACTAATAATCTTCGGCGTGGAATATAAAATGATGTACTTAAAATTCTGAATGGTACATACTTTCCGTTTCCGCGAGTACGGTCGGAGTGCAAATATGTCGAATTAAATGACAGAGACGATAAGATAAATTCCGGTCAATCTGACAACGGTCGGATTAACCGGTGCAACACAGATCATACTTGAAAGCAGAGTACCCGACGCTGGACGGTAATATGCGTATTTTCACAGATGAATGGAAGATCGACGAACGCATGTGCCTATTCTAAGGATCTTAATATTCAACTGTCATTCCGACTACCAAATCAATGTTGCGTTTTGCAGGCAGAAAAAATGGCTATTAAGGAAGCTGTCCTGGCTGAAAAAAACCAATGTAATATCAGGCACATATATCTGTTCGGACAGCCAGGCAGCGATAAATTCTCTGAGCGAAGTCGCTTTCCAGAGTTAGACTTCCCTGAATTGCCGCCTACTTCTCAAAGAGATGGGCAAGTATTTTTTAGCATTCAACTTATATGGCTGCCGGGACACTGTGACATTGCAGAGAATTCTGAAACAGCGAACTCGCTAGAAAGGGGACTAGTTCCGCAACTCTTTCCGGATGGATATGGTGTCACTCCTTTCGCCACTGCAAAGCATATACTGAAGCTTGAAATGCTTACTCATTCAAATCGTAGATGGTCTACCCGCACTGAGTGCCTCTTCACAAAACAATTATGGTCTACTCCCGATCCAAAACGAAGCCTGATCAGTATGATCTGCAGTGCTCTCTCTCCTCTCGCTAGAAGTAGTTCCTCAGACGCCTCATATTTTAATGACTTGACAGAACTAAGCAGCATTAGTATCAGTCATCTCCATCGCTTTATGAAAAGCTCTAAATGGTTTGCGGTACAGGATCAATTTGATTCTCGTGTTAACACCACGGGCCTACTCTGGCCCACTATCAGCCAGCACAAACTAACCTATCCGGAGCAGATTAAATAGGAGAATGGGGACAAAATATGTACAGTGGTAGTGTGAGAAACCGACCGTGAGTAAAATTCAGCTACACACGTTCAGCTGATTGAGGTCGCTTTCAAGCTTCATAAGCGGAGGCGTGGTCTTCCTTTATCGTGTTGCCCTTCGGGGTTGGAGTCGAAGACTTTCCAGGCCGCATCATTGGTTGTCCATTCGATCCACATGACCTAGCCATCTGAGACGAGAGACTCGAACTCGTTTGACCAGTCGATGTCGCTGTACAGTTCGTCGTTCAGTCTCCTCCTCCATCAGTACTTGTGGGACCAAAGATATGATAATAAACTGCATTGGAAAGTACTGGTTGGCGCAGTTGGTTGAGTGCCTGCTCTTGCTTAGAGGAATCCCAGTGAAAGTAACACTTTTATCCGGTTTTAAAATCTGGTCCAGTCACCATTTGCCGCTGGGATCAAGTTAACGACACTATCACTGGAGTCGTCGATCAGTGGTAGTAGTCTACCTGTAGGTATCACAAGCGTGCTGGCGAATTCGCTGACAGGCCACTTACCTACCTACCGAGGTTGCTGCTGGTAGTACAAAGTACCAGTTTTGAGTCTGAGTCGCTAGTCTAGCGTTAAAAAAACACATCAGACAAAAAAAAAACTGCATTGACTATACATGACAACAGTCGGCAATTGCGTTTATAAAAGCAAGACAGCACCGAACAGAAATAATGTTGTAAAGAGATAGTCAACTTCTACCTCTCTTGCCCCTTGATTTTATCTGAGGTTGCCCTAAAGCCTTAAGAAATGTGCTTTAAAATAAAGTAGTATGAGTAACTTTAGAGCAAAATCTGAGATAGGCAAGGAGTTTTTCTTTAGTAATGATACAAATCGGGTGGGACAACTCGTTGTAGATGAGTTCTGGCACCGAATAACTGCCTGCCTTCCGATCCGATCCGAAGACGGGGCAGTGGCAGAGAAAGTGATTTGCAGTATCGTCGGCTTCTCTACAGCACATTTATGTGTTTGGCGAATGTGTAATTGCCAATTGACAAGCATGCGCTTGGTCCGTCTACTTCTTGGAGAGTCATGCTAACTCTGGTTATGCTCTTAAGATGTTCGACCATCGATGTAAGCCCTAATCAAGGACGCAGTTAGTCGGAGCGCAGATTCAGATCCAGAGAGTACCACCTCTGATCCTTATCTAGCAAGTTCATCGGCGAACTCATTTCCCATGATACCGTGGAAAACTTGCATTCCTGAACTATCCTGTAAGTGGTTCGAGCACGGCTTGGCTGTCGATAGACACAAATACTCAAAAAAATATATACTCACAATATAGTTCGTGACCATTAGGTTTCCGCTTGGAAAATCTACGCAAATTTAGCTAACGACGTGTGCACATTAGACTGTTGTCGCTCTCCACGAAGGCACCAGTGCCAGAGCCTTTCTTGATCTTGGAGCCATCCGTGAAGATTCGACTTTCCTTTTCTGGCTCAGATTCTTTCCAGAACCAGTCCTGAGTGCAGGGAAAGTCGACTTTGTATGTACGTCGCAGCTGGATTACTAGTTTTCACGCTACAGGCGGCATTTCCATGAGACTAGGGTCAAAGGAAATACGGTGCGCAAGGTGCGAGTTATACCAAGACCACTTATTTTTAAGTTAAAGATGGCCTTAAGAGTGCACTCCATGATGTGGATATTTAGGGAGAGATTCCGAAATGCATCAAGACCAGAGACAGGCGTACTAGGGAGGCCCTTATGCAGCCGATACAGGTTGTTCTTTGAAGCTAAAAAGCTGTAAAATCTTGTATAGAATAATAACAATTTAAACAAAATTAAAGAAAATCTTCATATAAATCAAATTATACTTTATTTTCATGTTAAAATATTTTGAATAGTGTATAATTAATATATATATATATAATAAATTTATTTTAATATTAATAGATGTTTGTATACAACGCATTATATATAAAATGTAATATATAATAGCCTGAGGCACATCATTTATTTTAGCCATTAATTGTGTTTTCTTTTTTTTTTGTTTTCATTTTCTCTACTTATTCCATTTTGTTCACATTTTCACTCAAAGAATTACATTTCCTTTCTCTTCATTTAATGAATTTCTACTTGACTGTATTACCTTCTTTTTCGCATTCAATTTATGATTCTATTTTCGTTTTGTTTACACACTGCTCTATTGGTATTTAGTGGTGATTTGTTTAAAATAAATCTACGAAGTATTTAGAAGTACATACACCAAAATACTCTATAGTTTACATTTAATGATAATAAAAACGTTTCTGTTTTGTTGGTAAATTCTTATTGTTTATAATTTTTTGTACAAAACGTTGAGATGTATGGGTGTGGGTATATTTATATATATGATCAGTTACACTTTGCACTTATTTTGTTTATTACATTATTTGTATTGTTACGTACATTGACTAATGGTTTTTTCAATCTCATTTCTTTGAGATAAGCTCCCGCTTGTGATACTGAAACAGATACATATGTATACTGCGAGAGAGATACTTTACAAAATTGATTTTCTTTCTTTTTTGCACAAACATAATGTGATCGATACGATTCAGAATTTCTTGAAAAAATATATCCTTTAAAATGATGGATGGTGTTCCATAAAATCCAAAGCAAATAGAAGCAGGCTCCTGAACAGATACGTATATGAAATATCAACTGTGTGCAATTTGTTTAAATCCGACAAGAACACTGCATATTTGTGAAGTGAAATGAAAACTTTCCTCCCCGTATTTCCCCAAATAATCGCAATAACATTCTTAGTACAATGAGTATACGACTTTACGGAATATCACAAGGTATGTTCGCGTTCCAATACGTATACAGTTGACAGACTGCCTTCGTCTAGACTCTAGGACTATCTAGGGTCTACATCTGTTCAGTGTTAATATTCATACATAAGTTACCAGTAGCATCTCTGGGCGATGCGTTTGATTAGGCCGCTTTTAAGGGCCTTTCATATGAGCTCACTACGAATTGCGAACTTTACAAACATTGACACTCCATTCATATGCAGATTTCTCATTCGCAAAGAACTACAAGTAGAGTTTATGAAAACTGATAAAGTATCATCGAATTTTTTGGTCGTGAATTTGTGGATCGCGTTTGCCTCCATGTGTATTGCGTTCTCAGCTTGACAATTCGAAAAAGGAATAATTGATTCGCAGAGAAACAATTTAAAATCCTTAATTAGGATACTTAAATTAACCTAATTCGAGATTTTTGTCGACAAGAAAAGTCGATAATTCAAGTCATACCAACAAGTACTAGAACTTTTGGTTTGTATTTGCTGGGAATTTATAGTTTCGAGTTCGCAGTTCGCGGTTCATATGAATGGCCCTTTACACACGCTAAATTAATCGCCGATTTTCGTCGATTCGTGCCAAGGGAGGTGAGACAGAAGGGATCGCACAAAGGAAATACCACACACATTTGAAAAAAATCGGCGACGAGTTTAGCGTGTGTAAAAACGACCTTAGGAAACTTTTCCAGGCAGAATAGTCATAACTCTTGAGCTCTTGACTCATTGCAAATCACGACATGCAACTTACATAGAGGTACATATACGCATTGCACACTTTACAGTTCGAAGTTTCTCAATTAGCTACACATCGTTTACATTCGCTTGGTTTGTGTAGTCGTTAATCTTCTGAATTAGCTTTAATACATGAGATATGGCAGAATTTAAGTATTGCGAATAAAACTACTAGCATTCTTAAGATAAGCAAGAACACCGGTAATCTAATCATGATTCATATTGAGCACTGCGCAATCAGAACACACGCTGAAAGATTGGGACTACAATATATAGACTATGACAAAAGGTAGATTAATAGAGAAGATAAAGAGATGCCTTCAAACCTCTGTGCATACCGTTCTATCCTCATTGTCTGCAGTCGGATTCTGGGGGAATCAATCGAAGTATATGAACATCTATTTACAAATAAAAAATTCTTCAGTATTCTATAATTCTGACTCGCCTTCTGATAATTTACATGTGAACATTCGAGATGTACATCGATGTGTTTCATTCTTATTTTCTACCCACATTTGTTTCTTGTTCCTGGCGTTTACTAAAACTGGAATTCTATTGTTAAAAATGTAAACGATGGTAATAACAGGGTGGTAACAGCATTCGCTTAAAAGGCACGGGTACAATAGAATAGTTAATAAATAAACTTTAACGCATTGACTGCCATGTCACTGCTATGTGCTGCCAGATGTGAATGCACATAATGCGAAAATGGAGAAACGCAATACATGTTGAAAAATCTGGCATCTAACGTTGTTTTACGTGAATAGACCCAAAATTTGTCTGGCAGTCAAAGTGGTAAGACAAGAATGATATAAATGATAATAAAATAACAGCGTTAGGAGTTGTTACGAATCGGCAACCTGAGATCAGCACTTCAACCTATTACTCACTTTGCGATCAATATTGTAACCTGTGTGAATATTGAAATGTATCATACATTTATAATTTTCTGTAGTTATTAATCGGAATAATTGATAACCCAAATATTCCAACCTGGGCACTGTGCAATGGACACTACACAACTAGTTCAAAAAAGAGCCCTCACAAGTGAACTAGTTCACAATGATATTGCATTTTAGTTCATTTAGTTCAGTAGTTCAACAAACTCAAGTATGCCTAACTCTGCATAAGTGCACACAAAAGTCGCACATTTAAAAGCCGCCATACGTGTAAGAATGACTGAACTAAACTGAACTAAATTGAGTGCTTTGCATACACTTACGTCTATATAAGCTGCATGGATGAAGAGGAGGATGAACATAACATGGGTGTACAATACAATGATTTCTGCGCAAGCGGCATGGGGTGAAGAGGAAATTTAAAAAAAATAAACTATCATTTTTCTGGCCTGTAAAAATGTAAAAAATAAAATAGCTTTTTTTAATAAAAGTTTGAAAAAGAAATAATTTGAGCTTTTAATCGCATTGTACGCCCGTTTCAGAAATAGGAGGTATCCAACTCGCGTGATATCACATGAGTTTCTGTTTCCTGAGTCTTGAAAATAAACCTTAAGAGCATTAACAACAATTCTGTTCCTTTTTTATTTAGTTAATACCGCATCCCAAAATTAAGGTATTAATTTGGTAGGTTAATGTGCAGGATATCGAGCGAAAATGATGCACGGTGACTATAATAACTTCTTCGCCCACTTTGATTAGGTTTGATCACTCTTGCTTATTTAGGTGGGAGTGAAATTAATCACTCTCTGCGTACCTAAATTTGAGTTGGTTTTGGAATATTGATTTTGTTCGCAGAATTTGAAAGTTGACTGATGATTTTTTGTTTGATTTTGACATATACTCAGGTGGTATCGTAACGGGAAAGTGTGTCGGAATTTTCACCATGCACAAACAAGCTGCAACCAGAAATAATGTAGTAAAGGGATCAATATCTACCTCTCATGTTCCTTGATTTCCTTTGATAGCGTTTTTATAACATTTTAACAGACAGGGGCTTGTGACGAGTGATCTTAAGAGCAACATGGCGATACTCTTAAAGCCTTAAGAATTGTGCTTGAAAATAAAGTAGTATGCATGACTTTAGAGCAAAATCTGAGATAGGCAAGGTAGGAGTTAAATATCTCGGTGTAGATGATTTTAGGCTGCAACAAAAAGCATAGGCCAACACAGGTAAGCAACGAGTAAACGTGCATCAATGCCAAAAAACACAACGAGTTTGATTGTGACTTGCAATTGTTTGATTTGTGGTGTTTTCATTTTATTTTTTTCTTCTTTACATTGATTCGGCGATTTGGTTTCTAGCTTTCTTGTTCTTTAAACGTACAACGGAAAGACTGGAGGCGAAATCTCAGCGAAAAATCTAGCCGGCGTCTTAATTATTTTTGTGTTTATTATTGCTTGAGTGGCATAGCATTTGTGAAGCGCGCCAGGCGAAAGAATATGCATACGTCCATTCTCGCTGTGCCTTAAGTGTGCATGTTATTTGCAATTAGCCACTAGAGCCAAACCTAACCTGCCACTGAACAGCTGGATTGCGCAGTTAATGTTAATGTTAATGCGCTTTATCCGGTTTTCAAGCCTTGTCTCAGTCACCATTTGCCGTTGGGATAAAATTAACGGCGCTATCACGGTAGTTGTCGATCAGTAGTAGTAGTCTGACGGATTATCACAATGGACGGACATGGTTTAAGTGGGCTGGCAGCCCTACCTAACCTGTCACTGCAATAATTAATACGGATTAGCTACAGCCCGTAGAGGGCCAAGTGCTAGCTTCTCAGCAACCACTCGTGTTGTTCGTTCTAAGTTTGCTGGCGATTTCGCTGGCAGCCCACCAGTGGAATGAACCCACAGTTTTGTGCCGACTTCGAACGGACAAGTTTTGAGAAGCTTTTTCTAGACAATTAGGGGGTGTTTTCATAAACGCATTTCTTTTCTCATGCGTTTTTGAATAATGAACATGGATGAAGCAGTCCCTTGTTAGTCTGACGCTTATGAAAACTCCCATACTCGTTGAGCATTGTCAGCGACCGGAAAGAGGTGGGGCCGTGAAAAATATTATATATATTCGACGCCGAGGTTCAAATGCGTAGGAGTCGACACAGATAAAGTATTGATGGAAATATATATGACTACGTATTGTAAAAGGCAACAAAACCCACTGGTAACTTAACAGAAGTACTAAACGAAAATAATAACATTTGTACACGGCTCACTTTCAACTCAAAAACCTTCATGCAGTGAACCTTAGAAAGGGGTTCCATATTTTTCAAATTCTTAAGTACACTTTAGAAAAGAAGCAATTTAATAGGCCGAACATTTCTTTGGTATGAAGTACAGACGTGTTACGACTTTAGTGTTGCGAAAATCGAGGAGTTGCTCAAATCGAGGGTCGCGCAAATCGGGTTCGTACTGTACATCCATTGCAAATAAGCACCACTAAGTACAAATATTCTCATGCAAAGTTCAGGTTGCAGATAGCTCATCACATTCGCATCAGAAATCAACTAATAGAGATATCCAACTTCCTCGTCTCTTGCCCCTGAAATTTGTTTATGAATATTACGTGAGAGGCAGATATACAGCTGAAAGTTTGGCATGGTATATGGCTGGAACGTTGAATATCTCTATTAGTTGATTTCTGATTCTTTTATCCATACAAATGTCTACAAACATACCAAAGTTTATTTTTCTTTTGTAGTTTTACGATAAAATTGTTTATTGAAATAAAATATAAATTTACAATTAAATATGAAAACACTTGAAGTGCTCAACGTCTTTACCTAAATATAGTACATAAATTTTTTTGTTTTATTTATTCAAAAAAAAAAAAAAAAGAACTAGAGTGTGAAAAAAAGAGACTAACTTTTAAAATGAAATAACAAATAACTATCGTGGACATTGGAAATTGGCACACACACACACACCTCTTTGGGACTCAGGCGCTATGCTTGAATCATAATTAACACACGTTTGTTCTTAAACTATTCGGCCAGATTTCGTTAAACGTTTATGTACTTGTCTCTGTAAAATTTGTATTTTGCTTTACACTCTCTGAATACACAGTTATTTTGTTTGTTTTCTTTTAAAGCACTTACGTATTACAACTATTTTATTTGTTTGTAGTTCGTTAATAATTGAATTATACCTTTGAACTTGGTCTCAAGAAATGTATTTTTTTTTTGTTTTCTATTGCAATTATGTTTTGTTTCTTTGTGCGTTTAGAATTAGTCTTGTATTTGTTTTTTGTTTTTGTTTTCCTTCTTTATTATTACATTGTTTATATTGATTGCTACATTGATTATCATTGTATTATTGTTTATTCAAACAGAAAAAAAAACTATTTAACCTGTGTATGATTGGAATTTTTGATTGATTCGAACTGTTCTTAGATGTTGACAGAGAGTTTTAAGGACGTAAGGCGTAAGGAAGTCATGAAATCAGATGTGGATGTTAAACAGGGAGTCAAACAGGGGACAAATCATGACCGCCAAGTAAATTGCATTGAAGATAAGTACGGTTGCTGTTAGCAGATAAGGTGAATCATTGGTATTGTGGTATCTTCAGATGAGAAAGAGAGAGAACAGAATCCGACCTTTATGGAATCGAATAGTGTCGCTTCTGTTGTACTTTCCTTCCAAGACATTAAAGCGAGGCGACACTGATGTCTCATCCAATCAGCTTTGACCGACCGTAAATAAAACAGCAATTAACCCAGAATGAGGGAAGGGAATAACTAAAGTGGTATAGACCCCATCAAAGAGTTCCACAAACACCACTGGCAGCAACTAAACTTTAAAAGAATCCCATCTTCGATCCGATTTCACACACTCTTGTTGTGTACCCTCGAACTTTAACTAATCAACAGTTCGAATAAGCAAAACATGACTTGTGGATCGTACATTTCGTACAGCTGCTTCTTTATCAGAACAATTACAAAATAGTTAAATTCATTCAACATAATTGCAATATGCGATTAGACTACTTCTCTATATATTAAAGCACTTTTAACCACGTAATATGTTCGGTTGTTGATTTTTTTTCAAACACATATATATGTATGTATATATAAACTTTCAAGAAAAAAAAATAAGAGAAATTACAAAACAGAAAATGAACTAACAAAAGGAGGTGGTTTAGAAAAGATAACTGTAAAGAGGAAGAAAATAACGTGAAGAAAGAATTTTGCTTTTTTTTTTTTTGTTTGACTTACGAAATGTACTTTATCCACAAATCCAAACCCTTTTCTCAAAGATGATTGATATTCAGTATGTCGGCTTCAATAATTGACTCGGAAACGTCTCCGAAATTGCCCAAATCATCCATGCCATCAGTTAGCGAATTGGAACCACCATCACCGGCAGTGTCCAGTAGGGAATCGGACAGGCTGGGACCAGTGGCCGCCACTACAGACGGTGCCCGGCTGTATGACGGTGTGCTCTCCACAGTGTTGCCATTGATTAAGAAGTCCCGATTGAATTCCGGACTATAGCGAAACAGGGGTGTAGCTGTGTTCGATGTATTCGGCGTTGTTGGCATTGACTTGGAAATATCGTACATTTTTGTTGAATATTTACTCTGGGCACTTGAGAAGGGGTCCAGTTGCTGTTGATGATGCTTTTTGCTGCCTAAAAAGGAATGATGCTGTGGCAATGGTGTCGATGGCACTGATCGTGAGACGATTCCTCCAAAACTGTTCGGGTTCCGTCCGTATTCTGGCGACAGAATGTCAGCCACAGATCCGCAGAGAAGATTGCTCGTTGACTCTTCTACTTTAATTGATGACACATGCGTTGGACTAGCATTGTTGAAGATGTCCATGATTAGAGGATCTGTAAAATCGGCAAAATGGGGAGGCACTGGGGTTGGAGCTGCTGAATTGCATGTTGATGAAAATTTCGTGTAGTCAGCCGATTGATTGAATGCCGGACTGTTGCGATATTGAAGGGGAACACTACGCGACCGTGATTCGGCCATCAAGTGCGTCGGCGGTTCGTCAAGAACGCATTCCAAGGAGCTTTGATCATTTGTTAGCATTTTACCACCGCCACAAGCGTTCACGAAGTTCTGATGGTACTCCTGGTTGATTAGCGGGAGATTATAGTCGCCCATTGGATTGCCAGTCGCATTAGAGTAAACTTTGCCGAACATGATGCATTTTGAGTCTTGTAATATTGAAGGGCTCGGTGGGGCCGACGCTGATGCCATTGTACTGTAGTTTCTATTATTGCGACTAGCACTAATCATTGGATCGTTGGCCGATAATATTAGGTTTTTGTCCGCAGCTGGTAGTGACTGCTGCTTATGCAGCACCGGTTTGGTGCGCACTGAAGACGCTGTGAACCTTGGACTAGCAAATAAGTTAGCATTAGTCGTAGCCGCCAGTGTGGGGGTGCACGATACAGATGAGTTACTATCTGGTGTTATATTAGTTGGATTTATGTTTGGCGCAATTGGATAAAAGGTACAGTTCTTTCGCCGTTGTGTTGTACTGGGAGCAGGTATCATTGCATTAAGGTTGATTTTTCTCTTTTGTGTCGTTCGCACATTGTTCGTAACGACATTGTAATCATCAGTTGGAATAATTGATGCGTCAACAGTTGCGTTAGCAATACCTGTGGACGCGTTGTGTGTTGTGATTGCAATTGACTTTATCGGTCGTGATGTAGTTTCGTGTTGATGCTTTTGTGACATTGTTGCCAGAGACGCTGAGAGTGACCCTTCGTTGTAGACATCTGTAAACAATAATGGATTGTGTGTGATTATTTCCTTCTCTTTCAACTATTTGAATTTATGGTAAAATTTAACTTAATTTTGAAAACAATTTTGCATTTGTACAGTCAAACCTATACTCTGCCTATACTCTGAGATGAGCTTGGGTCTACCGTCCGCATACATCACACCGTTCTACGAACTCTTGAGAAGCTATACTCTAACCATTTTGAGAATAACTCGGGAGAGGCGGTTCCTGGTTGACTGGTTTCTTTTCAAATTAGAAAGACTTTCGTCAAAATAGGGAGACTGTTCTTTATTGGATGGTGGTGTTCTCGGGAGCCTGCAACTGATCATCTGTAGAATTTTGGAAGACGAAAGCATGCCCGATAACTGGAATATCAGCTCCATATGCCCATCCACAAAAAAGGCGATCTTACCTCTTGCAACAACTAAATAGATATATCCCGGCTCAACGTCACCTATTAGATCATGTCCAGCGTCCAGAGTGTGAACGTCTAAAGCCGTTTTGCACCGCACTAATCGGCACCTACCAGTGCGGCTTCTGGCCCGGAAAATCGAATATAGACCAAATCATCACAGTAAGGCAAATACTGTACAAGACCAGCGAGTTTCAAATCAATACGCAACATCTTTTCATCGATTTTAAAGCCGCATACTAATATTCATCATCATCATAAAAATGATCCGGTTGTGTCGCATTACACCACCGAATCCTGCATCGGATTTCGGCAATGAGATGCGCTGTGGTGTGATTTCTTCAAACTGGTACTGGAGAAGATAGTGCGACGGGCAGCTGTAAACACGGAAGGCACTATCTTCTAAATCGATCCAACTGTTGGAGAACGCAGAGGACATCGACATCGTCGCGCTTCCCAATGTGCCTTAGTGGAGGCATTTGCGGCGATTAATAACCATACAAAACGAACTGGTCTCAAGGTCAATGCTGAACTCCGCTCCGGACACTCCACGATTATTTATTGTTATAAGCCCTTACCTGAAAACACCGACCTCCTAATAACCAGACTACTCTTCGAGAAGAATTTCTCTCAACTGTCATTCGATACGACGTTGAAGATACTCAATACGTTGGCAGAGAAAACCAGGCTAAAACTGATATGGGTGTCAGGACATACTCCTCTAATTGGGCATTTCCCTCTTCATGGATTCAGCAACATAGACGTACAACATATACACGACTTGACAAATAAATGCCGCATCGAATTCCGGAACAATCAGGAAGGATTTACATACTCCAAAAAATTAAAAGGGTAGATCCCAGAAGAACCTTGGAGGCTCTACACCTAAACAAGTCTGACCTTATGATACTATGTGGCGCACTTACTTCTTATGCAATTATCACCTATACAAAATAGAGCATAGCAGCTCAGAAAACTGTAGACACTGTGGACAATCAAAGACGACCGTCGACCACCTACTAGTCGAGTGTGCAAATCTGACAATAGGATACAAAATAACCAATAGAAAACTGGACTATCAGGACATCCCATCTAAAGAGATCGTCAACTTTCTCAGTGTAGCTCTGAAGGCCTAGATAAATAATAGGGGCACAATAGATCAAATGTGGTCGCAGTGCTATGTGACTCTATAGTCACTCCCCATTATCTTCAATTCATTTCAAGGAAGCTCTGTCCCAGAAAAAACATTGCAATATCAGGCACAGATATCGTCATCTGTTCGGACAGCCAGGCAGCGGTCAAATCTCTGAGTACAGTCGCTTTTAACTTCCCTGAATTGCTGCCTCAACGAGTGCGCCAAGTATTTAACATCGCACTTACGTGGGTGCCGGGACACTGCGACATCCCTGAGATTTGTGAAACGGACGAACTCGCTAGAAGGAGTACTAGTTCGGTACTCCTTCAGGACAGAGAGAAACCATCGCAACTGCAAAGCTTGAAACGTTTACTCAAAGAGCACCATATAAATGTTGGCTCCCGAACCTTATCGGACGTGCAAGTATACTGAATAGACTAAATATTGTACAAACCGAAAGTGGTTACGCTCTCCCTTACTTTGACTTCGAAATACCGTTTCGGAGTCATTTCCCGACTAGGGGGAGTGGAACACAAATGAACCCATCAATAATTCTAATATCTATGTCTACACCGATGGATCGAAGATGGATACAGGTACAGGCGCGGGCATATATATAAAATGTTATACATGCACTGTCCTATCAGAATCCCTGATTTCGGCAGTGGTTTTTCAAGCGGAGGTCCTGGAAGTCAAGGAAGCTGCCAAAATGATATCAATGATGGAGATACCACCGGCTGATATCACTATTCTTATTGACAGTCAAGCGGCCATCAAGGCAATTTCTGCAACGGAGATCAAGTCGAAGCTGGTCGAATGCGCAAGCTCAAGGCTCTTAGCACACTGCACGCGATTGCTGGGTCCCGGGACACAGGGACATAGCCGGCAATATAAGCAACAGATGAACTTGCCAGGAAAATGGCCGAAATAGACCCAACCCAGGCAATCCTAGATATACACCCTCCTCTGGCAGACGTCAAGAAGAAGGTGAAGTATAGGATCATAGAAATAGCAAATGGAAAAATTTAACCACATGAGAGCTCTCGGACGCTATGGCCTAGGTATAATGGTACAAAAACTGATAAACTTCTGGAGTGCGATAAAAAGCTACTCTGGATGGTAGTCGGAGCGCTAATCGGTCATAACCATCTGAAATACCATGAAAGCAAAATGGGAATTACCAATGACTATATCTGCAGGGACTGTGGCGATGAAAAAAAGAAAGAGGATAGTCCTCACTACCTATGCCACTGTCCTAGCCTTTGTAGACTAAGAAATAGGACGCTGGAACAGCACTTCTTCCAAAACTTACACGAACTAATAGACTTGCCATTGAAATCTCTTGCAGGTTTATAAAGACATCGGACTGGCTATACATCGAAAAACCAGAACGAACAACAACGTAATGGGCACGAAAGAGGGGTTAAGAGGAACTACTCCCTCAATGGGTATCACAATGGGTCTACACAGGTGGTCTCGTTAACCCACCAATCTAACTTAATCTATTCCACGGGGGCTACATTCTTGTGTTACGGTAGATGCGCAAGCTAGGCAAGGGCAATATAGCCAGAATCTTCAAAAAGAACCACTCGGTGCCTACAACGTAACAATATTTCGTATTCAAGGTTAGGTGTATGCAACTTGTGTAAAATAAGGCTTATACAAAATATATGCAGCGCACAGACAACAAGTGTGTGTCGTATTTCTGCCACATTACCAGTGCTCTGCGAACGAACTGACTGCCAAATTTACATCCACGTGACCCAATGTATTTCACAGTCTTACCCAGACATTTTACGAGTATAAACATCTTCGGTACACACACAAAATAGAGGAAAACAAAGTTTCTATTCCTACTTCATCGTGGCAGCAGAGCAGATTAAAATCAGAATAATCGAATTCTTGACCATGAAAAATATACAATTAATCACAAGTTTAAGTTCAAATTCATCACCAGTCTAAGCTACATCATTGGATTATCTTTTTTTTACATTCGATTCACAAATATATTGTACTTACCAGGAGGCGTGTAGTGACCCCCGTTCGTTGCAAATTTGTTCCCTTGGACATTTCCTCGTTGGTTCACATTTGAAGTGACAGTTAAAGTTCCAATCGTCTCACTAGAATCTTTATTGAAATTCTGATGGAGATAATTGCGAAGCTCTGTGATGTCATCGCGATCACGTCCGAAGCAAGCGCTATTTGCTTCGGTTGATTTCTTTTTGTTGGTCACTTCAAATGCTGAACTCGAGTTGATTTCCGCCAACGTTGGGTTATGCGCATCTATATGCTGTTGCTGGTGTTGTTGCAACATTGTTTTGTTGTTGTTATTATGGTTGTTGTTGTTGTTCTCAGCGTCTCCCGTCTGAAAATATTGAAGCAATTCAGCATCTTGATCCTGGGAGTTGTCTTCATCATTCACTATCAAATAGTCGTCTAATTCACGCTTGTCCATATTGCAAATGCTTATCACGCGTTCGCGAGGTAAGCCCAGATTTTCCGGCAGCACAACATCTCTGTCCTCTGTTATCTCGACGTTGTCAACAAGTGGAGATGGATGCTGCTGCTGCTGTTGCTGTTGTTGTTGCTGCTGCTGCTGCTGCTGATGTGCCTCGTACGCGTGATACATTTCCGGGTGGGCTTGTAGCAGACGTTGTTTTCTAGCGCGCATCTGCGAGACCAGTTTCGATTCCATGCCTGTTGTGGTTAGCTGTGCTGGTGGCCCCATAGAGTAGTTGGTGGTGACCGCTGTTGGTAGTTCAATCGGTTGCGCGGCTGGTTGGGCATCAATCGAAGACGCTGCTGGACTAGTCATCGTTGAAGGTGCGGGGTTGCTTGTAGCTAAGATCCCCTTGGTCAGATGTGCTCGTCGTACCTTCTTGCATATCACATTCTGCGGATTGTATTCCTCATTGATTATTTCTTCCTTAACAGAGGCGAGCGGTGTTTGCGAGTCAATTGGAAGAAGATTTGGTGACAGGTCGGTGAGTGTTTTAGTTAAATTTTTTGCCGCCGCATTGCCCGTTGACAGTTGACCTCCCAACGTTTTGGTACGATCTGTTTCTGTGGCTAAATTCATTGGATGCAGCTGATGGCCGTGCATTTGACTGTCGTAAGGTGCAGTTGAATGGTGCATCTGATGCATTTGCGGTTGCGTTGGATGCCTGGGCTGCGGATTGGGTGAGTCTAGAATTTCCTGCTTGATTGCATGTGCCCCAAGGACGACATCATCACTGGATCTCGATGGCTCATTCAGTGATCCTATGGATGAGGCATTCTGTGTGGTGCTTGACTCGGAGGAAGTTGAGCCCTTGCGTTTCTTCTTTCGTCGTTTTTTAAGAGGCCCGGAATCCTAAAGAAATGCGAGAGAAAAGAAAAACAATTGCTCTTTCAACCAAGATTATAACGACGGCAAGAAACAAAAAATCTTACCGCATACACCCGCTTCTCCTTCGCGTCTCGTTGCAGGATCTTCTTCTGCAGTAACACTCGCGAACTTCCAGCACCGCCGGCAGCAAAATCGTTCTTCCCAATATGTTCCGCTAGTTCCTTTAAATTCTCGAATTTCGTACTAAACAGTCCCTCGGCCCAGACGCGCACTTTGTTCCATGAATCTCCATCGCGTTCGCTCTCCAAATCGGTTGATCCTGCATCCATTGCCTTACCGCCGATGGTCGGCAGCTGAGGCGGATTGAGTTTTGTCGTTTTTCGCATTGCAGCATAACAATATCTCGAATGACCACGCGTCCCCAGGCGCCTAGGTCGTATCTCGGGGAAAACTTGTTTCATGACTTTTCCGAAGTCTGCCGTGGAAAGAGGTTTTATATCCAATCGTTCACAGTATGCTCTAAAGTGGGGGAAAAAAATGCTGTGCTGTGAAGATGCATGGATCTTAAGATGGTGGACTTACATGTAATCATTGTAGACATCTTGCTTTGGAATGGAAACCTTTGGATCGTGTTCCAAGTGCGAGCGCACCCAATTTATTGTGTGATTAATTTCTGATCTTGTTCCCAGGGGATTTTGCGGTTGCCTAAGAGGATCTAATTGGAAAAAAAAGAGAGAATATATAAGTGTCTTGATGCAAGAGCGATGAGGGAGTCTTACCTGATTCTGGGGTTTCTCCTGGCATTCGAAGGTACAAAAGTAATCGCTCAACTGGCTTGAGTGTTGAAATTCCATCAAGGATTTGCAGGATCTGTTGTTTAGCATGGTCACTGAAATAGGAATTTAAGATTTGTGTAAATTTAAGTCCCAATCTTTGGCCAAATTTAGTGTGTGTTTCTTTTGTTGGGAATGTGTTGAAAAATATTCGATTTCCAATGTGAATTCGACTGAAGAACACTTTAAAAGGAGATGTCTTATTTGACCTTAACACTTCGAAGCTGTTTTCCAATGGATATGCCAATTAGAATTAAGGTGGCCTCCGCTAATCTTGTTTCGACTCGATGGGATCGAAGGAAGACTCGAATCTCCAACCAAACCAAATCATGACATTAGAAGCTTATGCTTGCACAATCAGGCTACTGGCTACAGGCTAAAGCTACGTTTGTTGTTTGGATCATCAACTAAATGCTTACCCTATTCCAGCTTCGACAACAGCTTGAACCTTTCTCAGTTTATCTTCATCTGGAATCTTGATGTCATCGCTAGTCCTGCCACTAGACATACCTATCAGACTTAAAACGTTCTCTGTAATTGCACTCGATACAGGATGACTGCCTAAAACCGATGTCATCTCCAATCTAGGTAATGCACTTGAGTTTATTGACATTATTTTAGTTAGTTCAAAATGCTGATTCTGTGGATGATTTGGGTGATGATGATGTGAATGGGATTGTTGTGCTTGCTGCAGTTGTTGCTGTTGTTGTTGTTGCTGCTGCTGCTGCTGTTGCTGTTGCTGTTGTTGTTGTTGAAAGTGTTGCATATTGGGAGGAAAGTGCTGTCTCATATTAATTGGTGCCGATGGTACTGCTGATGTTCCTGTAGATGATGGTGAGATTTGCTGACCACCAGATCCAATTATCGGATAACGTCCATTGGATGATGATAATCCAAGTGTTGCTCCCAATGGTACAGGATGATTTGAAGATGCAGCAGCTGCAGCTGTTGACTGATTTGCAATTGATGTTCCTGATTGTATATCTGCATTTCGTGAAGGATTGATTGATTGATCGATGGTTTTTTGTTTCCACTGCAATTGGTGTACATTTTTCTCGGACATGTTACAATGGGGAAACAAGTACAAAAACAATTTGTTTTTTTGGTAAGAAAAATGTAATCACACTTTATCTAGAGACACAAGAAAAGTCATTTTACACGCTTAGAAAGTTTTTCTCGCTAAATAACTAATTCGGCAAAGGAATTGAACAAATATTTGTAGGTTTTTGTAAAATCTTATTTGCGCAAATACTTGATTTTTCCTTATTTTATCACCATTTTATCTGTTCTTTACGCGTGTCCTCTCTTCTTTTCTCTTTATTATTCTCAAATGAAATGTCAAAAACTTTTAATTTGTGGCCGTATTTAGATGGGAGACGGACGTCACTAATGAAAGTTATGTTCGATTTGAAATTCGTGTTAACATGACATTTCTTGAATTTAATTATTTTTTGAGCCGATGCGTGTTCTTGAGTGGTAAGAGTATGAAAAAAACCGAATGTCAAATATTTTATACAATTACGATATGATTTGTGGCGAATTTTACGCAGTAGATTATATGGGGTAGAGGAATACCACAAAAATGAAAATAGATTGTATATTCCGGCACCAAACTTTATATACTCGCAGTTGTACGTGAAAATGTATTTTATACCCATATCGCAATAGCAGGTAGTTTTATTTCTATTCACTCATGACTTTCCATTTTTGGCGGATTGAATAACTATTTATGTAGTTAGTTAATATTTTAGAAAGGTATTCATTTTTTGAAGGATATTATTTATAGTAATTTCACATTATTTTCTTGTAAAATGTATTTCAGGACATTTGAAATGTCAAACGCTAGCGTTCTGTTTCGATTCGAGTACATCGCGTTTTGACATAACATTCTTACGAGAATAAAAAGCGTATCAACGCCTATCAAAGACCGACCGTGCCTTTGCAATGCTGTTTTTAGCGGCGTTTACACTGAACAATTTGTCGATACGATTTGCTTGACAACCGTGCTCGATGGGCGCAATCATCAATGTGAACGCACAAGTGTGAAAACATGTAGTACGGCAGACAAAACATTTTGATTTCTCTGCTTGCTTGATCGACTTGTAGTTAGGTGTGAACACGTGTTGTACAACTTTAGTACATTTTTTTTATTTCTGAAATAAAAAGCGTAGAATAACATACTGAAATAAATTCACAAATAATTAGCTTTTTCTTCGTTCTCCGGTATTTCATTTATTAACAAAGGCTAAGGAAGAGTCCGCGCCGCCTTTACTTTTGAACACTTCCTTGGCTTGTCTCAGAACTGAAGTCTGGCAAGGCCGTTTTTGAGCGACTTTTTATCCACGATTTTTACAAATTCCTTTGTGTGGTCCCCTTTGCCTCACCTCCCTTGCCTATAACATTGATAAATCGGCTACAAATTTAGCACGTGAAAAGCCACCCAAGCATTTTGCGTGTACGTGAAGCAAATCGTATCGACAAACTGTTGAGTGTGAACGCCGCTATTAGAGTAGGTACCAATTTCTCACCACAGATGCAGAACAGTAATCAAAGGCATTATGCGACTCCAAAAAGTTGTTTTTAAATATTCTTGAATAGTCTAAGCATTAAATTATAAGGGGAATCTACAAAAAAATGATTTAGTCTGAATTTAATTTAAGAACGTAATAATTCCATGTTGTGGAAATTATATATGCATCCAAAAGTGGACTTATAAATGCCTCACCCATCCTTAACACTGGGAACAAAATCTATGTTATTTTCAAAGAACTCAGAACTGTCAAATGCCAAGCGTGAGCTGTCACATCGAATAAGCACGTTGACTTTAGGATCATTTAAAACGTACAATCCGTATTCTAAGTTCCTGGATTAAAATAATAATTCCATAGATATAATGGAAGAAGAACAACCAGCAGAATCCAGTATAAACTTCGTTCCAGCGTTGTGCTTTGTCAAGCGGGGTATTGCAAAGGAACGTCCGGAAAAAATCGTGCTCACTCAGGATGAACTGGCGAAAGTGATAAGGGAAACAAAAGCCGAAATAAACGAAGCAGAAGACGATAGTGATGCATCTGACAACGAAAATGTTGCATCCGACGTGGATATGGATGATGCGACAGAACCAGTTGATGAAGCGGCAGATCAAGACGATGAATTTAAATTCGACACATACGACAACGAAGCCAATGTGCGTGTAGCTAACATCGCAAATATTGCCGAAGTTGATCCTGATCATCAACTGGAGGATGAAGAAGACTCGGAGGCAGAAGACGATATTATTAAGTCCAGTGATAATCTCCTACTGGTTGGTCATGTTGCTGATGATGCTGCTTCACTGGAGGTGTGGGTATTCAACGATAGCGAGGAATCGTTGTACACTCATCACGATTTCCTACTGCCAAGCTTTCCTCTCTGTATTGAATGGCTGAGTCATGATCCTGGTAGCGAAACAGCGGGCAATATGTGCGCAATAGGATCCATGGATCCAATTATCACACTCTGGGATCTGGATATACAAGATTCCATTGAGCCCACATTCAAGCTTGGCTCTAAGGGCAATCGCAAGAAGAACAAACCCCAATATGGACACAAGGATGCAGTTTTGGACTTGTCGTGGAATGTACACTTCCCACATATTCTAGCAAGTGCATCCGTTGACCAGTCGGTGATTCTGTGGGACTTGGACGAAGGTATGCCACACACAACCATAAGCAGCTTCAAAGAGAAGGTTCAGTCGATAGGATTCCATTCGATTGACGCACAAAACTTGTTAACTGGCTGCGCGGACGGCAGAATACGCTTGTACGATTGTCGAAATTCCGACGAACCAGAGAAGGGTCTGCTGAAATGGAAGGTTTCTGGAGAAGTTGAGAAAGTGCTGTGGAACCCGGTCGACCTAGATGCCTTTATTGTAGGCACTAACGACGGAAAGTTGCACTATGCTGATAGAAGAAAACCGTCTGAATTTCTTTGGTCCGTTAGCGGGCACAGCGAAGAAATCTCCGGTATCTGCTTCAATGCGGAAAAGAAGGGCTTGCTGACGACCACATCCACAGATGGAATTTTGAAAGTATGGAAATTCAATGAGAGCGAAGCCACTGAAGTGTACAGTCACGACTTTGAGATGGGTCGCCTGCAATGCATGAAACAAAGTCCGGAGGATCCTTTCACGTTGGCTTTTGGTGGTGAGAAGACGCCTCGTTGTCGAGTGTACAATATTAAGAACTTCGATGCGGTTCGTAGAGCGTTCGACATTCCTTCCGTTTTGGAATAGTGTCTAATTTGTGACCCAACCTTAAGTTGGTTGGTTTTGTATTTTAATTTTTTCTTTTATTTCTAAGGAGACGAAATAAACGTACATTCATACATATATGTATGTCTGTAATAAAACAACAAATTTGTATCTTTTTTGATTTAATATATTTTCACAGTTGAGTGATTCTGGTGGAAGAGGCAATGCTAAGCAATTCCTACATCGTCCTAATATTGCAGCATTTGATTGTGCTCTCAAGCAGGTATCAGTTGCAGTTCCACTAAACCGCGAATTTGATTATTATTATTATAAGTTTATTAACAAAGAATGAAGAGAGCTTTCAGCCAGAAATACAGTCTACATAAGATTTTCTAAATTGAGAGCTGATATCAGCCTATATAGCTTTTTTACATTATCGTATGATATTTGTTTTAAAAGATCCGATAAATTAGTACGAGTAATAGTCTTACTTTTTGAATTAATTTGATTACATGCGATAAGATGACTTATGGTAAGCATTTGGTTTTCTTGGCAGAAGTGACAAAGCGGAGGCGTTTCTTTCGTGATGAGGTGTTTATGTGTTAAGTTCGTGTTGCCCATTCGCAGTCTAATATATGTATATTTTTATCTTCTTATGCGATATGTCTTTAGGGTATATGGCTTTTTCAGCATTGGGATTGAATTGCTTGTAAATGTGCTGGTAGTTTACCCAATTAAATTTTCTCTTGTCTTAAATAGATGGTTTCCTATGTCTCTTTTGTTGTAGACATAAAAAGTGGTAAGAGGTTCCTTTAGCGCTGATTTGGCTACAGTGTCCGCCATCTCATTACCGTTTATTCCACGGTGCCCTGGGATCAAAGCAATTTTTAGGTTTCCGTTCCTGGAGATGAGCTTGTCGCGGATGGCTTCGATTATTTCACCATAATTGTTTATGTTTTTAATAGCTGCTACAGAGGACAGACTGTCAGTGAAAATTATAGTTTTATTATTTTTGGACTTGTTATTGCAGTGATATCAGCTCGCAATCATGTCACAATCCTAGCTCTTGACTTCGAAAAGGCATTTGACCGTATAGGCATTCACATTTTCCTAAATAAACTCAAAACGTGGGGCATTGGTCCCAAATTATACAATTACATACGATCCTTCCTCACCAATAGGAGGATAAGCGTTAAAGCCAACCACTGCTTTTCGTCCTCTT
Organism: Eristalis pertinax; assembly: GCA_907269125.1. Classification (NCBI taxonomy): domain Eukaryota; kingdom Metazoa; phylum Arthropoda; class Insecta; order Diptera; family Syrphidae; genus Eristalis; species Eristalis pertinax. The sequence continues at coordinate 122,275,809 of OU026145.1, forward strand.
TCCCACTGGTTAATGGCAACCCAAATTTGTATCTTTCTTGATTTAATATATTTTCACAGTTGAGTGATTCTGGTGGAAGAGGCAATGCTAAGCAATTCCTACATCGTCCTAATATTGCAGCATTTGATTGTTCTCTCAAGCAGGTATCGCTTTCGATGATATCAGTGCAATCATAAGTAAATATCCTACTCTCGATCATTGCATTTATGCTGACGATATTTATATCATAAGCAAACATAAAGACCTCGCCCATACTAAAAATGTGATATCTAAACTAATGGCATAACAACTTGGTGTACCTTTTCTGATGCTAAACTCTCCGTACAGAAATGCAAAACCTTACACATCTGCCGCAAGATTTCTTGCAACAACATTAATTTAAGTTTTAACAATATTAATATTGAAAATGTTACCAACTTAAATATTCTAGGTATAGTATTTAATAATAAATATAATTGGAAGTTGCACTGTGTAGAAAGAGCCTTGTTGCGAGAACCAACATTGTTAATTATTTAGCCAATAAGAAATGTAACACTCATATCAATACCCTCTGTAAAATTACAAAAGCGTTAGTGTTAAGTAAAATCGACTACGGACTATTTCTATACGGCATCAGCAATAAACATTATAAAGGCACCCTACCATCAAGCCGCGCGGAGGAGCATAAATGCATTTCCAACAAGCCCAATAAAGAACATACTAGTGGAAGCTGGTTTACCGTCTATAGAAGAACGGATATTTGAAACAAAAACCAACCAACCGCCAAACTCATTTTTTCAAATAAGTCGGTTATGGACAAAAACATATCATCTTCCTTGAAAAATAAATCTCCCAAACGTCTCCAAAGTGCTATCTCATCATCTTTTGCTGCCGCCAGAGGGATGGAAATTCCCCTTATCCGCCCCTTTAAATATGCCCAAATACATCCACCTTGGTCAATCAAGCCTACTTCTGTACTAATCGAACTAGCCCAACATCGAAAATTAAATACAACTCCAGCAATGTATCGTAGCCTCTATACGGCAATCGCCACTGAGCTTAAATCCAACGGCTGGAAGTTTATTTTCACCGACGGGTCCAAAACCAAAGACAGTACAACTTTTGCATGCATATTCGAAAACGACGACTTACTGGCCAAAGGAATTCTCCCGGAACAGGCTTCAATTTTTACAGCCGAATCGATAGCAATATTAAAAGCCACAGATATCGCTGCAAGTACGAAAGGCAAATTTATCATAGCGTCGGATAGCTTCTCAGTTGTAACTGCTATCTGTAACCCAAATTATAATGCCACAATTATCAACAAAATCAGAGACCGAGTGATTGATATGCCAAATAAAATAAAACTTATGTGGTTACCAAGTCACGTGGGTATAATAGGGAATGAAAGAGCGGATTTAGCTGCCAACCTTGCACACCGGTCCCCAGTCTATAAAACGATTGTTTACACAAAAGAAGACTTTATCAGGATCATCAAGAACAGCTTAAAAACTAACCAGCTTCAGTCTTGGGCCAACTATTCCCATCATTATTCAACAATTAACAACAACAGACTGCATCCTGTATACCCCACTTCAATGCCCAAATCTATGATAACTACCTTTGTGAGATTGCGATTAGGGCACACAGCAGTAACACACAAGCATCTTCTTAAAAAGGAAGATCCGCCCACATGCAGTGGCTGCAGATCTATATTTGACATAAAACACATTCTAGGCATTGGTACATGCCCCTCTGCAACCCAGCATAACCAGTTTCTATCGCCGCAACATCAATCTATCCAGCAAATTTTAAACGAACCAACCCAGGATAATGTTTTAAAAATATATAACTTCATCCAAAAATGTAAATTCGATATTTAACTTTGTAATTAGTACTATTGAGCCGAAAGTCTCGCAACTTGTGCTCTTTTCTTTCTGTTAACACTATATATATTGTATTATATGTATTATATGTTAATAAATTATAATAATAATAATAATAATTGCAGTGAGAATGGCAAAAGCTTCAGCTGTGAATATTGAGGTGAATGCTGGAAGAAGCCCTTTAAAAATGGTTGTTAAGTCTTCAGCGACAACAGCAAATGATGGTCCGTCGTGTGACTTTGAGGCATCTGTAAACATGAAGTTCCATCCTTGTTTCTTGTGACTGTCTGCCATTTCGAGAAACTTGGCTTTAAAGACGTCGCCTGAAAGACGCCCTAAAGACGTAGCCTTGATGGAATATTTGCTGAGTGTGGTGCTTACCGACTCTTTCGGCATACTCCAAGGCATAGAGAGTGTGACCAACTATGTTGTGACGATCAACAATAGAACTGATTTCGTTAAATGCAATCATAAAAAGTACCACCGCTAAAGGGGACACTTGTGGAATGCCGTTTTTTAAACTGAGGGTAGATGAATAAATACCATTCACCTTGATGCGAAAATGTCTATTACTTAGGAAAGACTTGATGTAGTTTAGTATTTTGGGTCCAACCGCGAATTTGTTTTCCACAGAAATATGAAAACAGTACAGTTTAATGGGAGGTGCCTTGTTTATGCGTTGCACATGGTATTCTAGGCTGTAGCCTCGACAGGTATTTAGAGGCTGAACCAAGGTAAGAAGGTACATTGAACAACAACATCGAGTTACATAAACTCGACTACCGTTGGACCCTTACGGGAATTACAAGGCATTCCAACTCTGACTTTATTCAGTTTGCAAATGATGAATTTTAACTGGTATAATCTTAAGACAAACTGACTGCCTCCCAACCACCCTAGCCACGGAGAAGAGTTTATACCAACGTTATCCGAACCGGGAACAATGGCATGAGCAAGCGGTAATAGCAGAGAGATCGCCCTATACACTGTCGGTTCAAAGACTAGCGCGGGTACAGGGGCAGGAGTCTTCTGCAACCTGGCACTAAGAGACGACTGCAGCGTTTTTCAAGCTGAAGTGGCTGTGATACACGAGGCGACACTCGAATTCAGTGACCAAAACGCAACCGCCGATTCGATCACTATCTTCTATGATTGCCAAGCGTCAATAAAGAACATAGCATCACAAATTCTGACATCGAAGCTGGTTTAGGCTATGCAAACAGGGCTATGGTAGTTTTAACACTATCTAGCACAGGCACAATGGACCCAATACATTGGTCTAAGTCAACCACGGTCACAAGGCCGTTAGGGCACCCAATTACCTGCCCACACTGGGTTTGTTCACCAACATTTTTCTGAATCGTATCATAAGGTTGCCTCTTGTCCTCATTGAGTTGAATCGAATCCGAGTCTTAATCAATCCTTGTACATCTCTCGATACCTACCTGCCTTCAGTTTGTTTGGATTGGTTGTACTCAGGCCATGTTTTTGTTGATGTAGCACAGTTTCTCAGCTTGAAGTATGTGCAGATATTAGCCTTGACTGCCTGTATTGGGACACTGCAATCGAGCACTGAAGGGCAGATCCCTGCCTAGCCAGTTCATCGACCGTCTCATTTGCTGGGATGTCACTGTGGTCTGGAATCCAGATCCAGAAGGGACATTTCGAGCCGGCTTTCTAAAAACTAGCTAGCTCATGCCTGTACTTACTTACTTCTCAGGCCGACGACCAGTGGAGGTTGAGCCTGAGCTATAGCAGACATTTGCCTTCCGGACTACATCCATATCCTGGTACAGATTGTAGAGTTCCTACATTCACCGTCCTCGAAAACGGGACCATATGCGGACGTAGAATTTTTCTTTCAAATGCACCAAGAATCAGCTCTTTTTGCTTAACGTCCAACTTTCTGCTCCATATAGAAGGACTGGCAAAATGTATGTACGTATGTAAGCATTTATTAGTATACATTTATAAGTATACTTTATAAAAACAATAATAATATTGTTAGATTTACCGAAAAATTGTGTTCAGCGACGAAGCTCATTTTTGGCTCAATGGGTACGTAAATAAGCAGAATTGTCGATTACCAATGCATCCAGAAAAAGTCACAGTTTGGTGCGGTATATGGGCTGCTGGCATCATTGGACCGTACTTCTTCAAAGATGATGCGAATCGTAACGTAACTGTGAATGGTGAGCACTACCGTGAGATGATATCCAACTTTATTTGTCCAAAATGCAAGAGCTTGACTTGCATGACATGTGGTTTCAACAAGACAGTGCCACATGCCGCACAACAATGGACTTATTGAGGGGCAAGTTCGGTGAGCATATTATTTCACGTTCGGGACCGGTCAATTGGCCGCCTAGATCGTGCGATTTAACGCCTTTAGACTATTTTTTGTCGGGCTATGTTAAAGATCATGTCTATACGGACAAGCCCGCTTCAATTGACGCATTGGAAGACAACATTGAAGCATTTATTCGTGAGATACCGGCCGAAATGTTGGAAAGAGTATGCCAAAATTGGACTAAGCGGATGGACCATTTGAGGCGCAGTCAAGGTCAACTTTTGCATGAAATAATCTTCAAACATTAAATTATATGGACCGTACTATCAATTCAAATAAAGATTTCTGGCATTTTTCTGAATTGTTTTTTTTTTGAAAAACTTTCCTATAGCTTTTAAAAAATGACCCTTTATTAGCTTCACCTCCAGCCAGCCTTATCCATGATGTTGCGATTGGTCTGGCTGGAAAAGCATTTAAGCTCCGTCGTTTCTAACATTGGTTAGCTTTAGAAAAACCCCTTCTCAAACTTAGCGAGAGAACAACGCGAGTGGTTGCTGTGGGCGTTACCAATATTCCATTTTTTTTTATAAAAATTGATCTGAAAGAATGCAGGACAAGATATTACCGACCACAAAAGCCGTCAGGTCTATTACCAGTAACCAATGAACGACAAAAAAATACAACACAACACGAATTGCTTCCTCAAATTTTATTCTTAACGGTTCCGTGAAAATACAAGTCAATTGTACATTGTTTTTTTTTCTTTTTTGTTGTAATAATAGGTTTGCGTTGTTTGTTGTGTGGTTATGTTACGATCCTACAGTAGTCATAATATGTTGGCAAAATGTCCTAAGTAAAAGTAAAAATAAGAATTTTGTTTAAAATGATAACAGCTTAAATGGCGACGAGTTTTGATTTGTTGCCTCCAGTGATAACTTTAACGGATCTCTAAGGCTGTATTGTAAGCTGATTTAATCTTAATCATATATATGTATGTGTCCCTCTCGTCTCTTCTTTCAGTCGAACACGCCGAGACAAAAAGAGAGAGAGAGAGAAATTAAGTTTTTGCTTTTTTTTTCGTTTGTATTTTATGTAAAATCAGGGGACCAATCATCAATATTTCTATAAGTTGGTGTCTTACATTAGTGTTACTTTCAGTTTAATAATAATGTTAATTTTAAAAGAAGCTGACTTTAATGGTTCTACCGTCCATTCTTGAACCATCCATAAGTGCTGAAAATGGAAAGGAAAATGTGCGGTTAGAACAGTGATTGAGGTTTGTGCTGGCGGTGTGTTTGTAACATACCAATTGCTAGCTCAGCATCTCGCTCTTTGAAGAAACGGACGACTCCAACATCGTTGCCGCGGATCTCTGCAAACTTCACTTCACCAATTTCACGGAACTTGTCGCGCAATGTCTGCCAAGTGCAGCTCAATGGAATCTGAAAAGTCAATGGATGGTTGTTAGTTAGGACTGTTTTTTGTTTTAGCATGTGCTGGTGAATATTTACATTTTTGATAATAATGGTGTCGGATTTACGTCCTCCACCATTTCCACCCCCTAAAGGGTTCTGATTACCACCACCGTACATATCCAAGTTGGAACCTGTATTGTAGTCATTATTATCCTGGGCACCACCTGTATTGTAGGCGTTTCGTAAGTTATCGAAGTTACCGCCGGCACCACCGCCACCGCCGGTGTTGTATGCTGATGAACTGTAAGCTGAGCTGTAGTTGTTTCCTGTACTGTAGTTGTTGGTAAGAGCAGTAGCCGAAGACATGGAATCCTCATTGTTTGGTGTAATCGGTGCCGGTCCCAGATTCAAGCCGAGATTTGAAAGACTATTCGACAGGAGGGGATTGGAGAGTGCAGCTCCAAGTCCACCAACAACGTTTGTCAAAGCGGCCAAATTGGAGGAAGACAAATTTCCAAGATTCAAGCTACCCGATGGACCCAATAAATTTCCACCGACTGATGACTTGTTTCCTGAAACCGGTGCAACAGGTGCTGGTTGCACGGGATTGTTAAACATGCCACCACCAAGGTTCATGTTACCTGAGTTCGACACCATTTGTGATTGTTGTGATTGATTTGGCTGGTTAACAATGCTTGGTAAATTGCGTGCAACATCCTTCAGGGGTTCACCATTCGGTCCAAGTCCAATACCAACTCCGCCCAAGCCCTCAGGTAACTTTACACCTTCACTCTTGTCCGGTATGCGATCCAGGCGAACGGTCATCCTACGATCGAACAGCATCTGACGGTCCAACATGGAGATGGCCTGCACAGCTTCGACTGGATGATCATACTCAATGACTGCAAAACCACGACTGTTGCCCTCCTTATCGACGGACAAGTCAACGCTCTGAACCTTGCCGGCCAACTTGAAGACCTGTTTGAGTTTCTTCGAATCGACTTTGTAGTCCAACTGGAAAAATATTATTTGCAAATTAATAAATCACATCTAGAATTCGGTGTGAAAATGTAAAATGTTCCCCTGAAGTTGTGGGAGAGTATATTTAGCTTCCTCATCATTTGTGATTATCCAAACACTGTTCGCGCGTGCACCTTATGACTAGATTTTGTTTTAACACAAATTCCATTCGATTCCTTCATAGCGCTGATTTAACAAAGGTGCACTTAGAGGAATTCCCGTCGGTAACGTTCATTAACAAGGGCCTTTACCAGGGAAGTGCATATTTCGCCCACAAAGCTAATTGAACACATGTGAGCACTTTTGGGGTTTCTGCACTCACCAGTTTTTTTGTAAATGAATAAAGCATTTGTACACACTTAGGGCCGTTTGCTGATACTGCACTTAAGTCTACTTCATAGCCAAGTTACACTTTAACTATTCTTCGTCGTTCGTAAATATTTAAATGCAACCAAGTTGACTTTGATTTCAAATGTCTAACGCTTTCTAATAAGTGAGTGTGAATTTTAAATTTGGCGCCGATCGATCTCAAATGGAAACGACGCTATTCGAAGTTTCTTGGCATATACAATTTCGATGGCTGTCTTCAGTAATTTGATGTTGCTTTCAAAGGGACGCTGTTTCGCTTTCGAACCCGCAAAACAATCCTGTATACACTCGAAGTGTTTAATCCTCCGAAATCAGCTATGATCCGGAAATAAGTTTCAGCGAAGTAAATCCTTAATGTAGTTGAGTGATAGGTGCAATCGAAATATTTCTTAGAAAATTGATATGGGAAACCTAACCTATTGATGGGGCATTTCAAATTTGATTCTTTCTGGTGTAATCAAGGGAAATAACCTTGATTGTTGATAGGGCAGGTGCTTAGTAAGTAGGAAGTTGCATTAATGCACTTAGGCCAAATAAAGGCCCATTGTACCGCCACGTGGGTGCTTCAATTAGTGAAGTGGGTAGCCGTGATTATGACAACCAGGCAGTTTTGTCGACAAATTTTACCAGTGAGTTGACCGGTATTTTACTGAGGTCGTTTTAGAAGTAGGAGCCTGTTGTCATTTGGCTGGTTGAGGCAAGTGCAGGGCAGTTGCAAAGAATGTGTTGGATGCTTGCCTCATGTTCGTCTTGTCTTTTTGCGTGAAGGCCTAACAGACAGTGTAGTTATTCTCACTGCGTTAGAAATTTTTGATCTCTGTAGGGTTATCAGATTACTTGACCTTTTTGGATCGAGATGAGGCCAGATTTGTTTTAAGCGCTCGGCAAGTGATACATGTCAGTCATTGGCATTGTTTTTTGTGTGTAGAAGTGCTTGAGCTGTAACTTGAAGGTTACCTATGTTACGAAAGATTTCATCAACTGCCAGTATAGTGGCGCGTTTAGCGAGATAATCAGCTCTGCAGTTCTGCCCATATGGCCTGGCACCCAGCAAAGGCGAATGTTGAACTGTTCGGATATCCCCGATGCGCGGCACTCGATTACTACTTTAGAGTTTATTGAGAACAATGCCAGGGATTTAAATGCTACTTGGCTATCCGTAAAGCTACAGATATCGTGGGCGGATATCACGTTCCACTTTAGCCAGGACAGGACTTCGCTAATCGCCATTATTTCCGCTTGGAAAACGCTGCAGTGATTGTGTAGACGAACGGATTTGTTCTGGCTTAGACAATCCTCGAGAAAACGCCACTTCCTACTCCATCTTCCGTCTTGGATCCATCTGTGTAAAAGCGTATAGCTTTATCAAAGGGTATCGTGCAGCCGTATCATAGGCCTCTGTCCGAAATCAGTTTTTCAAAGTTGTTCTCTGGGAAGTGTCGTGTAATGTGAAGTGTAATCTAGATGAATTGAGGTAAAGTTCCGTTCGTGAAAATGTTTGGCGTGTTCATTGTTGATTATGTGCTTGATTAGCCGAAAACGTTTATAAAACGAAAGCTATTCAAGTAACTTCTTAAATTTCTATCACTCGCACATCATCTTCAAATAAATCAAGTTATTAGAACTTCATGCTATAATTTTGAAATTCGTACTGTTGAAATTTTATTCACAAATTCCTCCCCGATTTTGTCACTTTCAGTATTAAAGTACAACTTATGATCCACTATCTCTTCAACTTAGTTTAAGTTATACTTAGCCGACTTTTCGGTGTACTTTTCGAATCGTGCAAACCGGTAGGTCCAACTGAACTTGTTAAGTGAAACTTAAATCGCTAAGATGATTATCAGCAAACGGACCTATTTTTAAACAAACATCGATCATTTTAAAATTAACATCAAATTAAATTTAGGAAAAAGAAAACTAACACGGGACAGGTGTGAAGGACCAATTTAAACCGATACATTTTCCAAAATAGTTTTGGCTTGGTTTGGGTTCTTGGGAAGGATTTGTAGAAAACGTACAGCTGTGTTCAATAGTTATCACGGAAATGAGATGTTCCAATGTACCCCCAAATGATGAAATAACTTTACCAATTGGACAAATGAAATAACTGGGGCAACCATAGAAGGACAAATTGGCGAAAAAAACTAAAAGCAAGTACAGTGGACTCTCCCCAAGTCGAATGTCTCCCTAACTCGACATTTTTTGTTCGCCATATTTTGGCATTTCCCTCAATTTCCCATACAAAAAACCATCCTCTAAGTCGAACTAATGTGAACGTGACTAATGTGAACGTCGACCCGTGAAAATTCGACTTAGGAAGAGTCCACTACACCATGCAAACATAAACCGATGAATGTTGACAACACAATTAACTTCGTAGTAAAAAAAAACATTTTATTTGTCGAAGGACCGTCTGCAGCTCTGTCTACACATAGCCGAGTAATGTACATTCCGATTCCGAATGACTTCCAACACATTAAATAAAAATCGCAAATAGAGAAATCGAACCAGAATTGCAGCAGCAGTCCGTTGTAAGTGTACATGTATAAATCGAATATATTTGCAGACCAGGCACAGAGGAAGGATTTTAACAACACTACAGGGATGCCGGAATGACAGCAAATCCTTTGTAAAAAAAAAACAACAAAAAAAAAACAAAAATTGACATCAATTAATTCTTTATGTGTGGATTGTCAGGGCATCGACAAAGCAAATACATAAACCTGAAAAATTACTAAACCTAACATCCTCCTTAAATTATGTGTGATTTCAGGGATTCAGCCGACTGCGCAGATCACTGGTAAAATATTTATATTTGAAGACAGATGCCGCAGCGCTGCTTTTTTTTGTAGAATTTTTTTCCGCTTGTTATGGGTTTGAAATAAAACGAACATTTGTTTTTCAATTTCAGGCTGAATTCAAAAACGTCAAACATTTGCGATGCGGAATCACTGCTTTTGTGCAATGCTGATGCGATGCATATTTGAAGCTGATTGAATTGTTCATTAGCGTTTCAGATCGCATTGTTTGTGATCAATTTTTTCAATATGGAAGTTCATCTAGTAAGATTAGTAATTGATAATAATTCGAAAAAGAAATGAAACAACAAGCGCTTAAGGCGGATGCGCACAATGATAATGAAAATTAAAAGAGAATCTTAGAAAATTCAGGATTCACAACTGAAACGTAACCAGATGATTCTTCCACCAAAATCATTTTATCTTAACCAACATTTCTATAAAATTGCTGCAATTTCAGCGTATCTATGAAACAGGCTGAGTTCGTAAACGCAGTATTAGCGCAGTACAGCAACGTCAAGCGTTCTTAATTGCAAACATTTGGCAATGTTGCAGTGCATCGCGTTCTAAAACGTCATATGAAAGCAGGTAACCGGCGCATCACAGATTACCGTGATGCATCGCAACATCAAAAAATCATTGCATAGCATCACAAAGGCAGTTGATGCCTGAAACACAATAGGGCTTTGCTGCTGGCGTTGTTTTCCAACAAAGGCAATTAATATGCTATGCCCAAAATACAGCTTCGCGCTTTCTTGAGCGAAATGAGAGGAATGTCATAAAACGTAAGAGGGCAGTTTCACGAAAGGATTTTTCGACATGTTGGAAAAAATCAGGGCGAGAGGCGCTTTCACTCACTCCCTTAAAAATTGGGAAATGCCAACAGCTGACTGAGGTTAATTTTTCGAGTAAAAGTAGTGGAGTAGTAAGGACACAATATTTTTCATGTGGGATTTGTGAATTGAAAACAGCTGATGAAATGAGTTGACATTTCAAAGCGCGTTAGAAACTCAAGACTCGTAACGTGAAAAACGCCAGCAGCAAAGCCCCATTGTGTTTCAGGCATCATGCTTACGTCCATTTATTTGACGTTTACGAACTCAGCCACACTATCAACGAGTCAGGCAATTAAACGATCCTCAAATGTTTAAAGTTCGCGCATCTGATGCCCGAGATGTGGCTTAAATGAACGTTTGACGCTTGCAGTTGATGCAGATATTTTCGTTTATCAATGTGATCCAAAGGTGATGCGGCATCGATGCCGCTGCGTTGATTTTCTGAATTCCTCCTACTTCTTAGGCTGAGCGCAGAATTCTATTCACGTTAAAAATTTGTTCCATTGAATTTGAAAGGACAACACATTCAGGTAGCACCAAACTTCCTCCACAGCAAATCCTTGCTTCATAAATTAATGTATGAAAATGTGCTAATTGTTATTTCCTAACTAGACATCGCCTCATTTGTTGTTTGGACAAAAAGCATATGCATTAATACCTGCGCCCGCAAACCCCCCTCTCAGTTGCCTTTCCTTATAATATAACCAAAAAATAAGAGATTTCACGTAAGCGGGTGGGTACATATAGACAACTTCCCCTTTCAAGCACACACAAAATGGAATATGATCTCAAAGACGATTTCTGGGGGAGCGCAATACGTAACACAAAAGTAGATTCCTTAATAAAATGCCTACATTATATGAATTAAACATTTGTACTGAATCTTACTAGCTGAGATATAAAAGCGATCCTCGTCAGTGACTACTCTTCTATTTGCGGAATAATGCACTGCACTACAGTAAACTAAATTTGCAACAATAACCTTGAAAAACTATAAATCCTGAACTGCTTTCCAAATTTACAATTTAATAAGCATAACGATTGTGGGTAAAAAATATGTCCAAATGTTGAAATAAAATATATGGTACCTTTCGTGGGGGGAAACATTTGTCATGGGTATACAACTGTTGACAATCTGAAACAAAACAACTCAACTTCTCATATAACTAACGTCACTCAACTTGACATGTGGTGTGGTCCTGTATCTGACTTAGCAATCGGTGTCGTGTCTTAAATTTGTAGGTATTTTCAATAGTTTGCAAAGCTCCAATGCTTAATTTTCCTGGTATTAAAGATGGATATATGGCATTTTGACAAATGGACTTGATAAATATTTTTTCGGGAAACGTTGCTATGTCTGGACTGAACTGTTCAAACCTAACCTAACTACTGCATACAAATGCGATCAACAAATGCTCGTGACCGTGAAATAAGCTAGGAACTGCTAAAATTAAACGATCTCAAAACAAAAAACTACCATCAACCAAAACGAATATCATTCCTTTCTGACAAATGCGGGAAATGCGAATATGAGTAGGTTCTCTAGCTGGATACTCTCACAGAGGTCGAAACTGATCATTTATGAAAAATCGAAGCCCCATGTGAACCTGAACAAAGTTAACTCGAAGAATTCTTAACACTAGCAAAACCTTTTCAATAAACAAAATATAAATTAATACACCAAAAACTTAAACAATATATTTTAAACAAAGAAAAGAAAAAAAGTTGAAATTCAATACTCACATTAGCAACAAAAACTTTATTATGCAAAGGTCCATTAACTCCAAGACTCTCCAAAAACGAAGCAGACAGACCATACGAATTGTAAGACGCATTATTATAATCGTTAGACATCATATTACCAACGTTATGATTACGCCCAGATCTAGAAGAAAATGTTGTTCAGAAAAAGAAAAGCAAATTGTTGTGGGTCAGCAGCAGCACAAGTTCAGGAAGAGAACAAAAGATGATGACAAAGATAACAAAAGTCTAATTTGGACGCGACAAAAAAAGGACCGTCCCTTGACATTCGAAGGATTCATTTCGTTACCCAAGGAAAATAAATATGTATAAGTAAACTGCCGATTCCAATCCAAGCTATGCAAAGGAAATGAATAAACACCACGAGGCTGTCACTGTTGAACGAAGAATCACCCACCACGATGGAGAAGGAACGATATTTTCAAGTGCCAGTAGGAGAGATCTACTCAAAGTTTACAAACTTAGCCCAAGAAATCCACGACCACCACCATCATCATCTCATCACCATCAAAGACCTCAACGAAATTTTCGCAAAAGAACGCACTCATATAACATCATCTAGCATTACAGCGAGTGACAGCCTTCTTCTTTGCAAATCCAAATTACAAATCGGCATTTTCTACTCTTAAGCTAAACAGTACGTATTCTACACACTAGAAGCGTCCAGGAACTTACAATCTGTCATCGTCGTTGCGTCTATTGAAGCTGCGGTCCATGCGATCATTGCGATTGCCACCGCCGCCGCCGCCACCGCCTCCACCACCGCCACCGCCTCCGCCGCCGCCGCCACCACCAGATGGGCCTCCGTCACGTATAATCCGTCCATACTGGTCTCTATTTTCTCCATGATCCTCCTTGACAACAAGCTCCCGCCCATTGATTTCGTAACGATTGAGCTTTTCAAGTGCCTTCTCTACATTATCGGGATCTTTAAATTCAACAATACCACATCCACGGGCTTTTCCATTCTCATCATGAAATAATTCCACATACTCCACACTGCCAACAACGCGACGGAAGAGATCTTTTAAGTCCTGCCAGCGATAATCGTATGGGATATTGGATATGTATACGCGACAATTTCTGCGCTCACGGCTACGCTCCCGGTTGCCACCATCTGCATCGGAAAATCGAGTTCCGCGAGCCCCACGCCCACGGCGATCGCGGTCCTTTTCTCGATTATCCGGTCCTGGCTGTTCATTATTAACACCGCCTCCAACACCACCGGTATTATCCCCGCCATTCTCTGAATTATTGCCGTCCATTTGAGTTTGCTGATTGTCTTCGAACTCCATTCCTGCAATTGTTTCTTTATTGTTTTTTTTTTTCTTTTGCGTATGGTTTAGTGAAAAAATGAAAACTGCATGCCTTCACTCTTAAGTACACTATTTTGGGCACGTATTTTTAATTTTCACTTACCGTAGACTTATTTTTTTATTAACTGGTAATCCAAATATCCACAACAGTAAATTCACAGACTTTTAGCAAAGAATTTGCATACACTTCAGAAGTTGTTCCACCAAGTTTGCGATCGATACACCAACGGAAGAAAAGCGCTAAAGAAGAAAAAAAAATGGCGGAGCGAATTTACTCCTGGCGTGCTACTTGAGCTATTTTTCCGTATAAAAAAAAAAAAACCAACACAACGATATGGAGGCCGGCTTCGGCTTGCCGCGTAATATCGAAAGCAATATCGATTAATATATTTTTGTAATTTGTTGCTAGTGCGTGACGATAGATGGCATGGCGGAGAGAGAGTGCATTCAGTGATAATGAGTAGAAATGATAAAATATAACGCTTAATAAATTGACTGATGTTCGTTGATTTTAAATGTAAAGATATGTGCATTCTATTTTCTGGTACAGCTAGTTACTAAACAAAAAAATATATCGAAGTTAAATGACTGTCTAAATTTGGATTTCTGACTTCTAAGGAAATCTGTATTTAGCGGCGTTCACACTCAACAATTTATCGATACGATTTGATTAACAACAAATTAGAAAATTAGAAAAAAAGTCAAAATGCCTTGTCTACCATACTACAAGTCTCTCAACTTGTAAAAGCGAACACATTGACGATTTGGCTAATCAACAACAGTTGTCAAGAAATCGTATGAAAAAAATTCTTGACTGCTTATGACTTTCTGTTAAAATAGGGGGTTCACACTGGCAAACAAACTGGGTATGATGTGATAAGCGTGATAAGCGTGATACGTGATCAAACATATCGTCTGACTAAATTTTTTGCGTAAGAGCGCATTTAAAAGACAAGATTTTAGAAAAGGAAGAAATCGAAGAATTTGTTCCCGTTTTTATTTTTTTATTCTTAACTTTCTACGTGTCTCAGGTATGCTCGTATACATTTCAAAGAATTCTTTCCAGAATTGTTCATTATCAAAAAAGTAATTTGTCACTTTATTTCAATTCTTCCGCAAACAACATCACACCTCCATTTTTTTTCAGAAATTAACTTTTCTTCAGACCTGACATACGCCCGTTCACACGAGCGAATATGTCTGTCGAACCACCAAAATAGCAAAATTATTTGAATACCATCCGACATGGCCTTCAATTGTCGTTTCTTGCATTCACACGATCAAATCTGAGTCTGTCAGACCTTTTCTGTCCAGTATGTATGTCCATGTGTACCCTCCTAAGAGTGCATATTGATTTTTTTTTTACGAAGGAATGATTATTGACAAGTTTTATGGTTGATGTGATAATTTGTAAAGAGGTATGAGGTACGGGTAGTTATGTATTTTTGAGACATTTTTATGTCACATTAGCTTTTATCGTGCTTGCATACTTTACTTTAAAAATACTTTAAAAAAGTATTTAGGAGCACACCTATGTCGGTTTAAATTCTCGAAAAACGTCGATAGACAATATTCCTGCACTGTACTTCCTTCCCGTATAGTTTTATAAATTTTAAAATGAGAAAAAATCTAGTACAAGGTATTATTTTCAATGTTTGTTCTTAGTGTACTTAATGTCAACGTGCTTCGTCTTATCAGAAATTGATAGTTGTCAAAGGCACTTTATGTCACTGGTCACATCAGAAATAGACGAATTCTCAAATTTGCTGTAGTTACATTAATTTATTTTTAAAAATGCAATAATTCATGCAATTAAAAAGTGCACTATCGAAATAATCAAACTACGCAAACAATCAACGTTGTCATATCTGAGTTCATCAATAATGTTTTCGGCAAATACAATAATACGTCGTGTCTTCCATTCGTCAGCGACAAACTATGTTCGCCGCAAAGCAAATCCCGGTGTTGGTATACAGACTCAAGTGTACAGCAGAGAAGGTGTCATAGAACGTGAAAATGAATTTCAGGATTTTGAGGAACTAGAATCAGATTTTATGAATGTTGACAAGACTCACAAGGAACACGAACGCGAGATGCAGATGCAACGTGAGCGAACTCGTCACTTGATTGTGAAGAATAAATATTTCAAGGAGAAGGCTCCAAACTTCCTAACATACGCGGAGAAAGAGCAAATCAAATTTCTTCATTCATCCGATCCCGATGAGTGGACAGTGGAGAAGCTTAGCGAAAGTTTTCCTGCCAGCTCTGAGGTAATACGTAAAATCATTCGAACGAAGTGGATCGCCAGATCTGCTAAAAGAATTAAATACCACGATGAGGCAGTGATGGAAAATTGGGAGAGTTTACGAAATAGAGGCTTTCCAGAACTCTCCCCACCGCTAAGGGGGCACTTAACGAAATTTGCCAACCGGAAAAAGGAAGACTTGCAGAATTATCTTTCAGATTGGAATCCTCGCAAAGCATTGCCAAGGCCTAACAGAACCGATTTTACAAGCTTAATTACCAGTTGCAAGGGCTATGGGGATAAAGATAACGATCAGAAAATGTTACCGACCTTGAACAATAATGCTGACTTAATGAATAAATTACCTGCGGCTGGCAATGAGGATACTGTTCTCTATGAAAAGATCAGCGATAAACGTGATATGCGGTTAAAAGAGTTGAAAGAACTCAAACTGAAGGACGTCTCCGAGTCGATGTCCACTCAATTTGATAATCCCAGTGGAACTGGAGTTGTGAACTCGTTCAATTCGTTATCAATCGCGAAATACGCTTCAGATGAAATTGTGGTGAGCAACGATGATATTCGAAAATTCGAAATGTCCAAAGTAAAGGATAAGATTTACATACCGCATAAACTGAGAAAAAAAGGCGCTACATACAAGGTAGATGATTGCTATTACGATGATGATGGTGAATTTCTCTATCGAGTTCCTGGCATGACTGGCAGACGCGTTTAATTTGAAGAATAAACCTTTTACTAATAAATTGATGTTTAAGTATGCAAAATGTGGTGGTTTTTTTTGTCTGTGTGTTGTTGGAACTTGGATAATTTATTAAGTTGATGTACCCGAATGTTTTATGGTGAGAGAATCTATTTTTTCTATTAAGTCTAGTATGGTACACAGACGGATCAAAGATGGAATCCGAAGTGGGAGCAGGAGCCTTTAAACTCAACACAAGGATTTCCGTACCAATGGGGTCGTATTCACAGTGTTTCAAGCGGAAATCCACGCCATCAAGATCTGCGCCAGACAAAAACTCCACAAGGGCGCTAATACACTGATATTCTCAGACAGTCAAGCAGCACTAAAGGCACTCTCGTCTAAACTTTTGTACTCCAAAACAGTCAAATGTTGCTATGACGCTCTACAATCACTTGCCAGGCACAAGAAAGTCAAGCTTGGCTGGGTCCGTGGACACAGGACAACACCTGGGATTGTAGGCAGCGATGCCGCAGATGAGCTAGCGAGGGCTTGCTCGGAATCTGCATTTATCGTCCTGAACCGTACTGTAATGTCAATTAGACAGCAGTCACAACTCTGATTAGCGAATGGGAAAACAAACTTCGCCTAGACTAGTGGACACATGGTCATGGTCTTAGGCAATCCGAACGTTTAATCAGGCCTTATTCAGATAAGGAAATACTCAATCTGAACAAAGAAAACTTAAGATTGCTAACAAGCGTTTTAACCGGCCATTGTGACCACCTTAACAATTTAAACCTGTGTTAAGACAAAGTCTGTCGACTCTGCCTCGAAAAGCATGAAACTTCTGAGCAGATTTTGTGAGAATGTCCGGCAATAATATGGTTAAGGAAACGCATCTTACATAAGGAGATACTCACTAAACACTTACTAGCTTTCATGAGGGAAGTAGTACGTGTTTTGGGATAACTCCAACCGTCCGGTACAATAGTTCTATCCTGGTCGCGTTGTCTTCACGGCATGGGTTGTACAAAAGGAAAAAAAATAAAAATCTATTCTTTCTAGGAGATGCAGTTTAGGGGCGCCTTCAGGCTAACGATGCTGAATTTTCGTTCGCTTTACCAGAGGACGTTATGTTCCCTCTCTCAGTTTTCACATCTTTGAGGAATAACATACTGCGCTCATTGTGCTGTTAAGCATTTAAGAAGTTGGACGAATCGGGTCATTAAAGTGGCCTGGGAACGCGGTGAGACACCTGGCGATTGGCGAACTGGGGTGATTGTCCCACTTTTGAAGAAGGGGGACAAAAGAGATTGCTCGAACTACATGGGCATATCTCTTTTAAGTATCCCCGGGAAAGTCTATGCTAAGGTGTTGGAAGCGCGGTCTAGAGCTATGGTCGAGCCCAGGATGGGGGATGAACAGTGCGGCTTTCGTCCCGGCAGAAGTATAACCGACCAGCTTTTCACTCTAAGAATGGTACTTGAGAAGGCTTGGGAGTATGCCAAACCCATCTACAGTTGTTTTGTAGATTTGGAAAAGGCATATGACTAAGTCCCTGGAGGTAAACTCTGGAGTGTCCTGCAGGAGAATGGGATTGATGGTCCTCTTCTGAGGGCCATTCAGTCTCTATACACAAACTGTAGCAGCTGTGTTCGGGTAAACGGTGCTAAATCAACACTTTTCACCGTGGGCGTTGGACTTCGCCAAGGGTGCGTCTTGTCACCTCTCCTTTTCATTGTATATATGGACTGGATGTTGCAGCGCAGCCGAGGTGAGGAGTGTTTCACATTTTGAGATTTGATTGTAAGTCATCTTCTGTTTGCAGATGACTTAGTTATCCTCACATCCTCCTAGACGAAACCCCAGCGCGCACTCGATAGGTTTGTGGCCGTATGTGCTGATGCTGGAATGAGGGTTAACGTGGACAAATCGGAGGTTATGGTCATTTCCAGAACGCCTGTTCAATGCACTCTGCATGTTAGTGGAGTCCCATTGAAGCAGGTGTAGTAGTTTAAGTATCTCGGGTTTGACACAGCTTAGTAGTTCTGTAATCAGAAAGGTCGAGCTTGGTGTCAAAGCCAAGTTAGCGGTTTTCAACTCAGTATTGGTTCCAACTCCCACCTATGGTCATGAAATTTGGGTAATGACCGAAAGAATAAGATCGCGAGTGCCAGCTGCTGAGATCAGATTTCTTCGTGCTGTTGTGGGAATTACTCGCCGGGATAGGGTGAGAAACACGGCAGTGCGCGAGGAACTCAACATTAAGCAGCTGCTTCTTCGAACGGAAAGGGCTATGCTTCGGTGGTTTGGTCACGTGGCACGAATGTCCCCATCATCACGACTTCCGAGGCGGGCGTTGAATGCGATTCCATCAGGTAGGCGACCGCTTGGCAGTCCCAGGACGAGGTGTTTGGACCAAGTCCAAAAACTAGCCGGTTTACGCTTGGGCATAGCTCCTGATGAGTTAGAGTCGATGGCGGAGGATCGAGTTGCCTGGAGATCTCTCGTGCGTGGTTTAACCCCGCGACCCCTTTAGTGGATCATGCGGGTCAGAAGATGATGATGATGACGAATCGGTTAATATGTGATTGAAATGTTTATGTTACTTAAATGTCCTAAAACCACTTTTAATCTTCTTAAGCCTGCATACCACCAAGCTGCCAAAAGAAGCTCCAACGCACGTCGTACCACTCGCATTCATTATATCATGTCTGAATCTCGGTCTTCTTACGTTAGAACATAGACGTGAGGAAATCTTCGTTAAGCTAATCGCCAACATGAGAAGTCACACTCTCAGCTCAATTATTGACAAAGACATTGCCGCAGAGTTGAGCTGTAAAGAAATAAGCGTATGCCCTCTGCCATTTGCAAATTCCTTTACGCCGCAAGTCAATTGGACATCTCCGTCGAACGCATAACAGACAAGGTAGACAAACCTCTCCGTCATGGACTATCAAGCCAACATCGGCCTTCCTAGCTTTTTATAGTCTCCAAGAAAATTAACCAGCGACGTCAAACTATTTTTAGAAGCAACAAAAAACCTTAAATCAGACGGATGGGGTACTATATTTTTCACAGATGGATCTAAGTCACACAACAATACATTGTTTGCTATCACCTTCGAAACGGCACTTTAATCAAATTTGGTATCTTGCCAATCTTCGTATCCATCTTTACAGCTAAGCCCCTAGCCATACTGAAAGCAACCAAAACACATCCTAAACATCAAGTAAATTCGATGGACAGTTTATCACTGCTCAAAGCTGTACTCAACCCAATCCACAAATCGAACAAAACCCACCAACCTTCCTTTTTAATGCCTACTCCAAATTACATCTTCGCAGATCTCATCTTTTGATTGATGCTTGCTTGATGTTGGCTCCTTGGAACCCAATTTTAAATGGAACGACATATTTTTTTGTCGTGTGTTTTTGAACACTACACTGGAGCACTCAGACCAGCAGGCGCTTCTGTGATGAGGAGCCTACATCATCAGCTCTCACCTCATCAGCACCAAATAACTGCCACTTAATCCGAGCAAAGGCGGGACAGTGGCAGACAAAGTGCTCTGCAGTGTCTTCGTCCTCTCCACAGGCGTCGCAGAGGGTTTCGTCGCTTAGGCCAAGCACATTTAGTTGTTTAGCGAAGGTGTAGTGACGCGTTAGTACGCCGGTAAGTCGTCTTCAGTCTTTTCCGTTAAGAGGTAACAAGAATGTCGCGGATTTCTTACAGAGATTAGGGAGGAGCATGCACTTGGTTTGTCTACATCCTGGAGAGTCATGCCACCTCCGGTTGTGCTCTCGAGAAGACCAGACATCGATGGAAGCCCTAACCGAGGACGCGGGTAGTCCCAACGCAGGTTCGGGTCCTAAGCGTATATCCTCTGATCCTTGTCTAGCAAGTTCATCGGCGATCTCTTTTCCCGTGATGCCGTGGTGGCCCAGGAGTCAGACAAGTCTTAGCGTATTGAATCTGCCGATCCAATTCAGAGAAGACTTACATTCTTGGACTATCTTGGAAGTGGTTATAGGGTTGAGTAGGGCCTTAAGCACAGCTTGGCAGTCGCTGCAGACACAAATACTTCGCCCCTTCCACCTGCTCTTCACAATATAGTTCGTGGCCATTAGGATCGCACAGGTTTCCGATTGGAAGACTGACGTAAATTTTCGTAATGAGGTGTGGAGTCTAATGTTGTCGCTCTCTACGAAAGCGCTAGAAAGGTTGGTGCGAGTCTTCAGATTTTCCACTTCTCCTTTGGATTTTTTTTTGTTTTTTGCTACAACTAGGTTTCCCTAACCATTAGTTTTAATTTCAAAATGTTTTCGCTTGAGGCTGGTAGATTTTCGGTAAAATCAACGGCTGGAAACTTCAATAGCGGTTTTACTGTTTACTGTTTTGTCGAACGTTTTCGTTCTTTGTAGTCAGCGCACGAGGTTTTTCATGTCCAGTGTTTGGTGTATGGCATGGTTACAATGACCATGAAGTCGAGTTCTTAACTTTCTAGCAGAGCTTCTTATTTCTTCGTCTACGGTGGCTACTCCTAAATCTCTATATATGACTTTGTTTTGAAATGAATGCATGAATTCTTTGTTACTTGCTTTAGTGCAACCCCAGAGATGTATACCGTAAGTTCATACAGGCCTTAGCACTTGCTTATATATAAGCAGTTGTGCTTAACTTGGCATGTCGTCCGAGTAACCAGAACACTTCTCCATATCGATTCTCAAGTTCGTCACGTTTTTTCTTTACGTTCGCCCTCCACTTGAGCTTAGCATCTATCATCCCGAGATATTTGGCATCGTTTGCGTACGGTATCTGTTCCGAGTTAATGAAACCGCATATATTGTCTATGTTTTTGTAGATAAAATTAATATACGTGGATTTGGTTTCATTGAGAGCAATGCGCCAAAGTTTTGTCCAATCACAAATTTTATTTGAAGCGTGTTGCAGTTTTTCGGTAGTGGACTCGATTTCACTTTCCGCAATCAAGTAGCCGTATCGTCTGCGTAGCTATTATATTGCTCTCTCTTTGTGGTATATCACGGGTACACCCCGGCGGGTGTGCCTTGGTGTCCTTAAATTCTGAGTATTCTGAGTTCTATAGTATTCCGTTCCGTGCTTGACTCTAAATATCCTATTTTTTAGGTACGATTCTAAAATGCTATATAGATTTTTTCGGAAAGATTCTACTAAGTTTTGTAATCCAAGCCGTCGTGCCAAACTTTGGAACGTAAGCACAAGTAAGGACAGCACAGCAATTTGCTCGACGTGAAACAACATAATCAACATTCTCCACCTTCTTGGCTAAGTCCCCTGCATCATCTCCGCCCAATTCCATAACTTTCTTCACAGCAGAACCAGACAGTCTACGACATAATGGGTGATGTGAATAAAAACCAAGGGAATAGTCCGAGTTAACACTCACGACTAAAGTGCTTTCGGTAAAGGGAACACTCAATTTGGTGTGAATATAAAATTTCCCCAAAGTAGGTTCTTCCCCTCAAGTTAAAGTTTGAAAACTGGAGCGGAGGTCTGTCAAATTTATTTACAAATGGAATATTCATTTTCAGAAATGTTTTTCAACATATGTACAAACGCAGAAAACAAGGATACATATATAATTCACGGCGTTTCGGAGACACATACAAATATTTCTCTTTGTGTCTATTTCAACTCCTTTTGAAGGTCAATTATCGAATTATTCTGACTAGTTCTTTTAGGCATTGAATCTACCGAAATTGTCGAATGTTCCTTCATGGTCCGGCCATGGATTTTGTTTTTAATTTGTTTCTCCAAATTTCTATTGCAGCTTTTAGCTTTTTTCGCGGATAAAATTGTAAGCAATTTTGAAATCTAAATCTTTTATTCCAAATTTCCTTTTTTTTGAGGGTTTTGCACGTAATACATCGGAGTTTTAACTTTTTTTAAACGTTTTTAAATCATAAAGTGTCCTCCAATGCTCACTCGGCTTTTTCAAAGGTTTACTCAATATTATTCATCTTCATTCACAGCAAAATGGAGGGAAACTAATATGATACGCTCAACTGTCAAAACGTGTGAGTGAAGGGTTTTCGTTAAACTTAACAAAAATCATTTTTATTCACAGCAGATGGAGTGTTTCCTCCAAAATGCCGAGGGACCACTCCCACTAATTTTTTATTCACACCAGCCAATAAAAACATTCGACCACAACAATGTCTGAAAAATACACGCGTTCATCAGCAACCAGCAAATCTGATGATTTAAAACGATTATATTTGAGCTGGGAGTCTTGGCTTTAGTCTTGTACTTAAATGTAAATAATAATAATAATAGTACATGTTTGAGCATTTGATGAGGCCTTTACTGTAATTCACTGAATGATTAGGAACATCTCGGCAATGCCTATCGCGACATGTGTATATACAAAGAATCGCATACATATCGAAAACACCCCGAAACAGGCTTCTAAACATTTACTTCTCCTCTTTGTTATCAACCTGTTTGCTCGTTTCCAATGACAAACAAAAGCACACAGCACAGGTGATAAATGTCACAGTAAAGCGTATTCTTAAAAAAGGGCAAAATGGCGTTCGTAGTGGTAGTGTCGTAAAAGTAAAAACAAAAAGACTTACAAAAAAAAAACTTTGGAAAAAGACAAAAAATGTAAATAAAGAAAAAATTAATCAGCAACGTGAAATTTCTGCCGTGTTCCATTTACAAATTCTAATCAATCGATTCTTCAATTACCGCGAATCAGGAGTAATACCAAATGCGTGCAACCAGCAACGACACAATCACCAAGGCGACAAGTGCTGCTCGGGTGGTGGACATATTTTAGCCCCAAAAATGCAATGAAATCCGAAGGATAGTCTGCTGTGCTTGCATTCGTCGCACACGATAGCCGCTTAAGAATTATTACAAATTAAAAGAGTATCGCAATTTTCGACGACAAATTAATTCTTCGCTTTTTTGTGCTGAAATATAACGCAAGAGATGGAGCTGAAAGTTTGGGTGGAAGGGATCCAAAGAATAGTTTGCGGTGTCACAGTGAATACCACTTGTCAGGTACAGCAGAGAAGGGATCCCGGAGAGGACTCATTTAATCATTAATCATGTGTGAAATTGTCTTTTTTCTGTACTTTTTTTTTTGTTAAAAATAACAGGACGTAGTTTTCGCTTTGGCGCATGCAACAGGGAAAGTGGGACGTTTTACATTAATTGAACGCTGGCGCAATAATGAACGATTATTGGCTCCTACAGAGAACCCATTGAAACTTCTTCTGAAATGGGGTGAGTACGCAAATGATGTGCAATTTATTCTTCAACGATCGGAGCAAACAAAGAGACCAGCCGATGAGAAGGGGATGCAACAACAACAAACAAATGCAACAAATGCAGCTGCACGAAAACCTCTGGGGAGCAATAATAGTGATTCTGAATTGCAACAACTACCGGACCCAGTTCAGACGCAGCAAGTTCACGCCACCGAGTTTATGCCACTGGACCGATGTAAGGAGTTACGAAAAAGTTTTGGGTAAGTTTTCATTTCGTCCTCAGCAATACCTTCGGCAGTCTAAAGACCAGCCTGTGAAGAAAAAAGCAGAAACATTTAAGTTTCCAAACTTAACCTGAAAGACAAAAAAATAAATCAATTATCACACTTATGTGAAAAGTTATTTAACTAAATCCAGTCATGGTAATCCAATTAATAAGCTGTCAAATCAATAATGTGTAAATGTGATAACAAGAGAAAGATATATTCAAAACATGCCCCAGCTAAGCAGTGGAACTATTTGCAATCGAAGCGTTGATTTAAGAAATCACCTTGATTCGTTGAATTAAGAATGAAAATTCTGCAAACTCTCGTCGCGTATTTGCCTAGCATCTCCGAAAGGCACGCTAGTCATATCAAGACCATCCTCTGATCCTCTTTCCAATTTATATGCCGTTTAGCAAAAAAAAAGCACTTGTTAACATGTTCCTTCTTTCAGATCCTTGGAGACAGCAAAACCAATAGAAAATGTCGGAATTGTAAAGGGTATACCGCAGCGAATACCAACCACATCGCAGCCGGCTCCCGTGTCTCCTCAGAAGTCTGGAAAGCATGAGAAAACCCCATCGAACATAAGTCTGCCATCAACTGCTGCTTCTGACACAATGGTGAACTATTTTCAAACATCGCCAACCAATGAGATTAACCTAGCCGAAGTGCGCAACTCGCTGGATCGGCGAACCACCCCAACATCAGCAGTGATGAACTACTCCCCACAACAGGACTCGCCAAATAGTATTTCGAATAGTAGTGAAAATTTACTCGACGCCTTCAATGCGACTAACAACAACAATAACACCAAGTATTCACCTAATCCAAATAGCGTTACACCTGATTTGTACAAGAATACACCGCTCATCTCTTCGAATGGTGCCCTAGTGCCGCCGCCATACCGAGATCCTCCCCCACCGCGGAATAGTCCAATGCAATTGCAGCAACAGACCCAAGCAAAAGTATTGGAGAGCAATGCCACCTTTGGTGCTGGTGGTGTGGCCGGCAGTAATTTTAAGAAATTCGATGGTGCATGCACGAATCCCTTCCTCTCGGACATCAGTGATGGGGATTTCAATGATAATTTCTTTCAAGCGGCCCAGTACAAGGATTTGATTCAATTGATTAAATTTCAGCGCGAAAAGATCACATTGCAGCAAGCTGAGTTAACGAAGGTAATACAATATTATCCAACTAATGTTAAACATATCTTAGAGAATTTCGCTCGATCATGCAATCTGATGAAATGAGATGCTTCTAGGATGTAGTCATCTTTATGTCCAACGCTACCCAGAAGCCATGAATATCAAATCATGTTTCAGTCATTTTGTTTCTCTCATATCTCATAAATAGGTCAAACAATAATGAACAAAAAAAACCGCGAAAAGATAGTTATCAGGTTGTAGTAAAACTAACACTTTGATAGCTTGTATGTTAATTTCCACATACACACTTTTGAAAACCATCAAGGTCACGCGCGAATATGATGCGAAAGACATTTCAGACAGCTTCTGTGCGGTATCACGATCTGTTTTTTTCTTCTGTTTTTGATCTAGATTTGTGCACATATTCATAAAGATAAACGCATGCATACGTATGTATCTGCAGATTAATAGAGTTAGTTATCTAGTGTATTTTGTTTGCTCTTTTTGTCTTTCGTCAGCACAGCGCAAACAAGTCATAATTCAACCGAATGCTGATGATGAGAAATTGTAAGAATGATGCTGCGAGAAATGAAGAAAAAACGGGAATTCGCTATTGCTCATTTGCGTGATGTACGAGATCTACATACGTCTGGGGTACACTGCAAATGATTAAGTCTTTACACTGGTGGAAATTATCTGAAAACATATTCACATGTAGAGGGAGAAGTGCAAGCCAATTTCATTTTCTAGACCATTTTCTAGCATTATTCTGCAATCATTTTAGATTTTTTTAGAGAAGATATGTGATCCAAAGTTGGTATGCAATCGCGCTTAGTTTGTCATTCATGCAGATCTCGTCAGGAGAAAGGGTTTGCGTGTGTACCTTTTTTTGGACTGGATCTAGCAAAGCTGGACAGGCATACGAGAAGTAGGTGCATTTTTTTCCTCTTGCGATATCGACAAGTTATTTGTAGACTGGAATTGTCAATTATGTCTTATTCTCGACCACATTATTTTCCACGGTTAGGTTAGGTACGTGGGTAGACGCCTTACTTAGGTCCAATTGGACCCATTGTGCTGCCCAGAGGGGGATTTAAAAAGCCTCCTCTTTCCGTGTCGATGCGTTTGTTATCTTAAACATCCACAATACTTGAAGATCTTGGAAGAAAAATTCTCCCAGTGTTGTGTCTCAATAGGCAGAGGCTGGGGCATTGACAAAGAAAGTGAGTAGTGTCCTCTTGTTCTTCTTCGTCCCCGCAAGCCCTGCATAAAAGGTTAGGCTAGGTTAGGGGTTTGTGGTGGCCAGTGGCGTTGTGAGTATGTGCGTCGACTCCTACGCACTTGGACCTACCTGTCTAGGTTCGATTCCTGGTACGACAAGAAATACTTTTCACGGCCCCACCTCTATCGAGTCATTGACAATGCTCAAAGAGTATAACTGTCTAGAAAAAGCTTCTCAAACTTGGCCGTTCGGGGTCGGCATAAAACTGTAGGTCCCTTCCACTCGTGATAGAACAATAGCACGCACAACACGAGTGGTTGCTGAGAAGCTAGGCCCTGGCCCTCTACGGGCTGTAGCGCCACCCATATTATATTATATAGGTTAGGGGGTAGCGGCTCAGACTCACGTTAACCTGTTGGTCCATAGTGCTACCACTGAACAGAGTGTACCTAGTTGTAGTCCACTGTAGCTTTATTTAAGTAAAATGTTTATGAGATATGGTGGTTTCACGACGGCAGCATCATTTAATGATTTAAAGAATGGTTGACCTAAAGTTTTATATCGTTTTTTGGCTAAGTCCGGGTAGAAACAAAGAAGATGCTCCAGAGTTCCAACCACCACTGTTTCTTTGCAGTTTCTGCATCTATCAGTCGGAATCAGACCTAGTCTATGAGCATGGTGACCCACCAGGCAGTCGCCTGTAGTGATCCCTACTAGTATACGGCAGTTAACTCTTGGTAGCGAGATTATTTATTTGGTTTTGCCAATGTTGTATTCGGGCCAGAAGATTTTTTGGGGCATGAATTAGTACTCTTCCACGCATTGTTTGCTGTCGTTAGTACAGTGGACTCCCCCTAAGTCGAATTTTCACGGGATATCAAAATTAGTCGGAGTTAGAGAGAAATTCGACTTAGGGAGAGTTTACTGTAGTTCATTGCAAATACATTTTATCGAAGCTGCAATGCTAATATTTTGTTATATGACATTGTGATGCCCCTCTTAGCCAGTTCTTCAGCCGTCGCGTTTCCCTGGATTCCCATATGTCTAGGAGACCATAGGCGGGTGACTGCGTTGTTACTTCAGAGGTCCTGCTGCGCATCGCAACTGTTGAGTACCATTTTGGACTTCGTTATATTACTTTTAAGTGCTTTTGAGGGCCGCCTATCAAACTGTCCGCTGCTTTCGGGATGTTCAGTGACGTTGTAGAAGTTGTTTTTAGACCTCAAGTTGTTCCAATGCACATCAGGCGTTGTAGCATTTCAATCTTGGCTCAGCGGATCATTTTTTCAAGGGCTTTCCACTATACCGCGACCTGGTATAGTATGATTGGTCTTACTAAGGAGGTGTAGATCCAGCGGGTCACTTTTGACTGTAGTCCCCACATCAATCCGAACATACGTTTGCAGGTGTAGAAGGCATTTTGTGCCTTTTTGGTTCGAGTTTGGATTTTCAGCTAAGTTTCCTGTCGAAGATTATACCAAGAAACTTAGCCTGATCTGAGATCGGCAGTGCAGCGTGTTTAATTTTGATATCTCTAAAGATAGGGGCTTTGTGTCTCCTAGTGAAAACCACTGTTTCTGATTGAGTTAATGTTGAGGCCATTAAGTGTCGCCCAATAATTGCTAATGTGCGATTTGCCTCTTTCCATTAATTCACTCATGATGTTTAAGTATTTGCACGGTACAAGTAATACAATGTTATCAGCATATGCTACTACTTTGATACCAGACTTATTGAGAATGTGTAGTGGTTGGTCTAGTGTTAGGATCGTCGTGGTTTAGCCGATTGGATATGTAACCTACAATAGCATCGCTTTTCGCATTATTTTCGTGTCGAATTCATCATGACATCTATAGGTGACGCTACAGCCCGTAGAGGTCCACGGCGTAGCTTTTCAGCAACCACTCGCGTTGTGCGTGCTATTATTCTATCACGAGTGGAGGGATATACAGTTTAATGTCTATTATAAACGTCCATCATGACATCTAGAGGAGTGTAAATTACGTCTATTGTCAGTTCTTTTCTAAATGTATACCTGTCTAAAAGTATGGGGTGAACGTGGTTTGTCTGAGCAATCGCTGGCTTCCATTGCTGTTGGTCCTGGCCACCTGGGACTGTCTTGCGTCCGCGATGAGTTGGTTTCAAATTCCTTATCATTTCTTGTGTATTTCTGGATCGCAGCAATATGCGCCTTGTACTGCGTGAGGATCTTTTCTATGATCAGCACGCGGATTGTTGTTCCAACATTCAACAAGCAAACTTGCATTTTTGGAATAGCTGCGTACATTGGGACAGGTAGAGAGAACCTTCCGAAGCCTGGATGTTACTGAGGATTCCTTAATTTTTTCGCAGAATTTCTTCCACGTTCTCCTTTTCGCTTTCCTGACTTAATTTTCATATGAGTTCAGGGATTCCTGATACCAATCCCAATCTTGAGTCTCTCTTGTTTTCTTTGCTTTATTGAATTTTCTTTTGCAGGTGTGCTGAAGATTATTCAAACCTGCATTCCAGCAACGCGGTCTGTGCATTTTGCCGGGGGCTTTTAGTGGACTTTCATCGCTTCATTGTGCGCGTTTGTGAGAACATCAACTAGGTCGTTTAGCTCACTGATCTTTTTGGGTAGCGCAGGAAGTTGATTAGGCAGAGAAAGGGAGCAGATACACTTGTAGGGAGAGCCCATATTATTTGCCTATAATTCGTAAATGCGGGTTGGGGTTGTGCGTGATCATTTAGGTCGAAACATAGGTATTCATGGTCTGAGAAGGAGTTAGTTTCAGACACTCTCCAGTTCATGATGAAATGAGACAGATTGCTCAGTGGGGATTAGTCCATCGCCGACAGTTGAAGGGATAAGAGAAGAGAGCCCACTAGCTCTAAACTCGCCACCTAAGGTCTTGGTTAGATAGGCTAGGAAGAAGAGAATCGTTTAGGTGATTCTTTGCAAGGATCCAGGGTACTTGGATTAGGACAAGGTGCTCGCCGCTGCTTGATAAGCGGAGAATCAGGTTTGAAGAAGTTATTTTTCAGTGGTAGAGGTGAAATGTCCGCCAGGGCATTCGTTACACACATTGTTTCATCTCACAACGAGTGTTGTGGAGGCTATCCAGGTGACGCCGCGAGGAGGCTGAATGTCAACTTGACCTGTGCATCGAACGCGAAAAGGAAGTTGTTGGCATCTCGCCATGTTAGGAGCGATCAACAGCTTTGCCGCGTGTGTACAGGCCCTGCCACCCAATGCGGTGATCTTTACGCACATTTATACACTTGCCCCAAGCTTTATTTTAATATTTACAATTTACATCCATCCTGAGGTGATTTTTTTTAAATTGTCTTATTCATATCATTTACAGTACGATGCCGAAATTGTCTATTTGGAGAACAAGGAGCGCGACCAAGCACAAGAGCTGGAAGCAATATCCCGAGAGATCACAAAAGCCGATCAGATCTTCCGTCAGGGCAGCGAACAGGTAAGTGACACAAATCAAAAATGTTTCATCTTAATTCAATAAAAATCCACACTCATTGTTTAGTTACAGACGTTGCAGTATGTTGAAGAAGAGAACGAACTGGTGAAGCAACAAGAGAAAACACTAAAATCTGAGATTACATTGTTACGCTCGAAATTAGCCAATTGTGAGACTGAATTATTGCAATGCAAAAATAAAATCCGTATTCTAATGGACGACATACAGGTCGAACAGCGGGCTATAACGAGTAGACAAAAGGATAATCGGTAAGTTTCATATCATTTGTTCGTGGTTTTCGTGTTTGAATGCCTTGCATTTGCCTTTTGTAGGCAAAATGTGGAACGTGACTTTCTGATTGAAATGGAAAGAATTCAAACAGAAATCGATCAAGCGATACATAACACAGACTCTTCAAGTAAGGCAACAGAAAATTTAAAAAAGGAAATTAATCTGATTGAGAATGCAATTGCTGAAAAAAAGCGACAGGTAAGTATTGTTTTAATATGATCTGAGAATAGTCTTATTTGTGCAGTCCGCACTTAATGTCTGGAAGGTTTTTTTTTTAGAAAAATGCAGGTGGCTTCGCTGTTGTTGTGCTTTCAGATCGTATTTGGTTTCTAAAGTGCTTATTTTGAAGTGAGAGAGTTCTGCGAAAGTTAGAGCGGGATGTAATAAAATCGTTTATCAAAGAAATCAAATCAATTCATTTTAGGGGATGTTGTGTGGGATGGCGACAAGGTTAGGTGAGGTTAGGTCAGTGGGTATACGCGCCACAGCGCGTATCACTTAGGTCCCATTAGTGGAACCATTGTGTTGCCCAAATGGGACATAGATTCCTCTTTACACCTTTCTCGTACTCATCACAGCCATCTAGAGTCCGACCGAAGGCCAGTTGTGCCGAAGGTGATATTTTTAGCCGAAGCCGAATGTTCGGTCGGACTCTATAGCCATCATGTCTGCACATATCCAATCATCCGATATCCTGATAAACCTGGTTTAAGGGAACATTTTTAAGTGGAATAAGTGTCCTCCCAGAGTTCTATGCCTCAACTGGCAGAGACTCTGGCAATGACAAAGATAGTGAGGAGTACGCTTTTCCTCATCTTCATCGTCACAGCATCATGAAGTCATGCGTAAGTCCCATTTTGTTTTCATGATACGTCAGATGATTATGGCAAGCTAGCGTTCCAACTACCAGCAGCTTGTTGTTGGTTTTTGCACTGATGGCGACAACACATATCTTGGTAATCAGATCAATCCGATTCCACGACTGGTTTTTTTTTTGTAGAATCCAAGCAAGCCCACTTCGTATATGTTCCAATTTTGCTTTTTTTCCATCCAGATTTGTACAAATGGCAGATGTTTTATGGTCGATGACTGGTTCTATTGCCATATTAACAGTAGAGATCAATTTGTTCGACTTTTTTTATTTCACCATCGTCATCATCTTCGGACCCGCATGATCCACAAAAGGAGCCAAAGCACGAGAGAATACCAGGGCAGAACCTCCGCCATCGACTCTAACTCATCACGAGTTATGCCCAAGCGAAACCAGGCGAGTTTAGTCTGGTCCTGCGTCTGCTAAGCGGTCGCCTAACTGATGGAATCGCATTCAAGGCAAGTCTCGGAAGTCGTGACAATGGGGACATTCGTGCCACCTGACCAAGCCATGGAAGCTTTTATATTTATTAAAGGAAATTTTGAAGCTTAATAGATGATTGATCGTCTTCTTCTTCTTCTAATGGCGCTACATTCCGGGGTGGACATCGGCCTCAGCCAACAAGCCTGTCCAGCTGGCACGATATTTTCTTCGTTCGTTCGTTCGTTGGTTGATGTCTCTTTGGGCTGAAGCAGTGTTGACCATGCGCATAACCATGTGTACGATGATCATCTAGAACAGGGTTGTCTTATCCCGAAAAAGTACTGTTTCTACTACAGCTTCTACTTCATTTTAAATAGTCTCTGGTTCCTATTGTTAGTCAATTTCTCGTCCGATTGCTAGTACATTTTCTGTGTCCTTTATCCGTAAGACATTTATGTTTGATCACTGGCAGATCTTTACTATTCCTCAGTTGTTATGTTCATGGTTTGAACAACGATGTTAAACTGTAGGCTTTCTTGAATGTGAATACCTGCCTGCGTATTTCTTCAGCTACTATTTCTTAAAGTTGCTTCAAGGTCGTACTACTTACTAGTAAGCTTCATAGAATTTTGTACAACTAACCGAGAGTTTTGTAGACAATTAAACAAACTAGATTAAGGTGGGTCGGTGACGCCTTTAGCATAGACGACAAACGACTATCGCTTAGCATATTATAGAGATGATGAGGCGATTATTTTTGATGGAGATCAACTGGAGTAACCATCAGGAAAATTGCCGTTCTTTGGAAGACTCTTCCCTGCCTCAAGAAGTGATCGATCTACCGAACTGGAGATGATCCTTGCGAGCGATATCCCTCTCGTGCTGGAGTCGCCTGTCCACTGTTCTGGGTACCACATGGACATCCTTGTGGATCCTGTATTAGGCCAACTGTGTCTAAATAAAAAAATGCTTGGGGAGAAATAAAGCCGTGAAGGCGCACCCTTTCATTGTATATAATATTGGGGTAGTAAGCCCCCAACATCAGACTGTTGGAAGATGTCATAGCTCGCGCCAAATGCGTAATAATAAAATTATCTATCCCGTTCGAGTTTGACTCGTTGTAAAGAACTTCGTTGGGAAAGAACTTCTCGTACTCAGGGGTGTACGATACAACCGGAGACAGGTCCGATGACACTGTCTCTCAAACAACTTCATCTTTCTCATCTGGGAAGGACTCCCGTTGAACCACCGTGGACAACCGTACACCATAATTGGCCGGGTGGGGATTGTGTAGCAGATTACCTTCACCCTGGTATTAAGTTGGCCTGCTTCGATACCTTACTACGTTTTTTACAGTCTTTGCTGTCCTTGCGGTTCAATTATGCCGAACTTACGCCAGTTTATGCGCACATCCCGCGATGAAATATACAACGGGGTTCACACTTCAGGAAGTTGATATTTAACTTCCAGTCGTCGCAAAATAGCAGAATTTAATCGGCTGCAACAAGATTTGTACTACCTCTACCTTCGGACCTGTTCTGCACGCTACTAGATGGTCGACGTACTCTATTAAGTGCGGCATGGAAGCTAAAAGATCCGCAGTGAATATCGATACAATATTGGCGAATCAACCGCTTCCTATTGCAGACGATTTTTGATGTCAGTGGTAGAAGTTACGTCGCCACTTTTCATAATGTCATGGATCATGTACAGCAATGGTTTACTTTACCAGCTTGAGGAAGATGCTCTCCAACCAAACGGTGTCGAACGCCTTCTCGAAGTCAATCAGACAGGCACACCCGTGCACTGATTTCTATTTTTGTTGCATTGAATGTCGGAAATCAGCTTCGACGCGGCGTGTATGTCCTGCCCTGAATCCGATTGTCCGGTAGGATGTTGTTTTCCTCAACCCACTGCTTCAGAACTCGAATGACTATCTTTTCAAAAACCTTTCTTATGCAAGAAAGAAGACTGACCGACATCGACGCACATACCCTCAACGCCACGGTCACTAGTTTTGACTTTTATCTTTAATCGACTCGTTTTGTAGGCCCCTTTTGACAAATGATGACACCCGCTTTAACAAATAACCCGAATTAAATAATAACCGCTTTTCTTTCTATTACTCTTTTTAAAGGTTGAACAGCTTGTGAACGAAATGAAAGAGGTTAACTTGCAAAGTCTCGCCGTTACGCCCTCAGATGAAATTCGCAATTTACTGGAAGGTACGATCACTCAAATATCCCCGTTACATCCCTTTATCCCTTTATTTCGTTGCTATCTCAATTCAAGGTTCAAATCGACCCGGTAGCAGCCGACGAATAATCGGTTCACCACGTCAGCTAGAAAATGCGGTGCCTACAAGTAAGAATCCTCATGGTGTATGGGTATAAGCAGCGAATGTGTGCATTCCACTAAACAAACGACATTCCAATCGAGAGCTAATCGTTGGATTGGCTTAAACTATTAATTAGACCTATTGTTCTATCCAATGCACTTTTGAGATGGCATAGATCTCATCTAGTTCTAAAATTCTTGTCCAATGCGTAATATTAAATGTGCTCTATATGGTAGCTCCCCCCCTAAGATAGAAAAAAAAACCTGTTAAATTATTTAAATAATTAAATCAAACATTCCAACTGAATCTTGTGATTTGTGTGTAAAACGTAAGTTCTATGAAGACGGCAACACTATCAATGTTAAGGCGCGCTACTGCACAGCAAATAGTGTGTGTGTGTGTGCGCGCGTGTATTTTGTGAGATATAATCAAATGTGAAAAGAATGAAAAAAAAAAGACAAATCGAAGTCAGAAGCGATCAAAGTTAAGCGTTTAAAATATATGTAGCCCCCCTATGATTAAGTTAGAGTTTAAGTTTAGTTAAATCGTCCTGCACGTACAGAACACGGAAAGTAAGCAAAATGCACTTGAAAAAAACACAACCTCCCACATATGCAATATAATATGATTTTCTTTAGTTTGTATAATCTTCTACACATATTCTTATTATAAATAAAGTCTAGTCTTAGTTCGAAAGCAATTCTCTGAAGGGATGGAATACACATTTGCATTTATTCAGTTTTTGTATGCCTTCTATTTTTTTCGTATTTCATTTCATTTGTGTACAACATTGCCATTAGTTAATTTAAATATTGATAGAGCTTGAGAAGTTTGCGAGGTTCACGTATAGATCTATGTTGTTTATAGAATGTATGGATGCAACTGACTTGAAGTCTGCACTTCGGGAAATGTGTTTTAATAAAAACAAAAGGAAGAAGAAATGCATCAATGAATCAAAAGGAATCAATTACGGATAGTATTTATCTATTTAATCAAAAGTAG
Source organism: Eristalis pertinax (assembly GCA_907269125.1). Lineage (NCBI taxonomy): Eukaryota > Metazoa > Arthropoda > Insecta > Diptera > Syrphidae > Eristalis > Eristalis pertinax. The sequence continues at coordinate 122,310,714 of OU026145.1, forward strand.
GAAATGAATTAGTAAATATAAATATATACGAATGTGTATGTATGTACTTAATTGAATAAACATTTTAATAGATGTCTCCTGTGTAAAGAAAATCATCAAAATTGCTTTTTTATTTGTATCTTAAGATGTAGTTTGCTGTCGTTTTTTACGACATGAATTTGAATTTGTAATCAAATCTCGTCTCGAACTCTCGACACCATAATTGAAGAGAGCTAGGTGTGTCACAAAATACACTTACTTCGACCATAATGATCTATTGAACCCCTTCTGTTGATCTAGAGTTTGAAATTTTACAACATCTCTAGATGGGATTTCTTGAAAGTTTTCCCTGTTATGGGTGTTGTGTTTATTGTTTTGAATCTTTCTCTGACAAGACTTGGGCAGACTATTAGTATGCGTTCCACAGTTTCTTTAGCCTGGCCACAATGCCTACAGTAGTTTCTGTATTGGTGGTACGCATTTTACAGAGGTAATATTTACATGCTCCGTATTCTTTTATTTATTTACAAGCTGTGTACAATATTATAAAAAATATAAGTTCAGCCTAACCAGCGAGGGCAGCAAATGCCTTGGAGAATTAGATAAAATTATATAATTCTGATTTTTTAAGAAATTTTACAACCATATTGATGATTTCTAAGCAGGGGTCCGCCAGTAGATTAGTGGGTGTCATATCCGAAAATAATTGAGTTCTGATGTTATTAAAGTGAGGGCAGTTGTTAAGTATGTGAGAGATGGAAATTGTAGATAAATTACAGTATGGCCACTGTGAAGCTATATTCTTGTTCAAATAGTGTTGATGAGAAAGTTGAGTGCGTCCAATTCGAAGGCGGATTACGAAAGTCGTGTCGCGTTTAAGCATCGGTATTACGAACCTTAATCGACTCGAGCTTATGTTCCACGCACATTCTAAAGCTGCCATTCAAAAGCTTTCTGTCAATTTGAAAGATCAATTTGTTAACTGGGGTAGTTTTCATAAATTCTACTGGAATAAACATTTTTAATTGTTGTTTTGAGGTGTTTGCTTAATAAAATTATTCGTGGAATTTAAAGTAAATGTGGACGGCATTGCTAGTTTTTTTATTCTACTAGTGAAGATGACGACTATCAAGAATTGCAGAAAAGGGAATTATTTAACATCAGAAGAAGTATTCGATTAAAATGCAATCCATTTGATTTATCAGATGCTAAGTAAGATATATGCATTGTACAATTGTGATAAATTTCTTTCCATCCAATTTTATTTGCATCCGTTTTTGAAATTTGTTGCTAAATTCATATTTTCCTCCATCATTTCAATCAATCGCTTTATTTGTTTTGGGCTGAACATTTTGACCCTTAAGACCCTTAACACCATTCCAGTTAAAACACAAAGAAAATTGACGTTTGTACTTGTTTTTTCCATTAGAGTCGTTCACAAAATTCAAACCGCCATCTTTTGTCGTGTTACTCGTCGTTTTGGTGTACTTTCGGAATACCGATACACGACAAGTGTCACACAAAATATACGTTACACATAAGCTTATCGCCAGAAGTCGTTTTGTGGCGTAACACGACTACTGTATCGACAATCGTAATACCGACATCACAGAGGTGTTTCGACACAAGTCATGAAACGACTTTCGTAATCGGTGTGAATGTTTTTTTTAGCAGATGTGAGTTCTTGCATATTGTGGTAGTCTTTTAGATGAATTTTGTTTATGTTTGAATGTTTATACCAATCAGAAGAAAATTGTCATAATTGTTCTTGTTTGTCTTTATGTTGCAAAAGTATAAACTTTTTAATGTCGTTATAGTGAACATATCAACGGTAAACTAGAAGCCTCTTTAGCAGCTTTATCAGCAAGATCGGCACCTGGTATTTCCACATGGCTTGGTATCCAAATTAATTTAATCCGGTTACTATTGTTGGTTACTATATTCTTATAAGGCAATAGTCAGTGTTGTTTAAATTGATGATAGCATTTATTGATGATAATGAATCAGTGCATATGGCATAATTTCTATTGCAATTTGAATTGAGTTTGAGAGCCGAAAATATTGCAATTATTTCAGCTGAGAATACAGAGTTGTGTATTGGCAGTAGTGAAATTTGAATTATTTTGTCAGGAGATGTGATACTGAACGAGGTACATACATATTATTCATATTTTTAGATTATGTATGATCTTTTAATCTGCTTTTAATCTCTAAGAATTTAGTTTGAAAGACTATTGGATGTTGTTAAATCTCTTAAATTCTCGATAGTGTGCATATCCGCTTCAAAGAGACGATTATTTATGGAAGTAGCGCGATATGCTCCAAGGGCAGTTCTTATTGCAGAATTGTAAATTGTTTTGATTTTATTTAGATGAGAAATAGCCGTAAAGGAACTAGTATTGTATTGAAATCATTTGAAGTGACTACCCATACCGCAGCCTTTTCCCTTTTTGGTTGAAAGACGCGCTAGAAAAGTTCAAAAGTGATGCACAAAACCGGTTTAAAACTAAAACGCACAGGAAATACATCGAAAACCCTTACAAATGTAGCTAATGTACGCACCGAGTGCCATCTGCCATATTTTATTGATCGCATTAAACAAACGAAGTTCAACTGAACTGAAGTTCAGATTTCACTGTGAAACTTGACGAGTTAAACTTAAAATGTTCATGGTTCAGCTGAACTTAAGTTTAAAGCCCCATTGTGAAACTGGGCATTAGAGTTAGGTTAGAATGGCTGACTGCGAGGGCAGCGTGATACCACGCGGATTAACTTCTATCATCGGAACCTGTTGGTGCTCGTATTGAACTGGAGTTGTTTACCTCCTATGAGAGTCCATAACCGCAGACTGAGTGACCGTTTTAGGTTGAGTGATGGCAAAATTTCTTTTGTTTTTTTTAAACAGCCTTAGAGTTGAATATGTATGTACCTCTTTAGCGATTTTAGGACCGAATGACTGTTTGAAAAAATATATATTGTGATGTTAGCGGGTTTCCTGTCGATATGTAGCTTCCTTGAGAGCAAACAATTCAGCTTTATTCAGCTTCAAAATTTTTTAAATATTTCCTTTTAGAGAGGGATGTGTAGGCTGCATCTTGGTCCTATAAACCCACCCCACTTTGTTTTTTCGACCCATCTGTATACTATTTTTAGGCTCCCTTCCACAAGGAGTTATACCACTACGTGGTATACGTACTTCACAGTATTTTTTAGAAATTTAGTTCATTGGACATTAGGTCACTTACTCGGGTTAACTCTCAGATGTTAGACACCACTTTAGAATTTAGTTCTATGGGTTCTGGCATGGGTTTCATCCAAAACCCAGACTCATGTGCTGAGGGTGTCGTAAATGAACAACTTTATAACAATTCAACTAAATTGGTGTACAATATCATGGAAAGGACGATGTTTGACTCTATTCAGAAAAAAGCTCTTAATGATCATCTTCTGACCATATCTACAAAAGAGGTTACGGGAATCAAGCACTCACGAGAGATCACTCTATCCTCCACCATTGACTCTAACTCATCAGGAATTATTCCCAAGCGCAACCAGGCGAGTTTTTGAACTTCGTCCAATAACCTCGACCGGGGTTTGCAAGCGGTCGCTTACCTGATGAAACCGCATTCAAAGCAAGTCTCGGAAGTCGTGATAATGGGCATAGCTCTTTCCCCTTAAAGAAGCAGCTGCTCAACATAGTGTTCGTCGCGTACTGCCGTGTTTCTCACCCCATCACGGTGGGTAACTCCCACAACAGCACGACGGCATCTCATCTTAACACCTTGTATTCGTAATCTTATTCTTTCGGTCTTTCTGATTACAGATCTTCCAAACTGTTTCAAAATTGAGCTAGCTTGGCCAATCGTCCAGGAAAGCTCAGCGTTACTCCTCCCATATCACGTGAAAAAGATCCCCAGATACTTAAACTTCTCCACCTGCTTCAATAGGATTCCACTAGCAATTCAGAATGCATTGCACTGCGTTCTGGAAATGGCCATATTCTCTGATTTGTCCTCGTTCACCTCAAATCAGCAGATCAGCACAAACGACCACCACCTACCGAGTGCGCCCTGGAATTCCGTTTGCAAAGATGTGAGGATAACTAAATCATCAGTAAAAGGAAGATGACTTATTCTCAAATCTCACAATGTGAAACATTCCTCGCCTTGGCTGCGCTTCAACATCCAGTCCATATATATATAATGAAAAGGAGAGGTGACAAGACGCGATCTCGACGAAGTCCAACGCCCACAGTGAAAGGTACTGATTTAGCACCATTAACCCGAGCACAGCTGTTACAGGTTGTGTATATAGACGAAATGGCCATCAAGAGGACGATCAATCCCATACACCTGCGGAACACTCCAGCTGAGTTTACTTCGAGGAACTCGTATGCCTTTTCCATCAAAACTAAGCTATGCAGCAAAACAGCTGTAGATCGGTTTGGCATACTCCCAAGCCTTCTGGAGTACTATTCGTAGAATGAAAAGCTGGTCGGTTGTGTTTCTGCGGGACAAAAGCCGCACTGTTAGTCCCCCGTCCTGGAATCGAACATAGGTATAGAGCGTGCTCCAACACTTTGATGTAGACTTCCCGGGGAGACTTAAAAGAGATATGCCCCTGTAGCTGGAGCAATCTATTTTGTCCCTCTTTCTGAAAAAGGAGCATCTCTTTTTAGCGCCATCTGCTTAAGAATTTTCCGACGTTTCTTTCCGCCTATACCTTGGCGTAGGAATTACGAACAAACCCCCTGAGGGATGTATCCAATTTTGTCGTCTTTTCAAGTTTTTAGCATCCAAACCAGAAATTAGAGAGGAATGAGATATCCAATTTCTACCTCCCTTGCCCCTTGATTTTATAATTTGACAGCGCTTTTTAAACGACATGTCTGTGAATACGTGAAACCCTTCTCCAACTGGGGAAAAGTATGTAAAATACACTACTCTCATTTTTCGTGACCCTGGACAAGGGGGGTAAGTCTGGCCGAAGTCTATTGCTCTCTTATTTCTGATCCGGACAAACCACGATTCACTGATATATATACACAAGTCAGATACATACACATACATCTTATATACAAATTTATTGAGTTCTTAAGTCTATTGTACACTATTACGATTCATTTAAATTCTTCTTATCAATAAGCCAATCACCATAAATAGCGGTCAAGCCAACAAGCCGTGTGTTCAAAAAGTTGTGCTCCATCTCGACGCGTTTCCCTACACCCGCTAGCTTCTTTATTTGTTCACGATTTGAGTTTTTCGGCAAAAAGAATGCGATGTTTTCACTAATTTGCCGAGATTTTTCCACCAATGGTGTGGCTCCCAACGGTACTAGAGACTCCTCAATATCATACTCTTTCGCTGAGATGTACTTTGGCCCACCCCACGGCGGACTGAGGAACACAACATCGCCCTTAAGACTGCAGCACAGCTGCAAATAATCCCCCACGATGAAATCAATTTTATTTGCTACACCATAAATACTGGCATTGTGGCGGGCATTCTTTATTTTCTCAGGATCTATATCTATAGCTATAACCCTGGAGCATGTCGATGCGAATTGTATCGCATTGCCACCGCTACCGCAGAATCCATCGATGATTGTGTCACAGGCTAGGCGCCTGGCCATGTGAACTGCCACTTTTTCCGGAGTGACTGAGAACCAGCTTTCAACGTCCAACTGAATGCCCTCATCGAAGCGGGAAAACAAGGAAAAACGTTTATACCAGTATTTTGAAAGTGATTTGTTTTCTCGAATCATCTTTGGGATAGTTTTCTTTTTGCGATTCTTCTTTTTCTTTGGCAATTCTTTTATGGTTTTCTCTTGAATAGGCGACATTTCGAGTTCCTCTTCACTGATGCTCTCAATGTCGTAGTCTGATGTGTTGCTGTGGTGTTTGTAACCTCTCCCACCAAATGATATCGGAAGACCAAGGGCCTTCAGCTCGTCTGTTTGATTTATAAACTCCACTTCGTATTCAATCTCATTGACTGGCGGTTCTTCAAAGTTGTCAACTAATCCAGGTCTGTGGAAACAATAGTGCTGATAATGTACAATTTGATAAAGTCTGTACGTATTTTCATATACAGAGAGATAATGGTCATCCCAAAGCTCTTGCCAAGTCTGAGTGCCTGAGTCTTCCTGCAAACAATTTCCTTCTTCGCCTTCGTTAGACGCGTTTGGAACTCCTTGGTTTTCAAAAACGTTCTTTGATAAACCACTGTCCGCAACTTCTTGATCCTCTAAAATTTGCTGTATACAATTCTCCTCGCTGTTCTCGTTTGATGGCTTTCTTTCTGTAAACTCTTGTTTTTGTAAACAATCCTCTTCATTGGCCTTCAATGAATTTGCCTCCGTGAATTCTAGGTTGCTTTCCTCATCCGTTGCAATATATTCCGAATAACGTTTATTCCACGAACAGTTCACGATGTCTTCACCCTCGTCCTTCCAGAACAAGTACCAGTCACTTTCAAGCAATTCGGGGTAGCTCTCTAAATCGTCAGAAAATTGTAGATCGTCATGGCAAATTGTTTCAAAAACAAACAACAAGGCAGACATAGTTTCCGAACAACTTATTGTTACAGCATTCTCAGCTCAAGATTACGCTCTATCAACTCAGCTCCCTGTTGAAGTTCCCTTATATGATCCACTACCAATGCTGGTCGAAAGCTATTCAACAAGTGCGCCTTATATTCGTCTTCACACAAGTTTTCTGACCTCATAACATTTATCCGCTCAACAACGTCTTTTGAAGTCAGTGGTATTCTGTTTGCCGTTGGATCATTAGCACTGTAAAGGATGCATTCTCCGGTTACTTCACAAATCTTCCCTCTTGGTACGGTCGGGCGGTATTTATTGGTCACAAGTGGTATCCGAACTGTTCCTTCTGGAAGTGAATATTTTCTGCAATTATGTCTTGTAAATACAAGAGACTGTGAAGAGTTTAAGCGTGTACTCACTCGTCTAAGCTGCGTATTCGAATATTTTCCAAATAATATCTACTCAAATCGGTTGAATCTACTGCGATCTTTCCAATGATGCAGCATCGTCCATAATGTAAATCGGAATAATTATCGTTTAAGGCTAATTCCTCGACTAAAAAGAACTTTTTATGATGACAATAAAGTGGGACTTCAAGCAAATCAATTTGTTGATAAGGTTCACACATGCTTTTGAAACAAAAATAAATAAAAATACTTTGTTCAACAGTCGGTCTCCGCCAGAGCTGTTCGTTGATCCATTTAATTTGTTGTCAAACGTCAAATCAGCGAGCATGTTCGCGAAGGATAGGAAAATATGGTATATTTTACTAGTTTTAAGTGGCGCTTACACTCAACAATTTGTCGATACGATTTGCTTGACGGCAAATTGGAAAAAAGTCAAAATGCTTTGTCATGTTTGCCAACTTGTAGTAACGAGAGCAGAAATAAGAGAGCTCTCTTATTTCTGATCAAGCACGGTTGTCAAACAAATCGTATCGACAAATTGTTGAGTGTGAACGCCGCTATTCGTTAGCAAAGTTCGTGAATTCGCTGAGAAGCAAAACAAAATTTAGGGCAGCGGGTTTCAGAAAACAGTCATATCTTCAAGTTGTAAGTGTAAAATCGATCACAAAATTTTATCTCTGCGCATTCTTCTTCACAATCCCATATGTTAATCACATGTTCGCTTACTTTTGTGTAATATTTCCACTCTGCCATACATTCACAGTTTCAAAGAATGAGACTAGCTTGCTATGAAATACATCTTCTGCAGATACGGCGTAATTTTAAATAACTAATAAATTAATAATTAATTAAAACCCCGATCAACAAAGTCGCCTGAAATAAATAAATAATAGTATGTAAATAATATATATAATACAAAAGTAAAATTAATCAACTCACTCGTCCTTGATGGTCGCTTAAGCAAACTAACCCTACCGATGCACATCTCCAATATTCGCCGGCTGTCTTGTTGTCAAAATCGAACTCACCCTTCATTATTTGACGTCTACCAGCATATAAAAATCAAGCATTTGTTTTTCTAGGTGAAAATTTCTGTTGTATTCACAAAACCATTGTATTAATCTTATTTTTACTAAAAACAGACACAATTTTTGGTCTAAAGACATAATTAACAAATCACAATGTCATTCATGAATCCGGTTGATATGGTGGAGGAGGATGCCGCTGATCTGCAGTTCCCAAAAGGTAACCATTCTTCCTATCATTTCCCATTCAAACAAGCCGCCACACTAGCTATCAATTTAACTTGTATTATTACACATATGCCGCAGCAAAGGAATTTGTTTCAGACGACAATTATGACGACAACGACTACATTAAACTTGAGCCGAGCGCCCATACAAAACATACAACCCGCTATTATCGACCGCAGAATTTATTAAGCCGTCGGGATGTTGATAACTCTCAAGATCTTTGTGAGACATGTAATCAAATTCTTGAAGTGCCGCACATAAGGTGCCCAGAGTGTTTAATAAACTTGTGCTTGCAGTGCTTTGCAAGAGGCAAAGAAATTGCCCACCATAGAAACACCCACCCGTACATAATTATTCACGATAATATCCAAGTGTTTCCCTGGTCCGATTGGACTGCTTTTGAAGAGAAACTCTTCCTGCGTTCGTTGCAGGTGTGTGGCTACGGCAATTGGGAGGATATCGCGAAAGCGATGCGAACGCGAACACCCGAAGAATGCAAAAATCACTACCATGAGTGCTATTTTGATGGTATATTTAACAAAGTTCTCGGTTTGAGTAATGAAGTGTATTTTCCCGAACGTACTCCGTACATGTACAAATTGAAAAGCATCGATCCCCCTCGGCATGGGCCTGAAGATGTGATGAATTCAAAAATAATGGCTGGCTATCGTTGTGCTCGCGGTGACTTCGATACTCCGTATGACAACTCGGCAGAAAGTCTTATATGCAATTTGGAAGATGTTAGTCAATGGCCTAGCGAGTATAAATGTTTTGGGGAAGAACTGAACTGTGCCCTGGTGAAGGCTTATAATCATCGCCTTACGTAAGTGAAATATATTTGAACTCTGCTTAGAGGTTGGCTTTATACATCTGCTTGCAGTGAACGACATCGACGGTATAAGATAATGCGTGATAACGGACTAATAGTGGCTAGTCGTACACTGGGCTGGATAGCCAAGTATTCGGAGGCACTTGAATCTGAAAAAAACGCCGGAAGATTTTTGGCATTCATGCAGATAACCAACGGCATGAAGTTTGACTTGTTGGTTGAGTCCATGAGCCACTTTACTGAGCTTCGCAAGTATATTTACAGGTGAAATATTAAACATTTGTAATATGTGTAAGAGAAAGAAAGAAATGAAGGGGAGATTAGTGAGAAGACAGATGTCCTTCCAATATTTTGCAATTGCGGTCCACAATGATATAATATTTTCGAACGTCTGTGCAGATAACGGTTTTTTTCAGTTCCACCCACAAATGTTCGATGGGATTGAGATGAGGGGACTGAGAAAGCCGTAATAATACCGACAGTTGTTGGTCCCCCAACCAAGCACTCACTAAGTTCGATGAGTACTTGGGACAAACGTAATGTTAGAAGGGCCATCTTAACGGCTGTTGTCCTCAGAGTGTGCTAACATCATATCCTTCAAGATATCACTATAAATTTCTTTAGCTAGGATGTCTTTTATTTGAAAAATGGGTCCAACACCAAACCAAGAAAAAGAGCTCACCAAACGCTATATTTTGCAGTTTTTTTGTTTGGAAACCGAAAGTGGAAGTCTTTTACGTGATGCAGTCAATTTGTTTTTCGTTTCATCACTGCAGAGAATGTTTCAAAACATTTTTCTGAAATGGTTTCTGGGGCCAACTATTTGCATGCCTTTTCCTTAGCGATGGAACTTTGCTAGCTTTATTTTCTGGTAGCCTATTTTGCAGCAATATTCTCCGTACTGTTGGCTGACTATGTTGACATTCATTGCAATTTGATTATCATTGGCATATCCCGTACAGTAGTCATCAGTGTAAGCCGTTGTTCTTGGTCTACCTCGTGTTTCTTGTACTAAGGTTCTTGAAAGTGGCTTGTTCTTATGTTTTTTTCTTGATACCCGTTTTTTTTTCTAAAACAATGACAGTAACGGCACATTTCCAATAAATCTACAAAAGTACATATTCGTAGGATTACGTTTAGTTTTTACATATCGAACAAAACTCTTATATGCAGGGTGGGGCCAAATACAAGTTTCGTTTTAAAAATCCAATAAAATGAACAAAATTAAATAAATGAAAAAAACAAAAATATGACTTTATTAGTAAGAACAAACATTCCCATTAATTTTGAAAAACAACGTCGTTCAAGCGACTGCCTAGGCTGGCTTCGCAGTGGTGCATTCTGCCAACCCAATTTTCCAAGACATAAGAAAATAACCAAAGATTTAAAAAAAACACTATATGGACCACCCTGTAGGTATATACTGTTTTTGAAAAAAATATCTAAAAAAAAACCAAAATTCCCTATTTTTAACACAAACAACTTTTTCGTACTTTGCGCTACTCCACCTGTTACATGAAAGATTAGCTGACCTTATAAGCAGGCATAGGAAAGGCAAGGAAAGGAATCGGCAAAAAAACGATTAACCACTTACTATTGCGAAGAGTTGAAGAAAATGTGTTAAGTGTGCAGAAATATCGATTATGGGTGATTATCTCTTTTATTTTGAACAGCTGTGCACATTAATTCAGATTTGTTCCTAAACGGCTTCTCAAAGTTAGCCATTTAGAGATATTCTTGATAAGCTTTATAATGAATAGAATAGAAGCCACAGATATTGAGCAATCGTGTGAACGTGTTCTTCACGACTCCGTATATACTGATACACTTTGGCGTCCCAAAAAATACATAGTCAGTCTGAGACGTACACGTACTGTGAATGCGTGTCGCTGTTTCTGAATTCTGACTATATGGATATTTGGACATTTCCATCTTCCGATGCGAATGGTGTCATTTAACACAAATTCAGATATTCATGCGAAATCGCAGGTTCTAATCTATAAGACAATTCTGAAAATTGCCCAGTTCCACAGTGGATGTTTAATCTCCACGTTTTGTTTAAACTTCTGTTCAACAATTTATCCTATTTCACAGTTTCGTTTAAATCTCGAATTAAAATTTAATTTCTAGTTTACGTTAAACGAGTATACTTCCGTTTAAACCTCTTTTCTGCATTTCAGCCATTTTGTTTCGCTCTTTTTCAAGCTTTCGTATTTTTTTTTCCGGCTAATGTTCGGTAACGGGATCCACTTGCAGTGAATTCCTATACCGCAGCTTTTTCCTTCCTTGTTTGATTATCAAAATCATTGTTTTCCGATAACAGCACCACAGGACGTGCAACAAAAGTTCAAGAGGAATGTACCAACAGCATTTTAAAACTGCAAAACACAGCATATATATCGAAAGTCTTCACAAATTCTGGCCAATACACACACCAAATGGAAAGTGTTGCCTTTTTTCGGGGATTGCCGTAACTTAAGCAGTTTTGGCCCACTTAGATCCTGATTGGATCCATTATGATATCTCTATTCGGCAGCTTATGCACCTGTAACTAAACACCTGAAATTATCTACTGGTATGCTAGTGACATATAGTGGATAATGCACTATTTAGCTGGCCTATAAGCATTTAGCGTTTTTTATAAATTTAACTATGCCCAGAATTCTAATATCTGACATTTGTTCTAGGCTATTAAATGAATATCTGCCTAGCGTGCTTTTCCTTGTCCTCGCAAGTGCTGGGCAGGTACCGAGGTAACGAAGCGTGGTTTCTTCTCCCTCTCCGTCCCTGTAGCTCCTGCAGTAGTCATTGTAGGGGGTTCCGATCCTTCTGGCGTGTGTGCCGAATAGGCAATGACCGGTTATGATGCCAAATACCTTACTGATTTCCTTTCTATTTAATTTTAGGATTGTACTTGTTTTTGTTTTTGATTTATTGAAGGCCAAATTAGCCTTGAAGTCCTGCAAGTATCTAATTCCATTCACCTCCGAATGGCAAACCCATCCCTGTTCTACCTAACTCGTCCGACCTTTCGATGCCTGGAATACGACTATGCCCAGGGACCCAGCATAGGGTGAGGGTGCATCTGACCGCTATCTCCCTGAGAGAAAAGCGGCAAAGTTTTACTGATAATGGCCGCCTGACTGTCTATGTATACAGCGATAGATAACCCGTTTATTGTTTACACACACGAAGTTCAGATTTCACTGTGAAACCGAACGAATTAAACCAAAAAATTTAACTCGGTGTAAGGTTCAGCTGAACTTAAGTTTAAACATTGACTAAAACTGGTCATCAAAGTTGACATGCCTGACCTACTGTCTGCCCCTTCATTTTCTCACTCTCTCTTCCTCTTCCTTAATACTTTACTGAATCTAAATTTGAACACAACTCTTTCAAGACTCTATGATCTTCGAACCAACGGCGTTCGCACTCTTCACGGTGGATCCTTGTATTTTAAATACCTAAAAAGACGACAACAGGATGCGAGGGATCGAAAGAATGAACGTCTCAAAGGCAACGATCGAAAGTACCTCATTCCTGAGATAACCACTGCTGCTTTGGGCTCCAGCCTTAACGCGGCGAATTTAATATCTAATCCACGCAAAAAAGCTGCGCCCATAGACATAATCGGTAACATACTCTTAAAAGTTGAAGAAAAAAACTGTGTCTAATGCTATATACATCTAGGTCTACCCGGCTATGCAAAGCTTACGCAAAGCGAACGTGACTTGTGCAGTGTAGCCCGCATTATGCCAGCAGCGTTCATGAACTATAAATCACTCCTGGTTGCGGAAAACTCAAAAATGGGTTACCTAAGACTGGCGGACGCTAGGCGGCTGATAAAAATAGACGTTAATAAAACGAGACAAATTTACGACTTTTTGTTAGACGAAGGTCACATAAATAAACCAAATTAAACCGAACTCACGTTGTTTTCATTTACGAAACTAGTTTTAAACACGAAATCCGAATAACGAGTGTGGCGCTTGAGCGTGACAACAAAAAAACATAACCTCACTAATTGTATTTGAATTTTAGAATTTGAAAATGCCGAAACCCTGCTCATATCCGAAGTGCACATGCTGTTAGACCATCGAAAGAGGCAAAACGAATCCGCCGATGAGGAACAGGAATTCTCCGAGGTTTTCATGAAGACCTACAGCTACACTGACAGTTTTAGAAAGTTCAAAAACAAAGAGACCATCGCCGCTGTTCGAAGGTAAATTGAGTGTTCATCTTATTGAGTACTGACTTAAGACTGTTCTGGTTCTGGTTTGCAGTTTGCTGATGCAAAAGAAATTGCACAAATTCGAATTGGCTGCCTTGGGCAATCTTTGCCCGGAAGCACCCGAGGAGGCGAAAGCACTCATTCCATCGCTAGAGGGACGATTCGAGGACGAGGAGCTAAGGCAGATTCTCGACGATATTGGCACAAAGAGGAGTTTGCAATATTAACGTAATTTCATGGGTCTCATGAAGCCACTCATTTCTGCAACATAACAAATAAGGCTTACTTAATTGTATTGTCAAGAGCTGATAATAAGAAATATTCTTTTTTATATTATATAAATTGTCATTTACTGAAGACGTTTTTTGAAAGAAAAACAAATAAACAGGCCACGTGTTTGTATTGAAATAAAACAATGGTTGCAGTGGCTCATTTTGGTAGAATCTTATGGGTGCTACGGACCTGGGCCTCAAACAACATGTCTCTTCATCTAGTACGGTCTTGTTCTTCTTGGTTCCAGCTACGCACGTTCAGCTGATTGAGGTCCCTTTCGAGCTGCGTACGCCACCGGAGTAGTGGTCATTTGTTACCGCGTTGTTCCTCAGAGTTGGAGTAGAAGACTTTCCGGGCCGGAGCATTGGTGTCCATTCGCTCTACTTGACTTAGCCATCTGAGACGAGAGACTCGAACAACGTTACCGTATAGACCGTACAGTTCGTCATTCAGTCTCTTCCTCCAAACAGCATCAGAAATACGGGCCCAAAGATATTACGAAGGAAATCTGCAAGAATCTCCTCGTCCGCTTTGGTTAGTGTCCATGCCACATCACCGAACCATCTTCAAATCGTTGTTGTGCCAAATCGAATCGTGAACACTATCGTACGGGGAACCAATAGCGTTGTAATCCTTTCGACTATGGAAAGAAGCGCAGCCCAATGTATGTATGCCATCTTTGGGATGTTGCTGTTTCTGCTGTGTTCCACTCGAATTCGCAGCCAGCCAACGAATTGTGACCGAGTTACAACATGCCCATCTACGTCCGGTTCAAGCACTTGACCACATAAATCCGCTTCGATAACGGTGACACTCGCGCGGAGATGCTTCAACAATACAAATCTGCGGCAGTAGACAATGTATGGCTCAAGCTAATGGCAAGAGTATCTAAAAAGCCATCAAATGGCTATGGAATGGTCGAAACAGAATTCAGCAATGACCAATCAATCCAGGAAAGGAAACGCAGTAAGGTCAGCGGTAAACCAGGTTACAAAATAGTGACAGCACAACCAGCATAGTCTTACAGGATAATGACAGCTCAATGGTCTAAGTGGAGCTTAGTCTAAACCGTATACGCAATAAGTGAGCAGTCACCGCACCTACATACTTTATTATTATTGTTGAGGGTAAATTGCACCGCGATCTTTAGATCTATTGTGCCCCCTATTCATACATTTACTTTTTTAAGAGCTCTCCTCCCATGCAGCTCTTTTCAGATTTGTATTGAGGGAAAGGTGGAAGAGATTTATCCTGGAGTATTCTCTCTAAGCCAGTTTCCTTTAAGAATCTGAGAATGAGAGCTGGTTCTAGTGACTTCAATTCTTCCTCTGATATTAGGTGTTTGCTCAGATATCTTTGTCTTTTATGGGCTAATGCCGCAATCCCAGTATATGTCCTGGAATTTCATTATATTCTCCACATAATCTGCAGACCTTCTTCTGATACTCCTAGTTTCCTTATGTGTTCCCTGAGGTTACAGTGCCTTTTATAAAAAAGCCAAAAGCCTGACCTCAGGATTTAGAAAAGTTACCCAAGCTCTTCGAAATCGTGAGGGTAGCCTTGTTACTGCCCGCAGGGAATAGTGTATGCCTAATTGGCGTGACCAGGAGAGTGATAAGGAATCAAGAAATCCCAACTCCAGTCGATGAAATAGTCCTCCCACCTAGCTTTGAAGAAGTCGGCACAGCCATTAAAAGAAGAACAACAAAGCCGCAGGCTCAAATGGCCTACCATCAGAGTTCTTCAAGGCCGGTGGCGATTTTCTGGTGGGGAGCATGTACCAGACCATCTGTAGAATTTGGGAAGACGAAAGCATGCCCGACGACTGGAATATCAGCTCCATATGCCCCATCCACAAAAAAAGGCGATCTTACCTCTTACAACAACTATAGAGGTACATCCCTGCTCAACGTCGCCTACAAGATCCTGTCCAGCGTACTGTGTGAACATCTAAAGCCGTTTTGCACCGCACTAATCGGCACGTACCAGTGAGGCTTCCGGCCCGGCAAGTACACTATAAACCAAATCTTCACACTAAGACCAATCCTGGAGAAGACCAGTGAGTTTCAAATCGATACGCACCACCTTTTCATCGATTTCAAAGCCGCATACGACAGCATTCATCGCAAGGAGCTATTCGATGCGATGACTGAATTCGGGATCCCGGGAAAACTGATCCGGTTGTGTCGCACCACGCTAACACATACGCGATGCACCGTGCAGTTCGGTTTAAGGATTTCTGAGCCGATTGAAACTTGCACTGAATTTCGGCGAGGAGATGCGCTGTCGTGTGATTTCTTCAATCTGGTACTGGAGAAGATAGTGCGGAGGGCGGCTGTAAACACGGAAGGCACTAGCTTCTACAAGTCGGTCCAACTGTTGCGGTACGCAGGTGACATCGACATCGTCGCACGTTCTCAACGTGACGTAGTGGAGGCTTTTACGGCGATTGAAGAACAGGCGAAACGAACTGGTCTCAAGGTCAATGAGGACAAAACAAAATATATGCTGTCGACAAAAAAACGTTCCGTCACACACACCACCTTGGACAAAATTTCACGATCGACAGCTACAATTTAGAGGTAGTGAAGGAGTTTGTCTACCTCGGGGCAAACGTGAACTCCACAAACGACATCACAGTAGAGATCCGTCGTAGAATCGCCCTTGGCAACCGGTGCTATTCGGTTTGTCAAAACAACTGGGCTCAAAACTCCTGACTCGAAGGACCAAAATCATGCCAGTCCTGCTCTATGGAGCGGAAAGCTGGATGCTAAGCAAAACTGCAGAGTTGATTCTTGGTACCTTCGAAAGAAAAGTTCTACGACGGATATATGGTCCCGTCCGCGAAGAAGGCGATTGAAGGAGAAGACATAACCGCGAACTCTACGAGCTGTACAAGGATGTGGATGTAGTCCGAAAGGCAAAAATCCGTCGACTGCACTGGCTCGGCCACATCGAGCGCAACAATGCTCCAACAAAGAGGGTATTTGAATCCGAGCCTACTGGTTCGAGAAGGAGAGGAAGACCGAATCGCCGGTATAAAGACCAAGTAATCGCGGATGCAAGACAGCTTGGTCTTGATGACTGGAAGCAGCGTGCCCAGGACCGTCAACGATGGAAGGCAGCAATTGCTTAGGTTCGAACCCTCCATGGGTCGCCGGCCTGATAGGTAAGTAAGTGTTAGGATACGAGGGTTTTTTTTTGCTCATTCTGATACACGCTTCAAACCTCTTGCGGTTATGTTCAGCTAAGAGTTTCTTGACATGCTTCATACCATGAGCGTTGTTCCATGCATCTGCCCGGTTCCTTCTTTCTAGTTCCCTGAACTCTTCCCTGAGGACGTGATCTCCTATAGCGCAGAATGGTTCGGGGCCTATAAAATGTTCCGATGCTCCTTTTCTAGCCAGGGAGTCGGGCATGTTATTGCCTTCTATCCCTGTATGGCCAGGTATCCAACAGAGTCTTAATCTGTTACTCCTACTCAGCTTCTTAACTTTCTGAAGACATTCCTGAGCTTAATGGTAAACTCCTTTTGGAAATTGAATTTTCTAATCGCGTCATCCTTCGGAATGGCCAGAAGTGGTAGTTTTTTGACTACTGCATCGAATTGTCTCGATGTAATGCACCTGTCTTTTCCTATCCCTTTTTTTGCCATTCTCATGATTGTTTTATTTGCACAGTGTGCGACTACCAGATGCAATGGAGTCAGCTCCAGTAGCACCTCCATGGAGGCAGTTGGGCAGCATACCTACCTACCATCAGTCTTTCAACCATGATACCATCATCTGCTGTAGCTATTGCAAGCCATGTTCATAAAAGCACTGGAAAGAATTCAAATGAGCAATTGTTTGCATTTTTCTGCCAAAGTTAAAATTGCGTTTTATTTTCTATGAAAAAATACATTTCTTCACTACAATTGTTATGCATTTGGGTTGCTGTTCATGTGTAAATTGGTAAATTGTAATTGTATATTTAAGTTTAAAACTTTCTTCAATATCAAATGTTCACTACAATGTTACAATTACAAGCTGACTTCGTAAAAAAATACGTGTATTTCATTCAGTATCTCAGTTACAAAAAAAAAAAAACAAACAAAAAACGAAACCAAAGTTTCAAATAAAGCCACTAATCAAGAACGCAAAAAATATGATTTAGAAGCTAAACGAGACAACGCTAAAAACACAAGTATAGCAGGGTAAAAAAACGAAACTGTAATATCACAAACAAATCAAAAGCAAAAAAAAAAAGAAACTTAACATGGCTGGCATACAACACATCACTTCACATTCGCACACTGGTACTTAAGCTATGCCTTACTTTTCTAAACTGTAAAACTTAATGTTTATAAGCTCCGCTACGTAGAAACCAAATCTTAGTAGTTCTGAGGTGAGATTTCAACACAAAAACAGTACAAAATGCAATCGCGTGGTTATCTGTTTGTCGTGTCGCCTTTAAAAGTTCGTTTCGGTAAACTCCTTTGACTGAAGCCCAGATCCGACTGTATAAGCAACGACTGTTGCGTGATCCAGCTTTCCTGGCAACGACGAAAACGCAGTGCTATCAACGACGCGTTTTCTAGCCGCACGATGTTGCATTCTATTCAATTCCACTTCGCGTTTAATTCCATCCGGACCTGTGGCCAGCTTGTAAAATAATTCACGCTGCTCGAGTGTCTTTCGCCGGGCAGATGTGATCATGCGGACAAAGTCAATCAGAAGGTGACAGAGCCGACGTGCTGATGAGCATGGACAGAATGTTCCGCTTGTGCCATAGCTGAGCAGATCCTCCAAGCGATACAAAGTGAGTGCGTGTCGCTGTGGTCCAGTGACTAAGGGCAGTCCCAATACCGATTTCGGCGTTTTGATTATCTGCTGAGTCTGCTGTACCCGCGGTTCGATTACCGTATGTGAGCGCATATATTTCGGACGACTTGGCACGCTGGATACACTAGAAGACTTCTCTACGCCCGAGCGAGGCGCTATGTTCTCGGGCGAGGCTTCTTTCTTCGAGCGTGGAGGACGAGACGGAATTGTAGATTGAGACGCATTCATGCTGCGTGTCATTTTGTCGACTTGCGACTGCTCGCCTCGATGGAGGCGAGAGTAAATGGCTGATGCACTTTTGTTTTGTCGCTTTGGAGCGAGTACACCCAATGAATTTTGATTTTCGTATTTCGAGAGTTTACTTTCTGGTGTCCAGGCCTCGGCAAATTTCCCAACAACCGGATCAAAGTTATCACTGATTCCATCCGAGGTCAGAAAAACTATATCGCCCGCTTCAACTGTAGTCATAGATAGGGTAAGGTTGCTGAGCTCCGGCTTATTACCGTCCGCAGGACCCAGTGCGCCCAGCGCATCGCGCATGTCTCTCATAGAATGGATGTCGTGAGAAGCTGGAAAAACGTTTAATTAGCTTTGTTTCGATCTTGAACATTCATGTTGAGTTACCTTGCGTGAATTCTCGCACTCCATACTTCTTCGAGTACACATAACCCAGAGAATCACCGACGTTGCAAGCGCATACGACGTATTTGCCAAGATCAGGCTCAGCCAAGGGCAAAACCACTGCAATCGTCAGCGTGCTAAGTGCACCGCCTACTTCTAAAATGCACCCATGACCCTCCCAGAGGCTTCTTAATAGGGAAACGAATACTTCTGCTGTCGAGGTAGCCAGGCACTCTTGTGCCAAACCGAACAAGGCCCTATCGAGGTAATCAAGGCATCCATGGACGGCGGAACGAGCTGCCAATCGAGCGCCATCACCTGCAAGTACAACATAAATAACAAACGAAAGGTCACACACAACAAAATAGCTTACCCCAGTTGACACCATCAGCAAGCGCCATTGCAGCTGCATTACCCCTGACCACCATGCCATAACAGTCCGCAATTGGATTGCCCATTGGCTCTTTAGTCAACATGTTATTCTCATACAAAGACACCGATATTCCGTAGGCACTCTCCGATTCCATCTTCCAGTTTGTGACACCTGCCACGGGCTCAGCCAAGGAGCCGTTTTCCGTGATTAGAGTTTGGTTTGACACCGCTTCGCGCAGCAAACGTGATGCATCTTCGAGTTTCTTCTCGGCCAGTGGCTTCGCATCGCCAATTGACGGTGGAGTGATGATACTGTTATGGCCGTTCGAGGAGATTTGCGTAAAATCAGTCTTTGCGTTAACTATATTCATGTTGCTTTGCTCGGTGGCGCTGACGATTGTGTTCGCGGCAGTGTTCGATTTTGGTATTGTGCTTACCATGCTCACCACGATTGTTGTGCCTTTCTTACTCTCCACCGCACCCACATTCGGACTTGCTGGCGCGTCCTTATTTCCAGTGACTGGTTCGATTTTCGAATTTCTTCTAGATCGCACTGTGGGAGCGACAACACTCCCTACGGTCTTGTTAGCATTTTGATCCGAGCGAAACTTTGAGGCATTGAACTTGAACTTGTTGTGATTGCTTATGCTCTTGCGCACCTCCATGATCTCATTGTCCTGAATGGTATCGATAAAATCAATGTCAGAGCCCGCACTCAGGTGCAACTTGGAACGCTTGATTCCTGTGAGCCCATCATCCGGACCGGTACATGCCGATGTGATCGTGCTCGGACCGGTCGGATAGACAGACAATAGAAGCTCCGGCATATCGGACGGATTTTGGCCGCTGCTCACCTCTGGCGGCGGCGAAAATGCTCTCTCCATGCGACTGTGTTGTAAATATAGAAATATTAAATATGCTCATTAACGAGTGCCAATTAATTCAGACTCACCCTTCCAAATATTTCGTGATGAAGCCGCCATCGTTCTCGGTCTTGCGGGGACTACGAGGACCATCTCTCGAATCAGCAATGAAACTCAATTGACGAAAGTACGTTGTGACCTTTTGTCTGAGAGATGGCATCGCTAAGCGGTCGTGCTTTTTATTACTCCTTTGTATCGCTCTAATGATTGATCACAGAAAAAATGGCCCACAGTTCATTCACATACTCGACTTCATCATACGGTTGTGCAGGCTGTGAGCAGGCGCTGTAGACAAACGGAAAAGATGACTTCGATTAAGACTTCAACATAAATGAATGAATGATTTTTTTTGCTTGCTTTGCTCTTCCTAAACGAGATGATTCCCATGCCAATGATAATCTGCTGGTTGAGCGATTTAATTGCTGCAGGGTGGAGGAAGTGAATTACTCATTGTTAAGGTTTCATTTGTACGCAGACGAGACAATGCCAAGGGGAAAGTTATTCTGTGATTCTCAGTCGCCCGCTGAAGGGAGATTCTAACAAACGGAACAGAGGCTAATTAGAAATGAGGACAGCTCAAAGTAATTGGGATGTGGGTGCATTGCACGAAAATGATGTACACAGAGTGACTGGTCTTTCTAATTATAATATTCTCTCCAATTGGATCTACGTTTTAGTTATAGGTTGTGCCGAGGTACTTAATTACTGGTTATAATTAGTGGGCAAGTGAAATGAATACCTTGCGTGTTGCCTTGTGATAATCTTACATCGAGGAGGTAAATAAATTGTGATTTGCATATATTATATGCAACTGAAGGTGACATTAAAGATTATTTGTTGTTCACAACAGAGTGCCAGTCTGAGCTATAAAGTCACACTTTCAGCGAAAACGCAATCATCTGTGAAAGCCTTTGAGAGAGAGATGAAGCGTTTTATCACATCACATGAGTTTGTTTGACGCGGTGTCATGCTTAGAGGTATGTACGACGCTTGACTTAAGTTTATTTATGTAGATGAACATACGAAGGGTGTTTTACCACTGCTGCTGCTATCATACGAGGGTGGCATTGGCGTGATCCAAAGGAGATGGAGTATTAGAAACCTTAAAAGCTCGATGGCGCAGTTTATTGAGAGTCTGCCCTTAGTTAGAGCGGCCACCGGTTCGAGTCCTAGTGAAAGCAAAGTTAATACGCTTTTACCCGGGTTTCAAATCAGATCCAGTCACCATTTGCTGTTGGTATCAAATTACCGGCATTATCACTGAAGTTGTCGATTAGTGGTTGTAGCCTGACTATTGGCATCACGATGGACCAGCTTGGTCATGGTCTAAGTGTGCTGGTGATTTCGCTGACAGCTAACCTAACCTAATCTTAGAAGCCTTCGGGAAAGATCAAGTTGGTTATCATCCCAACCCAGTCTACGGCGAGAAAGTGGATGAAAAATAACGTTGGTCGTGTGTGGTCTTTGATGCTTGCGTTAATGGCAATTCCAATAGACGATCCTATACAACGACATGAGTCACTGATCCCACAAACAGAACTCCTGGGAGACATTTTTGCGAATCTATGAGCTCGATCAAAGAAACGTGTCGACTAAGGAAGGTTTACCTTTAGGCTTCCTCGGGTCAACAATACTACACTCTCCCTTTCCTCCAGTGCTAAGTACCTAGCCGTCATCCCAAGCTTAACTGGAAGGCCAATATAGAAAAAAGCAAGTGCAGCATTCTACGCATGCAGCAAAACTTTCGGCAGAACGCGGGGTCTTAAAACCAAATTGACCCTTTGGAGGCACACAGCTGTTGTCCGTTCCATTCTCACCTACGGCTCACTAGTATGGTGGCCCGCCCTAAGCAAAACATACAATTTACACAAACTGAACTATGTATTTTACCATCGAAGCACTGAAAGTGCTCCTACATCTCATCCCACTGGACCTTTACATCAAGTATGTAGTCACATGCAGCGCCATCAGACTCAGAGAAGCGGGAGGTTGGTCAGCGAGACCGTATGGCCATGGTAGAGCTCTGCAACTCCTGCCCGAGCATCTAACCTCAGCTCCTACGGAGTACACATCACATCCACTATAGACATTCAGAGAGGACTGGAAAACCCAATCACTCGTCTCTGAATCACACAAAACGGAACTAAGCTAGATCACGGTGTAGGCTCAGCGGTCTTTTCGACGGACTTCAATATCTTGAACTCTTACCGCCTCCCAGATCACTCGAGTATCTTCCAGGCTGAAGCACTAGCGATCAGAGAAGCGTGTAAACTCCTCAATAGTAGCTACCCTTATGGTAGAGCTGCACCGATCTGCATCGACAGCCAAGCAGCCATAAGAACTCTCTCCTCAGTATACACAACCTCCAAATTGGTGCAACAGTGTAAGGAGGAACTCAAACAGGCCAGTAGCAGGTGTAATATTACTCTCCTCTGGGTTCCAGGCCACAGCAACATAAATGGAAATTAGATTGCCGCGAACTGGCCAAGCAAGTAGCTCCCAGCAACGCCCCCACCGAGTGTGCAGCCCCCTCCAATCAACTACCTCAAACACTATCTATCAACACTTCCTGTCATTAGCATTAGAATGTGGACTAGGTCATCCAAGTACAAAGTCTGTAGGAAAACCTGGCCCTCCTACACTAAAAGAAGGACTGATGACCTCCTCAAAAGAAACCGCTCGGAAATCGATAGAGTCGTGGCTGTAAGCACGGGACACTACACTGGCATATAGGCATCCACGCAGCTAGACTCGAAATACCGTTAAACCCACACTGTCGCAGTTGCCTCGACACACACTCAGAGGAAAGTCTGCCTCACTTGCTCTGTAACTGTCCGGCACTACCCAAGCAAAGACATATCGCTTTCGGCAAACCGTTCCTTAGTGACATCTCCGAGATCGCTAACAATAACATATCTAATCAATTTCCTAAACTCCACAGGCTGTTGGCTTACCAAAAAATCACGATCTACGAGGTGTGGTATCAAAATGGCGCGCAACTGCGCTATTTGTACCCGATTTTAAACAAATCGGATAGCCCCTTAAACAACCAATCAAGGAAGATTTTGGCATCAACTCCATCGCAGTTGTAAACAAATTCGGAAAACCGATGGTAGCTGGGACAAGCTGTCATGAAGAGACGCTTGCCAACCTTCTAAACAGCCACTTTCCAAGGTGAATAGAAGGGTCCTCTGACAATGATGACTTTGCCGGACCAAGTTGTGGGATGGAGCAAGTGAAGGTTGGCGAAATGATCAGCAGTAACAAGATAGCTTTGGCAATTAGTTCCTTCTCCCCATTCAAAACTCCGTCACCGGTCAATATACGTTCAATCATGTTACAAATGTCATTCTATCCCCTGGCTCAGCAACATCTTAAACAGGCATCCGTTTGCTGGGATATGTTCCAAAGAGTTGACGAGAGGTGAGAATAATTTGCCCAAGGCAGGTAAGGCAAGTCATGCTACTGCTATCCTTAGCACGGCCCTATCAGTCTGTCTTCCTTCTTACTGAATACACTGGAACGTGTAATAGACATCAATATCACAAACGAGATATGCCACAGCTTTTTCTTCAAAATCACAACATGCCTATATGAAGAGCAAATCGGTGGAAAGAGCATCGAATAGTACCCACCGTTGAAAAATCATCTCACCAGAAGGAATACACCGCGCGTTTCTCGCCATAGAGCCTTCAACAATGTGACAAAAGACGCGATTCAGACGAGTCTCCTTAGAGCAAGTCTATGCTGGATTCTGTGATTGGTTTAGACAGGTGCTGCGTTCACGGTTGATCAAGTCATCACCAGGCGATCTATGTTGCACAAGGAAGTTGGGCAGAGGAACACCTCAATGAGAAGTACCTGTTCTATGGATCCTAGTGGTTGACGAGATCATAAATACGCTGGGAATGGAAGGATTCTCAGTAGCCGCATCCGCGGACGATGTGGCCATTCTCATCTCGAGAAAATTTCCTTCAACGCTTAGTGAGCAGGCGATGATTTGGTAAGGAGCATGCCATTCGTCAACAACCTGGTCGGTCCATACCAGTGTGGCTTTAGGCCAAATATTCACACTGCGGCAGATTTTGGAGAAAACCCAGGAGCAACAAATCGATACCCACTACCTTTTCATCGATTTTAAGGCCGCGTATGATAGCATCAATAGAGACGAGCTATACAGAGCAATGTCTAGTTTTGGCATCCCTACCAAACTCGTCCGTTTGTGTAGGATGACGATGGAGAATGCACGCTGCTCCATCAAGGTCGGTAAAGACCTAACTGAGACCTTTCATGTCAAAAAAGGATTCAGACAAGGCGACGCGCTGTCATGTGACCTTTTCAACATTGTTCTTGATAGAATTGTTCAAAACTCGAACGCCAACACCAGAGGAACAATCTTTCAGAAGTCCGTCCAACTACTCGCATATGCCGACAAAAACTTTGTCTACCTAGGCACCGCTATCAATTCAGAGAATGACACCAGCGCTGAAATCAAACGAAGAATAACTCTTGCCAATCGCTGCTTCTCTGGGCTAAGAAAGCAATTGGTAAACAAAGCCCTCTCTCGAACAACCAAGGTAACGCTATAGAAGACCTTAATCGTCCCAGTCCTGCTATATGGCGCGGAGGCATGGACTTTGTCAAAAGCGGATGAAGCTGCTCTTGGTTGCTTGGAGAGGAAAATTCTTCGTGTGATTTTCGGTCACGTCTGCATAGATGGTGAGTGGAGGAGGAGATATAATGACGAACTATACGGGCTGTTTAGCGACATCGACTTAGCCAGAAGAGTGAAGATCCAACGATTGAGATGGCTAGGTCATGTACTCGTAGAGCGGATGGAAACCAATGCTCCGGCCCGAAAAGTCTTCGAATCCACCCCCGAGGCACGGCGCAGTAGAGGAAGACCGCGACTCAAGTGGCCCACGCAAGTGGAAAGGGACCTCATCCAACTATGCGTGCGAAACTGGAGACAGCTAGCTAAAGATCGAGCTGACTGGAGACGCTTGTCTCAAGCCACAGGTGGTACTATCTGCTGGCTATACTGGCCCGTATTTTAGTTGAGGTAGGTGGGCTGCCAGTGAAATCGGCTCATTGTAATAGCCATAGTCAGACTACTACCACTGATCGACAGCTCCAGTGTTGGTGCCATTAATTTGATCCCAATGGCAAATGGTGATTGGACCAGATTTGAACACCGATAAACCGCATTAACTTTGCTATCATTGGGATTCGAACCAGGGACCCCTCTAAACAAGGACAGCCAACTGCGCCATCGAGCTTGGAAGGCAGCTTGGGCACCTACGGATCCCACGTTAAATGTGGTAAGTCCCTATGGACAACCTAACCCAGAGAAACTTGTACTCCAAGCATGTGGGTAAAAGTAGCAACAGAAGCCAGCATTTAAGGAGTAGCATGCATGTGGAAAAGTACATCGATCAAGGGGCTTGATCGAGGGGCTTAATGGTTGATGATATTGGAGTGCCATGCAAAACTCGACAAATAAGTTCGTAAAGAAAGAAAACGTGGAACAAAGGATGTGACCCTCAATGCGGTAGGATTGTAATCAAGTTCCACATCACGATTGCCGTCGCCGATGTAATGATGGTACAACTTGTTTGTAAAACAAGGTAAACAGGTTGGATGATTAAGTTTGTTCATAAGCAAAAGGCACTACATCAACAGCCCGCCATCGTCAAAATTATGCACCATCGCCATGGACGCCACAACGGACAACGTTCACTTGCCTCACTTTGTTTAAGTGCGATATTCAGGGCCAAGACCTACAGTGACAGGTTGGTCACCCCGGCACACTTAGCACTGTGGGCGTGATTCGCTTTGGAAAGGCGGCTTCCAAATTGGTACAGCAAATCGAAATTTTACGCATTACGTGCGATTATGCAAATGGCTGCAGGTAACCTGTTTCGCTTCGAATGCAATTATACAGAACTCTTGCTCGCATGATTGTGTTTACTACTAATTTGTGCAGAGGTGTACCTGTATGTATATTCTCCTCTGTCCAGTCAATCAACCAGACAACCCACGAATTGCAAGCAAGACAACCGGAGTAGGTGCTAACACATAGCTCACGCCTAGATCAACGAAGGCTATTGCGTACTTTTCTGTTTCTTTGTCTTCCCTCTCGAAGTAAATACACTAGGAGAACGAATAAGATTTCACTGGCATGAAACTCAATTCACAGACGCAAACAAAGCTTGCCTGTGATATTATAATTAGTAATCATCTGCCATGATGCAATATCTTTGGTTATGGGCAGTTATTTAATTTTTATTCTGTTTGTTTTCGCAAATTCACGTATGGCAGTCATTTAGCGCAGAGTAAAAATAAAATCGATATTGTTGACGTGAATGCGGATCGAATTTCCGGTTGGCATTCAATGGAGCGGTTAAATTTTGCGGCGAAATTATTAGCTAGACTAATGGCCAATTTAAGAGAGAACACTGAGAGCATGGTCCGACGATAAACGAACAATTATAAGTAATTAAATTGTTTGCCTTTGTACGGCCATCTGGTTGCAAGAATGTTTTTTATCGTTCGTGCTTCGCTGCTCGGCTGTGAATACAGCGAGTGAGAAGTAAACATTTAATGGTGGTAAATATTAGCTGGATTGAGATTTATTTCGTCTCTGTGTACTTTATCAGAATTTTGATGACCAGACGTAGGCACGTGGTAGTGTCTTGGGAGTGCACTTAGACCGGGGTATGGTCCATTGTGCTGAATCGCGGCACGCTTGGAAGTATTCTTCTTAGGACACAGCAGTTCGAGGTGAACCTGGACCTCACCCAACATGCCTCTCCAGCCAGTACGATCTCTCACCAGCTGTCTCCACTTTTGCACACCAAGCCGGCTGATGTCCCCCTCGACTTGCGTGCACCACCTTGTGCGTGGACGTCCTCTGTTGCGATGTCTCACAGGCTCAGAGTCGAAGATTCTTCGAGACCGTAGCCAAGCTCAACAATACCCAGCCACCTTAGGCATTGGATCCGTAGACGCCTGGCAGGACACATGTGGCTGTACAGACCATGCAGATCGTGGTTGAACATTCTTCTCCAAATGCCATCCAAACGCAAACTCTCGAAAAGTCCAAGAGCCTCTTAGTCCATGCCTTCGCGCCGTAGAGCAAGACAAGATCGATCAAGGTCTTATACAGAGTCAACTTAGTCTTGCGAGAGAGGACCATAGAAACAGCGGTTGGCAAGAGTTATTAGTATATAGTGTTTGCCGCCTTCACTTCCTAAAAGTTATAGTTGCCTACGGTGACATTCTGGCCGAGTCGTCAATGTTGTGCATTCTTTCTCGATGACAGCACACACTTTGTTTTGCCGTCGTTTACCGACTTCCAAGACTCCATGCTTAGAAGTCAATCCAACTACTTATAGTCGGAAAGAAGACAATCAATACGAGTGCCATTTAGATCGTCATTATAGAAGGTGGGACGTAGTCTTCGGTTTGCCAGAATCGAGCAGGTGCTCAGGACGTGGTGGACGTTTTAAGTTTCCTCCTCATCGTGAAAGCTTCTACAAAATCATTTGTAGATCAATAAAATAAATCAATTTAATAAGTTAGTGGAGATATACAAAGTTTTACGAAACATTTGGGGACTGGCTTGAACTAATAGATCTTTCTTGAAGTATGTACTGCACTCGGTGTTTGCTACCCACCAAGTGTTCGTGAGTTTGCTTGCAAGCTCTTTAATTCCTGTTGTACATGAAGAAAGGAGTGTACGTATATCCAACAAGGGAGGAGTGGACCAGAAATGAACCCATCAACAATTCGACAACAAGTACAGCCGCGGGCATTTTCTCCGAATTGTTAAACACGCACTTCTCCATCAGACTCCCTGATTATGGCAGTGTTTTTTAAGCGGATGTCCTGGCAGTCAAGGAAGCGGTCAGAGTGATATCAATTTTGGAAATACCACCAGCTGATATTACCATTCCAATTGACAGTCAAGCGGCCATTTAAGCAATTTTGAAAACAGGAAATCAAGGCAAAGTTGGTCGCATGCTGCCCGAAGATGTCTCAGCACACAGCACTCGATTACTCTAAGCTGGGTCCCAGGTAATAGAGACATAGCAGGCAATGAGGCAGCGGATAAACTTACCAGAAAAGAGCCCAAAAATCGACCAATCCCAGTTTTAACCCCATGTATCAAACCACCTCTTGCTGATGTCAAGAAGAAAGTGAGCTAACAAATTAATGGTGTAAATCACTAACCACATGTGGGACAAATCGGTGCAAAAATCGGATGGACGATGCGGTGACATGGAGGAAAAAGAGGGCACTCCTCACTACCTCCGTAATTGTCCCAGTCTCTGCCAGTGGAGACGTAGAATACTGTAAGAATATTTCTTTTCAAAGCTGAGAATAGACTTCAAAGCTTTCTTAGCGGCCCCTTTTTAAAAGAGCTTCAATAATGTTTTCAAACAAATTACCGGTATACCATTATACAGGTACACCTCATGCAAATTAAAATACGGTTGAGTTTGCTCGGTTGGAGTAACGGATCACGTCCGCTCTCATTCAACTTTATTTCCAAACTGAACTACAAAAATGAATTTTGATTATTACTGACCTAAGGAAATAATGCCGATGCACTTGCCGTCGAGCATTATCTTGTGTATCAAATTACAAAAGTACTTTAATGATATGGGAGGAAGAAAATACATAAAACTGAAATGCGATTTATGAGGGTAGGACCCTTTTTGAATAGAATGACATTAAAAACAATATTTACTACTTTTCTTAGTTTCGATTCCTCACTGAGAATTGAAATTCGAATCTATGAAATATTGTAATTACTGGAGGATAAGCCGAAGTAAAACGGTACTTTAACTTGCAGGTTACAACACAGAGGAAGACGACATATAAATATATGTCGTATATTGAGAATTTGGACGATGAACAGATCGCAAATGACGTCCCAAGTAACATCGAACTTTTTATGTATCAGGGACGAGGAATACGACAGCGAAGATGACGTTCCTTTATCACTGGTCATAGCTTTAATTCTTGAACAATGCCAGCCCAATAACGCTCGCCCAAAAGAGCTGAACGAAAAATTGACTCTCGGAATTTCGGTCAACTGTAGAATGTAAAAGACCGGGATGAGTTCGAGAATTTGATTCTTTCGAAAAGTATGTACAAAGAGAACAGCCCAACATTTTAGACGAATAAATCGATATGTATTTATAACGCTAGATGTTGTATACATATCGAGTTAGATTATTAAACGCTATTGAAAGATTTCTTCTTATATAGAAATTATGGCTAGAAAAGACTTGGCACCCATATGTGAGGAAGGGAAGGATTAATGTGTTTGCTAATCTTAGTCGGATGTGTAGAGGCGTAAAATGTAATAAAATAACATGATTTCTTGGATGTGATCTTCATATGTTAAAGGTGAGTTAAACAATATACCAACATTTTTAGCCATATTAACATAGACTAGCTTTTCATTTCCAAAATATAATGGAAGGTAATTGTAATCAAGGTTGTTTTTTATTGAATATTAAACATTTGGATTTCCCTGCATTCAGAAACAAGTTGATTGCGTTCGATCGAAAAATAATTCTATTAAGATCAAAATTCAACTTATGAACACCAATCATTCCTAATTTACAACTTAATTGAAATTGTGCATCGTCAGCATATAAGTCGACTGATGAGTAGGCTGTTTGAAGTGGAAGATCATTTATAAACATGATCACAATATAAGTGGGCCCTAAATTGATCCTTGTGGGACACCCGTATAAATATTTAAAGGAAGCGATACTTTATCTCCAATAACAACAACTTGGCTATAATATATCATGTATAAAGTCACGGCCGATTCTCAAGACGGCTTACTTTCATTTCATAGAAGCATTACGCTGCAACATCGAAGCGTTCTGTTTCAGCAGAGTGCTCCTTAAGGACTCGATTTCTCGCAAGGAGCGAGATGCAGGGAATGTCACATGAGAGTTAGATTGATTTGAAAGCTTTTGTGTCATTTATTTCTGCGAGGAGAAAAATTGTTTTAAGAAATTGCTTACTAAATAAACAGCTCCTACCCGCTTGAGTACAAATAAATAAACATAAGTACTAGTGATCTGATCCACCTTGATTTTAAAGGGGTTAAAGAAGCAAGGCGTTTAAAAATTGTGTTGCAATTGGGAAGAGTAAGATTAACGGAAGTGATTTTTTGTTACAATGAAAGTAAAGGTACACTGACTTGTTTTCATTTGCTGAACAATAAAATGCATCTATGTATGTATGTACTTCAACATCAGAAACGCATATGCATCCACGAAGCACTGAAGTGCAAAGACCCTTTAAATTCAATCGGGGCAAATGGTTTAAGTGATTCCCCAGCTCCCCCTCTTTCATTCACACGAATAGGTACACTACAAAGTACTGACCCAAATGGCTTTTATGAGAAATTGAACGCCTAAAAGGCATGCCTTCAAGCGGTTCCGCCGTTCCGACTTACTTTCGTCTGCAATATAAACCCTTTAAGCGGTCTCCCACTTCCAATAACCGTTTGCGGATTTCCACCCCAGTCCGAACTATTCACAATAAGGGAACGTCAAAACTTTGATACTATGCAACGAAAACAATCTCATAACAATCCCACAACCTCCGCCACCCTTTTGCAAAATATATATCAGCCATGTGCCTGAAAGAGAACGAAAACAAAACAAAACAAAACAAAAAGCCGAGCAAACAAGAAAACAAACTTTCAGTGTAAACACAACCCAAGGTTCGTTGAAAGCCCCAACCCAACGCAGAGGAGAAAACAAAATCAAAACAAAAAAAAAAAAGAGACGTTTTACAGTCCCATTTCATGTTCACGGAAGTTTTATAAAAATACTCGCATAGCCGGTGCCGCGAACATCTCGAATGCGAACTACTCGGACGTGCGTACAGATAAAACTGAGTTCTTTTTTTTTTTCAATTTAAAATAGTAACCTAGATAAGGAGAGTGGACGCATTGTTTCATGCGTTTTACTATCCAATTTGATGGCTTGTACGGTGCTGGGGCTATAAATAGTCGCCCGGCGGCATATGGTTAAACCTGTACCGGCGCTTACAGAGCGTGTGCCACCGGCAGACTCGTGTGACAGCATATGCTCGGCGCATAAATTACACATTTTTTTCTCTTGAATTTTATGGTTTAATTAAATTTCACTCTAATTATGTGCCTAATCTACCAATGGCGGTATTTAACGATTCAATTATTTGCCAGCAATAGACTCGAGTTTATCGGTTGGGAGGTTTGACAGAAGGCAGTAAAAGCTGTAAATGAAGAGAATTGATGAGAAGGAAAATGTTGAAAATGAGGATGGCAAGTGGTTCATGCAAGGTGGCACAGAATTGATGATCCAATTTGTTTTTGAATTACTTTTTTACTAAATAAAAAACAATGATTTTGAGTGATGTTTCTGAATCTTTATTTGGACCTTTCGATTTTTTTCTGTTAAGTGGAAAAGATGCTGTCCTATCTGCCATTTGACTGCATGACGCATTTTGACTTTCGGGAAGAGTCCTGTGATAATACTTGTTCGCATTCTTGTCGAATATTCTCCTTAAGGACTGCGATTGTCTTTGGCTTGTTGGCATAAGCCCGCGACTTTAAGTAGCCCCCAAATGAACAAGTCAGCAATGCTTAAATGGGCCGATCTTACTGGCCATGCCAAATCTCCAAGGCGGCGGATTACGCGACCAGGAAACGCTTCCTTAACAATATCGACAGCGGCTCGCGCAGTGTGTGCGATGGCACCGTCTTGTAGTAAGAAGTTGTTTATCATGAACCTGCCGCGTTGGCCAGTAACAGTGACCGTATTGCCGATGGAGTCAAAAACAAAAATTCGGCCCATCCCCTCCGCCCACATGAACGCCGCATCATACGGTGGCTTTGAGTGGATGTTATGGTTCTTCCTGCATTGACGTAACCGCTTAAGTGGAAATGCACCTCACCACATTCGACACAAAATTGTTCTCTTCGTTGTTGAGATGATTGTCGATACTCTTGCGGAGTACAGCGCTCCATTGCTTGTCTGTTTGTATACTGCAGATGTCAAGTTCACAAATGTCAAATATGATTGACGTACGACGCCATTTGCAAAAATTATAAAATCTTTCGGTAGGCGCCACCTTGTATATGTATATATAATTGACTTTAAACATATTACGACGAAGTGGAATTGTTGTGAAACTCTACATTTAACTTTGGACTTTCACAAGTTTCTGTATGATGTATGTCACCCCATTCGAATTCGAAATTTGTAAAGTTCCTTCATGGAGATTGTGGTACTAGATTGCCTTAGACATCAAAGAAAGATCCAACAGTGATATATGTGCTGCTATATGAGCTATTTCAAATCACCAGCAAGTGCAATTATTTGTCAACAATGAAAGTGCATTGTTTTTTCACCCAACGCTCTTGCATAACCTTGACACGTCAGCTGTCAACTTGTTGTTTGTTTACTTGGCAACATTTTACCATGTAAATGGCGCAAAGTCAAAATCTTGAGTGTATTTTGGGATACCTTTCGGGTCATACATCGGGTGCTTTCAAGAATTCAGCCGGCTGTGCAGACTGTAATTGTTACGCGCACATTGCTGTTGAAGTAGTCAAACACGAAGACGGATGCGAGCAGACTTTCTTGCATGCGTCAGTAATGCTTATTCTCTGCAGGTTAGCTTTTGGATACTCGATCTGTAGAGCACGACTCATAGCGAGCTACCTTCTATTGCTGACGGTCCTAAGCCCGATGCTTCCAGTCATCAAAACCAATCTGTCTTGCAGCCGCGACGACTTGGTCTTTCTAACGAAGGTTTGGTCTTCATCTCCACGAACCAGGAGGTTCGGATGCGAAGACACTCTCAGCTGGAGCATTGACGTCTATGTGCTCGGTGTGACCGAGCCAGTGTAGTCTACGGATATTTGCTTTCCGGACTACATCCACATCCTGGTACAGCCCGTACAGTTTGCGGTTGTGTCTTCTCCTCCATTTACCTTCCTCGCAGACAAGACCTAGTGTTTTCCATGTCGTCCACCTTTCGGCTTCTGACAAAAATAATTATGATTTTGGTCCTTCGAGTCAGCAGTTTTGATCCCGGTTGATTTGACAAACTGAAGGGGCAACGGATGCCAAGACTGATTTTACATCAGATCTTCACTAAGATATCGTTTGTGGAGATCACGTTTTGTTCCATGTGGGGTTTGTCGGAGCGATTCTTGTTCGACACCAAGACTTAACACAGCTCATGGTCTTAAATAGTCGTTCCGACAAAAATGACGAAGGGCGTCTACTACATTATATTCTGTTTTGATAATAAATTCTCTGCTACGGACAAATTAACATTCAAGGAACCCTACTGTTTACTGTAGACTCTCATCGTTCATTAAAAATCCGTTAATCCAGACCAAAATTACCAAATAGTATTTAATCTGGAGTTGCACACTACGATTTAAGGTACTTTCACTTTGTAGCAGACTATTCATTAAATTTGTGTCCAATCTGATTTAGGTTTCCGAATCTTGTCCTACAGATTAAGGTAATTGAAGTCAACGGTGCCGGTTATTTGATCTGCTCAGATGCTTTGTGCAATAGTCGTACTTATTGAGGTTATGAGTCGTTAGTTAGCAGTCTAATTCAATGACGCACTCACTTGTTATTATTACAAATTATCAACCGAATGACAATCGCCAAATTCAATCAAATAACAGACAAATTAGTGCTTTTATCGAGATTGATAAATTGTCATTCCATTGTGAATGATGTCAACAGTTTAATGTTTGTTCTTTTTTTTGGAGAAAGCAAGCTTTTCACTTCGAGAATGGCACATGAGGAGGCTTGCGAGTTCGGCAAACCGATCTACAGCTGTTTCGTAGATTTGGGAAAGGCATACCACCGACTTCCACGAGGTCAACTCTGCTAGAGTGTTCTGATGAACTTGCCGTCTCTATACTGAAACTATAGCAGTTATATTCGGGTTATCCTTATCGGTGTTAAATCAACATCTTTCACCGAGTGAGTTGGATTTCGCCAACTTGTCACTTCTCCTTTTAATTATGTGTGTATATGGATTATATATGTATATGGATGGACAGCGCAGCCGAGGCGAGGATTGTTTCATATTACGAGATTTGGTGCTAAGTCAACGTCTTTAGTAGGTTGTACTTGGTTATCCTCACATCCTAATAGAGGGAACTCCAGGGCGGGCTCGTTATGTTTGTGGCTGTATGTGCTGCTGATGGGATGATGTTTAACGTGGAGAAATTCGCGGTTATGTTCATTTCCAGAACGGCTGTTCAGTGCACTCTACAGTTAGTGGAGTCCCATTGAAGCAGGGGTAGTGATGGGAAGTGTAATGCTGAGCAACTTTCCCGTAGGATTGGTCAAGTTGGCTCAATTTTGAAACAGCTTGGAAAATCTGTAATCAGAGAGGCCGTGCTTGGTGTCAAAGCCAAGCTAGCGGTTTTCAACTCAGTATTTATCCTAGCTCTCACCTATGGTCACGGAATTTGGGTAATGACCAAATGAATAAGATCGCGTATACAAACTGCCGAGAAGAGATTTCTTCGTGTTGCTTCTGTATGCGTTACTTACTCGCCCTGATAGGGGAAGAAAGACGTCAGTAAGCGAGTTACTCAATGCTGAGCAGCTGCTTCTTCGAACATACACGGCTTTGTTTCGATGGTTTGGGCACTTGGCATGAATGTCCATCATCACGACTTTAGAGGCGTACCTTGAATGCCATTCCATCAGGTAGGCGACCGCTTGGCAGACCCAGTACGAGATAGCTGACCCAAGTCCAAAAACACGACTGGTTGCGCTTGGGCATAATTGCTGATGAGTTGGAGTCGATGGCGAGGGATTAAGTGGCCTGAAGATATCTCCCTTTAGTGGGTCATGCGGGCCACTGAAGATGTGATATGTTAGGAATTCTTATATGTCCGATGTTCCTTACATCGATTCAAGCTCACACTTGCAAAGCCAAGTTATTGGCAATCTAAAGCTTTTATTCCCTCTTTATTCTTGCTACTTTTAGCTTCCTAAACATGTCCCCTTATAGAATTCAAAAGTCGAATGTTTCGTATCCTAAAATGTCAAAAGGTGTACTGAGTGCTCAGTTTGCAGTCACGCTGGTGTAAGTTCGTGAAATTGCGAGCGATTAACCGAATGATCAGAGATTATATCTCATGAAATGCTTACTAAACACGGAGCCATCATAAAAGGGGAGTTCGCTTCTTGATGGGACCCAAGTCCAACCCCATTTGTAGCGCCATGTGAAGAAAATGTGAAGAAGACAGCTTTGTCTATACACTTGCCACATAGCATTCAATAATATATTGCATGATATTGTTTTCGCCACTCAAGAATAAACAAACTTTGTGACGGATTCTGATTCACACCATCGAGACACTCCATGATCAACGATGCGAAATGTCTAGGTTTCCCTAATCGATCCAAGAAACTTTTCACCCCCTCTGATTTGGCTTTAATTCGTAAGGCTTATATCCGCCCTCCACGGCGTTGTGGGTCTGTTCGTAGACTCCTACGTATTTGAACCTCGGTGTTTACTTGAAGACAACGTTTATATCTGGTCATTCATGTCGTATCGCTATTTTAACAAAAGATGCTCAAGTGAGCGAGCCAATTGTATTCCTCCTCTCCATGAATTCACCCGCAATACCTGTCTCGTCAGGAATGCCCATCAGTTTACCCTTAAGTCTAATGCTGTGTCGTGACCACGGGCACTTAAGGGTATTAATAATCCCTCGACCACGCGCCAATTATATAAAAATCTAAATTAATTTATTAATATTACGAAACTGAAACTGAAGCCAATTTTGGATGAGCTTCACTTTGTTTGATCACACTTTTTGTTCATATTTAAAAATGCAATCTGCTTAGCATAATAATAAGTCTGACAACAACAGTTTCATTACGCACTTTACAGTCGAAGCACAGAATTACGTTAGGAATTCCATACCAAATGAGAACAATAGCTGGCCTGCACTTGAAACAACCACAAATCTACAAGCCCACAGGCATCCACCGCAAATGCAATACACACTCTTGCGCCACATCACGTTGCCGGTGGCAGTGATAGTTCCAGCCTGCCCCTGTGCACTCAATTCGATTATAACACGGGAATAGTGTGTTCTTTCTTCATTTTTTTTATAAATAGACCTCAACACCCGTGTATCTTCAGTTGCCGGATGGTTTCGCCACCATATCTCTTTCGCATAATCTAAACATGTTGACTTTTTCGATAGAACTGAGAGAGTACACACACCACACTCCCGGGTTCGGCGCACCACGCACACAAAAAAATACTGCCGGACTGTGCAGAGATGCCATGTCTGTGGATCTTTATAAAGAAGTACAACACGTCGCCGGACGGCCGGCGCGGCACCGCTCTATTTAACTCGGACAAACCGGCACAGGGTTCTTGTAGTGAATTCACTTGTAGTTGAAAGTGTAAACATTCGTCTTTCTTTTTTTTGTGTTCCCGCTTGCACCTCACATCTTCTACCATTAATATGCTTGCCACCTCTTGTGCGGTGTGTGGAGAATTTCATTCATTTCTTCCGCTAATTATTTTCCATTTTCATGGGAAAGCCACATGTTTTGTAAACACACTTTCGGCTCATGTGATTGTAGATTGAGCAGAGAGGGAGAGTGCGAGAATGCCGTCGGGCCAGAGCCCAGAAGAACTGCCACTGCGACGTGATGATGTGTTGTCTATTAACACATCTCCACCATTCTTCCAGTGGGATTTCGAAATGTAAAACGATTGGTGTTCATTAAAAACTCATCAGTCGATCTTCATTTGAGTGTTTGATTAGGATTTCAAGATGAAATTTTTATGCGCGAGTTGAGTCTTAAAGAAGCAATTGAAGCTGAATGGATTGGGCAAATGTGTGAAATGATACAACCAATTCAATGATTGTACACATCTTTAAAATTGATTATAATGAACTTGGGCTGTGACATTTAAAAGAAAATAACTATAAGTCGCTCAGAGGACATTTTTCAAGGCTGTACCAGTTGCATTTCGAGAGAAATGTATAAAACGAAGTTTGTTGAAAACTGATTATATGCTTCAGTTTCCTTTTGACCACAATACATAGCTTCCTCTTTCTTCCTTTTGACCATAAGTTCCTTCTGGCGTGCGAAACTGGAGAAAGCTAGCTAGAGATCGCGCTAGTTGGAGAGATTTGCAGGTTGAGGCCTAGGTCCACCCCGGACTGTAGCGCCAAATAAAGAACCGCTTCTAGTGTCATCACTTTCGACCACTTCGCATTTGAAGAAGATCAAGAGAATACTAAATGATTAAACTGGAAAGCAAACGTCCTTGATCAGATCAATTGCATTCCTCCCCTCCATTGGAGGTATGTATTTGTATGTTATCGATAAATTATAATGAAACGTCAGAAAATTCATCCGGTTCATTCATTTGACACATACAAAAAATTCGAAGGCATTGAACAAAGGGTTGAAAATCTCGCCAGTACCAATACCAGCAATACCACACCCATCATCATGTTCCACATCATCAATACAACACACATTTTTAACAGCTGACTGTCACAAATGTCGTTGAATTATTAAGCGCCGATGGTCGTTTTGTTTATTATTAACCTATTATTAACCAGCAAAAATACAAAAAAGTGTGTTAACATCTTAGAGAAAGTCTACGAAACGGATGTCTTAGAGAACGTTGTCAAGCATCTTAACACAATACTATTCGAAAATAAACAGTTGACCTTCCTATAAGACTCTGCTCCCACTCATAAGGTAAAAATGACATAAACAAGGCTAAAAAATAACGTTTTAAACTTCAATCCGACCTCAATCCCTTGGACTACAAATTAAGGTCGAAGACATTATACAGAAAGTCGATAATAAGCAAGGCTGGAAACTAAATATCCACGATAGGGTTTGGAAGGTTACTTCTGCCCTATACAGCTGTGAAAAAAGCCACTGGATGGATTCTTAACGCGTCATACAGAAACTTTAACTTTTGGGAATGTTCGAAAGACAACCGATTCGAAAATATATGTTTCTTGGCCAGAATTGCGTTCGGAATTCACTATAGGCAGAAAATATCCAAGCACATTATTTTCGTTTCACAATAATCAGCATGCATTTAACACCAATATGCACAGGTATCTCTCTTTCTCTTTCTTCATCTATACACATGGGTCGTACTGCGTTT
The DNA here is from genome assembly GCA_907269125.1 of Eristalis pertinax. Lineage (NCBI taxonomy): Eukaryota > Metazoa > Arthropoda > Insecta > Diptera > Syrphidae > Eristalis > Eristalis pertinax. The sequence continues at coordinate 122,349,202 of OU026145.1, forward strand.
TGAATCTCGACACTTTTGTGCCTGTCTGACAGTTGTTATATATATGCGCCCTTCGTGCAACGCGTTTTCCGGTTCCACAATTCTTGGGCCTTAGAACTGATTTGTGCAAGAAATTTGGTGTTATTTTGCATTTGACAGCGAAATGTGATATTTTAAAATATTATTGACAAGTAATTTTAAAGTTTGAATTTATTTCACGGTATCTACTTTCGAGTCTCGTATGATGATACCACCATTCCTTGCCCCAAAACCCAACTATAAAAATGGTGGCTAACACTGTCAGCAGATATCACACTAAACCTCTTTTTTGTCGTATCCTTACGTTGCCTATTATACGGCTTCTACACGTGGGACTATTTGACTCTTGCCACAATAGCTATATCTGTGAAACTATATATTTCGCTTGTGGATTAAGAACATACAATATGTGATTTCAACCGTTGCAGAGCAGTGCTCTGGATTTTTTATTGCAAATTTTGCACAACACTTCCAATCTTCAATTTTCAGCGCATCGGTGTGAATCCGAGATCCTTGTACGAATTGGAAACAGGCCTTCCAGGCTGACGTGTTGTTTTATTTTTTGATTGAGACATTTTGTAACTTTACACATTAAGAACTTTTAAAGGTCGCGACTTATTGCTTAAAATTATGTATGAATATTCTGATGTGAATATTTTTGTGAAGAAGACCGCGTTCATAAACGTCACTCAAACACTTTTTGCTTAGCCTACTTATATTGCATTTGAGAATACTATTTTTAATGCTGAAAGACTGCAAACTTGAGGCAGTATTTGTGTTCATACATGTTCATATGTACATATTTTGTGCAGACATGACAACTATTTTGCAAATATGAACTCAACCGAATTGTCAAAATTTAGGATCAGTTACATTAGTTACGTAACTAATTCGATAAGTCACATTAGTTACGTTAGTTACGTGTAACTAATTAAAATTTGCAAAACTGACGTAACTTACCAACGCTGCTACAGCCACGCATCGCTTACTGGCTCTTTACCTCATGTACGGGGTCTCAGTTTGGTCGACAGTATTAAACAAAGCTGTTAACTGTAAGACATTCAACCGGCCTGCACAGACTGGCCTGCATGTTTATCAGCGGACCTTTGATAAGCACTCCGTAGGTAGGTAGGTAGGGTGACTGCATGACTGATATGGAAGTCATGCTCACTTAGACCATGCGGTCCATTGTGCTGTCACGTCCGGCTTTGTGTCCAAGACCTATTTACCCTTTGACCTTGTGGTTCTTCCCTCTTAGGATTTGTTGGCCATGTGTGATTTCTTCTGACCTCTTTTATAGCCATTTAGATGCTTTAAGAAATTATAGTAAGTCCTTTGGGTCAATGTTACTCAGATCCTCAAGGTTGTTGAAGTAGTACTCGCCTAGTAGTCTTCTTCTTGTTTCTGCAAGTGCAGGACATGTTCCGAGGTTGTGTAATATTGTTTCCTCTTCTTCATCCATACAGCTTCTGTAGAAGTCGTTATAAGGTGCCCCAAGTCTTCTGGCATGGTTGCCTACAAGACAGTGGCCAGTTACCACCCCTATTACTCTGCTAATGACATTCCTGTCTAGCTCTAGGAGGTAATCAGTCCTTCCTTGACTTAGCGTAGGCCAGATCGCTTTCGATATCCTACAAGTGTTCAATTCAGTTTGTATAGTTTTTCACAATCGTCATCAATCGCGATTTTATTGCTTTCAGTGGGGGTGGGGTGTCTCCTGATCTCTGCCACTGGCATACCCGTCCCCTTTCCCGCTAGTTCATCAGCTCTTTCAATGCTCGGAATACCCTTATGCCCGGGGACCCAGTATAGGGTAAGATTACATCTGCCCACTATCTCCTTGAGAGACAGACGGCAGAGTTATGCCACCTTGGCGTTTATTGATGGTGTGTCCACAGCTTTTATGGCCGCCTGACTGTCTATGTATAAAACAATAGATCGTCGTCTATAGCAAACAAGTAGCATCCCTGAGACTAAAATCACTCCGAATGTGGTCCGAATGGTCCATCGGGCACTCAACTATTCTTAACGAATTCAACCTCCTTCCCAATGACAGCGACCACCTATTACCCCAAGCTACCTTCGAGAAGATATTCCCCATCAGCATTCCTTCCAGATTCTGACTATCAGACGCTGGATGATCCTCTGCATATCTAGATAGACGGATCAAAGGCGGACGAACGAGTGGGTGTAGGTGTCCACTTCCAAAACCTTTGCTCTCTCATTGAAGCTCCCTGACCACTGTAGTATTGCAGGCAGAAACCATTTTGATAAAGGCACTTTCCTAGCTCAAGAACAATGGAATATCCAAAAGGGATATCACCCTCTGTTCGGACAGTCAGGTCACAATTAAGTCCCTGGTTATGTTCAATTCAAAAACATCCTTTAATTGTAGGCTGTCTCTTAACTAGACACCCGGACACTGCGCAATTAGCAAACACGTTAGCAGGATGGGTGTTCCACACAAAGATTTCTGTAGAAGCTGCATGGATGCAAATCACCGCCTCTACGCGTGTAGCGCTCTGGCAAGCCGTAGGCACTCAAGTGTAGGGGCCTACTATTTCAACAACCTCAGCGAACTAAATAGCATAAGCATTAGCCAGCGAAACCGCTTTTTCACAAGTACCAACTGGTTCCAAGTTTAGGAATAGATAATCCGAGTGGTATCACAATGGACCTACTCTGGTCTAAATTTGGCTACCCTTTGACAGTCAGACACCACAATATAATCTAACCTAACCTAATGAGCCAGTTTTTCATCAGACAGTTAAAATTGTTGAACTTCTGCTACAGAAAATGCAGAATCTCTTCTCACTGCACTTTCTCACCAAGTTTTATTTTCCAACAAAATGTGTGAAACCTGAATTTGATTTTATCCGCATTAGTGCTCGTTCAATGTTAGCAGAATGTTCAACATGCTCCGCACATATAAAGTACGTGACAGAAAGCTTTAAACTTGCAGCAGTGCCTGGTTTTATTATCACCCTGTACTTAAGCAATTTATGGGGTTTTCTATTGAGCAGTTGAATAGATTGGTACTTGAAATCGTATCGCGATGAATCATATGAATAAGTAAGGGATTTACGTTGAAAAACAAGCGAAGACAAAGTACTTTAAGATGTCGGTGAATTCATTCTGGCAGAAAGAAGAGGAAAATTACTTGCTTGTGCAGAAGCAAAATTTGTAGTATTATTAGAAATTTATTTTCGTACATTAATTGCTTAAGATGCTTCTTAAGCAGCTTGATCTGAAGCTTAAGATAAGGTATATACAGGGTGGGCGAAATAAGTTAAACCAAATTTAACAATGCTTATGTAGCGCTCTGGCAAGTCGCTAGGGGCACATCTAGGTGCATACTTTTCCAATAGTCTCAGCGAACTAAATTGCGTATGCATTAGCCAGATCAGCGGATTTATTATTGGCACCAACTCGTTCCAAGTTTAGGAGCAGTCAATCGGCGTGGTATCCGAATACACCCACTGTGGCCTAAGTGTGACTTACTTCTGCAGTCAGCCACTCCAACCTAACCTAAACTAAATGTTAAACACGTATAACTTTTTTGTTTCGCAATACAATTGGTTTGTCTTTTTTCGTGTCATAGCTAATTGAGTTTTCTTTTTCCTCTTGTACAACCCTTGTCGTGAAAGCAACGACACCGTGACCAGTATAGATCTATTGTATCGGAGGGTTGGAGTTATCTCAGAAGACGTACTACTTCCCTCATGAAAGCGAGTAAGTCTTTAGTAGTGGAGTTTTTTTAAAACCACTAAAGTGAGTATCTCCCTATGGAAGATATGTCTCCTTAACCATATTAGTGCCGGACATTCGCACTATATGTGCTCATAAGTTTCATCCTCTTCGAGGCAGAGCCGACAGACCTTGTCTTGACACAGGTTTAAATTCTTAAGGTGTTAGTTCAGGCCACAATGCTCGGTAAGAAAGCTTGTTAGCAATCTTAAGTTTTCTTTGTTAAGATTGAGTATTTCCTTATCTGAATAAGGCCTGATTAAACGTTCGGATTGCCTAAGACCATGACCATGTGTCCACTGGTCTAGGCGAAGTTTGTTTTCCCATTCCTTAATCAGAGTTATGGCTGTTGTTCAATTGACATTACAGTACGGTTCAGGACCGATGAATGCAGATTCGGAGCCAACCCTCGCGAGCTCATCTCATCTCAATTCTCCTGTGTTCAGGGACCCAGCCAAGTTTCACTTTGCTGTGTCTGGCTTTGTTTTGAGTTCTTAAAAAAATACATTCAGTACAGTTTCTATTTTTGTCAAGGATCGATTTTTATGACGCAAGTGATTAACGTGATCTCCTGCCGATAGGTTTATATGAGTTCTTTCCGACGCCTTAAGTAGGGATCTCAAGTACAAAGTTTTGAAATAAGCTTATGGACTTGTTTCTCGTCCTTGGTGAAGTGTGTCTAAAACCTCTGCTGCTCTTTGGGTCGCATCACCCGTTTGTTTTTTTTGCAACTCCCACAGATTGGGATCATATACCTTTTACGTTTGGGAGTAGCACAGGCTACCCCTCAATAAACGTGATTAACTCTCACACATGTAGGTATAATCTCCACCTCTCCCCTCGACTACGGGTATTAAACCACAAGAACCACGATACGTTCACTAAGAGGCCAACCTCAAGTCGGTCTCAAGGATGTCCCGTAGCCTCTGCTCAAACTACTAGTAGGATGCCATAACATACCAGGACTAGCCGCCATTGTGTTAGACATATCGTATGTGGCAAATCTATGATTAAGATAGAGCACTGTCCATCTATTCCTTTGTTTGTGAGCTTGGAACCGTGATATTAACGAGCACTGGAGCAGAGGCGTATCATAAACCAGTAGCTCTTAGCTCAGGATTTTGGTCGTCTCTTACGAAGGGCATGCTTTACCTCCGGCATATTCTAACCCCAATCCGAACGGGCACGGTGCTATGACGCAGCGAAAATATCACCAATATTTCAATTCAATATCATCTCCCCCAGCCTTCATGATTAGGAGTTTGGTTGGCCATTTTAAGGAATAGCCGACCGTCCTAGAATAGGTGCAGCACCAAAATCCTAATCGTGGAGGCTGTGGGACAGACATAGTGCATGATTATAAACCAGAAGCTATTCGACAGCTGAAGCAGAATATTCGAGACGAAATATGGAGCTAAAAACGCGTTAAAAAGTGCCAATAAATGTATCGAGCAAAATGGTGAATATTTGTCTGATGTCCCATTTCATACATAGACATAACAGACAAATGTCCACAAAATGTATTTAAATTATAAAAACATGTAAACAAATGATTATTACAAGAGTAATACATGTTGTAAGTAAGATTGATATGTCATCGTTGGACCACTCTGTATTAATTGCAGCACTAGCAGTCAGGGCTTTTAGCTGAAGAAACGATTAAGATTCAAACACACGACGTAAGGAGAAGTTTGAGGCGAGCTTAAGTCTTCTTACGTCCATTACGTTTAGGCATTCGACGTTTTCGTGCTAAGTTTAAAAACTATCATTGGATTAGAAATTTTGGGAAACAAAAAAGTGGATCCTTCAGAAAACAACTCCAACCTGATGCAAAAAGCAAAAAACATACAGATCTTCCTGTGTTCAGAGACATGATTCTCCAGATCTGCTGTACTTTATGCACAAATGAAGTGTGGGAATTTAGGATCTAAGGTTTATCAGGTCATTTTAACCTTTACTAGAGTAACCACGGGCGGGATCAATAACTTCCTGAGATTTACCCTAGCAATAATAACAATACGAAGTCCTTAAACTCACACTCAGTATAATCTAATATCATGCATAATGGAACAATACAAATCAGACCACCCTACCACATGCTGGACATTCATCATTCCAAAAGACTTGCGAACACTTGGTATTACACAATATTTCTCCGATTAAAGCCCCATCTTGTGAGTTTTGAATATTTGATTGATATGCAAAATGTAAACTGCGTCCTTTTCAAGAGCTCTTGTGAGTAAATAAATTTGCTTGCCCGTTTCAATGAGGCAACCATATTCCTTGATTGAGTTAAGCTGACGAAGTGAGCCGACAGCGCTTCTCCCTTGCATTCGCATCGACGTACGCACCAACCACATAGTCAATGGATTTCGCATCAGAAATTGTGCATGTATGCAATATCCATTATCCACCAAGGAATGCACTTGAGCTTGCATTGCATGCCTTGTCTTCGGGAGACTGGAGGGACGTGGCGTAATGAGGCAAACTCATCAGCATCAATAATGAAAAGTTTCTCATTCACCTATACCTCCCCCCAAAAGCGTGCATTATCAACATGCTTCAGCTAAGGACAAGAGTGCTATATATAAAACGAATCAAAGCAAAATGTATGGCTGTGCATCCTTACACAAACATGTGTACATTTTGAATTCAACCCTTTTTTTGCGTTTCGCAATACAACGCCCTTCGCAAATTTAAATTATTCATGGAACAATGGTTTCGGAACACCCTACACACGATCCCTAATCCAATCGAAGTACCACATGCGAGCCTTCATTTTAAAAATAAGTCAGCACTTAATCACCGTTAATAGAGATTCTACATTGTTTTCCTTTTTATTTTTCGTTTTTCCGTTTTTTTTTGTTTTTAGACTTGAAGCATTCTCCGTGCTTTTTTTGTCTTTCTTTTATATTTAGCTCGACGTGGAGGGTAAAGGGTTTTACTAAAATCTTCAAAGCCTATCCTCATTTCATTGCATCCGTGGTGATTGGAAGAGGCTGGCGGTGTACTGGGCTGGTGTACAGGGCGCCATTGAAATGGCGACTAACGGAACAATGGCAGTGTAGAAGGCATTTATGGATTTCAGAATTTCAGTCAGCTCCATGCGGCTTTAACGCGCAATATTTTCGTCTGCCTTTGCTGCTTAAAATTCAAACAACAATGATGATGCAAACGAGGATGAAGCTTACTTGTTTTCATGAATAAATTTGTTGCTAAAATGGCAGTGACGCCAATTGCTCGGGAGAGTAGGTGTTTTGTAGTTATGTCATAGGGTTTATTATTTTCTTTTTGTCCGTTTCCATTGGATGCAAAAATAAACATTTTCCATTTAGAAAATAAACTGCCGCTGATGCTGCGAGTGGGTTGGTGGTGAATTATTTTGGAAGGAAGTGAAACAGAAAATAAACAAAGTGTTGTAATAATACGAAACAGTGACAGCAGAACATTAGTATTCAGGCCGCCGACGGAGATTTGCCTTGTTTATATTTCTACGGTGCACAACGTTAATGAAAGTCATGTTGTTCTGAAAACTGATGGACCGTTAGCTGGAGGGAGTCTGAAGTTAGCTCTACAAAACATTTCTAATAATATTTCCTGCAGCTTATAAAAAAATACTTAATTTTACTTCCCATTCAATTATGCGGTAGATGCTTAGCTTAGGTTAGCGTTGCCACACAGAAACGGTAGACTCAATGGCCCAATATATGGCCATTGGGAAGCCACGTGGGTCATATCTATAAATGTTCAATGAGTCTATAAATATTAGCCAGTTTGAGGTTTCAATGCAGCGTAAGTGACATTTGCAAAGGGGCAAGTGGAAAGGCTAAGCTGGAGCTGACAAGCAGCAGTCACATTTATGCCAGTGTAGGGTCGTTGTGGATCTAGTCGATCCGATGCAAGTGGGGCTTTTGCGACTTAGTTCAGTTAAGTTGTGGAAGAAGGGTGTAGAGGACGCTACCATTACAAAGGTTCACTATAGTTGCCTCCTCTTCCTTGTCTCGGCATCATTTGCAGAAGTCTTTGTAGGGCAGCCCCAATCTTGAGGCGTGAGTTCCAATGCGCAGTACCCAGTGATGACGCCGATGGGCAGTCTGAGATTCGGCCTACTCATTCTGATCAGACTGTGTGATCGTGAGGCATCTTGTGCTAGTGAACCATCTACGATTTGACAAGAATGACAAGAATAAGAAATGTTTTGCAGTAGCGATAAGAATGGAAGGCCGATTTTCATTAGGTACACAGTACACTTTCTGAACCAGAGCCCTTTCTAGTTCGCCCGCTTTGCAATTTCCTGGAATGTCACAGTGTCCCGGCACCCACATAGGTTGGATGCTAAAATACTCGGCCAAGTCTATAAGAGATAGGCGGCAGTTCACGGAAGTCTTTGCGTTAAACGACTGACTATAGTTCCTGACTAAAAGACGCTATAGTGATTCGGTAATCGTAATAACAATTGGATATTAAGATCCTTAGAGTAGACGCTCGTGTCCACCGCTTCTCCCATTTTCTATCCATATATGAGGATTCTCAGAACCATCCAGCATGTTGCATACTGATCAGACCTACAGATTAATCTGGAGTGGAAGCTGGTTGAGAAGTTCTTCTCGAAGAGGAGTTTAGTTGTCATGAGGTGTCTCCAGGTACGGATTTGAATCTTAATTTTTAGTGAAAATGTCAACATGTTGTCTACACAAATATCAGCAGTCAACAAAATTATTGGAAAATATATTGCACCGTCTAGGGCGCCTAGCCAATAATATTCTGCAATATTTTCTTGCGCTTAAGGATAATAGAGTATCGAGAAACGCAGTTCTTTCGACAGACGAAGCGTCGGCCGTTGTCTAGATTAACTTTTCGCTGATATATACGCAGGCCATCAGTTGCACTCGATCGAGTGGCTTGCAGTTGATGTCCTTATCAGGTGCTGTCCACAGTCTGTTCTGTCGCTGTTCACAGTCGCAACTCCATAAAGTATTATGATTCTACCGGCATGAACAGCTAGTGAAACATGCGAGGCTGAATTGACCATTTGCATGTCATTGCCTTCTTGCGGCAATATAAAGCCGTGTAGGCTCTTCTGACACGCTCTTGGATGTTTTCTGCGGGTGAACACCTAGACGCATTATTCATCTATTTTTTCTAGTTCAGAGAGGCTCGATTGCCTAATAAAGCTGATCGTGGATATGTATAATATTTCCCAGAAACTGCAATAGCAACATTAACCGCACATGCTGTGACCTTGTATTCAGTCTTTTTCAGAGTCACCAAAAGCAATTGTATAAGAGTTCAAGACTATTGGGGCGTACATCTATGATGCACTGTCATCTAATGACTGCAACTAGTAAGAGGCGTTGTGGGTCTGTGCGTCGACTCCTACCTTGGCACTTCAACCTTGGTGTCTGGGTTCGATTCCGAATACAAAAATAAAAATGTCCACCTCTTTCGAGTCACTAACAATGCCCAAAGAGTATAAATGTCTAGAAACTTGGCCGTTCGGAGTCGGCATAAAACGGTATGTTCCTTCCACTCGTGATAGAATAATAGCACGCAACACGACACTAGTGGTTGCTGTAGAAGCTAGTCTGTGGCCCTCTGCGGGCACCACCTAAATTATTATATTATTGTTATTATAAAGCGTGTTTTTTTTAGAGGTATATAACTTTGAAATGGAATAAAACGCATTGAAAATAGGCGTTAAATCGCACGTTCTTGAAGACCAATTGTTCCACCAACCCATAAAGCACACCAAACAGTCAGTTTTTGTGGATGTAACGGTGTCTCAACATACACTTGACTATTATCATCACTCCGAATACGTTTGTTTTGTCTATTAACGTATTCATTCGACCAAAAGTGACGTATTTCAAACAGAACCATGGTTTTCAAAATATATTTGCACAATTTGGAAGCGTTATTCAGACGTCAGTCTATTCATGTTGAAATGCCAGACCAAAAAATAAATCACTTGACAGCTGACAAAATGGCCGCCAGTTAAAATAGTGGTGCCAATTTACAGTTATGTACCTCTAAAAAAACACCCCTTAGTAAGGGATCTGGTCACATAGGCCTAGAAGTTTTCTAGGTGGCACTCACAGACTAACAAGTTGATGCTACTTTGAATATAAGTTTGCAAGTAGTTAAGGGCGTACCTGCTGTAAATAGCCAAAAAATGCGAAATTTAGGGGTAGTATATGGGAATACCTGGCAAGTTCGTCTCCATTGCAATTCGCTGGAATGTCTCTATGACCCAACACAACTCGTAGCTACGCGATCAGACCCCCGAGATGGCATAAGTCCGTAAATTGAACTGAAATGTTAACATCCATGGCGCCGGACCCAGAGCCATGACCAAACACAATATATTCTTGCAACTTGCTCCCCGCCCTGACATTTACTCTGTACCGTGTGATTGACGATGCTGACTATTTCCAGTCGGATGATTGGATATTCGCATTGTTCCGAAGATGGCCATCAGTTGGTGCTTCAAAAGACGTCAAACATGAGAAGCGATGAATCATGAACTTATACACACAAATTCGAAATTACAGAGCAAGCGAGTGAATAGACAAGCCCAAGCCATTAAAAGTTGTTCCCGCAGAGAGTACATGCCTCCAAGACATAATAAAGAAAAACAATTACCGAACACAAATCATTCGGCAATGGCAGCTCCCACTCATCAGCTAGGGTTTATTTTTTTGCGTTTCAAATCCTCGAATTGATGGGCCATCTCCTGGATATAAATGATTTGGCACTCAATGAAATCTTTTATGCTACACCATCAAACTCAATTTGAATGGTCAAGGCTTTCAACAGTGTTTGGAGAAGAGGTTCATACGTTTGGACACATGGTTTGGAGTTAGGTACCCCGTACGGAGATGGTCGAATTATCTCCGTTACAGCCAACTGAACCAGTTAAATGATTTCATCAAAAACGATTCAGATAATTGACGCTGATGTCCACCATCACGTCGAGGGAGACTCAGAAGCTTACAAGAGTCTTTGAGGAAACAGTAACTGGATCGACGGACTTGCTCGCAGTCTGGCTGTGCATTTAAATGATGATATTCATGTTGGACAGTGTGACATTGTGTCCATAGTCGCCATTATTTCTGCGTCGAAGGAGCTACAACATTCGGGGAGTGTAGGAGAATGTGAAGCTGGAATAGACAACCCATCCAACGACCGACTTGGCACGTAAGTCAGGGTGTCCTTCGTACACACACACATAATAGATTCATCCAACTTGTAGAAATATTTCCACGTCTGGCTGGCGTAGTCATTTCATTCCACGATGTGATGGGGATGACGCAAGAAAGTCCCTGAGAGATTATTGCTATTGGCGTAGCAATGTCAACTGTCAGTTGGAAAACGTGAACTCGACATCTTTAAACGAAGTTTGTAGCAGTCATTTGACATGAAAATGAAAACAATTTTTTGTTCTTATCTACGACATTTACATGACATCAACCCAAGTGTCGAGCATACTCTCGGCATCCATACCAATTCGTCTTGTTATGTGTGATTGTGTGCACATCGAATTGGATTTGAGTTCTGATCTCATCTGCGTCCTAAACTGCGTACATTTGACTTTTAAAATCAGAACATAATCTCATAAGAGCGCCGCAGCGGACGGCGCATAATCTCGTGCAGCAATTTCATCAAAGAGCCTGCGGCTGTGATGGAGAAGCCACTTTCCCTTTAATTAAACCAGACTGCATTTTTTTTTTCTTTGAGATTTCTCTCGCCTCCCGCCTCTTAACCTCTCCCTGTCCTCACAGGCCCCGCATTGTGATGATGACAATGCAAATCAATTTCAATCAAGACAGAAGACAACCTTTTTACTCCCGAGTGAGCCACTTCTCATTGCGTGTTCCAATTATACGGCCGTGGATTCAGGTACGGCTGGGGTATCCACTGAGCCTGGAATCGCACTCACTCTGTGCATATGTACTCGGCCGCAGTAGCCCACTTTTCAATGCTCTCGAGGATTACCCACCTCTATTCAATTCGTTATGAAAAGATTTCGTCGAGGCAATTGCACTACGGGATGCTCATGTCACATCTGCGGCCGGCTGAGATGGTGTCAAGTGGATTTCTGATACCATGCGATCCCATAAGTTTTTATTAAGTCATTGTGTGCGCATTGACGAGCGCTGACGATTGCTAAGGCCACGACAGAGATGGTAACGTGTACTTTTCTGAGTTCGTGTCCAAGTGAAGGAGGCAATTAGAATGCGCGTTATGTAATCGAAAATTACATCGCATATGGAATGCTACTCGCGTAGGTTAATGGAAAAAAACATTCTGCCACTTGAACCATACTTATACGTTTCCGGAACATGATGCGAGATTTTTAAAGGACGGCTATGGCCGTAATTGCCTGTGAACAATAGTTTTTGACACGAGTATGATTATTTGTTCGCCGGCATTATGTGTGGCGTGTGCGTTGATGGGTATTATTTTGATCGCATTCTTTCAGATGTGCCAAATACAACCGAGTCTCACTTATACGAATATGAGGGAGAACAGAAAATGTTTCGTATAAGTGAATACTTCTTATAAGTGAATAGTAGGGTTATATGGAGTATCGTCTGGGAACGAGAAAGGTTTCGTAGTTGTAGTTTAGCTTCGTATAAGTGAGTCCAGTGTACACCAATTAATCAATCAAAAAAAATCTGTATTTAACTTAATTAGCAGGAAGCATGCTGAACTTTAAAGGGTGGTCATCACATTTTAATTTCACAAAAATCTCGCATTTTCATCGAGTTTGTTTAAATGTTAGTCTACTTTGGTGTTGAAGGGCATTTCATTAAGCACTTCTTCTCTTTAAATTTGTATAAAACGAAGTGTGTGAGAGATGTGATTAACATTTTTTATTTGTTTGAATTGCTTTTCGATGCCCGGTATGGAATATAACATCGTTCAAATGTTCGCCACGGCTTTTCTGTGTGGCGCGCATCCGAAATGACCAATTTTCCATGACTCTGGTGCATAAATCAGACTGAAATATAAGATAAATTTGACCCATGGCATAGATTATGTTGGCTTTGAGGGCAAGTGTGGTTTGTGGCTTATTCCCATAGCCCTGCAACTTCAGAAAGCCCCACAACAAAAGGTCTAGCGGAGTCAAAACCCACGATGTTGTAGATGGCCAGTTCACACGGCCATGCCCACGAATTACCCGTACAGAACTTCCAATGTGACGTGAGCTGTGTGGCAAATAGGACTGTCCTGCTGAAACCACATTTCGTTGGTGTTCATATCGTCCAATTAAGGCCAAAAGAAGTTGGTAATCATCGACTTATAGCGCTCGCCGTTGATAGGTGTGGCCACGTTCTTAAAGAAATATGGACCGATGACGCCACGCCGCCAGCCCAAAATCCACAACAAACAGTGGATTTTTCGTGATTTGGTTTTGGATTGGACGCTCTTGGAACTCTTGAGGATTGGTATCGGCCCAAATTCGACAAATTTGTTTGTTGACGTACCCATTCGTCCGGTAATGGGCCTCATCGCTGAAGATGATTTTTCGGAGGGAAGTGCGCGGAAAGTTGCGAACACCCGATTTGATAAAACAATTTTATCATTTGCACGTGTTGTTGAACGCAATGCTCGTCCATTTAGATTTGGCTAAACAGACTGAATTACAGTGGACCCGCGGTAATCCGACAAATGAAAAGGGCAGTGTTGGTTTATCGAATTTGACACACCTTTTCCCGTATTTTGTACGTACACGCGAGTCACGTTATGAGTTTAAAGCTTGTCGAATTAAAGTAGATTCCCGGTTAAAACAGGGACCGGACACAACAACCACAACACAACAATCAGAAGAGTAAATTGACTACCTGAAACCATTGCCGTCTCATGAGAAAAAGGACCAATACTGAACTCCAACTATTTATTGCACCGGCCTATACAACTCGGATTGAACAAAAACAATGTTCACGTGTATTCGCAATATGCAATATACTTTGTTTTAAACAACCGAAAGCGAATTGTGTGTTCTCTTCACTTGTTCAATTATTCAATTCGTTTTAATTTCGACAACTCGGTTTGACCCGGTCTATCAACTCGAGTTGATCCATCACTAAACGATGTCTCTATTGGAAAATTCTTTAGTAAAATTGTGCACACACATATTATCCGTGTCTTGCGAACTCAAAATTGCGAACACCATGTTGTCGTGAATTTGTGGACCGTGTTTGACTTTTTGTGAATAGCCTTTTCAGTTAGACAAGTCGGCAAGGAAAAGGTAATTCGTGGTCTCTCCCGCATTCACTTTATTCGCAGATTGCTCCCATTCTGGTCATGGTTTCTGGTACACATAGCAGGACTAGAAAAATAAGGGCCTTGCAGAGGATGATCCAAAATATTTACACAAACCGAGGCAGCAATGGTTGTTAAGGTCGTTTCTGCATCGGATTTCCACTAGAAGGTGGAGTTAACGTTTACCCCGAGGTAGACAAACTCTTCAATGAACTTAATATGCAAGCTCTCAATTGTCAATGTGAGGTTCTAGGTGTTGAGCGAATGATGAATTTTTGCTCGACAGCATATACATAGTTTAGCTGAAGACGAAATTCGTTTGCTTGTCATTCAATCATAGCGAAAGCTCTACCACGCTCTGTGAAGAAAGCGCGTAACCCAACTGATTTGTTGCAACTTTTCGTGTTTATAGCTGCCTTCGCCAGTACCAGATTGAAGAAATCACACGAGAGAACATTGTCACTAGCATTCTATACATTGGGGGGAAAAAAACTGGCCCTCAAACTCCGGAGGGTCCTCTGAATTTCTTCCGAGAACTTTCAGGGTAGAAACTTGAGTGTGGGGAATGGGGTATTGGGACTCAGTGATATTCATTTTTACACTGGACATTGAAGGAGGGAAATTATGACAACTGACAACAAAATCCAATTACGGCAGGCTGATCTGGGGTTCACTAGACCCTGAACGCTCACTCTGTGTGATCAAAATGAGAAAATCAGCTATTATGGCCCCGATGAGTGTCATCAAAGAATTCTGCATCATTGCAAGACTTGCCATTAGATTGGGCCTTTCGGGTAACGATACGTCTGCTGCTGTGATGTTTTGTTCTATGTGGTGAATGATGAAGAAAGGTGCAAAGCAGCAGGCGTTCTCTACAGTATATAGTCTGGGGTGGACCTGGGCCTTGAACAACAAGCATCTCTGTAAACTACTGAGATTCAAATAACGATGTTTTATTTGTTTACTTTATTCACAAATAGGTCCACACATTTTAACTTCTTGCTTTACAATGATTAATTTTTTATCTGCCTTCACTGCCAGCCCCTTTTCACTCTTTAGATTTGTCTACAATCGCTACAACCGATATTTTATGCATTTTTCCTAGAATTGCCACATCTCCATGTTTTCTGTTGAGGTTCTTCTCAACTTGCGTGCGCCACCTTAGATAGGTAGGTAAATCGATGCCCTTACGGAGCGGCGGTGGATCACATCGACCAACATGTTGGGTCCCTTGTGCCCTTGACGGATGTTGCAATTACTACCATGAGACCTTCTTTTGCTGCTAAAACCATTCTGACTCATTATGAAACTTTAGGGGGATTAACCTGACTAGTTTCGACGTCAAGATGTCCTATGCCATGGGTTTTATTGCCACATGGCTGCCGGAAAAGATTTAAATGGATTTGTGGAGTTCTGTCAGCGCAAGTGCTGCTTCGTGTATCGCAGTCACTTCAGCTTGGAAGACGCTACAGTATCCGAACTCGTTTTTGAGCCAATCACCTTCTTATGCTACCAGTTGTTCTTGCCATTGTTTCCGTTCTAGGAAACGTATGTGGTTGGTTTTCTCCGAGGCTGTAGTTGGTGGCAGGTAGTCCGTTTGGTTGTTGTGTTGTACCACTGTCCACCTATGAGTATAGAAGCGTGACCATGTCGTTTTACCTTCCAAAATACCGCCTCTCTGAGCCTTGGGCCGATGTTGCTTTGTCGACAGATTCGGACACCTTGGCTCTCGAGTCGAAGATTTTCCGGGCTGGAGCTAAATCGTCCATGAGCTCCACATGGTTCAGCTACCTCAGGCGTTGGATCCGTTAACACCAGACTACGCTCATAGCCCTGTACAGACCATACAGTTCGTGATTGAATTTTCTTCCAAGATTTAATTGGATTAAATGATATAAGAACAATGGCGCGCAACCACATTGTCTTGTGGGCATCATTTCGTGAGCATACACATGCTTTCTTTCAAATAATTCAGATTAGCCCGGTGACAGAAACTGGAGACAGCTAACCAAAGAGCACGATAGTTGGAGAAGCTTGTTGTTCCAGTTTCGGTTTTACCCCGCCACACACACACGAAAAAGGGCAAAATATAAATAAATAAAATCAATCAATGTCTTCCGCAAACGAAGCGCTTTAAAAACCAACATAACCTAAAAATAAACGCCAGTCGTATGCGTGCTCCTCTAATCTCCAATTAGCATTGTTGTGACATCTGAATAATAAACACTAAATATTCAAAACAAACCACAATGCATAACCAACACAGAAGCAATTCACTTTACAGCGCATTAAGCACGTCCAAGTGATAAGCTCGCCCTGCCGCTGGTGATAAGCGACTAAGTATTTCCATTTAAACTAGATACTAGTTAGGCTTATCGGATACATCAAATGAAACTCAGTGACCGCTGATTTCGTTTCCTATGTTCTCTGCTTCGATCCGGTTCTCCGTCCACACCGAACGAAGTTTATTATTCATAATCTGTGGCCCTATTACTTCGGGTCGATTGGAACTGCTTCCCCTCCCCTCGCCCCTTTTTCGAATGAGCTCGTTTGTACTTTCAATTTCATTGCACGAACGTAAAATGTGTAATTCGAACCATGCAACGGGTTAAAGAACTTTCGCTCCCGTACACACTCATAGCATGCACAGATGCCCTCGTCGAATGCCCCCCAGCCCAAATCGTCGCCGTCTGCGTCGCATCACTTCTACAAGCCACTCCTCTCTTCACTGGCTTGAAATTAGACAATTAAAAAAGAGCACACGCAGCGTGAACGGTGAACAGTGAAGTCGAAGTCAGCGGAGCGTCGACGTTGCTTAAAGAGAAACACACATCTTCCAATTGGAGTTTCGAATTGAAAACAACTCCCATTGACACTCCTCGTCTAGTCGCCTGTCGGTCATGTTCTCGGCGTTCTAAGAGTCGTCTATTGTGCGCGGATGTCGTGTGCACCGTCTTGACGTTGTCTGCTTCTGGTGTTGATAGGGGTTACCGCCTGTGTCGCCCATTACACATCGTAATGCATATTAAATGTCTTTGTTTATACCTCGCCCTTCGTTTTTTTTATTGCACCTCTCCTCGTTCCACGAACACTCTCTGGAGCCGGCTTGCGTAGTGCAGTACTCCGTCATGCTGGAGAAATTGTGGTTTGAAATGGAAAAGGATTCCTTTGTCCGTTTCGTTTTTGGAAAAGTATCAAGTATTGATTTATTACACCACATTTACGCTCAAAGTTCATGTCGGTCTGTTCGCCTTTTCCAGCCATTAAGTCGACTTGGCGATAATGTTCAGAATCTTTGGAGTTTTTCTCACATCTGAGTGCATTTCCCCCCCCCCCCCCCCAGATCGATTCCATATACAGCGCACGTCTTAAAAGGAAATTCATCATTTCCGGTTGGAAAAAGTGCCAAGCAGGCAGACTGTCTGTCTGGCGATGACAAAGGGCAACCATATTAAGTTATCCGCGTGTCATTGCTTTCTTCTTTTTTTTATGGTTCTATTCCGTGAACAGACATTAGTCACCTGTGGCTGTGAATGCTTAATAGAATCTCTTCGAATGCATGAAGATTTTCCAAATTAAAGAGCGCGTCATCGATTGAGTCATTGAATGATCAGCAAGAGCTAAAGAATCTCTAGAGCGATTGGTCAGCGTATTTTTTCTTGGAATGGATATGCCTGGTGTATTAGTCATCAAGGTCAAATAAAAAGGGGGCGTTAGTAATATCGATCCTGATGGTAATCAGTTCCCACTGTGCCCACCCCATCGAACAAAAGCAGACCAGCGGCGTAGCAGCTCTTTTGAAAATCAAGGAAGAGGGCCGATACGTGTACGTCTAAAGTTTCCAGTACACGCAACCACGAAAATTAGGTATACACGTTCTCCTATAAGTCATTTTGTACTGGTTTATTAACAACACATGGCACGAATGTATTTCCAAATGAATCAAAGTAATGGCAACCTTGGGGGGAATATTGTAGCTGTACACGAACGACTCTCAGCGTACAGTGAGTGGTTATGTATTCAAGGCTTTGTAAACCTTACTGCCGATTATCGGAGTTGTGTTGTTAACTCCACTAGAATGGTTTGATGATGCCTTCAGCTCAAAATTCACACCCAATTGCCACGCGTGTTAGATGATTGGTCTCTCGAGTCACTCGTGGAATCTTACAGATTACAAATTGTACACGTTTTTGGAACCCAAGCGGCTCTTTGGATTTGGCTGAAGCTTGGTGGTTATATTCTGTTTATATTCTAATTTCAGTGCTCCATTTCTCAATTAATCTCGCCATGTCCCCTTTTTATGGTAAGATGTTCTATTCTCTTGAACTTATTCCATTTGCGGATCTGTCACCAAAACAAGCAGTCATGGGGTGCACTCTCAAGGAGAAGTGGTCTTTGGTACAACTTCCTTCGATGACATTGCACACCTATGACTCGAGTCTTATGGATATGCCGTCTGACGCACGGACAACAGTACTCCAGCTGCGACGTACAATACATTCACAGTCGAGCTGCCCTGCACTCAGGACTGGCTCTAGCCAGAATGTGAGCCAAGAAAAAACTGTAGTCGAATCTTGGCTCCAAGATCGATCTAGGATCCGAAGATCTGGCGCTGGCGCCTTCGTGAAGGGCGACAACTTTAGACTGCACACCTCGTTAGGTGAATTGCGTCGGTTTCCCAAGCGGAAACCTATGCAATCCTAATGGCCACGAACTATTTTGCAGGACGATGCAACTACAGGCCTAACATTGTCAGTGACTCGAATGAAGTGGGGCCGTGAAAATTATTCTTGTCGTACTGGAATTCGAACCTAGACGCCTACTGCTCCTAGTGCGTAGAAGTGCGTAGAAGTCGACGCACAGACCCACAACACCACGGCCGCCACTCGGATCAGGTAACACTTAAACGGCTCCTCGTCACAGAAGCGAAGGCTGATATTCCAGATGGGGGACCGCTTGGGAACACCGCGTGTTGTTGACACCTTTTGCTCCCCAATCCACACTCTCCACAACCTCAACCAGCAAAGAGGCCATTCTCAAGACAATATTTTTCTTTTTTAATTCTTGTCAACTTTGGTTCCATAAGCAAAAACGGAGCTTTGTCTGCCTGTCCGCCTCGTTTATATGGTCCGGAGTCCGATCCATAAAAAAGGAGACCCTTTGATCTGCGCCAACTACTAAGTATCGCATATAAAATGCATTGAACAGGCGTTCTGGAAATGATCATAACCTCTGATTTGTCCACGTTAACCCTCATTGCAGCATCAGCACATACGGCCACAAACCTATCGAGTGCGCGCTGGAGTGCCGTCTAAAAGGATGTGAGGATAACTAAGTCATCTGCAAAAAGAAGATGACTTACCCTCAACTCTCCCACTGTGAAACATTCCTCACCTCGGCTGCGCTGCACCATCCAGTCCATATATACAATGAAAAGGAGAGGTGACAAGACACACACTTGGCGAAGTCCAACGCCCACGGTGAAAAGTGTTGATTTAGCACCGTTTACCCGAACACAGCTGCTACAGTTTATGTATAGAGACTGAATGGCACTCAGAAGAGGACCATCAATCCCATACTCCTGCAGGACACTCCAGAGTTTACCTCGAGGGACTCGGTCATATGCCTTTTCCAAATCTACAAAACAACTGTAGATGGGTTTGGCATACTCCCAAGCCTTCTCAAGTACCATTCTTAGAGTGAAAAGCTGGTCGGTTGTACTTCTGCCGGGACGAAAGCCGCACTGTTCATCACCCATCCTGGGCTCGATCATAGCTCTAGAACGCGCTTCCAACACCTTAGCATAGACTTTCCCGGGGATACTGTAGCTGGAGCAATCTCTTTTGTCCCCCTTCTTGAAAAGTGGGACAATCACCCCAGTTTTCCAATAATGCGTTCCCAGGCCACTTTAATGACACGAGAGAGCCATAAAAGTCCCTCTATACCCATTGCCTTAAGCATTTCTGGCCGGATTTCATCCACACCGGCGGATTTGCCAATTTTTAGCGATTCAATCGCCAAAGTGACTTCTTCCACCGTTGGACTATTCTCCGGCCCACTCAAGACTACGGGTCTGTCATTCTTAGTGCCCTGTTCGGGATTGAGCAGCTTCGAAAAGTGCTCGCCCCATCTGCCCAAGATGTCCGCCGCATTGGAAATCCATCCAACCCATCTTTGGATGTGACTCCTTCGATGATGTTGAATTTCCTTCCTCTGAGTCGGCGAATGGTTTGCCAGAATACCTTTCTCGCAGATCTATCGCTTTCCAGCTTCTCGCCGAACTCCTTCCAAGACTGCCCTTCGCGCATCAGTGTAGCGGTCACGAGAAGCATACCTTTTTTTCCCGAAGTTAATTAAATCTAAATGAATTTGGTGCCGGTTTACTCTATATGCTCAGTTTTTCTTTCTTTAGGGCCACAACTTACGTGCTTGTATCCTTCTGGATGTAATAATTTCTGTAATTTTTGTAGTTTTGTATATTTCTTCTTCAGCTTCAGCTCTCTTCAATATCTAGCATAATACATGTTATTGTAAAGGAGAAAATGCATATCACATGTGGTATCGCAGGTATTAATATGTATGATACTTTATTTTGTACCGTATCCTATTTGTCCCAATTATCAAAACTCGGGTGGACCGCTGCTTTTCGTCAGGCAGGCGCCTATGTCAACAGTTTTTTTTTATTATCCCTACCCAAGCGGCGCATAAGATTGTGCTGGCGCAAGAATTGAAACCGGACGACCATATACACAGCCCGGAGTTCGCTAATTGTTCTGTGGAAGTGTTGGTATCATGTCCGGCCTTTCGTCAAAACATTATCTTCTCTGACAAGACCTATTTCGTACCCTTTCTACGTTAACCTCGAAACGAAAACTAAATAGAAATCACCATTTTGAGTACTTAGATTGTTATTTTTTATTGGATCATAAAGTATGTAGGATAGGGTTATCTATGCAATAACATATTTTGCAAATAGAATAAACGGCTTTGTTGGCACATACGCACTCTTTTATCGAAGTTTTGTATGACAACTCTAAGTTTTGTATGACCACTCTGCGTATACGTACGTGTCTGAATTTCCTAGATGCAACGAACTCGATTTTTTCTGTACATTATCATTAGGCTTCAGTGCTGTGATAATTGAAATTTGTGAGCATATCAACACAATTAAAACAAATTCCACGTTTGTTACAACGTTACAAACGACACTTTATTTCTCGATCAAGAAAGATGTTTAGTGGTTCGTGGTTGAAGAAAAAGTGGTAGAATGAGTGACAAGTGCTTCGAACTCACCACGACAATATGCGATTAGGTAACTATGCAATTTTTTAGTTTTTAGTACTGTTTTAGTACTATTTTAGTACACTTTTAGTTACTAATTACGTAATCAAAATTGTCTCGAGGGCGTGATTTGTAACCAAAAATTTTGTCAACGACCATACTATGCTGAAAAAATCGGTTCTCGTCGCCGAACAGTGGACAGGCGACTCCAATACGAACCGGATGTCGCTCGCACCCACGAGGATCTTCTTCGGTTCAGTAGAGCGATCCCCGCTCGTGACAGGAAAGAGTCTGCCAAAGAACGGCAATTTTACTGGTGGTTACACCAAAACCAGTCTCCGCCACCGCTGGCTTTTCTAGATGACCAGATAGTTGACCATGGTGGCCAACTTACATAGGTTTAAGGTAGCTAATAAGAAAAAAAAAAAAAAAAAAAAAAAAAAAAATCCAAAAACATTTAAAAAAAAACAAAAAATCCAAAAAAATTAATAAAAACAAAAAATCCAAAAAAAATGTTATAAGAAAAAAAAAAAAAAAAGGTGCACCACGGCGTATAAAATATATATGTTAAGCATATACATAAAATATACGCCCTGGTGC
Source organism: Eristalis pertinax (assembly GCA_907269125.1). Classification (NCBI taxonomy): domain Eukaryota; kingdom Metazoa; phylum Arthropoda; class Insecta; order Diptera; family Syrphidae; genus Eristalis; species Eristalis pertinax. The sequence continues at coordinate 122,371,117 of OU026145.1, forward strand.
ACGTGTCCGTACTGTTACGGATATAGTTAAGATAGTCTTAAGTTTTATGTTAGGGTAAGTTAGTATAAGGTAGTTTAAGTAGTTAAGTAAGTAAGTCTAGTTTAGCCAAGTTTTTAAAAAATTTTCTTGGCAAATAAAATTTTTTTATAAAAGATTGTCGTAAAGACTAAACAAAAAAAAAAAAACATAGATTAAGCCGAAAGGCACATTCATAACGTAGATTAGATTAGCTTAGAGTACCCGCATAGGGTCAGTAGGTTAGTATTAAGAACATTTGTAAATTCTTAAGTTAGTTAAGCTAGTTTTAAGTACTTTTGTCTAGCAAGTAAGCATATTTCATTAAATAAAAACAAAACTACATGGAAAAAAAAAAAAAAAAAATCGGTTCTCGTCCGATCACCGAAATCAAGCAGCATCGGGCGCGGTTAGTACTTGGATGGGGGACCGCTTGGGAACACCGCGTGTTGTTGACACCTTTTTGCTCCCCAATCCACACTCTCCACAACCTCAACCAGCACAGAGGGCATTCTCAAGACAATATTTTTCTTGTCACAGAAGCGAAGGCCAAGAAATTCCAGAAAAGTAGGTGTCTGCCTGGTAGTAAACGGTGATTTTTTAAAAGCTATATGTAAAACACATAAAATTCAGAAAAATGCATGAAATCTTTGTTTGAATCGATAGTACGGTCCATATAATTTAATGTTTGAAGATTATTTCATGCAAATGTTGACCTTGAATGCGCTTAGTCCAATTTTGGCATACTCTTTCCAACTTTTCAGCCGGTATCTCACGAATAAATGCTTCAATGTTGTCTTCCGATGCGTCAATTGAAGCGGGCTTGTCTGTATAGACATGAGCTTTAACATAGCCCCACAAAAAATAGTCTAAAGGCGTTAAATCGCACGATCTAGGCGGCCAATTGACCGGTCCCGAACGTGAAATAAAATGATCACCGAACTCGCCCCTCAATAAGCCCATTGTTGCGCGTGCTGTGTGGCATGTGGCACCGTCTTGTTGAAACCACGTGTCATGCAAGTCAAGCTCTTGCAATTTGGGCAAAAAAAAGTTGGATATCATCTCACGGTAGCGCTCACCATTCACAGTTACGTTACGATTCGCATCATCTTTGAAGAAGTACGGTCCAATGATGCCACCAGCCCATAAACCGAAACCAAACTGTGACTTTTTCTAGATGCATTGGTAGCTCTTGCAATGCTTTTGGCTGATATTCTTTCTAAAATCGACAATTCTCGATTAAATTGTCGATAAAACTGTCGATTAAACTGACCATACAATTAAAGAAGAGAGCGATGAACTTTCTTAACAGAGCACGCATTTTGATAATAAAATTCAATAATTTGCAAGCGTTGTTCGTTTGTAAGACGATTCATGGTTAAATTATAGACCAAACTGAAGATTGACAGTGAAACAAAACACGAAACGTGCGTCAGCTAAAAAATCACCCTTTATAATGAACCAGTTTTTTTCTTGAGTCTAAGTGCTCCAGGGTAGTGATAAAAACATCCGACAAAAAGGGAAACCAGCACGAATTTATAATAAATTTAAATCCCTTCCTTAATTTAGATAGGTAGGTTATTAGGTTCCCTAACGGCTTTGTGACCGTGGTTCACTTAGGGCCGGTGCACACACCCGTGTGATGACGCTCGGCATTACGCGTCATTCTTAGGGGTAAAAAGACTCGCAGGTTTCCACAAGACATATGCGTCACGGCAGACGCGGTTGCATTTTTCAGTACAGTAATTGGGCAGTGCACACATGTGCGATTTTGCCACTAATTAAATTCGAAAGAAATATTTCAAACGTGGAAGAATTTGATATAGAATTAACTATCAATGAGATGCAAATATTTCCAGATATATGGACTATTGCTTCCGAGGCATACCATAACCGGCACAAGAAAAGAACGGCGTGGATAAGTCTTTCCCGAGTATTTTGTGAAGCTGATCAACGAAGTTATGTACCCAATAACGTTGTTTCTTTGTGAGAACATAGTATTTAAGTACTAGGTACGCAAAATTACTCGTTTCTTTTTAAACCTCCATTGTTGCAAGCCAAACGCGAACTGCAGATTGAGTCCTGGGAGCAAAACCCGCATATGATGTATTTGCGCGTTATTTGTTTCGCGGTCCATTGTTACCGTGCTAGGTATTGTAAAAACTACCGTGATACCTACTGTAGTCAAACCAGCCAGATTCGTATATGAATTTTAACATTTCGAGGGAAAAATCGAAATCCAATTTTGCGTTCATATTGTAACTTCAATATTTCAAATGACAACTAGTGTCAGAATTTGTTACTGATATTTTTTTAGAAATCAATTTGTTATATTAATTTAACCATGAATTTAAGTGGTAATTCAGCCTTAAGCCCATTCTAATTGCAATTATCACTTGAAATGATCGATTGATTTGTTGACAGCTGTTTTTTGTTTATGCCAACGGACTGATAAGTCATTAAATGACGTGCTGAATTTGGAAAGAGGTTTGTTCGATTTGACAAACTTGCAAATGCAGCGACGAAATTCATCATTCCGCCGAAATCCGAATCGAATTGCTGGAAATGTTGAACATTTGGTCTGAAATGTTTACGAAATGTTGGATTTAGGTGCGGTTTAAACGTACTATTAGGGGGTTTTCAGTTCAAACCCGCTTAAATCCTCCAGTTCTATGAGTTAGTGATTTCCTAGAAGCTGTCCCTTGATTTTAAATCGAGAAATACTCCAACTAGGAATCTCTCTCTGCTGTTATTGAGCGAATCAGATTCACACTTACTCATGTGTGACATCATTGGAGTCCGAATTTTAAACTAATTTTCGTAGTAGCTGGCGCCGCTAAAATTGTTTGGTTTATCACCACAGACTAATGACTTCCACATCAGACTATTCCCGCAAAAAGTAGTTCACAGGTGTGATATCACAAGATCAATAAATTGATTGTGTCACGGCTGTTGAACTCTTTCACATTAATGCGATCAAATTGGTGATCATTGATCTAGATCGTTTTCCATTGATCGTAAATGCGTATAGGCCGGCCACAATGATTCACGATTATTTATGCACCACTGACTTTCCCCGGCCTCGATGACTATTTACCAAGTTCGACAGCGTCTACATAAGGGATTTACATAGTGAGTCCTTTACTCCAGATAATTTGATTGCTGGACACGAACAGAGCCCTGATTTTCAATCTAAATTCGCATAATTTACAACTTCTGTTCATGGTGAAATGTCAACTTGGCTGGACCGTTAAATAAAATTCATGATGTAACAGACAACCGTTGATTGATCAAAATCAACTTGCCCGTCCCATTACCATGGTAAATACATACAAAGGTCCTATTCAAACATCACTTTGACCATTTCAACGCGTGTACACAAACAGCGGAATGTTACCACTCAAGCAGCGAACAACATCATTCCAAAGCCAAGGTTCGGTTCAAGAGTTACAAAAAGCAAACTCGAGAACGTTTCACCCACGTAAGTACAGAGTGGTTGTGGGCTTGTGTTGTGTCTGTGCTTTTTCGTGTGGACTTAATGTGCGTTTCCCTTGGGAAAAGGTTGCATGAAGAACATGTTCACGCTAATTGCTCGGCGCTCGACTATATCCGAATGTCAGTGGAACAATTCTCCGGAACGAATTATTGATGGTGTATACGGTTTCAGTTGGTCCTACCAGGGTACGTGAATAATTAAATGAGAGTCCTTCGGTATTAGTCATTAATGGGATTACTGCTATCGCTTTACACATGGTTCTTCCGTTTGTTAACAGAGCAGGGAAAAAATTGTGTATTCGTAAACCGTGCAATTGTGTGCCATTAGGGACGACTAGGTTGGATTGAATTTTGTGAGAGTATACGAGTACATAAATGTTATGATTTCTTGGTTTGATATGTGGATATGCACGTTTGGATTTCATGAGAATATTTTCCCCAAACTTTCATTGGCACTGTATAGGGTGGGCCATCTCGTTGTTTTTTTTTTTTTAAATCATAGGTAATTTTGACACTGACAGTCGTTTCCCGCTCGAAATCTGGACAGAAAGTCAGTATCAGACCTCCGCGGAACGAAATGAGTCGCTTTACGCTTGAAAAACGACGAAACAAATACTAAAACTAAAGCCGTTTGGGCTACAGAAGAAGTTTTGGACGAAATGAAGCACCCAACACGACTGCTTCACGCAAGTTTGTGCAAAAAGTTCGTGAGACTGATATGCTAGTGAACAACACTCACGGCCTCCGTCACTAGTGGACGACAGTCATGGTCGTCGCACAGATGAGAATGTGGCTGCTGTGGCCTCGATCGAAAATTAAGCTGGGAACAACGTTTTGGTCAATGGTGGGCGTTACAGAGCCATGTTAACCGACTTTGTTTTTACTGAAATTGAAGGCATGGATTGGAACGGCCTTTGGTTCATGCAGGCTATCGCACCATGCCACGCAGCTCATCCCACAATCGATCTTTAGCGCACCAAATTCCCAAATTGTGTTACCAGCTATCATGATGTCAATTGGTCGCCTCGGAGCTACGAATTGAACCCTTCGGACTTTTTTTTTGGGGGGAACCGCGAAGGACCGATGTTATGCGAACAATCCGGAAACGATTCAAGCACTTAAAGCCAATATCATCCAAGCTATCCGTGAGCTACAGCCCAAAACCGGAAAAACGTCTTAGAAAATTGGGGTGGCAGAATGCGCTACTGCGAAGCCAGCCACTTGAGCGACGCTTTTTTTCATAATTAATAGGAATGATTGATTTTACTAATAATGCCATAATACACGGAAACAATTTAAATTTGTTTCATTTTATTGCATTTTTAAAAAGGAACTTTTATTTGGCCCACCCTGTATATAGGTAAGGGCACACAGTGTTTTGTTGATGGCATCCAAGTCAATTTAGATACAAGCTTCTGCTTAAGAGACATCGGGCTCGTCGCCTAAACTTACACCCAGTAAGGAACCTGAATCTCTTCTCACTCCACACACATGGCAGTTCCTTCGTCATACTCCAGGCGTCCTACACGGAAGATATTTGAAGTGTAATGAACTTCTTCCTCGCTTCATGCGTAAAACTTTCTCTGACAGCTTGCTTTCGAACTTCCTCGTTGTTTCGGCATGAACCTTTGTGTGGATCCATTGAAGGGGAGGAAGTTATTCGTGGGAGCCTTTAATGCATATTTAAGGTGACCACATAAAATCCTGACTCAGGGAGTCTGGGTGTTGTAGTGCAGTGGTGACAATAGAAATGTCTAGATTTAAGATGGTCCAAGCTAACATAAGGCGATTTTAGCTGGAGTCGGGTGATGACAGATCTTGCCAGTTGATGGGCCCGGATCTCTGCCTGCACCGTCACAGAGATCACATTAAATATGCGCATTCAATTTCATTGTTTAAAAAAATGCAATAATTAACCAAATGTCTGTTCGTCGTTTGATTTGCATTTCTGACATCGAGCAGGCGTGTACTCGCATTTCTAATCTACTCGTCTCATTGAATAATTTACGCCTCTGCATTCGGAGCGATTCTTTAACACAAGATCAAATGTGAATGCACTTAAGTTGTGCGGTTGAAGAAACTCGATTAATTAAGACCGCTTGGGGATGCAAAGGCCAATACTCTTGCCTAAATTCGGATGAGTCATAAAATGACGGCGTTTTCTTTGGTACGACTGGGACCAGTTAATGTGTCTCGGCTGTTTCTGCTTATGATGACAATAAAGACAATTCAGATATTACAAATTATTCATACAACCCATTCTCGTAAATGTTTGAACAGTGGCAGGGGGAACAGAGGTTAATGCGTTGAATTGCTATGTAAGAAATCTGCGGTTCAACATAAAGGCAGATATGATGTTATCATCTTCTTTTATTTTTGTGACAAAATAAATGCAATCTTTGAGCAGAGGCAGAGACCTTTGCGCACATTTTACGACTGACGACGGTAGAGAGAGGAGACTGTACATTTTGTTTTATGTTACAGCCATGAGCGGATCTGTATCAGAGCCATTCGATTTCTACAAGAAGCTTGTCCAAAAGACACTGCAATTGAATATGTGTACTAACCAGTGACTGGCTTTGACTCTTGGAAAATGAGTCTTAAGGCAGACTACTTTATGTGAGAAATACAAAAAGGGGGTTTTTGCGTTACGAGTGTAGAGCTTTAGCCATGCTTTAACAATTTTGTTGAAGATTTCAATTTCAGTCAGATTAAATTTCTGAAATGTCAGTTTTTTGTCACCTGACATTTCAGAAATTAAAGCTGTAACTCTCAATTTGTAACGGAAGTGTCAGCTGAAACCGGCTCTAGCACTGATTTTTGCGAACATGTCAAAATAATCCTTACGAACTCTTACGTTTTATGACATTTCGCTCAAAAAAGCACGAGCAGTATCTTGTGAATAGCATATAAATTGCTTGTATTGACAGACAACGGTATATTGTGTTTCAAGCATTACTTGCGTAGCGTCAAACCATCCGTTGACGGTGAAGTAGCTGACGCAATATACATATGACAGATTCAACCGAAAATTCAAGTTGTTTTGGGTATTCTTCAACCAGAACCAACTTTGAGGCGGTAATTTAAAATTCGAATTCTATTGAAATGTCACAAAATTCGCTGCATATATATGTAAAAATAAATAATTAACCCCCAGTGTTTTGAAATCCGTTGAATTACATTTGAGTTAATTTTTATGTCTGTTAAATAATATAGCCAGCTGCGTTACCCTATCGAAAGGTTAGGATAGAGTTGCTGAATGCCGGTAGGTGGCTTGTGGTGGCCCGTTGTATTCCCACGGGGATCTAATTGAAGACATTTCGTAAACCACTTAGAGCTTTTAATAAAGCGATGGAGATGGCTGATACTAATGCTGCTTAGCTCTGGTTCAAGTCGTTAAAATATAAGGCGTCTAGGTGACTATTTCTGCGAAAGGAGAGAGCACTGCCGTTGTATAGAAGATGCGAGATAATTTCTTCTTCATTTTCATCTCTGCAGCTTCTGTCGAAATCATCGTAGGGATACCTGATCTGGAGGCGTGAGTACCGATAGCCCAATGTCCTGTATTAACGCCGATGAGAGTTCTGAGATTCGGCCTACTCACACTGATCAGGTTGCTCGACCGTTTTGGATCGAGAGTAGGTCATAATTGTTTTGTGATAAGGCACCCAGTGCTGGTAGGCCATCTATGATTTGTGAGTAAGCGTTTCAAGCTTCAGGAAATGTTTTGAAGTAGCGATAAGCATGGATGACGAGCCTCTATCCGTAAAAGAGTGCAGAACTAGTCCCCTTTCTGGCAAGTTCGTCCGCATCACAATTCACAGTGTCCCGGCACTCACATAAGTTGGATGCTAAAATACTTGGCCATCTCGTTAGGCGATAGGCGCCAATTCAGCGAAGTCTTGGAGTTAAAAGTGACTGCGCTCAGAGATTTGATCGCTGCCTAGCTGTCCGAACAAATGACGATATCTGTGTCCGGTATTACATTATTTTAGCTAGGACCGAGCTTCCTTTATGGCTATGGTCTTGTTATTTTTCAGCAAAAGAATTTGCTGGGATTAACTTTGTTAGGATACGTAGTAAGTACCGTTCAAACCGAAGCCGACTAAAATTCAAAATCAAACTTTTTAAAATTCAAAATCGAAACTAGTCATGTTATGCGAACAGTGCAATATCATTGCCAAACATGGTGACCCTGTCCAGGGCACAATGACACCCGAGGAAACGAAAAAGCGAACAGCCTGGATCTGAGCTGGTTGAATCTCGGGAAATCCATTGCGAACTCACGCCGCTAAGCTCCATAAGAAGAAAACTGGCCAGCGCAGCACTGGATAGAGCCAGAGCACGTTGGCTCAGTCTGGAAATTGGAGCAATAGAAGCAAAGTTAATAAACTTTTATCCGGTTTCCATATCTGGTCCAGTCACCATTTGCCGTTGGGATCAAATTAACGTTGGATTTACTGGAGTTGTCGATCAGTGGTAGTAGTCTGACTATGGGTATCACAATGGACTAATATGGCCTAAGTGTGCTGGCGATTTCGCTGGCAGCCCACTCACCTAACCTAACCTAAGAGCCGGTTAGGTGGAATGCTGAACAAAAAGGGATTAACAATCCGTGATGCTGCTTTAGTCGCAAGGAAGTGCGGAGGCTAATTGGAGCCATTACCGGGCACTGTGCCATACCCACGCATTGCGACAGAATATACCAGGAGAAGCTGCTAAGGTGAGGAGGAAATAGAATATATTCCACATCTACTTTGCGAATGACCAGACCTGGCAAGTATGAGGGAACAGTTCCTAGAAAAGCACTTCTTTGCAGAGCTGGAAGACTTGTGCAGTGTACAACTGAAGTTTCTGAATGAATCCGGATGGTTTTACCGTATTTGGATAACCGTATTTGGATAACCATGCTTCTTTGAAACGAACCTTCAGCTTGAAGATCGGCAAAGTTTACTTTCCTTGTCGAAATGGCTGAACTATTTGTATGCATTTCCTTCTAGACAGGATTGGCCAAAGTATATTTTATTTTTTAAGTGCCCAAGAGTATCGGCAATTTTGTGTATATTGTAAAACAGATTTCTCAAAATGAATATATGTTGGATTCAAAAGACTGATCGATCGAGAGTAGCCTCAAACGACAATCCACCACAGCACCGAGCTACCCTTGATTCTAAAATCGTGTGCAATTCCCCAATCTTGTAGACAAGGGAGTGGAAATATCCATTCTGCAAAATGGAATTGCCGAAAATCGTGTGTAAAAGCGGCGAAACAAATCTTGCCACAGAGAGAGTTTTCTCTCATTTGTCACTATCCCTCCGTTGATCGTAAATAGGAGAAGAGCAGTAAACGCAAATAATAAATACAGTGGTGGTCCAGTATGGTTGTACAGTATAACGAACGAATGTCCAGGCATATTCGTTAAATTGAAAAATTCGTAATATCGACCAACTTTTGCTTGTACGAAATGTTAAATAAATGTACGAATATTGTTTCTGCAAAGTAACAAGAAGTTGAAGTGTCCACCAGTTTTGCAACAGAACCATAAACATACATACATGCACAGTTAAGGGAGTTACTTTGTGTCCTTCTTCTCTAAGCTAACCGAAACATTCGTTATATTCGTTATGTTAATTCTTTTTTTCGTACGTAGAGACACTAATGCATTTGAGAAAAGTGTACCCTATATCGTTCATTATTTTTTTATAGGCAGTCGTTATACTGGACCACCACACCAGTCGTTTAACAATATATTTAATTTATTGATACTGAAATTCGCTATAAAACAAATCTCACTAATGATGTTTCACCCGGTATCAGTCAATATGTACATTTCCCATATTGCAACAATCAGAGGCACGTTAACTTAGTAGTCATAGTCCGCATAAGTCTGAGAATATGCATAGTCTTCTTGGAAAATAATGATGTATAACACGGGCAGACAACAAAGACGACTGATACCTTATTAAGTAACCCGAAACACAGACTCAATAACTCACACAACTCATAAAAGGGATCCTACGTAAAAATACACGCCACATTCAATAACCCCAAAATAAGAACTCATTAAATCCCACAGACATTCCCCATGCTGTCGTCGATGTACCCCGCATAGAGGCGACTGGTTTTATGAGCATCAGCTGACAAGGAGAACACGGACATCTGCTCAGTGTAGTAACAGCGACAGGTTATTTTTGCTTCCATCAGACGCAGAAGTTGAGAGTGCCAACTTAAAGGATCTGATAAAACAGCAAGAACGACATTACAAAATATTGCTTAACCATTTGCCATTGCCATTGCATCAACGTGGTGGAACAAGGTAGAATTTCAAATGCTTTCATTGTTCAATTATCCATGTTTCATTGCATTAATGGCGTGCACATCCCCGAGTCAGAGTTCATTAGCATCAACCCTTCATTCCCATTGCCTAATTGCTTAGTCAGTTGGAATCAGATGTTCGCATTTCTCCTTTGATAGGGCACCAAATAAACAAATCATCGTCACCAACGCCGTCATGACGTGGTGGTGAGTCGAATACTATTTTTTTCTTCTAGGATCCATTCCACTTGCATCCTTGAGCAGCGTGTTTGCTCCTTCATATGCTTTCTTTGTTCTTTCAAGGTTTCATCCAAATGTACGAAGCACATTTATCGATCCATTTCATACCCATACCGATAGTAGCAAGGCAACACAACACACACAACCCAAGCACACACGTTCGAGGATGAAACTTTGAACTTGCAAGTTTTTTTTTTCGCTCCTGTTTTCCTTTATTTACGTTGAAGCACAAGCAACCGGCACAAATCATTCGCACACCGATGGGGGGTGAAAATTAACTATTTCACACAATATCTGAACGAGTGGAAAAAAAAAACAAAGGACTTTCATATCGCAGCCGAAGAAACGGCGATATCTCTTGTAAACCGATACGGAAATCAATGACGATGAAGTAACTCACTTTTGTGACAACTTTAAAAAAAAAACCAGAAGGCAGACGTGAAACAACATCAACGTACAGTGACTACACATAACCCAACGATAGGGCGAGGGCATCGGAATGAGTAACCACCTCAAGAGAGAGAACGTAAACACAAACAACAACAAAGTGACGAGAAACAAAACTATTTATGGGTTCGCCTCTTAGTTTGCATGATGAATTTCACTTAAAAATGAGGAGTTTCATATAAAATACCTTGTGAAGTATTAATTATAGATGTTCCGAATAACAGAGTGGCTCTTTTGAATGGGAGTCGATTTCACTAAAAACAAAAAGTCGAAGAAAACTGTTTGGGGTTTGGTAAAATTACGGAGCACACTGCGGCACTTCCACACTTCGCGAGAACTTTTGACAATCTGACTAAATTCATATGTTTTTGGCTTTTGAAATGCGCGACGAGAGTCTATGCAGATAAAAAAAAATGTGACAGTGGAGTGAGTTGATCCGGTTGTAGTAGATGAACTATTCTGGTACGACAATAACGGCGTTAAGTTGAGCTTTTTTTTGATTGAATTCAATAGGGTGGTTAGTTTAGTTAGGCATCAGGACGCACTTGGTGTGACGGAGAGGTATGAACAGCCGTGTTACGATGCTGGGTTACTCACTCGTTATTTTTCTACTTCGCTTCATTCATTTGCTTCCTCCATTAAATGAGTATCAGGTAAAAATGTTAGGGGACGGAATTAATTACGGAGTTCACTTATATATAAAGGACACCCTAATTTCATTATATACTCCTTCAAGGGAACGCGAAAGAATAAATAAAAAATTGCTTGACAGTTTCGATATAAAAACTGTCTTGCCGATTAAAACACTTATTGTGGGTGTTTTATAGCAACCAAACAATTTCATGGGGTTTATCAAATATGTTGTGCTAGCTAAACAATTAACTACGATAGAATCGTGATAAACACAAAGTAACGAGTGATTTCAAATAATTTTCAAAATACACACTCTTCTGTAATTGCACATCTCTAGTACGTTTTGCGCAACTTCTGTCATTTGCCTACCATCAGTCACATTCAAACTGTCATCAGCTGTATTTATTATTGTGTCAGGATTTTAATCAAATGTGATTAGCCGGTTTTATTCTATTGCACAATTCTTTAAATTTTTACCTCACGAATCCGTTAAATCATGGCTACAAAGCTTAGTTTAGTATGGAAAACCAAATTGTAGTAAAAGCCCAGCTTAATTGTATATTTTCTTTTGCAGAAAAACAAAATGCGGTCTCTCGCTTTGGTTACGACAGGAGCTGGAGCCTTCTTTGCCGGGATAAACTTGTACAAAGGGAATGAGAAATTCTATAATGACTTTGTTATGCCAGTCATCGGATTGATTCCACCGGAAACCTCGCATAGACTAGCTGTAATAGCATGCAAATATAAGCTGTTCCGCGTCTCGGATCAGGAGGATCCTAAAGTTCTGGTAGGCAAGCAAATGTCACAAAAAATCTCGTTCAACCAACAGTTTCTTTAATTCCTTAGGCGACAAATTTTTTCAACACACAAGTGAAAAATCCCATCGGCATTGCGGCGGGATTCGATAAACAGGGCGAAGCTGTCGAGGGTCTTGAACGGATCGGTTTTGGATTCGTTGAAATTGGGTCAGTCACTCCCGAACCACAGCCAGGTAATCCAACGCCAAGGGTGTTCCGTCTGCCGATGGACAGGGCAATTCTCAATCGATACGGTTTCAATAGCGAAGGTCACCAGGCAGTTTTGGAACGTCTGACGGCATTGCGAAATGAAGGCACCTACAAGGGTATCCTTGGCGTAAACTTGGGGAAAAATAAAACTTCGGAAAATGCCCTAGAGGACTACGTCAAAGGAGTGAATGCTTTTGCGCCAGTTGCAGACTACCTTGTGATCAATGTGAGCAGTCCCAATACGCCGGGATTGAGAAACTTGCAGGGCAAAGCCTATCTGGAAACGCTGCTTGCGGGAGTGATTGCAGCTCGCGACCAGCTTCCTGTTAAGAACAGAGTGCCGATCTTTGTCAAGATCGCACCTGATCTGAATAAGAACGACGTTGAAGACATTGCCTCGGTTGTGATGAAAAAGAAGTGCAAGGTCGATGGGCTGATTGTTTCCAACACTACCATCGATCGGTCGAACGTGAGCGATCAGGAGATCGCCAAAGAGGCGGGTGGTTTGAGTGGGGCGCCTTTAAAGGTTCGATCCACGCAGTTAATCGCTGATATGTACGCTGCAACGAAGGGTAAAATACCAATTATCGGTGTTGGCGGTGTGTTCAGTGGACAGGATGCATTTGAGAAAGTCGAAGCTGGAGCGTCGTTCGTTCAATTCTACACTGCCCTGATTTATCATGGTCCACCAATTGTAAGCCGCATTAAGAGTGAACTTGCCGAGATTCTAGAGAAGGAGGGCTACAGTAGCGTATCGCAGGCTGTGGGGAAAAACTACAAAAAATATCTTAGCCCATGAGTGGAAGTTTGTTGAATCCATGTTTAAAGTTAACACTGTTGGTTCCGTCGGGGTTATCGAGGAAAGCTTGTGCGAACTGCTTTGTCTGGACATGACTTGTGTTGTATTTTAATTGCAATAAAGTTTATTTTATGTTTTTTAAGGTTATTGTCTTGGAGAGTCCTATGGGTTATTCAGGGGCCTTTGGAAGTACCAGATTGCTAGATAATTTGTTTAAGTAGGATGTGGTTTGTCGACTGCTCGATTTGTTCACATCTGCCGCTCAGAAGCAGCTGGTTCGTCCGTATTTTTAAAGATTGCTGAACGGAGTAGCCTTCGATACGCTTGTCTAGTGCTGTTGCAAGGTGTGCTCTGATGAGGATGTATTCTAAGTCCGTTGCATGCATTCTGATCCCTGTTAATGGTGGGGGATCATGGAGTACTCACACAAATCTATGATTGGCGTGACCTAGCTGTCATTTGACAGCAAGGTTTCCAACAGCTGCGGTGTCCGAGTGGTTAAGGAGATGGACTTGAAATCCATTGGGTTCTACCCGCACAGGTTCGAATCCTGTCCGCAGCGGTATGTGATTTCACTTTTTTTTAATTTATTTTGCCATTTTATACTTTAAATATTTGGTGGTCGGAATAATAATGCCCATGAGTGAAGATTTTTCATTAAAAATAACACTCAATTTGGTGTGAATAAAAATAAACTCGGTTTAAGTTTCAACTGAACCTAAGTTTACACCTTCATTGTGAAACTAGTCATTCGAGTACCTAGTTTCTTTCCCTCAAGTTGAAGGTCGAAAACTACAGTGGAGACCTGTCTAATTTATTTGTCAACATTCTTGCAAGTTAATCAACAAAAGCGGGTGCAAAGGGAATATTAATTTGTTTTCTATAATTCGCGGAGTTTCGAGTACACATGGAATAGTTTCAAGATTCAAGTGCCATAACATGGAGTGGTTAAGCAATCAGTTCCTCTCCGATATTCCTGAAGGAACTCGTGGTGGTGCAATGCTAAGAATGGAGAATATGAAAATCTTTCTTCGATACAATGGTGACACCCGGTATTCTAAGTTGGAGTGGATGAGGAGTCATTAATGAAAAGAGAGCTAATGTTTCAAATTAAAAAGGACTCATACATAGCTTTCTGACTAATAGAACTTTCTTTGTCCAGGTAATCACTGCTAGATCGACAGTGAAGAGTATCAACGCGGGAGTACCACAAGGATCGAAGACGGGACCATCCCTATTCAATCCTTACACCGCCGACCAGCCAACCAATCCAAGTGGAAGTAATACACTACTATATGCCGATGACTCCATAACGTACGCTACCTCCCTATCACCAGAAATAGCCTTAAGGAGAGTGGGATAGAACATCAACCAACGATGGGACTACAACCTCAAATGGGGACTACAAATCAACAGCGACAAATCTATAGTCATGTGCTTCCGAACACCAGTAGCAGACATACGATGAAGCAGGGGTAGGACGTTGGCCAGAAGATGCAACAATCTTAAATTAATGTTTCCAGACAACACGACACTGACTTTGCGACAGGACGTAATATGGTCATAAATAGCACAAGATTCTCTCGCAAAAGAATCCATACAGCAACCTGGCGATCTTCGGACGGTCGAACCGCCTACCAAATTGACCTTGTGCAAGACATGCGTCAAATATCCTGGATGAGCGAACATTCAGAGGGGCAAACGTCGACTCTGACCATTTCCTCGTAGCAGCACGATTCAGAGCCAGACTGTCCAATGTCAGAAAGCTGTGCCAGCCAACAAAGAGGAGTTTTGACATTGGACGCCTGAGCACAACGGAGATTGCCAGAGCCTACGAAGAGCAATTAAGCGAGAGACTCTCCGGTATGCCTACGTCAAACACCAACGCCAACTAGATGTGGTTGCATTGCCGCTTGGCCATCAAAGAGGTAGCGGAAAACACCTTAGGCTACCTACCGCCCCCGACAAAAAACGTGGTACGATGGCGAGTGTGAGCAGAAGAAACGTGCAACCGACGAGGCATACCAAAAAGCGCTGCAACTGAATACTAGAGCAGCGCAAGAGGAGTACCGGGCTAGAAGACGGGAGGAAAAGAAGCTTCTACGCCCGAAGAAAAGGTGTCTCGGAACCTCCCAGCTCAAGGACATCGAAGAGTCTAGGGATAGACAAAAAGTACGGGCCTTTTATAAAAAAGCCAAAAGCCTGGCTTCAGGCTTTAGGAAAGGCATCCAGGCTCTTCGAAATCGTGAGGGTAGCCTTGTTACTGACCCGCAGGGAATAGTGGATGTGTTTAAGCAGCTTCCAACAACTGCTTAATGGGTCTGACCAGGAGAGAGTGATAGGGAATCAGGAAATCCCAACTCCAGTCGATGAAGTAGTCGGAACAGCCATTAAAAGGCTGAAGAACAACAAAGCCGCAGGCTCCGATGGCCTACCATCAGAGCTCTTCAAGGCCGATGGCGATGTTCTGGTGGGGAGCATGCACCAGATCATCTGTACAATTTGGGAAGATGAAAGCATGCCCGACGACTGGAATATCAGCTACATATACCCCATCCACAAAAAAGGCGATCTTGCCTCTTGCAACAACTATAGAGGTATATCCCTGCTCAACGTCGCCTACAAGATTCTGTCCAGCGTACTGTGTGAACGTCTAAAGTCGTTTTGCACCGCACTAATCGGCACGTACCAGTGAGGCTTCCGGCCCGGCAAATAGACTATAGACCAAATCTTCACACTAAGACCAATCCTGGAGAAGACCAGTGAGTTTCAAATCGATACGCTCTACCTTCTCATCGGTTTCAAAGCCGCATACGACAGCATTCATCGCAAGGAGCTATTCGATGCGATGACTGAATTCGGGATCCCGGGCAAACTGATCCGGTTGTGTCGCACCACGCTAACACATACGCGATGCACAGTGCAGTTCGGTTTAAGGATTTCTGAGCCGATTGAAACTTGCACTGACTCGGCGAGGAGATGCGCTGTCGTGTGATTTCTTCAATCTGGTACTGGAGAAGATAGTACTGAGGGCAACTGTAAGCACGGAAGGCACTATCTTCTACAAGTCGGTCCAACTGTTGGGGTACGCAGGTGACATCGACATCGTCGCACGATCTCAACGTGACGTAGTGGAGGCTTTTACGGCGATTGAATAACAGGCGAAACGAACTGGTCTCAAGGTCAATGAGGACAAAACAAAATATATGCTGTCGACCAAAAAACGTTCCAAACACCACCTTGGACAACATTTCAGGATCGACAGCTACAATTTCGAGGTAGTGAAGGAGTTTCTCTACCTCGGGGCAAACGTGAACTCCACAAACGACATCACAGTAGAGGTCCGTCGTAGAATCGCCCTTGGGAACCGGTGCTACTTCGGTTTGTCAAAACAACTGGGCTCAAAACTCCTGACTCGAAGGACCAAAATCATGCCAGTCCTGCTCTATGCAGCGGAAAGCTGGATGCTAAGCAAAATTGCAGAGTTGATTCTTGGTACCTTCGAAAGAAAAGTTCTACGATGGATATATGGTCCCGTCTGCGAAGAAGGCGATTGGAGGAGAAGACATAAGCGCGAACTCTACGAGCTGTACAAGGATGTGGATGCAGTCCGAAAGGCAAAAAACCGTCGACTGCACTGGCTCGGCCACATCGAGCGCATGGACAACAATGCTCCAGCAAAAAGTGTCTTTGAACCCAAGCCTACTGGTTCGAGAAGGAGGGGAAGACCGAATCTCCGGTATAAAGACCAAGTAATCGCGGATGCAAGACAGCTTGGTCGTGATGACTGGAAGCAGCGTGCCCAGGACCGTCAACGATGGAAGGCAGCAATTGCTCAGGCTCGGACCCTCCATGGGTCGCCGGCCTGATAAGTAAGTAGTATCTCAACGACGAGGACTTTCCAAGAAGTGATACGTTACCGTCACAGGAAGCACCTATAACCTGAACCCTCTGAAGAGATGAACACTATCTACAAGCGAGGGATTTTGAAAAGAAGCGAAATAACATCAATATATCAAGGGTATGTGCGTCGACTCCTACGCACTTGGACCTACCTGTCTAGGTTCGATTCCTGGTACGACAAGAAATACTTTTCACGGCCCCACCTCTTTCGAGTCACTGACAATGCTCAAAGAGTACAACTGTCTAGAAAAAGCTTCTCAAAATTGGCCGTTCGGAGCCGCCATAAAACTGTAGGTCCCTTCCACTCGTGATAAAACAATAGCCCTCTACGGGCTGTAGCGCCACCAATATTATTATTATTATCAAGGCTTCTTTATAAGAGTTGTAAAATATTCTTTTTTTTATTTAATAGTTCTATTTCTAATAATAGTTTCTCTTTTTGCAACGCAAATATTTCTTGTTGTTGACTATTTAGATTTCTTTTTTGGCGATTTATCTCCTTTTGTTCTAGCAGTATTTCCTTCTGAAGATCAAGTATCGAGCACTGATCATTTGGATTCCTTTCAGGCGATGAAAATTGCCGAAATTGTGGCGTGCTACTGTTGGATGGTCCTAGTATTTCTTCCTCCTTAACAACTAGACGCTCATCTTCATCTGGATCTTTGCTGCTAACCGACACATTGCATTGTTGTACATCTGAAATTCATTTAAGTGTTTTAAAGCATATAAAATTGTATATAATCACACGGCAAATGTTAGTGATGGGTCAAACCGAGTTACATCTAAAACCCAGTTGAACCGAGCTGCGATCGAGTTGCCAGTTGAACAGATGAAGTGAACAGACAGTTTTGCATTCGATTGGTTAGGGCAAATTGAGCACATTGCACATCCAGGAGAAGATTGATTATGTTCAAACAGAGTTCTACTGGCCGGTTCTGTACCTAGTTGGAGTTCGGAATTGGTTCTGTTTCTTATAAGACGGTCATGGTGGCACGTGGTCTACTTGCTCTCCTCCTTTGTTTCTTTTTGCACACTCAAAGGACTCGCGGTGGTCCGGCCTCTGTCTCAACCGGCACTCCCGGCAATACGACAAGCTTTAAAGTCATCACGTAACCCAAGTGAACTTACAATTTATTTCAGAAGATCTTTGCTAATGTGTGTTTAAATAGATTTTAACTATTGGAATTTAGATCGACGCATATTGCCTTCTTTTCTGTTGTTCACCCTTATCTTATAAAATCCCACATAGTATTATTTATAGTACACTTCGATTTGTAATTTGTCAGATTAATAAGTACTCTGTTTCAAAAAGTTCCTATTTGAGGCAGTACGTCAGACAAATTCGGTAAACCGGCACTGCCTTGCAAAACTTTTGTCGGATTACGGCGGATCCACTGTAATATTGTTTGAAACCGAGTTTCCACTATTCTTCTTTTTTAGTTCCTGTATCCCCTTGTGGGGCATAGAACGTCAACTACGCTTGCGAACCATCGGCGTTCTATTTCTGGCAAGCGCCTCAGCTTTCCCTTAACTGCCGCGCTTCACTCTCCGCCGTTGTGCGTTTTCTTCGGTCCGCCAGGTATTCTGCTTTCCATCTTCTTGTTCCATTTGGTCAGCTATAAAGCTGTCACCCTTTTGTAGTGTGTGACCAATCCACTGCCACTTCCGTGGTTGTATAGCAATGTCTATTGGTTCCTGACCCGTTCTCTTGTAAAGACGTTCATTAGAGATACGACGAATGTTTGTAACTTGCCCGGGATAGTGTCAACGTGCTGCATCCATAAAGGAGTACGGTTAAAACATTGGCGCTGAACAGTTTCAACTTGGTGTAGTTGCTGATCGCACCACCCCCATCAGAAGCACGCCGGTTTGCATTCAATTCCATCTCGATTTAAGAAAACTGCGGCTTGGTACATCACTAAAATGTATATTTACCTGGTGTGTCATTCAAAACTGAATTGTTTTGATAGTCCATCATAATCAGCAGCTGCTTCTCGTGGTCTTTTAACATCCTGCGAAGATTCCCAGTCCTTTTCTTAATCCCCTTTGACTTGACGCGCGCCTTCATGTTTTCCAGTTTTTTCCTGATTTGCGATATGCTCAAATTAACGCCATGGTTTTTTTTAATTTTTTCTTCCATAGCTTCCAAGGCAGCTTGCTTTCTAATCTTCATGTCTGGAGTTTGGCTTTTCTCCAGCAAGCACGGATAAGATTGTAAACATTTTACGAATTCCTCATCTTTCATTCCAGTTTTCCGTTTTTTCGAGGGTTTTTCACTTAATTCGTCAAAGTATTCCGCTTCCGAGGCAGTATTATCCATTTTTGTTTGTTAATTTTTTTTTCTTTTTACAGTCACCGCCAATGCACGCTCAGGCTTCTTCAAGTGTTTACTCGATACCAAAATGGAGGGAACACTCAACTGTCAAAAGCGAAGAGTTTTCGTTAAACTTAACGACATCTACTTTTAAGGGCCAACTATAATAGGAATGCATATATTCTCAACAGATGGAGTGTTCTCTACAAAATGCTGAGGGAACACTCACACTCGATTTTTATTCTCACCACCAATTGAGTGTGGAAATGAATTTATTCGTTTTAAGACTTGGTGTAAATTCTGCCTGACTTATGTAATTGGCCTGAAGTCACTGCCTTTTTCATGTTCTATCACCATTCTTCAAGTGGATGTGCGTTATGTAAGTTATTTTAGGGTTAAGTCCTCTATTTTCAACGTCGACATCTGACTGAACTATTCCGCATAAACTGTTGTCCTGCCTCCTATGAAATGATTGCGAGCTAAGGAACTTTGCCACGAATAACACAAAAACCTGAAAAGATCGTCACTGGAGGTGGACGGACTGCTTCGCTCCTCTGCAACTGACTGTAGGTTGACCGACTGAAGCCAAATTCAATGGAAGCACTGACCTCTGGGTGTATAGAAACCTCCTTTAGCACCAGATTAGGTAAGAGTGACGGACTGCAGATGGCTCTGCGCAGTCAAAGTAGTGATACCACGCGGATTTAATAACCACAACAATACTTTTACTCCGACTGAGTCTGAAAATATGTGACAAAATACGAACAACACAGTTTTATTCGTTAGAAGACAATATATTTCTCATTAAATACATTTGCACATAAGCACCTAATTTTTAAATCGAATTTAAAGGAATTTACTTAGTTATTCGCTGGTTGTACATTAAGTACCCTTCCGTCCAGAGAATGAATTCTATGATTCGAGGCGCTATTGTACGCGTCACGTGTTGCGAACGAAACGAATCCATAACCTTTGGAAAATCCTTGATTCTTATCAAACACCACCGCCGCGGTGCTGATGTTCCCGAACTTCGAAAAGTACAATTGCAGTTCCCTGCTACCGACCGTCCACGGCAAGTTACCAATAAAGAGCTTATATGAATTACGAAGTATCGCCGACTGAGACATTGTTAGTTTTTTTCGTTTTTTTTTTTTTATTTACTTAGACACTTCAACCAAATGAATTGTATGACCGCCCATCAATTCAATCAAATCCACTCCCGAGTACTTGCCAATATCGTCGATGTTTATGTGTAGAGCGTGCAGATTCCACTTTTTTAGCAGCGCTTCAATTGACCAGTCAGCGCTCCGTTCCTGATAAGTGAAGATGAATTTCGCTTCAGGATTTCTATCCAATAGAAACGATATTGTAACCACAATATCCTCGAATACACTTGGATCGTAGAAACAGTCCGCTGCGATAATCAAATCAAGCGATCCCAAGTTGAAGACACTATTCAATAGTAAGCCCCAACTGAGACCAATAACATTGATATCCTGACCGGGTATTAATTTGTTCGCTAAGCACGCTCTTCGTATGTGTGCCAATGACTTTGGAAGAATGCAATTATCACTGAGGACAACTTGGGCGCCGCACTTTGCTGCAAGAATTCCAGGTAATGCTGTACCTGCTCCCAATTCGAGCACTCGTTTTCCAACCAACGAATGACGACGCTCCCACAAGAACCAAGCAAGTATTGGTGAACAAGGCCAAGTGTAAAATGAGTAGCCGGCTTGTAATAACTGGAAAGACAAGAATTACAAATTACTTACTTGTGTACAACGAAATGCAATGAACAAGGTTTACCTCAGGTATGAGAATTTCTAGTGTTTTTTCGGGTGGAATTTGTTGATTTTGTCGCGTTACGCTGGTGAAGACGAACTTCTTCAAATGCTCTGTAGCCGATCCGTCGGTCATTTGGAAACGTCCCGATGTCATCTGTTACGTCAAAATAAGAGTAAATTGCTCTCGCAGAGCATGGGTATTTCTCTCAATTAACAAACAAAATTTTAACAATGTGCGCAAGTCAAACAATCAGCAACAGATGGCTGACAAGATATATAGAGGAATACGAGGTATTGCGCCTGACTTGTGCTATCTCCTTCTTACTTGAAACGTCAGGTGCATGTGGGTGAGTTCCGAGGAGTGTTGCCAGAACTAAGATTTGTTGCAAGATGGCTTTTGGCAAGTGCATAATGTCTTCAATGCGTACAATTAATCGTCAAGCGAATCATAATGCATAGATCGCATATTTAACAGAATATAGTGTAAAC
This sequence comes from Eristalis pertinax, assembly GCA_907269125.1. Taxonomy (NCBI): domain Eukaryota; kingdom Metazoa; phylum Arthropoda; class Insecta; order Diptera; family Syrphidae; genus Eristalis; species Eristalis pertinax. Next base: position 122,392,558 of record OU026145.1, read on the forward strand.
GCCTCAAATGCTTCAACAACCAAAAATCATCTGCTTCCTACCATTTATGAGATATTCAACTCATATAATAAATTTCTGCTGGCAACACTAGTCGTCCGAAACGTCAAATCAGTGCAGCAGCAATACAGTTGGGACGTAAAGTTATGCGCCGCTACTCTAAATTGTGCACGCCCTGACGTTTCTTTGTAATCAACAGTGCATTCTGGGTCGATCCTAAATCGCGAAATAAACAAACAACATCCCTGGACACGAAATCAACGGGACAATTAGTTTAGCTGTGGTTTATGCGATTTTATTCGGCAGCTTTCCTCATCGTCCGTCGCGTTTAGCTTGATTTGCACCACTTTGCGCACAAAAACTGACCGCATATTGGACAAAGAAACATACCACCATTCTTCAATTATGGATGAAATAAATGATTTCTTTGATTTTTCAAAGAAATTCGAGCGAATTACTGTACCATGCGGAATGGTAAATTCACGTACAACTACGTTTCCGGAAATGAGTGTGGAATCTGGACGGATAAAACGTGAAGAAAAAGGCAATGAATACGCACAGGAATATGTACGCGCTGAGAGGCAGAAAATGATGGAAGTAAGTACAGAGATTTGTGCGTCGTAAAACAGACCTAAATTGTCTCTTGTAGGAAGATCATTCGGCATACATATCGCAAAGTGCTGAATCGGCAGTTTCCGATATGGAAACTATGGAGGATATTGACACTGAGAGCAGCATTGATGGAGAGAGTAAACCAAAGCTGTTGAAAACAGATGATGCTGTTTATGATAAATATCACTTCAACTGGCAATGGAGCGATGGCTTGCCCATACATGATTCACACAAGAAAATCGTTGATACCATTCGCGAAAAGCGAGTGGTTATCCTGGAGGGCGATACTGGATGTGGTAAAACCACTCAGGTGAAGTCGAATCTGGTTTTATTTGCAAAACTCTTATCCAAGCTTTTTTCCAGGTACCCCAATATATTCTCGAGGACGCGTATAAACGGCGTGAACATGTCAACATCATTTGCACACAACCGCGTCGTATCGCGGCAATAAGCATTGCTCGCAGAGTCTGTTCAGAACGGAAATGGGAGGAAGGCAGTCTTGTGGGGTATCAGGTTTGCATTGAATTTGCTGATTTCCACACAAATTCCGCCTGACTTGGCTTTTTTTTCGTTGAGGTTGGATTACATTCAAACAGCTCCGAAGATACCAGATTGTTGTATTGCACGACTGGCGTGCTTCTTCAGAAGTTAATCAAGGAAAAACATCTGAACCACTACACCCACATAATCCTGGACGAAGTTCATGAGCGCGATCATGATATGGATTTCTTGTTGATCATAATCCGACGACTAATGATGACGAACTCGAAAAGAGTGAAAATTATACTTATGTCGGCCACGATCAACACAACTGAGGTATGGCTTCAGCTACTAGAAATCTGCCTCTCTCTGTCATGGTCCACGATTTTGCTCTTTTCAGTTTGCTGATTATTTCACCTTTGGACGAGTTCCAGCTCCTGTCATTAAGGTGGATACACGTCGGGCATTCACTGTCAAGGAACACTACCTGTGCGAGTTGTCGAAAATTAATAACGTAAGTAACACTTGGAAGGTATTAGATTCCTCGGTGGACTGTTCAGCCATGAGTTTGTTGTGGCCACTGTTCACTAAATGATTACTTTTAGAACGTCATTGTGGACTATGAGGAGCCAGGTATCAGCAATGAAATGTTCAAGCTCGCCATAAAGCTCATTCTGGTGATAGAGAACATTGAGAGTCACGAGAGCTCTAGCAACCCCAACCAGAAAACGTCAATACTTATATTTCTCCCCGGTATTAACGAAATCGATAAGATGGACAAGAAGCTGGAACAGTTGCACGACATGTAAGAGCTGCCCTGATTGAATAAAAAGACATTTTGTCTCAGTCTCCTATTGATCGTAGAAACAAAGTTAAATTGATGCCAATTCGGTTGCACTCGATGATTGCCCCCGAAGAACAGCAAAAGATCTTCCATCGGGCACCACCCGGCCACAGGAAGGTGATTTTAGCCACTAACATTGCAGAGAGTTCGATAACAGTGCCCGATGTCAAATATGGTAAGGCAAACATTTAACTACCTTCTCCAACTCCAGCTCATTGCTTTCTCTGTAGTCATTGACTTCTGTTTAACCAAATCCCTGGTGACGGACACTTCGACAAATTTCACCTCATTGCAATTGCAATGGGCATCGCGGGCGAACTGTCGACAACGAGCCGGTCGGGCTGGCCGTGTGATGAATGGCAGAGTGTACAGAATGATATCGAAACAATTTTACATGGTAAGTGATTGTATTCCTTTCAAAATTTCTTCACAAAACAACATTTGATGTGCATTCAAGAACTACCTGGATGAATACGGAATACCGGAGATGTTGCGGTGTCCGCTCGAGAATCTCGTGTTGAAGGCAAAACTCCTTGATATGGAACCACCACCGGTGATGTTGGCATTGGCAATGTCGCCACCAAATCTGTCAGACATACAGAACACCATTTTGGTGCTGAAAGAGGTTGGTGCGCTCTACAAGACGGTCAATGGTGTGTATTCAGTGCAAGATGGTGATCTATCGTTTATCGGGCGAATCATGGTTGCCCTTCCACTGGATATCCGCGTGAGTCGACTGATCATCTTTGGATACATGTTCAGCGTGCTGGAAGAAGCAATTATTATAGCGGCTGGACTAAGTGTTAAGTCGATTTTCACGTTCACCGACAGACGAAGAGGAGAGCTGGCGTCCTACTCGCAAAAGCTCGCCTGGGCCGATGCATCAGGTAGTGATTTATTCGCCATACTCAAGGCCTATCGAGTCTGGTGCACAATGCGTGAGCAACACAATATGAACGAAGATTCCGGTGAATACACGTGGGCAGACCGCTACTTCATAAATCTCCGGTCGATGAAGGAAATGCATCTGCTGGTGATGGAACTGAAGGAGCGTCTGCTGAGTTTGGGTATCAAAGAAACCAGCGCCTATCAGCGCATCCACTGGTTGGATCGGGAAAAGACGATTATATTGAAAATTGTCATTGCGGGTGCATTCTATCCGTACTACTTTGTACGATCGAATTTGAATAACACGGAAACAGAGCGTGCAACGTATCACACAATCTTTGGACACGATCCCTGCAGTACGGTGTACTTTAATAACTTCAACACAAAACATATCGGACAATTGTACACCAAATCGATTAAGAATATCTTTCAACAAGCGCGCATTCATCCGAAGAACATTGAGGTTCGTTTTCAGCCCAGCTCGGAGAAGGTTTTGGTGACATTCAAGAGTGATCCGGAGGACGAGTACAGCGGCGAGAGTTCAAATCGTGTTCAAGTTCCGGGAACGGTGCGACTGGAGGTGTACAAGGCGATCAAAATGAGGCAGTTGAGATGTCCGGTATCGATAAGGGTTATGGAGTAAGTTTTACTAGTCCCTCGCATTGCATTCTATCTTCCTCAGCCAACTTGGTGTGACCATTTGCAGACAGGTAGGAAGAGATCAAACACCTTGTTGGCTGAGGTCATGCTGTATACCCCTTCAGCAACCGTTAACACCGATCTAATGCAACAATTTGTGTGTTCACAGCGCAAGATCGGGTATAAACTTCGCAGAACAACACGGTATTGGTGTAATGTTCGAAGGGACGTGGGTTCCAACAAAGAAACAAATAAAAAATCCCGAACTTGTGGTCATCCCATCAGTTTTCTCCAAAACCACTCGTGGATATATAACGCATGTAAGTAGAGAGTGTCTCCTTTGCTCGGTGAGTTCTTACGACTGCTCCTGTATATTGTTTAGATTGAGAACTGCAGTAAATTCTATTTCCAACCACTCACTGAAATGCAACGACTCAAGGAGATCTCAGAGCAGCTCAATTGTCCAGAAGCCTACAATTGCAAGTTCCGCAATGCCTCTGCCATTTCTAAGGGCATGATCCTGGCAGCACCATTCCAAGACAAGTATTATCGAGCTAAGGTTGTGCAAGTCATTCACAGTTCGCGACAGCACTTGGAGTTCCGAGTAAGAGTTTATGCGAAAAATGAAATTGAGTGAATAATTTTCCCCGAACACGACTGTTGCAGGTTCTCTTTATTGACTTCGGCAACACAGCGGTTGTTGAGTTCACCTCCCTTCGTCGGCTAAGTTTCGAAGCGGAATACCTGACCGCCATTCCACCACGAGTGTTTGAGTGCCGGCTGGCAATGGTTCAACCGTCGTCGGTAAAGAGTCCATCTGGCAAGTGGGAGGACGATGCAATGGAGTACTTACAGGGAATAGCTGATAGTGGAATCGTTGAATTGGAAGTATATTCCGTGGTCAACAGTGTCACTTCGGTGACCGTGAAAGTCAACGACACCAGTGCCAATGAAATTCTAATTGAAAGGGGTCTTGCCCAAAAATCTGACGAGAGTTTCATGTCAAAGGTAAGTTGATGAGGTAAGTTTATGTGCGTCGTGGCAAATGAAAATGTGTTCTCCTTCTAGTCCGATCATGATTTGCGGCGGAGAAAGCAGGCAGTTTCGGAGAGATTTATGGAAGAGGACAATTGCAAACAGAATGAGGAGTACCTGCGATCGATTCAGTCAGAAGTTGATTTAGAAATCGATCCACCACCAGAGGCACTATGCTTGAATGCTATAAATTTGCGCGGACCATTTAGTCCACTGGAGACGAAGATCTACTCGGCAATACGGGTGGGATCATGGAAGGGTGTCACAGTTGAACGGGAATCTGTGAACTCAGTGCTTATAGACACCGATCCACAGGATGTTCATGAGCGATTAATGGTTGCGGCCGCAGTCTCCGAGTCACAAGACAGAAGTACACTGACAGCACGTCAAACCACGCTAATGCCAAATATTCACGGTTTCGGAGCACTGATGGCGCTCATCTTCTGTCCCACCATGCAGATACGGAGGAACAGCAGTAATTCAAAGTATGTGTCTATTTTAGCCGGACTTGGTCATGACGAAGACTACAGGGCGTTGTTTGAAGAGCACGACATGGTCCTGCATTTGGATGTGGAGATATTGACAGCTGACTTGGAGTTGGTAAGATTTCGCATTTTTCCACTTCTTAAGACCGTTAATTCATGTGTTTCCTTCTGAAGATAAATCAAATTCGCTACTCAATGGACACGATATTGTATACGGACCCTAGCGATGAAAAACCGACTGTTCTTCCAAATATACGCGAAGACCTTGCGGCCAAGATCAAGAATCTGATAATCAAGTGAGAATGACTGATGCGTGGAAACTGGTAATCAATTTCATTTTTTCTAGGCTGTTAAGCAAAACGCGCAAATTCATCGAGACTCACGTTGACGCACAGGATCACAAGTGGCTGCCACCAAATGAAAGGGACATCATTGAGAGCCCTCTCATCTATGGACATCGGTGTGTATTCCCAATGCATTCAGCTCTGAGACTGTACGATGAGTCATTTGATCGTATGCATGCGCTTAACCTGCATTGCAAGGAGTTACATCGTCTCAAGCAATTGTAAGTACCTTCATACCGGAGGCTGGTACACTTTATGTACAACTTTCTCTCTCTTTCTAGTGACGGCGCTGTACAGCCCATAACTTGTAAGCTCTGTGATCAGACACTGGACAATATTGTCCATCTGCGAATTCACTTGCTCTCGCAGTTGCACAGGGATCGGGAACATCAAATTCACTTCAAGACGATGTAATAAATTGGAAATATTTAGATGCTCAGAAGTTCTTCTTTATTTTCTTGACTTTTTCCATGAAATGATTTCCTAGTTTTGTTTTCTAAACTTTCCTTTCCTTTGTACTTTAAGAATGAATTGTTGTGGTTTTTGTTAACCTTAAACAGACATTTAAGTGTAACTTTGAACAGTGCTAAATAAATCGTATGACGAGCTTAAAATTAGAATACGTGGTCATTGTTTTCGCCTCTTGCACAACCCATGCCGTGAAGGCAACGAAACCAAACAAATTCGCTTTCAAACAGTATTATTTGATCCAGAACGAGTGGAGAGCAAGTAGGCCACGTTTTAAGACCGAACACCTTCAATATTCGAGACAATCGCGAACAACGAATAGATTCGATGGGTGATCCAAGTGAAGATACGGAAAACTGTGGACTTCAAGCCATTGGCAGAGGTAGAAAAGGAGCCCGAAATCGATTCTTAAGGCCCAACTGTAACGCGCATAAGGCCCAACACTAGCTCATGTTTAACGAAACATTTGTGTTTTGAACATGCTTAAGGAGCCCATCAGTGGCCTCGTGAGCCGCTGTGGGGTTGGGGGGGAAGTCACGCCATGCACTAACCAGTGCGTGCGATTGGCAAAAGGCAACGGACAACGGCATCGACTTAGGATAGGCACATGAAACGTCTCATCGCTCACAGGAAAGGATCTCGAGCTAGTTGAGGAAGCTGCCTGGTATCGTTTGGATATCGTGGGTATCTCTTCGACGAAGCAAGGGGGATCTGGAACTGTGGACCTTTTGGACGGATGGAAACTCTTCCTGTAGGGAGTTGTACCTCAAATGTCTGCACAGGCGGGAGTGGGGATACTCACAAGTCCCAGGCTGGCAGGCAGGGTATTGGAGTGGATACCATTAGGAGGGAGAGTCGCGATCTTAAAGCTCAAGCTTGAAAGGTCAACTCTGGCTCTGGTGCAGGTGTATGCACCGAATTTAGAGTCAGAGTACGCGGCTTTCCTGAATGAAGTTGATGCTGCCCTTGATAAGATAGCGGGGATGGATTCCTATGAGCGACTTCCAACTGTTCCATCGCATGTAGAGGAAGAAATGGAATGTTTTCAACAGCAGTCATTGCTTCTGCACGGGATGTTTGTGGAGTGAAGCGGCTTGAAGTGGCGGCTGGTGGTGAGAAAAGAACTGCGTGGTTTTAAACTTCCGGAGTTCAAGAAGCCATCAAAGAGTAGAAGAAGACCTACAGAGACTGGATTCTCTTGGGGGACTCTGCTTCTCGTGACCGGTACACTGAGGCGCGAAGAACTTGCAAATTAGCTGTGCGAGCAGCTAAAGACCAGTCTTGGAAGGAGTTCGGCGAGAAGCTGGAAAGCGACCATAGATCTGTGAAAAAGGTGTTCTGGCAAACCATTCGCCGACTCAGAGGAAGGAAATTCAACATCATCGAAGGAGTCAACTCCAAAGATGTTGCTTTCCAATGAGGCAGACATCTTGGGCAGATGGAGCGAGCACTTTTCGGAGCTGCTCAATCCCGAACAGGTTACTGAGGATGACAGACCCGTAGTCTTGAGTGGGGCGGAGAATAGTCCTACGGTGGAGGAAGTCATTTTGGCGATTGAATCGCTAAAAATTGGCAAATCCGCCGGTGTGGATGAAATCTGGCCAGAAATGCTTAATGCAATGGGTAAAGAGGGAGTTTTATGGCTCTCTCGTGTCATTAAAGTGGCCTGGGAACGCGGTTAGACACCTGGCGATTGGCAAACTGCGGTGATTGTCCCACTTTTCAAGAAGGGGGACAAAGATTGCTACAACTACAGGGGCATATATCTTTTAAGTATCCCCGGGAAAGTCTATGCTAAGGTGTTGGAAGCGCGTTCTAGAGCTATGGTCGAGCCCAGGATGGGGGATGAACAGTGCGGCTTTCGTCCCGGCAGAAGTAAAACCGACCAGCTTTTCACTCTAAGAATGGTACTTGAGAAGGCTTTGGAGTATGCCAAACCCATCTACAGTTGTTTTGTAGATTTTGAAAAGGCATATGACCGAGTCCCTCGAGGTAAACTCTGAAGTGTCCTGCAGGAGTATGGGATTGATGGTCCTCTCCTGAGGGCCATTCAGTCTCTGTACACAAACTGTAGCAGCTGTGTTCGGGTAAACGGTGGTAAATCAACACCTTTCACCGTTGGCGTTGGACTTCCCAATGGTGTTTCCTGGGATATCCTGGGTATCTCTTCGACGAAGCAAAGTTGGCTCTCGGTGCGTTGCACAGATCGCCATATTCTTCCAAAAGAAACTTTTCCATGATCGGAGCAGGCCCGTTAGCAAACTTATACTTTCCTTGTTAAGGCAGGCTATTATAAGGCCTGGATAATTGTTTGAATTGCATAAGAGCATCACCGTTGTTCCATTGGTCTAGGGGAAGTTTGTTTTCCCATTCGTTAATCAGAGTTGTGACTGCCGTCCAATTGACATTACAGTACGGTTCAGGACCGATGATGCAGATTCCGAGCCAGCCCTCTCGTGCTCATTTGTGTCCAGGGACCCAGCCAAGTTTCGCTTTGCTTTGTCAAGGAATTGTATATTGTAACATATATAGTGCATGTCTGAAAATATTTTAATTCTATCGCCCTTAATACCCATGAGGAAATTGTGTCTGGCGCAGACCTCGATGGATAGATTTCGGCTTGAAATACGGTAGGACTTGAACCCGTACGTACAGAAATCCTAGTGTTTGGTCTAAAGACTTCCAGATCCAACTCCAGAATCTATTTTTAATCCGTCTGTCCATACTAGACATCTGGGGTTTAGGGTTGGAACACCATTGGTTCAGTTCTCAAGATCCAAACAATAACGCCAAGAAAAGGAAATACTGTGATTAAGTTCGACGTCGGACGGCTGCAATCGCAAGAGATCCTTTTCCGATCGAGTCTACCTTAATCTCTTAAGATGTCCTACGCGCCAACACCAAGTATTGAAGACTAGTGGCAACATTGTCAAAAAGCCATCAGAGATGCCTCCTCTGACGTGCTGGGTTTCACTCGACCACCACAAAAAAACCCCTGGTTTGACGACGAGTGTCGGCAGGGGAATGCAGCCAAGCAAGAGGCCTATAAAGCGGGCCTGTAAAGAAGGACAATAGCTGCTGGAGAGCTCTACAAGCAGAAGAGAAGATACGAATACCAGTTTCTCAGAAGGAAAAAGAAGGAGCATGAGAGGCGCACGATCGGGCGAATAGAAGGATACTACTGCAGGCATGAGGCAAGGAAGTTTTACCGAAGGGTAAAGTCAACCAGTCAGGGTTATAAAGCCCGAACCGAAGCCTGTAAGGATGATCAAGGAAACATCGCAGTTGAATCACAGTCGATGGTGAGGAAATGGAATAACTATTTTTGCAGACTATATAATGGCGACGAAGAAGAACCAAATTCCGCTGTCAGGCAGAATGAACCATTCAGTCCGAATGTAAGGGACGAAGAAGATCAACAATTTCGTCCACCCGACCCGCATGAAGTAAAGATAGCCATATCTAAACTGAAATCCAACAAAGCTGCTGGAACTGATGGCGTAGCAGCCGAGCTTTTCCAAGCGGCAGGCGATGACACGTTAAGGAGCATGCGCCAACTCATTTTAAAAATTTGGTCGCAGGAAAACATGCCCGCTGAATGAGACCTCAGCATTGTTTGCCCAGAAGCTGCATGGATGAAGAGCAGGTAGAAAACACTCATCACCTACTCGTGCAGCGCTCTGGCTAGTCGTAGGTTCCTACACCTAGGGGCCTACTATTTCAATAATCTGAATGAACTAAACAGCTTCAGCATAGGCCAGCTAAATCGCTTCACTGAAAGCACCAACTGGTTCCGATGTTAGGAGAAGTTAATCCGCGTTGTATCACAATGGGCCTAAGTGCGACTGCCCCTAGCAGTCAGCCACTACAACCTAATCTAACCTTACCCATCCACACAAATGGGTCTCCATTCTGAACTGCGCCAATTATGGAGGCATCACTCTTCTGAACATCGCGTACAAGATCTTATCTGCCTTAAGCTTCGTCAACAACCTGGTCGGTCCATACTAGCGTAGCTTTAGGCCAGAAAAATCCACCATCGATTAAATATTCACAAAATACTACGAGCAACAGATCGATTCCCACCACCTTTCCATCGATTTTAATACCGCGTATGATAGCATCTATAGAGACGAGCTGTACGAGCTAGTTTTGGCATCCCTACCAAACTCTTCCGTTTTGTGTATGATGACGATGGAGAATGACAATGACAAATGATTCAGACAAGGCGACGCGCTGTCATGCGACTTCTTCAACATCATTTCTGAAAGATGAAAAAGACGCACGCCAACACCAGAGGAACAATCTTTCCGTCCAACTACTAGCATATGCCGTTGATATTGACATTATCGTAAGAACGCAGCGTGATGTCAATGCCACTTTTGGGAGTATTGCGACGGAGGGCAATGGCAAGACCAAATATATGCTGTCAACAAGAAAGGACACCCAACCCCGACTTCTCGGACAGAACGTCACAGTGGACACATATAATTTGGAGGTAGTCAAAGACTTTGTCTACTTAGAAACCGCTATTAACTCAGCCAACGACTCTTGGTTGCTTTGAGAAGAAAAATCTTCGGGTGAATCTAAAGGTTGTTTGGCAGCTGTTTGTGAGATCCTTCAACTTTTTACACCTAAGCAAAACGTTTGGAGTGCAACGATTTTGGGTAGCTTCTCGTCTGGCATATGTAAAGGGTGTTTTTTTTTAGAGGTATAGAACTTTAACTTGCCAACACTATTTTAACTGGCGGCCATTTTGTCAGCTGTCAAGTGATTTATTTTTTAGTTTGGTTTGGCATTTCAACATGAACAGACTGACGCGTGAACAACGCTTCCAAATTGTGCAAATTTATTTTGAAAATCATGGTTCTGTTCAAAATACGTATCGTGCTCTAAGTCCATTTTCACCATGCTCACTTTTAGTTGAATGGATACGTCAATAAAGGAAACCGGTGTATTTGGGGTGATGATAATCCTCAAGTAAATGTTGAGACACCGTTACAACCACATAAGCTGACTGTTTGGTGTGCTTTATGGGTTGGTGGAGTAATCGGTTCGTACTTCTTTAAAAACGATGCTGACTTGAACGTTACAGTCAGTGGTTACCGCTATAGAGCCATGGTTACTGACATTTTCGTTCATCAATTGAACAACCATGATGTGCAGGTGCTGTGGTTTTAAAAAGGCGCAACATATCACACAGCTCGTGCCACAATTGATTTATTGAAGCACACGTTTGGTAACCGCACAGTTTCACGTTACGGACGATTTAACGTCGCTTGACTATTTTCTGTGGGAATATGTGCAGTCGCTAGTCTACGCCGATAAGTCCGAAACGATTGACCACTCGGAGCATAACATTCGACACGTTATTGCCGATTTACGAACATAAATGTTGGAAAAAGTCATCGAAAATTGGACCTCCAGATTAGACTACGTCCGAGCCAGCCGTGGCGGTTTAAATCATATTTAAATTATAATGCCAGAAGATTATCTTTCGAATAAAGTAAATTTCCATTTCGAAGTTCCTCCAAAAAACACCCTTTATTTAGAATTTTTCTAAATATTCGTCATGAGAAGTTAGGGGGATAGTCCTCAATACGAATCATGTATTGCAGTTGGGGGTTGTCACCAGTATCCATTCACCAGTAACAATTCGATCCATAACACCGTCCGCGTTCTCACTACACATCTCCAAAAGTTCTCTACAGCATGCGATTCTCACTTTTTTTCTGAGGCGCTGTGAGCATTCTTGGCACCCACCTTGCACTGACCTTTTAAAGGTTAAGATGGTCATGAAGAATGGTGTGAATGGTACCAATTGAAAGCTTCGTGATCTCTGCCATCATTTTCACCTTTATTCGAGCATCCTCAAGGCCAAGTTTTTCAACTTCTTTGATGCTTTCTCCCGTACTAGCAGTAGCCGGGGCGCCAGAGCGGGGGTCGTCTTCAATGCTCTCTCTGCCTCTCTTGAACTCACTTGACCACTTTTGCACAGTTGATAATGAAGGTGCGTAACCCCGGTAAACAGCCACCATCTCTTCATGAATACTTTTTTGGCTTTTTCCTTGCTTAGTGAGAAATTTAATTACAGTGCGATGCTCAATTTTCACCATCATCGAAATTATAATCACATTTATATGCAATTTTACATTAATGCACTAAAATAATAGTATTACTTGATAAATAAGTCAATTTATATATACAACCACAGCTTCACCCCGATACCGAGAATATATTGAACGTACTTTGATTTCTTCGCCATTGAAATTCTATGGTACTTATCAAGACGAATTATCATTAGTTGGAGTGTGTGATGTGAGTGATCAAATAACACCATGTCATCTGCAAATAAAGGGTGATTAAATTTTAAGAACCACACCTAAGCGTCAAGTTTTTTTCTGCATTTCATTTGAAATTTCTCAATTTCAGACTAACTCAATTTGAACCATGAAAAGATACATTATCGAGCAAAGCGTTAAAGTTATTCAGGCTTATTATGAAAATTGGCGTCAAATCAAAATGCATATCGTGCACTTCGTGATGCAATTGACTCAAGAACTGAAGCCTCTTGACCATTTCAAGCGTCGTCAATGGTCAGAATGGTGGCAAGAAATGGCAACAGTGGATGATAAATTTTCGAAGAAAATCATCTTCAGGGATGAGGCACATTTTCACCTCAGTGGATTCGTCAGTAACCAGAATTGCCGCAATTGGGGCGAATGATAATCCAAGAGTGATTCTCGAAAAACCAATGCATCCACAAAGAGTGACTGTTTGGTGCGGTTTATGGGCTGGCGGCATCATCGGGCCGTATTTTTTCAAAATGAGGCCGGTCAGGCAGTTACTGTGAATGGTGTTCGCTATCGTGAAATGATAACGAACTTTTTATGGCCCGAATTGGAAGATATGAATGTGGACGATATGTGGTTTCAATAGGACGGTGCCACTGGCCACACAGCTAACGAAACAATGGCTCTTTTGCGCGACAAATTCAACGGCCGTGTTATCTCACGTGGTGGCGATGTCAATTGGCCGCCAAGATCATGTGATTTGACACCGTTGGATTTTTTTCTTTGGGGTTATTTGAAAGAAAAGGTATACGTCGATAAGCCAGCAACAATTCAAGAGCTAAAGGATGAGATAATTCGGCACATTAACAGCATAGAACCTCAATTATGCCTCAGCGTCATCGAAAATTTGGACCATCGGATGGAGGTGTGCCGCCGACGCGGCGCCGGCGATTTGGCCGATATTTTGTTCCATATATAATTGAACCATGTCAATATTATTATAATAAAAAGAAAAGACAATAATTTCATAAATAATTTGTGTTTTATTCAAAATCAACATCGGGCATTAAAATTTAACCACCTTTTATAATGTAATCCGGATAAGTCTGTTTCACCAGGTAAAAACTCAATAAGATCTTTGAAAAATAAAGCGAATAAGCTTGGACTTAGTGGGCATCCTTGATTTACGCCCATTTTATTATGGAACCGCTTTAAAATTTCTGTCCAGTTCCAAACAGTCCAGTTCCACAATAGATGATTTCCAAGGCCCTCCTAAACTTAGCTGACATTCCAACACTATACAGTTTGACAGAAACAGAGCTTTACGGTCAATCGTATCGAATGCAGCATAAAAGTCGACAAAAAAGTCGTCCAACTTCTTTTTTTTGTTCCATAAAGCTATACTTTGCATCCCAATCATATTGTCGATGGTCGAGGCTAATTAAGCTAAGAAGTCAGAGAAAAGCTACTAAATTTTGCACGAAGCCAAACACACGAATATGTCTTCATCCAAACGAATTTAATATGTATTTTTATTTTATTTACAAAACTTTAAGAATAGCACCGTGCGTAACACAGTGGAGTCAGTTTCAACTAATTTAAAGTAAAAAATTACAAATTATTTATTTGATTAACGATAAAACATCTAAATCGCTTGGATGCACCTTTAGGCGCACAGTGTGTAGTTCAACATTCGGTTCTGTGGCTTGCTGCACAGGCCGCACATCTTGCTCTTAAAGACACCATAGACTTCCAGATTGAACAGATTGTTCATGTCGAATTGAATGATTGACATCATTGTGTTGTGCTCAACGTTCAGGATATTCTGTTCGTTAATTCCAATTCTAGAGAAATCAATCACAGTTCAGAGTTAAGCTGGTGACATTATGAATTGAGAATGAACAAATATGTACCTGAATTCAAAGTCCTTTGTATCGGTGGGGAATTGATATGGTCTCGGTCGAACGTTCACTCGGTAGGCATTGTTGACGGTTATGTAGACTGCGTCATCGCTTGAGGTAACGTTTTGCGGTTCGAAGGTGAAGAAATTGTTACCGAAGTGAATCTTCAAGCCAAAATTGGTCTCTTCGTCATCTTCAGTTGGTGGGATTAGGAAGATGGCCATTTTCGGTTGTAACGAACAATCGGCGGCGAGGAGCGTCACACAGGATCCATTACGCTTGAAGTAGTCATTGAGACTGAGCAGATAGTCATCAAATGTGTTAACCATTCCATTGATGATGGAGCAGGATCCTTAAATCGGAAACATTATCCCTGAACAGATGGGTTAACTGATGGTCTTACTCTTTAGTCCAGTGTCGTATGAGAATTGCTCTATAGCGTCATACTTTGAATCGAGCTTCTGCATGAACGGAATGTGATAGATGCTCCATGTTACGTTGTTCACACTGACCGTCAGCCAGAAGTTGTCGTTGGGTGTCTTCAGGGAAAAATCGATTTCCTTGTCCAAATTCAGGCGATCGACTTTCTTCTCCGACAGCGCCGACACGAAATGATCCAAGCGATTTGACCAAAGGCCAAACCATTCCGGCATCTAAAAGAAGGCAATTTGTTACTGAATAGAAGGGCTTTAGATCGGAGTTGACGACGGGACCTTATTGAATCGCAAATCCATTCCATATCGGGTGATTGAGGTGAAGTTCTCAAAATTGATGCGTTTGCAGTATTTTGACGTTGGGATTGGACTGAATTTCAGAACTTCCTTGGGACAGTAGTCGGTGTCAACCAGCTCAGTGTCATTCAAAAAGTACTGATGGGCATGCTCCGATGGCTGTAATAGAAAGAAATGCGTCGTGAGATATACCCGAGAACTCAAGCGCTTTGTTTTCACTTACACCAGCTGTTGCAATCATTACAACTGTTGACAAGCCGTTGGGGCAGTCCTCTTCGCCAGATGTCTTCCCGAAAACAACCTTGCCATCGAGGGTGTGTGGACGTTTTGTAAAGACTAGTGGTGAGTAGGTGAAATTCAGACATGCCTGTAAATACGAAAGAAAATATCAAAATAAACGTCTAGCACATGTATCCTAAAAGAGAAAGCAATTGCGACATCAAGGCATTTCTAGGAAAATACAGCCTCAACGTCAACCCATCTGAAAACGGACTCAGATTGCCATTTTACCACAAGGTGAGAGCTTTCCCCTGAACCGTCGATCTAGATTCATCATATTGTGATCGACATCAATCGCATTCGACGCCCATTCCAAGGAGACAACATCGACTCAGATATTTCCTTGTTGTAGACAAGGTAAGAGGAATACGGATATCGAAAGAATAAGGGAACGTTCCTATCGAGTCACCGAGAAAGTCTCAGAAAGTTGAACAACGCCTAAGTAAAACAGTGGATTTTGGTCGAAATGCAAAACCGATCTACAGTAGTTTTGTAGATTTCAAAAAGGCTTACGACCGCGTTCCTCGAAGTAAGCTCTGCTGGAGTGTTCTGCAGGATTGTCCTCTTTTGAGGATCATTCAGTCTCAATACAAAAACTGTAGCAACTGTGTTCGGATTAACGGTGCTAAATCAACACCTTTCAGGGTGTTGAACTTCCCCAAGGGTGCGACCTGTCACCTCTCCTTTTCATTACATGGACTGCACTCAGCAGAGGCGAGGAATGCTTCACATTGATAGAGTTGAAGGTAAGTCATATTTTTGCCCGGCTTTAGGAAAGACACCTAGGCTCTTCGAAATTGTGAGGTTAACCTTGTTACTAACCCGCATGGAATAGTGGATGTGTTTAAGCAGCACTTCCATTAACTGGTTAATGGGCCTGACCAGAAAAGATCAATAGGGAATCAAGAAATCCCTGCTCCGTCTGCGACAAAAGGTGAATGGAGGAGAAGACAAAACCGCGAACTCTACGATCTGTAGCAGGATGTGGATGTAGTCCGGATGGCAACAATCTGTCGATCGCAATGGTTCGGTCACATTGAGCGCATGGACAACAATGCTCCAGCAAAGAGGGTCTTCGAATCAGAGCCTCCTGGTTCGAGCAGCAGAGAGAGTCCGAATCTCCGGTATAAAGACCAAGTAATCGCGGATGCAAGACAGCTTGGTCCTGCTGACTGGAAGCAGCGTGCCCATGACCGTCAACGATGGAAGGTTAGCAATTGCTCAGGCTCAGACCCTCCATGGGTCACCGGCCTGACAAGTAAGTAAGTAAGTCATATTTTGTTTGCAGAGAACTAAGTCATCGTCACATTTTCACTTTATTTTACGTTTCGATATTCTCTTAGGAGAAGTTGACCGTTCCGTACGAAGCTTGAAGTAAAACTTTTTTTATGTTATCTTTTCTTTTCGTTCAGACAAACTGCAATTCGTGGAAATTGCTCACTCAGGTATTTCATACGCCGAGTTTATTCCGCGACCCGACTAAGTCGCGATCGATGTAGGTTTTCAAAGAAATTGATTACGTCAGGTCTGGACAGTTTGTCTGAGGTGTCGAGTGAACATTTACTTCAAACTTGGGAACGTAACTCGCGCGATCGGTTTGTTGCTGATGCTAGGATGAAGTTTAACGGGGACAAATTCGATGTTTTGGTTAATTCCAGAATGCCTGCGCAATGCACTCTACATGTTAGTGGAATCCCATTGAAACAGGTGGAGAAGTTCAAGTATCTCGGGGTCTTTTTCACGAGTGATGGGAAGTGTAATACTGGATTTTCATGTAGGATTGGCCAAGCTAGCTCAATTTTGAAACAGCTGGGAAGAGCTGTAATCAGGAAGGCCGAACTTGGTGTCAAAGCCAAGTGAGCGGTTTTCACTTCAGTATTTGTTATAGCTCTTACCTATGATCATGCAATTTGGGTACTGACCGAAACAATAAGATCGCGAAGACATGCTGCCGAAATGAGATTTCTTCGTGCTGTTGTGTTGTGGGAGTTCCTCGGCGTGATAGGGTGAGAAACACGACAGTTCGCGATGAACTCCTTCTTCGAACGGAAAGGGCTATGCTTCGATGGTTTGGTCAAATGGCACGAATGTAACTATCACTACTACTGCCGAGGCGTGCATTGAATACGATTCCATCAGGTAGACGACCGCTTGGCAGATCCAGGACGAGGTGGTTGGACCAAGTCCAAAAACTCGCGTTAGTTCTCCTTGGGAATAACTCATGAAGAATTGGAGTCGATGGCGGAGGATCGAGTGGCCTGGAAATAACCCGTGCGTTTATTACCCCCGCGGATCATGTGGGTCAGATTCAGATGATGATTCATTTTCTGGGCTCAGAATGCTGCTACCGAGGATTAGGCCTACCGGGGATATCTCCGGGGATATCTCATCCAGAACAGCAGGATGGGGCTCATTTGGCTCGGGCCAGCGCTGATTGTACAATAAATATATGTGGCTGGTGTCTACTTCATAGAAATGATTAATGAGATGATCAACATCAAATCTAGTTGTGCCTAAATATATTTGTTGTTAATCTTCTTCTTTTTGGTTGAGATCCTTCTTCACTTGTGTGCGCCATCTCGTTCGAGAACGTCCTCTGTTGCGTTGTCCCAATGGCTCGAAATTGAAAACTCTTCGGGCCGGAAATGTGGTGTCCATCCGCTGTACATGACCTAGCCATGATCCGAAGACGCTTAACTAGGTGCATGCCGCTGTGCAGCCCGTACAGTTCGTGGTTGAATCTCCTCCTCTAGACACCATCAACGGAAAAAGGACCAAAGATCGCACGTACAACTTTTCTCATATGCCGATCATCGTTTTCTCTCAAAACGACCAAGAGCTTCTTCATCCGCTTTCAATAGCGTGCATTTATCTGCGCCATAGACAGGACAGGACAGGACAGGGATGATCAGGGTGTTATAGAAAGTCAGCTTAGTGCTTCGGGAGATGGCACCGTTACTCAATTGCCTCTTGAGCCCAAAGAGACAGCGATTGGCAAGAGCGGTACTTGTGTTATTGTTCCTGTTTACTGTAGAGCCGAGTTAGACGAAGTCCTTGACCGCCTAAAGCTTCAGCTGCGCATTATGACGCTCTGTCCGAGATGTCGATATTGTTCATACATCTAGTATACCAGACCCATTTTAGCCGCTTCTGATTCAATGCCAGTAAACGCCTCATTGACGGCTCGCTGTGTTCGTCTAAGCACGTCAATGTCGTCCGCGGAAGCAAGCAGTTGAACGGACTTTTGGAAGATCGTGCCTCTGGTGTTGAAGTTCGAGTTTCTCAGGTATGAAGCTGAAGAAATCACATTTGTTGTTAATGGTTGGTCCAGTACCGAAGATGTCAAATAAATATGAGCCGCAAAATCACATTACTATACTTCCATCTACAAATAACGGAGTGACATACGATGGCTGGAAAAGCTACTACCAAAAAGAAGTTAAGGCCTTTGAACAATGACCCTGATCCAGACAAGAAGGGAAGTCGTATGTTATGATATATTGAATATTCTCCAATTTTGTATACCACCAATAACCATTGTTGTGTATGAACTATCTGCTTATCCTTTTCTTCCTGGTACTAGAATGAGGTGCTGTCATGAAAGGCTTAGTGATAGGTGCTGAAGTCAATGCACAACACACTATTTGGGACAGCAACGACATCGATGACAGTCGGGAGGAATTTTCGATTCTACCTACAATCGAATGTGCGCTCAAAGGCAACTTTTACAAATAGAAGTCTTAGATATAACCCTAGTGTCCAGTCAAATGTTGGTATGGCGCTCTAAAATCCCTTGCTGAACACAATAAAGTGAAACTTGGCTGGGTCCCTTACTAGCTTTCATTTCGGAAGTACGTTATTTAGGATAACTCCAACCCTCCGATACATTAGATCTATCCTGGTCGCGGTGTCGTTGCCTTCACGGCATGGGTTGTACAAGAGAACAAACATAAAACGCTAGTCTCCAATGACTCTATCCTCAAATTAGGTGTCATTTTCTGACCATCGATACATCCAATTCTAGCTTAATTGCAATGTACTCCCAGTTAGCAACTTCCGAAGCCCCAGGAAGACAAACTGGATCAGGCACACGAAAATCCGTGCGAGTGCATGCGTCTGAAAATAACTTCGTCCTTGACTTTCAAACTAAACTTTACTATTTCTCGCTTGAGAAAAAACACCACGCAACTGTGCGACAGAATTGAAACCTAGCAACAGACGAATACACACATTTCAAATTTTCGTTGTTAGATCGATATTTAAAAACAATCACAATAATTCATCGAACAATCTTCACACAGAAAAATTGTTTAAAAATATCTCCTCAGTCGAAGACTATTTAAATTGGTATCTCCGCATACTGACCACCATCGAAGGCGATGTCCTCAGTGAGTTTGGATAAAGTTCATTCCATGTCAAGCACATGCTAATCTGTCTTCTTTTCATTCATCAGCTCGAAGCTAAACGGACTCAGTTTCGAAAGTATTTGGAGAGAAGTGGTGTGGTTGATGCCCTCAGCAGGTCGCTGATCAAACTCTACGAGGAGCCAAATAAGCCCGACGATGCAATACGTTACGTTCGCAAATACATGTGTGAGTCCTGTCCGGATGACGCAATGTTCGAAATTCTCAAGGCGGAGGCGGAGGAATCGAATCGTACCATAACGCGACTGGAACAAGAACTCGAGAGGATGAGGTCGAAGGTGTAAGTGGAGTGGTCACTGACTAAGAATAACCCGGCACAAGAACTCTCGAATGTTTCGTTTTTCAGAAAACTCACCCCCGAGGAAGTGGGCGAACTGGTCGACGAAGGTTTCAAGTCGCTGATGGAGGATGTGGAGTGCACCGATTCACTGTTGCGCAAGTATTTGACCAAGGAACTGTGCGATGAGTACAAGAAATTATTCACCCCCGCACCAATCGAGTCCAACTTTTACGACTGCGTCAAGTCCGGATTTGAGTGTCATTCATCGTCCGTGGGCATATACGCAGCCGATGTGTCCTGTTATGACGTCTATCGCAACATCTTTGACCCCATCATTCTGGACTACCATGGCCAGACTGAGAACGCGGGCGAAGAGAGTCTGCAGAAGAACACGGATTGGGGGGATTTGGATGAAATAAGCAACCTTGATGCGGACCACAAGTTCATAGTTTCAACTAGAATACGCATCGCTCGTAACTTGGTCGACTACCCACTGTTCCCGAAGATCTCTGAGCCACAATTCACTGACATCGAGAATAAAGTGAGTATACCAAGCGGATCCAGAGTCTTCATAAGCCCAAGCTTCCCTCCATCGTAGACAAGGGACGCAGTGGAGTCACTGGAAGGCGACCACGCTGGTGTTTACTTGAGCCTGAAAGATCTGGATGCGGAGACTCAAGCGGACATGGTAAGTCGCCGGTTGCTGTTTAGGCGAGGCGATGAGTTCTTAACAGCGGCTGGTTGCTACCGATTCTGGCCCACTGGACGAGGTGTTTTCCACAACGCCGGCGAGACATTCCTGGTTTGGGTAAACGAAGAGGACCACTTGAGGATTATTTCCAAAATGAACAACGGAAATTTAGGTAGCTGCTTTGAGTCATACAGCATTAGCGTTACGAGTCATATGTCCTTCTCTCTCTTGCATTTAGGCGACGTTTATCATCGACTGGTGAATGGATTGCGTGCTCTTGAGGAACGCTTACTATTCGCCCACCACGACAGGTACGGCCATGTCACCGCTTGTCCATCCAATTTGGGTACAACCATTCGTGCATCGGTGCACATCCGCTTGCCGTACTTGTCTAAGTACATGGACAAGTTGAAGGGTCTGGCTGATCAGCTGAATCTTCAGATTCGAGGAACTGGTGGCGAGCACACAGCCATCGTGGATGGAGTGATGGATATTTCAAATAAACGCCGCCTTGGATATACGGAGTTCGAGATTGTGAAGACCATGCACGATGGGATATTGGAGCTGATGAAGGCCGAGGAGGAGGAAGAGATGAACGATTAGATGAACCCATTGTGGCAGTGGTAGTGTCGTTTTGTTGGGAAATTTAGTTATCTTATGTTTTTTTAACATTTTTTAAATAAAATGTCTAGCTATAGAACTAGAATTGTGAACTGCTTGATTTGAGTTGAAATACAGGAAATGGTAAACGCAAACGACCTTAATTATGTTCAGTTGTAACATTATTGTTAACAACATTGCAGTCTCATCGGCTCTGAGCCTCAGAAAAGCGCTATTCTGGAAGGAATTTGACGTTGCCAAATTAACGAAGTACCCATCCAGCAGCACAAAATATAGGTCAAACAGACCACCAACCCTATCCCCGAAGAATAGGAACAATGGGTAATAGACGTAGAGGAGATCGCCTTATAAACTGGCGACTCAAAGAGTGTGATCTCTTCGAAAAATCCCTAGTGTTAAGAGACGAATCCAGCGTCATTCAAGCGGAAGTGGCTGCAATACATGAGGCAGCACTGGGGCTGAAAGATCGTGACGTAACCGGCAAATCGATCACCATTATTTCAACAAGCGGAAATATACCACTCGTGATAGAACAATAGCACGCACAACACGAGTGGTTGCTGAGAAGCTAGGCCCTGGCCCTCTACGGGCTGTAGCGCCACCCATATTATAAATAGACAAGACAGTCAAGCGGCAATAAAAGCCATAGCATCAGACATCCTGACATCGAAGCTGATTAGACTTCTGAAGAGTTGCGCAGAAGAACGCTGGCAAAACCACTGCGTAAGCTTTTTCATCTACCCCACTCTTTAGGTCTCTTTCCGAGCAGATTGAAAACAGCATTTGTCCAGCGCGTCCCTAAAAAGGGCGAACGTCTATTCTTTCTAAGGTCATGGAAACGCTGATAAATCGGCAGCTTATGAAATATCTCGAATCGAATCGCGCATCTGCGGTCCACCGGTGATGTGATAGCCTATCTCACCGAAAAGTGGAACCAATCTTTGCATAATGCAGGGAAAACAAGATCGTTGCGCTTGATATTTCCAAGGCATTTGACAGAGTTTGCATAAAGATCTCTTGTCGAAAATGCGTGTATAGGGTATTACCTTTCGAACCGTTCAATTCAAGTTGTGTTGGATGGGCTCAGGTCTGGTATCCACCAAATAAATGCTGGTGTATCCCAATGCTCTGTTTTGTCTCCTACACTCTTTCTCATTTTTATAAATGATCTCTTGTCTGTTACTTCTAATCCAATCCACTCATTCGCTGATGACAGCGCCCTCAGCTTTTCATATTCATTCAAAGACTCACGACTTCGCCCTTCGGCCGTAGAATTGGAACGGCAGCGTATGTTACGCACATTGAATTCCGATCTTGACAGCATAATTAATTGGGGATAGAACAACAGAGTGGAATTCAATGCTTCAAAAACTCAATGCTGTCTGCTGTCACTCAAGCGAACCCTTGATAATCAGCCATTATCCATGTATGGCCACTTAGTTGGAACGATCATACATTTGATGTCGCCAAAAAGGCTGCGAAATGTTTAGGTTTCCTTAATCGATGTTACAAATATTTCACCTCCTCTGATTTGACTTTAATTTATAAGGCGTATATCTGGTCTGGTGCCCCCAAGACCACCGTGCACCTACTAGATATAATCCAAAAGCGAGCGATAAAACTTATAGAATACAACAATATCGCAGAGTCATTAGACTCGTTTGAACATCGACGTACCGCGTCTTCTTTGTTCATGTCGTATCGTTATTATAACAAACGATGCTCAAATGAGCTTCTTCCTTTCCATGAATTCACCCGCAATACTCGTCTCGCCAGGAATGGCCATCAGTTTATCCATAAGCCTGCTTTCGGACGCACAGTTAAATTTAGAGATTCGTTTTCCAGCCACACTACACGAATACGGAATGTTCTTCCTAGCCCTACAGACTACAACCCGCGGATATTTAAGACCAATGTTCACATGTTCTCCCTCTATACCTTCGGCCGGTGCTGTGTCTTGAACCCGGACACTTAAGGGTATTAGCAATCCCTTGAGCGTGCCACTAAGCTCCACAAGGAAGAAACTAGAGGACGAGGCCCTAGATGGAGCCAGAGCTCGATGGCTTAGCCTGCGTACGGGAACAACCGTACGGCCGACGCTGAGCAGAAAAAAAATCAACGTAATTGATCGGTCTTAATCGAAAGCTAATAGGAGTGAATAGCGAACTAAGATTTCGTTTACCGAATCGCTGTAGCGCCTTTCGAGCGGAGACTGTAGCGAAAAAGGATGCTCTGTCCTTGCTAAAAAACAATATAATAATAAGACTACATATATCCTTATCTATTCTGACTAACCGCGGTGGTACCGAACTTGAAGTGTACATCAGACTCGGGAAAAGTTAAAGCTACGTTCCATGATCTGGAAAAAGTAATGTTATCAGTTCGAGGACCCAGCTGCGACTGTTCCGCTCCAACGTGGAGTAGGTGCTGCTTTATGGATCCAGTACCTGAAAAGTGGACACCATTACCACACGAAAGCTGCAATCTTTCGTAAACAGATGTTTAAGAAGCATCCTTAGGATTTTTTACCCGAACAGTATCACCAACGAGCAATTGTACCTGAGAACGGGTCAAGAAGCTATAAACGAAGGAGAAAGTGGCACCGCCCTACCGCGCGAAAACGATTCCTTTGTCAACTACACCATACAGTGGAATCTGTTTACTCAGGCAGGCAGAATAGCGCGATGCCCTAGGCAAATGTGGCGCAGAACAAGAAGAGTCATTTTTAGGAATCAGTTGAAGAGAACTCAAACGCGTTGCAGAACTTCGAACAAGATGGCGCGCAGGCGTGATTGACGACTTATGCCCTCCGAGGGATTAAATGACATAAGTAAGTAAGTACGAATATGGAATGCTCTTCCCAGCTCACTATTTCCTACAATTCGCAGTCACTTTAAACCGATGTGCGTTCTATAACTTCAACCTGTGTCTTCAGTCCTTTATTTCAGACGCAGGGTATTCAAAACCTTTTGTGTACAAACGTTTGTTGTACAAGTGCAATTTTAGCGTTATCCAAGGACCTGTCATCGGATTCATATTGTTTCTATTTCGTGTGAACTCATTGCTCCAGCAACATGTTTTCTGAAAAATGCAGCGTGGAAAATAGATAAAAATTAACTTGAAGAAGAGGTGCCCCGTGCTCCTTCCAAATAGGAGACAGCCTTAACACGCCTATGTTGAAATATTAAGAAAGAAGGACGCGAGTGTATCGAATGACTAAACTATGTAGAAACACTGATGTTGGTATACTTGTATTATTGCCGGACGTTATCAAAAAAATCAAATCTGTGTCAAAATGCACTCTTACCTTCCAGCCATTGCTGTCATCCTCGGTTATGCGTTCCACAGTGCCGATTGCATTATACCACTTGGTTTTGGTTGACTGCTTGAAGTCCATCGTAGTGTTCCATTTGTGCAGAACCCTCCCCGACGCATCATTCGTGTGAATCATCGTGAAGGATAACTGCTGTCCAATGTTGTCATCACCATTCAGTATCTCGGCATTGCAAATGGAACCTTCCACCTAGAAAGAGCGAAGTCAATTTTAAGTCGTTTCGAATCAGTGAACCACCCACCTTAGTGCTGTTCTCGTTCGTCACCAAAAGAGTGAAATTTCGATCGTGTCCCAAGTGAATTGAGCTGAGTTGAGCCACACCGAAGAGATACATCAGAATGTTGATTACCAAATTTCGAGAGAAACCACTGAAACAAAGTGTATGGGTAAGTTTGGGCCGATAGACCGGTCGACCGGAAGTGACTTACTTCTCCATGAATTCAGACTTCAGCAGCATGCCGCGATATTTGTTGAGTTCATTTAGATTTGTGTTCACCGAGAAGGAGATTCCAAGATCCTCCGAATCATATTTGAATAGTTGGAACTGCGAATACAAGACAGTGAGAATTCAGGTGGTTTTTTCGGGGGTTCAAGGACACGACTTACGACTTCGTGCGTCCTCTCGGGCACAATGAGTTCCTCAAACGGCTGATTGGAAGATTTGGTGATAAAGCCCTTCGTAGACGTTACCGACCGTGACTTGAACGACAGCCCACTGGTGAGCTTTTCCGGCCGTGAAAAGGCATACTTCAGACAGAAGGTCGAGGGGTCGGGCATCAGGACGACAAGATCGTTGTTGAACGGAATATAGATGAGGAATCCTTGCTCTCGATTGATTTCGTGATCGAGATTCAGGAAGGGATTATAGCTTCTACTCCGGCACGATGCATACGATGAATACCTAGAAGACGCCAGACATCAGAGAGCTTGCAAGGAGGTGAGTCGATGTTGCGTCCTTACCTCGCATCGATCTGATATGTCCTTTTGATGGTATCGCCCAGTTTGTGTTGCGTTATATTGCCCCGAAGTGAGGTCAGAACTGTGGTCTGCAGTAGGACATCGGCAGCAGTTCCTATGACCGTTGGCACTGCGAACTTCGTCATGAATGGCCACCGCACTGTCTGCATGTTTATATGACTGTCCGAATCGATCAGGAAGTTCAAACGGCTTATCACTGAAAGAAACCATTAGTCGTCGTCGTCCTTGTCGATCGATCACGGGGGTGACACTTACAATCGCTATAACTCAGATTGACGTAGGTCTTCTCATTGAGGTAGTAGGAGAGAACTGTTTTCTCCTCCATTTGCAGGATGAACTCTAAATGGAGGGGCTTGTTTTTGATCCGGGGAGCGTTCATTAGGTCAAGAATCTCTATGAGGTCTTCAGACTTGATGGCGTCCATTCTGACTTTCATTAAACGGCCAAGCACCGCATCGGGTAGGCCTCGTGCCTTGATGTATAGCTAAAAGTTGGGTTATGTTAGACAATTGCATGGAAATTGTGCGATGTACAGCCTACCGACAGTTGTCCCGTGAACTTGCCCAATGACTCGGTGTTAAACTGAAAGTGGCCAACTACGGGCAGATCCGATTTTGGATCGCCAACCATGAACGCTTGCAGCATCGCCCCAATGCCGAATTTCGAGTCGCGATAGTCAAAGATATAGTTGCCAGTCACCCAGTAGCGCGGCTCTGGCTTCTGAGGCAGGTGTCGTTGCATATACGAAAGCAGGCGGCGTCTTGAGAGAAAGAAGCAGCAATTAGAGTAGAAACAAGTTGATCTCATTCATAAAGGAAGGACAATGCTGGCGTTAAGTTTGCTCGAAACAAAACGTTAGACTGTCAACTTCAACTATGACTAGAATACTAACAAATGCTGATAGCAGGGATATGTGGTCTCGGAGATGCTGGTAATCGTTGTCCGGTAGTAGTTAATCATGTGTGGGCAGGTCTCACTTTGAATGATGCGATGAATACTTATCAGTCGGGCTGGAGTGGGACTTGAAATCAGAAGCAAAGTGACAGCTACCACTCTGAGTTCCAGTGTTGCATTTTTTGATTCAAATATTGGCCAATACAGTTCGTAGATCTATCGAAGTGGTTAGGCAAATGTTAGTTTCGAATTTAGTTCACCAAAAGAGAGAGTTGATTTTGACCTTCTCCGAACGTGTATGCGCTAGCGGCATTGTTGCCCATGCAGCCAAGAATTTGATATCATCGTTCTCGTCCTCGCTGCTGACAATGGGGTCCAAGTACTTCACTACGTTACGGACCTGCAGATTGCTTAAGCCTTGAAGGTACAACATTTTGCTTTCATAGTCATGTCCATCTGAAAGGAGAATAGGGTTAATTGAGTGAGGAAGCGTCATAAGTGTTGGTTTAAGAGTTGAAATAGTGCTTTTAGTAGTGGTACTTTAGAGAGAACTACTCATGGGCTCGGGAGTGACTCGGGAGAGATGATGCCGCAAGTCTACGTGTCCGGAATGGAATTGTGTGCCTTCGGCGCAGAGGCCTACGTATTGTACTTAGTACATAACGATTATTAATGGCATTCGAAGGTTCTGGAAGTAACACTTCGCTAGTGATCATTGGTCTTAGACAACATGGTAATATCCCTTTTTGGGTTCAATACCAATACGGCAGGCTTTACAATCCGTTGTGGATCCGGGACCATGTTCTGCACCTATCCGATAATGCTGCCGCTTCAAGTTCAACGAGGGGGGTGCCTGGGTGTATGATGGTGTACATAGAATAGACGTCTTTGTTCGTCCTTGTTGCTTGTACCACATCTTCATTTTGCCACCTTCGCACATCTCCAGCTTGCACTCCTTGCTCGGACACTGACATTATACACACATAACAGCAACATTTGAAGTAACATATGTAATTCTATTTTAACAAGCATTATTTAACAAGATTTTTCTTAGTTCTTAATCTATAAATTAAAATGAGTACACAATCGAAAGTTTCTCTCTCTAAACTCCTGCCTTTAACTTCGTCGCACACTCTCCAGCAATCCCTAACAACAGATACGCGACCCTCTCTCTGCAGAAGCTCGAAAAACGAATTGATAAATAAACTGAACTTCCAATAGACTAATCATGTCAGGCATTAAAGTATGTTTTGGTATAGCGAGAGGCATTAATGGTAAGTCTCGACTTGGCACAAGATTATTCAGTTCAACGTAATCTACAACATTCCAGTGTCTCGGAAACAACGTCTATTCCCAATCCCTTTTCGTTTTGTCTTCGATCAATCTGTGAATATAAGCAGAAGACTATCCATCGTCAGATTGCCAGTAATATTGGGAAGGAATAGGTTAGGCTAGAGTAGACCCATTGTGATATTGCGCGGATTAACTTCTCCTAACATCGGAACCAGTTGATGCTCGTAGCGAAGCGATTTAGCTGGTAAATGCTAACGCTGTTTTGCTCATTGAGATTATTAAAATAGTAGGTCCCTAAGTTTAGGAACCTACGACTAGACAGAGCGCTGCACGAGCAGAATAGGTGATCTATGTTATCTACCTTCTTTGGTTTTAAGGCAGGTGCTGCCTTCTGACCATTTGTTATTGGTACCATTTTTAATTGTATGTGTCTTCAAAAGATAGTAGGCTGCAGCGATCGCCATGGAAGGTGGTACCCCTGCTATTGATAGGGAGGAGGTTGTACCGCACCTGGCGTCACAATGTCACGGCACACACACGAGGTTTATGTTAAAGTGCTCATCCATCTCGTTAAGAGACAGCCTGCAATTAAAGGATGTTTTTGAGTTGAACATGACATTGTCTAGGGATTTTATTGCGGCCTGACTGTCCGAACAAATGGTGATATCCCCTTTAGATATCACGTTGTTTTTGAGGGAAGGAATGCTGGTTCAGAATTTCTTTTGAAAGAGAGACTTTGGTCGTAGAAGATACTAATTGCTGTGTGCTTCTATTTACTACTCGGCAGATCGGAAACAAATTTGACTTCGACCCTCTGCGTGTACAGTCGGTGTCATTAATATTTAAACTTAAATATGTTAAAAATTGCAGTTACATGTTAAAATCAAATGGTTTTTAACTAATTATTTTCCAGCTCTGTAACTTTCTTAATTAGGAGTTAGTCTTTAGTCATTATTTAAAAGGTGCAATGAAATTGCGGTTATTTTGAACATGAAGCCTAATACGGTCGGTGACAATGTAAGACGGTAAAGGGACGAAGGTCGTATCGAATTAAAAAAAGCAAAAAATAGGCGAAATAGGTTTAATTCTTCGAAAAATTAAGGAAAATAGCCTTCTAACTATTGCTCTAAATTAGTTAACCAACTGTTAGTTGAATGCGAAAAACGTGTCTCAGAATCTCCCGTTCGCCGAACAATAAAGGCCGAAGGATTCATCGACCGAGTAGCAAGAAACAAACCCTTCAGTAACTTCCACATGTTACATACAAATGCCATCAATATTACCAATAAGAGATGTGAGGAACTGGACACTAACAGTCGAGGCAATTTTGGCCTTTAATTAATCAGAAAAAGATAAGTACACTCCTAAGCTTCAACAGAAATATAATCAGTAATGTCGTAGGGATCATCGCAGGTCACTGTATTCTGGGCTCACATTGAAGTCCTGCGACGACTTCTGCATAAGCTGCAGAGATGAGGAAGAAGTATAAAACACGCTACACTATCTTGGCACCTGTGCAGCCCTTGCCAGAATAAGGAAAAGTACACTAAGCGGCTATTTATTCAGCAGCTTAGAAGAAATGTCAAATATAAACATTCAGAACATTGCTACATTCATTAGAAAAACAAACTTTCTATAACCCAGTAATGAAGTGGACTACCTCTGAAGATACCACTTCTATACTAGCAGGTACCTCTAAGGTGTCAGTTAGTTCCCCTGGCTAACGAGCAATCGGTGTATCAATCACAGTGATAGCTCAATGAATCCAAATATGATCTAAGTAGGTCACAACTATTTTAGCTGTGAAAAGCACTCTTACTTAACATAACCTTAATTCGGCAACCGTAACATTCTCCAACAATTTGCAAAGAATGGAAGGAAAAAATCTAGTGTGGTGGGAAGACGTTATTTTCGAAGATAAAAATAAATTCAACCTTTTCGGATCTGATGGACGGATTATGGTGTTAGACCAAACAAAATTGATATTTTTTACATATTTTTACAAACCAAGGATAAACTTAAAAAAGACAGAAAGAACGTCTCCTGTTTGACACCTGTTCTAGTTTCTCTAAAAGTAAGATAAACAAGTCGCGTATATGACAGGCTGTCTCTAGTCAATGTCAAAACCTTAAATCCATTACTTCCTTACTACTAGATTTCAGATCTAAGTGATCATTTAACATTCACATAATTCGAGTATTCATTGATTTGTACTTATTCAACCGCCTCTAGTTTATCGTTGCTTAAAATCTCAGCACAGCCGTGATTGACATTTTCCTGACTAAAAGTTAATCGAGTGCAACTTCATTTCACTTGGCAGTACCTAATTATTTTTCGAATTTATTGCTAGTTTCCAAATAAAGAGAAAAATAAATAAAAACGCTATGGCTGGCCAACAATTTGATGGCGTCTCCTGCGTTTGCAGGGAAACCTTTCCAAACTGACAAGAGACCACGCCAGATAACACGCCTCCCTGTAAAACTTATAATTAACTTCGAACTGCGGAGGAGTTTTGTGAAACAAGGACCAGGCGGGTAGGAAGTAGAAACCAGGTCGACTTGACGAGAAAAAAAAAGAAGTGAAATCCAAATAAAAGAAACGGGAAAAGGCAAACAATAAAAATACATTTTCCCAATTCGATTTTGTGATCAGATACTGGCAGCCATGCTATTTGGCGCGTTGACACTTTTAATTGACGGGAATACAATCGGATTGTGGTCATTTTACCTAAATCGGTGATAATATTTCGTCCCCACGGGGTATGCGGCCGCTGCTGTCTATCCCCGGGGGGATAGTCTCACACTCAGACTGTCGTCGGTGGAAGAAAAATCATTATCGTGTCACTTAAGTAGGCCGACAGTGTGTGTGTGTGTGCCCTTGGGGGTGTAGACTGTAGCACAATTTTTTCGGCGGGTTTTTGTTAACTCACTTGATTACAATGCAACGCGATATCGATGGTGACATTTATTAATGCTTCACTTGGCAAGCGGTTTTGTTAATAATTACTGCTTAGGTCCTTTTAATGTGAATTTGTGCAGTCACTTGAGTTACTTCAGCACTCGTTGTTGTCAATTATTTCCGCCCTAATTGACAAGGCCGGGTTTTCAGCTGCCATTTTGAATTCTCATGGCAATTCAGTTGACCTGTTATTTGTACAGTTCCTGTTACTTTTGTTAATCGATTTCGAAGTTAATTAGTTAATTTCTTGTCAGCCATTTGACAAGCGAGCGAGATTGGGATCTCTCAACTCAATGATTTTGTGAATTCAAATGTCGCATTTATGAGATTAGCGACTTTATGACTTTTGTGCGCGTAAGAGGCAGTTAATTCTCGTTTGTTAATGCGACTCGTGCTTGATAGAAGAAAATAGATTTGTCCTTAATGACGTAGCAGTTTTAGATATTGCATTTTTTTACTTTATCACTGCTACAGACTTGTAAAGCTATTTTTTGCCTCCTCGTTTACAGGACTTACTGAACTGAGAAAACTATTACTTGCTATTTGCAAACCTCCTGAATTAAGCAAATCTGCATCAAGATGGGTTACCCCTAAAACCAAGTATGTCTTGAATGTACCGTCAATTGCTTGGAGCCATGGATGGCAGCTATTGATCAGTCTCAGACCCTCGATGGGTCGCAGGGCTGATAAGTGAAAGAAGAGAGCGTCCATGTTGAACAGCATTTAAAAAAAATAAAGGTTTGCCAGATCATGTCTTTATTTGCGGTTTTAACGATAGCTTTTCGCTTTTTTTCGATCACATCCAGAAGTGATTGTTTGAAAATTGAACTGGAAGCATCATAGGGTGGTCAGGGCTTGATATCATAACCCGAGTCAAAGCACCTACGCACTAGTATGTCATGGCGGTCAACAGTCATTTGTAATAGTCCTCTTTAATCAGTCTCCATCAACATCGGGTTGACAATGCTTTGCTGAACTTGCACGGAGATATGTATGTATTTCCGGCCGAAAGAAGATTGGTTCAGATTGTGTTCAAAGACGCATAACAGAATATACACATTCTTGCACTAAACCTTTAACTGATGTATACTGGAAGGAAGAGAAGATGTTCTTGCAGAAGTCTGTATCAACGGTTAGCATACGCGGATGACATTGACGTCAGTGAGACGTGTGCTTGCATTAACCGGAAGCAGCCAAAATGAATAGTGAATGAGCAGCTATAACTTGGAGGTAGTCAGGGACTTCGTATACCTCGGCTCTAGCAATATCAGATCCGATTCGATCCAATATCAAAAGCAGGACAACTCTTGACAGCCACTGATTCACTTAATTGAATTGAATTGAACAACTACGAAGTGTACTGTACTCTACAGCGATATAAGCGTAGCCAGGCGTCTAAGGATCCAACGGTAAAGATGGCTGGGCCATGTGACAACTTGGCTACGGCTCGAAGAAACTTCGACAGCGAATCGATAGGAAAACGCTATAGCTAACCAAAGATGCACTTACGCTAGCTGGAGAAGCGTGCTGTTTGAGTCCCAGACCGAAAGAAGTAGAAACTGGAAGAGACAAGCGATTGCACCATACAGACAACTAAGGAATGTAATGACTCCTAAGGGGCAGCGACAATTTCTGCATTGTCTGCAACTTCACGAAATGAGCGACTTCACACCTCTTGCTCTTGAAATTTGTACAGCTTGTTGTTTTATAGCGTCTGTAAATAAAGGGTGTTTTCTTTAGAGGTATAGAACTTTAAGTTGGCAACACTATTTTAACTGGCGGCCATTTTGTCAGCTTTTGAAAATCATGGTTGGGTTCGAAATATGTCTCTTTCATTTTCAACATATGCACTACGTCCATTTTCACCAGGTTCACTTTTGGTTGAATGGATATGTCAATCAAGAAAACTGCCATATTTGCAGTTATGATAGTCCTCAAGTGTAAAAACTGACTGTTTGGCGTGCTTTATGGGTTGGTGGAATAACTGGTTCGTACTTCTTTAAAAACCATGCTGGTCAGAACGTTACGTCAATGGTAACGGCTATAGAGGCATGATTACTGACATTTTCGTTCATCAATTGAACAACCATGATGTGCAGGAGCTTTGGTTTCAACAAGGAGACGCAGCATGTCACACAGCTCGTGCCACAATTGATTTATTGAAGGAAACGTTTTGTAATCGCATAGTTTCAAGTTACGGACCCGTGAATAGGCCTCCAAGATCCTGCGATTTAACGCCACTTGACTATTTTCTGTGGGGATAAGTGAAGTCGTCCCAAACGATTGACCACTTGGAGGACAACATTCACCGTGTTATTGCCGATATTCGAGCACAAATGTTGGAAAAAGTCATCGAAAATTGGACATCCAGATTAGATTACATCGGAGCCAGTCGTGGCGGTCGTATGCCAGAAATCATATTTAAATTAGAATGCCAGAAGATTTTCTTTCTAATAATGTAAATTTCATGTAAATTTAAAAATATCTTTGTTTTATTCCATTTCATACCTTTAAAAAAAACACCCTTTACTTGAGAGCGGATTTCCGCAGATGACATTTGCTGTCTTTAGTTCATCGACAAGGTTGTACGTCATCATTTGCGCTATTGTGTCTTTTTTTCAGAATCTGTCGTGACATACAAATTCGGCAAATGGTGAGCATATCACACACTCAAATGGTCTATAGCATGCATCCAACATTCTCTTCTGAGTAATGGTAACCGAATTTATTAGTAAAAATAGATTATTTGTTACTATTTTGATGGTAATGAGGTTATCCCCCACTCGGAAAAGCCATCCTCTCTACAGGCCTCTCTTTTCATCAGTAAAATCGTTCGCCGTGGATAGGAACAGGTGGACCTCTCAACTAAGCTCCCGGAGCTTCTGGCGAGTCGCTATCAATGTGTGTTACCTGGCTTTGTCCTAATGGAACACAATTCCTGTTCTATGGGCTAAAGCTCGCCGCTTCAGAGCGATTGCTTCCATCGGACGGTCCAATTGATAACTATACAGGTCCGAAGTAAGAGTTTTGCGTAGGAGATCAGCTCATAGTAGATGATTTCCTGCCAATCCCACGAAACAAACAGTAAGACCTTCCTGGCCGTCAATCATGACTTGGCCACCGTTTGCGCCGACTCACGGCGATTCCACTACGACCGTCTTCGCTTGACGCTGTCGTAAGTGATTTACTTTTCGTCACCAGTTAGCAGAAAATGGATCGATTCGCAGATGGAACTTTGGGCGATGAGGTTTTTTAACGTTAACTAATGTCCTTTTAATCCAGTCTTGTTCAAGTTACAAACGGTATTTTAGGGCAATATTTAGTTCATGGGCAATTGAAACTGTAATGACATTGTCAGACTCCACGATTTTCACGATCTTATAGACATTTTCGACAATTGGACTTACAGAGCGTGGTGCATTTTTGACATCAAACTTACCGGAACGATATCGACGGAACCAAAACTGCGCATGATTTACTGTTACAGTATCAATACCACAACCAAAACATACCAACACATTTTCAACCGCCTGGCTTGCGTTTTTCGAAGAAAAACTGTACAATTTGAAGTATTTTCTTTTTACTGGTGTTTTTCTTTGACGCGCGATCAAAGAAAACTGAATGAAACAATAGAAAAATAGTTCCCAATTTAGTTCGAAATCTAATCTTTCGGACATCATTTAGTTTGGTCTGATGGGATGTATACAACGTGAGTTATATATTACTAAAGCCACCTATTTGAAAAATAATGAATTTCGTTTTACAACAGCTAATATTATTTTGTAGTTGGCACAAGCAAAGCGGTATACTTTCATGTGGAACGGGCAAAGGAGGGTAGGATATATTCGCAGAGTTGGAAAACCTTACGCTTAATTTCTAAGGAAGAAGCTAAAAACCAAAGCCTTCGTTAACTAAAACGTTGTCCGAATTGTCTTAATATTTGTGCAACGATGTACATACATTGACACTATTTTAGCCGGCGTCTAAGTCAATCTATAATTGGTCAAATTCAATCCTAAAATTACACGCTTTTGTTAAGGCAACAGTCTAGTCGAGTGAACAGAACGACTACTTTAGACGTCACAGAGGCGAGGAACACATATAATCCGCCGCCTTCGTCAAGCTGAAACATTTTGTGTACGATTCAGGTGAAAAAACAACTTACTCAGAAACAGATTGAAGTACTTCTGAACGTACTCCTCGAACACATCCTGTGAGATCTGATCAGCAAGAAAGACGTTGTGCACAAGTGTTGCAAAGCTGAGAATGGCCGCCTGTCTCACATCCGGTCGGTCGGGACCTGAAAAGAAAAAAAAAGCACATCAGAGCATCCGACGTCATTAGCAATCCGTTAACAACTTACCTAGAGTCAAAAACGACTCACAACCCTTGACCACTTCTCTGGACATCTCAAAAATATGAAACGGCATCGAAATCAACAGCTGAACCGCAGTCGTCGACTTGATTTGCTTCTCCATTACCAGGTCCTTGGTAAGGAACACGGATGCCTTGGTGCCGATGCGGGGAATTATTTCGTAAAAAATATTGCGTATGGTCTCCTGACGGTATGATGTGCCAATATCCACGTCGGTGTAGAGCTTCTTCAGCGATTCGAAGTCCATTTGGGAAAGAACTTTTATTATATCCGACAGGGTGCTGTCGTACGGTTCGCCGAACTTCAAATCGGAGTTCTCCAGGCCCTCGGCCAGGCTATTAAGCATTTCTGATGCAGTCGTTATTAATGCTTCCTGCAACTGTGCATGCCTGCCACCAGTTGGATCATTCGAGTCCAGTGGGAGCAGTTCTAGGCCGGATAGTGCCGGTGCCATGGCTGTTTCGATATCGATGGCGTTGTCGATGGTGGTTTCGTTTAGGAAGTTCAACAGAAGCCTATTACCATGCAGGGATTTAGGGAGAGGAAAGAGAAGATTTTCAACAACTTAAATTCTATTGTACGAGCAGTGCAATGGAATGGTCGGGGATGGGTGTACTTGGATGTATTTGGGTGTGGAAGTGGAGTTAATCAATGCGATTCTCTCTTACTCTGAGTTAATGTACTGCGCCTCGCCGGTCGACTCGAACGTGTGGATGAGCGTGGTGCCCTTCACATGGGCCATACTGAGGAAGTACTGTGTATCTGGATGCGGAAGCAGCCCGTAAACGGCCTCGTTTCCAATTATAACGCTCTTTTGGAAATCAAACTCGCACAAGTTGGGCGGCACATTACTGCGGGTTATGTGCACTGCCTCCGAGTATGGGGTACAGGTCTTTAGCTCTGGTGTCTTACGGATCGATATGTAGTTGGTCTTGTTCGACACAAAGTACTCGGTTTTGCATTTGCCATGGATTCCAGTCTGTTCGAAGATTATTGGTTACAATTTGAATTGTTTACTTACTGAGTTACCTTTGGTTACCTCATCAACAACGAAGGCTCCAATGGACTTGATTTGAAATTGCAGCGTCGATGCAAT
This sequence comes from Eristalis pertinax, assembly GCA_907269125.1. NCBI lineage: Eukaryota > Metazoa > Arthropoda > Insecta > Diptera > Syrphidae > Eristalis > Eristalis pertinax. The sequence goes on from OU026145.1 coordinate 122,428,498, forward strand.
GGCTCTTTTGAAATTCGTCGACCAAATCGGATCGCTGTCTTTGAATTGCAAATGCGATATAGTGCCATTTGGGGTGAGGACGATTTTGAAGGGCTTGTAAGGCGGGTACATTTCTTTGTTTTGTAGGAACTTTTCACCGGAATTGTTCAGTCGTACTTCATCGATGGATAGCTGGAATTAGAGCAATTGAAAATCAATAGGGTTCTGTTGAGGTCTGATAAGAAGAGAGTGTTTAGTTTTGTAGGAAAGTCTATCAACAGAATCACAGATGGGGAATGCTTTTGAATGAAATGATCGGAGTTCAGTTAAAATAGTTTCATTTTATGTACCGACAAATTGGTCAACAGCTTTGGGAAGCAAGGCGTTACTGATTGTAGGGGCTCGTTGTATTTCAGAGCTGACGTTGATGAGAAGAGTGTTGGTAGTTTAACTAACGAAAAATCATTAAAAATAGAATCAATGGTAAAGAAAATGAGTTCTAGACCAGTTAAGCGTGTAGTTCATCTGGAAAACAATCGAGGCAATTAAGGATAGTCCCGAAGGTGTCGTTACACCATCGTCATACAAGCCTATATTGATATTAAGAGGTCTTTCGACAATACGTGCTGTGTGGACTTAACTTAACTCATTCTACTTGGACATCTCCGAATGCAGGATAAGTGGACAGATTTGGATCATATACCTTTCACGTCTCGAAGTCGCACAAGCTACCTCCACAGTAGACGATGATTGACTCTCAGACATGTAGGTGTAATCTACACATCTCCCCGCGTCTTTGGGTTTAAGCCACAGCTACCACGATACTTCCACTTGGGGGCCAACCTCAAGCGATCATGCTGAAAATTATGCGTGTCTCATGGGCTTTCCAAATCTCCCGTGGCATCATACAATAGCCTCTGACCAGTGGGATGGCATAAGATCCCAGGACTGGCCGCACGTGTTATAAAGACATATCGTTTTGCTTGTACCAAATATCTGATTGAGATATGGCACCGTCCACTTATTCCCTTGTTTGTGAGCATATATCGGCACAGGAGTAGGGGCGTTTCCTAAGACCTGTAGCTTTTAGCTAAGGAGTTTAGTCGTCTCTTATGACAGGCATGCCTTACCCCGGGTATATTCTAACCCCTATCCGAAGGGGGACCATGCAGTACAGTTAATATATTATCGCATCCTAAGGGCGACTGTCCCGGGGGGTTCTATTCCACCTTTTTGTATAGACATATTTCTAAGCTGACGCGTTAGACATGATACTAACAAAAAGTCAAATTTGATATGGAAAGCGAAGCTGTTCTTGAACCGAGTTTCCGAAGCGCTATTGCGTGCTCACAAAGCTTCCTCCTCCGCTAGGAGTATCCCAACAACTGTCAGGTAGGACCTATGTATGTTTAGAGTAGAACATATGTGGATTTGTTTTCTTTACTTTTCGGCATCATTTATAATTTAACCTACATTCTACCAAGCAGCAAGACACGACTAATTCTAGTAAGTCTCGGACTGCCACCTACAGCTGTAAAAGACGAGTAGACAAAATCAAAACAGGTCCGGTAAATGGAGCAGACTGTTTGTTTTTCTTTTTCTGATATCAAAAACATGTTTTCACATATTTTAGATATTTTGTAAGGCACAGATTATCTGACGTTTCCGTCAGACTTGAATGAAATTTAATTTCTGAAATTCAAGCCCAAAGTCAAACAAAGCGTGGTGCGGAGCTTGTAAAAACGACTCTCCTTTTATTTTGCGACCCCTCCGATTCCATCAGGACCGCTTGACAGACTCAGGTTTTGTTCTAGCGTTAGTTCCGCTTGGGCATAACTCATGAAGAGCTAGATGCGATGGCGGATCGGAGATCTCACCTGCGGGCTTTGTTCCAGCGATCCCTTTAATGGATTATGCAGGTCACTAAAGATGATGACGATGATGAGTATACCACTGGAAAATGTAGGAAAGTGCCACATTTTGTAGTGAATGGTTGCTAAATTATAATCAGCACATGGAAAATAGAAACAGTCTTGTACTGTCTCCCTTAATTAACGGCGTTCAGGGGCTTTGTGGTGGGTTGGTTTCATTAGGAATAACTTTCGCAGTTCCTCCTCTTCTCAGTTAGGGACGAGGATTCTTCTTCTTCCTTCTTCCAGTATATTTTTTGATAAATTACTGTTTGCCAGCGTAGGCATTATGTTTATTGTATTTGTATTTACTTTAGGTTTGTTAGTATTCATTCAAAGTCAAATGTTGTGTTGTTTTTAATTGTGGTCCCACGAGTAAGGCCGGAAAACATTTTCCACCCGTGTAGAGCCACCATGTGTAGGTAAGGCTGAATACAACAGACCCTCGCCAAGGCGTCGGAAATTTAAAAGCAATGTACTCGTAGTATTGACGTTATGTACGTTATAACGTTAAAAATTCAAAAGATTGGAAAACTATGGATTAGAATCCAGGTAAGCTATGTACAAAATGAGTCTCCTTATTTTTCGTGTCGCGGTACAGTTCGGAGTGACCAAGAAACCTCTTCAGCAGTGTTGGTACTTAAAAGGCCATTGACTTAAGTAAGCTTATGATTATATTAAGAATCAAACGGAAAGTAGCTAGAAGCATCGACACATTTTAAAGAGTCACGATTTTTTCTAAGAACATAAGCAAAATTTAAATATCAACGGACATTTGTGTATGCACTTAGAAAGCGATTAATTTCGTTCCCACATAAGTAAGGAATCGTGAACCAACACAAAGAAAGTGAACGAAGTGGTCAACGAAGGTGAATGAAGTAGTCACTTTCGTCACGAGGTGTCATTTCTGTATATTCGCTCCATTGCTTTAGTTAATCATTGTCTACGTACGCTTTGTGCCAAATTTAAAAAAAATGTTTTGTTATTGAAATTCTAAGGGATTCATGGCAGCATTTCCCAGTTCCACCTTTATGTCTAATCACATAAAATTGTTCTGGTAGAAGGAGAAAATGAACATAAAGATGCGTAAAGAGACGTCACGACATGGGAAGAAAAGGAAAATCGAGGACGGATCTCCTACTTTGGAGAGTCGATCGGGAGGTAGAATTGTGGTAAAGTCTCAACACTGCCCTCCAGCTAGCACGATATTTTCTGGCTGTATCCAGTTTTGCACACCAAACTCATTTATCCTTCTCCAATTGTGAAGTCCTCTTTAAACGAATGCATACTCTGTGGGATTGTCCACCTGGCACTGAATGGAGCTTAAATTAATTGATGAGCAGGAACAGTTTCCTACGTGTTTGTTAATTTCCGAATATATCAATCAAAACCTGGTTTCTACAGTTAATTTAGTTTTGGTTGTATCCACTGTTGCTCTGCATTTTCTTTTAGCATTTCCAACCCCTTACTCTGTATGCATCGAAGCATATTGTGCATGTGCCTTGACTTGTACGCTATGTGTCTAGCGTCAAGTCATTTCATGGATCAACCTCTTTCGAGTCACTGAGAATGCTCAGACGACTCACTTCGCCATTCGGGTATGCATAACTGTGGGTCTCTTCCGCTCGTTGGAGGATAATTGCAAGGCTCCTGTAGAAGATAGGTCCAGGTTTTCAGCACGGAATCTGACACAAGTTTAGTTTTTAAAGGGCATCTAACATCAATCATCAGAAAGTACGACTGTCAGGAAAAACTATCATCATCGTAATCCACGCACGAGAGATGTCCAGGCCACTCGATCCTCCGCCAACGGCTCTAACCCATTATTAGTTATGCCCAAGCGCAACCAGGCGAGTTTTTGGACTTGATCCAACCACGTTCTGGTTCTGCCAAGCTGTCGCCTACCTGATGGAATCGCATTCACAGAACTAAAGGTTACCTCTGCTTTGACGATGACAACAATCTCTAGTCTAGCAGTCCCGTATGTGCATACGCCTTTCAACTCCATAAGGAAGAAACTAGAGGACGAAGCCCTAGATAGATCCAGAGCTCAATGGCTTGGTCTGAGTATTGCAGCAACGGCGAAGGCTATGTGGCGGGCGCTGAACAAAAAGAGATCAAATCATTGATCGGTTTTAGTCGCAAGAATATACGCATGCTAATAGGAGTTCTTACTGGGCAATGTGCCATATGTACACATGCAATGCATCAACTTATCGCATAAAGATTTTTCTAGCCTTAGAAAAGAAAAGGAGACAGTTCCTAGGAAAGCACTTCTTCGTAGATCTGTAGATCTAAAGCCTTGTTGAACTGAAAAAATCTCTCAAGTTTTAGGAGTGAAGTAGGTCTCACGGTGGTAAACAAGGGCACAATGGACACAACGCGTTGGTTGCCAGGTCTACAGGACACTCAAATACGTAGCTACGATGACAACAGTGAGTGATGTAGATGCTAAACCTACAGCTCAAGTGGTCGCTTGATTAAATAAAGCCTATGATTACCTCGAAGGAAAGAGCCAACAGAAGAAATAGAAAGTGAGTAATTGTTCGATCGTTTTGGCAGTCAGCAATGGTCCAGATCACACGATTCAATGCCGGTGAGCTTTGAAAAGTCGTGGAGCCACTTCCCATTCTATACATGGCACTATACTGTATGCAATATGAATCAAATGACCGAGTCAATCAAATGCGTGCTTTTGTACAGCACATGATTGTTAATGATCGTCTGTTTCTCTGACATGATCCAAGTTGTTCGTGGAAAATTAAAAACACAAAAATGCATAGTTTCATGCGTCCTTTTTTTCAAACACACTCTACCCTGTAATCAGGCATCCTTAGAAATGGAAAAATAGACCATCCGAAGGCATTCAATCTTGACTCCATTGATTCATTCATTTACAAATGATTTTCAGTTGCCTTCCAGCAATTAATCAATTTGCATAAATTCGTGCCGAGTAAACAGCACAACAGCCCAGTTCTGCTCCTAGTCACCTCTCGCATCTGTTGTCAGCCTGTCGGCCAACTAACGTACGTACGTGTGGGGAGATCTTAAGAGAAAAATTATGAAAATTTCAATTGAGCAAGTGTTAAATGAATTAACCTTTCTTCGCATGAATGAATTGTTATGACGGGTCGCCACTGATACGACCGGACTTCATTATCAGAATCTCTGGACACGACAACACACTCGTACTGCGAATCTCAGCTGCTGTGACTGTATGCCTACGTCATCGGTGTAAAGTGAAAACGGTGACATAGGACCAGAGACCATCGTATTGGTGTTGGTCACTTCCACAGCGGTATCTGCTGATAGTCCTTATCACAGTGAATGCCATTTTAAGGCGTACGCCTAATTGGCAGGTGGAGCGGTCTCAATGTCCGTTCATTCATTGAATGGTTTCGTTCTGTGAAATCATTCAGCGACATTTGCTTATCAGTCTCACAAAATAAGAGGAACAAGAAGCAATACGATGGAAAGATTTTTGCAAAACTAATGCCAAACATGGGTTTGTTGTTAAGCGCGAATTTTAATCGCCTTCCAAGCGCGTTTTATCTCAACCGGATGATTACTGGAATGTTGCGGAGAAGATTGTTTCCTCTATGGGCAGAGGGCTGGGAATGTCTTTCTGTGACACTTTGCCTTTTGCTCTGATATTTGGTCATGTAGGGAGAGATAGTTGTTTATCTTGCTAATAGAATTGGAAACAGAAAATAGAGGAAATAACAAGGGTTTTGATAAAGGATATCCATTTGAGGAAATGTTACAATGAAACATTTGCCGCAGCTAAAGTCAGTCAGCGAACGGGTGTGATTGCGATTTGAGAGAGGCGGTGCCGTAAATTCATATCAACATGTAGTCGTTAATCGAACCTAGATACACAGCAAAGGAGGCAGTCCAAATTTAAAGAATTAATTTGGGTGTTTGATCGTTCTTCTACGTTTGCATTCATAAGTCGATAAGTTAGTGACTTGGAAATTAATGCCTTATTTCATTCGCGCGACGGGTGGTGGTTCTGCAAAATAGGCATTTGTTGCACCCTTTTTTGCCTCTTTGGAGTACGTTCGCCAGCTGAACTCCACTGGTTGCTTCATTTCTGGAGCGTAGTGGTGTTGCAGGATGCATCAATTGTCAGAAAGCATCATAAAAAGTCGTTGAAAATGCCCTTTAAGAGTTTCAAATTTTGTTTTGAAATCTTAGCCTGAATACATATTTGGAGCACCATCCACAAAACGCGGCACCCATCTTGTCCAAATAGTCATGCAGGATTTGAATGACGATACCTAAAGTTGCTCCATTGCTTAGATATCTCAAAATGTACACGAACACGATTGTCCAACACAATATCCTCTGTTTTGTCAACCATTTCTTCCGTTTTGACGTCGTTTGAACGAACTGCAACCAAGTTCAGTGAACCACTTGTGCACCATTCTATGCGAGAGAGTAAAGTCTCCATAGTATTTTCTAGCTTACAGTGACTTTAATGGTCTTTCACTCAATTTTTTTCCACGTCCCACAAGTCTCACAAGCCAAAGTCTTGTCTACGTCCAGAAGGAAACAAAGATGGCCGAAAAGAAGCAATCCGGGGGCCATCTTCTATCAAAGTCACTGACTTATCAATCAGTCCTCGTTGGTTGTTGTCGTTGGTATACAATGGAAAACAAGTCTTGCAGTAGTGCAAAATACATAAAAATCGGTCATAACAACTAACACAACTTTTTTAATTATCAAATTGTTTTAAAGTTCTTTAGCTCCTATGAATAAGTTTGTTTGTACGAAGTCAATCAGTTGAGTGATAACGAAGGGAAGAAGGAATGGAAACACGATTGACGACTGTTCGTAAACAATGCCACCTTTTCAATAAACAGCAATGATTATGCATTGAACTGAAATTTTATCAAGGCTACCTTCAAGGATTCAATCAACAGCTGCAGCAGAAGACCGCCAACAAACAATTTTTTTATGTTTTCAAGAAATATAAGACATGAAAGAGTTATTGAAAAACTTGTTATTCTTCTGATTTATGTATGTTCTGGAGTCAACAAATAAATCTGCGAAGATCTCAGTCACTGTAACATCTGTCTAAATAATTAAACGGAAGTTACAATCTGAATGTTTGAACAATCACTTGTGCAGAAACTGCAGGTTCTACGAAGCAGGTTGAATTCATCAAAATACTGAACACATTCATCAGTAGAAAATTCGAGTGAAGTACTTTTCGTACCATTTTCTTATTAATGCCCCGTTTCAGAGTGAATGTTTAGACATACATAAGTTCAGTTGAATCTTAAAACGAATTCGTCCGGTTTCACAGTGAAATCTGAACTTCAGTTCAGTTGAACTTAGTTTGCGTTATATCAACAGCTTCCATTTGGTGCATGAATTTACTGCAAATTACATGGTTCTACGATGTATTTTCTTTCCTTTGTAATTTTAGAAGGTCTTTGGTACAGTATTTTGTTGCGCATCTTTGCTGTATTAGGAATACGAAGATTTCGATAATCAGCCATCACAAGCGACCTTAGACAAGTCCAACCCTGATTTTGTCCAGTAAAAGACACAAAAATAAAGGAAATAAGTCTTAACAAACTAGTCGCTTTGCAATAAAATGAGAAAGTAAGTTCTCATCAGATGTCAAAAATAGAAAAAATACGACAAAGTGCAATGGAAGGAATAATCTGCGAATCCAAAAAGGTAGCTTCTGAATGGACTCCCTTACAGAATATCAGATGTCTTGAAAACACAATGCGAAAACTTGGAAAGAAGAGCAAAACAAAATAGAGGTGAGGTGAAGGTGGAGTGAATTTTAAACGGCAGTGTATTCTCGCTTAGCTTATGGTACAAATTAAGCCAAAATTGGAGTTTAAAGTTCCGCTTTGAAACTGGAAGATGGTTTTGACAAGTTGTCAAGAACGCTTTGTTTTCCCTATACTACGGTTCTACATCAGCGACGTGGCCTAGTCCATATTTATAAATGCCAAACCAAATTGTAGTGATAGCCAGAGTTGATTTGGTACCAGTACATTGCATGTGTGATACATTACAATGTAGTAACTTTTGTGAATAAACTTCCACTTTCCAACTGAACATGTGTACAGTAGTCTAATTTTGGTTGAAGACAATCTGAAATACAACCCTTTTAATCTCAAAGTTCTTGTTTGATTAGCTCTCACAGCTTGTGGAATAATTGGCACATATGTAGGTACTTCTTCACGGATCAGTCAGAGATGAGACTGATCCTGATAATAATATAATGCACTTAATAATATAATATAATATGCTACAGCCCGTAGAGGGCCAAGGCCTAGCTTCTCAGCAACCACTCCTGTTGTGCGTGCTATTGTTATATCACGAATGGAAGGGACATACAGTTTTATGCAGACTCCGAACGGCCAAGTTTGAGAAGCTTTTTCTAGACAGTCATACTCTTTGAGCATTGTCAGAGACTGGAAAGAGGTGGGGCCGTGAAAAGTATTTCTTGTCGTACCAGGAACCGAACCTAGACAGGTAGGTCCAAGTGCGTAGGAGTCGACGCACATACCCACAACGCCACGGGCCACCACTTAACCTGATACAAGAAAACAATTTCTACATATCTTGCTCCTTAGAATTAGTTTGACAATGTTTTACTCAACATTTTAACGAATCAATCGGAACATACAATTTATATGACTTTATTCACACAAGCGTGCGTAAATATGAAACAACGTTCGGTGATTCGTGAATCACTGTCAAAAATCCTTGAATAACCGTCAAGATATGTGTGATTTTCCGTCAAATTCGTCGGTAGACAAGGTGTGAAGTCTGATCTATCTTTAGTAGTTGATTTCTGCCTGAAATGAGAAGATACTTAGCTGACTACCGAAAATAAATGTCTTCACATGTCCTTGTACGATTCACCAAAATGACAAAGAAAAGTCAGACACAATTCTTACATGTTGTAATTTTGTTCACAAGTTTCCATTTTTGCACTGCTTTTGTTTTGATTTAATGTTTTAGTGCGCATTCAGATTCGTGCTAGTATACAACTCCAAGAATGAAGAGCAGGCAAATAAAATATGACCGAGTTCACATAAATTCCAAGGCTTAACGCCTGCATCATGGTGTTGATTGTAAGGATTGACAGTGACTTAAAATATGTTTTAATTGAATGGTAGTTTTAGTTTGATGTTGATCCGCGGGGATATACAAAGTATATACAAAACAAATTTCTCGTCTGCAGTCCATTCACCAAAGACAAGATTCATATATAGCGAGCAGTTGTTGTTAGCAAAAGTGTTGACACTTCTAAATAAACGAACTCAATTATACACCCTTAAAAAAGTGGCTGACTATAGTTTAAGGGATATTAACAATTATAGTGTCTAGTAAATTTAGACACTATAATTGTTAATATCAGAAAGCAGATTTCTAGCCAAATCAACGCACGTTTCATTTGTTGACAATGGTGAGGAACTGCCAGTTCACATTATCTCGGCTTCAATTAAAACAAAGCAAGTGCCAGCGACTGGTTTAGTTTATCCACTGTTTTTCCAAATGTTCGTAGATATAAATATTTAGTTGTGGTAGTGTCACATTGCGATGATCAGATTAGTTAGACATAGCTGCTGGGACAAACTATGACCTGACGCCGTTGACACAAATATTTATCGAACATCATTTTCAAATTTTTTTGACGTGCATGACAAATTCTCATGCTGTAAACGCATACACATATGCTCTACTAGAAAACTAACTCAAGTGGTGCTCAAATTTCTTCAATTTAGAATAGAAAATGGCTGAAGGAAAATACACTTAATAATATATTTCATTATCGAATTTATTTATTCAACGACGTCCCTGTACGGAATGCATCTCCCGTGCCTTAAATTCAATTAAAAATTAATCCCGACGGTGACTCATAGTTTACAACGTCGACGGGAGTTCAATATTCGAAGCTAAATATAGTTTGTATCGAAAGAATGCCAACTTTAATTTCTTCTTCCCTTTCCCCCTTTTCACCGAGTTAACGCATAGTACTTGTCCATGGCCTTTTAACAGGAATTTTGTAAACTATGATGGCGAGGCATTCTTAACTCAATTCTCGGATAACATTCAATCCACAAGCAGCATGAACAATTCGAGTGTTATGAGTTGAGCTCAGAGAATTCGTATGCTCCTCCTTCTAGAGTCAAGCGAAAAGTATATACTGATGGTAATCATTCGAAAAATGTATGTAAATTTTCATTTCTTTAGACTTTGAATTCCGAAATGATTTATTTACTGTGTGTCCTTAACATTCACTAATTTCAAATCAGTTGTGTCGTTAAATTAATTTCAGTCAGCTGGCACACAAAAAACTCTCAATTCGCAAGAAAATCCCTCAATTTGTAAGGGAAGTGTCAGCTAAAAAGCGCTCTCGCACTGATTTATTCGAAGATGTCCGACAATCATTACAAGATTGCTAGAAATTGCTAGAAAGCGAGCTCTTACGTTTTATAACATTCTTCTCATTTCTCACAAAAAAGCATATAAATTACTTGTGTCGAAAGACAACGCTGGAAGCAACGCTCTATTTTATTTCAGCCGTTATGGTACTGCTAGTTTGTGTACCGCCGAAACTACGCATATACAACCTCAGTCAGATCGACTCTTGAAGTGACCGCTATTCGTAATCAATTCAAAAACTACCACCAATTCGAGATAAATGCAAAAACTTAAGTCATTTTCAATTCTGCAAAAAAAAAATTGTGACCTGAAACACCACTATCTCAAAGTATGTTCAACTATCTCAAAGAAAGACAACCAAACCAATGATAGTTGTCGTATCCCAGTTTCCGGAGAAGGTAAGGAAGAGTGAAGATCGAGAGTAGTGTATTGGCTTGGCCTTTATTTGAATAATTGGGAGCTGCATCTAGATGGCTGGACGTTCACACGCTTGGAATGTTGGCCGATTGAAAAAGTGTTCTATTAGACGCTGAGAGATTCAGTGCTCCGTGAAGAATATGGAATGAAAGATGGATTGGTCTTGATTCTTCTGATTATGGGAATGATGGCGAAATTGTATGCAGGCCGTAACAATGTGACAATAAGATTTGTTTCACAGAAAAACAAATCAACATCGACTTAATTCCTAGAAAAAAAAATTAAAAAAACAAGAAAGAAGAAAACAAACTTACAGCTGCAGCTAAGGTTGATTGACTCTGTCTCTGTAGCGTCAATTTTCCACGAACGATCCAACCGGATGAAGGCGGCGCCGGATGTTCATCGTCCTGCGGCGCCTTCGCCCCAACCGCTACGCTACCCTCGTACTCATAGAGCATTTGTTTTTTAACTCCAATAATATTAAATGTGCTTCCAACATCGATAATTAACAAAAAATCTGCACCGAAAAGAAAATAATCGAGAAACAGAAATGAAACAAAAAAAAAAAGCATTAATACACTGATATCCCGGGGAATTAGACTCAGAGAGCGGCGGAGCGAGAGATAGAGAGGAAGGTTGAATGAGTGAGTGAATGGAAAAGAGAGAGAAAGAGAGGCAGAGGATGAGATGAGAAATATGAAGAATCTTTTCGAAATGAATCTCGGACTTTATTTCGTTTACACACATCCCAAGCGGACGCTTATCGAGACATATGCTAGAGAGTAGAGAGTAACTACACTCCTGCTGATAAGCGCTATCGAATGACCACCAAACGAATGTGAAAACGCGAACGAAACAACATTCCGGGGAGATGGATGAATTTCAACATCAACAAAACCATCGTCGAATGGTTTAAATTTAGATCTGACGTCATTGCACTTTGAAAGGATACTCTCTCTCTTTCTCATTGATCTTCGATAGGATAAGGGACAATCGATTGACACGTACAAACTAATACTGAACACTTGAGACGCTTCCTCATTTTGGCGGCCATCACAGCTCTCCTTCGCAAGGAATCGCAGGCTATCGACCGACGATCAAGGGATTATATAAAAATTATTACTCGATAACACTGATAAGGATATATCGGACACTCGCGAACAAGCAACACGTCAGAGCGAAACAGACTAGACAGACTCGCTGTGCAAGGGGGAGACAGACAGAACGTGGGTGCCAAAACGGGAGAGAGAACAAGAACCGCGCCGCGATATTGCAGAAATAATTCACAACTTGTCCGCGATCCTCGACGTACGCGATCAAAACTGAGACTGGGAATGTTAATTGGCCGTCAAGTTAAATTTGATTCCAAGATCAAGTGGTAGCAATCGACGTCGCCAGAGACCGACTCATTGTGGCGGCGCGGCGGTCGGAGTCAGTCTTCACCACCGCTGCCATCGCTACCCCGCTGTCATTGGTCGCTGGTCACCGCGCCGCGCCATTCAACACAGCAACGCTCTGGGCGAACTGATAAGGGAAGAGAGCGTATGTTGAAACGCTATCGAGGCTCGATTTTCACCACACTCTGTACCAGGGTGGCTGTGCTTTCTCTTGCTGTCTCGAGTGAGAATGCATGCACACTGGTGAATTGTGCCCCAGTTGACAGGTGCAAGACCTCTGTGTGTCCGACTGGAAGGGTGCATCAGCTTGCTTATGTAAGCAATTGAGATGCTCACTGCCTCACTGGGCTGCTATTGTTGTGGAGGAGATGACTTCAATTCAATTGAGCAAAAAGATCAATTTAGAGCGTCAGCGACGAGCGAAATTGTGCGACTTCCGAGGCGAACCGATTAAGAGTGCATTCGAGAAAAGAGTTATTGACTGTGCCACATGGGGCGTTGTCGCAATACGTCGCGGGTCATGCAGTCAAGTAGGGTGTGAAGGGAGGGGATTGTGTTAAGTGGAAGTTGCATTGATTTAAGCGGTAGGTGTGAGTAGTTGATGCTGTGAAGTGAATTGGTCACTTTCATCGAATTTAGGAAAATGCTGCGTCAGTGGTGTATCATCTATGGATTGGTTTACAATTGGTATAAAAATAGGACGTGTATAGTCAGTTATTTACGTATGGGTTGCCATAAGGCTCTGTTCAGAGACCGTTGCTGTTTAGAACAACAACCAACTGCATGATATGTGTATTTGTTTATTTCAATCGGCTCTTGTTTGGGAATATGGCATTTACAGACAGTGCACAGTGAATAAAGCTATGTAATTACAGGATGACAAGGGATGAACGATGGGAAATGACCAACAACTGTGTGAGACATGAAATCGATTTTTGATTGATTTTGAAGCTATTCATGTCATTACGTATGTATAATTCAAATAACCGTCTCGGCTTCGCTGGTAGTGGCCCAAGTGGTGGGTCCAACTTTTGGTGAGTCGACGCAATATTTTCGGCGTTATTTCGGCAATAGCGTCTCAAATGTTGGACTCTAGCTCGTCCAAAGTGCTGGGGTTGTTGGCGTAGACTAAGGACTTGACGTAGCCAGAGAGAAAATAATCGGGTGGTTTCGGTAAGTCGTCTATTTATTGGTGAACGATCGCCGTGAGATGACCCAGACGCAACATTTCCTTTTGGAGCGTTAAGTCGCTTGTACAGGTCGTCTTGTTGGAACCACAACTCGGATATATGGAAGTTGCGAAGGTCAACATCGCTCTATAGATGAGAGCATTGACCGTAACGGTGTCTTCATTTCGAAAGGAATTGGGTTGACTCTATGGTGATGCCCAATTTGGCAGATCGGCCCCGAATGGACATTTTTGATTCTCCTTCTATACTTCCCGCTACGGTGGCTATGTTTTTTTTCTTTCACAACAATCTCTATCTGGTTGGTGGGTTAATGTTCAAAAGGGTGTACGCACGCTCAAATCTATTCCAATGAGCGAGGAAGTAACTTTGATAGCTGCTGAAACTGAAACACAACAATTAGCTTTGAGGGCCGCTGTGGTTTGAGGATTATTCGCATAGACCTGCGACTTCAGAAAACCCTACAAAAATAGTCTACCAAATTCAAATCGAGAGATGACCATGCTCCCGAATTGCTTGTGAAGAATTTCCTATGTGGCGTAAGGTGTGTGTCGCGTTGCGCCGTCTTGTTGAAACCACTTTTCGTTGGTGTCCATATCATCCAATTCAGGCCAAAAGAAGTTGGTAATAATAGACCTAAAGCGCTCGCCGGTGACGATGACGCCCTGGCCAACTTTTCTCCAAAAGCCACACCAAACAGTGACTTTCTCGGGATGCATTGGACGCTCTTGGATCGCATTTTGGATTGGTATCGTCTTAAATTCGACTTTGTTTGTTGAGGTACCCATTCATCCAGAACCTAGGACGATTATGGCGACCGTAAAATGGGCGATGCGCACGGAACATTACCCGAACAGAGCACCCATTTTGATAAAACAAGTTTATCATTTGCACGTATTGTTGAATGTCATGTCCATTCACCATTCATTTTCTTATTTCAGTAATTCAGAATAAACACTTTAATACTAGACAAAAATGCTTAAAACTGGTTGAACGAACAGTGTTACTACTTCTAACTTATTGGCCCTCGGAGGGCACTCTAAGCTAAACTTAATCTTAAGCTACGTCTTTTGACTTAACCTAACAATGTATATGTATATAAGTAAATGAATTTATCTGTACAAATTAAGATAAAGAAATTTTGCAAAAAACTTAATATCCGAACTGGTTCTTGCTATAACTTATATACTAACTTACATACTACCTTCAAATAAACATACATCGAACCTCTCGTCCTTGATACAGTCGTACTGAACCGGAGGAGACCCTGCTCAAGTAGTTGTGAGACGGAACGGTCGTGGTTGAGCCGCCTATCCACAGTTGAATGGGCGATGTGAAAGATGAGCGGTACCGCATTTATGTCTTGTAACAGACCGTACATGTCTAAATGGAGAAAAGCTTCTGTGAGGACGAAGCCGTTGTGACGTCCCCTTTCGTAGTATTGAGGATTGGGGTAATAAACCCCAGAGATCAAGCTATTGATCGAGTTTATCGCTCTGGCAGTATGGCCTCGAATCATCTTTACCATGAAATTGTCCACTCGTATAGGGTTCGCCTTGTTGTGTAAGACCTCATTGGAGTAGAATTTTCTGTACTGGGACTCTGGTGTTCTGTTAAGGCGAAGCCAAGCCTTAAGACAATCTTGTCCATCAGGCTTGCACTCACGTTGAACCACACGGGACAGCCATAGGTGAGTATTGGCCGGATGAGGGCCATGTAGCAGATTACCTACACCCTCGCATCAAGTTGGTTGTTGTAAAACAGAATCTTTGTAGGAGTGAAAGCTCCTCGGGCTCCCTAGGTATCTGACTACAGTTCCTCGCGCCAGTGGTTGCCCGTGTAGCCCAACAATAGAGAACTTTCGCCAATTCTTTTTCGTATTCGCCGAAGCCTTATACAACGGGGTCCTGAATAGTGTGGTTTGCGATATCTGGAAGTTGATATTTAACTCCCAGTCATCGCAACTTTTCATGAATGAGTCGAAGTCACTCTGCGCGAGTGTAGTGGTGTCCTCATCTCTTTAAATGATCTGTACACGATCAAGACGTCGGCGTACACAATTACATGAGGAAGAGGACTTATCAGATCGCTCAAGAAAATGTTCGGCGAATATGTTTAACTTCAAATATACCTGTAGCGATCACGTCGCCATTCCTGACGACGAACCTCCTACCTGTAAGCATGTTACACAGTAGGTACAGTAGTGGTTTACTAATGCCTAGCCCAATGAGCTTGTAAACAAGTTAAACCATACGGAGTCGAAGGCCGTCTACAGGTCAATCAGGCAGGCACCAGTACATTGTTTTTGGCTCTTTGAACGCTATGTACGTCCATGATGATATGCCAGAATAGACTGGATGAATGACAGCCAATTTGACATATATCTTCAACAATATGGCCGCTATCAACTGTCACTGTTCGGAAGTCCCTAATGGACGACACTTTTCTTGTGCCTTGTGCCATCCATGGTTACCTTGTGCCCTTTTGTGGCGGGGTAGATGACATAATTATAGCATTAGTTAAACCACACTCCTGCTCTCGTCTTTCTTATTTTTGATTGCTGAACAATACACTGCTCGAAAAATGGCGGCCTTTTGGAAACTTTGTGAAAGTCCTAAGTATGTTTCACTTCTTTATGTTAAAACATATCAAATGTGTTTCTTAGAGAAAACCCGACGCAGTTCCCGTCTAGATCGTGATGTACTTAAAAGTGTGTCGCTAACTTAAAGATCTGGCACCACTTTCCCAGCTGGAGAAAGTCAACGCATTCACAATGAAGGTTCGTTGTTTTGAACCCAGCTAAATATACTAGACACTCTACCGTACCGCCACCACTTATCTCCACTCAATGACTATCATCAGTGATTAAAACTGTCATGCAAAGCTTCTCAAACTTCGCCGTTCGGAATCCGCATAAAAACATTGCTCATTGTTTAATTCTTTTAAATTGTTCACACAGTGGAAGTGGTTGTTGTCGAAACTAGTCCCAACTCAGCCTCAAATTGTAGAAGATTAAGAAGTGAATTTACGAGGGTTTGGTTTGATCAACAAGCCATGCCACAGCACAGCCGCGAACCATCTGTGTTCGCCATCACATCACAGCTCAACGTAATCTCGCTTTCGAAATAAAATACACATCCGTTGCAATCTAAAGAAAAATAAAAAACACCCACGTTCCTGAATAAAATTTTGTTCAGACGCTGCAAGCATTTCCCAATCCAATCAACAATCGATATTTTTTGTTTCTTTCATTTCCTCAAAGCTCTCACAGTCTAAAGTGGTTCCATAGTAATTAGACTTCCAGCCTCAAGTCGAACAAAAAAGAGCATTAAATATTCCATTGAGGCTGTAAAAAAATACCCTCTTCGGTCACCGTTGCCACTGTATATCCCACCGACCCACCGACCATCACCGATACTTCGGTAAGCTTCCCGGGCCTAATGGACTATTGATGAAGAGCCGAGATTCTAAAATAACCAAAATAACGGTCATGCATATTTTATGCGCGAGAACATCTTAAGAAAAACTCAAATCAGCTTTCAATGGTTAATTGGAAGTCGCAGAAATGCTAATCGAAATCAATTATTCCTGTACCCCAGAGCCATTGAATCTCATTTAAGTTACAGCGGCGCCCGGAGGTGGGGGTAAGGGTTAATTTTCAAACCCACCTCGGACAGGAAAGAAACCAAAATTGGTTTGCTTTGCTGAAAACTTTTCGAACTTCAATATTTACTTGCCAATCGATTCGGTATTTCTGTTTTCTTTTTGAATTTGAAACTAAATGAAAGGCGTTGCTAATGAATATTTGATAGTCCATGATAGTTGTTTGGAGAGGTTAGCGATGGATGAACATTGAATTGGTTCAACGATTGCTCAACTGACATGGATAATGCCATGGAGGTTTGTTTGTTTATGCCCAAGAAGAAGAGATGAAGGAGCTGTTGATGGATGGATCTTGAGCAGCCAGAGGTTCTTCTTCTTACAAGGAGGCTGGGATTCTAAGATTGCAGCCGAAACATTTTTCATTCCTCTTGTACCACTATGTCGTAAAGGCAGCGACACCGCGACCTGAAGAGATCTATTGTATTGAAGGATAGTCAGTTGATTTCCTTAATTCCACTGAAGTGAGTATCTGCCTATGGAAAATAGGTTTCCTAGTGCCAGACTTTTGCACAAAAAGTGCTCGGATGTCGCATTCTTTTTCGGGCAAAGCCGACGTACCTCGTCTTGACACTTGTTCATTTAGTTAATTTTGTAATTCAGGCCCAGTGGCCACAAAGAAAGTTTGCTAGCATTCTTATACTTTCTTTGTTGAGGCAAATGATTTCTTTAGAGGAATAAGTCATGATTAATCGTTTTGATTGCCTATGACCATCCCCATTGGTGCATTGGTCTGGGCGAAATTTGTTTTACACATAAATACATCCCGATTTATAATCTTTAGCATTTGAAAACTGATTCCATTCTATTTTGCATCAATACAATCCCTCTGGAGCTCTAATATAAAATGTACAGACAGACCACTGTGCGTCGTAGCAACAGCTGAAACATTGGTTATCATGAATATATCCTGTTGCATTGTACAGTCAGCTTGATCTTTGTCGTCTTTCATGGTAATGGCTTGTGATGATTTCAATGATTAATTGCAAGGACATCAGTCTCTCCGGACCCGGAATTTTACAGAGCGGAGCCATATTTGATTTCTTAATTTGTACATAGGAACGAATAGATCCTTGTTATGGATGTTGTCGTTTACTAGTCATTTTCAGGATTTGTCGGATCACTGATTCGTGTCCATTAGTTTGGTCAGAAATATGGCTTTTGGGTGACGTTGATCCGAAATATATGAAATTGTTGTATCCTGTGAACGACACGGAAGCTTGATCACAGCGCTTGCTTGATAATGAGAAAAGCAAAAAAAGTAGTCTGACAGTTCTCAATCACAGTTTAGTTTTTAGATCAATTTGAAGAACAATTATTCCGCAACATTTTTGTACAAACTGTTTGTGGAACAATTTCGTTTCTAATTCACAAGTTTTAAATGGTTTTCGACAACTCGAAGGCATTTCTTTGGCAATATAAATAGAGGCAAGTATCTAGACTATTTAATTCCACTTAAATCAACCAATATGCAAAATATTCCAAAGCTACACAAAGAAACCAGAAATCCTTGCAAGAAAAATCGAAACTTATTTTTCTATATAAAATGTAGCAAATAAATCCACCAAGTGGAAGTGAAGCCACTTTGAGGCATATTTTTGCGATAGCATTACTCAGAGCGAGGCATTGTTCATAGTCGAATCTGACTATTCAAAATACGACAGTCAACTATTGCCTTAGACGATTCCACCCCAGTGTTCATTCCTTTGATAACAATCGCAACGGAGATGCATTAATTTGGGACGACCATATGGATTTCATGCCATATCGCATCATGCTCCTGTCATTAATTTGATCGCAGGAGCAGTAACACGTCTCGTACGCAATTTATTTTGTACATGTTTAGTAGAATATACTGGCATTGTTATTACACATCCAAAAAAACTTTATCAACATTTCGTAAATAATACGATTTCAAAAGAAAACAACCTCTATTCTCCCACTTTCTGTATTTATTTCTTAATGTATTTATAATTATTTTGACATCCGCCAATATCAAAACGTCATTCCCTAAGCCTACTATTTATGTCCAATCATATGAAATTGTGTTTGAATCGGATTTTGGGCTGGAGGAAGACGGAAGAGGTGCCACATGCCCTACAACTGTATCAATAAAATGTGCCAGCATAGTAGTGGAGGCCATTTGCCCAAATTGATATTCCATAAATAAGCTCATCCTACGAGCTGTACTAGGATATGGATGTAGTTCGGAAGGCAAAATGCGTCGACCGCACCGAAAATACGACCGAAACCAATACTCCAGTTAAAATGGTCTTCGAATTAGAGCCTTCTGGTTCGCGAAGTAGATGGAGACCGCACATCCGATATAGTGACCGAGTTATGTCGCCAGACAGCTTGGCCTTGATGACTGGAAGCACCGTTCCCAGGAACGTCAGCGATGAACGCAGCTATTGCTCAGGCTGAGACCCTCCATGGGTCGTTGGCCTGATAAGTATATAAGAAAGTTTACTCATCGAATGTCAAAAATCTACATTTCAACCAACATAAAATGGAACCACTTCCTTCTCATCTTCAAAAAGAAGATAATATCTACCTCTCATGCCCCTAAAGTCTGCAGATCGTTGTCTTTGTTGTCCGCACTTAATCATCGGGCCGTATTTTTTTTCAAAATGAGGCCGGTCAGGCAGTTACTGTGAATGGTGTTCGCTATCGTGAAATGATAACGAACTTTTTATGGCCCGAATTGGAAGATATGAATGTTGACGAATGTGGTTTCAACATGACGGTGCACTTGCCACACAGCTAACGAAACAATGGCTCTTTTGCGCGACAAATTCAATGGCCGTGTTATCTCCCGTGATGGCGATGTCAATTGGCCGCCAAGATCATGTGATTTGACACATGATCTTTGGGATTATTTGAAAGAAAACGTGTACGTCGATAAGCCAGCAACCATTCAAGAGCTAAAGGATGAGATAATTCGGCACATTAATTTGGACCATTGGATGGAAGTGTGCCGCCGATGTCGCGGCGGCCATTTTGCCGATATTTTGTTCCATACATAATTGAACCATACCAATATTATCATAATAAAAAGAAATGACAATAATTTGTGTTTTATTCAAAATCAACATCGGCCCTTAAAATTTAACCACCCTTTATACACAATGTTAAAGTATCGACTCTTCGTTCAGAATGCGCCGACTATGTGGGGTTCCGCCATTCTTCCCTGCAGGTCATAGGTGCCTTCCACCACCCCTCATCAATTAGCCCTTTTAACATAGTCCTTCCACTCATAGCCTTCGAACAAACACGCACCATTATGAAAGATGAATGCAGGCCTTATTTCACTCAAAAGCCACCACGTAAGCGGATTATTTTCAGACATCACTGCACTAAATTTCCAGCATACTCCTCCTTCGGATCCGTGCATCCATTGCGTTAAGTATCATCCAGTTGAGTCTCGACCTCCAGCTGGACCGGCTCCCAAGAAGTTTGATTCGAAATCCTTAATTGTTACCCATACGCCGACGAACATCCATCCGTACATCAGAATTTGCACCTAAAATGGGGCCATCCTGCCAAATAACGAAAGCGCTGGAAACTTTTTCAGCACCTTGTCGTCGCCGTAGTCCCCATCGTTGTCGTCGTCATCATTATCGGGTGGTAGTCCTTTGAAGATTATGTGTATGCAGCCAACTCTGCTCGCAGTTCATTCTGATACGGAAATACTTTTATTACCGTCGTAGTTGGCACCCAACCAAGACTGGCCAACCCAAACCGAGTGGCGACCCCAGCTGGCAAATCCTAGGTAGTAGGTGTTATCCTAATTGATTTCCAACTCATTAAGCATAATTTTAATGCTCGGGTGGTGTGGAGGGATACGTAAATTACGACTAAATCCACTTTCGAAACAAGGGAACAGATTTCGCAGGCTCTTCGGGTATCCCTGGGAAACATCCTTCGTCCTGCTGTAGGTAAAAACAGATTCCCACATCTTAATTGCCAGCAGTTTATTCAGGAGCATTGTGGGCTTCCAGCAATTAGTTTTATTGGCTTGCGTCATGTGGAAGAAATTTGAATTTATGATTAGGGGGATGTGCAGACTTGGGAGTGCACGGAATAATTCATTAATTTATCCTAGAATTCGAGATTGGCTTCGAGAGGATTCGGAGGAAGTGTGTTCATTGGCAAACAATAAATCATAGCACTGCCAATTTTTCACGTTATGAACTCTGATTAACTCTCGAGAAATCACGGTGCTCTGCGAAGGGTGCGGTTGAGTGGCTGTTGTGGGTAAACCAAACACGGCAGCGCGGCTGATTCGGTGAATGTTTGAAGAGCTACAAGTGTTAATGCCTTCAATTCTTCGTGTTAATTACTTGGTGTTGCGAACCTTAGGAGCTGCACAGGCATGTAGATGTAGTCGTGAAGGTAAGAAACTTTTGATAAAAGCGAGCGATCCCTTGGTATGTCACGCCGAACGCCGATCGTGGTAACACTTATGAAAGGACCATGAGAAATATGGCCTGGGTCCACTGCCATCGCTACAGAGAATAATTAAAGAACGGCGATAAGGCAAGGGTTTTGGGCATCTATGCTCTTAAACACGGAACATTTTCAAATAATTTGACTGCGTGCAGATTGGGAAAGCGCTGCTGAACGTTTAGGTAGGTAAGGTAACTAATATTAAAAAGTGAGGTCTCTTGGTCCCTTGTGCTGTCACTTCCTGGCTTTGTTCCAACCTGGTTGTCCCGTTGACCCTACAGCGTAACTTATTCTGGATTTGGTGGTCTTCTTCGACCATTCTATAGCCATTCCGTGGCTTTTAGAGGTATCTTTTATGCTTGTCTTAGCTAGATCTTCGAGGCAGTTAAAGAAATAGTTGTATTGCAGTTTCCTTCTTGTTTCTGCAAGGGCAGGGTATGTTCCTGTAGAATAGTTAAAACGCTTGCATTTGCAATCAGATCGAAGTTCATACACAATAGGATGCACTTGTGCAGTAGCTTCATGTCATACCATTTTAATGATATTTTCGAAAGAACTTAAACTTGTATACAGACAGTACTCCAGGGGCCTTCCTATGTTACTCAATTCTACAGTACAATTGTTGAAATTCGAATAATCGGAACTAAGCAACTGTAAGAATATTCGAACAAACATCAAGTGGTGCCAGTGTTAATTGTATTTTTTTGTCTGTTTCAAAAATGTATGTACATAGATATAAATTGATTGATTGCATTTAATGTAATTACACAAACCATTCAATTTACTTTTTATGAATAGGCAATAAACATAAATATTACATAAAGGGTGATTTTTTAGCTATTATCTTTTTGGCAATACTGGTTTAAACAGCTGACGCACGTTTCGTGTTTTGTTTCACTGTCAAACATCTTCAGTTTGGTCTAGAATTTAACCATGATTCGTCTTACAAACGAACAACGCTTCCTACCGCAACGTAATTTGGTTAATTGGCTCTTTGAAGAAGATCCACTTTTTTACCGAAAAATTGTGTTCAGCGACGAAGCTCATGGGTACGTAAATAAGCAGGATTGTCGATTTTGGAGTGAATATCAGCCAGAAGCATTGCAAGAGCTACCAATGCATCCAGAAAAAGTCACAGTTTGGTGCGGTTTATGGGCTGGTGGCATCATTGGACCGTACTTCTTCAAAGATGATGCGAATCGTAACGTAACTGTGAATGGTGAGCGCTACCGTGAGAAGATATCCAACTTTTTTTTGCCCAAAATGCAAGACCTTGACTTGCATGTGGTTTCAACAAGACGGTGCTACATGCCACACAGCACGCGCAACAATGGACTTATTGAGGGGCGAGTTCGGTGAACATTTTATTTCACTTTCGGGACCGGTCAATTGGACGCCTAGATCGTGCGATTTAACGCCTTTAGACTATTTTTTGTGGGGCTATGTTAAAGCTCATGTCTAAACAGACCATTTGAGGCGCAGTCAAGGTCAACATTTGCATGAAAGAATCTTCAAACATTAAATTATATGGACCGTACTATCGATTCAAATAAAGATTTCATGCATTTTTCTGAATTTTATGTGTTTTTTTTTTAAAAACCTTTCTATAGCTTTTAAAAAATCGCCCTTTATATGCAAAGCCATCGCAATTTGAAATGCTGGTCAATTACATGGAAATTTATTGGGATTTATCGAGGGGGTATCCGAAAAGCCAAGAAGCGACGCAAAAATCTCACCACATGTGGACAACTTTATCCCGAAACCTTAACGCTGAGGGTTCAGTGAAGCGTGACGTTAAAGGATGGAACAAAGTATAAATGTTCAAGTTGACCATTAATTCATTAGTAATTTTTATATTTCGTTTTCAGGTGTGGTCGGATTTCAAGAACAAGAACCTCCTCTTGCCAAAAACTTTAATGTTGCTGATCGCTTAATCATGTTCGGAAGAGAATTTCGCCTTTTGAGAATACCCATACCCGATGATACATACATATATTGTTAAGTAGAAACATTAAACCGTCTTTACTACCGTCTTAACTAACCGCCTAACTGATCAAAATATGCACATATTAGGCGCGTTTTTTGAGAACAGTAAGTGAGATCTTTTGTTTTTTAAGTTGTTTAAGTGCGTGTAGTTGCTTTTTTTACTTTTTAATGTCAAAATACTTCTGTCACTCTTCATCAAGCCCAGACAAAAAAAGTTAGGCCGAGTTCATAAACGCCGAACTGCGCCAACAAAATTTGCGTTCATAAATGTAAATACACTGCATTGAATATGGATGAGAGCAGTCGACAACTGCGTTCATAAAAGCAAAGCGATCAAGTTGACAGTGATTTTTCTTTTGTTGCAGGTAAACCGAAAGTTGGACTTCTTCATTCGAAAGTGGATCTGAAAAACATTATCCGCAAATTCTCTTATTATTTTAAGGACATTTCGGTCCTTTTTTGAAAACGTGATGACTTCCAATTATTTTTATTTGAAATCATCGCCCTTTTGCTTCGTGTTTTTTGTTTGGCAATACAATTAAACATCACTCACGTTTGTATCGCCTACTGATGTTGCCTACTTACTTATGAATACTTTTTCGACAATGCTAATCTGCCTCAAACTTGCGGCAGTATTTGTGTTTATGAATGCATCGAGAACATATTCTGTGCAGTGCAGTGTCAACAATGTTGCAATTATGATCTCAGCCTTAATTTTTGTGAGATGTTTGTTTATTCACTTATTTCACTTTTGCTTTGTGTTAAATGATCGATGCTACCAACTTTCAAGAAACATTTTTTTCGCTTAACGCTACCTATGCTTGAGATTATTCAACGCGCAACCTTGAGTAGAGGCTCTCAAAAAACATGGGTATTATAAAAAATCAGTTCAAATATTTTATTACATATATGAAAGCATTTTATCGCATTTTACCGGTCCATAGCGGTGAAGTTGGTTAGGGTGCTGTCTTCCACGGTTGATGTCATTCAACTTCAACTTGTTTGCACTAAGTTATCTACGGTCATTCCTGTTGCGTTGCTCCCCCGTTTGCGACTCGTGGACCGTTCAAGAAGTATTTATTAGACAATTCATTTAGTTTCAATCTAACTCCACTACCTAAGTAAGCAAAAGTGAACGAAACTGAGGTAAGTGGTTATTACGTCCATTATGGTCGGCCTAAAGGAAATAGAGCAAAAGCCATTCTACACTTGATATGGATATGTGCTCATAAGTCGAAGCCATAGTTGTCCAGAGATTCTAGCTATGGCGCAGATTCAGCCGCTGGGTGCATTTCTTTTGTTCAAGTTCGTTAAATAATGTTAATGTCATCCTCATAAGAAACAGGTTAATGCAACAACTTAATTATTCTTTAGGCTGTACCTTTCCTGAAATCTCCTCGAGTACTTCCAGGAACCGCTTCGATATATTGTATTGGGGCACTTGTTGAAAGACGACTAAGGCGTCACTGATCGTTCATTGGTCCATTCTTGCTGAACTTCTGAATAAATTTATTCTTCAACGTGATGACGTTTCTATTTACATACATATGTACTACATCTCAAAATTCTATTTACTATTTAACAAAATTCAGCACTCATCGTGTTTTCTGTCATCTAAATTGTGAAAACCCTCATTGAACGAAACTCAACGAAACTAAGAAAAAGTGGTCAGTCAATGTGGCTATTGCTGTGCCGCTGTCAATCTTCAGTGAAGCTGTTCTTTCGCATGACGTTTCGTTAAAAAGAAAATAAAAACAAAACTCTTTCATTGGTGGTAACACTTTCACAAAAAAAAGTACACAAAAATCGAGTCTTGCACCCTCAATCCTAATTCTGAGAGAGATGAGACGTGTCCAGAGCCAGACCCTGAATAGCCTTCAAACTGACAAACTGCGGTTGCCAACTTAATTACTGGTCCGAAATTTTTTTCCCATGTCTCTCGTAAGTGCTTGTCGATGACGACACATTCCTGAACGTAGGCTACCTTTTCAATTCTCCAATCTTTTTTTGCTCAAAGAGAAAATAATCAAAGGCGGCTTCCTCCGGCAATCAATAGAATAGAACTCGATTGCACACGCAAAGGTGTGTCTTTCCGAAGCAGTTGTGTCTCTTAAATTGATTTAAACCGAGACCCCATTCTTCTATGCTGCCCAGATTCCAGCTTGCCATGCATTTGTTTTCTTCCGCTCCCGTCCACCGCAACAATGCCAATATATCATTTCACTTGCGGACGTTTATTGAAATCTATTGTCGCCACGTTATTCCGAATACCGGAGCCCAGTATCTGTGGAGCATTCCTCGCCTTTGGCATGCATTCGAAATCAGGGATTTTTCTTCGTCCATGTGGCCAAAAGAATGTGCAAAAATGTAGGAGCGGGCGTTTGACATCTACACGTGCAGCTCTCTGACCGGGATTTGGAGGCATTCCTGTCTTCGGAATTCAAGAAATAATTAGCTTTCACAAGACGTTCTCCAGAGAGTGCCAGCGGTGAACTCATCCTCGAACCTGACAAGGAATTGTGTCGATATGTGATGTGGCGACAGCAGAGATCCTTTTCATTTTAGGGATACCCGCCTCCGGGATGCCTAAAAGAGGCAGCTTATGCAAAACTGCTTGGGGAGGCGGCAGCTTCCTCTAAGTAGCACCATTTTAAATCGTTGTTTTTTCAATGAGTTCCACATCAGCGGCAACACAAAGGGTACACAAGCGTACATGTGTTTCTTTTATTTCGCCCGCACTTTCCGGAAGCGGAGGGTGTTGAAGGGATGTGTTGTGATTAATGATAATGATAGATGGAAACCGCACAATTCCTGGTCTCTGAAAGGACGAGGAGAGTGCAGGTCCTTTATGCAAATCAGTCAAAGTGGCCTCGGTTGGATTGCCTCGGGCGGGGATGGGATGTGAATCAAATAAATTGGGGGAAGCACATTTGTACTTGGTAAGCGTTCGAGTGGAAAAGCATTATGATGAGTTGATTAAGCAGCCTGGGAGTCCCAATGTGTGAGCTGATGCCGCCGCCGGGATAGGGACACTCTCTTGACGGGTGGGCTATTTGAAGATTGGCTTTTGGGCTGAAAAACTGAAGACAAGTGTTTGTTTCTTTTTTTTTGTTTGTAACGTAATGGATCCTGTTTTTGACCAGCTGTGGGGAATGGTGGTGACCTGTTTATATCTACGCCTGAACCTCCATTTTGGGCAAATGAAGGCAGTCAACATAGTTTCTAAGGATAATCATTCCAATGTCTGCATCAGCGTCATTTTGGAGTAAAAATTGTTCAAATGACAGCGCCAGCTGTCACTAACTACGGATGGCGTCTATTGCATCATTCGTGTTGGATTTTCCGAGCCTCAGATCTGATAGTCTTTTTTTACGCTTAGAATAATATTCTGTTCAAAATACCAATCTTGCTCATTTTAACACCCAATCTGCGTAGGGCGTTCTGCAGGCTCTGCTGGGACATGATCTTTATGCTAAATGCCATGCAAAGTCCGGATGGTCTCGAAATGGATCTCTTGAACTTAGTTTAGGTTAGGCATGTGAGTAGACGGACGTAAGTTACGTTTCACTTAGGACATCGTTTGAAAGATCGCACCCTCTGCGGACGTCCTCAAACAAAAGATTCTAACCATGGTGTTGTAAAGATCTACTTGAGCTAAGGAAAATATCAAGATTCCCCTTTAAGGCAGCCAAAGGGTCTAGGTCAGCGGATTATTAGATTGCCTATAAGGACAGTCAAAAAAGCGGTTGCCGTAACAAAGCGTGATCATGGCAATCCTGTTCTAGTGAGATCGCGATCACGTCAGAGTCGGCCAGGCTAAGAAAAATTCTGTCTAAAAAAACCAATGGCTCCAAGATATATCAACTTAATCGACAAGTAAGACTCAACGTCTATTGATGGACACCCACTTGCCAGGGTGCATACTAGCAAATGATCCTCTGATGGTAGACGTCGAACTTAACGTTCAGAACGACATTGTCAGATGTGAAAATGTAATTGACACCCTCGATCCTTATGAATCTGGAAACAGATTTCAATGGTATCTGTTAGATCAGTTATTCCCAAAGTGGTCCACAGGAGACACAACGACGGTCTACGTTGGCATGAACAAAAATAACTTCGATAAGTCTAACTTCGACATCTCGAATATTTGATAACTCGAATGAAAATGGTTGGCAATAACGCCAATACTGAAATGTACATGTAAGTTGTTCTTGATAACTCAAATGCCTGATATTTGGCGTCAACTTCGATAAGTCGAATGAAGGGAATTCCCAAATTCCCAAATTCATCGTACTTATTTTTCAAGTTCGTTTTATAATTAATTTTGTATGTCACTATCTTTGTATGTTCCTATGAACTAGTATACGTACATGTAGAAAATCGTGATTTCTTAAGAATTGTCATATTTCTTATTAGTATGAGTAAGAACACAAAATAGAATACATGTACTACTTACTTTGTTCCAGAAAAATACAAAGTGGAAGACAAAATCATACACAGAGTGAACAGTGCAGTGCGTAGTGTTAGTTCTTATTAAGGGAAAAGTTAATAATTTTTTAACCTTGATATGTCGGTAAAGCGTGCGTCAAAAACTCTCGACGAAAAATTCAAACGTATAAAAGAGGTGGAATGTGGGTCGAAAATGAAAGATGTAGCTGTGAAGTATGGTGTTCCGGCAAGTGCAGTGTCTGCAATTTTAAAAAAATAAAAAAAAAATTGTCACTGCTGTCGAAAATGGTAGTGGTTGGAAACCAAAATGAAAAATCTCTCTTCAATCGTGCGTAACAGAATATTTTACATAATTATTCTTTATTTTTTAGGCAAATAATAAATACATATTTATATACAGTAGAGACTCGAACAAGTTAAGCAGTTTGTTTTTGGGGTGCTTAACTTTTGCGAATTCTTAACTTTTCCAAGTCATGTGTATGTACGCATGTAAGAAGTAACGTAGGTTTTATCAGGAAGACATAGGAAAAAAGAGGCTATATTCATCAGCGTTGTACAGTTGTTCCTTTGTAATTACCATTTCATGCATTTTGTCCGCAAAGGATGCATAAATTGGGTGACTATTGATGTGTTGCTAGATAAAAATTCGCACTTGAAATTGACAAACCAGCGTTGACTTGGCTCGATTTTTATTTGGATAGACTTGTACAAAAAGGTCCTTCGCCTTAGCTTTCGAAATAGAAGCACTTATTGGATAGTTTCTTCATACCCACGTTTTCTGGCTTATGTAAAGTTGTCTTATTCAACATGCTCCAGAAGCATGAAAATCCATGGTCAATCGATAAGCCAAGCATTTTTCTATTTTTTTTAAAATGCTGCATTTTTCTTAACTTTTTCGTATACTTAACTTTTGCGCATCTTCACTTTTTCGAGTCTTTACTGTATTAAATTATCAATTTTGCATTTTCTTGATAACTCGAATTTTTTTTGTGGCAAGTGATGGTTCGAGTTATTTAAGTTCGACTGTACCTCCATGGATCATAAATCCATTCCTCATTCTCCTCCTCCTCCTTTGCTTAGCAGCAATGCGGAGATGATGACACGTAAAATCAAACATCAGCAATCAAACATTTTGGCTGCTGGCCGAAATACCCTGGGCTGTAGGAAATTGGGAGAAAACTTTTGATAGCGTTTCCCTCGTCAGGCCTTGTCTAATTCTGGAACAGAGTCTAATTCTCGACATGTCTTGTCTAAACAAAACATGAGAAAATATAATATTTTTCTTTTTATTTTTTCCACTCCGAATTTAGGATTGGAACTCAGCCGCGACGCAAATTTGCATCGTTGGACATAATCTTCACATTTTGTTGACGAGTTTTGGGCATATGGTAAGAAGGTAGGAGCAGAGGGTCGGAACCAGGTTAATTTTGAAAGGGGTTTACGAGGAAAAAAATGTTTGGGTACCCTGAAGAGAGAGATCCTGCAGGTCTTGGAAGAATTGTTCCATATCTCAACTGGCAGAGACTGTGGAAGTGAGAGAGGTAGTGATGAGTGTCCTAATTTTTCTCCAGGTCACCGTAGCCTTTGCCTATAAAGTCCCAGTTGGTAAGTCCCATTTTCATTTGTTGTTACTTCAGTTGATTATGGCCAGTTAGTGTCTCGACTACCATCGCCGGCAACTTTTTGTCACATTGAAGAAGTCTGTCTGTTTTTGCACTGCTCTTGAGCTTAGGAAATATCAAGAAGTCTTCTTATTTTTCTTCCGATGGGGGGACAGTTTGGCATGGACTTGCGCGGCAACCAGGATGAGAAACAGTCTTTGATTGCAGCACCAGTCACAGAAGAACAATAAGCAAAGTTGGGCTCCCCTTACAGCAGCCCTTAAAATAAGCATCTTGAACTCCTTAGCAAAACAATTGTGTATTCAATGTTCATGGCATTTACTAAGATCATCGAGGCTCAGACAATATGCCTTGATGAAGGAAATTGGAGAGAAAATGAGTGTTTTTTTCTCAGCCAATACGAAGAGATATTAATCGCACGTTATCCGCATCTGTGGGGAATCCTTTCAATTAAGTGATATGGAGTTCAGTGACATCTGGCCTCTTATCAATACAATCTCAAGCGCTCACAACTAGACCGACCTACCGCGACGATGGTCTCCCACTCGAAAACAATTAGGTAGAGTACAGTATACAAATATAACTCAAATATTCCGTCGTCGCAACGTTGGAAATTATGCGTACTTTATTAAGCTCTTCTTATCTTTAAATTAAAATAAAACAAAGTGTGTTGATTTTTTTATTCTTTTGAAAGGCCTATGGATGCCATTATGTATGGAACATCGTTTAAATGCCCGACGCGGGTTCTCTGTGTGGCGCGCATCCGAGATGTCCCAATTTTAAATCAGACAGAATTTGATCCATTGGGTTTGACGGCCGCTGTTGCTTGTGACTTATTCGCTCAGACCAGCGGTTTCAAAAAACCTCACAAGAAAAAGACTAACGAGGTCAAATAGCACGATATCGGTGGTCCCCCAGGTGAGATGATCACTCCTTAGAATCGCTATGTGCAACAACGCGCAATTCTGTTGAAACCACATGTCCTTGCTGTCAAGAAGTTGGCAATCATCGACCTATAGCGCTCGCCATTGACGGTGATGACCTAGCCAAGGTCGTTCTCAAAGAAACATTGACCGATGACGCCGTCATCCCAAAATCCACACCAAAAAGTGACATTTTCGGGATGCATTGGACGCTCTTAGATCTCATGTGGTATCGTCCCAAATTCGAAAACTTTGTTATTGACGTACCCATTCATCGAGAAATGGTCCTCATCTTATTGCGACCATAAAGTGAACGACGCGCCTAACGTTGCCCGAACAGAGCACCCATTTTGATAAAACAATTTTATCATTTGCACGTGTTGTTGAACGCTTTGTCCGTCTGTTGTCCGTTTTTCTATTACCCGTGATTTGAAAAAACTTACTGAATAAATGCCGGGTTAAGAAAGCAAGTGCAGCCTTCTACGCCTGCAGCAAAACTTTCGGCAGAAGGTGGGGTCTTAAACCCAAATTGATCCTTTGGATGTACACGTCTGTTGTCCGTCACATTCTCACCTAAGGCTCACTAGTATTGTGGCCCGCCCTAAGCAAAACAACTTAGAGAAACTCAACAAAGTCCATAGATCGGCAGAAGTCGGAACGTCCGGGGCGATGAGATTATGCCCGACCGAAGCACTGAAAGTGCTCCTACACTTCCTTCCACTGGACCTTTACATCAAGTATGTAGTCACGTGCAGCGTCATCAGACTCAGAGACGCGGGAGGTTGGTCAGCGAGACCGTATGGCCATAGCTGAGCTCTGCAACTCCTGCCAGAGTACCTAACCCCACTTCCTACGGACTACATCATATCCACCATAGACTTCGGCAACCCGCACAATGCCGGTTTCCACCCGGAGAGGACTGGAAAACCCCCTTCTCAGAATACCAATTTCTGATCTATACAGACTTATCTAAGCCAGGTCACGGTGTAGGCTCAGCGGTCTTCTTCGCGGACTTCAATATCTCGAACTCTTACCGGCTGCCAGATCACTCGAGTATCTTCCAGGCTGAAGTAGTGGCGATCAGAGAAGCGTGTAAACTCATCAGTAGTAGCTGCGCTTATGGTAGAGCTGCAGCGATCTGCATCGACAGCCAAGAAGCCATAAGGGCCATCTGCTCAGTATACACTTCCTCTAAATTGGTGCAACAGTGGAGGAACTCAAACAGGCCAATAGCAGGTGTAATATCACTCTCCTCTGGGTTCCATACCACAGCAACATAGAGGGAAATGAGATTACCGACGAACTGGCCAAGCAATGAGCTTCCGGCAACGCCCCCACTGAGTTGGTAGGCCCCCCAATCAACCACCTCAAACACGCCATCTATCAACACTTCATGTCCTTAGCTATTAGAAGGTGGACTAGGTCATCCAAGTACAAAGTCTCTGGGAAAACCTGGCCCTCCTACACTAAAAGAAGGACTGATGACCTCCTCAAAAGAAACCGCTCTGAAATCGCTGGAGTCAGTCGTAGGCATCTACATTGCTAGGCTCGGAATACCGTTCAAGCCACACTGTCGCAATTGACTCGACACCCACTCAGAGGAAAGTCTGCCTCACATTCTCTGTGTCTCTCCGGCACTAGCCGAACAAATATATATCGCGTTCGGCAAACCCTTCCTTAGTGACCTCGGTAACCAAGGCATGTCCAAGATAATCAATTTCCTAAACTCCACAGGCTGCATATAGCTAACCAAACAACCACGGTCTACTAGGTGTGGTATCTGCGCTACTTGTACCCGATTTGAGAGAATATATAGACGGATAGCCCCTTAAACCAACCAACCAAATGACAGTCAGTTTGACAGATGTA
Source organism: Eristalis pertinax (assembly GCA_907269125.1). Classification (NCBI taxonomy): domain Eukaryota; kingdom Metazoa; phylum Arthropoda; class Insecta; order Diptera; family Syrphidae; genus Eristalis; species Eristalis pertinax. The sequence continues at coordinate 122,460,773 of OU026145.1, forward strand.
GCTTCAACAATATGGCCGCTATCAACTGTCAAATTCGGAAGTCCCTACTGGAAGACCCTTTAATATTTTGTGTGTAGTCATAGTCCGCCAGAGCAGTCAAGGAAGCGTGCTTAAGAGAACCGGGGTCATTTTGAATTTTGGGGCTTTTTTTTTTCAAAAACTGTCGAAAGTGATCATGAATTTAAACAATAATTTGTTTGATATAAGGCACCCATTTGGCTGTGAATGAAGTAGGCTCACATTTGAATCTCAGAAACTGTGCAACATCTTTGAGTAAAAATCAGTGCCCCCGCAATGCTTCAGAGTCACACAAAATTTGAAGAAGTCACGTTCACGTTGAGGCAATTCACTGTAAATGTAATTAACAAACGAACTTTTCAAAAAATAATCCCCGATTACCACCCTTCGACACACAACTTTCATTTGAGAGCAACACTCGACATTTTCCACGTCACATATTTCGATCCGTAAGAGATTAATGATTTACCAATAAAGTTCAAGCCACTCTTCAGAAACCCTTTCATCCATTTAATTGAACGTTCTTCCAACTTTTAATTGCGTTCTCCGCCAGCAATCATTCCCACCCACTTCAGCTGATTATAATTACACATCGATGAGTTTGCATTTTCCCCAGCGCGAAACACACGAATTTCACTCGATAAATTAATCCACAGCCGGATTCATACAAAAACACAATCATCCACGCCAAGGAATCCACGCCATCACCTTGCCCCCTGGCGTGTTATCGAACAGAAATATACTTCTGCACAGGATGGCCATGGGCGGCGTGAGAGACTGTAGTGCGACTCGGCAATGGCGGGTGGCAAGGGCAACTTATTAGGTTTTTGTCGTGTAAATTTTACAAAAAAAAAGCTGAAGAAAAAAACAATTAATTAAAAATTTAACATTGTTGCTCGATACATACGACGAGTCGGTGGTAGAAGGCGGCGCGGCGGAAGGAACTAGCACCGTCTCGGATGACTTGACGATGGGGAGCTGCAAAAAGTCCACTCCAAGTTGCTTGACATTCGCAACTAGCAAAATTCACACCCCCACACCGTCGGTGGACAGGCAAAAACTTAGCACACGTATCCAAGTACTGTGACTATTACGTTGGCCAAAACGAAACATGACCGCCCGGCGGCTGGCGCCTGGCGCCCACCTCAAGCCGTCGCTCTCGTCCGCCCGTCAACGTCCTTGTCGCCCTCAAACGAAATTTACTCTCCACTGGAGTTGTTTTTCCCTGCCAACCAATTCTCGGGAGAAATTTGAAATATTTAAATTAAATTTCCTCTGTGATTTCGCAAAACCAACTTAATATCCCCGAAAGTTGGGCGCAAAAACCTGAAGGCGAACTCAACCGAAATTCCTCCTGCCATGAGGATTCCAACAGCACCACCATCACCACCTCCACCAGCGGCAGCAGGCAACAGTGGCATTGGTAGTAGCTGTGGAGTTACTTACTGTTTCAAACCAAGCGCGCACACACACACACATACAGATAGCACCACCAGTTTCACCGCCCACTCAGTTCACCGCCATCTCCCCGAGCACTAACAAGTCGACGGACAACAAAGCGACGAGTAGGAAAAACAACAAGCTTTTGCGAAAGTCAGGAACAAAGCAAAAACCAGATTGTGGGTGGGTGCCTGGGCGCTGGACGCTCGCTGCTGGGGGCTGTGTGAGCTGTTGGTTTGAGGTGAACTCAGCTTTCAGGTGTGGACGAGGAGGTAACGGGGTCTAGTGAACAATAACAATTTTTGGAAACTGCCGCTCGAGGTGTACCAAGCTGGCGGTTGATCCGGAGACTGGAGACGTTGTGTGCGGCATGAGTACACCTATCGCCGTTGTCATTACACCACCTCTGGCCAAAGTCTGTATCTGTAGCATTGCAGCGCACATAAATTGGGGGAAAAAATCTCTCAGCAGGGAGTGGGTGGGTCTATTTGGCACAGAGAGGGAAGTGGACAAAAAAAAAAGAAAAAGAAAAGAAAGAAAATACTGACAACGGGTCAATGAACACATCTTACTGTAACGTCGTGTAACTGAAGTCGTAGATGTAAATTTTGCAACCATCACGCCGACATCGCCACCGGTGTCGCAACTGCAGGTCTTGTCCCATCCGCCCCTGTCCACCCCATGGCAGGATAACTTTTGATCTACTCTGTGCGCAGAGAGCACAACCCTCGCGTCGCTAGAAATTCCGAACTCAACCCAAACTTTTCTGATGTACACTTTTGATAATGGCAGGATCATCACATCACTAGTCGGACCGTTTACTCGCCCACCTGGAGTATTTTGCCCACCCACAAACTATTTTGGCTTAATGCCACCATCGTCGCGGCAAGAAGCATCAGAGGTGAAACGAGTCGATGTTGGTTGTGGATGGTGCATTGCAAGGCACACCGCCCTCGTGACTGTGCACTGTGCAGCAGTGTCGTGGGGATGAAAGCGAAGGCGGTGGTGTTCATGTGGAAAATTTATTAAAGCACCAAGCGACTTATTGTGGCAAAAGGGGATGAAGGTGATGAGGAGGGCTGAATGAAACAGAGCATTACTTTAAGATGACCGCACCAGAATGTGAAGTTCCGACTGAAGTTTGATTGCTGTCGGTAACTGAAATAATTCGCTATTGCCCTACTGGCGAATGGGAGAGGCTGCATTTGATTTAAAAATTTGCACGATTCTGACGGGCAGTGTGCCATTCAATGGACTTCGAGTTCACGGAGTGTTGAGGGGCATATTTCGTTTGGAGAAGAGAGAAAAGCAACACTGACTCGCCTTATTCCGGCAGCAATTGTGAGGTTGATGAACATAATTACGTAAGACATGTGTGGCATGAGGAAACATAAGGAAACTTGGTTTTGGGGCACTACATGGGCTGAAGGAAATTTTGCTAACAAGGTGCAGTGTTTTCCGCGATCAAGTACGGCAACGATTCATCATTGATGCGCATGATCAGGGGTGACGAGAAATTGATTGAGATTCGATGAGTAGGTGAACACTCGAGGAGCAGGGACCACAAAGTCATAGTTTATGAGCCCTGACATGAAGCTGTCGTTTCGCTCCAGTGGCAGTAGCTGTTGCTCCTTTTCATGTGATTGGAATGACTGACGATATTGATTAACAGCTTACTAACTAGTTGCATAATGTAAAGCGTGTTTTTTTAGTGGTGTAGAACTTTAAGTTGGGAACACTAGTTTATTAGTGATTTATTTTTAGTTTGGCTTGGCATATCTCTATATATAGACTGACGCCTGACAAACGCCTCCAAATTGTGCAAATTTATTCTGAAAATCATGCTTCAATTCGAAATACGTATCGCGCACTACGTCTATTTTCACAATGCTCACTTTTGGTTGAATGGATACGTCAATAAACAAAACTGCCGTATTTGGAGTGACGATAATCCTCAAGTGCATGTTCAGACACCGTTACATCCACAAAAACTGACTGTTTAGTGTGCTTTATGGGTTGGTGGAATAATCAGTCCGTACTTCTTTAAAAACTATGTTGGCCAGAACGTTACAGTGGTAACCCCTATAGAGCCATGGTTACTGACTTTTTTGTTCAACAATTGAACAACCATGATGTGCAGGAGCTCGCGTCACAATTGATTTATTGAAGGAAATGCCATCTACGCTGTCGTCTACGCCGATAAGCCCGAAACGATTGACAATCGCCGCGTTAATGCCGATATACGACCACAAATGTTGGAAAAAGTCATCGAAATTGGACCTCCAGATTAGACTACGTTCGAGCCAATCGGCTACCATCTATTTTTCATAACCCTAAGCGATAAGGATTGTTCACCCTTAATGTATTTTTTTTTTTTGGACGAAATTTTTTGTTTTTATTTTTTTATAATGTGACATTAAAAAATACATACAACCCTAAATTTTTACTCTTTTATCACCAACCCCTATTTTGGTATAGCCATTTTAGTTATTTAATCATTATCATCACGCTCGATAACTGATCAATTATAGTGTTTTTAACTGTACTTCGATTAAAATTTCCCTTAGCTTATGGCATATCTAACATTTTTTTTATGAAAATAAACATTTATTTTTATTATTAAAGTTTAGTCCTGATATATGCTTAGTGTTACCAATCTTAGGGCCGTTTGCTCATTCGCAACATAAATCCAAAACATACGTAAGTATAACATATCCTTTATGTGATACTTAAGCTTAATTGCTTTGCACAAACAAAATTTATGTACAACATAGTTAGCGATCACTTTACAAACGGAGCTAACTTTACGTTGGTTATTTCATGTGCCAAGTGGCATAGTGACACGGTTGACGTCATGAAAACCATATTGTATTTTTGTGTGAGAGAATACTAGAACGAAGGTGTGCAACTTGGAAAGAAAATTCTTAAAATTTGCCGCGCCTTTACTGGTGATTGAAATGCCGATGTCACTTCTAAGTAAACAGCACGGAGTAGGGATGAGACTGAAGCCTGTCTCCTGTTTCACTCACACAATAAGACTTCTCTCACTCCCTACACAGTTTTCGGCCATCATTATTGTTTATGTATCAATTGTAGTAGTAACGTTTACAATTATCATATTGCTATCTCAGTGTAACTCTCATATTAACTATTAATTATTACTATTTTATTCATAATAATAAAGATATTAATTTTAAGTGCTTTTGGCACGATTGATGATTTACATAACCTTAAAAGTACTCAACACGTGTCACGAGCTCCAACCAACAACGGCTTTTGTGTTGTAAGTATGCTTTTTTTATATAATTATTTGATGTAATTATGACAAAATAATTTTTTAGTTAAATTCAATTTTTTACAGTAAGCAATGCCAAGAAAACGCAAAGGGGCTGATTTGAGCCGTAATACAAGTAGGTCAGAAGTATAAGAGATCAAAGATCCCAAAGAACCGAAGAACAAATCCAGCAACAAAATACTGATGCACGTGTGAGCATGGAGCAATTGCGTCAAGAATAATCAGAAGATACACGAGCTGAGCGCAATGAAGTTGTACGTTTAGAACAACGACAATCACGCCGTTTCATGGTTAATAGACTCAGAACAAATGACCAAAAACGCCAACAGATATATCGTGCATTTACATCTGCTTATAATAAGTAAGTTACTTTTTGTCTACACTAGAATTTATCTAGAAACTAGAAATAATTTATAAGGCAAAACAATGTTTGCGGGTCAGCTAGTACCTCTATAAAAAATACTCTTCACTACAAAAATTGCGATTTTGAAGAACGTATGTTTCGCCACCGGCATTGTTATCAATATAATCATAGAACAAAATCCTAGCGACTATCTCGTCTGCACATGTCTTAAACCGTATCTATCAACGATATGCACGGTCTATGGAAAAAATGGATGTCGTGAGTGAAAGTGATGATTTCACGCTATGCACAGCACTTAGGTTTGCCTTGCCCTTTATCATGCAAGTGTCCAATTTGATCTGGTCGTGTCATTGGTCCATACTTCTTCGAAAATGAGGAAGGTGTAGCCGTTACCATCAATTCTCATCGCTGTAGCCAAATGCTAACCGAACTTCTCTGCCCTCAAGTCGATGATATGAAAGGGGAAGATATTTGGTGCCAGTAACACGAAGCCACATCTCAAAGAACTTGACGCGTTAATTGCAAATTCAGTCCTCTGGACGAGTTATTTCACTTTTTGGTGATTAAAAGTGGCCACTATGATCGCGTGATTTGTCGAGAGAAGGGCATAATCCGCAAAATCCTAGCGCGATGATATCCTAGCGCTAGCTAATGCACCAACTATATGATGGATAAACTATAAGAAAATATTATCGGAAGAAAGCATGCCCGATGAATGGATTCTCAGCATTGTCTGCCCGATCCACAAAACAGGAGGCTCTCTGAACTGCGCTAAGTATAGATGCATCAGTCTTCTGAACATCGCATACAAGAACTGGTGTGCCGTGTTGTGTGAATGTTTAAAGCCGTTTGTCAACCACCTGGTCGGTCCATACCAGTGTGGCTTCAGCCCAAGAAAATCCATTATCGACTAAATGTTCACACTCTGGGAAATTTTGAAAAAAAAAAAGACAAATGAGCAACAAATCGATACCCACCAAGGCCGGGTTTGACTGCATCTATAAAGACGAGCTATACAGAGCAGTGTCTACTTTTGGCATACATATCAAACTCGTCCGTTTGTGTAGGATCAGGTAGAATCAAGGTCCAAAAAGGATTCAGACAATGAAATGCGCTGTCATACGACTTCTTCAACATCATGCTTGAATTGTTCAAAACTCGCCTCGGCCACCAGAGGCACAATCTTTCAGAAGTCCGCTCACTACTCGCATATGGCGACGATATTGACAAAATCGGAAGGACGCTGAGTGATGGCAGATTTGTAAATATTGTGACGAAATAAGGGCAAGTCGAAGTATAAGAATAACTCTTGTCTATCGTTGCTTTTTTGGGCTGAGGAAGCAATTGATAAACAAAGCCATCTCTCGAACAACCGAATTGCAGAGACATGAACTTTGTCAAAAGCAGGCGAGGTTGCTTTGAGAGGGAAATTCTTCGGGTGATTTTCTGTTCCTTCTGCGAGTGGAGGAGAAGATATAACAACGAACTGTACGAGCTCTTTAGCGAAATCGACCGGAAAGTCTTCGAATTTAACCCCGAGGGACGGCACAGTAGAGGAAGACCGCGGCTCAGGTGACGCACACAATTCCAAAATTACCGCAACCAACTATGTATGCGTGCGAAACTGCATGCAACTGGCTAAAGAATTTGTGGGTATGAATGCAGACAAATCTTTCAAAACTTCATTTATTTTGCTCATCAAAGGTTTGTGTGCCTGGGTGGCTCTAATCATTGCTGAGTGATTCAGGTTGAAATATCATAATGGCAATTGCAGAAGCAGGCTAAAAGTGACCGGAGTATCCGTCGTACATTTTCGCAGACATCCAGACAGCTATCAAGGTCCTGGTAGTATTACGAATGTAGTATCCAACAGTCGCTCATCTCTAGAAAGGGACAGGCAGAGCAGTTTAAGCTTCGTCTATGTTGGGTACAGAGACATTCCGGGAAACTGTGAACCTGACAACCACGTTGTTATTCTACATGTAGATCACGAATTAAGTGATCTCTAGCTCAAGCCAGACCCCAAATGTTCAATTAAAACTTCAGTCGATCTCCACAGACTCAGTACATTGACGGGCGTCTTTCCTGAACACTGTCTAATCGACGAAAGTTCACAAAGACGTATCCTTCAATGGCTTTGTAGAAGCTTTCGCGATGAGGAAGAAACTGAAAGCATCCACTACCTCCTGTGCACCTGTTCGGTTCTGGCAAACCGGAGAGTGCGACCCCTCAAACATCCACCTTCTATGATGGCGTCCGCGATCTAAATGGCACGCGTTTTCTTCCCGACTATAAATAGTTCGATTGGCTTCCAAGCCAACAGCAAGTCAGCACGATGGACGTAACCCTGGTTGAAATGCATTCTTAAGTCACTACTACCTACCCACGGACGCTGCAGTAGAGGAAGACCGCGACTCAGGTGGCGCACGTAAGTGGAAAGGGACCTCAACCAACTATGCGTTCGAAACTGAAGGCAGATAGCTAAAGACTGAACTGGATGGTGGCGCTTGTTGGTTAAGGCCCAGAAATATCCCGGAATGTAGAACCATCTTTAGTAAGTAACCTCTTCCAGTCTTCACTAAGATAAGATAATGAATCATGGGCTCAATATCCTCTCCTACCGGACTCTCCAACTCAGAGAGATAATAGTCAATAATTATTTTCACTTCATAGCAGGCTCAGGATGACTATACGATCCACCCGTAGTTCAGCCAGTCTGCTTTGTAATGTCGAAAGATTTGAATGTATGACCTGTATTGTAGTACACTACATCTCGGTGCTGAAATGTGGTCGTTGAAACACAGTTTAGTATTAAAAAAGTCCAACAAAGATGGCGCCATTATCAAGATACTTCAGTTTGTAAATGTTGTTGCGGCAACTGAACAGTTCCCCAAAATGTAAGTGAGAACAATCTGAAAGCTTTATTCCGCATGCAAAAATGTTGTAGTGGACCCGACAATGTATTTTGCTACTCCACTTTGACCACGTGCCTGGAAGGTGCAGCGACAGTCTTTAGTTTGAACGACAAGGACATCAGGAAAATGTTCACTAAATGCCATGTAATCCGAGGAAGCGATGTTGCATGCGGTCCAGGCGAAGGGTGGCGTCCCGAGGCGGGTTACAACATTTTAACATCGCTTCCATGTGTGGAGAGTCAACTTCAAATGCGCTGAAGCAGTGGAAAAAAGCGAAACGAAGCAAAGGAAGTGCGCTCCGTCGAGCATATATTATGTCAGTGCCACATGTGTGGTCATCCCTAAGTGCAGCGGTGACCATGGTGGGAGTAGCTAAAATGTTGGAAAAGGTTTCATTGTCTTTTGTTGCTTTTTTTTTTGTTTCTGCTTAGAGGGTTGGTGTGGTGGGGAGGATGGCTTCGGAAAGAAATGACTTTCAGTTTGACTACTGCAAGAAATGCTGGGAATATAACGTTGAGATTTGCTTATGGGATTTATGAGTGGAAGTACGTTTGGCACTAGTTGCATTGGAGAAATAGTTCCATTCCTGTGGATAGAGGGGACCTAGTGAAGGTGCTTTAGCTATCAAAATGGGAAAATGAAGGGTCGTGTAGGTGTGTGTGAATGATTGTCTAGATTAGTATTGAATCCACTGTCCATGAATCGTTCCTTCTCTAATGATGTTCTACTTCAAATTGCATGTTCCAAAAGCTCATACAGAAATGAATTTTCGTTGACTTTGTCCAATCCTCTTCTACATTCCGGGGTGGACCTGGGCCTCAGCCAACAAGCCTCTTCAGCTGGCACGATCTTTAGTTAGCCGCCTCCAATTACACGCAAGTTGACTGGGATCTCTCTGCACTTGTGTGGGCCATCTCGTTCGAGGACGTCCTCCGTTGCGTTGTCCCAATGGCTCAGAATCGAAGACTCTTCGGGCCGGAAATGTGGTGTCTATCCGCTCTACATGACCTAGACATGATCCGAAGATGCTTAACTAGGTGCGTGCCGCTTTAGAACCCGTGCAATTCGTGATTGAATCTCCTCCTCCAGACACCATCGACGCAAACAGGACCAAAGATCGCACGTAGACATTTTTTCCTCAAAACGACTAGAGCTTCTTCATTCGCTTTCAATAGCGTCCAAAGCAGGAGAGATGGCTCTGTTTCTCAATTGCCTCTTGAGCCCAAAGAAACATCAAGAGTAATTCTGCGCTTGATCTCGGTACTGGTATTATTGTCCCTGTTTACAGCAGGGCCGAGGTAGACGAAGTCCTTGACTACCTCAAAGCTTCTGCTGCCCATTATGACGCTCTGTCCGGGACGTCGATATTGTTCATGCATGCAGCATGTACTCTGTTTTGCCCTGATTTACTGGCAGATCCATTTTAGCCGCTTCTGCTTCAAGGAAAGGCCTCGTCCGTGTTCGTGTTCGTCCAATCACGTCAATGTCGTCCGAGTAAGGGAGCAGTTGGACGGACTTTTGGAAGATCGTGTCTCTGGTGTTGGCGTTTGAGTTTCGCACGATTTTCTCCAGGATGATATTAAAGAAGTCACATGACAGCGCGTCGCCTTGTCTAAAACCTTTTTTTGACATTGAAGGACTCGGTGAGTTCGTTACCGACCTTGATGGTGCAGCGAGAATTCTCCTTCGTCATCCTGCACAACCTGACGAGTTTGGCAGGAATGTCAAAACTAGACATGGCGCTGTATAGCTATGCTAGCTGTTATATGCGGCTTTCTTGAGTCTTTTGCAGGATCTGCCGTAGTGTGAAGATTTGGTCGAGGATGGACTTTCCCCGCCTGAAACCGCTCTGATAAGGATCTATCAAGTTATTGACGAATGGACACATAAAACGAGAGGATCTTGTACGCTATATTAAGGAGACTGATCCCTCTATAGTTGGCACAGTCATATGGGTCTCCTTTCTTGTGGACCGGACAATTCATGGGGTGTAATATGTCACGATCGCTTGGTCGATCCGTAGTCACATGTGAGTTGCATTGTGTTGCAGAATTTGGAAGGCGTGCATGAGCAGAGAAAGGGATGCATAGCCAATGGATGCGTGACGTGTGCTATAATTATGGTTACATACAGTGTGAACAGATCGGTTTCGCACTTTCCGAACTCAAGGCGTTGTTAGGCACTAAGGTTAAAAACGAAATCTAGAAGTCAAATATTCAGAAAGCTCGTTTCAAGCTTGCGGGACTTGCGGAAAATATTTAAAAAATGATAGAATTTCCGGCTCTGCTGTAATTACGCACGTCGTGAACTTGGCGTATGTTCCTGTGGGCTTACATCCATAGTTTGTGCCGAAGCAAGAATTGAAGAGCGGGTCAAGCCAATACAGTGAGTTCGCTATTTCGGCACTGCTGGCCGGAGATCCAGATTTTGGCCAAAAAAATCATTCTTGCTTCCTCGGTTATGTGAACAAGAAAAACTGCGAAGACAATCAACAAATGTTCGACAAATCATCAATGCCTCCACAAAGGTGGCCTCTTTGATGCGATATACTGCAAGGTGGCATCATCGGACCTTATTTCTTTCGAAATGAGGAAGGAGACACCGTTATCGTCAATGGTCTCAGCTATAGAGCGATGTTAACCAACTGTACGTGGCATATGCTAGATAAAGTCGATATATCCGAACTGTGGTTCCAACGTGACGGCGTAACATGCTATACAAACAAAGCAGCGCTCGATGTTGTGAAGGAGATATTTGGCCACCGAGTCATCTCACTACTAGCGTCATCTATTGGCCGCTGCGATCATGCGCGTTGACACCACTCGATTATTTTCTACGAGTGGCTACGTCCTACGTTTATAATCCTACTATTTTTGGACGAGCTGATGTCGAGACGCATATATTGGCTCGAGTCATCAACAATTTAAACGACTTATCAGTGAAGTCGAAGCGGCCATATGGTCTACTTCATACATAATGATACGAATAAAAAATGTCTTTCAAAAAAGGGACTCCCAGAGTTGATAGCGACCATATTGTTGAAGCTACATCTTCTAAATTGGCATTTGTTATTTATTCTGTCTGTTTTGCCAAATCCGTGTGGACGGACAAAGCGTTTAACACAACACGTGCAAATGATAAAATTGTTTTATCAAAATGGATGCTCTGTTCGGACAAAGCACCGCGCGCTTCGCTCGTTTTATGGTCGACATAAGATGAGACCCATTTCTAGATTCGAATTTGGGACGAAACCAATCCACATGAGATCCAATACCGTCCAATGCGACCCGAAAAGTCACTGTTTGGTGTGGATTCTGGGGTGGGCGACATCATCATTCAATAGAATGACCTTGGCTAGGCTTTCACCGTCAACGGCGAGCGCTATAGGTCGATGACTGCCAACTTATTTTTGCCTGAATTGGATGATATGGACACCCACGACATGTGGTTTCAACAGGACTGCGTTACGTGCTACACAGCTCACGCCACGTTGGTTATTCTCCACGAGCGATTCGTGGGAATGGTCATCTCACATGGAGGTGATGTGAACCCACCACTGAGATCGTGCGTTTTGAACGAGTTCTACTTTTTCTTGGGGTTTTCTGAGGTCTATGCGATTGAGTCTCAAATCACAGCGACCCTAAAAGCCAACATAACCCATGACGCCGGTCAAATTCAGCCTAATTTATGCGCCAGAGCAATGGAAAATTGGACATTTTGGATGCGCACTACCTAAAGAAGCCGTGGCGGACATTTGAATGATTTTTTTTCCATACATATTGGCGTGACAGCACAATGGACCGGATGGTCTAAGTGAGCATGACTTCCATATCAGTCATGCTGTCACCCTACCTACCTACATAATGGCATCGATATGCTTTTCAAACGAATACAAAATGTTGATTATATCTCACACACACTTTATTTTATTTAAATTTAAAGATAGGAAGCGCCTAATGAAACACTCTTTAGCTTCAGAAAAAAATCCATAATCAATATTATATCTCACCCCGTACTTGTTTTATTTAAATTGACGAGTTCTTCTCTATTACCTCTTGAATATTACTAAACACCCCTTCCATGGACGTAAACGGAATATAACCACGAGACACATGTAGTCATTCGAACATCGAACTAATTCGCCAAGTGATTTTTCAAAAACCCCCTCAAGACAAGACCCTCCCCCTGGCCGCAGTTCCACACTCCGAATGGGTAATTAGGAACACATACGCTTATGAATTGTAATTTGCCAGCGCAACTTTCGACCAAAACTTCGCAGCAAAGTTTTCAGAAAAACTGAACAAAAAAAAAGCAAGAACAGAGAAATCAGCGACTACACCCAACGCTCGAATGAAGTGAAGTAAATCACAGACGACACTTCTCAAAGTTTTCCTCTTTTTATGATTTTGTCCACAAGTGCATTGCAGAAGTGACTTTTTGAGCGTACCCGCATACATTACAAATGCAGAGCAATGTTTTCGAGTCTAGAAACTCGACCGAACCCTTACCATCCACGGAGTACCTTCAGTTCGAGAGAGAGAGAGGGAGAGAGAGTACGTCTACAATCCACGGGACAGAGGGGAAGCCAACGGAATCGAGTCTATGAACTCGAACATCAAGTTGGAGACCCCAGTATGTCTCCAGCATTGAGTGCAAATATCCCTTCTGCTGTCAGTTTTTGTTGGTAATGGGATATGGTAATGGGAAACCCGAGCGGATATTATCATTTCCGTTACTCGAAATGCTTAATCCCCACTATTGACATGGGAGAAGTTAAAAACGTTCCAGCAATTTAGACAAAAACTATTGCATCCGGAATTTGAGGCTATCCTCGCCGGTTTGCGGTTTCCGTGTAATTTCAGTTTTTTTTTTTTTTTGTATATTTAGACCGGGAATTGCAGTGGTAACCCTTCGTTCTAATCAATTCAATCCGAACGGAGGGTGTGTACTTAGCGAGGGATGTAATGTATGCAGGCCATCCTGTCTTGAAGAATGTGGTGGCGACTTGTTACTTGATGGCTGACTGAGAGCAGTTGTCGGTGGAATGACTGTGTGTCCGACGTCATGTGTTACTGGAAAATTAATTGGTTTTGAAAGAGATTGCTGATCTTTGTCGATGTACACAGGGAGGGGGAGTGGGCCTTCTCGGCCTCCATAGGGACATCTTATGCAAGAACTGCCAGTTTTCAAGCAGAATCTCTGGTAGAAAAAACTCACTCTTTGTTTAGCCTGTGTCATGAGCAAGGTATTCACTTTCAGAGTTGGCTTATCTGTGTAAAAGCTGAAAGGAATCGGATAATAAGAACTAAGTAGTGCTTGCAGACCAGAAGCACATTGTATTTGAAATCCGTGTGTAATAGAATAACTTCCATTGTGCTTGTGTCAAGTATCAAAAGACATAGCTTAAGCGGGGAATAAATGCCACAAGAGCATGGTCTATGAGCCTTGTTAGTGAATGTTTGTATGTAACGCGTTGCTGAGATTTTATAAAATGGCTAAACAGACATGCGGAGATCTTCGGGTCGGTTCAATAGAAGGCACCACAGTCGGGGGTTTTATTTTTAACCAGCGACCCACCCCGGCTTCGCTCGGTTGCAACGTACATAGTAATGTGGTGTTAGACTGGAGTGATACATAATATTACTAGTATCTTAATAATTAGACTATACTACAGGATGTCTTTACATACAATGTTTACAGCTGTTTGCTCACGAGACAATGCAAACTTTGTAGGGTCTATCAATTGGCTGTGAGATGCTTGTTGATGCTTGTGTTTCTGGATCTGAGATAAAATAGATTTTGCAGAAATGTGTGGTCATCGAGCTGGAGTGGTCGCAGCTTGAATTTTAAATGTAGGCATAAGAGTCCACTATATAACTTGCGTGCTCTTGAAAGCGGTTATTTGACGACACATGTACATACAGAACTTACTTAATTTGCCCATGAATTAGTTGCGCTCTCGAACGTGTGGGTGGTTTGTCCTTTTTGTTCGGTGCGGACGTCGTTGTCCGGACGATTCTGTGACTCTCTGGGAACGATGCCTATCACGGTCAAGGGTAAGGCGATCCTATCGCTCATTATAGCATACTCTGAACTGTATGTCTATCCCGCTTCAGGTTAAGGCTAGCCTCACGTTCTACTGATGCCTTCGAAGTCTTTTTTGTATACATTATTATTTTGTATTTCGAAAGAATAAGGCAACATCAAGTACCGCATTTATCGAAATATGCAATTGTACCTTTCTGTCACACGGTCAAATTTCGATAGTAGACTTTTCAGTCCCTCTTACTCACACATGCGTTACATGCATCAGATACCCAACCTAGATGATGACTGCTATCGCTGTTCTAATAGAAGCCATGCAGCTCGTTCTTAGATGTCGTTGGGAAGTTCCGCTCCTTTAGCAGATCTAGCGCGTTGGGGTAGCGTTGTCCGGGGATTGTGTTTCTCAGATTCCTGATTGCCTCGTTAGGATGATTGTCCCTGTCGAAGGTGAGACCTGTACACACTCGCAGTATTTTCCTTTCGAAAATTGCTGGTTTTAGATATGGTGTACCATATTGGGAAGCCGTACTTTAAGATCGGCCGTATTAGCTGCTTGTAGAGTAGCAACTGTGTGCTCTGGCTTAATCCATTTTGTTTACGAATCAAAGGATAGATGCTATGGAAGCCTCTCAGTATCGAGTGGCTGTTGAACTTCAGCATTTCCGTGAAGTTAACGCCAAGATACTTCACCTCTTTGTCTGTTGTTATTTCCGCACAGTTAGGGAGCACTATCCTAATGCTCTGACATTTAGCTGCTGATCTGCATCCACCTCGGGATGATCCTAAGTATCGATTTTCCAGCATTGATACGAATACCCGATTTGATGTAGTAGCCACATTTTTTCGATGTCTGAATTTCGACTTCTTCGCCTGGCGATCAGTGGTGGAGCTGGCATAAGCCAGAGAATATACTGGTTGGAGGCGGTTGATCTGCCGTGAAGATGTTGAAGAGCATCGGTCCCAGCTTCGACCCTCGTGCAACTCCTGCCTTGGTGCTCCCCTCAGTTGATTGACTGCTTTCCACTTGAACGTAGAATCTTCTGGAATGCAGAAAGCTATAGACTATTCTAATGAGGTTGGAGGGGAATCCCATCTGATTCAGCTTGTAGATGAGTGCCTCTATTCAGACCGTGTCGAAGGACCCTTCCACGTCCAGGAAGCAGGCAAAGGTGACTTCGTGTTTGTTCAGGGCAGCTACAACATCGTTGTGGAACTTCGTTAGAGGATGTAGCGTCGAATGTTTTTTCCCGGAATCCATACTGCGTATCCGGGATGATGTTCAGGTCGGTGGAGCATCGCTTTAGTTTCTGCGCTACCAGGTACTCCAGGATCTTGCTTATATTGCTCAAGAGTGACATAGGCCGGTAACCTGAAACACTAGGAGCGTTGCCCTATTTTGGTATTGCAACAATTTTAGCTATTTTCTACTTGCTAGGATAGTAGCAATTATTGTTACAATTGTTCATAATTTCCGTGATTCATCATCGTTTCCTACCGGATCGTCCTCTGGTTTAGTTTCGTTGAAGATGACGTCTGGGGTAAATGGATTCTTAAGTGACGTAGGTATTGACTTCTGTGACAAAAAATGTGGATCATCAGGCGGTAATGGTTGAAAGTTACCCACGAAGTAGGATGTAAACGCGTCTGCATTCTCAGCTGGTATTTTTGCGTGGTGAGTGAGGAAAGTCCGAAGCCTCACTCGAAAACTGATACGATTTCTGCACTATTGCCACCGCCGACGGCTTGATTTCTTTCTACATCCTGAATGTTTACCGTCATATTTCAACTAATTAACATTAAATACAATATTAAACCATACGTAAAAACCTTCCGCTTGGTCACTCCATCTATTGATAAAAACTGCATACAATTCTGTTGCGTAGTTTAAGAGATCCAAGCGTACATCCCTCTGTCTGACTTATTCTTTTAGACTGTGTAAATATTAAAACCGTAAGTACGACAGTTCATTACCCATTTGAAGGCATTGCACTTCTATTATTCACTTCGTCAGGACAAGCGTCTGGATTAGTGCACATAATTCATCGGCAATGAAAGGCAATCAGCCCCGCTCCTTATAAGAGTTGGTTCGTGTTCATTGAAAAGCAAGCAGTACAACGGTCATTCACTTAATCTTGTCAAAACGTCTAAGATTGTAACAGACGCGTGCAGCAACCGAATCACGAAAGATGAACATTTTTCATACGATCTCGTCCCTCCGTTCGGTGAGAAGTCGACGTATAAATTCCAACATTCCCTCGGTGCGAGACATGTTGTGAGCGAGCGCAGCACCAGCACTTCAATCTGAACCCCATTAATCAGGGAACACACGGCAAAGAGACACATCTTTCCTCTGGAAGCGGCCACCCTTCTGTCTCTGAAACACAATCGTGCACCAGTCTGTACGGAATCACAACTGCAATCAGTGACCAATCGGACAGTGCCCTGCTGAGCAGCACACACCAATTGCTGAATAACTTTCAAAAGCCAACGGCCATCACGGATTCCCTCCCCTTTTGAGGCCAGGACGTGCTTCCGTTTGAGGTCGCTTCATCCATTCACACTTTTCCATGCCATCCGGGCACCTCTTGCTCCGCCGTCATTCTGGCACTTTCAAAATTAACTCTCATCACCGACTTACACCCTCATACCCTCGGCAGGAACCTCGTCTAAAAGGGGCTCACAAAAGACGCAGACCGTCCAAAGGGACCTGCTATGTACCTGGAAAGTGAAAAGGATGCGTTTCTTAAATTTTATTCAATGATAAAATCGATAAAAGGACACGAGTGTGTTCGAGGTAGCAGGTTTAATCCCCGAAAAAACGATTCAACCAGAGGATGTGAGGGAGTGGAGGCGACAGACGACGTGTGTGTGTGTTTGTGCGATGGCGGTTGAATAGCCTTCGGGGGTAGAGACCGTGCTGGAAAGGATTTGTCATGTCTTGTGAGCAAGATAACGACTTGCCTTTGGTGTAATCAAAAAGTCACAAGGACACAGTGTATTCCAGAATTAAGTATTGGGTTTGTGCAGTGAACACTGAAGGAAGAAAAGGAAGTTCCTTCCCCCAGTCGCACATACACACACACACACACCCGCCTAACCCTTTGCAATCTGATCGATGCTCGGTCCCATCCTCTAGCACGGTTCAAACTGAACAAGGGGGGTTCCCCAATGATTTTTACGACAACGACAACGACGACATCGTCGTCGACAATGTTGTCCAGTTGCGAGAAAAGGTGATGTAACCAGTGAAGCATGTCAAAGGGGGAACCGACCAAAAAGGATTCATCTCGTCGTCTCCTTTTTCCTTTTTTGTCGTTTTTCTCGGTTATTGTAAGAAATATAATTTAGGGTCATCTTTGCTATTTCACAAATTGATGTTATTTCTCGAGAACACCGGGTGTGAGCAAGCAAGCCAGCGCGAGGGAGACGCTGTGCGAGAGGTGCGATTAAACTGCAGAATTGGGAACGAGCTCCTGCGAGGCGGTGCTCGGTATGAAAAGGGTTGCGCTCCGGTTCGCTCCGAATTTGTATCAGACTCGGATTTGGCGAATGAATTTTATATTTACACAGAATTTTGAATTTCATCATGTAAATTTGTGTCTTGTTGTCTTGCGATGGAGATGATCCTTGGGCTGGATACCGGCGTGTGCCCGGATGACTTTCGCAGAGTGATGCGATTTTGATTTTCGGTGACGATTTTTATTGTAAATCGGTTACGGGTTGGATTTATGGATTTTGTAATGTTATTGGATGGTTGATGGATCAGATGAAGTTTACGAGTTGGATCGGCTTAGGTCCTTGGGGGGCGGTATTCGTTGTGGATCTCTTGTGCGTGCGTGTGTCATCTCGTTAAATGGGTCATGTATTCGAGTGGGTCGTCCAGTAAGGGGTACCTAATGTCATGACCGGACTCAGCCAGCGAGCAAGTGAAGGATAAGTTTGAAATTTTGTGACACTATTTGGCTGTTCACTGGTCTTGAATAAAAACTAGCGATGGGCTTAGGTTTTGATGATTCTGTGCTGTAGCACGTGGCCAAAATAGGCCATTTTGACAGAAATAAGGCCAAAGGTGCGCTTGAAGTTTTACGCCGAAATATATATCGCCGAACTGGGAAAAGGAACAAATGGGTGTTGAGTTGTACGGAATCTAGGTGGGGGGACTACTTGCTCGCCTGGCGTTTGGAGTTCTTCGTACACAATCACTCTCTTTTGTTGTTAAAAGTGCTGCTTAAATACACCCACTATTCCCTGCGAATCGGTAACAAGATGGTCCTTATACTTTTTAATATACTGGGTTCCTTTCCTGTACCGTGCGGCCAGACGTTTGGCTTTTTATAAAAGCCCCAAATTTTTTGTGTGTTCCTTTGTAACTTTTTGTAAGCTCGGAGGATTATAGAGGCCATTTCTTAAGGCTTCGAGACTTCTTTTCCTCCCGACTTTTTGTGCGATTCTGCTCACTGCCCTGTATTGCTTTAAAGCATTTTTTGGTGTACTTTTTGAAACAGATATCCACCTATCTTCGAGAAGAAATTCTCCACCGGCATTCCCTACAGACCGGAGCATCAGACTGACAATCAGAAGATGCACTAGGTATCTGTACAGACGGATCGAAGACAGGCGGAGGAACCTCCACAAACCTCCTTGACCACTGGAGTGTTCTTCATCCAGAAACCAACGCAATAAAAGAGGCAATGTTCTGGCTCAAGAGCAATGTAATATCCAAAAGGGATGCCAACATCTGATTGCACAGCCAGACCGCAATAAAGTACCTGGACATGTATAATTCAAAAGAATCCCTTAATTAAAGCCTGTCTCTTAACGAGGTGACTGAGCATTTCAATGTACTCCTCGTGTGGGTGCCGAGACATTGTGACAAACCGGGCCATTCGAAAGTTGTGGTACAACCTCTCCTCTAACATCAGGAGGAGATCCATTTTCTATGTAGATCGCTACAGCCTACCATTTCCTTATGATACACACAATTAGATCTTAAACGATCGCTTTGTTTGCCCAAACTAGGCAGATCTTCACTCAGGACGCTCATCGGCGTCAAAACCGGGCACTGCGCAATTGTCGGGGCACATGCCCGCAGTATAGAATGATTTTCACAGAAGCTGCATGGATGAAAAAAATGAAGACAGCAAAAATCACCTCCTCTGGTCTTGTAGCACTCTGCCAAGTAGTAGGTACTCCCATCTAGGGGGGCAACTATTTCAATAATTCCCTCGAACTAATTATAGTGAGTAATAGCCAGCTAAGCCGCTTTGATATAAGCACAACTGCTGCCAAGCTCAGGAGCAACCATTCCGCGTGGTATCACAATGGGCCTACCTTGGCATAAGTGAGACTTCTTTCTGACGTCAGCCTCTCCTACCTAACCTTGGTATGCCTGGTGGAGCATTGTGTTATTTTGTACATCTAGCAAATAACACATTGTTCCCCGGATCCGGGGAAAGTAAAAATCGGTTAAGGACATCTCAATTTGAATTTGCATCATTTGAGTGAATCAAAAGCTTACGTATGGTCGCAGGCATATAATACTAGGCGTAATCTCATAGATAGATATTCTTCGTATGCTCAGAAGTTTCTTTCACTTTCGTTTTTGGACCTAAGGAGCACATACATATTGGAGTTTGATCACAAAAACCTGCAAATTGAATTTCTTCGTTCAACCATTTTCTTCGTTGTACGCTTGCTACGTTGCCACTTCTCTAAAATTTACCTGTTAATTCGGCTCACAAGAACATTAAGCTCATTACGGACATTGTCCGTGTCCGCATAGCCAAAGTTCTCCATAATACGACTTAAAACATTTTTATTCGGGCCTCTTTCTTGGAGTATTTCGATATATTAAAATGTGCTGTATATTTCATTTTGCAATATCCAAAAAATGTTGCTCAAAAATAGCTTCTGAGCGATTTGAACGACTATTCAAAATTAAGAGCGCATGTAAAATAAGGAAATAAGGATAATTAGTACATTTCTTGGAAATGCAACTCATTTTAGCAAATTATCGTTTTATCGCAAGCGTTGTATTAACGGAGTCTACAAAAAAAATTACCCGAAAAACAAAAATTTTAACGCCGACTGGTTAATTTTCTGAGCACCACTATAGGTCTGTTAAAATAATAAGCCTTTTATAATGTTGCAGCAAAGGATATGATAAGATTTGACGACGCATGTGGAAATGAGATCGAAAACTTCATTTAAGAAGCACCAGGTATGTCTGTTAAAAAAATATTGTATGGCGTGGACAGCTACGGGCTAATACTGAAAATGGATTCGGATGGACAATATACATGAGAACATTTTAAGTCCCGTTTCCTGATGGGATTACGTGGGATCATCTTTGAAAGTCTATACAAGGTCATAATGTACAAAAAACGGATAAGCCTAAGGCCTTCATACAAAACGACAATTACTACAATTTGCTAAGATCATACAAGATTCCGTAGATAACAGGAAAGAAACTTAAGAAACAAAAGCTAATAAAAAGTTTGCTGTTGTGGCAATTCTAGGAACAATGTACAAGATATCGGTTGTAGCGGCTCTAGGAGCAATCTACAAAAATCTAAAGAGAGAAAAAGAGCTGTCAGTAAGATAGTAGATAGAAAAATGGATCATTGTAAAAAAGGAAGTCAAACTGAGAG
This sequence comes from Eristalis pertinax, assembly GCA_907269125.1. Classification (NCBI taxonomy): domain Eukaryota; kingdom Metazoa; phylum Arthropoda; class Insecta; order Diptera; family Syrphidae; genus Eristalis; species Eristalis pertinax. The sequence continues at coordinate 122,481,500 of OU026145.1, forward strand.
GACTTAAAATTTAATAAAGATATAAAATTAAAACATACAAAATCGTTATTTTGAATCAAAGTAGCTTACATTGTTTGTGATGTCACTCAACGGTAAATATTGTGTCCAGGATTTTTTTTGAAGGCTTAACGTTTTAGCTGAATTTTTTTTATTTTTGTACGACTTTTGAATAAGGTTCCGCAAGGTGTGCAAAATAACACGCTGTGAGTCGGTTGTATCTTTGTTCTACAAAAATAAAGTATGTCCGTGCTCCCTGCAGTCACTGTCCCATGGATACTTTTCAGTTCGATGCATTGTGCGCTTGGTGTTTGACATATTTCCACTATGAGTCCTTTATTTTCTAACACCAACCAGATCTAGGATATCGGGAAGCTTTTCAGTTCGATCCTATTTAATCTTTCATCTCTATCAAGAACTATTTATTTTGTCTGTCTGTGCAACTTCTGCTAAAGTCACTGTAATGGATGCCAAGATACAATGCATGTGTGCCAATGGAACATTGCCCGCTAAGGCTGCGTAAATCCTTGCAACTAAAACCGACTATTAATGATGATGATCTCTTCTCGTTCAGTGGCAACCATACATTCCTCGCTGCCCAAACTCAGACACCCAGATTTCGGCCTTTATCCAAAGCTTCGTTCTCTAATTTCTGCCTTATAGTGCTGAGCAGTGTGTATGCCTAAACGGTCCGGAGAGAACCCGTCAGTTCAGAGCCGTCTTTGAGCAGACGTAAGACTGCTTCACTCCGTGGAACAAGTTAGAATCAGACGTTGACTTCAGTTGACAGTGTCAAATAATACAAATCAGGTGTGATTAGTACTCGAAGTCTGAAGGTCCCGTACTGGAAACAAATATTTAAGGAAGCAACTTTTCCTCCCCGCGGAAGAGGAATCCCCAAATACTTTCTTTTTGAAATTGTTCATGTCTACAAATTGATATTTAAGCCCAGAGCCCAATTGAAAAGGTTCCCCTTTCACTACAACAGCTTACTTCAAAGTTCCAGATAACAAGCTGAAGCACTTTATGCAAGCACTCTCTTGCAAATTCAGTCTGCGCCGGTCCTTCAGACGCACTTGTTCACAACTCAAAACTGACTGTTTGAGGTGGACTAAGAATCCTTTAACGTAGCCATTAACGTTGAGGAAAAATAGGGATATGCTTCAATTGTTAATACACCCCAAGCTCTCCTCCATTCCCGTCCGAAATCTAAGAAAATCTACTTTAATTGTCTAAAAGCTTTTACAAGCCCTCAGCGCTCGCGAAACAAAAGGCAGCCCACTCCACTCCGCCGCCACCATCACCGACGTGCTCGTGCTGCAAAAACCCAAAAATGTTTTCAATCCTTTCAGCCTTTCGCAGAGCCTTAAAGAATCCCCAAATGAATTAAAGAAAATCCCCTCCCAAAGCGTCCCTCGCCAGCAACACTCACCACTTTAGCGACTCTTCGCAAATAAATGCTTTATTGTACTTACCCCCAATTAATATCCGGTTGCCGGAATGAATTTTTTAAAGTAATAACCCCCAGCAAAATGAGGGAGCCGGAGCACCCCTCATCCAGGTTCTCCGACGACTGGGGCGTGAGGGCGAGAGCAGAAAAAAATTACCCCGACGGAGAATTTTTCTCGCGCCCCGTCGCCCATGATTGCCAACACAAGAATTTGATTACAAATTTACTTCATTCCCCATGTCGGCCAACGCTTTGAAAGACCTCAGCGAAGGAGGTGAATCGAGGGATGCTCGAACAACCATCATAACGTTCAAGTTAGTGCCGTCATTTTGCGAGAGGTTTTTATTCGGGAGACAATTTAATATGATCTCCTTTGCCGTCCCATTAAAGACATCCCTAGACCTGAGTCGGTTGCTGGCTTTGCCTGGGTCCTCTGTTCACCGGAAATGGAGTTATTAGGGATTCTTTATGTGCTCGTCGATGTATTTTCAGTGAATGGCTGCGTAATCAAAGAGTTCGTGTCGCCAGTACACGTTTCTGTGATTTTTGCTGCGAATCGGTTGTTGAGACTGGCGTCTCATATGAGCTTACAAATCGCTTATTCATGACCACAAACGAGTATGGAGCTCGTGGAAAGCAGTTGTTTGTCTTGAATTTGTGTGTATTTATGGTATGGTCGGAGGAAGGGGAAATGGTGCTTAAGATCGTTTGAATTTTGATTAAAAAGGCGCAGGAAGGAAGGCGTTCCATGTTGTAGCGAAAACAAATCTTATTTGACAGCTCGTCATAATTCAGTCTCACTGGCCTGATTCTGCAATTTTTGAATAATGCATTAATATTATTAGGGATGTAATTAATATTATTAAATGTAATAACATAAGTTCCACATATAATTTCGTGGAAATATTGCAGCCACTCTAATTTTCGATTGCAGCTTCCAGCGATCCGACTGGTGTTGGGCAAATTACGCGACATGGTGTTTAGTCGGAGTATGTCATTTTCGGATCGGTAAGGCGGTCGTGGCGTTTTGGATATATGCGTTGACTCCTACGCACTTGAACCCCGGTGTCTAGGTTCGAATCTCAGTACAACAAATTGAATTTTCACGGTTCCACCCGTTTCGAGTCACTGACAATGCTTTGTAACTGTCTAGAAAAGGCTTCTCAAACTTGGCCGTTCGGAGTCGGCATAAAATTGTAGGTCCCTTACAATGGTGAGAGAACAATAGCACGCACAACACGAGTGGTTGCTGAGAAGCTAGGTCCTGGCCCTCTACGGGCGCCATCCATGATGTATCATTATTATAAGACGGAACGAGTGTTGCTCAAAACGTACCAAAAACATTTTGACAGAACGCAGATTTTCGTAATACATACATACTTACTTCCCATGGACCCATGGAGGTGTGAGAATGATCAATGGCTGCCTTCGGTCGATGACAGTCCTGCGGCGTTGCTTTCAGTCATCCAGATCAAGCGGTTTTATGTACGCAATGAATTGGTCTTTGTACCAGCAGTTCGGTCTTCATCCGGTTCTCGAACCAGGAGGCTGGAATTCGAAGACCCTCTTAGGTGGAGCATTGGTGTCCATGCGCTCGATGTGGCCAAGCCCGCGCAGTCGTCAGATCTTTGCCTTCCGGATTACATCCACAACTTAGTTCAGCTCGTAGAGTTCGCGGTTGTGTCTTCTGCTTCATTCACCTTCCTCGTAGACGGGACCATATATCCGACGTAAAATTTTTCTTACGAAGACACCAAGAATCAGCACTGCTGTTTTGCTTATCGTCCAGCTTTCGGCTCCAGATAGTGGGACATTGCTTTTGTAGAGCCTGATTATTGTCCTTCGAGTCTGGAGCTTTGAGCGCAGTTGTTTTGACAGATCGAAGTAGCATCGGTTGCCAAGGGTGATTCCACGTCGGATGTCACTTTTGCTCTGAGGTAGACAGTCTCTTTAACTACCTCAAAATTGTAGATGTCGATCGTGATGTTTTGTCCCAGGTGGTGTGTGACGGAACGTTTCTTGGTCGACAGAAAATACTTCGTCTTATCCTCATCAACCTTAATACTAGTTTGTTTTGCCTCTTCTTCAATCACCGTAAATGCTTCCACTATGGCACGTTAGGAAACGCACAACGAAGATGAACTGACTTGTAAAAGATAATTCCTTCCATCTTTACACTTCTCCAGAATCAGATTGAAATAAATTGCACTGTACGTGCGTATGTTTTTTTAAAAAACATGCGTTAAAATTATCGATTTTTGTTATACTTGTCAACGAAAATAAGGTCCCACAACATCCATGATTAGGAGTTTGGTCGGCTGGTTTGATGAACTGGTGTCAGTGGCCGATTTTTAAAGGAATAAGTGAATATTAGTAAACCAGATACACCAGCAGCAGACTATTCGAGATGAAATACGTGTGTATCGAACAAAATGGTGGGCATTAATTGTCTGATGTCTTGTTTCATACGCAGTGCATAAAAATGTCCACAAAACGCCCACACTTCATATTGAATACCCCCTCAATAATCAGATATTATTTGCCTATGAAAAACATCAAAACAATTGGTCTAAAGTTGATAATTAGAAACAGAGACTCTTATGGAAGGGAATGGTGCAAAGTGCAAGGGTAATGACCGAAATAATAAGATCGCGGGTACAAGCTGTCGAAATGAGATTTCTTCGTGCTGTTGTAAGAGTTACTCGGTAAGATAGGGTGAGAAACACGACAATACGCGAGAAATTCAATGTAGAGCAGCTGCTTCTTCGAACAGAAAGGGCTATGCTTCGATGGTTTGGTCACGTGGCACGAATGTCCTCATTGCTACGATTTCCGAGGCGCGCCTTGATTGCGATTCCATTAGGTAGCCAAGGGCGACGTGGTTGGACCAAGTCCAACAACTTGCCTGGTTGCGCTTCGGCATAACTTCTGATGCGTTACGAGTAGAGTCGATGGCGGAGGATCGAGTGACCTCGAGACCGCTCGTGCGTGCATTACCCTCGCGATCCATGTAGTGGATCATGCGGGTCAGAAGATGATGATGATGATGGTGCAAGGCTAAGTTAGAGTGTAAGCATTGTAGAGTGTACCTAAGCATGCTTGAATGCTTGCGAGTGGGTAAGTATGCTTTTGATCAGATCTGCGAGTTATTGTAGATGTAATCGAATTTGTCGTATCCTAGAGACCAGACGTCAAAAGTGAGCCTGCGCCGCAGAATTGATTTTTTTTATGTATGTACATCAAGAGGCAACCTTTCAAATGTTGTGCCACCGTGGAATTGTGAATTCAAGTGCCTCTTGCCTACAACACACATTTGTTTGCTTAGTATGATGGGTTGCTCCTATTTAAAACATCTGGAATTCTGTAAACGATCTCCACGCGACTCTGTCTCGGGCCAGCCTAGTGACTTCCGACCAGGATTTGTCCGACCGGCACGTCGATGCTCTTTCTTTACGGTCCGTCTCCAAGTTAAGCGTGGACGACGTCTACTACGTACTCCTTGTGGGCTCTAAGTAAGGGCCATCCTTGCAATATCCGTTCCCGGCTTATGCAGAGTGTGGCCTATTCAGCTCCACATTCGACGTTGGATCTTCGTTCGTGTTCCATTCCGACCAGAAGACTTTTAGGATTCGTCTCAAGCATTTCTTGACGAAGACGTAAACCTATCGACCACTGATGGCTGTTAGCTTCCAAGTCTCGCGTCCGTAGAGCAGGAATTGAATGGAATTGAATATCCGAAGCTTGGGTGAGGTGGAGATCTGGTTGGACCTCCAGACTTTGCCAAGCGAGTAGTAAGAGTGACGGGGCTTGTCTATAAGAGACAGTTTCTGCACCTCCATCTTTGCACAGCCTGTTAGCGAGATAGCAGAATTCGTTGATATCTTGGATTGGTTTCCCGTCTGACCGGAGAAGTGTATCGTATCTTGAGCCGATTCTCATCACTTTTGACTTTGCCTTGGCGACGTTGATTTTCAGTTCAACTCTTCTGGAGTTGAGGGCAGTGTATTTTTTCCGGGACGCGTGGAGTTCCTCTGTCAGGGACCATTGGATTTCTTTTCAAGCGGCATTGTTGGTGCGGTCTAGAACAAGGTCAAGGAAAATGACGAGGAGCAGGAATGATATACAGAGTCTGATTATATCCGATGTTTGCAGGTTTTCTATATCAATCTTGGAAACATTTAACAGACAAGTTTTGAATCATACTGCTACCAAATTGACCTCAAACTGAATGCCATGTGTCTCACCCCAGTTATCACTAAGATTATTAACTGTGGTATGTGTCAATGTCATGTGCCAAGGCTGATGAAAAGGTCTATAATTTGTCCAATTTACAAGGGAGGGGTAAAAAGCGAAACCGCTGTTGAAAAATGCCTGGAAGAAGTACTCGTTAATCGTGTCAATTGTTTTCTATCGAAACATAAAGTACTACACCCGAATCGGCACGGCTTCCAAAAAGGCAAGAGCACCCAATCACTGCTGTGGAAGTTTACAAATGTCTTCAATGTAGGCCTTAACAAGAATCATCACGTAATTGTGCTATTTATAGACTTCAGCAAAGCATTCGATACTTTGACACATGAAAAGCTCGTAGAAAGTGTCAGCAGAATGTGGTTGAGAGGAGTCCTGACAAACTGGCTCAAAAGTTATCTGACTGACAGAACTATCCAAGTCAAGGTAGCTGATATATTGAGTACTGAAATGGAAGTCAAATACGGTGTGCCACAAGGCTCAAAATTGAACTCCATTTTATTCATCCTTTTCACGAACGAGCTACTGAAGTTATTGAAAAAATCTACTGCTTATGCGTATGCCGACGACATAGCAATCGTGGTGAAACACCAAAACTTGCATTCTGCTGTGCAGATAATGAAGGACGAAATCAACGCTGTTTCCGAATGGTGCCATTATAATGGCCTAGTCATAAATGCTACGAAAACAAAAACGATGCACATTCGCACTCCATCAATAGCTGCAGAAGTCTTCCAAATCTTTCATTGAATTGACCGCTGTCCGCAATCAACAGCAACGAAATGGGAGTTGTCAGAAGTATTAAATACTTTGAAATTACCATCGACGAGAACTTTCTTTGACGTGAGAACATCAACGTCCTGCGCCTGCAACTTAAGAACACCGTCTTCGCAATGACGTATCTTAAGCGTTACACAAACGTCGAAGTGCTTAAGCAAGTGTGTTACTCGTTAGCAGAATCGCGCATCAGATACCGCATTGTGGTCTGGGGAAACGCAGCAAAATCCCACCTGGATAAGCACACAACATCGTCTACTAAAAATTGTTAGACACTTTAACTCACCTTTTCAAGTTCTAGATGTCAAAGCTATTTTCCAGATGACAACACTGCTGCAGCACATGAGATACCCACGGATCCAGCAACCATTAAGTGACACGCTTAACACCAGAAGACGTGCCCAAGGGATGCTTGATGTTCCGAGAGCATACAACTTATATGGAGACCGAGAACTACATTGCACTGTCCCCAAATTTACGAAGTCGCTGCTACAGTGTCTTAAAGTAATTCCGAATTTCAAGAAAAGAGCTAAAATGATTTTTAATGGAAATTCATTCCGTATCATACATTTTTCGGTTCATAAATATTAATCTAAATGTTAACTTAAAAAAAATGTGATTCAAAGTCACTTCAAAATTTGTAACGATCAATTTACAACTAAACTGTTGTGAACTACTCTTGTATATCTAAAAAAAGAATAAAAACTATACCCCGAATTGACATTGTTTTCAGTTCATGGACACATTCGTGATATTGTAATATCTCTGGTTAAAGAGGACCGTAGCCGATTGTATTCAAAGAGCCCTGCTCCATAGATTAATATCAACCTTTGGTCGCCCGTGTCACCTTAATTTCTCTAGCTGCTCTTGAAGTTAGCAAATTTTGAAGTCCACCACAATTGCCTATAACACGTGTTCGTCTGCCAAATGGAATGTCATCTTGAATCGGGTAGAAGTGTTCGTACCTCTTTTGGCGTTCCTTGACGCATCATTCAGACGTATATCAGATTTCTTTGATTCAGACGGTGCGATGGCCCTGATTTTAATACAAAAGTAATTATTAATGTCGTTGACGAATACTGCCAACGAAAACCAAGCCATTCCCACAATTTGTGTGACATTCAAAACATTCTACGTCTCTGTCGACAATGCCCGTAATTGAATGGTCTTTAAAGAAGACTCTCTTAAATTCATACAAAAGCATACATCCAGAAATATCGGAAGTTCGTGCCGTGAACTTCAGAATGCTTGTGGGAAGTGCTTAGAATCAACTTCTGAACTTTGTCTTGCGTAGGATGTAAGCAATCGATTGCCAAGAGGTCATTGCAGTGGGCGATAAATACATTTTGCAGACAATTTCATTTCAGAAGTATGCTAAATTTCCATTCAAAATATTGTTAGTGTCCATCAGTTGGGCATATTTATGCTTTTGACCGACACAACCAAGAGCCAGGCAGGAGTAAAGTGGAGTTTAATTGCCCGACAAAAGCCACCGAAGACCGTAGCAGCGTTAGAAGGACCCAAACGGCTGCTCGCCTCACACTCCGAAAGAGGTGTGTTTGTTTTGAATTAATTGCTGCAGGGTGGTGCTGTCAGAACAGAACAATTTTCAAATGACAAATCGAATGTCAATACTGTTATCTTTGATCTGCCGAATGTTAATTAATCAACTTGACATTTAAACGAATTGGCATCGAGCACACAGACGATGCATAAATTGGCAATTGCGCAAGGATCACGGCAAATCCCACCCAAAATGTCAATGTCATCTCAATGAATTCTTACATCATTGCTTGGTGGTGTGATGAGGTGACTCCGAATATTTGCTTTAGCAAGGCTAACTCCTTACAGGGTTTTCACATGTGATTGGAGGCGAATTCATTTATTCGTTCGGAATTGCTTAAATATCTGCCAATCCTTCGTGCTTTTCCTGCAATCATGGGGGGAATGACTGTGAAGATGTACAATAGCATACTTGACAGCTGTCACTTTGAAGTGTCTGATTAAAGCAACGACATGGATCTGAGGTTCTCATGGAAAACGTGATGCTCCCCTGACAGAAACGATCGAAATGTTCCTCTCGGAAGTTTGAAGTGAACTTTGAGAGTTTTCATTTTTTTTTCCCAAGAACTAGACAACCTTACCGAGATAAGCTTTTATCATTGTTGGTCATCCCTGGTTTATTCACGTCCCGTGACATTCTGATGAGGAAGCAGCATTTCTTCCAAGAAAACCCTTTTATCATCAAGGACATCGCTCCTGGAGACATGAAACTAATGACAGCCTGACAGTATGTACCATGCCATTCTAAAGGGCACCAGCCCCCAGTTGCCGCCGCACCAGCCCCACCAGCACCACCAGTGCCGCGCCGTATCGTTGTCGCCGTTGTCTTCGCTGACAATGAGATATCTCAAGAGTTATGAATGCTGACAGGAACGACCGGAGATATTACACTCTCGTCCTCATTCATTTTAAGGATTCATCATTTCCGATACGATGGTATTTATTTGCAATAATAATTGATGATGCCAAACGATAACTTTACAGCCGTCGCCGCGCCGCCACCATTGTGTTCGCTGGCAGCGAGTAGCGCTTTCATCTCGACCCAACCCAGTCTTTCGTCGTCGACTTGAACAGACTTCAAATGACGTTTTTGTTTTAGGTGTTTCCTTCCTTTTCGTCGTGTCTGCTTTCGGCGGTGCGATGTTTGCCATTAATGACGACGACAGGCGGTTCAAGAAGGGTGACGACCACGTCGACAATGACAACGGCAACGGCAACGAAGACGAAAACAGCAGCATAACGGCGGCATTTGAGGGCGATGGCAATGGCGATGGCGATGGCTACGCTGAAGATGGCAAAAGATGATGACGACGATGACAGCGGCACTGCTGGCGGGTGGGCGTTCCGCCAGGCGATACACAATGACGGGTAGTAATGAGAGTAATGGTTATTACGTCGTAAAAACCGCACAAGACAAATTCGACAGGGAATACCGTTCGTCGGCGTGTGATAGCGAGCGGCGGCGATGCCTCCCCTATCTTTGCTTGAAGGTGTTCGATGTGTCCTCCACCCCGTTATGGATCTGTTATTTGGCAGATTCCTGGGTAGTGGCTCGCTCCCTCCCGCATAGATTGCCTGACAGGAAGTTTGCCATTTTCCATTATTATATGACGTGCTCGGAGCGAAGGGAGATGGGGGTAGTCCATGAGACTTACGAGCAGAATGAGGGTGAGTGTGAGAAGTCCTCATGGTTGATGGCTGATGAATCATCATCATCACCATCAGCGTTGTCCTCGTCGTCATCGTCAACGTCTTGGTGGGGAATTTAATTAATCATCGGATAGCTGGCAGCCACTGCATCGAATGGAACTACTGCTTCCCCAGCTCCTCTTGTCACATGGTTTTGTTTTCGTTTATCAAACGATGTGACAGCAAATAGTTTCCAAAATATTTCCGTTTGTGCATCGGCGCGTAAACAGATATTTTTTTTTCTTCTCTCTTTTTCGGAATGATAATGGAAATGCATTTCAGTTGTTTGTCTCAAGAGAGCTGCGAATTGCCAGGCTTCATCTTGAATTTGAATATGTCCTTGTGGTATGTACGTTCGCATGTATCTTAGCATGAATTGACATTTGAGTCAATCTTCTGTGTGTTCGTCATAAATCCAAACTTTCGGTTGCCACTGGTTCTCTGGGAAATAAAGCCGCGGAACTTTTTGGGTGGTCTAGGTAGTTAGTCTGTCGCTTGTGTTGTTCCAAACAATTCCTGACTTTGATTAACTCTTTTTTAAGTCATTTTAAACATGCATTCGTATTGAAGGAAATAGTTTCTACTTTTAGGCTTGAATTCGGCGCCATACATTCTGTAGAGAAGCGTTGTTCGATTGAGGATACCGATTTGAATTAGCTTCAAGTGCAAAAATAAAGGTTGATTCATCGTGAGGTTGCGTGGGAATGTCTACAGAAGCTTAAGAAGCTGAGTAGGAGTAACAGAGTAAGACTCTGTTGGATACCTGGCCATACAGGGATAGAAGGCAATGAAATTGCCGACTTCCTGGCTAGAAAATTAGCATCGGAAAATTGTATAGGCCCCGAACCATTCTGCGCTATAGGAGATAATGTCCTTAGGGTAGAGTTCAGGAAACTAGTAAAAATTAACCGAACAGATGCATGGAACAAGGCTCATGGTATGAAGCAGGCCAAGAAACTCTTGGGTGAACATAACCGCAAGAGGTTTGAAGCATGTATCAGAATGAGCAAAAGCAATCTCCGTATCCTAACAGGCTTCCTAACAGGGCACTGTAAACTCAGGAAGCTCCTAAGGAAACTAGGAGTATCAGAAGAAGGTGTGTGCAGATTCTGAATCTAATGAATCTAATGAAATTCCAGAACTTATACTGGGATTTTGTGCGGCGGTAGCCCACAAAAGACAAAGTAATCTGGGCAAACACCTAATATCAGAGGAAGAATTGAAGTCACTAGAACCAGCTCTCATTCTCAGATTCCTAAAGGAAACTGGCTTAGAGAAAATACTCTAGGATAAATCTCTTCCATCTTTTCGCAATAAGAGCAAATAACCCTCAATACAACTCTGAAAAGAGCTGCATGGGAGGGGAGCTCTTAAGAAAGTTAAGGGTTGAATAGGGGTGCTGGATGTGGTCTAACCGGTCGAGTATCATCCACTAATGTGAACTGGCACTCAAATTTGCGAATAATATTGGCAATAGTGGTTCAGTATATCGATTATATTCCTCGAATCGCACGAAAAACATTTCTCACAGAACGGTGATTTTCGTAATACAGCTGATCAATTTGGAGACGCTGTTGTGCTGTGATTCTTTCCATGATGACTTGCTAAACGATACTTAACAAAAATGACAAAGCAGTTTGATAGGAGCCACGCGTGATCTGTCAAAAAAAAGCCTATTGAAAATCAAACCGCAGGATGAATCACCTTTTATAAGTACGCTCAGCGTATCGGGGTTCGTGGAATTCCTAGACTATTTGGACGAGTTGGGAGTTGTGTGTAAGCTAAAGAGTCCTCTTAGCAGAAACAGCAAATTTCAATCAGCATCAAGTGCATTTTATGTTCTTTGATCGCCATTTTGAATTGCATGACAGTTGTAGAGAGTGGGTGATTTGGAATAATTTAGTCACATTTTTAGCTTAATTGTGTTAACAAAGCACTACAGAGCAGAAATAACAAACACAGTAAACGACTTTCGTTCGTATAAGCCTTTCACGGATATCCCAGAGACCACTAGGCTCTCTTAGAATAATTGTTATGTGCGACGATTCGGCTTTCTGCAACATTTTTTCTTTTCGGAAGCTGAGGAAGCGTTGGATTGGTCGCCGTGGCGTTGTGGATACGTGGGTCGACTCCTACGCACTTGAACCTCGGTGTCCAGGTTTGAATCCCAGTACGACAAAATTTACTTTTCACGGTCCCACCTCTTTCGAGTCACTGACAATGATCAAAGAGTATAACTGTCTAAAAAAAAGCTTCTCAAACTTGGCCGTTCGGAGTCGGCATAAAACTTTAGGACCCTTCCACTCGTGAGGGAGCAACAGCACGCACAACGCGACTGGTTGCTGAGAAGACCCTGGTTGCTAGACCCGGGCCCTCTACTTTTTTATATTATTATCATAACCTGACCGTTATCGGCAAAGATTTGCAAATGGTCTTTCACTCTAAATAATTCGACTAGGTTTGCAGACCATGTTGTTGCAACAGATGATGCCACAGATCTTGGAAATCTTGCAAGACATTTGTCCCGTGGCCAATAGTCTTCAAAGTTGGTGATGTGAGCCCCTCACAGCCCCCAATGCTGGTTCATCTCTTTTCTGCCAATGGGGGTACTGGAACTAATACCTGTACAAAAAAAAAAGACCAAAAGCTTTGTACTAAAGGACAAAATAGTCCAACGAACTGAGGACAACTACAAGATTTAATTTCCAGTGCACTTTATAAATTAGTACTCGTCCATTGTGACTATCCGGTCAAATGTGTAAAAAATGTTCTGGCATCCCACAAGTATGAGTTCTTGGTCTTGTCTATTTAATTCATATACTATCGATTTCCCACTAGCCTCAAACACATGATGGTTGTATCCACCCATCGTGAGCTTTTATGATGACAATCTTCAACTTTAATTGGCTTGTTGTGTTGAGACTAATACAGTTTGCCGTTTGCGAAGAAGCTCAAACAATTTGTACACACCAGGAACTCTCTGGTGAGTTGTCAGAGGAGTTTGATATCCAAAGAGAACAACGTCAAGGGTGCATACTGTCACCACTATTGTTTCTGGTGGTTATCAGCGATGTACTCCGTGCAGCATTGACGGACGAAAATTATGGCATTCGACGGACTTAAACACCTAGACTACACTGACGCATCGGATAATGGATCTTCACTTGATGGCCCATAATCTAGAAGTCTAGACAAACAAATTGGGCTTCAAAATAAATACAGTGAAAACTAAGGCCGTTAGCATTTTTGGCAACAGCGCCCAACTGAACATTGCCGAACAGAAAGTCGAGAAAGTTAGCAGCTTTCTATATTTAGGAAGTGTGGTCTCGGCTAATCGCGGTGGCACCGAACTGGATGTGAGCAGTCGATTAGGGAAGGCTAAAGCTGCTATCCACGATCTGGAAAAAGCAATGTTAGCAGCTTGAGAGTCAACCTGCCATTCCGCTCCAACATGGTGTCTGTGCTGATTTATGGATGCAGTACCTGGGAAGTGGACACCATTGCCACACAAAAGCTGCAATGTTTGTTTAAGCAGATGTTTAAGAAACATCCTTAGGATTTGTTGGCCGAACCGTATCTCCAACTAGCAAATGCACCTGAGAACGGGCCAGGAACCTATAAACATCACAATACGAAGAAGAAAGTGGCAGTGGATTTGACACACCCGCGAAGACAACTGCGGGGCGAAGTACCCCATGCAGTGGAATCCGATTACCCGGGCAGGCAGCATAGTTAAAAAGGAATCGAGTTCTTTAGGAATGAGTTGGAGGGAGTTCAAACGCGTTGCAGAACTTCGAACGAGATGGACCGCAGGTGTTGTTGACGCCCTATGCCCGCGAGGGGCTAGAGGACATAATTAAGTAAAAGGAACTCTGATGCAGCTTGAATACCAAGTCTCGACGCCCCGGAACTAAATGGAGAAAGGTCAGGGTTTTGAATGTAAATGGAAGGCGGATCATTTGCGATCGTCAAAAATGAATAATGAATTGTTAGGCATACCATGCTAGAACGAAACTGGTAAGAGATACACTATCATGGTTCTTCCACTTCTCTGTGTATACCCACAGTCCCTGGCCTCAATCAACAAGCCTCTCCAGCTCTTATTGCCGAGCTGCTTCAAGTTGCACACACTAAGTTGAAAGTTGATGTCCTTCTCCATTTGTGTGCGCTAATTTAGACACAGGGATTTTTCCCTGCTTTGTGCTACAGGCCACTACGTTGACGCCAGGATGAACGCATGTCGCCGCTATATGGCCCTTCTTCTCCAGATGCCATCAACGCAATCTGGACTGATATGGTAAAGATATCAAAAATGATTGAACTTGATGACTGTTATTGGATAAGTGAAGTCCAATCAAACGAATCTTGTTCATCCTAAAACGTTATTAAGCCACCATTAGAGTCCATAAGAATCGCATCGAATTATACACTATTTCTAAAGGCAAAAGAAAGGCTCTGTTTGTCAGCTTTTTTAAGAAAGCAATCCAGATAGTGCTTGACAGAGTGGCTTAATATTTTTCCTTTCATTTGAGTGACCCTGACATTCACAAAACGTTTGGTCCAGATAGAATCCCTGGCAGTCTTTTGAAGAGGTTGTGGGTGGTTAAGCCCATAGTCCATCTGTGGTTTGCTTGATTAGAAGTTACCATTCGAGCCGTTCAATAAAATAAATACTAGATGGAGCCAAGGCGGAAATTCACAAAATAAACGCTGGTGTGCCTCAGGGATCCGTGTTGTCTCCGGCACTTTTTTTGATATACTGATCAATAACCTCTTGTTTGTTGCATATCATACTCAAAACTATATTATTGACGGCAGTATGCTCAGCTATGCTCACATTCGTTCAAAACATCGGATTCACTGCGAAAAATCAGAAGCCTCAATCGAATAACTTGTTCGCTTTGAAGGATGTGACTAGCATCAGATGGCACCGTAGTTGCGTATATCAGAACGAGGTGAGAAACATTTTGTCTGATGTTTGCCGAAACGCAATTATGTATATTATCAGAAATTCTGTGAACATTTTCTACTCCATTAGGACACCCTTCAGACCATAGGAAAATGTGTACCCTTCAGCAATTGCATTACATCCCATTTCCACTTGAAGACAAAAATATCTCAAGCTCTTCTGATTAAACTAATCTCAATGAAAACATATCGAAGCCGATGCTAAATTATGATGATTTCACATTGCCTAATCCCAATGATTTAAGATCCTTACTCAAAGTACAGTACATCTGTCACAGAACCCATCACGTCGCATCAACCCACGCAAGAGTTTATCTACCACTTCCCCCTTGCCATTCCCCCCCCAAAAAAACAGACCTCATTTCAGTCGGGCGGGCTTTTCACACGAGAAATCGATTTTTTCGGCTTAAATCTCCACTTCTGGCAGATTTCGCATTCATTCAACAAATACGGATGCGTCGCAAGAAGTATCGCATGCTAACACCTTTAATCTTTTGCCGCAATTGTTGCGACATACTAAATTTTCGTCAAGAACCGACCTCAACTTTCATACTCATTCCAAAATCAAGGTAATTGACGAAAGAGCGAACGACGGAGAGAGAGAAAGTGCGACTCAGAGAGCGGAGGTGAACGCAGCTGCGAGGCGTATAAGAGATTTCGATACCCCTCCAAGCTCTGGTGCTACTTTGCAGCGAGCAGCGTTTAGGGGAAAGTGCACGAAATTTTCCGCTGAATAAAACTTTGGGGTGTTACTGCGAGAGTGACATGCGCTTTCGACAGGTTTCGTTAAGTTTTGTCGCACCCATGTTCTGCCAAGTGCCGTAGGACGACAACCGTGGATTTTCCATCAATCGGAGGGAAACCTTCAACCGAGAGACAGGCAAGCAGCGATGAAGTTTGTCAAGGAATCATGTGGGGAAAGAAAGAAGAACGAAGTTCATCATTTTTTTTTAATTTTTCAACTTTTATAGACTGTCTTCGGTGTCACTGAAGCGTTAGCACTACAGCTTTGAATGTCGCAGGTGATGCAGGCAAGGGAGGACATACTCCATTACGCCCTTGACCGCCTTTAGCCGATTGAAGCTGAAACACAATTAAAATGTGAGAAGAAGCAAATTACCTGGATGGGCTTACATGCAACAATCATCACGATATCACTGAAGAGAATCAAGTGGACGACAGCCGTCTGAAAAATTACGCGATCAAAGCCCTGTTCCGGGGAATAATTTGTAAGTTCCTTTTTCGGGAAGCCGTCAAATCATTTGTGAGCTCAGACAGATCTCCCACATCGTAGAATACCTGTGTTTGTGGTACAATGCAAATTGCTTAAGGAGTCAAATTGCGGCTGCCAAGTTGTCACTAAGAACTGACTACCAAGTTTTTCTTACTCTTCTACGTCTGGTGGCAATTTTAAGTCAACCGGCAATCCGCCAATACGCCAGTACGTCAACGAAAACCAAGATTTGACTTAAACGTCGCCCCTAGCCATGAATGCGTGCAGTAGATCTCGAGTCACCGTAAACAGTGAACAGGACACAATATCTCGGTTATCGCAGACCTGGCGAATTTAGCGTCAAGACCTGCGGCTACATCTCTATAAATACAACTGAGCTGCAGGGAGGCGGTCATGGACAATGCCATCCATCCGTGCTTTTTCGAACACGACGACACTTTTGCCATCACAATCAATGGTGACCTATGTATACCCTTGGTAGCTCTCCATTGATGATTCAATTGTTTTTTGGCGACATGTGGTTGGGAGTTGGGACAATGCACATTATGCATTTCGATGTCATGGTTATTGACATTAAATGGCTAGCGACATCAAATGATCGCAAGTCTATGCCAAAAAATTGTGAACCACTGGTGCCCTCGAAGCCAACATCACCCATTGCCATCCCTTAAATTCTGCTGATTTATGCTCCAGAGTCGAACCCACTTGAACATGTCTCATTTTTACAAAGGCATTGTTTGCGCTTTTAAATAAAACAGAAAATCTCGCATAATTTATCTTACAAAATCTATGTACAAGGTGGCGCAAAATGTATCATCCTATCGGAAGTTGTTATACCTTTTGCAAATGGTGCCGTACGTCAATCATATTTGACATTTGTGAACTGGGCAGCTGCAGTATACAATCAATGGAGCGGTATACACCGAGTATCCACAATCATCTCAACAATGAAGAAGACGATTTTGTGTCGAAAATCATCATGTTGCTCATGGCGAGGTCACTGAGAATCCACATATGATGCACTAAGAGACATTACATCCACTCAAAGCACAGTGCGGTGCGGCGTTCAGGAGGGAGGAGTGATTTCTGAAGGAAGCGCATAATCTATCGTTTTGGCATTGCCAGCAAAGTTGACCGATTAACTATCCCAGACGTCTTTCTTTCAGTGGTTAGTTTCAATTTCAAAATCCGAAAAACTTCATAATGTGGCTAAAGACATGCACACATACTGTGCTCATAATGATCTCTATAGCTTTGCATCTCATCTTGCACACTTTCACTAGTGGCAGAGTGCATTTCCTGTCGGGAGTGCATTTCAATAATGGCATTAAGCCATCTTCTATCAAAGCCCGCCCCTTCAATTTTTTTACATATTTGCCTAAAGTGCTCTCATTATGTGCACACTGCTATAGTGAGACCGATTCTCATAAACATTTTTTTCAGTTGCGTAAAAAACTACCTTTGGCGGTATCCTTAATCTTACAAACACACCTTTGGCTATCTTTTATTTATCGACAAACTGCAGCGAACATTGTAACTCGACTTCAGTCCGACTGAACACGTACAGATCCTCAAGAATATTGACGTTCTTCCCAAAATGTTGACCTGCACCTAGCTATTTCAATTTTAACGTGAACAAGATCTACACTTCCCTCATCAGGGAATGTGAACTCTAGACCAACGATGCAGCCTAACTTAGGGTTCGAAAACAAAGAAAGAATCGGTAATGTAGTTTGGTAACTATTCTCATTATATGTCAATGCGCCGGCAATTAGTCAAGCAGTATTTTGGCTAAAATGATCGGCGAGCATGCTAAAAGACTCGAAGCCCCTTCAAAGACGTATTGTGTTGAGCAAGAAACTGTGTTGACAGTGAAACAAGACACTCCTGCAGACACACTGGAGTCCTCTCCCTTCTTGAATTAATGATCTAAGTGATTTGAAGGATATGCCAAGAGATTGTGTTTTCTTCGCTGCATTGGTGGATGCAGCCGTTTTCATGACGATAATGAGTCTATATACTATATACTCAATGAAGCATAAAGAACCTGATCTAAATGAATAGGCTTGCACATTATGAACATTGGTTCTCTTGTACCTGCCTAAGATGCGTGACCCCTGGTCTTGTGTCTGTACGCATTCGGCCAAAGTAAGCGACAGGAGCAGTAAACCTCGAATAAAATAATCTCAAATCTAGTGGTGGAACAGCATACGCCGATAGATGCATGGCTAAGAGAGTGCTTAGTTCCTAGTATGCGACCTCCGAATACTTGGCGACCCTCGGTTTTAATCTAGCCCTCCCTAGGTATATTGGGCTCTGTCCAGGGTGATGGTCCTTTCCCGAATACTCGTGGGAATTAACATTTCTAACCCAATAAGTAAAGATGAGAATGGCGAATCTCTCAATACACCAATTTCTG
Source organism: Eristalis pertinax (assembly GCA_907269125.1). NCBI lineage: Eukaryota > Metazoa > Arthropoda > Insecta > Diptera > Syrphidae > Eristalis > Eristalis pertinax. The sequence goes on from OU026145.1 coordinate 122,499,845, forward strand.
CGCCTGCTGTTGAGCAAGCAGAAATGATCAGGCATGACGCTGTTGAGCATCTGACGGACAACATCCTCGGCCCCATGACCACTGCGATAGGTATATCAGCTGGCAAGAAGGACAGAGCTATAAGGGCACGTCCCTTGTCTGTTGATACTACAAATGAGGAGTCAACATCTAACACTGACTCTGACAACTTTTCGTCGACTCTCATGGACATGTGCATGTGACACAAGCAAATCGGGGTGCTTCTCCATTGGGAGGAAACTCGATGAGATGTACGTAGTCCCTGATAAATTCGTCAAATTGAATTCTGCCGAGAGAAGGCGATATAAATTGGCCATTCGCAGAGGCGAATCTAGGGAAAAAGCCCTACTTTTTGCTAGAGCCCACCCTGCAAACGAAGTTAAAAGGGTAATGTCAAAGCATCACCTTTCCATGGCAGCCAAGAAAGCTAGGGCGGCACATAAACCGAATACTCCCACTTCTAGCCAAGTGGCCAGCGCTGATAGGTTAGGTGTTGTCCCGACATAGGCAAAGAACCGCTGTCCACAGAGAATATGGCTCTGTGCCAAGAGGCTGTTATAAACGTCTCCATTGACTGTTAGGCCGTTCTAGTGCTCTTCTCAAGGAGGACACGAGTCAACCTTGGACCCATAATAATCAACAATACAACACTAACATATTCCAGCGATGTCAAATTTCTGGGAGTGATCCTGGATAAAAGACTCAACTGGAACGCATATATTAAGTACGTCATAGAGCGTACTACCAGATCACTGTGGGTCAGTATACGTCTATACGGCACGACTTAGGGTCTCTCTCCCAAAATCACTTATTGGTTGTACACAATGATGGCGAGATCCATTATTACATATGCAGCCCGAAACACTCCAACCAACGACGGCAAATAAGCTGCAGAAATTACAAAGTCTTGCTTGTCTTGGTATAACAGGTGCCTTGCGCACCTGGCCCACAACAGCTTTAGAAGCTATAGTCGGGCTAACGCTCTTACCAATCTTCATTAGGAGGATAACTGCTAGATATGCCATCAAACTACAGCTTGAGTATTTGTGCTAAAATAGTGATAAAATACGGCCAAAGAAGAGACGGTAAGTCGGTGTGCCGGCGAGGGTTCGCGTGAGTGACAGCAGACAGCATTGAGCTTTTGAAGCACTGAACTCCACTCTGTTGTTCTTTCCTTAGTTAATTATGCTGTCAAGATCAGAATTCAATGTGCTTAACATACGCTGCCGTTCCAACTCTACGGGCCAAGAGCGGTGTCGTGAGTCTTGGAACGAATGTGAAAAGCTGAGAGTGCTGTAATCAGCAAAGAAATGAATTTGATTAGAAGTAGTCGACAAGAGATCATTTATAAAAATGAGAAAGAGTGTCGGAGACAGAACAGAGCCTTGGAGTACACCATTTGAACCCATCCAAAACAATTTCATTCATCTATACCATATGCACGCATTTTCGACAAAAGAGCTTGATGCCAAACTCTGTCAAATGGCTTAGAACTCAACTCAATAGAGACATGTTTTTTGTACAATGCCTGATATGATGGTCAGGCAGTACTGTCTCGGTAGGCTTTTCGAAGTTGAAATATTGGACCGCGCTAGCTGGTCTAATGGAAAAAAAGTGTATTTTTAGGCCACCACAACCTCCCTACCCATCACGGTGCGCCCTGATGGACGATAATCATAATGCGCGATGTGTACTACTCTTTAGTAAGTTTCGACATTTTTATTACTTTCAGTGTTTCTTAAACGATCCTCATTGTTAAATGGCACACGTTAAACCAGAAATAAGAGAGCAAGCAGATATCCAACTTCGTCCAGAATTACCCCCCACGACCACGAAATTTGAGAGAGTAGTGAAAATCACATGATATCCTCATATTTCTGCCTTAAACTAAACGTAAACAGTCTCGGATGGCAGTTCAGTTTGACGTATGTGCTTGAAACAGGGATGTCAAATGCGCACCACGAATTTAACGACCCTTTATTTGAATAAACAGAATCCAAATAAACGGCCGGTATGCAAAACAGAACAATAAACATGGTCCTTCGTCCTTCATAAGCCACGAAACCACGAAAAAACGTATGCCGCTCTGGTACAACGTTTAGTGAATGTGTCAGACACTCTAAAGGCCCGGAATGCCTTTAAGCACGGCTATGAAATAGAATTGATTCATGGAAGAGCCCATTCCAGACGCAGTGACTCACTGAATATTTGATGCACAATAATGTAGGACGAGCACCGACAGTCGGTAAATTGCATCGTGATGGTGACAGGGTTTGGACGCGAACTCTATGAAATTGCTGGTTAAGAGTGACATCTCAATGTTGAAGCGGATAAATAATTGTTGCTTCTAAGATCATTCCAATGTACAACGGAATTAGATGAATTTTCCATAAGCGAACCACTTTGCATCGATTTATAGGCCACATACGGCGGCATTTAAAATGCGCGTTCACAAATCACTTGCTGGATGCCGGATTCGTGATTTGGGCGTGTTCCAATTTAGTGAAAATGGAAGTGTCAGCTGCCCAGAGAGTCAACCACAGCAATCAATTTGGACAGATTGGCTTTAAAATGCTGTACAATCCGCAGTCATCTATAAAAAGCCCGCATTGTGGTTTCAGACTCAGCCGCCAATCTTCCTTCGATTGACGTTAAATGAAAGGAATAATTCGCTGGCGCCACTTAACGCGCATTCCATACGTGTGAGCATAGCCCTTTTAAATTATCGTGCTCAGTGCGTTCGCAGCGCAAGAAATGATGGACCACTCATTGTTTATTGAGTTTTCAGCTCAGCGCACAGTCCCACAAGCATCGCCCTCGCTGTCTCTCACACTTTGTCGCTGTCAATCACACGGCGCTGCTCCTCACTCAGCTTCGTAATTAAATTACGAGGAATATTTTCGTGTTACAGAATATATTCACCCTTCCGCTTGGCTAGGTCAAGCGTAATGTGCAAATTCTTTGCCTCTGGACTGCCACAGAAGCGGAGGAGGAAAACAAAAGCAGAAAAACATAAAAATCACTCAGAAAAACACGAACGTAATCGGACCCGCACCAGCATCCTTGACGCCCATTACGCCCTTGCATTTATTTAACGGATTTCAATTTGGATTTCGAAATTTTCGCGGCTTCACCCCGCACAGCGTTCGACAAGCAGTCGATTGTATTCGTCGATACGAGTTGAGGTTTCATTATGGGAAAACGGACCAAAAGGATATCCTGCATACCATCCGATGAGCAGTTTGATAATCCAACTGGAATCTCTTGCTCGTGTTGGAGAGCGCCCCGCCAACGCCCCCCGATGGTTTGTCTAATTTGTAATCAAATATCGAAGGGGGCGGCGCGGCGGCTGGAGTCAGAATCACTGAGGAATCCCCTCAGGCGGCGGCGGGCGTTTGTGTGTCGTGGAACCTACAAACGCTCCCGGGCTGTCGGCTGAGCTGTGAAAGGGGAAGCTTTTTGGGTTTTTTGCCCTTATCAAGGTCACTTGAGTCTGCGAGTGTGAATGTCTGCTCTCGGGCTGCCGTAGGGATGTTGTTCGAGGGGGAAATGCCCTGCGGCTGGCTCACACTTAATGTGGTAGAAACGCCATACCCATGTGAGAACCCCCGCACACCACCTCGTGTCGAGCTGCCGGGTTGAATGATCTACCATTATGGCAGAGGCTGCCATTAGAAGAGTGCCGGGTAAATAATTGATTATCCGTTTGTTGAGAACGAGAAGCAAGGCACTTAATGTCACATCTGACGGACTTAAAATATTCAGGTGCATGGAGAGAGGAGCCGAAGAGAGAAAGAGGGCTTTGCGCACACAAGCAGGCAAGCTTCCACGTATGAGGGTTGTGTGCGGAACTAACAGAGTGGGTGGGACTTTTATATTATATAAGACCGTAGTGCAGTAACGACCTTTGATTTACGTGACAACGGGAGTTTGGCAATTGGTTAGGCAGTCTCTTAGACTAGCAATCAACTGTCCCATCGGTAGGAATGACTATTAAAGGTTATGTGTCCATCAGGACATCGCATGACTAGTGATTTGATGCCCTGATGTTGATGGTTCATGTGAATCGATAAAAGGGTTGATTTGGGACGTTTGCCAGAAAACCAATGCCTTAGGCTGGCAGGGTCTACGCTGTGGCGCGACTGGCTTTGTGGGAGCGGTGAGCTGCGAGAGGAATGCATAACGAATCACAGTTGGTTGCAGCCTTTTGCCGGGTGAATTAATACGAGGAGACTCATTTGAGGGAGACAAATGTGACAGATGATGCCGCAGGACATTCCCTTGGATAAAGCGACAACCATCTGAATGCTTGTGACGAACAAATTGTGAGGAGATATTAAAGAAGTCTAAAGCCGATGTCCAGTAATTTGTCGTATGTTTAAAAATGTGTGGCAGTACTCATCAGTGTGGACTGAAAAGCATTACATTTTCAGTGAATTTTTGAACACCTACTTATCCGTCCTCGTTGCTTTCGAATATGCATTGGCAGTAAGAACTCCGTAGTCATCCCATGTGGAGGTGAAGAATTTAAAGTAAGTTCAGGGAGTAATAGAGACTTCTCTTGAAGGATCAAGCTGATAAGTGACATTGATGATCCCAGTCCTGCTGTACGGCACAGAGGTATGAATAATTTGAAAACCGGTGAAGAACTCATTGGTCACGAGTCACGAGTGAAGACTGATGGGTTGCGATCTCCGGTGCTGTTTGCACTAACGACAACTGGAGAAGAAGACTCAACCCCGAACTGTACGGAGAGTGACAAGAGTTTAGTCAGACAGCTTCGATTCCAACCATTAAGCTGGCTTGGTATGAAGAGTTTTTGTTTTATAGCTTGTGAAAAGAGATTGTGTAGGCCGATAATGTTGAAGAGATGGACGTCGGCATTTAAGGCAATAAACAGAAGTGTAGAAGGCCTTCATCCAACTTGGTGTGCGGAACTGAAGGCAGCTGACCAGATATAGCACTGACTAGATGTAATGTATAGCTTATGTGAAAAAATACGTACACTCCTACTTTTCCGCATATCATTAGCATCTTTGTGATCTTTGATTAGTGAGAGTGTCTTCCCAAGGTTGGGAATTTCATCATCATCCTCACATCTTCAGCGACCTGCATAATACATTAAAAGGGCTAGCCAGGTCACTCAATTCTCCGCCGTCGCCTCTAAAATAACAGGAGTTACGCGCAAGCAGAACCAGACGAGTTTTTGGACTTGGTCCTTGACAAGCGGTCGCCTAGTCGATGGAATCGCATTCAAGGCAAGCCCCGGAAGTCGTGATCCATCGAAGCATAGCTCTTTCTGTTCGAAGGAGCTGCTGTTCAACGTTGAGAGCTTCGCGCGCTGCTGTGTAATGGCGAGTAACTTCCACAACAGTCCACAACAATCTCATGTCGGCAGCTTGTATTTGCATGACCTTAGGTGAGAGTTGGAACAAATACTGAGTTGAAAGTATTCAAAGCTGTTTTAAAATTGAGCCAGCTTGGCGAATCCTACAGGAAAGCTCATCATTACTCCGCCCATCAGTCGTAAAAAAGATCCCGGGGTACCTTAACTTCTCCACCTTCAATGGGACTCAACTAAAATGAAGAGCGGATTGAGCAATAGTTCTAACAAAAAAATGTCCACGTTTACCTTCATCCCAGCGGCAGCACATATAGCCACAAGATTATCGAGTATACGCTGCAGTTCCGTCTGGGAGGATGTGCGGCTGCGCTGAAAAAATCCTTCTTCTTCTTCTAGTGGCACTACAGTCCGGGATGGACCTGGGCCTCAGTCAACAAGCTTCTCCAGCTGGCATGATCTTTAGCCAGCTGTCTCCAATTACACGCACCAATTTGGTTGAGGTCCTTCTCCACTTGTTGGCGCCATCGGTTTCGTGGGCGTCCTCTATTGCATTGTCGCACTGGTTCGGAGTCGAATACTCTTCGGACTGGAGCAGTGTTGTCCATGCGCTCTACATGGCCTAGCCATCTTAGGCGCTGAATCCCTAGACGCCTGACTAGGCTCATGTCGCTGGGCTGTACAGCTCATACAGTTTCATGGTTGTTCAGTTCATGGTTGTATCTTCTTCTCTAGAAACCATCTACGCAAACAGGACCAAAAATGGAACGCAGAACTTTTTTCTCGAAAAGACCAAGGACTTCTTCATCTGCTCTTGAGACTGTCCAGGCTTCTGCGCCATAGAGCAGAAAAGGGATGATGAGCGTCTTATATACTGTTAGCTTGGTCCTTCGAGAGAGAGCTATACTACTCAATTGCCTCTTGAGCCCAAAGAAACAGCGGTTGGCAAGAGTTATTCTGCGTTTAATCTCGGTACTGATGTTGTTTGTACTGTTTACCTGGGAGCCGAGGTAGACGAAGTCCTTAACTACCTCGAAGTTAAAGCTGCCTACGGTGACGTTCTGGCCGAGACGTCGGTGTTGTGCGTCCTTTCTAGATGACAGCATGTACTTAGTTTTGCCCTCATTCACTGTTAAACCCATTTTTGCAGCCTCCGCTTCAATACCAGCAAACGCTTCATTGACGTCTCCCTGTGTTCGACCAATCACGTCAATGTCGTCCGCGTATGCTAGCAATTGTACGGACTTCTGGAAGATCGTGCCTCTAGTGTTGGCGTTTGAGTTTCGCACGATTTTCTCCAGGATGATGTTAAAGAAGGCACCTGACAGCGCGTCGCCTTGTCTAAAACCTTTTTTTGATAGTTCTCCATCGTCATCCTGCGCAACCTGACGCGTTTGGCAGAAATGTCAAAACTAGACATGGCGTTGTATAGTTCGTCTCTATGCACGCTGCCATATGCGGCCTTGAAATCGACGAAAAGGTGGTTTGCATCTCTTGGGTTTTTTCCAGGATCTGCCGTAGTGTAAAAATTTGTTCGATGGTGGACTTTCCCGGCTTGAAACCGCACTGGTAAGGACCTATCAGGTTATTCACGAATAGTTTCATGCGCTCGCACAAAACGGTAGAGAAGATCTTATAGAGAGACTAATCCCTCGGTAGTTGGCGCAGTTGAAGGGGTCTCCTTTTTTGTGAATCGGGCAAACGATACTGAGGTTCCACTTATCGGGCATGCTTTCCGACCATATCTAACAGATGAGTTGGTGCATGTACCCTACCATCTCATCTTCAGCTGCTTTAAAGAGTTCTGCAAGCAGTCCGCACCAGCAGCATTGTTCGACTTTAGTCTCGATATAGCTATCTTGACTTCGTCTAGGTCGGGGGGACGGAATTCTCTGTGGAGTGGAACATTCTGCCTGACAGCGGTATTGGTGTCTTCCTCGCCGTTTAACAGTCTACAGAAGTGATCTTTCCAGATTCTCAATATCGACTGCGACTCTTTTACTAGTTGCCCATCTTCGTCCTGACTGGTTTCTGTACGAAGTTTATACCCATGGGGTAATTGTTTCACCCGTTGGTAGAACTTTCGGATATCATTTCCGCCGTAACACCTCTCCATTTCTGAAACATCTAGTCCATATATATATAAAAGGTTGAGTCATGGTGATATGTCTCTAAAAAAGCTAGCAAATTGGACATAAATATCAGGTCTAAAACTGAGCTTGTACTGTTCACAAGAAGATACACAATACCTCAAATAAGTCCACCAAAGCTGAAGAATAAGGAACTAAGTTTCACTACTTCAACAAACTAAGCTGGAAGCCAAACATTCAGGACTGTATAAAGAAGGCGGCGGTAGCCATGTATACATGCATGAGGAGCTTCGGCCCCAGATGGGGACTGAAACCGAGATTGACAAACTGGATGTACACATCAGTTGTCAGATCAATCCTAACATACGGCACCCTTGCATGGTTGACAGCACTGAGCTTTGAAAAAGATAAGCAGAATCCAAAGATCTGCGTGTATCTGCTTCACGGAAGCACTTCGTTCGACACCTTTAGCCGCCATGGAAACAATGCTACAGCTGCTTCCCATGGATATGTATGGGAAACTGACAGCTACCAAGGCAGCGATTAGGTTGATCCTTGAGTGAGTGTAACCGCTTTGACAGAACACATAGACATACAGAACATACAGACTATTTCGCATCCTTTTTAGACTTCGAATCTGTGTTCAAAATACTAATTCCAGATAGGGAGGGCTGGGCAAAAGAGTCGGAAAACCTGCCAATCTTCAAGTTTACACGAACAGACGAAAGCACCGGACTCGGAGTAGCCGCGATCTTCTTCTATCTACCATCAATTAAATCAAACAACGAAACTTACGAGTAGTAAAGCCATAATCCACTGAAATGAATGGTGCAGACTGCAGAGTCTCTTGAGTATTTATCAAAGTCAGTTCTTCAGAGACAACATATGCAGATTCTTTTGTATGCCTGCAGAATCATTTACAATGCTATATGCGTCTTATCACTCTGACACCAAGTCTTCGGCTCAGTTTTGACCAATTTCGTCGGAATGTGAGAAGGTGAGAAGTCACTATGGTCGGAGGTTGATTTGAGCCCAAATAGCTTTCATAGCTACTCACATTGTGTGTGATATTGTTCTCAGAGGAATGATTGAGCAGTTTCTTTATACATTGTCAGTGTTTTGAGGGAATTAGTCCCCTTTAAGTGAAAGTTATTGTGTCCGAGATCGAACTACGGACAGGGAGATAGTGTGTAGATTTTCTTTGCCCAGGATAGGTCGCAAATTGAATAAAATCACGCAGTTGGCGATATGTTTTCCCTGAATGTGACCCACTCGACTCTACAGACTTTACATCCTCGTCCCGAAAGTCATTAACCCGAACCTTGGACACACACGATCACGGTTTCAGCATTTCGTCTATTCTTGTACATCAAAAAGTCATTTTAACCGAAAAACTAATCGATTTGCCATCAAGTGTGTCTATTTATTTTACCGGGCGTCACTCGCCAAACGTCAACGATACATGATTCCTGTTCTCACGTATCGTACCGCAGGTTATACTTAAAAAAAAACTGCAAAAAATAATTAAACACAGATTGCAGCCATCCCCAAAGTAAACCAATTCCACCAGGCTATGGTCTAATTAAATCCACATTTAACGGTTTTATTTAGAAATATAATTATCGACGTAATTAAACCTCATTGTGCGACGCGACGTTAGTGCAGGGTGCGCGCCAGAGTGTTGTTGAGCACTTCCACAGCAAACACTACAGAGTACGGAGCAGCGTGGCGCGACCACACGGCCGGCATCAGTATCTAGTTGGGCCGAGGGTGTTGCTGTTGGATTCGAAATCAATTACTGAAACTAAATTCACTTAGGAGCCACTCATCGGGTGCGGTTGGGGGAGAAAAAAAATCACTTTCCGCGGCATACGCGGATATCGGCCAACCAATCGAAGTCTCCGCTCTTTTTTGTGGGCACAAATTCGGTGCAGTAAATTCACATTATGTAAATTGTGTTGAGCCTAGGAAAGCCGCAATTTAACTAAATCAATTATTTCGATAACACAGCACGTGGCCGCTGTCCATTGACCGGGCGCCCGATGGCTGACGGTGGGCGTTGGGGGCGGGCGCGGCTGTCGATGAGGGTGATTGTCAGCCATTAATACAGTAGCGGCCTGGGAGTAAATTTCATCCGGAACCGAATGAGAAAAAAAAGAGGAAAGAATGCCAATCGAATGAGAATTTTGCCCGATTGTGGACTTTAATTACGTAAATTTAAGTATATTTCAGTTGGAAACTTTTGTCCGGGCTACAATTGTATCACAATCGAATGGGTGCACGTCCTTGCGGATGCTGGCGAGTCCGGGCTGTACGGTGTCGCTGGTGCTGCTGATGGTTTGGTGGTATGGTGGCTCAGTAACGACAGCGGCGACGTGCAGCGATGCCCGTAATGTCGGCTAACCCTTATGTATGTCATTCGTCTCCGTTGGAGTCTTCGCTCCTTCGTGCTCGCGGTCGTATCTTGCACCGCAACTGGCCCTGAACGTACATCAGTATATAAAGAGACGTATTGTTATTTTTTTTTTGTCTTCTTCTTCTTCTTCTTCATCATCCTCAGAAATGGCTAGAGGACGACTTGAATGGAATACTTGAGTAGACGTGAAATCTATTGTTGCGAAATCCCAGAATTTCCCTCCGAGTTGTGAGTGCTGACTGGCGCCGTGATGGAGTCTCAACGGGCGGCGGGTACAGAATAAAATGAACAAAAAAAATGAAAAAAAACTTGAGGAAATTCCTTGTCGGACTATTGCTGGTAAAGGGCCCTTCGGAGCAGTCTATTTATGGACGACGGTGGGGCAGATACGCGGCGTACGTTTTAGTTTTTATTTTATCTTATTTTCCCTCATTTCTAGTTGAGACATCTTTAATGGGAGGCACTGATTACCTGGACTTTGAATGGGGATCTCGGAAATTGCACTCGGATTTGTTTTGTTATGAGCATCTCAATGAAGGAGGAGATCCTTGTTTTTTTGTGCTTCCCAATGCAAAAGGGACATCAAGCTGAGTCGCGGATAAGTGAATAAGAAATGAAGGCATTAGTGAATGCTGAACTGGTTGGCAGGGGTGAATGCAACGTTGGCTTCGCAGTGCTCTCAGTCGAGTTGTTTGAGTGACATCGAAAAAATGCGATATTGCCTTTTCTGCGACATCCGCTGGATTGATTAATAAAACAGGCAGTATTTGAGTAGACTACATTAGTTTCTAGTTGTGATCGATAGTCGCTGTAATCGCACCAATTGTCGCTGTCTTTTTGAGTATGCGGTGATGGTAGACGGTTTAATTTAAGATTTTCGCCAGTTTTTCGAAATCCGAGATTATTTCGAAAGTTTGATGCGGTTTAATATCTTTTAGCATTCGTGTATTTGTTTCAGGTACGTCTTCCAAATAAATTATCAATGGATGCACCCAGAAGAGGAGGTTGAAGAGCATTTGCGAGGACGCTTTGAAACTTTGAAGAGATGCGTGCAACGGATAAAAAATGCCTGGAAGCTCAAAATCAGGTACAATGCCTAATGAGACATCTATGTGGTCAACGATTGTACCGTGTGTACCAGTCAGTCGTCGAAATGGGCGTTGTGACTGTCGCAAAGGCTCTGCCTAATCAGGGGAATCAGCCGTTTCAGAGCAATTTTAGTCGAAGCTGCGTATGTTCTCATCGACATTCAGGCCACGAAAGGGCCATCCCTAGGCGATCTTCGTATCGGCAGCAGGCCGAAGAAGGGATGGCATCTAGAGAGACAAGTTAAATGCAATAACTTCACAAAATAAAGACATCCGCATGAGCTCATTCGCATTTTAGAGACTTTGGCATCTGCAAAAATGTGGTGGAAGAAGACGAATAGACTAGAAAGACGTAGACTATATAGACGTAGAATAAACATACATGGACTTTAGCAGAGGTCAATAAAGACAACACCAACTATACAAATACACGTTTCGTCACAAGAAAACATCACGATCGACAGCTAAAATATTGATTTAGTGAATGATTTTGTCTACAACTGGACAAACGTGAACGGTCAAAACTGCTGACTCGGAGAACCAAAAGCATGCTCTGCAAAACACTCTGTTACCCTGCTATATGAGGCCGAAAGTTCGATGATAAGCAAACCAACAGAGCTGATTCTTGGTACTTTCGAAAGAAAAATTCCACGTCAAATGTATGGTCACGTGTTCGAAGAAGGCGAATGGAAGAAGAGACACAACCACTAACTCTACGCGCTGTACCAAGATGTGGATGCAGTGCGCAAAGGAAAAATTCGTCGACTGCACTGGCTTGGCCACATCGAGTGCATGGACAGCAATGCTCCACCTAAGATGGTCTTCTAGTTCCAAGCTCCTGGTTCGAGACGGAGAGGAACACCGAATCTCCGGTACAAAGACCAAGTCATCGCGGGCGCAAGACAGATTCGCCTTGATGACTGAAAGCAACGTGCCCACTACCATCATTGGCATTTTACTAGCCCAATTGGAATGTGTTCCTCTATAGCAGTCGAGCCATGGAAGGTAGCTGCTTTTTTGGATAGTTCATCGCCTTTTCCGTTACAAAAAACGATTGTATGCCCAGAAACCCATATTATGGTAAATTTTAGAGACTTTGGCATCGAGGGCGACACAGTGCCTTTACTTTTAACTTTTCCGTGGCTCCAGCAAGCACAAGCTCATTCCTGGACTAAGTTTTAGATTATGAAGGAATCGTTGAAACTGTCTTGATGGCAGATTGTCTGTCAACGAAGATAGTTATTTTTTGCATCGGCGTTGTGTTCGGATGGGATTTCAGTTGACGATATGCCTCCCTAATGACGAGGATTTCCGCTTGGAAGATGCTGGTGTAATTTAAGAGTCTGAAGGCTTTGGAGATGCTGAGTAAATACCCGCGCCGACTCCGTATTTCATTTTTGAACCGTCTGTGTATACACTCACATCCGGGATGAGGCCTATATGCTTGCTACCCCAGCCTGTTCTAGCAGTCTGTACACCAATAAAGGTGGAATGTAGTCTGTTCGAAGTAGTAGGAATTCTCTCGGTATCCAGTATGCAGCTGTGACCATAAGGTCTTGAGCCCCACATGCGAGACTCTCTGAGTCTGATTGCACTATGTGTCGCAATATTGTATAGAATTTCTTTGGCAAGCCATCGACTTCTTTCCTATCCTTGAGGACAAATATCTCAACTTTTGTTTGACTGGAGGTAGGGACTTCAACGAATTTTCGAAGCCACGTTCAAGATGGCGGCAGGAGTGGGAATGGGATTGTAGCGCCTTTCAGACAAAACCATTGACAGTTAAAGAGTCGTGCCTATGTATTGGCTTAAAAATGATGTCAATAAGACTCGTCATCCTACGTACACATCTCCGGTCAAGCTGCAATCAAATCCTTAGATTCGATCACACTCCATTCACAGACAAATCAATTCAGCCAAGAAGCTTTCGCCTCCTTTACTATGTACTCTGAACTAGTAAAGCAATGCCGGGCTGAGCCAGCATCATTAGAAGCCCAGCTCAAAATGTCCCTTTATCTGCATTCCAGGTCACAGAGACATCCCAGGAATGGATCTGCCCTTCAGTGCTCGCTTGCAGAATAGGTAAACAGTCCAATGTAAGCGGTCAAGGCAAATATGTCTATTCACTTCCTTGAAATAGCTAAGGAAAACCTTATCACGTTTCATTTGTACCTGGCCGTCTATTGCTACAGACATGGTACACATTTCTTAAACTCACTTGATGATATATCTCCGAAGGATATTAATGTCCTCCTCCTAATTTCTTAGGTTGAACTTAGAGATATCTTATGATCTCAATCCATAATATACGGGCTACAGCCCGTAGAGGACCAGGGCCTAGCTTCTCAGCAACCACTCGTGTTGTGCTTGCTATTGTTTCCTCATGAGTGGAAGAGACCTACAGTTTTATGCCGACTCCGAACGGCCAAGTTTGAGAAGCTTTTTCTAGACAGTTATACGCTTTGAGCATCGTCAGTGACTAGAAAGAGGTGAGGCTACCCACAACACCACGGCCGCCACTAACAACATCTCAATCTATACCTTATAAATAAGATATAGAGCTGTGGCATTAAGACGACACATAGTGCTATTTAGATTCGCACCGAACCACCAATTCTACTTGCCCACTTACCTACTAAAATCCGCTCCTCTCTTAGTGAGATTGTAAAGAATACTTAACTTTCGCATCATGCAGCTGCTAGGACAATGTGATATTGTCGGAAAATACGAAGACGGTGAACTCGACGGTCTCCACTCCCTTGGCAGATGATTCCCTATATCACTTGCACCTAACGGTAAATTATACTTAATTTCTAAACATCTACTGAAGTTCTATCTTCCTAGTTCCCTGAATCGGTCTAATGGGTCTACGTCCCTCATTACGAACGGCTCTGCTTGGTTCCAATCTCCAACGGCTCTAGTCGCAGTCTAAGTTCAGCGTGACAAATCGACCATTTTGAACATTCTTCATTATTTTGACAATGATTCCGATTGGAAGACATGCAGCGGGTACCAGGTAGATAGGTAGGTAGGTATGTGGGCTGCCAGCGAAATCGTCAGCACACTTAGACCATGTTGGTCTATTGTTCCACTACTACCACTGATCGACAACTCCAGTGAATAGGGTCGTTAATTTGATCCCAACGGCAAATGGTGACAGGACCAGATTTGAAAACCGGATAAAGCGTATTAACTTTGCTTTCACTAGAATTCGAACCGGGGACCTCTCCAATCAGGGGCAGGCACTCAACCAACTGCGCCATCCAGTAGCAGCGAATAGCGATTTGCGAATCTGACCGCTTCCTCCCGATTTGCGAATCTGTCCACTTCCTCCCTTCAGCTCAAACCTATAGAATTCGTTGAGTGCGTTGCGTTCACAATCCAAAGGGGTGCCCAATGAATACGTATGCTGTGTCCAAAAACCGACAACTACGACAAAAGCTGAGTACAATGATGCATGTGAGAAGGGAAGTTTAAATTTGACCACATTTGCTGTATGCCTCCCTTTTTTAACATGACGAAACGGATTCTATGGGTTTGGGCCATTATTGTACGTTCACACACGTTGCGATTTGATCGATGCACTGCGTTGAGCTTAAGAATTTCACTATGGCTGAGAATCATGAAGTTTCTGGGTCGACGACAGTGGCTAGAGTCACCACCTCCATCAGCAGCAGCACGTGGTGACAGGTTGTGATGTAGCTTGACTGTGGCCGCCTTCCCGAAGACTACGCTTCCTGTCGTCAACACACTTCTTAGCATGCAGCTGACGGATACAGTGCAAGAGCTTTTAAACACACAAAATCATCGAAAGAAATTCGTATGCTGGTCGACTCCTTCACTCACACCGCGTTGAGTCCCTCTGCACGACTTAAGCCTGCATACATGAGTGTAACGAAAAAAAAGAAAAAAATTAAGAAGAATGAAAACATTAAGCCGCAAAAGCCAATGTATCCATCGGATGCCACAGGTATCTGCAAGAATCACTTCGCTACGAAGGGAATGAGAAAGGAGAGCGAATTTTAATGGAATTCTTGTGTTCATGGAAAATTTGCTGGCTGCGAAATGAATGTGAAAGATTTCTCGCCCCGGACCTGGGCATGCAGATACAAATTCTCGTACTTTTATCATTCGCTTATTGTTCCTGCTGCCGTGTGCCGTGTTCCAGCGCGCAGCTCGCGTTCATTTCTTTTTCCGTCTTCAGTGTACTATATACGGGGAAATTTATGTCCCACTGATGGAATGAAATTAACGTCCTTCATAATCCTTATTACCCCCAGACTGATGCTTTGGCTGTATGCCCGACGCCGACGACGACTACGATGAGTATCTCGCCGGGAAAAAGCTACTTTCGGCAATTTAATGTGTTTCACATGATTAATCGCATCCGAAGGGAACTTTTTAAAAGAGCCACCCACTTGGCTTCCACTTCCCCATCCCCCCCCCCCCCCCCCTCCCACAAGGATGTGCTGAAGGCCTATGCCTATGGACTGGGATAGGGCGTGTGTGGGCATGAAGATGTTTACTTTTAAGGATGTTCCTCTTAATTATTATCGAGTTATAATTTTTTTCCACTTTTGTTGCCAGTTGCCCCCCACAGTCGCACTGAATCGGGCCAGCTTAGTGGCGGCTTAATGTGTGTAATAAATAGCCTCTGATTAGGTATTAACTTAAATTTCGCAATGAATAAGTGGGTCGGTAATGGGAAGATGAGATATGTGAGGCCATTAATAAAGTTAACGCTCTTATGAGGACAAATTGCTGAGATGGATTGTGGCTGGGGCTATATCTGTGACTCCGTAGGTCAATGGTTGTGTTGGCTCTATGCGCGGACACAATAATGGTTTCAGTGTGAAAAATGTGAAGAGCCTTTGGAGGCGCGTGGGTTCTTGGAGGTATTTTTAGTGGTTTTCGGGCAATAATTCATCGGGATGTACGTTCAACAATTGGCTATTGTGAGATTTTTGACACGCATTGATTAAATCTTATTTTCAGCGTCAGAGGCGGGGATGACATTTGTAGATATACGGATGACCATCCATCAGGACAACTTCAATTAGTGACGTATTCGTACGAGGGCCGTTTGGAATACACTACACCACTAACTGCCATCAATTAATAGACTACTGTCGGATTTTTGAGCAAACTGCGTGATTTAATTTGTGGCTGGCGGTAAGTGTTGCCAACCACGTGAATTTCAACGAACATTTTAAAAAGTTTCTTGTGCTGATTAGGCATTTATTTTTACGTAAGAAACATTACCGAAACCAAGGAAATAGAGTAATCCTGTTACTGACCCGCAGCGTGTAGTGGATGTATTTAAGCAGCACTTCCATCTGCAGATTTTGGGCAGACGAAAGCATGCCCGGCGACTGGAATATTACCATTTAAAGCAGAAGACTTGGTGCGCCCTGCAAAGACTTCTGTAGAAGGTGCAAGAGTAAGAAGTTACACTAACTACACTAAATCTGTACCTGCCCTGTTCTTGCAAAAACAAGAAGAAGGCTACTGGTGAGTTAATTGACAACATTGAAGACATGACGAACGTATGAAGGACATCATAAGATGCCTCGAAACCACCAACTGGTTATAAGATATTCAAAACATACAGATGATGATATATCCCCTACACTATGAAGCTGCAAGCTGTTGTGGCCCATGGCGTTGTGATTCCTGGTACGACAAGAAATACTTTTTCACGGCCCCACCTCTTTCGAGTCACTGACAATGCTCAAAGAGTATACCTGTCTAGAAAAAGCTTCTCAAACTAGGCTGTTCGGAGTCGGCATAAAACTCGGACCTACCCTTCCTCTCGTGATAGAACAATAGCACGCACAACACGAGTGGTTGCTGAGAAGCTAGGCCCTGGCCCTCTACGGGCTGTAGCGCCACCCATATTATTATTAAATATTATGAAGCTGCAAGGTAAACAAGGAGTCATGCCTGAAAGCCAAAAGTGACAGGTCAAAGGATTTTAGAAGTCTAAGGGCCATTTACTGATACGGCACTTAAATCAACATCATAGCCAAGTTACACATAAATCTCAAGTTCAAATGTACCTATTCTTCGTTGCCTGTAAATATACAAGTCGTACTTAACTATGACCCGATATTTTTTAAATGCAACCAAGTTCACTTCGATTTCTAATGTAATATTCGCTATTTTTAATGGGTGATTGAAAATGGTTCTTATATGGGTTCCATAGACGGCGGCAATCACGAAGCTATTCGAAGGAAATGTTTCATGGTATTTGCAATAGAAAATAGCTGTCTTCGGTAGTTTTATGTTGCTTTAAAGAGGACGCTCTTTAGCTTTCGAACCTGCAAAACAATCTTGTACACACTCGAATCATGAACTCCACCGAAAACAGCAATGGCCTACGTAAAACTTTAATGCTACAAGTCATTCATTGATAGGTGCAATCGAATTATTTCTTAGAAATTTATGTTCATGTGAATGTTCAAATGAATATGGAAAACCGTACCTAATGAAAGGAAATTCCAAATTTGATACTATCAGCTGTAATCAAGGACATAACATCGATAGTTGATTATGACGAAAACAGTGAAGATCAGGAACAAAATTAACAGGGAACTACACGAAGGCAAGCCAACCGCCCGATAGCCCAGTCAATCTTCATCAAACATTCATTTATAAAACAAGAGTTCGTCACAGCCATACAAATATTAATTTCTATCCCTTCATCATTCTCAAATAAATCAAGTAATTCGGAATCCATACTAATTTTATTGAATACTGTTGTAATTTTTTCACAAATTTCTCCACGATTTAAGTCAGTTTAAGTTATACTTAGCCGACGTTAGGATCTATGTACTTTTCGAATTGTGCAAACCGCTAAGTCCACCTTCACTTGTTAAGTGAAACTTAAATCGCTAAGTGTAGTATCAGCAAACGGTCCTAAGTGAAGCATAGTTTCTTCAATAAACATGCAAGTCACCCCTACCTACCTATCTACCTATCAAACGACCCTCGTATTTTGATCATTTCACAAGAATGAATTCCTAAACAATTTCGAGTAGGATAAATCACATACATATAAGCGTGACTGTTCACTGCAAATCGGCCATTAGGGTGAAACCTAGCTTAGTTTTGAGTCCTCATCAATTGGTTGCGCCAGAGGACCCATTTTAGGCATAGTTTCATGGAGAAAGATTTTTTAAATTTTTGGGTCTACACGACTATGACAAGGCCTTGTTGACCCAATATGTATCGGTTGTTTGGTGGAATAAGCTTTCGCGTATATACGTATCTGCTGCTTTCACTGAGCTTCAAAGAACGGTTTGTCTCGGCTGCATAGGGGCCTTCCCTAGCACGCCTAGCTCTGCTCTTGATGCACTTCTGAATCCCCCCTCCTTGATAACCACATCATGGGGTGCACTCTCATAACCATATTCCATTTAAAAAGAAGTGGTCTTTGGTACAACTCACACTGGCCCCAGTCTCATGGATATGCCGTCTGACGTAAGGACACCAGCAATTCTACTACTCAGTACTGGCTCTGGCCAGAATATGAACCAGGAAAAGAATGTGGACGAATCTTCACGGATGGCTACAAGACCAATGAAGCATCTGGCGCATTCGTGGAGGGCGACAACATTAGACTGCACACCTCGTTAGGTAAATTTGCGTCGGTCTTCCAAGCGGAAACCTATGCGATCCTAATGGCCACGAACTATATTGTGAAGAACAGGTGGAAGGGGCGAAGTATTTGTGTCTGTAGTGACAGCCATGCTGTCGCTTAAGTTTATACTCCACCCGGTAACCACTTCCAGGATAGCCCAGGAATGCAAGTTTTCTCTGAATTGGATCGGCAATTTCATTTCGCTCGGGCTCTTCCCGGGCCACCACGCGATCGTGGGAAATGAGATCGTCGATGAACTTGCTATATGAGGATCAAAGGAGATACTCTTAGGACCCGCACTTGCGTTGGGACTACCCGCGTCCTCGGTTAGAGCTTCCATTGATGGCTGGGCTTCTCGAGAGCACAACCGGGGATGGCATGCCTCTCCAGGATGTAGACAAAGCAAGCGCATGCTCCGAAATGTCTGTACGAAATCCGCGGCATTCTTGTTATCTCTTAACAGAAAATACTGCATACGACTTATCGGCGTACTAACGGGCCACTAAACCTTCGCCAAACACCTAAATGTGCTTGGCCTAAGCTATGAAACCCTCTGCGACGCATGTGGAGAAGACAACTACACTGCAGAGTACTTCATCTGTTATTTGGTGCAGATGCGGTAAGAGCTGATGATGTAGGCTCCTCATCACAGAAGCGCCTGCTGGTATTCCGAATGAAATTTCAGTAAATGTAGGCTGCTGCCTGGTAGTACAATGGACAAGTTTTTTAGTCTGAGTGCAGTGTTCATAAACCTCCGACAAAAAAAACCGTGACCTGAAAATGAGACTTACCAACGAGTCTGCATGCAGAGGCTTCGACGATCTGGAGGAGAAAGAGGACAGTCCTCACTACCTCTGTCATTGTCCCAATCTCCGCCAGTTGAGATATGGAACACTGGTAGACCACTTTTTCAGGACCTTCAAGAGCTAACAAGTATCCCTCTGAAATCTCTTTTCAGGTTTGAATTTTGAAGTGATGGAGGGCTAACACTGCAACGACAACTTGTCAAGCGCATCACAATGGGTCCAACATGACCTAAGTGAGACGTGGCTTACCCCCTTCTCTCCACTTAATCACTTAATCTAGCCTAACATATCCTACTCGCCTTTTTCTGTGTGCACGCTGCTGATTTGACAGAATTTCTTCACTAACATACATTCTTTCATTCAGATTGAGTAACCTTACAAACTTGTTGCCTCACCACGAACATCGTTCGGGAGTTCAAAACTGAAAACAGAAAAAGCACGACACTCATGAACTCCGCATCAAATTGCTGTATACCACCGCGCTGCTTCCAGTTTGAAACCATTCAAAGAGGAGAAGCCAATAAGTTTCGCCCAAATACAACGCGCTGTACAGCGGGTGAGGGTAATTCAATTTCGAAACAGAATCACCTTGATAACAAATTAATATCAAACTACCCGCACTAGCCGCACACACACACAGTGTTCCCAGTTCCCACGGAGTGCATTGCATTCGCGTTGGCTGTTAGCGAAAGCCGTCAAGAATATTGCATCGCTATACGTCAGTTATCCGTTGGCGCTGTAAACTTTTATTATATCCGCTCTTCGAATTCTTTCCCAAGAGTTGTAAGTGGCAGCCAGTAACCTGATACACAACCACCAGCACGTAGGTAGCTGGTAGCTGGTAGCTAAGGACCACCAAATGAGGTTAAAGTAAAGCATGCCCGGCCAAAGGTTGAAGGGATACATAACGCAGCAGCATATGTTGGAGCTTATTAACTCCAACCTGGCTAATAACATGAGGTGTGCACCATCCGTCATAATATACTCCTGTGGTATTATAAACACGTTCTTCTGTTCTGTTCTGTTCTGGCAACCCTTCGCCGCCCGCCCGTCACCCACCGACGCACATACCGCAGGCACACACTACATAGAGACCAGGTTTGCACGAGCAAACAGCAGCTAGAAGGTGAGGGAAAAGAAAACGAATATTTTCAAGAAAACAAGCGACCCACACCAGCGCCGAGCCGCGCCGGCACGAAGAGCCAGAGCAGCCACAGCCAAAGAAAAGGACACCCGAGGGGTGTGTGAGGCGTGTGAGTGTAATAACGGAGTAAATGAACGTATAATGCACGAGACGTTAAGTAATTTAGTACATCGTTGAGGTTGCAAAACTGAAATTAAGAATTTAATTATTTAATTAAAACAGGATACTGGCGCAAATGTCGTCCTCCTTCCGATCCCCTCCACGGGCGCCCGACAGCAGTCGCTTAGGAAATGAACACAGTCCCCCCCCCGTCGCAAGATGGCCCCTGCAAAGTGGCGGCGGAGAGTCCTTCTTCTAAGGCGGACAGCCAGAGCAAGAGCATAAAGGAAGTGTGTGCTATTAATTATTTCCCTCAGAGATGTCCAGTTGGATTCGCATCCGCACGGATCGGAGTGAGGCCGACAACAGTCGGGCAGTCGCCTTTGTGCGCTCGTCCTTTCTTCTCCGGGAGAGAGAGACAGTGACACCCGCCCATGTCCGTTCGGCTTACATCGGGTATACCATGATTCACGTGTCACACGACACCATTTGGCATTCAAGAAATGAAACGAGAGGACTAGTTGGCAGCCCGTTTGCGTCCTAGACTCCTAGGTATGCATGAGGTTGCTGCTTGGCGGTGCGCACGGTGCGCGGCGCGCTGCTGCTGAACGAGTGATTATGATGAAAAGGATGAATGTCTCAGCGAGGAAGAGGCGAATGAAAAATTGTTGCATTTAAATATTTTTGCACCCACTCCAACGGGATTAGACGCCTCCCGCAGGCAGGACATACATCCTTCACACAAAACGAGGTTGACAACGACTGAGGGCGGGTGAGAACAAAAAAAAAATGCTTCCCATCTGAAAATAGATACTCTTCCTCATTGCAAGAGCAGAAGAGGCGAAAGGATGAACGACCGTCCGCGGCGTCGGGTGGCGCAGGACGCGCCCCAAGTGGATCAGAATACAAATGTCATTTTGTACAAGATTAAGGAATAGGGATAATTGAGAGATCCGCGTCAGGGTGGATGTGGCGCAGCACAAATCAGCAGCAGAAGCCAAACGCTAGGAAAAAACATAGAATGCCATAATTAATTTACATTTTTCTTTTAATTTTTATTCCCTCCTCCGAGGGCGTGGCGAGGCGCGTCTTCCGCCAGCTTAAATTTCGCTTTAGAGAGGATTTCTTTACGTTTAACGTATAATTGGTCATTTGAAACTCTGGCCAGCGGATAGGATGACAGCAGAAGCAGCCGTGGCAGCAGCTCCATGGAGCGCTGGCACCATGAGTAATTATTGACATTTTTCGTTTTTTTTTTCTTTCTTCTTGCAGTTGGCAAAAAGGAAAAGGATTGGAATTCATTTTTCATTTTCATTGAAAGAGAAAGAGAGAGAGAGAGAGAGAAAGTGAATAGGAAGAGGGACTAGGTCTTTGTCTTTGTCTGGGCCTGGGACTGGGACACAGCTTTGTTTGCGTTCTTAGATGAATTTTGCAGCCCTCTCCACACGCCTGCTTCACTTCTGGCGCTGCTGCAATGGGATCTCTGAAGTTTCAGTTTGAGGACTTGTTTGATGGAGTTCCATTTAAATGAAACCGGCAAAGATTATCAAAACAGACTTAATGGACTTTTCTGAAATTACACTCGATTTGAGAGTATCACGCGAGAGAGAGCGAGAGATTGTACAAGTTTGGGATTTCCATCGCAAATTGGATTCTGGACTCGACCAGAGGAGATTTACCGAGTCGACTACGAGCGTCAGCGTGAAGTGGCGACTGTCTTCAAATGGCGTCGAGCTTATGTACAATTCAACTTGTTGTCATCGCTGACAATGGACATTTGCAAGTGGAGACATAACAAATAAACTTTGAATTTCCTGCACAAATTTTCTATTTGCAGAAGAATCAAATGACTGAGTCTAGTCTCTCCTAAATGTTCACTGATACCGATGGATAGATGGAAGCGTTGTCTGTGTCCTTGACCAAACAAACGGAAGTCCACGGTAAAAATCTTTAGTTCGGGTTTTTTGTTACTCATTTTGGTTATAATTTGCTGTGTCTAGATCCTGTAGATGTTGTTGTCACCGAAGTTGGACAAGATTTGTGCTGATAATATGCGGCTGGCTAATGTGCATTATGACTGCTACTGACATACGTTATAAAAATAAGCGGACCTAATTTTGAACCTCGTTAAAAACGCTATACTTGAGCTTTTCTTCATTGATTACGTAATCATAAATTTGCACATGAAATGATCTGTTACCTAGATAGATTTCAAACCCCCTAAGATGTGACCCCACTCTGCTCCAGTTGCTTAAAAATTGTGTCGTGTCGAATTCTCTCTTAAAGTCAATAAACAGAAATACTGAACTATGGTTATTGGAGGCAATTGGAGGTTTTAATTCGATTTAAATGTGTTGTACTCGACTTGGTGTAACCTCCTCCTCCTGAAGAGGACAACCTCTGTTGTAAGAGGGTTAACTGAAAGCCCATTTACATCAGTTGCCGATCACGTCTAGACCTGTCTGCTCTTTTGAACACAGCCGCTAGGCACGATCCGACAGACAGTACAGCTACATCATCCGCATAGGCCTGGGCGTAGACATTAGACCTATTAAGGGCGTCAAGTAGAGAGTCAACCAGCATGCAGACAGCCTCTATTTACCCCCGACGTTGCATACTGGCCACAGTTCGCATCGGCAGTTATAGTTCAATTCATTAGCATTGCTTTGATCCACAAATTCTCTAGCCGAGTTACACATGCCATCAAAAGCCGCATTGTCAAAAGCACCCTCTACATCGATGATGATGCTCAACGCGCATTCTTTCCCATCGAGTGTACATTCAATTCTGCCAACAGGATTTTGAACTGCATATCTCGCAAGAAGAGCTCAACCATCCTTTGCATGCTTTTCAGCAGGAAGGAGGTTAAACTGATCGGTCTGAAACTCTTGTCGAGTGACTAGTCTCCCTTGCCGATTTTTTGGTATGAAGGCTACCGATTTTTCCACAGAAATCTCTATAAGAGGCACTTTTCGATAACCGAATTGGGCTCTTATATTCTTTTTGTTTTGATCGGTACAGGTTCCATTGGTCTTTAGGGACATATTGAGAAGTTTTCTGGTTTTCTTACGAGTACTCTGCATGGAACAGCTGATCTTCAGGGGGTATTTCTGGCTGGACATGTTAGTTCGAAACATTTGGTGAGGGTATTGCTCATATCTCGAATTGCCTTCTCGACATTCCGTTTCGTTCTGAGCCTAGGGAGAGGTTCGTTGCGAGTTTCTAGCTCATCCCTAAATCGTATCCAGTTGTTTTTTCTAGGATTCCCAATCTTCAGCTCTTCTTTTGCATTCGATTCGGAATTCAATGTGCCTATGGTCTGACATGGACACTTCCGACATAACCTTCCAGTCTGTAAACTCCGTAAGGTATCTGTCTTCTAGTCGTAACAAAAGTTGCCTGGGAACCAACATTTGATGTCCAAGTTAAACGGTAGTATGAAGTCAAGAAGATTAGTCCGTCTGGTTTCGCATTTGCTGCTGCCCCAGAGGGAATTCTCAGCATTAGTGTTGCAACCGATGACTGGGCCCATCTTTCTTGTGTCGCAGTACTTTACGAGTTCTGCTACCGCTTTTGGAGGTGGCTTTTGGTTACCTTACCTTATCTTAACTTCATTTGTAGCTGCCCGGATCTTGCTAGAGCCAGACAGCGAGCGCTTGGAACCTTCTTCAACTCACTTGATATATCTCAATAATACATCTCACAGTATAGAGATACAGCCTCTTCTCGCGACCCCCGGATAGCCTTCACAACATCAGCTGTAAGGTTGACCAATGTATGCAGCGAACACCCTAGGCAAGAAGGTGCATATCCAACCCGATCAGATCGGCGGTTGTGCGGCTATTCAAAGATATATCGAAGAGAATCCTCCCTCGGAACGCATTCAACAGCTATTATTTTGAGCTAGTGAAGGTGTTTGTCGACCTCGGGGCAAACGTGAACTCCACAACGAGATCCGACGTAGAATCGCAATTGGCAATCGCTGTTACTTCGGTTTGTCAAAACAACTGTCAAACAACTCAAGGCTTCTGACGCGAAGGACTCTTACTTTGCCAGTTCTGCTATTTGGAGCCGAAAGCTAGACGATAAGCAAACCAGCAGAGCTAATTTTTGGTGAAATATAAAGTCTGCGTCGGATGTATGGTCCCGTCTGTGAGGAAGGTAAATGGAGGAAGAGACACAAACGTGAACTCGAGCTGCGCCAAGATGACGATGTAGTCCGTCGACTGCACTGATTTTTGCATTCCGGCTTGGCCACATCGACCGCATGTCCCAGCAAAGAGGGTCTTCGAATCTGATCCTCCTGGTTCGGGAATTAGAGGAAAACCGAACCTCCGGTGCAAAGACCAAGTCATCTCGGACGGAAGATAGCTTGGTCGGGATGACTGAAAGCAGTGTGCCCAGGACCATCATAGATGGAAGGCAGCTATTGCTCAGATTCAGAACCTCCATGTGTCGTCGGCGTAAGAAGTAGTAGTAGTCCGGTAGTCCGGTGGACCTGGCCATGAACCAATAATATTGATCTCTGGCTCGCTGTGTCCAGTTTTGCATGCCAAGTTGGTTGAGGTCCTTCTCCACCTGCGTGTAGCACCTTAGACGGGGGTGTCCTCTGTTGCCTTATCTCACAGGTTCGAAGTCAAAGACCCTTAGAGGTGTACTATACAAAAATGACAAACCGTAAAAAGACAAGTTTTTCGCTGCAGTAGGGAGAAAACCAAACTCTCCTCTTAACCACAATCCCAAAGGATGCCACATTCGACCCCATGCGAAAGGATATTGAAGCGTAATGTCCTCCCACCGCTGAAAAGAGAAACGCGATAACGACAAATAAAACGAAACGACACGAAGAAAAAATCAAACATCGAATCACTTGAGAGCTTATAATCCCGGCGAATAACTCACACGACATCAGATACGAGTAACTCGAATCACTTTTTGTGTGTGTCGCCGCCCCACCACGCATCCGCCCCATCAACTTACAACTGCCCCAAAATTCATCCCTCGAGTGGACTTATTTTAATTGCTGCCCAACAAATCCAAGCCAGTTATTGATGTCCCATAAAGTCACACACAACCACATGTGGTGGCAAATAAATTCCATGTGTACAATGTTCAATTGGGATTCGTTCCACACATCGAACTCCTAACGGTGTAATCGCAACAAAAAAAAAATAAAAACAGAAATCTGCCAGTCTTCTAAGCTTTCATTTTGCCACTAGTAATATTTTTGTTTTTCTAGTATTCCACTCTCCGCGTCCCTCGGCCACCCTGCCACGCTACGCTACGCCGCACTTTGGCGCAAACTGGAAGGACCCTCAAATGTGCATGGTGTTGGCCTTCCACATATGAGTGGCCTTTTCATGGCGGAGCAAGGGTATCGAGAGAGTAAATGGATTTTCGCTCGTCATCTCGCCCCGACTAGATATTGTCGAAATGTTCTGCCTTTTTTTTTGCGCTCCTTGTGATTCTTCGGTTTTTTGTTTCTGTTTGCAATTTTTTTGTTCAAGGCTAATACACGATATGCTTTTGGAATTTTAATAACAAAACTACAGGCTTTAGCCAGTGTCAAATCAATCGTGACGTACAGCGATGAATGCGATAGCATTCGGGACTTACACTGGACATGTGAACCACTGGCGTTCACTGACGGGGCTGAGAGGGAGAGATGGAATCCTGAAATCCCTTAGCTCCCACCGGATGCATGAATAGAGCAACTTTAACACCGGGGTTAAGGCGTGTGTCGTCCTTTATTTATATTCTCTGTTTGTGTGTTTGCGTGGCTGTAAGTTTGTGTGTGTCTATTCCCAAGTCCCCGAAATGGCGGTGACGATACACAATCCATACAAACACTTCATATAAAAATATAACCCTTAATCGGTGTTGTTTCTGCTCCTTTTTATTCGCTGTGCCCTTGTGAGGGAAGTGAAGCATCTATTGAGTCCTTGTTACTGCTGGAGATGGTGATGGAGGCCGTGGGGAGGGAATGCGCTGCGATGGGATGGATCGTTGTGTGTTGATGGTGTTTTTGGTCGGCGATAGTGGACCATGTTGTAGTTTTGTGTCAGGACTGGGGGAGCCATATGACTTTTGGTCTGTCGAATGGTCTCCCTGGGTGTCCTCAGACGGCGATAAATTGGATTTTCGAAAGGCAATGGGTAAGCGACGAGTTGTGACCCGGCTAAAGCCAAATGCCAGTTGGCCTCGCACTCCCCACCCATTCGTCCAACATCCCATCATCTGGGGACGGGGGGCTTGGTATGCTGTTTCTTGTTTTACTATCTGCTGTGTTGGGCCATGTAGTTGTTCGATCGGCCAAATGCGGTGCACATGTTCTACGTACGTATCTATTGTGCAGATCCGCACACAGATGGAGTGGAGATATTTTCGCTTTTGGATGTAATCTTGGGATTTCGAGCGCAATTTATAGTAATTACGTTGGAACGGCGATTTGCCATGGGTTGCGGGGAAACTGAAACAAACTCTGAGTTCAAGGTTCAGTGCATTTTGTTTTGTGTATTTGCTGAAACTATGACGTGAGGGGATTGGCTATTCGCATTGAAGCTCTCATTGCATGTCCCTCGGGGTGGTGGATTTACAATAGATGTTCGCCTGATTTTCGCCCTATGTCTTGGGAGTTACATGGACTGAAGTGCATGGAAGTTTCATGAAAATGTCGAACAGAGATGGTATCCAAACAAACGGGTAAATATTCGATGTAGGCCAGCGGGGACGAGCTGGAAGTACTTCTGTTAGTGATGGTGGTGGCCATCGCCAACGAATGTAACTGTCATCAGCTTTTCTTGCACAATTCGTCGCTACATCACCTGCCATATAAGCAGTACTCCGCGGGTAGTATGATAATCTTCTCAATTGGAGGAGAACAGGAACAGGTTTCCTCTTCTTTTCGAATTTTAGAGTCGAAGACGCTCGTAGCCGAAGCTGTAGTGATCATGAGCACTATGTGGTCGAGTCAATTTAGTCAATAAACCCTTCACACCCCATCCACCTTCGGGTAGAGGTTAGAACTTACCCGAGGTAAGGTATGCCTGTCTTAAGAGGCGACTAAAGTCATTGAGCTGAGAGCGACTGGTTTCAAGAAACGCCCCTACTCCAGTGCTCGTTAAATATGATGGTTACAAGCTCGCAAAGAAAATAAATGAAAAGATGAAGATGATGATGATAGCGGCCATTATACGGATGTTATGACATCCTATTGGTAGGTTGACCCGAGGCTATAGTCTGGTGCCACTGAAGATCAGGAAAGCCCCTGAGACACGGATCGGCTTTAGCCTGAACGCTTGAGGTTGGCCCCCCAAAGTCGCAGGAAGAGGTGGAGATTGTATCTGCATATCTGAGAGTTAACCTAAGGAAGACAGGTGACTCCGAGATGTGAAAAGAATCTGATCCAAAACTGTGTGGTGCTACGACTCAAGGAGAAGCAGGGGTTTTCGATCGACCTCACAACTTCACCAAGTCCTTCAAAACTTGGTAGTTGAGATCATTACTGAAGACGTCTGGTACAGCGTCGAAAATAGTCCTAGGAGAAAAATAACTCGTCGTATAAGCCTAGTCGGCAGGAGATCACGTAGATCAATTACTCATTTGTCCATTCACATCTTTGAACAGACTTATACTAAAAGCTCATCTATCATATCCTTCATCCGCTTTTTTTACGGACAGAACTCATCATCATCATCATCATCATCTTCTGACCCGCATGATCCACTAAAGGGGTCGCCGGGGTAAACCATGCACGAGAGATCTCCAGGCAACTCGATCCTCAGCCATCGACTCTAATTCATCAGGAGCAATGCCCAAGCGTAACCCGGCGAGTTTTTGGACTTGGTCTAACCACCTCGTCCAGGGTCTGCCAAGCGGTCGCCTACCTGATGGAATCGCATTCAACGCCCGCCTCGGAAGTCGTGATAATGGGGACATTCGTGCCACGTGTCCAAACCACCGAAGCATAGCCCTTTCCGTTCGAAGAAACAGCTGCTCAATGATGAGTTCCTCGCACACTGCCGTGTTTCTCACCATACCCCGGCGAGTAATTCTCACAACAGCACGAAGAAATCTCATCTCAGCAGCTTGCGCTCGCGATCTTATTCTTTCGGTCATTACCCAAATTTCATGACCGGACAGGACTACGAACCTGAAGTAACAATTATCCTTCTGCGCTACTAAGAATGTTCTCTTTCGACCCTGGTATCATTTAGATTGTTCTCCTTATAACATGGGCGAAGAGAAATTGTAGAAAATAATTTCGGTCCTTCGAGCCGGATATTATTTTTTTGTACAGCTGGTGATGAACGTTGCGTTTTCTCCTTCTTCTGATGGCGTCCGTCCGCTCTACATGGCCCGGTAGACGTGGCTGGACTCACATCGCTGTGCAGCCAGTGCAGTTCATGGTTAAATCTTCTTTTCCAAAAACCATCGTTCATGGAGTGAATAGCTCGTTGAATATGCAAATGTCTGTTAGTATTGGGAATTTTAAAGTTGATGATGCTACGGGGTTATTTTTGCTTGCTTTGGACATAGCCTTAAGTCTACTGCTTGGCCCTGTTTGGTCTATGTTACAGTAGGTTTGAGAGCATTCATACATTTTTCAATATTGAGCCCAATTCACCAGAGACTCGGGTTATTTGCGCACGACAAACATGACAGGTAATTGCCCTGAAATGAAAAAGTGTATTTACTCCGAAGAATTAAATGTGGACCAACGCTCAGATCGTGTGCATAAGACTCGATGTCATCTCAGAGCCCACTGAATGACATTCGTTTCTAGTTCTTTGCCCGAGCTCGACCTATTACAATTCGAAATAAATTTTCCCCACAGCCTCACAGTCAACATCAACAAAGCTCTCCGAATGTAACCATGCCCCCCTTTGGCCCTCGTTGCCGCGCCAATTAATAAACGTTCCATATTTCATCAACAAGCACCATTTCCTTGTACAAATGTCTTCAGCCATGTTTCAGCAATTTTCCATCACTTGCCGGTAAAAACCCACAGGGTGTCACAAAAAGGAGAACCCAACACAATGAGTACAACCCCAGAATGGTCAAGTCATTAAGACCGACTTGCATTTCAATTGACACTGTGTGTGCGCTAGTAAAACTTGCTCGCAAAGGAGCAAACTGCCACCACTGAGCCTAGCCTAGGATTGCCTCTGCGTTGCGCTGCACTAAAAACGCTAAACAGGAAGCTCAAGTACAATATTAAGGACTACACTCGTAATGTGTCTTTATGTCGCAGACAGATGTTTCGCGCTTGCCAAAAACGATCTCGATACACTTGGTCGTCGGTCGTCTGTGCGCCCTGAAAGCAGCAGCAGTCAGCCATCAGCTACAAACCATCAGCAACCCCTTGTTGTAGAACAACACAATAAATTCACACTTTTTCGGGTGGCGACGATGTCATTAGGGTTAATCGCTTTTCTTGTTCTTGGCCCGGCTCCTTCGGCCCGCTGCGCCGCCGCTGGGTGGTCGGGCATTATTAAGACATCATTTGGCATTTGCCGGAGCAATGAAGCTTTTTATGCATATTTCTTTATAGCCATTTTAATTGCAGTGTTTTATTGACTGCCATTAGGACGGTTTGCTGCTGTTCGGCGAGAGGTAATCATCGGTCGTAACATTCCGTTCAGTTGCAGTTAATATGTTTGAGTGGCAAACAATTAGGTATCCTGTAAGGGCTTTTAATTGTCTGCTGGTGTCTAATGGCCGTGCAATTGCAAGGGGGTAGTGGACGGGGGACTTAATTCGATTGAATGCATGCGCTGGGCAGTAGACGTCTACTATGGGGCGGGTAGGGAAATCCCCATGTTGACACAGGTCAGTGCTGGCAGTTGTCGTTGCGGTCGGTGTTGGCGGTTTGCTAGTGCTGACAGTTTGGATTTGTGTGACTTCAGGCGATGTGTGCAATGCGGGCAGACGGCAGACGTCTCTGGAGATTCACTGGCGACAGGGGGGTTACACTAGTCGGCACCATTCTATTGACATTTTCCACTGTCTTGATAGTCATCCACTTCTTCATAAGGCTGGCATGGACTTTTCCTGGTGCTCTTAGAGGGCATGGAGGGCAGACACGGCAACACTAGAAGCACGATCTTCCAGAAGTCCGTACAACTGTAAGCATCGACGTCGACTTTGACGTCCACTTCTTCGTAAGGCTTGCCTGGACTTTGCCAAGTGCTTTAAGGGGTGTTGTAAGGCAGACATCGTGACTGAAACGTTGTTCTTTCGTGACGTTGGTGTGTCGAGGGACTACCTTTCTTTAACAATGCCTTCACTACGATGTCAAGTCCATTCTAAGCATCCCATTGCTCCAAGTTTATCCCACATCTAGGTCGGATATTGCTTAAAAATGATCTGACATTGCAAGCATGCAGATGGTCATGCCACCACCATCACTGGCCCCTAAAGCCACCTCAACCATACCCACGCCCTCTGCATTGTCATTCATATCCTGTCCGGCAACGCCAGTAAAAGTCTAAAACGCCTCAAACCGTATACAGTCGTCTATCTTCGACTGTGATGTCCTGCCTCCGAGGCAATCCCCAATGACTTTTATGGGTCACTGCAAGTGTTTCCTCAGTCGGAATCCGCCCACACCTAGGAAGTACTTCAGTTTTTGTTCCGAAATCAATGACACACCAGAAGACCTAGGAAGACAGTCCTCCTGAACCGTATTCCATTCAACGAGTTTCCTTATTCTTTTTTCAGCTGGAATGAGTGGGGTGATGGCCTACCTCTCTGACGGTGTCTGTTCCCAATCTCCGAGCGAGCCCACGTTTCTCGTGTTTTATATTTTATTACAGTTCCATCCGCATACAAATATGGCCTCCCATGTGCCCCCCATCATGATCCAGTGGTGCAGCAGCCATCTGTGCACCTGGAGATGATGACATTTTTCATTCCATGCATCCGCATCGAGGAGTACGTGGCAGTGTAAGCAAGCAAACGGCAGGCGGAAGCAACCGGATATGTTTTATTCAAATACCCAACTGCCGGTTTGATGTATTGTTATATTTTGGATTTGGGGATGGGGCGAGGGGGCGTGCTGGAGGATGCGAAACAAATAGCACGACCACCGGCGGAACTTGGCACCTCCTTGTCTTCAGCGCCTTCGTCGTCGTCTCGTTCGTCACAGGGAATACACATCGTAGCGCAAGGAGTGCAACGCGGAGTGGGCATGAGGAACGTGCATGAGATTCAAATGAAGGCCACCCTTGTGTGCATACGAGGCGAGGGCCTTAACGACAAACTCCTGAATGGAATCTATGTTTGTCGGGCTGCACAGCAAGAGGTCATACACAATGCGCAATGTTTTCCTTAACTTGCTTATGTAGGCGTGTGGGGCTGTGTGTGTGGGATGAGTGTGTGAAGACGATGAAAGCATGTAAGGACACTTTTCCTCTACCAATTTGCACTTCTAAGATTTCCAAATGGATTTGCAAATATTGTTATCGAAAAGGACACTTGGCAAACCCAAGATCCCTTGAATGCCGTTGTCTGGAGCGTTGCCATTGTTGTTTTTCGCTTTCCATTTACATGTACGCTTGGAGAGGATCAATGGTGAACTGTTGCTGTTAACGCGAAGGATTTGTATTAATGTTTCATATGCACTTTACAGCAGAAGCGAAGCGTTCATCTTGTTATGGAGATTGAGGGATGCATGGTTGTTGAAGAGACTCGTTAGTTTTCTGTAGCAAACGGGCATCTGATGTCGTATGGCCCGTGGTTGAAGTATGGCAGTGCGGTTAACGATAATCACCTTCTGCAGAAGATTTTAACAAATCAATATGAAATTATTTGCATATCCAAGTCCAGGACATACGCAATTTATCCCGGAAGTTTCAAGTAAAATGGTGTCACCGTTTAGGAGATAGAACTCCGCTAACATCACACTTTCATAATTTTTAATTTCTTTGGCGTCTCTGCTACACCTACATACATAAGGCCATCGTGTTCAATGCGAAGACCTGTGCCCCACTCCTTACCGACTTTTCACGCACTTCATTCCATCGTGTCCTGCGTCAAGTTTTTGTATTTTTCAGCTATGCAACTGCCTTCATTTCCTTTCTTAACCAATCCATTGCCTTTTCCGACGTCGTGTGATCGTACCTATTGGTTGGTGGCTTGTCCACTGTTTAGGAGTCATTGGCGATCGTTTGTAATATCCTTGTTAGATTGGTGGTCACTCTCCACGTCCAACATCCCTATACTCCTAAAAAGTGAAATCAGTGTGGCTAAGTGGAAAGTTTACTTATCTTCTAGGTCTGCAATGCAACAGCTCCTCTACACTCAATTCTGTTGAAACCTTAACTTCGTCTGACGCAGACGCTCAGACGTCCTCGGTGTCTTGATGATATCCACTGGGTCTTGCGTGTAATGATGAATGGGTGTGCATTATTCAGATCCTGGTTTTGACTGACTGGGAACAGCATCATGAGATGCTGCATGAGCAGGTGCAGGCAAGGAGGTCCTCTTTGAAATCATCTGCTTTGAACTGCAATCCTTATGGTTGAGTGGTGGGCATACCTCGAAACTGATAGACAGCGAGCCTTCCTTCAGAGCGCTTCCTTCAAACTCCGTTCGCTTGCGCAATTGATTCTGATGCCTTCTACAAACCTTGTCATCTACATGCACTTGGTACATTCTTCTTCCGCTAGCTTGTAAGATAACTGCTGGAACCCATTTATTTCTTGCTTGACGAGTATGAGTTCTTGAGGGAGAACTTAAATCGATGCCCGGCGAAAACTCCTTCCTGAGGCAGAAAAATTGGTTTGATGCATTCGGCCATGTAACATTTCTGCTGTACAAAATCGAACACACTCGGTGATCGATAGGTTCCTAAGAATGTAGCTAATAGCCCATCCTCACATGATGAATCCTTAAAGTTCTTAGCTAACTCTGTTTTAAATGTGATTTAAAACAGATTATTTGACTCGAGATTGAAAGGTACGACGGTCATGTGTTGCATACAAAACTGCGAATTCCCTGGCGACGCGAATGCCGCCCGTTGTCCGAAACCACCGTCTTAGCAAGGACCCCTCAATGCGCTAATGTTAGCATGAGAAATTGTTGACCGCATCTTGACCACAAACGGAAGACTCGGCTTCGAGGCGAAATCTATATGGACGCGTCGATGGCCTACTGGAATACTCTTTAGGAGACTGGCAGGCGCTTAACTGGCAGATGTTACATTGCTTCACGACTTGCTCAATGTGCTCATCATTCCGCGGCCAGTCTGTGAACAGATTTAACTTGGAGTCCAAGATAATTGCATTTTTGCATCAAATATTGAACGTAGCTTGAGCGATTTTCTTGTCAACGTCCAATTTGTTTTTGCTATCACTCAAAGAAGTACAACCAGGTTAGAAGCCGGACCGATGCTATCCAAAAGGGCTTTCAGCCTTCACGGCGTGTGCTGGGCAGGATCCCATAGCCGACCTTTTGAAGTCATATTTGTGGGTGGGACATTTGCAGCTGAACTTCTAGTCATCGAATATGCATTCATCCCCAAATTCTGTAGCTCTCTACCAGATTATCGCCACCAGTGAACCATTTGAGCCTGTGGCTTTATTGCTCTTCAGGCTTTACCGACTTCTTCAAAGTTAGGTGAAAGGACTACTTCATTGACTGGAATTCGGATTTCTTCATTCTCAATCACTCTCTTCTGGTTAACCTCGTTAAGCCGTTGTTAGATACGCAGCTTATATGCACCCACTATTCCCAGCGGGTACAAGATTACGCTCACTATTTCGAAGAGCCTGAGTGTCTTACAGACTGCGATCAGTTTTTTTATAAAATGCCTAGATTTTTGGTTTGTCCATAGGCTCTTCGATTTCCATGAGCTAAGAGGTTGATCGAATTCTTTTCCTTCCAACTTTTTGTCCGATACTCCTCTTGCACTGCCCTTGTTTTGCTTGGGAGCGCTTTTAGGCTCGTCGGTTGCATGTTTGTTTTACCAAACATCAGCCTTATTGGGTTTCTCCAGCTCTCAGCATTCATT
Organism: Eristalis pertinax; assembly: GCA_907269125.1. Classification (NCBI taxonomy): domain Eukaryota; kingdom Metazoa; phylum Arthropoda; class Insecta; order Diptera; family Syrphidae; genus Eristalis; species Eristalis pertinax. The sequence goes on from OU026145.1 coordinate 122,534,503, forward strand.
TCTTATACGGATATTCCGTATTTTTAGAGTACATAGTACTTTTTAGAGTATTCAGAGGGCGCAGTTGGTTGAGTGCCTGCTCTTGGTTAGAGGGGTCCCCGGCTCGAATCCCAGTTAATGCAACGCTTTTATCCGGTTTTCAAATCTGGTCCAGTCACCATTTGCCGACCACTTACCTACCTACCGAGGTTGCAGCTGGTGGTACATGGTATCAGTTTTGAGTCTGAGTGCTCCAGTCTAGCGATGCAAAAACTCCAGAGAAAGAAAAAATATGTACAACACTCTAAACAGCCGGATATCAGGCAGTTTTTCAGTTCGATCTTCCAGCTATACCAAGAACTTGTTTCTTCTTGCGACCCTTCCTTGCTATGTAGGCCTGGGCACTCGAAGATCAGAAGTCGAAAAGGTTCTATTTCTGTTTAATCTCTCAAACTGTTAGGCGTCGCCAAGATGTAACGCATTTGTGCCAATAAAACAGTACCCAGTAAGAACTCCCACTAGCACTGCATACATACTTGAAACCAAAAACTGAGCATTGATGATGATCTCTTCTCGGCCAACCGCGGCCATAAGTCCATACGCTTATATCAGAAACCGATACGAGCCTTTATCCGATGCTTTGTCCTCTTATATTTTTTTTATAGAATTTAGTGAAGTACATAGAGAAGTGCTAGAGAATTTTCTAGTTCGACACCCATTGGGTCTGACTAGTCGGTTGCATGTTCCTTCTGCTCACACCCGCCATCATATGACGCATTCCTTGTCTTCGCCATTATGAGATAGGTGTGATCGTTCTAACGGAGTTCAGCAGGGTTCCATCTTGGGCTTAATGTTTTTTACTTCGAGCAAGCAGGAAATAAGGTGAGAAGGCAAAGACTTTGTTTTACCACTTTTTACTTATTCATCAACAATGTTTGGAGTGATTTGATGATTAGAACTTAAAATAGCCCTTCCTGGTGATAATGAAGTCATTTTTTGTTGGTGCTAGTCCTCAGCAGTATAATGTCGTCTCTGAAATATAATATTTTTCTCGATGGAGAAGGTTTAGGACCCGAACCTGGTCCGGGTCCTCAATTAAATCCTCTAACTCAGCGGCCTTTGCATTCTGCGAAAACTTAATCGTCTCTTTTCTCAATCCTCCCTAAGCTACTGATCCTTATACTCGATCTCTGCCTGTTCTGGACAGATTGATTGTAGCGGGACCGCCTTTCCGAACAAACGTGGCTATGACAACGTACATTTTCCTCATGTCTTGAATTCACACCAAATCTGATGTTGAAGGTCCTTAGGAAACATCAGTAGGCGCGTGCTTAATGGCAAAAAGTCAGGTCACTTACCTCCGAGTTCCATGTAAGCAGAAGCAGTCATTTAGTTCAAGCCCAACACAAGTCATTGGAAGGTCAACTACCACAACATTGACATTGCCATTGTCGGAACGAGTGATGCTTGATTTCTGAATTAAGTCTCCAGCGATTTGTTGCCTTTAATCACCTCGTCCATCAAGGACATTCCTGCTCTGGCGACCGTAAAGCCACTACAATGGATTGTAGCGAGACAAATCCGAACTGGCAACAATGCACTCGTACTTGTATTTAGTGCAGACAATCGACTTACCCGGTATCCCTGTCGATGTTTGCCTTTATTATTCTTCCACTCTCTGGGCGCTCGTTTTTTTTTTCTTCCTTTTTGTGTTTTTTCTACCCACCCACCAGCCCGAGCACGGCACAGCAGCACTGTCGTTCCGGTTGTTGCTACATCGTCCACCATCCCGGCGAGACCACTTTGTCATTGCAAAATAAAGTCATTACTGATAAATAAACATGAACATGTCGAGGAACCAGCGGATAAAAGCTCGTACAAGATACAAAACTTGCCGGGGTGGGTAGGGATATAAATAAATTTTGCCACTGACGCGATGTGGTGGGTGGTGGGTGTGCTGCTGCCGGTGCCGCCGCCTTCGCAGCTATGGGACTCTGTGTCGAATGGAGACCAGAAGCAGAGCAGGACGTGCACGGTGCGCGGTGCCCGTCTCGCCAACACAGTCCCCTGCGCCATAATGATGGATTGCCGCTTTGCTAGTTGCACTTTGGAATTAAGGAAGGTAAATACCACATGGCTATGATTCATGAAGAATGTAACAATCAGCGTCAATGTTTGATGTACTGGGCTTGATGCAATCGCTGATGGAGCGGGTGCATCACGGCGCATTAGGATCGCTAACAAATGCCACAGACTGCACTGCTATCTCGGGTATTACGTGCAAGACTGGGTGTGACAAATGGCTGCTCAGTGATTGGAATTGGATGTTTATCTTTGATGCCGTGCCATGCCCAGGTGAGGGCCGGGCGGTGGTGTGGGGAAAGGATACATGGCGGGCAAACATTTATCATGAGGTAATTTTAATTTGACTTAAAATTCAATCTGATTTGAGAGCATTCCCTTGCTGTTTGGTTATTTATGCTTGTCGTCGTCGTCCAATTTAAAAGCTGGGTCACCGGAGAGAGGGACGTCCTTTTGGTTTAGAAATTCAATTTCGACTTAATTGCAGTTCGTGAGAGTGAATTCGACGGGAGCCTTTATGATCACACGTGGTGTGCCTTGGTGTTGTGTTTGACATGTGGACTTCGATACTCAGACGTTTCCAATTTGTTCCGCAGGGTGGATCAGACGGGGTCACATTCGAAGGGAGGTGTTCCAGTTTTGATGACATGCTGTGTAAATACCGGCTTATTTGGGGATGGTTTATTTCTTGATTCACAGGATATCAACCCCACACCGGGGGTGAATTAGTCCGATCCAAAAATTGATTGGCGAGCTAATGGCACTGGCAGTAGGTGGCATGTGTCAGTCGCAAACATGTCCTGCTACGAATTGTAATACAAATTTAGTTCACTCAGGGTCACCGCAGTGGGCATAGGCAACACGTGTCATGTATAATTCAGTTATTATATCACGGTGAGTGAATCTCGTACTGAACTCGTAATGAACTTCTCACTCTGTGCGACGGTGTAATCAAGGTCATTTCCATCAACTCGTGTGGCGCAGTGCAACACGTACCAGCATTCTTATTTTGGGGTTCGACAAACACAATTCCCGTTGTTTACAGTAAGATAATATACTGAGCACTGATTTATGAATAATGAAACAATCTTTTTTTTCGTTAATCCAATACGAGATGGAAATTTAAGTCAATAGATGAATGCGACATTTTTATGAACGGCCCGCCGCGCCGTGTAGAGGTTTGAACGTACACTCTTTTTGACCTTAAGCCACCAACCAGACAGAGATTGGTGCGCGATGAAGGCCAGTATCGAAGAAGACCCATAATTGGTCATCCCCAGAGAGTTAACCCGGCTTAATTTGCGGTTGATTTTTTGTCCAAGTCCGTATAAGATTGTGCTGATGCAAGAATTCAAAGTCGGGCGACTATAGACACGTCCATATCTAATGCTAATTGGGCGCTGAAATGTCGGAGATCCCGATTTCGACCAAAAAATTATCTCCATTGATGAGGTCAATTCTTGGTTCAGCGTTGGCTTGACCTTTGATGAGGCTTATGGCATGGCAGCATCGTTGAACATTATTTCATTTGAAATTAGGAAGGAGACACCGTTATCTTCGATGGCCTCAGCTCGATAACTTGGCCAGAGCTCGATAACTTCAATATGTTCGAGCAGTGGTTCCAACAGGACTAGCTTGCTGCTTGCCAGAAAAGCGACGCAACGCTTTATGTTCAGAAGGAGAAATGAGGCCACATGGTGACGTCACGGCGAGTGTTCACCAATTGCTCATCGGTATAATGTGACTCGCGACATCCTTCGATTCTTTTCTCTGAGACTACGTCAAGTTCATTGTCTACACTAACAAGCTAAGTTAGTTAAGCTAGTATTGAGATTGGAGTATTGAGAACTGTGGGGAAATGCCGAGAGCGTGCATCTTGCGCAAAAAAGGATCAAATCTGGGTTGATATAAAAAAAAGAAATCGCCATCCTAATGGTGTCCAATGCAGTTCTTACCGTAAAGCGCATAAAACGGGCACTCGTCATTGGCTGTGGTTTGAAAAGTGTACGTTAGATATGAATTCAATGGAAAAAAATCATACAATCATTGCTACCACCCAATCATTGATATCGTTCATATTGATGCAAAAAGCTGTGGAAAGCGTTGTGAATAGACGCAATTCCTTTCATCGCCTCGAAATGAAAACAGGCTGGGTTCTCAGTCCCATCCTCAGCTATTATTCTGTCTGGGGTGGATAGGACCTACAGTGTAATGCCGCGAAGCTTGAGAAGCCTATTTTCCAGCCAGGAATACTCCTTGACATCTGTCAGTGGCTCGAAAGATATCAACGGAAATATTGTTTGTCGAATCAGGAATCGAACCTGCCCACTACTCCATGACGACCAAGTCACTTTTAATCCGACGACGCCCCGAACTGCCGCCTATCTCATCTTGATGCCTGATTGTTTCAGAAACCATATATTGTGGGTCTCGCGACACTGTGACATTCAAGCAATCTCCAAAGCTGCCGAACTCACTAGAAGTGGCCCTAGCCTGCGGTCCCAGCTACTACACTCACCCTGCTACACCTATCTGATGTATATATTGATGAAAACGATTGCTAACATCTCTACACACTTCCTTGAAATAACAAACCTTAGATAGGCCAGACTGACAGACTTTGCAACATCAAGGAAAATATGGCCTCAGTACAACCGATCTAAAACAAAGGATCTCCTTCGACGACATCCTCACGATATTGCTAGATTGGAGGCGCATAGTGGTCCCGTAGTAGAAAAAAATATTCAAAGTGGCATACTATTTTTGCTGAAGGTTTTTTGCTAGAAAGCTTGACATTTTTCACTTTTGGTTAGCCGTTTCGTTGTACCGTCATCTCGAATTTTGGACTTTGAAAATTTGTATTGCATGTATCCTAATATAAGACGCCTTGAAACATAAATTTATATTTGTTTTAAAGGACAAACTGCATCAACAGTTTTCCTCATTCTATTTACCAATTTTTTATACCAGGCGTAAGACCAACTTTTTCTGAAAACTGAAGGCCTTCTCTATTGATGATGCTAAAGCTCCCCTGTGACTTTTCAACTTTTAAGTTGCCAGAAGAATTGAAATTCTCAATGAGAAGTTTTTTACAAAATGTTTTTACAAACAGTTGAAAATGCACTGGTTACTGAGCTTACTCCGCTCTAATTACTTTTGCCTTTATATCATCCTTGTACACACATATTTGTTTATTAGTTATTTATAATTTACTATTTGTTATTTATTTATTTGTTGTTTATTTATATATTTGTTCATTTATCTATTTATTTATTTATTGAATTATTTATTATTTATTTATTATTTATCTATTATATTATATTTATTTTTTTGGTTGTCGCTTAAAATGTATAAGCTGTTACTTATTTATTATCCGTTCACACATAATATTTGATATTATATAAAATCATTAATTTTATAAGTATATACGTTGTGTATAAACACAGTTTTTAATTTCCTCTTTTTTTGATCCATTTTCAACACATTTTTTTTTTCTCATACAGAGGTTTTTGCTTGTAGTTTTTTCCTCTGACATTATAAATTGTGACTTTTTAGCTATTATATTTTTGGCAACACTGGTTTAAGCAGCTGACGCACGTTTCGTGTTTTGTTTCACTGTCAAACATCTTCAGTTTGGTCTATAATTTAACCATGAATCGAAAACCATGAAACGAACAACGCTTGCAAATTATTGAATTTTATTATCAAAATGCGTGCTCTGTTAAGAAAGTTCATCGCGCGCTTCTTCCATTTTATGGTCAGTTTAATCGACCCACTGAAGCGGCTATTCGGAAAATCTATTGTCGATTTTCGAGTGAATACCAGCCAGAAGCATTGCAAGAGCTATGCATCCAGAAAAAGTCACAGTTTGGTGCGGTTTATGGGCTGGTGGCATCATTGGACCGTGCTTCTTCAAAGATGATGCGAATCGTAACGTAACTGTGAATGGTGTGCGCTACGGTGAGATGATATCTTGCATGACATGACATGTGGTTTCATCAAGACGGTGCCACATGCCACATAGCACGGGCAACAGTGGACTTATTGAGGGGCGAGTTCGGTGAACATTTTATTTCACGTTCGGGACCGGTCAATTGGCCGCCTAGATTGTGCGATTTAACGCCTTTAGACTATTTTTTGTGGGGCTATGTTAAAGCTCATGTCTATACAGACAAGCCCGCTTCAATTGACGCATTGGAAGACAACATTGAAGCATTTATTCGTGAGATACCGGACGAAATGTTGGAAAGAGTATGCCAAAATTGGAATAAGCGGATGGACCGTTTGAGGCGCAGTCAAGGTCAACATTTGCATGAAATAATCTTCAAATATTAAATTATATGGACCGTACTATCGATTCATATAAAGATTTCATGTTATTTTTTTAACTTGATGTGTTTTTTTTTGAAAAACTTTTCTATCACCCTTTACTATATTAAAACATATATGAATGCACGTATGAACAAAACGATTTTTTTTCAGTAGTAAGATTTGTAATTTATCATATCTCTGTGAAAACTGTGCTAAATTTAATGTAAATATTGTACCATATGAAATAAAAGTATCTATCTAATTATCTAAAATTCACTTTGGGAGAACGAAGCCGCATTCTTCTGCATTTTCAAACGATTTCGCTTGCAATTCTTGTACATATTATGGAAATGCTAAGTTGTCCATCTATCCAGGTGTGCAGCTCTATTACACAATTGTCTCCTGAGCCCATAGAAACTTGAGCCCATACTGATGCTGCTTATACTGTTGACCGCGCAGCCGATATAGACCAAGTCCTTCACTACCTCAAAGTTACCTCAATACCTCAAGTTGGCCAAGTCGTCGATGTAGTGCATCCTTTTTCGACGACAACATATACTCAATTTTGCCCTCCGCCAACCCACTTTAGCCGCTTCCGTTTCAAATGCCAACAAACGCGTTAATGTCGTCCGCGTATGCTAGCAATTGCAGTGACTTCTGGAAAATCATGCCTCTTGTGCTGACCAGTGAGTTCTGCACGATTTTCTCCAGGATGATATTAATTATCTAAAACCTTTTTTGACATTGAGGGTCTCGGTGAATTCATTACCGACCTCGATGGGGCAGTGATAATTCTCTATCGTCATCCTGCACAACCTGACGTGTTTGGCCATAATGTCAAAACTAGACATGGAGTTGTATAGCCCGTCTTTACTCACGCTGTCATATGCTGCCTTGAAATCGACGACTAGGTGGTGGGAGTCGATATGCATCTTTTGGGTTTTCTGGGATCTATTGTGGTCTTCCTTGGCCCGAAACTGCACTTATAAGGTTCAGGCGCTCACATAAACCGACAGAGACGATCTTGTAAGCGATGTTTATTTAGAGATATATTCAAATACACATTATAAATATGGTATCAGAGCTGTAGCATTAAAACGACACATAGTGCTAATTAGGTTCTCACCGAACCAAGACTTCCGCCTACCACCTATACGGAGTAGGATCGACTATCTCCACCAGCCACCTCAACCTAACCGAAGGGTGTGTTATCGAAAGCTGTACAAACTTTACGCAAATTTGCACACCCTTTGAGCGTGTAATTATCGATTCATATCTAAAAACCGTCCCGGGCTCAAATCATCGTTTACCACACCCGCCGTCAGTGACAACGTCAGAAGTGAACTCCACTAACAAATCGTTTTCTTATGCAATTAAAAAAAAAGCTCAACAACGTTCGGAAGTTTAATGATACACTATATTCAATCTTCTCACAGAAAAAAGGCGGCAAAACCTTCCGTCCATACATCACTTCGAGCTTAACTGATAAGGCAAATCCTTAAACCAGACACGGCCTCATTTACGGTCTTCTGACGAATTAAAACTTTAGAGATCATTTCCTGTCAACATAATTAAGTGAACACCCTTTTTTACGTCATTTATCATTCGGTGGGACCGTCTTTTTTGTCTTCTGGTTGTTTTTTTGTGCATTTCAACCCCCAACCACCGGCGCACGGTCCCTATTGGAATTTAAAGCTTCAAACCACCAACACAGCCGTCACCTTTCCGAGGCAAATTAAATAAACATTGCTTTCAATATCCCTTTTTTATTGCTGTCATAAGATGGATAAGAAAGGATACTGAACAAAACGAACGAACGAAAGAACAAGGCAACAGCGAGCAAAGAAAAAAGACAACAACACAAAAAAAAGACGAAGAAGAAAACCGAGAGAATCTTCATAAAGTCAAGTCATCAATCTTTCTTAGTATCATCGCTGATAAGAGGAGATATCACACTTTAGGGCCCGTCATATAACTTTTAATGGGAAATCGTGATTTCCCGAGGACATAACGTGCTTAAGTGATGCCTAATTAATTTTGAGCAATGTTTACACACACACACACACGTCCTACACAATTGCACACACACTTACACATGACTGGTATTGTGATAACCCCTTGCCGCTGGCAGCCAGCTTAAGATTGTACACACATTTGGAGGTGTTGGGCGCCGTAGATGTCATGTTGTAACGCCTCCTCCGCCGTTGCATCATTTAACCACCCACTTCTACGACCGTCAGGACTCTCACACAGCGAGAGTGACTGAGAGAGCGAGAGAGAGAGAGAGAGAGATACAGAGAAAGTGAGACCTCATCAGATTTTATGTGAACAATTTTTTCCAATTTACGACTTTGTTAATGTGTGACAGCCGGAGAATTTATTTCCTCAAGCGATGTCAACAACTGCGTGCAGAATGTGTGTCAAAGTGTGGCAACACACGCGCTCACCCACGCACAACCACACACACACCCACCCAGGAACAAATTCGCTTAGAGTTTCAGTCTTGAAACTTTATCGCAACTCTGGATTGCGATCTTAATTAGAAAGATTTGTCCCCATTAGATGTCGCACACTGCGACTGGTGAGGGCTGTTGAAAGTTGGAAAGGTTTAAGCTGTGGTGTGTGTCGATGGTGGGATTACGAATATGACGTTAGGTAATTGGTGGTTGCTTTGATTGCTGTCAAGCAATGATCACACTCCGACAGAGGATAACTGAAGTGAATTGCTTTTTGATTCTTTTGACTGGGCGGTTCTTTGGCTTGTCAGTGACCAATATTTTCGGGCTTAAAGTGTTGACATTCGGAGAGTTGCTCATTTTGAACGTGAACATCATGATGGGGAGTCGAACTATGGTACCTAGCAGTGGCGTTTCGTAGAAAATTTTAAAAGGTAAGCAGGAAGAAGTCGGGCTTTGCCAAGGGTGCGTCTTGTCACCTCTACTCTTCATTATATGTATACGGACTGGATGTTGCAGCGCAGCAGAGGCGAGAAATGTTTCACATCGGGAGAGTTGAGGGTAGGCCATGTTATTCTGTAAGATGACTTAGTTATCCTCACATCCTCCTAGAGGAAACTCCAGCACGCTCTCGATAGGTTTGTTGCCGTATGTGCAGATGTGGACAAATCAGAGATTATGCCATTTCCAGAATGCCTGCTCAATGCACTCTACATGTTAGTGGAATCCCTTTGAATCAGGTGGAGAAGTTCAGGTATCTCGGGGTCTTTTTCACGAGTGATAAGAAGTGTAATGCTGAGCAGATTTCCTATAGGACTGGCCAAACTGGCTCAATTTTGAAACAGGGTGAAAAACACGGCAGTGCGAGTTATAAGTACACTACACCCATGCTCCACAACAACAACACACAAGCCATCCGAGGTCACAAGCTCATCGATTCTACACCAATATGTGCAACGCAAGCAGCTAAGCAAATGTAACTGCACAGGTGACCTGATAATTTGAAGAGTAAGCGTCTGTTGAATTTCCGTCGCTTCAAATTCTCAGAATCACATCTGCAAGCGTAGGTTTAGTTTTAAGAAATAAAATTGGAAAAATCAGATTGTACTTAGCTCGGAACCAATAAAGAAGTATTTTTTTTATCATACGACGAGGTTCGCATATAAAGGGTGATTTTTTAGCTATTATCTTTTTGGCAACACTGGTTTAAACAGCTGACGCACGTTTCGTGTTTTGTTTCACTGTCAAACATCTTCGGTTTGGTCTATAATTTAACCATGAATCGTCTTACAAACGAAACGTTCTTGACCGGTCAATTGGCCGCCTAGATCGTGCGATTTAACGCCTTTAGACTATTTTTTGTGGGGCTATGTTAAAGCTCATGTCTATACAGACAAGCCCGCTTCAATTGACGCATTGGAAGACAACATTGAAGCATTTATTCGTGAGATACCGGCCGAAATGATGGAAAGAGTATGCAAAATTTGACTAAATGGATGGACCATTTGAGGCGCAGTCAAGGTCAACATTTGCATGGAATGGTATCCAAACATTAAATTATATGGATTCAAATAAAGATTTCATGCATTTTTCTGAATTTTATGTGTTTTTTTTTTTAAAACTTTCCTATAGTTTTTAAAAAATCACCCTTTATAATTTGATGAATTTGAGTCCATAATGCAACTAATGTTCAATGGCAATACCTTGGTTTATACCAAACTTTTGTCATTCGGACGTCTTTGATTTTTGAATTAAGTTCCGATAGATTCGCAAAATAACACACTGTGCGGCGGGGGAATCAGCTCATAGTAGATGATTCCCTGCCAATCCCATCACACACGCAGCGGGCCATCCTGGCTTGGCCGCCATTTTCGCCAACTCATTCCGATTTGAACCGTTTTCACAATGTTGTCGTAAGTGATCCATATTTCGTCAGGAGTCACCATCCGCTTCAAGAATGTGATTCGCAGTGATTCGCTGGTGGGAATTCGGTCGATGGGTTTCTTTGGCGTTAAGTCGTGTGGTGCCCATACAGCGAGCTTCTTTTTGTATCCGCCCTTGTTCAAATGGTTTTGATCGGTTTTTTATGTTTAATGTTGGCAATCGCAACAGTGCTTACATGACGATACAGACTCGACGATTTCCATGATTTTATCGACACTTTCGACAATTGGCCTTCCAGAGCTTGGTGCATCTTTGATATCGAAAGTACCGGAACGGAATCGAGGGAACCCATATTTCTCCGTTAAAGCGTTAGGGTCATAAGCATTATTCATATTTTCAGCCGCCTGGCTTGCGGTTTCGACTTTATCGAAGAAAAACTGAAAAATATGGCGTATTTTCTAATTGCTTGTGTCCATCTTTGATGCGCGCTCAATAAAAATTGAGCCAATCAATCGCAAAATCGTCCAGAAAGTTTTATTTGGTACAAAATCTTATCTTGCTAATGGCACTTAGTTTGGTCCGATCGGACATACACAACCCGAGATATAGATTACTAAAGCCATCTGTTGGAAAAATAATGGATTTTGTTTACTACACCTAATATGTACCTATATACGTTTTTTCCTTCAAACGTAATGCCAGCATATCAACGTTTACGACGAGCAGACTCCCCTTTTTCCCCGCACCCCGCACATATCATAACCTATCTCTTCGAAATGAGCAAAATACCGTTAAGCCTTGAACGTGAAACAAACTTCAGCAGTACGCTGTTATCATTCCCCGCCGTGGCCGCAATAAATTGCACAGAGCCCCAGCAAGCCACTGTGCCCCACAATCGCATCACACGCTAATTACCATAATAATCACAAAATCTACAGCCAGCGCCGTAAGTCCTTCAGCCAGCTAATTCCAACACGCTCCGCCGTCACAATGTACAGCCTAACATCCAGCACATGCATTATGGCGAAAATTACGTCTAAAGATACAGAAATTTACAATTCAATGATGCTTTGCGAGGCGCTGGCTGGCGAGCGCGCAGGCAGCAATGCGCCAAATTTTCGGAGTTGCACTCCGGTTATCAGTGGCCCCACTCGGAGCCCCGCTCCTTGTGTGCAGCCATCCGATGTAGTCATCGAGTGACGGGTAAACTTTCAAATCGACAGATGCATACGTGAGAGATCCTTAAAGCAACAAAGTGATGAATTCGATGTTCTCATTCGCACACAACAAGGACGACGATGTAGTGCAGTGTACGCCGACGATAATGACGCTGATACTGATGAGCCTGGTCAGAGACAACATTGTCCGGCAGTTCCGCACACACTCCGTGACCAGGAACCACACAAAGATGCATAAAAGTCGCTGCTGATGCCGCCATCGCTGTCGCGTTAATCTGGAACCGAAAAACAGACCTTTTCACTCACGGAGCATAGTGCGTGTGTTCTGTGCACGCTGACGAAGACTGCAGGCCAGCCAGAACGCGTACGTTTGACTGAAGCTATTTATCATCGTGGCGGATGTTAGCTAAATAGATGGATGCGCTTATTGCGCCATACAGTGGGTGTCAGGGGCACAAACATGTTTTGTCCATTGCATCATGCAGACGGAGCGCCGGGGCGTCGGAGGGACGCACGAAACGAAGGAGCAGGCAACATGCTGCTCTCGCAATAAAGTCCGTTCCAAATGTGAGGGAATGCGGTGTGAAATTTCTGCGAGGATACGGTGGAGGACATGCCCAGGACAGTGTTGAGGTGCGCTTTATGACTCTGTCATCTAAATGGCAACGGTCAGGGTACTGGCGGTGGTGGTGGTGGTTTTGTGTGACGCGGAAACCTCGTGCCGCGTCGCGTCACACTTGGTGTGTTGTGCAATAGAATACCGCATAACATGCTTTCGCATTAAAATAGAGTTCGGCCAGGCATAAAGAGGATGTCAGTGTTGGCTTTGTAATGTTTATGATTGCTAGAGCTCTAAGGACGAGAACGAGGAAATTAGATTAGTCGGAGTTGTGTGGCGTAATAAAATTGTGTGTTTGAAGGGTGAATGAACTACTTCAAATTAATTTACGAGCATCACCCGCCAAAGGTTACATGAACGAGGAATGAGTGTGTGGGACTGTTTATCTGCGAATTTGAGCAGTAATTTCAAAGGGAAATAATCTTTTGTGCCTTCACTCGAAACATGGCAATAAATTCTTATTGGAATCGAGGGTAAATTTGTCCGAAAAAACGATTTGAACTTGAGTCTTAGAAGGTGAGCTATGTAAACTATGTAAAAACAGTTTTCTTTCTAACCGCTCATGACCTTCGCAGTAGTTCAACGCCATGATTTGCTTTGACGAAGATCTCGCCACCAGTGCGAAAGTGATTCAGAGAGATTCAGTGGAGATTCCTATCCTCTCCACTCCAGCTATGCCTCATTGTACTCCGTAACCTGATTGCGTGTTCATTCTGTCGAGTTTGCCTTCTGCAACCATACGTACAAACTGAACAGGAGCTATGGACGCCACTGTTTACCAATCGGTTGATAGTCTTTCATCGTCATCCGGAAAGAGCTTTCAAATCTCGTGCCACCTCCATGCACGTTGCACAAGGATTGATCTCATTTTCTGTCGGTTGTACCGGGCTCAGTGAGGACACTGGGCGCTGTCCATAAAGCCCTTCGCTGCAATACTATCTGGAAACTGTGCACTGTCCTTAAAGTCTCCTAAGTCCATAACACTCAACGGCGCTCCGGTTTTCGAACCTATCTAGTCGGATACGCAACAGAAAAGTCTCTCCTCTCGCCTCAGAAAATTCAGTTAACGAACCTTAACTGAAATCGCGATGTGACAAAAGGATGTACGTAGGAGGTATCGTACCAGCACAGCCTACACACTTAGAACACTCCGACTGTAGTTCGAACTTACCATTGACCGCCTACTAACCCAAGCTATCTTTTAGAAGAAATTCTCCACCAGCATTCCTTCCAGATCGGATTGAATGTGAACAGTCAGTATTGGGGAGGGGGGGGGGGGGGGGGGGAGTGATCCCATGCGTATCTACACAGACTGATCGAAGACGGAGGAAGGGGTGGGTGTAGTTGTCTATACCAAATGCTTCAATATTGCTATCTCTTTGAAGCTCCCTGACCACTTCAGTGTTTTCCAGGCACTGTCCTGGCTCAAGAACAATCTATTACTCAAAAGAGGATTTCACTATCTGTTCGGACAGCCAGGCCGCAATTAAGTTCTTGGACCATGTCATGATCCAAAAACATCCCTTAATTGCGGGCTGTCTCGTTACGAGATGGTTTAGCATGTCCATGGGGGTGCCAGGACATTGTGACACATTGGGCAATTAAAAAGCCCATGAACTTGTTGGATGTGGTACAACCTTTTGGGGGCCTACTATTTCGATAATTTCAACGAGCTGAACAGCGTCAGCATAGGCCAGCAAAATCGCTTCATTGCTTCCGGAATACAGGTGCTACAGTTTGTGTATAATGACTGAGTGGCCCTCAAAAGAGGACCAGTAATCCAATGCGCTTACAGAACACTGCTAAGTTTACCTCGAGGCACTCGGTAAGTCAATCTACAATCTCAAGCTTCATTCTCAGAGTGAAAAGCTGGTCGGTTGTACATCTGTAGTGAGTTGGTTGCGTCAGTGGATAATGTATTGATGCCAGATGAATACAATCCCCCTGAATAGTTGTGCTTAATTAGGATACTAGTTTAAGAAATTGATTTCAGAGCTCAATGGATTTGTATAATTTGTTGTTTAAAAGAAAGATGTATATTTTTTTTTTCCAGTATTATTAGCCAAGAAATTATAAAATGACCAAAGTCAAAATCGTGTTTTTAAAATCTGATCTGATCATAACTCCGAAATATGCAAGAATATACAAAACTCAAAAAGTATTCATCGAAACTTTTTTTTCAGTGCCTCTGTTTAAGGCTGCTTATCTCAGGGTTCTTTGAAGATTTTTTAATTTTTTTTTGCATTTTAGATAGTCACGAGTAGATCAATAAAATTATATACAAAGATATAGAATTTATTTTAAGAAGCTTGGGAAAAAATCCATACATAAACTTTTATTCAGAATATGGTTCGCAACTTGAATAAATATTTAGTTAACTTTGAGGGCTTGCATAGTATTTATAAATAAGTTAACACAATCCATTGATAATCAGCCTTGTGAGATTATCAAATACATGTCGAATATGATAACCGTATCATCGACCACACTCACGACAGATAATAAGGCACATGCGCTGGCACAAGCATATGCGCATTCGCAGCATCCCTATCATTAGATGATCTCTCTACATCCCAGAATAGATTCAAGATATCACAATATTGTTAAGACAGAAGCCGAAATAAATGAGTAAAGAGATATTCAACTTTGGCCATTTTTACCCCTAGTCCATGGCGGACATTTTGAAGTGTAGGCTGTCAAGGATTAGTGTGTAGTGGAGTTCCCTTGTATTTCACACATACTTTTACAAGATTCCCGGATTGACCACTAAAATGGCGTAAAATTCGCCATTTCGAATTTTTTAGCAACATGGCCGCCGATTCGTGAATTTGTCCACGATCATGTAGTATTATTCCGAGGGTGTTCAGAAGATGACTCATATTTTTAAGATGACATATATTTGTAATAGGGGCTTGCTAGAGTAAAAATGTAATGCTACGCTCTATTTACAGGAATACTATGCATCAATTTAATTCTTCAGAGTAAAATATAGCTGATTAATATGTCATGACTGGCAAATGAACTTATTTTTATATCCTTCATTCATTAATTGTGAAAACGTCTGCAATTAAATTACATAATTTGTTAAGAACAATGGCTACAACTATACCTAACTCAAACAAATGTGCAATTAACTTTCATCCCTTTTTCTGTAAAACAAGTAAAATGAGCAAAGAAACTGTTTATTTTAAGTGATTTAAGCAAGTGTTTCAATAAAATCGTTATTATTAGTTACCAGTACACATGTTTCGTGTGAATGCATTTTTTCGGTATTATGCATATGCAAAAACATACATACATGAAGTAGTGTATTCATTAATAATTAATGCATAAATAATTAATGTAAATAATGACAAAATTATTTAGTCCTAGTACCTCAGACTGTAACTTGCAGAAAAGCTACTTCATGAACATGAACTCTGTTCGTTTGCTTACCCCTCCTTACTGTGTTGAAAATTTAACACCGAAATTTGAAAAAAAGTTCAAGTAACTAGCGAAATTTCAAATAAGAACTCTAATTCACCCCAGTACTATGGTTGGGGAAGGGTATCAGCTGTTGACCAGCTGTTCGCAAGAGCTCACACGTATGCACAGTCAGGGGACGGAAAAGCGTATAAAAAGCGCTGTCAGATGAAATCAAGGGGCAAGAGAGGAAGAAGTTGAATATCTCTTTACTCATTTATTTTTGGACAGAAGTAAGATAGATTTAGATATACGAAAAAAGGAGAAAATCAGTTGAGATTGGACAACTCCACACGATGTGTGTTTTATTGAAATTTATATACTAAAAAATACTTTGGAATCATAAGCCCGAATTATCTAAGAGCACTTAGACATAAAGCTAAAAAGACTACATATGACTTTCTTCCACTTGAGAGCCACTGGGCGCACCATTTCTTCACTTATGAAGCCGTCTTCCTTGTCCTCCTCTTGCATCCCTTTTAGACTCATCGCAAATTGTGTGACGTCTGAACGAGCCAAACCTTCATTATGTTGCTGATCAAAGTAAACACGTTATTATATTAATTTTAAAGTCCGCTTACTAGCTAAACCGGAACGAAAGTGCTTCAAGTGCTACTCAATTCCATGATTTTGCTTCTAACATCGAATCGTTTTTACTTCAAAAACACCGTGAAGTGGAACAAGCAAACAAAAAAAAAAATAAAAAAATAAATCGCTAACTCATTTGTCCTACACACGAGCGTTCGACGACAGGATTCAGTTAAGCATATCGTCGAACTCCATTATATCCGCAACATCGAGCCCGTTCAAACAGGACGTGAAAGGAGCGCGCATTATCCTCATCCATTAAAAATTCCATGTACCGATTACATTATTACACAAAAATGAAATTAACCAACGATTCCCTTTTTCATTGAAATTTCGCAATACGTTTCAATTATAAATTCATTTCATGTCATCCCCGGCAAGTCGATCACTTTAAAGAGTGCGCCTAACGGAGGGGAAGCCTTTTAGAGGCGCCGTGCGGCAGCAGCAACGCCCATCACTCTCATCGTCACAGAAGAAGCGCCACCAGCAGCCACCACCCACACATGTTTGCCGGTGGCACGAGAACGAGTGTGTGCTGAGCGATTTCTTATTTCCCGGTTCTGTTGTTATCCCGAGGACGAGAATGAAAAGCGAAAAAAAAAGAAGATTGAGATTCATTTATCATACATTACCCGATATTCCACTTACTTTGTAGGAGATTATCCTTTCATATTTTAATATCCGCTCGAGCGTGCGAAGACGTTGGATGACTCGATGATGTGCCAAACACAAAATAGTCTAAGCCTGGCTGGTCCTCGAGGCCTCCTTGATGCCGCCTCGCTGGAATGAGGAGGGGTGCAGGCGGCATCGAGTTTGCATGTAGATCTTGGCTGACAGAAGGCTGCTTTTAATGCTGCGAAGGCTTCAATTTTTTCTCTTTCTTGATTGTCATGACGTGCTCGTTAGAGGTGGATTCTGCAGAAGGAAGCGTACATGAAAAGAAATGTCCCGTGTGCGTGTGTGTGTGTGTGTGTGCGGTGATGCTTTACGGTGGCAATCACTTTAACAAATGACGACGTGCTGTGCAGATGGATTTCTTTTTTCTTGTCTGCCTTTCACAGGGTGGCTCTTGTGTGTCGTGCACACAGAACAGGAGATTGGAAAATATTCTAATTTTTTCTCCCCGTTTTTCTGTTTTTTTTATTTCGCCTTACTCACTTGTTGTTCGTGTGGGGCGTGTGCATTGTGGGTGGGGAACGGGATAATAGTTATGTTTGCAATTTCCTAACAAGAATGCACTTTAATTTCGTAATAAGCCAATGTTGGGGCAGAGCATGCGGGTCACTAGAGGGGATTAGCTTTGGCCACCACCCCACCCACTCAGCTGGTTCAATGTCAGACCGGGAATCCGTTCTCGAAATGAGTCTTGTCTTCGAACACTTGAACGAAGAAAAATCTTTCTGTTTGCTTGACCTTAATTTGGAATTTCCTTCCGCTCGCCGAGAAAAGAAGCTAAAAAGAGTAGAAACGATAACTGAATTTCTGTGTAAACTTTTGGTTTCCGATTTGAATTCAATTTCCAATCACTTCTGACTCACTCGACATGGACTCTGTCGGCGCTGTGTCGAGCTAGACTACGAGAAGCGCACAAGGCAAGAAAAAAAACGAATGCATAGAACTCACAGTCGCAGTGAAATAGTTGCGAGTTTGTGAAGTGAAGTTTGAGCAACGAAACGCGAATGGGAGGCAAGCGGAGATGACATCCATCCCTTCACAGTGAATGCAGAAGAAGAAGAAACAAGAATTAGCATTGATTTGTGATGAAAAAAAGGACAAATTCAACGAATACACGACCGACCGGAGAATGAAGGAGGAAAAATTCGATGAATCTGTGATAAAATAAACGAATTTAACTTTTCGTGAATCTCTCGAATACTTTTCGAATACGGACGGATTTTTTTCTTTCATCCTCTTTATTTTGTCAGCTTGTTCATCTTGTTAAAAGTTTCTAGCAGTGCATCTCGATGTGACGACTGGCGGGGGCGGCAAGAGTCAACCTTGTATTGGACATTCGAAGGACGGATGAATCGCAGGATCCAGGATTCAAGTGGTAAATTCACTTAAAAGAGAATATGCGACTTAAATTGGGTTTCTGTGTACGATTTATTCGGAGCTGCTAGACGAAATGGGAAAATCTGTGGCGCACTTGGCGATGTGTTGAAAAATCTAAGCAAAGGCTTGCCTCTAGAATTGTCATAAGGGACATAAGCACATCCTGCACGAGGATCTCCCTTTGATGCAGGTATATATATGAGGTCCGCCTTCCCTGGCACTGCTTCAAGCGGTCGGCACAAAATGTGCGGCATTATTTTTCTTACCTCACCACTTCGAGTGTTGCTCGACTACAGCTCTAGAAGCTATATACGCTATAAACAAGCTAACTCCCTTACCAATCTTCATTGGAAAGATAGCTCCCAGATATGCCATCAAACTTCTGTTAGATTATAAGTACAAGGCATCATTATGATAATCAAATCAATCTCTAAAAGAGACATGTTTTGTTTCAGGTTGTTTCAGCAGGTTATTCGAGATTGGAATATTCGATCGTGAAAATTGGATCAATGGTGTTCCAACAATAGACCCGAGGAGTCTGGTATGGTTCAAAGACGGATTTTAATCCTGTATTCTGGATTTGGAATTGGAGTCTTTTCTGGGTTCGAGTCCCACCGTGTTTCAAGCTCAAATTCTCGCCATTGAGATCAGAGTCAGATACACGCTTATGGCATTATCGTGGAACCTATTGGACTCCAAAACGGTCAAATGTTGCTACGACGCACTGCAATCCCTTGCCAGTTACAAGAAACTGATGCTCGGCTGGGTCCCTGGATACAAGGCAACTAATCTGCACTAGCTCGATAGTGCTGGCTCGGTTCATAGGTCCTGAACCGTATTGTAATGTCAATTGGACAGCAGCTACAACGCTAATTAACGAATGGGAAAACAAATTTCGCCTAGACCACTGAACGAATGGGGATGGCGTTAGGCAATATTAGCAAACGATTCAGGCCTGATTCCTGTAAGTAAATCCTAAGTCTTGACTAGGAAGGTATAACTAGCTTTCTTCCTGGCCACTGCGGCCTGAAGCACCACCTTAACAAAATTAACCTGTGCCAGGACAAGGAATTTCGGCTATGCCTGGAAGACAATGAGACACCCGAACACATTTTATATGAATGTCAGGCACTACTTTTAAGGAAACGTATTATCCATATGGAGATACTCACTTAAACTAAAGCGTTGTACTACAAAAAGCGTACTGTATTTCATAAGTGGAGCAGTGGGTACGTCTTCTGGATTAACTTCAACTTACTTACTTACTTACTTACTTATCAGGCCGGCGACCCATGAAGGGTCCGAGCCTGAGCAATTGCGAGCCTGGGCACGCTGCTTCCAGTCATCAAGACCAAGCTGTGCCAAGCTGAGCCAGTGCAGTGGACGGATTTTTGCGTTCCGGACTACATCCACATCCTGGTACAGCTCGTAGAGTTCGCTGTTATGTCTTCTTCTCCATTCGCCTTCCTCGAAGACTAGACCATACATCCGTGGTAGAACTTTTCTTTCGAAGGTACCAAGAATCAGATCTCCAGTTTTGCTTAGTGGCCAGTTTTCGGCTCCATAGAGCAGGACTGGCAAAATAAGAGTTTTGTAGAGCATGATTTTGGTCCTTCGAGTCAGGAGTTTTGAGCCCAGTTGTTTTGACAAACCGAAGTAGCACCGGTTGCCAAAGGCGATTCTACGACGGATCTCTACTGTGATGTCGTTTGTGGAGTTCACGTTTGCCCCGAGGTTGACAAACTCCTTCACTACCTCGAAATTGTAGCTGTCGATCCTGAAATTTTGTCCAAGGTGGTGTTTGGACCGTTTTTTTGGTTGACAGCATATATTTTGTTTTGTCCTCATTGACCTTAAGACCAGTTCGTTTCCTGTTCTTCAATCGCCGTAAAAGCCTCCACTACGGCACGTTGAGAACGCGCGACGATGTCGATGTCATCTGCGTACCCCAACAGTTGGACCGACTTGTAGAAGATAGTGCCTTCCGTGTTTACAGTTGCCCTCAGCACTATCTTCTCCAGTACCAGATTGAAGAAGTCACACGACAGCGCATATTCTTGCTGAAATCCAGTGCAAGTCAGTCAGAAATCCTTGAGCAGAACTGCACGGTGCATCGCGTGTGTGTTAGCGTGGTGCGACACAACCGGATCAGTTTTCCCGGGATCCTGAATTCGGCCATCGCATCGAATAGCTTCTTGCGATGAGTGCTGTCGTATGCGGCTTTGAAATCGATGAAAAGGTGGTGCGTATCGATTTGAAACTCACTGGTCTTCTCCAGGATTTGTCTTAGTGTGAAGATTTGGTCTATAGTCGATTTGCGGGGCCGGAAGCCTCACTGGTATGTGCCCATTAGTGCGATGCAAAACGGCTTTAGACGTTCACACAGTACGCTGGACAGAATCTTGTAGGCGAAGTTGAGCAGGGATATACCTCTATAGTTGTTGCAAGAGGCAAGATCTACTACTATTACTATTCCCTGCGGGTCTGTAACAAGGCTACCCTCACGATTTCGAAGAGCCTGAAGCCAGGCTTTTGGCTTTTTTTATAAAAGGCCCGTATTTTTTGTCTATCCCTAGACTCTTCGATGTCCTTGAGCTGGGAGGTTACGAGATACCTTTTCTTCGGGCGTAGAAGCTTCTTTTCCTCCCGTCTTCTAGCCCGGTACTCCTCTTGCGCTGCTCTAGTTTTCAGTTGCAGCGCATTTTGGTATGCCTCGTCGGTTGCACGTTTCTTCCGCTCACACTCGCCATCGTACCACGTTTTTTGTCGGGAACGGTAGGTAGCCTAAGGTGTTTTCCGCTACCTCTTTGATGGCCGAGCGGCAATGGAACCACATCTCGTTGGCGTTGGTGTTTGACTATTGGATTAACTTTAACCATTCGATACAATAGATCTCTTTAGCTCGCTGTGTCGTTTGCAATGTCATAAGCCGCACGTACCAGACAATATTTGTGATGCATTGATGCTTGGACAAATGCTTGTGAAAACACACGCAATTTAGGTTGTTGACATACCCGTTAACCCTAAGTGGTCATCGTCCAAAATGATGATCTCATGGTCAAAGTGCGGATATCCGACCAACATTTCAAACGCCCAATAAGCGAACTCACGGTGCGGCCTATGGGCGTCCGATTTCAATTCTGACGTCAGTACAATTTTACGAAAGTAGGTTCAAACATTATTTCGAGGATGAAGCATTTTGGGTTGACTTTCATGGTCAAAGTGCGGATATCCGACCAACATTTCAAACGCCCAATAAGCGAACTCACGGTGCGGCCTATGGGCGTCCGATTTCAATTCTGACGTCAGTACAATTTTACGAAAGTAGGTTCAAACATTATTTCGAGGATGAAGCATTTTGGGTTGACTTTCTGGCGATGCTCCATTCAGCTGATCGGCCCGCCGAATTGTCATTTCTATCAGCACATTGAAGCCATAATAACTACCGACTTCACAACGAAATGCACGTCACTGGGTGGCATTTTTTTAAATTAAATTGCTCTAGTTCCGCAAAGCGTGATGAAATGGCAGACCTTTGACAGCTGTCATTAATAGTAACTTTGACAGCTGCTGAAACAAAAGAATTAGAATAAAATATCACAGCTATTTGTTCACCCTTCACAACCTGGTCTAGGGCCAAGTGACATTGCGATATAATGTCTTTTTTGTCATGTGTTTTTCTCTTCTCCTTTTATCTACATGTGGGACACCAAATGATACATTTTTCTACAAACATTATACCGATTCGATTATTTGTTCGATAAATGTGCTTCGAAAAGTTTACTACACTAATTAATTGATCACTCCCTAGTGTTGTTGCAATATCAATCAGCTATAGTCCTTCACCAGCAATCGATTTGCCATGTTTGACTTGCAGAAAATCTCTTCGATAAACATCTCAATTCGGATCAAAATGAAAGATTTGCTTTTGAAAGGTTCAATGGATTGCCTGCGACTGCTAACCCCGCATGATGTCGCAGTTTTCATCGATTCAAATGTCTCTGAACCGATATCCCCTGTCTCATGGCAACTCAATTCCGCAACGAAACCCAGAGATGACAAACATCAAAGCCCACCCACCCTCCTGGGAGGCTGAACAACTTTCTCACGTGCTTCACGACAACTTCATTACGACGCGACGAAAGAAATGAGAAAAAAATAAATGATTTTTTCCACCCAAGTAAATATTTCCAAAGGGACCGTCTAGACGAAAAAGTCTTCACATTTTTTGTTCCCAACCTGCGTCCAAACTGCGTTCGAGGCGAAACAATGAACAGGAAAAAAAAAAGAAAATAAATAAGAAAGAGGCACTTAATGACAAAGACACCCTCTTCCGCTGCCTAGCGTACGAGCACTAGTAATGATTACTCTTCCATTGATGGCGTATCGAAATGAGTCCTTCCCAATAGCGCACACACACAAGTCCTAGATTAAGCACGACGACGTCCCCGTCATTATTAACTACTCAAAGTGGGTGGCATGTACAAGCCGGCGCGCGGTAGAGTGAACCTGCCATGAGTGCCACTCGAAGCACATGTTTCCAAACAACGCAGTGTAGAAAAAGGCTTATATATCCTTTCACCGTTCACCTAGCTCTTCTGTGAGCCACTTTGAGAGCCCATCGACAACATGACTGAGTAGGGCTTCAGGGGAGAGAACTTCAAAGTCGACAACAGTACACTGGCAGGGATCGTACAAATAATTATGTACAACCGGCAGGCGAACGGACGCAAAAGCGAAAGGAGGACCACGAGATTATTGAGAAGACGAAAGTAGATGGAGTGAGGAAAGGACAAAAAAGACGCATCCACTACAAGATTATGAGTTTATTGTTCCATGGAATTGAAATTAAGAGTCTCATCCTACTGCTGCGCAGCGAAGGGGCTTTGAGATTTTGAAACCCACGTGCAGGGATAATCTGTGTAGCACCGTACCCAGTACCCACCCAACAGACTGAATAGGAATCCTCTTCAACGCGTTCCGCTTTGTTAGATACCCAAGAGCCAAAGGCAACTTTGGTGCTCCTCTTTGCCAACAGCCCACCAGTCACCACCCACACGCCCACAGATCACCTAGGCGCCCCTAATCGATTCGATTCTCATTCTCTTTTCGTTCCATTTCCTCTTGCCCACTTGCAATTAAGTAAATTGGACGATTTACACCGGTTGCTTAGCCTGCTTAAAGTGCTATTACGTGGTAATTAAAAAAATATTTAAGACGTTGGCGGCTGCGGCGATGATAATGTCTTGCCCGTGTCTTTTCACAGAAATACAGATTTTTAATATTTTTTTTCTTGCGCTGCAATCTTCTCGATTGGACGGCTTTAATTAAGTCACGCTGCAAGTAGTTATGTTAACTTTGAGCAATTAAATTTAATTAACAGATTTATGATGCCAACTGTGATGAGAATGCCTTTGCCTTTGACGAGGTATTTTTTTTTACCGTCGCATTCCAATGGCACACCCTTCACGGGGACCAACTGCGCAAGATATGCAATTAACTACGATTAAATCGCGTTCAGCGGTGAAGTGACGCTGACGCGGCGATTTTGATTCGCCAACCGGCTGGAAGGAGAATTGTCAAATGGAATGTTTTCCCAAGGATTTTCGTAACTCAGCCGAATAAAAATGTTGAATGGAACCCGTGGATATGGACAGGACTCTTGCAGTCACTAGTGAGGTTGAATGCGGGTGTGGGGTTGGATTTTGGTGGGCGAAGGTGGATGGCAATGCATTAAGTAGTTCATTAATGTACACTAAGTGCCATAACTCTACGCTTCTTGCAAAATTTGGACGTTTATTAATTCAAAATAAAGGATTCATCGACAAGTGATACACATATTGCAGGAAGCGAGGGTTACCATGCCTACGAACGTCTTTCGATAAGTCAGTGACTTGCTGTGGATTTCCGGCTCTTGAACTCTAAATACAACGCTGCTGCCGTCATCTATTTCAACCTCGAGAGTATTAATAATATGTGGATTTCGTCTGTAAATTAAGCAAGAAAGGAAAGGGAATACTATAAGGAGCCTGGACCATCAATTTCAATGGATAAGAAATGATTTACTAGGTTTGGTTGCGGTCGTACCTGAACTATAAAATCCATGAAATGATATTGGATGATCGGATAATTAAAGTGCGCAGAAGTAATTCGCTTACCTTTCATTGTTCCATGTCCTTTCCTACTGCGGAAGGGTCATCATCAGATGTAATGCACCCAAAGTGGGTGCTAAAGAGGCTGCCTAACGTCTTCTCATGCGAGTTGATCCAGCTTCCGAGTTCCGAGTGCAAGACAAATGCGACGGCGCTGCTGCCAGAATCTTTCTCAACCTTGTTGTTTCTTTGATTGAATACATGGATTCGCAGAAATTACTTCAGACATTATTTTTTGCCAATCTGATTTCTTTCTTCAGGAGCTTGACAATTTTCTTGTATGTGGACCATTCAATGACGTGGTTTAAAAAAACTAGTGAGTGCTAGCGCTAGTACTTCATTTCTGTTACCTGTTACGAAGGAGGGTTCATTACCTCAGTTGCAGACTAATTTATTGGCGCTTATAATAACGTTAAAAAGAGCTTCCCTCTGTAATTTGTTTTTTTACTGTCGTTTTTGTTTTATTTTATAATTCATTTTTCTTACATGCTAGACAAAAATAACTAAAACTAGCTTAACTAACATAACAATCGTTCTTACATCTAACCTACTGACCCTATACGGGTACTCTAAGCTATTCTGAACTAATTTTAATTGTGCCTTTCGGCTTAGACTATGGTTTTTTTTTTTTTTTTTATTTTATCTGAATGTACTTTCTGATTAGTTTGGCCAAGAAAACTGGTAAAAAACTTGGCATTATTCTCTGTAATTTGTGTCCGTGCTACCCTACAGAGCATGGTGGGCGTACTCATCACAGCCCAGGATAGAGTTACTCTTACCTTGATAATCCGCTGTTATTATCGCTCTCAGGTCTGCTGAGGGTATGCTCGGTCCGTCCTCATGGGGCAGTAGACGTTATGATGCAGTTGAACTGCTTCCCTCTCACATCGATTGTGGTCAAATCTGCGGACCAGACATTTTTGAAAGTATCAGAAAATGCTGAGATTTTCGTTTTACAATGCAGGATCGAATCCTACGTTTATTATTGCTACAGAGAGTGTTATATTTCTTTGACCTTAATCCCATCACATTGAATCACCTGAATTATCACCATGTCCAGCAGCTCCTTCTCGAGGAGTAGCCTCCAGTTGAAGTGGAGGTTAATTTGTACTACCTTCATTGGTGTTCACAAAAGTATCCGCCTCAGTCTCGAGCGCCTCTTTCGAGTTCTTCTTCACTGAAAATAGTGTAATGTTCGGTTGCCGAGTGTTGGAATTAATTAAAAGGCTATTCCAAGTCAATTATTTGATTGGCTTAAAAGCCGTAATGAAAGTCAAAATAGGTCAGTGCGTTATGCTTGATCAGAATCGACTTCGGTTTATTTACCAGTTCTCAGTCTTTTTATACCAAAATTCTTACTTGCTAGCTTATGCCTAACTTAAAAGTATCAAAATGTCGAGTAAGCACGTCTATATAAAATTGAATCATAAGTTTGACGAGTAAACATCAATACTTGCAAGCGAGTCAAAAATAAATCCAATACAGTATCGATGAGCTGGAGTGGTTTCTTCTTTCAATTAAATGCCCGATGAGGAAACACAGTGCAGCGTCCGGATGTCAGTCAATAAGCTCGCTGTGTTTTTTTATTATGGGTTGTGACATACTTAGTAATGTGCCATCACAATAGTCCATCCCTTGTACTTGTACTTGAAGGTACTTTAGTCATTCGTGGCCTAAGGGCCTCGTAGAATCTATCTGCTTGCAGAGTATCCCCCTGTCATAAAGGTTTTTCACCGCTTTCCTGGCAAACTCGTTTGATCACTAATATTTGCAATCAAGGATTATGAACACCTTTTACCCATATGACTTTACCGAACCTGGGAGATTCATGTTCAGGAAGCCAGGGCTTGCTTTTCGCTCATTCCACCACAAACATTAGGTTAGACTACCTCTTAGCTTGCGGCCCTCAAACAGACGTGAATCTAGTGTCATCGGACCTACTTAAACCCTTACACCGCGACAAGTTAGATAGTCTCGCCAGGGTTCCTGCTAAGTATCTACCAATTTGTTTGTGTTCGTTGCAGTTTCCTCGTGTTTACTCTGTTGACAAAAGTTGAATTTAAGCTGGGTATTGACCATCGCCCGCTTATGATCATGTGGCGCAACGTCTTCTTCAACATTTGGCCATTGATAATGGCAACTACAACCGAGCTTGGGAGATCTTAATAGACCTTTATCCCAAGCTCGGTTGTTGTTTGCCTCTTCTGGGAACTGTTTACAATTATTCCTGTGCCTCCTTGATCGTATCAGCTCCATGGGATTCTTCGTGTTGCGGGCTTGGTCGAGTTGGAGTTAAACTCTATATTTTGATAGTACGTACTAGGTCTCAAGTTTATAGCAAAGGGTTCTTCAAATATCATCCAATTCAGGCCAAAAGAAGTTAGTAATCATGGACTTATAGCGCTCGCTGTTGACAGTAATGGTCTGGCCAGCTTAAAATCCACACCCGACATTGACTTTATCGGAATGCTTGGACGCGGTTGGATCTCATGTGGGTTGGTAGAATCATCCCAAATTCGACAATTTTGTTTGTTGATGTACCCATTCATCCAGAAATCGGCCTCATCTTATGGCTGTGTCTGTCGACATTGATTTGGCAAAATATACTGAATAAATGACAGATGTAGCTTCAGCAAAAACCGCTACCAACGTCAAAGTTCGGAAGTTCTTATTGGAAGATCCTGTATTATATGATCTTTTTCTTCGCAATGCAAAATATCAACATTTTATATTCACACGGCCATTAGAAGGATCAAATATTTTTGATTTAATCTTTAAGGGCGAATGTGGTATACAAGTAATACAAAGGCAAGACCTAGAATACTGTGTCATCCAAAATTTCCTTCGGCAATTATGTCAGCATTCTCCGGCCTGGGAACGCTTTTATGCTTGATTATGTTGAGTCGCGCGCATGCAGAGTGTCGCATTGCATAAGCGATCAGCTGGGAAGTTCAAGGTGAGAGCCACCCTTTCCGTCGATTGGAAAATGTATCGTGTTTACTTGAACTAAAGGGTGGTTAAATTTTAAGGGCCGATGTTGAATGTGAACCACACCTAAACGTCAAGTTTTTTTTTCTACATTTCATTTGACATTTCTAAATCTCTAAATCACACAATCGAGCAACACGTTAAAGTTATTCAGGCTTATTATGAAAATGGGCGTTCAAATCAAAATGCATATAGCGCACAATTTAATCGTCCAAATGTGCGTACAATCGGAAAAATGGTGCAAAAATTTTAGCAAACCGGGTCTGTAGGAGATGTGAAAACACCAGTGCATGCTCGTACAGCTAGTACATTTCAAGCGTCGTCAATGGTCAGAATGGTGACAAGAAATGGCAACAGTGGATGATCAATTTTCTAAGAAAATCATCTTCAGTGATGGGGCACATTTTCACCTCAGTGGATTCGTCAATAAGTAGAATTGCCGCATTTGGGCGAATGATAATCCAAGACTGAGTGTCGAAAAACCAATGCACCCACAAAGAGTGACTGTTTGGTGTGGTTTATGGGGTGGCGGCATCATCGGGCCGTATTTAGTCCAAAATGAGGCCGGTCAGGCAGTTACTGGGAATGGTGTTCGCTATCGTGAAATGATAACGAACTTTTATGGCCCGAATTGGAAGATATGAATGTGGATGATATTCAACAGGTTTCAACAGGACGGTGCCACTTGGCTCTTTTGCGCGACAAATTCAATGGCCGTGTATCCTAGTGATTTGACACCGTTGGATTTTTTCTTTGGGATTATTTGAAAGAAAAGGTGTACGTCCATAAGCCAGCAACAATTCAAGAGCTAAAGGATGAGATAATTCGGCACATTAACGGCATAGAACCTCAATTATGCTTCAGCGTCATCGAAAATTTAGGTGTGCCGCCGATGTCGCCATTTGGCCGATATTTTATTCCACACATAATTGAACCATACCAGTATTATCAAAATAAAAAGAAATGACAATAATTTCCTAAATAATTTGTGCTATCTTCAAAATCAACATCGGCCCTTAAAATTTAACCACCCTTTATTTGGGTTATATATTATTATTCAAATACAATGAACGCTCGATTTTTTTTCATTATTAGTATGGATTTATAATTTTTATTATTAACTTGCATAAGTTAACATCGCTTAAATAAACAACGATTATCTATAGTCAGCACACCAAGGAGAAGACGATGTTGAGGACGAAGATGATATACCTCTCAGTATTCTTGGCAACAATTTGGCATCGAATGCTAACACAGTGGCCACGTAAGAAGTTATGTACCTTCTGAACCATATAATAGGACTAGTATATACGGCGACCGATTTAAACAATTGGAACCAAGCTCATATGTCGTTAGATATTGAAGAAGACGTAAACGAAGGCGACAAAGAACAACAGCGGGGCGTATTTCATCCGATTTGTTCCTGTAGAGATGCTGTCCAATAATTTGAGAAAACACTTGAATAGGCAACTAACAATACAGTGGAATACACGGATGTTTTGGTCCTTAAAAGGTTACAAGAAAAGGCGATATTAATTGATATAAGTTCAAAGAAAACGCAAACAATGACAACTCATTTTAGCACTGCTTAAGTTTTGTTTTGTTCTGTTTAGTCCATAGAATGGATTATTTTTGTTGTGTTTTACTTGATCTTACGGATGAGTTATCTTTGTTGAAAATGAAATGTTTTTATTATGCAAAGAAAAGTTGTATTTTTTTTGTACGTAGAAGATGAATTGTACGTAAAAGCTTACAGATTTTGATGCAATTTTCTTCAAGGACCGGTTTTTACTAGTTCACTATACCGAGCGTCTACTGTAATGTCTTGGCGAACATTTGCAACAGAAGCGACATTAACGTTTAAATGCACTCAAGGCAACTGTTTTCCATAATTTTCGTGGTGAATTGTATTCACACAAGAAAGAGTGTGGAATCCCTTTTTCTTCAATGAAACACACCACTTAATATATAACTGATTTTAAATTGAAAATGTTAGA
This sequence comes from Eristalis pertinax, assembly GCA_907269125.1. NCBI lineage: Eukaryota > Metazoa > Arthropoda > Insecta > Diptera > Syrphidae > Eristalis > Eristalis pertinax. Next base: position 122,564,251 of record OU026145.1, read on the forward strand.
ACTTTCCAACACCACGGAATTATTATCGGCAAATCATCTCTCTATGTGCCCACCCCATCGATAGCCAGAACACAAATTTTCAGTGCAACCAGCTTTCATCGGTTTCCTCTTTCTACAGTCTCTCATCACAGCCTTCAACCACTCTCATTAATTCAAACACCGAACTTCGTCCCGCATCTCTTCGGCAGTGTGTCCCCGAGGCTGTCTTCGTGGCTAAACGTTGAACGAAGCCCCATCCATCACAAGGACACAAAAGGCGAATAAACCCTTTTAAGTCGCCAATTTAATGAGTGGCTTAATGCCCGCCGCCTTTTAACAGATAATTGCACAGGGCATTACGGCAGCCTTTGATCATGTGCATCGTGAGTGGCCAAATTGACTGCATGTGCTTAAAGGGCCCTTATTTCAGGTTTTTTTTTTCTTTTTTTTCCAAGGGTGGGCAACAACACGAAAGACTGTGTTTACTCCGATTCACTCAGCGCCTCGAGCACGCTCAAGTCATGCTCAATGCCGAGGTGAGTTTCCCTTCTCAAGGCACGAGTGCAGGGTAATTAAACTGAATACACCCGATGGTATGGAATTGGGGCTAGAAGTGGAACGATGGATACAATTTAATTCCCCTTTACCCGGCGAGAGAACAAAAAACGCCAAACCCTCGGATACTGAGCACATAAACTTTCTAACTCATTCTCACCTCGCACCTAGGACGCTCATACGTACACGTTACAGCGTCGGCTTTATGCAGACTCCCCTTAATTACCTGTATGAATCGGCGCGGCGCTACAACGACTAAGACTGTGACGGTGCTCGGTAGGCGCAAGTGCTGGTGGTGTGCTCGCGTGTATGGCTGTGATGCCGCGCTGTGTGTATCTGTGTTATATTCGAGAACAATTTGACAGCATTGCTGTTAAGTGCCTAATTTCTTTTTAAACGTATCACTGCTTGTCTGAGAGGTGCCAGTGGGCGGGCGGTAGGATGATACCATTCTGAGGGTAATTAGCGGAAAGACTGCATTGTAACGCGCGAGTGTAATCGCGAATTTATTCAGATAAATGGGGGTGCCTGCCATGGAACAGCTCCAATGTTTGTTTTTTAATTACAGACTTTGAGCGAGCGAGTTTTAAAGGGGTTATTAAGACTGGTTGGATGGCTTTGGAGTGAGTGTCAGCCTCTTACATTGGCGGCATGCTACGGGCCATGAGGTGAGTGTCAAGGAGATGAAAGCAAACGTCTCTTGTGTCATTATTGTATTCGAATGCATCGCTTCCGTACAATGTAAGCCTCTTCCGCATTAGTTCCAGCAATTGCCTTGAATTACTCCAGCTTTCCACAGCGACATCGATGAATTATTTACACGTACACACCGAACAACAGTCAACACATCAACAAGTGGTCAAGTCTAGTCGTAAAGTTAGCATGAAACTAATTTTCCAGCGAATCGGGTGTTGCAACAGACTAAGAAGCATTCGCCATTGACCACAACACAATTACATAGCAAACCAAATCAACATCAGTTTCAGCACTTAACCCGATTGGATGCATAAATTCGCATGAGAAATTATACGATTGACCACCGCTGCCGGCGGCGATACAGTCCAAAAGCACTCGAGAGTTTCATGCAAATTGCGATCCCATCCGCATCTCTAATCTTCTTTCAATTATGTTGCCATGCATTCATATTCGAAATTCTGTAATCATAATTCCATTTCGGTCTCAAAACATGAAACCCATTCGCTCGCAGTTGGTCGTTTCCGTGCGTGAGCGTTGTGTGCCCTCATTTGCCACTTCAGTCAGTAATTTGCTCCGCGTCCACTGTGCTGCACTGTGTTCCACCGGCTGCCCGCTAACCGACCAACCATCAAATTATACCCGAAAGTCCAGCTCTAGCAATGGCCTGAGTACCGGGTAAAAGTTCCTGGCGTTGCATCCAATTTGCTCCGTATCGAGCCAACTCTCAAAGGTCATGTATTGCTGATGTAATGCAAGTGGGGTTGGCAGGGATGCGGCTTGATTAGTACAACCTAAAATAGAACAAGTAATCAATCCGTAATTGACTTTTAACTATTTTATATCGACCTCGTCAAGTGGGGGAGGGCATCTTCAATTCGGCGGCCTGCGATCGGTGTTGATTTGAATCACTGGGAATGGTGGCTGAGGAAGATTGGAGCACGGCCATCACTGGAAATCCGACGAATGTAGGTGGCCGCGTTGACTTATAATCCGATTACATTGATGCTCAAAGAGAGGGCTGCCAATGAGGATGGTCCATCTATTTACTCGATTATGCCGGCGAATGAAAGCCGACAGTTTAACTGTGCTAAATGCTTTCAAAATTATAACACACCGATTCAAACAGAGACAGTGCAGAGGAGTGTAAGTAGCTCGTCGGCGTTAGGGAATCATCTACAGTGTTGCTAATCAATGGTTTTGGGTAATTAACGGAAATTAGACGAGTCTTGACGAGTCATTACCAACAATATAATGCGCTTACGGAAATTTCAGAACGAACGAACAAGAAGAGTTCCTATCGTAGTCATAGTCGTAGTCGTAGTCGTAGTCGTAGTCGTAGTCGTAGTCGTAGTCGTAGTCGTAGTCGTAGTCGTAGTCGTAGTCGTAGTCGTAGTCGTAGTCGTAGTCGTAGTCGTAGTCGTAGTCGTAGTCGTAGTCGTAGTCGTAGTCGTAGTCGTAGTCGTAGTCGTAGTCGTAGTCGTAGTCGTAGTCGTAGTCGTAGTCGTAGTCGTAGTCGTAGTCGTAGTCGTAGTCGTAGTCGTAGTCGTAGTCGTAGTCGTAGTCGTAGTCGTAGTCGTAGTCGTAGTCGTAGTCGTAGTCGTAGTCGTAGTCGTAGTCGTAGTCGTAGTCGTAGTCGTAGTCGTAGTCGTAGTCGTAGTCGTAGTCGTAGTCGTAGTCGTAGTCGTAGTCGTAGTCGTAGTCGTAGTCGTAGTCGTAGTCGTAGTCGTAGTCGTAGTCGTAGTCGTAGTCGTAGTCGTAGTCGTAGTCGTAGTCGTAGTCGTAGTCGTAGTCGTAGTCGTAGTCGTAGTCGTAGTCGTAGTCGTAGTCGTAGTCGTAGTCGTAGTCGTAGTCGTAGTCGTAGTCGTAGTCGTAGTCGTAGTCGTAGTCGTAGTCGTAGTCGTAGTCGTAGTCGTAGTCGTAGTCGTAGTCGTAGTCGTAGTCGTAGTCGTAGTCGTAGTCGTAGTCGTAGTCGTAGTCGTAGTCGTAGTCGTAGTCGTAGTCGTAGTCGTAGTCGTAGTCGTAGTCGTAGTCGTAGTCGTAGTCGTAGTCGTAGTCGTAGTCGTAGTCGTAGTCGTAGTCGTAGTCGTAGTCGTAGTCGTAGTCGTAGTCGTAGTCGTAGTCGTAGTCGTAGTCGTAGTCGTAGTCGTAGTCGTAGTCGTAGTCGTAGTCGTAGTCGTAGTCGTAGTCGTAGTCGTAGTCGTAGTCGTAGTCGTAGTCGTAGTCGTAGTCGTAGTCGTAGTCGTAGTCGTAGTCGTAGTCGTAGTCGTAGTCGTAGTCGTAGTCGTAGTCGTAGTCGTAGTCGTAGTCGTAGTCGTAGTCGTAGTCGTAGTCGTAGTCGTAGTCGTAGTCGTAGTCGTAGTCGTAGTCGTAGTCGTAGTCGTAGTCGTAGTCGTAGTCGTAGTCGTAGTCGTAGTCGTAGTCGTAGTCGTAGTCGTAGTCGTAGTCGTAGTCGTAGTCGTAGTCGTAGTCGTAGTCGTAGTCGTAGTCGTAGTCGTAGTCGTAGTCGTAGTCGTAGTCGTAGTCGTAGTCGTAGTCGTAGTCGTAGTCGTAGTCGTAGTCGTAGTCGTAGTCGTAGTCGTAGTCGTAGTCGTAGTCGTAGTCGTAGTCGTAGTCGTAGTCGTAGTCGTAGTCGTAGTCGTAGTCGTAGTCGTAGTCGTAGTCGTAGTCGTAGTCGTAGTCGTAGTCGTAGTCGTAGTCGTAGTCGTAGTCGTAGTCGTAGTCGTAGTCGTAGTCGTAGTCGTAGTCGTAGTCGTAGTCGTAGTCGTAGTCGTAGTCGTAGTCGTAGTCGTAGTCGTAGTCGTAGTCGTAGTCGTAGTCGTAGTCGTAGTCGTAGTCGTAGTCGTAGTCGTAGTCGTAGTCGTAGTCGTAGTCGTAGTCGTAGTCGTAGTCGTAGTCGTAGTCGTAGTCGTAGTCGTAGTCGTAGTCGTAGTCGTAGTCGTAGTCGTAGATCCACAGAATCATTAGCCTGCCCTAGATGACCAACAATCTTCCACACACTCATTGACTCACATTCAAATAGCGACGGCAAGGATTCCCACTAAATAGAATTTTCAACTCGGGCACGGCTAAAAGCAAACAATATCATTCCTCAGGGAACAATTGCACTAGTGTCCTGTTGCTCGTAACATCTTCTTTCAATAGCAATCTAATCAAATTGAATTCGATTGTCTTCAAAGGCCAGAATAACAACGGCACAACAAACACATCCTCGGAGTCAATTCAGAGCACACAACAATGCAAAGGCGAGTTAGCTCGGTGAAAGGACAAAATATCTAGGCACACCGGCGCGGCGCGGCTTGGTTCAGCAACACACGCTTTGCATGGCAGCACATATCCTCCAGCATCCGAGTATCTTTAGATGATGACTGACTGGCTGCGGCCGACGAAAGAACGAGGAAAACAACTCCGAAAAGTCCTTTTCACAGTGACAAGGGAACAAACGGTGTACTCGTATATTGCATTTGGGTGGACAATTGAATAAGGTCTACCAAGAGCCATGCTATTTCCCTGTGGTGCTGCTGTTGTCCACTCTCTTTCACAATCGATTAATGGACACAAACAGCCAACAGGATTTTCATTGAAATCCTTCCATGAAATTCTCCAATCTACCGCAGGAGCCTGTGCCGAATCTCCATTCATACACACACACATATGTGGGATGTCAATGAAATGCCATGAGAGAAAACTCTACACCCATGCAGCGTACATATGTATGTGCATCCTTGTGAAGGCAGATAGCGCCGGTTGTGTGAAGGGTTAGATGGAGGAGTGTTCCCAAACAAAAGACAAGCAAACAGGGAAACAGCAAGCAAAACAAAAAAAAAGCAAGAACACTCGAATTGTTTACAAGACTCTCTAACTTTGTAAGTGAACACGGATTTTGTCAATTAATCAAGAATACGTGATGCTTCGGCTGTGGCTATGAAGGGGGGAAGATAAAGAATTTCATAGATAAACTTCTTCCTGTTGGCTGTAAGAAATGCATTCAATGATACTGAATTGAACTTTTGTCAGGCACTGATTTACTTATCGAATTCCTTTGGATCCGTTTTCGGTCTTTGTTCTTTGAATTGGCTTACCACTAGATGCCGGGGATTACCAACTTTTGATTTCACAAGCAGTTGCTTTTGTTGTGACAGGAGCTGCACTTCCATGGATAACAATTTACAGACTTTCGCTATGCGATCAGAATGTGGTTTGCAGCATCTCCTGGCGCCGTGGTAGGCGACAAAGAAGGACTCATGGAAACGGAAGATAGCCAGGAACTATAGGGTAGGTTAGGTTATGTAGGTGAGCTGCCAGCGATATCGCCAGCATACTTGTGATACCTATAGTCAGACTACTTAATTTGTGGCTGGACCAGATTTAAAAACCGGATAAAGCGTACTAACTTTGCTTTCACTGGGATTCGAACCGGGCCCCCCTCTAACCAAGGACAGGCACTCAACCAACTGCGCCATCCAGCTGTTTTCTCGCCAAGCACTCTAAAAGACGAAGGAAATTGTGCCTAATTAACACAGACGGCCACCGAAGAATGTTCGACTTCGAGTTTGCGACACAAACCAACAGAGGACGATCGCATTTAGAAAGGTGAACACACTGGGAACTCAAACAACGTGATAGCTGCAGATTATGATTAGCCAAAGCCCAGGTCCACCCACATCAGCAGAGCTGCACATAGAAGAAGCCATAATTAAATCAACGGTCTCTCGATGTTTCTGGAAACACTTTGGTCAATCAAACGACTTTAAATTCGTAAACAGAAAACCACTAAATCCCTTCCGATCCACTTACATTTAAACGCCCCCGGCAGCAACCGTGCTCATCACTGAATCCTTGTCGCGGTCGTAAATTTTGAATTTCAAATTAAACCCTTTAATTCAAGCCCATGTGTGCTTGTATGTATGTGCTGTTCCGAATTGCCGCCGCCGGCTAATGATTTCTGTTCGGCCATCAAAACCCGTCAGCGGCATCGGTGATGGTCAAATTGAATATAATCGCATTTGACCTGCACAACCAATTTGCCCAAATTTACAATGAATTATTCAAACTGACGCTATTGACCGCAATCACCATGCAATTCGGGGTGTATGTGTTGACGAACACACCCCTCGCATTATTACTGTTTATAATTACTGACGTGCTTAGGGTAGCACGGTAACGGCGCTGCGCGGCGTGTATTCAGATACGGAATTTTCGTAGCACGGGAATTAGTGCTTGACAGGCTCTTATTCCAGTGGGTGGCATTTTAGGATAGCCCATCTACATATATCCAGAGTCCTTATGTCGGCCACCTCATTGTCGTCGTGGGCTGTGGATTCCCGAATATGCAATCTCCATTACTTACCCAAGAATTCAAACTACCCCCCCCCCCCCCCCCCCCCCCCCCCCCCCCCCCCCTTAAGCAGCCTGGAGGGCCCTCTGCTGTTGACAATGACTCTTGCGGGTAAGGCAATTCCTTGGTTCAAGTGTGCCAATCGAACGGGGGAGAATTTGGATGAGGCAGCGCTGCAACCTCGGTGCGTTGGCACTCGGAGTTGTGCAATTTGCACAATTATGTCTCGCGTGTGGTTATTTACCGCAAATGGTTAATTGATGTCGAGTCCAATCACGATCCGATGACAGTGACTGGGATGCGGGAGCTGTTGTTTATACCGCAGATAGCTTGTAGCTGTGATGTTTCATCATTTTGCATCGGCTATTGCCACATGACCCTAATGAGGGTGCTGTGAACGTTTCGAAGGCATCGCCGTAGTTGACAAATCGGAAATGACGGTGATGATTGTTAAACATTCTGTAATGAGGCAGATTTTAATTGGGTGGCAATGCGATTCTGTTGCAATGGAAATTGACAGATTGTCAGAGATTTTGTGCAGATTAATAAAATACTTTATAAATTATACAAGCAGCTTATGGATGTTTACTACTTTTAATTAATTCGATTATGAGTGTCAGACCCATTTATATGTTCGTAGCTCACTTTGGTGGTGGTGGTTTTGACAAAATGCCTGAAGTTTGTAGGTGTTTTTTTCTCCATTGCAACATCTGACCGAGCTAAATGCCTGTGAGCGCCCTGTGCAAGACCTGCGTTTTGCGACTAGTTCTTCAGTTTTGGCAGTTAAATTTGTAATAATTCTGTTATAATATCATTGTAGTCTAAATACATAACTCCTTTTCTATTAGCATTATGTACAAACCTACCAATCTTTCTTCGGTCATGTTCGTCATTATGTAATTGTTGTATTACGTTCTCCTGAAGCTACTGTGACTGGTAGTGTGTTTAAAATTTGCTACATTGTGAACCAGATCCTCTAGGTTTGGACGAAATATAACATTCAACTCTTCTAAAAATCCAGTTTTACAAGCGGACAACGCCGGCCAGAGCCAAATGTGCAAGATCTACGATTGGTACCCCATCGTGCTTTTTTGGCAGAACAAGTCGTTTCCACATTACCCAAGAGGTAGCCTTTCAATACGTTTTATCTGACCGAATCCTCGGTACCATCCGATTCGATTAGTATTTCTGAATTCTAAATTTTGCACGTTTCGCTTAAACGCGTGAAATTTACTCATTTGCCAAAAAAATATAAAATTGCTACTAATTTGAAATAAAACTACCTCAAATCGTTGTTTTGATTCTAAAATCGTTTTGGAACATTCATAGGCATACAGCATGGTGGCAGAAATATAAGGTGTGCTGGACAGCTTGTCAAAACCGCCATCTTTTTGTTTCACTCAGGGTCCGTTTTTGACGCTGGACACATGTATTGCTTAGGTTTATAACACAATTAAATTTCGTACATTAAAAAATGAAGAATGAAAAACAGGAATTAAATTGCAAATTGATGTACATTTTTGGGAAATAATAAAAGGTTGCAGAAAATGAGTAGGAAAATGTTGAAAAGAAATCCGTTTTTTGTTTTTATGTGTGTGAAAAATATGTAGCTGTTTCCGTCTTTAAGTTTCAGTTTACATACAACTTCCCGCGCTGGAGTCACATGGGGTCTCCATAGATCCTTACACCATTGGCATACAGTCTTTTCGGCAAGCGTGATCGTATGTTTCTGGACATTTTCATGGTATTTGAGTGAATTGAACATAAAGGCCAAAACTCAATAGCGCGTTCGGTCAGGCTTTCATAGGCGTTGGTACGCACTTTATCGAGTTTGTGAGAATGTTATGTCAAAACGCAATGCACTCAATTTTCCATATCGAAATAGAATTCCCGCGCTTGACGCTTGACGCTACTTGCAATTACTGCAAATAAAATCCCTAAAAAATGAATTGCTTACTAAAAAACACAAATAGTTAGTCAACGTGCCAAAAATTAAGTCATGAGTGAATAAAAGAGAGAACTTTGTGCTCCGGCTTACGAATCCACCAGAGAGTGAAGCTTCAACGGTCGACCGCTGTATTGTTTTGTTTGTATCTCTCCATTATATCGACAGGACAACTGACTGAACTACTACAAGATTCATTTTTAAAGTAAATTTGCAATTGTGTAATCTTGGGCTTCGTACATGCATCATTTTTATCTTGGATGTGTTGATCGTTAAGCCATGATCATGACACCCCTTCACCACGTTGTCGAACTCCTCCTGCATAATTGCTGTTGCTGTATGCAAGGATCTGTGATGCACCACAATCGCCATATCATCTGCATAGGCAAATGAAGTGGTCTTCTTGAAGACTTGTAACAGCTCATTGGTGTACAGTATGAAAAGAATTGGACCAAGTTTTGATCCTTGAGGAACCATATTTTCGTTTTCATGTTTTCATTCTGGCTGTACGTGTTGTTAATTTTAATGTACGTAAAATTGCCTGCAGCTCAAATATTCACGTCGCCAGTCTGAAATTATTCGTCATATACCAATGTCTTACAGTACTTCAATTAACTTATCATGGTTCAGTGCATCGCAAGCTTCACTAAAGTCCACGAATAGTACTAAAACAGGGTTGCTTTTATTCAGGCTTTCATTGACGCAATTTCATTCACAAATTCCTCTAACAGCTTACTTTCTACTTCAGGAAACCGTATTGGCTTGCATGTACGAGTACCAGACATTTTTTTACGATGAAGTCTTGTAGCCTTTTTGTTACCATCTCTTCCATGAACTTATATATTACCGACGGTATTCACATGGCCTGTAGTTCTTAAGGCCGCTTTGCGTACCTCCTTTGTATATCGGTCTGAATACAGCAATTTTTAATGTTGTAGGGATTTCTGCTTCTGCTTAAATTTATAATTGCAAATAGCAAGAGAACTGCAATAGTCAAATTACATCAATCCTGAATTTTGTGAACTGCTTCGCAATATCCTCTCCACGCAACTTGGAATATTAAGGGAAAACAAGCAACAATAGACAACATAAGTTATTTAAAATCATGTCCATAATCAATCCATTGTGATCATGATTCTTTTTCTTAAGTTGGTTTTCGCTGCGCTCGTATCTGGATTTTACTCGCGGACTTTGGTGCATCAAACACACAAAAAACATTTTGTTTCTTTGAGACCGTAAGTATATATAGAAATGTGAAAATTACTCAGCAATGTTCTTTTATTCGCAAAACAATTCTTCAAAATATGAATTCTTGTGCAAGTAGTCTTTAAGGCTCAACTATAATTTATTTGTCGCAAATGCGGGGTGCGATTCATTTCGCACTAGCTCATGCTTAACGAAACATTTGTGTTTTGCACATGCTTAACGAAATGTTCGCAGTCTTCCATGGGCGACATTATAGGTTGGCTCATAGAGGTGGATGAATTCGCTCAGTCACCCATGCGCGTTTGACACTAGCTAATGCTCGTTCATGCGCATTATAGCTGAGCCTTTAGACTTTGCAAAGTTCGACTATCCCATCACGTTGCACACAGCACTTGAAGTACTTTACAATTTTTGAAGAAACGAGAGGCTGAACATCAACGAAAAGTTGGTGCTCACTTTCTCAAAAACATTTGCTGGCAAGTGTTGTCAAAGTTCTGCTCAATGCGTGCAGCGGCAACTCATCTGTAAAATATGGTCGGAGGAAAGCATGCCCGATGAATGGAACCTCACCATTGTTTGTCCGATCCACAAAAATGGAGACCCTCTGAACTGCGTCAATTATAGAGGCATCAGTCTTCTGAACATCGCGTACAAGATTTCATCTGTCGTGTTGTTTGAACGACTGAAGCCTTTCGTCAACAACCTGATCGGTACATGCTAGTGTGGCTTTAGGCCAGGGAAATCCACCATCGATCAAATATTCACACAGCGTCACAAAATGAAAAACGTTCGCAATACATAATTCGGTGCAAACGCAATTCGCCGAGACTTTTGTGGTGAACTTCGTACGCGCGAATTGAAAATGGTAATACCTATTTTCATCATACCTATTTTCATCGCCCACAACTGAAAAAGTGCATGTATTTCAAAATGCACTCATTTAATATTCTTCATTCCGAATTATTGCCTCCATGAAATTAAAATCATTTATCTCCCGACTAAACAATTACCATTTAAATTCACCCGCCATATCTTTTCGATTTTCTAACATCTTACAATGCTCAGCTATAAGAACACCGAAGCTATATTCAGCTTGACAGCCGATTGTCATTTCAATTTGTCTAAATTCGCCCAGCACGTGAAACACAATTTTTGTTTACATAAATTGGTTGCACTCGCTTGTTAGTTCAAGGAAAATAACAATACAATAAATAATATGGATTGCGCCGCTATAACACACGATTTCGATGTGAACATTTGTAAACTGCGAATTTCCATACCGAATAGGGTGGAGAACGTGAAGAATTGTGATGTTTTCGTTGACGAGTACAATTTCATATTCATCGCAGATGTGGACATCTGTAGGTCAGTTCTAAGTTGTTTATGTTTATATTTTGGAAATAATAATAATTCAAATGTCTTAGATTTCTATGCCCACGAAGATTCGATATCAAGGATATGAAAAATATTCCAATCGAGTTCAGTACAGAACGACGAGAATACACATGCTCCCTGCCATGCTACCCTGAAGATTCACAGCCAGAAACCATAGAGAAGGGTGAGTTAAATAAGGACTCTGGACACAATGCACATGTTATGGGAATTAATTTGAGGAGTTTGTCCCGCATAACCGAGTGTTGTGTGCTAACAATGAACGGGGAGGGTTGTAACATACAAGCTGACTTTGGGTATGGTTTTGCCAGCCAATACCGTGGCAAACCGAAATTCGATGAGGTAAGCGGAAGACGAGATTCCTTATGTGAGTGAGTGATGCGATGTGTTTAATTTTCAGGAGGAATTAGGGCACATATGCCGCATCACAAACCCAGGTATGTACAGTCCGATCAGGAGAGCCATTCAGCGAGAGAAGGAGGAAATCAAAGAATTCTCCCCGGATCAGTACAAGCTGAATTTTGTTGAGCTGCAAATTCCTGATGGGCATGACAACCCAATCAACTACACAATGCCCTTTGACGGTAAGCATTCATTCATTCCTTCATCGCAATCGCGGTCATTAAATGGGGGATCGTTTAGATGTCAAACTCACGCCGGAGGAAGAAAGTCTTCTGCACAACATAACTGTCAAGGATTTCTCGCTGAAGCTGGACAATGAGCAAATAAACATCGACTGTGGTCTAGTGAGCATCCTCTTGGCGATATGCTACGACATTCGGTAAGTTCCCGCCATATCAAGCTGCTCGGGCAGAAATAACATTCTTTGCATTCCCAGCTGCACATCCAATGATCTCACATGCGAGAGCGCGTGGACACGCACCATCCTGTCTTCAGCGCTTACCTACTTCGACCGGTTTGAGAACCTGAATTGCGTCGTGAACAATTTCCTCCGCCGCTGCCTGATCTATCCACTGTACAGGAACTACGACTTGGGTAGGATGTGCGTGGAGGATGCTGTGCAAGCCCTGGAAAAGGGTAAGCCGTGGATTGTGAAGCAGCTCCTAGCCACGTACATGTGCTTCTCACAAAGTTCCTACGACCGTCATGCTCTAAACCAGTTCTTCATGACCGACTACATTCGATATGTGGGCAAAATTCTTGACAACGACCATCTCCACACCCTGTCCAGGAATCTGAAGAACGCTCTCCTGAACGTCAACAAGAAGCAACTCCGGCTCGGCCTGTCGGAAATCGAAACGGAACTGCTGAAGGAGTTGATTGAAGACATACATTTGGCGACGTCAAGCGACTCGGATGATGATGAGTTCAGTGGCAGCCAGGGCAGTTCATCCACAGAGAGTGCGACTGAAAGCGAAGGCGAAACAAATTCACAAATTTGATGGTTTTTTTCTAATGGAAATTATTTTTATGAAAATAAAAAAAGATTCTGTTTATTTGTGTGTATGATTTGTTTGCGAAGGTGTGCCAAAGCAACATGTGACCTAGAAGTGAATAGGAAATCATGTGCAGTAAGTCGACCACGACTGGTTAAACAAGTGAATGGTGGGGCGGGTTTTTCTGTCCTTGTTGTTTAGCGTGCTGAACATGCAGTGGAGGACACCGACATCCGTGTTGATGTTTTTTCGAGACTTCAGCAGATGTTCAGCTACAAGGAGGGCGGTAGGATGCATGTTCGTTAGGTGTAGTTACTCTATGTTTATGGTGCCGCCTCACAGTGAATACATGTAATGTTGGTATGAAGAAGACACTTGTATTTGGTACGAAGAATGCTGAGATGGGAAGTGGCAATTGAATTCTCGGCCTGAAGGTTATTACAGTGTTCTCTCTTATCGGACTCACACGACGAGTTATAAGTAGATTTAGTCACAGGCTCTGGGGCCGCTGCACGTGGGAACAGCAGTTGCTGTGCAATATAGTACGTGTGGTCCTCAGGCAGTACTGCTTGGGGGTGTGATTTGGGATTGTGTATTGATTTGACTCATATTTGAGCGAGTTGGTTGGTTAAATTGTCCGCGTACTTGGTGTTGGAAAAATATGACTTGTTGTATAGCCGAGTCCCTCGGTCTGTATACTCAACTATATTTTTTATATGACAAAGAATTTCTGCCAGTCACTGTTTTTCGGCTATAAGAGAATATGCTTACCTACTTAAGGTGGCGCTAAAGTCCGGGGTGGACCTGTGTCTAAACCAACAAGCATCTCCAGCCAGTTGAATATTTTGCTAGCTGCCTCCAGTTGGTTGAGATCCCGGTCCAGTTGCGTGCACCATCTGAATTCCGGTTTCCTCTATTGTGCCGTCCCTCGGGGGTGGATTCGACTTTTTTCCGGGCCAGAGTATTTGTTTAGCCAACTCAATCATTGGATCTTCACTCTTTTTCGTTGCCGTACTTGGGACGATTATGGTCTTATAGAGGGTTGCTTGGATTGTTCGAGAGAGGGCTTTGTTTATCAATTACTTTCATAGCCGAGTCATAACTCAAAGAAGCAGCGATTAGCAAAAGATATCCTTCGTTTCATTTCACCACTGGTGTAGTTGACTGAATTGATAGCGGTTCCTAGATAGACAGTCTCTGACAACTTCAGAGCCATACCTGTCTACTTTGACATTCTGTCCGAGACGTCGGTGTTGGATGTCATTTCTTGTTGACAGCATATGTATACTTCGTCTTACTCTCTTTTACCTTTAAACCCATCTTCGCAGCCTCCGTCGCAATACTCACAAAAGTTGCATTGACATTGACTGACATCGTTCTTCCGATTATGTCAATATCGTCCGCATATAAGAGTAGTTGGACTTGGACGGACTTCTGAAAGATTGTGTCTCTGGTGAGTTTTGAACAATTCTTTCAATAATAATGTTGAAGATGTCTGAATCATTTTTTTACATCAAAGGTCTCTGTTGGGTCTTTACCGACCTTGATAGGATAGCGTGCACTCTCCATCGTCACCGTACACAAACGGACGAGTTTGGTAGGGATGCCAAAACTGGAAATTGCTCTGTATACAGCTAGCATCGTCAACTTTCAAAGTTTCTAAAATTTTTGGAGTTTCTGAAAGCTTAGGCAACATTTAAGTACCAACTGAGATTAACGCGACCAATTCATGTTGCTCCTAAGTAAGCAAAATTTAACGAAACTCAACGAAACTGGGCGAAGCAATTAACAGTGAATCTTTGCTTAATTTTGCTTCAAGATAGGTCTTTAAATTTACCATCTTTCAGTCCGATCATTTTAAGGCATTTAACAAATAACACGTGAGTCTGACATCCAGTGTTTGTTCGTTAGAATTGACTTTATGACTAACTTGTGTTGTGGAATAGTTCTAGAAGAAATGAAATGAAAGTTTGAAATGAATAATCAAACTGGATGTAATCGCAACTGGCCCATGTATTGACCCGAACTCCATTTCGACTGGATGGAATCCTTCTCGTATCGGATGACCTCAATCTCGTCAACTCGTCATCATCATTCTGATTTGTCAGTTTATCCCCAGTAGCAATGGGAACATGCCTCGATTGATAGGCGCTGCTTGTTGCACTTTCCCATCCTGCATCAAATATGCTTCTTCTGCTTTTCTTCAACTTATAAATAAACTTGACTACTGATCGAGTAACTCAAGCCCAAGTGTGACACCATGCTGATTCCAGGTGGATGCGGGTGTACGCGTCAGTCTATTCTAAACGGGTTAAGGGAGGAAAAAAAGCCGTGAAGAGTGGTCAAGAGCAAGGTTGTAAAAGAAAAGTACAAAATTTCTCGATGTGATGCTTCATTCACAACGACCATCTCAACAAGTCAAGCTCGTGAGATAAATTGCTATGAAGGACATAACTAGCAACAGTCAAACAAAGCATATCAGGGCAAAAATGTGATTACCCACAGAGGCGCAGCCTACTCCGGACGCTCTCACACAACACGGGCTACTGGTTATCTATGAGGTTTCCACTCCGATGCACCACCAACCATAAACAAAAGACAAAAGGAACACATACAATTAAATATACCACAAGTGCGTGAATTTATTTAATAAAATGTGCAAAGGGAGCTTCTAGCGTCCGATTAAATATTCCCCGATTTAACCACAATTACAGGTATTCTCCCATTACTTCCGCTTTACGATGGAAAAATCTGATCTTCCACCAACACAGACCCCCCTCTCTGCATTAACAAAACTCACATCTTAATAAGGAACCAATTTCTACTGTACACCATAAGTCCTGATTAACTACAGATTATCCACCGCCAGCAGCCCCAGCCAATGTTAAGTTTCAATAACTTCGAGCTAATTATACTCGGCTTAATATCAATCAATTCCGATTGCAGCATCAAGCAGCAGACTGGTGCGACGGGAGCACAGAGGTTCGTCCAGGTCGGCGTCACGGACGCCAGCAGCGAATGTAAAATTAAAAAATGGAAAATTCATTAAAATATTAAAATTACATTATTTCATAAATAAATATTAAATATTCTGATTATCGGACTGTATGTGCACAATCGGGCATATGGGCATGGGAATGCCAATTAAAAATACAAAAATTGTGTAAGACCGTCCATATGACAGCGGTTAATCATAAATCAGCTGTCACACTACGGTCACAGCATGTGCAGCCGGAAATGGAGAGAGAGAGAAAGAGTGACAGAGACCACCTGAAGCCAGCCAGCAACAGCCTTTAAGCCGTTTTTGAATCCGTTCCAACTGCTGCCACGGAGCAACAGAGTACAAAACAACTTGCATCAGTGCGTACACAAATTAATTGGAAAATGAATGCGGCTCGACCGCAGTTGATAATCAGCAAATCCAATCAATTGAGAAACAGTCTCCCAGTTATTTATCATAGTCGCCATTCGCCACCCTAGCCATTCTCATCGACCCCATCCACAGCAGGCGACATATGAACATCACCAACAGGGGAGGGGAAAACAAATGCAAACTCAGTTGTAAATCCTTGCACTCTCATTGCGTAACATTGCCAGTGAATCAGTGTTAGGGTGGTTGCCAGTGAATCACGAGCACTGTTCGCACGCGGAATATGTCGAAATCCTTTGATGATTAATGACACCCCCGACCATGTCTGATGTCACCCATCCAGGCGCACGTAACGAACTCCAATTCCACCACTTAGAAAACACTTATTGAATTTCACCCTTGTAAGGGTGAACTCGAAGGGCTAACCCCTAGCGCTGCCGAGGATGAAAGTGTTTTATCAGTTGACAAGTTGCGTAAAGAAAAGTTTCGCACAAGTACAGGACCAACCGACAGAAACAAAAAAAAAATAATGAAGTGGAATTCGAGACAGAACAGGGCGAGAGAGACAAAAACTTCTAATCCCTGCACTTAAGGATGAAAGACAATTTGCAAAAATCCGATTACTTAATATTCTCTCTCTCCCCCAACCCCCACCCCCAACGGCACCCAGCCCACCGACATAACCACTCCAGGGACGAGGTCGTATGAATGAGGAGCAGAAACACAGGCAAAAAAAAAAGTTCGTTCGTCTATCCTGGCTTAGTGTCACACACAATGGGCCATGGGACATGGTAACGATACTCAGGCACGATGAATGAGCTTCCTCGAACACATTTGTGTATACAACCCCCACATTCATTGACACATTCATACGTACGTATGTATGCACGGGGTACACCCACTCTCTCGCTTCCATACGCAATGTTGGTTAATTAATCCTTGCGGAGCAATTTCATGGATTCAGGATTCCGAACCGTATTCCAATATTGTCCTTGGATAGTAGAGATATGTTATATGGATGTGTTTGGGGGTGGCTAGAGAGGGGGGTATGCTGCTTTAGCCTCCACCCGTCCATTCGCTCGGGTGTCGTATCTGCTGCGCTCCTTTGGAAAAGTAGATTAAACTTCAGCTAATGGGAAGAAACTTTTAATATAAATTATAGCATCGGAGCGCCGTGGGAGAATCGTGGAGAGAATCGGAGACTCGCAGAGTCCTAGAATCATAGAATCGGCTCATCCACACGCACATACACACACTGTTCCCATTGATATGTATCAAGCCCACATTCCCGCTCCCCCCGTAGAAGGGTGGATGTAGGTAGTGATTTGCTCTCCTAGTGCTAATGAAGGCGCTGAACAGTACCAAAAACTTTATGTCCCGCACTGGTACTTGTACTTGCCATGGTGGCAGTGGGTGTGATGGCGGAGCGAATAATCTGACTTTTATATTTCGATTTGTGAGAGTAGCTGTGGAATTCATTCCAAGTTTTCGATGTGATTAACGTGTGTGCGTGTGTGTTTGATAAAGGAGCGAGACAGCGCAAGAGGTGCATCCGAAGTAGACAAAGTCAAGGCAATCTCCCGGCTTGACAGCACAACTGCTCATTCATTTGTAATTACCGAATAAACGTTCATGCCAATCAGCATCAATTGTAGACTGAAAAGTGAATGTTAAGTGATGTATCTGCGAATATGGAAACGTTGTTGTGTTGATGGTGTATTCCATTAGTGAGGAGCGGGGGATTCAACTGGCAGTTGCAAGGATCAATATTGGTCGGATGGATGTAGACTGATGAACTAGCAATGCGATAGTTCTTTACAGGATTCAATCTTCTTGCTATACAACATTCTTCAGCTTTTCCCTCATGAATTGTACTTGTAGACAAATATCGTCTATCCTGTGTGAAGGGAAACAGAAAAACATCAAAAAGTCGCCGAAATTCATTGAATTTGGTGTGGATGAGATATGAGGTAGTCTTACCCAATCCGTAATGCAATTATGATTGTCTATGCAGACTTAGCCATCCTACATCAATAAAGCCTTTGCTTCAAACAGCTTATTAGTAAAGCTTCAATGCGTCTGTAGCATGCGACTTTTAATCTCAGGGTCTTGGGTTCGGGCCCCACAGCAGCCTAAGCGGGTGGTTTCGGTGCCGACGTGGAGGACTATGGCACGATGGCTTATGCACAGTTCAGCTCGTCGGGTGGGGCATTTCTTGTCCTCCAACTCTGCTCAATTCGGAATCCAGGCGAAATTTGTTCCAATTGTATTGCGCAAGTGTACATACGTGATGCATACTGCTGTCAAAATCTCACCGTTTCAGTCAGTTCAAAATTTGCTGCGGCACATACTTGTGTAGAGGACTGGTGTAAGTACAGAAGATCCTCTCCTCCGTAAATCGATTCAGTTCCAGGGCTATATGAATCACATCGACGCGGTCGCGCATTTCAGGAGAACCAGCTTTCAAGGCATTTAATGGGGAGGTGTAACGAGTTGGTTTTATGCTACATAGCGATAGAACTCAACGCTCACTTGAGGTTTTTTTCTACGAGACACACATTAACTTCACAAATTACATCTTAGTGCGCATATAATATATTGTTGAATTGTTTTGGCAACCACTTCTAATTCGATTAGTTCAGTAAGTGTCGAATTTCCGGCTCGAAGGACCAAAATTACGCATCGCATGTAGGGAACCGAAAGTTGAACGGTGGTAGCAAAAGAATAGAAGCAACTCCTCGAAAAAGACGAATGAAAGTGCTCGAGCTCTTCATAGATGTCGATATAGAGTAGACTCCGCTTTACTGCAACCTAAATTTGTCACAACTATTTTCAGTTCAGATAAAGCACAGAAAACGGCAGGAAATGTTTGTATCAAAGCATTCAATTAATGACGTAAATTCATATATAATTTTTCTGTCAAAACTGAAAGCCCAATCTCATAGTAGTGTCAAGTTGAATGGACACCTGGATTGGTTGCATCCTGATATGTATACATTTTATTTCATTTATGCGAAGCTAATTCAGTGTTATTCATTGTTTTTGTAATAATTTTAATTAATATATTTTATTCAGTTGAGAGGATTTCAGTTAATCGTATATAAATTGTGAAAAAAATGCTGCGTGGTAAATTCTGTGTGTTAGCTAACCGATATTTGCCTATGCCTATGGTCCGGAAGGTTAATGTTATCTATCAATATCCCAACTTACTCATTCAAGAAGAAGAAAGGATTGACGATAGGCTATATAAATAAAGGGTGATTTTTTAAATCAAATTTAAAAAAAAAAACACATTAATTTCAGAAAAATGCATGAAATCTTTATTTGAATCGATAGTACAGTCCATATAATTTCATGTTTGAAGATTATTTCATGCAAATGTTGACCTTGACTGCGCCTCAAATGGTCCATCCGCTTAGTCCAATTTTGGCATTCTTTCCAACATTTCGGCCGGTATCTTACGAATAAATGGTTCAATGTTGTCTTCCAATGCGTCAATTGAAGCGGGCTTGTCTGTATAGACAAGAGCTTTAACATAGCCCCACAAAAAATAGTCTAAAGACGTTAAATCTAAAATCTAGGCGGCCAATTGACCGGTCCCGAACGTGAAATAAAATGTTCACCGAACTCGCCCCTCAATAAGTCCATTGTGGCGCGTGCTGTGTGGCATGTGGCACCGTCTTGTTGAAACCACATGTCATGCAAGTCAAGCTCTTGCATTTTGGGAAAAAAAAAGTTGGATATCATCTCACGGTAGCGCTCACCATTCACAGTTACGTTACGATTCGCGTCATCTTTGGAGAAGTACGGTCCAATGCTGCCACCAGCCCATAAACCGCACCAAACTGTAACTTTTTCTGGATGCATTGGTAGCTCTTGCAATGCTTCTGGCTGATATTCACTCCAAAATCGACAATTCTGCTTATTTACGTACCCATTGAGCCAAAAATGAGCTTCGTTTAAACTGACCATAAAATGGAAGAAGCGCGCGATGAACTTTCTTAACAGAGCACTCATTTTGATAATAAAATTCAATAATTTGCAAGCGTTGTTCGTTTGCAAGACGATTCATGGTTAAATTATAGACCAAAGTGAAGATGTTTGACAGTGAAACAAAACACGAAACGTGCGTCAGCTGTTTAAGCCAGTGTTGCCAAAAAGATAATAGCTAAAAAATCACCCTTTATATGTATGTATAAGTAAATCACATATCCTTCATGATTCGTATTCCTCAGAACTACAGTGGGTGTCATTAATATTCGGTTTTCTACTTGAGAATGTTAAAAATTGTTTAGAGGTCACAAATAAATGGTTTTTACACCATTCCTTTCCAGCTCGGTAACACACTAAATTTTTTGAATAAAAATCCCTTACCATTACCACAAGATATTTAATTTACACCAAAAACTATGAAAAAGACTACTTTCATTAATATTCGGTTTTGTATTATTATATTTAGTTAACATTACAAAAAAAAAACACACCAA
Organism: Eristalis pertinax; assembly: GCA_907269125.1. Classification (NCBI taxonomy): domain Eukaryota; kingdom Metazoa; phylum Arthropoda; class Insecta; order Diptera; family Syrphidae; genus Eristalis; species Eristalis pertinax. The sequence goes on from OU026145.1 coordinate 122,584,613, forward strand.
AATTTAATTAAGAATGTATGTATGAAAGCAAGATCAAATTGCCGAAGAGCAACAAGAAATGTCGCTTTTTAAACTGCGGACAAGGTGAAATATTCAATCTGTTGGGAATCTGACTCTATTTAAACTTCTGTATACTAATTCTTTCTGGGCGTATCTTAAAGCTTTTCTTTTGTAAATTTAGAAGATCTCCAGGCCAGTCGATCCTTCGCCAACTACTCCAACCCCTTAGTAGCTATGCCCAAGCGGAACCATTCGAGTTTTGGGACTTGGTTCAACCACCTCATACTAGGTCTGCCAAGCGGTTGCCTACCTGATAAAATCACAGTCAAGGTACGCCTCGGAAGTCATGATGATGATGCCACATGACCAAACCATGGAAGCATAGCCCTTGCCGCTCAAAGAAGCAGCTGCTCAACGTTGAGTTCCTAGCGCAGTGTTCTTCACCCTATCCCGGTGAGTAATTCCAACAACCGCACGAAAGCGATCTTGGCTCGGCAGCTTGTATACGCGATCTTATTATTTCTTACCCAGATCACATAAGTGAGAGTTGGAATAAATACTGAGTAGAAAACCGCTAACTTCGCTTTGACACCAAGCTTGTTCTTCCTAATTACAGATCTTCCAAGCTCTTTTAAAATTGATCCAGATTGTCCAATTCTACGGACTTCTGGAAGATCGTGCGTCCAGTGTTGGCGTGTGGATGATGTTGAGGACATGACAGCGCGTAGCATTCTCTAAATCCTATTTTTTATATTGAAGTTCTCGTTGAGCTCGTTACCGACCATGATGGAGTAGTGAGAATTCTTCATCGTCATCCTGCACAACCTGACGAGTTTGTCAGGAATGTCAAAACTAGACATGGCGTTGTTTAGCTCGTCTCTATGCACGCTGTCATATGTGGCCCTGAAATCGACGAATAGGTGGTTTTATTTTCCAGATCTGCATAACCAATCCGCAGACAGAGAAGGTTTTGCGATGTTTACGAGACTTATTCCTCTCTCCATCATGTCCTTAGAGAAAAGTTTTTTCAAGAAGGAACCGATTAGAAACCTGAAACAACGCTCATGGTACGAAGCAGGCCAAAAAACTCCTGGGCCGGTAAAACCGATAGAGGTTTGAGGCATGTATCGAAATGATAAACACTGCAGACTCAGCAGCACTTAAGGAAACTAGGGGTATCAGAAGATGGTGCCTGCAGATTCTGTGGAGAATCTAATGAAGTTCCAGAACACGTACTAGGATCTTGAGGGATTTGTCGACAAAATACGAAGATATCTGAGCAAGCAAGCATCTACTATGAGAGCAAGAACTGAAGTCACTAGAATCATGCCTCATTCTCAGATTCCTAAAAGAACCTGTCTTAGAGACAATATCCCTCTACAATTGGCGCAGTTAAGGGGGTCTCTTTGTGGAATAGTCGTTTTATATTTGACTCTTCTCAAAGTTTCTACTCGTCGTAGCTTGACTTGCGCCCCAACCAGATTTTGAAGAACATTTTCTCGAACCAAACGACCAATCACAAACATCATTCACAGGGTTTCGTGATTGTCTTTCAACAACTCGTGATTAGCTGTCGAAAAGTTCCCCAAATTCGTAGATGGACGGGAGTATCTCACTAATAGTTGATTTCTGGCTCCAATCTCGGCGTCTTTCGGGTGTTGGCAGCATCACAACGCCCTCAGTAATAGGAAAGCTAAGACATTCCCGACACATGTATCTATTGGAGATCTAAACTCCAATTGAACGTCAATTTATGACTTCCTGTTAGCATTGAGCAAATATCTACGCCAAAGAAATGCCTCAGATTATCTCTGTAATAGAGCTAACAAATAGACATCCCAATACTGTCATCATTTCAACCAGTCACCCACCCTTCGCCGGGTAAGGTCTATCCTGATGTAGCCAATTTAACAAAGCACAGCGCGACAAAATGGCACGATTTCCTCATTCAGGCAACGAAAATTACCCATCAATCGCGATCCTATCAGTGCACCTGTCACCCATGTCGTCTCACTTGCAGAACCCTCCTCAGCGCACGAGGCGCGCATCTATTGCCGCCACCTCGTAATGTGTCGCGTAAGTTCATTACTTCTCCTTATTCAACTACCCGTTGACATCCTATCTACACCGAGGCTGGGATGGGTTCACCACCACTAACACGGCTGCCTGCTACCGATTCATGGCAGCAAACAAATTAACTCGTGTTTTGTTCGAATAGTTGTTGTCGCTGTTTCCGTGTCGCTACCCGCCAGCGTAACGTGCCATCAATTATTATTTTGTTAACACCTTTGCGATTATTTATTACATATTCCACATAGTTCGCTGCTGCGGGAGCCACCCTTCAGACAGAGCGGGCGTCTTGCTTTATGTTAACGCCCCCCTTGGCGATGGGGGTGTCGGAGAAAGGACCGAAGAGCGACAAGTTCTTGCAGACAAAACCAACAAACAGAAAATAAATTACGTTCTTGGGCGATGTGTCTGCTCGTGTGTGTAACGAAGGAGGTGACGAAGCACTCCATATGACCAGCAAGAGGTCCTTTTTTTGATTTAAAAGCGTCACTAGCTTGTCGCACAATTAATTACAACCCTCGAGGGCTGTAAATGGGATTTCTTGCTCAGGGGCGGGTGCTTTTGGTTTTGTATCTTCTTTTGCTCGGTCCCAACAAAAAGGGATAAGGCACCCACTTATCGAAGCAGGTGAGAACTTCGGTTTTGTCCTTTTCACTGCTGGCTAGGAATTGTCACCTTTCCTGCATGAAAATGTGAGAATGGTCTGTTAAGTGCGTTGCGTACGGTAGTCTCTGGGTTCTCATGGAGAAATTCGAAAATGTAAAGTGGCTGCCTCAGGGGATGTAGCATCGGAAGGGTGATGAGGTCAGATTCTTTATGCTGTTCTTTTGCAGACGATTTTCGGATGCTGGTTTCTTTAGTTTAAACTAAATGCTTTTCGGATTAGAGGGTGAAGAGATAGGTTTCGAAGCAGAGAACACCACTAGAGACTTTCGAAGTTTAAAGAATTTACTTGCAGAAGGCTGTATCCTTGCTTGTTGCAAATTCAGATGATGTGCCAGCATGCACATATGTAATCACGATTAGGAAACAACAGTACGGAGAGAGGAGAACGGAATGGCATACGCTGTTTGTCCATTGACTTTCACTCAGCCTTCAACCGAACGTTTGGTCTTCCATTTCTTCTCTAACGAGGATGTGATTTGAAGTGAGTATTGGCGTTCATGAATTTGACAAGGACAAGCCATAGATTAAGGAAATGTGCCTTTCGGCCTATATCCACATCTTTGCACCATTGTCCATCTTAAAGTCGAAACTAGCCAGGTTATGCAGACAGAGCGTCAGCAAAATATCCTTAGCAAACATGGTGATCCTATGATTGGAACACTGGCATCCAAGACGCTCTTCTTCTCTTTAGAATAATCCACTGTGGCGTCGTGTTTATGAAATCTTCCAGCTTTCGACTCCATGTAGCAAGACTGTCAGATTATGGGCTCTAAAGAGCATGATGTTGGTCCTTCGAGCTAGATTAAATTTCAATAATAGCAGCTGTCAAGAGCCATGGTATGTCGTCGGTTCGCCACTGAGATGCCATTCGTGGAGATCATGCGTGCCTCGAAGTGAATTTCTTCACTTCTCCTCAACTACGTCTAAGTTATGGTTGTCGATTGCATTTTGTCTTTTGTTTGGGATTTTGGTCCTTCGAGCCGAGGAAATTACGCTAGGTCATTATATTGCCACATTCCGAAATAATGCAATGCAGACAATTCGGTACAAAGGTGATAGGCAGAAACAAAACTAGTTGTGGACACGATGTGGCGCTGGTTTTGAGATTTGTTTCCCTTTTAGTGGTAATTTATCTCAATTTGTCTGCAATCTCAAAGTACAGATCTAATATCGGGCTGAAAATCTGAATAATGTTTATGGTCGTGGCACTGTAACAGTAAACCATGCGCAGTTCTTGTTCCATCGATTCCGTTCCGGTAATTTCGATGTCAAAAATTCTGTGGAAGGCCAAATGTCGATAAACCATGGGAATCGTCGAGTCTGTATCGTCATGCAAGCATTGTTTCGATTGCCCAGAAACTAAACATTGCACAATGTACCTCACGAAGTAACGCTCCAAAATCCAAAATCCTTACTGTGAAAAATTCGATGTCGTCGGATCCACTCCAGTCTTTGGATTTCGATAATACACATCTAAACACATAACCACAGGTGTCCTCCAAAGGTGTCCTCATGGCAGATGGAAATTTGGTCCTCATGGACCCAATTTCCATCTGCCAATCACTGCTGAATTGCAAAATAACATCGACCCATTTTTGAAGCGGATTGTCGCTTCAAGTGGACGAAAAGTGGATCACTTATGGCAACGTTAAGTGAAACCGGTCGTGGTCGAATCGCTGTGAGTCGGCGCAAACGGGTCAGGAAGGTCTTGCTGTACGTTTGGTACGATGTGCTGATCTCCTACGGCAGAACTATTTATTCGGACCTGTGTTGACAACAATTGGACCGAGTGAAGAAAGCAGTCGCTTAAAAGCGGCCAGCTTTGGACTGTAGGAGAAGAATTGTTTTCCATCAGGACAACACCAAGTAACGCACATCGATAGCGTGTCGCCAGAAGGTCCGGCAGCTCGGTTGGGAGTTCTTATGCATCCGCCTTATAGTCTGGACTTAGCACCAAGTGACATTTGCTCCTGTCCATGGCAAACGATTTTGCTGGTTCACCTCAAGGGAAGCTTGTGAAACAAGAATCTCTCAGTTTTTTTGCCAGTAGGGATGAGGGCTTTTAAAAATCTTTGAAGCACGCTTATCAGAGCTGTGGAAGATTTTCCGATGAATGTGCTGCGCATTGCAATTGATGAGAACCCTGATAGATATATGACTAAACTAGAACCGGACTTAATGATGCTGAGTTTATTCTTTAGAATGGTGCCACGCATATTGGCCAGCTTCTCGGGATTTGTCCCACTCATCGAATATGTTTTCGCGGTTGTCGTGTGCGTTGAACTCTCAAGCTCGATGGCCTCCTCCAGGAATTGGACAAGTATAAAAACGTAGTCCAAGTCGATTTGCCGAACTTTAAGTCGCACTGGGAAGTGCCGATTAGAGCGATGTAAGTTGTTTTCGGCGATTACATAGTGTGCTGGACAGGCGCGAATTTGTCGACGGGTAATTTGAAGCTTATATAAATTCCGCTTGCCAAGTCCGTTGGACTTAAAGAGAGATTTCATCCAACTAGTTTAGTCCCCACCATTGACAAAATATGCAAGGACTGCTGTTAGCGTATTTCCAAAAATGTATATGTCCCAAAGTCTCTTAAACTGGTTGATGATTGACGTGAACTCTGCTTGAGAAGAAAGACAAGCAAGACATCAATTCCGAGTCCAGGTGTACTACAATGCGGCGAGCGATCTAATTAACATCTTTACATAACGAGGATCTGACCGGTAGCATATACTTACACATTTACCAGGCAGGATTATATGAAAGTATACAATTTCAGTATGGTAGCCCAACGACAACGGCTCGAGCGACTTGAGTTTAGCCAGGCTAGATTCTGTAGAGCAAATTCAGCGCGAAGAGTCTTCGATTCCACTCCAGTGGATAAGGACCTCAGCCAACCTGTCGATAGTAATTGTAGGTAGCTGACTTAAGATTGTGCCAGCTAGAGTGGCTTGTTGGATCCATCCCGGACTGTAGCAATAACAGAAAAAGAAGACTCGACCCGAATGACAGCATTGACTTTCTAACCAAGAGATGATGAGGCACTTCAGAGCCTTTGCTTATTTCCTTATGCCTTTGCTTATGTCATTTCCTGCATAATTTCGTCTTCGATTCAACACTGCCAGTTCAAACTACAAGAATTTATGAGCCATCAGTAACATCAAACAAAAATCACCAAGCACTGCAATGATTCGTCGCCAAGTATCACGAGGGCTGCTTTCAACGGCTCCAATTGTGGGCCACAAGTCCCAAGCTATGGGCTGCTGGCAATTTTGTGCATGTCCCTTGTTAAAATGCACGCTCGCCTTAAATCCATCCCAAACGACTGCAGCAGCACGCTGCACTGCTTCGAGTCCCGGCGGCCACACCTCCCACAGCACACACCACAAGCATCGCATCAATCGCACACCGCGCCGCGCACTCTAATACAGGGATCGCGTGCCAACTGTAAATAGTTTTTAGCGCAATTATCCTCGTTCAGTCGTTTGGATTTTGTGTTTGCATTTGTAAAAGGACATTTGTCATGCGGCAATGCACAGTTCCAGGCAATTGTGACAGAAGTGTGTTCAGCCGTGGGACGTCATGTTCGTGATTGAGGCGGCGGCGGTGACGGTAATATTTATTGTTTCAGGGGGCACAGAATTCGTGCGGTGGTGAAAGGATATCACTTGTCCTCTGCGCCATTGGCCTGGGCATCTGTGTCGCAGACTACCGACCAATGAAACTCGTAATGTATGCTTTACGCCAGTGCTTAAACCTTGCAACTAGCCGCTCTGTTTGGAAATGTGAACATCTGAAAATCTCGCCCGCGGCGTTTTCGGGGCTTATCTTCGTATCTGGCAACGATTGACCCTAACTGCAATCAATCACAATTAAACAGTCAAAACCGGGAGGCGTGCACTCACATGTTTTCGTGTAAACAGTCATTTTGGGCTCGCCAGTGCTGCATGTTCAGACTTGTAATTGCTCCAAATGTCCATTTGCAGCTCATTTTCTATAAGTCGATATGGAAAAAAAAGGAATTAGTGCGAGTAATCGATCCCTTGGGACGGACCAATTTAATAAACATCGATCCATCCAATTTGTAACATGAGGCGAGCACAATAACATTGCTACTCGCACAACGCCTGAGTGACGTGGGGCGTGTATATGGGCGGTCAATGGCACTTTAAATGCAAATGAAACCGAATCCACGAGAAATTTAAGTACGAACCAGGTGGTTGGACGTTCATGTAGCTGTCCGTCCTTATTATCAAACTTGATGTACTCCAGGATGATTAAGCTTCTTGTTACCAATATCTTATGAGGTCATTTGCATATTTTCTAAGAAATTTCCTTTCGAGAAGTGGGAGAAGGAAAAATCGAAATCGAGACTGTGGGTGGTTAGTGGTTGTCTCGGCTAGAGAGGGACTAATTGAATCTTGTGATGTTAAGATCTGAGAGAAGATGGCTTTTGTCAGTCGTCGTTTTTGTGCAAGGGGCGGACAGGCAGCGAAGAAAGCACGGCGTTGACTTTATATGAAGCTTAAAACAAGAGTGACGTCTGAAAGTTTGTGCCAAGGCGTAGATATTTTAATTTATGAATACACTTAGCCTGTATCAAGCAACTCCACTTCTCACTGCCACCTACTTTCGACCAAATATGTAGACGCTGATGACGCCTGCTGTCTTGAAGGATAGCGACTGACCTGATCAACTCGTTGACAAACGGCGGGGTCCAGCGATCAAGTCAACAGGAGTGCGCAGTCCATTTAAGGATCCTCTGACATATTCAAAGCTCAGGTTGGCGGATATCAAGAGACGATAACGAAAGCACTCTATTTCTTATGATTTTGGTCCTTCGAGCCACAAATTTCACTCGAATTGTTTGAATTAAATGGTCCAACGTGGGTTGTCAAAAGCTATCGTATTTTCACTAAGACGTCATGTGTCCCGTGCCAAAAAACATCCTGAACTAATTCAAATTTGAAGCTTCTGACAGGAAGCGTTGTGTACGTTGCACAGTGTTTCTATTTTTTATCGTGACCCTGATCGTTGATCATTCTTTTTGCATGTAACTTAACGCCAGCTCTTTTGCAAACACCTTGAAAGCGTAGGGATGTCGATAACATTTACAAATGTCAGCATTAGTCCGGTTCACTACCTACCCTAGTGTCGGGCGCTCGACCATTTTGCACGGAGATTTTATGAAAAGGGACTTTTCTTCATAATTGGGGCTTGTGGAAAAGATTAACTCCTTCTAGAAAAATGTTACCAGCTCTGAGACAATCAACACCCTGGGATGTGGAAGAACATATTTCCAAACAAACGATGATGAAAGATATTTCTGGTTATATACTTGGGATGGGACGTAATACGACCTCAGGCCACTGGTCTGATTTGTATCTCTTGCTGAGGACAAGGATGGCTTCTGTGATCTACTAGAAAGGACATAAGTGTCCAAGCCTTGGTACCCAAATCTGAGCTGGGTGCGGAAGTTCTGAGGAGACAACATCGACTAGCCAAAGATATCGACAAAACAACTCAGTCCAGGAAGAACAACACGAATTCAGGTCGGAAAGCTACAATCGCAACGGACTGCTAAGATCTTTGTCGATCGAGTTTCCCCAAAATCTCTCTGTAATCGAAGCAGGTGCTGTCATCAAGAAGCCATCAAGGAAACTGCCACTGACGTCCTAAGTTTTACGACACTCCCAAGGAGAAATATATGATTTGACAACGAATGCAGATAGGTGCATTCACCTAAGCATGAAGCCTGCCACTATTATTATTATTGTTGAGGATAAATTGTACCTCGACCTTAAGATCTGTTGTGTCCCTATTCATACCATTGCTTTCTTAAGAGCTTCTCTCCCATGCAGCTCTTTTCAGAGCCGTATTGTGGGTTATTTGCTCCTATTGCGCGAAGGTGGAAGATATTTACCCTGGAATCTGCGAATGAGAGCTGGTTCTACTGACTTCAATTCTTCCTCTTATATTAGGTGTTTGCCCAGATATCTTTGTCTTTTATGGGCCGCATAAAATCCCAGTATATGTTCGAGAATTTCATTAGATTCTCCGAATCTGCAGAGACCTTCTTCTGATACTCCTAGTTTCCTTAGGTGCTCCCTGAGTTTACAGTGCCCTGTTAGGATACGGAGGTTCTTTTTGCTCATTCTGATACATGCTTCAAACCTCTTGGGGTTATGTTAACCCAAGAGTTTCTTGGCCTGCTTCATATCATGAGCGTTGTTCCATGTATCTGCCCGGTTCCTTCTTTCTATTTCCCCGAACTCCTTTCCTATCCCGAGAGACGGTCATTTCATTGCCTTCTATCGCTGTGTCGCCAGGTATCCAACAGAGTTTAACTCTGTTACTCTAACTCAGCTTCTTAAGCTTCTGTAGACATTCCCACACTAGCCTGGATTTGATGATATAAGAGTCAAGTGCCAGGATAGCGGCACGACTGTCCGACATTATTGCTATGTCACAGTTGGAATAGTTCCTGTCAAGATTGATCTGAGGGCATCTGTCCGTGGCATAGACTTCTGCTTGAAAGATACTGGTGCATTTGCCCATGGGTGCGTAGTACTTTGCCCGGGGTCCAAATACTTCTGCCCATGTTCCTTCATCAGTTCTTGATCCGTATACCGTATACCATTTTACTCATGGTAAAACTGATCAATCTGTGGACTATGGATTCATTGCTTCGGTCTTTTATGGTGCTGATCTTAATGGTAAACTCCTTTTGGAATTTCCCAATCGTGTCATCCTTCGGAATGGCGAGGTGGAGTGGTGGCTTTTTGACTATTGCATCGAATTGTCTCGAAATGCACCTGTCTTTTCCCATCCCTTCTTTTGCCATTTTCATGATTGTTTTATTTGCACATTCTGCTACCACCAGATGCAGTGGAGTCAGCTCCAGAAGCACCTCCATTGCGGCAGTTAGGCAAGCCCGCCATGCAATGCTGCAACGAACAACGAGAGCAACGATTTAGACGAGGTAAAGCAGTATCGAGACTAAAGTCTAACAAATCTGCATGTGCGGACGGGTTATTCGGTGAAATATTCAAGGTAGCTGGAGATTAATTGCTTGGGCGCATGTCTTAGGAAAGTTTGTCCGACGAGAGGAATGTCAGTATTCCTTGCAAGATACACAAGAAAGGTCTCCTTTCTAAAAACCTTTTTAATACACCAACTATTGAGCTACAAGTCTTAACATAGCGTACAGAATTGTATCTGCTTTGTGTACTCGCCGATTGAAGCCGTTTCAGACCAGGTCTACAATAGTTTAGGCAGATTCTCGAAAAGACCAAACAAGTGCAAATCGACACCCATCACATATGCGTCGGCTAAATAGACTGACGTTGCGCAAAAGTGAAGTAAGATTGTTTTAAGTAATGGACACATAAAATCGACTTCTGGACAGATCAACTTGAATAACTTCGTGGAAGTCAGGGACTTCGTCCACCTCGGCTCCATGGTAAATATCACTGACAACCGGAGCATAATTCTTTCCAATCATGTTAATTTCGGGCTCAATCGCAACTGATAGAGCAATCCCTCGATGGATCAAGACGACTTTGTACATGAAATTAATCATCTCAGACAGGCGCAGGAGCATGGACAAGATGAAATGGTGATAGAGAAGTCCTTGGGGTTTTCGAGAGAAAAATGTTCACGTCGGTCTTTTGAACCTGAAGTAGTAAGTTAATCACGAATCTTACGGGCTGTAAAGCGACATGAGCAACAAGCCATCAACGGATCGAGCGCCTAAAGCGGTCGGGCTACAGTGCCTGAATAACTTGATTCCGGCATAAGGATACTTCAATTCTTAAATAGTAGGACTGCGCAACTGGATGCTTCCGCAATTAAGGTGGTGGCCACTAGTGGAGAAAGACCACAACCTACTGGATGTACATAAGTGGGGACTGAAACTGGATGAAATTGGACACTTACGCAGAATGCCTCCTTCAGGCTAAGATTTGAGACAAAAATGGTTCGAACTTTTTGCTACGAATGGTTACAAGTCTCTAAGTATCTTATGTCATAAGCCGTACGTGGACAGATCTATGGGAAATGCCCCAGTCGAGGAGAAAAATCTTTCTACAAGGCTCTTAGCATGTCATTTCAAATTTGACGCTAAGCAAAGAGCCATATCACGGATGTTACACCTTCCTGCTATGAGGAGAAATTAATTATGCACATTATCGTACCTACTCTCGAAAGCTGCTTTGAAATATCAACAGAACGCGTACAAATCTCAGCCAGTTGTGGCGAATTTCAAAAACACCCGACACTCGACCACCAGAAAATAAATCGCATCCAAACCTGTCCACAGATGATTATGCCACGACTAAAGTTCGCAGCAATATCTGCCCAAATGTCAACCTTTAATAGCCCCACCCACAGCTCATGGTCGTCTCTTATTATTTCCAGCCCACTTCACCGATTTTGTGTCGAATTGTTCGACAACAACTTCAACATTTCCTGCTGACACACACCCCCCGGTCCGGTTGGCAAGGTCCAACCGCACACACTCGTGTCTGTGTGCCTTTGTTGTCCTAGATACCAGCCGTGTGGCAGCCTCGTATGGCGTCGAACAACATTTTATATTATTTCTGGTTCGGCCTACACTCTCTTGTTCGACTTTCGCGGCCCACCTGTCAATTCTAATTAAATTTTATCGATTCCTTGTCCAGTCGAAATCAGAGAACCCTTATCCGAGAACAAATTTCTAATGCAGACGCCCGACCATTAACGGGCCCACGCCCACGCCCACGCTCAGTTGCACAGTGTTGTCGAACGCGGCAAGTTTACGCTCTCACGCTTGCAAGCGCGATTCCCCAGAGTGCATTTCCGGACAAAGTGGTGGCCTTTATCAAACAACCTCCTCCCCTCCCCCGCCCGCTATCCCATAGCCGTGGCAACATTCCATGTTGATATTGGCTACAGGCGTTAGTTCGCTTGTTGATTGGATCCGCTTGTTTGAGCGGATAAATAAAACTCGTCATCGAGATGACACATGTGGGATTTTGACGTTTCGCTGCAACGAGAGCGCATTGCCCGCCACCATATCGACATCCGGTGGGGAAAAGTTCTGCTTGCTTCTGTCGCAATTGCTGGGCTGAAGTAGAAAAAGAAAAATCCGATTTTATATGATTTCCCGTTTTTGCTGTTATTAATCCCATTTGACAAAATGTCGTCGGCATTTTGCGGCACAGCCCTCCCCGGCCAAACATCAGCCGAGCAGCCTAGTCCGTTCGCGTTTGAGTTTTGTTTGCGAACCGAATCCGTCGTTCGCCGGCAAGAGAATACAAAAGGCGACTAAAAAAACCGCCAACCGAGTGGAATATGAAATGATTGGCAATAAATGAAATGAAACAAAAAAAGACGTGAAAAACGAAACGAAAGAAGAAGAAGAAGCAATGTGAGGCAATAAAGCTCGCGCCTGACGTGCCCATGTGCGGTGCGGGCCAACACAACAAGCCGGCAAAGGACATCACGCACTGTGTGCAAGTGTGTATGAATATTTATGGCGACAAAATGAATGCCAATTTAATATTTTATTGCCTTTTAATTACAGCGAATGTTTTTATATGGAAATTTCCTTAAAAGTTTACAAAGTGAAAATGTACCAGTGTCCATCCTGATGCACCGCCACACCCTACCCCCCCTGACCGGATGCGTTGGCATCGTGCGAATTGGCTAAAATTACACGGAGCGGCAGCGGTGGCGGCGGAAAGGAAAAAAAATCAAGTGACAGTGGAACAGGGAACTACACAAACACAGTGCAGTGGCAATAAATTGGTGTAATGGGTTTTTAAATATCGCTACAAGTGAATTAACAGAACGTTATCCCATCCAGGCAGCGATGTGGCACGCGGGTGGGTGCGCCTCCTTGCAGAAGTCAAGCAATTTAAAACTCGATTACATTTTGAATTTCGGCTTAATTCAGAGCTTGGAGTGCGCTGAGTGGTGTACTGGGTAGCTTTAAATTGAATCACGGAAGGATATTGATTTTGTCCTTCTTAATGGTGCTGTGATAAATTGATGAGCTTGTATTGGCGAGTGAACAGCAGTAATCGGATGTTTTTCGGGGGAACATGTAATGTATCCGTCCGTTTGGTTGATGCTCGAGTCGATGGCCATCCATTATTGAGATATATGGAGTTTTCATGTTTATGGTTGGATTTCTAGGAATTTCATTGTGACAAGCGGTTCTTAATCTTCAGGTGAACCGGGAGTTACACGTAACTGCTGGCATACAATTGTCATTCAGTGCAGACAGTACTTGGCAGTGTTTGTTATACTCCAAACAAGCCCAAGACCAAGCACTCGCGTGATGTTACTCTGCATTGGAAGCACGCTACCAAGCGTTACAGCCAAGCTACAACCGAAACCATCGCTTGTCTCTCTTTTCTTCATAAATATACGTGCAACAACCTCTGTTTTGTTCTCTTTCAGTTATAAATGTTGATCTTATATTAAGTAAAGTCCTATTAGTTTTCTCCTTTGTATGTTATTTGAAGTCCTTCACTCTTAGTTTGGATTTCGAGCGAAGCAGTTTGTCTTCAGCGTCTTTGGCCTCGAGCGTCTCGGATGTTGTCCTCGAGCTCGATCAAAGGGTTGGCCTGTTAGCGTAGTCTACGGACTTGACGTAATCGTGGAGAAAATAATCGAGTGGTGTCAAGTCACATGATCACGGCGGCCAATTGATGAACGCTTGTCGTGAGATGCCTAATTTCCCTTTCACAGTGGCATGTAGCTCCGTCTTGTGGGAACCAAAAAACCGGATATATCCTATTCAACTGATCGCCGCCAAATCGACACCTCTGAGTATGCTAGATACTGGCCGCTACAGCTCTTATGATTCAAACCATTCATCAGGCAAATTCCACACACTTTCTTAAGGAGTGAGACTCTAATCAGCAAATGACCTAATGAGAGTGAGTCAAGTCTGGTGCGAAGCCAAATGTGAACAAATTTTCAAACGCTGAAATTGCAGCATGCATTCAACCATTTCGATTCTTATAGAAACGTTGGCTTTCTCGAACCATTAGGCCAAGCCAGTGCAGTCAACGGATTTTTAACTTCCGAACTACATCCACATCTTAGTAAAGCTCGTAGATCTCGCGGTTGTGTCTTCACTCTTCTCCTCCACTCACTTTCCTCACAGACTGGACCATATACATATGTACGATTTCAAATAGTTTACCAATAAAACATAATAATAATATGATGTGGGTGGCGCTACAGCTCGCAGAGGGCCAAGACCTAGCTACTCCGTAACCACTCGTGTTGTGCGTGCTATTGCTCTCTCACGAGTGGAAGGGACATCCAGCCTTATGCCAACTCCGAAACGCCTAGTCTGAATAGCTTTTTTACTAGTCAGTTATACTCTTTGAGCATTGTCGTGTCAGAGGTTGGGTCGTGAAAATTATTTATGTCGTTCTAGGACTCGAACCTGGACTTTGAGGTTAAAGTGCGTAACAGACCCACAATGCCACGGCCGCCAACAGCTCTTTACCAATAAAACTCAAACAAAATATTACACAGTTAACTTAAGCACTCTTCTTCAAACATACATTTGAGTTTAGTAGCCACTTAAAACAATTACAACGACTTGACTGCTTGACGGCTGGAAACGAAGTGTGTCTTTAGTCAGTTCGTTTCGTTCTGTGCCTCTCAACTTCACATAGAAGGATTGGCAAAATAAATGTTTCGTAAAGCAATATTTCGAGTTAGGAGTTGTGAGTACAGTTGTTTCGACAGACAGAAGTAGCAGCGGTTACCAAGGGCGATTCTACGTCGAAGCTGCACTAAGTAGACAGACTCCTTCACAACCTCAGGCTGTCTGCTCTCTCGTAACAATCGTTCTTTTTCCGCACAACTGCCCGTATGTCCTCACCTCACATCGGGCATTGTGGTGGCTATTCAGGTTCACTTGGCCTGTACATCGATAGGGATCGTTGCTCGAATTCTCCTAACTTGGAAGCGAGGAGGGGCTTACAACTATAATAGTGCCGTAGAAAACCGTATGTATTTGTTACTGAATAACAAATATATTATATTTTACAACTTATTATGTAAGTTGTAACGAAACGTTACTTTCCTAGAAATATGGTTACTGGGGTATTTTACAATCTCGCTGCTATGACAACCTGTTGGGTCCACTGTGTTCATGTTTCACTACCGTGAGACAATTAAGAATTCCAAAACCATTACAATCCACGTACGAAGTTCAAAAGGTTTCTCAGTTCCACAGTATATTCAGGCGCGTGCCCGTTAGTGACTCTAATTGCTAAGCGTGCGACTAAAACCGAGCTACATCTACTCATGTTCACCGTTGGCCATAGAGCCCTAGCTGTTGACTCCATCGAATTATGGCTCTATCCAGAGCGTCGTCCTTCATCATATCACTATCCTTATGGAACTAAGCGGCCTGTGTGCGTAAATGATTGCCAGAGATTCCCCCAGCTCAAACCACTATTTCGTATTCACAGGGTCATCGTTTTCGCGAAGCACTGTGGGCTTGTCTACACAACCTAACCGATGCTACGACTTAGAATGCCGCTAATGAGAATGACTGCATTTGTGAAACGTGTAGACAGGCCAAATGTAGCGTACCCATGCGGGTGCTCAACTTTGCATTACTTTCACAAGTCTAGTCTGCTGCTTAACTAAATGCAGTAAGTTGCTTCATGGGCAATTCCAAGAGCTTTTTGAGCACCTCTGCCAAAATTGATGCACGACTGCCTTCAATCAACACGATCATTGTCTTCATAAATCCCACAGTCAGCGACCGACTGTGTTCCAAAGAGAGTAAGGGAAATACAACTGCACTCAATTTTAACAGCTAATAAACTCGCATTTGTGGCGATTCCATTTAATTAAACGATAATAACCTCCCGAGTGTGGTGCGGCGCCAAAAAGAAACCGTCACGAACCCACTCCAACACTTGGCCCTCGCACTCGATTATCGCAATATGCACACCGTCACCACATCACCACCCGCCCCCACACACGCATGCTCACATTAATGTAATTGAAATTAATTTTTAATTAAAATTGCACAAGTTCTTCTCGGTCTTCTGCGACAGCCACGTGACAATTAACACCCCCTCAGAATGTCCGCCATCAGAGTGGCCATATCCTTAACCCAATTTGGACCTTTTCCCTCAGTTTTTGTGGTGCACGAATTTGTGTCCCACCGTGCCGAGGAAAGTTTTAGACATGAGTACCTACACTCTGTTATCAGATATTCGCATTTCGCACAACAAACACCAACGAAGGACAGGAGTACCAGCAGCAGCAGCTGCGGCGAAAGAATATTCGCCAGCAGCACTGGGGCACGGGATGCGCAATCAATACATCATGCGAGAGATGAACGAAGGGGCTACCGATGGGGAGACAAAAAACCTGCTGAATCTATGCTAGCTTTACCCCTTTTTGACAACCCCCCACAATGCCAATAAACGTGGCGAAATTAGTCGCATAAAAATTTAATTATTCCACCGGAAATTGCGCAATAAAAATTCCACTTAAACTTTATGTTTACGATGTGAAGTTTTTTAGGGCATATGAGTGTCATAACGGTAAAACCAACGACTACGAAATACACCACGCCCCAAAACCAAAAGAGGTGAGCATTTGAGTGCGAATACGAGTGCGAGTGGTCGGAAAGGGGTGGGTGCTGGAGCGTGCCTGTGTGTGTGCATGGATCAGAGCAAGCAGCACCCGCCCTCGAGCAAGGGGAGTAAATTTAGAATTTACACATTCAGAATTTATAGTATGATCCCGGAAGGATCTCTATTCCAGCATGTGGGTCGTCTTGGAGCGCAGATTCGGAGCGGAAGCTCACCGACAGCGGTGAGCGAAAGGGAACCGGTTTGGTGGTTGAAAATGGCCTTTTGTTTCCGTAGCACGCTGAGGAAAGGGTGTGCGTACACACGACGCAGCGCCAACCAACCCCCCTCACGAGAGATGAATTCTGCAAATTCTGTGGAATAAATTGTTTTACAAGAGACAACAGGTTAGGGCTTAAACTATTTTATTAGGATACGTTTGACCTTATTTGCGCAAAGGGATGGCATACTTTATTCACTGTTGCCTGCCTGCATACTCGCCCGGGGAATAGGCTTTATTTATAGTTGATAAAAGAGTGAGTTTGCGAGATGGGCTTGGCCCGGACGAAATATGATTCACCTTCTGGGTGGGTTTTTGGTGAACCTGAATTGAATCTGTTTACGCAGGAGTACTTTATGATTTTGTAGGCATTGTGGCTGCCCATAGAATCGGTGATCAGTTCCGTTTCGGTTGGTTAAGGACTTCTTGGTAAATGGTTACCTTGACTTATGACGTATTAAATATGAATGTTCTCTTTGCAGTGGCTGTATTTTTTGATGATCGACTCTGCACAACTAGTGTCTTATCAATCAAATTTTACATTTGCTATGGTGAATGCAATGGGGTAGACAACATGCAAGTAATGGTTTGCAACATCGTTCTTGGGAAGTTCGTGCGAAATTTAATCGCCACCACAAGAGCCACGATCTTCAAAAAGTCCGTAGAAGGCACGGGCCGTCCATGAAACGATTTCTTGCATTGAATCGGAGGCGGCCAAAATGGGTTTACCGGTTTATTCTTGTCAATCGCCGTGTTTTTAGGCTCATCCCTGTCCTGCTCTATGGCACGGAACCCTGGCAAATCTCAATAGCCGATGAAGAAACACTTGGTCTTTTCGAGAGATCATTAGTCCTGCTTGCTTTGATCGCATTTGGAGAAGAAGATTTAACCACAAACTGAACAAACGAACTGACGAATGGTTCACTATAGATGCATAACCTTGTTTTAAAATCTAGATGAGGGTTTCCCGGTCTTGAGAAAAAATAATCGGATTATTTGCATCCAAATTGTTCATTCTAAATGCAAGTAATGACATGTGGTGTGAATAGAATAATTAAAGGATTAATTCTTCAATCAGTATATGGACAAACCAACCAATTTTCGAAATTGTAGTGTACTCACTACTCACCACCTCGAAAGCATCGCCTAAGAGGAAATATGAAAGTACGCCTCAATACACAAAAGCCAGCACAAAATTCGATAGTCAAATTGCTTTTTAACCCAACTGAGGAAGTACATATAAACGCAGCCGCGAATAGAGCTCGGGTACGCGCATTTTCATAGTAGTCTATGTACACGGTTCAGTGACTCTAGAGACCTTTCGACAAGACACCGTCACAAAGGAAGACATCGCTTGGAAAATGCGCTAAATTTTTAGTGGGAGGAGCCATGTAATGATAGGCATGATGGGTAATGCCCAGTTCCACCCCGGACCGGAGCGCCATTCAATAATGATAATAAACGATGTCTGCTTATATGCATCTTAATCCAACTAAGAGATCGATCACAAGCACCAATATTTGAGGATGCCACATATTAAGTTGAATAACCGACAATGAGTGCATATTGTGCTATTTGGCTTTAAGCAGGCTGATCTCTTCCATCCACATTGGTGGGCTGATGAATAATGAACAAGAAGAATTTCTCCTCGAATAGTTGCCAAACTCCTCTCTCCAACATAGCACACTACTATTCCCGTGCTCCTTTGCATTTACCAACCCAAACCGACCGATGCAGCTCAATTTATAGAGAGCACCTTATTGAGGGAAACTTTTTTTTTCCAAAGTCAATTATTCCTCATAACCCCGCGAATTACGCGGAACAAGCAGCCTGCTTCCTATTCAATGCAAAAATCCTAAGTACACAACAGGAAGGATTGGAACAGTGGGAGAACTTGCCCTCGTGCAGGACTGCAGGATTTCAAGTCTTTTCTCTTTTCGCCCATCATATCTACTCGAGGAATCCCAGAACCCAGAACTTAAAATGCAAGAATGCGTGGCGAGTCGAGAGAGGAGAAGAATGAAAACCCGAAACCGAGTAGCTCTCAGGACCACAACCAGTAGCCGAGCAAGGGCTTAGCAACAATGCAAATAGGACACATTCCCCATCATCCACCGCGCGTCGCTCGCCGAGACAGATAAAAGGGACGGTGTATAAATTTGAAAACTGGGAAAATTTACAACGACTGTTAAAACAGTTATCTCCCGCTATAGTACTGCTGCTACCACTACAGCTGACACAACTTACATTTTATAACCGAAGATAATACCGTTTAAGCATAAGGGATGAATGTAACGGTTGTGTGTTACTGTGGAACTCCGTATTCTTATTTCGCCGCCAGTGCTGAAGTGAGTGAGGGAAAAACCGCTTTCGATTATTCCTTTGTCCGTAAGGATACAAGTTTAAGAATGCAGGTATGTGTGTGAGCTCAACTCACTATGTTCACTCCCTGGCCACAGCCTCCGATCGGTGGGGCTGCCAGATAAAGGGACGAACAAACGACGGAGTCCGCTCGAATGAGAATACAATTATGTACCACCTTGTTGTCTATATTCTTGTTTTTATTTTTCGTTGGATCGTTCCGCCCACGCTGGTAAGCTCGTATATTGCAAGGATTACGCTGCATTTTTTCTTTCATTCCCGTAGGACTGTTTATTGGCGATATAAAATGTTATGATTGCAAGGTATCAGGTTTTTTTTGATTATTTCTTATCTAATCCGGAGCTACACACTGTGATCCGTGGAGTTACTGAGTTGAAGGGACTTCGAAATTGAAAGGGATTTTATTGGGGAGAGAATGAAGACTGAAGACAATGTTGAAGTGGCGAGTCCTTTGAATTTAAGGCCATTCTCTAAAGCAAGCGTCCTAGATCTGGTTCAACTTCGGACGTAAGCAAGTTTGCCTTGCAAGTGCTTCTTATTTGGATCTAGATCTAATCTAACAAGTTTCTTCAGGTAAAGCTCTTGCCCGTTGGAAACAACTAAACAGCTTAACTAAGTTATTGCGGATTGTTTCCAATCCTTGAACGACAACCAAGTCTCGTGCACTGTTTGTTGCATGAAAGCATGAAAGCACCTGTCTTTATGGCTGTCTGTTTGTCTATGAAGATGCTAAAATCGCTCGCGGATATTTCCCAGAACATATGAAAGTAACTTTTCGTGGCGTTGTAATTAGTGCGTCGGCTCACGTCGAACAGTCAACTTACATAAGTAATTCACGGCTGTAGCATTCAGAGGCGGCATAAAATTGTAATTTGTTGCAGCAGGCTAAGCGGGTAACTTCAGTGTCGAGGGGGTGGACGGGACGCGTATACCACCAATTTGCAAACAAAAAAGTGAAGAATTGACAGGAAAGACGAAAAGCAAATGTGTTCAAAGCCTTTACCACCAAAAGTGACCGGAAGAGGGCTCGTGGGGCTAAGCTACTTAGCCTAAACTAAATCGAAGCCAACCTACCTACGAGGGGCGTTCAATATATTCTCGTTATCGATATGAAGGAAAATGCAAATTCAATTTAAATTGTTTTTATCTGTCAATACAATCTCCCCTAACATTGCATTTGTTACATCTTGAGATAAGCTTTTTTAAACCCTCAAAAAAATAAATTTCCTCTTTCTCTGCAAAATACGAATTTATTGCTGATTTGAGTTCTTCATCATCCGAAAATCTTTTTCCACGAATACATTTTTTCAAATCCGGAAACAGGATCACTAGGCAAGGTCTGGTCTATAGGGTGGGGGTTGGATTTCTTAGAAACCACAATCTCGGGCAGCAGCCTTGGAAACTCGCGCCGTGTGAACAGGAGCGTTGTCATGAAGAAGCAACACACCCGCTGCGAGTTTACTCCGTATTTTCTTTCTGAGCATTCAATGGTCATGAAGAATGGTGTGAATGGTACCAATTGAAAGCTTGGTGATCTCTGCCATCATTTTCACCTTTATTCGGTCACCCTCAAGAACAAGTTTTTCGACTTCTTTGATGCTTTCTCCCGTACAAGCAGTAGCCGGGGCGCCGGAGCGGGGGTCGTCTTTAATGCTCTCTCTGCCTCTCTTGAACTCACTTGACCACTTTTGCACAGTTGATAATGAAGGTAGGGAACCTTGGTAAACAGCCGCCATCTCTTCATGAATAGTTTTTTGACTTTTTCCTTGCTTAGTGAGAAATTTAATTACAGCGCGATGCTCAATATTCACCATCATCGTCTCAGTTGCCATTATGATTCTGTTTAACTAGAGATAAAACGCGAATTAATAATCACATTAATAGGAAATTTTACATGAATCCACTAAAATAATAGTATTACTTGATAAATAAGCCAATTTATATATGCAACCACAGCTTCACCCCGATACCGAGAATATATTGAATGCCTCTCGTACCTTATAGCTAATCCTAATCTAAGACTAATTTAACTTAAAACTACCTCAGCTGAGCCTTAGCCCTAGATCAATTTAAAGCCCTTTGAGCGTCTTTTGGCGATCCAGGATCGCATAGAGACAGAGGGTTATTGATATCATTGGCATAAGTCTGCCAGTTCCAGCGGACTGCGTGGTTGTTGAAGAGAGTAGAGGTAGAGTACATAGGCTGTGTTGACTTGAAAGCTGGACTTCACTAGGTTCAGGAGATTGCTCTCAGCTTCGTCCACAATCCATGACGAAAGCGAATATTTGGCTATATGCCCATGGAATGCTGGTGGACTGAAGAGGACTTTTGAGAGATGTGCTGCTTGATGGATGTTGTTTGAATGAAGAGGTGTCACATCGTCTTTAAGGGCACTACCGCCGTTTGAGACTGGTCTATGGTCATTAGAGATCGTGTTCACCTTAAACTTGTGGCTAGAGGTGGCATAAAACAAGTCTAGATCGACGTTCGGATATGGCCATCAGGGACTCAGAGGGCTTCGCAACAGCTTCCAATGGGAATCTATGACCAGCAAATAGTGAATTCGACGCCAATTGATTCATCGAACAGGCACCCACAAACCCAGCCCCACCCCATCGCACACACAAGCACATATGCTTTTACAATTATCTTCAATAATTTAAAACTTTCCCAACCCCACCCCGACATGCCTTTATGACAACACCGATATTATTATTGTTATTATTATAAGCAATCCTTCTACCAAGTTTCGTCGAAATCCGACAATTTGTTTCTGTGCTGGAGCTCCACAAATGTCCAAACTTTCTCTCAGCGAAATCAAAATCCATTAAATTGTACTCACCCAGTTCATCAGTCAACCTCGTGAGCCGTTCAAATTCATCGATTGACTTCATTTGGCTTGAGCTGGAAAGCGTTTGTTGTGACAAATGCTCTTTTCATATCAAAAGTAGAGTTACCTGAACGCGCTCCACTGACTATTGAGAGAACATTGTGGAAGACTAGAGCCCTCACCTCTGCAGAAGTCCTGGATCTGGAGAAGAGGGAAAGCGTCCCACAACTTCTCCGTTCTTGCCCAGTTGACTTAAGCGTGCTATGCATCAACAGCGTTTTCATCCAGTTGGTTTGGCATTAGTGGATTGTGGACGAAGCTTAGAGTAACCCCCTGAACCTAGTAAAGTCCATCTTTCAAGTCACCACAACCCATGTAATCTACCTTTACACACTTAAACAACCTGCTCACCGCAATGTGAGCGTTAATTGAGTCCCTCGAAAATCCTTAAAGACGTATTCCCTTACCTTTCTGAAATGGCAAATGGAAGCCTGCAAGCCTATTTGCCTTGAATAGGCTCTCCATCGCTGACATTCCAACTTTCGACCTTATATCTTATGCCGATCGCATCTGAATTCAAAACAAACATAAAAAATTAATGTGGCTTGCCAAATGACAAGCCCACACTGAGCAATGAATAGCCCCTACAGGCATCACAAAAAGGCGAAAAAAAAAGAAAATAAATTCCTTGTATTTGTCTCCATCGAATAAACAATACGTGTCCTTGGGTTCACTTTAGCCCAGCGCTTGGCTCCCTTAAAAACAGCTCACTATTTAAAGACGTTCAGCCCACAACAACCCCAATCTGTCTACCTTCGGCCGGGCCGGCACAGCGGAGAGCAGTGTTAGTCATTCTCGTCGTCTCATCTGTCGTCGTCGACACTGCTGCAGCAGTGATTATGGCTTAAGCTTGCTCGATGCAGAGACAAACATGCTGCATCCTGACTAAAACCTTGAACTCGTTTCCAGTTTCGTCCTTTTGGCAATAGGATTTAATGAATCGTTCAAACTGCAGCAACATCACACCAACAACCAACAATGACACACAGCCAGCAGGAGAATACAAATCCTTCTTACTCACATTCCCTCCACACCCCCTCGCATTCTGGGTGCATTTTCTCGGCAAATTCGAAACAATATCTTGTGTGTAGGACGACGGCAATGACGATGATGACGACAGCGACAGCGACAACGACAACAACGATGTACCCTCGCCGCGAACGAAAAACGCTTCCCAGCTCTGTCAAAGTTAATTTTATGCAATTTCATAATTAAAATTCCACACACAGTTGATGAGTGCGGTTTATGGTTGTCGCTTCGCCTCGGCACTGAATAAATCATAGTCGTGTCTATTCTTGAGGTACAGAGCTTCGGAGCGGTAGCGCCCAGCTAACAAGGCACCGCGCCGCGCCTCCAATGACAGCTCGTTCGGTACAGCACTCTAGTAGGTGCTGAGATCTTGGCATCCTTGAGTTGCGAACTGTATGGGAGTGTGTGTGCGTGTGTTTCTCTGTCAGCCCGAAAGGACGTGAGGATGGGCTTGAGTTCTGAGATTCTTCTTCTAGACAATTGCGAATGGTAATTAACCGAGGGCGCTGGAATGAAATCATGCTTCAGGTTCCTCCCTCCCCGGTGCTTCCACGGTATTTCTTACGGTCTGTGTGTGTGGGCCTAGGTATCCTTGAAAATCCTATTTGGGAAATGAGTATGGTAATTTTCGCGTGCTTTTTTTTTCGTCAAGCTTGTTTTAGGGAACGCGGCCGAAGTGATGAGAGCGAAACCAGAAGTACAATTGACTTGTGTTTTCTTTGAACAGTCCCTCGATGGGATTGTACTCGTCCCTTTTTGGTGAAAGGACGAGGAGGTTTAAATGTCCTCTGATGTTGGATATGAGTGACTACTTAGGCGGCCATGAAGGTGTGCAGTAAACGGTGTTTTTTTGTTCTTAATGCACGCTTGTCGTAGAAATGCCAGAGACAATGTGCTGCATGGTGAGTCATAGTAGGTTTATGAGTAAATGAAAAAGTATGTGATGTATGAGTTGATGATAGTTTCCATCACATTGGGTGGTAATTGAAACCGCTTAAGTTTCATGCAAGGATCTTGGACATTTATCTCATGAGAAGCACAAACAGCAATGCTTCCAAATGTGGACATGGAAAGGCTCATGGAAATTTTGATTTAATTTCAAGAATGCAGAAGGATGATAAAGGTGGCAATGATTTATCAGAACCATACTGAAAGTCAATTTACATTTTTCGATAATCTTCAGATTCAACGAATTTGCTCCTGGCAGTCATTGTTGTCCCTTAAAATGTTGCTTTGAAAGATGTTGCTCAACCATTCATTTGCAGTGGCGTCTGAGAAGAGGTGTCAGACGGCCTATACCGAATGTCATTCGACGGCGTGTTTTTAATCGTTTCATAGAGTTGTTGTACAGACGATTAGGACCGGTAAGTGCTCCCCTACCACTGTTGGCAACATCTTGTCCATGATTAATGTTTTGTTTTTTTTTCGTACTTTGAGCATAGAGTTCCTGTAGTTTTGAAGGTCATTAGAGATACCTTTGGGCTGCTATCTTTAACCGGATTGAATCTGATATTGGTGGTTATCCATTTGTTGGATTGGTAGCTGTTTTGTATTTCGAATCGCTTC
Organism: Eristalis pertinax; assembly: GCA_907269125.1. Classification (NCBI taxonomy): domain Eukaryota; kingdom Metazoa; phylum Arthropoda; class Insecta; order Diptera; family Syrphidae; genus Eristalis; species Eristalis pertinax. The sequence goes on from OU026145.1 coordinate 122,609,103, forward strand.
CTCGCTCCGATCATTGATTATGACTCTGTAGCCACTAGCCAGGGACTCATAGATTAATGAAATGTTACGGTTCAAGAGTCCTCAGTTATCGCGACAGGATGCAATTGTTTTTGGATTGAGGCGTCCATTGTCCAAATAGCCAGGCACCTAGGCTAGCTTGTTAACTAGACATCTATACAAGATCTATATAATAATAATATGGGTGGCGCTACAGCCCGTAGAAGGCCAGGGCCTAGCTTCTCAGCAACCGCTCGTGTTGTGTGTGATATTGTTCTATCACGAGTGGAAGGGAACTACAGTTTTATGCCGACTCCAAACGGCCAAGTTTGAGAAGTTTTTCTAGACAGTTATACTCTTTGAGCATTGTCAGTGACTCGAAAGAGGTGGTGCCGTGAAAAGTACTTCTTGTCGTACCAGGAATCGAACTTAGACAGGAGCGTAGGAGTCGACGCACATACCCACAACGCCATTGGCCACCACCTATACAAGATCTATTACTATCAATTTTCAATGAAATCCAGCAGATACTTGGAGGAATTATGCAAATTTACAGAAAGTATTTGTATTAAGTAAACAATGAGTTTTATGTATACTCGAAGTTCTAGTATGTATTTACACATTTCAGTTCTTGTAAATAATTAGGTTTTATTCATTCCACAATCATCACAGTCCACTTCAATCAGCAATTTCCACCAAGCGCTAGTGTCGCCATCTGCCGAAAAAGGCGTCGATCATAATTCAGAAGAACATACATCTATTCATACATTTTCATGCCGACTTCGAAGTTTGAAAGCCGTTTCTTGACGGATAATGCTGTCGATAAATCTTCGAGAGAGTCGATAATGTAAGAAATAATACTAGGCTCGCCCGTCGTCGAAATTTTTGATATTAGAACTATGAATTGTGTCTTCGATGTCAGACTGAAAGTTGTACATAAGAAAGTTGCGCCACTTTGATTGCGCTTGAAAAGCTGCTTGCTTGTCCTAAATTACATTGACCCGAAATTACGTTTCCAATGGTGTAAGTATCATGCGATTCGGTTGGGTAGAACGGCGTATAAGACTACCACACAAATGGGCAGCACGTATTTATTGTAAGGAAATAATGGCAACACTTAGGTATGATACGTACCAACTGTTCCTAGTACATAATATTCAGCATAGCTCTAACTCTCTCTAGATGTTAATGAAGCAGTTCGACATCCGCCGTCGTTGAGTTACGATGTTGTAATTGTTTTAATAAATGTAACTAAAGACCGAATTCGAATTTTGTTTCCTTTGTTCCGTGGGTGTCCTTCGTTATATATAGATAATAGAAAACTGACTAAATCCTTACCTAAGGCCTAGTTGATCATGAATTTTCCTGTACACTTAAAGCAGTGCTCCACTAAATTTGATTTTTTCTAGGAGTTTCTTGCCATATTTACCTGCTCAGTTATTCAGTTAAGACTCGCTTTTGAGGGACACCAGCGAGGAGAGGATCTTCTTTTTGCAGATGACTTAGTTATCATCACATCCTCTCAGACGGAAATCTAGCGCGCACTCGATAGGTTTGTGGCCGTAAGTGCTGATGCTGAGATGAAGGTTAACGTTGACATATCAGAGATTATGGCAATTTCCAGAACGCCTGTTCAATGTACTCCACATGTTAGTGGAGTCCCATTGAAGCACATGGAGAAGTTCAAGTATCTTGGAGTCTTTTTCACGAGTGATGGGCGGAGTAATGCTGAGCTTTCCTGTAGGATTGGCCAAGCTGCTACTGACGAATTTTGTCAGACCGAAAGAATACGATCGCTAGAGCAGCTGCTTCTTCGAACGGAAAGGGCTATGCCTCGATGCTTTGGTCATGTACCAAGAATATCCCCATCATGACGACTTTCGAGGCGTACCTTGTATGCGATTCCATCAGGTAGGCGCATGCTTGGCAGATCCAGGACAATGTGGTTGGACCAAGTCCTAATACTCGCCCGGTTGCGCTTGATCATAATTCGGGAGCAGTTAGAGTCGATGGCGAAGGATAGAGTGGCCTGGAGATGTCTCGTGTGTGCATTACCCCTGCGACCCCTGTAGTGGATAATGCGGGTCAAAAGATGATTATGATGATGAACTCTACCATAAGTTAGGTTAGGTGGCTGACTGCCAGAGTGGACTTTTAAGAGAAATAAACTAGTTAGATTCGTGATCCATTCGTTCCCATGCATTTTTAAACACTTACAATCCTTAAGACGAATCGAATCAAATTCAAATTCAAAGTATTTTGTGGTGACAACTTGGTTCATATAAGGATACGCCGTATAAGGATACGTGGTCTTATAAAGGGAGAGTTCACGTATGTCTGAAAACTAAAAAAAAGTGACAGCGTCAAAAACGATGCAGACGTTCCAAATTACAAACAACATCCTAAGCGCAATCATTCCAGAAATCTCAAATTGTACGGACCTCATTGATCATGAAAATCCAGTCACGTTTAGATATGCTGTTAGAGGAATTCACAATCACAAGTTAGCATTGACCTTTCCCAAAAAAAAAAAAAACACACCCGCTTGTAGCGTCTCCGGAGAATTTACCACCAAATGGGGCAGACAATGACCAACTAGTCCACCCAAGTCATGGCCAAATCTGATGGATGGCTCCGTCTTGGCGATAACTATCGATAGACAACATAATTACCGGTCGCTTTTGATAAGAACCCTGCGAGTCCTCGTTATTCGGTAGCAGAAGCGACCTTGCCAATTAAATTTATTTGCATCACCTCTTCGACGCGCCGGTGTGTCTGATGTGTCGCCATGCTCCGCACGCAACCATGCGCCCATCCCTTCCTTCGCGAAGTCGTTATCTACACCATCCTCCTACTACCCATCACCCACCAGCCACCCCTTAACCACACTCACACACACCCATCGACCGGAAGGGAAAAAAAGCTTCGCAGTAAGTTCGACGAATTTCGCAATACTAGGCCGCACGCCGTAACAGGAAGCACTGCTGAATCTGCCTCGCAGGGGAACCACTTCCATGGGGAAGTTTCGAAACTCGGCCACCATGGGTAGAAAACGAGCCCACTCAACTTCCCCGCCACGCTTGGGGATGTCCACGGGAACGGCGATAAATGCACATCTCGTTGCGGTAGGCATACGCACGTAGATTTATGTTCGCCATGGCCAGAGGCAATGGAGTCGCAGGCCAGCGAGAACAGTGAAAATATTTTCGAAATCCATTTCAGGGGGAATGCAAAGTATTTGAGCATAAGATTGAAGATACGAATAATGTTGTGCTGATGAAATGAGATACAGAATGATGTATGCCCGTGTACTGCTGGCGGGCACTTTGATGGAATTTATGGTAGTCTTTTGGAGCTTGTGTCTAGGTAGCCAAAATTCAATCAATTGAGTGTGTGTGTTACTATGTGTGTGGTGTGTGTCTGGTGGAGTGCAAGAATCGGCGGCGGTTGAAATGGTGACGGTGGTTGGTTAGATACTTGGCCGCAGAGGGTACTTGGGTTACTTGTTGGTGGAAAACCAGAAATGAGGTCAAGATTGACATGGTGGCAGAGATGGAGATTGGCCGAGGAAATAGGTCGAATTGGATCCTCAAGTATCCGTACTTCAGAGGTTGTGTGTGTGTGTGTGCGCCCAGTGACATACTGTCAGCCACTCATGATTCATAAGAAGAGGGTCTGCTGTGAGTATGGAATGCATGGGCTTAGCAGGAAGGAGATCTGGACGGTCGACGGTTGGCAGTTCGACAAGTGATGCAAGATTCATGTTGGGCTGATTCGGCGATTGTTGCCTTGAGGATGTGAGTGACTTCGAGGAGAAATTCGTTTCATTTCGCGATGCGGTGGTGAAGTAATGTCGAAGGAGGGCTGACGCATCGGAGCAGCTAGTTGGCGGATGTTCCTTTTGGTGAAGCTGTGTGAATGGGGGAACATCACTTTTTTGGTCAGATAAGGTGAGTGACCGCTTTAGGTGAAATATGAACTAGAAGTGATTTTTTCAACATCATTCTTGAGATGGTCAGGACTCGTCAGATTGTGTTGGAGGATTCTCGTCGTTGAATCAATGTCGGTATTGAACTCACCGAGACCTTCAATGCCAAAAACAGAATTTAGATAAGACGACTAGCTGTCTTGTGACTTCTCCAACACCGTTCTTCAGAAGATCGTGAACCTGAACTCACTCTCCATCAAAGGAGGGACGATCTTCTAAAAGTCTTGACGTAATTGGTCGAACACAGTCAAATGAAGCGTTTGCTGACAAATGAATCAGAGGCTAAATAGGCCAAAATGGGTTTAGCGGTGAATGAGGGCAAAAAGAAAACCATTGACTACTAGTTTGCAGGTGGTAAAGGACTTTGTCTACCTCGGCTCGCAAGTAAACAGTACGAATACCATCTGTGCCGATATTAAAAGCAGAATATCTCTTACCAACCGCTGTTTTTTGGGCCTGAGAGGCTATTGAGTAGTGCAGCTCTCTCTCGAAGGATCAACCTGACATTATATGAGACAATGATCATTTCTGGTCCGCTCTATGGTGCGGAAGCGTGGACACTTTCAACAGCCGATGAAGAAACACTTTGTATTTTCGAGAGAAACGTTTTGCATTCATTCGTTGATCCCGTTGAAGTGGAGAAGCAGCCCACTAAGCATGCGAAATTGAGGGAAGCTGAAGAAAACGCAACTAGAAGTAGGGTGGCCATTCACGTATAACATTAGCTCAAATATCTTGAAGGACATATGAGCTATGGCAAAAAATTGGCCTTTTCCATGAAATACTACAAAACAAATCGGTATTCCAATGAAGACTATTTATTAAACATATCAGTGACTGTATACAAAAAATGTTGGTAGTGATCAATTTCAAAATGGTTGTTGTACAGCGGAGTATCTGAAAATGGAGACGTCATCGCAAACGTGTCCGATTTTTCAGGATCCACGGCCGGACAAACAGCTCCTATAATTTTCGTGTTATAATAAGCTAATTTTTTATTGATTTAACATTATAACTGCTATAGAAATATATAGCTTTTTCCAATTTATTATTTTTTGGCCAAATGGCGCACTGTAATCAGATAATTTTTAATAACAAATTAATGCAATGCAAGGTACTTCTCAAGGAGGACACGTGTCAACCTTGAACCACAACTCACTAATATATTCCAGCGAGGTCAAATATCTTGGAGTAATCCTGGATAAACAACTCAACAGGAACTCACATATTAAGTCTGCCATAAAGCGTGCTACCAGAGCACTCAGGGCGAGACGTCTACTGGCAGGACTTGGAGTCTTTCTCCCAAAATTATTCTTTGCTTCTACACAATCATGGCGAGACCCATTATCACGTACGCGGCCAGCGTCTTGTGGCCCAAAACACTCCAATTAAGGAGGGCAATTAAGTTGCAATATTTTACTCCATATTGCTTGTCTTGGAATAACCGGTGCCAGCTCTTGAAGCTGAAGTCGGGCAAACTCCCTTATCAATCTTCGTTAGGAAATATGCCATCAAACCGCAGTTTGAGTATAATTATAAACCAGGCAACTTATCAGGTCACCTCGGCATACTCAACTCAATCCCCAATACATGTTTTGTACAATGCCGGATATTATGGCCAGGCAACATTGTTCGGAAGGCTTTTCGAAGTTAAAATATTGGACCGCGCAAGTTGATCCAATGATGTACCAGCACAAGACCCAAGAAGTCTGGTATGGTACACAGACAGATCAAAGATGGATCCGGAGTGGAAGCAGGAGTCTTTGGACCCAACATGGGGTCGAATCCTACAGTGTTTCAAGCGGAAATCCAAGCCATCGACATCTGCGCCAGACAAAGCCACAAAGGCGCTAATATACTGATGTTTTCAGATAGTCAAGCAGCACTAAAGGCTAAAGGCTGGTCTTATTGGGTAGACTCTCGTCTTTATCCGATTTAGTTCTACTGATATTGGGCCATTACAACCGAGTAGTCTTGCAGGTGCTTATAGTATTCCACCTCTTGCTCGCGAGTTCTAGAATTTAATCAGCCAGGTTGAATCCATTTGATTGACTGGGATGGGTCGATTCCGGCCCCCTTCCAGGACATCTGTGTATGTTTAACAATTTAAAGAAAATGACCGCACCTGTACTTGTTTGCATCTTTGATCCACCAGTATGCCCATGGGTTCTCTTGTGGTCCACACCTCCCTTGTCGGGAAATAGCATCCGAAGGGTATGTCAAAGTCGAGGAAAGGGATTATGTAGCCACTTTCAGTTCAGTGTACCAACATGACCAATATGACTTGCGAGCCAGAATTTTGACTTAATGCTTCTAATGGCATTCTTTGCAGCGTTAGTTTGCATGTAGAGGTCGAGTGGAAGAAAATTTAGCAGTAGGCCTAACCCTTTAATTTGCTTGCTGAGTCCATCGTTGATCGCAACTTGCTTGGAATATGATTAGAAGTACCTTTTCTCTCCGCAACGTCTTGTCCGTCATAGTCTTGTACACCTTTGTCAAGGGTTCGATTTTCCCTTTCGAAAGGCTTGTCTACTGGTCGGTTGGCTTTTTCGGTCCACTGATACGATAAGGCTTATCTTCGCCAATATCTTACATATGAGCTTGAGCATCTGCCCACCGAAATCGTCTGCAGCAGCTTTAAATAAGTTAATAGATTCCGTCCGAATCAGAGGCTTCGTTAGACTTCGCTCCCAAGGCCTCGATTGAAAGCAGTATTTTTCCAAATTCTCAGTATCGACTGCTCGTCCACAATGGATAAGCCACGGGACATCATTTCTGTCGTAGCACCTCTCCATCTTCACTACATCGCGTTACCCATTTCCTTTTTCTTTCATTTCCTCCTGAGAAGTCGTGTCTCGTCCCTTCTTTTCTTTTCGTAGAAGTCCAATAAAAGATTTCCAAGTTCGCAGACCAGCTTATATGCTTCACTCTTGGTTGCATAAGTCGTTGTAAAATCAGGGATTTTTTCTGCCTTGTGTCGTAGGTTTAACAAGACGGTACGTAGTTGGACGCTTCCTCAATTCCAATTAGACGTTATCGTATGTTCAATGTGAAACCTGACCAGTTGGCCAGGTAACGCCTGTCATTGTCTTGCAGGCAATGAAGATCATGTCTGCATAATATTCACTTATCCGATCAGTCATGGCCTTGCAAGTGGTTTCATAAAACTCAAGAAAGGAGAAAATGAGAAAATTCGCCTATGATGGGTACCAGGACATAAAGACATTCCAGGAAACTGTGCATGACAAGGCAGCCACAAGTGAGGACTACATCATCAAGCATGAAGCACAAAAGTATAAAGGCCACCCGAACAAATAACCGAAGATGCATGGGTGTAGGGTTCCTTTCCATAGAACACCCCCTGACCGAATGAAAACCGGAACTAGGATCTGAAAGCATTCCTGATTGACTTCCCTCCATCGTCCCCTCAAGGTAAGCGATCAATGTCCCAGGAGGGAAGAAATATGCAAAACTGTTCCATTGAAATGTCCTTAACTGGGAACGATGATTCCGAAACAGACTTTAAGCCATTTCCTCCATCACAAAACCATTACGCCTAATGGGTTCCACAACAAATTCCCCTTTCGCCACACGTTGTGTAACTGAAACTCGATGTGGGCTGCGTGCGGTGATGGGGGCAGGCAGGGAGACAAAGGAAAATAAAATACAAAACTTTTAAAACTTTCACCAGAGGCGTCTTCGGCTTCCAGCCCATGCATGGTCACCAGTTCGATGTGAGCAACGCGACACAATGGATGGCTCTTATTGAAAACTTTCCCAGCGCCGTACTCGCACAGTGGATCCTTGCTTGCGTAGCATGTCGTGCTGTTATTCATTACACCGACTAAGCTCGGCTCCCCGAAGGAGATTTGAAAAAAGAAAAAAAAATAAACCACTTTTTGTGAACTGTAATGGAGACACCCATATCTGGTGCATCTCGATGCTCCACTTCGAATGGACGGCGGTTTTGTTTTGTTTCTAACCACAGCTCGAAGACGCGTGTAAACTTGTGTGGCAACTATATCATTGAAACAAATCGAATATGCTGCCATGAACTTTTTCTTCCCCCCCTACCCCCCCCCCCCCCCCAACAGGTTCGCGTCAGCTGGAGAATAACTTTTATCCCATTCACCGCCCCAAAATTCGGAGACGCTATGACCAAGTGTACGTTTCTGGTCACAGATGGAGCAGCCACAGCACTCCAATAGATACGTTCACACCCCGATGGATGTGGGATGGACCCGGCATCTAGCATCCAATGCAGCACAAGTACCCCGACCCCGAAGGAAGCATGCACGTTACAAACGTGATGCCAAACAGTTTGAATGTGGAATTGCTAAACTTATGTGTTGCGTCCAACTGCGTCCCATCGCCATCTCGCCCGGCTTCGGTCGAGTGCCAGCAAAGAACAAGAAACTTTTGTGCAGGAGAGAGTTGACTTCTTCTTCTTTCCTTTTTTCGTCCTGTTGCCAGGCGTCGATGACCACCGAAAATCCTTGGTTTAATTTAAACGTTTTCTCTGCTGGAAATCTTCATAATCCTTCAGCAACAATCAGAGCAACTATCTTTCGGTTGCCAGACGCTTCACATGGTCGGCGGAGGGGTTGAGAGATTGAGAAAAACGCTTGGAACCGATGCGCTGCACTGGACATTGTGGCCAATCCCACAGCTCAGCTACTCGTATCTACGCAGTTGGACTTCACCATCAGCCACTGGTATAATAATCAATTCAGTCACGTTTCTCAAGTCTTTTCATATCCGGAATTAAATGCGGTCCTTGATAATATTAACATTTACTCCTTTGCGGTTTGTTCGGGGTGATGGGGGTGATGGGTGGTCTTGGGTTGTATCACATGTTGCCATAGTTAAATGAACTGAATCCTCGCATTTCCCACATCCGCATCCCCGCACCCACACCAGCCACACATGTGCGGATGGCATGTCATCGCTGGGCGAGATCACACACAGTCTCCCTAACGAAGTTATGAAATTTTCAACAAAAATATCCTGTTAGCCAAATGTCATTTATTATTAAGAGAATGAAAGCTTGTGCAGAAGGTACTCGCACACACCCACTCACACATGCACACCCTTGAAAAAGGGTAATTGAGACAAGGATTATAATGTATCCTTCGGCTTGGACTGGACAGTGTGCGGTTTGGATGGGTGGAAAACTCATTCCGTTTAGGAGCGTGGTTTCTTTGTGAAGATGGTGCCCACTCTACTGTTGGCGAGTGGGAGGGTGTGACCAGACCAGAAGTGGTAACTGTACAACCGGGGAGCCTCTGCAAAGTATGAAATAAGAAAATCTATTTTGGCTGTGGTTTTGGAATAATCCCATTCGGATACATATAGGTACAAATATCTTTTGAAATTGGTTCGGACGTTGGGTCGGCGGCGGGGACATGGTTGCGCGGGAATGAAAAAACACATACGGTCCAAGGGAAAATCAATGGCCGCAATGGGTGACTGAACAGTGGTTAGGCTGAAGTAAGGACACGCGCATTTGTACATTGTGCTGCTTTCAAGTAAGATTCTGACGCTAATGGGCATTGCCGTCATCGTAAAAGAAGGAGGGAGTCTATAATAGGGCGGGAGACTATTTCCCAGCCAAGAGGGAAGCTAGTCAAGATTTTCTAAAGAGAAGTGAAGGAAAGAATGGGTATCATTGAAACTGTCCTTTCGAATAGGCGCAATTGCGGTCGGAGATCTTGTAGAACTCAGTTAACTAACGTCGAGGCTGACGGGCTGGCGGATGCAGGGGCTTGAAAATGTACTAGAGCTTCGGCCATTGCTTCGAATAGTTTCTTGTGTTGAATGCTGTCATCTGAGCCTGCGGCTTTGTTGGTTTTAAGCTTTCATTGACTAGAGTTGGAGTTTCTTGGTTCACATTCAATATCACGACACCATTTCTCTTATGATATTAACAGTCCTTAGAAAGTTTAACTAGAAAGTGGGTAAGTAAGCTGAGGTGGCATGCAATATGCATTTTATATCTGATTTTGAGAACGTGAAACAGAGTCACTGAAATCGTTAAAAAGAGAGCTTCTACAAATTTGGATCTAATCTACGCAAATGCCGGGCGGAATCAGAAAATCCGTGGAATACAGTCTGCCACCTCTTCTCCTATGCAGCTTCTCTATAGCATAGACATTGACCACATATCTAATGTTCAGTGGTAACAAATTATTGGAGTGTCTGATGTGCAGTCTGCACCAGATCATCTGAGAGGTCTGGCACGTGGGGGCTTCCAACCACTAAGCATTATGTCGCTGCCCTGGGTATAAGTGGCGAGGGACATTCCTATAGAGATTAAATCGAGGGAGAGGAGGACAAGATGGTATGTAGATGGAATGTGATACCTAAGCACGTACATTCGCCTGGCATGTCTCATGCGAAAATATATAATGGCAATATCTCCTCCAGAGACGATCGATTGCTATTAATTTAAAATTGAGAGAAACTTATGCAAATGGCTACTTGACTGTCTGTGAAAATGTCATCTCAATCACAATCGGACATTACGCTTGATCTATGCTATGACATGGCCTACCAAGTCGCAACAATCTCCTCCAGTAATACGTACAGTGTTCATTGAGGCCTTTACGGAGACACCTAAACCAGAATTGTATTTTCCAACAATCAGCGCAAAGACGCACGCATTTCTCAAACTTCTAATTTCTGTCCCAGAAAATCCTATAAGGGATTCAGAAAGGTAAATTCGAGAAGTTGTAAAAACATTTTGACTAGGTAGGGAATAACAAGGTTCGAATCCCAGTACGACCAAAAATAAGGCCCACCTCTTTCGAGTCACTGATAATACTCAAAGAGTATAAATGTCTAGAAAAAGCTTCTCAAACATGGCCCTTCGGAGTCGGCCTAAAACTGTAGGTCCCTTCCACTCGTGAGAGAACAATAGCACGCACAACCCGAGTGGATGCTGAGAAGCTAAGCCCTGGCCCTCTACGGCGCCAACCATATTATTATATAACTTTATATATTAATAAAGAATCAGACCAAAAATTGGAGTTATGCTCAGGCCATCTTGTGAAAGCCCTTAGCATACCATGGACTGTAGTACCACACATTTTATACTAACATTCAAAAGTAGTGTTTGAATGCTTATGGCGCTCTAGCTTCTGAATGGCTGCTCGAATTTGAAAGAAACTCTATAGATAAATCAGAGTAGATGGCCAAAACCGCAATCGGTGACTAAATTAAGTCTGAAATGAATTTAAAAATATACTGTGACTTATGAGCCATATTTCAATGATATAGGAGTGCAGTGCGTTAGTTGTCAACTAGACAGAACTAGAACTAGACAGTCGTATCCCTTTAAAAAAGCTTTTATTGTGTGAAATTTCTTTAAAATATGAACTACATACATTTGAGGCTGTTTGAGAAAGCGTAACTGACTGCAAAGTGGGACTCACACACGGTCACTCATTAGATCAGTGGGTGGCGGGGAGAGCTATTATTTGCTAATGTTGGGTTCCGGCATGTATTCCTTTCGATGTGAATTGACTTTTCGTAGAAATAAGCTTTTACTTAGAATCCTTTCTTTGCTCAGTGCACATGTTTAAATTTTTCCTGAGCAGTGTTCTCATGTTTATGCCCAAATATAGGCAGATATGCCTGCATCTTGCCCAAGCGACTGTAAAATATGCAGTTTTCTTTTCTTCTTTTCTTTCTTTCGTGGAGCTTGAAAGTTGGGAACTAAGAAAATACCGAGATTCATCACCTGTATAAACGCGATTCATGATTAAATAGAAGCTGGCCGCAGCCCGCAAAGCAAATGCCATCCGGAAGGTGTCATCCTTGTCAGCGAAACTGTAACAACCTTTGGCGAATTAATTTACCTAATACTGTAATATTTCTCCCCCAAATAGAATGACTCCAATGACGGCCAAATACTATAAGTTTCCCTTCGCAAAAGCAAAAAAAAAAAAAAAACAAAATAAATAAAAAGCCAGTGTACCCAAAAAGAAGGCTTTTAGTTAGAACACTGAACTGAGAAGGGACAGCGCCCTACACACGAACCCCGGCGCATAGAGGGAACGACACACATTTGAAAATTTGCGAATTTGGCACGTCCTCCTCGAGGGACGATGGGAAAGGATGAAGTAGTGGCATTATGAACACAGATTTTAAGAAAATTTATTGCGAGATTTATTCTTGCTCGTGTTTTTTTTTTTCTCTCCTAGTTTTATATGTCCTCTCGTCTGCGGTGGGGGTGGGGGGGCCGCCGGTGCCGGATGGCTGAGTGGGGTTGGCTATCGGTTCGGCTGCGGCTGCTGTAAGATTATCCCTTTGCGACACTAGACAAATTGCCAAACAAAAAGTTGAGTAAATCATAATTATGAACGTGATTATTTTGTAAGTATAAGGTAAGGCTTTGTGGGCATAATGGTATCCAAGATAATGGCGGTGAAACGATGTCGCTGCGGCGGCGGCGGCGGTGGCGATGGCTGTGTTTGGGGGTCCTTAAGGGATGTGTACATGTGCTGATGCCAGTTGGAGGAGCCAAGTTATGTTGTAACAAAAGAGGATTAAGTGGTTGAGGACTTGGCTTCTAAACGGGGACGCAAAATGATGGAATAGAAAGAATGCTCTTGCATTGGGACTGAATTATGGGAAATTGTCATTTTGTTCGAGAGTATATTCTGGTAAATGTGTAATTGTTGATGGCAAACCTGTGTAAAAGGATATCAGTGGACAACTAGGAATCTACTGTCCAGAAAGAAGGCTTTTCAGAGGCACACAACAAGGGGGAGTCCTATCTCTTCTTCTCTTCACAATAGTAGTTAAGGATATAGTCAAGAGATTAAGCTTGATCGGGTGCAGATCCATAGCCTACGCGGTTGATATCGCAGATAGCCAGACTGAAGCTCCAAGACGCGCTGTAGGCCTACAAAAAACCTATAACTTTAAAGAAGGTAACATAACGTGGCTCCTAGAGATTCTGAGAAAGACTTCAACAAAAAAATTCAAAATTATTACACCTGAAAGAGTAGAATGGTCGAAAAGCCGTAATCGGATTAATGACGATACGCAAAAATGGAACACAGTCGAAGTCAAAAAATAACCCGGATGTAACTTCCACATGCCTCTCCCCAGAGAATCCACAATATTGCAAGCTGAACTCTTCGCCCTAAATGAAGAAGCACATTACACCAATAATAGAAATCTTAACTCAAAAATATCGATACTGTCAGATACCCGAGTAGTACTCAAACCCCTAAACATCTTCACAATCAACTCCAGGGCTGTCTGGGCATGTCAGAGAAAAACATGTTAAGAGTGACATGGCTCCCAGGACATGAAAACCACGGGGGCAATGAAAAGGCAGACGTCCAAACAAAAAGGGACCCAGAACACCTTTAATTGGGCATGGTAGGTGGGTAATTGGGTGCCCATCGGCCTTTTTCGTTCGTTTTCGGTCTATTGTTTGGGATATTTTACCACTGAATGGACCTACTTTAGTCCTAAGGTAGTTCAGTTCAGTTCGACATCGCTTAAGTTCTCTAGCTCCAGAGCTGCACTCCTTCCTTTTCATTGCTAGGGATCGACAGTCACAGAGTAAATATAGCATAGATCATTTTCTTCCTCATCTCAGACGCATTGCCGATGGCACAGTGCCCGGTAAGAACTTCTACTAGCTTTGCTTACATCCTTGCATTTAAGGCCTACTGGGCTCGCCCGTCGTCCATATTCGACGATTATGTATTTAAATACGTACTGTGATATTTTCTGGCAAAATATTTATTGGAAAAAAACAAAAATCGCCAGCACCTATTTACATATAGATCTATGATGTTGACCTCTTTTTACTCAGCGTCGGTCATATGGCCCTCGACGTTGCTCCAATACTCAGGCTAAGCCATCAGGCTCTGGCTCTGTCCACAGGTGCATCGTTTAGTCTTTTCGGATGAAGCTGATCGGCGTATAAGAAGTATACGCGATAACTGGAGATTCTCCCACTCCCACTAAACTCAGCGAGGCGGACCGCCTTTTCGTTTCTTTGAATTCCAGTATACCCCGGTACCCAGCGGAGGGTCACTAGGTTCATCACTGTTATCCCACTAATTCCCTGTCTGCACAGTCTAAGCAGCTTCGATGTAAAAATGTCTGACGCTTGGCTATCCGATAAAAGGGTGATCGATTGGCCGTTTACGGTGTGATCCCTCAACGCCAGTCTGTCTCATGTATTGCAACCACTTCGGCTTGTAGGACGCTGCTGTCATCACTGTGGCAGTGACAGAGATGTTTCCAAGAGGTCATGCCTGTACCCGCGAACGTCAGTGTATGAGGCGATCCTCTCTTCTTCTATTACCAATTGTTCCTGCCATTAAATCCGGTCCGGAAGCGCTGATTGAAGCTCTTCTCTGAGGCTAGGGTTGGCTGTAGACTGCCTGTTTACCCTATATTTTATGTTGCTGTCCAACTCTTTAGTATGGCAGCAAGACCGCAAGGTTTTTCCCTATAAAAACCTAATCCTCTGAGCTCTAGAGCCGATGACGCTGAACTGTTGCTGCAGAATAGGCCGAGAGGAGATAGGAACTTAGGTAGGTAGGTAGAAGGGACTGGGAAAAATTCCCTCGGGGAGTTGCCTCACTTAGATCTTTAAGGTCCGTTGTGCTGTCACTATTCGGCTTTTCCCGCCAATTCGTGGAGCTGCTAGACTCGTTTGTACTTTCCCTCTTTTATGGTATGTGTTTTGATCCTATAACCAGTTGGTGGTTTTTATGAACTTGAGGATGTCCTTTATGTTGATGTTAGCTAGATATTCAACGCTATCGAGGAAATAGCTGCCCATAAGTTTTCTTCTTGTCTCTCCAAGGGACAGGCAGGTGCCGAGGTAATGCAGAACAGTTTCCTCATCCTCCTCATCCATGCAGCTCCAAGCCTTCTGGCTTTATTGAGGCAGTGGCCAATTATTACGTCTGTAATTTTACTAATGTTCCTCCTGTCCATATTTTTATGTAAGTTTTAGTTTTTGATGAATCTAGTGTAGGACACATCGTTTTCGATGAACTACGAGAGGCGTTCAATATTTTCTCGGTATCGGGGTGAAGCTGTGGCTCCTGTTCACACGGCACGAGTTTCCAAGGCTGCTGCGCGAGATTGTGGTTTCGAAGAAATCCAACACCCCCCCTTTAATACAGACCTTGCCCCTAGTGATTATTTCATGTTTCCGGATTTGAAAAAAATGTCTTCAATAAATGGCAAGTCGGCAATAAATGGATATTTTGCAGAAAAAGAAAAGCTTATCTCAAGATGTAACAAATGCATTGATGTTAGGGAGGATTATATTGAAAAATAAAAACAGTTTAAATTGAATTCGCATTTTCCTTCATATCGATACCGAGAATATATTGAACGCCCCTCGTACAAGTGTAAAATTCCGCCCATCTACTATTGGTTTTAATTTTGGCGTCTGTCAGTAGCATTGAATTTAACGCTTTTATTGAGGGGATGAGGTGTCTGCTGATCGTTCCAGTGGTAGACTCAACCCCCTTCTTGCTAATTCGTCGGCTCTTTTGTTGCCCGCAGTACCCATGTGCCCAGGGACAGGGTAAGGTTGTATGTGTCCGCTATCTTCCTTAGAGATAGGCGGCAGAGCTTTAGATGGTATTTCCAGAGCCCTTATGGCCGCCTGACTATCTATGTAAATATCAATAGTAATCTTCTGTCAATCGGGGTCATTGATTGCCGGAGGGCTGCCTCTTGAATAGCTGCTACTTCTGCTTGCACTGTATTGATTCGGGAGTCTTATGGCTACTGATAGCTCCAGATATACCAGAGCCTGTGCCTTCCTTCGACTTGGAGCCGTGGAGTTACACCCTTTTTTTTCATCCCAGTTTATTCTCGAGGGGATTACTGTTTTGTGCTTAATTTCGAAGTCATCAAAGGGTGTTATGTAATTAGATTGGTTAGGAATGTTTGAATGATGAAGTAGCTCCGTATGTCCTTTGATGTGGGCTTTTTCCCAATGCTTACATTCCCTCAGTCTTAATGCGGCATGCGTGGCAATAAGCTTTCCGTAAATGTCAATGGGTTGGAGATTGAGTAATATTTCGAGGGCCACCGTGGTGTTGATCTGAGTGCACCTGTGCTGCAGATGCAAACCGATCTTTGTGTTCTGCTTATTCTGGTAGGTAGATGGGGACTCACACACTTAGAAAAATTCATGAGGGTTGATTTTAGGAGAACCAAGGAGACCTTAAATCTGAACAAGCTAAGGATTCTTAATGGCGCACTACCTGGTCACTGTTCACGCAACTCCCGTCTGTAGAACAAATGCGGAGCTGTGTCTGTATACACTGTGAACAATCCAAGGAAACCATGGAATACCTACTCATGGAGTGTCCGAATTTAATATCAAGCAGATACAAAATAACCACCAGAATTACCTTAACAGGAACCGGCAATCAGGACATTCCATCTAGAGGGATTCTCAAAACTCTCAAGGAACCTCTATATCGCAGTGCTATGTGATTGCCATAGTCACTCCTCATTTTATTCAATTCAATTCATCAAGCTAAAGTCGTACGCTCTTTTTGGTACACCTCAAGTACTCTTGCGTAATATACGACTTTCAAATCCACAGGACTTCGGTATGAAATCATCCGGCTCACAGTGCTTTGAGGGAAAAAGACATGAAGAAGGCATTTAGAAAGGATTACATCCTACTTGACCACACAAGGAGTAGCCCGCCCAAGCATGTGTTCCAGCAGCCATCAATAGTGAGATTAAAAGTTTATCCCCCCTCAAAGGATGTGCTCTCTTCCAAATCCTTAAAGCACAACGGCATTAAACTATTCCACTTCCCTTCTATAATACCTTGCATACTGAGTCCCGTTGATTGACTTTATGAATGAATGGACTGAAGATGCAATTATGCTCCTGTTCATCTCTCCGACTGTTTATCTTTGCCTTGAATATCCTCCGCAAAGGGTTTCCTACCCAGCCATTAATGAATCCCGCTCATCCTTCTTTGAGCGATAATTAAACGACCAGGCGATGTGGGATAACTGTCGATGCTGTACCATTCGGCCAGTGCTACCTACCGTCCAGACCCTTAACCTCAAAAAAAAGTGAACAAAAGAAAAAAAAAACGGGATGAAAATTAAAGGAAAACTTTCGCTGTGAACGTGGCACAGGAGCAAGCCGGGCTAAGAGCAAAATAGCAAAAAGGAACAAGAACTACTCTTCTCCGCACATAAATCTGAAGTAATTATGCATTCTCCCATGATAACCTCAGTGCCAAGGGATACCGCTCCAGCTCAAACCACTCAGCCCAGCCGTCCTGTTTTTTTGTCCTCCTTTTTTTTTGCAGGATACAATGAGCCAAAACTGAAAACACCACGCGGCGCAAAGGTGAGAATTCACTTAGCCCGGTAAACATAGACATGTGCACAGGGCATAGGACGGCTCTATCCATCGTCCCCGTAGCGTGGACGTCACTGTAATTCATATCCACCGTGGGGAGATTACTGAAATGAATGAAGGCTTCTTCTTCACACGCACACACACAAAGCCAGACACAGAGAAAGTCCAGACAGCGAGGCAAAAATGGATGAAATTGCATAAAAGTCTCGCGTTTTTATGTGCAATTCATAGAACCCCAGGAGCTCATCATCATCATCAACACCGCCGTGGCAGTGCCTCGACTCCCGCCCTGAATGGCGTAAGTGTACATGAGGCCGCACCCGGTGAAAGGAAAGCGCGCGCGTAATGGAGGTGATGAGGTCTTGGATCGCGCTATGAATATCCTTAATTTTAGTTAGAAAGATTCAAAGTGGACGTAAAATAATTCCGCTGGCTAGGAACTCCTTTCAGGCCATCCTCTGTGGGCGCCCCCCACTTATCGGGGTGGCCCTGGCGCGCATCGTGGCACTCGTGTTCGGCCAGGACAACTCCATTCTTCACCTGGCAGTTGAATAAATGAACTTTGACTGAGGGATAATAACAGCAATTTATTTTGCATAATTGTTTAATATTAGAGGACACACCGTAGCTGCGTGAGTGGGCGGCGACGTGATGACGGGCTTGTGTTGAGGTTATTATATGGTTCAAGTGCGGTTTGGTGGCGAGGAATAGGTCGTGAATCTACCTTGGTCAAGTCCTTGTCCCCGGTATACGCAGGAGCACTTCCTTCGCCTAGTCCTCCGGCTGACTCTTCGCTTGCGAATGAAGGCGGATTCTGCCTGACCCTCCCGAAGCCTTGGTATTAAACTGAAAAAAAACAGAAGGCTAGTGCGTCAGCTAAACAAAGAATAACCATCGAATCAATAAATTAAATAATCAAATAATGAATGGGAAATTAATTTGCGAAATGTTACGTATACGCCCCCGGGATGCAGCTCAATCACGGTGCAAAAGTTTATTTTTCATGAAAAAGCCAGCCACTAAAAGTGTAAACAGAAATTGATGACTAATTAAAACAAAACCATTGGAAAACACAACCCAGAAATAGTCCTGGTAAATGTAGCGGTTATTAAGCATGTATTTAGCGGTAATTTCGAGGGCGGTTACATTTTGTTTAAATGCCAGTAAAATAGATTTTTTTCTTTTTCATGAATAATTCATGCGGACATATGAATAAAGTCAACTATCGCATATGTTCGCAACGAATACCGAAGAGCATTAACAGCTTTTTAAAAGAAGGATGAGCATTGGTAAGGTCTGCTTGGACCGTTGTGGCAACTCAAAGATGGAGTAGTAAAGTTGAAAACGCCACATCATGGCACTGGGCCACACTTTTGGTGAGTGCAAATACTGGGTGGGAGCAACGGCTGGGGGTGGGTGGAACTGTTGGGCGGGGCAACTTCTGTTTGGGAGCATGGCCTTGGTTGAGCAACTGCTGAGTGGGAACATGATTAGTTAGTTTAGGTAGTTATGCCGGAGTATGCCCATTGTGATACCACGCGGATTAACTTCTCCTAACATGGATTGCGCTTAAAACGAAGCGATTTAGCTGGCCTATGCCGCTGTTTAGCTTGGGTAGTTGAGACTATAGAATTAGTAGGCCTCCAGGTGTAAGTACCTACCACTTGCCAGAGCGCTGTACAAGAAGAGTAGGTGATTTGTGGTTGCTACCTCCTCTTTATCCATGCGGCTTCTGCAGAAATCTTTAACTGGGACACCCATCATGTGAGCATAAATGACAATTACGCACTGCCTGTCTGAGAGTCTTTAGCGACCGTCTGCTGAGTCTGAGGTTTCTGAGTGACCGTTTTAGGTTAAGTGATGGCCGTATATCCTGTGTATTGGTGGTACGTTCTAGCCATTTCTGATTGGTAAATTTGATCTTATGTATCTTCAGGAGATGGCTTTAGCAATCGGCATGGAAGGTAGCACTCCTCCTTTTAGGAGGGTTCAGACGGACAAGCATACCGAACAGATCTGAGCGGATGGATATAAGGCAGACCGATGTAGTTAGCATTCTATGTATATATATTGGATCATATCGGCAGACTTCATTTCTCTAATGGAATTTCAATGATGGTGAACGTGCGCGTAGGAGCGATTTTAGAAAACGAAGAAATCAAAGATCGTTCACACGATCAGACATATTCGATCGTGTGAACGATCTTTGATTTCTTCGTTTTCTAAAATCTTGGCTATTACATGCGCTCCTACGCCCAACCACCAAAATATCAAAATTATTTGAAAATCATCCGACATGGCCTTCAACCGTCGTTTCTTGCGTTCACACGATCAAATCTGAGTCTGTCAAACCATGATTGTCCATGCCCCTATTATTTTTTTTTTTTCAAAATTTGAAGGTTTATTTAAGAAAAACATATACAATAGTATTATTCAAAGTATTACCCATCTGAAGCTATGACTTTTTTCAAATCTTTCTGGCAATTTGTGGATCCCATCCCAAAAGAACTGCGCCGGCTGCTCTGATGTGAACCGTATTTCAGTGAGGGCGTTCTTCATCGACCGGAACAAATGGTAGTCAGAAGGGGCAAGATCTGGGATAGCAAAGTGCGGCCGAGCGTTGTCATGATGGAAAATGATTGTCTCGTGTCTGGTGGCATATTCCGGGCATTTTTCGGCTACTGCTCTCTTCAAACGGATTAATTGTGTTCGGTAGCGTTGTCCATTGATGATTTCTCAAGGTTTTAACAGCTCATAGTACGGCACAACCTTCTGATCCCACCAAATACAGAGCATTGCCTTCGCACCATGGATATTCGGTTTCACATCTCCGCATAAACGCTTTTTCATGCACAAAGTTCGACATATTTGAGTGAAAAATGTTATTGTTGTTTACGCTTCAATGAATGACATGTACTGAAATGACGTACAATGACAGTAGCTTTCCAACGCATGTTTCAATGGAATAATACAAGTTACGCCATCTCTAAGCAAACCGCACAAATTAAGTTATATACCCAATAGAAGAGGTTGTACCACATGTTTGCGGGTATGTCAAAATGTCCCAGCACCCACATGAGGTGGAATTACAGGATGTTCTTGAGTTGAACATGACATTATCCAGGGACTTAAATGCGGCCTGACTGTCCGAACAGATGATGACATCTCTTTTGCTTATAAAATTGTTCTTGGGCAAGGACATCATCATCATCATCATCATCATCATCTTCTGACCCGCATGATCTACTAAAGGGGTCGCGGGGGTAAGCCACGCACGAGAGATCTCCAGGCAACTCGATCCTCTGCCATTGACTCTAACTCATCAGGAGCTATGCCCAAGCGTGACCCGTCGAGTTTTTGGACTTGGTCCAACCACCTCGTCCTGGGTCTGCCAAGCGGTCGCCTACCTGATGGAATCGCATTCAAGGCACGCCTCGGAAGTCGTGATGATGGGGACATTCGTGCCACGTGACCAAACCACCGTAGCATAGCCCTTTCCGTTCGAAGAAGCAGCTGCTCAATGTTGAGTTCCTCGCTCACTGCGGTGTTTCTCACCCTATCCCGGCGAGTAATTCCCACAACAGCACGAAGAAATCTTAGCAGCTTGCACTCGCGATTTTATTCTTTCGGTCATTACCCAAATTTCATGACCATAGGTGAGAGTTGGAATAAATACTGAGTTGACAACCGCTAACTTGGCTTTGACACCAAGCTCGGCCTTTCTGATTGCAGAACTACCAAGCTGTGTCAAAACTGCCCCAGCTTGAGCAATCCTACAGGAAAGCTCAGCATTACTCCTTCCATCACTCGTGAAAAAGACCCCGAGATACTTAAACTTCTCCACATGCTTTAATGGGACTCCACTAACATGCACAGTGCATTGAACAGGCGTTCTGGAAATGACCATAACCTCCGATTTGTCCACGTTAACCCTCATTCCAGCGTCAGCACATACGGCCACAAGCCTATTGAGTGCGCGCTGGAGTTCCGTCTGGGAGGATGTGAGGATAACCAAGTCATCTGCAAAAAGAAGATGACTTACCCTCAACTCTCTCAATGTGAAACATTCCTCACTTCGGCTGCGCTGCAACATCCAGTCCATATATACAATGAAAAGGAGAGGTGACAAGACACACCCTTGGCGAAGTCCAACGCCCGCGCAAGAACATTGCCTCTTTTTATCGTGATTCTGCATGAAAGGCGAGTTTGACTGAGTACGCTCCGCTAATTGAGTGCCTTGCAGTTAATAACTTTTTTTAGTGCTGTCCACCAAACTGAGACCCCATACAGAAGTGTCAGTCTGACAATCGAGGTGAAAATCCGGTAAGTGATGCGTGCTTAAAATGGCAGCAGAAGCCTTGCTAACTCTATTCTGTAGGTTTCCAGCTTAGCTTATTGTCAATCGTGAGACCCAGAAACTTCGCAATGACGGTTAGTTGTAGAGTAGTGCCAAAACTGAGCGATTTTGTACCTTCTGGTGAAAAGTACAAGATCCGTTTTTGTGGGTTAATGCCGAATTCACATGTTTATGTCCATGCTTCCATTCCAGACGAATTTACCAGATGCCGCTATGGGAATATTATTCGTATAGACAATGACCTTACATCGTGGCTCTTCCAGTATTAATAGCAGCTCATTTGCTGCTACGTTCCAAAGAAGGGTAACTTGAGCAGTTGCTTTTGGAGCTCCTTATTTGCCAGTGTACCTTGATGACTGTCAAGTAAGCAAATGGAGTACAGGATATAACCAGATGCAAGCAGAGTTAATTGTGCGGTCATTCCATGGAGCTATTGCAACACTTTGCGTGTTGCTGGAAGAAGAAGGAAGCACTTCGGTGTTTATGACTTCATGATGCAATTACACAAAGTGTGCTCTGAATTTGGATTTGATTTGGATGATTTGATGATGTGTTGCCTTATTCATCATGCGGATTAGTTCATGGGGTTTCTTCAAAGCTGACGCAGACTCAAGTGCAGCTGCACCACATGCGGCAAATGCATGTGCTCATGCCGGATGAACATCAATTAACTTGGATTCGGGGTAATCTGTGTGTGTGTGGAGTATTTTTGAAGCAGAAATCCAGCAGCAAGGACTGGGGTTCTTGCATCAGGTAATTGCCAACCAATTTTGAGAAGACCTTCTGTGCATGATGGCCGAAAGTGAATTTGGTCAAATCAGTGGGCAGTCCACGATCGAAGCTCCAGTAATTCACTGACCATATGGCAACTGTGTCCACACCACAGGCAAACCCATTTGCCGGGCCTCCTTAAAGGCCCACGCAATGTCATAAGCTGTCGTAAAACTCCCGAAAAAGACACTAAAACTGATTTGGTATGTGAGTAATTTAATTTAAACTTTACCCGGCTTACCTTACGAAAGGGGGTCTCCACTCTCCTGGACCATCATTCCCGACGCCAGATAAACAATAACTCGTGCCCGAACTTTCCACATTCCTTCCGTTTTATTATGCTTTTTAGATATGATTAAAAAGTAACTTTTATTGGTGTTGTTGGGTTTTTATGTCCTCTTGGACGTCACATAACCGGTGGTCCGGTCCATGCTCGGACGCTGGACGATAAGCCATAAAAGCTCGATATTAACAACAAACTGAAATCGTTCTTTATGGCCGCTTCAAGGGTAAACTTGTAGGCCCCCGTCCGGCTCCGGGCACAACTCCCTCGTCTCACTTTGTGTGTTCTGCGGAAAATTGAGATGGACACCGTGGTGTTAATGGGTCCGGCTATGGCAACTGCGGTACGTAGTTGTAATGACGGAAGAGTTCCAAAAGAAAAATTGCCGGGAAACGTAGTTTTTTGTCATTCCAAAGAGATGCTGTTTGTGTAGCGATGGGCGTGTGTGCTTTCCCGAGTGAATGCTGCTTTTATTACAACCACCACCGTGTCATCAGCAACGAGGGACCAACACGGCGCTACCGTTTTCATTACATGACCAAATCAATAGTGATTCTCGCAACGTATTCCCCCTCCGTCTCACTTGGGTTCGGCTAGCTCAGAAGACGCATATTCTGTGCTCAGTCTGACGCGCCGAAAACCGACAGCAGAAGGGGGAGAGGCCCTGGATGAGCTTCCTTTGGCATGGCTATATTAAATTTACGATCGGAAATGGATTACCACAGAGATTTTCTAGATTCAGATTTATTGCTGAGCTTTACTTTTAATTTGGATTTGATTTCAGTGCGACGACGACGGTCGGGTTGGCCATGTGTGCGGTCTCGTTTAGCTGGAGCGAGGACATAAAACATTTGCGGCCGAATAGTGATTTCGTCGTTAGTCGTCGGAGGAACGGTGAACGGTGAACGGTGAAACCGTTAGTGGCGACAGAACGAAGGAGTGTGACGGAACTTAATTTTGACAAGTGGATGTTTGCTGTTCGTCGTGTCGCTACCATGCGATGGTGTAGGAGGATTTTACTTTTATTGACAGAAGGGTATTGACATAACAAGTGTGTGAACCAAATGGGATTGTCGGCGGCGATTGTCCCATGAGGGGTTTATCTGCGAAATCCTGGTTCAGCATTCAAAATCGTGATGGGACAGATGATGAGCTTGTGGTGGCGTCTTACAAGTGGTTCTGCTTGAAATACACATTGTGGTGCTTTGTGGATGCTTACCACCATTGTGCTTCGGTGATTGTGACAGTACTCTGAATTCTGAAATTATAGGAAAGCAGGGAGGGATAATAAGTGGATGAATGCCACTTGAGTATGTAGGGAAAGGGCCACAAGTAATCGATCGATAAGGGGTGAAAGAGGACGTTATACTTTTAATAATACTTAATAAATGTAGTTACCGAAAATATTAAATTGTTTTTTTTTTAAATCATTGAATTCGGGCATAACTTGCTCTTAAGGAGTCAATTTCCAAGCGCTTTCCGGTCAGAAGTAGTTGCCTTGTAAAGGGTGGTTAAATTTTTAGGGCCGATGTTGATTTTGAATAAAACACAAATTATTTAGGAAATTATTGCCATTTCTTTTTATTATGATAATATTGGTATGGTTCAATTATGTATGGAAAATATCGGCCAAATGGCCGCCGCGACCTCGTCGGCACACCTCCATCCGATGGTCCAAATTTTCGATGACGCTGAAGCATAATTGAGGTTCTATGCCGTTAATGTGCCGAATTATCTCATCCTTTAGCTCTTGAATTGATGCTGGCTTCGACGTACACATTTTCTTTCAAATAACCCCAAAGAAAAAAATCCAACGGTGTTAAATCACATGATCTTGGCGGCCAATTGACATCGCCACCACGTGAGATAACACGGCCATTGAATTTGTCGCGCAAAAGAGCCATTGTTTCGTTAGTTGTGTGGCAACTGGCACCGTCCTGTTGAAACCACATATCGTCCACATTCATATCTTCCAATTCGGGCCATAAAAGTTCGTTATCATTTCACGATAGCGAACACCATTCACAGTAACTGCCTGACCGGCCTCATTTTGGACTAAATACGACCCGATGATGGCGCCAGCCCATAAATCGCACCAAACAGTCACTCTTTGTGGGTGCATTGGTTTTTCGACAATCACTCTTGGATTATCATTCGCCCAAATGCGGCAATTCTGCTTATTGACGAATGCACTGAGGTGAAAATGTGCCTCATCACTGAAGATGATTTTCTTCGAAAATTGATCATCCACTGTTGCCATTTCTTGCCACCATTCTGACCATTGACGACGCTTGAAATGGTGAATAGGCTTCAGTTCTTGAGTCAATTGCACATTGTAAGCGTGTAAATGCAAGTATTTATGCATTATGTTCACCAACGACGAGCGTGAGAGGTGCAATTGTTGGGCACTACGACGAGTTGAGGTGGACGGCTCTTCAGCCACACTATCGCTAACAGCAGCAATATTTTCTTCAGTACGAGCTGTACGAGCATGCAGTGGTGTTTTCACATGTCCTACAGACCCGGTTTGCTCAATTTTTTGCACGATTTTTCCGATTGTACGCACATTTGGACGATTAAATTGACCGAAAAAATCACGAAGTGCACGATATGCATTTTGATTTGAACGCCCATTTTCATAATAAGCCTGAATAACGTTAACGCGTTGCTCGATTGTGTATCTTTCCATGGTTCAAATTGAATTAGTCTGAAATTGAGAAATGTCAAATGGAATGCAGAAAAAATCTTGACGTTTAGGTGTGGTTCACATTCAACATCGGCCCTTAAAATTTAACCACCCTTTAGAACATCGGAACTATCTACCACATTTAAAAGAGTGATCAATTTCGATTCATGTCTCAACCTGATTGAGATGTCGTGTCTCATTGTGCGACGTACCTGGAAATAGAGTTACTTCTGTGGCTTGAGATGTACTAAGCATGTGACCACTTTGCAGAAATATATCAATGACACTATTCAAACGAGATCGTTGGTCAGATCTCAGGCTCACCTCTTCACGACTTGTCTAGGCAGCACATAAGTTTCGATTAATAATAGACTTTGGTTCATTAAGTTATCACTTTCACTGCAGTTATAAAATAAAACTGAGCGCACATGAAAAAGAAAACAGGACAGACATAAGCAAAGTTTATTGCGCAACACTATCTTATAAGCAACCACAAGAAGCTTGTGGGTACATCCTACAATGACTTCTGCACAAGCGTTAGGGAGGAAGTGAACGGTATCTAGAGCTGCAGCTAGTAGGTACTACCTCGTGCAGCGGGGATGATGATTAAGAGGAAACAATTATCTCGGAACAGGAACAGGCGAACAGGAATTCTTAAACTTCCAATAACTCCAGAGCAGGAAGCGCTGTAGGGTCAACGAGAACACCAGGTTTTCAAATAGTGCCACAACAATGGACCACATTGGTCTACCTAGTGCTAGTGTTTTCTTCGCTTAGGAGTACTTGTATATATTCGGAGATCAGTAATTGAGACGGTGGCTGTTGACACTTTTTGCTTAAGACCATCGCTTTGCGGCGGCTTTAAGAACCGGGCACGAGCTCCCAGCAAGGGGTTTGTGGATAGAGGTTATACATTAGTTACAAAGGGACATCCTCAGTGAACAAAACAAGGATAACGAATTTCGGCTCATTAAACGGCCCCATAACAGATCTCTTGCGACGAAGTCTTTGACTGGCTCGAAGTTATAGCTACTCACTGTGACGCTCTGTCACAGACGTCAATGTTGTATGTCCATTCTTGAAGACAGCATGTACTCCCTGCGACCTTCATTCACCGTTAAATCCATTTAAGTCACTTCCGATTCAGCACCAGCAAACATAACATAGAATTTTTCGCGGGGAAAACAAACAAAAACAACCTTTGACTTCAAATAAAAAGAAATCGAATAGTGTTAAATCACACGATCTAGAAGGCTAATTCTGATCCGCTGGAGAAGAGAGTACACCACCAGGAAATGTCTCATGCATTTGGTGAATTGTTTCACGGTTGTATCACATGTGACACCGTCTTCTTGGAATCACTATTGGCCACATCAATATCATCAAATTTAGGCAGAAGAAACTGCAGTATGTTGGACGAATGTTGATGTTGGACTATAGTTGCAAGACTGAATGTCCGGCACTTGATCGGCAACAGCTGATCCTGAACCGATTACCAGCTACTCCAGTCTGGCACCTGCACAGAGCCGATCGAGGGGTGACAAAACGAGAAATCTTCTAACCTAGTGCTGAATTTTAGAAGAAAAACGTACTTTATTATATATAAGGATAAATCACAACCAGACGCCCTAAAAAAAAGCTCGTCTCAACGAGTCGCTCTCCCCAAATCCAAAAATGGTCACAAGTTTAGAAAACCGTGCAAAAACTGGCAAATTCCTTCAGTGCGACTAAAAGTTGCTAACGAGCACTAATTGCCCATAATCAGCTGAAGTACCACGAACTGAGAATGGGACTAAATGGATACAGAGGCTGCGGTGGCGAAGAGGAAAAAGAGAATATTCCTCATTACTTTTGCCATCTCTGTCAGTTAAGGCATAAAGGGTGGTCCAACCATAATGCACGATGTTAATTGTGAGTCACACCTTAACGTCAAGTTTTTTGCCCAGCTTAATTTGACATTTCTTTGTTTCAGTGTTTGACAAATTCAACCATGGAGAGGTACACAATTGAGCACCTCGTTAAGATTGTTGAAAATGGGCGTTCAAGTCAAAATGCATTTTGTGCACTTCGTGATTTTTTGGTCAGCATAATCGAGCAAACCGGGTCTGTAGGAAATGTTAAAATACATGAACATGCTCGCTTAGTTCGTTCTGCGGTTTCATCGGGCCGTCATCGGGCCGTACTTCTTCGAAAATGAGGTCGGCCAAGCAGTTACCGTGAATGATATTAGCTATCGTGATATGATAAGGGACTTATTGTGGTCAGAAATTGAGGATATAGATCTGGGCGATATGTGCTTCCAACAGGATGATGCCACTTGCCACACAGCCAACGAAACAGTGACGCTTTTGCGGGAGAAATTCAATGGCTGTGTTATCTCCCGTAGTGGCGATATTAATTGGCCACTACGATCATGTGATTTGACCCCGTTGGTCATCTTTCTTTGGGGATATTTAAAAGAAAAAGTGTTCGTAAATAAGCCAAGAACAACTGAGATAATTCGGCACATTACCGATATTGAACCACAATTATGTCTCAGAGTCATTGAAAATATGGACCATCAGATAGAGGTATGCCACCAAAGACCTAGCGAGCATTTGGCCGATATGTTTTTTCACACATAATTGTCATACATCCTTCCATCAGAATAAAATATATTAAGTTAATTCTCTGAAAACTTTTTCGTTTTACTTACAATTATCATCGTGCATAGAACACTGGCAGACAATTTGTTCCAACCAGGGTGATTAGCGACTTCAAATGATCTACTCTCCCTGAATTTTTGAATTAATCTCTTCACAGTTGCCGAAGTTAAAACACTATTCCGACCATTTTTTGTATGAAATTTGTTGAACTGTAACCATTTTTAAGAACCATAAACTGTTAGCTGTCAAATTGTCTTTTTTTTTAAGTTTTACTGCACTAACGACGGCAAATTCAAGTCTTGCGTTAATTTTAAGACACCCTTTAGAAGTGAATGGCCCATTTTATATTTGAGTTAGGTGAGTCTCCTGCAATGTATAATCTCCTACGCCAGCCAACAATGCCGCAGAAAGGATTGCAGTAAACTTTAAGTTCCCAACCACCGAATGAGTGCAGTGTTTGGCAGATACACTGCTGAGTGCATTCACATGCACTCCCCGAATTTTCGGTGACCCCTATGAACTTAATTTGCGGTAAGTCCCATCCTCTCTACAGCGTCCACAAGTATTGACCAAGACACCTTAGGTAAATTGTTTGGTTGCAGTACTCTGCTTTGTTCTGCCGAAACTAGGATTTATATGATTCTGTTTATTTGATTTTAATTATTATCGACCCACATCCGCACACCCCCCTTAGCACACACACACAGCTACCCAGTGGCATGCTTTTAAAACACACGAAGATGCACACACGCAGCTACCGGGCCGGTTGTGTGTCTAATCCAAAGTAAAAGTATCCTCTGCGTCGTCCCGCAACGGCAGACCACCAAATTAATTGGTTATCTATTTTACATATTAAATCGATCGAAATTACTTGTAAGCAATGTAAGCAATACCTGAAAGGACAATGAACAGGGCGGGCAGGGCGGTCGCTTCCGCTCCGCAAACAACACACACAAACACTCACCCAAGTTATTGAATTATAAGCGTTATCCTGTTTGCAAACACATAATACAATTATTTATTGTTATAGTTTTCGAACTCAATTTACATTTGTTTAATACACTTGAATGATAATTCAAAACGGGCGGAGGCACGTATTGGACGCACACCCGGCCAACGAGCATCGGCCATCGACAGGCAGTCACACATGCAAATAGCCATTTGATACCTTCTCCTCGCACCTTGCGCCTCGAGGACACACCACCTGGGTCGGCAGGATGCTCTGCTCCGAGATCCCTTTTCAATTGATTTAATGGGAGCGTTGAAATTTCGGGGCGTGTATCTCTTACGGAAATCATTAGAATCCTGTGACGCACACTCTGTGCAGGTGTGAGGGTGGTGACCCCTTTAGCCAGCACACACTTTCGCCCAAATGCAACCGGATTATTTAGATTTGATATGAAAATCCCATTGTTGTTTCAGACCTTCACTGCCCTTTCAATCAGTCGGACGTAAGTGAATGGCGATGGCCTGGGTTCATGAAATAATGATTAACAATTTTGCGATGGAAGTTTGTGAAGATGTTCCAAAATGTCAGTTTTGTGTGATCTGAGAAAATGAATTCATGTCATTTTGTAGATGACATGTGTGCTTTGAGTAATTAATACACACTTTTCATTGACAATTCACATATTGTACTTCGACACGGTCTGGGTCTGCGGGACTCATCTACAAGCTGAGTCAGATGCGATTTCCCTCCAACCTCATCAGAATAGTCTAAAGCTTTCTGCATTCTAGAAGATTCTACTTTTAAGTGGATGGCAGCTAATCAACTGAGCGGAGCACCAACGTGGGAGTTGCGCAAGGAGCTGAGACCAATGCTCTTCAACATCTGCACGGCAGATCAATCGCCTCCAACCAATACAGTGAACTGCTGTATATTCGCAGATGACTCACTGACTTGTGCCAGCTCGAAGTTACCACTGATCGCCAAGCGAAGGGTAGAAATCCAAACAGCAAGCAAATTTGGATAGTACACCAAATGGGGTATTCGTGTCAATGCTAGAAAATCGGTACTTATGTGTCTACCATCCCGAGGTGGATGCAGATGCAGATGCACACCACCAGCCCATCCCAAAAGGACCAGCATGGACACACCGATTTGAACAACCCGATATAAGTACTGGACATTGCAGGATATGAAAAATAAACACTTAGCTGATATTACAATACCAAATGCTGAATTAAACAATGTACATAAATTGGCCCCTATTATTGAGCCAACACCCCAAAACCTTAGTATTAGGCATAGATTTAATTTCAAAATCTAAAAAAAAATTCAATTCATTCATTTAGTACCAGCAAATTCGTCCATGAGGTTTGGGTTGGAACTCACTCGAAGTTGGAGCATTGGCATCCATGCGGTTGGTGTGATCGAGTGTAGTATATCTTTATATTGGTCGCCGACTTCGTAGACTTCGCCAGCACTTATTTTTTACTTAAGTTATCCAACGAAAGTAATCGCTTTGATTACATCATAGCTTCCTTTGTAAAGGGTGTTTGTTATAGAGGCAGAAAACTAAATTGCTGTCATTGTTCTCCGTTCTCTGTTGTTTTCAGTTTAGTTTGGCTTGACAATTCATAATGAACACTCATGCTGCGGCGGTTGTGATAATATCAGTCGATCAGGTATTAAGATCAAACATAAACAATTTATCCCTCAATTTCCATCCAGTTTCGATTCATTGTGTTCTTCCAGAGAATTTTTCTATCCAAGATAACACCTAGATATTTGGCTTCATTGGAAAAGCGGAATGTGACACCTTTTAGTACTAAAGGGTGATTTTTTAAAAGCTATAGGAAAGTTTTTCAAAAAAAAAAACATAAAATTCAGAAAAATTCATGAAATATTTATTTGAATTGATAGTTTATTTGTTTAAAGATTATTTCATGCAAATGTTGACCTTGACTGCGCCTCAAATGGTCCATCCGCTTAGTCCAATTTTGGCATACTCTTTCCAACATTTCGACCGGTATTTCACGAATAAATGCTTCAATGTTGTCATCCAATGCGTCAATTGAAGCGGGCTTGTCTGTATAGACATGAGCTTTAACATAGCCCCACAAAAAATAGTCTAAAGGCGTTACATCGCACGATCTAGGCGGCCAATTGACCGGTCCCGAACGTGAAATAAAATGTTCACCGAACTCGCCCCTCAATAAGTCCATTGTTGCGCGTGCTGTGTGGCATGTGGCACCGTCTTGTTGAAACCACACGGCATGCAAATCAAGGTCTTGCATTTTGGGCAAAAAAAAGTTGGATATCATCTCACGGTAGCGCTCACCATTCACAATTACGTTACGATTCGCATCATCTTTGAAGAAGTACGGTCCAATGATGCCACCAGCCCATAAACCGCACCAAACTGTGACTTTTTCTGGATGCATTGGTAGCTCTTGCAATGCTTCTGGCGGATATTCACTCCAAAATCGACAATTCTGCTTATTTACGTACCCATTGAGCCAAAAATGAGCTGACCATAAAATGGAAGAAGTGTGCTAGGCACGATCCGACAGACAGTACAGCTACATCATTCACATATGCCTGGACGTAGACATTAGAGCTATTACTGGCGTCAAGCACAGAGTAAATCAGCACGCAGCATAGCAGAGGAGACAGGACGCCACCCTGAGGGCAGACTCTGTTTACCCCCCACATTACACACTGGCCGCATCCGCAATTAAAGTTCTATTCGTTAGCATTGCTTTGATCCATAACACTAATGATTCCTCAACACAGTGTTCTCTGGCCTTCCGTCGATGGACTGCTTTGCAACTCTATCAAATTTACTGTTTTTCCAGTGATATTTTCTCCCCAGACCACAGACGTCTTAAAGGCCTACCAAAGGCAGAATTTCAGAACATACACACAATCTTATTATTCCCCGTTTAGAGACTGAATTCAGGCTCGTATACAGCAGGTGTCACCCACTGCAAGGTCGCGGTGGCCATGCAGGCATGAATGTTCGAACGGGCCTATTTCCGAGAAAGAATCGCATGATTGGACAGTAAAATGCACGTGCACATATGTCTTACAATAAAACCACAGTCTTACTCATTCTAATTGTATTCAACCCGCTAATTAACACATCTACTGCAACAAAACAAACACGCTGACATCCTTCACCAACATTTCTTCTCAGTTTCAGTTCATCAGCTGAAGTTGACACCCCGCCTCATTTAACATTCCAGCGTGCCATGACAATATACACGACCTCAATCCCCCTGGATCTCGTGGTAAGTTATTTGTCGGTGAATAGACGTATGTGTCCTTCTCCATATGCTTATGCATGATTTACCAAGTATTGTTGGTAAACTCTTCGTTTCAGACTTTAATGAAAGGTAATTCTTTCTAATGTTTTGTTGCGTGTTTACGTTGAGTTGAACACCCATTACTCTCAAGGTCATGTAACTAAGAGCACTTGCGTGCACCTCCAAATGACCAAGTCAAAAGCCTTACAAGTGTGGTATAGCTATTGAACTTGAATCGGTGACAGAAATAAGTTTTCTTGATGTGTAGAAAAAGTACACTTGTCAAATGAAGATGCCACGACTAAGTATCTGTTCACGCAATATCGATTTAGTACGTCGGGCTTTTTCAGCTTCTCAAAACTCATCCTAGTCAGCATAAGATTTTGCTCAGCTTGACTCGTGATAGAACAAAAGTATGCACGACAAGAATGGTTGCTTCACAAGCAATACCACAGTCGAAAGGACGCATTTTCAAAGAGACCAACAACAGAGGGTCCAGTATGCAATTCACAACTTGTAGTCGGGCAGCTAAAATTGAAAGCGTGGTAATTTTATAGCGTTTACTAATCGTGTGGCAGGGTGTTCCTTAAACGGCGTGAAATGGAAGAGTTTTTGCTTAACAAAGTGGATGTTATTCCTCAAATTCCTTGAATTTCGGGTTCTGAAGATTTACAAAGGACTGTTCAGAAGGTATGCATGCACAACGTGTGACTGTTTGATGCGTATTTCGAGATGGGGGTACCATGTTAGAAAGGTTTTGGTATTTTAACTGTTTTCGTGTTTGTGGAGCTCTAGCTCTATTAAATAGATAGCTTATCAGCTGGATTCAGTAGTAATCTAAACTGCCTTAACGTCGTTGTAAATTTTTGTTCTGTAGACAGAGGTTGAAATTAATTCGAAAAAATCCAGACAACCCTGATACCCTTTCTGCGATATACACTGAACCTCCCACATACGCGGTTTCAACATACGCGATTTTGCTTATACGCGATTTAGTTTTTACGAACTTCCCTCTACATACGCATTACACGATGCTTATACGGTTCATCATGTGTTGTGGAAAATGAAAACATGAAAAAAAATGTCAAGTTAAGTTATGCGCATCATATTTTAGTGCATTTTCATATTTTTACTGTTCTGGTTGATTCGGTGTTTTACTATTCTATGTTTTTATTTTTCTTAGTTGGCGGGTATCACAAATGTTTTTAGATTCTCATGTATTATACTATTTTTTACCACGTAATTTTTTTAAATTAGAAGTGGCAATTGCAACACCTTAAGATGTCCACATCCAATCGATCATCACAACTATCCAAACAATGTATGTAAAGGGTGATTTTTAAAAGCTATAGGAAGCTATAGGAAAGTTTTTCAAAAAAAAACCCATACAATTCAGAAAAATGCATGAAATCTTTATTTGTATCTAATATTGAAGAGGGCTTGTCTGTATAGACATGAGTTTTAACATAGCCAAACACAAAATAGTCTAAAGGCGTTCGATCTAATCGCACGATCTAGGCGGCCAATTGACCGGTCCCGAACGTGAAATAAAATGTTCACCGAACTCGCCCCTCAATAAGTCCATTATTGCGCGTGCTGTGTGGCATGTGGCACAGTCTTGTTGAAACCACATGTCATGCAAGCCAAGCTCTAGCATTTTGGGCAAAAAAAGTTTGATAGCATCTCACGGTAGCGCTCACCATTCACAGTTACGTTACGATTCAAGGAAGCATCATCTTTGAAGAAGTACGATCCAATGATGCCACCTGCCCATAAACCGCACCAAACTGTGACTTTTTCTGGATGAATTGGTAACTCTTGCAATGCTTCTGGCTGATATTCACTCCAAAATCGACAATTCTGCTTACTTACGTACCCATTGAGCCAAAATGAGCTTCGTTTAAACTGACCATAAAATGGAAGAAACGCGCGATGAACTTTCTTAACAGAGCACGCATTTTGATAATAAAATTCAATAATTTGCAAGTGTTGTTCGTTTGTAAGACGATTCATTGTTAAATTATAGACCAAACTGAAGATGTTTGACAGTGAAACAAAACACGAAACGTGCGCCAGCTGTTTAAACCAATGTTGCCAAAAAGATAATAGCTAAAAAATCACCCTTTATAAACATATGAAAAATCCCTAACATCAGCGTAAGCTCTTATTTTTCATATTTTGAATATTTTGATTAGGTGCTAATAAATCGAATTTTGACCATCAGTGTGTAAAAAAATGACTTCAATAGTACGAGCAGACTTAAGTGGGCGTTGTAACATGTGTGTGTACGGTGTTAAGTGAGTGAAATTTAGACAGGTAGTGACGGATCATGTAGGATCGAATGTCAAAATTACATTTTTTTCTAATAACTAGATGATGTGGATATCTAGACAAACGAGGTGCTGCGAGCAATTAAAATGTGTTATGTGGACGGGCTTCGTTACTACTACAGAGACGCGACTTAATTTTCTAAAGCATTGGATCATATTGACACAGGTGCTCTACGTATACCTAGTTTTTTAATTATTTATCATCCCTGTGACCCATAGAAATTCTGAGGCTAGTTATCTGCCGTTGATGGTCATGGTTAGTACACTGCCGACACAAGTCCCCGTCTTTTCGAATCAGGCGGTTCGGATTGAAGATCGATCCTTTTAGCTAAACCTTTATTGTTGTTGGCTATGTACTCACTAGTTGCCGACCAAGTTTAGAAATCGCGGTTGTGTCTTCACCTCGCAGACAGGACAACATATCCATACACACGTTCCAAACGAAGCAATCGGCAGGATGAACAATTGGCTGGAATCTTACGACCTTGAACTAGCTGACCACAAGACAGAGGTTGTTTTAATAACCAGCCGGCAGACTGTGGAATACGCAAACTCCGGGTTGGTTCCCAGATAATTAGGTCCAAGGAAGCTCTGACAACCGACTTAATTTCAAAAGCACGTCGAATATTGTAGTAGAAAAGCGTCAAAGACGCAGGCAGTGCTGTCCGGAAACAATTCAGACGAAGCAGCCTGTGTGATTGCGGATATGGCAATTGACATTCTCACCAACGAGATGGGTCTACATAAGGCGATCGACAAACTGCCCAAAGGCTGGCGTAAATAGGATAAGAAGGGAAGAAAGATCAACCACAATGACAATGTGGCAAGCCACTGCAGGCGATTTGAAGGGGCAAGAACAAACCTATCAACCCCGGAGACCCTATCGGTCGGTCATATGAAGCAGTCAGGCGAGATGTGGGAGAAAGTCTTCTTCATAGCAAATCAACGCTTCAAAGAATAAGGCGATCCAGTGGATAACCAGCTCCGCGAAGTAATACCTATAGCAGTTCCGCGGGGAGTGATAAAAGAGTGCAGGGTCCTTAAACGCAACCAAAAAAAAGTCCATATACACCTCGACCGCAATGCACCAGTCCAGACCAGTCTCCTATCTGGTCAGTGTCTCGAGAGATGGGTGTTTATCGGTAGCACATTGTCCTTGCATCACGGGACCAAACTGTCACCTTGAACTGGCTAAATCGAATGGATGTTGCGTCTTTACCTTGCGCCGTTCGTCGTTGTTTGTTTAGGTATGACCACAGTCAACATCGCGCGGTGAGGACTGTAGGTTTGCACATGATCGCTTCAATCCATGCACTTTGTAACAGATTACTGCGCATTGTAACTACAGTATCGTCGATCTTAGTCACTTTTACATTTGAGACGATGCCGCATTATTATGCCGCATAAGTTCAATGTGTTGTTTTGTAATATCTGACAATTTGCATGGTGCCATAGTTAACCCTGGATCCCTTCCACAGCGTTAATAAACAATTTTTTGTAAGTAACATGTTTTCGCAGCGAAACCCTCACAGATTCACCAATATCGTGCCACAAAAAATAAACTGATCACAATTTCATACCCCACCAATGATTATCCCCTAACTGGCTCCGCAGGACAGACCATAGAACAAAGCCATCAAACCGGACTGCCCCGACCAGTGCATATCCGATTTGACGAGAAGATAAGTGCACTTATCCGAAGGAAGTACACACTGCAGCCATGCAACTTCAACAGACCGTAACAACAAGGAAAGCACTACTTTCGTTCGTGAAAGTTCGTCATAAGAACAAAGTCCTCGAGTCACAACCACCGACTGGCTTACCACTTGAAGATCGTATCGTCAGCGATTTAGACGGAGCTGCAGCAGCACAGCCAACGTGCGCAAGAAGAACATACCACAGAAAGCCGCCCACTCGCTCACCCATCAGTACACACGGTGTTTACCGTCGTCCGACGGAATGCCAGGGTGAGTCCAGGCAAAAAGGATTCCTGTTTGCGGAGCTTGAGGACACAAATTAATCGTCGGCCTTGTCAGTGATGCAGAATGGAGAAGCCTGTATCGTGACCGTCCGTCCGTGGCAGTAAACAAGGTCTCCCATCAAGGAATGCAAGGATATTAAACAAAAAATACATGCAACCGTCCACGTATCCTCATGGGCAATGCAACGCTCCGCCGGGGGTTCAGTAAACAAATCTTCATCATCGTCATCGTTGACATCGTCGTAGCCTTCACTCTTGCTGCTGCTGCTGTCGCTGCTGCCGTGGTCTTCGCCGCATTCATCGTCATCAGTTGAGAATGGATACTTCTTTGCTGATATCAAAAGTCCGGCATAAATGGAATGCTTCGTCGTTAAGCGTATGCCTCCAAAATTAAATTCCCTTAATAGACACAAGGGTACGTCCAGTCTGCGACGCAGACACTGACTTCGTGGACTCAATTCATCTCCGCACTCAGCGTCGCTCAATGGCAGCGATGTGTGTGGAGGAGGTCTCCTTACTTTCGCTTTGTTTTTCTCCTCCTCCACCTCCTCCTCTTGTTCGTCCTTTTGTCATTCCCGATGGCCATTGTCGTTGACGTTGTCGTCACACTGGCCCGTCACCATCGTTGGCAACGTTGAAAGGGCACAGCACAAAAAACATGCAACACAGAGGAAAAAAAAAAGAAAAAAGAAAAGAAAGAAAACAGAACGCTTGTTAAGCCTTTGGGGACGACTGAGCAAGAAGCCGAGTCCCGAACACTGTTTACAGTGTTGTTGAGGAAAAATGTTTGCAAATTGTAAACAAACAGAAAAACCAAGAACTGCCGTGGATTGTTTATCGGTGAGAGTCTCCATCGTGGGGGAGGCTTTCGCTGGCTGTGAAACAACAGGAAAACATGGCCACAGATACCGGGAACAACTACAAAGCCTTTTCGAAGCAATTACGAGACGGATGAAACGGATCCCAGTTGTGTACAATCGATGAGTGCGTACTGGTCGGAGGCGTAGCCGCTGGTCACTGTGTATGGCAAGTGAAGTATCTGATAGTGGTTGGTTCACGGAAGGCATCGTGAAGTGGTTGCGACAAAGGACCCTGATCATGTGGGGATGTTGGGAAGTAATTGGCGGCACGATTTATGATGGCTGCATTGTGGAGTAGGTGAAGAAGCCCACCTTACAATGCGCACATCTGGCACTGTTGTCCTTTCAATTGGGTTCGACGCGGAATTGGCAACTGGTGAGCATTTAGTTGCTTTCTTTAACCATATATCAACACCAACCCACTGCATCAGGATCAGCCTGGCTTGGTAAGCGCTGTTTCATTAGAATCCGGACAGAAAATTCGACTCGTCGTGTGACCAGAGAGCAGTGGTTTTGTTTCAGCATCAACGTTATCAATTATCGTACCCAACAAAATATTCAATAAGCTTCACCATTTCATCATATTCGCGCAGAAAGGGTGGAGATTGACAGATTTTGGTGCGAAATGAAGCGCTCATATCGAAGAAAACCCTGAAATCTCGATTCAGCGGCGATCAGTTGAATTAGGCATGCCAGAGCAGCTTTGACAAATGCTCGGCTTATTTTGCATTTGGATTTGAAACTACTTACATTTTAGATTGTGCAGATGCAGGAATTGAAACCGGAGGTGATTTGGGCATTATTGGACCTGAGTGCGAACGAGGACAGTGCACATTTGTATCCGAGTTTGTCATCAACAGCAAGACGTCTTGAGATTCAGATCTTTAAGCGAATGCTTGGTGACGATCCGAATCAAGGCTAAAATCGCTAACATAAGCCTCATATGTGCGATCGCCCCCCAAAGAGGAGATAGATGATGCAACAAAAGACTGCTTCTACGAGCTCATTGACAAAATCTACGAGCAATGTCCTAGCTTTGACGTCCTTGGGGACTGTAGTATCGGCTCGCCAGTCGGTTGTACGCAGTGGTCAGATCGCAACTCCTCGCAACAAGATTGGACATGCACACAAAACTACAGAGAGAGGAGCTAAGATGCATACCATGAGTATTGACATAATAGCACCTTCCACGCTCCCATGCTCTATCGTGGTGTTGTCAATACACCACCGAGACTTTAACGCAAAGCTGGGAAAGGAGAGCACCTTTGGTGTACAGTATACACGACACAACATTCAATAACATCCGAATCGACTTTGCAGCGGGGCTCAACTTCAATGTAGCAAGCACACGGTTCCCACATCTTAACATCCACAAAGAAACAAAGCATGTTGCGATTAACGCGATACACTCCAGCAGTATTTTGGACGTCCGGACGTTCCGAGGCACCAACATTGATTCGGTTCACGATCTATGTTTAGCCAAATGAGGATTCCGAGGACATCGTCACAAAAAATCAACAAAATGCTGCGAGGTAATTTAACGTCGCGCGGCTACAATTGCAGGAGATCGCCAGAGAATTTTCCGATCGAGTCTCCCTTCACATCAAGTGCTGAAGACCAACGGCAGTATTGCCAAGAAACCACTAGAAAAACCGCAACTGATGTGTTGGGTTTCCCTACGCCACCAAGACGAAACCTCTGGTTTGATGATGCATGTCAGCGAGCACATCTAGCCAACCAGGAAAACAAAGCGGCGCTGCAAAGAAGGACGAGGTCTGCTAGTGAGCTGTACTAGCAGAAAGAACACCAACTTCTCCGGAAGAACAAGATGGACCATGATAAGCGCGCAAGCGAGGAGATTGCTGCAGGAACGATGTTCGGAGACTCTGAAAGGTAATAAGAACATGTCAACTTCGCAAAAACGAAACGGAAGCCAGCAGGGATAGTGATGGGAATCTAGTTAAAATATAACTTCTGCAGACTGTATAATGGCGAAGACGAATAAGAATAATACAGTCATTATAGTCGATGATGGACAAAAATTCTGCCCTCACGACCTCAGTGAAGTGTCGGCAGCCATCGCCAAAGTAAAGTCCATAAAGGCTGCTGGTCGATGGACTGCCTGCCCAACTTTTCAAAGCAGCTGGCGACACCAACTCATCTGTAAACTTTGGTCGGATAACGTATGTCCGACGGATGGAATCTCAGCACCGGTTGTTCGTTCCTAAAGAAAGGATACATTCAAAACTGTGTCAATTATAGCGTCTCCTTCATATATCATATAAGATCTTTTCTGCCGTCTTTATCACCTTAATCACCTGAAATCATACGTTAGCGATAGCCTGATTGGTCAATATCAGTGAGGGTTCATATTACTGCAGATCTTGGAAAGGACACAGGAGTTTCAAGTCGAAACCCACCAACTATTTATCGACTTTAAGGCAGCGTATGACAGTATTTACAGAGATGAACTATAAAACGCATTTTCTTGTGTTGGCATCCCAGCAAAACTGGTCTGTCTTTGCATTTGTCGGTAAAGATCGGTAAAGATCGGTAAAGATTTCACCGAGACCTTTCATGTCAGGAAAAGCATTTAGACAATGCGGCGCCCTGTCATGCGATTCTCGAGAAGATCGTGCGTAACTCAAACGTCAACACCAGAGACATGACTTTCACAAATCTGTGCAATTTATCGCATATGCCGCTCACATTGTCATAATAGTGTGGCTTGAGTGAGGCATTTGTGAGCATCGAGAGGGAAGCGGCTAAAATGGTCTTGCGGTCAATGAGGATACATTCAACTCTGTCAACGGAGAAGGTCAACCAACACCGATGTCTTGAACAAAACGTCACTATAGAAGTAGTAAAAGACTTTGTTTACCTAGGATCTGAAGTTAACGCAAGCAATGACACCACTGCGGAGGATCACCCTCGCCAATCGCAGTGTTGTTGTACTTGGAAAGCAATTGAGGAATAAAGCCCTCCATCGAAGAACCAAGATATCCCTATAGTCCCTGTGCTACACTTTGGGCATAGAGAATAACCAACGCGGACGAGCAGATTCTTGGTCGTTTCGAGAGTCGTATTATCTTCGGTCCCGTATGTACTGACAATGTTTGCAGGAGGCGACTGAACGACGGCGACGTCGATCTGGTCAAACGTGTTCCAGTCTCAGATAGCTAGGTCATGTAGAGCAAATTGACACCAATGCTCCGACCCGGAAAGTCTTCGACTCCAACCGCAAGGGACAACGCGGTAAAGTAAGACCACGCCTCTGATGTACGCAGCTGGAAAGGGACCGTAATCAGACGAACGTGCGTAGTTGGAAGCAACTACCATAAGGCCGTACCAGATGGAGATGCTTATTGGCTGAGGCGCAGGTCTACCCCGGACTGTAGCGTCAGCCAAAGAAGAAGTTATTCTTTCAAAATGGGGGAGGAGTCACAGCTACCTATTGATGGTAGCTGTGTCTCCTCCCCCGACAACATCGATATATACGACCTGTGATTCCAACATGATACATGCCACACAAGCGACGCAACGCTTGAAGTTATGAATGAGCTATTTAGCGGCTGGGTCATCGCTTAAATCAAGGGACTTAAGTCCACCCAAATATTTTCTATGGGCTAATTCAAGTTCTACTACATGCTAGTAAGCCAACCACTTTGAATGAGCCCGAGGTCAATATTCGATACGTTCTGTCCGGAATAACGCAGACCCAGTTATCAGGAAATGGACTGACCGCTTGAAGCACTGGCAACGAAACCGAGACTGTCTTTCGAATGATGTGCATATGGGCATTAATGTAGCTTCAAGACAATGGTCGAATCGATTTCATATCTCACACCGTTGTTGTTTTCCTGAAAGTTCATTTCCAATTGTTGTTAACTGGTCACTTTCTACAAGAGTCGGGGGCATGAGAATACACCAAAATTTAAGCCAAGTCCTTCGACTAGCAATGTTGGCAATGTGAGCATCTATGGGCTTTCTTCCTCCGATTATGGAGAAGAAAATAAAGTACCATTCCGTCAGCAACTATGTCTCCTCGTCAGACAGCAGAAAACGTTCCAGTCCCACGATTTGGACATGCGAAATGTAAGATCCCTCAACATTGGCCTCAGCAAGCAGCCTCTGCAGCCAGAATCATTCATTCAGATGCATTTTCTTTGGTTTCTCAAATGACACGAACAAAAGGGATGTAACCATGACTTCAACATAAATCCACATCTCGTAACCACTCGGAATGTGTACCGCTCATTCATGTTCAACCAACGACATCCCCCGCAAGCACTCCATTCAACTATGCACTCTAATTGCGAACGAATTCCGAATCTCCTTGGCACCGGTGTCGCACCCGTCCCCACCCACTCTCCACACAAGCCGAGGAAACACAGATTTCAAAACGCGACTCACCACAAGTAGACATTCTCAAGTGAGACCACTTTGCGGCCAATCCCATTCGCCCCGAATCGAATCGCGAGCGGCTTCAAACCCCCCACTCCTCCACCGCACACGTTTCGTGAGGGAATGTGCATATAAAATCTTAAAAATGCACTCTCCACTAAAAGGCAGACGAGCCGGAAAAGAAGTAGTAGATAGAAACGCTCTTAAGAGCCTTCCGCCAAAGTGATTAATGAAAGCAATAAAGTTAAACTTAAAATCGCAGTGTATGTTCGGCACTGTGGGGGGGCGGATGGGCGGAAGTGGAAGCAGAAGACCGCTTCCATTCAGGAACGGAGACGGTGAAAAATGAACGTAAATTCTTGGTTTCCCGCCCAGAAGCGCCTGTCTTACAAAACCTAAGAGCTTTCTAAGCAAACGAAGCCAATAATGTTCATTTCTTGTAGTAGTTCTCTTTTTTCTTGCTTTCTTGGCCTTCTTCTCCCAGCACAGCCGACAATCCGCACACGAGAAGGGCAACATCTTCAAGTGTGCCAATGAAAAGGGGGGATATCCTTTTTCTATAATTTTTCTTTTTTGCTTGTAAAGTGGAGTATCCCCATTCGGCATGAAAATTACGCTGATCCGTGTTTGCTGCAAACGTGGAGGACCGGGAGCACCGAGAGATTCCTTAGAGTGCTGTTCACTGTCATTTTTGTCTTTGAAGTCGCTTCGCTATTTGGGATTCCTGACGATGGGTGGAGCAGGCAAAAGCTTCACACCCACCCACACACACATACATGTCCATGCACGGAGCTTGGGAAGGAAAACAGAATGAAAACGATCAAAACTGTCCCAATTTTCATTTATCCAACCCATGGTGGGCGGCGGGAGCTTAGATGGAGACACAAAGGCAACTTGATAGGGTGATGACATTTAGACGGCCTCAATTTCAATTTTCAAACCTCCTCCACTCGTCCCGCACCCCCTGAAACCTAGCATCGCCCGCTATTAAGACAACGGCCAACGTGGAGAAGAGGAAATAACCCCCTGCCGTCCCATCCGCACCGTGGAGTGGGACAGGATGAGGGACCCCGGGTTGGGTAACAACGAAAGATACTCCTTCAGTGCTGTCATCTGTCTTCGCCATGAGCACAGAAACATAGACGACTACTAGCTGAAAGTGGGAGTGGGAGTGAAAGTGGGTGGTACATCTTAGACGATTTTCAAGTTGTTCCTCGTACTCAAAGCAATTGGAATTATTTATTGTGTTCGTCCCCTTTAGCCTCCATTTGAACTTAGCTGATGCGAGGCATAAGTGTTGCCAATTTATTTGCTGTTCGTTGTATGACCTGAAACCGAATCGGGGGAAGTGTAATTGAGAAAGTAATCGGGTACATGGATACGAACGTGGGAGCGTACTTGATGCCTGGTAGTATTCGGATACATCTCGTCTGATCTTCAGATGGTTACAGCTCAGCGGGGAGCAGGGCTTTGATTTAAGACTCCCGTCGTCAAGTAGTTATTGGTTCTGATTCTGGCCCATATGGGATTTCTGACTCTTAACTAGACTCTTTGTCAAGACTCTTTGGTCTGCGATTGCGATCCTTATAATAGATGCGCGGGTGATTTTTGCCACTACCATATAGAGGCTCGAATTAACAAGCTGAGGTTTTGTGATCATGGGTTCGGTATGGTTGGGCCACATTAGTTCAGTGATATTTTACGACTTTTACTCCCCAAATTGTACAAGAATCGTTTGATAAGTCAGTGACTTTTTGAATAAACTAATATTTTTGTCGACAAAACTGCAACACAGTCTCCTCTTAGCTCGATACATATAGTCCATCGGTTTTTTATTTATTCGCTCAATTAATAAGAGTTGTCAAGGCCTTCAAAATCGGCGATCTGTTTATTCGACTGAAATCTCATCCCGCCCAGCCATTTCTTTAGCTTCAGGAAGAAGTTGCATGAGGCTAACTGGAGAGAGGGGGATATTCTAGACGGGGTAGCAATACAAGTTCATGATCGTGACAAGTACAAGGCAGTGGTCAAACTAATTTTCAATTGAGAATTTGTTGAGGTGGAACATCAGTGCCTAGAAAAGCCCTAGTAAACGAATAATGATAATTCTAGAAAGTTGAGATTTTATTACAAAGTGGTTAACAACAGAGGTTTTCAAAAGCACTAGAATCTGGACGGTTCAAGTGTCGGACAGTTCCAGCATCAGACAGTTCTGCTGTCCGGATACTAGTGTAAACGGAACGCTTTCGGTGTGTTTTGTAATTAATTTTATCATTTGCCAATGCGTATGACGGTAAAATTATCAAAAATATGTAAACTTTCAAAAATA
The DNA here is from genome assembly GCA_907269125.1 of Eristalis pertinax. Classification (NCBI taxonomy): domain Eukaryota; kingdom Metazoa; phylum Arthropoda; class Insecta; order Diptera; family Syrphidae; genus Eristalis; species Eristalis pertinax. Next base: position 122,653,377 of record OU026145.1, read on the forward strand.
CTATATTAGTCCAAGGAAGTCTTAAGAGTAAGGAAGTTAAGTTCAAGTCAAAGCAAACACCCGTGTTCTAGGTGTGATGTATAAGCGGAGAGACTCCTGGGTAGTTTTAACTTCTGCCTGGAGTACACTGCAGCTGAATGACAGAGAGAAGTAGATCTCCGACAAGATCCCGGGTACTCCGAGTCCGGTGCTTTCGTCCGTCTTGGCAGTGTCAGTGTAAACCTCCAGATTGTTTGTCTGACTATATCTTTGGTCCAATCCTCCCTATCTGGTATAAGTATTTTCCACCCAAATTTGAAGTCTAAAAAGGCTGTGGTATCATGATCATTTTAAAATGCGTGTCTGATTTGGGCATTACTTATTGCTCCACCTGAGCATTTTGGTGGCCCGTGGGGTTGTGGGTATGTGTGTCGATTCGTACGCACATGAACCTCGTGTCTGGGTTCGATTCCCAATATAACAAAAAAAAATTATTTTAGTGGCCATACCTTCGAGTCACTGGCAATGCTCAAAGAGTATAACTTTCTAGGAAAAGCTCCTCAAACTTGACCGGATGCAAACAGTATATTTACCCTATTTATAAACAATATGAAGTAGAGTTTAAAGTAAAGTTTAAAGCAGGCATTCTAGCTTATCGCAACTAATAGAAACTGGAGGTAGTTTCAATGATCGATGTTGTTGCAATAATTTTATTTCATTTAAAGCTAAATTCAATCACTTTGAGACATATATGTTTATTTGCTACAACATATTTTTATTTTATTTTTGTTTTACTGCTTTTGAAGATTGCCTTTCGAATAGGAGCTGCGGTTTCTTTAAAACCTATACCCGACATAAGTCGAAGAATAATTCGGACGCATCGGCGCGGCGGTATAAGTTTGATTGTTAGTCAAACCGAGCTCTCAGACATTTTCTCTGAACTCAACTAAGAAAGGATCGACAATATTCTGTTTGTTCGAGAGTTTTGCAACACAAATTCTCAAGACTCACTCAACAATTGCATTCAAATGTTGGCCTGACCTCTCTTTGCTATTTGATAAACCAATTGCCACGCCTGTGACTAAAAAAAATTCCCAGAAATTGGTACATTTGACTATGTTTTATTAAGAAACCAATTAGATATACAAAGCCATCTTGGAATACTCGCACTCCTTTTATGTTATCCTCTTTCCCGGACCATTCAGTACCAAACCACTTTTCTTTCCCATCGATTCTACTTAATGTAGATTTGTGGAAGTTGTTTCCCAACACATTGATGCACACATTGGACTCTCAAATACCGGTAAAATAGTAACAAAAATAAGAACCAGAGAAGAAAAAATGCATTCATAGAATCAAATGTGTACTTAGTTTTTGTCTTACAGAGTTAAGTTAGCAGCAACCTAACTGAGCAATGATATAAGTCAGAGATAAATGTAAAATACTAGATTAAGCAAAAAGTTGAAGAAACTTGGAATTGGTTCAAATTTTTGTATTAACAACTGACTTCATCTGTCGATTTCAAGACAGCTTATGGCAGTGTGGATAGGGTCGAGCTACATACGAAGTACCAAGTTTATTCTTACAGACCATGTCCGATTTCTACCTGCTTCATTAGAGTCGGTGACGAGCTCCCAGAGTCACTAAAACAGAAATGTCAGGCTTGAACCACGCAATGGATACTCCTATATGTAGTTCCATTCAGCACTATTTTAACTGGCTGCCATTTTGTCACCTGTCAAGTGATTTATTTTTGGTTTGAACAACGCCTGAACAACGCTTTCAAATTGTGCAAATTTATTTTGCAAATTATGGTTCTGTCCGAAATACGTATATCGCACTACGTCTTCACCATGCTCACTTTTGTTTGAATGGATGTGTCAATAAACAAAGCTGCCCTATTTGGAGTGATAATAATCCTCAAGTATATGTTGATACACCGTTGCATCCACAATAATTGGTCCGTAAAAGATAGTCACACATAAAGATTACAGACCAAGTGGGCTATTTAGTCGTCCGGTTAACAGCACAAGGTGATGTTATCTCCGTTTGTTCCTTGTTCAAATCGTACCTTTTAACATTGGTAGCCACTGTACTTTACACTTTCCTTGATGGAGTTTATACTCCAAAATGATGAAGCTCGTCAGCACTTCTAACGAGTCACTTTCAACAGCGGCACTTTGTCGTATTGCACTTCAACGAGTCATCGCCACTCCCATTCCCAACTACCATTCCTACTTCGCAACGAAATCCTCAAAAATGGCAGCACTGGTTGCCTCCATAACGTCCCCAGCATGTCTGTGCATTTTTAATATCCTCACAATCAGCTCCCGACATACGATACACATTTGAGCTGAATGCCCGCTTCCCCAACAACGGCCCACACATACGTACTCGCTGTGAAAGTTTAAATATTTTTGCCTCCTCCCTCGAAAAGCCACCCCATTCCATCCAGGCCTCCAGGAGGACCCCTTTCATTTTCACGAGGGAATAATTTATTATTTTCCGTTTGCGAGAATGCGAATTTGTTTTTTTCTCTGTTCTCTGTTCGCTTGTGCTAGACAAGACCCGGACCGGCGGCAGAGGGCCACTGCCAGTAGAGCCTCATGAAAAAATAAGCACATTTTGATCGTTCGCTTGTTACATTGCTAATAACAAGAAGGAGTCGCAGATTGTGCCCAGACACAGGCGCATCCGAGCCCTTCGCCCACTCGCGCCCCGCACCACTGGTGACTAATTTATTTGGCATGAGGTTTTGTTTGATTTGTTCGATTGCCCCCGGGGAGTTGAACGACGGCTGGTCCCCTTTTTATTTCGCTTTGTGCCCGCGCTTATTTTATTGCCACGATAAGAGTGTCCTTTGTTCGGTGGAAAAAGGATGCCTGATGAGTATTTTTTTTTTTTTCGGTCAGGAATTTTGTCAGGCAAGGTCACGGGGAGAAGACTGTGCAATTTTACGAGAAATTAAAATTCAATACGGATCCTTGGAGTTTGCTAATTCCTCTCGTCGTTGTCCTTCGTCCTGCGGCGGCATTTCATTGTGTGCTCTACTCCTTCCCGGGCATCTGCTTCCTTACAAGGAGTGATTTATAATTTTTTTTTCTAATTTATGCTCGGATAAGCACGAAGGACGACGCCGCCATCGTCTTGCACGGAGCTGAATGAGATGAAAGGGATTTACTGTGCGGCTGGGGCGATTTGAAGTCAATTAATTCGAACAAACGTGCCTGCGTGTGTGGTTTTCGAAATTTGTGGCCTCCAAGTGGTTGGCAAATCGCTTATTAATAACTCTGGGTTCGGTCTGGATTTGTGTATTAAATTCGACTTAAGATGGATGCGTTCTCCTCATTGCTGCTTTGTTGGAAACAATTCGCACGTGCCTTCAGTGGAGAGCACATACGGGGCTACATATGTTGGCCGTTGCTCCGTCATTTCTATCCTCGACTAATCACTGATGGCGGATAGCAGACGAGAGGCGTTTTCGAAATGGCCATGATTGCTGGGGAATCGATCTTATTCTCAGGGGTAAGCTCTACTTGATGTAAGCGCTGTGACCGTGGGCATGGTTCTTACTGTGTTGGACATACGCAGTAATGTGCTGACTGCTTGCTGAGGTACTACGACTGCCTTAGCATCCTTACTAGGTAATCCGACAATCAGCACTATTCCCCTATTGCACATTGCTTAAAACTTCATCATCATCAGTCACCCGCATAATCCACTAAAGGACGAGAGATATCCAGGTCATTCGACTCTATTCCACCAGGAGCTATGCCTAAATGGAAGGCGAGTTCCTAGTCCTGGTTCAACCGCTCCGTCCTGGGTCTGCCAAAAGATCACCTACCTGATGGAATTGCATTCAATGCACGCCTCGGAAGTCATGCCACGCGACTAAATCATCGAAGCATAGTCCTTCCGCTCGAAGACGCAGCTGCTCAAAGTTGAGTTCCTCGCACGCTGTCATGTTTCACACTCCATCACTGTTTCAAAAGTGACCCAGTTTGGCCAATCCTTCACGACAGCTCAGCATTACTCCTCCCATCACTCGACCTCGAGATACTTGAACTTCTCCACCTGCTTCTATGGGACTCCAGTAACATATAGAATGCATTGAACATGCGTTCTGGAAATTACCATAACCTCTGATTTGTCCACGTTAACCGTCATCGCAGCATCAGCACATGCGGCCACAAACCTATCGAGGGCGCATTGGAGTTCCATTTGTGAGGATGTGTAACTAAGGCATCTGCAAAAAGAAGCTGACTTACCCTCAACTCTCCCAAAGTGAAACATTCCTTTTGCCTGGGGTGCGCTGTTACATCCATTCCAATAATTTCCAGTATATAATATATAATTAAAAGGAAAGGTGACAAGACGTACCCTTGGCGAAATCCAACGCCCATGGTGAAAGGTGTTGACTTAGCATCGTTAACGCGAAAACCGCTACTACAGCTTGCGCATAAAGTCTGTATGGCCATCAAACCGGGTCGTATGCCTATTCCAAATCTACAAAACAGCTGTAGATCAGTCGACGCCTTCTCGCGTACCATTCTTTCAGTGAAAAACTGGTCAATTGTGCTTATGCCAGGACGAAAGCCTCATCGAAAGCCCATCTCGGACTCGACCTTAGATCTAGAACCCGTCTTAGTGTAGACTTAGAGAGCTGATATCTTTTCGCTTCCCCACGCTTTGAAAAGAGGGATAATCAACCCAGATTGCAAGTCGCCACGTGTCTCGCCAGGAAACCTTAATGACACGAGAGAGCCAGGAAACTGCCTTTTTACACATTGCCAGTATTTTTGGATAGATTTCATCCTCACCGGCGGATACATTCGCCAAATTTCTTCCTCCGTTGGGCTATTCTCCGCACCACTCTTGACTACGGCATAGCAGCTCTGAAAAGTGCTCGCTCCATTTGTGCAATTTTATGAGCATATTGTTTGGACTTATAAGCAGTTTTTGTGTCATTTACTCTTTTGCCGAATTGTCGAGGGTGAACAGTTTATATCGTTAGCAAACTGCATTACTGCACGAAGAATTTTTGTTTCAAAGCAGTTAGGACTGTCTGCATTTGTGACGATTCTGGTCTTATAGAGGGTTGTTTCGTTGTTCGAGCGAGGGTTTTGCCTATCAATTGCTTTCTTAGCCCAAAGAAGCAGCGATTTTCAAGAGTTATTCTTCGTTTGATTTCACAACTGGTGTCGTTGTCTGAATTAATACCGGTTCTTGTTAGACAAAGTGACTAGTTCAAATCTATACATGTCTACTGTGACATTCTGTCCGAGACGTCGGTGTTGCTTCTCCTTTCTCGTTGGCAGCATATACTTGGTCTTACCCTCATTTACCGTTAAACTCATCTTCGCAACCTCCGTCGCAATACTCACAAAAGTTCCGTTGACATTGCGCTGTGTTCTTCCGATCATGTCAATATCGTCGGCATATGCGAGTATTTGGACTTGGACGGACTTCTGAAAGATTGTTCCTCTGGTGTTGGCGTGCGAGTTTTGAACAATTCTTACAAGAATGCTTTTGCTCTACCGGCCTTGATGGAGTAGCACTGTCCAACGTCATCCTACACAAACGGACGAGTTTGGGAGTGCCGAGTAGGGATGCCAAAACTAGACATTGCTGTGTATAGCTCGTCTCTATAGATGCAGACATACGCGGACTGGGTTTTTTTTTCCAAAATTTGCCATAGTGTGAGTATTCGATCGATGGTGGATTTTCCCGGCCTAAAGCCGCACTGTCATGGACCGACCAGGTTGTTGACAAAATGCTTTAAGCGTTCACACAGTACGGCCTCTATAGTTGGTTCAATTCATTGTCTCCTTTATTGTGGATTGTTATATGTGTTGCGTTATTATACTAATAGTTTCTCGAATGTTGGCATCGATCTCGTCCAAATTAGTTCGTCCGTAGTCTAAGGGCTAGATGTAGCTCTAGAGAAAATAACTGAGTGGTGTCAAGTCGCATTATTGCTGCGACGAATTGATCAACGACAGCGGTGAGATGACCCAGTCACCAACTTTCTACTTCACAAATTCGAGCATTGTATTACTTGTATGCATGTATGGCCGTCGTGTTGGAGCCATAGCTCGGATATACCGATGTTGTCTAGCTCTGACCACAGAAAGTTGGTTAACACCATTCTATAATTGAGATTTAATTATTGATGGTAACGGTGTCGTCTTCCTCATTTCGAAAAAAATAAGTTCCGATGATGCCACCATGTCACTAAATAGTCAGGAGGCTTTGAAGCTTCCAATGACGCAAACTTTGCTTGGTGACATAGCTGCGGATCCAAAAGCAGGCCTCGTCCGAGGAAATGATTTTTTATCCTATTTCCGGATTGCCAGGCAGCATTCGCACACTCATATGATTTTTCATAACATGGTTGATCCTCAGATCCAATTGACAAAGAAATCCCTGTCGTATGACAAAAGAATAACGATCGAAACTCACTCGAAAATCAACATGGAATCCTCCCTAAGGACCAAGATATTCGCTTCCTATCTCCTAACCCAGTTCACGTAGCCCCACCCAAACTCGATGGTGAATGGAAAATGAAATGTGACCCGAATAGAATGGCGCTACAAGCGCGGCATTTTGAAAAGAGAAAATGTATATGAACGCGAATCCACGGCCAAGTTCTCTGGCAGAAGGACACTTTCAATTAATCAAACATCCCAAGCATGCCGTTGCCTCGAGTAATTCCTCGACCCCGTGAACCACACGAACATCCTCACTCTCCAGCGACACACAATGTCACTTCCGTAGACCAACTTAAGGAGCTCACCATCACTCGCTCAAAAGCAAAGTAATAAAAGAAAAAAAAATAATAAAAAAAAATTACAACGAAACAGCACCCGAACGGAAATGCCAAAAAAAAAACAAAATTCCCTCAATGTCCCGCAATGACAAATGAGCCCTTATTGAATTATGTTCCTCAATTGGACACAAGTTGACAGCTCCTTAACTGTAAGCGAAGGAAACGAGCAAAACCGGAAACAACGAGGAGATTTTTATTACTGCCATTTGTGTGTGCGGCCGGGGCTGCGGGTGTGGCCATAATGAGAGGGAATGAATTGAAAACCGCTAGAATTGTAATTTAACCACCAAAGCCGTACCACACACACACACATACACCGTCACTCCCTCCCTCCATCGTCGACGTCGTAGACACGCCGGTCAGGGCGGGCATGTCCTTGTCATTGTCATCGTCTTCTGATCGCATGAATGTCTGTCACAGTTTTATGAATCATTACCCACAGGACGTTGTCAAATTCAGATCAGATGGATTGGACAGTCTAAGCGGGGACGTCGCGGCGGCGGTAGCGGGAACAGTGTCCTTCGGCATGGCGACTGACTGGGAAAAGTGAAAGAGGAACTGAAGAGAGTTGGAATATTTTTGAAGCCGATAAAACTAACAGGACCAAGTGAACCGCATTAATCGGAACATAATGGGCCATTGCCGGATGTCCTTATGTCCGCCTAAGTTGGCTGGTTCGTGTCGTGTAGATAATTAATGACAGAAAAAGGTAAAATCGTCACCGACATAGTTCGTGAAGAGAATCTGACCCAAAAATGGTGTGTGTATGTGTGTCTGAAGACAGGATGGAGTGGTGAAAGTGTGGGAATCATATCTAGAGGGATGTGTATACTTCGAAACGAAGTGTCAACTTTACATTCAGTTTTGAGGTAAACTTTCTGACAAATAGCTGCAGGTGAAGTGTCGTAAATGTGAAAGGGGACGGAGTGGCGGTGTGTACATGGTCGTGGTGGCCACACTGTTCTCTTGTGCTGTTGACGGAGCTTCATCAGGGGTGGCTTCGGGATTGTGTGGTCGGTATCGTTGCGCAAGAAGTGAATTAAGAGCAAGACTGAGTACAGTCGGCCGAGAAATGGGGCGTTCTGTTTGCGGAGTCTGTGTGCGAGACGTTGATTCGATTTGGCCATGGTCGTCTTGTGTATCAAAGAATGAAAACAATGAGAGCTGTACGAAATCCGATTCGAGGAAGTTTATTCGAAACAATTACAGACAAGACAAGAAGGGAATTTCCGATACGGAGAATGTTCACAAACGCGTTTATCAATTATTGACACGTGGCACGTGGATGTTTACCTCTATAGTGGAGCTTTTATCCTCTCTCCCTCACGTAGATATTATCACGAGGAGAATGAAAGCATTCTTTATAGAGGAGGGCTGCAGAAATGTGCCGGCTGGTTGAGTGGAAGTAAGGCGTGTAAAGAACCAATATTTAGCGCCCTTACTTCAGGGAAACAGACTGTTTGAATAATCGTCTGGATGTAAACTACGGTCTATTAGACACATTACGAAATATCATGTAGCACATTTTTCACGATCGACTGCTTGTGGCTGTCGCTGTCGAATCGCCAGAATGAGAGTTAAAAGTAAAAGTTTGGCAACCGGAGGATCCCTCATGATGATTTGTGTATTTCATAAAGTCAGTTTGCTCTTTCGAGAGATGGCTATTAGTCGATTGAGCCTAAAGAACCATAGATTACTAAAAGATACTCCTCGCTTATCTCGGTACATAGGTCAGTATGGCTTACAGCGGAATTGAGGTAAAATGAGTTTCTATCGTACTTCACGTTTAGATACCCATTGTGACGTTCTCTTGTGCACCCTTTCTCGAAGACACCGTGTCCTTTGCTTTGTCATCTTTCACCACTAAGCCACTAGGGTATTAATATTAAAGGGTGATTTTTTAGCTATTATCTTTTTGGCAACACTGGTTTAAACAGCTGACGCACGTTTCGTGTTTTGTTTCACTGTCAAACATCTTCAGTTTGGTCTATAATTTAACCTGTTAATCTGTTAAGAAAGTTCATCGCGCGCTTCTTCCATTTTATGGTCAGTTTAAACGAAGCTCATTTTTGGCTCAATGGGTACGTAAAAAAGCAGAATTGTCGATTTTGGAGTGAATATCAGCCAGAAGCATTGCAAGAGCTACCAATGCATCCAGAAAAAGTGACAGTTTTTTGCGTTTTATGGGCTTCTTCAAAGATGATGCAAATCGTAACGTAACAAGACGGTGCAACATGCCACACAGCACGCACGCGCAACTACGGACTTATTGAGGGGCGAGTTCGGTGAACATTTTATTTCACGCTCGGGACCGGTCAATTGGCCGCCTAGATCGTGCGATTTAACGCCTTTAGACTATTTTTTGTGGGGCTATGTTAAAGCTCATGTCTATACAGACAAGCCCGCTTCAATTGACGCATTGGAAGACAACATTGAAGCATTTATTCGTGAGATACCGGCCGAAATGTTGGAAAGAGTATGCCAAAATTGGACTAAGCGGATGGACCATTTGAGGCGCAGTCAAGGTCAACATTTGCATGAAATAATCTTCAAACATTAAATTATATGGACCGTACTATCGATTCAAATAAAGATTTCATGCATTTTTCTAAACTTGATGTGCTTTTTTTTGAAAAACTTTCCTATAGCTTTTAAAAAATCACCCTTTAGAACATCCGCCAAATCGGATTATCGCCAGCTGCGGCAAAGATTTCTGAGGACATCAAAATAATAACAATGTAGGTGCAGTCCGAATTGACTCTGGGAATATCTTGTACAAGAACCACTTGTGTTGTGCAACCTACGGTTTTATTCTTCTTCATTAAAGCTTGGATTTTACCCCTTCGGTGATGTTGAACTTCCTCTGAGTTGGCGGATGGCTTAGTTGCTCGCGCAGCCAATTTGCAAGTTCCTCGCGGCTCAGTGTATCGGTAACGAGAGTAACTTCTCTGATGGCTTGTTGAACTCCGGGAGCTTTAAGCCACGCAGGTCTTTTATCACCAACAGCCGCCACTCCAAGCCGCTTCACTTCACTGTTATCACTCTTGGTTTCCGCATTGGCAGAAGAAGTACTTTATCAGTGAGATACAGCGCACACAATACCAGGTGATGATCAGTTGACAGTTCGGTCCCTCTCATCACGAGAACGTCACAAACCATCCGTTTCATACACGAAGGTACCACATAGTGATCTACCAACGATTTCTGTTGAAGACTGACAATACTACGCGTATTTATGAATGCCTTTGTCTGTATAGTCTGCTCAGCAAAAGTCCAACAACCTCTCATCACTCACACTCCCCCTCGTCGTTATATTCACACGCATGTGAGCATTGAAGTTACCCATCAGGATATATAAATCCGTTTTACCTACCCTATAGAGGGAAGCATCAACTTCATCTAGGAGAGATGAGTACTCTGACACTAGATTTGGTGCATAGATATTTCGTACTAGATATTTCAAGCTTGAGCTTTAAGATGCCGACTCTCCCCCCCAATAGTATCCATTCCAATACCCTGCCTGCCATCCTGCAACTTGTGAGTATCCCCACTCCCGCCTGTGCAGACATTTGAGGTGGAGCTCCTGACAGGGAGAGATGCCGAAAGATACACAGTTTTAGATCCTTCTTGCTTCGTCGAAGAGATACCCACGATATCGAAACGATAACTAGCAGCTTCCTCCATTAGCTCGAGATCCTTTCCTGTGAGCGATGAGACTTTCCATGTGCCCATCCTAAGTCGATGCCGTTGTTCTTTGATTTCCTTCCTACACCCGTAAGTGACTTCGTGAGCACTGCCGGGGTTGCTCGTATCTTCTTCAGAGCGGCATAGGCCGGCTCGCAATGATAAGAAAACCCAGACCACAGTAAACGTGTCTCAAAAAAGTGTACGTCCAGCACTCGTTCATGTATCCCATCGGCAGATTTTCTCACCCCTTACTTACTATACGGCCTGTCACTCATGGAAGTTCTGAGCCTGAGCAATCGTTGACTCGCACGCTGCTTCCAGTCATCAAGCCCAAGCTGTCCTACGTCCGCGATGACTTTGTCTTGGCACCGGATCTCTTCTCCTCCTTAAACCAGAAGCTCGGTTTCGAAGATTTTCTTTGTTGGGGCATTGGTGTACAAGCGATCGATGTGATCGGAAGCGGATTTTTGCTTTTCTTCGCGATCAAAGTTCGCAGTTGCGTATCACATTCCGCAGAGATGACCATATAAGACGGAGACATTTTCCCTTGAATGAACCAAGACTCAGCTCTGCTTTTCCGTTTATCGTCCAACTTTCAGCTCCATATAGCAGGACTGGCAAAATAAGAGTTTTGTAGAGCACGGGTCAGGAGTTGCCAATGCCGATTCTGCATCCTTCTCCATACATTCACTTGTCAAAAACCCATCAATTACTTGCATCAAATCAGTATCGCACTTTTCATTAATCTATTCCTCAACAGTCCTTTAATTTATTTTAATTCACTTTTCCCACTACGACCGGCGACTGACAAACCCTTTGTACCACAAATTGGGCTACCCGACGATTGCAGGGTTCATACAAATTTCACACGAAGGTCATGTCCACATCAATATCAAACGCCCACCAGGCATCAGCTCAAAGTCCGGCAAAGTCAACTTTCACAGTTTGGATAAAGTACTCAAATCAAGTTAGATGCTATTACCGGTCCAGGCTCCGCTCTCGGCAGCCGGCTGAGTAACTCAATAAAACCTCTTGCTTTCGTATTCTGTATTCCGTTTGTATCTCGCCCACTTTGCCATCAATTTGTTCCGACAAATGTTAATCCAAATAACTGCGCTCTGTCTTTTTTTTTTGCCGTTTTTGTGCCCGTATCATTTTTGGAAGGGTGGCGGTTTTGTGCATTCGTGTGCCCTTTGCGCGCATTCCCTGCCCCCCTCCGGTGATTGCCGCAGAGGTGCGGGAGCAAATGGTTTAAATTCAGCTCCCTGTACAAATTGAATAACAGCATTACAGAAAAATGTTCCCATTTCCTGTACGCGATGTATCTCTCTGTGCACGGCGGGCGAGGGGATAGCTTTTGGGGTAGACCTTGTTTTTTTCGACTGTGTATCCTTTGCTGGGGTGTAAAGCGTTTTAAGTTGTCGATTTAAGTTTTCCCTGCAAGTTCCCCCATTGGGGGGGTTGGACTGAGTGCGATGCCACGGTGGTGGAATAAGCTAAATGGGGATGCATTTGTTGCGGCACAATATACTGACGTTCGCTTTGTAATCGTGCTGGGCAAAGTGGTTTGTTGATGCATAAATTTAGTTAACAGATTCCTGTGTCCGATTGTGAGTGCATTTTGAAGGAAGCCCTTCGTCTGTGTGGTCTGCCGGAGAAGGAATTAGTTTGGTTTGATTTCGAGCCAGTGCTGATGTTGATGGGTTGGTCTGCCATGTAAGTCCTGACACTGGATATCGCACAAACCTGCCACAAGTTGAGTAATTGCCGGAAACTCTCAACTGACCATTTTGCTGCGATTAAAGGAATTCGTTTGTGGAACGTGGCTTGTTTTGCTCTGAATTACTTACAAACGTAACTGTGGGCTTTGTCGAAGACCTTGAGCAGACGACGACCACACGAATGATGATTGAGAGTTGATGATGGAAAGATGCCACTCGCTGGTCATGATGGATCTGTTGACGTGGCTGAAAATGGTGACTGAATAAAATGTACGACGAAAAGGAGAACGAAGAGGTGACGAAACGAAGAATAACTCTTTCCAACTGCTGATTCTTCGACATAGAGAGGCAGTTGAGCTTAGTCTCTCTAAAGTATGGACAATTGGTTTTGCTTATAATTGTTGGTCCTGTTTGTGTTAAGGAGATCCCGGTTACTGTAGCCGTTCTGGAGCATTCTCATCGTTTCTGCAAGAGACATTTTGTTCGGCGAACAACATCAATACAACTTTTTTGCTCAACAAAATCTGAAATTGTAAGAAAAAAACAAGATTTTGACATGAAAACTGAATTTGTAATGCAGGTTTGTTTTACAGTTGGTAGTACAGTCACCAAAACTACAAAAAGTATACGCTGTCCCTGAATACTTGTGAGCTCTTGTGAACAGCTGAAACCATTCTCCAACAGGGGAAGGTGGATCCATGGATTTTGTGGAGTGTGGAGGGACATCCATTACTCTCTCATTTTTTCGTGCTCATGGACAAGGAGTAATTCTGGCCGATGAGAAAATATTTCCCTGCTTATTTATTTCTGCTTTTAAGGTTTTGGGGCTATTTTTTGGATTAAACAAATGTTGGGCTGGGCATGCTGCTTCCAGTCATCACGACCAAGTTTTGCATCAGCGATTACTTATTATTTACAACAGAGATTCGGCCTTCCTCTCCTTCTCGAACCAGGAGGCTCGGATCCAATGTGGCCGAGCCAGTGCAATCCACGGATTTTAAAAATTTGCGGTTATGTCTTCTCCTCCATTCACCTTCCTCACAGACGGGACCCTATATCCGACGTAGAATTTTTATTTCGAAGGTACCACGAATCAGCGCAGCAGTTTTGCTTAGCGTCCAGCTTTCGGCTCGATAGAGGAGGACTGGCAAAATAAGAGTTTTGTAGAGCATGTTCTGGTCCTTCGAGTCAAGAGTTTTGAGTTCAGTTGTTTCGACAAACCAAAGTAGCACGATTCAACGACGGATCTCCACTGTAATATCGTTTGTGGAGTTCACGTTTGCCCCGAGTTAGACAAACTCCTTCACTACCTCGAAATTCTAGCTGTCGATCGTGAGATTTTATCCAAGGTGGTGTGCGACGGAGCTTTACTTGGTAGACAGCATATATTTTGTTTTGTCCTCATTGACCTTGAGACCAGTTCGTTTTGCCTTGTCTTTAATCGCCGTAAAAGCCTTCACTACGGCAAGTTGGATGTCGATATCATCTGCGTACCCCAACAGTTGGGCCTAGTTGTAGAAGATAGTGGCTTCCGTGTTTACAGCTTCCCGTAGCACTATATTCTTCAGTATCAGATTGAAGAAATCACACAACAGCCGAAATCCAGTGCAGGTGTCAAACGGCTCGGAAGTCCTTGAGACGAACTGCACAGTGCATCGCGTATGTGCTAGCGTAGTGCGACACAATCGGATCAGTTTACCCAGGATCCCGAATTTGGCCATCGCATCGAATAGCTTCTTGCGATGATGATCTATTAGAACAGAATTTCCGGCAAGGATAAGGCAGCTTTGTTAGGCGGAAAATGCACTTAACCGGGATTTGTGTCTTTTTTAAATGCCATGACCATTTCAAAACCATCTGTATAGAACTTCTGACAGCATTTGTAGTATGTGACAGAAATTAGTGAGAGTTTACAAGGAATTTCGACTCATTTAAAACCTTTTGATCGAAGCGTTGGCATCAGAATGTGAACTGAGAACTAGACCAAAGGTTGTCACTAATTGGCTAATTCACGATCTCAGTACAAATTTGACGAACGCTGAGTCCCGAATAACACAATTTTTGTCGGCCTAAATGCATATCTCATCTGATCGCTACAATCGAAGAAATGTGTCACCATTTATCTTCATTCGACTTCATTCTGATTGCATTTATTCAACCGACGGCAATTTCGAAGCTGACACCATCTCCCTGTGGACCAGGTCATTGTCCTCCAAAAAGGGCCGGATAACATATCCTTACTCAGAGTAGCACAGCTGCTAACAGAAGCTGAACGGGTCATTGACACATGGAAATCGATCGGAAGGACGCCTGTGAATTGACTTTCGTTGCTGCAATCATCTCCATCAAAACCTCTCACTTTCCACTCATTGTTCACTGTGGAGTTGAATCAAGAAAAGGACGAAGGAAATGAATGCCACACAAACAGGCGATGATGCTCAATCACTTCTCACTCCGGGTTTCCTCGGCCTCTATGAGAGTGTTTCCCTAACAAAAGCCCATCAGATGGCCACCCCTGACAGCCGGCCCACTCCTTTAAAGACCTTTTTTTAAATTTCTGCACTGCCTACAAATGTAAAATGTATATTGCGAGTCCCGAGTTGCCTGTCTGGAGTCCACGTTGAAACGGATTTGTTTCGCTCGTTCGTTATTCTCTTTTTCTTTTTTTTTCTTTTGCAACATTGGGTACGTTTTACTCTGCCTCGTGTCCCTTTCCTCGTTCTCTCTCTTCTTTCTCTTTTTTTTTGTTAACAAAGTTGTGAATGTAAACGTTGTAGCATGTGGATGCTTTCCAGCAGACCGAACAAGAACACGGATACATCAAAGGAAACTCAGCGCATTGTTTCAATAATTGAAGCTGCCACCAAGGAAAGCCTTGTAATTTAAGTTTAATTGAGATCTGTGGACTCGTTGGTTTCCTTTCTCTTTTTTTTTGTGTGTTTGGCTTTTTTCTTGTCCTCGGTCTTGTCCCTGCAGCTGCCATTGTTGTCGGCGCGGGGAAAAGTGTGAGTGCGGAGGAAAGGGTGTTTGCGTTGCTCCAGCTAAGCTTCCAGTCAATATTACATCAAATTTAGGAGCTGTGGGGTTGGTCTGGTCTGTTCAAAATGTAATATCCATCAAAGGAACTCAAAAGAGTGGTCGTCTGACGGCGGTGGCGGTCGGTGCGGCTGTGGAAAGAGTCTCTTGTTTGAATTTTTTGTTGTTGCTCTTGGGAATTGTGTTAAATGCTGTGTGCGTGCGGGTAGACTATGCTGAGGTGGGGTTCATGATCACATAAGTGTACAGACTTTGTGTGGTTGTAGAATTCTTGTGTTAATGAAGTTGCATTCACCCGATGATTTAATATTTGCCTTCGAATGTTGATTATGTATCTCAAATGGATTTCAAATGTCAAACGTAGTTCGATTTTCTTCCCTATTGGCAGATGGAGTCAATTTACTGACGATGAGAAGTCAGGGTTTTGTTTATGAACCCAGAAAATGTCGCCTAGAGCAACATGAGACAGAGCGTGTGAGTAGTATGCTAATTCAAAGAGAAATTCATGCATTTTAAAAAGAGATGCGACGCCTAAACCCATATGCAATGGCTGGTCTAGATATCGACCATCAATTTGGGCATTTTGATCTAACGGTAAAATATGAATTTCGATAGTTTGGTTCAATATATAATCGACCTTTTGCGTTTTTGTCGTTTTTAATTTTGGGTGGTCTTTTATGGAAAACCGCGAAACACCTTTATAGACAAACAAATTCCGGAAAATTAGGAAAATTACAGCAATGAACTAGTCCTTCCGCGAAAAATGGCTATTTCATGCCTGTTTTGTAAAAAAAATGTTTGGGCACGATTCGCGATCTTTCGTCATGATCTAGGTGGGCGGAGAAGGCAGCTGGTCGAGATATCGACCAACAGTACTATGCGATGTACAAAATTGCACCATCAATTTATTTCAGCTTATAATCGGATCAAACTTGGTAGCCATCACATTTGCCGCTATTTTAGCTTCATTTCTTTGCTCAGCATACTGTATTACTGAGCACGTGCCTTTGCATTTGTTGTTGCTTTTTCGTATTTTCTGTGTTTATGCGTAAAAATGTTCCGCAAAAAATATTTGAAAGCAAGCGAAATTGTAGAATTGATGAACGAAAGCAGCGACGAAGAGGAAATAATTCGAAATGCGGATAATGTTGATTGGGTTTTGATGCCGCCACCGAATATCGACGATATGAGCGATGTTAAAGGAATCGACGAAGGTATGCAGGTGTTTTTTTTGTTTTGTTTATGGTTTGCGCCAATGGATGTGGAATCTTCTTCAAGATACTGGTAACCCGTGTTACAAAATGAACGATTCACGGGATATTATTCTCTTTTGACCTCGCGCCTACGTCCTAAACCACATCTCTGCACACGTCTACCACTCTCCCCGCGGAACTGCCGTTAGGTATTACATCGCGGGGCTGGTTAGCAATTATGCTCTATTCTGTACGGCCGCCTCTTGGGCTCTTCTTAGAGCTTCAGCTCTTCGTAGTGCAATCTGCACGTTTCTATGAAAGAGCAGACCTCTGTCCAGTCACTCTCCGATCTCGTCATGTAGCGTACGAGATCCTCCGGGGTTGGCAAGTTCGCTCTGTCTTCGGCGAAGCGGGTGCAGTAGAACACTGCTTGCTCCGCGTCTTCATTCACATTCACGGACATTGGGGGCACATAGGTGAGTTATCGTGTTCAAACCTGTGGAGGTATTTCCGATAGCCACCATGCCCCGACAGGAACTGTGTAAGATGGAAATCACAGTTCCCTATTTTTCTTTTCGTTCATGATTCAATTTTGTGAATGAGCCTATGGCTCCACCTGCCCTTTGCGGAGCCATCCCAAATGGTTTGCCACAGCGTCATCGATGCCGCTCTTTCCCCCGTCTTTATTTTACTCTTGCCTCCTGACGATTCAGGGGCCGCCGAAGGTACACCCTCTGGCTCTCGTTTGCGAGTATGTCAATGGGGATCATTCCGGCTAGAACACATGCTGCATCGTCAGATATGGTTTGGAAGCCGCTGATGGCTCTGATTGCGCAGAGCCTGTACTGCGCCGACAACTTCCTCCTGCACTCAGTAATTGCCAGTGCAACAGCCCATATCGGGGAGGCGTACAGCAGGACTGAGCTGACCACTCTGGACAAGAGGATCCTACGAGGGTTTCAAGGACCGCCGATATTCGGGAGAGTACCGCTTGCATCGTCGATGCCTTCTTGCTTGCGTACTCCATGTGGGGTTTGAAGCGAAGTCTATTGTCGATCATGACACCTAGATACTTCAATGATTCCTTTGATCTAATTGTCTGATTTCCGATCCGGAAGTTTGCGTACTCCACCTTCTTGCGGCTGGTTATTAAGACGGCCTCAGTCTTGTGGGCAGCTATTTCCAGACCGGCAGACTCCAACCAGTCATTTATTTTTTCAATCGCCTCGTCAGTAGCAGACTCCACCTCGTGGACGTGCTTGGCAACTGTGACCACTGCGATGTCATCAGCGAAGCCTATTACTTTCACACCATCTGGTAGCGACAGACGTAGAATCCCGTCAAACATAATATTCTATAGGAGGGGTCCAAGGACCGATCCTTGCGGGACTCCTGCGGAAACGTTGTAGAGGTATGCAGGTGTTGAATGATCCAAGTGTGTTTGTGCCTTCAGATGTGGCAACGAAGTATAATGCGAATTCAAGGAGGACAATATCCACAAGACTACCCGCGCCGAAGATATAGAAATTCCGACCTGGTCCGAGCATAATGAGGGAAAAAGTCATAGCGATGTACGAACAATGTGGTTGGTTTATAATTTTTTTTTCTTATCCATGCTTTTATTTAGACATTCTAACTTATTATATCGCATGTCAACTCATGTCAATTGAATTATTGGATTTGTTCATCGATGACATAGTTATATGTAGATGTGGTGTGTATTATCGTGGCGTGTACTATCATGTACATGCATATATACCAATGATGCGGGTTTCGTGGAATATTCGTGTGGTTCTTGGAATTCTGCTCGCCACCGGATACAAAACCCGTCCGAAAGCCTACAACTATTGGTCGAGTCGTAGCACCGCGCTTTTTAGAAAAAGGAACCCTCTACATCAAGGCTAGGTCTGTCAAAGGCTTCCGAAAAATGTCCACCTAGTAGCAGCACCTTTTGCATTTTTGTATACTCTTGGTCGAAATCTCGACCACATTTTTCTTTGTATTCTGATGCAGAAGAGAACCGCACAAAAAATTTCAACAATTTTGAATGTATATTTTTCGAGCCGTTACATATGGGTTAATTGAACAAAATTGTTCCTTTCTATAAATGCCTCGGTATTTCTGCAAGTGTTGTCACAGTTTCATCATGACTATTTTAATGTGACATTTTTTCTTCGATAAAAATTGATGTAAATGAAAACATAGATCAGGAAAAGAATTGGTCCCATGACAGTCATAACATCTT
Organism: Eristalis pertinax; assembly: GCA_907269125.1. Taxonomy (NCBI): domain Eukaryota; kingdom Metazoa; phylum Arthropoda; class Insecta; order Diptera; family Syrphidae; genus Eristalis; species Eristalis pertinax. Next base: position 122,672,067 of record OU026145.1, read on the forward strand.
GCTAAATTCACATCTTGAACAATTGTGAAAAGTGCCTTTAGAATATCATCATCATCATCATCATCTTCTGGGGGTTATGCACGCAGGCCACTCGATCCTTCGCTATCGACTCTAAGTTAGGTTGTAGTGGCTGACTGCTAAGGGCACTCACACTTAGGCCAGAGTAGGCCCATTGTGATACCACGCGGATTGACTTCTCCTAACATCGGAAAAAGTTGGTGCTTGTAGTGAACCGATTTAGCTGGCCTATGCTGTCGCTGTTTAGCTCATTGAGGTTATCGAAATAGTATGACTCGTATGAGAGTCCTTAATGCCTGAAACACAAGAGGGCTTTGCTGCTGACGTTTTTCACGAGTCTAGAGTTTCAAACGCGCTTTGAAATGACAACTCAATTTATCAGCTGTTTTCAATTCACAAATCCCATATGAAAAAAAATGTGTCCTTACTACTCCACTAATTTCACCCGATAAATTAACCTCAGTCAGCTGTTGCCATTTCTCAAATGTCAGTTGACTCTCAATTTGATCGAAGATCTCTCAATTTGTAAGAGTGTGAGTGAAAGCGCCTCTCGCACTGATTTTTTCCAACATGTCGAAAAATCCTTACGTGAAACTGCCCTCTTACGTTTTATGACATTGCTCTCATTTCGCTCCAGAAAGCACGAAGTCGTATTTTGTGCATAGCATATGATTTGCGTGTTTTGAATGAAAACGCCAGCAGCAAAGCCCTATTGTGTTTCGCGCATAATGAGTGTTTGCTGAGTCTAAGTAGACTGAGTGACCGGTTTAGGTTAAGTGGCCAGGCAGATGGTGCCTTCTAGCCATTTGTTATTGGTGGTTTTTATTGTATGAATCTTTAAAATATGGTAGGCTGTAGCGATTGGCATGGAAGGTGGTACCCCTGCTATTGATAGGGAGGAGGTTGTACTACACCTGGCGAGTTCATCGGATTTGCAGTTGTCTGGTATGTCACAGTGTCCCTGCACCCACATGAGGTGAATGTAAAAATGCTCAGCCATCTCGTTTAGAGACAGCCTGCAAATAAGGGATGCTTTTGAGTTGAACATGACATTGTCCAGGGATATTATAGCGGTCAGACTGTCCGAACTGATGGTGATATCCCTTTTTGATATCACGTTGTTTTTGAGCCATGACAACCCCTCTTTAATCGCTATGGTTTCTGCCTGAAAAACGCTACAGGAGTTTCAAAGAGATAGCAATATTGAGATCTTGGGAATAGACACCCGTACCCACACCTTCGTTAGTCTTCGATCCGTCTGTGAAAATACACAGAGGATCATCCAAAGTCTGCCTATCAGACATCCCGTCCGATCTGGAGGGAATGCCGATCGAGAATTTCTTCTCGAAGATAGCCTGGGGTATTAGGCGGTCAGTGTCGCTAGGAAGGGATTTGAATACCTTGAGAATGGTTGACCACAGACGGAGTGGTTTTGAGTCTCAAGGCTGTGCTGGCTGCTATTTGTTTTCCGAATAGTTCCAGTGGTGGAAGGTGGAGGAGAATATACAGTGCGTCTGACGGAGTACTTCTCAGTGCTCCGCTGATGCACAAGCAGGCCAGTCTTTGTACTCGATTGAGTGCCTTGCAGTTGATAGCTTTGTTTAGTGCTGTCCACCAAACTGAGACTCCATACAGAAGTGTCGGTTTGACAATCGAGATGAAAATCCAGTGTGCGATGCGTGGTTGTAAGCCCCATTTGTATCCAATGGCTTTCTTGCAGCTAAAAAGGTCAGAAGAGGCTTGAGTTCTAAGACTCTAACTCATCAGGAGTCATGTCCAAGCGCAACCAGGCAAGTTTTTGGACTTGGTCCAACCACCTCGTTCTGGATCTGCCAAGCGGTCGCCTACCTGATATAATCGCTCTAAGTGTAATTTCCGATAAAGTATGATCCAATTTCATTATATATGGTAGAGCCTACGTTTTCACTTAAGCCCGTGATCATGTGAACTACGTGAAATTAGAATGTTCGTGGCATAGTCCGTAGCACACAATCCTTAATTTAATTCCACGTGAATGTAATTACACGTCAAATTACCATTTGTGATGCGACTTAAATGTCATAAAAGTTCATAATATCAACATGTCTTACATATTTTTTGATTGAACTTTTCCTTAATTTTAGTGTTGAAATCAGTGAGTCTTATAAGAGATCATATCATGATTCTACGGTAGGGTTGGGTTTTTGTTCTCCATCAGTGCATAATGGTTTAGTTGTTGTGGGGTTCCGCCTCACTATATCCCCATATTAACTACTGCAGCCTAACACAATAGTCTTGCGACTCTGTAGTTGTCTCTGATTACCCGTAATCATGTGCACTCTTTGTCGGAAATTCTTCTAACTACAATGTGTTCTTAGTCAGGGTTCTCGCTACACAAGAGGCCAAAGCTCGCAGTTCGAATGACTCCTTCAACAGCCACCAATTCAGATGGACCGAATATAGCCAAAAAAAAATCCCGTTTCCTAATATCCTTTATTTGTAGTCGAACGTGAGAATTCTACAGAATCCCGTAAGGTGCTTAAAGCTGAGACCACAATGTTGAAGATTGTCAAGTCAATGGTGTGAAGCGTGAACAATTCTCGTAAGAAGATTGAACCGGTACGATATTGGCTTAAAATCTGTGTTTTTCTGCAGAATTGACACAGCGCTGTTGTTCGCTATCGGTTGTTCAGACAAAGAATCCACGCAAGAGTTCCTGTCTACCCAATCAAAAAAAATATTGTTTCTTGAGTTCATTGAATCTGAGATTAAAATTTCGCAGGATTTCTGACTTCGCAACCACGTGAAAAAGTAAATAAAAATTCTAGCCACCAACGGAGCTCCTTCGCCCCCACATACCATGCGTCAGCTTCGCATCCACCCACTCATTCTCGCCCGTAATCCAAAAATTCTACCGAATAGCATTCGCCCCACCATCTCGACCACGGTATAATCTCTCGCCGAGTGACTGCGGCACGTCTGCTCGCACTGAGAGCGAAAAACTCACAAATCCGTACTCTTAAAACGAACGCCCGCGCCCCACCCCCCCTCGAAGAACTTTCAATCAAATGCATTCAAGCGAGATAACTCAACCACATACAGTGCTTATCCATCCACCCGAACGCAAATAGATTGTACACCCTTCGGCCCTCCGACGCTTACCAAACATTCCTCATCACGGACCAATTGCAATACCCTGTGGAAAATCCCTGACACATTTCACTGCTTCGTTCTCGCACTCGTGCCCCATTCGAAGCGCCACTTAGGTCGGGGAGCGAACGATGAAAATCGAATGAAGCAAAAGAAAAATACACCATGGCCCCCTCTCGAGTGTGGGCAAACAGGTTTTCTCAAGCTAAACATCCGTTATTCAGCTACTAATCGACCCCCAGTCGTTGTGTGCGCATACCCACATGATGCCGCCCCATCGCCGCCATCAAGGACAACCTTGAAATCGTAACTTCCCTTCCCCCATGAGCTACACCGAGGGCTGAGCAAACGCCGCACCGTGCTGCTCAGGTGAGCACACACAAAGAGCTACTTTGTCAAATCAATAGAACAAATACCCGCTCACCCGCTCAGCCGTAGAAAGATTGCCGGCGCACAATACTGTGCCACCGCCACCCACGTCTCATAACAATAATTCTCCCCAAGGACTTAGAGTCAGGAGCAGGGATTAGGGACTCCCATTGAAATCGAGTTTCCATAAAGTAGCTTGCACTCCAGTCTGCAGCGGGGAGTGCGCGGGTCTCGAAGTGACAGGGTTGTTGGGTTAACCCATTAAAAACAACATTCCCTGGAATTAGAAATCTATCAGGTGAACGGATACAATTGAATCGCAAGAATACCCATATATCTAGATAGAGAGGGAATTCGAAATGAGCTTGTTTAGGGGCAATATCGGTGACGGTAGGGCTTTGCCCTTCACATCAAGCCAGTCGATAAGAGACCATCATCGAACCGTCGCTTGGTCGTCGGGCGATGGGGTAACGAGCTTGTTGCTCGTGGCTCAGCACGGCGAAGATGTGATGAAGGGGAAGCGGAAAGGTAAACATGCAGATTCGGGCGATTCATGAAATGGTCTTCAGAGCGGGAAGTTCAATCTTCGGTAGCGAGGAATGGCATATCAGTGGTGGAGGATATTCCTCCATGTCGGGCGAGTAAATGATGATGCGATGTTTGGATGGAGGGCACGAGAGTGATTTTTAACGAGATTTTGATGAATTTTCATTTAATTCGATTTCTCAGGGGAATCCACGCGATTTTTTTTCATTTACCATGGGATTGGACCAGTTAATGACGGACGATCAACAAAAATGTCGAGAGATAAAAATCCATACCCAATCACAGATGCATCATGATCCGCAGGTCTCAAAGATATTCCGAAAATGGTACCGGTTTCGGACGAGTGCACATTTAACTCACAGACGGGTGTGGCGTGGATTAATTCCATCAGTTGTGTGAACTAAATCATACTCCTGTGGAGTCGGAGCAAGCTCGTGCATTTTTTTGTATAGGAGTAAACACGGAGAGGTACCGATTCAGAGTAAGTTTAGGTTAGGTTTGAATTTTTGTCCGTCCTCTATATCAAGCGCATCGTTAACGAAATCATAAGTGACAACAGCAAACCTAGGACAACTAAAACCAAAAGAGTCCATTGAGATCCAACTCCTAAGCTGACATAGTTTCATTTCCAAATTCAATTCCAATGGCACAGCGCAAGCAAATAGATATTTTGTGTAATTAGCTCTATCAGATCCACGGTCGTCGATTGATTCAGACAAAGTAAACAACATCTTTACGATAATACAGCTTTCATTTTATAGTACACCAACAACTCACAGCTATGGTTTGTTGTAGAGACTAAGGGTTCATTCATAATGGACATAAGGAAACTTAATTCCACTTAAGAAATCAACCTGATACACAAAAACTATACATGATATACTGCGATTATAATAGCCAATTATTTCACTTTCGTTAAGTTTCGTTAAATTTACTTAATTAAATCAGCCGAAATTAAAAACAAATGATAGATGATGTCGCCATGTTGCTTATGTTTTCAAAAGGAATTATGAAACTTTTCGATGCCTCTGGCTTAAATTTAGTTAATTTCCATTTCGGTTGGGCTCTACCATCCGCAATGTTCTTCTCTGCATGCCATTGATGATTGAATCTCACCTCTTCCCAACTAAGTGAATGGGATTCAGTGACATGTCGGAATATCGCTGTTCGGATGGCTCCAAGATCAAGGAAGGGTCTAGCACTGTCTCCTTAGTGGAGGGCGACAACATTAGATTGTACACATCGAAAGTTATATTTGCGTCGGTTTTCCAAGCTGAAACTAATGGACACGAACTATTTTGTGAAGATAAGGTGGAACGGGCGGAGCATTTGTGCAAGTCTTCTCTGAATTTTACTGCCAGGTTAAATTCGCGAAGACTCGTCGGATAACGGGCCGAGCCAGGGGAACAGGGAAAATGGGATCGCATATGAACTAGCTAGACAAAGATCAGGGAAGGTACTCTTAGGACCCGAACTTGCTTTGGGACTAATAGTGTCCTTGGTTAGGGCTTCCATCGATGGTTCGGCTTCTCGAAAGCAGATCCGGGGGTGGAATCACTTTTCAGGGTATAGACAAACCAAGTGCATGTTCCCTAACGTCTGTAAGAATTTTCACAGATAAGTGATCAGACGACGTCCCGCGTACTAACGGGTCACAACACGTTCGCCCAACACATAAATGTGCTTAGCCTAATATATGAAACCCTCTGTGACGCATGTGGATATGACGACTGTATTTCAGAGCACTTCCTCTGTCACTGTCCCCCCTTTGCTCGGATCAGGTGGCAATTATTCGGTGCTGGTGAGGTGAGAGCTGATGATGTAAGCTCCTCATTACAGAGGAGCTGGTAAGAGCCTGCTGTTATTCCCCCGGAAGACAATGAAATTTCAGTAAATGTAGGTTGCTGCCTGCGAGTACAATGGATTAAGTTCTGAGTCTGAGTGCTCCTGAGGAGTGCTAACTTCCGACAAAAAAAAATGCGTCGAGTTGAAAAACAATGTCAATACGTTTAGGCGACATAACTGGGGATATAAATGGAACTGGTGTAAATGTGGACTTCGTCGAATATTCGATGAAATTTCTTAAAAACAGTAGAGCTTAGTGTAAGGGTTGGGTGTAGGGTTACCACAGGTTTAAAGGAGATACTGGGATATACCTACCTGTATGTTGCTTTTAAGTATCTGTTTGTAAAAAAGGCCCTACCCTATAGAAACCTGCCGTACGTTGCCCATGTGGTTCTCTCACGAGTGCAGGGAACGTACGAACAACCAGCCCAGACACCCCAGACTAGGAATTGGTACATCTACCCACTGTGCCACACTTCAAATATTTGAAATTGTTCTGTAAAGCATCATCATTGCTCGTCGAGTTAAGAGACATGGCCCTAATTGAGTCGACGACCTCCATGGAATTCTGTTACAGTTTTGACGTAGATGGTCATCGCCCCTTTTGAGTAAATTCTGAATTGCCCACGCTGAACGTTCTTGGTTCAATACCAGATATAAGTTAACACAAGATACATTCAATCTCAGAATATTAATGCAGCGGGACTGGTACGTGACAGAATTTGCCAAATCCGCACTGCACATCATCCTCACTCCACATACCAGTAAAAGAGGAGTCGTCGCCGACTAAGCCACCGTAGCTGTCACCTGAGAGACTTGTTTGTCTAAGTCCCTACCCTAGTCTAGTTTCCCACATTCCCATATGCATAGGTTAAGTTTTAGGTAGAAAACATTTGTTAAGTCAGTCTTAAGTTAGATCAGAAATAAAGAGGTTCTCCTCCTCAAAAAAAAAAGAAGAAATAGTATCACTGGTTACTAGCTTGGATACTACCGGTTAAAGATCAATGTAACATTGTCAGATACGATTTGGCCTAACTCTAAACAAATCACACCGCGTGGACGGTTGGTTGCCTATGTGTTGTTGTCTTTTTGGTCCTATTCTTGTTTAGTGTACCACTTTTTTTCAACATTGAAACCGAACACAGACTGAACACTTTTTTCTCCACTTTGCATCCAACAAGTGTCAAAAAACACTAACAAAAGAAGAAGTTTACGCATTTTCTAGTGTACAGAGCAGTATTCAGAATCCGGCCCTGGCCAAATTCATGGAAGACAATGTCATCGGAAATCTGAATAGCTGCAATGTCCTGTATTAGATGAATATCATGGTCTGGGTTGACTTTTCGAAGGATTCTCATCTACTGATGCATGGCGATTCAGTTTTTCCTCGGCCACATTATTTATGTCTGCTCTGTGTTTAGTCCACTTTTCTGAAAGAACTTCTCACTTATGATCAAGAACATCTGTATTAGCTTACATACCTCTGCCAATGAAGAAAAGTGAAATGCTACACAGCTTGAAGAATGTCGGCTTGTAAACTCATTAGCCTCTGGAATCAATTTCCTGCCAAACAGCTACATCACGCTCTTCCAATGAACTCTCGACCCTCACAGTTGTTCCCAGAGTACAACAGATGGAGATGTACACATCTTCTAACATCTGACATTCAGTCCGCAACGCGTTGCAGAGGAGAAGGGGGAATGCAACAAATGACCAGTCGTCCATTTACATATGTAAACGAAAATTATTTTCCCTTGAAAACCACTGCACCACAGCAGCACAGCTGTGCTCCAGTTCCGAATGGAGCCCACATGTAATCCAAGATAAATATCACATTTTACCCTTTTATGCTGCTGCCATGTGAAATCCTTGAACTTTCAACGACATTGTGGTTGTGCGACTCTGTTTCCCTCCCTCTGCCTCCGGGGGAGCACTGTGACGGGAAATTATTATTTTTTCCTCGTTGCATACGTGTGTCTCGGTGTGGGTTTGTATCATTTGTTTCTATTTCTTCGGCGGACTCTTGCTTGCGTGTCCGCTGTAGGGGACTATGCACTTATCAGAGGAAGGAGAGGAGGAGCTGGTCGAGGAGAAGAGGAGTTGGCAGAGGAGATGAGGTAACTTTGAACCTGGCAATTTAAACTGGGGCCAAACTCTGGTTACCTTTGACGTTGGTGCTGTGGCATGCGAGGTGTGGGCGGCCAGCAAATTGGGCGAGTCTGGCTGGGCACGTCAAGCTTCAATTTTAACAAAACTAGCAATAAACTGCAAACGTTACTTGAGGCCGACTAAACGTGGCAAAAAGGTGGAGTCAGGAGAAGCGACGAGCAACACTAGAAATGATGAGATTACGGCAAGAAAGGAGAAAGACAGAAGTTGCTCCTGAGTGCGACTGGAATGTGTTCGTGCCCGATGTCATAAGGCTTGAAACGCAGATCATAAGAGTTAATGGCCTAAGTGCAGAGGTTTATGGTGCGTAGACAATCAGACGCCGGGGAATGAACTCTGTAGGCGGGGCGAACAACAGAGTCGTCAGCTTTCTTGGGCGAAATGATGGCGAGGAGTGTGCTCCAAAGCATGGGGTCAATGCATCTAATGTCAGTCCTTATGTTTTGAATGTTCGCAATTAGTTATGGCTAATATTGGTCGGTTGGCTAATTTTGAAGGAACTGGCGTGGAGTGTTTGGGTCTTCAGTCTAATATCAGATATGGCTTTGAAGTGCACGCTGCTGTGGTTTTCACTCATTTGGTGAATAGATAAGAAGCAGTGTGGGATGAGTGCAGAGGAGTTGACAAGACTGTTCGCTTGGTAAAAGTTATTGGAATAAGGGCGGATTGAAATTAAAATTTTACTGAAAATTTAGAAGGCTTCCTTCTGAAGAAATAAGCTTCTGTTAGATGATGAATTGCGGTCTCTAAGGTGCTTGTAAGAATCCGGAATTAAGCAATTCAGCTTCAGCTCACCAGAGCGAAACTAAAAGGTCTTATTAATGGGAAGCCGAATAACGCTTTCACCACATAAATGCTTGCCTTAAGACATTGTTAATTATACCTATATAAAGCCTCAGTTGATCCAAGATATCGTATAATTCTCAGTATGGACTGCCCATGAAAATGCTAGTTCAGTGACGAGGAATAAGATAAGCGCACGCCTGCTTTTTCATAACTCGGCTAGTCGGAAGGCCGAACAAAAGCTTTTGCTAAGTGCGAAGATGAGAGGAAACTATTTAATGAGATAGAAACCTAACTTAAGAGAGGACATAGAAGAGAAATAATACCAGGAAACTGAGAAGATCCACAAGGTCTCTGCCTTTCCGCTGAAAGAAATCGGAAGTGGTGTTGTGGCGCTAAGCTAGCTATCCTACACTTACGCTGATATTGCGGTTGTGATGTAGTCACAACTGCGAAAATTGTGATGCATCTTTTGCGAGGTGTCAGCAGCTTCGTATTCTGGTGCGCACCTCACAAAAAATACCCAAGAATAGTCACAGTGTATTTTTTGGACACTTTTCATTGACAGAGGACATTGGGGAAGAAAAACACCAATTTCTTTTTATTAAGTATCTCAATGTCGTAGCTCTTGACCCAACATAGTGTCCTCATAATTCGGAAGAATTTGAGGAAACATGTTTCCTCCAATGCGATGAGAGATTTCCTTTCTCCCAAATTCCTTAGAATCCTTCTACTTACAGTCTAAACAAATTTGTATAATCTTTTTAACCTGTCTACAAGTATAGAAATGCAATTACTTTTTGTCTTTATTTTCAATTTCTTCAGCAAATAGAAAAATAAAAAATACCATAATTTTTACCCCCTTTCATCAACAAACGTGTTAGATTTTCCTTGTACTTGGCTCAAACGAAGATCAAAATTTTGACATTCAATGTGTTGCTCACAAGCTGTGAAGTCTTGTGCAGAATACGAAAATTGCACAACTTTTTTCTTACCTTGCTCCTGTTAGTTGTGTTTTGTAACACATCACAGAGGTGTGCCAGAATAGGCCTGTTAGTCTAACCTCTACTAGATACACTACGCAACTTGTCTGAAAACCGAGTATATCAGAAATAACGCACTGAAATCTGCGCAGAGAACGGCCTTACCTCATCCTACACACCCATTTGCCACAAGAGTAGTTTATTCTATTAATCAAGTCCTGGAAGAGATCAAATACACTAGAGTTGAAACAATTTCCTGTCCAATGATTTGGCAATAATAGCGAAAATGAAATTTCCCGACTTTTACCAAGTAAAATGCTTTGATTACCTTATTGATTTGGACAGCGATATCTGGTTTAAAATTCAAAGTCTCAAAAGATCGAAATGGTCCTATTATCCACGAAGAAGGTCATTCCACATTTCCCGCTGCCGTTTACAGAGAGAAAGTGCCACGCGTAGTATGAGATCTACAAACCGATAGAAAGACTCACATTTAAACAATGTGTCAAATTATTCATCTGTATGTTGTGCAGCAGCTGTTGTCTGTTATAGCTTTTTTCAGTTCGCAAATTCGATTCTCAGTGTACCTTATTGCAACCGAATATCCCACATCTAGCCGAGTAAATGGGCAAATACCGGTAGCAAAGCTGCAACCAGTGATTCAAAATTTGACCTTGAGAATGGAACTTGTGCAGCGAAGTTGTGAGTAACATTTAAGCGTAATTATATTCAAAAAGTATATGTCATACACTGTTCTGTCAGGCCAAAATAAAGCTTCTAATGAATTAATCACCACTACGAGCGTTGTTTGATAAGTCAGTGATTTTTTACAAATTTTGCCGCAAATAGGTGGTATTGTAGACAATAAGAAAAAATAGAAAACAAGAAAGGATGAATAAAATACTAAGAAAATCATAATGTAAGAGCTGCCGGTGATCTCTTTAAAAGTGTCTCTTTAAAATTGTCATCGCCAAGCATGCGGCGATGTCTGAAGTGCGAACGAAACGGTCGGGTAATTTTTATCTTACTAAAAATAAGTACTTACTTTAAAGAAAATATGAAGTTGTTTAAATTCTCAGTGCTTACAGTATGTTTCTATTATATTTAGTCCAGCGTTGTTCCAATGTTGGTATTCTCTCCAAATAATGGACGATTGTCTCATTGATAACCTCCTCATTCGACCCAAATCTCGGATTCAGAAAATAGTAGAAGCTCGCTAAATCTGGAGAAAGACGAGGTAGCAGCCCAAAAAATTAGCACACATTTGAAGAAGTTTTGGTTGAGTGTGAGTAATTGTAACACCCATCGCGCGGATACTTTTCATGTCCAAATATTTAGGAATTATGCTATGTATGGTCTCAATTGATACGTTAAGCCTCCCCCACTTCACGTATTTTAGATCTCCGATCTTCCAGTATCATTTCATGGATTTTATCGAAGATTTCTGTGGTGACTACAGCTTTTCAGGGACCTGAGCTGTCAGCGTCATTTGTGCTGATGCGAGCATAATGGAACTTAATAAGCCACTACCTAACATTCAAATTGATTTTTGTTCTTATTGAACCACAATTTACAGAGATTTGGTCAGAATAACCTTACTACTGGCAATTTGTGAATGTATTTAAAGTAGAGGAAATGCTGTTGATTCAAATTCAAATTAATGATGCAGCATTTATGTATCAACCTTTTCCTTGGTTTCGGTGATGTTTATTTTCCGGATAGAAAATGCTAATCGGCTTTCATTCAAGTGTGAAGCCATGGGTTTTGTTAATTCTTCTTTGAACTTCTACACGCCACCTAGGAGTTGACGAACATACTCACTACATCAAAGCAATCACGGTGCTCCTTGAACAATGTTTGCCGGAAATAAGCAAGGTTTGCTCTTGCTCATTTATACTAAATGTCATGAATTGGCATAATTTTCACAAAGCACAAGGATTATCAACTCATCTTGTGTTTGAGCTCCAACAGAATTGATTGAACCAGTTCACCAGAGCCGCACTATCTTCCGTCAGCCATCAAACCCATGCCAAACAGCTTTCCAAAACGCATACTAAAGCAATCGTCTGGTAAAGATCATCAGATTCGTATCCAAGCCCACTGAATCCACATTGAAATGAAAATTCCAATTTACTCAATAGCTCTTACCACGAATCTCTAAATCCCTTGCACTAACCAAGACGACGCTCATCGAGATCAAGTGCACTCTCAGAAATGGGGGAAAATTGCCCCCTACACCACATTTTGTGATTGCACCAGTCGCACCTATCAAGACCAGTGCACATTCGAAAGCAGCACCGGGACGGCATTGAGACAACTTAGCTCAATATGTTGCTCGAAACTTTCCATCTCCCATCGAGATACGAGCGAGAGCGCCCACCACAAAGACTTATCACAGCAAGGACATCTCTGCACGTCAGCAACAGTTGCGGAATGTCACTAAAGTGCGAACACAAAACTTTTTCCCCTCCATTGGCAAGCCATCCCCAGATGTCGCAGATAAGTCTCACGTCTTCCCTCACTCTGCATTCCGGCACATCACATGATATCGGCATCGCATAGCCGGGCACACAAAGCTGAGATTTTTTAAGGATCTCGTGAAAATGAATTGAAAACTGCTTAATGGTCTGATGACTAGCGTTTGCACCAAACGCCTTGCCGCCACCCTTCTCCATTTGCCGAATGAACGCTGCTTTTTTTTCCTTGCTTTAACTTTGCATTTTTATTGCCCCCGTTGGAGATCTGCTGGGATGGGGAAGGGGTGGCTGGGTAGATACTGAGCGGGAGCTCCTTAAAGCATTCGCGTCTTTATGTGGGACCGACGACGCGACCCGAATAAAGCAGGACACCCTCCTCCTTCGGCGGTTCAATTTCAATCAGAATATTGAAAGTGGTTAGCTGAAGGAGGAGCTGGAGCCGATGACAAACACACACACACACACACACACTTGGGTACATACGACCCGTTTGCAAACTGACAGGTGGCTGGTGGTGGAAGGTGGTGAAAGGAGATGAAGCTGTCTCCCATTAATAAAGTGAAGTCTATCGTGGAGGATCATCTTTCAGACGGAAATTACTTTCGAATAATCACTTCAAAAACAAAATCCACCAAAGCTGGTTCCCCCATCTTCACCCACAGCGTCGCCCAGCTTCATTCAGCTTCAACCGAACTAAACGAACCGTCGCCGTCTTCGTTGTTGTCATCGTCTCCGCCATCATCGTTGTCGCCTATCCGTGTACGTAGCCCCATCCGCTTTGACGAATCGTTCTCTTTTGCAGAAATGGAGAAAATTAAAAATGCCAAAAAGTGTGAGTGTCATTCCAGCTACTGCTTGCACCGAGATGGAGGCGAGTGTATTACCCTGGCTTCGGTCCTTGTTTTGCTTTTCTTTGAAAATGATTTCTTTCTTCTGTCGTGTTTTTTTTTTTTTTTTGTTTTGTGGCTTTCGTCGGGAAACAAAAACGCGAACCTTCAACACTCCCTTATCCAGTGGGAAGATATAAACTACACTCGAAATTGGGGGTTGAAAGATTACAATAGCTGGCTGTGATGGGAGTAGGGGATAGCCGATGGGGAATGGGGATGTGTTTGCGACTTCGATGGGGATTAGGGAATAAAGTGACGCCGATGCCGACAGGAGCACACAATCGAAGGATAGGACAGACTTATCTCGCTCGGAATAGATGGATTCCTATTTTTGTTTTCCAATGAAAATGACGCGGTGTAACCGGGGGTCTCGGCCTGAATGGGTAACGATTTTACTCCTGCGCCATTGAAGAAAGTCAGCGAAAGGAGTTTTTTTTTGTTTTGCCGAGGAGTCGGTAGATGTGCTCTAGTGAGTGTTCCACTGTTCAAGGGTACATTTTGAATCACAGCGGATTTCTTGACGAGTCAGTCATTAGCACTAGTTTTAGACAGAGAGCGACCCGATTGACGAGTAACGAGTGTTGAAGGTGAGGATGAAGATTTCGGTGGGATGGGCTTGAGGAAAGAAACTTCTTGGGGACAAGGACAACTGCTCGGTGGGAGTAACTGCATAGGGGAGGAATTCATATATTTCCATTATTTTCGAGCGTCTTGGGTATGGATCTGATGCTTACTGGCGTACACTTTTCTTTCAAAAAAAGACGTTCTGGTGTGACATGGCGCACCGTTGTGGAACCCAGCTAACGTCTAGACCCTTTTCACGCATTTTTTGGCAGATATAATGAGCCAACATGCACCGATATCGATTCCCATCGACTGCTTCTTCGCCTTCTCCGAAGAAAAATCTTCCAGTGATGGTTTCGGTACAATCAGCTACTTTTCGCTTATGCAATGATGTTTCATTGACCTCTTGTGAGTTCTCCAAATGCGGCAATTGACCGTGTTAAGAGTCAGAGAGTTGTGAAATGGGCTTCATCGGTAACCAAAAACTGTTTCCAAAAATCAGGTAGATCGTCAACCATTCGAGCGACCGTGTTCTAAGTGACATGAGCGGTCTATCTTCAATATTCTTTGAGTCAATTGCAGTTCATACAGAAACACATGCAAGTCATTGAAAATCCGCCACAAGGTGGTTGGACTGACGTGCTGAGCAATAGGTTCTCGGCAACACTTCGTCTTACCGCTGCAACCAGTTCTTGGCCACGTTCTGTACGTTGTTGAAATGCATATCGATGATATCCCACTAATCCGCAACAAAATTCCACACCAAACGGCGAATATTATTGTCAGACGGTGTTTCGTGGCCAAGATATTTTCGACGATAGGCATGTTGAGTTAACACGCATGCACTGCTACTTTCAATGTACAACTTTTCTATTTCAACTTATGGTTGTTGACTTATGCAAGTCATGAGACCATACATGTCGCGCTCAAACTAGTGTCCAACATCCAGCGGAATATAGACAAGAAACAATTTACGGATGCTTTGAACAACCTTTTGGTTGGAGGGCCTCTCCCTCAAACTGGTCAGGCTCGGCATAAGTAAATCATTGTTATATACGATCTATGACATGATCACAGGTAGGAAGTTCGTCGTGAAAAGTGGCTACCACGATCATTGACATCCAAAATGGTGTGCAACAAAGGGAGACTGTTTCGCCGATTTTGTTCTCACTATTCACTGCAGATCTGATAGGTTTTATGCCGCACATAATTGCTTACGGCGACGATCTAGTAGCGTACAGACCAGGTCCAAAGGTCAACAAATACATTGTTGCAACGTGACTTCGAACAACTTCAGCGATTTCAGCGATCAACGTCTGGTTGTTGATCAGCTTCCTGCAGTGTGAAACTATTTATTTTTCAGGACCCCGTTGCACATGGCATCATGGGATAAGCGTACAGACTGGCATAAGTTCGGTTGAGTTGACCCGCAGGGACGGCCGTTAGATGTGGAACGTGTAGCAAGGTATTTTGGCATTTGTTTGGATCAATATCTGTATTTTGTCAAACATGTAATTATTGCTCTGACGAAAGCTGATTAGAGCTTTGCTGTGCCAAGGAGGTTGTTTTACAGCAGCCAACTTGATACCAGGGTGGAGGTAATCTGCTACATGGCCCTGAAATGACCAATTATGGCGTATAGTTGTCCACTGTGGTTCAACGTAAGTACTTCCCAGATCGAAACGATTAGGTTGTTCGAGGGACAGTGTCTTCGGACTTGTCTGTGGTTGTATCGCACACCAGAATTTGTGTACAAGAAGTTCTGTCCTAACAAAGTCCTGTACAGCGAGGGAAATTTGATCAGGATAGATCATTTTATAATTAAGCTGATCAGAAGTCATATTGGAGCTATGACATCATCCAACAGTCTGATCTTTGGGGCTTAATGTCTCAATGTTATGTGAGAGTGTACCTCACCGGCTTTATTCCCCCGAAGCGTTCCTTTCTATCGACACAATAGGCCTAATACAGGACCCACAAGGATGACAGGCGACTCTAATACGAATGGGATGTCGTTCGCGGTGACTAGGATCCCCTCCGGTTCAGTACAGCGATCTCTGCTCGAGAGAGTCACCGCCGCAGTTGGCCATGGTGGCAAACTTATATAAGTCTTAAGGTAGTCCTTAGGTTAGAAGTAAGAACGGTTGTTACTATAGTTAAGCTACTTTTAAGTATTTTTGTCTATCTGCCCTTGGTTAGAGGGCCCGCTGTTCAAATCCCAGTGAAAGCAAAGTTAATATTCTATATCCAGTTTCCAAATCTGGTCCAGTCACCATTTGCCGTTGGGATCAAATTAAAGGAAGTCTGACATGGGTATCACAATTGGCCAACATGGTCTAAGTGTGATGGTAGCCCATTTACCTATCTACATGCCTACCGAAGATACACAAATCGGAAGACGTTCTAATTTTTTGCGAATGGCTTCGTACGTCAATCATATTTGACATTTGTGAATTAGACAGCTGCAGTATCCAATCAGAGCAATGGAGCTCTGTACTCCGTTTTTTTTAGCCTCTGGATGTTGTTGCCTTCGGCGCGGGAAGACTGATTGTGCCGTATTTTTTTTTGAGGACACCATCAGCGATACTGACCTGCGCCTACAGAGGCATCAGTCTCCTAAATATCGCATATAAAATCTTATCTGCCGTACTGTGTGAACGCCTATAGCCATTCGTCAACAACCTGGTCGGTCCATACCAGTGTGGCTTTAGGCCAGGAAAATCCACCATCCACCAAATATTCACACTGCGGCAGATGTTGGAAAAAACCCAGGAGCAACAAATCCAAAATACCCACCATCTTTTCATCGATTTTAAGGCCGCGTATGATAGCATCTATAGAGACGAGCTATATAGAGCAATGTCTAGTTTTGGCATCCCTACCAAACTCGTCCGTTTGTGTAGGATGACGATGGAGAATGCACGCTGCTCCATCAAGGTCGTTAAAGACCTAACCGAGACCTTTGATGTCAAAAAAGGATTCAGACAAGGCGACGCGCTGCGCTGTCAAGGAGATATAATGACGAACTATACAGGCTGTTTAGCGACATCGACTTAGCCAGAAGAGTGAAGATCCAACGATTGAGATGGCTAGGTCATGTAGAGCGGATGGAAACCAATGCTCCGGCCCGAAAAGTCTTCGAATCCACCCCCGAGAGACGACCGCGACTCAGGTGGAGTACGCAAGTGGAAAGGGATCTGAACCAACTACGCGTGCGAAACTGGAGACAGCTAGGTAAAGATCGAGTTGTTTTGAGGTTGAGTTTTCCTCGGACTGTAGCGCCACCTTAAGTAAGTAAGTACTGGGTCATTATAAACGATTTCTTACTGCCGGAATTGGATGAGCGGGGCTTGGTGACCATGTGGTTTCAACAAGACGGTACAACCGCACACACAGCATGAGCCATAATGGATATTGGAAGCGCTTCCTGGTAGCGTAATATCCCCTTTTGGCATGGCCAGCAAGATCACCCGATTTAACTTGAAGTCGCGTGTTTATGCCAGCAACCGTGTATTCCAATTTATTATTAGTTGTCCATTCAAGTGCTTTCCCAAATAATTTAAAAGCATCTCTAGAATACACTGAACAAATCGGATGATC
This sequence comes from Eristalis pertinax, assembly GCA_907269125.1. Lineage (NCBI taxonomy): Eukaryota > Metazoa > Arthropoda > Insecta > Diptera > Syrphidae > Eristalis > Eristalis pertinax. The sequence continues at coordinate 122,689,440 of OU026145.1, forward strand.
CACGTCCGGTTGTTGTTCTTTTTCATTTTCGTCTTATTCAATATCTGAAGATACATGATCTTCGTTCCAACTGATTACATTGGCTGCCGTAAGTGCTAGTCGTGTTCAGAAGGTTCATAACTTCTTCCGTGGCCATCGTGTTAGCATTCGATGCTAAATTGTTGCGAAGAATACTGAGGGGTATTTCATCTTTCTCCTTAAAATCGTCTTTCGGGTCTTCTTCAAACGAAGGGACGTTTTTCCAGCATTTCGCAATGGCTGATGCTTCTAATTTGCCCCATGCTGGTGCTTAGTTTAAAGCAGCGTATTTTATTTATACCTCCTTAATAGCTTCACAAATGTTGTTTAAAATAAAAACCTAATAACGAATGTGTTGAATAAGTGTTTTTACTGAAAGGTTCAAAGAAATAAACAAAAACAATGGTTCACTATACCGAGACTTACTTTTTTTGTTCACTATTTACAATAGCCTGTTTAAAATATGGTGTGTTTTGTTGCTACTGTTTGCATTTGCTGTTTTTCACTGCTCTTGAGAATATCCTCGTGCCATGATAGCATTGGAGGCGTACTTAATACAAGAAGTTCCTCTAGGCACTCTGGTTACGCCTTCACAAATCCAGTCACATTCAAAAATTATGCCGCAGAATTTTTTGTTTGCGATTAATCAACTATGCATATCCATTTTTAAGTCCTTGCAGCCAGTTCAGCTCATATTCATTTTGTATTCTCATTTATCTCAAGTTAATCTCACATTCGCTTAACTTCCAGAAAAGTAACCAACTCCATTTACACAGCTTCACGTGAAAACTTCTTTCTCCAAGTCTTCCAAGTCAATAGAAGAAAACGTTCTTAGCTCCCATTTACAATCCGTAGCAGTCGTTCCATTCTCCAACACCCTTCCACGATGCCTGGCAGCTGCAAACATCTTAATCCGATTGTTCCTTAACCATCGTAGCGACCTCCTTAACTAAGCGACCCACTTTCCGAAAAGCACTCCATCAGCATTCGAGTTAAGATAAATTCCCTCCTCTCTGCGGCGTTGCTGGGGAAGCCACTCCTGAATTTGGAAGAACAGAAATTAAGGAGCGTGACAAGGGGATCCTAATTGCAGGATGTTTGCACAAGAAATGAGAACTGTGTTCTCAAGAAAGTGCAAAGCCTCCCTTCCTCCTCCACGCAGATGTGGGAATGTCACTCGGCAGATCGGAAACACTAGCGTGACCAAAAAGCAGCACATTTTCTAAGCATTTCCATCTGCACTCTCCTCCTCGGTGCAGTGCAGCACCTTTGCGTGGTTCGACACAGTATCGCCTTCACTTCGTTTTCAGGACGCGCGCAATGGCCACCGACAATGGCGGCACAATTAAAACGTCGCTCACCCGTGCTCCCTTGTTAATTGCTTTCGAGGAATTGTCCTTGTACTTCTCGGCCGAGGCTTCCGTGTTTCGCTCCTCTCGTTTGTCGATTCGAGGATGAAACGCTGTGCACGACACAAGGCTTACATTCGAGACCGATTTACGGGGACAAAGAGAAGGAGTGCGAACGAACGAGTTGAAGTGAAAAATATTGTATTCACCACACTTCACAGGACTAAGAGCCGCGCACAGCTTCAGATAAACTTCAATTAGAATGTCGGCGATCGGATCACGCGAATCACACACAGCGCAACGGTAATGGTCTCGTTTCACTTCCCAAACACGCCGCCCCCAACAATTGCTATCCATCCGCCCACATTACTCCTCCTTGTTCGTTTAATATGTCTAAGTGCACCGCATTAATGGCTTTGCCTCGGCCCGACTAAGCCCGCTCGAAGCCCTGTAATTTAAAACACAACGACCCACATCAGTGAAAGAATGTTGCAAGCGGGCCCCTCCTCACGCTCACGCTGATGAGGAGGATGGTGTGCAGAACGAGGTCGATGGGGTCCTAGAAGGTCCTCTGGAGGTGATGTAATTTTCTGCATGAACTCACCGATACCATTATGACAGTGCAATTTTCTTGGTCAAGTATATGAGTTTATGGCCGGAGTTATGCATAAGAGGGCGTGCCCTGAGTGTGGATGGCGGCTGGATCCCATGGGGAGAGGGAGCGGTGGGCAAAGAAATAAAGTTGTAATCGAATGTGAACGGAAATCGTTATGAAAAAAAAAACGAAGGTGGGTGAGAGGAAGCAGAACGAAGGCAATAAATTCAAAGGCCTTCCTCCCTACCCCACCCCCGCTCGCACTCACGACACACGCACACATGCACACTCAAGTTACATGTTCCGACCTCATTCAAGGCAAACGAAGAGAAAAACGAAGGAAATTTGACAGCGAGTCAAGGAGATTGTCAGGATTCCCCGTTCTCCAGTGCTCCTGAAATCCTTAAATTTCCATTTACATACACGCCCTGATTATATATACAAAGCTCACTGATTCTTTTCATGGATTTTCTCGCACTCATGACATGAATAAACTTCTGGAACCCAAAAATGAATGAATGAAATGTAAAAAGGACGAGATCCAGTATACGTGCGTCTCCGTGTGTGTGTGTGTGTGCGTTGAGACGAGCGGATAGGTGACGGTCGGGAGAGCGATGGTAGCACTCGAATATGATTTTCCTTTTGAATTCGATTTGAGTTGCGCCATCAATCAAAGCAAAACCGCATGATTTATTATTTGACATGATGGATAAGGCGTAAAATATCCTTTCAATCAGCTCTAGCACGGAGATGATGCAAAGCAATCTGGCGATTGGAAGAATGAGAGTGCGGGAGAGAGAGATGAAAAGGAACAGAGGGCGACAACTTTCAGCACCCTGCCGGGGCAAAAGAAATGTGTACGCGACCTAGGTGACAAGAACGGGACCCTTTTATCTCACGCAAATTTAGTGAAAAAGGAGAAAATCAGACTCAATCTGCCGGGACAGGGTTGGAGGGATAAACAAATCTGCCTTTATTCTGGGGAAACGATAATAGGATCACATTTGCCATGACCCTTGGCTGGGAGTAGGCAAAGGGAAAGAGATGGATCATCGGGAAGGGGGGTTGATGGCTCAAGAAGCACACACACACACACACATGTCTATCCGACTGCTTTTCACGTTCGATTCGAACACGGTGAGTGCGGGGAGCCGTGTCGCAATGAACTTGTTGTATGCGCTTCATCAGGCACAAGATGGATGTCAACGACCTGGATCCAATTAGGTATCAGGTGCGCCGACACGCTGGTTGCTGAGATTTGCCGCAATGACAGCTGAAGTGTGCGTGGTAAAGTGCTAGGATTAATGGAAATTTGTGGAGTTGCAACATGTTGTCTGGAGGATAAATAAAGATTTTTTGAATTTTAGGAATGAATTTATGAATGTGTGGAGAAAATGTAGCAGATCATTGCCTGACTGTAAGTAAGGAGGACGAGAGGACTGGTGCCGATCGAGTCGCCCAGGAACTCTCTGCACAAACAACCGAAGAAGCTTGGAGGCATTTTCACAAAAACATCAAAGATGAGCTCATTGACGTGCTTAGTTTTACAACACCATAAAGGAAAACAACAAGGATTGACAACGAGTTTAGGAAGGCATGTACAGCGAAACATGGAAGACGATAGGGCAGTACCTCATCAGACTAAGAGAGCTGTTCGTGAGTTCTACGAAAAGAAAATAAGGGAAAGACCCTGATTCTTAGGGGGGAAGAGGAAGAGTACAGGGACAATCAAGAACATGGGTCAATCCATGATAGTAGAATTGCAGTCGATGTTGAAAAGTCGGCCAGTTCATGAATCATGGTCGGTAGCGAACTCAGTAAGGCCAATATAAACAAATTTTTGAACCACGGCTTGTGACTTTTTCAACGTCATTCTTGAAAAATCGAAACATACGCTGATCGTATTTCGTGATTCGCCGAAAGTATCGCTGTCGATCAAAGAGGTTAAGTAAGCTGCTGCCATATATGCTCGCCGTATATCAGAATGCAACGAAAATCAACAAACGTTCGATATATTTCATACACGAAATGCTGGCTGTGTGTCCATTTGGGAAAGTATAAGCCATGGGGCGTCGGCCGAAGCGATTAAGTTTCGTAAAAGCGTATTAACATGTACGTATAATAATTCCGTCAAGGCTTTCACCGTAAGGCAACAGTCTTGTGTAAATAAGAGTCATTATAAGAATAAACTGTAAAAGATGTGAATAAAATGTGTAGAGACGTTTTTGGGAGTAACTATTATTTGAAATGAACCCTGTCGAAGTCCTGTGATTTATATTTGTGAAAACACCTAACAATTCTTGTAGTCAACATTGAACACATTCTCTCTACAGTCCTGACTACAGTGACTGATGCGTTGGTAGACAAAAAGCTCTGTCATTAGCCCAGAATGCCAGAAATTGTGGCTAAAAGTTGCACATCGAACGAGTACGAGCAAAATTCGTGTTGGACGTGTTCACTCGCTGGAGAACCTCCAGTTTAAATGTCATCTGCGAATAGCACAAAGCTACTCAAGCTTTGTCTAGAACTCGCAACGCACGTGAATAATACACATATAGAGTAATTTTCAAAATTCGGTATTGAAAAAAAGTTTTAGTATCGTTGGCTTGAATTTTATAATTTATATATAAAAAAAATTATCGAAGGTTTTTGTAAAAGTTCAAGTTCAAAATTATTTTTATTTTTAATAAATTAAGGACACTTCAATTTTAAGAAAAAAAACCAAGTAAACAATTGTTTTTTGTAAGTTATGCACTAAACTTTTGCTGCCGTCACAGACAGGACGGCTGGCGACTAGCTGCTGATAACGATCGATCGGGATATTCTGCCAGACTTGTTTCATATTTTTGATTAATTCATTTGAATTTTTGCTAGTTGCCCGACGTCTTCAATAAGGTTTAGGTCAGGACTCTGGGGAGGCCAATCCAAAACGTTGACGTTTTCAGTTCAAAACCATTCTTTCAGTTTCTTAGCAGTGTGTTTAGGATCGTTATCCTGCATAAAAATAAATGGAACCTGAATGAGCTTATCTGCAAATGGCTTCATCGTGTTCTGCATGATGTCTTTATACAATACCTGATTAATGCAATGTGTTATGGGGCTTTGAGAGAAAAATTCTTCGGGTGATTTTCGGTCCCGTCTGTATAGATGGCCAGTGGAGGAGAAGATATAAGGACTAACTGTACGAGCTGTTCAGCGACATCGACTTAGCCAGAAGAATGAAGATCCAACGATTGAGATGGCTAAGTTATGTAGAGCGGATGGAGACCAATGCTCCGGTCCGGAGAGTCTTTGAATCCACCCCGAAGGATGGCGCAGTAGAGGAAGACCGCGACTCAGGTGGCGCACAGGGAGCTCAACCAAATCTGCGTGCTAAACTGGAGGCAGCTAGCTAAAAATCGATCTGGCTGGAAATGCTTTTTGGTTGAGCCCAGGTCCACCCCGTATTGTAGCGCTAACTTAAGTACATAAGCAAGTTATGCGGCGAATAGGACCCGATTAAAAAAAAACCTTGCACAATCTAAAGTACTTCATCTCGCGAGGATCGAGTTCCTTGTTTGGAGGACGTCTTACATATTCTGTACCGTCCGATTCGAACAAGGTAAACTTAGACACGTCGTCCCAAAGTATTTTTTTTTTTTCAATTGTATGAAGCATTCCATTGGAAACTGAATTCGTCTTTTCTAATTTTCATTTGATACGTGTGGTTTCTTCTTAGCAACGCATCTACGGAGTCCCGATTCGAGCATTCGACGTCTTACTGTTCGTGTTGAAATCTCTTCGCTCAACTGTGGTAATATTTCAGCGTAATTTGGGTGGAAGTCAAAAAAGTGTGTGCTTAGTTGGTTCTGGAAACAAGGCGATCTGCCACTGGACATGTTTTCTTTGGGCGCCGCTTTCGTTTTATATCTTCAATGGTTCCTTTGAACCCGTAATGATCAATTTCGAAACAACAATTTTGAGCACAAAAGCTGATTAGCAATGGTTTGGAAGGGATTTTTGTCCTTATTTCCTTAATTATAATTTTGGGCAATTTAGCTCTTATCACGGTCCATATTTACGATATCGGGATTAACAACTACAGTATTTAATTTAATTTGAACACCCCTATTTAGCTGTCCAAGCTGAAATGATAATATCTTAGTAATATAATTTTTGGAAACACTTGGAATAAACTATTTTGGTTTTTTCCAACCAACGCCAGGTCACTTTTATTGACCACTAATTTTAATATTCATCCTAAAAATCCTTAACTTCTCGCAGCTGTCCCTAATTATATGGCCACCACTGTATATTTTATATAAATACAGTCGAACTTCCCTATAATGAACTCGCATGGGACCAGAAAAGACTTCATTATATAGAAATACACTTAAAACAGAACGAGAAAGCTGTGTCTTTGAAATTAGTTCACTATAAGGAAGTTCGACTGTAATTCTTTCATTGAAAAATCGGGACTGGAGTCGCATAACAAAGGCCCTTTGCACCCTAACTTCTACCATCAAAAGTAAGTACTTCCGCAAAGAGAGAAAAAAAAGAGCATAGCTAAAGATTTCGGGCTAAAGCGGTGTGAGTTCTTTTTTTCCTTCCGACTGTAACGAATCCTGAATCTGAAAAACCCTCAAATATAATACGATACAAGAATTCAAACTAGCAGTCAAACTATCATCCCCAGAAATTGAGAACTTTGATACAATTTCCCGGCTCTGATGAGGAGGAAACTTGTGAGCACGGGATCTCGTCATGACCCCACACAGACTTCTACACATTCTCCGCTAAATTTCAAAATCGGAGCCTAAGCCTCAAGGTGATGCTAATTGTTTTCAAAACCAAGTTTTGTGCAAGTCTCTATATAACACTGGATTTGCCTTGACGTGCATTGGCGTCGTTATAAAAAGGGATATAAATGTCGCTACAGAAGTGCTTATCCTTAGACCCCTTCATCACTTTAGTCTCCATGGCGTTCATTAGATTCCTAGTGGGATGAGGAAGTATCCGATTGAACGCAATGACAAAAATTACCGGTCTAATGATTCACTCCTACGGGTGGATAATGTGTTCATAAAAGACTAATTGACATGCATAATATACCTCCCTCCTCTGAGCTCCAAATTCGCGAAAAATAACTTCTGTGTGAGAGAAAAGCAAGAAAGAAGTCCACAAAAAAAAGCCGAGTAAAGAAACCTTTTCAAGTAAAAAAGAAAATTCAAATAAAAAGAAAAGAATGAAATTGATTAAAGCAATTTATGATCCACCCCCAGACTAGAAGACAGCATGAAGATTTGATTATTTTCCACAGGCGCTCGTCCGATTGGGCCGGCATCAGGTTCATGTCCATCGATTGGATGATGAAAGATTCCATCCATCGGAGTAAGACAAACAGCCTGTGTACAATTTTCAAGACGATTTGTTATCCACATCCACGAATTGAAGTGTGAAAAGAATAAACTCCTTCGGACAGCTGACCGACGCACGTCAGTGGTTTCAATGGTTTCAAATTAATGAGCTCAGTTGGTGATCCTACTCCGGCAACGATTTTCTCATTTTCACAGCAAAATCTGACTGTAAAAGGGAAACTGAGAAAAAACCCTTCATCAACACATCACTCTTCACTCTAGCGGGCGTCGTCCGTGAGGCTGAACAATCCAGATGGAGGCCGACGAAGCCCGACGAACAGACGAACGCGCCAGAGAATAGCTTGTGGGTTAATAGTTTATGGCTTCAAAGTTTCGTCGTAATGCCGACGAATACACACATGGATTAATGTCATTTATCACATCAGTCTGCAGATATCCCCAGTGGCCCGATGGGGGATGGCTGCTGTACATACGCTCCTGATAAGGGAAAAGTTCTGCTCAATGTTGCCAGTGCCATCCGGCCATCCAACCATCCACCCATTCGACTTGTCTACACAACAAAAGCATGCATTAAGCACACATGTGATAAGACAACTCCCAGGAACAGAGACAGACGGAGGAAAAACATTCGACGTTTGCGAAAAGGATAACGATAATCAGGATAATCGATTCTGATTGATCTCTGGCATATTTTTTGTTCTTCCGCTCGGTGCTCACTTGGCTTCGTTCCTGCCGCCACGCCGAGGAGGATGGGACCCGAAACAAGGATATCCTATCGCGATTTGCCGTTTGTTTCATTGATGATGGTGCTCTTTCCTTTGGCTTTTTTCCTCCCTTGTGTCAAGGATTTCCGTCTGTGATTGTCGGCTTCGGCGGGGATCGGACTAAGTCGATTGGAGAAATAAAAATAATTAAGAGGATTGGGGTGGCGCTGTGCGCCTACGGGCGACGCGGCTGTGTCGTGGTTTGGCTGGACCCGTGGCGGCGAATTAATTTACATGGCTATTCATCAATCAGGACGAAATCGTTGATTGATGATTATCCCCGTCGAGAACGGTATGCGGTCTTTTGTAGATATCGTTATAAATGACCAGAATGAAATTGTTATTAGTCATGTATGTGGCTTACACGGAGTAATTGATTGACGCATCGTATCTCTGTTTGATGCGGCGGTGTTTCTGTGTGCGTACGTTCTAATTTCTGCCATTGTTTCAGGGAAGTCAAGCGATTGATGCTGACTTTCGAATGAATTTGAGTTAAGGTGTGGGTTTGAATCTCAGCTGGGGAAGCATTCATGTGGAATGAATCCCAAATGGTGGTACTCATTTGCTTCGTTCGGATGTTGATGAACTGACTAAATTAGTATGAGCGCTCATTAGCCTAATTTTTTCTGTTTTACTGCATGAGTGGTGGTGATGAGATTGGAGGACATCATGCGTGTGACTCAACAACCTCTTACTACTGCCAAATATCGACTAAATTTTCCGAACATGTGGTCTCAGGATGTCGGACTAGGCTTCGTTCGGCACACCATGAATATATTACTTGCAACCAGATACCCGCCCTGAGGCGTTGACCGAGCGTGTCCTTTGGAATGGAATTCCTGTCACATAACCATGGGCTACAAGAGGATGTTCTTCAGCAAAATATTTCTTAAGAACTCAAATTATCGGACCCTAGAAATATTATTTCAAAATGTTAAGCAATGACTGCAGTTCGCTTCGTCGCTCTAGAACACCATTTTCATGAGCGGTTTTGAGTAATCATTACCTCACCCAGAAGCATTCGTCAAAGTGCAGTGTGCTATTAAAAGAAAAGCGATTCGTTATCCCCCCTTTGGCTGGATCCAATAAAACGATCGGGAGATCATTCTGTTTCCCGGCAACGTCTATTGTGGGGATAAGTGATTTAGAATGGCTGACACTTATTCGCAAAGCTTACCTGGGGTGATGATGAACGGATTCAATTTTAAATGATGAATATCTGCCAACACATCAAGTAGAGCGTTTTGTATTCGTTGGATGCTTAGTAATAATGTCGCGCATGTTGAGGGTGATGAGACCCTTTGTAGCGACTTTCTCTTTATTAGCAGTGTTGGACACTCGTTGATAAGAGCTCCAGGTTGTGTTGGAACACGTTCAGTTGATGTTTCACTGTTTCTTCGTCCTTTCTTATAGTTTTGGTAGTGACCTCACTGATCAACATTTGGTTCGAATGAGCTTAAGCAGATGATCGTCATTTATTTGTAGGGTTTCGATGTCGTCTTCGTATTGCTGGGCAAACTCTTGGTCTAAAATTCCAAATATCTTGTTTGCCACAGTTCCAACGAAGCCGAATAGTGATGTTCTTCTTCGTGGTTGCTTTTATATTCACTGATTGAAAACAACACGTTGTTATATCGACTGGTAGACAGCTGATGGTTCAATTGGCTTATTATGACAGAACAGTGATCGTTACGCTTCCGTCTCATATCTGGACCTCTGGTCATCCCGTAGAGAAGCCTTTCAAGTCCTTGCATTTTCTGCTAGTAGTTATTTAGACCGTAGTACACTATCAGCTTCGAGTGACTTGTTATGAGGTTGAGGTCTTTTCTCAAAGCATATTCCCGGATGATTCGTGAATCGTGTTATTTCTATTTCGTTGTTTGCAGTACTAAACGCTGTGCATTTTTTCCCCCAACCAAGAGTAGGAGAATGTCGCTGGCTCAAATCCGGCTCGAAGGACCAAATTGTTTAGATTTGCACTATTACCACCTTATCATTAATGTTTTCATCTATTACTTATTCGATGTTGGGGAGCTTATTGTCAATTGTGTCTAGGCTACTAGTTTCTACCAGATCCACTTTGTAAGTCCGCACTCCATATGTGGTAGTAACAGGGCCGAAATCGAAAACCGGCCGTTGGGAATTGTACGTGTACATAAACTTCCACGAAACTTAAAACTTACTTAAACTTCATAGATTAAACAGATTGGGTTATGTATGGAATAGCATACCCGATAAATGGTCGGCACGGGTTTGTTGGCAAGTACGTAGGTAGTCTTTAGTTGAAATTTTCTATGACCGTTTCGAGTAAATGTGGCTGAATTTCATTAATAAAATTTGGGCTTGTTTGCATAGACCTTTGGTTTTTTAAAAACGAAAGAGCAAATAAGATTCATCACTCTAGATGATTTTGATCGAAAAATTGGCATCCACTTATTATTGTTACAAAATCCATTCAACGAATTCTCTCTTGAGTCAATTGAACTTTGTAATCACGATGTTTCAAGTCTTTCGTGTGAATTCGCTGTAGAGAGGTTATTGAAATGCCGCTTGACAACGGTGACGAATTGATGTTGGACTGTCAGCAATACTCTCGCGAACGCTTCAACGTTTTCTGTTGAATGACTTGTGACAGGGCACCCAGAGTGTTTAAGATCACTAATTATTCCTGAGTGCAATCGGCTAAGGCGATAGTTGACTGTCGCTTTTTTAATAGTCACATTCGACTATCAACTATACCGCGCTCTGAGTAATGCTATCGCAAAGAATATGCCTCAAAGTGGCATCACTTCCACTTGGTTATAAAATATTTGCTACTTAATTAATAACCAAGTTTCGATTTTTTCCCGGTGGAAGGATTTCCGGTGTTTTTGAGTAGCTTTCGAATATTTAGCACGCCTTCTCTATATTGGTTCACGGCTTGACTATAGTTGTTTGCCTTGAGTTTTTCATTGAAATGTGAATAAATTTAGTGTTGTTCCATGCCTTTGTTTACAATATGTACTTTTTTGATTTTGTATGCATTGATAAATGCATTGGATTTGTCGTTAATACAAATATTGAGCAAAAATACTTTAAAACGACACCTATTTAGCTGTTACATGAAATCGGTCGCAAATGTTCGACTCTTAAAATTACAATCACAGTACGCAGAGCAAAAAGCACAATTGCGATAATCAACTATCGCAAATCGCCTTAGCCGATTCCACCCCAGTCTCCCTGAATTTTTCAATTACATATTCACTCCCCAGTTGATGCTTTTAAATCGCTATGACGGCACATATTTTGCACGAAAATTGTAGACTTTAGCTGACAAAATATTAATTATTTTTTAAATACTGCTCTACTATGAAAATGCGTTGTGCTTTCATAAAGCACTCTATTTTAACTAATCCCGAAATTTCAGCTGGCACATTGTTTTTTTTTTGGCATCACTGTACTATTAAATGGTGATCTATCAAATTGTACGTGAATTATGAGACACCCTTTATTTATAGGCTGGAAGTTGCAACTCAGCCGAAGGAGAAGTTTATAAAATTTGTATTTATTTTCCTCCTGTCTCCTAAACAGACTACTAAAAATCTTAACAATAAATAATAATAATCTGCTGTCGCATCTCCTGTCTGCAATGTGCTGGGTGCTCCCGCAGGTGTATTGTACAGCAGCATATGACACAATCACGTACGTGTGATGGTCATCTCATGTATCTCATGTGCATGAAGGTTGCATGCACCGGGTTATGTTGCTGATGTGATGAAATGTGGAGCCAATGTGATGTGACAATTTGTTACGTTAATGTATGTTTGTACGCAAAGTAGAACTGCTTCCTTTAAGTGAGATGGGATCTTCCAAATGTTCTGTGAGCATTCTTGCCCCACCCCATGTAGAATCTGTTTTCTGTTATTGTGGCACTTTCGGAAGTCATCCCTATATAGCACATTTCCATTCAGATATGTTCCCTTTCTGACGATCTAGCGTGTTTCAATGCACTTGTCAAACCTCCTGACTTCCTCTTCCTTTTTTCCTTTTGACAACATTTCTGAGAGCTCTTAAGATTTTCGATTGCGAATGGTCCTAGAGTCCTCGGTTTTGTCACTCAATTCCGCTGTTGCATAAACGTCCGTGTTCTTAAGTTGGCTATAGCCGGTCATCCAGAATGTTGGATGCTGACAGTTCAAAAACCTTTGACAATTCTCGACGGTATACACCAAATATTCATACTTTTCGACAAGAGTGCTGACGAGGATTAAAGCAAAAATTGACACATGAGTTGGGCTTACAAATTGTCCCGCATGTCGATGATCGAATGCTTCAATGGTTCCAATGCGACCGAATATCCCGTCAACTACTTACCATAAACTGATGTCCCTCAAACACTCCCGACGCTCGATAGGCTGCCGTCATTGCTGCATGACTAAACACAGACGAGTCTGCGCTTGATGCTGCTACACCCTCACGTGATATTGTTAACACAGAACCAGCGACAATGCAGATGTACATATCTGATGCTTCGTGAATAAATCGATGTGATACGTGACACTCATCTGAAACCGCATCGGCTTTTAAGTGGCCATAGCCGCAGGACGATAGCACAAGCCCGGCGGTAGCAGCTCACTGCGTTTACCTTGCATATTCCGTGCCAACCTGTGCATCAGATACACCGATTCGCAAACTCGCAATCGCACGCGGCTGTGGTGAGAAATCAGTTTAACACGACCACCACACCAATTGAACCGCCTCCCCTCCCGTTCACCGTTCGCCATCACCGACAAGGGGGCCGCCTTCAATTACACGATCAATTTACTAAATTGCATCGAATCCCGTGGAAGATACACATCCCCCGCCAGCAGGAATGCATATCAATCCCTCATCGCTGTCACGTATCGCCTCACGTATCTGACTATCGCAACGCAGCAATGCGTTAATAGGCTCCGACCACAGATACAGCATTTTTGCCACCACTTTTCCGATATGCAAAAATCAGCCCACCCCACCGCGCCGCCCAACGCAACGAGAGTAAACACAATCTTGATGCAATAAAATTTTGGTTTCCACTAATGGAACACGCGCAACCACGCATCCTGCATATGGTGCGCGGTCCCTACCACCATCAGAGCATCACCGCAAAAGAGTTGGTTGCCGTGGCGGCTGGCGTCGATGTGCCCACCCACAGACCCCGTTCGGTTCGATTGCTTCCTCCGTCGGCAGATTGGAGACAGTGAATAACTCAATTTACGATTCCATGCCTTTGAGTCGCTCCTTGAGTGCGACAGGCCTCTGTCTTCGACACGCTCGCCGTCTCTGAGTACCCGGCGCACATGCCGTCGCTCAGGCGGGTCCCGGTTGCGGCAATATCTCGCTCGAACCGCAAATGGCCGAATTAAATTATCGATAATGCGGACGCAGCGCTGATCAGAGTGGGTCAGGGGTGGCGTATGCGTGATGTGATGCACAGCCAGCAGCATGATTGGTATGAATCCCGCTTCAGTGGCTTATTCAGCGCCGGGGTATTCTGTTTGTTTGCCTGACGGCGAAACCAGTTTGAACGGCATGAACCATTGGCTAGACTGTCGCAATTGTGAAAACGTAATAATCGGGTCGCATTGGGGTGAGATTAGGTGCTCCTAAATGCTGCCACTCCGTGCCGCATGGCCAATGCGCGTTCGAGGAAAATTGAAAATTGAAAACTGAAACCTGCCCACGCCGAGTGGTAGTCGGTGTCGGTCGGTGTTAGTCAAAGCTGGCAGTTCAAGTGGCGGTGGCATTATTGCCGGCACTGGTGTCCATTCGAGTGCGTGTTTCATTTGACAGCAATGTGTCCGGGACATTGGACACCGGCAGAGGTTGCGTTGAAAAAAATAAAAATATAATCGCCCAGTTCATGGCTTCCTGGAGCTACGCAGCACGTAGCACTGCTGTCGACCCGACGACGAAACCTTACCGAGGCAGTTAATTGGCGGTAGTGTGCTAAGCGATGCGTGGGGCATTCATAAGGTTCACTGGCATGGCTGCGAGGCAAATGTGTGGCAAACGGTCAAATGGTTTGATACGTTCAAATGGATTGACGGAATGAAAGGAAAGCGATTGTTCAGCGGTGTCCTATTCAATGTGATAAGAGTGAATGCGACCGGATTGATCCTCGACATGGCATGAAGATGTCAGATCTATCAACACGGACGATTCATTCCCTCGATGCGATGGGAGGTGCGTTGGACAGGATGCCTGTACTGCATACAGGGTACTGCTAGCACTTGTTCTGTAAATCCTCTGGGAACTTCGGTTGCCCAGTTTTGGATTTTCCGTTTTCCGGAATTGGATTCTTATCCATTTGTTGAAGCGACTGCCGTCGGCTGTCCTGTGACGAGGGTGCGGTTACCAATCGTCTAACTTGCTGAATACCTGCTTGCTTGTCTGCGGAGAAGGATACCAACTACTCACTCTGGAAAGCAGCTAACGATACAAATAAAGTCTTACAGACTGATTTCACTTCTGACGATAATGTCTAGGTTTTTCGGATGAATATCTTCACATATATAGAAAAACTTCACATTCTGTGTGTCATAAGTGTTCTCGAAAACGGTTCATTCTTTCGGCAAAATTATTTTTGTGTGAATAGTAGATGTCAATACGATGATTTGTAGTTATATAACATGTTTGTATGTATATCGTTTTGGAGTGAGCCGAAAAAAAAAGTTGAAAATGACTATTGCAAGAAATAGTGATTTCCACATATGTCTGTGACACGTTCCAGAACGTTAACCAATATACAAACTAACATATATGAAACAATTATGCGTTTAGCTAATGATGGAAGTGGTGGATTTTACTTTCTGGATGCTCCAGGAAGAACATGCACAACTTTTAGCAACAATACGTACCCACTTAAAACAGAATTGCAGTAGCCCTCCCATCTTCTGGTCTTGCAGCTACATTGTTAGAAGCTTGTCGAACTGCAAATCAATAATACAAACAAAACGTTATGCAGCGTGCTTCTTTTACTGTGTGCGATGAGGTCAACAAATCAGTTGAATCTTTAGAAAGAACGCTTAAAGCTTTACGAGATAATTCTCGTTTAGGAAAGATTTTGTTGTCAGGAGATTTTCGACTGCCACATATGAAATTAATGCTTGCTTGAAGTCATCGTATTTGCGGAGACATGTAAAATGTAAAGAATAGAACACGAAATGAAACTCCGGCGGTTTAGTTCAATGATCTTTATAAAATATTTATGTGAATGCGCGGGTGATGAACGTAACACTGCCCCCTGAACCATCGGGTATTCGCATTTGATGGTACAGCTTGGCCATCCTATCATCGCTCTCGAGATCGAAACCTTCTTCTTCGCTGCTGTCCTTGTTGATTCTTTTGTCCGGTATCTTTTACCCGCGCGCATTTTATGTTACAAAAGATATTTTCTCTTACAAGCAACAATTTTCGTGTTCAATTGCATAATGACGTATCAGTTGTTGAATTTCCAAAGCAATTGTTGACGATTGGAAATGGTGTAATGTTAGTTGATGAAACTGGATTGATTACGTTGCCACAATATTTTTGTCGTATTTCACCATCGAAAGACGAATTCATTGACGGCTTATTCCCTAACATAGCACAGCAATATAAAAATCGGGGTTGTTGTGCGAAAGAGAAATTTTAGCAGCCAAGAATAAAGATGTTAATGAATTGATTTCGCAATACAATCCAACATACCTGGTGAATTCGTTTCGTACAGGTCTGAAAGTTGGTGTGACTTATTATGCTTCGTAATATCGATCAGCCAAACATTTTTGATGGTACAAGGATTGCTGTGAAAAAGTTAATGGGCAATGTTATTGTAGCCACTATTTTGATTGCAAAATTCAAATGTGAAGACGTTTTGACACCGCGCATTCCAATGCTACCAACCGGTTTGTCGTTTGGATTCAAACGTGTACAATTTCCAGTGTGTGTTGCCTTTGTAATTACCATTAATGTGGGACAGTCTTTGGAAATTTGTGTTATAAACTCAGAATTTCGAGTATTCTCTCACAGACTATTGTACTTTGCCTGTTCACTAGTCTGCAAACCATCAGTGTTATTCACTTAGTCACATATCACAGTTACAATATATGTATATATAATGTGAATTCAAACTATTTTGTGTATTTTTTTTAGTAGTTACTTAGACGTTTAAACCCAGTTGCATTCGACTATTGACCAAATATATGGCATATAAATCATCATCATCTTCTGACCCGCATGATCCACTAAAGGGTCGCGGGGTAAACCACGCACGAGAGATCTCCAGGCAACTCGATCCTCAGCCATCGACTCTAATTCATCAGGAGCAATGCCCAAGCGTAAACCGGTGAGTTTTTGGACTTGGTCCAACCACCTCGTCCCGGGTCTGCCAAGCGGTCGCCTACCTGATGGAATCGCATTCAAGGCACGCCTCGGAAGACTTGATGATGGGGACATTCGTGCCACGTGACCAAACCACCGAAGCATAGCCCTTTCCGTTCCACGAAGCAGCTGCTCAATGTTGAGTTCCTCGCGCCTTGTCGTGTTTCTCACTCTATCCCGGAAAGTAATTCCCACAACAGCACGAAGAAATCTCATCTCAGCAGCTTGCACTCGCGATCTTATTCTTTCGGTCATTACCCAAATTTCATGACCATAGGTGAGAGTTGGAACAAATACTGAGTTGAAAACCGCTAACTTGCCTTTCTGATTACAGAACTACCAAGCTGTGTCAAAACTGACCCAGCTTGACCCATCCTACAGGAAAGCTCAGCATTACTCCTTCCAACACTCGTGAAAGGACCCCGATATACTTAAGCTCTCCACCTGCTTCAATGGGACTCCACTAACATGCAGAGTGCATTGAACAGGCGTTCTGAAAATGACCTCAACCTCCGATTTGTCC
Source organism: Eristalis pertinax (assembly GCA_907269125.1). Taxonomy (NCBI): domain Eukaryota; kingdom Metazoa; phylum Arthropoda; class Insecta; order Diptera; family Syrphidae; genus Eristalis; species Eristalis pertinax. The sequence goes on from OU026145.1 coordinate 122,706,425, forward strand.
ACGTTAACCCTTATTCCAGCATCAGCACATACGGCAACAAACCTATCGAATGCTCGCTGCAGTTCCGTCTGGGAGGATGTGAGGATAACCAAGTCAACTGCAAAAAGAAGATGACTTACCCTCAACTCTCCCAATGTGAAACATTCCTCACCTCGGCTGCGCTGCGACATCCAGTCCATATATACAATGAAAAGGAGAGGTCACATGACACACCCTTGCCGAAGTCCAACACCCACTGTGAAAGGTGTTGATTAAGCACCGTTTACCGGAACACAGCTGCTACAGTTTGTGTATAGAGACTGAATGGCCCAAATTTACAAAGCAACTGTAGATGGGTTTGGCATACTCCCAAGCCTTCTCAAGTACCATAACTGATGTTATAAAAAAATCGTTTGAAGAAAAGCAAGTCTGCTCAGCTGTATTTCTCGATGTTTCGTAAGCCTTTGACAAAGTTTGGCACGAAGGCTTGAAACACAAATTTAGAGAAAACTTTACACAATTTTAACACAGCTTATATCTGATAGAATCTTCAGCGTGAAATATGGCAAAGTATACTCCCTATTTAAATCCATACAAGCTGGAGAACCACAAGGAAGTGTTCCTGGTCCTCTCCTCTACTCGCTTTATAGCGGCGATATACAGCAGCACGTTGGCAGCGTGCTAGAGACATTTGCTGATGACACCGCTATTTTGGTATCTGCCACAACGGTCGAAGAATCAACTAGAATTTTGCATCGAGTACACAAATGGATGAACACTTGGCTTATTGACTTAACGAAGCTAAATATGATTATATTCATTTTATGTATAATATCGTGAATAAATTCCCCGTCTTTCTGTTCAAATGCTTTTCTGTAATGAAGCGATATATCGAACGATGACCCTCGATGTATAGCTTAATAGGAAGGTGCACATCACAAAAGAAAATACGTGAAGAGCTGAAACTGAGACATAAGGACATGTACTGGCTAATATAATATAATAATAATATGAGTGGCGCTACAGCCCGTAGAGAACCAGGGCCTAGGTTTTCAGCAACCACTCGTGTTTTGCGTGCTATTGTTCTCCGACTCCAAACGACCAAGTTGGAGAAGCACATACTCTTTGAGCATTGTCAGTGACTCGAAAGGGGTCAGGCTGTGAAAATTATTCGTGTCGTACAGGGATTCGAACCTAGACGCCGAGGTTTTAGCACGTAGGAGTCGACACACATACCCACAACGCCACGGCCGCCACTGGCTGGCTTATTGGAAAATATTCCCAGCTAAGCATTGACAACAAATTGCTTATATACAAGCAAGTGCTAAAACCCGTCTGGTCGTGTGACATAAAACCTAGGGGAATGTATCAAAGAAAGTAATAAAAATATACAGTGAGCTCCCCCTAAGTCGAATTTTCACGGGATATTAAGAGTTAGAGGATTTGAAATTTCAGTACTACAAGCTTTCCAAAATAAATTACTAATAACCATCGTCAACGCACCCTGGTCCACACGAAACGACGATATCCGCTGAGATTTTGAAATTTCATCAATCTATGTGCACTTTCTTTTCCTGCACTCAGGACTCTGGACTTTTGTGCTGATGAGGTGAGAGCGGATGATGTAGGCTCTTCATCACAGAAGAGCCTGCTAATGTAGCCTGCTGCCTGATAGTAGAGATGGAGTTTTAAGTCTGAGTGCTCCAGTGTAGTGTTCAAAAACCTCAGACAAAAAAAAAGATGGAATTAAGTTTTTCACTCGTAAACATTGCTTTGACCTCAATTACATCAATGCTTTAGGGTCTATGTCGTAACCTACGCTGAAAGTCCTTGCTTTGATCCAAGGCACAACAACTTAAATTCGTATTGCGCCGTCAAGTGTGCTGACAGTTTTAAGTGAGCAAACAGCTTACCTAGCGAACTCCATTCTAAGTCGGGATAGAAGTGCAGGGCTCTTCCATTTATGAGATAACAGTAGGACACTGCTGAAAGAAGATAGACCCAAGACCACGTCGGAATGTACAGCCAGCATCTTTTGATGAAACCGTTGTCACGATCTTTGTTGCCCGGGGACTTCACGGAGTATTGGTTTGTTTATATTCAACTTCAGCTCTGAAGATAAATCAATCAGGTTGCCACACTATAAACAATGGTTAACATCACCAATCCTGTGTACATGCATTTATTATCACAACTTAACGCCGCACCCGACTGCTGACATATTGCATGTCTGATAAAGTGTACTCGTCACTAAGCCATTAGTGACTCTCATTCCCAGTCAATGATGTTCGAATAAAATCGAATGAAAGCCGTACCTAAAGCACCCCGTCCTGGCCAGAGATGAATGTATAGAATCCCTGCTCTAGGGCGCGTGCATGTCAGTGTGTATCTGAAATATAAATCTCAGTCAAATGCTTCCATCATCATCTCCTCCATCAATCAGCTTCCGCTTTGGCAAATATTTATTAATTGAAATTCGATTCAGAATTCACCTAGCACCGTGCATAAGCTAAAAAAAACCCCATTCGCACTGGCAGCATCCCCAAAAGGTGTGTTTGTTCGAATTCAATACTATTCACTGCTTTGCATCGCTCCGCCGGTGATGTGCGCTCTACATCAAGCTCTGTGCGTCCTTCTGAACATCGGACATGTTATCGACGGAAAACACTGCCTGCAATACACGGCTCATCAAATATTTAACATTATTGCTAAATATTACTTGACTATGCTCTGAATCTTTTTTTGTTTGTCTGTGCACTGCAATGAGAGAGGCGGGATGTCCAGTCGGAGAAGTGTATGAACAATTTAATAAATACTATGAGCGATGGCTCTGGGGAATGATTGGAACTCTTTGCAAGGCTGCAGTCGATTCTGCAATTCGAGGTGGACATGGGTCTGGCGTAGGCAAAGGGGGGGCCCTACAGTTTTATGACGACTCCGATATGCGATGTCTGAGTTGCATACTCTCTGAACTTTGTCAGTGGCTTGAGAGAAATGGAGCCTTGAATTATGAAATTTACACGTACCCTGATTGAACCTAGACACCTTGCGTGGGTTACATTACTTTAGAGTGGCTGGCTGCAGAAGGCAGTTACGTTAAGGCCAAAGTAGGCCTAATGTGATACAACGCGGAATGACTACTCCTAAACTTTAAGCGAGTTGTTTCTTATGACAAAGCGGTTTTGCTGGAAAATACATAATAGGCTACACGAGCAGATACAGTGATTTGTGATCTCTACCTCCTCTTCAGCAACAAAGCTTTTGCAGAAATCTTTGTATGGGACACCCATCCGGTGGGCACAGTGTTAGGTTATGACCCCGATGATCGTCCTATTTTAAGATTTAATACCGGCCATGTTTCCCTTGGCAGGTAGTGCATTCTAGCCACTTGTATTGGTTGGTGTGTTTTAATTGTTTGTATCTTAAAAAGATACTAGGCTTTAGCGATCCGCAAAGAAGGTGAATCTCCTCCTGGTGCTAGGGAAAAGGTTGTAGCACACCTCGCGAGTTCATCGGCTTTGCAATTATCCAGTGTATCACAGTATCCCGGCACCCACAAAAGGTGTATATTGAAGTGCTCAGCCATATCGTTAGGATAATTTAACATGAACTTGTCGAAGGACTGAGTGTCCGAACAGTCCCTTTTGGATATTATATTGTTCTTGAGCCAGGACCTAGCTTAGGAGTCAATACAAATATACCCTTTGGCTAGGCTCATGTCGCTGTACATCGCGTACAGTTTGTTGGTGAATTTTCTTTATCAAACACCATCAACGGAAACAGGACCAAAGTTTGAACGCGTTTTCTCTCAAAAGCGGGGTTTCTCTTCGTCTCTCGGGCTTCTGCATCTGCTCTTGAGAGCTGTTCATGAGCTCTACGAACTTAAAAGAAACGAAGAGCACCGGCTTCTCAGAAGGGAAAAGAAAGAGCACAAGAAACCCAGGATTCAGGAAATGGAAAGGGTTTGCTGCAGGAATAATATGCGAAACTTCTAGCAGCAGATAAAAAAACAAGCCAATGCATATGAATTTCAGACAGATGCCTGTCAGGAGAAAGGGGGATAACCGGTAGTAGAGTTACAGTCGATGCTTGAGAGGGTCCGATCCTGAGCAGTTGCTGCCTTACATCGTTGACGGTCTTGCTTCCAGTCGTCAAGACCAAGCTGTCGTTGCATCCGCGATGATGTCTTTATAGCGGATGTTCGGTCGTCCTCTCCTTCTCGAACCAGGAGGCTCAGTTTCGAAGACCCTCTTTGCTGGAGCATTGTTGTTCATGCGCTCGATGTGGTCGAACCAATTCAGTCGACACATTTTTGCCTTCCGGAGTTTTTGTCTTCTCCTCCATTCGCCTTCATCGCTGACGGGATTATATATCCGACGTCGAATTTTTCTTTCGAACGCGATTTTGGTCCTTCGAATCAGGAGTTTTGAGCCCAGTTGTTTTGACAAATCGAAGTAGAACCAGTTGCCAAGGGCGATTCTACGACAGATCTCCACAGTGATGTCGTTTGTGGAGTTCATGTTTGCCCCGAGGTAGACAAACTCCTTCACTACCTCGAAATTGAAACTGTCGATCGGGAAGTTTTGTCCAAGTTTGTGTGCGACGGAACGTTTCTTGGTCGACAGCATATATTTTGTTTTGTCCTCACTGACGTTGAGACCAGCTCGTTTCGCCGGTTCTTTAATCGTCACTACGGCACGTTGGGAACGCGCGACGATGTCGATGTCATCTACGTACCCCAAAAGTTGGACCGACTTGTAGAAGATAGTGCCTTCCGTGTTCACAGCTGTCCTCCGCACTATCTTCTCCAGTACCAGATTGAAGATATCACACAACAGCGCATATCTTTGCCGAAATCCAGTGCAAGTTTCAAACGACTCAGAAATCCTTGAGTCGAACTGCACGGTGCATCGCGTATGTGTTAGCGTGGTGCGACACAACCGGATCAGTTTACCCTGGATCTCGCATTCGGCCATCGCATCGAAAAGCTCCTTGCGATGAATGCTGTCATATGCGGCTTTAAAATCGATGAAAAGGTGGGGCGTATCGATTTGAAACATGCTGGTCGTCTCAAGGATTTGCCTTAGTATAAATATTTGGTCCGCGGGCCAAAAGCCGCACTGGTTCGTGCCGATTAGTGCGGGGCAAAACGGAAGTTCACACAATACGCTGGACAGGATCTTGTAGGCGACATTGAACAGGGATATTTTTTATAGTTGCTGCCGGAGGTAGGATCGCCTGTTTTGTGGATGGGGCATAATAAATAAAATAAATAATTTATTTACTGTAATCCTTGAAAAATATTCTGTCTTGCTCTTTCCCTATTATTTTAAACACCTCTACGCATGCATATGTTAGGAATCAGAAATCAGGTTCTATAGAGATATCCAACGTATTCAGTGTATTCTATTTTGCTCCTTGTTTGCCTTGAACGTCAGTTACACTACCCATAAACGCCTTACTGCCTGATAAACTGAATAATTTAATGCTAAGTGGTGTGATTCCAGCAAAAATTAACAATTGACGTTATGGCTGCTTGAAAGGTGTGAGAAGGGTTGGAACTAAGTCAGAGACTTAAACGAAGAATGCACCTGAACACCGCTACCAAGATCCGATTGTAACACTCAGAGTAGAAATAATTCCTTTCAAGCTCGAGTTAGCAAAATGAACTAAACTACAAGTCAGTTATGCACCTAATCGCGTCCCTCTCTGCACATGAGTTTGCAAGAGATCACCTGAACGTGTATGTATCTCGAGGCTGTCTGGCGAAGCCTTTGTTACTTCCTCGCACAGACTTTTGTGCCCAGCCAATAGATGAGCTTATGCGTGTCCACAAAGCAGCACACACTCTTCCACACGTCACTTGCCGGCGACCGAGAGTTCCTGTACATTCCCCAGTCAGTTCGTGTACCTACCACCGAGCACCGGATGCCAGTCAGTACTTGTTTCACGAGCGCCTTTGATGACAATTTCATAACCTCATAAGCAGCGAGATTTATCGCCGCCAATCATATCGTATGCCATCTCATCAGATCAGCCACACAGCATCCGTGTGTATGTATGTACGTCAATAACCGGCAGCAGTCTTCTGGTGAGTCGTGTGCTTGCGCTTTTCAGCGAATTCTTTGATTCAAATTCAATTACAATTTCATAAAATGGAAAAGGCAACACAAACAACATCCATCGAGTCGAGCTGCCATACGTCTGCTCGCCCCCTCGGGGCTAAGTGAAAATCATCGCAGTCATTTGCGCCATTTGCGTGCGAAGTAGGATCATAAAACTTTGTCCTTTCACGCACAATATGTCGCCGCAACTCGTACATCTCCTTTAGCGCGGCAGTATTCCCCCCTGCATACAGCAACAGCAATCCGGCACAGGACACAATTTAATATTCCTCCGGGAAGGGGTGGCAACAAAAAAAAAAAAAAAAACAGAGCACCCTTATCCCGCTCCCCGCTCGAATCATTATTCATCCCAAACAAATGTCCTTAATGGGGCATTTATCTTTCAATATGTCTGCCGACTCGTAGAGTGCTGGCAAGGCGTGAGGGGGAGGGTGTCGATAAAAAGCGACAGGACTCGATGTCGTCGCTCGGTTCTGCATATTAGCAGGATTTCCACCCTTCATAGGCGATTCGTCTTGACAGTGAACAGCTGTTAGTGTGCTCATATGGAAATCGCTGAGGGCCCCACGAAATTCAATCGAATATCCTTTCGAATTTGATTTGTCCTTCCGATTGGCGGAGCAGCCGCACTCACTCTGGGGTCGTCGTCATCGTCGTCGTCGACGGCCGTCTCACAAAACCCCTGTACAAGCTGATTTTTCGAGATAAACTCCTTGTTAATGGCATTAGACAACACCACTCTGGCAGTATGTGACCACTATGATCCCTTTTTGACGTCCTTTGGCCCATGTGCCTGTGCGAGCGTTGCCTTGTTGTTGGTGTTATTGTGGTGGCAGGATAAAGTTTAACGTTCAAACTAAGATCCCGACGGACATGTGTGCTATGATATTGAACTTTGAATGGCTTTCCTTTGCCAGTCCTTGCGGGTGACGTCGTGTGTGAGGCCTGACTGATGAAGCCTGCGTTGGGAGGGGGCTACAAGAACTTACGCACGATTTTTATGCTTGATTAAATTTTGAAGTTGGTGCATATGATTTGGATGTTGATGATGTTCATGATGCCCCCCAACCCCCACACACACACTCTGCTGCTTGAGAGTCATCGAGTAATCCCTCTTCGTCAAACTGAGTGTCGTTGGCTTTGGTGTTGTGTCCTCATCCACATCCCCGTTCGCTTTAGTTCATGCGTTTTGAGGATCCATGGGACGAACTAATTTAATAGAGACAATTTGACGCAGATGTTGCCTGATGATAAAGTGTGTATGTGGGAACGGTTGCGTCCTTCAATGGGACGGCGGCACTCAGTGACTGGGAGACACGGAGGCATCGATGTAACTGCTGTTCAGTGTTCACATCACTACTCTGGCATGTACATATGTGTGAACAGCGATGGGGGGATGCCAGGTTGAGTAGAATGGGTGAGTTTTGATGAGACATCTAAGGACTGGCAAGGAGCACAACCATCTTTTTTAACAATTTGTACAATGAAGCTTAGGCTTTGCAAATGGACTTGAGAATACCCTGTGCCGTACCAGCATCTTACCGGGTGAGGGTATAGGGAGAGAAATGGAGCGGAGGTTCAAGTGCACATGGTCTTAAATGCCGGTGGACGGTTTCCTTTGCGAATTTAACACGAGACAGGGGACAAAATTGTTTCATGGTTTCAGGGCAGGGAAATCCACAATAGATCAAATTTTCACACTGCCGCAGATTCTGGAAAATACTACCAAGAAATGCAGATCGACATTCACACATATGACAGCGTGCATAGAGACAAGCCATACAGCGCCACATGGCTACCACACTCGTCAGATTATGTAGGACGACGATAATGAATTCTCGCTGCTCCATCAACGTCGGCTATGAACTCACCGACACCTTCAACGTCAAAAAAGGATTTGGACAGGGCGACATGCAGTCATGTGACTTTTTCAACATCATACTTGCAAAGATTGTGCGAAACTCACAGGCCAACATTAAAGGCACGATCTTCCAAAAGTCCGTACAACTGCTAGCTTACGCGGATGACACTGACGTGATTGGACGAACACAACGAGCCGTCAATGAGGCGTTTGCTGGCATTGAAGCGGAAGCGGCTAGAATGGGTCTAGCTGCAAACGAGGGCAAAACAAAGTATTTGCTGTCATCATTGAAGGACGCACATCATCGACGAGTAGGACAGACCGTCATAATGGGCAGCAGAAACTTTGAGGTAGCCAAGGACAACGTCTACCTCGGCTCTGCAGTAAACTGGGAAAATAACACCAGTACCGAGATCAAGTGCAGAATTACTCTTGCCAATCGCTGTTTCTTTCGACTCAAGAGGCAATTAAGTAACAGAGCCATCTCTCGAAAGACCGAGCTGACTATATACAGCAACACTCTGTTCATCCCTTTCCTGCTCTATGGCGCAGAGGCATGGATACTATTGAAGGCGGATGAAGAAGCTCTCGGGCGTTTTGAGAGAAAAGTTATACGTGCGATCTTTGGTCCTGTTTCCGTTGACGAGGTTTGGAGGAGACGATTTAACCATGAACTGTATGGGCTGTATAGCGGCCTGCAACTAGTTAAGCATCTTCGGATCCAGCGCAGAATATGGTTACCACACCACAACTCCGGCCGGAAGAGTTTTCGATTCCGAGCCATTGGGACAACGCAACAGAAGCCCTCGATCGAGATGGCGCACGAATATGGAGAAGGACCTGAACCAACTTGGTGTGCGCAACTGGAGGCAGCTGGCGAAAAATCATGGTTTTTGGAGAGGCTTGTTGGTTGAGGCCCAGGGCCATCCCGGACTGTAGCGCCAAACAAAGAAGAAGAAGTGGACAACATTGATGACGCGCTTAAGGACATATGTAGCAGTAAACGAAAGCAACATTCAAAATTGTTTGCAAAGTTCTATATTATGTGCTACAACATATTACATGGAAAAGTTTGCGCAGTAGATGTACCAAGAAAGATTAATATCTTCTCGGAGCTATTTGTGGCTTACCATCAGGGCCAACAGGTTTGTGCACGTTCGGAGCCTATAACACATTTAAAACACCGCGAAAATGAAACCGTATTTGTACCATGCATGGTGCAAACCGTTTATATGACTTCATTATTAACTAAGAACAAGTTCCGCACATTTGTCGGTTGGCAAGGGGATTATCACCTAATTACTGATTACAACTGATCATAGGAATCACAGGCGAGTCTGAATTCTGATTCTACTTCCCCGATTGGTAAGATCAAGCCTCATATAAGCTGTACCAGTCTAGTCGAGGTCTCTCACTACCAAGGTATAATCAAATCAAATCTCACGCATCGGTATAATCGTCAACAAGATGCAAAGGCTAACAAAACCTAAGCTGTTGGAAAACGGAAGAAAAAACAAAATCAGCGGTAAGCCAGACGGGGCACACAACACACAACCAAAGGCAGATGGCCCACAAACTGATTCCCGACATTGAGTGCACATGCGAACTGCAACTTATCGATGATGGTACAGCGTGTCACCTGCACTACATTGATGATAGACTAACTTATCGAAAATGTGTCCATAGATTTGGACACGATAGCTCACCATTCTCTCCACAATTTGCGAACGAAGAGGAAGACTGAGAGCACGCAATTTTTTCATTACAGGCGTCGCTGGGGGAAGAATGAATTTATCAACGCCTGCCCTCCTAGTCAGCCATTAGACAAAGTCACTTGGCAAATGCTTAGAACCGTGCTCCTTTATAACGAGCGTGGAGAATGAGCAAAGAAGGCTCGAAAGAAAAGGACTAGCTGAATCGGCAGATATGGACGGCATAGCGTGATCCGCCAACCCGCTCCGCGAAGTAAAACCCAGCGGCAGTTTCGTGGGGGAGAGAGTTAAAAGAGTGTGGATTAGTACGTAGCCGCATTCTCGACATCGAACACTCGGGTCTACTAATCGTGCAATATTAGCATGCCTGAGCTTTATCTTTAGCAGATAACCATATCTTTTTGCTCATCATCATCATCATCATCATCTTCTGATCCGCATGATCCACTAAAGGGGTCGCGGGGGTAAACCACGCACGAGAGATCTCCAGGCAACTCGATCCTCAGCCATCGACTCTAATTCATCAGGAGCAATGCCCAAGCGTAAACCGGCGAGTTTTTGGACTTGGTCCAACCACCTCGTCCCGGGTCTGCCAAGTGGTCGCCTACCTGATGTAATCGCATTCAAGGCACGCCTCGGAAGTCTTGATGGTGGGGACATTCGTACCATGTGACCAAACCACCGAAGCATAGCCCTTTCCGTTCGAAGAAGCAGCTGCTCAATGTTGAGTTCCTCGCGCACTGCCGTGTTTCTCACCCTATCCCGGCGAGTAATTCCCACAACAGCACGAAAAATGACCATAGGTGAGAGTTGGAACAAATACTGAGAAGAACTACTAAGCTGTGTCAAAACTGACCCAGCTTGACTAATCCTACAGGAAAGCTCAGCATTACTCCTTCTAACACTCGTGAAAAAGACCCCGAGATACTTAAACTTCTCCACATGCTTCAATGGGACTCCACTAACATGCACAGTGCATTGAACAGGCGTTCTGGAAATGACCACAACCTCCGATTTGTCCACGTTAACCCTCATTCCAGCGTCAGCACATACGGCCACAAGCCTATTGAGTGCGCGCTGGAGTTCCGTCTGGGAGGATGTGAGGATAACCAAGTCATCTGCAAAAAGAAGATGACTTACCCTCAACTCTCCCAATGTGAAACATTCCTCACTTCGGCTGCGCTGCAACATCCAGTCCATATATACAATGAAAAGGAGAGGTGACAAGACATACCCTTGGCGAAGTCCAACGCCCACGGTGAAAGGTGTTGATTAAGCACCGTTTACCGGAACACAGCTGCTACAGTTTGTGTATAGAGACTGAATGGCCCTCAGAAGAGGACCATCAATCCCAAGAAAAGCACAACACTCATTACTCAACATAACTCACTTAATCGATCCCTAGAAATTAGTTCCGATCACACGAAAACGATCTAAGTTGCAGGACAATGGGCCATCTAGGTACAGGCAAACCCTAGTAATCTCTCTAACCTACCTATAACTTGTGTGTACCTACTTCAACTTATGATCCTGGAAGGATTTTAAGCGTCTAATTCTTATCTAATGAATAATTGCAGTCATCTCCTACTCGTCAGTTTGGAAATTATAACAAATTCCATCATTCTGATAACATTCATATCAGGGGAGTAACAAACTTCCTAAAATATGAGATAAGTAGTCCACTTACCACATTTTATTGACATCCCAACACCTACCCAAATGTGAGTTATTCGTGTGGTCTCATTCATTAGCTGCGTCAGAGGGTTCCTCTAGCCAGCATTGTGAAGGCCATTCAATTGTGTACGCTTGTGATTTGCTACAAATGGACGTCAAGTTTTCACGGACTTTTCGACTAGGTAGCGACTTTATAAAGTCCAAAACTGACAGAAGAGTGATTCCTCAATAATGCGTTTCATGAGAAGCGACTACGAAGAATTTCTTCACAAGGACATATTCCGCAGAACTCAATTTCGTGTGGCACAGTTTTGCCACAGTAATATTAATTGTTTTCCGCGGAATGACTCCCGCAGATCGTACCGACATCCAGCCGCACCACTGATTGATGAAAACCCAGCCACTGCTGATTTCATTCGAACGAGTCAAGTCACCATACATCCCGCCGGGTCCAATATTTCATATATTTCTACCTCAGCGGCTCTAATCGAAATCGAATGCATCCATCTTCGCCGTTCCAACTCATCGCTCAGATGCTGAGTTAATACAGTCAATACTTTATCAATAGTTAATTGCTTCGAATCAGACAGAAGGCGGCAAAAGAAATCGAAATCACTTTGGCCCCGGTTCCCAGTCGCCGTCGGCGCCGCCGTTGCTGCTTGCCAGTCATTCACATCTCCCAGCGCCACGCAATTTACAAAGGAACACCTGTCGAAAATCTGGCAACTCAATTTGATATGAAAATTCCGATTGCCTCGGCTCACTCGCACCATCGTCGCGTCACACGCAAAATGTGTCTCAATTTATAAGCCAAGCATTTTGCCACCCCCATTCGGCCCCCTCTCGCCCACCCAGCCGGCCGCAATCCCATCACGTTCGAGTTCTCTCAGCAGCGCGAGTTATCCAGCCACCCCTTCAGACCGTACCTGCTTCGCCGCATCGGTTAACGAAGAAAAATTAAAGAATTTCTGACAGCACTTGCGAGCACCACCTCCACCACATCGCCGCCGATCGGGACGGTTTGACAAACAAACAGCAGTTCGAGAGCGATTGTCGGGCAGGAGGGGGAGCTGAGAAGGAAAAAAATAGACACTCACTCCCTCTCTATAAATCATTCGTCCTTTCTGTGCCGGTTTACCGTTGAAAATCACTCCCACAGCAGCGTCACGATGTTGGTGTCATTCGAGAAAGAGACCTCGGGACAACGACAACGACGACGCCACAGAAAGGAGGAACGGAGAAAAAGAGGAAACTGAATGTAACAAAAAGAAACTGCTTTATCCCAGTACCCAATCTCCCGGGGGTTACACCTACGCCCGCCACGATGAAGGCGATGGCGGCAGTGCTACCAGTCAGTCACTCACCCACACTCGCCCTAATTCTAGTACAAGGATCAACGTTTATACCTCAATAAGCTGATGATTAATAGCTTCTGAACGTACAACACCCAAATGAATGTCTCGGCATTGGCAACGGGAGCTGCTCCCTGTCCCACACTTACCGTATCCAGCAAGGGGACGCTGCCGATGGGAGCAGTGGTTGCTGGTGGAACGAACACCTTCGGTGTTTAAGTTGTTTAAATATTTGCAGTAGCGAGCAGTTCCTCCCACCGACACCCGCCAGCACGGGCTGTGTGCTCTTAATGCGGGGAATCAACTGGAAGCCGAGGACGGGCGACACGAAATGAACGAACGTGAGCGTCATGCAATTTTATTTCTTACCTTCCGACAGCTCGTCATTTAGAACCGCAGACTATGTCGACGTGGGGTTGGTGAATAAGCCAGCATCTGCGAGGGTCCTAGAGGCTTACTGATGAGTGCCCGTGGGAGTTGCCTCATTGCTCTGCCGGAAATGGTCAACTCTTACGAACTGACGACCGGAAGGCTGACTGTTAATTCTGACTCTGGATGTCGGACTTGGACTTGGATGCCGGACTAGGTCTTGGATGCCGGACTTGGACTTGGATACCGCACTGGAACTTGGATGCCGGACTAGGACTTGGATGCCGGATTGTGACTTGGATGCCGGACTTGGACTTGAATACCGGATTTGAATTTTGATGCCGGACTTGGACTTGAATGCCAAACTGGGACTTGGATGCCGAACTGGGACTTGAATGCTGGACTTGGACGTGGATGCCGGACTGGGACTTGGATACCGGACTGGGATTTGAATGCCGCACTTGAACTTTGATGCCGGACTTGAATTTGGATATAGGATTGGGACTTGGATGCCGGACTTGGACTTGGATGCCGGACTTGGACTTGGGTGCCGGACTGGGACTTGGATGCCGGATTGGGACTTGGATGCCGGATTGGGACTGAATGCCAGACTTGGACTTGGATTCCGTACTGAGACATGGATGCCGGAACTGGACATGGCCTTGTTTTCCGGACTTAGACTTGGGTGCCGGGCTTGCACTTGTTCCTATAACTCAAGTGGGCCAATAATGAAAAATCCCAATCATTTGCTATTATATTCGCTCGGTTTAACGGTGGTTTCGAAGATAAACATTTCCTCCGTATAGCAATGAATGCGATTCCAATTCGGATGGAAGGAAATAGAAAAAAATAATCTTATTTGATTTCGATGAAAATCATTTTCCATTTCAATTTTGAAACACACTCGAATGAAGGTTTTCCTTTTACAATTTCCTCCCGTCTTCTTTGTTCTCGGCTGACCACAAAATCAGGATGTATTGATGTGTCTATGGTTAGATGTGGTATACTCAAGAAAATTAAACGGCAGGACACGATTGTAACAACAAACAACGACGCACCCATACAGACTCGGAGACAACAACCGACAATCGACGAACCGACGATGGCATAACGATGTGAAATATCCAGGATTGAGGAATTACAACGAAATTGCCGATGATTGATATTTTCTCTCCAATTTCGTGCTTTTAAAGTTCCCTTTTCACTTATTTTCTTGTATTATTTGTGCGCAGAAGGAAAAGGTCTCTTTTGAAGTCCAATGGGAATCATCGGCCACAATGAAATGCTCATTCGAGGGTGCAGAGTTGAAAAATTGCTCACAAAAGTCGCCCACAGAAGAGGCAAAATTGAACGAATGGAATGGATGAAGAAATGGCGCCCCATTTCGAATGCGAAGCGGGCGGGAGATACAGAAGTTTCTGGAATTACAACGGTGAAAAGAGGACTAATAAAGATTTAAGAAGGAATTATCCTTGCATATAAATCGATGCATTAAGAGGTAGCTACGGGATGATAGTATCCTTCAGTCGTGTTTTTCGTGTAATGAAGATGTATTCAACGTAATGAATTCCTTAATAGTCCAAGTTTATTAATTATCCTTTTTGTTGGATGAGCATTAAAGGACCGGAACGCAGAATACTGGCATCTTCGGTTTCACGGTTGCTATAGGGACGAGGGGAATGGAATTTAAATTTGTGAGCGTTGGTCGCATGTGATTGAGTCAATTGAATGGTACGTGATCGAAGAGGGTATATTTAAACTGATGAGTTGCAATGCGGAACATTTTCGACTAATTGTCACATTAGTTGTCGTTTCAACTCCCAAATCAAGCTTGCGATAGAGAATTACTGGTTACTCTGTTGTTTTGCCAATCAAAATTATGAATAAACCCAATGGAGGCGGACTACGACGAAATTACGATGCACGCCCAGCATGGCACCGAAATATGTTACAATGCTGAGGACAGCAAGACTCTCATGATTGCAGGCAATTCATGCCTCTTCAAACAGGTACATAACATAACCTGTTGAACGAGGGATTTTTGACGGAATAGTTTTAAATGGTTGTTATGCTAAGGAGCTTAGGAACTAAGTTTTTGTAGTAAAGGTATATCGTTTCGGTATTGTTTGACCATGGTCGGGTAGTTGCCGTTGATGTCCGATACAAATTTCGACAAATAAGTATTAGGTGGAGTAAAACGAAATCCGAGGCGAAAACGCAAGCTAGGCGGCTGAAGAGGTGTATGTTTATGGTCTTCATGCAGTAGGAGTAAATCATGATTCCGTTCCGGCAATTTGGAAGTCAAACGTGCACCACTCTCTGGAAGGCCAATTGTCGAAAATGTCGATAAAATCATGGAAATTGTCGAGTCTGACTCTCAAGTAAGAACTGTTTCAATTGCCTGGGAGCTAAAAATTGCACAAAATACCGTTTGGAACCATTTGAGCATGGGTGGATACGAGAAGAAGCTCGATGTATGGGTACCACATGAGTTTACGCCAAAGAAACCCATGGATCACCTCCACCTGCGAATCACTGATAAATCGACTCATATTTGAATCGGATGGTGACTGGTAACGAAAAGTGGATCACTTACGAGAACGTCAAGCGAAAATGGTCGCGATCGAATAGCGGCGAGTCGGCGCAAATGGTGGCCAAGCCAGGATTGACGTCCAGGAAGGTCATGCTGTGGGTTTGGTGGGAATGGCGGGGCATCATCTACTATGAGCTGATCTCATACGTCAAGACTCTTAATTCGTACTTGTATTGTCAACAATTGCACCGTCTGATGGAAGCAATCGCTCCGATAAGCTCAGGTTTTACCATAGTAAACGAATTTTGTTCTAACGCCAGACCACACACATCGATAGCGACCCGCCAGAAACTCCGGGAGCTTAGTTGGGAGGTCCTTATGCATCCACCATATAGATTACCATCTGTTCATGATCATGGCGAACGATTTTGCTGGTGAAAAGTTCGCCTCAGCAGAGATATGTGAAACAAGAAAAGTAGGTATCACTGAGTCAGAAATAAACCTCAAATAGCCTTAATTGAGATGCTAGGTATCCCATTGGAATTGAGCACATAACATCATCTTCTCCTCGTTAGTATAAGAATGAGACCGCGAACATTGTCATTTAAGCAATGCAAGGGTTGACTATGCAGATAGCTTTAGCAAACATCTTAGGTTAGTTGATGAGGAAATTTGGTACCGTGTCAAAGATTTTTGGAGCGCCCTGGTGTAGTTGGTTGGTGCGTTGACACCTACCCGGATTTATAAACTGTCATAATTTACGGCACCATCTCTTTGGATTCACTGATAAGTCTCAGAGTATTCCTGTATAGACAATATCTCTCCTTGGTGAGACTCACTGCTGGGTACCCCAGCATACTTGAATCCAAGGAAGTAACATCAGAGCTGGGAGATTCTCTAGCAATCCTGAATGTGTAGCTCCATAGGGAAAAGACTAGATGACGAAGGTCTGAATAGAGTTACTACTCTATGGCTTGGTATGGGTATTGGAGCAGCAACAAGAACTTTATGGCCGAAGCTGAGGAAAATGAGCAATGTGCACCCATATTCGCATAACTCATTTAAGCTGCAGAGATGAGGATGAAATATAATCTATCCAATATCTGCTTTGCGATTGCCCAGCCGCAACAAAGAAGATGAGTCAGTTCCTAGGAAATCACTTCTTCTGTGAGTTGGGTGACTTAAACAGTGTTAAACAGAAAAACCTCCTAAGGTGCATATGGACAATCTGTCATACGGCCGGCAGCGCTCCCAATTACCTACCAAACTATCACTCACAGATATACAAGCTGACTGACTTTTAATTCTTTACGTACGTACGTGTCAGTGTACGGCGCCTTGGTTTTATAGAATTGCTGAACATCCTCAAAGCACCATGATTTAGCCTCGTTAGTTGGTCGATGGAAAATTACAGTGGTCTTGTTCACAGAAAAGCCGCATATATTTATACGGTATTTAAAAGTGCACACGAAACAGATTAACAAAATAAGAGCACTTATATACGCTTTTGCTACTAAGGCAATTCAAGTGAAGTTACAGTGGCGAGCAACATTGGATAAGTAGTTTCAAGTAAGATAGTTTCTTTTCGGAATGTTGCACCACTTTTACAGTTTACTTTAATTTACAAAACAGGCTGTTGCCTTTTAGGTGATCTCTATCCACGCTTTTACTGAATTGTCCAGACGCTTTTACTAGACTGTGTCTGCTTCAGCCGCAGCGCTGTTATTTATACCTCCTCAAGTGGGTTGCGGGACCTTTTGGTATATCATCAGATGCTCAGCTGGCATTTGTATTTGGAATTTTATGTTGCGTCGAGTCTATGAAATTTTGCATATATATTTTATTGGTTTACAGGAGGTGTGTGCGCAGAACATGTGTAGGTTATAGTCAAGAATAGACCAACAAAATGATATACAAAGCTATAGAATTTATTTTAAGAAGCGTGGGAAAAAATATGGTTCGCAACTTAAATAAATATTTTGATCATTTTGATGGGTTGTAAATAAGTGCATAGTATATGTGTATTAAAAAAATACTTTGAAATTATAAGCCCGGGTTATCTAAGAGTACTTAGACATAACACTCAAAAGGCTACATATGTGCGGCACGGCGTATAAAGTCGCTTACGTTAAGTCGCTAGTATTTGATAACGAATAAGCGAAGCAATTTTCTGAGCCTTCAGAATGTACCTCGAGCAGTTTTAATACGTAATAACACAAAACAAAATATTTAAAACAAACTCCGCCCAAATGTGTGTTTATTTTGTGTTATCCAATTCCCGTCGATAGGAATTAAGGGGGCCATCTGGGGCAGTTTGCGATGTGTCACTAAGCCCCACATAAAGCGTAAACGACATGTATAGTTGCATCAAAGTGAGTCGCTAAGCCATCGAAGCTCCGTCAGCACTGCGTCAACAAATTTTGACCCATTTTACTGCATCTGTCAAATTTTGAATTATTCCACATCGCACTCAACTGCAACAAAAAAATACTGTATCTCTCTTGAAATCGCTGACAGCGTGAATAAAAGAACGCACCATATCGGAATATATCAAAACACAGAATTAACACTTTATTCGTTCAGGAGTCGTGACAAAAAAAGTTACGAAAAGTAGCTTCCAACCATAGCCTGTGTGAGGGGCGAGAAAAACAACAAAGCAGAACAAACAATGTGGTAATCTCTTGCTAGGTTTTCGTAGTATATTGACAGTATCCGCTTCGTAAAACGCAAAAGCAAGAAAATAAAAAGGTTTCTTTATGTTCGTGGGTGTATGAGCGAGCATGTGCATCCTAGTGAAGCACGGAGCTTTTCCATTCACTTCAAATTGTTCAGAGAGAAGTCGATGGTGTATTTTGGGCAAGTACTATAGTGGCTTCAAGTTACGCATGCACTGTTGCATGTGCTATAAAATGAAGCGAGAACAATATATACTACGGAATTAATAAAATCATACAATTTTTGGAAATGATTCCGTTTTATACTGAAAAAAGGAAATATTTGTGTGTCCCCGAAAAGCCGATAATTATAAATCTTTCGTTTGTATGCTTAAAAACATTTCTGAAATGAATATTCCGTGTTGTTGATTATCTTAAGCAAAATGTTGACAAGTTATTTGACAGTTCCGAGCTCCGCTCCAGTTTTCAAACTTCAACTTGGCGGGAAGAATCTACTTTGAAGAAATTTTTTATTCCCACCAAATTGAGTGGTCCCCTTTCACGAAAGCACTTTTCTCATGAGTGTTAACTCGGAGTTTTCCCTTAGTTTTTATTCACACATCCCATTACCCAATGATTGGCATTTTGAAATTTGACGAGGTTTCTGGCTACTTTTCGTTCGGTTTTGACATAAGCACTGATTTTTCAATTTCATTTAATGTGATTGCGTTGTGCGATATTGTGTTAATTTAATTTATTTATTGAGTGTTACAATTAAACTTAAGAGAATTAATACTTATTAAATAATTAATCTAATTATTATTATAATTCCGTTTGAATTTTTTACTTAGTTAGTATCGGAAATACCAAATTTAAGGTCATAATCTGATAAGAAAAACTTAACGAAACTTAACGAAGTAATTACATATTAGGGTCATGGTGTATCATTTCTCCTTAGGTTCGGTCTACAGACAATTATTGTCATGATGCAATTTTTGATCATACATCTGCATTCAGTCGTACAGTTAGTTTCCGCTGTTAGATGGCTAAGATTTCGCTTCATTTAATCGCTAAACTGTCTTAAGTCTTTTAAATTTGCTGTTTAAGGTCACAATAGACGTGGGGGAAGCGGTGGATGATGAGCATCTGATAAACTCTGCGAACTTTATGCAATGTTTGTTCGAGATCATTTTAATACTGAATTTTGGCTAACCTAGGAATGACAATTATTTAAGTAATCCATAGTTTTGTTTAACCAATCATTGAAATAACAGTTGAATTGCGGATTGACGCTACCGAGGAACTGTGGAAAATCAACTTCAGTGCTAAGAACTACTTTTCGGGAAATTGGCCAAAAAGCCAAATTTGCCAGATTTGGGATTATGAGCGAGCTCCAGCTGGTGGCAAGGTTAATGAGGATAATGTGGAAAAGGCATGCTGTCGAGTAAGAATCGATCCGTCACACAACTCATGGGACAAGATATCAAAATCGACAGATACAATTTCGAAGTAGTGAAGGAATTTGTCTACCTCGGTGCAAACGTGAGCTCCACAAACAGCAAAACTGCAGAGCTGATTCTTGGTGCCTTCGAAGGAAAAATTCTACTTTGGATATATGTATGCATGGTCCTATCCGTGAGGAAGGTGAATAGAGGAGAAGACATAACTGCGAACTCTACGAGCTGTACCAGGATGTGGATGTAGTTCGGAAGGTAAAAGTCCAAGGACTACACTGGCTATGTCACATCGAACGCATGTACTCCAATGCTCAGCTAGTCTTCGAATCTGAACATCGTGGTTCGAGAAGAAGAGGAAGACCAAGTCTTTGGTAAAAAGACAAATTCATCGCGGACGCAAGACAACTTGCTCTTGATGATTGGAAGCAGCGTGCCCAGGACCGTCTTCGATGGAAGACAGCTATTGCTCAGACTCAGACCATCCACGGGTTGTATGCCTGATAAGTAAGTAAGTCCATTAGGTGGCAAAACTATCTAAGAAAAGTTTCTGTTTGGTTTGTATTGAGGGCGTGCGCCATCACTGGTCCGCACTTCTTCAAAAAAATATTATGATCCAAATTAGACCACATGTCATACCGCACGGGCAACATTAACTGTTTTCTGCAGTCGAAGATCTGTGTCAACATCAGAAAAGACAATATAACCCTTTTCAACCTCTAATGTGTATTTAGTCAGATCTATTAACTGGAGTCGAAAATTAGTCTCTTCAGAGCGCACCGGTGAAGACGCGGTGTTGATTGGAACGAATGTCGTAGCTACGCCTTTTAAAACAACTAATTCTCACGCACAAGTTGTTCTTGTCCACACTCGTTCATGTTGCATTCGCACATAGAACAGGCA
Organism: Eristalis pertinax; assembly: GCA_907269125.1. NCBI lineage: Eukaryota > Metazoa > Arthropoda > Insecta > Diptera > Syrphidae > Eristalis > Eristalis pertinax. The sequence continues at coordinate 122,727,041 of OU026145.1, forward strand.
GTCACTCCCAATTGGAGCTACAACCGTTTTGCAAGAAATCTCTGAACGGCTCCACCCCCGCAGTGCTATAATAGGGCTCCTGCTGCAGCCACCCTCCTCTCCTTCCATCCAGATGCGGCGCGGTATATTGTACTGCCAAGTGCAAAGATCCACTCAAGGTTTTACTCAATATCTCCTCCCCCCCAGTTAAGTATTTTTTCCAGATCGTTGTACGAGAAAATGTAATCATCTCTTAAAAGTTCAAAAACTCGATGAGCTCTGCGCATATATTTGTGGACCTGGTCCTTGAGGCACAAAGGCTAATCTTGTTGCACAACAAAGCGATTCACCCCATAGGCATGGGAACGCGTTCATCGCATGACTTCAATATCACATCAAAGCCTCACGCCGTTTCCATATCTGACTTCAGTTGTCAACACCTCCACCGGCCCCCTCTCCGCTGACACCTTTCAGATACGAGAATGCTCAAAGGCGAAGCACCAACAGCTTACATGGTCATTACACTCTCCCCCAGTCAAAAGCGCAAGCAGATTACGCTCGGCAGATATCAGATGCGGGCACACACTGGTGTGCTTGTTCATGCGTGCCGAACAAACATTAAATGCCGTGCCTGCCTTTTGCCCACTTGAAAACTCAAGACCACACGCATTCCGCTCATCCCTGAAAAATGCCAACACAGACAGGAGCACACGTCTCTTGAAGACATTCTCGATTGCGCTGTCAAGTGGCGACATGTGAAGAGGAGTCCAGGGTGAGGCCTTTAAGCTGCAGTGCAGTGGAGGGCCACTTACGTGCATGTAAGCCGATACCGGAAAGCAAGAACTTTTAATTGCTGCACGCATTCGCTCACACAACGCCCGCCCGCCCAGCCTAGGTCAGCGGGAGTGAAGACACCGAGACATGCAAGGCTACCTCGCTTCAGTGGAGGCGCGTTAATTTCTCAAAATCACATATCCTGTCTAGACACGGACGACAAATTGAAAATCCCTCATGCGTGACAACTGGATTGACACTCCTGCGGAGCGTGAGAGCAGACCTTGATGCCTTTGTTGTCGTAAGACCTCCCTCGAAACGATGAAGTTTACCCCCAAGATGAGCGAAACAGAAATTAATTCGAATGACACTTCAGCGAACTGGGAGCAGAGTTTGTCTGCAGACGGGGCAGAAGATGGCGGTGGTGCTCGTGCCGTCGCTTGGCAGCCCGGCTGACGAACAACACATAATGACGATGCAAACACACAAAGTGACACAACAGCGTCGAAGGATAATGCCGTTAACAACGCCGTGGCGGCAACGACAACAGCGACGACAATTACGACAACGATGACTATGACGACTTCGGCGATGACTACAACGATGGCCAACTGTGCACTTCGCATTATTATTCACAAAATGTTGTCCGCCCATTATAGCCGACGAATAATGGCTGGCGGATGTGGCCCCTATGCGAACAACTTTGGATTAGATAGGTGTGACTTAATGTACCGTGCTGCACTGCACTCGAGGGAGCAAAGCGCCAACAAAACGGCACACAAACAAAAGAACTAAGAAAAATCTGAGAAACAAAACAAAGCAAACCGTCCCAAGGGGGGCGCATGGGCGTGAGGCAGTGACACGGAGGCGAAGACGGTTGGAGAAACTTCAAAGCCTCGTTGATGGAGGTGCTCAATTGTGTGGGCTACGGGGATGGTGGCAGGTCCTTGTGACATGCCCTCTAATTGTGCGCTAAGGAGGTGATTGAAGACATTGCTGCTCCAACTCGTGTGAAGTCAAGTGTACTGGTGGTAGCTAGGGCAGAGCTGTTGCCAGCAAATTGTATCAGCCAAGTGTCAAGTAATTGTTGCACGAATAGAACAATTCCAGGTCCTTGACAGCTGCTGCAGTTGCTTCGTTGCTCGGGTTCAGCTGCCGCCTTGGCTGCCACTGCTGGTGGTGCCAGTCCTCATGGCAATGTTGATTTGACGTTTCCTTGGAATAATGGACCGCAATCATGTAGCGTGCATTGTTGATCGGGGTTGGTGGGCGGCTAGTGAGCTGCTTGTGGTCGGGGGGTGGGTCGGCTGTGGAAGTGTTACTCCTTCATTATTTGTTTTCTTCAGTGAAGTGGTAAATAGTGGTCTTGCGATGCTTAATGAAAATGGCGTCGACGTGGAAGTTAAGCGAGATTATCTCACGGTGGGATTAACTTTCGCTTGTTTTGTTTACGTCGAGTGGTGTTGCTCTTACCGGGGTTACTGACTTAAGGTGTGAATATCCTATAATCGCTTCGTATCGCTGTCTGGATGGGATTTCTTCTTGTGCACCTGTTACGAGGGATTTGTTCTTCGAAAGGAAGAGGATGCTGGCTTGGGAAGAGTGTCTGAAGTTCTCGCTTTTTCAGGATTTGTGCCTAGATAGGGGTGACTAAAGTTGACTTGCGTTGGGAACACGAACTAACGAGTAATTCGATTAAATTCATATGAGGCATCGGAGTATCCAAAGGAAACTGCTCGTTAGACATCAAGTTGGCTTCAGAGGCCCATTAAAACACAGTTGGAGAGACTTCGCCGTTTAACGAATGTAGCACTGGGTCAATCAAAACTGCATCAACAACACAAGTGGACCTTCAAGTCTCAATTTTGAAAAAAAAAGTTTGGATGACGCCGGGTGCAACTCTGGCAATTTCTTTGATATTCCGCAAAATACTGTTGAAGCGCTTGTATAATGATTTTCTGGTTCCTTCAACAATCAGTTTAGAGCCTTAAGTCGTCGTATGGAAATGCCGCTTCTTACAAGCCAATGTGGCTACTATTGTCATCAATCAATTAATTATGTGCATTCCTCTGTAGATTGTTTCATGGTGAAATTGGTGTTGAGCTTTGGTTGTCGTTCTCTATCGGCGGCCTTTGTAACTTTGCTCCCAGTTCGCAGATTCGCAAAAAAGTTTGAGCGTGCGCAACATTGGACATTGAACCAACAATCGGACAGTGATTGAAAATGATGAAAACATACACACAAGCGTTCGACCAAGCATTTGGTGCGGTTTATGGAATGGCAGCATCATCAGACCTAACTTTTATCGAAATGAGGTGTCTTCTTCCTCATTTCGATAAAAGTTAGGTCCGATGATGCCGCCATTCTATAAACCGCACGAAATGCTTTTTCACCGTTAACGTTAATTGCCTCAAGTTAGCTGATGTTAGCTGACTTTCTGTGACTGGAGTCTGACAACACCGATATGTTCGAATTGTGGTTCCAATTAGACGGCGCTACATCATATACAAGAGTTAGACAATTGGCGACTCACGGCAGGCACTCATCAATTGACCGCCGCTATCACGCGAATTTGCAACATTCTATTGTTTTTTCTGGGTCTACGACCTAATTAAGTCTTAGTCTAAGCTAACAATCCAACCACTTTGAACAAACTTGCGGCCAACATTCCATTGTGGGCCATTGGCGGAAAAACGCCGCACATATTGGACCGAGGCTTCATGGCAAAAATTGGATCGACCGCCCGAAGCACTGCCTGAGAAGCTAAGGAGACCGTTTACATGATGTCCTCTTCCATACATAATTGCATTAATGGGGATTCAAAATATACTCAGACTCAATTTTATACCACACCTTTGTTTTGGTTTTTTATCAAATATTCCTTGCCCATCATTCTTATTTGGTCTTTGGGATATTTCTTTTTTACGTAGTATACGACAATAGCCGGGACAGAGAGATGTACGCTAATAAGTCATAAAGTATGTAAGGGATTTTAATGCGGTTTTCATCTATTGACAGAGTGATATCAGCGAAAAGTTTATACGTGTGGTTCAATATTGTTTTGTGTTAATTTTTTGAAATGTGACGATTACTGTTCAAGATGTCGGAAGACTGAGAGTTTTCGTCAAAAATGTCTTCTTAGAAAACTGCGTGTGTGCTTTTTCTGTATCTGTATTTTGTCTTTGTAACAATTTGAAAAAAAGGTAAACAATGCGTTCCTCTCGAGGAATATTTTGCTTTAACCGATACCTAGACAGAAGTGAATCGCCGGAATTTGTTAGATCGAACGACAGACAGACAGCCAGATAAAGGCGGGTAGACAGCCTTAATAAAAGAGAATTGATAAAAACTAACTTTGGCCGCAATTTCAATTCAATAACCGACTTGAACACGTAGAACTTGGTATTGGAAGTTAATCTCTGTGATGGCACTTGAAGGAGAAGACTTGAGCATAAACTATACCGGGGACTAAATTTCCAGCGCTTTATGTGACTAAGCCGATAGCACTTAGCGGTAACTTAGCTTCGGTGTGTTGTACTATATCTATACAATAGACGACGCCGTGCTTGAAGTGGCGCAGAGAAGTGGCGTATGAGTGTCTTGTATGTAGTACTTGAAGCTCAGGTCTATCCATCATAATCTGGCATTACTGACTTATGCCCTTTAACCCCTCGGAGGGCATAGAGCGTCAACTCTGCATGAGCGCTATTTCCTTCATAGTTCTGCAATGCTTTTGAGTTCTCTGCAACTTATTTCTAAAGAACCCGATTCCTCTTCAACTGTTCTGAGCCACGTTTTCCTAGGCCGCCATGCTATTACAGGGCGCCATGCTACTACATCGCAGATGTGAAAAGTATCCGTTTGAACTAAATAGCTGGATGACGCACTTGGTTGATTGCCTGCCCTTGGTTAGAGGGGTCCCCAGTTCGAATTCCGGTGAAAGAAAAATTAATAGTCTTTATCCGGTTTTCAAATCTGCTCCAGTCGCCATTTGCCGTTGGGTCTGACTATTGGTATCACAATGCACCAACATGGTCGCCAGTGTGCTGGCGATTTTGAACTGGACCAGGAAATTGTGTCCTATTTCCTACGATTCATACCAATAGTTGCCTTACCGCAAAACAGGCCGGGACTGTTGCCTTAAATACTCAAAGGACTGCTCTCACTCGACTTAAAAGTCTGGATTCCTATTCCGATTTAGGCCTTCCGGTCTACACTCGCAGTTCGCGGTTTTTCTCTCGTTCATCTTCTTTTTTAGCCAGAATCTCATTAGCACCCAGATAGTTCGTTGCTATGACCCATCAGACTTGCCATCAACTCAAATATAATCGTTCTAAGGAAAAGGTGCCAGGCAACCCAATTTGAAAGAAAGGCAGCTTACGTACAGTTTTCGACAAGAAACGCTCCCCATTTGCTTCCAATTGTCGTCTCCTAGGGACACCTCCAATCCAGTTCCCACGATCTTAATTGAATGTCATGTAAAAACCACTCACTAAACGTCATAACCTATTCATAAGCAGCTTAACGTGGCGCAACTACGTCAATTGTCTTAGCTGCACCCAAAGCAATGAACATCAAAAGCACCTGCAAGCACCGTATGGCACATGGGATCCCAAACATGCTCTAACCCAGCTGATGACGGAGCGGCACAGCAATCAATATGCACTTCACCCGCCACACATGCTTGTCGCACACCACCCTCTGACACTCGCAAGCACATCGAAATATATTCTGCGGTCTGCGGCAATCACGTTGGGGGGCGCTTAGGTTCAAAAAGTTGCAGACACCATGCCTCAATCTCTGTGTGTCATCACCGCCATCATTATCATCGTCATCATCATCGTTATCGTTATCATCGTAGTCATCGTCAGCGTTCAACGTTCAGCGTTCAGCGTTCAGCTTTACCGCCGCCAACCCCATCAGTGTCGGTACTTGAAATTAATAATGAAACGAAAGTTTTCCAGAGCTCACCGCATGCCAGTCACCCACTGGCTGGTGCTACACTCCTTTGCAATGACAATGACGTCGGTGTCGTCATCGTCATCGTCATTGCCGCTGCCACTGTTTGGCGTACATTGTTCCCTCGTCCTCGTCCTCCAGCGAAAGGAAAAATCTACATTTTCCACTGAGTTAATTTGCATTAGAAAGCAATTTTCGTCACGTCAAAAAGAACTTTAAGAGTTGATAAGCCGCTTAGATGATAAAAAAAAAAGCATCAAACCCTTCCCCTCTTCTGGGGACTCTCTGGTCTGGTTGTTCCAGTTTGTTGAGTGTGTACAACGGCTGCTGTGGCTACGACTGGAAGCTACAAGTTTTTGATATGAAATAAGTTCCTGGTTTAGCCTGACTGCTCGCATCGTCAATTCGAGCAAAGGGGTGTGATTTAATGGCATGCCGCTTGGACGTGAAATAGAGGCCGCTTGCTCGGCGACTAGCTCGACGTCTACAATGACTGGCGTGTGGTCAGAGTCCTATTGACGCAGTAATTGGATCGCACATAAGTACAACCGAGAGACACTCACAAGAAGACACATGCCGACAAGCACGACCAAATTAAAGTGCAATGTTGAAGCACATCGCAGAGCAATTGCAATGAATGTGCTCATGTTCCCTTACGGACACAACTTTTCCAAAACAGGAGTGTCCACTCGAGCCCTCAGGACAGTCGCAAAGGTACAAGTGAACTTTTACCGTGTATCCACACAAGCCTTGCTTTGGCATTCGTGAAATTTGAATTTATCGGGCCGCATTAATTTGTAATTAACTACGTAAATACGATTTGAACGAGGTGACCATCTGCGTCGGCACAAGCCGGACCTCTCCGGCCCAGTGGGCAACACCGCCGGTTGTCCCCAGTCGGAGAGTTTGGTTGTTCGGTATGAAATGCGGCGAGATAACAACAATACAGATCCACCGCAGCCACCTTCGACTACACATCAACGGCTGTCATGGTTCTGCCTGGGAAGGCCTGACCACACATTGAGCACGCCTCCTCTTCCTGTAGGAGACCCAAAACTGGAAGAACAATTATCCGGAAAATTTGTATGCAGGCGGCAATGGGCCAGTGGCATGTCCATCAGGACTCGAGCTCGGGAATGCACCGTCATATGCGTCGCCCCATCCATGAGTAGCCATGGACGAGCGTGTGTGTTTACGGGTGCTTAGGCGAAAATAATTATCAGGAGAACCGCACCGGTTTCACCTTCACAACTAGACGGGACCTTGTTCGGGACGCATCACCGCACTGGTGTGTGTCGGTTCCGCTTGTAGGCCGCGATGTTGTGCGAAGGCAAAACGGAAGCACTCTTCCCCACCGGGGAGCGCAAATTAGTTTCTGGATAATGAGTATTTGAATTATGGTGAAAATGCAAATAATGGACGCAACTGCGACGTAACATTGTTGCGCCGGAGATGAATTTAATAAACAGCGTGTGTGAGATTTTCCAAGTGGCTACTATGTTTGCACGAATGACTGATGGTTAATCGACGTACTCAGTAGGTGGTCATATGGTGGGAGTATTGAATTTTCGATTTGCGTTCGGATGGATGAGTTGACTTTGCGAATTGCATGATATGATCGTTTCTGAAGTCCGGAGAAGGTGTTTCTATCAGAATGACCGACATGTTTGCCAGAACCTTGTGGTAGCCAATAACGTTGGCACTTTTCCCTGTTTCAACAGATAGAGCTGAATTCTGTTTCGAAATCTTGTTCCGAACAGTGCTTAAATCACTTCAGACTTGATCTGTGATCGAGACTCATCTGAAGCTGATGTAGAAGGGCAATGCTGATTTAGCGTTGTACCTGTGTTGATGCCGTTTGGTCGAGAAAATGCACCTCGGGCAAATATTAGAGCGGGCTTTCTACTGATTCTACGTGACTAGACATAGAGCGTAAGCAGCACTCATTTTTACCCGTAAAAATGACTAAGATGACGCTAATATTCACGAACATGAACCGTGAACTGTGAACGAGAATTTTTATAAAACTTAAATTGACACCGTTCAAATGTCTTCAGTGGCTTCTCTGTTTGGCGTACATCACCGGGATTTGTTTATCCATGACCACGGATGGACTTTAGTGTGACGCGTGGATAAGGCTGAATACGAAGGCATTGCGACTTATTGGTGACTTAAGGAAATCCCCTGGTAGGTTTCATCTCTCATCTCCTCTTGCTTTCATGAACAACATACTATTGCGACTAGATAGGGAAGTAGTTAAAGCAGTTGCGGACGCGGATGGTATGGTGATCTTGGTATCAGGGAAGTAATCGGCTGTGAGGTCATGGAAGGCGCATTGAGTAGAGTAAGTAGACAGACTACAAAATGCGGCCCAGGAATCAATTCAAGCAAAACGAAACTGATGCTCTTCCACTACTAAATTCCACTTCAACTTACCACTAAAACCAAAATTCCCAACTTTCCTCTTCCCCGTCTGAATGAGTACGTACCTAGGCGTAAGCTTAGATCCCAAAATTATCTGAAATATAGACGTAAGCGAGTGTGCTAAGAAGACGTGCACAGCATTCTATCCCTGTAGCAGTACCTTCTGTAAAAAGTGGGGTCTTACACCAAAGATGATTCTATGGATGTACATGCCGCTAGTTCGCCCAATTCTATATACGGATCACTAGTATCGTGTCATGGCCTTAGGAAAAAATAAAATATTACAAAACTCAACAAGGTACTAAGAACAGCATGTATTGTTACCACAGGCGCTGTACGGTCGACACCATCAGACGCTCTGCGGGTAATGCTACATCTTCTACTTTGGACTTGCTCATAAAAACCACTGATGCACATCGCCAAGGTCCAAAGGAGAAGGTTGCTAGTGCCTTCATTGGAAGGTAAGCTGAAAATCTCTTTTATCTGGGTTCGAGGTCACAGTGACATCCCGGGAAATGAGAAAGCCTATGCAGTGGCTAGAGAGCGATCTGCCCTTCTGCGCTTGCTTGCAAAGGTACACATCCCAATACAAGCAGTCAAGGCTAATGGTGTGTGTAAATAGAAATTGAGTTTGCGTGTTCTTGAAGGGAACTTTGGAGGGAACACTGTATCTGGTGCGAATATATATAATAATTTCCGTTAAGTTGAACCAAAACCATCCACTCAAATGTTTTGAAAGTTAAGCGTATCATGAGTGTTCCTTCCATTTTGGTGTGCGTAAAGTTGAGTAGTATTGAGTAATGCCTTGAAGAAGTTGAGTGCACGTTGGAGGACAATTTAAGATTTGAAAACCTTTAAAAAAAAGTTGAAAAAAAGGAAAATACTGTTTCGGAAGGGAGCCTTACAAAAAAAGGAATTTTTTCCGTGTGTGCTAGAATAAAGCCAAGCTCCAGCCATGAAAATTAGAAAGCGAGCTGCGTTGGAAGCTTTGGAAGAATAAATTAAAAAAGTCCATGGCGTTGATTTGAACTTCTCTTAAATTCGGAAATTTCATCCATAGATTTGCTTTTACACACATAGCGCAACACACTTACCAAACTGTATTCGTTACAGTACATCTATGAAGCTCAATGTCCTCACCAACTGCAACTTGGAATCCCGGGTCACCAATGTATCGAAGGAATATTTTAATCTTTTCAATTCTTGGCATGGCACCACCACGCGTTTCTTCAGGAATATCAGGAAGAAACTGATTGCTTAACCATTCGATGTTATGAACCCCGAGGCAATAAAGGTTCTTGAAATGATCCACTGTGTCCCCGAAACGATGAGATATCTGCAAAGGATATTAAGGATTTAGAGCTATCTCAATAACACACCTTAAATATGAGGTACCAGAGTATTAAAACGGCACATAGTGCTACCTACGGTGGTTCTCGTCGCATCGACTTGAGATTTTTTCTGAGTGTCTTGGTTGTAATTATCAAAAGCAATGATAATTGAGGGGTTATATTTAATAAATGGTTATAACTAAAAATTACACCGTACCACGAGAACAAAAGACGGAAACTGACTAACTAGACGAGAGTTCTTGGATCATTTGCGGCATCTGAAGCAACCAAGCTTCGAACGTCACCTCTTTCAATTTGACCCGACGCAGCCCAGGCAATGCAACTCGAATATCCTAGAACTTTAATTGACCTTTCAGTGAATGGACATTCAGGTGAGCTACAAAACCAGAAGAAAAAACACGCTCCCTTAAAACTTTCGACAGTACAAAAAAAAAAAAGAGAATAGAACAGGATCAGAAATGATAACTAAGCACCAGCACTCAGGAGTTAGCTAAGTTCAAGAGCACCGCAACGAATTGCTTCAACTCGCTACATCCTCTCATAAATCACATTTAATGCCGAACACCTTTTCATTTTTCATTTTCAATTCCACCCAAACGAAAACTTTTCAAATCTCCCGCGTGGCTCCATCCACTTGGGCAGAAGGGTCGGTCGGTCTAGTGGACGTACCCTCCGACTATTCAATTATGGCCCACTATCACCCAGAGCTGCCTCCTGTGTCCTTCTGCCAACTCAGTCGTTTGGACAATCCCCAGCACTTAGAGCCCCACTGTCGGAGACTGAAAACATTTTATTTCAGGAACGTTAACAGAAATAATTAATTCCAAGCCAAATGCAAAATCGTTTGCCTATTAAAATATTCCCTTTGGGGAGTTAGTCACCCATCCCATCATGTCGTGCACCACTCTCACCCGCATATGAATTCAAGTCCCAACCCAGCGTCCACCCACTACCGTCCAAGTGAATTAGTTGACCAAGTCCAAGTGAATTAGTTGACGCAGTAGTGGTGGAACATTATAGTTCTAGTCGCTATTCAAAAAAAAAAAAAACATGGATTTGGTTGTGAAAAAACGGACCGCCCGATGTCACAGTCCGCCCACACACACACTCTTTCTCCCTCCCTCTCCTGGCAAGGACGCTCCAAATCAATGGGCAGCCAACCCGGCGAGGGTGCGAGGCGAATGGAACGGCTGAGACCGACCGGATTCCCTTTGACTGTAAATACCCACCATGGTCAGTGCATTTTAATTAGTATTTTAGCCTCGGGCAATTAAAAGCGATTTCGGTCTTGCGTACACTCAAACGGGACTGAATGCAAATGCCTGAGGCTCACCAATAGGATACACTTCGGTCCCAATTCACTGGCCGATAATGGAGTCACCTCAAATGTTTGCTTGGTCTACAGTGGGCACTGATGCCAGCGGTGGGGTTTGGCTGTGCCTTTACCATCATCATCGCCCATAAACGACCCCGATCCGCCCAACTGGCGGTACATTGTACACTGGAGCTCACTGGAGTCTTGAGCGCGGTGCTGACCTAAATCAGGCTCCGGTAGTTCTAAGGATGTTTATTGTTCTGTGCAGGCTTGCTCCTCAGGAAAACCAGGCAGAAAAGGGAAATCACCAACTACAACTATAAACCTGCCCGACAAGATGGACCGAGAGCGAGTGAGGGGGCGCTGGTGAATTATTAATGCAGCTTAAAAGCCATTTAGATCCCCCTATGACCACATCGGGGATGTTCTGGCCGGCACTTTGCATTCTTCTCCCCGAGAGTCTGTTCGGTTTTTTTTTTGTTTCTCGGGATCGTTTGCCTCATAATCTGAACATTTAGTGCAGTGGCATCATGCATAAGTGGCTTCGAAAGCACATTTTAGTGGTCCATGGCGTCCGTGCAGTCGGGGTGGTCGAGGTGGTCGAGGCGGTCGGCTGCCTTTGTTGTAATTAGGGCATTTTAATGGCGTTTTGTATTGCGACGGCTAAAGGTAGATCGGGATATTTTTCCTCGTTGCATGTTGATTGCTTGTTTTTTTTCTGGTTTCATTGACCACGCCGCTACCGCCGCCGCCTCCGTTCGGTTTCACATGCAATCGGGCTTAAAGCGGTCGAGGGACTTTGTTTAAGCGGCCTCGTGCTTTTTTATTGTCCACACTCGCCGGATGGCTATTCCATTTAAGGATTTATTTTTTCACGCGGAATCGCATTCATGCGGTGAATGGTTGTTGATTGCGGCATGCCGGGGGGAGACATTGTGAGTTGAATTCTTGTGTGCGGCATTTTGGAATGAATAGAGGAAATTATTTGCACAACGCAATGTCATTTGAATGAGACTGGAATGACAGGGATGCGCCAAAGGGATTGCTCATGCAGTTTAATTTTCTTCCAACTGAGTTTGCATTTCTCTCACAAATTAGAACGGTTTTTTTTTTTTTTTTTAGATTTATCATAACCACCCGATTCTGCTGGCAGTCCGCCACCTTAACTTAACATAATTCTAATCACCGGATACAGCAGTGGGGTAGTGGATGGGTGCATTGACTGGTCCGCTGATTGACTGGGATCAATCGGAACGAACGACATTTATAATTCACGGCTACAACTTTGAATCCCCTCTCTCTGTCTCTCTGAACAGCCAGAGAGTATTCCTTCGAAGACGGCATAAAACTGTAGGTCAAATCCAACTTGTAAGAGAACAATGTCACGCACAACATGGGTGGTTGCTGGAGAAGTGTGGATTGAGTTCACAATGTCCTTTTTATTTCAGTAGTTCAACAAACTCAGGAAAACCTTACTTTGAATTCAGTAAGAATAGCTGAACTATTGTAAATCGAACTAAACTGAACTAAATTGAGTGCTTTGTGTGTGCATACGGATTGTGCATTGGGTTATTTTTGTTTAACTATCTCAGCGTTGCTGGTGGTGTATCTGAAGGGAATTTTAAAAATGTATGCAATAACATGGCGAAAATCGCACAAGACTCAATTTCCTAAGCAGTGTACTACAGTGAACTAAATGAACTAAAATGAAGAACTTGTCCAATAAACAAACATGAACTGAACTGAGCGCTCTCTGAACTAAAATGCGCAACTCTAGGACTGCCATCATCTTGTTTGTGTGGCGTTAGATATGGGCCTTGACCTCAAATGAGCCTCTCAATCCAGCATAGTTCTGCGGTAGATTGAGTTGATTGGTTAAGATCTTGTGTGTCCTACAGACTCGATGGATCTTAGGGTCGTGGCTTAGTTGACAAAGGGTCTTGCCACCCTAAGCATTGGATATGTATAAACATGGCTTAACTAATGTGTATTCCGCTCAGAGCCCAGACCGTCTGTAGTTGAATATTCTTCAAACTGGATCGAAGGCAGAGCGCAGAACTTTTTTTTCTCATTTTTTTGGTGGTTAGTTGGTTATGAGACACAGCGTGCTTTCATAAAGGTCGGAAATATGCGGTAGTACAATCGCATTTCTTTTCACTGTTCAGAATGTCTACAGGCTTGCTATAGTACAAAATATTTTTCTTCCTATCGAACCAGTTTGCAGTCAAAAAATAATGAATGAAGTTTGTATGATTGTATATCCACATTAATGAACTTGGATAACACAGTCCTTGATTAGTCTAAAAAATATTTGTGAAACAATTCGATCAATTAATAGTCAGTATTGTAGGATTGAACAATTTCGGTGGGTATTCAAGGTGCTAGAGTTGGCTACTGATCACAGAGGTGTGCCCGCCAAATTAAAGAAATAAGTTTGAGTTGACTTTTTCTGACATTCGTATCGGATAGCTCCAATAAGCCATCTCCTCCTCAAAGGTCCTTAAGGGTTAGTCATTATCCTGGGACATGTTTTCCAGTGCTACAGTATCACTTAAGGAAGAAATGTATTGATAACCTAACTTAGGTCATGTTGTCTTTTTCGAGTATGTAACTTTCGTCATCACGTATTTGTCAGTGGGAGTGTTACGTCAGAGATTGTGGGTGTTGAAGTTTGTAGTGGAGACTGAAACTCCATTTTTCGCGACTGGCTTGACCATGGATCATTGCTAAGGGGTGTGTGGTTTATTAGACATTTCTGCATGGAGTCCTCTTGCTGTGGTATAGGTCTTTTTCATGTTGTCTTTTTCGAGTATGTAACTTTCGTCATCACGTATTTGTCAGTGGGAGTGTTACGTCAGAGATTGTGGGTGTTGAAGTTTGTAGTGGAGACTGAAACTCCATTTTTCGCGACTGGCTTGACCATGGATCATTGCTAAGGGGTGTGTGGTTTATTAGACATTTCTGCATGGAGTCCTCTTGCTGTGGTATAGGTCTTTTGGCCTGAATATCCAAAGGAGGCCCGCGTAGAAAGGTACACCACTTGGTGGAGTGCGAAAAGTTTGTGTACCATTATTAAATGATAATTGCTTGACTCAAAAGGTAGAGGATTTTACAAGAATAAAAAAACAACCAACACTATAATTGACTTTGCAATAACTAGTATGCCAAACTTAAAAGTAAAGTTTGCAGCAACAAATAAAATATCAGACAATGGAAATATAGAAATAGTATTTAATACAAAGGACGTCAATAATACAAGTGAGGACATAAATGACAATAAACATTTATTTGAAACGGAAATTAGAAAATCAGGTGTATTATATGACCATACATATAACATACATGATAATGCAACAAAAATTTACATGGGTCTAAAAAATTTGATAAAGAAGTTTACTACCATTCAATATATAAGGATCGACAACGATACAAAAAAATGGTATATTAGACGGTTAAATATGTTAAAAAAAAAGAAATATGTGCTAAATATTTATAAGGGAAGCTGAGTGAGTGATGGGAACAATATAAAATAGCAAGGAATGGATATAATGTAGAAATAAATATAAGGAGAACGACTGGGCAAATGGATATGTGGGCAGAGGTAAACAAATTGGTAATGAAAAAAAGATAAAAACTATGATATTTAAAAATAAGGAATACTATGACGGACCGACCATTGCTAGAAAATTTAATAACTCCTTTATGAAAAGTATAAAAGAAATTGACGAATCGATAGAGAAAGAGGAATACATAAATTATATAAACCAAAGAGAATGTAAATTTAAATTTCGTGAAATAACGGTAGTTGAATTAAACAATAAATGTATGCAACTAAAAAACAAAGCAGATTTTGAAAAAGTGAGTCCAAAAATGATATTCGTTATTGGATAAGTCACTTTTGAGTGAAGAGTTTCCCAACTCATGGAAAGAATCCATGATAATACAAGTGGAAAAAATAAGAAACACAACGAAATGCGAGGACTATAGACCAGTGAATAACTAAAACAGTAGATAAACTGGAAATACTGGAAAAAGTGGTCAAGAAGCAGCTGATGGAATATGTCGAAAACCAAAATATACTAACGGTATATCAGTCAGGCTTTAGGAGAAATTACTAATGTGAGACCGCAAATGAATGGAAAAAGATGAGGGAAGGAAGAAAAACAATGGCAATGTTTTTTTAGATTTCAAGAGAGTTTTTGAGACGATTGACAGGCAAATTCCTTAAAAATACTATTCAGATATGGAATACAAGGCAAGGAACTCAAATGGTTTCAGTCATACCTGACAAATAGAATGCAAATAAGCCGATCAAGGAGTTCCTCAAGGATCAATTTTAGGAGCCCTGTTATTTATAATCTATATTAACGACATGCCCTAGGTAAAAAAAAAGTGTGGAGCCTTATGGTATGCTGACGACATGTTGATATATATACGTCGAACGAAAAGATGAAGAACAATGCAAGGAACAATTAATTAGTGATATAGAACAATTAACTAAATGGCTAAAAATTTACGGATTGAAAATAAACGAAAATAAAACTAAATTAATGCAAATAAATATAAAAAACTATACACAATTAGAAATAAACGAAAACGAAAATAATTGAAAATGTTAATATCATGAAGTACGGAAAAATAATTGAAAATGTTAATATCATGATGTATAAAAACTTAAAAAATGAATGAACACGTTGACTACATATGTAAAAAAAATTGTTTTCTGCAAAAGAATAAGAATAAGAATGGATATTATAACAACTAAATATATCTCCGTATATCGCCATAATTAAACCCCATTTCGAATAGTGTTCAACTATATTTAACGCTTGCTGTAATACTGGCCAGATCGAGAGGTTGCAAAAGTTAAAGAACAAAGCAATGAGACGCATTTTGAGATGTAGCAAGATGACTTCAAAAAGATCAATGCTGGACGCACTTAGTTTGAGATTAGTTCAGGACTTTGTTGCAGAGGCGACATTGTAGCAGCCATTATTCCTTGTCCTCAAGTACACACTTGATTACGCACCGATATTTAATTTTCGGAACTCTTTAATTCTAGCACCCCAATCGTGTACACAAAATGTGTACTTGTTTAGACGACTTAGTCAAGTCATCTATTTTGCATCAATTTATTGCTCTTGTGTGTCAGCTCATGGCAACAAAGCCGATGACATTCTAACCAGACGAACGTTCATTAACTTCATACGGCCTTTGCTCGAGAATAACAAACCAAAGCATACACGCATCTGTCAAAATATTTGATCAGATTCTCATTCCACACAAACGTCCGAGAGATGCACGCGCACACACGTATTTTACGACCGCTCTTACAAGGACTCTAAGCCGGCGGTCAGGAATAGAAAATTTATAATAATACTATTTTCACAGTAATCAGTTTTAACGCAATTAAAATCAATTACAGGGTGCTTCGTTTGTGGACACAATCCTCCGCACATAACAGGACAGGCACGCACACAAAGTCGATTGCGTGCGACTGGGCCTGACGTTCAATGACAAAATGAATCGTGTGTGTCGTCACTGTTGGAGCGGCCACTACCCAGGCGCCCCCGCCCCCACTCTCGAGCGCAATAATTGATGTTGCCAATTTCAGGACAAATGCCCAGCAGTAATCATAACAATTGCAAATTTTCCATCATATCGCAATAATAGACTGCTCCACTCACACGTAGTCGTGCCTGAGCGTGGATCTGTGGGTGGCGGGTAAATTGAGTTGGATTTACGAACGCCTGCAGTCATCCATTATCCATAATGTCATGTGTGTGTGCGTGTGTGGTGTGTGCTTGAGAGTGCTCTTCAGTTTGCCTTTGTGGGCTGCCACGTTGGCAGGAAGGCTGTGCGACGAGGCCCATATGATGGGGCACGTGTGCGTGCGAGAGTTTTGCGCCTCATAGAACAAGCAGGACCGAAGTATACCGGCTGACAGATTGACATTTTGTCACAGATTTTTCATGCAACTGGGAGGTCTTCGTCATTCTCGGCAGTCGAGGTGCATGTGCACGGGTCGAGGTTTGTGAGTTCAGGAGTTTTCGTCGAGTCGAAATTTTGTTGGAATTTTTGATGCTTGTCGTTGGGATGGAATCAGCAATGAGCGGCTAATGTGCTTAGGGATTGAAACCATGAACTCGGGCTGAGTCAAGGGAACTCATTGTGCGAAACAGATTGCAATTGCAAGGTACTGAGGCTAAAAAGGTACCGATTGACCGTGGTAGTGAATTGCTGGCAGTTTATTAGATCCGTTCCGGTGTAGTGGAATCACATTTGTTAATATTTCTTGCTTCTCACACAAACAATGTTTATGGAGCTCTGTCTCATACACTGCAGCACAGATTGGGTTGAAACTTAGGCGAAAGCTTGCTTATATTCTAGTTTATGCTACTGACTAGCAGGAGATACAATCAGATTACCACTTTAAAGCAGAGAGTGTTGTGCAAATCCAACAGAGTTATAAAATGGGTGATTCATTAAGATCAGTTTTTTTTTCAATTTCAAATAAAGCAGATCAAATTTATTCGGTTGGTGTAAACCTTATTTTTGCTGTAGAAAACAGTTTCTGACATTTACTTGGTTTACTTTACTTTTGAACATAATGTCTTGTAAATATTGCCCGGAACTATGTCGCGCAATGTCCATTCTGAAGGTCCAATTCTGGATCAAAGTTTGGATCACGTAGGTAACGTTGGTATCCAAGTCCTGTATCGTAGCTGTCTTATCGAGCTGGATGTGGTATATTCGGTGGTGTGTCATGCAATAACGAATCGAAGTTGGGGATGGTAACTGCTGTAATGGGCGCAGAAGGTCGATGCTGCGTACCACGTTTCTCGAAATGCACGAAAAACTCAAAAATTTCGAGACGGCTTAACTCCGGTTTCATTTCACTCTTCTTTCATTCACTCATCCAAGTTGATCGATTTTCAGAACAACAGTTCAACGTGAAGGGCATTGATGATGACGTGCTCTTTCTCTTTGTTTAGAACTGCAGTCGGGGATAAACCTGAACTACACCAAATAGCCTCTCTAGTTAGCACAATCGCTGGCCCACAATCTCAATTTAATTGAAATCCTTCTACACTTGTTTGTGACCCTTTAGCTGTGGGCGTTCTCCACTGCGTCGCCCCACAGACTCGAAGTTGAAGACTCTTCAAACTGGAGCACATTTAAGGTCTCGGTGAAATACCGACCTTGATGTCAAAAAAGGTTTTTGACAAGGCGACGCGCTGTCATGTGACTTCTTTAACATCATCCTGGAGAAAATCGTGCAAAACTCAAACGCCAACACTAGAGGCATGATCTTCCAGAAGTCCGTAGCAGCGAGAGTTCTCTATCGTCATCCTGCACAACCTGACGAGTTTGGCAGGAATGTCAAAACTAGACATGGCGTTGTATAGCTCGTCTCTATGCACGCTGTCATATGCGGCCTTGAAATCGACGAATAGGTGGTGGGTGTCGATTTGCATCTCTTGGGTTTTTTCCAGGATCTGCCGCAGTGTGAAAATTTGGTCGATGGTGGACTTTCCCGGCCTGAAACCGCACTGGTAAGGACCTATCAGGTTATTCACGAATGGTTTCAGTCGCTCTCACAAAACGACAGAGAAGATCTTGTAGGCGATGTTTAGGAGACTTATCCCTCGGTAGTTGGCGCAGTTGAAGGGGTCTCTTTTTTTGTGGATCGTTCAACTATTCGAGCTATTTTTTAAGGCTACTGCAGGAAGAATGCATATACTTCTCCAGTTTCCGCATTCCATCAAGTTTTCCTTTTTTTTTGGAAGCTTAATGATCACCTTTTCCTTTTTTCACTCCTGCGGAAAGTGCTCGTTATTCCAAGCTGATTTGGCGGACCTTTAAATAATTCGGCAGGAATGCCATCAATACCCACCACCTTGTTTTTCTTGAGGGACTCGATTGCTGCTATCATTTCACTTTTGCTGGGAGGTGTGCGGTGCGAATTTGGGGATTCGTTGTTTCGGGTTTTCGATGTTTCTTCAGCCCTTGAAGTCAGTGTCTCGATATGCTGACGTTTGTCACGTCTTACGATACGCTGGACTTCTTTCTTCTTCGCCCGGTATTGGACGTCTAGTTCGGTTTTCTCTACTGCTGAAGCCGGACGTTTTTTCGTTGTCCATGTACAATGGGTTTTCTGTGCTTGCCCCAGTCACAAAAGCATTTTTCACAACATTCCAGTGGTCATCCAAACTCTCTTGTTTTGGTATGCTGATGTTCGCTGCCTAGTTCAACATCAGTTTAGACTCAGCTGATCTTGTGACAGATGTTATGCTTCAACATCGTTAAAATTTGAATATTTATGGTGTGTTTTTTGTTATTAAGGTCCATCAAGCTATGGCAATCTTGACTGTCTCAGGTTGGGTATCCAATTCTGCAACTGTTGGTAGGGACGGTCAGTTTGCTAATCCGGAGTTGACATGTTGTCAGTTCGCTTTACCATGATCGAGTTCTACTTGTTCAGAAGTAAGACCCATTTCTTGAGCTTTAAAATACACTACTTTTCGCTCCCTCTTCAGTCTGCGTTTGAATGCAGACAAGCCCTTCTAGAGTTGAATTGAAGCACCTTACTCTCCATTCGACAAATGATGACAATTTCAAAAGGCTCGCATGGAACTAGATGTACCATTAGCAAAGGGCAACGCTCCTTAGATTGTGAACCATGAAATCCTCTTCAATACATCAACGCAACTATTTGCCTGTCTTGAAGGTTTACTTAACCGTTCATTCGCAATTCATTACACATCCGCCAAAACAGAGTGTATCCAGGCGAGTTGGCTTTGCTAATTCCCTTATCCAATCAATTCACTGCCAAAGTACACTCCGCTTTTCCAAACAAAAACACTCAGTTGAAGCACTGCCGTTGCTCCATTGACAGTTTATCTGCTCCTGCTGCCAAAACAAACCCAAAGGGTCCCCAAAAGACACAGCACACACAGCAACAGCACCTCATCTTCATTAATTTGCCAACCACTCCAAACCACTACATGTAAACATCTAAACGTACTTAAGGCATCTCAGCTACGTTATACGTTATAGCCTTGGAAAACACCAGCAGTTACGCCCAAGATGGCAACGAGCAGGTATGCGTCCATGCACACGATCACTACAACATCGCACAAGGGGAAGCTAAACCCCCCACTTAACCGCCGCCGCCGCCGGGCTGCTGGACCCCAAGACTTCAACTTAACACTGAATATCTTTGCGCACAAATTTTCAAGTGTCTCCGCATCGGCAGGCGGAATGTGAAAATCGAAATTATTGTTTTCATTAAGTCCTGTCAACAGATGTGGCCAATGTCGACTTCGCCAATGATGAGGCTGTCGGCTGTCGACTGTTCTGCTCCCTTGCCCCCATCGTGTGCTGGGAACTTAAAGCGAAGTTGGGGTAACATGCAAAGTTACTTTAATTCCAGTCCCAGCATGGCTGAGGGTAGAGTGGGTGCTGCTAGAGCGATGTGATGGCTTCAAGGCACAGTGCCAAGTGCACATGCACAGGTTTGTGTACTCCTATTTAGTTTTGTTAGGAAATTGCATGAGTCCTTTCCCTGTCACTTCGATGCCAGGATAAATATTTGAGAATTCTCTTAGCCAGGGGGCGGGGACTGTGGTTCCCCTTCCTCGGTGCTGTGTGCTCGGGTATGTACGTGTTGTGAATTCATCCCCAAATATCGGTTACTGTTTTTGCGGAAATTGATAAAGCGCCCCAAGCAACTGACGATTGGGACTGGCAAGGAAACACCTCCGAATATCAATCGTGTGGCTGTCAAGTGGCGTGTATCCATTGGCTTCGTAGTATTGAGCTTGTTTCGGCGAACAATGACGTTCGGGTGGAAAAGGACAGTCAAAGGATGACCTGAGTTTAGCTTCTGTAGCAACCTCTTGTGTTGTGGCTGCTTTATGGTCTCGCAAGTTCCAGTTTTACACCGTCCACAAATGGTCAATTTTGAGACGCTTTTTCTAAACAGCAGAGGCTAGCACAATCCAACAACTGCTTGCTGTATGCCATCAATCCATTCCTGTCTGAGCTTCTCTTATAAAGTACGTCCAAGCGCACCGTCCAAATCTGACTTCACACGCGATCTCAAACCGTCACCCGTCCCTGCGTCAAATGGTAGATTAAACAAGTTATTCGTTAACGTCTAAGCAGACTCAGGTGTTTCATGCCCACTTGCACAGTGTGCGCCATCCGTCTTCACGCCCTCATATCTTCCATTCTCACCATGCACGCTAATAAAGTTGTCTACATCGGTTCCACCTTCGCCCCCCCCTCAACTGGATGGATTCCTCTTCATTTGTCCCACGGTACTCATTGTTCTCTGGGAGCCCGTCCTAAGCCATTTACAATTGTAAATTCGCTCACATCCAACTAATTTGCTATTCCGCTCAGCCGTATTCGTTTAGCTCGAAAACGCCGTGCATCTTCTTTGCTGCTCTCCATCAGCCACCGAGGGTGGATTGGATGCTGAACGCTATCGCATGCTGACAGAGAGAGAGAGCGAGCGGGGAACTCGTAAACAAGTCAAAGGGACAAAGCCTCACTGCTCGTCTGATTATTATTCCAAAGGTGAGCGTTTTCGTCACTGCTGTGTGTGTCAGTGACAAATGACTTGCACCTCGTCGTCCTTGGCGCTCTTCGACGTTCGAGTCGAGTCGACTCAAACTTGTATAGTTGTTGGCCGTACGGGTGACGGGTGACGTGAACAAAACTAATGACAACATGTAAGTAAGTCAAACTTTATGCACGTGGATTGAAACAATGGTGCTTGTCGTGACGACGATAGTGGAAGTCCCCTGCATCTAGGGACCGACCGCAATAGCAAAATAGATGAGTTTCTGTATCTCGATTTGCACGGCTCCCCTGAGTTGCTGCTGTGAGACGAGAGCACTAGGAATTCTTGTCAGGATTCTGCTGTCATGACACTAGAAACTAATTTGCCAGACATGAGTGGCAATGAGGTGATATTGAAATTTCGGAGGAATACTCTGCACCTGGGACGCTTAAATATGTTGACACATCGATCACTGGCCAATTTGCGAGGAGTCAACGTCTTGGTGGCGACTGTCACGGATCGGAGGAGTAATAAGCGGGAAGACCGCAAGGAGAGCGCGCTTGAGAATGTGCAGAACGTGTACAGTGCGATGCGATGACCTGAATAGTTGAAATAATTGGATAGTGTTTAGCTGGGTATCTCCTTACTTACCAGGTCTGTGAACCATGGAGGGTCTGAACTTGGATAATACAGCAGAATATTTCTTAATATTTGCTTGTTTTATCGGTGCAGTGACACATGTAAATACATAGTTTTCTGTTGTCTATAATTTTTTTTTTAAATGCATTTTTAATGGAACACTGTCTTCTAATTTACGTTTTATTGATGGGATTCCATAAACACTCAGCATGCTGTTGTCTCTCTGCAGTCTTTCAACTTCTGTGAACCACGGAGGGTCTGGCAAGTTCTAAAGGGTGATTTTTTAAAAGCTATAGGAAAGTTTTTCAAAAAAAAAAACACATAAAATTCAGAAAAATGCATGAAATCTTTATTTGAATCGATAGTACGGTCCATATAATTTAATGTTTGAAGATTATTTCATGCAAATGTTGACCTTGACTGCGCCTCAAATGGTCCATCCGCTTAGTCCAATTTTGGCATACTCTTTCCAACATTTCGGCCGGTATCTCACGAATAAATGCTTCAATGTTGTCTTCCAATGCGTCAATTGAAGCGGGCTTGTCTGTATAGACATGAGCTTTAACATAGCCCCACAAAAAATAGTCTAAAGGCGTTAAAACGCACGATCTAGGCGGCCAATTGACCGGTCCCGAACGTGAAATAAAATGTTCACCGAACTCGCCCCTCAATAAGTCCATAGTTGTGCGTGCGTGCTGTGTGGCATGTGGCACCGTCTTGTTGAAACCACATGTAATGCAAGTCAAGCTCTTGCATTTTGGGCAAAAAAAAGTTGGATATCATCTAACGGTAGCGCTCACCATTCACAATTACGTTACGATTCGCATCATCTTTGAAGAAGTACGGTCCAATGATGCCACCAGCCCATAAACCGCACCAAACTGTGACTTTTTCTGAATGCATTGGTAGCTCTTGCAATGCTTCTGGCTGATATTCACTCCAAAATCGACAATTCTGCTTATTTACGTACCCATTGAGCCAAAAATGAGCTTCGTCGCTGAACACATTTTTTCGGTAAAAAAGTGGATCTTCGGCCAACTTTCCAAGAGCCCATTCACCAAAAATTTTACGTTGCGGTAGGTCGTTCGGCTTCAATTCTTGCACCAGCTGTATTTTGAAAGACATCACACTTAAATCCTTCTGCAAAATTTTCCACGTTGTTGAGTAACAGAGGCCCAATTGCTGCGAACGGCGACGAATCGATAATTGATGGTCATCATTAACACTGGCCGATACAGCTGCGATATTTTCTTAAGTTTGCACTCTACGTAAGCGTGTTGGTGGTTTAATGTCCATCAATGTAAATTTGGTGCGAAATTGAGTCACAATAGCCCAAATACCAGCTTCAGTGGGTCGATTAAACTGACCATAAAATGGGAGAAGCGCGCGATGAACTTTCTTAACAGAGCACACATTTTGATAATAAAATTCAATAATTTGCTAGCGTTGTTCGTTTGTAAGACGATTCATGGTTAAATTATAACTGAAGATGTTTGACAGTGAAACAAAACACGAAACGTGCGTCAGCTGTTTAAACCAGTGTTGCCAAAAAGATAATAGCTAAAAAATCACCCTTTAGTACATTTTTTATAATAATTTCACCAGATCCTCACAGACTTTATGATTTATTTCATCAATGCCCTTAAGCATCAAGTGTATGGCTGACTTGCTGACGTGCACACTCTACTTCAAATGCACCAACAAGAATAAGTTAATCCTTCTTTTCCCTCTTGTACAATCCATGCCGTGATAGCAACGGGACTGCGAGCAGGATAGATCTATTGTATCGGAGAGTTGAAGTTATCTCAGAAGACATTGTTACCGTCGAAATCCCCGAGACCGATTGGGGTTGGGCGGAAGAACGCCAGCCGCTCAATGGAGAATGGCCGTGAGTTAAGATGGTAAGTTTGGGCTGCACGCAGTTGCCCTTCCGCTCAACACGCTTCTTACCTCTAGAACTGCGACTAGGGGGAGGAATCCACTCTGCACCAAAAAATCAACACCCGGTCCAAAACAAAACAGCGAAAGCAAAAAAAAAAAAAAGAAAGAGGGACCACAGACACTTGACTTCACAAATTACAATTTATTTAAACGCATAAAAAAAATACTTAAACCTTAAACCTAACAATGTTTCTTGGATTGATTTTTACTTAAAAAAAAAAATATATATATATAAGGACAAAATAAAATGAAAAATAAAGAAATAAAAAACATGCATTAATGGGCAAGCCCAGAGACAGAACACTACACAGGGGGCCACGAAAAAAAAATACACCCGAAATTCAACGCGTCACCGCCAGGTTTCGAATCTACGTGGCCGCTGCCCGAAAGAACCCTTGCGCCTTGTCCTTAACGATCCGGCCAACGAACCTATTGAAAAACCGACGCGACAAAAAGGGGAGATAAATACACTTCACTACATGACAAATCAAATTATGGAATTATAAAAAAAAATAAAATAAACAGGGTGTACTCCGTTCCCCAAAAAAAAAAGGAATCGATACAATTTAAATAAAAAAAAATTAATGAAATATATCATAACATCCAAAGAAATAAGATTAAAAAAAAAAGAAAAAAAAATAGAATGAGTCTCCTTCCCCCGTGTGGGAGAAGTCACCTGTCCTCTTCCTGGCCTCGTCGTTCATCTCCGCTTCTTCTTCAACGTGCGTTCACTTCTTGGTGCTTGGCGTGAGCAAGGTCTCTGTGATTTCCACACATAAATTAGATAGCAACTGCACACTATCGATTATCTTCACTATACTTTGAGATTTTCCTCAATGACACTGAATTCGCTATCTCTTCGGTTTAAACTCTGTTAAATTCAGTTCTGGTCGCGTTTCTCTATCTTAATTTTTCACTTTTTTTTTGATTTTTGTTTTTCGCTTGTAAGCAACAAGGGAATTTTTGTCTGTAATTTTCTAAATCTTTTCACCCTTACTCTATCACCTTTCATGCCTGGGCGTAAATCCAATTTTCAATTTTTCCTGTTACCGAACAGATCACTCTTCCACTGGTTTCTTTTCGGTCAGTTTTCCTCTTTGGGCTTGCGAATACAATCCGATTTCGGGACACTTTACCGGCGTTGCTCGGTCAAAAACACTTCTCCGAAACCCAGAAAACGCTCGGAAGCTAGTCACAAAAAAAAAAAAAAATGATGGGAACAAAATTACGTCATTCCCTGCACGAAATCCCGTCTGCCTACTCCCTTTCTTATTTTATTCCTATTTTTTTTTTGATTTAATTCCGAGGCCAACCTACCGCGAACTCACGCGTTCGAACCCAACCGTCGCTTCTTATCAACTGTCCCCAAATCACGCTCAAACCCGTCTACATCACAATGCTCGGATCGGATGTTCGCTCTCACTTCCATTTGCGGGACGTACGCCTGTTGGAGCAATCACCCGATCAGCTAGTCCGCTAACTTTCCTGGAAAGGGGGGAGCCGAGGAAACACCAACAGGTTCACACCAGAAGGGGAAGAGAAAAAAAAAACACAGAAGCTCTGCGGCGGTACCGAACCGGACACCCCTGAGACTGGAAACGACCACCCACACCTGGCACTAGCAAGATCACAGAAAATGTCCTCGAATATGACGACGTCGTGATCAATGCCCCACACGCCCACCTGCAATGACGAATCTGTAGTATATTTCTTGGTGAAAAACTTTCAACAGTCGGAAACCATAATAGCATACTACGTCCCTCATGAAAGGTAGTAAGTCTTTAGTAGTGGAGTTTTTTAAGACCACTGAATTGAACATCTCCCTATAGAAGATACGTTTCCTTAACCATATTAGTGCCGAACATATATATTTATAGTTTTTTTCACCATCTGTCCAATGACATCCAGCTGTCAAAATGTTTACTAAGATTTTTTAATTCAGCATGCATCGTTTAACGCTTACTTAGTTGTAAATTCGTATCGTTAAATTAGTCATGAGGTCGGTGCCTTCAGTGTGCGGCCAATTCGACGCACCGTGGAAAGGATTGAGCATGAGTACACTTTTCTTTTATCCTTAAGCCGCTAATCAGACAGTAGCACCCAGTATTGAATAAGGCTGAGCAACATCGCTTCGACGCCGATGTGTTGAATAGGGCATCGCCAGAGAGTCAATACGACTTTATTTGCTGTTGGATTTGGGACTGCATCCGTACAAGATTGTGCTGATTGCAAAAATGTAAGCTGAACAGCCATAGACACCGTTTTGAGTTCCCATTTTTGGCGATGGAAATGTTGACCGGAGATCCGGATTTTGGTCCAAATGCTCATTTTTGGTTAAGCACCAATGTCAACAAGCTAAATTCCAATTCTTGGAGCGAACACAACCACAAGTGTTCAACCAAGCACCAAAGCAAATATTGACCATTTTGTGCGGTTGATGGAACGGCAGCATAATTTGATGAGGGATGAGGGATGAGTCAACGGTATCAGCGTCTAGAGCATGATAACAGAAATTCTATGGCCAGTGCTCGACAACATCGATATATCTTCGAGTTGTGGTTCCAGCAAGGCAGCGGAAGTTGTGAAATAAAAATTTGGCGACAACGCTCTTGCACGACGAGCGTATATCAACTGGTCGCCAAAGAGCGGCAAGTTTGGTTCGTTTTCTTCGTTTTATGTTCGTTAGTGCTACTGGGACAACCTCCCAAATTTGCATTTCATATATTAAGGAAAGATGGAAAAATAAAACATTATTATTCCAGTACTGAGGGAAGATTAACCAGATTATGTGACTTTGGCTCACCTAATTAGGTAAATATGCATCGGTCTTCCAGGCGGAAATCTACGCGATACTAATGGCCACAAACTATATTGTGAGAAACGGGTGGAAGGGGCGAAGTATTTGTATCTGTAGCCGCAGCCAAGCTGTAATTAAGGCACTACTCAGCGCTTTAACCACTTCCAGGATAGTCCAAGAATGCAAGTCTTCTCTAAATTGGATCGGCAGGTTCAATTCGCTAAGACTTGTCTGGGTACCGGGCCACCACGGAATCACGGGAAATGAGATCGCTGATGAACTTGCTAGACAAGGATCAGAGGAGATACTCGTAGGACCCAAACTTGCGAGGTGGCATGACTCTCCAGGATGTAGACAAACCAAGCGCATGCTCTTAATATTTTTAAGAAATCCGCTGCATTACTGTTATCTCTTAACAGAAAAGACTGCAGACGACTTACCGGCGTACTAACAAAATGGTTGCGTGGAAATTCAATGGAGCACATATCCTTATGTCTGTGTTGTCTAATTACATGGCATTGAATGCTTACTTATTTCTAGGTCACTTATATATTCTATATCAGTATGCTTATCCGTAAAGATTCCCAATTTTGGTGCTTTTTTTCATCGCAGAGACTATTCACATTTCGATAGGAATCACCATTTTGTTCCGCCATTCTGCTCCACTGTGCGCCGCGGTCTGATCATGCGACCGACACCACTCGGCTAGCGAAGCTGTAGAAGTCATTTTATTGATGTGCAGGCTTGCGAGTTGATGCGCTGGACTACAGTCGACAGGTAGAACATCTTGTGAGTTTGCCCACCAAATTCTTACTGCAAGTACTTCTTTCTTTTATTCTGCTTCTTCAGAATAAAAGCGATAGTTTGTGTGGAATCGAACATGTAACTTCAGTGTTGCACACTACTCTCAGATCGCGTTTCAAACCACACCAGTAAACTAACAATCATTCTTAACTAAACATCAGAAATAAGTCCCTAGACAAAGACGACGCTCAAGCTGTCTTTTGTTTGTAAGAGATCATACCCTGAATGCCATCAGATATTTCCAAGTCAAGCTTTGATGATATGCACCACTCATCAATAGAAAATCCTTCGACAAATGCCTCTCCCTTTGTGTAAGTCAATGATCGTTTTCGAAATTCAATTTTCAGTCTTTCCTCCGACAAAATGCCTACTAAGTGCAAATAATACCAGCACTCATGCCGGAGCGTTTACAAATGTCAAAGCAATTAATTCAAAGTAGACTCATGCCACACAGCCGACGCCAAGGACAAACAGCATCCCGAAATCATCAAGTGACACAAAGTTTTCGGACACGCCCTCTCAATGACCTCCATCGTGTTAACACGAATTATTCCAAGTTGGTTCCATTGAACTAATACCGTCGTTCCAACCGGCCACCCTTCCCCTTGTCAGTCCATAACCGGGGTCCCCACTCAATGGGGAAAAACGGCCGAAAGAGGCAAGCAAGAGAGAGAGCGAGAGAAAAATAAACAAAATGTCACTGTTCATCTCCGTCAATGACACAGGCCTATTTTCCCACGAGCATATGTTTTAGCCATTCACCCCGTAAGACCAGTGCCGCAAACACCAGCCTCCCCTGGGCCGAATGGAAACACGACAAATTGATCCCATTTCATTGGACTTCAAAAGTATTTGTAACTCATTCCACTGCATTTGACCATTTCCCATGATGACAACGGCATCATCAATGACCAACTTGCACGACGATAACAGACTGAAGCCGCAAGCCTTGAACATCGATCACTGGGGTTAGTGGGGGACGAGCTCAACGCTATATTCCATTACACAAACAAACATACTCTGCTTGCCTTGCCCACTGACATCCTATCCCAATTGGGATTTAAACTGAATTGACCAAAGTTAGGACTGCCATTCGAAACGAAACCTCGAACAACTCGGATGGCATGTTTGCCATCCAGGATCTTTTTTGAATACGCCAGAGGGTGGAATTGCCAAAACTTTTTTCCCTGACCCCCTGCACCAGGTGGGGTAGGGTTGATGGACTAAAAACAAGAAAAAAAAAAAAACTTGTCTCTTTGTACCCGCACAGTGGACATAAATTTCAATTCTGGTCACTAAAAAAGGTAATGGAGCACTGTTTAAGGATTCTGGATCAATTTCTATTTAAGACCACCCACCCATCTACGGCGAATCCTTTTACCGAAATTTCACTCTTTGCCAGACAATGAGACACAAAAGTTTTGCTCTGAAATTATGTGCTTTATTAGTTGGGCACGGAGAGGGCTTACTTGGGGTGGTGGTGGGGGTGGAGAAGTTATGAGGGCAGTTACTGAGGGACTTCTGGACGGCAGCCTTGGAAGTGGAGTGCACATGGGACACAAGTTGGCGTGAACTGGAAGTTGAATATTAAAGGCAGCATCTTTATGTCTTTAATATTCATCATCCGGTATCGCCTTTGACCTCTCCTTCGATGCGATTCGCAAGGCCATGCAAGATGGGGGACAGCTGGAATGGCTGGTAATGGTTTGTCTCATTAGATGTAATGGATTCGCCGACAGTTGATACACACTTCGGAACAAATTTAAAGGTTCCAGTGTCGACTGAAGGCGGGATGGTGCGCAATAACACAAGCGAATGCCTTTGAGAAGAAATATTTGGCACATGTGTTGACTGGGTGGTTGTAAAAATCGTGATAGAAGCGAGTTCAACGTGGATGACGGCGAGAAGCAGTCACCGCACTTAGGCCAAATATTGGTCCATTCGTTCGTACCACTCGGATTATATAACTAAAATTCTTGAAACAATTTAGTGCCTCCAACGAAGTTCACTTAGATTGTTGAAGAAGTAAGCTCCGATGTTGAGCTTCCTACACGACCATAGGGGGTGTTCCTTTTTTTCCCTACTTCTCTTTGTCTGTCGAACTGTTGCAGAAGTCGTTTAAAGGACACCAATCATGGAGAAGATTGTGCCTATAGCACAGGGACCAGTTTTAACGCCGATGAGTGTACTAAGTCAATGACATTATATCACAATCGTTATGAAAGCTCGATATGATTGTGAATACTTTCGAGACAGGGACAAAATGTGTGATATGGTGACTGTCACAGAATTCCCGTGAAAGGCGTAATATCCCAGACAAGATACAGTTGTGATAGCAATTACTAATGAATTGGAAAATTGATTGCTATAAGTCAGTCCTGGAAAACCAGTTGTACTGATATGAAGTTGGTTAATATTTTGTGTACTATGTCCACTAACATTGGGAAGTTTTGTTGTTCTTTACCGTAGGTGGGAATGCAGGTTTGCTCAGTCTAACCAGAAACAGTGGTCGTTTAACATTGTGTGGTGGCCATATATCCATTTATTATGTTCGGCATTCTAGCCATATGTGGTTGGTTGTTTCAATTGTATTAATTTTAACAAGATGTCGACACAGTCATGTTCTCGCTGTTACATCAACGAAAATGTTCCTCTAATGCTAAAGTAAGTCACTTGAACTTGACCTATCAGTACTTACCACTCTTATAACACTGATAGCATATCTATGCCGATGCTGTCAATTGATGGTGCTGAGGACAACAAGCGGCTAAATCTAAATCTGTAAACAGAATAGTTCTCCAATACACATTGGAAAATGTCGCCACAGGCCTCGTACTACTAAAATTGATCAATCACATGTGTATGTACATACCGACTGACAATCGATCGAAATGGTTTCCAACGCACATTCAACTTCGCAAAAGATAACTAGACCCCTATGTGTGGTCTCGTCAAGCCCGCCATTCTCTCGTCGAACCCAGTTAAACGACTTCTTCCGCAAATCCTTCCGATATCTTGAATGCGTGTCCCTCTGTCACGTTGCCTTCCATCACAAAAAAAAAAAACATCCAATTTAATCCAAACAATTGGTCACACGAAATCATCCCTTTCGTTGCTCCTCAGCCCACCCCACACACCAACCAAAAGCCAGAAAGCCGGCTCTCTCAAACGACAAGCGACAGCCGAAAAAAATGTAAACATCCGTTGACATTCTAATTACTCTGTGGAGTCCTGTAATAAATTTACATTATGTCCCCAGCTCAAGGCAACCGGAAAACCCGCAACTTTGGCACAATCCCACGTTATGCTGAAGAAAAATTTCTTCGGTCAGACCGAGGTATGCAGGAATCCTGATTTCTGTAAATTAATTTCAACCGCCCGCCACCACTGTCGCCGTTAGAGCTCCCATACAACTATCAATCTTAAATTTGACGACAGCGCCCAGCCTCCCCCCCAGCCCCTCTTCGGGTAGGGAGACTGTGCTCCGTCCATCTCTTGTCCGGCTTTAATGAATATTCCTGTATCCTACTCCTATCTGTGGGCTGGGATATCGGCAGGACGAGGAAGGACTCAGTAATAATTAATTCCTCAACGCACACACACACGCGTGCGTGTTCATGGCACTGGTTTTTGTGTGCGCCCTCCCTACCGCCCAGCCAGGGCTGAAATTTCACTTTACTTTGGCATTCTTTGAAGGTCCTGCTAAATATTTGGCGTATAGAATAGTATGGGTACATGCAGATTGAAAGGAATTCGTTGGCGGTGGGCTATGGGCGGTCCTGGCCTCTGTGCAGAACGGAGCAAGGGCCGGAGATTCTCTAATGGGAATTTGCGGGTGTACTAAAATGCTTCCCATTCACTGGGGCTGGCCAGTGAGGGCGAACGCCAGAGAGTCAGTTGCTGTCTTGGCAGTTGGTCGTGTCGGTGACGTCGCCTTTTTCGGGGAAATATTCCTTGACACAGTATCAAATGATGTGTCAAAATGCGAAAATTTATATCCAGCTGAGGATTTTAAGGAAATCTTCTTGTCATGCTCGGGTCATAAAAGTTGCCAACTTTAATGGGTGTAATTTACAGGTCCCTCAACTTTTTCCAACTCTTGCCGGACTAGGTGTCGCCATGTGTGAGGCGAGATTGTTCCGAGAAATGATGTTCGACATTTTGAGTAGTGTTTCCGGTGGACTTCTGGCTCTCCTTTCACACTAATGAAGTTTGTGTGAATACTTGATGCCAACACGTGAGGAAGAGGGGCAGCAGCAGATGACAAGGAACACAATTTTGACAGCATTATCCAAGAGGATTGTCCTGCTTTGGTCAACCCGAGCGGAAGTGAAATGTGAACACACATGACTTAGGTTCGAGGTCAGAAGTTTCTAAAAAAAATTTTACTTGAAAAGGGTGAGGGGGAGAGAACGTAATTGTGGATCAGAAGAGAGTTGGTTTCCTTGAAGAGGAGGAACATTACTGACGCTTGCCGGTCTCGGCATCAGCTCGGTTTCTCTTTAGCGATGCTTACAAATCTGTTGACTCGACTAATGATTGCGTCATTTGATTCCATTCGGTCAGTCTCATTGGTATGCTATATTGGTGACAGTTGTCCTCGTCAATGGTAATTGGTTCAGAATGCTTGTCTGCTCTAGTGCTTAGGTTTGAACGACAAAAGTGACGTAAACAAAAGTATTTCCACTAAGCAGGGCCCAATCTTCCCATAGATTGTGGTTCATTAAGCGGAAATCAATATTTTTCCTTAGGGGAATGCAACTAGTCTATTCGTGTAAGGACCTATTTGGGAGTAACCACTCGGTTGCGAAGCTCCTGGCACCACACATATGCTTGAGGTCAGAAGACACTGAATTTTTCAACCGTTTTCAGTTTGACCAAGCACAAGTGGCCTTGTGGTAACATCCCGGTGGCTGTGGTTTTTAACCCCAATCGCGGGAAGGCTAGGAGATAAGTACCAGCAGTCATGCGACTTATCACGTATCATCATATTCGTGTGAGACTATGAAATGTGAATGGTATTATCTATGATACAACTCAGTGTGGAGTTCCACAGCAACCACGTGTAGCTACCCGAAGAGCAGAAGATTTTATATCGCCTGACTTATGAGAGGTGAGACAGTGAGAATGATTGTTTTTCTTTTTCAGTGGAATACCACGGTCACAGTTGGGACTTAAAGTCTTGTGGATTGTTCGCATAGACCTACGACTGCAGAAAACCACACACGAAACATTCTAACGAGGTCAAATCGCACGATCTCGGTGGCCATTCACATCACCTCCACGAGAGATGACCATGCCCATGAATCGATAATGCAGAATTTCCAATGTGGCGTAGGCTGTGTGGCACTTAGCGCCGTCCTGTTGAGACCACACTGACCCCAGCACTTTGAATTTTTGAAGGAAATATTTTTAGCAACCCCCAATAATATATCCTTCAAGAGATGTTTAATCAGTACGACCAGGAGAGAGTGGTATGGAACGAATAAATCTTAATTCCAGCAGATGAAGCGGCCATCCAGCCTCGCATTGAAGAAGCCGACAGAGCTATAAAAAACTGAAGAATGTAAGTGCTGAACAAAGTCGCAGCCTCAGATCTGTTCAGGGCCAATGGCGATGTTCTCCTAAGGAGCATAATGGAGGCTCTTCATTTTGCGAAATCTTGATTCCTGCGTCGTCTGTAAGATCCTGTCCGACGTACTGTATCTTATGTATAAAGTCTTTATGTGAACATTGGTATCTCTTTCCGCCACATTTCAAAACGCACTAGGTCTTTATTGGAATTCTATGAAGACGGTACAGCGCTATTCAATAATGACTGGTATATGCGCCCTGCGTGCCTGTTTCATTCATCAATCAAAATGTTGTCAAGAGCCTTCGTAAATTCTTGTAAAGATTAAGAAACATTTTGAAAGTCCTTATTGCCGCTTTACAGTACCAACGCTCGTCACGATCAGACTACTTGTATGAAAGTGCCCTCTCACAGGAGTCCTTTGCCAGGACTCACATGACCAGGGACGTAATAACACGTAAAACCACAGTGTCTCCTAGGAATTTCTCGACATGTTGTAAATCAGACATGTTGAGTCAGTGAATTTGAGAAATGCAAATGACTGACAAATTGAGTTGTCATTTCAAAGTATGCCTGAAGGACTACCCTCGGACCTTCGTAGGTAACTTTGGAGT
The DNA here is from genome assembly GCA_907269125.1 of Eristalis pertinax. Classification (NCBI taxonomy): domain Eukaryota; kingdom Metazoa; phylum Arthropoda; class Insecta; order Diptera; family Syrphidae; genus Eristalis; species Eristalis pertinax. The sequence goes on from OU026145.1 coordinate 122,760,784, forward strand.
AGTCCCGAGTTTACGAATTGCCAAGGCTTTCACGGCAAGTGAAGAACAGAAAAGGCCTTGATGAGGCCAAATAGTTCCTGTCGAGCAAAAATCGATCCACCGTTCAGCACATATGACAAAACGTGATCGGACGATTAAAATATAAATTTGAGGTTGTAAGGAAGTCTTCTATCTGGGGACAAATTCGAACTCCACAGTTGCCGTGTTTAGTGAAAATTTGACGCAAAAGGACAAGACAACTGGCAGAAGTTTTCTGCGAAAAATGGAACCTTCAATGTTCAGCTGATGACATTTCAACCATCTGATTATACAAACGAAATCTATTTCTGTACCATTGTTCTTGAAATTATTCAGTCTTTGCAGAAGTCCTTGATTCTCCATACTTACTTTACACGTCCATTGGCGTAGAGATTAAATCCATAAATTCGAAGAAGCTCTCAGGGTTGTGACTCACTGACTTTTAACTCACTCCAATGAAGTGGGGTTTCTCTTGAAATCAACTCAAAGATTAATTTCCAAATAAATGGAACAATGAATGGGGTTATGTTCCAAGAATATATTAGCTGCGAGTAATCATGTTTAATTAAGTTCAAGGAAGATGACATTTCTTTGCTGGCTCACATTTTAATGATTTTATTTGACAGTTATGTAAGTCACGGCGCTATTCAGTGGTGTCAGATGAAGGACGAATACGGACGTGACTTCAATGGATAAGCAGAAAATTGCTAGAATCACTGATCTTCAATGGTAACTTCGATTTCCGTGAATTCGACGAAGGAAAGCATGTATGCGGAATCCATGTTATACCAAGAACAAGAAAATACCAAGAATACCACCAAATTGACTTTTTTAAACTAACTAACCCTAACTTTGCCAACTTGACATCTGAACATAAAGAAAGTCCCAATTCACGACATAACATCCTCCTTTTCTCCTTTTTCTTTGGTCAGGACTTCATTTCGGGGTGGACATAAGCTGTCAGTCAAGATGCCTCTCCAACTACCACGGTCCTGAGCTAGTTGCTTCCAGTTTCGCATATTCATGTGACTGAAGTAAATTTCAAGCTGGGCACGGCAACGGAGGCAAGGTCTTCATTTCCGACATGGTTTGGATGGGTTGGAGACACTTTCTGGGCGGGAACGTTGGTGTCGATTCGCTCTACATGAGCTCTCTAGCCTTCAGAGACGAGTTTATCTAGGCCAAAGATAATCTGAAGGATTTTTGTCCTGAAGCGACCAAGAATCTCCGCTTACGACACTGTTCATGCTTCTGAGGTATACAGAAGGACTGTGACTATCAAGGTCTTATACAGCTCTAGTCAAATGTAATAAGCACGCTTTACAATTCGTTATCCTCAATAAACAAAAAAGGTTAATGAAATAAAGTAATGAAGTTTAATGAATGAAAGTTCAATCTTATGGACAGTAGAAAGCAACTTGATCACACGTCTGTCAACTTCGAGCACTGATCCTCCACCGGGAAAAGTGCATAAGCACGCTATTGCATTACAAAAGTGCATTTGTGACCTTTGTTAAAAACTAAAAATCATTTACAAGCCCATATATGTAACGACGCCACAAAGATGTAGCTTTTTATTTCGAGAGATGCCTTTATTAGTAAATTGCCGTCCAAGCTTAAAGATACAGCGGCCGACAAGAGAGTATACTCCGGAGAATAGGTAAGCACAGTAATTGACTACCTCAAGAATTGACTGCCCATTGTGACGTTTCGTCCATGACGTCCGTATTGGTGAACCTATTTCGTAAACAGCATTCACTTCATCTTAGCCTCATTCAAAATAAGGTCGATCTTAGTCGATCTTTTCTCGATGCTCACAAGTGACCCACTGACAGCCCGCAGTGTTCTTCCGACCATGCCACTGTCGTCGGCATATACAGACAGTTCCACCTTTTACAGGAACATGAACAAAAGTGAGTATTCCCTGAATCTGCTCTGGAGCAGGTTACGATAGTATTTACATTACATTACATTACAGCACATGACTTAAAGTAATTTAAGGTAGTAATATGCGTCTTGAGGGCATGGGCCTGTGCATGCAGGCCAAAGTTGTTGACTGCTCTCAACTTGCCGAGATGCCAGCAACGATATCTGAAATTGCACAGGTCAAATTAGCATACAACCTCCTCGTGGCGCCCTCTTTATAGCCTTTACAGCAACCGCTTACAGGTGAACCAATGTGTGCAGCGGCCCCTTGTCCAGGGGCTTAAACCAGGACCCGGTCCTGCAGGTTCGGAGGTTTCGCGTGGGGGTAACTTCCCCACCGTGTAAAAAAATAAAGAGTTCAGAAACGGCAACAAGCCTCGGATACGGATGACCCTACTGCTGACGACCATGGACAACGAAATAAGGACAACGATTTTATACGTGGAATGTGAGGTCCCTTAACAAACCACGTGCAGCCGATGAACTTGTGGAGGCCCTAGAATCCTATAAGGCAGACATCACTGCCATTCAGGAAGTGCGATGGGATGGGCCGGGCAAAGAGGCAGACTCAGTCAAGAAGTCTTAAGCTTTAAATGCATAAGAGAGCGCCTCATAACAATCCGCATCAAGGCTCCATTCGCCAACATCAGCCTAATCTGCGCCCACGCACGAACAGGATAAAGATGACGATAGCAAGGATGACTTTTACGATCTTCTAGAAAGAACATACGATCAATGCCCCAGCTACGGCACCAAGCTCTTTCCAGGAGACTTCAACACAAAGCTGGGTAAGGAAGACGTCATCGGGAAGCACAGACTACATGACAACACGTCCGAGAACGGACTCAGGGTGTTGGACTTCGTGACGGGGCGAAACCTCTCTGTAACCAGCACACATTTCACTCACTTCCCAGCAGTTCTGGTACTGCTACAATCCAGAGGGATCTGCTCACAGCTGCTTCTACAATTATTCTTGTTGTGCATTCTATTGTCCTAACACGAGTAACTCAGTGATAATTTTAAACTAACGCAGTCTTTTTTGAGCGCAATACACTTCTGATATTCCAACTATTTTTATCCCTTCCTCTGGATATGGGTACATTTCGCACTTTTTCGCTGAAGTCTACTATTTTGATAGTTCCACCACTACGGTGTGTCCAGGATTCAGCAACTGTTGCAAAATCCCATTTTTAGTTCACGGTACCCATTTTGCCGATCATTTCATTTCATGCCCAAATGGTAATTTCTTCAGTCCAGCACCTGAGTCGGCCAATCACCGAATCCCTCCTTCCAACATTCAAACATTGACCACATAGCTGTCCATGCAACTTTCTCGCTGGCAGCAAATCGTTTGAGCTTCAATTGCCCTCAAATAGCCCCACGTCTGTATGCGCAAATAAAAATTCAATTTATCAAATCCTTGCAAGAGCTATTCCTGCGCTCTCCGAGTATATCTCTTCCACAAAGACACACAACAAATTCAAGCCGTCAAGACCAGAATCAAACACGAAATGTTGAGTGTCCCCACTCTCGCAGACCGTGTGAGAGAAAAAGAATTGAAAACAAGATTCGATTCTTTACGACTTTCCCAAGAATGCTCCTCGCAACGATGGAACAGGGAGCACACTGCAAGCTGGACACGGAACAAAGCGCACTGGTATGTGTGCTCTTGTGTGGTTCGGTTGCAGGGTGAACGGTGCCCGTGCTACGATGGCACACATAAGATATCCCCAGCTAGATGGTGAGCACACGTATTGGTCATTCCATTAAGCTATTCATATTATCCTTCCATAAGTTTCGCTGCATAAACTGCACCAGGAGGAAACGGATTTTTAAAAGCCAAGAACTTATGTGGACATTACACGTACAAAGTACTTACAGTGGCCCACAGTGGTGGCGAGAAATAAGTGAAGGAATTGAAAGTGACTGCAAGATGTGGACGTTGTTGTCTTAATGCGCTTTGAGGGTATATGAGGCTTTGTAGGATTAAACAGTCTTGCATTCAGATCTTTAGGAGCTGATGAAAAGCTTACTTACTTGTTCAGTCTATGATCCATGGAGGGACTGTGCTCAATGGGGCCCAGCCTGTTCAGTCCACATCTTAGTACAGCTTGTACAGTAAGCATTTATGTATTCTCCTCCATTCACGTTCCTTGAAGACAGGGCATATATCTCGCGGAGAATTATTCTTTCGCAGGCATTTTTGTCAGTATTTGTGATCCCAGATTAAGAGGTAGCAAATAGATATGTAATGAATAGTGATTTGGCCAAATACCGGATACCGAATATTCGGTATATTATTTTCCCGGATATCCGGCCGAATATTAATAACACCGTGCGATGCATTCTAGTTCAAACACGTCACGTGAACAAGTTGTAACGTATTTGATTGTGCTCTGGCTGGGTTGTTATTTTTCTGCACGGATTGTGTGTTGAATGTAGAGAAGGCTACCGAAAATTAGTTGCACACACAGTTGGAGTAAGACCTGAGTAAGAGTCCTTAAACCTTTAGAAGAAATAACAAAAATAACCACTTCCGGGCTTTCACGTATCTCGAAAGTTATACCACATGTTTCCACATTAAAAAGGTACATCTACAGAGAGAGATTCAAGACAAGATTCTTAGGACCGATTCAAATCGAGGGAGCCTCCTCCCAGAAAATCGAGTTGCTAGTTTTAGAAATGAGTTACGAAGACGATTCCACTAGCAGTGGAGGGGAAAAAAATTAATGAAAGCGAATGTAATATTACTGGCGAATTTTGTAAAATGTTTTGGTGAAGTGGTGAAAGATGGAAATGAGGTTTCTGAAGGATTGTCTTATTTATGATTTATTTTACCTATCCGGTCTTTACTTACATACTTATCAGGCAGGCGACCCATGAAGGGTCCGAGCCTGAGCAATTGCTGAATTCCATCATTGACGGTCCTGGTCTCGCTGCTTCCAGTCATCAAGTCCAAGCTGTCTTGCATCCGCGATTACTTGGTCTCCAATACCGAACCAATAGGCTCGGATTCAAAGACCCTCTTTGCTGCAGCATTGTTGTCCATGCGCTCGATGTGGCCGAGCCAGTGCAGTCGACGGATTTTGCCCTCCGGACTACATCCACATCTTGGTACAACTCGTAGAGTTCGCGGTTATGTCTTCTCCTCCATTCGCCTTCCTCGCAGAGGGGACCATATATCCGTCGTAGAACTTTTCTTTCGAAGGTACCATGAATCAGCTCTGCAGTTTTGCTTAGCGTCCAGCTTTCGGCTCCATAAAGCAGGACTGGCAAAATAAGAGTTTTGTAGAGCATGATTTTGGTCCTTCGAGTCAGGAGTTTTGAGCCCACTTGTTTTGACCAACCGAAGTAGCACCGGCTGCCAAGGGGATTCTACGACGGATCTCCACTGTGATGTCGTTTGTGGAGTTCACGTTTGCCCCGAGGTAGAAAAACTCCTTCACTAGCTCGAAATTGTAGCTGTCGATCGTGAGATTTTGTCCAAGGTGGTGTGTAACGAAACGTTTTTTGGTCGCCAGCATATATTTTGTTTTGTCCTCATTGACCTTGAGACCAATTCGTTTCGCCTGTTCTTCAATCTACGGCACGTTGAGAACGCGCTACGATGTCGATGTCATCTGCGTACCCCAACAGTTGAACCGACAGTTGCCCTCCGCACTATCTTCTCCAGTACCAGATTGAAGAAGTCACACGACAGCGCATCTCCTTGCCGAAATCCAGTGCAAGTTTCAAACGGCTCAGAAATCCTTGAGCCGAACTGCACGGTGCATCGCGTATGTGTTAGCGTGGTGCGACACAAACGGATCAGTTTTCCCGGGATCTTGAATTCGGCAATGGCATCGAATAGCTCCTTTCGATGAATGCTGTCGTATGCGGCTTTGAAATCGATGAAAAGATGATGCGTATCGATTTGAAACTCACTGGTCTTCTCCAGGATTTGTCGTAGTGTGAAGATTTGGTCTATAGGCGATTTGCCGGGCAAGAAGCAGCACTGGTACGTGCCGATTAGTGCAGTGCAAAACGGCTTTAGACATCCACACAGTACGCTGGACAGGATCTTGTAGACGACGTTGAGCAGGGATATACCTCTATAGTTGTTGCAAGAGGCAAGATCGCCTTCCTTGTGCATGGGGCATATGGAGCTGATATTCCAGTCGTCGGGCATGCTTTCGTCTTCCCAAATTTTACAGATGATCTGGTGCATGCTCCCCAACACAATGAGCTTTGTTAAGAGCTGCCTTCGAAGGCCGACTTTCCAGAGACTTAAGCTGAAATGAAATACGTCTCAGCTAAATTTATGGAGCTGGAAAGAAAAAACTAATTACTACTAATTAGCTGGAGGATGAGTTGGAATTATTTGCTGCAAAAATGTACAGAATCGAATGTCGCGGCCCACAGTCCTGCTGGAAATGTTGCTATGAGTGAGAAAGCTAAATCGGTTTGTGTTGGCTTGCTTTCAACAAGCCATGCCTCGGAAATTTAAAATGCTCGCACAATATCAGCTAAGGATTGGCGATCTGAAATTATTTTATTTTTTGTTGTGGGAATTAAAAGCTGCAATACAGTATGGGAAGTTCTGGAGAACTCGAACGATCAGCAAAAATTTGCCTCACAAAGTGCGATGCGGAAGAAGATGCGGTTTCGGCGTTCACGTCTTCTGGGTGATAGGCGCAGTTGAAGAACGATAAGAATTGCATATCAGCACTTCAGCTGGGATTTGGAGTAAGTTCAAAAATCAGATGAGCATGACACTTTGGTGGCTTTGTTGACAATCTACGGCGGCAATTTCACTTGCAAAGTTGGAGCGTGAGGATACACTTTCCATCAACTAGACATAAGTTGGTGCGAAATAAAAAAAAATAGCCGCCGCAGTGGCCAGTATTGAAGTAGACAGAGAAGTATAGTCTTGCCGGCAATCAAATGAATCTGAATTCAGCATCGCTTGAGTGTGAACGCTCATGGATTTGTGCCCACATTGAATTTGGATGACCATAGACAACGCTGTGATGTGGGAGACCCAGTCACCGTCAATGGTCTCAGGTATAAAGCGTAATTAACCGACTTTATGTGGCCAGAGATCGAGAACATCGATATATCGGAGCTGTGGTTCCAATGAGATGCTGCTACATGGCGTTAAAAGGGACACAACCCTCTCTGGACCCATCGCTTGATGCACAGGCAGCGAACCCGAGGCGATCGTTGCCAATGAATGTGCCACTCCAGAAATAAGTGTAACTTCAAAATAAAGCCTGAATCACATTCTAGTCTCACACCGTTGTTGTTTTGTTTGAATTTCTTCTTCCCAACGCTCTTCTGTTCACCCTCTGGCCTCTACATGAAGCTTAACGATTTAGTTGTGCTATCTAGACAAGGACGCAATTGTCATTCCAAGCTAATTAATTCCACCCCATTGCCATTGCCATTGTGTGACACATTTTTTACGACTCTTCTGTTGCCAATCACGAGGATAACAACGTATGCTGCACTTAAACTTGGACTTTCAACCCAAATACACAACCGCAGATATACATTAATATGAGGTTCTGTGTCTTCCTTTTCCCGCTGGATATTCCCATCCACCCAGCCCGTCCACAGTCCACACAAAACTGCTTCGTTCTGTGTTAAAAATTTCATATAAATTGCTCTCTGTACAATTTTTCGCTCTGCTTTCTTTTTGCATTGCTCTCACATTCTCGCTTCTTTTCGAGTTGATGTTGGATTTATTTCGCTCGATACGTCCGTGCTAGGGTGTCCTGCTGTTTTGTTTGAAATAATTTCGTTCAAAAAAATGAGGAGAAGAATTATTCCATTTATTCAGTCTTCAGAAGTGAAGAATGACTGTGCAGAAGGACTGTGGAGCATGTCCTTAAAGGATGTTTAATATGTTAATCCGGGTGTGTTTCACAGTTGCATAAGGATTCGGCTTGTCAACTGAGATGTCTTTTTCGGCTGCCTTGACCTTGGACCTTTGAGCGGAAACGTGTTTTGCATGAGTCTGTACATTTTTGACTAGGAATGCGAACAGTAATTGTGCTTTGGAGCAGGGCAACTGGTCAGGGTGTTGATAACACCGCTAGAATATCGGGCGATTTCACTCACCCCACCGTTGACGCCTACATTTGTTACAGGCGGGGTGACTGAAATCGCATGAAATCTAGCATGTCTGTGTTGGGGGTAAATTAACTCCTTTTCTCTCTCAATGTAGAAAGATAACCTCGGTCATCCCTGTTTAGAAAGGGATAGAAATTTCAAGATATCCTCGTATTTGCAGAGCTTGTGGTGTTGCGTTGCCGATTTTGCAGTCCACGGCCTCGAACGCACTATGATCTCGCGCTAGAATCGGTGCATTTTTTGTGCCTATCCCAAAAACAAGCACCTCAACAGTCTTGAAAGTTCTGGAGAAAGTTTACCCCAGCGGTAGGCAGTTGTGGACCGCGTCTTCGATGGAACAGCCGCAATCCCAATCAGCAATCAAGGTTCGTCTCAGAGTCCACCGCTACCGCCTATCAACGAAGAAAAAACAACGAAATTCTTTGAAAAGTCACCACTCACCCCATTTGTCTCAATTTAATGACAATATACCAAAGGATACAGCACACCCCCGAAAAAGTTTCCAATTACAGAGCATTGAAAGCGCTTGTAAAGCAATTTCAAAGAAGAACAAGTCACTGCGAAGGTATACGTCCAGAGGACGGCGACGAATCGAAAACTTATTCAAGCGCATCCCCTGTCGTCTGCCAACTAATTCGTAATTCATGTGGCCGTGCCGTTGTGGTATTTAGACTGTTCCCAAACTCTCGTTCTTTTCTCCGAAAAAAAAACATAAAAAAACTTCTTCATCTCTCCAGGGCACATCGCCATCGCCGGGGCACACTGCTGTGTGTAACTTATCCAGCGTAGCAAGAAAGTTCGCAAAACTAAATCAAGTCGCGTATGTCGACACGAGAGGAGCGTCGCTCGAGCAAGGGAAAATGGTGAAAAAAAGCGTTTCGAAAAAAAAAATATTTTTCTCTAGAAAATTGTTGAGTGTACCACGAGTGAAAAGTTTTATAACGTCAGCCAGGTACATCGGACTAATAAATTCCTGTCGACAATGCAGAGAAGCAAGCGAGTGAGGGAGCCGCAGCAGCAGAAACGCAGAACGCACAGCTTCAGGGCCGCCCGTGCATATGCTGTGACATGCGGGGCCGTGCGGGCGGGTGTCGCATGCCATACGTGTGTCAATGAATGTGTTTGTAACTTTTGTATAATTTGGCAATTAATTAATATGTTTATTAGAAAGTTTCAGGCTGCATACATTACACTCTGCTGCTCGTACATGGTGTTAAGGATTCTGCTTGTAAATATTCATACCGCTTCCCCCTGTTGTCGACGGCGGCGCGGCACTGCTGGCGGGTGTCTCTAGGTGAATTAAAATCCCCCTCCCCCATGCCCCTCTATACACCAACCACCACATTCACTGATGAACAGAGCTGCTGGGCGGGAACGCAAAGACTGACTGTAGGAGGAAAGTTTTCTTATGTAAATTAATTTATAAGCGCTTCTACCTTGATGTCAAAAATGAGCTAGCGTAAGGCACGCTAATGAATTCCTCGCGAGTGATGGCGTGGGTGGGCGGGCGCTTGATTCTCTTGCTTCCAGGAAAATGTAGCGGATCCGATGGATGATGGATTGCATTATTCTCTCTGCATTGCATTGAGTTAGAGCTGCCAAGAGGGTAGCGGTGTATGCATGTGAGACTACCTAGCAATAGTCAGATTGTTGCAATGCAATGGGGATGAATCTAACAGATTCTGGCAAGAAGGGATTCCATAACAAGTCTTGGCATTCCCAGTTTTCAAATCACGGGGATCGCACATAATTTTGTGAAAAAAACGTGGAAGGAATTCTGAAAAAAAAAGCTCTCATATTCGCCTGCTCCCAAATTGCCATCCTTATATAACTTTCGAGAAACCGTGAAAACATCGCCAAACCTTGTGCGCATTAGATTTTGGCGTTCACGGCCTTCCAGTTTTGATTAGAAGATCCTGCCTGGACGCGATGTCTTTACATCCATCAACTTAAGAAAACGAAAATTGATGACTGGACTCGCTCCATTCTATTGAAACGCCTTAATCTTCGGGATACCACCCATCAAAACGGGAAGTTTTTCTATATAATGGAACATCACCTCCATGTAGCTTGTATGCGGCTCCCTTACACCATCATCCCTAAAGACGACAATGCTCTGCTTCATTTTTAGATGTCATTACTTCGGTTGCTTTCGTTTAAAGGCGCAACAGGATGTTAAGCACATCGGTGTCAGTGTTAGCAAATGTTTCATTGACCGCTCGCTGTTTACGACCAATCATGTCAATGTCATCTGCGGATGCTAATAACTAAACGGACTTCTGGAAGATCGTGCCTCTAGTTGGCATGTGAGTTTTGCCAGATCACCTAGTCACGTGACAGAGCAACATCTCGCTTAAGACCTTTTCTGATACTGAGGATTTCGGTGACTTTGTTGATTTTGAAGCATCGACATTCGAGAATACGAAATGAGAACTAAAGTGTTTGGCAGGACAAGCGAATCTGAAGCATGGCAGTGGACAACTTGTCTCCACGCACACTATCACTTGTGGCTTTGAAGCGGTGCCGGCTATTGGAGAAATATCAACTACAGTGCATAATGTGCAACGCTTCCAAAGTGAATGAATTCAGTGATGAATCGACCCAAAATCTGGACGGTATTCCATTACTATGCACAAAAGAATGCATCGCTTATTTATGAAACAACCCTTACTCCGCACAAATGCACGGAGAAGGACTCTCTCTCTCTCTCTCCCCCCTTTGAATTAGAACATCACGAATTTACTGCTCGCTCTGACTGACTCTTGGAATGTTACCGCTCCAGCGCCCTCACAAGCTTAGAATATTTCGCCCCCCCCTTGACGATGAAACGCGTTCCATACCTTTGACCACCCAGTGCAATGCGCCCGATTGCGGCTTTGAGGACCTTCTGAACCGTAAACTAATCGCCGAACATCAAATTCATTTGGATCCAATACTGATACCCATCGCAGTCTACCAAAAATTGATTGCCTCGCCGAGGTGGCGCACGAACATCAGCATTCCCATGAGATGCTCAAGTTTCGCGGCTATCGCGTCGTCCACGAACAAATGGCCCCGTCGAAGGTCTCGCCAATGAAGCGGACTCGTTTGCCAACGAAAACGGTCGAAAAAACAAAACTCCCAGCTACGCCCTGATGAATAGCTGGACGATGTTAGGGTGGTCGTCATCCAAGTCGTTCGTGCCCAGCATCGGTTCACAGCTGATTATCGATGCGAGAGACGATGAGCAAATAAACCTAGCACATATTACATCAGGTAGCTGACCCGAAAGGATGTCGAACTCGAATTTGAATACCAGCCCCCTTCGGTTCCACCATCGGGACTCCATCACCGCACTGTTCACTTGGTGGCTACTGCTGCTGCTGTGCCTTTAATCCTTTCGAACGGCGTCGCTTTGTTCACGTACCCCAAACGAATGGGAGTGTGCATGCGGCAGCTTCAAAGCCAAACATTCTAACATATTCCGAGTGCGGCACAAGGATTACGTTGAAGAATGGACCCCCGAAGTTGTGACACACACGGTGCGCGTTCACTTGGCACTGGGCGGGGTTTGTGGGCAGTGAGCTCGCACCTGGACAATCATCAGTTCAATTATTTCTGACCTTCCTGCCTCAGCAGAGGGAGCGCTTGTGTGTGCGCCAGCATGTGTAGTGTGAATGTGTGCTGTGCGGCGCAAAATTGAATTGGCAACGGTCGGACAACTGATTGATTTTTGGAAAAGTTTCGACATGCCCGAACGGTGCGAATGGGTTAAAGTTAAAGTAGGCCAATCAATACTACGTGCCATGAATGTTGAATGGGCTTATCTGTGTCTCAGCACTGAAATATCTTCATGGGAATATTGGCAATTCAAAGTGCTGGGCACTGTGCCTGGTGCCTGGATGCATAAAGGCTTCGCCATGTACATGCACACACGGTGTGCCTGTGTCGGTATTGAAAGTTTTTTGCGACCTCTGCCAAGTGGTAGCTATGAGGTCCTATGATGTGGTCCTTGATTTATGGTTATGAGTTGGAGATTTCAAACTTTAACCTATTAATAGTCGTTATGTTAAAATGATTACTATGCATAAAGCGGAACGGATTTACAGCGCACTAGTGAGGTCAAGTGTGGCGGTGTAGTCGAACTTATGTCTTGCATTAAGTGGAAAACATTTTTGGCAATGTAAGCGGATTGTGGGTGGGGGACGCTAGCGAAGAGTGTACGCTTTGAAGAATGGCTTTGAATGATTGGCAAAAATTATTGCTTATTAGCTAAATGTGTGGAGTTTTCTCATTCCGCGAAAACATCTTCCACTGCCCAAGCGAGGTTTGCAGAGGAGTTTATTGACATCACATCAAATTGATTGCAATTTGATTATAGTCAAATCGAGTATTGGGTAAAGGCACTAGTATTCGGTATGGCAGAAATACATGACTCCAGTTATGCGGCAGTCCATTGTCTAAGGTCTTCGAATATTAAAATCAGTGTCAGAATACTATGACCCAAATAAAAGCGCATTTTCAGGTGGTTCAACTTTAAGGGCCGATGTTGAATGTGTTATCTGCATTTCATTTGACATTTCTCAATTTCAGACTAACTCAATTTGAACCATGGAAAGACACACAATCGAGCAACGCGTTAAATTTAGTGAGGCTTATTATGAAAATGGGTGTTCAAATCAAAATGCATATCGTGCACTTCGAAAGAAAATCACCTTCAGTGGTGAGCCACATTTTCACCTCAGTCGATTCGTCAATAAGCACAATTGCCGCATTTGGGCGAATGATAATCCAAGAGTGATTGTCGAAAAACCAATGTACCCACAAAGAGTGACTGTTTGGTGCGGTTTATGGGCTGGCGGCATCATCGGGCCGTATTTTTACCAAATTGAGGCCGGTCAGGCAGTTACTGTGAATGGTGTTCGCGATCGTGAAATGATAACGAACTTTTTATGGCCCGAATTGGAAGATATGAATGTGGACGATATGTGGTTTCAACAGGACGGTGCCAGTTGCCACACAACTAACGAAACAATGGCTCTTTTGCGCGACAAATTCAATGGCCGTGTTATCTCACGTGGTGGCGATGTCAATTGGCCGCCAAGATCATGTGATTTAACACCGTTGGATTTTTTTCTTTGGGGTTATTTGAAAGAAAATGTGTACGTCGATAAGCCAGCAACAATTCAAGAGCTGAAGGATGAGATAATTCGGCACATTAACGGCATAGAACCTCAATTATGCTTCAGCGAAATTTGGATCATTGGATGGAGGTGTGCCGCCAAGGTCGCGGCGGCCATTTAGCCGATATTTTGTTCCATATATAATTGAACCATACCAATATTATCATAATAAAAATAAATGACACTAATTTAATAAATAATTTGTGTATTATTCAAAATCAACATCGGCCCTTAAAATTTAACTGCCCAAAATTGTAGGAATAGCTCAAAAATTAAGGGATAGATCTTTAAGAACTTTAATCAAAAAAATAAATACTAATTGTTTCAATGCGAAAAATATCACTTAGATCTATTATGCTGAATTAAAACGTTGGCTGCCAGTGTATAACCGGCGATCACGTCAGACCACCATAAGAGTAATATAAGAGCTAACATATTGCATAAAAAACAAAACAATTTATTCATAGTACTTTAAAAAAAAACACAATATAATTAACCCCCCGTCGGACACATATTTTAAAACCTTCCAACTGGTACATGGTGCCTGGTCAGAACCCTATAAATTTACATACATTTGTATCGATATGCACGACAAATGTAGCTGAGATCACCGCATTCCAGTGCGTTGGTATCTACAAACGCTGCTCTATAAACGTAAAGAGGATCCATTGTAAAGGGGTTGAAATACACAAATAGCCCTACCATGCCGAGACCATGATTAAATGTCCGTAAAGAGAGATTTGTCCTTTATAGAGGGGTGTCCTTAAAGAGAACTTTCACAGTACTAAAGACAAAGTGTCCGCAAACTATTCTGCTGTCAGGATACAAGTGTAAAGCGACCTTTTTTGAATTTTGTTTTTCTTATGTTTTAACGTAGTCCCAATAGTCCTGAGGTATTACGTCACACGATCTAAGCGGTAAATCGACACGACTATTCCTCGATCGAATACGTTCATCAAATGTAGTTTTCAATAAGTCCATTGTTACTCCCGTTGGTCGACTGGAGGCGCCGTCATGTTGAAACCACATACCGTTGCTGTCTAGCACAAGTTATTGACTTAAGAAATAACGTTGCAACATGTCTCTGTAGCGATCTCCATTGACTGTAAGTCACGGGTAATTTTAAACGAAATTTTCAACGAAAAAACAGGGCCCAATGACGCCCCTAACGAAAAACCTCACCATTTTTATAATACTTGATGTTCGCTCAGGCAGATCCCACTGATCTATCGGTGAACCACCGCGGATTTAGTTCATTCTCCGGACAAAGCTCAAAAGCGATTACCACTGCGTTTGTATTTGTCACTGCCAAGGTGTGATAAGGCACAGTACCCTGTTGGCTAGAAAATGGAAATGGCCTTGTCAGTGGTATGCGCGCGTGTACAAGTATATCCAAAGACACATGTGTTTTGCGAGATACAAAACCATAAATAATTGGACGTCCAAATTGGTGTTAAATCAATTGAATAATTACGGATTATTCATAATTAATTCAATCACATTTCACTGGCCTCACATTCAATTCGCATTTTTCCAACGACTGATTTATCAAAACTCCACAACTGTTATCCGCCCGATAGCCCCGTGGATTTGTTCAAGAACCGTGCTCATACATTTCAAATCGCATTATTCATATTTCAAAATTCTAGATCTATGTAAACAAATATATTCATTTAATGAAAAAACAAAAATTAAATCAATACATTTTAGCTTTGATCTCTGCCAGCTGCACACGTGCACCGCACTTGACTACACCTCGCCACCGACACATCGGGCAGAAAACCAGCAGTCATCGGTAAAAAAGAACACACACTAGAACTGCGTTACTGGGAAAAATCCTGTGGTTTGTTGATAATTCTGGAAATTGGATAATTACAGTTGGCTAGTGAATACATGAAACATGACATTTTTTATTCCCTTTTGTATAGCTACCACAACTTAACTCGTTGAATAGTGATGGTTGTGGCGGCAGCTCAGTTGAGTAGAGTTTGGTTTGTGAAGTTTTGAAAAAATGACAATCTGTGGCACGGAGTGACTGCAAAGAGTGCAGTCATATGCATGAGGGGCACGTTCAAGGACGTGCAAGGATGCTGAAAATGGGCGAAAAGTTGTTCGATAAAACGTCGATTATAGTAGAGGGACTCACCTCATTTTGAGAGACCTGTGAGATTTCACCAAACTGGAGATGTCATTTAAAATCAGTACAAAAACTGCACCCACCTACAAAGATCAATTGGGATATTAGACACCTGATCGCAGAAATTGCGAAGAACACACTACTCGAGACCAAACCAACATCGAAGATAAACGCAAAAACATCATGTGGATACATTTCTTCTCAGTCATCAAAAACGTAGCTGAGACCACCTCAATTGTTGACGACGAATGGCAGCAGCACAAGGAATCAACAGAGCAGCCCAAGAGGAGTCTGTGACCGTCTTCTTGCAAAAAGACGGGTAGAAAGATAAAAGCGTCTCCTCTTAGATTTATTTCCACATCTCATCTTAATCACCAAGAATCTAGGGACTAATCAAAAATACGAGACTTTTGTAAGTAAAGTCAAAGGTCTTGCATTACCGTTGAATGCAGTTTGGATTTATGACAGTCTTGTTTTTAAATTGTATGGACACAGCCAGTAGCTTTCAATGAAATTGACTAATGAACGAAGAAATCACAATTCAAATCGGTTAAGTTGTCCTCCTGCCAAGCATTGAAAAAAGCCATAAAAAAAACCGGAGAAAAATACATTCGCTGGCAAGAACACTGAAAGACTTACGAGATAATTCCGATTTGTTTGGTGGAACCTTGATTTTGTTGTTTCACGATTTTCTACAAACTTTACCTGTTATACCAAGATCTGCAGAAGAATTTAATGTTTGCTTGAAGTCATCATGTGAAGATAGTTTCTCTTACAACAAACATTCGCATTCAACATTTATCATCTGTTGAATTTTCAACATGTATTCTCTAACATAGCACAGTATAAAAATTAGTGTTGGTTATGCGAAAGAGCAATTTTGGCAGCAAGAATTCATTAACAAATGAATTGCCTATACAATCCAAAATACCTGATAAATTGGTTCCGTATAAGTATGTTGATTCTGTTGCCAATGAAGAAGAGATGGTTAATTATCCCATAGAATTTCTGAATTCATTGGAAATTTTGCAATGATACGAGGCTTGCTGTCAAAAGTTAATGGCCACTATTTTGAATGCAGTTTGAATTCAAACATAAACACTTTACCTTTGCAATTACCATTAATTAGGTGCAAGGCCAATCTTTGGGATTTTTCTGGAATAAACATTGAATTTCAAGTGTTCTCTCCCGGACAATTGTAGGTTGGCTGTTTAGTGTTTGCAAACCGTCAGAATATGTTGGTTTTCATAGAGTATTACAATAAATATATAATATGAATTCAAACTGTCATGTTAAAAATAAAATTAAAGTAATTATAGACGTAAAACAAAACTGGCCGCGATGGAACAAGCCGGAAAATATCGACATTTTTTTTCTAATTTCGTTTGGTGGTTCTATATTTTCATTATTTCTCGAAGAAGTTCCTTTTTTTTGATTTTATGTTCATTATGCTGTGAAACTGTATTAAACAGGTTTTTAATATCAGCGCCCCATAGAAAAAATAACCTCCTTCGTCAAGAACGTATTTCCCTGTTAGAGGCTCCCGAAATACGAGTACCACTACATAGTATCAGTTCCGATGAAGACGACGATGAGAGCGATTAACTTCAAGTCGAGAAAAAAAACAAACTAAATCAAGAAATACACAATTATAAAAATTTGCTAATCTTTTATTTACGTTTTACTTACAAATGATGAATGTGATGATGGACGTATAATGTGTTAGTTTCATCAAAATATCTTGGGACTTATTTGAGATAATGTTTTGGAGTTAAAGAAGTGATTTTTCTACATTTCTGAACACATTGGTGAAAATTTGAACAAAATCGGTTCAGTTCAACGGCCACATATAGCTATTTGTTTTCAAAACTTGATAAAATTACTTTTATTCCTTCACCGAATAGGAAAATCCATAGTTTAGCTACACCAAGCGCAACAGGAATTAAGTTCCGTTAGATGTCGAAAGTAATTCAATGCTGGGAGGCTCAGGAATTTGAAACTTTATTGTTCACCAAAATCGTCCATTTCTATTTTATTGTACTTTTTTGTGGGACTACAAAAAATTCTTAGCCGGACTCCGGTCTTGATATTTTCTGAAAGCTTATGTAGACAACTTTGGAACTAGAGCCATAAAACAACGGATATCAGGCATAAAAAACAGAGAGTGTAATAGCGGAACTTAACCAGCCATACAATGAACAACAATGACAAGGAGGACACTTCCTTATTGAATGTGCGGACGAATTGCGACCCCATCCTAAAAGCACTCAACTCTCTGATTAAGATTGTCATCATGTTTTCTCCTAATTTTAGTTGTATTTCACAAATAACGACTTTGTCTTGTCTGTATCTTCGATGGAGCAATAACATAGCATAACACAGCCCAAAACTCCAATTGAGTCGGAATGGTTAACTAAAATCCTCAAATCCAGGTGCGTTAGACAATAGAGGCATTTTTCATCATCTGTGCAGCAGGTATCGTGTATCTACATTCTAGACTGTTTCATTCATTTAAGGTGTAAATTCCATTTACATTGCTCTGTAATCTGTAGCGTCATCTTTTCACTGAAAGCGTAAGCAAATTACACTCGTGAAAGTTTGGCGTTGTGCAGGCTTTGCTGACTTCTATTTATTCGTATACCAATCTTTGACCTTATAAAAAAATTGTAAAACAGTTGACAGTTTCATTTAATTAAAATCCATTTAGCAAGATACTCTGCCAGCGAATATATGACGCGCTTCAGACCGGTTATCTCTTCTAAGAATCGACCACAATCTCTCTTAATTTTCAGTTCTGATATATGCATCACTCAACGCGAAAAGACCCACAACCCAACCGGCCAACTCATTATGTGAAGTGTCGGATAAAAATGCAATTTCGATGGCACATTAAAATTGATTGGACATTTAACAGCCACTGGTTCACTGCTGTTTGGAGGTGGTCCATGGTAACCGACACGTACTGCCCCCTGTCATTATTCCATTAACAGCAATAGCTGTCGTCCACTTGCATTCAAGCCCCGTGGCGCTCGCCCTCCATGCCTTCTACCCAATTAACATTCATTATATTCAATTTATTGTCATTTATTAATAATTTTTCAGATTACAACACATGGGGTTTCGTTTTCCCCGAATCAACTGTGTCTCGAAAGTGAGTCCACTCAGGATCGGCCAGCCAGCCCCCACTAATTTCCAGCCAACAAAGTGTATCCCGGCGAGTCCGGTCATTCACGGTCCGGATTGCACTCCATGTGGTAGCGGAGAATGTCGCTTGGCTCATTTGACGTTACACAGTCAGCGATGAACCACAACCACCGCCGCCACCGCGTACCACCCACCACCCACACGATGCCGACACACATACATTTTTGATAAATTAACAAATTGGATTTAATTGTGCGCGAATAATAAATAATTCAACGAGCAGATAATAATTGTTATCACAGAGTTTCGAATCGATTTAACAATTTGTAAATAAACGATTGCGAGCAATTACCTGACGGTTCTACAATGCGTAATTGGTTCCTTTTGGTAATCGGACATGTTTGTGTGCGGCTTAATTTATAGTTGCTCCGATACTGGGGATCGTCCTGCTATTTTTTCTCTTCTGTTTTGTTCTCTCGTTTTCGTTGTGTGGCAGACGCGAGGTGATATTTTATTTCATTTATTTTTGCTTAATAGCACGCTATTGTTAATTGCTTAAAAGAAATTTTCATTCCGATCATTGGGAACGTGGCGTTTCATCAAAACTGAATTATGTCCAATTGGGGAGATTTTCGTGGAGCCATAAATACATGGGATTGCGGCGCACCAGAGCGCCGGCAAATGGCAATTTATCTTCGGGGACGGACTGCGGGGAACCACGGTAGAATATGAAGCAGCTGATGTTGGAAATTGTGGATAGTTTTTTTTTCCTTTTTGGTTTTTAGCGTTCAGGCGTTTTTTTCAGAGAGTTTGGATGATTTTGATAGGGAACGGATTGTTGCTTTTTTCCGAGTGAACTTGTGAAGTTTCACAGCATAATGAACGAAGTCTAGCGGTGGAGAACACAGGACGCTGTGCTGTGTTGAAGCAAATGGAGAAAAATCCTTGCCACTTTGACAGTGTTTTCAAACTGCCTCGGGGCCACACATTCCGAAGACGAACTTGTGCGTTGGGTGTTTGCTAGCAATATCAACAGAAGCAAAACACTACCCTATGCATAGCATAATAAGGTATTTTCCACATCGATCCAAGCAAAGGAGACTAGGTGTATCGCAATCGGTGCTCTCATATTATTATTTTCTCAAGCTAAGCTAATCTGCCCGTCATTCTTAGCCCGATTGCGGGCACGCTGCTTTCAGTCAATAAAACCAAAATTTCGTGCAAGATACTCATTAATACTGTCTTAGTCCCAGGGATGTCCCAGGGATGGGATCTAAGACCCTATTAACTGATCAATGTGGCCGAACCAGTTTGCTTACATTTTCCTACAGCCCACAGAGTATCTGAACAATAGCAATCTTCTATCACTGGCCTGCCTGGGCCTGCTGCTGCCAGTCATCAAGATCAAGCTGTCTTGAGGTCACAATGACTTGGTCTTTAACCCGAAGATTCAGTCTTCCTCTCCTTCTAGAACCAAGAAGCTCTGATTCGAAGACACTCTTTGCTGGAGCATTGGTGTCCATACGGACTACTCTCAAGTCTTCTCCTCCATTCACTTTCATCCGACGCAGAATCAGCTCTGCTAATTGCACAGCTTGCGGCTTCATATAGCAGGATTGGTAAAATAAGAGTTTTGAAGAACGTCATTTTGATCCCAGATAATTCGGCAAACCGAAGCAGCAAGGGTTGCCAATGGCGATTCCACGTCGGATCTCCACAAGGTTGTCGTTCGTGCAGTTCACGTTTGACCCGACATCGTTTCGCCAGTTTCTTAATCGCGGTGAAAGCTACCATTAGGGTATGTTGGAAACGAGCACAAGGTCACATAAAGAGCTCCTACATAGACTCAACGAGAACGTTCGGCGTTGTCAAAGTCACCTGTGTAACCCAAGAGGCGAATTGATTTATAAAATAGGGTGCTTTTCGTGTTTATAGGCACTATTTTTGCCAGTACCCGATTCACTCATATGAGGCCTTAAAATAGATAAATAGGTGATGGACTTCGATTGGTAACACGCTAGTAAATATTTGGTGGCAGCGCTGACATAAGTTTCAAACCTCAACTTCTACACGGTCTCTACGATCCATTAACAAGTCGTAGAGACCCATCATGTGACTTCTTTAAAAGCTCGGTAAGTATTTCGTGGACAATACGACAGGCGTGATACCACAAATGTGTAACATTGCTTGCATGAGATTATTGGGCGAACTGGAGCCACACTTTTATCAGAATTATATTTAATCCACACATAGATTCTTTGAAGATTATTTGAATTAACAGCACATCAGCTCACGAGCTTATACGAAAGTGGATCACTAGGTACTAATTTTTTAATAACATGTGGCATTGTTGGCATTGCTGTCGTTAACTACACACTACCATAGACTAATTCATAGCTTAATGGCATACATGATTCCGTCGATGGAGGCAGCTTTATGGGTTGTGTTTTTGACCGATGTGTCACTTGAAGAGGAAAAAAAGCTCATCACTTAACCACTTTAATACTTCTCTTTAACAAAAAAAAAAAAGTTTTGGGCTAAATAAACAAATTACTTACTTCTCCATAAATTTCTGCCGAACTTAAGTCCAAGAAGTGGTTCTCCAAACTTTGTCCCTAAAGCCTTCTTAAACTAATTCGAGAGCTTTGGTCATCCGCAGAAGGTATTTGTTGCTGTTGGAGGATTCCCTTAAATTCAAAAAAAAATAACCCAACCCACCCAACATTACTCAACCGGGTCTCGTGTTACCAAAGACCATTTAGTTTCAGACAGCCCCAAACCATGTGACCCTCGTGAAATCTTCTCTCTCTCTATCTCTCACCAAAATCCCAAATAGTCTTCGGTGACAGCTTCCCCACCCACATGCACTGAAGGGCTCTTCGAGATCGCTCGCTCAAGCATTACTTCATGTGGGTTGCAATGAAAGCACGAACAACTTCAGTAGAAACCCTTCCCTTTGATGATCATCTTCAATAATTTGCGATACCCTTGCATTCTTGATGCACTCAGAATCTGCTGAAAATACCAGACAACTTAACGACAGTAATTTAAGACTCATAACTTTTCACCCACCCCTCAAACGGCTGGCCCTCTCTCACATAAATCTCAGCTTCAATCCCCATCAAATGTGAAGTATAGCTCTCATTTGAGGTTAGGTCAATCACTCTCGAACCGAAATCCGTTTATTCGCAGCGAGAGAGAGCGAATAAGTTGCCACCGTTGCACTTTAAAACCACCATAACGATGTCCAAGCACACTTAATGGCTGTGCACTTATCTCCGCCCACCCACCACATTCTCACCCATTTGCCATCACACAACTTCACCACCGTCCACCACCACCGCCATCAAAACTCTTTTCCATTTCGAGCACACAATATGAAGTAGAACATGGAGTATGACTTAATAGTTATCGCTTTACAAAGTCATTGTTGTTGTTGCAGGCTGTATTGTCTCGCTCTTCAGTTTTTCTTCGTCGTTGTGAAATTTACTGAGAAGGACCTTTTGGCGAGGAGGAAATGTGAAATTATTTGCCGGATAATGGGTGAACGTAATTAAATCGTCACGCAAAGAGGAGCAGAAAAGGATCCATTGTGCATCCTTAATGGTTGAAATAATTTGCACAGGTGCAACCCTGCTGGTGGCGGATAGCTCCTGTAGGATATGCTAAACAGGTACAATAAGCGTTCCCAAAGCGCCGTGGACTCGCGAATATACACTTAAATACTTGCGTTACTGTTGTTTTTATTGTTACGTTTCGTTGTTTCCGGACTTCTCTCCCATGAATGGGGTACTTTTGCTATTTCTTTTCGTGACAAAACATAGGCGGGAGCGGGAACAATTTATTTTGATGCCGAGCTCCTGTCGGGCATCCAGGGTAACAAAGGATTGACAACAATTCCTAACTTTCTGGACCGCGAGCGTTAACCCCCAGAAGCTTACAATTGTCGCATTAAAACGGTGGGAAATGCATGCATTACCCAATGAAGAAGGAGAATGTTCCCGGATGGAAATTATAAATTTCTTCAGCATATTTGCTAGAAGCACTTATATTCGCCACCATGGGCTATGAGCAGCCCTATATCCATAGAAGGTATATTACAACCCATGTTTTGCATGGGTTCCAGTCTGATATCCACCAAATAAACGCTGGTGTTCCCCAAGGCTCTCCTCTGTCTTCGATACTCTTTCTCATTTTTATAAATGATCGGCTACTTGTAATCCAGTTCTGTCTATGAAACCGGATATAATCCTTGGAATGTGCATCAACACAACACTTAGTTGGAGCGATCACATATTTGAGGTCGCCAAAAAATGCTGCAAAATGTCTAGAAACATTTCACTCCCTCTGATTTGGCCTTAACATATAAGATCAGCCCTAAGTTAGAATAAAACACAGCGCGCATCAGTTTCTGCCTCAAGATAGAATCGAAAAGCGAGCGATTAAGCTCAGATGAGATATTGTCGCAGACTCATTGACTCATTGATTTTATCGCTATTTTAACAAACGATGCTCAAGTGAGCTGGCCAATTGCATTCCTCCTTCAAACATACAGTCAGTGGCAAATGTGAGTTTGGACTCCAACTTTAACGATATTCGCTTCAAACACAGAAATGCTACACAGTGATCATAACAGCACCTTCGTTCAGTTTCGTTCACCTTTGTTTACTTAAATTGAAGCGAAATTAGTCGGGTAAGGTACGTACGTGACAGTTGGTGGTGAATTTGCTATTCTGGTGTTGGGTATTGTCATAAGTTTTAGTTTGTTTGTCGATTATAAAGGGTGATTTTTTAGCTATTATCTTTTTGGCAATACTGGTTTAAACAGCTGACGCACGTTTCGTATTTTGTTTCACTGTCGAACATCTTCAGTTTGGTCTATAATCTAACCATGAATCGTCTTACAAACGAACAACGCTTGCAAATTATTGAATTTTATTATCAAAATGCGTGCTCTGTTAAGAAAGTTCATCGCGCGCTTCGTCCGTTCTATGGTCAGCTCATTTTTGGCTCAATGGGTACGTAAATAAGCAGAATTGTCGATTTTGGAGTGAATATCAGCCAGAAGCATTGCAAGAGCTACCAATGCATATAGGAAAAGTCACAGTTTGGTGCGGTTTATGAGCTGGTGGCATCATTGGACCGTACTTCTTCAAAGATGATGCGAATCGTAACGTAACTGTGAATGGTGAGCGCTACCGTGAGATGACATCCCTTTTTTTTTGCTCAAAATGCAAGAGCTTGACTTTCATGACATGTGGTTTCAACAAGACGGTGCCACATGTCACACAGCACAAGCAACAATGGACTTATTGAGGGGCGAGTTCAGTGGACATTTTATTTCACGTTCGAGACCGGTCAATCGGCCGCCTAGATCGTGCGATTTAACGCCTTTAGACTATTTTTTGTGGGGCTATGTTAAAGCTCATGTCTATACAGACAAGCCCGCTTCAATTGACGCATTGGAAGACAACATTGAAGCATTTATTCGTGAGATACCGGCCGAAATGTTAGAAAGAGTATGCCAAAATTGGACTAAGCGGATGGACCATTTGAGGCGCAGTCAAGGTCAACATTTGCATGAAATAATCTTCAAACATTAAATTATATAGACCGTACTATCGATTCAAATAAAGATTTCATGCATTTTTCTGAATTTTATGTGTTTTTTTTTTAAAAACTTTCCTATAGCTTTTAAAAAATCACCCTTTAGTTGGAACTGCATTATTACAGTTCTGAAACAGTGGTTTGATAAATTATTGATCTCCGACCTACAGCGAAATAAAAATAATAAGCTATTGTTTCTCTGATTGGCTTGAAGAAAGCGTTCAATATCTTATGGTTAGATAACATCTCCCCGAAGTCTGTCAGGTACAAATAAAGTAAAGCATTGGCATACATGATCTATGACGTGATCACAAACAGAAAGTTCATAGCGATAAGTGGCACCTAACTTCTACCACGTTCTCTGACACTAAAAGTGGTCTGCAAGAATTGTATCAATTGAGCTTCCGAGCGGAAGAATTCAAGATCCTCGTATAGGTTCTACAAAAAGTGCAATAAATAACTCTTTGTGAATGACTTTGGTGGAATTCAACGATTTTGCTACGACTTTCAGTTGAACATCAACTTTCAGAATTGTCTTATTCTTTTCATGTCCCCGCTATAGTAGCTGTAGTAGCTAATCGCATGATGTACATGGTGTAGAACATACAGAATAATTGACCGGCAGGGATGGCCCTTTTTGACAAGAGCAGTGCCCTCGAATGCGCTCCACATACCGTCTAATAGAAACTTGTCAAACGAGGAGATTGACAGGTATCTAATACAATTGGACGAGGCAATAAAACGAACGATGGACAGTACGATACCACGGTATAACGAACACGAACAAATAACGAAAACTTGTACCGCAATGCGACTATTGACGCACTACATTAACGGAAAAGTAGACTCCTGTCAAGATTAAAAACCTTGTACAGACGGTTTACTGACAGACGAGATGAGGAAATTAGGACACTGAAGTCGCTCATCAAAAACATTCAAACATTAATTGTTCAGAACTACAGACTTTCTGTTAACATGCATTGGAACAATAAGATTCGGGCTGTAAAATCCAACAACCCGAGCATGTTTCCGTAGTAAGCATAGCGATCTTCCGTGTCTTAAGCTCCACAGAACGACGGACAATGAACAAATACTGACTACAGCAGGTATTGATGGTCGAAGACCCGCAAGAAAAAATGGAGGTACTTGGCGCGGTCTGTCAGGAAGTGTATAAGGTGAATGTGAGTGTTCGCCCAAACCACGACCTGGAGAACTGCGTACAATCTAGCAACTCGCAACTTCGAGAAGACATGCAACAATGGCGATCTGAGAACTTCGGCTTTGTCGTGTTCAATGAAGATAACATGGCAGATAATGTCATCGCCGACGAAGGGGTTCTTCCAACGTTCATAGCGAAGACAGAGCTCCAAGCGGTCTTCGAATCACTTAAGAAGAAAAAGTCAGTTGGAATCGACGGGATCTCGAACATTGTGCTAAGACATCTCCCCCTAGATGTGGTTAATATGTACACTATCCTGTTTAACAATGCTCTGAATAATGCACATTATCCGGAACATTGGAAAACTGCGATTGTGCAACCCATATCCAAGCGAGGTAAAGATTCTTCGAATCCGTGCAACCTCAGGTCAATTAGTCTCCTTCCGAACATCAGCAAGGTATTCGAGAAGGTGATAAATAGAGCTCTGACCAACTGGAAAGAGGACAAACATATAATTCCGGATAACCAATTCGGTTTCAAAGCGGGGCATGGCACTATTCATGCCGCGTCTAAACTGGTGTCGGATATCCAATGGAACAAGAGCCAGAAACAATGTACGGGTGCCTGCCTGATTGACCTGGAGAAGGCCTTCGACACCGTGTGGTTAGAAGGACTTTTTTACAAGCTCAATGGGCTAGGCATTAGTAAACCACTGCTGTACCTACTGTGTAACATGCTTACTGGTAGAAGGTTCGTCGTCAAGAATGGCAATGTGACCTCTGCAGGTATATTTGAAGTAAAAAATAGTCTCCAACAGGGTGCCGTTAATTCGCCGATCCTGTTCAACATTTTCTTGAGCGATCTGATAAGTTCTCTTCCTCACGTAATTGCGTACGCCGACGACTTGATTGTGTACAGATCAGGTAAAAAGATCGAGGACATCACTACTCTCGCGCAGGGTGACTTCGACTCATTCATGAGAAATTGCGATGATTGGAAGTTGAATATCAACTTTCAGAAGTCGGAAACCATACTGTTCAGGACTCCGTTGTATAAGGCTTCGGCGGATACAAAAAAGAATTGGCGAAAGTTCTCAATTGTTGGGCGTCACGGGCAACCACTGGCGCAAAGGACTGTAGTCAGATACCTGGGGATCTGGCTAGATCAATATCTATATTTTAACAAACATGTAGATGCTGCTCTAGCCCGAGCCCGAGGCGCTTTCGCTCTTACAAAGAGACTGTTTTACAACAGCCAACTCGATGCGAGGGTGAAGGTAATCTGCTACATGGCCCTCATCCGGCCAATGCTCACCTATGGCTGTCCCGTGTGGTTCAACGTGAGTGCAAGCTTGATGGAAAAGATTCGGGTGTTTGAGAGGGATTGTCTTAGGGCTTGCCTTCGCCTTTACAGAACACCAGAGTCCCAGTACAGAAAATTCTACTCCAATGAGGTTTTATACAACAGGGCGAACCTGATACGACTGGACAATTTCCTGGTGAAATTATTGATTCGAGGCCATACTGGCAGAGCGATGAACTCGGCCAATAACCTGATCTCTGGGGCTTACTACCCCAATTCTCAGTAGCATGAAAGGGTACGTCATAATGGCTTCGTCCCCCAGAAGCATTCCTCCATTTCGATAAGCACGGCCTGATACAAGACAAGAATGCGGTACGGCTTCTCTTTCACATCGCCCGTTCAACTGTGGATGGGCGACTCAACCACGACCGTTCCGTCGCACAACGAGCTGAGGAGGGTCTCCTCCGGTTCAGTACGGCGGTATCAAGGCGAGATGTTCGGGATGTTGCAATGCAACACCGAAAATTCTGGTGGCTGTGTAGTGAGGGAACTCCATCGTCGAACCCTTTAGACCCTGGTTAGGGAAAGAGTAGCACAGATCCCGTTATGGGGCGCAGTCGGTCTCTGTCTTGCAGCGGATTAGTCCAACTGCAACCTATGGCCGACCTACTTATCTTAGGTAGTTTTTAAGGTAGTGTGTAAGTTGTAAATACAAAAAAAAAAAAAAAAAAACGTATACACATTTGTACATGTGTGTACTTATGTGTATACACTTGTAAATAGTTAAGTACATATATATATATATATGTGCGTATAGTAGTATATATACACGTATATATGTATGTTTAGTTTAAGGTAGCTTGTTAATTTCAAATTGTACAGTCAATTATATAATTTTAATATATGTATTGTTAGGTTAAGTCGAAAGACCTAGTTTAAGATTAAGTTTAGCTTAGAGTGCCCGCCTAGGGCCAGTAAGTTAGAAGTAGTAACACTGTTCGTTCAACTAGTTTTAAGCATTTTTGTCTAGTATTTAAGTTATGGTATGAATTAATGTTAATAAAAATGAATTGAAAATGAAAAATGAAAATGGGATGGACCTTTGCTATGAACCTGTAATAACGTATCTCAGCATTTGGTTGGATCAAAATCTTTTAACATTATTTCGGAGACCCAACATGGTTCACATCTGACCAATTATTGCGGCCGGTGTAGTTCAACGTAAGTCCTTCCGAGATGAAAACTATGAGCCTGTTTGAGATGCAGTGCTCTCAGATTTACCTCTGGTTATAGCGTACATCTAAAACAGTACAGTCTAGTACAGTTAGTTCTATGTTAACAATGTTGTGCACAATGAAGTTCATTGTTTTATTAAGCTGAATCGAAGAAATGATGACTTCCAAAAACTTCCACAAACGGTCTGATATTTGGTCTTAGTAATAATATGGGTGACGTTACAGCCCGCATCAGACTTGGTCCTATCTTCTACAACAACCACTAGTGTTATGCGCTCTATTGTTCTCTCATTAGTGGAGGGGACCTACAGTTTAAGGAGTGCCGCACTAGGAATCAAGCCTGGAGAACACAGGTTCAACTGCGTAGAGTACGCATTACGCACTACTCCACCGCGACCGCGATATTTGGTTTTACTGCCTCAATACATCGTGCTACGTACCGCCTTTAGAAGTTTATTTCACCCGAAGAATTCCTTACCGACATGATGTGCCTGTCCCTCAGCATGCCGTCTATGACATACGTCACGCGGTGAAGTGCACAAATAACGCCCACCTTAAATGACTTCGGGGCACCGGTGATAACCGTCGTACTGCAACATCAATCAAACAATAATCAAATTAGGACTGTCCCTACTTAGAGGATGCACATTTTTGTATCCTACTTTCTCCGCTGCTAGTGCAACAGTCAATGTAATAGAATCGTCCTACTTATCGCATTAAGCTACAAGAAACAAAGAACGAAATGAGAAAAAAAACCGCATTTCAACAAACCGGAAACACAATTAAAGCTCTCATTTCCTATTCCTGCCATTTCACTTTACTAATAGCTCGAGTGGTGTCCTGTCTCTTCGCCTCAAACCGCCCATCCTCCTTTAAGCCACTTTGAGGGCTGCCTCGTCATCTGAGGATATCCAGTTCACTTCTTAGTCAACCTGAAAAGTTAATTTAAAATTTAAATGCGTGCATGCGGCTGAGGTCGTCAAAGTTAAAAGGAAACTCCAAACGAGAATGAATTAACGAACTTTGAGATGCGAAGTGAATCCCTGCCCAAGGATACACTCGCCCCTTCACATTTACAATTTTACTCAGCCCTCTGAGGGGCTGGCGTAACACTATGCCACGTACGCCGGGATCCCTCAGTTGCAGCCACTTCGAGATACCACCCCTTCTTAGCACTTTAACTGGGCGAGGTGTATGACCCGCCCTGTAAATGTGTTACATCTCATGAGGACACTAAATTTTTCATAATAGTCGCAACTCAAGTTGAGGATTCCTCGGTCTTTGGTCTTCGTGCCACGTTCACTGTTTTGTGTTCATCCTTACTGAGTCTCCTTCGGCTTGCCCTCACTGCTGCCATCCGGCATCGTCGGCGTCGTCATCGTCGTCGTCAGCGTGGTCGTTGCCAGTGCCGTTGTCGCTGACGTTGTCGTAATGGTTGCCGTTGTGATGCGCCAGTAAGTTTTACATAGGAGCACAGGCAGATCTACAGCCACAGGGACATGGGGCTCTCGTTCCTTCGGGGAGTCGGCTAACTGAGATGTGCTCGCACTCCCCAACGAAAGGTGGGTTTTCACGGATGGTCGAGTGTTGAGAGTTTGTGCTGTGCACCGTGCGCTGTGCGCTGTGTGCGAAAATAAGCAACTACCAACTTTTGTGCAACACCAGCGAAAAATACACACAGCAGAGGAGACACAGACAGACACCACGCAGTGAATGAAAATAAGGACACAATGCATTCCGGTCGATTTTTCCTCAGCCGCGCCTCCCATCATCCACCCATATCGCCGCCGCCGTCTTGCTACACTCCCCACTCATTCGAGCTGAAGCTCAGTGTTTTGTTTGAGGCTTTTGAATAAAAGATACCTACGCCGGCCCTCGGCATATTCAGTTTCCTGGAATAAGTTTGTGCAGTCATTGGATGCATCGGTTGCACATGCCCTCCCCGGTATCCATGCTCGGGAGCGAGCTGTGTGAAGCGAATTTATTCGTGTTAAATCTGTTTATACAAATTTAATGAATGTAAAGTTCTCAAGTGAAGTTTTATACTGTGCTTCCCGGTGCTGATGGTGGCTCTGTTATTGTTGTTTCTTTTGTTTTAGTACTCTGCCCTGGTGTGTCGAGAATGAGGGCGCATAGTTTGACGCTTTGCTTCTGAGTCAAATAGGTTTTAGGTTGCCGTGGGTATACCATGTCGAGGAATGCTTTTGTTCCAAATGCATGAAGTCGTAACTATTCCTCTTTGAATTGACCAAGTCCAGTGTTTTTTTTTGTGAATCGCTTGGTTATTGGCAATTTGTTGTTTGGTAACAGCTTCCTGATTGGGGCGGTAATCAGTTTGACTTCATTGCGAGAACACTTTTAATTGAGGAAGTTCTTGTTTTTAATCAAGAATTGTGTAAATTAGAAGGAACATTGCTGCGCTGCAAGTCGCCGCATTGCTACAGTAATAATTGATTTGCTTTCAGTACGTTTTGTCATTGACGGTGAATGCAGAAGGCAGAGCAAACGCAGAAGCAGAGCAAATTTGCTTGGAATCTTTCTGTGGTCTGGCACCAAGTACAGATGAACGTTGAGCTATTCAGTGATCTTATCTAGAATTGAACGATTTCTGTAGGTATCTAGAAATCACAGAAACCTGCTGCTTGACTATCCGCGAATATCGGCGGGCATTACATTCCATTTAAGCCAGCAAGTGGCATTCTTAGATCGCTCCAACTCCCACCTCCGTCTACAGAGCATTACAAATTAATTCCAGTCTTTTCGAAAGCTGAATGTTACTTTGGTTCTGGAAAACGCCACTTTCAACTTCTCTCTCCGTTCAAGTACTATCCGCATACAATTGTATGGAGATCCCAATCGGAATGAAGTTCTTGACACATATGAACGAAAGTATGGTACAAGTCTTAAGTTGATCGAGACTGATTCCATCGCCAGTGCAAGAGGGACCTAAATTGTCGCCCAGGGCATTTAAAGTTAAGATGGCTCTTTGCCATCAAGGCTTTTAATTAAAATGATTTCCAGCCTGGCTCCAAAGGGTAGGCGGTTTCCGAGGCCAATTTAGTTCTCCTTGTCAACAAAATTTGGAACAAAAGAGATTGCTCCATCTAAATACATATATGGGCATATATCTTGTAAGCCTTTCCGGGAAAGTCTACACTAAGGTTTTGGAGGCGCGCTCTAGAGCTATGGTCGAGTCTAGGATGGGGGATGAACAATGCGGCTTTCCTCCCGGTAGAAGTACAATCGACCAGCGTTTCGGTATTCGAGAAGGCCTGTGAGTATGCCAAATTGATCTACAACTACAGTTTTGTAAAGTCCCTCGAACTAAACTCATTTGGAGTGTTCTGCTGCAGTATGGGATTGATGGCCATCCTTGAAGGTCCATTCACTCTCTATATATAAACTGTACTGCTACTGTAGGATTGGCCAACCTGGCTCGACTAGTAGCAAAAACTGGCCTGGTTGCGGGTGAGCATGATTCCTGATGAGTTAGAGTAGATGGCGGAGGATCGAGTGACCAGGATATAGTGTATCCCGCCACCTCTTTAGTGGATCATGCGGGTCAGAAGATGATGATGATTTCCAGCAAAATTAGGTTAGTGACCAGACATACATAGACTGACACTTAGGTCAGCTCATCCTCCGCATCCGTGCAGACTAAATACCTGAGTTAGAGTCACTGGTTTAGGATACGTTCCTACTCCATTGCACATTATTACGGCGGTTACAAGATCATGAACATCTGGGGTAGGTGCTGGTAGTCAGCATTCAGTTGCGAAAGCTGACCAGAGGCTACAGTCTGCAGCCACGGGTGATCAGAAAGCACCCTGCGACCTGCATTCATTACGGCGTGATCGGTTGAGGTGGTGGGTGGAGGAAGGTTGTGTGAAACCCAATGTCGCTGAGGGAAGAGTGGATTAAAAATCTCTAAACTGCTATTTTTTCACAGTGTTTGGAGAATCGCAGTCCGCGATCTACTGTGGAATACACTGTGACTGCGATTGAGTTGTGATTTTTCACAATTTTAATATTCACATGGTAAATGTTTGAGGTACAGAGGTTTCTGAAGTAGAACTTCATAGCGATTGAATTGTGTACGTTGCTTATTTTGAAATTATTTTTTGATCAATTCAATCATACCAATAAACAAAGGATTTTTATTCTGTTTCCATTTCACATTTTTCTACAAATGAAATCATCGGTTTGTGATAACTTAAGGACGAAATAATGATTTTAGATTGTAACTGATCTAGAAATCGGACAAAAACTGCATCAATAGTAGTTCGTCAGTCATTCGTCGTTCGTAGTTGGAGTCGTACAAGGAGAAAGTCAATTAATGGTTGAGACTCTGCAGATCCACATTAAAATCTCCACTGAGGATTATTGGTATTCTGTCAAGTTCGGGATCAAGGAGCGGCGCAATTTCCACACCGCGGGAGATCGGTGGATACATTTAATGATATCTGCTATCGTGTGATTCGAAGACATACACATTTACGTACATAACCACCATCAAAATTGTCGCCGATTGCTGAAGTATTCACAGACGGAAGTAATATGTTTGACCGCTGCACTACCACGCTGAACGTGAGATCCGCCTAGTGAGCTCGAAGACTTTCATCTCCGTGGAGTAATGAAATCTAAGAGGAGTCTGTCTATTGTCAGTAATCGGTTGAAACTGAAACTTTAGCCCCTCTTGCAAAGTGCCCATCGATGTTTATGTTTCTCGTCCATGATAAATATCGTACTCGCCTCCCCGTAACTCCTGGTAAATAACTTAGCTTCAAAAGTTACACTTCCCACAACCAGTCAATTAATTTATTTAAAACTCAAGCCCACTGAAGCTCCACATACTAAAAGTATGCAACGAACATCTTCTCCAAAGGAAAGTATATAAAATAGTGTCGATTTTCGTAACATAAACTCTCGCGTATTTGATTTACCCCCAGGCAAGCGTAAAAAAGTTTCAATTCACAATTTAAAATCGCAGTTTAAGATAATTGCATCGGTTGTACCTGTCAACATAAAATGACAACTTAGCTCAACTCCAGTCGAAGAGGTATTTGAACGAAGAGTGACATTGTCCAGGGCCTTGTCCGCACAATGTTTCTCAACTTGATTTGCTGAATTTGTATCGTTGCCACACACACATTTGCTTAATTTGAAGGTCATCCAAATGTGCACTCGCATGATTATCCGACCCACAGTCCGGTGATGTTCATTCGTTTAACACGGCAGCCATACAGCTTGTGAATAATAAAACATGCATTCATGAATTCTTCATCCGATAAACGCTAACGCTCAGATACATTCCATTAATGGTACTTAGCATTCTGTTTGCACCTCATTTCCATGTTCGAAAGCCCCCGATAAGCCTCTGATAAAAAAGCGAAATCCGGAAATGCAACTGCTCTAATGACCTGTGTGTATGGATCAATTTAGACTGGCACACGCACCGCACATATCACAGATGCCTATCGGGCGGTAATTTCCACCCTGGTGGACGATTTCACCCAAATCCGTTTAAAGCGAACTCTCGGCGTTGCCTGGAGGTTGCATGAATTTTTAACAAAAAAAAAAAACATAACCACCGTCACCCACCCTCCCGGCCGATGGTTTTGGGATAATTCCCTTCTCTGATGCTTGTCTGCATAAATTGAGTCCAGCGCAAGTCCCTCGCGTCGCACCGCCACCCCAATGCTCCACTCAGGTATGCATCAATGCATTTCACAATCGGATCGCGGTCTCAGACACAAATGATGCGTCGATAAAATAATTCCTCCATTTGCAGGTCATTTTCTAATGTAATTATCATCTGATGGATTTAGTGCCTGGCCATGGATGCGAGTGGCCCAGTGTGTGGGGCGGCCGCTTATGACGACAGCGGAAAAATCTCTCGATGTGTGGTTGCAGCATTTTGTACCATAATGAATCCAGCTTTGGGGAGATTTAAAACGTTTCCCTCGCCCACTTCGGCAGCGCCAAACACCGCTCACAATGGTCCAATTAGGATACGGGAAATTAAATCAATTGCATTTGACGATGAGTGCATTTATGGTGTTCGGATGATTTGATTCCGCACACGATTCATTGCGGCCATAAAATTAATTCTTCGCCTAATGGCGCCATCGTCGCTGGGTTTTACCCTCAAAATGCTGTGGTTGCTTTTTTTTTCTTCTAGACTCTGATTGGGGGGGTGGGAGTTCGGTGTTGCGAGAGACTCGGGCCGGTAATGAACGGATGGCAGGGTAATTAATTGTATGGATTTTTATTTGATAGTTAGTGGGGCGGGTTCGCTGTCATTAGGGAATCATAATCGAACTAGGAAGTCCTTGATGTGTGCGTGGGTGTGTGTGCTCTTAAACTGTGGATTATTTCTGACAGGTCATCACGGTTCGGTGCCACTTATCACGTGTATGAAACGTGGTGGGTATGCTCGTTAAGTGGGTCTTGACGCATGGCGGCTTAGTCGAATGGTTTGAGCAGGAAGGGTTTACTTTCATGTTAATTATCTAGTCGCGGCGTAGTTCGATTATACATGTGTTTCTGACTGCCATTAAGTTGTTCAAAATTGCTCCGATTTATCGGTTTTTTATTTGCCATTACTCCTTCATCATCACCATACCAATGCATTCTTCAGGTTTGGAAAAGAAAATGTCATTGGGGCTTAGTTGGGAAAATACGCAGGATGGAGTAGTAGTTCGTTTTAGATTTTCACCACTCGAGTATGAGGAGTCGCGACACCGAGCGATACTCGACTCGGATTGGTCTTCATTGTAGTGCACAAATCATGAAAAATGCAATCTACCAGCTCAGTCGAGATGAATCCTGCCTCAGCCACTTCAAGCGCCTTAAAATTGCTTTAGTCACTTTCTCCGATCTTCCTTTATGATTCCGTGAATTTTATCGCAGATTTCTGACGTAACGACCCCTCTTAGGTGATCTGTAAACCATTGAAATACAGTGTTCATCCGAAATTTAAAAAGTCACTAACTTCGTACATGGACATGACATGTGACGAAAAAAAGATGATTTCGTAACTCAGCGACTTGTGCATTTCATTTCATTGACATGTGACATTTACAAATACAGCATCGCAGTCCGGACACTTTCCAAATATTACCTCTAAAGTCCGGACAACATATATTTTGACTCCGTTCTATGGATATTGATATTGTTTGTTCATGCAATTAAGGGAATTCCCCTACTAGTCTTCTCGCTTGTAGTCGGCTCTTAAATATAGTCCATAGATTCTATTGTCTGATGTCGGTGGGCAACATTTCTGCTAGAACACATTCCTGCATCATCTGAGATGGTACATTGTCTGTACACCGACGTCAGCATCAGTTTCGATTGTTTTACTGCTAGTGCTCTTAACCAAATAATAGCAGAGTATACGAGGACCGAACTGACTACTAGTGGGGGTAGGATCCTTTATCCGGACCACCGATGTCCGTTGGAATTCGGGAGAGTGGTCCTTGCGTACGCGATGCCTTCTAGCTACCATGTTTTATCTGTGCTTTAAAGGACAACCTGTTGTCAAGCATCATTCCAAAGCTATTTAAGCGACTTCTTTGACTTGATCGTCTGACTTCCTACTAGGAAGTTTGCATAATCCACACTTTTGGACTGGTTATGAGAACAGCGCCTATCTTGTGATCAACTAGTTCTAGGCCGGTTACCCATAGAAAATCTTTTCTTTTTTTTTAGACCGCTGCATTATTAGAGATTTCCACTTCTCTGACCTCGTTTGTCACTGTGACTACAGCAATGTGTACCTTGTGGAACACCAGCCATGACAGTGTGGTACTCGATGCCATCGTCAGTGTGATTCTGCTTCTGAAGTAGTCAATGACTATCTTCAATAAGCAGAAAGCCGTACCCATGGCGATGAGGCATCTCCGGACGTGCGTCCAGATCGCCGAGTTAAAGGCATTTTGAATGTCCAGTGTGACTACAGCACATGATTTTTTGGTCCTCATCTCCATCTATCGAATTAAATGGCTTCTGTAGCCAAGTCCACCACCGTTTAATGGCGTCAACTGTTTCTTGTATTGGGGATATCGCGCGGGATTTGTCCCCGCCTCCACGAGTAGTCTGTCTTAAATGATTCATTCCAGGATCTTCCCTACTGTGCTTGTAGACATTTGGGGGCATACGATTATCACAGGGATGTAGCTCAATCTGCTGTAGGGGTCACAGGTGACGGATGGGATGAATAGGATGAAGCTGCTGACTACGAATTTGATATAAACCAATTCTATGATAATGGTTGGGAAAAGCAACTTCAATAAGAAGTTGCCGATGAAATTTAACTAATTAACGAAATGGTGGTAATACAAGAGCAAGTCATTAGTTGTGAGGATCAAAGCCGCAATCAGTCAATGAATCTTACGAAGCTTTTCAAATTCGAGGTAGAAAGTATATTCTAAAATTCCTAAATAGTTATGAGTGTTTAGACCGGCTTCCAGATCCAACTGATATATTTGTATGTCCAACACCTCTGGAGAATTTTCAGCTTATAAGCAAAGACATGATAATAAAAACCTTTGCGAAGAAGCGAACAAATATGGAATGTAATCGAGCGGGCTTGAACTCAAAGTTACGGTTGGTGAGGACGAAAAATGTACTTTTGTACTTCCTTAAATGGCTAATGTTCAAATGTCACAGTATAGAAGGTATTAGGGTGAAGAAGGACTGTTGTTAATGGTTGGTCCAATACTGAAGACGCATAAAACAAGTATATAGCAATAGAATAACCACATTAGACTTCCATTGCGAATATGATGGCTGGAAAAACGACTACCAAAAAGAAGCGAAGGACGTACCTGTTCCAAAGAAGAATGAAACTCATATCTTATGATCCAAGTACATGAATATTCTCCAATTGTTTATACTACTGATGACCATTGTTGTATATGCACAACATCATTTATCCTTTCGTCCTTACGATCTATTTTTTCTGTTTTAGCTTAGTTAGGTCCAATTATACCAGGTTTTAGCAAAAAAACATTTTTCCTGGAACCAAAATGAGGTGCTGTCATGAAAGGGCTAATGGATCATTTAATTTCATTCTGCACATTACAACTATCACACTTTGTAAGTACAGTCCGAACTTTAAGCGGCGTTTCCACTCCATTGAGAATACAACTTGTTATTTTCTCTCCCAAAAGTCAACCCTAAACAACCACAGCAATTACGTTCGGTATCATTCCATTCCACACGAGACAACATTCGATGTCGCCTTTATTGGCAGTCCTGTCACCTGGACACCTGACAATAGAGTTGTCATTTTAAACCCACAACTCGTCCACTATAATTGAAACCATTAATCATGTTCTGGTTGGCATTCCGAAACAATGTGTGCACACTCAGAGCTCGTGATAAGACATCAGAACTCAGTGTCGGCTTCTGTGTTTAGGTACACAATAATTATTTCCCACGGGAGCCGACCTGGACAGGCACAAGGTTCGAATTTGGGCACCTCTTGCATGCGCTCATGAGTGTCTCCTGTTCTCGGTGTTATTGCACGACAGAATAGCGCTGGCGAAGCACACGAATTTAATGCAATTGAACATTATGAACATGAAAATTCCATTAATTTTATGTTTATCTCCTCGTGTAGGGTCTTTAATGCGTTCCCTCCGCACTCAGGGAAAAAAAAAGTTTTCTTTTGCCATTTTTTTGTTTTTGGCTCGTACCAAAAATACCACGAGGCATGCCGCTAACAATGGCGACGCAATGGAATATTTATTTTTATGACCTAATTAAGGTCGTCCAACACGGAAAGGACATATGCGGCCTAAATACCTTGTTCTGCTGGGCTGCGTGTGGCCACAAAATTGTGTTAGAAATGGGCGTCAGTAAAACATTGACAAGGCTGGGTGTCATCCGGCTGGAAGGACGGATGGACGGATGGACGGATGGACGGATGGACGGATGGACGGATGGACGGATGGACGGATGGACGGATGGACGGATGGACGGATGGACGGATGGACGGATGGACGGATGGACGGATGGACGGATGGACGGATGGACGGATGGACGGATGGACGGATGGACGGATGGACGGATGGACGGATGGACGGATGGACGGATGGACGGATGGACGGATGGACGGATGGACGGATGGACGGATGAACGGATGAGGAGGTATTGACCACAGAGCACCTCCTCTGCTCGTGCAGTGCTCTTGCCAGTCAGAGGAACTCACACGTTGGTGCCTATTTAACTCAATAGCATCAGCAAAAGTCAGGTAATATAAACACAAATTCGTTCGGGTATGAATCCGTGTGGTATCACTATGGGCCCATGCTAGCCTATGTGTGATTGCTATCTGCAGCCAGTGCTATCTGGTCTGGCATATAGCCACTGATTTAAACTACGACGGCTCAATTCAGGGTTTGTTTCATTCATAGTCTATTACGGTGACACGGTTTTCGGACTCTCCTACCCAATGGGACAAAGTAATAACAAAGTAATGGGAGACACCTGGGCTTGCTCGATGTAGAGAAGTGCACAGGAACCTCAACCAACTTTGTTTACGAAATTGAATGTCGCTGTCAAGAATACGTGGAGCCTCTTCTCAGTTGAGGCACAGATTAACTCTCGTCTAGAGCCGCACACAAGGAATATAAATGAAAAAAAATCAAATTTAATTTAAAGCGATGGTTGATGGCAGTTTTTTTTCATGGAATCCGAAGTCGTATAATTAACAAAATGATTTAAGTCGCATCTACCCCTACTGATCGCAAAACGTAGCTTTTTTAAACAAAAAAAATGTATGTCTTCCTCTGGCGAATTTTGCCTATGTTTTGTATCATTCGTCGTCACCTTCCGTTCCAAAGAAACGTTCTTTATCAACTGGAATGGTCAACAAAATTTAGTTTGTACCCACCGCTGTACTGTTCGTTAAGTTTTCACGAAACCGCTCTCACATTACTTTACAGATTCCGTTCCGTACGCTCTCCCTCAAGTAATCCCACGGCGTGCGGTGAGTTACGTAAATTGCTTCTGTTGATGTTTGTGTTTCGCGCAGATTCTGCAAGTCCATGACCAGCCTACATACGACAAACAGTAACTGACACATATCCGAGCTTTCTTCCTTGAAAATGATTTGAGAATGTCATGCAGGGATGTATATGGATTGGGGATGGTGATGGGGATATGAATTAAGAAACGCCATGGTCCTTGTCCTTCGATTTCGAATTCAAGTCGTTCCCCGGATTGAATGAATTGATTGATTTGAAAGGACGAGTTGTAACAATGGAATGATGTAGGCCATGGCTTGTAAGCAGGCCAATTCCATTCGGCACATCCACTCTCGCAAGGCAGTATAAGAGAGTGTTAGCGGCAGCTGCGCACTGTCACACCCGCTCGGCGCTCACCCACAAAAGAGCGGAACTTAAAAATATGCTTTCTCCAAGGCTCTGAAATTTTCCGACTGCCGTCGCTCTCCTCTCACCGGCACGAGTCACCACTGGTGAATGGGAAATGAGAAAAAATTCCATTCAACGGGAGACCCGAAAAGCGAAACTATCGGAATGTGCATGTATATCTTCTAAAGATATCCTGTCACTGAGAGATTAGGAGAGAGCCAGAGAATATGCTCAGAGCCAGGTTGTTCCCTTCTACACTTGTTTCCTTTTCCATGGCACTTCTTTGTGTCAGTTTGTTGCTGGCTCTATATTTTTTTCTTTCCCATCGTCGATGTCCTTTGCGCTCATCGCCGTCGTACGTATGGTGGATGGAGAATCTCACCATCCATATCCATGTACTGAATATAAGGTTCTTTTTTCAGTTGATTCCTCTCCACGTACAAAATCATTTCCAAACAGAGAGTAGGAAAATCCTTTAGTACTGAAAAGATCGCGGTTTTGTATAGTCGTCGTACGGGTTTTCCGTCCGTGTCTCGTGTGTACGTTCATTTCACCCATCGATGGTCTGTTCGGTTTATTTTCCTCTATCTCTATCGAATTGAATAAATATTGAGTGTTTAGAAAATAAAAAAATAAAATAATTTGAAAAAAATAATAAATCATAATTGATTGAATGGACATGGAAAATGTCAGTGCTTTCATTTGGATAGTTAATTGTTGGTGATTGAGACAAGAAGCTATCGCTTAGCGGGTTCGGATTCGTCGGGAACGGGCTTAGGAAGTGAATTAGAAATTCTCGCCGCCCCTCACAAAGATATACATATATGCGAAAGCATGCGAATGAATGCCATTACAGTCGTGCGGATGATGAATTAAACGTGAACGTCGACGTGTAGATACGTGTATATTCTCGTGTTTCCCTCGCTTCAATCTAAAGTCGAATTCTGTTGTGATTGTGGATTTCACTGCTCTACTTCTAGTTATTTGAAATATTAAGAGAGAAAAAAGAATATTAAAAAAAAATTAAGTTAAAGTGTATTTATCCGTGAAAAAGTAAAGAAAAAAATTAAGAAAAAAAAACCTCTGCAAGGATAATGCGAAATGTTTAACATTTAATCTTGGATAATTACAACTTGAATTACATTAAATAACAACCCTTCCTCCCAACCAACCCATCGTCGAAAACAACAATAGTCAAGGACGACCTCAATTCAGCGCAACAGCAGCGAAAATACAAGAAAATAAAATATAACAAAAATATGTAAAAAGCCAACAGCCAACACTAAGAAAGCAAAAGAAAATAAAAAAAATAAAGGATACACGCAATATGCTCAGCTATAGCGACTAAGAATATGGTACGCGAATTTTTGTATCCTATATTTGAAGAACACATTTTTTTTCGTTTTTTTTTTTTGTTGAGGAAATAAAAGCAACTCCACCCGTACACGACATTCATTCATGTGTATGCTCTTGGCAGAGGCGAGGCACACACTTATGTATTCATATGTTATAAGGATTTATCCTCTATCTTGATGGGTTTATTTATGATTTCAGAATTTCTTCTTCATCCTCGTCTTTGTCGGCTCGCACGTTGGGATTGGGTTGAATCTCGAGAGCTGCGATATGTGGGCCGTTGGTTCGTGTGATTTTTTTTGTTCGCTTCTCGTACTCGTATGCTGTGAGGGAGAAGAATAAAGCATTATATTCACCACAACCTGACCAGGGTTGAGAGCTATGCAACGAAGAAAAAAAAAATATGACAAAAAGTGTGATATATGAGAAGGACCTGCGTTGAATATCCTTAATGTTATATTTTTTCTGTCTCGTGTCGATTATGTTGGTCGTACGGAGGGGGAGGTGGTGTGAATGAGTTTTCTTAAATGAGAGCACATGTTCTGGTGGGAAATACTTGTTGTCGTCAATGGATATTCGAAAAGCCATCGGGGGAGAGTATGGAATTAATGGTGAGGCTGGATCCTGTTGTGCATTTAACAGTTCGCCGAGTGGAAATTGAAGTGGATTTGGATATCGTTTGTTTGAGGTTAAGGCTATGGCCACCCTCAATTAATTGAATTGCCTCTCAGATTGGTTCTGTTGGGGATTGCTGGTTAAATGGATTCAGCGAGGGGGACTTCAAGTGGGTATTCGAAATATGATTGCAATTTTGCATGCAAGCACACGTTCAAATTACACATGAACAGCACCCTCCAGCATTTTCTCTGTGTATTTACTCTCTTTCAAACGGAATTTCAAAGTACTTCCTGGCGTAAACGTTTGTTCAAGGGCAAAGTATCAATTTAAAAGCGATTGTTCCACGCCCCCTCGGTACAAAACAAATTTTGTGGAAATGAAAGTGTATCGTGACCTTGGCTGGGATTTTCTTACCGCTCCACACGTTCTTGTTGGAGGAGATTAAACACAATAACGACTAGTGTATTGAGTTTCAAACGATTGAACTTTCTAATTGCCGCACAAGCATACAGTAGCGGGCGTATAATTAATAAAATGCCGGCCTGTTTCTTTGAATTAGCCTGTGCCGGAGGGAGAGGGGAAGCGAATGGGAAAAAAGTGAATTAGAGAGAAAAATTCGTTGAATGAAACGCCTACATTGTTAGGTGAGTGTTCATTATAGCATTTGTTCGTTTTCTGAAAATCGTTGCGTTGGTATTGCTCGTGGTTGTCATGTAAATTCTACGACTTGTTACCAAGCCATTTCATTGAGTTAGAGTTTGAAAATGAGTTTTGCTGGGAATTGCAAATGGAATGGATACATCGGCATCGTGATTTGAAAATGAGAAACGATTTTTGATGTTAAATAGAAATGTGACTTCGTCTGTTGATTTTTATCTCAATTTAAATGAATTGACTCTGATGTGGGAGTTTTCTATGGGAGGAGACTATTTTCCTGAAAGGATGCATACAAATAGATTTTGTGGAGACTCTAAAATTGAAACCATGTTCGTAGCGTGAAGTGCCCTCTCAAATGTGCTTGACACGGTCGGTGGTTAAGTTTCATGAAATTCATAGTACTGACTTTTGGACTACAATGTGACGTTCGATGTCTGGTTGGTTATCATTTTTTATATTATTCGAGGTGGACTTGAACCTAGCTTCAACAGCAATGACTCGTGTTGTGCGTACTTTTGTTCTCTCACGAGTAATGGAAATATAAGTTGTTGTGTCGTGATATCTACAAATAAAAATCACAAATGCAGTGTACCTAAGACATACGACCTTAAATGGTTAAACCAGACTTTTGCTTGTAATCAACCAGTTAGACATGTTGAATGAAGGAAATGCTTACAACGAAAAAAAGAACCTAAATATATTTTTTTTTTTAATTTTATCAAATTATGTAAGTTAGTGGATTCTACAAACTAATTAAATAATTTTGTGAAATATAGAATTCTTCGATGTGCATTCTTATGATATTTCTCATAAATTAAGGACAGCATGTGTACAAAATAGCCCTTTGGCATGAATACAAGTCAGAACATGGAACAGTTCTTTCTCATATGATAATGAAGGACTATATGCGCTTTTACTGAAGTCTGAAATTATTTTTCAGAACGAATTCGGTACATTTTAGTTTTGCAAAAATAAACCATATTGTAAAAAATTAATTTGCTATCACCGAATAATACTCAAAATGTTGACGATCAATTTGTATACTCCTTAGGCTAGTTG
Organism: Eristalis pertinax; assembly: GCA_907269125.1. NCBI lineage: Eukaryota > Metazoa > Arthropoda > Insecta > Diptera > Syrphidae > Eristalis > Eristalis pertinax. The sequence goes on from OU026145.1 coordinate 122,803,656, forward strand.
GCCAAAGCGAGAAGAGTTACCTATACGTATACAGTGGACATTATGTCTTTATGGTGGAGCAGTGATAATTCTGAGGGGTACCGGCAATCTATCCTAGGTACCATAAGTTCACGTGTGTAGGAGTCGACACCCACTACTACGCGGCGACCAGACTATTTATAAATTAGACCGGATTCACCAAGTGTGAGACTTAGTTTGAGCAGAACACGATTTTGTTCCAATCATACAAGTTTAATAATGCATGTTTTTGGAATTATTGCGATCTATTCCTGCCAGCCTAAAATGTCTATTTCCTCTGAAAAATAGATGTCTGTTGAAAGCGGACTCCGATCGCATTTCTCGTTTCCTCTCCAATCTTCTTGCGTGTTTTCCTAGTAGATAGTGCAAAGTGACTCTAGGTCTATGTCTCTGACGTTCACGTACCCAAGGGAATTTATATGTCCGTATGAGAGAGTCTTTGTTGTTGCATGCCTGTCGAGGTCAGAGACAGCTACCATGATCGCCTGACTATTTCTGCCTTGTCTCTAATGACAGGGAGTCCTTTATACAAAAAAGCAAGCTGTAAGTTGCTTTGTCAACTGCCACATCTGTATAGTCAGTGTCCCAAATATGGGCCACACTTAACATTTGTGTAAATTAAACAGCCTGTGTTGCATTAATCTACTTTGTCTTCTTTTAGTATTTAGTATTCACTCTTTATAAATAAAAAACATTAACAACTTATCAAAGAATAAATGCATAAGAAGGAAACAAACTCATTTTAGCCTGTGTGTCCCTAATATGGACCCGCCTGTTTTAAATGTGGACCAAATAACCCTAGAAGAAATATGGGCTCTCTACCTAATTTAGTGCACACCACACCATCTACTGGAATCTGTATTTGTTCAGCTAAACACTTCAAAAGTGGTCTTTGACCCGTTTTGCTCCATGCCTTCAAGAATCCCATACTCTTTTCCTTAATGTTGGTTTCATATTTTCTATATGGCTTGTTTCTTGTTTTTTTGGTGGTTGTGTAGATCTCGAAGATCTTATTAAGTTGTGTGTTTATGAGCTATAATAGAGACACCAATGGTGGGCCAGATTACCAACATCCAGCATTTTGGTATAGCTCACACTTCACTAAATAATTTTGATTCCACACATTGATATTTTACTACACAATGTTATAACTAAAAATCATATAGCGGCATGTGTATTCTTTTCCTGTTCTGGAGTATTGTGTTGGTTATCACAAATTGTCTGCCTGGTTTGATGTAAAGATCTGTGAGAGCTGCACCAATTATTTCATTACACGTCTTGTAGACCAATGCTCCATCCCCATAGCTTTTGATGATTCGATGAATCGATTAGGCAACAGTGACACATGTTTATTTTGTGTCGAGCCCTTGGCAAGGCCTGAGTTGGTGATTTGGTTCTTTGCTTCCTGAGTTCCGTAGCTGTCGACTAAGTACGCTGCCATTTCCATAATTCATTGGCATCTAAGGCATCTAATTGGGGCCCAAAGATTTTTCGTTTTTCTCTACTGACTTCTACATATCTTCATAGTCCCAAGATGTTCCACATAAGAGCTCTCATGGAAGATGTGACTACTGAGGCAGTAATTTAACAACCCCTTAAAGTGACTTCTTATGTGGTCGCTATAAGGTTGTGAAAAAAAAACACATTTTTCTTTAGCTTGACTTTCAAAAAACGTTCATGCTCAATTACCTGCGAAAGCTAATTAATATGTGACACGGACATACTTTTAACAACAAAAATATTTTTTCAAGAATTTTTCTAGAATAATTTTCTTCATAAAAAAATATACTCTTTTAAATCTTTTGAAGAAAACTTTAAGAATTATACATTCTTTTGAGTTTAACTATACCTAAGTGCACGAGGTTTTGCTTGTTATTATTTTGAATTCGACTTACTGCCTGGAAAATTAATACAAAATTTCAACTTTAAAATCCTCTTGCCAATCATTTGTCTTCAAGATGGTTTAAATCTTAAAACATTTTGGGTTATATTTCACGAATTCATTTCGAAGGACATTCTTCATACTTTGTATGACGAGTCCACTCAAGCAGTGCTTCTAATGTATTCCTCTGACTCCAAGTTCCATACGCAATCATTTAAAACATTTCCAACTGCCACCCAATGACCACCCAATGTCATCAGATTCTCAGTCTTTTGTCGACATTTGAAGTCATAAATCGTTCTTCACCTCTCAAAACTGTATCGTAAATGGCACTCTTATGTTATCCATACAAGACTTGTTGTTCGCCTTTAAATTATTCACAAACAAGCCCGCTTCTTGTACAAGCATGTGAATGTGGACGACATGTCACGCAAGCAGTGTTTCAATTTCATCATAAAGTGATTCAACCAATGGCATGATTTTTACAACCCATAATGCCTAAGGAATACCTATTTGCCGTGACTGTTCGTTGTTTTTGTTTTGGGTCCTTGTCGGTTGTCCAAGCGTTGCGAATCTAATTAAGTTGAAGCTAATTTTCTCAGGACGTAAGTGTGTGCTAATTATCTACCACCACTGTATTGACTTGGCGGGACAGTGTGAGTGATTAATTACTTCTGCTTCTGCAATCATGAATATGAATTGGTTGACAAATTCAGGTCAATTTGAAATGGGCGAACAAATTGTTCTTGGCGGCTTTGTGCAGAAGGGCTGGCCTCAACAAACATACGCCCGCGAAAGTGATTAAATTGAAACAGTCGCGAAGCAAGGATTACACAACGCTATGAAATAATTTACAAGTTTAATGAGGCGATTTTTAATCTGTGAAAACTTAGCTGTGCCATTGCTGGGAAGGACTCAAGTTGTGTGATATGTGTGACTAGTAGAGGTCTCGAATTAATTATTTATTCGCTGATAAGACTCCTAAATTCTATTCGAAATAATTCGTTGGGGAGCATATGTGTGTCCACATTTTAAGTGGAGAGGTGCAGGGTAACCATTCGTTTTTTAAGTCAGTAAGAAAAAAATATACGAAAAAGCCATTGATAGGTTGCTCCCTGGTAGTACAATGGACCCGTTTTTGAGTGCTCCATTGTAGAGTTCGAAAACATGCGACAAAAAAAAGCAATTGACATATTCTTTTTGAAAAAAAAATATAACAGATTTCGCAATACTGTGTTTCCAATTGAAAACTTATGTAAACTGAACCCATGTCGACCATAACTATACACACATTACATTCTCAGAAAAACATGCATTTTCATTAAAAGCGTTTGAACAGTGATAAATATTTGAAGGCTTCATTCGACTGAAAAATTTGTGAAATTTACACTACCGTCACAAAGATGTGTCACTCGCCACACATCAAGTTCACAGAATCGGATCAAATCAAAGGGTATTTTTATTTAAACACTTTGAACACACTCAGTTATCGCTTATGGGTCTAGGGGCACATTACTATTTCCGAGAAACTTTTTGAAACCCATTAAATTAATAAATTAATTGAGCTGTCATAAATGAGAACAAATAACGCATTTAATAAAATTGAACTCGATACAAAGTTTAAAGACAAAGAAATAAGGTTGCTAGCTTCTTTTGTTTCGGATGATATGAACACGTTTTCTGTAGAATGAAAGGACATTTGTTAGATGTTGGGCGAGCTTTGATCCTGAAGGTTTTCTCAGGAATGATCTGAAATTACAGGAACAAGGCAAGGACTGATGTCGTATTGCCGTATTAAATAATGCCGTTTGTGGACATTCGATTTTGTAATTTTTTCTCTCTCACAGAGCAAAGAAAACGTCAAATAATCCACCCATTTAAAAAAAATGTTGACAGATATGTTTTTAAGGTATTTATGAAACAAACAGAGAAAACGATTTACATGGTTTTTGATATACATGATATTTCATATCATGTTTACACATATGAGTGAAACAAAATACTTAATAATGCAATGCTAGGGAAATGTCTGGTATAAGATACATTTAAATGCTGTGACTATTTGTTGTAAGCTCGAATTATCCTTGTTATTGGCAGTGTTGGGACTTAACAATTTCAAAGTGTGTTAGATCCTGAAGAAAGAGAGTGGTTAATTTAAAAAAGGGTGGTAGAACTGGTTTACATATAAAATGCGTGTTAACGGAAGATGGAAGAAACATCTCCACATCCTCCATTGTGTTCACATATTTGCAACACTGTAGCCAATTATAACATTTCCTTGAAATTTTGTGCACATATTATCCTTTGAAATTGTGCTGTGTGAAGGGTCAGAATAAAGTGAATGAATTATACTGCGTGGTCGATTTTGCACTTTGGGTAGTAGATGTGGAGGATTTGAAAATTTTGCAAAATAGAAGTCGGTCTACAATTGTGTAATGTGCCAACCCTAATTAGGCGTTCATTTTTCCCCATACACCATAGTATGGAAACTTTTAAGTCAATTGTGCTGGTAAAGACGCAAAACTGGTCCATATTACTACCACCAGGAACTCGGTAGGCAAGTAAGTGGGCTGTCAGCGAAATCGCCAGGACATACCTATAGTCAGACTACTACCATTGATCGACAATTGTAGTGATAATGCTGTTAATTTGATCATAACGGCAAATGTTGACTGGACCAGATTTTAAAACCGGATAAAAGCGTTGCCTTTACTGGGATTCAAACCGGGGACTCCTCTAACTAATGGCAGGTACTCCCAACTGACCATCCAGTACGTTTCGATATACCTGACATCTCTAGAGGACAGATAATTTAAATAAAGTAAGTAATTGGCGCTAAAGTAATCTCGATCCGCTACAAAAATTGTTTCGAAAAGAGGACTTAAAAGTTCTGACACATGATTCGATGATCTGCCTTGTTCAGTGAGATATTTATTAAGGCCCATGGGTCGGTAAAGCCTTTTGTCTCACGCTTATTGAATCCAACAGTTGAGTTGACTGTGGCTATGACAATGGCAAAATATTCCTGGGTTCTTGATTCACTGTCCAAAACATTTGTGATATTACATCAAACTCATAGGTACCAAGGGCACAAGTTACTTTTCAAGCTTAACTGGAGAGGAGCATCTTGAGAGCCCTCATATTTTTCATTTAACCATTTTTAAATAGTCTGTAACCTTGATTTCGGTACAACTCCCATTGTGTCGCCACGTTGGATCATTTCAATTTATCCAGAAAACGACTGGTAGGAAACCTGCCCGTATTTAAAATAAAGCGATGTAGTGCCTCTATATAGATTAGTTCCTAGTATTCCGAAAGCAATAGCGGACGCCCACGGAACCCATAGCGCACACAAGTGGATAATGACCTTAATCAATTTATTTTTTATTATGCCAGCTGGGGACCATGTCCCATTTAAATCCTTAAGCTAGACACCGCCGGCCAATCTGTCTTATCTATTAAAATCATCTTCTGATATGTTAGGAGCTCCTTAAAGACATTATTTACTTACCCAAAAGCCACTATTGAAAACAGTGTTTTAAAGTGAATACAATAAAATGGGTCTTATTATAGTTACGTGCATCCAATGGGTCATGTTGGCATTGACACGTGTGCTTAAGCCTACTCCAGTGAGCTCCTTATACCTCACACTGACGCTAGAGAAGGAAGCCGTACAAATGAAGCTATTGTGTCCAAGATCCAAAAACAGGCCTAGCTCACTACGCGAGTCTGGTAAACAATTTATGTTTGTTTACTGTACATAAATGGTAAAAGTCGCCTCTGTGAACATTTTATCGTATACAGTGGCAAACCTTTCCGCCCTTTATTTTTTATTACACTCTCAACTGTTTTAGGCAAACTTTCCACTGAGTTTAAGAATATACTGATGCCTCACAGGAGTGTAGTAGAAGTGGAGTACAAGTTCTCGTTGAGGGTAAGAGGACTTGTTCTCATACTAATGTACCAAAGTACAGCGTACACTTCAGCGGACCGGTTTCATTCTGAACCTCCACATATCGGGTGTTAAGATATTGGTATATTAGTCAAAAAAGAAATGCTTTGCAAATATATTGTAATATCTCCGTCCTTTAAGGTAGACAGCCGACTATTAGTTCGCTAAATTGATTGAATTGAATGTGATATTTTTCTTGTTCATTAGTCGCGACCCTGTGGACTACGTCCAAATGGCTAAGAATCCTTCACAGATCAATCTGGTACTGTGAGCGAAGAGCCCAGGGGCTACCTTGGAACTAACTTTCATCGGAAAGTGTAGCCTTCAGCTTTGCTAGACTGCCATTTGAATTTTCTACAATTTCATAGTACATAGTACAAAACCTCTTTATTACATAGCTACGAAACCCATTAATAAACATGCAACTTGCCGATATAAACTTTTCAATTGACTGCTTACGCTGAGCCTGGGTAGGTTCACAAACAACAAGGAGGAGGAGCACTTGGCATCCGTTCAATTCCCACATCCTTAAATCATGTCTATGAACTTCATCCACCCGCGTTCGTGAATTTCGAAAAGCCTTGAGACAGGCATTGACCGCACATCGGGTGAAATCGGTGGAGCAAGTGATACCAATTATCCACAAAACGTCTGCCCGTAGACATGAGTTTCGTCTAGTCTTCTTCTGTTTTAATTTCTTACTCAAAATCACTTTGAATAAGTATTATCTTCTTCAGGTATCCTTGGAGGAATCTATTTTTGGCTGCCATTGATAATAATCCATCGCCGAGCACAGCCAGTCGATGAAATAAATAAAAAGTTCCAAAATCAAAAAGTTAAAAAGAATTGACTTTTAACTTTCAGACTTGCTGAGTCGTCTCAAGTTTGTCGGATTTTTGTTTTTTTTGTGTGTGTACGAGTACACATGTAGAATTTTTGGATGGCTTCGGAATTCACTGGTGGAGTGACATTTGAATTTATTTCTTGGCTCATCGTCTATGGATTTCAAGGGAAATATTTGAAAGATTTGTTGATCCCCGATGATAATTTGTCTGAAGCGACAATCAATTTTCGTTTTGCTTAAAATAATGGATTTTAACACTCTAAATTGTGAGAACTCGTGGGTTGAGGCGGCTTGGTAGCACATTTTCAAACATAGACACTTGTTGGAATGGGACTAGAATTAATAGCCATTATCGAATGATCTCTCATCCGATTGCAAACTTAAAAAAGTGATAGATCTCTTTATAAGGGATTAAAGGCTTTCAGCAGGAAAGAAGGATTAAATGATATCTGTATTTAGCGTCTAAGGAATATGTAACCATCTCTAGTTTTCTACCTATAGCCAGTGGTGTGTCTTGAATTCGTTAATTCGCCTTTCATATCGTTGAATATTAAAACTTTTTCCTATCAGTTTCATGTCTGTAATTTTAATACTCGTAATTAGCTACGAGTGAATGAGAATAAGCTCGAACGAAAATATTTATTTTATCCCAAAATTATGTTCGAATTCTGCAAAAGACAAAAAGGTATGACAGCTTCACGCTACAAGCAGAACATTGTTGCTTGAATGACTGATCAAATTGGTCGATTCACTAGCGTTGGAGTTCTTGTTTTTTTGTGGGCTTATTTTTGAGTCAAACTGTTAATGCTGTTATTTTCGCAATAAAATTAACACCTTAGAATATTTTTCAAAACTATAATGGATGGTGCCCGGGTTCGATACCCAATACGACCATATGGAATTTTCACAGGCCTCACCTCTTTCGATTCACTGGCAATGCTCAAAGAGTACAACAGTCTAGGAAAAGCTTCACAAACTTGGCCGTTCGGATTCGGCATTAAACAGTTGGTCCCTAGCACTCGTGAGAGAACAATAGCACGCACAATACGAGGGATTACTGAGAATCTAGGCCCCGGGACCTCTACGGGCTGTAGCGCAACCCATATTATTATTATAATGGATGGCCACAAATTCTATCACAAATTGTTTGAAATGGCCTCCATTTCATCGGTGAAGTCGATCTGGCCACATTACACAAAACATCTATCGGAAAACTATCCATAGCTCTTATAAGCACGCTCCAAAGGTTAAATATTTCTGCACAAGTCGCAAAACGCACCAGCTGACTATTAGCCCTTGGAAATGTAGTTAGGAACGATATTGTTTAGCTATGTTTCCATCTTGTGTGTCTTATGAGCAGAAACGGAAGTACCTTATGGAAGGTTTATGTTCATTTTTGGATTGTGCTGTGACAACGTTCTCTAGAATATTTATTTGGTTAATCTTCGCCAATCTTTTGAACAACCTCTTCGCAGGAATGGAATTTGGTGACACCACTTTAGGCGACTTTCCACCCAACCATAGCATAAGCTAGTTGGTGTCCACTTTGAACACTCGAAATGGGTTCAGACGCATGTCGTGATAAATCCCCATTCTGTTTGTTCTTATCACTCTTCATCAGTGAAAAAGGATATTTCGGCGACGATTTTCCGTGCACTGGCGAAGCTTATTACATTCCATGATTCCAGGGAAATGAGATTAAAACCTTTAAAGCGGGAAATTTCCAAAATTTCCACATGTCAAATAGTAGGCATTGCTTATGAATTCAACATTTTTCATATTCAAATTTTTCAAATTCAACATTTCACTAGATTCTATACAGCGACGCAATGGAGGAAACACTGCATCAAACGCTCATGAAAAATTTCGAAAAAAAATAGTGCGTATACGCCAGCCTTACCATGATGTCGACTTTCCCGCCATTCTATGGGCCCTCACTTTGTACCGAATACCCTATGAATTAACAAAAAATAAATACAAATTTTATTTCAAAAGTACTTCATTCGTACTTCATTCACACACTCTATTTTTAAGCTATCAGCTATCAGGTGTGGCATAATCCCTCTATTTGACCGAATATTATATTTAGCAGCTATTCCCAGCTCTATTCAAATGGTTCCAAACGGTCTTCTTTTTGTGCAATGTTTAGCTCCAGTTCTTATATAGCAGTCAGACTCGACAATTTATATCATTTTATGACAATTTTGACAGTTGGGCCGCCAGAGAGTGGTGCATCTTTGACATCGAATTGACGTTATCAGCTTTTATTTGCAGCCTTTTTGGATTTTTTGCGTTTTCGGGTTTATAAAAGAAAATATCAAGAATATGGAATATTTTCTCTTTATTGGGGCCCATCATTGAATCGCCAACAAAACTGAAACAATTAATCAATCTGAAGACTGTCAGAGAAGTTTATGAAATATCATGATTCTAACGTCATTTAGTGTACGTACGATAGGATTTTCATCAATTGAAAATAACATATCTCATTTCTCCTGGATTTTTCAATTGGAATTTAGGAATTTAAAAACTGAACGCGTCCTTAAGCCAATGGCCAACCAGTCAATCACAAAATACTCAGTAAAAGAACGGCTATTTTATGGCGAAGTTCAGGAACGATAAATGCTTACAAACGTATACCTTAAGAGTGTAAATGCCATTTCTTAATCGTAATGTTTGTCCTAGTGAACAATCAATTCATGGTCTAGTGAACATATTTGAGTCGAAATGTTCAATGCTGGATGCTGAAAATAGCCTTGAAGCCATCATTGTATGCTATTAACATTCTCGAGCAAAACTTGTTACATGCCCTAAGGTTAGATGGTTGAAATAATGAAGCGGAATCTCCAACTTCGCACAAAACTGAGGTTTCGATCCAAGTGCTCACAACAATTTCTACTTTTCTATCTCAAGGCAACATCTTCAGCGAACCACAATACGAATTGTTCTGGACAGCTATTATTCTTTGAAATTATAAACTAAGTGTAAGCTAACAATCATAATTTTTTTGTTCAGGAAATAAATGTTTACCACTCCTATCGATCGAAACACCAATTCATCGTTTCAAATCAAATCCTCAACCCACAGTCAGTTCAATTACCACTCAAAATACATGTCTTCAACTATTTGCATTCTTTTTTCATTCGAATCAATACACTCGACGTTGACAAGTTTAATCGACATCGAGTTTGACCAGAATTTTTATCGAGAATGGTTTCGGCTGACAGAGAAATTGTATTGATTTCAATAATTCATCACGACATGAGATTGTATTTTTAGCACTTCATCCTTCTGTCAAATGTGCTGAGTATCGTGACTCTTGTAATTGAATTGTATCGAATTTTGTTTGATTTCTTCCCATCCTATCGGGTTTCAAAGGCATTTCGAAATCCACGTGGATTAATGGAGTAATCAAAAGGGAAAATAAATGAATCCGTGAGTCTGCTCGTGAAGAATGCCTGAGTAGGGAAGACACACTGGGAAGAACAGCAGACAGACAGCGTGACTGATGCAAGCATTCAGAAGATTGTAAGAGAACTCTGAAGGACGGTAGACGGTGGAATCTAATTGAATCAGATATGCAGACAAGACCGATGCGATGTGGCGGATGCAGGATGGTAGGTAAATAGACGCTCGTTTTTTGGAAAATCTGATTTCAACATCGATGAAATAAAACTCAACCTGTCAGCATAAAAAGACTTTTATGTGATGAACCAGACACATTTAACCGATGGGACAGGTAGAAATCTAAGAGATGCCAACCTAGAGAATGGGTGGTGCTATATTCCGGTGGGATTAAGTCCGAATTTCTCTAACAATATTACATACTAACACTACTCACTGGAGAAGCTCTTCTGTGATGAGGAGCCTTGATCATCAGCTCTCACCTCATCAGCACCAACTAACTGCAAAGGCGGGCCAGTGGAAGCGGAGGTTCTCTGAATAGCTTGGCTGTCGATACAGACACAAGTACTTCGCCCTTCCACCTGTTCTTCACAATATAGTTCGTGGCCATTAGGATCGCATAGGTTTCCGCTTGGAAAACCGAAGCAAATTTACCTAACTTGATGTGCAGTCTAATGTTGTCGCCATCCGAGAAGATTCGACTGCAGTCCTTTCGTGGCTCAGATTCTGGTGTCCGTGTCCACGTTGTACCAAAAACAACTTATTTTTGAGCGGAAAGTAGTCTTGAGCGTGCACCTCATGATGTGGATATCCTGCATGGACATTTGAATAGTATTCCTCTCTTCTTTCTCTTCTTACTCACTGCTGCGGCCGACTACCGGAGCTGTCTTCCAAAGTTCACGGACAAACCCCTCTTACGTGTACTAGGACTTGATCTTTAAAACGAAGGTTCGGTCTTCACCTCTTTCTCCAAACAGGAGGCTCGGATTGGAAAGCCTTCTTAACTGGTGGATTTGTCCGCGTAGTTGACGGATTTATGGTCCATTCGCCTTCCTCGCAGACACCTTCTAACTTATAGTCTTGTAGAGGGAGACAATGATCGACAAATTATTTCCTAGTGGAGGTCCGAAGTAGAATGATCCTACTTCGGATCTCCACTAGGAAATAATTTGTTCACATCTCCCGGAGATAGACGAACACCGTTATAACTTCAAAATTATAGCTGTGACGTTTTGTCTCAGTTGGTAAGTGACTTATCGCCTTTCCTGTGACGGCATGGACTTTTTTTACCACTAACTTTCAGATCAGCGTCTGGTTATTGTTTCGCATATTTAATGAGCACCGCTTCATAGAGGAAGTCCGATTACGTTGAGAAAGTTCAAAGCTTACGAGTCTACACCCGCTCATCGGTGCTTCATTTTGCTACTCGCCTAGCTCTTGTGGGAAAGTCGTAATTAACTGTCATTTCAAAGTCGTGGAAATACACACATAATCTATATTCGGATAATGTCCTAAAGATGATATTAAAATGGATCCTGAGACGACCTTGTTCACAATCAGATGGTTCGCATCATAATTTCACTTCTTCTTGGTTTTGCTAAAAATGCCATTTGGGCATCGACGACAGTCAAAACAAAGTCAAGCAGGATACAGACAGAATTCAACCAAGTCTGAAGCTTGTCCGGGAATGAACTGCAGCTTAGAAATTAGTATTATGAATGCCCGACTGCCAATCTTCAACTGAGAATCATTGATGAATGGAACTCATGGACTATTCAATGGCACCGGTAAATCCTTTCAGAGTCAACTCATAAACAACGTAAGCATACTCATGCCATGTTCAACAAACACAAATGCGAACTCATTAGGGAACTGCACTTTTGTTTAAGAGAATCAGCCATTTCTGGCTTCCCTCAAAGTTTCCTACAGTTTGTCAAAACGGATCTCCAATTCGAATACATTCACATAAAAACAAATTAACACCCGAACCAAAACATTGATCCTTACTGCCGCTACTGATAGCTTGTAAGCTAGAACAAGCTTGTTTTGACATTAGTCACCAACACGCAAATGAAAGAATCAAGGTTTCCCAAAGAAAATCCACAGCAAAACCCGTCGCATGGATCACAAGACACATTCGTAATTGAGTTACGATTATGTCACTTTATTGTCGTGACAGCACTGCCACAGAAAGTGACTCACGTCGCTTTGGCGGGGCACACATCCGTTTGGGTTAGGGAATGCAAATACAATTTTTCGTGGTGTTTTATTGCAGAAGTATACTCGTCCGGATATAAATATAAACTGCCTTGGAATGTTGTCTAAAAATGTTCATATCAAGGTGTGAGAGGTGACGTTTTGGTTGCGTGGGAATTAATGACGACGAGCTGCCAGAAAGTGCTGTCGTTGTGTGTTCTTATTTGACAATCAGTGTTTGTCCAATTAGCTTCTTTAGATCCGTTCCGTTCTTCAATGAACTCTTACTTTATTCTTAACCAAATTATCAACAGCGATATCCGATGGCTCTTCAGTTTGACTGAACTGTTTTCATTTATGATTTTTAATTTGGATTGGCAATCACATCAAAGCGTAAGAAATAGTCGTTTTATTTCTCAACACAGTCTCTGTTTACTCCAGAGTTTATTCAACTTTTTCATTTCCTTCAAAAAATATACCTTCTCAAGGCCTTCAAGGCTAGCCATTTCATTAGGTTTCGGAACAAGAAATGGCCGCATTGGTCTAAATCTGGAAAATATGGTGAAGCACTTTAAAGACTGCTTTTTGGTATTTTTGCCAAGGTCTCTCTAAATCTGTATTTTAGTACTTCTTGATTTCGTGTTTGTCTGCATTTAAGAATAAAATGAAGCAACAAGAGAAGAGCAAGTAGGCCATGTGCTACCATGACCGTCTTATGAAAATCAGAAGCAATACCGAACTCCAAGTAGGTATTGAATCGAGCAGTAAAACTAGTTTCTTACGAAGACAATGTTCATTCGTATGTTAAGTGTGCTCACATTGTTTAAACTGAAGGAAAGCGAATTACGTGTTAATTTTGCACCGAGTCGAGCAGTTTTGCTCATTGCTGTTCAATAAAGCATTTCGTTTGAGGTCTTTCATTGTTCAACCCCAAATTTCAAAAATTCAAGATGATAACGTTTTCTGGTAAAAAGTTTACAATTTTAGACCCTTTGCAGCGCAAGGACTAATTTTTCGTAAACATTTTGAAAATAGACACAAAATATAAACAGAAAAAAAAATATAAAAAAATAGTAGACTTCTGACAGCGTGAACACCGGATAATGTGAACTTTTTTTCTTGCTTGACATCTCTAAAACCGGAACAAAGCATCATCACTCTAAAACATGAACAACAATCTTTGCTTCAGGTTGACAGTAAATTGTTTGAGCGAGCTGCATTTTAACTTGAAAATCCCTATTCTTGGTACACGTCACGTCAGTTTGTGTCAGTTTGCTCCTCGTTGTTCCGTACAATAATTGTTTTGGATTGACTTGTCTGCTTGATTTTTGCGGTTTTGTTTAGTTTTTTTAGTTCAACGATGACCATGTCAAACCAACGTTTTTGCCACTTTTGGCCTTAAGAATTTAAGAATTTAAAGCAATTCAAAAAAGTGGTTCCAGTATAACAAGTTTGGCAAAACAACACCACATTTTCTTGGCCAGGAAAAAGAAAAACAACTTCGATCATCGGAGCTTCCCAAAATGGGGAATGCGATATACCGGTGCACCACCAACAACGTGAACAAATTATCCGATTAATGGCCTAACGATGCCAAAGGCAAAGACAAATGCATTGACCTATTCTTTTATAAAAATTTGACATTCTCGAACGTGAATTCCCTTGATTTTTAAATTATTGTTCGCGTTATCGAGAGTCTACTGTATATTAATTTATTTATTACAAAAAAAACATGTTTGTTGCAGATATGCAAAATTTCAGCTTTGACTGAAGATAACTGAGGACAAATGTCAGATAGAGAATCTGAGACAGGATCTCGCTTAGAAGAGGTATGCTACGTTCCTATCCATTGCTCTGATTTGGAAAAAAATAGGAACATACAATTCTTATACCGTTAAATAGGGTATGTTGCAGATCGGCAATTCGGTGCAACGAAGGGTTAGGGTATGGAGACTTTGAAAGAGCTTCTATTCACTCAAATCATTGTTAGAATATCGAAAGATATACATTTTCAAAGTCAAAAAAACTAGAATTACGTAATAATATTCTGTTTGTGGCCTCTGTGGAGCAACATACATTTTTATGAACCCTACTTTAAGTCATTTGTCGCCATTCGTCTTCTTAAGGCGATTCTAAAACTTTCGAAAAATCGTTTGTTTTTTTTATTTATTTTCCCCTAAGACTTCAAAATCTTGTCCCAAAAGATTATGGTCGGGAAAAAATATCTATGAACACGGTTTTCGCATTTTAATACAAAAAAACGAAAACCAAACTGAAAAAACGGAGCCGCCAACGCAAAAACGCTGCTCAGAAGTAATTTTGAAATAAATCACTTCAAAAAAATGATTGTATACAGTCACTGACATAATAAATAAAGGGTGAGAGGTATAGACCTTCGAAATGGAATAAAACAAAGATGGTCTTTGTAAATTGACATGAAATTTAGTTTATTCGAAAGATAATCTTCTGGAATTATAACTTAAATATGATTTCTGGCATATGACGTATCGCTGGCTCAGACGTAGTCTAATTTGGAGGTCCATTTTTCGATGACTTTTTCCAACAATTATGGAAAAACATTTATGCCAATGTTGTCCTCCAAGTGGTCAATCGTTTCGGGCTTATCGACGTAGACTAGCGAATTCACATATAATAGTCAGGCGGCGTTAAATCGCACAATATTGGAGCAAAATTCACGGGTCTGTAACTTGAAACATTGAGTTTCAATAAATCGTTTCCTTCAATAAATCAATTGTGGCACGAGCTGTGTGACATGTTGCGCCGTCTTGTTGAAACCACAGCTCCTGCACATCATGGCAGGTCAATTGATGAACGAAAAAGTCAGTAATCATGGCTCTATAGCGGTTACCATTGATTGTAACGTTCTGGCCAGCATCGTCTTTAAAGAAGTATGGCTACGGAACAATTATTCCACAAAAAGTGAGTATGATTAAAAATGGACGTAGTGCGCGATAAGTATTTCGAACAGAACTAAGATTTTCAAAATATGCCAAACCAAACTAAAAATAAATCGCTCGACAACTGACAAAACGGCCACCAGTTACAATAGTGTTGCCAACAATTTGTATACCTCTAAAAAAAACACCCTTTATTTACTGTTTTTTGGAATTTTTTTGTAGTATTTTAAAAAAAAATTATAAAAAGCTTTTTTTTTCGGCCTCTAGATTGGCGTAACCCCTTAATAATTGTTTGTAATTAATTTGTGGAGCATTAATTCTATGACTTTCCACCGTGAAATCTAAATTTGTGGGACATTGATCTAATTTACATATAATCTTAGTATGCATGATTTCTATAGAATTTCTCACAGAATCAATGCACCGTTAGAAAAAACTATTATGGCCAACATTTCAAGATATTAGTGACCGAACTTGAATACTAGCACTTTAATTTCACATCTTCTGCTTAACAATGTATGTGTATATGTATATGCAAGACCGAACATTTATACAACTATATTCCGGTTATACCACCACAACCAAAATATGCTGTGATGTCCCTTGGACTAATTCTTACTGGCGTTCGATGAGTTATTCATTCTATTGCTCCCTTATTAAAAAAATCGCTTGTATGCTTTTTTTCTGTTCGCGTAAATAATGCAGTAATTACACCTCTTTAGACCAATTCAATGGAATCGGTAGACCACCACACTTGAATTTGCCTTCTGACATAAATCATTCCTTATTAAAAAATTCGCTTGTATGCTTTTTTTCTGTTCGCGTAAATAATGCAGTAATTACACCTCTTTAGACCAATTCAATGGAATCGGTAGACCACCACACTTGAATTTGCCTTCTGACATAAATCATTCTCCCATATTTTTTTCTTCACTTCCACGCACCCAGCTCAGCTGTTGGATAAATTTTCTAAATCAAAAAAACTTGGATATAAGCGCTGAGACATCCTCTCGATTGTGTGCATCGGAAAAAGTTCGTTAACAGAACGAACGACACTTTCTCCACTAAATGACTTCCGTTGCGTTTTGTTAGCCAAAACACATGCTGCATCGCCTCCCACGGAGATACCCACACAGAATGTATGACCGTCTGAACAGAGCCCATCTCACGCTGCCGCCCAATTGGCCCAGCATGTGTGTGTATCCTTGGCAAGCAGCTGCCTACGTTGAGGCACAAAAGTTAATATCGTAAGTGAACCGCAAAATTGTGCACATGATCTCTCCCAGTAATACATCTGTTTTCATGGCTCCTTTGATACTTCAACGAGAGTCCTTAATTCACAAACACACACACACACTCAGCCACACAGATAACAGCACTCTAGGTAGGTAACATTACCCAATGAATGCTTAAATAGGCGGGGAGTTGAGGGCGACCTTACATCAGATCGAATTGCATGGGAAAGACGAGTAAGGTCGTAAGAGGTCTTGCACGTTAGTATCCTTTTGAGGGCGGCTTTGTCTCTGCCCCGCATACACGCCACGCAAGTCACCACCACCTGTCGGTCGACAGGAGTTTGGAAAACAAAAATACAACAAACTTTTAATTGTGTTTCAGTGGTGCCGTTGTTGCTGAATTCCCATCGTGCTCCCTGTCCTTCGGCCGTCTCAGCTGAGCCCAGATACGAGCACTTGTTAGCAGAGAGTAATAGAAACGAAAAACTTTCACATTGGACATATTTCCAACCTTGATGAGGTAATTTGTTCTGTGACAGAGGGGTTTTCAAGCTTTCAAATCATCACCTTGGGCTAAACCTTCTTTTTTTTCCAAACGAAACATCCATTTGAGCCGGCCGGAGGTGGGTGCGTGTGGAGATGTTGGCTGCGGTAATCGCAGGTCTTGGACTTGTGGGAGGTCTTTATGAGCGTGGTCGTTATATTGATTGGAGGAAATCTCGGCAAACCTAGTTAGCCGGTCCGATGAATTATTGGGGTAGAGAAAGTTTAATGGAATGTGTAAGCGCTTCTGTGTGTGCGCTGTGGCAATGTTGCGAAGATGAAAACATTTCACAAAGGGCATTCCACGCCGACTTGGTTTGGGTTGTAGGCGGTTGGGTGAGATGTGATGGGTGGCAGGTGCCCATCCGGCTTTGTTATGATGGCTTTAGGTTTCTGTTTCAAGGTGCGGACATTACCACCGGAGAATGTGGGACTAGATGCTTTCGAAAGTTTCTGTCTGAAGATGGACATTGATGGTATCGTGTGCGAAGCTATGGGGGTGGAGGGCATAGTGGAGATGTATGGATTTGGATAGGCGGTTGGGGTTTTGATTTTTGTCCCTAGCGGGGACTGGAATGAATTATGCCTTCGCTGAATTAAGCTGAATGAGGTCTAGCAAGTTTGAAGAGCAAAGTTTTCGAAATGAATGATGGACTTTGTGCACAGTGGTCGTTGTCAAAATGGCCTCAAGAGGTTGTGGGAATTAATGTGAGCAACGTTTTGTTGGGAACTTTCGATTTAGTTAAGAGATCAGTCAACGCACTCAATGAAAGTCAGAGAGTCCGTTTTTTTAGGTCAGAACATTTGGAATAATATGTTACGTCACATTGCGCAGTTCAGGGTGTCTATTCGGTGTTGGAGGCATTTTTTCAGGCTCTAATGTAATAAATTTACAAAAGACAGCGTTTGTAGAAAATTATATAAAATAGCGAATTTTTAAAATTACGTCAAATGCGAAATCACCAAAGCCATCTACACTAAAATGGCGGCTGAATAAAATCGACCTGGAACATAAAAAACACCATTACTTCGTCGTCGGTGTACAGAATGGTCTGCTGAACCGCTATTCACCAGCGTAAACAAGAGGAAACGAACCAAATCCTTAATTGTCGTCATCATACCGTCATTTCTTGTCAGTAGCAACAGATTGAGTTTACTGCACACTCGTCCAAGGACCGCGCAGTCCGGCAGTAGCACTGAAGTGCACCATTCACTTGAGAACTTTGTAAACTATCCGTGTAACATTGTATGTAACACACCACACCAGCGGACAGCTGAGCATCTGAAACCATTTCAAAGTCACTCCTCGAACACGTCGCTCTCACTATCGAGCACTTCCACTATGCATATCGTTTATTCCATGAATTCTGAAGCAACCACCACGCAAACCTTTTCTGCTGAAAGCCATCGTCGCTGTTCGGGGCTATAGATGAAGCGCTCAACACCTCAACGAGGAGTATTGTTATGTTTGTCTCGTCCTTTGTGGACCCACTCGAACGCCATCGACTATCAAGACCATCGCACATAACAATCTGCTCACAAGGGAAAAAATGCGCAAAAAAAAGAAGACGAACGAAAAAAATGTAGAAAAGTGAGATGCTGAAACAGAAATAAGAATTCTATCGGTGTGTGCCGGCACAAAGAACACAACTCATCAAAGGAACGGAAGAACAAGGAGAGCAAGCTCCTCTAATCCGGGACACAGGGAGCACACAAGAAGACAACAAAAAAAAGTCAAAGTCACGTACTGCACCCAGCATCCGGCGTATTCTCTTTGTTCCTCCTTTGGAATCGAAAGACTTCACGTGCTGAATATGAAATGGAAGCCGCACAGTATCGAGAGAAAATATCGGTTAAGGTAACACAGTAAGACTGTGCCACCACCGCAACCATCACCATCAACGTCGTCGTCGTCGTCGTCGTTGTCGTCGCCCACAATCAGACTCCCGTCCGACTGAAACAAAGCGTAAATCCTTTTGTGGCAAGGGATACTCCGGCTTGTGCAGCGCGCACAGTGATTGCCGGTGATGTCTGTTTCAGGGGCAGGGAGTGGCGTAAAAATAGATGGAACATTTCATGATCCTCAAGCATCCTCATTGCCCAACCGCATGCAGCCATCCGGAGCCACTCTGCTTTCATGCCTACCTCCACGCTCACGCATATCTCTCCGCTTCCACGTGTTAATTTGCTAGACAGCGTAAACCTAATAGTGCCACAATGTGCGTCCACAGATGCCAATGCCAAACTAAAGGGAAGAAACTGTGTTCCGCTTAGTTGAACACGGTTCAAATGGCCTCTCATCTGTATTCCCAACGTCGAGACCCCGTCCCATTCACGTCGCCGGGCTCAGCTCATCTCCAACCCCGTTGGAATCCTCGTCATCAGCGTCGTCATCGTCTGATGCGTCTCCCGTTTTGTTCCCTTTTTTTTTCTTCTCCTCATCCTCTTGTCCCTGGGACTAGGGGACTTTTTAATTTAATTTGAAATGCAATTACGTGGTTGGTTGTACCTTGGATTACAAGGATGAATATGATATACCTGGAGTATCTGTGAAGCTAGTCTGAGCGGCATGAATTGTATTCTTTCCCTCATTTGGAGTACAATTTTTCGGCTGAGAGCGCCCTGTATGTATGCGGTTGACTCCCTTCGCTTTATGAAATCTGTCTACGCATCTGTGGTTTTAATCCTTCAACGGCCAGCGGGGGTGATGTTGGGGGCACCCTTTCATTCAGCTGTACCTACTGTCTGGCGTGTTGTTGTGAAGAGTTGCCTTTATGTCGCTTTGCGATGAAATTCAAAGTGTAATCCACCATGAAAGCGTATACACACTTATAGTTACGGCGTACAGTAAGGAAAATCCTTGCCGGGGCGAGTACGGTTTTATGAGCAGAATAAAATGCGGGAGTAAACATTTCTAAGGTAGCCCATCAGCTCTGTTGTCGGAGCCATTAAACGGGGGGCCCTTAGGAGATTCTCAAGAAAAAAAAAACTGGCTTTTAAGGAGAGAGTGCTTTGTGGGCTTGTAACATTGAGGCATCCTGACGGGAGAGACGACTTTTCGACGAATGATTTACTCTGCGGATTCGTGGAAGTCCCTTTTTGCAACTCAAGAAACTTCTGGTACTGTTGTTCGTAATGAGGTCACTATTAAACGTTTGGTTTCGATCATCGTAAATTTCGCGGTAACATAGAATGTACTTCTCATCTTTGAGAAGCATTTAATGCTTGAATAATTCATTGTTTGCAAGCGCTTACGACAATTCAAAGGCAAACCAATTTAATAGGCCAGTAAGTAGTTGATGCGAGGAATCAAATGTAACTTGATCGATTTTGTAAATAAAGTGGTCGTCACATATTTTGTCAGAAACTGTTTACATATCTGTAATCCCGCTAAGAAGTTCAAATTTTCTGACCGAGTGCTTTGTATTAAGCTGTATAAGACTGTCTTTTTGTCTGCAATACAATACCTCAAGGTTCTATTCTCGGTCCGTTATTATTTTGAATGGTTATCAATGACCTTCAAACGGTGTTGTCTTTTTGAAAATGTCATATCGTTGTGGATGAGCTCAAACATAATTTGGTTCTTCTCATGGTAAATTTGAACGTTGTGTTCTATTGCCAAGTGAACTATCAAAAATTGTATCATGTAAGGAATACTAAAGTCATGTGTTTTTCGAAGCACTCGCCTTCACTCTCCAGTTTTCGGACTTTAGAATGTAGCCTCACAGCAGTTGAATACATGTTCTGTGTTATAAACCTTTGAATAACATGCGGTAGTGAACTGACGTGGAGTGATCACATTGACAGTGAACTGCCCAGGGCCAGTATATACATATCCCTTAGAGACTTGTCAATTAGCACATATATTCTCTCCGTCAATGAAAAACCTTCCCAGATTCGGTAATGCCTCGCAAAAACTTCTCTTGGATGCGAAGTTGAAGGATTCTCACTTCGCTCAAAATTATTCACAAATAAAAGCCAAGCTGCTATTATGAATAAATTACCATCTCTTCGATGGAGTCGTAATGTTTATAAGTTTCATTCATTCCTACTTAACATCGCTCAGACTTTTCTTCATCCATGCTATTTATCCCCGGATTCACCCGCTTTCACAGGCACAGTCTAAGAACGAGAATAGACAGTTTTGTTCCGCTTCGAGTTGATCCAAGTTATTCATCTAAGTTAAGCTCGGCGAATGGCGAAGTTTGTAAGGATTTTTCTTGTCAGTCATACCCAGTGAAGTTCAGTGTCAGTCGCGGCGACTACGCACTATGTCTCAGCGGTCACTTCCATGATATGACTCTAAAATATGGCCTTTAATCACTTAGTTCCATTGGGCCCTTTTAGGAGATGGTTTACTACCGTGAGACCTACTTTTAGTCTAATAACAATTCAGATTCCCTTAAGTCCTCTAGCTCTGAGGAGATGTGCTTTCCTTTCGACTGCCTCCTTTTCTTTGCTAGGGCTATGCAATCGCAGATGTTGGATAGATTCATCTTCGTCTCAGCAGCTTCTATAAAAGTCGTAATGCGTAATGTTCAGAAGCATTGTATGTATACCTAAGGTAAAGTGCCCGGTAAGGACTCCTATTAGCAAGGATAATTTCTTGTGACTAAAACTGATCAATGACGATGATCCCTTTTTTCTCCGTTTCGGCCAGATTAAGAAGCCCTTGCTGTTTCTCCAATAACCGTTACAATCCATAGAGCACGGGATCTATCCAAAGCTTCCCCTTCTAGTTTTTTTCCTTACGGAGCTAAACTGCGTAGCAAGTTTGACAAGACATCCCCTTTTCGCGAAGCTATCCACTTTTTGGTTTCCTTGGATTCCGGTATGCTGCGATGTCAGAGTCTCTATTGGAAGGGCCGCTTGGCTATAAGAAAAAATGGTGATCGATATCTCGGTTACGTTATGGTCCCTCAACAGGAGTGCTGCCTCGTTTATCGCAGCTATTTTAGCTTTTAAGACGATGCAGTCGTCACTTAGTGCCATGGATTTCGCAAAGTACTCACAGAAGACATGTACCAACACTAGCCTTTGACGCGTTAGCTTCCGGTCCGGAAAGCGTTGATTGAAGCTCGCCTTCGGGGCTAGGGTTGGTGGCAAGTGGTCCGTTTGTCTTAAATTCACACTTCTAACTGCGAAGTACGGCAGCGTGAGCTCAAGGTTTTCCCTTCCAGAAGCCCGGCTTTCTGAGCCTCGGGGCCGATGAGACTGCACCGTTGCCACACAATATGTCGAGAGGAATGAGGAAGATGACCTCGAGTGCTGCCGTCGGTGCTGTTCTAAGACAACGTATTATTCCCAGGCAGGCCGATCTTTGGCCCTTAACCCGATTTTTATCCGACTGGGCCCATATCCTTAATATAAGTTCCCCAGACTGTTGAACACTACACTGTTTGCAAGTTTCCGCTGTAACCCTGTTGATCTAGTAGTGGGCCGAGTGGTGATATCCACTCGATGTGCACGAACTACCCACTTGGACAATCACATCATCTAGGTCGTGAATATCTGGTCGAGGTCGAGACAAAAGTCTTCTAAACAACTTGGCTGCAGGCCTAACAGGAGACAACTAGTCACTAATTAAATATATCTGTTGGTTGACTAGCAGGTCCACCCCAAACTGTAGCACACTTAACAAGGTTTTCATAACCTCCTGACATATCACCTCCTGACATATATTGCGAAAGCTAACCACTGTCACTACTGTCTAAATACGACCCTTTTACCTTAACTAATTCACAAATGAACCGACAATCCTTCAGACAATCCACAATCAAAAATTACTATGCAAATGCCGACTTCTCACCCAGAACAGAAAGTGAACAAAACAATCAAGGCTACATGGCCTCAGTTACCACCAATCGGCGGTAAACACCTTCCCTTCCCATTGACCTCAATCCCATCTCAGACAATGGAAGCACTTTAACTATGCTCAGTAGCACTTTAACGACTTCAAATTCACTTACCAACGACCTGGATAAGTAATTTCCAATTAACTCAACCAAACCGTTGTTGTTGTCCTTCAAACTTCCTTCCAATCTAATTATGGTCCAATAAATTTTCCACCAAACCAAACCGCTGTGAATGCAGGATCACTCGAGTTGTGTTTCTTCTCGTTTTCTGCCGAGCTCAGCACAAGTAGATTAATCATAACAAATCCTTGCTATCGCATGACTATATATCAAGACACAAGTAAGTGGCTAATTATTATGAAACATCAACAGTGCTATAAATGTCCTGCCCATGCCCGAGTGCGTTAAAGGAATATATATTGCTGCCCATCCGGCTCGTGAGAGTGGTGAAATGGGCGACTACGCACTGTAACAACCCCCCATTACGAGCTACGAACGACCGACTGTGTCTCCTTTGATCATTTGTTAAATAATTTATCTTCGAATGTGTTGCTTACTTTGGCATTCAGGATAATTATTCAAATGAACAAGTGCTTTATGAGTGAGTGTGCGACAGATACCTACATGTGGAGACGTGTTCTTTTTTTTGTTCAACATTTTGGAGAGTCCGTGTGTGGTGGGGGCGGGAAATAAATTACAGAAGCACTTTCCTGAGGTGAGTCGTTCACGCACCAGGGTTTGGGGCAAGGGTAATTAAGGACACTGAAGCATAATTATGGGCTTCGTCTTTCAGGATTTTTTTCTTACACAGTTTAGTGGCTTGACCTTTATGTTGGGGCGGGACGAGTGCTGCGTGGTAGTATGGGAGACTCATTTAAGCAGGTGTATGCTCTTAAGAGGTTCTTTACTTATGCAGTCAGTCACATGTGAAGCGAAGGAGATATTGTTCTGGTTGCAATAGGAACGTAACTTAATCGAGTTGAATCGGTTTTTCAGACCAAATTCAAAGTTAAGGGTATTATTTATTGTTTGTTTGGGTTCTGACTTTTGGCCGAAATGACACGAAATGGTGATGGATTAGTTCGATTGTGTGAGCTGAGGAGAAGCGAAATTGTTGTTAATTCTTCGAGATGGTCATGTCAGCATCAGAATACATCCAAGTCCCAAGTCTGGGAGTGGTTTTTGCATGATTTTTACGATTGAACTCAATTTTGGAAAAAAATATTCTGAGAAAAAACAAATTTGAGGACTTCAGCCACCCATAGTCCTAATTAACCATACGATGGTCAGCTTTATGAGGCGGTAACATAGCTTGCTGGTCCTCGATAGGCCAATTTGAATATTCTGTGAATAGGCTGCTAATGATTGTAAATAATAAAAGAAGTCAATAGATATCGATTGGTTCCGTTTACGGGAATACCCGGATATCGTTTGGTTCTTGTTGCTAACCCCTCCTTATTGGCAATATAGTCCAAGATTTAATTCGGTTTTATGGAAGTATTTTCTTGGTCGGTAGCGCGTGCATAATGTTCCGTCGAGAACATAATGACGGCTTTATTAAGCTTTGGTACTATGCCTTGGATGACGCGGATATGGTCTCGTTTTGTTTAGCAAACATCGCCGCAAGAAGTCAGGGAGTTTCGGTCCTACTGATTTGGAAAAAAAAAGTTAGTTATGTTCGAACACAAATTGGACTTGCTTAGGCTCAGCTGCCCATCCTAGGGTTAACTGAAATATTGCCTCTGTGTACCAGTGTCTCGTGTTTTCTTTCTTAATTGTTGTGTTCAGCCCTATTGATTTCGTTTGTATAGACTATATAGCTCTTCCAATATTCACAGGTTAGTCGTTGCTCTTTTTCTCACACGTTCTAACCAGAGGCCGTCAATGGAAGTGGATGGGCTGTGCACAGCATTTGAGTTGTACGACCATATTTACCCTGCTATCATAAACACGCTGGGGTCACTGAACTTTCGTCATAAGCCGTCGTCTATATTCACATGGGATTCTTTCAAGCGATTAAGGCTTTGATAGAGTTCTTGTTTCACTGTCAGAATCTGCTACAAATTTCAAGGAATTTTGTCCCAAATTTCTCTTAAGGATCGAATTTCAAGCATAAAAGCGCGATAGAAATAACAGCGGGCAATAACATACAAAAGTAGCTGTGTGGTATTGTTCGCCGTGCAGTAAAATCGTTCGACCAAGTCTGACGACCAAGAGAAGTCTTGCGTTCATACTTCACCACATGGTCAACAGACTTCATCTGTGAGAGTAATTTTGAAGTATGAACATGGAAGCTCTTCTTGGAATGCCGATAAGCGATGTATACATTGGACGAATAAAGCAATAGAAATCCATGATATATTTACTTTACTCTTACTTTTTTGTGTTCCGCGCAAATGATCACTGGTCGAAATTACAGATAATGGGTGATGCTTATAACAACTAAGGGTTAACACTTAATTTAATGTGAATAAAAAAATTCCTCAAAGTAGGTTACTACCCCTCAAGTTGAAATTTGAAAACTGCAGCGGAGAGCTGTCATATTTATTTCTCAACATTTTGAAACAACAACACGAAATATTCATTTTCATTTTTTAAACATACAAACGCGAAAAGCTAGTATATATACGATTTATACTAGTATATAAAAATGGTGAGGGAACACTCCCACTCAATTTTTATTCACACCACCCAGGAGTGCAAGAACTGCTTTGAAGTCGTTCGACAAGTCACACACAAATGTTAATCGTCCGACCAAGCGAAAATGTTGGATAAGTTAAATTACTGAGCTACTTGTCGCAAGAGCGTTTACACTGTACTACCTCGGACATGGTGGCTCATCCAACAAAGTTCAACGACTGTCGTCTTAATGCATTAATGCCGTCTTAACGCCTTTTAATATATAAAAATTCGGGTTTTTTCTCAAAATCAATTCTTGAGTTTACTTTGTAACGGCAATTAAGCGCCGACCAGATGACCAATATTATTTTCCAACTAGGCATGACATTGATGATATCTAATATCGGCAACATCTCGAAATGTAGCTTTCAGTCTGTTTAAAATTGAATGCTTCTGTAGACAGGGCCGAATGAGCACTCTGTTCAAGCCCTGGGCTTAGCACCCCAGTCTTCAGTTTTGTCTGTTCGATTTAGGAAACTAACTTTCTGGCTTAAGCTTTAGCAGATTCTGTTAAGAGGTCGACCTTAATAATTCCTATTCTACTGATGTTAAAGACAAATCTACCAATCTTTCTTGAGTCATGGTTTTTCTAAGACAACATTTGAATGCGGACATTTTTGTTGGTGAATTGCAAGAGAGGTGTGTTGAAGCAAGTTTATATGTATGTACAGATAGATACCGAATACTGAAGCAATAGCGATTGTGAATGAAGTAACCGTGTGCAAAGGCATGCACATGAAAAGAGAATACGATTTAACGACTAAGGATTTAAACAGTTTAGGTAAGCGTTGTTGTTTATTCTTTGATTGGGACTCCTTGGGATTAAGAGCAATGCCGGCGCGCTATGTTGTTTGCATTTTTGTTGAGGAGTGTTTCAAAACGTATACATTTTTGAAGGAAACACTTTAGTTAAAGGACTGCACTTAAATGTGTGCAGTATAGTGGATCATGGAAAAGAAAGTGACTCTCACAGCCTTTCAAAATCAGAATCTCTGTAATTTATAATCTCCGTCGGGGTCAATTGTTGATATTGTGCGATTTGTTTGTACGAAAGAGTGATTTGCAAGCGTATATCATTTTTATTTGAGTTGATATACTAATGCTTGCCATTTACTCGTTGAAGATTATCTCTCATAAGAATTGACCGCGACGGCGGAGTGTCAATTTTTTAGTATCTTCTTCGAGCTGGTATCTCGCTGATAACACGCTTAATGTTGCCTTACAAGATTGCAATTGACGCAAGCTTTTCGAGTCAAATACAAGTGATTTGACGTATTCCCGTACAAAATAATCTAAAGGCATTAAGTAGCACAATTTAACCGGCGGCTAAATCAGCGGTGAAAAATGGAGCCATCTAGTTGGAACCACATGTTGACTAGGTTCAGCTCGTGTATGTGATAGAATTGAGGGCACTAACAAGTAACTACATTGGGACCCAGAACCTGTAGACCTGAACTGAATATAAGTTTCAATATGGTAGCAAGCCTTGATTACCGGTCTCTTTTGTTTATGTCCTTGTAATTGTACAGGCACTTAAAATATCGATTCCCAAATGTCCTATATATGTAGATCTGGTGACTTCCCATCCACAATGACTAAAGCCCCAAGCCCATAGAAGCCGTTGCGTGCGTTGCGTAATGTCATACTATTTTCAATACATAAGCATTCATGAGAGGGAGAGAGAGGATATGCTGCCGACAACTTTTAACTTGTTCATACTTTTACAGTTCCTTTCCCACATACATAAATCATTTTACTCAAATTTTGTCAGTTGTTGTAGTGGGGTTATATGGATGTTGGACGCAACGTACGTATTCACCTCTTTGCAATCCGACAAATACGATATTTGTGGATAATAAACGCAACGCAGCCAACGGTTTCTATGGGTTTGAGCCTAAAGGTAGGGTCTACTTAAAGTCCATTGTTGTGCCACTAGATGCGACTTTCTTTTGCCAATTAGATTTTTGTAAATGGTTTGTTGGTCTCAAAGTTCCTTCAGAACCATAGATTAGAGCAGTTGTTTCCTTCTATTCCTCAATCATGCATCTTCCTCAGATGTCATTGAAATGTAAGGCCAACCTTGCTACGTTTGTTCCAATTGCGCAGTTATCTGTAAGGACCCCGATATGCAATATCTCTCCTGCCTATTCTAAACAGTCCGGTCTGCTATGTAATAATGTAATAATGTTGTAATGAGTTTGCTTATGCAACATTGAGAGCTCTCTGTCACCATGCCACACAAACAGACAACCTTGTCAAGAATTTCCCAACTAAACTGTTACAATGCACGAACTTGACAAACAAAACATTGAGGATTGTGGACTTGCATTTGTTTTGCACGATGTTACACTATACTTCGGCAACTGTCTCCAGTGTCACACTTCAAGTGGATGCGGCAAAAGTTCCACCTAGAGATATCATCCCAGATATCCGCCCCAGATATTCGACTCCACTCTCTTTCTTCAACAGTACCCCTTCGATCCCGAGTCAGCGTTGGCGCGCATCTGATCCAGTTTCCGATGTCGATTGCACAAAGTCACATACACGACTCCACCCCCACCACATAACGAGTTCGCTTCTTGCGAGTTCTCATTCATTTTGAATTAGCAGCTGATGCTCGGCTATGGAACATCTCATCGCCGATACAAGGAGAAACCGCCCAAATCCATTCTCTTGTACTTTGTATTAGTCTTTCGCACGAACAAGTTCTCGATATTTTGCGAAACGACGACAAATATTATTCTTAGGCTCTGTCTTTTATGTCAACCAACTGAGAGAACACCAATATTTATCCTCGGCAAATTGGTAGACATCAAACACTCATTCCGAATTCGGGAACGAACATTCATTTATTTGTTGAAAATTGTCTCTCCCGAAAAGTTACTCCTGTCTCCTGATTCCCAATACCGTTTGCTCGGATGAGGATGGAGCAAACAATTCGCCCACCAAAAATAAACACAAAAAAAACTCCCCCCTCCCACAACTCGCATAACAACAACAACAACAGGAACAACCCAGGAGAGCGCAAAACAAAACAAAAAAAACGAATACAACGTGAATAAGGAAAAGGAAAGACAAGGGAAAACTTTTTTAATTTATTCCTTAGATAAACCATCTCGACCGTTCACTGAAATTCAGCCAATTACAAATGGAAACCTTCTAACTCCATGCCCCTCCCTGCTGCCCTCCACACCCCACCCTCGATCGCTCACAGGAACACATTCAATCAACATTCGCTCTCAAAGCATTCTGCATTTGTTCGTTCAAATTGATTCAATTTGTGTCCCTTAAGTGAAACGTAGATGACACGATGGGTTGGGGTCGTTTGGTATCTTATCCCACCGCATCCCCCCTTTTTTAGGGGGGACTTTCCTTGGACCATGTGCTCATCTGGTCCTGTTGTGTGTACACACACTTATCCTTCGCATCAGTGCTCTCTTTTGCGTGTTTATTTTTTGTTTGTCTTGTGCTGCAACTCAGTCGCACGGAAACGTATCCCTATCTGCGACCCATCTTTGTCTATATCCTCTGCGTGCATTACCTTTAGTTGCTAATCGGATCTTGGAGATATGTCACAGTTGGATGGTTCCACAAAGTGACACAGCCATACAACGGGTCCGATACTAAATGACAAAAAGTGAAAAAAAAGGAGGCGCTACAAAAAAAAACAGCAGAAAAAGGGAAAAAAAGCTTACAATTTGCTAAAAAGGTTGCCGGCATTGTTTTACTGCCATCCCACTGCCCGCCCATACGTGTGTGGATATCTACGCTCTGCTGGGAAAACAGAGAAGAACTTATTTTCTACACACTCAATGTTCATTTAAATTAAAATGTGTGTCAGGAGTGTGGTGATATGGGGTGCTTCGGTGTTTGTGTTACCGCCCCCTTCCTTTGCATTTAATGTCCTTTTCTGATAAGGTGTCCTTTCTGCTGTCTCATCTCGTGATCACTTGTCTGAAAGGAATGGGCTTACGTTTCCCTACATTCCTCATCCATATCCAGTTGGTTTCTTCTTCCTTCTGATGGGATCACTGTGCAGTGTGTCGAAAATGGAGATCAATTGTAAGCAGTTCCTCAAGAAGGGGAGGATTTTTGTTAACGTTTGTTATTGCCTCTAAGTCAAACAGAATGACGGCGATTGTCGTGCACACACTTCCCTCCAGTCAATCAATTGATTAGATGCCTGTGCAAGTGGCTGGAGTCAGTGTGCTGCGAGGGAGGGTATAGAATGTCAAATGAAGTGGATGACAATAAAGCAGAATCGTAAACATTCGTACACATGTTTATAGAGTTTCTTTATAGCAAATAAATCTCTTCAACTCACTCAGAAGGCCCTACTGTGGGCCATTCATTGGGACACTTTCTCAAATGAAAATGTTGGACTCAAATCTTTGCTTGTGAGATGCTCCTTATCCTTAAGACCTCGGTCCTCACCTCTTCTTCTATGACGTAGAATTGTTGCCAGAGATATTACATTGCCATTTGCGGTGGCCCGCATGGATAATCACGAGTAATATACAGGCCATCCGGTCATCCGCCATCGACTCTAGCTCATATGGAGCAATGTTCAAAGGATACGAAGGGAGGTGTCGGACTTGGTCCAACCCCAAAGAAGATCCGCCTCGGAAGTCGTGATGATGGCGATATTCGTGCCACGTGACCAGACCATCAAAGCACAGTCCTTCGAAGGAACTGCTCAATGTTGAGTTCCTCACGTAGACTGAGATAAAACCTGCTATCTTGCCTGTAACACCAAGCACGAACTTCCTGATCTAAGCTGTTTCAAAATTTGTCCCAGCTAGGCGGATCTTACATGAAGGCTCAGCATTACTCCTCCCATCACGAGTGAAAATGAGCCCGTTGTACTTAAACTTCTCCACCTGCTTCAATGGGACTCCACTAACATGAAGAGCTCATTGAGCAGGCGTTCTGGAAATAATCACGGCCTCTGATCTGTCCACGATAACCTTCATCCCTGCATTAGCACATACCAGTTCGGTTTGGGAGGATGTGAGGATAACTAAGGCATCTGCAAAAGAAGACGACTTACTCTTAACTCTTCCAATGTGAGACACTCCTCGGCTCGGCTGCCCTCCAACATCCAATTCATGAAAAAAAGAGATGACGAACCGCACCGTTAAACCGCTGACAGCTGCTACAGTTTGAGTGAATGTTTGGGTCATTAATCCCATATCCTTGCGGCACTCTACAGAGTTCGTCTCTAGGTCATATCGCTTCTCCAAAACTGCCGGGGTTCTTGAGTACCGAAAAGTTGGTCGGTTATACTTCTGCTGGATGAAAGCCACACTCTTCATTCCCCATCCTGGACTCGACCATCGTTCTGAACGGGTCTCCAATACGATTAGCATAGATTTTACCGGAGAGACTTAACAGGTATATACTCTGTAATTGGAGCAGTCTCTTCTATCAACTTCATTGAAAAGAATAATCACCCCAGTTTGCCAGTCGCAAGGTGTCAGAGACAGGCAAGAAGAAAAGGAAAGGCGCTTAAGTCTGTGCTTTTAATACCAACAGTTGCCGGAAGCGGGCTGCGGAGCTAAGCTGACTAACCTAAAATACGACTTCGATATCCTATCTACCCATTATCTAAATCGAATCTAAACCTAAGCTAACTTAAACCAATCAAGCCCTAAGCCGAGTCAACGCCCTACCAGGGTCATTTGGCAATAAGGGTTCGTAAAAAAGCCGAGGATTCTCGATTTTGTTGGCACATGTAAGCTAGCCCACCCCTAATGGCAACCGACATGACCTTGGCGAACATTTCGGATGCGCCACAAACCGTATATGCTGCCGAACTGAGGCCTCTCGATTAACGATGGACATGGAGGTTATAGGCGGCAGTTCAGCAGATACCACATTCCTCACAAAGCTACACAAGCAAACATACATACAAGACAATGTTACTAGTTGACTGCCCAATGTTCATGAGATAACATTATATCAAAGCTTTCACTTCCTTATCGTCAGAGAACAGGCTTTCGAATTGACGTTTCTAGCTTCTGGCTGCTTGGTGATGTAATTAATTAAAATAATAAAATAAGAAACTTCTGCCGTATTAATTATTCTGTTTTAACTTACAAAATGTATTTTTTTTCTATTTTTAGGAAATTCGGTGTTAGATTTGCAGATGAAGTTGCTTGCGTTGCATAAGGTATGTTATGACTCGCTTTTCCAGCGTTAAAACATTCGATGTAGAAGTTCGTCCAGTCTCTTTAGACAGAGGAATACATTTCTCTTTTATGTAAATATCGTGCAATTTGTATTACAATTGAGTACAATGTTGTTTCATAAATGAAGAAAATAAGGTCTGTAACTCCTGATGATGACACGGCCGCTTTTACACGGTAAAATGGTGTTAGATTCCGCCGTTATGACTGTGAGGTATGTACAACTACTTCCGGTGAATGGCGGTATTTGTTGCGATGAAATTTAACAGCTTAAAAACAGCCTAAGCAGGTACAAGCACTCAGTAAAGAACAGTACTACAGAAATTTGTTGTGTAGTTGCCTGCAGGATGTATGTACGTCGATCTCGACCAGAGCTTTAAAACTGAATGCGACAGCCATTATTAACAGAATTATGTCAATACTCCGAAAAGTCGATGAAAAAAACTGAATGATTATTTGTACACAGAGTTGAGGCGGGCATATGTCAAATCTTTCATTTCGTTACAAGCTTCAGAGTTTGTCCTTGGGTATGTGGTTACGTAGGCCTGACTAGCATGCTTATTATAAAAACTATGCTCCACTTGGGCTGCTAAGGTCCTTTATGCTGTCAGTTTCGGGTTTTTGCCCTGCATAGTCGATGACTTTTCTGCAGTTCCTTTGATTTTAGGAAGCATTGCCATTTTCAGTTGTCTGCTTTGACCGTCTTATAACCAATTGTTGGTTTTGAGACATCATAGGATGTCCTCGATATTTTTGTTCGTCATATCATCAACTATGTTAAAACAATAAATGCCCAGTAATCTTCTTTTTGTCTCTGCAATGGCGGGGCAGGTACAGAGGTAGTACAGTTTTCTCCTTATCCTCATTCAGACAGCTTTTGCAGAAATCAATGTATTGCCGTCCAAGTCTTTTGACTGGATTACCTTGAGGTAGTGTCCAGTTATTACGCCTACTAGTTTGCTAATTTGCTTCCTCTTAGAGTTACGGAAACTTTATTTTTGATTGGATTTAGTGTAAGCCACATCGTTTTCGATGTTCTTCAAGTAACTGCTTCATCCCATCTACGATAGACGTCGTTTAGGCCCTCGTTAGTAGCAATCATTTTATTGTTTCCAGTGGTGTCTCTTGATTCTGTGCCAATGGCAGAACCGCCACCTTCCTTGGCACTTCATTAGTCAATTCGTTGCATGCAATACCCTTATTTCCAGGGATCCATCATAGGGTAAGATTGCATCTATCCGCTATCTTCTTTAGAGATATGCAGCGTTTTAACATCTTGGAATTGGTTGATGGTATTTCCAGAGCCTGTATGGGCACAACTAGTTTACCGTCTATCGGCCTTGTTGATAATCGGAAGATTGCCTTTTGAACAGCTGTTACTTCTGCTTGGAAAACGCTGCAGTGGCCCGGTAGATGGGAAGCGATAG
This sequence comes from Eristalis pertinax, assembly GCA_907269125.1. Taxonomy (NCBI): domain Eukaryota; kingdom Metazoa; phylum Arthropoda; class Insecta; order Diptera; family Syrphidae; genus Eristalis; species Eristalis pertinax. The sequence goes on from OU026145.1 coordinate 122,836,798, forward strand.
AAATCTCTGCCGATCTGGTGTTCAACCATCGATGACTCTTGAACACGGAGGCAATTTCTTCTTCCGTCGCTTTTCAGAAAAGCAAATCCTATTTTTTTAAAGAAACCACTTAAGTGAGAACATAATTTAATGCGAGTTGCGTGAGCTGCTTCACCGAGCATCAGCAATTTTTCCATACCGATGCAATGACATTTACAATCAAGCCACTCCCGTTTTCGTCGGACTTTTTAAATGCTTGTCACATTCGACCGTTTAATTGCAAGGTCTACACTGCACAAAGCGCACAACCTCTCAGCCCCAAGTGTAAAATCACGACACAAACAACTGGAAACAAAACGCCGAGAACTGTCATCAACAGCGGCGGCATGCAAATCTCTCATTAGGTGTCGGCACTCCAGTTCAAAATGCATTAACACATCCGAGAGCGCATTACACCACCTTCAGCGGTTTACCTTGAAAGCTGTACTGTAATTACACATCCCTGCTGCAAACCCACCGCAACTGGCTGCTTGTCTCCGGTCACCAATTTAGGTGAACGCCTTCAGCTCCACCTCGGTCTGCACTCTCGTGGCTGCGTGTCCTTGATTGCTGCGATAACGGACACAAACACTGTGTATGATAACGTAACCAACGCCGTCGTTTGCGACACACAACTTCCTCTGTGCTCACCTGTGCTCGGTTGTCCTAATTCGTTATTCCCGTGAATTTGAAATGTCCCAGCGGAGAGAGTAAGCCTCCTAAATGTTATTAATATTAATTGAGAGGAGAACCAAAAACAACACAACACCGAGCCGAAAACAAAAACAAAAAAGAAACGGGTTACGCTATAAAGTAATTCCACTTTAATTTCCCCAGACAATGAAATATTTAATTTCGGTTAATTTCTCCCAACCACCCGCAGTGCCGCGCCGCTCCACGCCACACCACACCACACCGTCCGGTTGGTGTACAAACGTAAATTAGTAAGCGTTCATTTTTGTATCCACCACCACAGCATTTTCTACGGGCTGGCGAATAGAACGAACCACCCGTCGACGGGACTGAAAAGAAAGACCTAGATGGGATTAGTATGTGTTTCTGGGGATTTATGTATTCAGATCCTGCTCAGTGGGGTGGGGTGGGCGGTTGTATTGAGCGGATAAGCTGCAGCAAAATGTTGACGTACTTAGGTAGACAAAATAAGGAAGATGATGAAAGCCAAAACGAGCCCTACGGTGAGCCCGTCGCGCAAGCCAAAGAGGCAGGCAGAAAGAGAGATCGAGAGAGAGAGAGCGATATTATTTTCTAACTTATCCATCCCTTGCAGGCAATTTTGTTCCGTCTTCGTAATTATGCATTTTTAATTAATGCCTTGCTAAAAGGACTCCGTGCAAATCAAGGGAAATGTCGGTGAAGCCGAATGAGAGCGGGCGAGAGTGAGCGAGCGATTGAGATATGTTGGGAGGGAGAACGCAACGCAAGGGCACTTGATAATGTTTTCTAATGAAAAGCCGATTTAGATGTACGCTACAGTGCCACTGAAAGGCACCTTCAAAACTTCGTTGCCATTCGCTTGAAAATGCGTGAGCCTCTGCCGTATGCTTTGAATATATCCGCACGGCGCGACACGACGCACACCCATCCTGTCCTCAGTGAAAAGCAAACTCAAGGATTAGTGTGTTGAGCTCTGTATCGTGGAGCCGTTGTGTTTTGTTCCATCGAACGAGGAGATGCCTGCCAGGGCTCCCATCGAATGGTTTTGAAATGCAAATAGTGTGTTTTTTTCCTGTTCGTTTTCCATGAGAACAGAAATGACTAACGCCTGTTTTGAAAGGATACACGAGTAAATTTCGATTGTGCTTTAACTGCTGGCCGTAAACCTTTAGTTGACTCGAAGATTAGAGATGTTTTTGCAGTTGATGCCTGGGAACACTGGGAGCAGGATGAAAGATTTGTTTTGACTTAATTCGTCTGGAGGCGCTTTGTTAGGACACTCACTGCGTTGGCGGTTTGCAGTAGCTTTGCACGTCTTTGAACACAGCCGCTTTGACTGAAGTTCGTTTCGAGTTGATTCATAATAGAAATTATTGTTACGTCCCGAATATGAATCAACAAGGTCCCTTATGGGAATGCGGTCTAGACGGTTTTCTTGTTTCATTAAGGGGGATCATTATGGTCCCAAGGGTGCTTCCAGTAAACACGGTTCCTTTGACTCCCTGGCCCTTCGATTGTGCTGTACTGTGGGCACGCTAATGACGTTAAGGAGATTTTAATTGCTACCAAGTACTCAGTCATACCTACAACGTGTACAGAGATAGGTATGGCAGTTGTTGACGGGTAACAGCATTTTGTAGCTTAACAGGATGGGGTTGTGTAATGAGATGAATGGTGCGAGGGTTTGTTTCATACACAATTTCGCCTTTGACAATGTATAGACCTTATTATTGCAGCTCATAGAGTTTTCATAAATAAAGGATTTACTTAGCGACACTATACACAAAATACCAGCTTAAAGCTTGTTGAATGTTCCCAACACTGTACTTGTGATCAAGTAGTTCACAAAATGTATGCTCGCCCATCTTCAAAGCTACCCACACACTGCAGAAAATTGTCATAGATCTTTACGAAGATGCTTACAGTGTTTGAAATTCATTTAACCGCCGTAGTATTTGCTCAAAAAGAATAAAATCACAGCACAGAGAGTGTTAGTGAATCATGGAATCATAGAATCATGATTGTCATTTATCGTGTACCAGTATAATAAGTTGCGAGGTAGTAAGTATCGCTAGCCTACATCACAATCCCTAGGAAAAACAATCTATCTACCAAGTTTCTTTCAAATCCGACCAACCGTTTATGAGCTAGTGCTCCACAAACAATCAATCATTCCAACTTACAAACATTGCAAACTCTGTATTTTACGATATTACTAGGATATACCTACTCGTGGCGCTATAGTCCGTAATGGTCCTTGTCTAGTTTCAACAGCAATTACTTGTGATGTAATAGCTCGTACTTTCTCACACGAGTGAAGAAGATCTACAGTTTTATGCTAACTCCAGGATGTCCAGGTATACTTTCTGATTATTGTCAGTTACCCGAGAAAGAAGAAGCCGTGCATTCTGAAAATTGTCCGTGCCGTCCACACGCCACTGTTGCCATTATAAATTACTTTTATTTAATCCGATGCAACCCGTCGCGATTCAAGTTACAATGTTATCATTTCTCGTGTTTCTTCCACGCCTTTCACACTTTCATTCAGTCCAGGGAAGCAGTTCTGTCCATTCCGAGTATTCTTCAATTCATTTGTTCATATTGTATATTAATGCAGAGGACAAGAATTGCTGGTGTTTCTTCTTGGTGTAACGCTACAGTCCGGTGTGGACCTGGGCCTCAACCAACAAGCATCTCCAGCTTAAACTATCTCTTTCTAGTTGCCTCCAATTTCGCATACCAATTCGGTTGAGGGCCTTCTTCACTTGGATGCGCCACCTTAGCCGTGGGTGTTCACTGTTTCGTTGTCCCACAGGTTTGGAATCAATAACTAGCTAAGTTGCCCATGAGCTCCACACGGTCCAGCCACATTAGGCGTTGGTTCCGTAAACGCCTTACTAGGCGCATGTCGCTGTACAGCCCATCAGCTCGTGATCTTCTCCTCACATCAACGCAAACAGAACCAAAAATTGCACGCAGATCTTTTCTCAAGGCGATACCAAGGACTTCCTCATCCGCTTTTGTGATTGTCTATGCCTCTGCACCGTACATCACTACTGGCATGATCAGTGTCTTATATAAAGACAAGAATACCTGCAATTCGATACTGATTCGTTTTATTCTTCTCGTTTTATTTAATGATATCACTAGGGTGTGTCAATGCGAGCTGTGTGGATGCCTCAGCGGGTCAGAATTCCGAGTTTTCTTACATACTCCTTTACGCTATCGTCGCATGGGTGCTGGCCTAAATAATAGACGAATTATGTCATCGTACATGAATGCGTGTTGTCACAACTGATCTTCACCTTTACTCATCACCACCGTCTGCATATCCTGACCTGTTATAAGTGTAATTAGTCTGAAAGAAAACAGACTTTTGTTTTTTTTTTTGCAACAGACAAGAAGATATGTGTATGTGTATGTTTTTGACCAGATTCCCCATTAATTTGTTCGCTCCAAAACTTCCACGGTTGATTCTAAACTGAAACCTAAAAGCGGCTTTAAAGAGCATGTCTTCTTGTTGTCGATCTCCAGTTTCACACTTTTGTTACCTTTATCATGGACTCTCTCATTTGCTTTACATCACAGACAAGAAGTCGACAATTCCTCGAGCAGCGATGGAGTTGAGGCGATGTCTTCAAAGTGGCTCTGGATCCAACTAGACTCGTGCCGATGTTCAGTCCGAAGGTTCTTTGAGCTGGAGCTAATTTGAGTTGAGCCTATGCCTTCTAAGTGGCTTCAGCTTCTTGATCCAACTTGGCTTGTGCAAATATTCTGTCCATTTGTTGGCAATGTTTCGTCATTCACCATAAATGAAAATTGTGCCAAATGTCGACGTACGTATGCATATCTTTGCCTGCATTTCCAGTTTGTACAAAACTGTATAGCGTATTGTATAAACTAACCTCTCAAAGACCTTGTGCAACTCTTGTTGGTTTCCCTACCTTTAAGCTTTACTTTGACCACCAACTCATTTGTAAGATTAGGTCGGATGAGCGTATGCATGACGGAAGGAATCTCAGCATCGTTTGCTCGATTCTAAAAAAAGGAGACCATCTTAATTACAGTCTCCTAAACACCGCTTATAAAATCTTCTCTAACGTATCGATTTTAGGGCCGCGTATGACAGTATTTATAGGAACTGTCTAGTTTTGTCAAACCTGCAAAACTGGTCCGTCTTTGCGAATAAGGCTCGTTGCTCCGTCAAGGTCGGTAAGGAACTTACCGAAAGCTTTGACGTCAAAGAAGGATTAGGCAAGGAAGATCGTACGTAACTCAGACGTCAACACTAAAGACACGATCTTCCACAGGTCTGTGCAACTGCTCGCTTATTCCGATGACATTGATATCACCGAAAAAGCTCAACGGGCTGTCACTGGGCATTTGTGAGCACAGAGAAGGAAGCGTCTTAGATGGTTATTGCTGTGAATGGTGGGGTGGAATGGAGAGGTAAGCCGAAGTACATGCTGTCTACAAAGATGGTAACACCGACGTCTTAGACAAAATGTCACGACGTCAATCATTCTTGTTCATTGGAGAGAAAACGCCTTCGAATTATATTCGGTCCCGTTTGCTAAAAAGGAATTTGGAGTAGAATATTGAACAACGAGTTGTACAACCACATCGACCTAGTCAACATTTTGAATTCGAATTTTGTAGAGGAGTGATCGCCATGATTTCAATTCAATATATAATACATGATTCAATATATGAAACTCTAAACCAAGTATTCTTCACCAAATGCCTTTGCTTGCTGATTATCAACGAAATAAAGGCAACTTCAACGTTGTAAAACGTAAAAAAGTTCATACGTTGAATAATCACCAAATCTGGCTTCAAGTCTTCCACGATTGCCAAAATGAAAGCATCCCATTCGGCTCATCCCTTACTTCCAACGCTTCATGCAGAATCAATTCAAGGCATTTGCCTGCAGCATGTACCCACATTCTTCATGTCGCATCTGCTTTCGAACCAACAAAGCGGCGAAATGTGAATTTTCTTTTCAGCACTTCATCTAAACGACTTATCTTGAACGACTAAAAAGTGAATTAAACAATTTTACAGCGCATTATCGTAAAAATCAGAAACAGCAACAGAACTTCCTTCTCCCCCGCACTCCCACCCCCACACCATCATCTGGGCACACATGTGCACAGTGCAGTAGTCTCCCCCGTTTCGTAAATGCGTTCCCCCTTTCAGAGAAGACTCAGGTACGTGCTTGGAATTTCTTAAAACCAATCAGTCCCTTCTGCCGCTACCAGTTTTCAGCGTACACCATACCCCACGAAGTTGCCATTACATCTAATAAAATCGTTCTGTGAAAAATAAAAACAACGCCCTCACCAGCCCAACCACCCAGCACACTCGCAGCATCAAATTCAACCCTCTGGGGATATTAAAACCAACCATCATGGCTGATGGCAGGGCAAAGAACTGAGCACTTCAACCGATCAGATACACCATCGCAACCGCCACATCCGACACCCATACTCACAGCAAATGTATCGGGTGGCCGTGGGGGGTGGCAGAAAAAGTCCATTAAACTAATAAATTCCAATCGTTGCTATGATGAAAATTTTAATTACGTTGTCAAAGGCTCGGTGTTTGTTTCGACACAAAAGTTAATTACAACTACTACGCTAAACATTTGGTTGGTTAGGCTAGGCGGCTGGCTCTGCGAATGGTGCCTGGAACCCTTTGCTGTGTCGCCGGGCGCCCAGAGAGCCGAGAGGATGAAGTGCCAAAACCGCAACACAACACATCACGACTGGGTGTATGGTTGGAGTGTGCCATTGGCACTCAGGCAATGCTGCTGGTTGCCACTCATCACTGGTGGCTAACAAGGGCGCAAGTTAAATGAAAACCCGGGAGAAGAATGTGTACTGTGTGCAAGAAACTGCGACAAGGGAAATAGAATACCCACAACTTGTCTCTCTCCCTCTCTCGCATTGAACACATACGTCTAATGGTGTGAGATCCTATTGTCCTTCTCCGAGTTTCCATTATGCCATGCAAGTGAAAGGAAACGAAAGCCACCAGCAACAACAATCAGGGCTTGTCATCGTGTTTGTTTCGCTGGTGGTCCCTGGTCACTGATGACGAAGAAGACCGCGAGAAGGACTTTTCTTCTAAATTAAAAATGTTTTGTTTTAATTAACTTGACTTTTTTTTAGTTTCAATCGAGTGTAGAGCACGTCGAGTCAGGATACAGTGGTTGGCGATTGTACTCGCTTGCTTTTCTGGCCAGCGAGTTTTATTTGGTTATGTATTGTAATCAAAAACTCGGTCAAATTCCTATCGAATGTTTTTGGACTTTTTTAAACCTCTTTCCTTTACACTACTTCTGTGCTTGAAGGATCAACTGACGATCAGAAAAGGTTACTGAACTATCGGAACAGGGTTTGGTTCGGTAAAGGTCACTGAGACGATTAAAAGCGATTTAAATATTTTATTGTTAACCAAAACTATTTTACAATTTGAGATTACAACTATGGTTAAGGAGTTATCTCACCAATAGGAGCGTTGTTCAAATCCGTGTTAGACCTTTTAGGATGAGGTGGTTGCCGTTTCAGCCTCGATGGTAGCTGCTTTCGCTGCTCTGATAGAAGCCATGCAGCTTTGTCGTTTGGAAGTCCTGCTCGCTTAGGAGATTTAGCTCATTGACGTATTCAGGCATGTTCCTTATTGCCTCCTTATGACGATTGTTAATGTCTAGATGGTGCTTTCTGAACAGTGTCGCCATATATGGGATGATGCGTATTTTGTCGTAAAGCTGCTTGTTGCTGTGGTGCTTTCGACTGTCTGACTGTTAGTCTTATAAATGGTGTGTCATATTGGTAAACCATACATTAAAAACGGCCACATTAGCTACTTGTAGGTCAGCTCTGGCTGAATCCATTTTGCTTACGCATCGAGTGACAGATGCGATGGAAGTCTAGGTTGGCTGTAGAACTTCAACTTTTCAGTACCGTTAGGGAGCACAATCTTTATTCTCCGACTTTTGGCTGCTGATTTGCATTCATCCATCCTCGGGATAGTTTTCTTAAACACGTAAGTACCGACTTTTCAGCATTGATACGTGGAGCACAGAGGATACAAAAGATGAACGATTGACTTGCCCTTTGTCCCTACAAACTCTGCTAAATTTTTGCTACAATTTTCCAGTGGCTATATATTCTAGTTGCGATACTCAATGAGGTCAAGTGCTGGAAGTTATATAGTCTGCTCAATTGTGAGCGCAGTGGTTGGATTGCCCTATACCAGAATTTTGTCATCATAGGAAAATCCCATCTCGAACATACTATCACGCGACTGCCATAATCCTTCTTATTTCAAAGACAATGTCGTGCCATTTGATATTGTGTGGATTGCTTGTCATACATGAATAACACTCATCGATATGATTAGTTTGATCTTTCCTTATCATGGGCAGCCTATACCTCTGCAATTTACGCATTCGGTTGGAACTGGGCCACACCCAATAAGACTTTTCAGCTTGTACAATCCTTAAGCCACCCTCCTCCAATTTAGTACGCCAAGTTGGTTGAGGTCCTTCTCCACTTGTATGCCCCATCTTTGGCATGGGCATCCCTTATTGCATTTTCCCACTGGTGCGGAGTCGAAGACTCTACGGGCTGGTCTTGTCCGCGCTCCACATGGCCAACCATCCGCAGATTACACAGTTCGAGGTTGAATCTTCCTCTGAAATCTCTTTCGGACCAAAGATTGCACGCAGACATTTCTCTCGAAAACTGCAAGGGCTTCTTCACCCGCTTTTGTCAATTTCGTCAGCGTATGCTAGAAATTAAACGGACTTTTGGAACATCGTCCTTCTTGTGTTGGCGAGTGAGTTTTACAGGACCTTCTCAAGAATTACATTGAAGACATCACATGGTAGCGCATCGCCTTGTCTTAATCCTTTTTTGACATTGAAGGTATCGGTGTAGGCTAACTTCTACAGAAACTACAAAACACTTGTGCGTGCTATTGGTCTGCCACGTGTGGATGTGACTTACCGTTTTATGCCGACTCCGAACAGCGAAGTTTGAGAATTTTTTCTAGACAGTTCTACACTTTGAGCATTGTCAGGGAATTGAAAGAGGTGAGATTGAATTATGAAAGTTGCTCGATTCGAGGATTGAACTCAGATAGGAATCGACATACCTATCTGAACTGGAAAATCTGAACTATGCAATGAGGAATGAAATTTTGCGAACATGTCCGTATTGGGCTTACACACATTTCATCAAAATTTGGTGAAAAAATTGTCAGTGAAAGACAAGTTATTGACATTTTTGAGAATTGTAGAGTTTATTGACTTTTATGTTTTTAAGTTCAGGGCTCTTTCAAAAATATATAGCTGAATAGTGCAGCTTTCTAAAAATAGTAACCACAAGACGTAGTTAGTCTACTGGAGCTAAAATTGTATCTCAAGAAGAAGAATAATAAATTTTTTTTTCTGGTGCAGTCGATCCTAACCCAGCTCAAAAAAAAAAAACGTCAAAATTGCCATAATGTGTAAGCACAACTCACATTTAATAGATTTTCAGAATTTGAACATTCTCTGTTCACGTGCTACCCCATTTCAGTTATATTTCGTACCTCAGTAGATTTCATAAATCCACTGCGATTCGGCTCCATTCATTCTAACTCCCAGTGACAAGTCCCTAATTATAATTTAATCCTCGGTCCGTAGTTCATGGAACACTACTCCCCGGCCATCGCAGCCGGTCCGCCATGATCCCCTCAATGTAAAAATTATTTATTTATCCCAATGACAAATGGGTACATTACCCCAGGGCAAAATATATCTTGACCCAAGTCACGACACGTACCAACCAACAGACGCAAGGTGTATATCACACATGCCTGGGAACAAAACAAAAAAAAAAAGAACAGAAACAAAAAATGTCTCTGAATACAGAATTAATCGTCATTTTAAATCATGTCTCGGTTTGTGTTCGCTCGCTTGTTTCTCCGCACCAGCAGCGGCACCATTGAAAGGGATTTGAATGGAAAAAGTTTGCGCACACCAGTGAATGAGGTGGTAGAAGTGGGGGCAGCTAATGATTTCGATATTTCAGAGGAAAGCAGCTGAAAGAAAGCCCTTAAATTTTCATAAATGTCCTTCACTGCCATTAGGTGCGCTCTTGAAGTTCAATACAATTGCTCACCCTCTCCTAATACACACACGCATTCACTCTGGGAGAACACACACACACCCACCTTCACTGAGCCATTCACTCATCCATGCATGCACTGTGTGAGCGACGACGACGCCGAAGACGACACTAAAATCCACTTAAGTTCCAATTTACCGTTATTTTATATGTAAATGTGCGCATTTTATGTCGTAAATAGGATTTTTATGTGAAATCGCTCGTACTGAGTGAAGGTACCGTTAAAAAATTTTCAATTTCCTGAGAAATAAGTATTCATCCGAAGCACAGGTGCGCACCTTGGGCATGTAATCCTTAAACTTTGCCATCAAATGCATTGCTAGAGCCCGGGACATGAGGGTGTGGGAGTCGGCATGAGGAGGAGATGGAGCGCGTGGCATCTTGAGTTTCAAAATAAAATCGAACTCGATTCAACTCAACTGGAAGGTAATCGAATGGCTGTGCAAACATTTAACAGCTTTTAATTCAATTAAACTCGTGTCCTCTATGGAGTTCCATCCAGTTGTCACCTGTCCTCCCCCATTCGCACCCCCCTCTCAAGGGTCGTTTGTTCGTTCGACACACGCGGCTTGTGCGCTTGTGTGTTCATTTTCCACTTTTCTTCGCACATAAAACACACCATCTACACAGCCAGACAGTCGACACTCAGTCGTTGGTCTGACAAAAACCGCTAGTAAATCAAAGTCCTCGCGTGGCTATCATACTCTAGATAGTTTGCACACAAAAAAAATGTGTCACGCAACCCCATATGCCCTCGCCATTGTATATTCAAGCAAACAGATGTACAAGTGTATGTGTGTGCACGCCTGGATCGGTGTTAGTCGGTCAGCAGAGGCTAGGTGTGTGCACGGTGCTCTGGGACATCACAGATCCGAAACTCAAGTCACACATTGCGTGTGTTCAGCGCTTCCTTTTCATTCTCATCCTCACCCAATGTCCACCGTTCGCCGCCCATCGCCCACCGCCCATTACCCACACCACTCACCATTGACTAGGCGAAAGTATTCAATTCGAATGTGTATCCTTTTGAATAGCGGTGTCGTGTGTGATTCAGTGGGAGGGTTGAATGGAATCAAATATCAGACATTTAGGCGGGAATGTTTGGTTCTGCTTATTGTCACACTATAATGTTAATGGTGGTAGGACATGGCAAAAAAAAAAAAAAAATCCAGCCAAAGGAATTCCTTCGTATGGCGTCCCACCCACTAGCCCTATCAATTTTGTTTATTAACAAACAAGAAATCGGCGGGGAGCGAGCCACGTCGACCCTGTGTGCCGTGGCCTCGGGGGCGAATGGAGACGCCTAAGCGATTAACAAGGCCACCCCGGTAGTCAGTGACAATAATTTTGTAAACGTGAAAGTGAAGTCGGTTGGTTGTCATTTATTTTCGGGTGCTTTGCGATGTGCTGATAAAGGCTGTTGCATGTCTGCCTCGATCATGATTATTGGACACTTTGGCTCACAAATATTTGAACACTTCGATGGGGGCGCACACACCGTGGAGTGTATTAGATTCGAAATGGATTTGGATAGCTTTTCTTTCCTTTCAGCTGCAGGACATGGGGGAATGTTAATCGCTGCCCGATGGGCTATCGGTTGGTAATGTGATTGACCCATAGTCGGAGGTGTTGGCTATCGACACTGAGATTGTGATGCAAATGGCAGTTTGCCGTGACGGTGAGTACATTTCGAGGATATTCATTGTGTGGATTTGCTTCACTAAGTCGGGCGATGATTGTGTGCTGGTGTTTGAAGCAAATTGTAATTTCGATTGGGCAACTACATTTCGCTTTGACAGCTCGGTCAACGGGCGGAGTGGTAAGACAAGTGTTCTCATGAGAAACATTTGCTCTTGGACAGCTGAACTATGCGGGTCTTGCAACGATACGTGAGTTGTGTGTCTGGAGCCAATGCTTAAGATGGCTAGGCCATGTAGGGCGCATGTGCAGCACTATTCATGCCACCCATTGTCTCTGAATTTCCATACTCTTCTTTTACGAATCAGGTACACTAATGCACCGAATACACCTTCTTACAAAATGCCCAACAAATGGAGATGATGGTGGCAATATTCGTGTTCGCCTAAGAAAATTGTTAGTACCAGGGCGAACGGTCGTACTTTTAAACGATCTATCCACCTTATCACAGGCAATAGTATGTTCCACGTTCAATTGTTTCCTATTTTCTGGACAGCCAATACCACAGCTTCGCAAAAAAAACTCATTCAGAGCTCAGACACTGCGAAATCTCAACGAACAGCTTGTCCACTTCTGTTCAATGAATCATAGAAGGTTGACATTAAACCACAAAGTGCCAGTCTCGCACAAGTAATCGATACATGCTGCGCCCATAATTGCACACTTTCGCATGCCTACGGGCTGGGAGGTGTAATAAAATAATTATCGCAACCAATCATTTGTTTCGTTTAGCAGTTTTATTCTTAAATTACACGTCATATTGAGTTCAATAAAGTGTGCAGATTGACCATTAAGATAAGCAATTGTCGATGCGAAGTACGGCATCGAAGATAATTGGATTAATCGTGTTGTGCTGAGCGCTGCTTCGACAAGTGTCTGTCTGGCTTTATTGGAATTGAGATTAAATAATGGTGTGAATTATTTACTCAATACTGGTGATTGGAATCCATGTCTGGGGTCAAGCACTTGGAGACCCCTTTGACTATCTCCTTCACATCGCGTAGGTCTTCACATTGCGGCAGATCCTGGAACAGATCCAAGAAGTGCAAATTGACACAAACCACCTGTTAGTAAATTTCATGGCAGCATATTGAGTATACATCAACTTGGTTGTTTTTGGCATTTTTGCGAAACTCTGTCGCATTCACGGTCGAAATGCGATTGGGGAAGGAGGTTAAAGAAAATCGAAAATCGACAGAAGCCTTGGTTTTAGTAACGCATACAAGTAACCACGCAAATAAGGTGGGTTTGGTGAAAGCCTTACAGACATGATGTGAGCACGTTCGACCACCCGTGGATATTGACTTCGTTCGCATGACGAAAAGTCAAACGCAGAGACTTACTTAGAAGTTTAGTGAATGGCATATTATTTAATTTCCGTGCACGGGTTTGGGTTTTGCTGAATGGAGAAGGGGTGAAGGACCCCCTCCGAGAGTCTTCTAAATTTGGAAAAATGATTTCGTTTTATTAAGTAAATAATTAGAAGCTAAATAACGTCAAAGGTAATGTTTATCATTAGTTCTTGCTCAAAATTTCGACACTAGTTGCCATTTACGTAAATAAAGAGTAATGTATTTCACTACTACTTGAGGAAACAAGAGTAAACAGAACTTAACGAAAGTTAACGAAACATACATAAGTGGCTTTTATGGTCACAGTTACTGTTGCCAACTGTTACTAGTATTACTTCTGCGTATTCGCTCGATTCCTCACCTTTTCTTAAGACTCACCATCATTCCGAAATTATTCCCCAAAAAAACATAAATTTTATAATTTAACCAAAGCTAGAAAACTGCCACTTCGCTGAACCTAACTTCCTCGCTTCAGCTTATGTGTTGTCAAACATATGTCATTAGCCTGCTCAAAAGCTTCCTACTTGAACTGATACCTCTTCAACTCCTTCAAAGTCTAAGGCAAACGCCCCGTTGAACATCGCGATGTCACCATACTTATGATGTCATCCCCATTTCACTCGAATACAATCTGTTTGAACTCAATTGACAGATCAAATCACCTTAACTCGGTGAACTATAAAAAACCCAGCAAGCCTGCTGCTCCGACAAACGACAAGGACAATTTCACCGGCTGCAAATTCAAAGCAAACTGTCATTGCGAGAGCCCAGTCGCAAAGCGAATGACGCACCACTCATTCATCCCTACGCCAACTCATCGCAGCAAAGTAGTTCACCTCTTAACCCAACAAGAGACCATAGCCCCGCCCCCTTCAGAAGTTATCACATAGTCCTCCGATATACGAGTAGTGTCTCCAGCAATAAAAGATATCATCCGTAATAAGCTTTAAATTCCCCAAGCGCCGCCGTCGTCGTTCTCTTGAGGTTTCTGTGTGTCTTGCCGAGGCGATGGGATACTTGGTGTATCGTCATTGCCTGCCGCTTTTTATAGTGCAATTCCGAAAGCAACACATAAATGTCGAAGGATTCATAAATATCCTTGCGCTGAGGTCTAATAAAAAATGTAAACAACTTTGCTGTGCTGTGTCACTGCTGCTGGTATTTCTCATTTGTCTTCTCGCTCCTCTGATATCCTCTCTGCTGGATATGAAGGCGGCGGTGGCAATGTGTTGCCTGCGAATAGACAGTAGAACAACGGCAGCGAGAAGGACGCCTCGTCATTGTAGGGATATAGACGGTTCGGCTCTATGAGAAATGGTAATAGCCGTGTCCCGGTTTTACGTTTGCGTTGTGTGCTCTTTCTTTTATATGTCCCGAAGGGGATTCACAGCAAATAATACAATTAAATGCAATTATACTGCTTAAGCTGGTCTTTGCCTCTTTCACACCCCGGTTCACATGACGCGTATAGGTATCCGCCATCCATCGTAAACGATTGATTAGGCCTTGAGTTGATTTATGCGTCTTCGCATCGATTTCGTGGGCTTTTGAATAGTTTTATTACGCGGCACTTAATCGCCGCTCAGAGCCGGCAGATTAATGCCGTGATGAATTAGATCTTACGGCAGGCTGCTTGCGAGATCTGTGGATGTATCATATTATCGAATTACTTGCGCTTGGTGAGAATGTGACAGAAAATCCCTTAATTTATTAATTCATCATGTGTGGCTACAAATTGCGACATCCATGTGCGGAGGAGCATCCTTGAAAAAAAAGGACCTCAAATGAATTCACTGATGTGAACAATTCATTGGCGTAAACAAGGCTGCAGGTTCTGAGAACTTGAGTTTGTGTCAACAAATCTTGTTTGTTATGAAGAATGATTCATGAGATGTTTGAATCCTCTGAAGTGTGTTACCCACAAGCTGCAGATATTCTCATTCGTCTTGGTTTGAGCTGAATATGTATTTACCCACCTCCAGTTTGTCTGGATTATTGGTCGTTTTGTCATCATGTTGTAGCTACACATTGCCATGTCGCTTTCATTCAAAGCCATTCCTCAAGATGTATCATTAGGCAAAAGCTATATTTATGTGGTTTTATGAAGCCTTTTTAAGGGCAACTTGTTAGCGTAAGTAGTCACGTTCATAAGCTGATTGAATCCAATTCCAGTTTATTCTATTCTAAGAGTGCTCAGGTCAGGTCTTGTCCACTTGTCTTTTTGTTTTATCTGGCCTACGACCCGTGGAGAATCTAAGCCTGAGCTAACGCTACCTTCCATCACTGATGTTCCTGGACACATTGATTCCAGTCATCAAGATGAAGTTGTCTTGCATCCGCGATGACTTGGTCTCAGTGAAGTGCCGTGGTGCTTCGAGTAAGATGTTCCATTGACAAATCTCAATTCAAATCGCAATCTCTTGTTTTCGTTAACTCACGTGGCAGTACAACGGCCTACCTGGCCTATGTTCATCTAAGGCCACTTTCAACTTTACCTAACCTAATGTGTTCACTAACTGCCACAAATTTTGTCTTTAAATTAAGGATCTAGGATCACCGAGGAAGTGATAGACATCGATTTATTCATTTTTCTGAATTAATTTTTCACCTCAGATGTTAGACACTTACAAGCGAAAAACGAACGATCTTTTCGCTTAGAGGGCCAGACATAAGCTGTACTTCCTACCTCATCCACTGCGTATGTGCCAGTATCCACATCGTGGCATATATGTGTTAAAGACAGTGAATCCGCACCCCAGCAAGTGACATGAAAATGGACAAGAATTCTCAACGTACTGCTTCTGCCTTCTACAGTACTGCCCTACAACCGACTGTAGAATGAATGAGACGAACGTGTTTTTTTTAATTTGTACGAGGATTCATTGCGCTAAAGTTACGAGAACACTTTTGACTGGTACGTAGGTAGTTGCAAAATAAATACAAAATAGACTCGCCCGTCGTCTAACATAATTCTGTACTTGTGTTTACCAAAGTTCTGCTCAAACGTTTGGCGAAAAGCATTGTACACATGTACGCGAAATTACCTTTCCAATAGTGTAAGTATCATGAAACTCGGTTGAGTAGAAAGGCGTATAAGCGTACCACAAAAATCGGCATGACGTATTTATATATAGATGAGAAGACTTAGATGTTTTGGTACAATATACAAAAAAAAAAGATTCTGCTAGAGTTAGCTGTGAACAAGTGCGCGCCTTCGAATAAACGTAACTGCTTGGTCTTTATACCGAAGGTTCGGTCTTCCTCTCCTTCTCGAACCAGGAGGGTAGGCTTCGAAGACCCTCTTTGCTGGAGCATTGGTTTTCGAGTGCTCGAACTCCTAGAGCTCGTGGTTGTGCCTTCTCCTCCATTTACGTCCGGACCGTATATGCCAAGAATATGCACACCTAATCCAGAAAATGGACATATTTCAATTACAGTTTACAGCATAGATTTTTCGTCTTCAGTGTAGCAAAATGAAAGGAATAGTTAATGATCGCGGAAAAGGCCTAATGCATTTGAATTCTATATAATTCTTAATAACTTAAAAATATCTTCAAAATCAGCGTAAATAATTCTCTATTGAAGATTACATTTTGGGTGTCTAATCAAAAAAAATACAATAGATACATTCCTATTTTCTTCCAATTTGCTTGTCTCGTGCAGTTGCAAAACCAATTAAGTTAATACCCTGTGAAAGTACCCTTTTGCATTACAACTATTCCTTTCGGTATAATGCTCATCAAGGCTTGACATATCTTTATTGGCTTTTTGAACAAATTGTCACAATTTGTCCTTAGTGTGAGATTTATACTTGGCCAATTTCTTTTTTAGATGCTCCCACAAGTTTTACCTAGGCATTGCGTACTCAGGTTTTGTACATACGCTCACCATTTAACTCACAGCTGCCACACTTCATGACGTTAAACATGAAATCGTTTGTCTGAATCAATACGAAAGGGGTTGTGAAAAAGAACAACTTAGGCGTATGTTTGTGATTGTTAAAAAGTAGCAACTTGTGGTTGTAAAAATAGTAAGTGTGATTTTAATCTGGGATTGCGATTTTTCAATCACTGCTAAAAAAGTTTCAAGGATTTTTATAAGCTGACGATTAATCAGCGTTTCCATGACCTTAGAAAGAAGGGACGTGAATGCTATGAGTCGATACGAGGAGGGTGACGAATATTTGGGACGGCCTGGACAAATGCTGTTTTCCATTTACTCGGAAAGTAGGTCACTTTAGTACGATAAATCGAAAAAAAGGCGTACCAATGACACCTCCGTTAGTGGTGGTTTCTTCAAGCACATGAGAGTGTTTACCTAACCACAAATGTGTATTCTGTTTTGTTGCCGTTCGTCCGAAAAAGGAGCTTTATCGCTTAAACGATTTTGCTATGAAATCGGTCATATTCTTCAAACATTTATAGAGCCCAATCCCAAACCGTCGTACGTCGCTTCATATGAGCGAGTGGCACTAGTTCTTGAGTTAGCGTCATCTCATGAGGGGGCCAGGTCAGGCCAGGCTTAGTTCCTTTCGCAAAATTCGCCATAGTGTGGTCTTATCGTTGCCCAATTCTTGAGAATACCGCGCAATTGACCGGTTCGTTTGCGATGGACGCTTGAAAGGCAGCAAAATTTACGGCACTTCTACCCTAGCACAACATTACCCAGCAGCGGACATTTAGACCCAAATTTGATCATTAGACTATGAATTGCTTGTCTACTAGGGCGAGAGTTACGACCAACAATTGGCGTTCAGGCTTAAAACTGCAGTCACCATCTCAGAATGTTGGTAATCAATTATTTTTTTTAATTTTTAATTAAAGTTCAAAGTTGTCCAGTTTTATTTTTCCAATTCCTTGTGAGGGAGAAGACCAAACCCGAGTGCAAGATATGCCCCAAAGAATTGCATGACATTAAATAACTTACAAGTCTGAATTGCAAACTGCACGTGCTTATAATGTCTATCGCTTGACTTGGTCTACATCTTCTTGGATGCGTTGCAATGAGACTGGTGCCATATGCGGTTCCTTGTCTGCATACTTACGAGTATAATCCTGTGTCATGTGCTGTTTTTGGAGAAATTCGCAAACAAAAACTGGCGGGCAAACAATTGGAACGAACACATCCGACCACTGCACTGGTTGGTGTGCTTAAAATGGACATCTAGAGACAGATTCTTTTTTAAGAATTCGAGTCCTACAAAATCATCCTTGTGTGTCCTAGAAAGATGAACACACAGTTATCTGCATGTCAAGAACTGGTGTACCCATTTTGCACATCTCATGTGCGCACAGATGCTACACACATTCCCCCCCCCCCCCCCCCCCCCCCCCCTCCCTCTCACACCACAGTTGAATGCATTGCTCTAGCTAATCACTGCTCGGCGCACTCATAATTAGAATGGCATCATCCACTAGGGACTCATGTTTCAGGAGGGAAAAAATAAAAAGACGACGAAAAAAGCAAACAAACACGCAAATAGACAGAAGAGATGAGATTCAGGGCATACCGCAAACAGTTCTTCTCATTTCTTTAATTCCCACCACAATAGGCACTTGGAAGCCAACAAAGATTCGTTTCGTTTTCTCAATGACACACACTCGTCTTCATTCTCCAACAGACTATTTGACCTACTTAACGCATGGTTTTGCGTCACTCACAAGCTCACTCAGACACAGCGAGACGAAGAACGCACCAAGTTCTGTCTAATTAAACTTCTCAGAAGACCCTTGCTGTCGGTATGAAGCGGCAACGCACCAACGCCGAAAAGTAAACAAAAACCAATTTTGCAGATACTTACTCACACACTCAGACCGGGGAAACATGTCAAATAAACTACCGCGACATCGTTGTCCTTGTCGGCATCGTCAGCGGTGTCGTCGGCAGTACCTAAATACCTGCGTCGCTGTCGCGCACTTTAATAGCGACTGCGACAGGGGCAGCGGCAGCAGGGAGGCAGGACAACCACAGGCAAGTCATACAAAATGAATTTAATCTCGTTAAGCCTTTTACGCCCGCGGGAAAGTGAAATTATTTTTTGCACAAACATACACATGCCCCCCCGGACTACCACCCACTACTACCCACTGTCGGTCGACTGGGGTGCTTCCAGTGATTTTCAATTTTGTGTTAGGCAACCGGGTACACTTCGCACACACTCACACTGGCCCGCAATGACGACGGGAAAGAAAAAGGGCAAAACCAATTATCCTTGTGATCCTTTGCGCGTAATCCAAGCACACACCTATCTTCCGGGAAACACACACACGCCGCCACACGCACGTATAACCACCCTCGGAGACACAATCTTTGCCGTCGCATAGCTCGCAGTCATATAAGTTCCCTGCATGTGATGAGCCGGGGAGGAGAGGGGAGGACCTTAATAAAATTTACCATTCACCGGTAATAATACCACCGCACTCGTGTAAGTAATAAAAGGATTTGCCAGGCTTTAGCCCTTTACCGAGTTGGAATTCGATAGAAAACAGTGACATAATGGCTGAGTTATTTTCACCTTAAAGCAGTGACAGCGCTTGGGCGGGTACGCGCTCTCTCTCTCTCTCTCTCTCTCTCTCTGCTCTTTTCCGTAGTCGCGTGTGTGGCTTGTGTGTGCCCGCCGGGCTCTAGCTCCAGCTTCTGCGTCTAGCTGGTGGGATCGGAGAGATAAGGAAGTCTAACAGGATACATTACTAGTGGAAACAACTGTAATATAGTGATTATGCTCCACGTGAAGCGCAACCTAGAATATGGTGTCGGGAGGGTCCCCTCTGGATTGTGTCCCGAGGACCGAACCACCTTCAGGGAGACGGATTAGTTTGGGCTGTAATTCGATTGAATTTGTAGCTCATTTGTGCACTGAAAGTCAGGCGGTGGGCATCATGCTGTGAGTGAGAGTGCACGACCGACCGAGATTTCGTTGGAAAACCGTGGCGGCATTAAAGTTTCGCACTTAAATCTGCTACGGGGAACTTCACATTTTTGCGTGTAATTTAATAATCACCAGCGATTTGGTGGAAATGCTTTCAAGGCTACGTTGCGCGGGCCTTGTTTCTATTTAAACCTATTTCCTGTTCGCCAATAAACTAGCGATTAGCTCATTGGAGTGGTTAAGCAGTACCTACTCAATTGAAGCATGCTTGAGTGTTGTTGTGGCGAATAACGTGGTTGCGAAGTCAATTGAAACTAATGCCGTTTAACAGCGCACTTAATTCTACGTTTTTAGATGCGAACTGAACTACATTCGGCGGTCTGAGAGTGTAAAAAGATTTGTGTTCTCTCGAGCGGAGGGTAATCACTGGTATAGCGACGCAGTAAATAGATGAAGAAATTTTTGTTTCGAAGATTCCTGAATATTCTGTTTAGCGAAGAGATGCGATGTCATGTATGCATGTTTCATCTTGTGCCAGAACAGAAAATGGTGTCAAAATGGAACCCTGGTGTATCAATGATGTGACTTACATGTGAACAATTGTGCGCCAATCTCCGGCTTCTGATCTTAGAATGTCCAGAGATCGCTTCTGTCAGAATTTAAAAATGAAACGAACGACCAACTTGAAGTGCATGGTCCAACTAAGCCAATGAACTGACGCTTAAATTTTATCCTTTACAATTGATTTGCATGGAAATAGGCACGTATTTATGAGATCCATATATAAATGATTGAATTCTTGTAGATTCTTGAGACATTTTGTGTGACATATTGTGTGTCGACTCCTACGCACTAGAACCTCGGCGTCTAGGTTCGAATCCCTGTAAGACACGAATAATTTTCACAGCCTAACCTCTTTCGAGTCACTGACAAAGCTCAAAGAGAATAACTGTCTAGAAAAAGATTCTCAAACTTGACTGTTCGGAGTCGGCATAAAACTGTGATAGAACAATAGCACGCACAACACGAGTGGTTGCTGAGAACCTAGGCTGTGGCCTTCTACGGGCTGTAGCGCCACCCATATTATATATTATTATTATCGAAAGCTGTCTACATATGACATCGCTGACTTTTTTGTGGTAGTCCTAGTACAGAGGAATTATTTCAAAGTAATCAAAGTAACAGAAAAATCAAATAGCAAACATAAACAATCCTCCTGAATCACTCTACATATTGGTAAAACCTTATTAAGATCCGTTGCGTAGTTTAAGTGATTTAAGCATACATCGGGATAGACGACTATTCTTTCATGCCACACAAAGATAAAGAATGTGCGTGCATTACTTTTATGTGCGCTATGAAGCACCGAATGTTTTATTTCGTATTTTTTTGGTGAATTTGCGACAGTGAGGATGTGAGCAAGAGATAAACCGATCCCGGCTTATGTGGAAATCACATTAGATTGTGCTTGATGTGAGCAATCACTTTAGTGTCCTACTAACTTATTTGGGATTTTTTCGGGATGCATGCTGTGAGGATGTGTTTCGCTTGCAAAATCTATTTAGAACGTTTTAATTGGCGAATACTTTCGGCGTCCTTCTAAAAAATATAAGTTAACACTCACTCAATCCGTTTTGATTTGAAACTAGACTTTTTTTGCTTTAACTGACAGTCTCACCGTCCGCATTACTTATGAAATTTAATACCGCAACTTTTGCAGTCCCATTCCAATAGGAATATTTGCCTAGAGGCATGCATAGTCAACTATGTACATGTAAGTGACAGCGGACTATTTGTGCCAACTTTCGCGACCTACAAACCATTACCATTAGTCTGCAGCCGAAAAGTTTGCCTAGGGCCCACCCTGCAGGTGGTCTGGCTTCTTAAAATCCAAAAACTTGTCTCATAAAACTTCACTCAACACCCAGCCCCGCCGGAAGCTCCTGCATACTTCATGCGGAGCGTTTATTTTCTACTTTACATGTCCCTTTGTTGGTCCCCAGCATGGCATATGTTAATGCAGCGCCAGTGTCGCCGTCACCGTCGCCGCCGCCGCCGCCGCCGCCGCCGCCATCAGTCGTCTCCTCATGTGCAATAGAATATTCAAGCAAAAAAAAAACTCTCAGTCACAAGGACTGGAGTAGAAGTAGTGGCAGAGCAACAATAAAACCAACAATACACACCGCACCGACACCGACACTGCCGCCGACAGTCGTCGTCTGCAAAAGGAATGGGAAGGCACACAGTGTAAGCAAAGCCGAAGGGGGTGCAGAGAAATTATTGAAACAACCATGGATCCACTAAATCCCAGCCGGCATAATTTGTCGGCAATTTGCCCAGGCACGAACGGATGATGATAGCCACGATTCCAGGATACCCCACCATCGGCCATATGCCGCCCCGTAGCGCCGCAGCACTCGCTCATTGCTTAAAACTCCGACAGATTTTCGTCTTTACGCTCGGTAATGGCACTGCCGAAGGCGGCAGAAGCCTCGAACGACCCCCGAAAGGCAATTGAAATAAAACGAGCGAGTTGGAATAAAAATTATTTAATTTGCTTTTTATGTATGGAGGGGGAGTGGGCTGCCGTCTGTAGACTGTTGGTTGGTAGTAAACGTGAATGTGTGTATATGTGCGTCGGTATGGTAATGTCCGTTTGAGTTGCTGGCTTATGAAGTCGCAAAGGTAGTTAAGGCCTCGGAATGACTGTTTATTGATTTTTTTTCCTTCCTCGCGTTTGCACGTCAATGAGCTGCGTCGGGAGCACACGGTTTGGTTGTGCGACTCACGTATATCGTGAGGTAATGTCCTCCCACGGGGATTTGGGGGATGCGGAAGGGGGTCAGCTCCCTGGAGGAATTACATATTCTCGAGCATACGTAGGCATCTGAATGAGTTGAACGAAGCAACTGATGGTTGAAGTTAACGTGAAGGAGGAAATGTTGACTGAAGTCAATTGGTGTGAAGCACCGACTTTTAGAGAGGTTTTCGTGGAGGCATTGATTTAGCTTCTCGCACTCAATCAACATGTGGATGGAACAGCGAATAGGGTGATAGGAAATTGCAATGAGACCTTTGATTTGGTTTTTCAATTGGCTTGGCACTGATGTCCATGGTCAGTGGTAATGTTTCTTTGCCCAAACAGTTTATCTTTTGGCTTGTAATTGGCATATCAAGGGAATATCGAATTAGCCCACAAAGCATATTTGTTTCCTGTTCAACCGTAAAACCTATGCAAAAAATGGAAAGGCACTTTGTTCTGGCGAGTTGTTCTGTGACAGAGCTTCTTCGATATCTAATGCCCCTAAAAACATGAAATGAGCATGATTTCAACGCCAAATCATTGACAGAGTTGAGGAAGAGCTTTAATCGTTGCACGCAGACACGGCCCTTCCTCAAACCAATGAGCAAACACTCCCTCGACTTGTCTCCGAGGAAAAACTTCTCAAACAGGAATCCTTCCAGAATCCAGATCTTTCTGGAAGACTAGTACTTTGGTGTGAGCTGGGCCTGTACTATTTTTTGCTGGAGGTCTACTTCAAGGACCTCAATACACATGCCTTTCTAAATAAGCTGGTGTCTTTCATGTATAGACTGCGGGATTTAACCTTTTCTACTCGGAAAGCAACCAAGTCGTATATATGCCCGGTATTACCAAATGTTCTGCTACACGGAATGAACTCATCGATTCTGGAAAAGCATTGAACGCATTCAATTGAACTTGACTGCTATTTCACAAGTGATACATATTTATGGCGTGAAATGTTTGCCATTAATCATGGAGCGGGCAAGCTTCGTATGCAAATTCATCGAAAAATGCGTCTTAATGATGAGAAAATATTCACCACTGGCGTCGTTCAATACACAGAATGATAGGATTTATGTTCGGTTATCACCACATTCATCTGAAAAAATTCCGAGAATTCTCTGTGATGGATTAGTCAGGAGTTGTTTATTATGAATCGCCAAGCTTTAATTCTGCAGTAAAAGGTGTTGAAAACTCTGCGAGCGCATGTTTCGGCAAACGTTGCCGAAAGCCTCTTATCGCAACAACATAGCCAATGTGCAGAACTGAGGTTTAAACCTTAGTATACCTTCTTTCGTTTAACTTGAACTACAAATTGAGCTCAGTTAAACGTTTAAACGAAACTGTGAAACCGCATAAGTCGTTGTACGAAAGGTTCAACCAAAAGTGGAGTTGAAACGTGCACTGTGAAACTGGGCAACGAGCTAAAAGTGAAACTGGGTAAATGAGGTCGAGATGTTTTAATCGGTAGGAGTTCGCCCAAATCACATGGTATCATGAATATCTGAGTTTATGCAGTAAACGACCACTTTGCAGCATTAACCTCTCACTTAATACAATTTTATAAGTCGATCAGACTTAGTCACATATCAAATATCACCTATCGGAGATGGGTAGAACAGACAGACACTTGCAGGACTCGAGGCAAATATGGCCTTTAATTAATCAAAGAGAAGTACACTAATAAGCCCAAACAGAAATATAATCAGTAGGATCACAGGGATTATTACAGGTCGCTGTATCCTGGGATCCTGCGTAAGAAGAGTGGGAGCCGCCTACAACGACTACTGCTGGAGTTGCAGAAATGAGGAAATGGGAATGAGGAAGTAGAAACCATGCTGCACTACCTCGGCACTTATCCAGCCCTTCCAAGAACAAAGAAAACTACGTTAGAAATCTACTCATTCAGCAGCCTAGAAGAAATCGAAATTCATCAAGAAAACAAACTGGTAATGAAGTGGACAATCTCTGAAGACACCACTTGATTAGCAGCTGGAACTACTTGGGTGTCAGTTAGTTCCCTTGGCCAATGAGGAATCGGTGTATCAATCACCGGTTAGTGATTAGCATATGGCACAATGGATTTAAACACGATCTTAGTGCGTTACAACTGTTTCAGCTATGACAATCACTCTTATCTAACCTAACCTCATCGCCTTAGAAGTTCGCCCAGTTCCGAGTTCGATTCTGTATGAGTTTATTGAGTTGACACGTTATCTTTTCTGAAAAAAGCTTGTCACATATCCCCTGCCGTTATCTTCTGTTTTGTAAGACGAATGACGAAGGTAGAACTTGTATCTCGAACACCTATGCCTATGTTATTGTCTCACATAAGACCAGCTTGGCCCTTAAAGAAAAGTGTATAAATCTTCTCTGAGTCCAAAGAAATTGCGATTAGTACCTGCTTTGTCAATACGAGTCACGACGCTTAGTTGGCATGCCATAACTTGTGATTAGCCACTGCATTGGCTAGTTTAAGAATGTGGACAAAACTGTAAATAATGCACTTTAAAAACAAAAATGCATTAATAAGAAAAAACAAAAACAAGCTGGGCTTAACCTGTATATGAGCACTGATTATTCTGCCTAATGCCTGTTGTTTTAGATTTCATTCCGTCCCCGAACTAGGCGCTCTTCGATCACACAATTAAATTTATTTAATAAATTAAGCTTTATTCAATTTCATTCACTAATCTTTTCATAAAAACTAGACAGAAAAAAAGTAACATAAACTGTCAACTGAGTTTATTTTGTTGCGTGAACTCGATATCAATTTAGTTCAAAATCGAATTAATTAAACGGATTTCGTGTACGTGCCATAACTGAAACCAACTGCGTGCGTTTTGATAGGACGCTCATTTTTTTAGAAAATTTTCGGATTTAATTTGTCAATTTAAAATATCAAATAAAACATTATTAATTATAAATTAACTCAATATGCGTACGTTATGGTAATTGTGACGCACTCATTTTTAGAGACAATCGTATTTCTTATACAAGGTATACAAGGTTTAATTAATTACCGGCGAACCTTGAATTTACCACAATTCTTCACGGTTTTATTCGTGACTCTGTTTTATTGCAATTCTTCCGAAATATATATGACACATACATACAGTTAAGGTTTATGACTTTTTTCGCATGGAATTTGATGACAACGCGGGAATGTACATAATTAAATTAAGTATTGCGGTTTCCTTACAAAGATTTTTTGTTTCTTTAGTGGGCGGCAATAAAATTCCAAGGTTCATGAGGACTTGGTTATGAGTTAGCTACGTGAAAATAATATATATATGCATTTACCCTCTTGAAGTCCACAAGGATACAAATTCATTCACCCCTTCACTTGGACGATTGTTTGTAATAGCATACGATGAGTTTCGGTGTGTTCTTAAAATACAGGCTAAATTCTCATGAACGGTCGTACTGAAGTACTTCCTGAATTGATGAACTTGCTTTTGGGACTTAGCTTTTCCATTCCAAATTTCCATGTTAATCGCTTCATAACTATAGGTAATATGACAGTGTGGAAAACAGATGGACACACCGAAGTTGTAATGCAGAGACTTTAAAAATAAGGTATCAAACAACAGACTCAGATTTGAATATAATTATCTCGTACACTTTCTTCAATAACTCGAGTTTGCCAGTTTCCCATAGCTCTTCAGCTTCTACTTTCTATCATAATTTTAAGATTAAATTGTCGGAAATGTAATTGTAATTTCAATTGATAGAGGGTGGACCAATGAAGTACTACCAAAATTAGAGTATGTGCGGCAAAATATGGCCTACCCTTCTGATGTGAAACCATAAGTTGAAGTTCAGTTCATTTGTTTATTATTTGCATAGTCTGTGAAATCAATTTACTTGCAGCGTACATAAGATGTAATTAAGAGAGTTAAGCGAACGCCATATTCGGTTTTTTTTTTGTTTAAATCACGATGGTTTTCGAGTTTAAATAGAGCAGAACTCGCTTGCACTGTTGCTTGCACGTCTTCATGACCTAACATTGGACTATACTTATCCTTCCTTGTCGTCAGAGTACAGGCTGACACAAAAGATAGACCTAGTATCCGGTTGCCCACGGCTATTAGGGCTTAAATCTCTGCAGTCGTCTGTAAGGAAATTGTCCTCCCTTTCAGCTGAAGAAGACTACTTCTGTGTCATGCTTTGTGCAAATTTGTCTCCAAATATCAAACTTTATGAAGTGTAACACGAAGAATCATTGTAAAAACTCTTATCAAAACTTCACTGTAAACACTCTAACCAACAAGATACAATGAAAAAAGAGAAAAAACAAATAACCTTTAACCACATATGCGGTATTGGAGACCACTCACAGATTATGACCTTAAATTTTGGGATTTCCGGTATTAGCTAAATAAAAATAAAGGCACAGTCTGTAAGTCGAATTTGCTACAAGTCGAACCAATGTTTCAGAACTTATACCCAAGTCTTAAATTGTCCCATTTTTTATACTCCATAAGTGGACTCTCTGTAAGTCGAATACCTCCTTAAAACGGACTTTGCGACTTGGTTATTCGTGTTGTTTATTTTTCGAAGAAAATGTCCTCCATATCTAATACTGCAACACCCATCCAAAGCATGCAAAAACGTAAGTTAATTACAAATACAATACATATATTGTGTTAAATACTAAACACAGTAATTGCATGGAGGAGTCGCATCTGGATATTACATTTCTTTATCGCCGTTTACATTTCTTGTCTGCCTGCCATTTTTTGACACTTTATTCAACAAAAAAAAAGGTCACGGCGAAAATTAAAAATAAGTTAATTGAAACAATCGCCGAAATCAACATCATCAAGTGTTTTCGTTGAACTGAGCATGTGTAGTTTTTTTTTTTTGGGACACTACACAGCCATTCCATTCAATAAATCGAACACAATATTTGTGCCGTGACTATGGACTGTCAATTGTAAATGTTAACGATCTTAAACGATGTTAAAGTAACATTTGGTTACATTTTTAAAATGAATTTAAATTGAATAATCGGTTTGGTCTCCGACACTAGCGATAGGTGGTAAGCTCATATATTGCACAACATTCGCCCAAGGACAACTTCGATAGGCTGAGGTCAAACCGGTGTCAAAATGTTTGTAATGAACTAATTCTTAACTGCGTGCGCTTTTCTATTTTGGAAATATAAGCGTGGGCCATATTACCAGCTTGGACCATATTTGCCGCACTAACTCTAAACACGTAATAATGATCTTTACTCATCAATTTGTTTAAATTATTAAATTTATTTTATGCACATTTTTTTCGACATGTCATGGTGGACATTGTCTCCTTTCAGAGCGTTTTCCCTTAATCGACGTAATGTTTCTGGTTGCCAGCTCCGTACTTCGTATTGACTATCTAATAGTCTTTGATTTATTAACATACACTGTCACCCATTCAAAAAGTCGGGCGCTGTTGAATCTGTTAAGATGACTATCCATAAGGGCGGTGGGAGCTGATATTGAATTCAAATATTGACCACATTTTTTTCAAAGTGTTCAACATTCACTGGTCTTAGTAAGCCCTCCTTGTACATCCGATTCGCTAAAAGTCTATGTGTATCACGTGATATCAGCTTCCTAAAAGTAGAGTGAATTGTATCATACTGTTTTTTTTACCATTTCCACACTGCTACGAAAAGCAAACAAAAAACAAAACAACATCTACCACCCATCGTTATTTCACTGATTACCTACCTAAACAATTCAGGCTAACCGAAGTTAATGCGTTTTCAAAACAAACAAGCAAAAACAAAAACAAAAATCGCCACAACAATATATCGAATAGACTCAATTACCTATGCAAACCAACAAAAGATACCAACCAAAATATATCAGATCATTCAGCTGACTACGGTCACTCTCTGAGTATCAAAAAACCAATTCGCTTTGTTTTTTTTATCGGCGAACATCACATGCTGTTAAATCTATCCGCCACCATGATTGGCCTATTGTCCTCCGGAAAAAGCAAATAACTGACTAAAATTGACCTCGCAAACACGCAAATTACACACACAAACACTTAACGCTGTGTGTTGTTATCCTTGTGCCATATCTGTTGTTCGGTCTAATGGCAATGCCAATGGCAATGGCAGCCAGTGATACATAAAATATTATAGCAACCGTTTTATGTCGACCGCAACAACGAACAATTCAATCCGCTAAAAGCAAATTAAAATAACGCGTAGGTGATAATGCCAACCATGCCAACTCAACCCCCTTCGGCGCGACCACTTTAAAAGCCACTGAAACAGAAACAAAAAACAAAAAAAAATATAAATCAGCCATTTTTTTTTTTGCGTAGTCCTTCATTTATTTATTTTTTATTTTCTGTGGGCGGAGAGGGTGGTGTTGGCCAAATGACAGTATTGACAACGCGCTTCCTTAATGAGCCATTAAATGCTTTTAAATGACAACGTTAACAACGCACAGAGCATTAACGATACCGTCTTTCTCTTATAATTACAGATCCATAAAAAAGACTGACTAAGTAAACAGGAGATAGGGAGCGCTGACAGAAAGAACTGCTGAGTAACCCCGTCCTTGACGAGAGCGCGTAAAAGACACCATCAACTGCTCATACAGAGTGGAAGTGTTAAGGCCCATCACGGACAGGACGCGATGGGACATATTTCATTCGCAATCCCATCATAAATACACCGTCAATTCCACACTCATATCGCTACGTATCCTAGATGCTGCTGGCTGCCTGGATACCGATGCAACGACAACAACGATGATGCTGATGACGATGATGTGGATGATGAACATATCACATAATCGTGTCCATCACAGTAACAAATTCAACTTCTGCTGCTTCGATTGTTTCTTTTTGCCGTTTCATTACGACAACAAGGACTACTGCCACAATCGCATGGGCCGCCACTGTTGTCAGCAAAAGCACAAGCCGGAACAGCAGCAGCTATTCAAATGAAGCAATTTCCTCGGTGATAATAATAAAAAAAAATTTCGCTTCATTTACTGTAACAAGGAGCAAGGACGAGTGGTGAGGGCAACGAGAAGTGGGACACGAACATACGAATACACAGCTGAAAAACCTGGTTGACTACTTGCTGTGCCTTGTCGCGACCTCGCTTTCAGCATATAAGTATATCGTCGTCGTAGTCATCGTCTGCAATTCATAAAAGGACTCACATGACTTCCTCCTGAATACAGATACCACCACCAGCACCAGCAGAAGTGTGGTGATGTCGGTATACATGCGAGAGTGGGCGTAGAGATAATTCTATCATAAAAAAGTAACCACATATCAGTGGGTTAACGACTGGCAGGATCTTTGCGCGAGGAATCACAGAACGCGAGCACACCGTGCTCACTGTGTGTGCCACTGACACCGTTCAGGTCAATGTCGTCCCCGTTCTCTGTGGATACACAAAGGGCGACAGCATTTTTTTGCATGAATTTGATGGGATGAATAAATAAAACAACACCCACAGCAGCCCACCAACACACACGCTCCCACAGTCGTGGCTCTGTCGAGGAGAAAGGAGTGAAGAGGACATTCCACCCTCATGCGCCCCGTCGCCGTAGACGTGCGGACAACAGAAGTAACCGTAAGCAGATTTTAACGCGCGCGTGTGCATGCAAATCGCGATAAATACATACCCACCCCACGCCGGCATTTCGCGAGGATATGTGCGCCCGGATGGTGGAGGATGTGCTGGAGCGTCGGGTCTATCGTGTATCGATGATAATGGCAGTTCGCATTTATCCTGAAAATAACATCTAAGAGGAGCACAAACAATTGCATACATGTGTTGGGCCGTTGTCCTCTAGCGTTCGGTATTAATTAACATTCCAAGCTGTGGCAGATATTCACAAAAAGGGTCGCCTCCTGACAAACGCTACAAATCTCTCTTGTTCGTTCGGTTTTTCCCTCTGTTGTATGCGTTATCCTTTTGGATAAAATTTAAATTATTTTATTTCGCTTCTGTGATACGGGTTAGTGTGCGTTGCAGTGCGCTTGTGTTGTGTATGTGCGTGTTTCGTGTTCTTTCTTTTTTTGTTTTGCGGCGGAATTAATTCTGTATTTGAGTTGCTTCTCATCCGTTACCGGTTTTGAATTGCAAAAGAAAAAAAAAATACAAATAAATTATACCATAAGCACACCCTACCGCGCGCCCCTTCTGAAGTTCCCAGTCCTTCCAGCCTCTGCCCAGATAAGACATGGAGTTCGCTTCGCTGATTTTATTTTGCATCATCATGAGTTGCTTGCGATACATTTCACCACACGAGCACGCCGATGGATACAAGCCAGGTGAGTTCAATGCGCGAGAGGGGTTCGTTTATTATTTCTGTTCTCGTTTTTCGTTTCACTCAAATTAAAATTGGGGCAGGCATTACTTCGTTGTATCGGGTTACGGGTGTTGGCTTGAATCGGGCTGGGATTTAATTGAGGCGCAGTTCTCGATTTCTTGCTGGCCCGGTTGGCGGGGATGCAGATTCCATAGAATTTTCCTGGGTAAGAAAGAGTCACAATGCCTTCCGGTAGCAGGAGACATTGACGATTGCTTGAATTTAGGTTCTGAGGGCGAATGACAAGACTTCCTGCATGTCAATGGCTCTTTCTTAAATGGAATTGGATACAGATTGAGAACAGATTCAAGGAAGAATATTCAAAAAAAGAAGTTGCTGGCATTTTGAATTAATATAATTACATTGTCTCGAATAAGTTCGAAATAAATTACACACGTCAGCCGTCAGTGTTGCTGACACAATAATTTGATACTGGAATTGTGATATTCCATATACTCTAAATTTAATTTGCAAAGCCAAAAACCTATCCACGAGTGGTAGTGTCTTCATCCGCACAGGTCTGAAACACATTCTAGCCCATTCCAAAGAACAATTCAGGTCTCCTTTTCACTCATACGTTATTTAATAGGGTCGCCAAGGATTGCTTCAGAATGCGATAGTGTTTCGGTTGTGAGCAGTGTTTCCATTCTCATACATTTTTTTAAAACGTATGTATCGCACGCAAGCCACCCTAAAGAATCAAGTCAGAATTGGTAAAAAAAATCTATCATTGAAAAGATCAGCCATCCATTCCAGGCTTAATGTGAGCTATTTCTTCTTTGAGTGCTGCAACGGCTCTTGAACACTATTGAAGTGTATTTAAAAAACTAAGTACAAAAAATAAAAATAAATTATTATGTATACTAATTTATAAATAAGTTATACAAAATAATTAATAAGTAAGGAAATTAACACACATAATTTGAAAACTAAAACGACTTGATAAATATGATAATTAAATAAAAAAATCAATATGTAAGTAATAAAAATAAAAATATTAAAAATAAAGAACAAGGATTACATACCACATTAGCGTGAATTAGGAGAAGGCTGTTGCTTGAAACTAAAGAAGTTTACATATTTTTTTTAGATATAAATGTATTGCTTTAGTGGTAGCAGCTATAGTCAAGACATCGTTGTAGCGATTTGACTAAAGCGGCGTTGATATAAACGCTAGCCATCAGTCTTGCTGGAGGTGCCTTCGCTCTTTTTTACAACGGCCAACACGAAGGACGAATGTAATCTACTACAGGACGCTCACCCGGGCAATGCTCACCTGTATATGGTATTTTATCTCTAAGGACCTGCATTCGTATTTACAGAATATCAGAGTCTCAGTTATATAAAAAAATAAATAAAAATAATACTACTTGAATCAGGTCTCCTCTTCACAACAGGCAAGAGGCATTTCTCCATATGGAGATGCCACATATTGGACTTTCGCTGTTCAATGCACTGTACACGTTAGTGGAGTCCCATTGAAGCTGGTGGAGAAGTTCAAGTATCTCGGGGTCTTTTTCACGAGTGATGGGAGGAGTAATGCTGAACTTTCCTGTAGCATTGGCCAAGATTTCTCAATTTTGAAACAGCTTAGCAGATCTGTAATCAGGAAGGCCGAGCTTAGTGGCCATGGTCACGAAATTTGAGTAAGGGCCCAAAGAATAAGATCGGGCATACAAGCTGCCGAAATGAGATTACACGGCGGGATAGGGTAGGGCGAGAAACACGGCCGAACGGACGAAAAGGGCTATGTTTCGATGGTTTGGTCATGTGGCACGAAAGTCCTCATCATCGCGACTTCCAAAGCGTGTCTTGAATGCGATTCCATCAGGTAGGCGACCGCTTGGCAGATCCAGGACGAGGTGGTTGGACCAAGAAATCGCCTGGTTTCACTTGGGTATAACTCCTGATGAGTTACAATCGATGGCGCAGGATCGATCGTGGTCTGGAGATCTCTCATGCGCGCATAACCCCTACCAGTCCGGTAGTGAATCATGCGGGTCAGAAGATGATGATGATAATGACTCAACCACGACCGCACCATCGCGGTCTGAGCTGAGGAGGCTCGTATTCGCTAAGACTAGATGTTCAAACATGGTGAATATGTAGACATTTGGAGCATGAAAGCTTAGTGTATTGTTAACATTCTTAGACTCTTTGAAGAAACACTTTGACACACTTGGGGAATTCCAAGTCGACTCCTCCACACACAAAGCCAACAGTGTGGCAGCTTAGAGTGGATTTTGCGTAAAAATGATTTCGTTTGCTTGTGACTCTGAGCACCATTGATAATGTCCCTACTGGATATCGAACTAGAGCCTATGGTTTGGGAAACATCCGTACTAATGTTATTTGAATGTTCCAAAGCTCGTAGACAAACCTAAATCCATTGATTGTTGAATCTTATCAGAAATTGTGGTACATTGAATGAAAATGACTTTAAAAAAGCGACTCGTCTAGATTCCTGGATGTTATGGCTTCTTATTGGTATTTAACATTCGGTTGTGAAAGCTTTATTCAGAAGCCTCTAAAACTTGGTGCGGTTTTGGCCTGATCAGCTAATGTTGACCTCCTAGTAGAAGCAACGTGGTGACTATGGTTCACTCCACTTAAAAATCGCGGGATGAAGTGAAGATTAAAGCAACATGTCCTGAAGCTTATCACGACCAATGCGGGCGCGACTGTGCGACGTGAATGATTCAATGGTGGTGTTGCAAATTCAACCAGGTGCTGCGATCCAAAGGGCAGTGGCTTTAGATCGACTTCTCACTTCCAAGACGGAGGAAATGTTCAAAAGCATGAACTCAGTTGGTTCTTGAGATCGTGCCTTCGTTGGACTAATGCCAGAAGATCACGCAAATCCAAACACCCACTTGTGCTTGAGCCTTCATGGTAATGGATGACAAGCTGTTGAAATGGAGGAATATACTCGCAAGTCTTTCCTTTAATCAGCATGCTCCTTCTTCTGCATATTCTATATATAAATACGTGATGCCAATTTTTGTAGTACGCCTATACAACGTTCTACTCAACCGAATGGCATGATACTTACACCATTGGAAAGGTAATTTCGCGTATATGTGCACAGTGTATTTTGCCACCAGGTTGAGTAGAAGCTTCGGTTGCTGTTAATAATGTGCGTCGAATTCAGGCGCATTCATGTGTAACATACTGATTTCCAAGTGAAAGCAGGACGAAATAAATTTTCTTGACTAACAATGCCCCCAAGATGCATACATCGGCAGGACGCTCGAGCACTATTTTATGGCAGAGCTCCTTCCACTGTAAGCCTTTACTTAGGATTGTGTCTGAACAAGCTCTTAATTTCAAACTAATTTCACCAACGACCTTCAAATTAGACCATCAAGTCGGTAACCAATAACGTGACACCGCAGCGTCTGCTTTCAAATCAAATCTCTTTGAAAATAACCTCTCCATGCTCGCCTTGTTTAATAGATAATCCCACCAAGATGCAAGCGATATTCTGCCACGGTCCCACCTGGCGTTCGCCTCGCCTCAGTCTCAATTTCAATTACACCAACAAAAGGTGCTCTTAAAAGGATCAGTGAAATACGAACGAAAGTGAACCCACGCTCACCTCCTATCCACCAGCTTTCGAATATAAATTCCAAGCTCCCATTTCCACGTTCCTCGTGGGATCGACCAAAGCAACCTTCGCTGCTCTCCCATTGAACAACGAGTATTCCCAGAAAATCAAGGTAACAATCCAAGCATATGCCCACTGGTGGATTCAAATGAAAAACAGAATTCCCTGAGACTTTAAATCGAACACTTACCACGAAAGTGTCTTAAAGTACATTCAACAGAATACAAAGCCACTTCACTTTCACACCAGACAATAGACATCTTCATGGTTCGCCACGGAGAAACTGAATCCAACGACAAGTGTGCTCAAGTCGACGCCATGTACCCTCAGCTTTCTCCTCGTGTTCCGTCTTATTCTGCCTTTAATACCAACTCAACCGGATAACTATTACTCCCTTAGGCCTGCTCGATAATGCCGGTCTGTATGACTGCTGGAAACCATCCTTTTCGAACACCCCACATCTGCCCTATGTACGGACCCGTCCCGTCCCGGCTGAAAAAATAAAAGCGAAGAAAGACGGAAAAAGCGCCGAAAAAAAAGCGAAGTTTCAAACCGAGTGTTGGTAACCAGAAGAGAAAAAAAAAAACACGAAAGAATTCTTTACAGCCACTGAACTGGCGTAGTCCTTGCTGGCTTTGTCTGCCTTTAAGGTGGGCTGTGTGCACTGAAGGAGGAGGCAGCACAGAACATCCTCGGCGGCGTAAAAAAAAATAATCGATTTAAAAACACAAAACGAAAACCAGTGGTGATTCAATCCTCCAAGCAATTTACTCACAAATTGATGAAATAAATTTTCCAACACACTTACTCCCGCAGATAACCCCCTCCTTTGGAGTGGCGCCCGATCGGGGGGCAGGTACCACAGTCTTCGTCTTGCCTTCCGTATCCGCACTTGGGGCCTTTTGTTTTTCATTTTCCTCGTGGAAACTTCCTTCGAATTGTGACACCTGAAATCGGTTTTACGCAGTAACTCGTGCGGTAAAGGAAGGCACAGAATAAATAAGAAAAAAAAAAAACACATCTTCATCAAACTGAACCAGAAGAAGAATAAGGGGAAAAATTAATAATACGGTCGTTAGGGCGGTTAGGGTGTGAGTGTAGTGTCGTACCTTGTGGACTGCCGTAGAATAATTCTTATGAAGCGACTCGGGGCCACCTGAAGTGGGGTACATGCTCGTGCGCGTATCTTTATTGTTCTCGTAGATTAGGGTTCTTTAGTGAGAATTTTTATGGTCTCCTCTTGGTCAGCAATGGTCTTGTAGCGAGATTATGAAACCGAGCGAGTAGAGGTTGGACAATGGCGCCAGTCGTATGAGTGGCGTTGCGTCATGACATAATTCTTGCGCAGTTGTCTATGGCCTTGGAAGGGTAAACTCGCATGCATGCACCTAAATGTCTTGAGGGACTATAATGACTTCAAGAAATCTTTTATTGGCAAGGAATGGGTTATTTCGAGTTTCGTTGCTTGGCATTGTCTGCTGATGGAGCCGATGTACATGTGGTTCTGGTGCTTCAATTGAATAAGAAATGCATAATTGCAGAAGTTTGGTCGATTTTTTCTGCACTAGACCCTAGTCACCTTCTTCTGAGCGTTGTGAGCCTGAAGGAAAAACAACTCCCTTAATAAAGGGTGATTTTTTAAAAGCTATAGGAAAGTTTTTAAAAAATAAACATAAAATTCAGAAAAATTCAATAAATCTTTATTTGAATCGATAGTACGGTCCATATAATTTAATGTTTGAAGATTATTTCATGCAAATGTTGACCTTGACTGCGCCTCAAATGGTCCATCCGCTTAGTCCAAATTTGGTATACTCTTTCCAACATTTCGGCCGGTATCTCACGAATAAATGCTTCAATGTTGTCTTCCAATGCGTCATTTGAAGCGGGCTTGTCTGTATAGACATGAGCTTTAATATAGCCCCACAAAAAGTAGCCTAAAGGCGTTAAATCGCACGATCTAGGCGGCCAATTGACCGGTCTCGAACGTGAAATAAAATGTCCACCGAACTCGCCCCTCAATAAGTTCCTTGTTGCTTGTGCTGTGTGACATGTGGCACCGTCTTGTTGAAACCACATGTCATGAAAGTCAAGCTCTTGCATTTTGAGCAAAAAAAAGTTGGATATCATCTCACGGTAGCGCTCATCATTCACAGTTACGTTCCAATGATGCCACCAGCCCATAAACCGCCCCAAACTGTGACTTTTGGATGCATTGGTAGCTCTTGCAATGCTTCTGGCTGATATTCACTCCAAAATCGACAATTCTGCTTATTTACGTACCCATTGAGCCAAAAATAGCTGACCATAAAATGGAAGAAGCGCGCGATGAACTTTCTTAACAGAGCACGCATTTTGATAATAAAATTCGATAATTTGCAAGCGTTGTTCGTTTGTAAGACGATTCATTTTTAAATTATAGACCAAACTGAAGATGTTTGACAGTGAAACAAAACACGAAACGTGCGTCAGCTGTTTAAACCAGTGTTGCCAAAAAGATAATAGCTAAAAGGTCACCCTTTACATCTAACCTTTTCGACTACAAAACAGTCTAAAGTTACTATGACGCTCTACAATCCGTTGCCAGACACAACACAAGTGAAACTTGGCTGGGTCCGTGGACACAAGGGGATTGTAGGCAACGAATCCGCAGATGAGCTCGCGAGGCCTGACGCGGAATCTGCAATCAGCGGTCCTGTACCGTACTGTCATGCCAATTTGACAGCAGTCACAACTCAGATTAACGAATGGGAAAAGAAACTTCGCCCAAACCATTGGATACAAAGTCATACTCTTAGGTAATCCAAACGTTTAATCAGGAATTATTCATAAAAGAAAACTTAAGATTGCTATTACTGGCTATTGTGGCCTGAACTTCCTTAACAATTGAAACTTGTGTCAAGACAAGGTCTGTCGTCTCTGCCTCGAAGGGGATAAAACTTCTGAGAACATTTTGTGCGAATGTCCGGCACTAATATTGTTAAGGAAACGTATCTTCCATAAGGAGAAACTCGCTTCAGTGATTTTAAAAAACTCTTAGTTCCAGATCCCAAATGTCTGTTCTGTGCGTGATCTGCTGACCTTTCTGGAGCTGGAGCAACTGACCCTTCGAAATGGTCATGGTAATCTGTTTAGTGACACTCTCTTGTATAAACCGTCGCTATTATCAGCTTCCCGTGGTGGAAAAACAAAACACTTTTGCATTTGTCAATGACGGACAGTCAAGTAAAAATTGAATGGAAGTACATTCTTCCTTGTGTGGCGCTATAGACCGGAGCTACCTGACTAGCTTGGTATGTATTAAGTTTGTTGAGTTCCTTTTCCAATTATCTGCACAGCAGGCGTCCTGTTGTCCTACAAGTTCGGAGTAGAAGACTTTTCGGGCCTGAGCGAAGTTGTTCATGTTCTCTTCATGGCCCAGCCACCGACGTTAGATACTCTGATTTCATGTGGATCTTCGCATTTTTAAGTATCTCCACGTGCCCCTTGCTGTAGCTTCTACTCCAGACAGCGGTTGCATTCTCTTAGTCTTGTTGGTGCGTGCCTAGCTGTAAGCTTCCCGTAAATATACATGATATGAAGATGCAGTAAAATTTTCAGGGCGGTTTTAGTCGCTGATTTGAGTGCCTCTGTAATAGCGATGTGTGCTGATCTCTGTATTCTGTCTGCTCGTCTGCTTGACTTGTTGTGTCGTCCACCATACTAGGTCGCCGTACGTCAGTATTGGCCATACCAGCTTCGGTGGAATGATAATTGGATGCACTTAAATAGCAAATCAGAATTGGACATGATTACTGACTTTATTAGACTAAATGTTATTCCAATCGCATTGAACATCCTCACCAACCCCGGACAACAAAAAATATGGGCTCCCTTGAACCAAATCGGCTTGCACTTGAACTTGTTCACCCTCGCTGCCTAATGCCTTGTGTTTGATTGACTTTTTATTGAGTACCACGCCCTTTCTTCAAAGTAGTACGCCCTAAGTCGTTGTAACTTCTTTTGAAGTGGATGTTTCAATATCTTAAAAAAAAAAAATGATCTCTTTCACAGATTTTTGAAAAGGAATGTCCTTTCGTTTTGTTCTTCAGCTAGATTGCGATTCGTTCGTATTTCATTGTCGTTTTCTAATCCCCAAAATAGATTCGGCTACATGAGGGACATAAAGAATCCTTAACCACCACAGAATGCAAGCAAAATCCTTCTTATTTATTTGTTTGTTCGGAAATCGTTTTTCGGGTCTCTCCAATTTCTCCTGTTACTTTTTTCTTCGGCTTTTGTAAAGAATTCCTTCTGGGGAAGAAGAAGAAGAAATAAAGTATTTTCAACACCCCAACCGATCTGAATGTAAGAAATGAAGAAAAAAAAATGGAAAAAAAAAACATTACCGCATTCCGCTGTTTCTACTGTTACTGGTATTGCTTTTTGCACTTGCTTCTTCCTTCCAACGCTGTGTTGGCGGCAAGGTTTATGATGTTCGTTTTTGTGCCTTCTCGTTTGAGGAATGTGCTCTTGTGTGTGGGGCTGCGGGTGAGTGTGTTTTTACGACACAAAAACAGGAGGAGTACTCACTACTCAGTCGTTTTTTCTTCTTTTTTTTTTTTGTTATTTTACTTTGAACGCGTTTTAACTCACTGCCACATCTGAGAGGGAGAGAGAGATACAGCGACTGAGGCTCACATTTTAACCACAATATTTTTTTTTCCGCCACTCCAATGTGTTTCTGTCATTCCTAGACGGGGTGGTAGGTGGTTGCTTGGTTGGTTGTGGGTGGTTGGCTGGTTGTGGGTGGTTGGAAGAGGTTTGCTCTGTGCGCCTCGTGTCCTTTGATTTATTATTGTTTGGTTGGGTGTACATACATATTTATTTTTGCTCTCGTTTTCGCTTTTTATTGTTATTTCTTCGGTTTTCCTTTTGAAGCGTCAAAGGACATTTTTGTTTCATTCCGCCTTTGAGTGTTGGATGCAGGGGAGACGGGGGGCGAATGTTTTATTCGTGAGATACGGGTGTGGGACGTGGTTTGGTTTTTGTTGGTACATTTTTCTTGTGCCACACTGTGAATCGGTTTTTCGGCAGCTCTCATTCTGATTCGAGAAATGTGCGGAAAAATGTGACAAACGAAAGGTATTTCTGAAGGCAATCGGGATTCCTTGGCGTTGCTTTTATGGACGGGATCGTCAACGAAATTCGAGAAAACCAAACATAACGGTGTTTAAAAGTGCTATTCGGTGTTTTCTCGTATAGCTAGGAGTGAATTTTGTTTTATTTTCTTCCTCGCCTTCTGAAAGTTTAATTCCTTTGTATCTTCATTTGAGAAGTGTGCTTATGGCTTAATAGCGATTTCATGTTAAGAAGTACGCTT
Source organism: Eristalis pertinax (assembly GCA_907269125.1). NCBI lineage: Eukaryota > Metazoa > Arthropoda > Insecta > Diptera > Syrphidae > Eristalis > Eristalis pertinax. Next base: position 122,876,702 of record OU026145.1, read on the forward strand.
AACAGGGTCTTATTTCAGGAATGAGTGTCACATCTAATGTTACTCAAAGGAGCACGGAGTCGCTTTCTATTTTTGGTGGAATTAAATAATTGAGAGAGAGTGTGGCACGTGCTGGGAATTTCGTTGAAAAAAAAATGTTGACCACGATTTGATTTTCTTGAACGAACTTCAAATCCATTTGAGGGGGTGAGACGGAAAATAAAAGACTGACTGAAATGACTAAACTGACTGAACTGACTGAACTGACTGAACTGACTGAACTGACTGAACTGACTGAACTGACTGAACTGACTGAACTGACTGAACTGACTGAACTGACTGAACTGACTGAACTGACTGAACTGACTGAACTGACTGAACTGACTGAACTGACTGAACTGACTGAACTGACTGAACTGACTGAACTGACTGAACTGACTGAACTGACTGAACTGACTGAACTGACTGAACTGACTGAACTGACTGAACTGACTGAACTGACTGAACTGACTGAATTGACTGAACAACCTGAACTGAACAAAGGCCGTAACAGCAACATGAACGTTTTAAGACCGATTCGTCATACACTAGAATGGTCGCATAAAACTTTCCCTAAATATCTCGCATAAAGTCGCGCACGGCAGACGCATTAAAGTCAATGTCAACGACCACGTAAACTGAATTAAAGGACTTTTTACGTTCAAACATAATTAATCACGCCATTGTTAGGCCTCCTGTCATCCCAAGTCTCATTTTCATCATCATCATCATCATCACAGACTCACACTTATGTGTCCAGTTTCGCCAACACCAACAAATGTCAACAGTTCCATCGTTCAATATCCCACCATAATCCACTGTGGTGTGCATAAAACACCCACGTCCCAACTCGGTGTCCGCCTGCATTCCTCCCCCCATCGCACACCTGCCTCAAGGACCTTTGTGTGTGCTCTACGAGGAGTATTAGCGTGAAGATAAACAAGGAAAAAAAAACAAGGAAACTCTGAGTAGTAAAAATATAGAACAAACAAAGGATATACGGCGACACGTGCACAATACACATTTGTTTAATGTAAGAAACAAAAACAACGACGTGAGCAGAAGGAGTGGGAGATAAGGAAAAAAGAAATATGTACATAATAATATTTGTTTTGTGAATAGCATAAGATGTGTATTCGTCCTCGACGCCATTGTGTTTGGCGTCCTGTTCGCTCTCACACCGCTTCCCGGCAGTTTGTTTGGACCAAGAAAATATTTTGCGTTGTGTTACCTTTGTGTTCCTAGCTCTCGTCATCATCATCATCTTTTCTTCGTGTGTGGAGGGAGGCTGAGATGAAAATCATTTTCACAAAAGATCTCCTCGCAGGTGGATATGTGTGTGTGTGGTGGACGGTGGATGGGGGTGGTTGCCGTCTTACCAAAGAGTATTTGAAATTCTTGTTGCGTTCTGATCAAAGGGTTGATGGAATGGGCAATCACCGACACTCCCATCCTGTTACCAATAAAATAGATTCGGTGACAGGCGAGGATGCTTGAGCAGCCTCTGTTGTCTGCCGCAGCAAAGCATTCGTGTTGTGTGGTGGTGCGCGAGTGTGCTGCTAAGCCCGAGGAAATCTGGTTGCCGCACAGAGAAAAGGAGATTTCAAATGGAATCTACATACACAACCTTGCATGTTGTGTACCCCCTTTCTTGTGTGCTTCCTACGACATGGAGGGAGGTGGAACATAGCGTGCGCTACCGTGGCATGTTGTGTTGCATATCGCACGCACATTGAATATGTGATGTTTGATTCGGTGACATGTGCTCGTTCTCGTTGAAAAAAAAACGTGTACCACAGGAGTACAGGACGAATTGTTTGACGGGTCTGCAATTTGAACAGCACTCAGACGGGAAATGAACGACTGACATGAACCGCAACAATTCGGATGAAAAATAACCGAGAGTCCATATTCCTCACGGAAAATGCGACGTTCTTCTTGGTTCTGTGGATTTGTGTGCATGTGTGTGTGTGAGGTCAGGGAGCACAGAAGGAGCTGAGCTGAGCAGAGCAGAGAGTGGGCGGGAAGCAGTTAGGATGTGAAAATGAGTTTTTGAAGTAACCTTCGCTTGGGGTTATTAAGTTTACGTGATGCGATGATGGCTTGGATAAAACATTGCGAAGGCCATAATCTCGTAAGACAAAAGAAATGTGTCACACCCTGCAGGATATCATGAAATTGCGCGGTTTGTGACGCGGATTATGCTTTAGTTCCGCAATTTGATGTTTTTTTTCCTTCTTTGTTTTGCTTTCTTCATTCCATTCCTTTGGTGGCGGTGGTCCAAATGGGGATAGGTGGCGGTTTTATGATCTATGTCACGGCAGATGCGGGCTTTACTACATGGAGTAATAAGGCAGATGAAACCCGAATGAATGTCCATCCATCCGCATGGATGAGATTGTTCTCGGTATCAAGCTATTCCAGAGGGGAAAATGGAATACATTTAAATTTCAATTTCGTCATCTTTGGCAAATCCATTAACTTGACAAATTCATTTCGGATTTTTATATTTTTCATGCGCAGACACACCAGCTCCAGCTAAAACAATCAATAGCTAACCAAGACTAGTTATCTTAAGGGCATTTCAAAGCGAGCTGTAATATGATTTGATTTTTTTCTCCACTTGCTTGCAATGCATACTGAAACTGCGTACAGTCGTTTCGATGTGTTGTCGTCGATGTGGCGTAGTGGTCAGGTCGAATCCTGTGCTGGCTTTCAAGGTTCAATTCCCAGCACGAATAAGTTGTATAATTCACAGCTTCATGTTGTTCTTGAACGTTATGTCCACGCATGGTGATTTGGAAAAACAGACTTAATAAATTACAGCCAATTTGACACATGTATCTCCAACAATATGGCCGCTACCAACTGTCAATATTCGGAACCCATATTGGAAGGTCCTTTAGAACCATATCCCAGAGCACCTCAGAGCTTTGCGTTTGCCATTTTATATGCACAAGCTGCATGGACGGGAAGTGCTCTAGCTCGATATTCGATAGACCTGAGAGAATTAAGCGACGAAGTTATTAGTGGTATATTTCGATGATCTCTTGCTAGCTGTTGGCAGTTTCGACCACTAAATTGATTGAAGTCTTTCTCCTTTTGCGTGCATCACTTTTAACATGGGTATCATCTGTTGCATAGTTCCACAGGCACGGAGTACGGGCTTGAGATAATTGGGCATGCGTTCTACATGGTCTAGCCAACTTGGACCTTAGATTTGTAGGTTCGTAGCTTATAGTGTAGACTGTCACTGTACCGCCTCTGCAATTCGTGACTAGATCTTCTGCACTAGATATCCTCACAGCAAACCACATACTACAGGCCGCTTCATTCGCTTGTGACCTTTAACATGCCTAGGGCGCTACAGCAGGTCTGGGATTATCAATGTCTTGAACAGAGTCAGCTCAGTGTCTCCATAGGAGGGGTCAAGTATTCAGTTGCCTCTTGAACCCAAGAACCGATTATCAGAAGTCAGTATGTGTTTGACCTCGGTATTAATGTTGTTCGTACTATTGACTGCGAAGCCGATGCACATGAAGACTCTGACTACCTCGATGTTAAAGCTGACATTCTTACCAAGTCGTGGCAGCTGTGCGTCCTTTCGCGAGTTATCTTTCCAGTTCAATGCGGAAAAACGAACTCATTAATGTCTTGTTGTGTGTGATGCCACTAATGATGATGTGATGATGTGTTGTATGCTTCTAAAAACGGCACCTAGTCTTACCGAAAATTTTCTTTTTTACATTGATGATCTTGGTGATTTCGTTATCGACCTTGATGAAGCATCACTAGTTCTTCATCGTCAACCCATATACCCTGACCTGCTTCACAGGATTGTCAAGACTACACAAATAGGCATATACTACACAAAAATGGTTAAGCTAATTTGACGCACACTACTGCTCATTCTTACCTACGGGCCCTAGGGGGGGCCGTCCAAACGTAATCTCAGACTAAGCATTTCGCTTTTATCTGTGGCCGCTTAATGACCCTTTTGTAACTGGGTGTCCGCTGAAGTGTAGCCTTGAAATTGACGAAATGTTGCCCACAAACAAAAAATATTTTTGTCAGTTGAAGATATTAATTCATTAAGAATTTTGTCTGTTGCCCCTTGCAGACGGTATGTAGTGAAGGCTGTGAATTAGATACAACCAGCTTCCGATATATGGAATCGACAGCTTTGCGTACAAACAGCCCGTAGTTATTGATAATATGATTTTGGGCGACAGGACAGTACTCAGAAATAATGCCAATGAGTTTGCTTATACATATATCTTTTGTTTATTAACAGGATTGAGCGAATGCCACAATAGCATTGATGGTCTAAGTGTTTTCATTTGATATGCCGTCTGTTAGTGCTTGTGACGACATCTGCCAGTATTACGCTGTTGATTGTTTGAAGTCCTGATTGTCTGCTAGTGGTTGGCAAGCCACATATCTAGCTAGTTAATCGTCTATACCGTTCCCTGGAATACCGCTATGCCCAGGGACCCAGCTTAGGGTGATTGCATCAGACCGACCGAGCTTTTGTGGCCGATGTTGAGGATGTTGTTTCGCTGCATTCAACAGCCGTGTGCATCATTATAAGACAATCATTTACGTTCGAGAAGCCAAACTTCTTGACCGCGTTTGTCCATTTGATCAAAATGAGTATTTTTCAATTTCAGACGTTCTCATCCTACAGACGTTCTCGTTCTACATTGATGCACCTAGAAGTGCGCTCTCCGAGATAGGTGGTATTTTACACAACGTTTGTGCAGTGGAATGCTTTATGAGTGCCCATCACGACCTCACCGTGAATGTCTGTCTCCAGACTACAGCTCTTTGTGAATGCGTACAATGCTTCAAAAGTACATTGTTAATTAGAAAGCCAGTCCTGGCACCCCCTGAAGTCATTTACCGCACACGCACTATTACTATTTCGAGATGTTTTACTCCGGAGGACGTCACTCGGTTAGGCCACCCGCAATTTGTAAACCTCCACCGATTCAACCTTCCACAGCATAAAATCCAACTGATTCCACAAACTTCAAGCAACTTAAGTTACGTACATGTATTGTATGTACTCGTTTGAGTCCTTTCAAATTGCGCGCTGCTTGATACAAGATCAAGCATCTACTTTCTATTTGCGCGCAAAAGATATTTCACATCCACTACCACCAAACAATCAACATCAAAGGATTTCGAATTTTCAATGCGCCTCCTGCCATTGTTCCAGACGCATTGTGTCTGCCTTGCCTTGCACGCTGACAAGCATTCATTTCTCTGTTTGCATTCAACATTTCACTTGCAAAGAACTCGTACTCATGTTATGGTTTCCATTAGCGTGCTTTGAACTGTCGTGTCCTTGCTGTTTCAGAATAACAGTTTATTCTGCCGTTCCCCCTGTGCTCATATCCTTGCCGCATGCTGTGCACCCTAGTGTCCTCGTGCACATGTTCGCTTGTATGTGCGGACTGTCATTTGTCCTGTGAGAAAAATCTGAGAATTTCCATCGTCATCATGATTGGTGGCATGATGGAGTCTACATGATTGCACAAGTAAATCCTGCCGCAAGGAGATTCAGACAAAAAAAAACACACGACCGAAAAAAAAACACAACTACGATGTTCAAAAGAAAACAAAATCCACATTCTGGTGCACCCATGGCTTGCAGTTGCAATGGCTGGCTGCAGCTAAGGGACATTTCATCAGTGGATTTATTGCCAACTGCAAAACCAGTTACAACAGTTGGATACGTGCCCCAGGGACACTCGACGATATTCACATATTTTTCTCTAAATACGTAATTTCTCCACCGAAGCGGTCGAGGTTGGAATCAATCAATGTCCGTGTGACCTACAAGAGCAACATTTCTGCAGAAGTTCCCTTCCGAGATGCACACACATATGCACGTACGTCGTACATATCTTAGTGCAAGCACACATCCTGGCAAGTGCATTCGATGTGGTGCAGTCCTTTGTGCTTGGAGAAAAAGGAGGAAGCTTCCAGTTGGCAGGGTGTAACGTGTTGGTGGTACTCTCAGTGATGTGTGACCTCAATAATATCCAAGGACATCGATTCATTCCATTATATTCCTTCGTCCATTGTTGCGCGCCAATTGCCTTTTATTTTGCAGTTCGAACATAGAGGTTTTCTACTTTTTGCGCTTTTTCATCCATTCATTCAACGGTTGAATCGAAGGACGAGATGATTGCAGTAACGTAAAATAACGCACACGTCCTTGGATGAGTTTGATGGTATCGGTTGGATATTGCACAATGAATTGATCCGCCATGATGTGAGATTTAACTTAAGAGATACATTTATGGTTGCGGTTAAATGCGGGGATAGCTGGTTGGTTTCGTTGTTCGACTATGGTCAACATGGCGGTGGTAATGACTGGAATGAGCTGGGTCAGGTGAGGCAACCGTAATGATGTCGTTGCGGTGATTACTGCTAATGGAACTGAAATGCAAAGGGCTTTAATTTGATTAAAATATGAACAAATTAAAAAAATACCACCTATTGGTGGCTTACGGATATGGAAACAGTGGGAAATGCGAACTGTTGTTTATTCGTTCGATAACCGAATCGAAACTATGCTGATCGGAATCCAATTCGTGGGGGCGCTAGTGGAGCGCTTTTGCACCACTGGGAAACAAATGATAGAGTCGCTGGTAAAGTGAAACGTGTTTCATTATTTTTCTGTATGAAAGTGACGAAATCATTGTTATATTCAGAAAGACCTGCACTCGTGTTAATGGTCCACATAATTCCATCATAATTAAACGTAATGAATATTCAATATTGACTAGGGTTGGGGTTGCCCTGAACGGCTCTGGTTGAACTTTTATCTCCATGAGAGAAGACACTCATAGCATAGGTGAATCGGGGCTTATGGTTTTGCTATGAGAGAGAACGCATGAAAATGCTGTCATTCCTGACATTCGGTGTGCTGAGACTGCTTCTAAGCTACACTGATTCATAGTGTTTCATAAGTACATGCCGTAGACTCATGATTTCTACAAGAGCTGCATGGACAAGGAGGAGGAGGACGAGATTACACATAATCAGCAGAGGGATATTTGTAGTGCCCTAGCTACATAAAGGAAGGCGCACTTAAAAGCCTACTTCTTCAGTAAATTGAGTAAGCTAATTGACATCGCTTCGTAGCAATCACCAACTGATGCGAGGAATTAGCCAATCCGTTGGGCTTTTATTCAACTCATTGTGACTGCTTTCTGCAATCAGCCAGTAGAAGCAAACATTACTTAACGGACATGCTCGATTTGAGTTATTTAATTTACAGAGAAATAACATGCGCTCAAAAATGGAATCCTGTGGTACCCCACATCTAGCACGCAATCTCAATTAATTAGTCAGTAGGATATCACCCTGCTGTTACTTCCGAGCCATCCAACCAGACAAGTTTTTTTTTTTCAAATTAGTAGCAAGTTAACTCGTAAGTTGGCTGCCTGCCCTTTACGTCAAGTAGCTACTTCCTCCTGCCACTAGTTGAACCTAGTGTAAATTGGCATCGTCCCAAATTCAGCAATTTTACATTCAGAAGTATACGCATAGTTGACAGTTTTTTTTTTTTTGTTGCTACAATCAGGATCTACTTTCAAAAGAATTCTCCATGGTCTGGGTGGGTGTTTCCTTGTACGGATGTAGGCCCATTCTGATGTCTGCGAAAGTTAAAGCTATTCCGTGTGGAACTCACTATATCGGGTTCTTCTCTAGACTTCAACGGACACATATTATGTTCTCAGCATATCTCACGTAGCTTGGATGTAGGCCCAAGTACCGACGCAAAAGTCTATCGAGAAGTCTAATGCCTTAGCAAGTCTGACTGAAGCTGAGAAGTATTGATTCCCTTCTGTATACTTCTGGGAAAAGCGGGTGTTATTTTGGCAGATCTTACAGTTCAAAATACGAGTGATGACTGTCTATTTACTGAGTCAGGCGACTCGATTTTAGCTACCAAATGTTGAATAGCCGGCTGGGATGGACTAATACATTTTTTTAATTTGCATATGCTGCTCGAATATGTGATTTCAGAATCTTCCTGTCCATATTGGATAAGCACTTAAACAAAATATTATAGGAATATGCGATTAATCTTCTGCAGCATTTGCAGATTGACTTCCGAGCTGTATTACGGGCTCTAAGACTAAGCTGATGCATATTCACCATATACTGTGATGAGCACGATTCTGTATGTAGGTCCTTTATTTTGTAGGAGGGCATAGCATGTCAACCACGCCTGTGCTCGTTCTGAGTTTTACAAAGCTCTTAAGCTCCCTCAAACTTTAAAAATTGAGCGCGATACCTCATTGAATGTTCTGCGGATTCCAGTGCATAGCGTATTTCACAATGGAGTAGTCTTCCCGCCGTAGAGAGTGTCCATTCAACTGCCACTTTCGCCTTCGTAGAATCATGGTTAAAGGTTCCTTGGTAAAGGCTCCGTTTGCATGAAAAGGTGCTCACTTCTTAAACATTTTTCCAAATGATGCATAAAGCAGCAGAATCCGTCCAAGCTTGGTTCCTTGGCTGATAACATTTCGACATTCCGAACCCAGCCCACGGTTATCCGAGATCGCACTTCATAGATACAGGAAGCTGTCAACTTTCTCGGCCTCCATACCGGCAATGTTCAGTTGGACGCGGTTGTTAAAAGTGCTCAGATCTTTTCTTTTAGCTATGTTTACTTTGTGACCCACTTAGGTTCGAATTTGTGGGCCATCAGATGACGGTCCATTATCCGATGTGGAAGTAGACAATCGTCGTTAAACGTCGTTTATGATAAGATGTCGTAGTCCATTATTTCCATAAATCCATAATTTCCATCCGTGAACGATGCACGGAGAATAAATCTCCTCTTCAATATTGACTACTGGGTCGTATGCGTAACATATTTTCGTGTTTTTCTAGCTTCTGTGAATGCCGCTTTTGTAAAAAAAATTGGTTGTCAATTTCTTTTATGAACTTTTTCAATATAATTTGAATTTAAAAATGCCAATAAACACTTTTCCCTAATTCTATCAATTTTAACTCAATTCTGTCACAAGTTCCATGCGAAGACGTCTTGCAGATGAATTGAACTTGAATAGTCGACTATGAGCCACCAGTTCAAATGCCTTGCTAGAGGTGATGATATCTAAGTCAAGCAAATCGTAACACGCCTACTTCAACAAAACCAAGGTGGCACGTCAGAAAAAAGTTCATACAAGTTGTACATAGTTTATGTCAAGCCAAACCAGTGGTTGGAGTCAAATTCCTGGACATGCAAGTATACTAGATAGACTACAAATTGACCAAGTTAAATCCGACTATACTTCTCTATTCCTTTACTTCGGAAAAACTCTTATGGTGTTATTACCCAATGATGGAGGAGTGGAATACAAATAAACCCATCAACAATTCGACTATACATACGGATCAAAAATGCTAAAAAGCACACTGGCATTCCCTGAATTGTTCAAAATGCAATGGGAGTGTTTTCAAGCGGCGATCGTGACAATCAAGGAAGCGGCCAGAATGATATCAATGTTGGAAATACCTACGGCTTATGTTACCACCCTAAAAAAAATGTCGGCAATAAAAATCGAGTCCATGCATGTCGCATGCTGCCTCGAAGAGCTCACGGTTCTCACGGAGCAGCCCTTGATTACTCTCTGCTGTGTCCCATGTCACGGGGATATAGCCGACAATGAGGCGTCGGATAAACTTGGCCGGAACGTCACACTTGGCTTATCTCTCGCCTTCCTATTTACCTAACCTAACCTTATGTCAAGCTTAAATGACAAGGCCATTGCACAACTCCCAGACCGAACTTTGGAATCCCGAGATGATGTGAACTGACTTATGGAGCAACTGCCCGCTGCTCTATCCACTCAAAAATCAAATTGCAGATGTCACTCGACAGCGATCCACTGCAGTGGAGCGTGGAGCAGGTGCGACCGGATCAATTTTCTCACGATCCCGATCTTAGTTATCACATTGAATAGTTACATGCGATGAATGCTGACGTCTGTGGCTTAGAAATACATGTCGAAGACTGAATATTTGGTGTGCAGTGGATTTGCTGAGCCGATTCGAAGATGGAACGTGCGATTAGTGCGGATTAAAAAAGCTTTTAACGTACACACTATACTTGACTGAAGCCTAATTGCGAACTTAATCTGGGACATACTACTGTAGATTTTGCAGGCGTTGAAGAGCTCTGATGACAATTTATTTTACCCTGTGCCCTTGTTGCTCTTAAGTATCATTCCCTCGTGGGCATAATAGCTAAGCTGAAAGCGCTTACTTGCATTCGTTCGTAATGCACTTGCATTTGACGTTAGATCATGACCCGTACTCCTGCGTCATAATTTAGCATAAAGGGGGAACTATTTTATGAATTTCTTTCGAAAAAAAATCCTTTTTCGTCCTTGCCACATTCACATAACCCAGTCGCCCTCAATTCTATCCAGTTCTTGCGTGCAAATTCCATGACATTTCGTTGATACTGAAAAGCAATGGTCATCTCCACAACTCATTCACTTGAACACATCGACGTTGACGATGCCTATTTCAGGAAATATTACATCCCCTTTGCCCGCTTTTAACTCAAATTGGACCGAAGCTCAAATCTCCACAACTGCACATTTAAACTCCCACTGCACGTGCAAATGCCTCTCGAACAGCTACAGAGAGGGGGTACATTCTAAGCAATTTATTTTTTGCATTTTTTCAAGCTGTATCTAGGTCACCCAGAGCACCATGCCATAAATAAGATCCCCCATTAAGGATACATTTTGCTGAAGCGGAACGGAAAACTTCTTCACCTTTAAGTGGAAGCCAGATCCCAGAAACTGCACAACATGCCACGGGTTTGCGTATTTCGGTTTGCATTTCATCCGCAAGCTGAGGTCCACGTCGGCGAGTGTTGCACAGGTGGATGCACCTTGCATCATTAGTCCGCCCTTTGGCTGCCTTAATTTAATGTATTTCCACAAGCCCTTCGGTTACCACCGGCACTTGTTCGTAAATGCATCCAGCACCCGATACGCCCTGACAGTCTGCCTTTCGACAACCTAACACGGGTCTGCCAGCTGAACTCTGCGGCGGTCGGCAGGAGAGGGTGCATGAAATATTTACGCAGCGAGCTCATTTTTTCCTCCTCCATTTCCATCTGCTCCTGCGAACAATTTTAATATTCCGCCCCTGTACCGCCCTGCGTGGGTGGTATCTGTGCATTAATTACTAGACGGAGAAATTCCATGTCGATGGGTACAGCCAAGTAGCTAGGAAATATGATCATCATGAGTGGCGCTCTAGTATGAAAGACAATGGGTTGGTGGGTCGGTGGGCCGGGTGAGCTGGGTGCGCTGGTTGCGCTGGGTGGCCCGCTCATGGTGCTCCCCAGCAAGGTTGGTGGATGTAATTTTTGAATCTAATTAACAAGTTAAATCCTTGTGTTATTAGTGGCCCGTTAAATAATTTAACCCTATTCCTGTGTAGAAGCACACTCCTGTCGATGTGTGTGTATGTTTGGTTTTCAGCTTACGCTGCTCTCGCTACTGTTGGCCGCCTGTGCCTGGCGCTGGGTTGTTCCAATTTACTTTGGCTGCTGCCTCAGCGTCTCCTCCCCGCTGATCTCTAGACTTCATTAATTAAAACGGAAAACGAGACGAAATTTAGGGGAATGGCAAATTGTTGCCAAGTATTAACATTTTTTTTTCTTTGCCATTTTCTTGAACAATTTTTAATCGTTTCTGACTGTGTGCTGTTGTTTTTTTTTTCTGCTTCTCTGGGTTGGCTGGTGGTATTTACTGAGTTAATGAGGGAGGTGGGGCTTCGTTAAGAGCAAGTGTTTCGAGCAAGAATGGAAATGGAAGTGTTGTGAAAATGGAAAATCTAGATTTTGCAAAATGCCAGAGGTTTCACGGTTCGTTAGCCGTGCTTCGTATCTCTGACATGACCAGATGTGACTATTCATTGAGTGGTACAGACGGGATTGTTAAGGAAATTCCGAAAGTTCTCGGCCACGTAATATCGGGACTTAAAGTGGTTTGGGCGAATTGCAAAATATCTAGAGACGCCGTCATTTTGCGATGATTTAAATTCAAATTTTTGGAGTGAAGTGAAGGGTGTGCTGTTGATAAAACTTGGGGAATAATCTGACCTTACGGTCAGTGTAGGTGTAGGTATCCTTACTTTATACTTACCACAGTAGAATCGTTTTAGCGTAGGTAGACGACATGGAGGTGTTGAAGGTATTTGTCCTAGAGGCATTATTTAAATGCTGTCACTGGAGAGTAATTTAAGCCCGCACAATGATATAATGGGCGAATCATTAAGAAGTGATTTTTTAATTTTAAGTAATACACAGCAATTTAATTCTGACCGTGGAGACTTTTTCATAGTCAGAAGGAACAGTGTCTGACATTTAATTTTATGTATATAATTTCGTAAAAACGTTGCCCATGACTACGCCTTATAAGGTCCATTCGGGAGGTTCAAACTTGTATCACTGGGTTCAGCGTTACGACTAATTACGTGATTAATAGGGCTCGTATACGACTTAGACACTTCGCTACAGACTAATATATTTTGTTATTGCCCTGAGCAGACCGTCTGTGTGGTGTGTATTCATGTCGCCGACGAAAAAATACAAACTAATGTCGGGTGTTTCCGGTTTTCTTGCGAACGGGTGTTTACACAGACTTATGATTTGCAGCAACGTGTCTGTGTCGTGTATGGACCCAATAATGTTGTCTTCTAAATCCTGAATCGTAGGTGGCTAATCGGCGACGATGTGGTCTATTCGGTCGGATATTATGCAATAAGGTACACTGAGACTCGAATTTGCACTCGAAATGCACGAAAAACAATTTTTTTGGATTGCTGATTTTCGTAATACAGATGAATAATTTGCAGACGTTGTTGGGGTGTACCTCTTTCCATGATGATTTGTCAGACAGTGCGGAATAAGAACAACATAACGCTATGAGACCATGTGATCTGTCAATAACAAAAAGTCAACAAGAAAACAAGAAGACACTAGCCCCATGTCCACCTCGGACTGTAGATCCACCTATGTATATTCTTCTTTGTATGGAGCTGTACCGCAACCAACAAACCGCTCCATATCTCGCGATGTCTGGTTATCTGGTTCAAATTTAGTACCCCAAGTTGTTCTCTTTCCATGTGTGACACCACAAAGGAAGACCTCCTTTCATATGTTGTACCACAGTCTCAGGATCAAAGACTCCTCGTGCCGGAGCCATTAGCTTTACACGACCAAGCCACCTTATGCGTTCTGTGCATAGATCGATATTCCATCATGGATTCTTTGCCTGGGTTTCTTAATAACAGCATTGACTAGTTTAATGTGGTCTCGGCTACATTATATACAGCTAAGCTGCAAATACAACATCCATCTTCGTCTTCTACTGGCGCTACAGTCTGCCGTGGCTCAGGGCCTCAATTTGGCATGATCTTTAGCCAGAAGGCTCCAATTTCGTACGCCTTATTGCTTGAGCTTCTTCTCCACTTGTGGGCCATCGGTTGTGTAGTCGTCCTCTATTGCGTTGTCCCACTGGTTCGGAGTCAAAGACTTTTAGGGCTGGAGCAGAGTTGTCCATGAGCTCTACGTGGCCTAACGATCTTAGGCGTGTAGCCGTAGATGACTGGCTAGACTTATGTCGTTGTACAGCTCATACAGTTCGTGGTTGAAAAAAGGTGTTATATAATGTTAGCTTGGGGCTTCGCGAGAAGGCTCTACTACTAAATTGCGTGTTGAACCCAAACAAACAGCGATTGGCAAGAGTTGTGCTGCGTTTAATCTCGGTACTAATGGTGTCCGTACTGTTTACTTCATAGACGAAGTAATCGATTTAGCTATGATGACGTTAAAGACAACCTATATTTTGTCTTGCCCTCATACACCACTGCAACCATTTTGCCAGCCTTCGATTCAATACTAGCCAACGCTTCATTGATGACTCGCTATGTTCGATAAGTCACGTCAATGCCGTCCGCGTATGCTAACAGTTGTAGGGACTTTTGGAAGATCATACCTCTTGCGTTTTCGAGTGAGTTATGCATGACCTTCACAAGATACATACATTACCCATCGAAAGACCTCTAAGATCGCAATGGTTTCTGCGGCGATGTGACGATTGTTGCAACCAATGCTCTGCAGGTAGACCATGCTTGAAGCTCATGGAAATAAAAGGAACATTCTGCATAGCACTGCACCGGGCGCCATTGATAATCAAATTTCTGTTTTATTTTTTTTTTGTTCGTGCCTCCAAACTGAAGAAACAAGAGCAAAAGCCCCACTCTACTCTCTTCCACAGAGTTCCTCGTCACGCGCCCCTCTAACCAGGCAAGTCTCCAATCGCTTCTGAGAATAAGCAGAAGAGCTCATCAAACACTAAACCGATGACAGATGAGTGAGATAAACAAAACATACACACAAAGCTGCTTTCGTTTGGCATCCCTTCTGCTGGCCTCATCCATCATCCAATCGTTACTATTCATGGGATCCATGAAGTGGAATAAAAGCACATTTTAATGCAAAAAACCGGGTCAGTTACAGCGATCAATCGTGGCCAAGCAGATTCTCGCTCTCAGTCGATGGAGAGGGGCAGAAAAAAACATCTTGTCGCCTCCCCCAGCTCCCTGGGTGTCAGCATATCACCAGCAGACATCATCAAGCACAATCCCAAAGCTCTTTCCATCCCATTGGGGCGGATGAATGTCTTATTGGCCTTCCGCTTAAGTAAACATACAAATTATTCAAAACGCGTCGAAATCCTTTTGTTTGAGTTTGTGTTTGGAATTTTCAATTTGTACAGCACACTGGCTCTGCTCGGGATGCCTGGCACAGCCAGTCGGGAATAAAGGAATTAATTGATTTCATCCATAAGTAAACAGGATGGCGACGATGAGGAGGCGGGTGGACCTGCACAGCTCTTCAGCCAAAGTTTTCTCATCGTTAAAGCCCTCCTCCCTCATCGCGTCGCCAGATGGCTTTAATTTGGTGCTCAAATTTATCTACAGGTGATCCTTGGGGTGCACATAACCAGCTTAGAATGCATGTGTCAAGCCCACAGCATACACACATCTGGCCGTGGTCGTTGTGATGGAGAAAAATTAAGGACGGAGGGCTACTCCGCCGCTGTCGTCGTCGCTGTGTAAAGCACAAGGAAACCTGAAATGTCTGAAATCTCAAAATTAATATGTACTCGTGTGTGCGCCATACACAGGGAGGAGAAATTTGTGCTCTTTTTCTTGTTCTTTACTTCCTGTTTGGGGGTGTGGGAGAGTGCATTTAGCGCACTCAAAGGATGAGCTTGCCGAAGGAAAACCACTCTGGGGAGGACAGCTGCAGTGGCAATAGCCAGCGTTGCATGAGTAACGTTGCGGTTGAATGTACATGTGGTTAAATTTCCTGGATTTCTGTCGCTGCATGAGGTCATTGCTGTGAAGGCTGTCATGGTAGCATATGCAGCAAGCAGAAACAAATTAATGCTACACAACGGTTGAGGGTCTTCTTAACCTTCTTCTTTTTCTTTCTTTTTTTCTTCTAAGAAAGAAACTGGCATGAGGCAGCCTCTATTCTCTGCTGGCGGTTGAGCTTACTTGTGAGTAAAAATTACATTTAACTTGGTCGACTTTAATGCAATGTGACCTTAAAATGTCTGGGGTTCAGTGCAAACCGGGCGAGCAAGGGCAGAGTGAACTAGGAGTAGTTTTAATGGTAGTTTTGTCCACTCTCATAGCAGGGGACGAGAATCTCTTTTTAAAGAATTTCAAGTTTAAGCCGTTAAAGCGTACATTACACAGCACCATTTAACCGTATAAGCCGTGCTTAAGTATGAAGCTTAGGTTAGGTTAAAGTGGCTGTAGAGTGATTCCAGCCATTCCTGAAGTCAAACATTTTATTTATTCACCACATCTGAAAGCAATTCAAATAAAAAAACTATGGTGTGAGATATAAAATTGTTTCTGGCTCTACTCTGAACCCACATTCGTGGCATTCTGTATGGATACACCTATAACAGGACTGTCCAGTCGTGTTCGGTCCAAAATGAAATTCAAAAAAACTGACAGGCCACTGAAACAGAGTACTATTATCATTCATATTTTTATTTTATCATTCATATTTCATTTTTTATTTTTTGTGTATTTCTTTCAATCTTCTCATCAATGTCAACATCAATACTCGACGTTGCCAAGCGCATCACTGCGTTAATTAGTGACTTATCGGACAATGGAGACCTGTATTTTGATTAAATAAAATTCGTGGTTAAATAAGCACGTTAATTCCGAAAAGCTATCATCGAGGAGCTTAAGCAAATCTATTTAAATTTCCACTCTGCTTTTGTGGAAGAGGTCGGATTGTAGTTCGCATAACTCGAACGTTACATCGATTTCGGTTAAAAAATCGGGAACTTACGAAGAGCCAAAGCTTTGTTTTCGCCCCTGATCAGATTAGCACACATTAATTGCGTCGATCTGGCGCAAGGATTTTCCGCAATAAGCTTCGTGTATGCAATGGATTAAAAGGCAATTAGTATAATTCTGTTTAGGTAGTCCAGAGAATCCAGTCAGTGCCACTGTCATTGGTTTAGCTCCATCAGCGTCAGTAAAATCAGCAATACAGGGACATTTTCGAATCCCTTAGTAATCTATATAAAGGGTGGTTAAATTTTAAGGGCCGATGTTGATTTTGAATAAAACACAAATTATTTAGGAAATTACTGCCATTTCTTTTTGTTATGAACAAAATATCGGCCAAATGGCCGCCGCGACCTCGGCGGCACACCTCCATCCGATGGTCCAAATTTTCGATGAAGCTGAAGCATAATTGAGGTTCTATGCCGTTAATGTGCCGAATTATCTCATCCTTTAGCTCTTGAATTGTTGCTGGCTTATCGACGTACACCTTTTCTTTCAAATAACCCCAAAGAAAAAAATCCAACGGTGTCAAATCACATGATCTTGGCAGCCAATTGACATCGCCACCACGTGAGATAACACGGCCATTGAATTTGTCGCGCAAAAGAGCCATTGTTTCGTTAGTTGTGTGGCAAGTGGCACCGTCCTGTTGAAACCTGAAAACTGCCTGACCGGCCATATTTTGGAAGAAATACGGCCCGATGATGCCGCCAGCCCATAAACCGCACCAAACAGTCACTCTTTGTGGGTGCATTGGTTTTTCGACAATCACTCTTGGATTATCATTCGCCCAAATGCGGCAATTCTGCTTATTGACGAATCCACTGGGGTGAAAATGTGCCTCATCACTGAAGATGATTTTCTTCGAAAATTGATCATCCACTGTTGCCATTTCTTGCCACCATTCTGACCATAAACGACGCTTGAAATGGTCAGGAGGCTTTAGTTCTTGAGTCAATTGCACCTTGTAACCGTGTAAATGCAAGTCTTTATGCATAATCAACGACGAGCGTGAGAGGTGCAATTGTTAGGCACGATGACGAGTTGAGGTGGATGGCTCTTCAGCCACACTATCGCGAACAGCAGCAATATGTTCTGCAGTACGAGCTGTACGAGCATGCACTGGTGTTTTAGCAGCTCCTACAGACCCGGTTTGCTCAAATTTTTGCACGACTTTTCCGATTGTACGCACATTTGGACGATTAAATTCACCGAAAAAATCACGAAGTGCACGATATCCATTTTGATTTGAACGCCCATTTTCATAATAAGAATGAATAACTTTAACGCGTTGTTCGATTGTGTATCTTTCCATGGTTGAAATTGAGTTAGTCTGAAATTGAGAAATGTCAAATGAAGTGCAGAAAAAAACAGAAAGAAGTAATAAAAATGAAAAAACGACTTTTTTTCCCTCTTTTTTTAAGGCTTACTACACAAAACAAGCAAGAAAACATGTGTGACAAAAAACAAAATAAAAATATTCATTCTGTACCAATACAAGATCTCTTCAAAAAAGTTAAAAAAAGCATACAAAATTATCAATATTTCCTTGCGAACCCTTTCGCACTAATCACAGCCATGAATCTTTGTGGCATAGACATAATTAGGTTGCACACCATGTTCATACGCTCACCTTTCCGTACATCTTCCACTGCCTCGTAGAGCTGATCCAAATTGTTGCATTGTTTCCAGTTTATTCGTCTGTCCACTATTTCCTCTAACTTCTCTATGGGGCTTAAGTCTAGAGACTGCGTAGGCCAATCTAGACCCTCGATTTTGATGGTATCAGTTCAGGTTTTAACTACCTTACTTGTGTGTTTTGGATCCTTGTCCGGTCGAAACCTTCATATGAATGGCATCTCCTCTTCAGCATTCTCTAAATACTGAAACCGATTAATAATACCAATAATTCTAAAGACTGGCTCTATTCCCCAACCAGAGAAGCAACCCCAGACGAGTACATTGCCTATACCAAATTTGACGGTTGGGATGAAGTATCTTGGACTCATTCTTATACCTGCTGGTCTCCTTATTCGGGCGATGTAAGTTTGTTTGCTTACCAAGACTTTTATCATGGCCCTGTAGCGTTCGCCAGTAACAATGACCGTATTGTCGATGACGTCCTCAAAAAATACAGCATAATCACTCCTCCCGCGTGAACGTCGCACCACACAGTGGCTTTGCGCGGACGTATCGGCTCTTCGTGCATCACACGCGAATTTGCGCTGCCCCGGAAATGAAGATTTTGATTATTGACGTAACCGCTTAAGTGGAAATGCGCCTCGTGACTCATTATGATTTTCGACACAACATCGTCTTCTCCGGTGTTGAGATGAGAGATGTTGATACTCTTGCGGAGTATATCGCTCCATTGCTTGTTGGTTTGTGTACTGCAACTGTCTGACTCTACGATGCCATTTGCAAAAATTATAACATCTTTCGATGGGATGATTCATTTTGCGCCTCCTGTAGTTGAAGTTTTTCCTTTTTTTGTCGCGAGTCGCAATAACGGGGATGGCGGTATAATATCAGTGCTTCCAGCGGTCGGTCCAATTTGTGCAGCATTATACCGGCAATATGGTTTTGGATGTTGGCCTCGAGCTTGTCCATAGTGGTTAACTCTTCCGAAATGATAATTTTTTGCCCAAAATCCAGATCTCTAGCCAGCACTTCCGTCCCCGAATTTGCGAAATCCAACAGTTTATTGCAGAAGAAATTGCTAACCAGGGACTGACTACATTGTTTAGAAACTAGTTCCTGTTAAAAATGAAATGTGACGTAATTAACATGGATTGCATTCATTACTTCTTAAATTCACCCATCAGCCCCAAAATTTCTCTTAAGATGTTGAATGGTTAATGGAACGTTGATCTACTAGAACTCTACCCCCTTAACATGGACCATTCAAATTGAAGACTACTTCCAGAATGTCCCATGAATGCATGCAAATATGTGGTGTAGGCAGCTAGGCCAACTAGGATAATCTCAACAAAACGAAATCAACTATAATGAAGCGACAGATTTAATCACAGTTTGGAACTGTTGCTCTCATAAGCTGCGACTCAAAAGACAAAAAATGGATGTGTGAATGATACCTAAGTACATGAACTATGAACATAGGTGGCCACAAGCTGCTCAGAATGCTTGCTCTCCTTTTATGATAGTGGTGAAATGGGAAGTGTTTTCACAGGCTACTGCCTCATAGATGAAAACCAGACACCAGGCGATCGACGCGAAAGAAAGGCATCCCATGTCGTTCGGCTCAAGATACCACGTCGTCCTGAGTCAGGCTTCTCAGTTCATCCTGTTCAGACTACTATTATGAAAAAATTTGTAAAATCCCTTGAAACGAATTAAAAAATCTCGAAATATGTTCGGTTTCGATATTAAGTGTGTCCCCTACCTCACGTCGCCACATGTTGAACGGCAAGCAGGCGGACCTTTCGCTGATGAATTTCACCTTAAAACTTTTGTATACACAACACATTTTACATGCGTCACAAAGTTTTAGGGCTCAACATCCGTAAAAAAATCATTCAAAAACCAATTCACCCCGCAAAGCCGTTCCTCAACAAATACACGCTAACGTTATCTCCCCTGGAATTCTGAATTCTCATTTTCATCCTTCGCCTTGATCCCGTGAGTACAGAGAAGCAAACAACAACACAAACAAAAAAATATGAAACGAGCCACACAAAATGTATGCTTAAGTACACCTCTAAGGTAAAATTTTGGATGGTACTTAAACCCTCTTAATCCTGCTTATTTTCTCTTAAGAGAGTGAGCATGCGGAGGGGTCCCGGCATTCGGGCAAAGAAAACGACAAACAAACAAAAAGAAAGACGAAAAAAACAAAACTCCAAAAACCACTGAATACGTCGGTACTTTGATTGAAAATCAGGGGTTGGCGGGTGTGGGAGGGGTGATATTTACAAAAAACACACCGGTCCGTGACATTTAAGCATAAGCTTTCGGGTTGTTTGCATACTTTATTTTGATCCTTAATTTTTTGGGTTATTTGATATGTTATACCGGGGCCCAAAAGGCCTGTGCTCCTCGTTTTTTTTTTGTTTCTTTGAGGGATAGTCTTTCGGTTTGATTAAGGTTCCCGCCACGGTTGAGGGCGAAATTTATTACTCCAACGAATTGAGCATAAAGCAAAACGTTTCAAGGCGTTGTTGAGTGTAAGGAGTGTAAGATTGGAGGAGGCTTTTATGCATTTCCTCTTTATGACATTTCGAAGGTATTTGCTTTTTGTATTCATTTAACTTCTAGGGGACAGCGCCAGAGTGGGACAGATGAACGATTTTTGATAAGGTTTATCGCATTTGGTTTGCAAATGAATCATTACATTTTGATAAGCAATATAATAATTTTACGGCATTTTGAGGGTCTATTCTGAGCGGAAAAGTATACTACAGCGAGCTGAATCAAATTTACAACTTCGCTTTTTATTCACAACGGAGTCCTTTTCAAATTTAGCGTCAATCTTGAATATTTACAAATGATCGCTGGGATAGCATTTATGGCTGCAGATAGTACATTCTGCCTCGGGGTGGGAGGCGGTAACTGTACCACCAAACCATCCGCTTTTTTTTTGTGAAAAACAATCGACTGTGTGCGGCAGAGTATTGCCGTTGCCATGCTGACACTCTTGCCACAATAGGCTTCGATTTGTGTGGAATACTTCCTGTGAAAAACATAATTGCCATTTGTATTCAGATTTTCTATTTGGTTGGGGCATGCTTTGCGGTGAAGCCTTCTCACACACGTAATAGGACGGAAGCCATTTCAATACGGTGGAGCTGTGAAAGGTTGATATGTTAGCCCAGTAAGTGGGATTAACACGTGTTTCGTGTGCAATTCAAGTGTCGAACAAAACATTGTTCGTGTGTGGTGTTTGCAAATGGCAGATTTAATTTTTTAGTTCAAGATATTTTTTATAAAATTTCTTCCGCCCTTAACCTTGCTCAGCTACGTTCTAAGTCCCCACGTGTAGTCTGGAACATCGAATTCGTCTATTCGCCACCTGGATCGATTTTTGGAAATGATTTTCTTTTTCTTCATTATGTGGTGCCACAGAAGAAGTAATGCTTCTTCTGATTCCGATATTGTTGTTGCTAATGCTTTTCTGTATGGCATCGACTACCTTGAAGTTATAGGTACACATTGCGGAGTCCTGCCATGTCATCTCGGTCCTTCCCAACAGACGCGCTTCACATTCCTGGGCTAGTCTTAGGTCCTGATTGCGAGTGTCGATTATCAAACAAAAAGTCAATATTGTACCAAGGGTCCTATGTGACAGAAATAGCTTTGCAGTCTAATGCCACATCAGTCGCTTTATGTGGATGCCCTTAAGTAGTGGTGCCTTCAAAACTGCTAGACTCATTGAACAGAACGGATTGAGCTTCGTCTTCTAGTTTTTTTTTACTGGAGCTAAGCGGTCTGAATTCGAGATTCTCTCAGCTCAGATCCGCTTTTTCGTTTACTTGGATCCCAGTGTGCCCTGTTACCAAGAATAGTGGGAGTGTGTTCGTCAAGGATATCTCACTGGCGCAAGATCTACGTCAATATTTCCGATGGTATGGTATTTATTGCCGCTTGGCTGTCGGAAAAGATGGAGATCGATGAGAGTTTGTTATGTTGTGTGCTCTCAGCGCTGACTCGTGTGTCAGAGCCACTTCCGCTTGAAATAGACTACTGTCGTCTCTTAGTGCCAAGAATGTTTCGAATTGTTCACAGAAGACCACTGCTCCTGTACGTGCACTCGTTTTTGAGTCTACAGGGAGAATTCCGTAATTGAAAGGTTTTCTAATGTTGGGGGTATACTAATGTCAGTCTTTCATAATTCTGTTGTTAATGCCAGAATTGTTCTGCCATCCACAGCAGTACTTTCAAGCTAAAGTATGCCTGTCACCCTATTAACCGCTGTTGTCACTTGGTGTACGTAATTTTATGACAAAAGAGGGCGTATGTACCCACATTCATCGTCAGTGTAGTCAGAGTCAGGGTGACTTCAGCTATGTGGTAAAAATTCGTTGAATCCACACAAAATTGATCAAACCACATCATTTAATAAGAAGCCGAACTTCGAAGGGAACGGTAGGTCCACCGAGAGTTCGAAGAGTTAAATCTTCTTGGACAATGCGTTGCCTGTTGCTTATTGTCATAGACATAGCTTAAAAAATACTAATCGCTCGATATCGGTGAGCAGTTCTTTTTGTGATATAACCATGCTTACCGCCGCTAGTATGGCATGAACTGTGTGGATTGTAGAGACGTCCTGTTGTCGTTAAGATGTTTGACTCAACGAAACTGGTTGACAATGGAATTATAGTTCTTTAAAGAAGTACTGACCGATAATGCCTCCGTGCCCCAATGCACACCAGCGAAAGTGACATTTTTTGGATATATTGCCCCACATCTGTATCCGTTCAGTCAAATATGGTCCGTACAGATGTATTCTTGCTGAAATCAGCGCCCGTCCAGAGTCAGTTGCATTTTGTACAGAAGTGAGCCTCAGTTCATATGTAAAATTCGGTTAGGGCGAGTGAAAGGACAAGCTCTTTCAAGTGGAATTGGCTACTTCCTGGTCTCCTAGACAGTCTCGCGTCAATATTTTCGGACACACGAGTTTCGCTGATTGTTTGATTATTATTCCGAACGTCTAAGTTCAGTTCTGGACACAACCAGTTTGTATTTACATTCCCTGGAGCCTCAATCTATGCTCTGATAGTATAACGCTGAACCGGCCCAGTCATCATCCTATGGCAGCTTCATTTTTCGTTCAATTTCGAATTCAAAACCTTTCTGAAACATCATCTCACTCCGAGAGGGCCGTATTTTCGTTTCCCTCCGAACATCAGTTCGACTTTCGCAAGTGTCATCGATGCATGGAAATATCTCCAAGTTCCGATCCCAAAACAAGAAAATCACATCAACTAGACCAGAAAAAACCCCATAAAGTGGATGACAAACCATGCACGAAATGACATCCATAATGGAAAATTTTTAAAAATAGACAGCGGTTGTGGTTTTCTTTTTCATTTGAAAAGCCCCCGCTTCCCCAATACACTAGGAGGGTTGGGGCAGAATTTGCAGGAAGCTTCCCAAAATACCGAACTCAACAGGAAGCAAACGTGTCCCTCAGTACGGATTCTCGGAATTTATCAGTGGCTACACATAAATATTTCATGCGCATAAATTGCCAGAAACTTGGACAGCTGAAATAGATATGAGAAAATAATTAATAATGCCCAGGATGTGTCTCGTGAAGGTGGTGGGCTGCCGGCTGGGTAGGAGATCACGATGGGGAGCGGAAACTAATGCTTTTTTTGTTGTTTTTTTTTCGTGTGTGTGGAGATGTGAGCAAGTTGTTGCGGTGCTGGAGGGAGGGAGTGCTGGAGTTCAAGTGAGTAGTACTTAAGGCGCAACTGTTCAGTCTCCGAGAGTTGCTTTAGACTCTAGAGGAATATGACTCGGTAAGCATCGGCATTAAGACGCGGAGAAGTCGATGTAGACTCAGATTGTAGCAGAGAAGGGAAATCAGTTGACAGAAGACAAGAAATAATGCAGAAGGCTCGCCAGCTCACGCGATGAGCTAGCAGCTCTGCGCAAATGTATAGGCGCCGAAGTCAGCAGCCAAGAGCAACATGAGAGGAGTTAATCGGCAAGACAGTGGAACTAAGTAAAACGCTTGTTGTCCTGCCAAGACATGCTACATAGATGGCAATAGTTTAAAGTCGGCACAAAAGTCCTGCGAATATACTGAACATTTATGAGCCTGATTGGCAAGCTTCACATTGGGCACTAATATCCATAATCCACAGGCTGTAGGACAGTTGGCGATACGGTTAAGGGCGATGTCTAGTAGGTCGAGAGCTTAAGAATCAAGTCGAGGACTCTATTCGGATTTGCGGAATAGGCAAACGTCAAGATTGTGAAGGCTAATCCAAAAGCCTAGGTTCGACAACTATGAAGTGAGCTTCACACCAGACGGCCGAGCCACATGCCTCAAGAAGCAGACACCGACAAGGCACAAGAGCAATAAGTCGAGAGCGAAAGTCCATAAATCAAGTAAGACAGTGGATTGAAATTAAAGCAAGACTCGAGGTTGTAGCCCAGACCATAGGGCCTGTGTACACACACTTTACCCGGTCAGAGATCGCCCTGTTCCCAGTTGGATATATGTAAGTCCACTCAAGTAAACGGCACTCAAGTGATTCCATTCGAAAATAAACTCCCTGCAGACTCCGTTGCACACCAACGAGTTCAACTTCAACTTACTGTTACTCATCGAATTGCCGCCATTCAGAGCATCACATCCAACGCGTTCTGCATGAGATATCTCACTCCCTCGTGCATACTCATGGAATTAAACCACTCACAACACAGACCCCTCGACGGGATAAAATGTCATGTGAGCACGGCTGAGTCGTTTGATTGAAACGACAACGATCCGTATACAATTGTGCACACACCATTGCTACGTGGGCGCGGATATAAGCTGACAAGCAGCAATAAAACCCACTCACAGCGCGCGAGCTGTGTGTGAGCCGCCCTTGGAAGTCCTGTCACATGACAAAGCGCGCTTAAGCCCATCTCGTCATGCAAAGTATCTCTTTCAATTCATTGTTCATCTCTTTTTTTCCAAATAATTAAACACTTTAGAATAAACACATTCGAATGCGGGGGAAGTTAATTTCCATTTGGAAGGCTGACAGCAGCTTGCGTCCCGAAGAATCCTTCAAACACACAGATATATGCCAAGGCGTCGCTGGAAGTGAAGTAAAGCCTGTTTGTCATACGCACATCCAGAGCACGCCAACAAAGGTGTATTTACGTTCACTGCAGAGGATCTTGTGCGGGAATGATGGCGACGAGACAAGAGAA
The DNA here is from genome assembly GCA_907269125.1 of Eristalis pertinax. Lineage (NCBI taxonomy): Eukaryota > Metazoa > Arthropoda > Insecta > Diptera > Syrphidae > Eristalis > Eristalis pertinax. The sequence continues at coordinate 122,902,055 of OU026145.1, forward strand.
GGAATCTGCCGGCAATATTAAATTTCATGTCAAGTGTCCTCCCTCCCTCTGCCGTTCCAACTTTTCCTTTGAGTCGCTTTTCTCTCTTTCTTTTTTGTCGCGTCTCCGGATTCGCCGGATGCTTTACCTCCTCAGTGTGCAAATTTGATTTTCTGTCTGCAATCAGGACACACATTCAAGGAGCCAATTTAATAAGGATGAAGAATGTGTACGGTATTCACATGGGATCCAGACCTTGATTTCGCAAGCGACCTCCTTACACCTCGTCCATTCATTGGTTACACCTAGCAGTGGCAGTCGTGATGAGTGGGAGGACGGTGCTGGGAGTTTGCAGCTTCGTCGGACATGTCTCGAGCTTAATGAAGGAAAAAGCTGCAAAGGAGGAGGAAGGTCCTTTAAATGAATTCTGTCTTTGAGGAGTTCGTGTGGGTTGAGTGCAATTTTTTTGCATCCACAGCAAATTTATGATTTAACGCTGGCCTGATGATGGACCTTGTGACATGGGTTTGTTTGTACTTTGTCCATTAACTCTGGACTCTGGACTCTATATTCATGGCTTTCGGCTCTCGACTCTCGACTCTAGACACATGGCTTTCTTCTTTCTTCTTTCTGTATGGCTCTTGGCTCTTGGCTCTTGGCTCTTGGCTCTTGGCTCTTGGCTCTTGGCTCTTGGCTCTTGGCTCTTGGCTCTTGGCTCTTGGCTCTTGGCTCTTGGCTCTTGGCTCTTGGCTCTTGGCTCTTGGCTCTTGGCTCTTGGCTCTTGGCTCTTGGCTCTTGGCTCTTGGCTCTTGGCTCTTGGCTCTTGGCTCTTGGCTCTTGGCTCTTGGCTGTTGGCTGTTGGCTCTTGGCTCTTGGCTGTTGGCTCTTGGCTGTTGGCTGTTGGCTCTTGGCTCTTGGCTCTTGGCTCTTGGCTCTTGGCTCTTGGCTCTTGGCTCTTGGCTCTTGGCTCTTGGCTCTTGGCTCTTGGCTCTTGGCTCTTGGCTCTTGGCTCTTGGCTCTTGGCTCTTGGCTCTTGGCTCTTGGCTCTTGGCTCTTGGCTCTTGGCTCTTGGCTCTTGGCTCTTGGCTCTTGGCTCTTGGCTCTTGGCTCTTGGCTCTTGGCTCTTGGCTCTTGGCTCTTGGCTCTTGGCTCTTGGCTCTTGGCTCTTGGCTCTTGGCTCTTGGCTCTTGGCTCTTGGCTCTTGGCTCTTGGCTCTTGGCTCTTGGCTCTTGGCTCTTGGCTCTTGGCTCTTGGCTCTTGGCTCTTGGCTCTTGGCTCTTGGCTCTTGGCTCTTGGCTCTTGGCTCTTGGCTTTTGGCTCTTGGCTCTTGGCTCTTGGCTCTTGGCTCTTGGCTCTTGGCTCTTGGCTCTTGGCTCTTGGCTCTTGGCTCTTGGCTCTTGGCTCTTGGCTCTTGGCTCTTGGCTCTTGGCTCTTGGCTCTTGGCTCTTGGCTCTTGGCTCTTGGCTCTTGGCTCTTGGCTCTTGGCTCTTGGCTCTTGGCTCTTGGCTCTTGGCTCTTGGCTCTTGGCTCTTGGCTCTTGGCTCTTGGCTCTTGGCTCTTGGCTCTTGGCTCTTGGCTCTTGGCTCTTGGCTCTTGGCTCTTGGCTCTTGGCTCTTGGCTCTTGGCTCTTGGCTCTTGGCTCTTGGCTCTTGGCTCTTGGCTCTTGGCTCTTGGCTCTTGGCTCTTGGCTCTTGGCTCTTGGCTCTTGGCTCTTGGCTCTTGGCTCTTGGCTCTTGGCTCTTGGCTCTTGGCTCTTGGCTCTTGGCTCTTGGCTCTTGGCTCTTGGCTCTTGGCTCTTGGCTCTTGGCTGGGACATTGGATCGTCTCTTAACTTTGACCTTGATTTGCTTATAGCGTCTGTCGTCGTCGGTGAAAGGGTCTGTGCTACAGGCTCCACTGTTGGTTCTCTTCCTCCTGATGTATTTGTTCAAGGACCTTCCTCGAAACCAAGAAAAATAAAGCCATTTTTCTATCTTCAATATTTCGAGCGTGTTTTTCTATTTTATCATAGGTCTATTTACCTGGTAAATAGAGAAGATAAAAATAGTATCCAGGCACCCCCACTTCCATGCGACATAATTCAACATTCGGCCCCCAGACCAGCAACGGGGCTGCTGCCTCAATATGTGTCCACAAGATACTCCTATGCTATTTATCAGAAGGATAACACATCCGAACACAGTGGAAAACATTTCACATTTCGTACGGCAAGAGGTGGTGGTGGTGGTGCGGTGCAAAGGACCCGTCTCAATGTGTACACAGGAGCCTCTGCCGAACAGAAAGCCAAAGCCCCTGGAGAATATTTTTGTTGTGTCTCTCTAAGTGCCACCACATAATAGATCGATAAATTATGGGGAACACACGTTAAATCTCGCATGAAATGGAATCATTTCCTCCCAATTTATTCGCAGGACCGACGAGGGACGTCACCGACGCACCACCGGCAGACCGAATGAAGAGAGAAGAATATACGTAAATGTCAGAGGATTGCTCATGAAAAGGACAACATTTCAAAGTTGGCATATAAGTCGAGGGGGGGGGGGGGGGATAGAGTCCGTTTTATATTTTTCCCATGTGGCCTCTCGGCTGCCCGTCCTCTCACCCCGCAGGCCAGGTGACTGGTGTTGTTGCGACTCGAGAATGGAAATGCCAATTATCGATCGTGTTCGAAGAACATCTGTGGAGGCGTTCAGATTTGACTTTCTCGGCTCAGGACTGCTCAGGCGGATGGCAAATGTGTACATATAAGCGACTGGGCCCGAATAATGACTTTACTTGGTTGCAGAATAAAGATTGCATGCGGGTGATGCGATGGATGCCCTATTTTTCCTGCAATACTCACATGTAGACCATGGGTCCTTATGAAACTCTCAACCACGGGTGGTTGGCAGACATCTCTTCCGGTTTGCTTCCTCCGCCCCAGGTGGGCTGGTCTTGCCTGATTTTCCTTCCTTTCCTGTGGACACAAATGCGAACAGGTAAAATCCACTGTCGCTGGATTTTGATAAGTGGATACACACTTGAAGTGATTTTTTTCACTCCTGTCCAGGGTTCGATGGCCGTTGTCGGATGTCCTTGGGGGGTTCTCTTCGTCTTACACTTTCACTTCCATATCCTCTTTCCAAACGACTTCTCTCACCTGGTTGTTGACCGGTGTGGCGGTGAGGGACCATGGTTTGATTAACGTTCTGTGAGACTTTCAGTTCGGCTAATTCATTATTGGTTCCAGCATTGGTTAGAACGGAAAATAGGTGAGTTGAAGTGGTTTTTTGGGTAATAGACTAAGTTAAGTATCCTGGGAGAAGTTCTATTGATTTTGGCGTCATTGAGTTTGTTCGTGCGGTTTCAACCACAAATTGTTTTGGGCAAACTGTGAGAGGTTCATTGAGGACGACGTGCGGTTAAGTGGGAATGAATTGTCCCCCTTGGTGTTCGGTGAGTGAATTTAACCTGCAATTAGTAGGAAAATTAATTGTGGTGAGCGGGAGAGGTGTTGACATGTGTAATGATGACGCTCGACTTGGATTTTGTTAGTGTTTCGCAAGAATGATTTGGGGGAAGTTCTTCGATCAGGAGATAGTTGTTTTTTTTTGAATTTAAGTCAAATGTGAACAGACATTTAGTGTGCAACGTAATGGGTAATTACTGACATGAAGGTTTTAACGAAAGCAACTCTAAATCGTGGTGATCTAAAGGAAAGAGCAGGCTTTCGTTCTTGTTTTAACTTCATCGTATAAAGGTACGGGCCAAGATCGGCCACATCTAGCGCTTGAACACCAATGCTCTAGCGGAGAGGGTCTTCGAAGTGGAGCGAGGTTGGAGAAGGGGTGTACTACCGAATCTCCGATTTAAATACCAAGTTATCGTGGTATTCATGATTGCGTGCCCAGAACCGTCCAACTATGGAAGGTAGCTATTGCTCAGTTTCAGACCCTCCACGGGTGGCAGGCCTGATAAGTGCGTATGTAATTGGTCTTAACGAAGCCCAACACTTGACAACGCCGCGACGGAATCGACGGTTTTGGTTTGATTGCGACAGACGATTGAATGTCAGAAATATTCTCGGGATTTTGACCAACCCATTGTCTTACTGGACAATTGGTTTAAAAGTGTATGAGTTGATTGCCTGCTTCAAAAAATTGGCGTTGATGCTCTTAAAGCCGCCGTCACCGACTAGAAACCCCTTTAAAACTTGGTACTGACTAACTATGAAACGACATCTCTTGTGTCTTGTGTCACTGCTAAGTCTCAGGACATCTAACACTGAGGCAAATTTGAGGAGTGATGCCTTCGCTGCTTTTGCTTTTTGTTTTTGTAATATGGTCAGTTTTGGTCAACAAGTGTAGAGCACGTGAAGGAATTTTTATTATTTAATTACTTTTTCTTTGAAAAGAAATATTTAGAAAAAGTGTGAAAGAGTGTTACCGCCGGTTTTCCTCCTCCTTCGGCGACACCAATTGGAAGAGTTCCGGACCAACTGCGGGGAAGGTAGTTATTCTTTCCTTGTCTGTTGTCAATATGGGCGAATCGCGACAAGAAAATGGTTTTCGCCGTAGTAACAATTTTATTTTTTTCTTCTTAATACTATCTTAAGTCCAGACAATGCTTTTCTTAAAGTACTTTAAAAGAAAACACAAACAAAAAGAAAGAGTCGACTCCGCCGTTACCAGGATATGAACCCGCGCTATTATTTACTCAGATTCTTGCGTATCAACGCTTTCCGACGCCAAGACAATTGACTTTAAGAAGTCTCGCTGAGTCTTAAACTCTTAATTGAGTTCGAAGGTTACAAGCTTCTGTAGGATAGGCGAGCGAGTCAAATGAAACAACTTGAGAGGAGATGTGCTACTTACGACAGTTTATTGAGAAGAAAGAAAATTGACATGACGGGTTGTATTTATACTTTCATATGAAGCGGTACGCTTATGTAAAAGAAATGAGATAGTGTGAACATCATACGATATGACAATAGTTTCTTATGACAATAGTTTCTTACTTTCGGTTAATATTTACTTCTGACAATCTTAAGTAGATGTTATACGAGAACACTTACAGTAGTGTACAAAGAAATGCCTACACATTTTACCTCAATCTGGCCAGCTAAGTACGGTCGGGAGTGCACGGCGAAGGTTGGCCGAGGCACCCTACTCCGAGGTCTCTTTGAAGACTTTCCCCTTCCAACGGCTAATGGTGAGTCTATTTCGTGCACCACTACAGTGCTGAAAAGAAAAGGAAACATAAAAAAAACGCATCTACCTGATTCGAACCTGGGCGCCGAAATCCTATGTCTGCTGCCCTACCGTTCAGTCTTCCTATCACCCCTACCAAATCGTATCCAATTTCTCTGTCGACTTGGGTCTCCTCATATCCTGGTTGCTAATTTACTACAATCAATTGCCTACTCTTTGGCGAAAACGTTTCATTAGTTCTGGACGTGACAAAAGCGCGGTGTTCTTAATGTGGCCCATCGAAAATGAACCTTTTATGACATATATAGCACACAATCTTACATGGAACTTAATATTATTATTTTTTTAAATGTGGCAAAGGCTTCAAGATCTGCTTAATCAAACAAAAAACCGATAAGCGTTGGTCTGTCCTGCATTGGCCTGTCCTCTCTGATAGTTTCTGTTGCCGTTTGAGTCGATTTTATATTGCTTATTCCTCGTGCAATATCACTCAACACTATAATTGCACCAACCTTGTCTAGTATTTTCGTTTTGTCTAGGAATCTGTTTCCACACTTCGAAGCTTCGATATTTTTTTTTCCTTGAACACATCAGCTTGAGCTACTATTTGATACGTCACACATTTTCTCCGCAGCCCATATCACCACCATACCCCTTAATCTTTCGCCGATAGACTTAATCGGCTAATAATGGCTAATACAGTGATCAGATATTCAGTATTTTAACTTATGTGTACATTGCCACATTCTAGAGAATTGTGAAGCGGGCGAACTCGCTAAAAGGTACTGCGCCATTGAACTCACGCCTCTAGATTAGACCCCTCTTCAATGATATCTGCAGAAGCTGCAGAGTTTAGGGGGGCTAAGAAACTATGAAACATCCTCACTATAATTGCAGAGAACTACTTTAAAAACATGGCCGAGCGAGGTATCTTCAGTGCCAGTCATCTTCACCGCTTCATAAGAAGAACTTGCGAAATATAATGGACTAGATGCGCCTGGTAACACAACGAGGCCTACTCTGGCCTAAGTGTGACTGCTGTCAACCAGTAGTCAGCCACTCCAAACTAACCAAACAACCTAACCTATTTATCTATACAACTTACCAAATATACCATAATTCATAACGCATCTGTTTCATATTTTTAAAGAGGATTTTAGGCCACTTGGTGAGATGTGTTAACTGAACTGATAATTTGTTAAACAACGATAATGCATCTCTAGTGGTCGCTGAATGAATCTCTGTCACATGTTAAAATTCTCGAATACATCATTACATTTTTTGTTGCGTATACGACCCCATGATTGCATCAAAATGTTAAATTCAATTCCAGCATTTTTAAATTACTGCCGCTTATGTTCAATGAATTAAGGACTTAACGATTTAAACTCAAGCAAATAAAGTCTGTGGTCGAATGGTCACTAACCCATCTATAGACGACTAAAATAAAAAGGTTCAACTACTATGATACCAGTTCCACATACCCTGTCAACCAATAGTTGACTGATTCGACTATCTTCATTGATTTGTGAGCTTTGCATTTACATTTTAACGTGCTCATGTTTTGAGTCTTGAACTAGGTTAGGTTACGTTAGGTATGTGGGTAGACAGGCGTAAGCCACGTCTCCCTTAGCACCCATTGTGATGAACATGATGAGGATACATCAGTCTTAGCTTCGTGATAGTCCTGTTGTTGTATTAATTAGCCATCTTGATATTCTTATAAATCAGAAAAGAGCTTTTAGAGGATTATTAGAGGAGATTTAGAGTTAGAGGAAGAAATGTTATCACAGTATTTTAAAGGGTGGTTACATTTTAAGGGCCGATGTTAAATGTGAACCACACCTAAACGTCAAGTTTTTTTCTGCCTTTCATTTGACATTTCTCAATTTTAGACTAAATCAATTTGAACCATGGCAAGATACACAATCGAGCAACGCGTTTAAATCAAAATGCATATCGTGCACTTCCTCATTTTTTCGGTCAATTTAATCGTCCAAATGTGCGTACAATAGGAAAAATCGTGCAAAAATTTGAGCAAACCGGGTCTGTAGGAGATGTGAAAGCACCAGTGCATGCTCGTACAGCTCGTACTGCAGAAAATATTGCTGCTGTTCGCGATAGTGTGGTTGAAGAGCCGTCCGCCTCAACTCGTCGTCGTGCCCAACAACTGCACCCCTCACGCTCGTCGTTGATGAACATTATGCATAAAGACTTGCATTTACACGCTTACAAAGTGCAACTGGCCACCAAGATCATGTGATTTGACACCGTTGGATTTTTTTCTTTGCGGTTTTTTGAAAGAAGAGGTGTTTGTCGATAAGCCAGCAACAATTCAAGAGCTAAAGGATGAGATAATTCGTCACATTAACGGCATAGAACCTCAATAAAGCTTCAGCGTCATCGAAAATTTGGACCATCGTATAGAGGTGTGCCGCCGAGGTCGCCATTTGGCCGATATTTTGTTCCATACATAATTGAACCATACCAATATTATCATAATAAAATGAAATGAAAATAATTTCCCAAATAATTCGTTTTATTCAAAATCAAAATCGGCCTTTAAAATTTAACCACCCTTTATATCTCAAATGGCTGAGACCTCTTTTGTGTCCTCTTTTTCCAATTCGTCGCAGCAGCCTTTGCATATAAAGTCGTTGGCTAGTCCCATTTTAATTTCATGATACTTTAGATGATTTTGGCGAGTAAGTGTTTCAACTACCATCGCTAGCACTTGCTTGTCACATTGATGGAGTCTGTTGGTTCTTGGGTGGAAAAATCGGAGTGGTCTGAGAGGTGGTTAGAGAGTTTCATCCTTTAATAGCTGCCTTCATAATCGTGTCATCCAAATTCTTCTTGGCATCCGCAAGACCTGGCTTGATCCATAGGATTACCTGGCATGTTCTTGTGACCCGGATCCTAGCATAAAGAAAGCGAGTGCTACGTGCTGAGAACTTTATGCTCTTGAACAAACCCTCTGAAATTGTTCAAGCTCAATTTGACACGATTTTGGCTTTTTTGAAAACGTTTCAAAAACTCTTGTAGAGTGACTCACACCTACCGTCAATGTTCAAAGAAGAGTGCGTTCTGTATTAAATTACAATTGTAATGTGTCCCTTTAACCTCACCCATGCTATCCAATTTCTGAATGTTCTAATTAAATTATAGATGAGAATTACAAACCAACAGAATTCCTCAAATCACATCTAATTACCATCGGCAGCATACAAAGGCATCTGTTCAGTGGTATGTTTCGAACCCTACCCTTCCACTGACAAGTCCCAATATTACAATAATTCATTAACAACTCTTGCCGTCCGACCGCACAATCAACCCTTCAGATCGGCTCTTAGACACCATGGTTGGTGTACATATCTCTGACCACATTTCTTCTTGTATTCTTAAAAATTCCATGCACAATTCAACAATCTGTAGCTGTGTACTTGAGGAGCAAAGGATCCTTAATTAATAGCAATGCATTAACAGTAATTGAGTTGTGTACCCGCAACAAGAGTTCTTCATTCAAGGGCTCACTCACCTTGCAGATTGTGACTGCACCCTCTGGACAGCTCACCCATGCATGTACATGCACCATTTTCAAGACCTTTGCAGTCGCGTACTTCTAATTCAATCTATTCTTGTGAAAGTTCAACGACTCCCTTCCAATTACGTCGACTAAGTCATCCCATTCAATGGAGCTGGGACTGCGCTCTGCCATCAACCGCAAAAGCAATTACAATTGATTTGCGCATAACGAGCAGAACTAACCGCACACCCGACTTGAGGTCGGATCTGATGAAAAGAATAAGGAGCAAGGACCATCCCTTTAAACTCACTCCCCACCGACTGACACATGACACTATTTCTTGTGACTGCTGGACAGCAGTGATTGTGAAGTGCGTCGCAATTATCCTTTAAATTGTTCCGTTGTGCACTGTCAGGATGAATGCAGTGCCGGGGCATACAGCATGCCAAAGTAGTAGTTCACAACGTCGCACAACGTCGAGGGTTTGCAATGAAATTATGTCCTTTGCTGAGGCGGTCCTTTGTTATCCGTGTTATCTCATCATTAAAACAAACACACAATAAAAACAGGGACAACGCATGCACTGCTGTGTGTGTGCTTGTGATGTGAGTTATAAAACGAGCGACCATATCCATCCCCATGGTGGGCCAAGCGTTTTGGGGGCGGTGGACAAACACAAAGCGATATACTATTTGTTATCCGCTCCAGTGCTTATGTGTGAGGCAGGGAGCCGAACGGACCTAGCGGGTGGTGTTGAAATAAATGTGGCATGAAGGGTGCATTTTATTATCCTTGCGAGTACACAATATACCAGCACAACACAATTCTCTCTCGCAGTCGTATAGTGTGTGTTACTTTGTTTGTGCGGCCCCAGTGCTTGTTATATTATCGTCCGGTCTTGTGTGTTGATTGTGAGCTTTTTTGTATCAAGCTCTCGCGTATAACATTCGTTCGCTGTGCTGCTTCCCATCCATCGTCCCATGCACCAGTTCGCGGGGGTGGCCTCTTAAGCCCGAAATCCAAAAACGTCCTGCGGTTCGTATAAATAATACAACGGGGAATTGATTTGCCGCAGGATATTTTCGCTTGATCTGTAGCATGTACATGGTGGTGCTGTGCGGTTTCTAGGTGTTTGTTGCAGCAGATTTATTGCGTTCGGTGGAGATAAAGAGTCGGAACGCGCCTCCATCATCAGCAGTCCTGCGGAATGGGAAGCTATTTTTTTGCGATGCCATTGTTTTCTTTTCTTTTTCCATTTTTTTTTATGCCGAATCGAGACCAGCACTCTGTTGTGCGCTGTGGCACAGTCACGTTCTGTTGTGTTTCTCGCTTTGACTGTGGAAGCATTCAGATACTTTGGCAATTTTGCGGCTCGTAATCAGCGAGGTGTGAGGTGGTTTACGAATTTGTATGCTGGCTCTGACAAACAAAAAAATACAGTGCTTTTGGTAAATATTTGAATGAGGCTCTGATTGCTTTTGCAGCTTCTACATCAGGGAATATGGAATGCTCGACGTTTGACAAGCACCCAATGAATAGTAAGTTCCTTGGAGTCATTTAACACACAACTAGGCTATTGTTGCGCTGAATGTGCAGGAGCTTATGCAGAGGGCGGTTGGTTAAAATGGGGTTTCGAGGCAAGGCAGATAATCGTGATTTACTGAGTCACGTAATACTGCGTTGAGCACTGGGGGCTTGCCTAGACGTACATATCGGTTCATAATTTATGTGGAAGTTAAGAATTAACCACTCAGTTAGAAACTGAATTTCACAACCTCTGGGAGCTGTGAGCGATTAATACCTGGACTTGAGACGTTGCAGTTTGCACATCCTTTGAAGGGTTCCATGCCATCATTATTGAATGAAGGCATTCCATCAATCAGCAGTCGGTCCTGTGGCATGTTGTTCCGTCTGTTCAGACTTCTCGTCGGTTCTACGGCCCGGAGTAGCATATGTGGATATTGTGTGGCGCTGCAGTGTAAAGTGGACTTGAACACGGCTGGTGTTGTACAGGCCCATAACAAGGAGGGCGCTATGTCAACTCCAAACTGGTAAATTAGAGAAGCCTTAAAGAAAGAACGACCCATGGAAGGACTGAACCTGAGCAATCGCTGACGGTCCTGGGCACGCTACTTCCAGTCGCCAAGACCAAGTTTTCTTGCGTCCGCTCTGCCTTTGCCTTCAAGCCGAAATTTCGGTATTCCTCTCCTTCTCGAACCAGGAGGCTCGGTTTCAAAGACACTCTTTGCTGGAGCATTGTTGTTTATGCGCCCGATGTGACCAGCCAGTGCAGTCGACGGATTTTTGCCTTCCGAACTACGTACGTCCACATCATGGTACAGCGCGTAGCGTTCGCGATTATGTCTAATTCTCCATTTACCTTCCACTCTGCCGGGACCATTCGACGGAGAAAATTTCTTTCGCAGGCACCAAGAATCGAATCTGCCGTTTTCCTTTTCGTCCAGTTTTTGAATCCATATAGCAGGACTGACTTAGCATCGGTTGCCAAGGACGATTCTACATCGGATCTCCTCTAAGATGTCATTTGTGGTGTTCACGTTTGCCCCGGGGATATGTAGACAAACTTCTTCACTGCCTCAAAATTATAGCTGATGTTTTGTTCAAGGTGGTGTGTGACGATACGATACGATGATACTTCGTCCTTTCCACATTAACCTTATTTTTATTGGTTGCTCGATTGTGTTGTCTTATTAAGTATGGCATGTGTAATTGGAGGTACATACACATGTAACTTGTTAAAGATCGTAGCAGCTAGAGAGGCGTGTTGAGTGAGAGCCATCCCGGCCTGTACCCGGCCTAAAGAAAAATAAGTGGACTTACATTGGTACAGTTATGCCACGTAATACACTTATTTTATCTCTGTGAGCCATGCTCTTAATCAGTGAGTCTGCAAAGGGCAGTTCATGACGCTGTCCTTGTACGGAACGGTAACTTCATAGTTGAATTTTGTAAGTTTCCTTTCTTTTTTCCTTCCTTTTTTATCTGCAACTAACCAATACAATGCATGATCCGTTCACCAAAGACTCCTGAACCATTTAAAAACCTTTCCTTCGGTCTCCTTTGAATTCGTGCAAAATCAACATAGAACCAGAATCTATTCCCACGGGGGATACGAAAACCTTCCCGTTAAGCTCTGTTCTTCGAATTACTCCACGTCTTGTTAAAATATGATGAATTTGTTGCAACTTAATCAAGTTTAAAGCCGTTTCCACCCACACCAACAACTCATCAAGAAAGCGAAGGGAAACGAATGAAAGAGAAATGATTAAACGTTGAGTCTCATGCCATTTCATTTCGCTCATCTGTTGTCATTAGAACTCAGAAACCTTCCAAGACATTGTGTAAAATCAGAACCTTATCGCAGCAGCAGAGTCCTTCAGCTGTGAAAATGAAAAATGATGAAAACCCCAACAATACCCACTGTACCCGCATGAATTGAACTGAACTCAAATTTCCTTCTCCCTCCTATTCAACTGCTCGAGCGGATAATCATCTCTCTGCCCAATTAGAAAGCTCTGCTGTAACCCTGACCCATGAGATTGAATGAAAAGACTTCCCCTGCGGAGCGACGGGGTGGGCGGGTGTGTGGTGGAAATTTCATAAAACTAGCTCAGTGCAGTGCACATTGCACAAGGCTATGGTAGTTCCTTGAAATTGCAAAAAAAACCACCCACCCGACACCCACCACCACTCTCGATTGTATTGTTGCTCCTAAAGCGGTAATTGTCATCTTTGATATCGATTGCACTTACTGAACACTTTTCATCATCATCATTATCTCTGTCACCATCAGATTCACATAACGCTCATCCATCATCCGTCGCGCTGCGGGGGAGAGTAGGAAATAAATGAAAAATCGATTAATAAGCCCTTCTCCTCGCTGACGACGACGTGGTGTCAATTATCAACAATCGCTGATTGACAGTTCCGCCTCGACTGCTCAATGTTTCGAGCAGTGGCTGGGCGTGTTTGGGGCGGAACGAGAGGAAGTGCTTTCATTTTATTTATTTTATGATTAATCACTTCTCAAAAATTGACTCCCCGTCAGCACTGTCGCACTCTCGCAGTTGACTAGGTCAGAAAATGTTCCACATACGCCCCCGAAAAATCATCATCATCAACGGCATCGCCATGGTCACGGGGCGTAATCAAAATTTTATCAGTATAATTGCTGGAAGTGAAGTCGTAACAATAACACAGATAAACACGGCGGCAATTAGCTGGATACATGCATTTTTGATTGGCTGCCTGCATGCGTTCGTATACCTGACGGTGGCGTCCGCCCGCACGTAGTCGGCACATTTACCACGGAGGCACGCCAGATTATGTCAATAGGATATTTGGTCCTATTTTATTCATTCACTGACATTCATTACGGGCGCATGCAGCAATTTATCGATGTCAATTATGCAACCGCGCTGTATGAATACCAAATGAAGTGATTATTTTTCAAATGTGACGGCTTTGGCGTCCTGAACACGGTAATTGCGGCCGATGGCAGTAGTCTCAGCGACGCATAGCGCTGGGTGATGGTTAGGTGCCTTCGAAAACGAATTGATGATTAATATCGCTTATTGCAGAGTGTTTATACGTTTTTAGACGTATGCCTCTAACACTGTGACGGATAAATTATGTGCGCGCTATCGAATGGTTATAAATAAAATTGAAGTGTGATGTGGAAACTGCAATTATGCCATCCAACTGATGTCGCCTCTGTGCGCGGACATGATGTGAGTGGGGGGTTGAAAAAGAGGCTCTTGTTGCAGCAGGATGGGGATCAGTGGCTTATCTGTTTTGATATGGTTGTGGCTTTGCTTTTGTCTCGTTCATCATTGAGTGCGCCCTGAATGGACGAATGATGATGGTGCGACGGAGTATATCTGCTTGCATGTGTATGTACATATAAATTTTACTGAATGACTTTCATTCATTGAAAGAGCATTGACATGGAAAGGAAATTTCTAATCGGTGACTCAGATCTTAACTGTGCCCCGCTGACAGCGGAATATTTTTCGGCATCAGCACAGGCTTTCGATCGTTTGGATTTGGTATTTTGCTGACAAACCATTTAGTCCCTTTGGACCTAAATAAAGCTGAAAAAAAGAATCTGGTACGAAGTGGCATACTCCCATTTATCCAGAAACCTAATTCAGTTTTGACTAAATCGTCTGTCAGATTAGGGTTCGTGAAACGTTATATTGGAAAAAGTTGATAGACACATTCTTCGTTCATTGTTTTTATCAATTTTTACTTTAATAAAGTTGTTTCTAAAATTAGAACAATGTTGTACAGCTGCAAGTTGAACTATAGACTGGTCGAGTAAGATTCTTTGCAAACATCTTCATATATTGGCTTTGTAAAATCAGTGTTTTTAAAATAATTTGACGGGGGATGTTGTGGTATTGTGGTTATTATAAAGGGTGGATGTGCGGCGATGTGAATCTTATTCGATTTCTGCGAAACTAGTAGAACTCTTCTCCTTCACTAATCTGGACGATGTGGGAGTACGGACAAAGTTAACAAAAGAAAAACTCAACCACTCAACTGTATTCTGCATTAAGTGCTGTACTCATCAGCAAGGAATTTTCAGCAATAACCAGTTTCCAGCAAATAAATGCTCCTCCAATAGGGACTTCCGCACTTTCACTTTGACAGCTGATAACATATTCTTCTTTCTGTTCGGGCAATGTTCCGCACGGTTCGCTTCGAAATCTCATCTACAGTGATGAGGCCAATTTCTGAATGAATGAAAATTGTTGAATTTTGGGACGATACCAATGCACATGACATCATGAGTCACTGCTTGGTGTGAAATTTGCGTCATCGGTCTACATTACTTTGAGAACGATGTTGGCCAGTCCATTACTGTCAACGGCCAGAGCTGTAGGTCGACGATTACCAACTTCTTTTGGTCTGAGTTGGATGATACGTGCCACACAGTTTACGCTACATTGGAAATTCTGCACAAGTTTTTCGATAGCATAAAATCTGGCGTGATGTGAACTACCTACCGAGATCGTGCAATTTAACCGCGTTAGACCGAATAGATCGCAAAACACAGCGGTCCTCATAGCCAATATAACCCATTCCAATCAGTCAAATTCAGCCTGATGTATGCGCCATAAACATAGAAAATTGGGTGTTTCGGATGTCAAGAATATGATTAACTCTCGCATTAAGCATTAAACAGTCAAGATCATGTGCATTTCCAGCACAGCCGACGGCTCTTGAGGTAACTTGGTAGTAATCATAGCCTTAAAAAACCACCCTTATCAGCGCCCACATAGTCATACTTGAGAGTTCCGTAGATAAGCCACCTGATTCCACGGCTCTGTGGCCATTAATACCAAGTGGGTACGTTAATGTCTGCATTTTTATTTCATCCCAGAAGACTAGCGAAAAGGCATCATATGTGCCATGTACAAGAAATGAAATACCACAGATTGCAGTTTGTGTAACATTGTTGAGTACATCCTAGAAGATATTCTCCTCTATCCAACAAGATTGGTTGTTCCCATATGTCCTCATACCATAGACGGAAAATATCAATGCGGTTTCAGACCAGGCAAATCCACTCGGAGGCAATGGAAAAATGTCTAGAAATTAACTTGCCAACGTACTACCTGTTTATAGACTTATCCAATGTAGAATTATTTAAAGCCCTAAGAGAGATCGGCATCTCGGACAAATTAATAAGACAATATAGGCTGACCAACGTGACAAACGTCTCAAGCCAAATGAAGCTAACAGGATTGCTGTCCAAAAGCCTTAAAACCTTCAATGGACAAGGGGATGGATTGGCTCGCCTCCTCTTCAAACTGGCTGTGGAGAAAGCAATCCGCGACTCTGATACATCTAGACGGACAAGACGGACAATCGTCACCAAGTCCACCCAATTAATGGTTTACGCAGACGATATCAATATCTTCCGACAAACCGAAAAAGATCGAGCTGGCGGCAAGAGACATGGGGCTGGACATAAATGAAGAAAAAAACATGGTGGCTTGGTCTGCTTGACTACAGTCAATGTAGAGGAGCATACATATATTTGAAGTATTGCAAACTGCGATTGCGATGAAATTGCTACTTTTTCACAATCACAATCCTATTTTAAAATCGCCCAAAAAGTTTCAAATCTGAATTTTTGTATGAATAGTTCTCTGACACTCCTTTTCTTATTTTCGATTCTGCCACGGAAAGTTCTCTGCGGTGCAATTCAGACGTCACAGACCACACTTGCGCTAAAAGGACGCCTGAAGTCTTCGGGAGCAAAAGTGGGTGCCGCGGCCCGTGATCCCGATATGTTTAAGTACTTGCTGCAAGAGGCCCGGACCGGTTCCGGTTGTTGTGCTGCAAATGATAATTCTATCTCAGCCAGATTATCTACTGATGGAAGACACTCCAGTCTATACACTCCTCGACAGGCTTGACAATGCTTTTAGTGAAACACAATTTTCCCAGAGAAATATACAATCGGTGTTATGAACTCGGTTCCATTGGGCTAAGACGGCGATAGAGGTGCCGTAAGATTCAGTCACAATCGGAAGGCCAATTCTCCCCACATTATACATGACGACACGACAATTACCAGTTGGCAAGTTATGCCTGCAAAGCATGATTCAATATAACCACATTTCAAAGCAAAAAACGATAATCCCTGATGAAACCATGAAATATTCAGAAGTGGGAGTGACTTTTCATCTTTCCATGGTAGAAACAGACGCCCACCCACTGCTCCCTTTTACAACAGAACTCGAACCCGTGCTCGGAAATGAAAACGTATGACATTCAGTAAATTTCCAAGTGGAACTCTGCGTTTGATTCCATGTCACAAGACGGAGAATACTGCAAAAGCCAATCCCCACGGGTGTCCCAACACATAACGCACACATCACATCAGGCCTGTAAGTAATTTCCAAAAATAGAAACCCAAATTCTGCGTGGTTTCTTAGTGCTCACACCATCACGCCCAAACAGTGGCCCAACTTAACACAAGGATCACAGGGCGGGGTGGACATAAACCAGCGGAAGAGCTGACATTTATCCTCAAGTATTTAACTTACGCAACCCAAGAGGGAAGGATCCTTTTTCCACTGCTGCGCGTCTCGGTTTACATTTCCTTATTAAATCAAGGAAACTTTCCATTAGAACCCAACCACACCGGATTGTTCGTGTGTGTGTGTGCACTGTGCCACACAGAACTCTCCACCCCGAAGTCCATCTATCGACAGAATGAATTAGCATGTGTGTCTAATTTGTTATCGAAATGTCAGGCTGTATGTTATAAGGTCCAAGGACACACATTCGTACATTCGTGTGAATCCGCACAAAAGCTCTCTCCCTCTCTCGTGTCCTCCTTTGACTGTGTATAACTCGTGTCTTGGGATTAGTGTCACTCGGGTAGGAATACATTTACATGACAATTCAAGGTTGAACCGTAGTATATTAACCCACGGTCTCCCTGTAGGAGCTTGTGTCAAACTTTGCTTTAAGTTGCCACACTTCAGAGGTGTGCATTATCTTTGCAAACGCCCATAAAGCAATCTTTTCGCACAGCATCGGTGTATTCAAAAGGAACAACAGGACATACAAGAACATAACAGAGCCGAGCAGGGAAGAAAAAAAAACAAGCAGTAATTTATGCGCGTTTTAAGAGGAAACCGTCTTGTTGAAGTGCAGAACAAGGACAGTGCTCGAAGAGAACCCTTCTGCACTCGACTCTCAGGTGGTTGGTTGCTGGGTGGTGGCAATTAGCGAAAGGTAAGTTGGGTGCTCCTGCTTATGCCTCCGCATGCCGCCTTCACAACACATAGCCGCCGTCGCCGTTGCCGTTGCCGTCGTCGTTTCCCTCCATCTGAAAATAACCAAGGTTATTTCGTGTTCTACCCACGCTACCACCCGCTTCATCAAAACCGCCAGCACCTCCACCACCACCACCACCAGAACTTGGGGTAATTTAAAAGGACATCACATTTTGTGTGTTAAGTGGTTGTTGAGTGTCTTGTACAATAATTATGAGGAAAATATTTCTATTCTTCTCCTCATCGTCGTCCGCCTCGTTGTGCTCCTCATTGAGCGTCTTGTTGTGTCCGAACTGGATGGACTGGGTTCCGCAGTGTATTTGACTTGTTTAATGGATTCCTTGAGTGCGTGGTAAATGCTTTTTTGAGGTACTTTCGATGTTCTCCTTTTGAGGACGTGTTTCACTTTTGACATTATTTCTCTTATTATCCTGTTCACTAATGCATTGTTCCCCACTTTGGACTTGGATTCATTGATTTTATTTCATTTTTCATCTTTTATGTTTTCAGATGGCGAAATACTCCGGGTGCTCGTTAACAGTTCTGCTCAGATAAGATGTGATGTGGGGTCAAGTTTACCAGATGACAAGGTCCTACTTGTCGTCTGGTACAAGAACAATCTTCCAATTTATAGGTGAGTCGTAAGATGTTTGTTGTCTTCCTGTAAAATGTAATTGCTGGTCTTCTTTGTTTTCTCATCAGTTTTGATACAAGAGGTGCACACGCTGGCACCCCGTCGCATTGGAGGGACGAGGAAGTACTGGAAGACCGAGCAGTCTTCCGAACGCACAAAGAGCCAGCTGAATTGATAATAAATCCTGTTAAGGTGAGTTCGATTAAAAGGAAATTGGCTTTTATTAAGATAACTAGTTCCGAGGGTATGTTGATGGGGGCAACCATTACTAGGAGGGACTCGAAACACTCTTTGTGGGTGCATGTGTTCCGTCCGTAGAATCAAGGTCAGGCCTAGGGTGACTAAGCAGCATACACCTTGGTAACCATCACTACATGTGGTTCTCCAGGTGTATCATGTTGCACACTTTACAGCATGAGTGCACAATTACTGACTATTGCACTTATGCCACACCTTATACTAGACTTATGCTTAATCAGTGCTAGACAATTTTACACGACCTGCAGTTGTTGTTGCAGCAGATTTAGTATTATTGCAGTGTATTTTCTGGCTCGGTTTGTCGGTTGTCTAATCAAATAAGTTTCAACATTCTTG
The DNA here is from genome assembly GCA_907269125.1 of Eristalis pertinax. Lineage (NCBI taxonomy): Eukaryota > Metazoa > Arthropoda > Insecta > Diptera > Syrphidae > Eristalis > Eristalis pertinax. The sequence continues at coordinate 122,920,799 of OU026145.1, forward strand.
CCTGGTATTTGAGACTACTGAGTTGAAGTTTGAAAAGCGTTGAAAATTAATGAATTTCAATTCTGTGTTGACCGCCTTTGGTCGCAGTGATTTGAGAAGAGTTGTTTAAGAGATATACCTTCGCAAACATAAAAAAAACCCGAACTACGAAATGTAAAAATAATGAAATTCGTGGATTGCACAGCTATGATGTTCAGCGCAACATGTTTTTTTGTTCAGATGTCTCATCATCTTCCAGCCATTCCCTGTCCTGGCACAGGTTCATTTAGTTAAGGTGATCTGGCCGCAGTGGCCAATCGTAATCCCCTTGTGTCTAGCCGAGCTCCACTTTGTTGTGTCTAGGAAGGGATTGCAGTGCATCCTAGAAGAACCTGACCAAGCCATCCCGTCTTCTCACGGCAATAGAGACGTCGATGACTGCCACTTGAATAAGAGCCACCTGCTCTATAGGTAGAGGTTCTAAGTCCAAGTCCGCCATGACAATACCCAAACAGACGACACTAACCACATCTCTGAAAGTGGGAAGTACGGGTATTTACCCTAGTTTCTCTTTTGCGAATAACAAACTTGAACCGCCTTTTTTCGGCAGAGATGAGCTTGACAAAACCGTCTGGTACAATGCGCAGATCGTCTAGTCTTTTGCCAATGGAAGAGTACCCAGATTTCTCTGTGACTACTAATGCCTACCTGATTACACTTAAATCATCTTCGAGTATGAATGTCTATTCATTCTACATGCACTGGTCACTTAATGAGCACTTGAAAAGGCCGATGTCGCAATACATTTAGATAGTTGACCGTCTCTTCAACCTACAACCCAATAAATATTCAGGATAGTGTTAGGAAGGCTCTTCTGCTTTATACATGGCTAATAAAAAAAGCCTATGGATTGAAATGAGGACTACAGCCACGCATCGCCTACTATCCTTACACCGATTGTCAGACTGACGCCTCAGTCTGGCGTCTCAGTTTGGTGGACAGCACTAAGCAAAGCTGTTTATTGAAAGATACTAAACCGGGTGCAAAGACTTCTTCTTCTTGTCCTTTTCCCCCTTACGTGGAATCCACGATACTTCTAAGGCTGTCTCTATTTGGTGGTTCTCTTGAGATGTTGTTCCATGTATACTGCGCACGTACAAGCTCTTTTTCAAGTGTCCTTCGCCACGTTTTACCTGGAGCTCCAGGCCGTCGGTAACCTTGCGGATTCCAACGAAGAGACCGTCTCGCGATGTTGCTATTTGGTAACCGAGGACCGTGTCCAATCCAGGACCATTTGCGTTTTTTAATTTCTATGACGGCTCTTTTTTGGGCTATGTGGCTCTAAAGTTCCAGATAAGATATACTGTCTAGCCACCAGATTTTAAGCATATGACAAAGGAACTTGTTTATGAATGCTTGTTTTCGTGACTCGATTTTCACTGAGTGTTTCCGCGATTCACAGCCATAGCACAAGGGCTCCCATTAAAGAAATATGAGAGCACTCCGTACATTATTTAGTTGGCTTAATACGAATTGGTTTACATGACGACTTGGTCTGCTCCACTGGTATTCGTTACAATGATATCTAAGTATGTAACACAAGTTACGCACTCGATGCTTTCATCGCCCAACCTGACATCAGGAGCCACAGCAGATCCATATTCGCTACTCATAGCTTTTGTTTTTGGAATGCTTTTGTCTACTACCCAGCGTTGAGAGCATGTCTATTCAGAAGTGTACCAAACTTAACGAAGCTGTGATAAGCGGTTCTTGTCCTGATACATTCCACTCTCCACACTAAAGTTAGAAAAACTTAACGAAACTGGGAAAATGATTCAGTGTCATGGTGTATCGTATCAAGTTGTCTTAAGACTCTTTAAGTCTTAGGTTACCACATCCTACATATATTCTTCTTTTGAATTACAATATTTTCCAAGTCTTAATCATAATCTCTCTTCATTTTCAGGAAAAGGATGCAGGGAATTTCCGATGTAGAGTAGACTTTAAGTTATCACAAACTAGGAATAGTAATGTCAATTTAGAAGTTGTTGGTAAGTACCTGCGTTCGTCCCCCATTCGTCAACAGTTTAATTAAAAAGTTTAGTTCGTCGGCCAAGGGTGTTTTTAATGTTCATTCTTTTTTAACCACAAAACTCCTACGACTTCAAAGCTTAAGCAATTAACGCGAGGAAAAAAACAACAACTTCAAACTCATGCATAATAACATTTTTGTCAGCTTATTCCATTCAAACTATAAATTGAAATCCAAACATGAAGCAGGAAAAACAAAATCCGCTCCATTCAAACTTTTGCGAATCCGTGCTGCCGCCTCAACTGAAGGATGCACACACAAAAACAAAATTTGCTTGACGCTGGAACAAATAAATCCATCAACTTCAACTCCCAGCTATTCTGTCCGAATTATCGTGGGGTTAGTGCGGTTTAGGTGCGGTCCAAAAATACTTTTCGGTGCGGTCTATGTGTGCGGACGGGTTGCAGCTGGACGGGGTCAAATGAAAATACAAAACACATCGCACACCCGCGGACTTGATCTTATGCCTGCTGTGACGTTAAAGGCGGGTGGCCGCACAATAATTGGACAGCCCCGGGCTTCAGCATGGACTCGTATGCCCCACCAATCCGACACAATCGTCATCAACAGAAACGTTTATTTTGCGTGATTTAGAGCCACACACACCCTCGCTCGCACACTCCAACTCGTAGTCATGCAACAGTTATTTGTATTGTAGTTGTCATTTTGAATTTCTCGGAAAACATCCCTTTTTTTCTGCTCATTTCGAAGTTCCTATTTGAATTTTTCAATTTAAAAGTTTTATTTTTCCGAACACGCTGACGGGGAGGAAAACAAACACGCAAACGGCTGTGTTCGAATGTACGAATGTTTGGGGTTTGTTCGCCTCGTGCTTAACATTGAGTTTGGTTACAATGGCAGTTCGCAGGAAAAAGTTTTGTCCCCAGTCTGGAGGAGGGTGGTCTTTTTTTATTTCTCCCGAGCGAGCATGCTTGTTTTGGGTCAATTTTGCTTTGGGAAAGTCGTTTTTTCTTTCTTTTTTTTTGCTTTTGTTTTTCATATATTTTGCTCTCGGGCTGAAGTTGAATGAAAGTTCAGAACATAACGAAAAATTGAAATTTTGATTTTCTATTGACAGTTCCACCGCAGCAACCGAATATTTTCAACGAACGTCGAGTACGAATTGATTCAAGAGCGGGGCCATACGAAGAGGGCGGTAGCCTGGAGGTTACCTGCGTAGTATACGGAGGTAAGTGAACAAATTGGAAAAGATTTTCATATATATATATATTTTTTTGTGTATTTTCTTTCAACGAGATCCAGGGTTGCGGAACCGACAAATGAATGGAAATGGTTTTTCACGTGCAAAATAAGCGATACAAAAGAAGCTATTTTGACCGTTTGCCTTGGGCATGTTAACTGTTCTGAGGAAATTGTGAAATTTGATTGTTGGCCAATAACGAGCTAGCAGGTATCTGCTGTATCTGCTCTTCCCATAATGGAATGCAAGTGGAATGGGGATTGGATTTTTTGTGGCGTTTCATTTGTCGGAAATATTGAACAAATATAAATGGGAATGTTGAAGAATCCGAGGAAACCTGTGTTCATTTAATTTCCGATTCAAGTTTTACAAAGGACCTGAATATTTACCCTGGTTTCTCATTCGAATATTCTAGGGTTCTAAGGTTCTGGTGACAAGGATTCTCGCTGCTAGTGGCTAAGGTGCAAGTGGCTAAGGAACTAGGAAGACAGTGGCTGGTGGAGCTAGTGGCTAGGGGGCTCTAGTAGCTGTTGGCTTCCTGGGATATTGCCTAGGGTGCTAGTGACTAGGGAGCTAATGGTTAGGGCGCTGGTGGGGGCTACTGGCTATGTTGCAAGTTGCTAGGGGACTAGTAGCTAGGACGCGCTGCGGTTAAGGGTACTATGGACTAGAGGGCTAAAGAAAGAGGCCAGTTTCGACCGATCCGTTGTAAGTGACCGTAATACCATCTAAGAGGTTACAAATTAAAATTTGGTGTAAAATGGTGTCACCAGGTAGTGGCCCGTGGCGTGCGTGAATGGTATGGGTTCGATTCCTGGTACGACAAAATATAATTTTCACGGCCTCACCCCTTTCGAGTCAGTCTGGAATAGTCCGACTAAGTTCATGTCTACGATAGCGGAATGGACATTGATCGTTGATGCTGATTGAGGGGAATACATTCTATGAGTGGTTACCAGGTTATTGAAGTAGTGAGAGTATAATTTACGTCTGAAAAAGTGGCGCTGTAATAACAGAGAAGATGTACAAGTGAGTAATTGATTACCGTGATGCCCGGCCGATAGGCTTGTACGACCAGTTCTTTTACTCCTCGAACAAGTTTGTTATGCTGGACCAGACGCCTTAAGTAGGAATCTCAAGTAGCAATTTTGAGTTGAAGTTAATGGACAATCCACTCCACACCACTCAATAGTAGTCATTATCTCTCAGACATGCTAGTATAAGCTACACCTCTTCTCACGACTTTGGGTCTTAAACCACAGCTACCACGGCGCTCCCACTCAACCTCATGCGATCAGACTGAAACATAGGCGGGTCTCAGGGGCTTTTCTGATCTCTCGTGGTACCAGATTATAGCCTCGGCTTCAGCAATCGAATGATTACTACCAGTAGGATGCGATGACATCCAGGACTAGCCGCCTATTGTGTTAAGTGCGATTCGATTGCGTCAATTTATGATTAAGATAGGACACTGTCCACATAATCCTCTATTTGTGTGCTTGTAACATCTATTATTAACGAGCAATGGAGTAGGGACTTATCCTGAAATTGTAGCTCTTAGCTCGGGGTTATAGTCACCTCTTACGGCAAGCATGCCTTACCTCGGGTATATTCTAACCCCTACCGGAAGAGGGATAGGGAAGATGTACAATAGTTTGTTTCTTTCCTCTCCTAATCTTTGTAGATAAGAATTCTGAGATTCTGCCTACTCATTCTGATCAGGCTGTGTGAACGTTCTTATGGATAGTATGCCATAATTGATTCGTGATAAAGCATCCTGTGCCAGTAGACCATATACGATTTGTATGAGCATGTGTTTCAACCTTCAGTAGATGTTTTGCGGTAGCAATTGGCATAGTTGACAGAAATTTATCCGGGTAGAGTACGGAATTGGTGCCCTTTTTTAAGCAAGTTCATCCCGCTTCATAATTCTCTAGAATGCCCCAAGATCCATCTAAGTTGAATGCTAAAGCAATTAACATTCGCAGAGAACCATCGAGCGTTTGGATCGGGAGCAAGCTGGTTGAGAAATCGTTCTCAACGAGGGGCTTAGGTGTCATGAGATCGGTATCTAAATAATAAAGTGTCCAGAACGGAGTTCTTTCCACATGATTCGTAAATCTATCGACAGAAAATTGAGGAGTATTTTCAGGGCTGCGAAAAAGGATCCATAACACCCTTCTATCAGCTTGCAGTTGATCTCTTTATCAAGCGCAGTCCACCATACAGGAGTATGTGTCCGACTACTGATATTAATAGCCAGTGAACCCAGTGAGATGGTCCCCATTAATTCCGAGTTCAGGACTAGACCCAGGGCCAGATTAAACCGCTTTTGAATGGGAAGCCTGCCTACTCATCAAAATATTGGCTCCGTAGCAGTGAAGCTGAAGGATTGGCTTTCCAAGAATACGATGACTAAAAAATGAATCCCCAAATAAATCCGCTCTCAACACAAATAATCAATTGTCAAAAAAAATGTATATCAATCGCAGAAAAACTTAAAATTCGTCACTGTCGAATAAGAGAAGGAAAAAAAATACCGTCAGCACATCTTGTCACCCTGTCACCTTTGTCCACCTAAATCATGCAAGCGAGAGAATTATTTATGATATCCCAACTCGAGTGTACAGCTGTACCTCGTTCCGGTTCGGCAGCGAGGAAGGGGCAAAATATTTTGTCATTTATTTAGCTGTCGACTCATCTAATCTCTTCAAACAGTTGCCACACATTCAAGAATTCCGCACCGCACCACCGCACACCAGCCAGTGCATCAGAAGCTCATAAATTTCAAAATCTAGGTTGCACTTTATCAGTCATGCGCCATAAATGTCGCCGAAAAAAACAGCTCTCATAAATTAGATCCGATAAATCCGACTCACAGTCTCACTCACCCCCGAATAATGCTGTCAACTGTTAGCCGACACCGCCCAGTCAAATGCAACAGAGAACAGCAAAAAGGATTGAAGGCACATTCGCAACACGAAATAAAATTTATTGCAAAATTTATAGCAATCACAGCGGGGAACATAACTCGCGACATTCAATTAAAAACCGAACACCCTGTAGCAGTAGCCCACCCCGTACAATCCGCTTTAAATAACCCTTCTGACACTTCAATTTGGCACTTGAGCCCGCACAATGATGGCCAACGCCATGCCAGCAGCCTCGTAATTATGATTTAGTCCTCCAATCGATAGCAATCGACGTTAATCGAATTGACTCAGCCAACCACCAGCTGCGACCGCATGCAGGTTCGGGCCTCGGGGCTCGTTCGTTGCCGTCCTGTCAGACAGAAAGGACTGCCGCAGACACTTGACAAGTGCCGTACATTCCGTAGAGCTGTAGCGCTGCCATGCCACCCTAATCAAGGCGAAATTTGACATTAAATTGTCTAATTTAATTCGAGAAATTAAACGACGACTGGCAGGGGTGACGTGTGAGACGGGACGCTCGTCCCAGTTGCCCCCGATGAGAGTTACTCACGTTCTCGCAGCCCGACAGGATATAAATTACGAATTTTCATTGCAACTGACTTCCTCATGGTCTATCGAGGTAATTGCAGAGCCGGAGAGAATGGCAGCGCATAGTTTCTGTGCTTCCATCAGACGGTGCAAAAGTTCTGCTGGCTGTCAAGCAGTTTGGCGTCGCATCGGTGGGAATGATGGGGGCATGTTCCTTTGTGAGGCACTGAGTCGGAAAAGAAGTTGAGAAATTCGTTTAGGGTTATTGCATCCTGCACGCTATTTTGGGCAATGGCCTTTTGGGCCATGAAGTAAGTTCTGATGGCGGAAGTTGAAGGGATGCAGTAGGTTCCTGCCCGGGAGCGAATAACAAAAACATTTACGCGAACAGGACTACCCTTTGTTTGGTCGTATTACTGCGGGAGTTCTTGCCGTGGAAGTGCAAAGATATGGAAATGCCAACTGCCAAGTGAGTTGAGTGCCATCAAGAAGGTTTTTTTTTCTTGCGAAACTTAAAGATTGACTTAAAGTTTGTTTGAGTGCAAATTGCTCTTATTGTTGTAGTGTGCAAGTGATGCTGAATAAATCGCCGTGACACTTGCACCCGATGGCTGCCTGAGGCCAAACGAACTGCTTTGTGTTCGATGAGCACAAAAGAAGACCGCAAGATTGTCGTGAAAGGGAAGTTTTCATTAACACACCCTACGTCAACAGTCTGTGAAGGTTTTTATGCCTTTGTGCATTCACTTTGCTCTTTATTTTCCTGGAAAACCTTTGCTTTAATGGATCTGACTTTAGTTGTTGTAAATTAGTTGGTCTATAGCGAACCAGTTTGAGGTTGGCCTGTCATTCACTTGTCGCCTGTGAACAGCTGCTTGCTTGAGAAAGCAAAAATTGTTTTTGTGGCGGTGCACACATATTTACTTGACGCCAGGAATTATTTTAGTGCAACAGACTGTGCCTTTTATGTCTCCGCTCTATCGCTATTTTATTAATGATGCCGAAATAAGCGGACCAAATACATTCGGCCCATTCATGAATTCAACCACAATAGTGGTCTCGCTAAGAACGGTTTTCATCTTCATCGGCGCATTCTCATGCAACTCACTACAATCTACAGACATTTAAGGCCAACCTGCATAAGCACCTACGCTCATTTTGTTCCTCATAGCGGCCCAGTTAGTTAGTCGCCTGACTGTGAACGAATCAATTTAAGGCAATCGCATTTTCCGTCTGAGGTAATAAAGGAGTTCATCTACCTCGGGGTAAATGTGAATTCCACTAACGATAGACTAGCGAACACCCGACGCTCAAAACTCCTGAATCGAAACACCAGGATCATGCTCCCCAAAGCCCGAATTTTGCCATTCCTGCTATATGGAGTCGATAGCTGGACGATAAGCAAAACTGCAGAACTAATTTTTGGTAAAGAGTCGGATATATGGTTCCATCTGGAAGGGAGCTAATGGAGCAGAAAACACAACCGCAAAGTCTACAAGTTGTACCAAGATGTGGATGTAGCCCGGAAGGTAAAGATCCACTTCGAGTGAATGGACACCAATGCTCCAGCAAAGAGGGTCCCGAATTCGAGCCTCTTGGTGCGAGAATGAGAGGAAGACCGAACGAAGACCAACGTGATGGGTCCCTTGTGCCCTCATTTGGGATGTTTACCACCGATCTACTTTAGTCCTAAAACCACATTTGAATTTTAGGAGATTTTTCAGTTCAACATCCCTTTAGTCATCCAACTGTACGAAGAAGTGCTTTCCTAGGAACTGCCTCCTTTTTTTTTGCTAGGGCTGGGCAGTCGAGCAGATTTGTGTAGCTTAGGTTGGTTGGACAGATTCAATTTCTTCTTCATCTTTGCAGTGTCTGCAATTGTCGTTATGAGGTATTTTTAGGCGCTTTGCATGTGCACCTATGGCACTCTATCCGTTATGGATTTCGATTAGCATGCGTACTTCCTTGCAACTACAGCCGGTCAAAGATCTTTATCTCTTTTTGCTCAGCATCGGCCACAGCGCAATTGGTGTTGCTGCAACTTCCAAGACTCCGAGATCTGGTTCTATCTAGAGCTTTGTCTTTTACTTTTTTCCTCATGGAACGAAGCGGCGTGACTGATTAATAATAATAATAATATGGGTGGTGCTACAGCCCGTAGAGGGCCGGGCCTAGCTTCTCAACAAACACTCGTGTTGTGCGTGCTATTGTTCTCTCACAAGTGGAAGGGACCTACAGTTTAATACCGACGCCGAACGGCCAAGTTTGAGAAGCTTTCTCTGGACATTTATACTGTTTGAGCATTGTTAGTGACTCGAAAGAGGTGGGGCCGTGAAAAGTATTTCTTGTTGTACCAGGAATCGAACCTAGACGCACATACCCACAGCGCCATGGGCCACCACTGATTGCCCGAGATTAATTTCTAGCTCAGATCCGTTTTTCGCCTTGTATGACTCTGTCTGCATAGCCTGACCAGATTCGATGTCAAAGTGTCTAATGATATGGCCTTTATTACCGTTTGGCTATCAGCAAAAACGGTGATCGATTTCGGTTGCATTCGTCTCTCAACCGGAGTGCTGCCTCGTGTATCGCAGCTACTTTGGCTTGTTGCGGTCGTTCGATAGTGCCAGGGATTTTTCGAATGGGTTACAGAAGACTCCTGTGCCTGTACCCGCGCTAGTCTTTGATCCGTCAGAATAAGGCGATCTCTCTTCTTTTATTTCCATTTTCCTTTCATTGCTTCCGGTCCGGAAAGCATCTTCGTCTTCGGGGCTTCGGGACGGACCACTTCGAGGCTAGTAGTCCGTTTGTCTTATAACGTGACCTGAAGCTACAAGGCCGATGAAATTGCACTGTTGCTACAGAATAGGTTGAAAGAAGGGAGGGAGAGGGACAACCTGTCGCTCCCAAACATGCCGATATCTTGTCATCGGTTTTTAGTTCCACATGAGTTTGTAATTAAATGTAATGCCTAGGGATTTTGCTCGGGTTGACGTTAGCCATATAAATAGCTAAATACTCGCCTGAGTTGCAGATTCAATGACGGGGAGAGTGCATGGATTTAAATTAGGCATTTGCAATATACACACAAAGACAAAGTAGACTGACAAGCTTATTACACAATTGCTCAGACTGACAAGCTGTGTAGACTGTAGGTAAATATGGCCTGAGAACATCCGATCCAAGACAAGCGATTTCCTTCGACGAACTCGACATGATATCGCCAGATTGGTGGCGGTCTGCAAGTGACACTGGCCGATAGATCATGGCGCCAATTTAGGTATCCCACACAACACACGTGAGGGAGAGAACTTAACACATTTCATTTGTGCCACCCCGGCTGTGGCCGTGCTATTTGAGCTCTCACCGAACCACCACTTCTATCTGCCACTCTTGACTCTATACACTCAATCAGAAGCCTTTCAAGTGCCCGCCGAACTCACAGAAGCAAATGTGAATGATTGCCAACCCATAATTGAAATAAATGCATCCTCGAAGAAGGACACACAAACACTAGTCAACCATATCTTGCCTACATCTGCAGCAGAGAACTCCCTTGGCGGCTCCACAACTCCCTCACAAGCAAAGTGCGTGCAGTGCAGTGAATGAGTGCTCACCTCATTTCAGTAATTGCCAGTGAATGACGCTAAGAGTGTTGTGACAAACTATGCCAGTTGCCCATTGAAACTGCAGAACACTCTTTTTTTATTTATTTTTTGGCGCAACTCCAAAACTTAAGTCCTCCTTAAAAACGAGGCAACGTGTTGTAAATTAATCCTGACTGCGTTAATAGCCCATATTCCACTTCCTGCTTCCATTGTTTACAGCTGCAGGTCCTTATACTCCTTGTGCGTCGTCGTCGTCGCCGTCGTCCTCGTGTCGTCACATGGTGATATCTCAATTTCGTTCCACTTACTGTGGAGCATATCAGAAAACGTTTTCAAACTTTTTCCACTGCACACGCCTCGTTAACGAGTTTGTTTTTACTGAATCCCAAGTGAAGGTGCGCTGTGCATGCTTGTGTGTGAGCTGAGTCTACGTGCCGCATGGTCCTCTTCTTGAGAGAAATGAAGAAAAAAAAAACCAGAAAACAAAAAGAAACGAAAAAAATAGAGAAGTTAGCCAGCCTGCAATGGAATGAAATGCGACACACATAATTGGAGCACAACTCGCTGTCGTTGCCGTTGTCGCTTGTCGTTTTTATCCTCGTCTTCTTCTGCTGCATTCGCTGCTTCGACTCTCGTCATTTTCATTGCAAGCAGCACGCAAGCCAGCCGGAGTTGACACCCGAGGAAGGGGAACAAACAAAAGGATGGCCTGGCAGGGATTAAGGGCCAGCAACATAATGAAACAAAGGAGAAATTCAGGAACAAAAACACCAGGAACAAGAAAACAGTCATTAAGCAGTACTTTCGAGATTTAATTGGGTTTTCGCCTTCGCACAATTGCAATCGCATGTGATGGTAGCAAAATAAAATAAATCACAAAAAGACGATGGATGGATATGCGAAGGCGACCAAGTTCTTGAGTGCCTGGGATAGCGTTTATGGGACTGGCATACGTTTGTGGGTAGCTGCACGTGGATTGGAGTGGTTGGTTTTCTCACGAAACGGCTTCTTCTCCTGTTTTAGCGGGGCGTTCCGATGCCAAGGGGCTGTGCTTCGTCGTGTTAAGAAGCTTCGAATCCGAAAAGTGCTTCTTTTCGTTGAATTTGTGTAATTAGCGACAAGTTTGATGTCTGTGGAGAATAGCTCCTTGACGTGGGAGTTCAACGAGATGAGGCAATCAGAAGAGGTTCCGGAAAGAGGTCTTATTTAGCGTGATGCCGATTGATGTGCCTTGCCGGCCTCTTGCTTAAACTACTCAAGCACATTGAACTTGGCACATACATCGAATCCATCTTCAGATATTTTCGCATTTCCAGGCTTTCATGGTACACAGCAAATTGCGTTCTACTAAACATATCCACTTTCCCCAAAACACAGTTTATTTTTGTATCTTAATTCCTGGTATTCCATCAAGGAACGAAAATCTTTCCACTCAATCATATCAAATTAAATTAATTGATCGTCTTGTTGCTTAATTTCTTTTATTTATTTTGTTTTCTCTTGTCAATTGTAGGGAGTCCACCACCAGCGGTAACATGGCTGATGAATGGCCAGATCCAGAACAGTGTTGTTGACTTCTCCTATGACGGAACGATAAATAGCAAACTTGTTGTGCGAAATTTATCCCGGATCCATCAGCATGCCGTCTACACGTGCCAAGCTAGTAATTTTCACAAGAAATACGTGTCAACCAACATCACCATCGAGCTGTACTGTAAGTATAAACTGTTGTTTTTATTTTTGTTTCCTTATGACTCTCAATTTAGTTGGAGTTCTGCGGTTTGCAACTCAACTTAAGATAATTTAAAAATGTCCAAGTATGGACCCTTGCAGTACACCAGTTGTCATCAGTAAGATTATACAGGAAGACATTGGAGGAAGTCTCTTCGAATTTTGTTGGGCTTGCGCATTTTAATTCGTTCTTCTAGTTCATTTAGTTCAACGTAATTCACTGCTTAGGGAATTGAGTTTTTGCAATTTTCGCCATTTTATGCATATGAACATACCCATTTTATGCATATGACATAAACAACACTGATGTGAACCAAGCACATACACGCTCAGTGGAAAGCACTCAATTTAATTCAGTTATTCTTACAGAATGGCAAGCATGCAGAATAAGGTATTTCTCAGTTTGTTGAACTACTGCACTAGATGAACTAAAATGAAATGAAGTTGTTCACTTAGTTCACTTGTTAGAATCCTATTTTGAACTATTTCGTTAGTCAACACCACGCGCCTAGCTTCAATGGACTTAGCCATAATCTGTTCGTAATTTGCGAAAGAAAAGAATACCAGTGTTCACACTCAACAATTTGTCGATACTATTTGCTTGACAATCGTGTCTAATGGGCCAAATCGCTTTTCTGATTGAGGCAAGAGTAGGGTAGTTGCGAAGGAGGTGGCGAATGTGTTCCTCCTCTTCTTCAGCTTCTGCAGAAGTCGTTGGAATATAAACCTAGTCGTTTTGCGTGAAAACATAGGAGGTCCGGTGATTGTACCCGATCGCTTGATCTTTTATAATCAAGATTGGCCCAGATTTGTTTTGAGATTCGACAGGTACTACCTGGCGATCATCTGACGTTGACTCTCTTTTTTTTTTTTTTTCATCACAGAGTACACAAAACACTACGTTCTCTAAGTGTTAACTCTCAGTCTCGCTTTACACAGCAGATTTTGCTGCGCGACTAAGGATCATCTACCGATTTTGCATCTCACAGATTACATCAAATAAACAGTATTAATTATAGCATAGTGCATGGATCAATTTTTTAAACTCCAATCGAGACAAGCTAAAATCAATTTTGCAAAGTTCATTAAAAGTGTTTATACACCTTGTAATAGGTTCATTACAACCATAGTTGATTCTATGCTTCTTATCGTATAGTAAATTTCTCATCCGAAGAGATCTTTGGGGAGCATATATATTCATGAGAAAAAGTAAGTCTGGTGAATTTACACGGCAATTAATAATATCGCGGATGATCATGGCTGACACTGCCTTACGCCTGAAACTTAAGGCTTGCAAGCCTATTAATTTACATCTATCGTCATATTTAGGAAGTTCTTCGAAGGAATATAATTTTCAGACAGCATATCTCGTGAAATTTTGTTGTACTCTTTCGAATCTGAGTTCTTGTGTATCATATGGAGAATCCCAAATGATGGAAGAATATTCTAAATACGGTCTGACTAACGAACAATAGATGGACTTAAGAGTAGTTATATCCCGAAAATCTCTACTATTTCTTTTCAGAAAACCTAACATAGCATTAGACTTCGCAATTGTATAATCATAATGTGATGCAAAATTTAAGTTAGTATCAAAAATTACACCCAGATCTTTAAACTCTTTTAGGCGACTAAGTCTATGATCATTTATGAAATAATCATAAACAATCGGGGATATAATTCGATATGTAAAGATATTACATTTATGAATATTCAGCTCTAGTGCATGGATATCCAATTGAAAGTTATTACAATCAGTTAAACTATTTATATTATATATTCTTTATGTAGAGACTATTGAGCTGTAGCTTGAAGATAGTAATAGGGGCACCTATGTAACAAGAGATACTATCAACTGGAAGTCTAGTGGCGCTCTTTGCGAGTTCATCAGCTTTGCAGTTTTCCGGGATGTCTCTATTGCTTGGTACCCAGCACAGGCCAATGTTGCACTGTTCGGATATCTCGTTCAAAGAGTCGCAGTCGATTATTAATTTAGAGTTTATAGAGAACAATGCCAGGGACTTAATTGCTGCTTAGCTAGCAGTGAAAATGCAGATATCACTGGCATATATCGCGTTCCATCTTAGCCAGGACAGGGCTTCGCTAATCGCCATTAGTTCCGCTTGGAAGACGCTGCAGTGATTGGGTAGGCGAACTGATTTGTCCAGGTGTAGACCCTCCGAGAAACACCGCTTCCTACTCCGTCATCGGTCTTGGATCCATCTGTGTAAGAGTGAATGGCTTTACCAAAGGGAATATTGCCGCCATACCACAGGTCTCTGTTCGGAATCAGGGTTCGAAGTTGTTTCCTAGGAAGTGTCGTGGTGAGGTGTAGTCTAAGTGAATTGAAGTAAGATTTTGTTCATGTAGAATTTTGGCATGTCCAAAGTTGAGGTCGTACAATTAAGAACATGCCCTCAGATGAACTGCGCAGTTGGTTGTTGTTTGCTTACCAAAGATATCATGGGGGTTAAGGTTCAGAAGAGTTTCCTGTGCATCGGTGGGAGTAGTTCTAAGTGCTCCACTAATGCAGATGCTTGTTTCTGTACATTTCTTAAGTTGTTAAGGTGGATACCGACATTGAGTATGGGCCACCGCACTAATACGCCGTATAAGAGGATGGGTGATATGACAGATGCGAATTGTGGTTTTGTAGGGTGACAGTAGGGTTTGATGTATGTGATGTAAACATTGATTCCATATCCGTGCCATGAACATGAACAAACTGTCTCTGCCTCACTTGTGCAGCTAGAATAAGATTGATCTATGGACAGAAAAACTCACGCTAGCAGAATCCGGATCTAGCTACGTCAATAAGCAAAATGGCCGGATCTTGTGACTGATTACGTAAGCCTGAATTTTCTGTGAGCATTGTGCAATGCCAATAAGTCTAGAAATATTGAATTTATTCACATTGTTTTCTGGTGTTTAATGCGTTGATGGAATATGGAGCTCGGAGTGAAAACATCTCTAACTCAATGTAGGAACGCCATGTATCCTCTTTTGATACTTTATGAACTCGACAAAATACTGGCCCATGCTCCATTCTGATTGAGAGTCCTTAAGTCCTTAATTTGAAGAAACTCTAGTTACATGGCACATAATTCGTCACCTCGAGAAGTGACCCAGCAAATTTGGCAACCAAGATGACGTGCACCGGATCATGTCATATCACACCTTTGGATTTCCTTAGACTTTGGATGCCAACTTTCGCTGCATCATTGCCGAGCCTCACTAAAAACAGTAGTTGTAAATTAGACACTCACTGCAAACATCAGAGTGCAAATGCAGTTTCGAGCTATGTAGATCTAAAAGACTGCATTCACATTGTTTGTCAAGAGAAAAGCAATTAAATTAACCCAATAATCTGTTACACTTCATGTTTAATATTTGGCGTCATCCACAGAATATGTGGGAGTTATTAAATTGATGAATTCAAATGCAAATTTGTCAAAAGTGGAAACGTCAAATGCATATTTATCAACGTCACAATCATTACAAAACCCAAAACCTATTCCACAAACAATTGGGAACAACGAACAGATTTATTAAATTTGAAACCACTTTAGCCATCTGGACCTGCAACCACCATGCCACCGCTGTGACGAAGCGCAATTGCAAAGCCCTTTGTTCGCGCATTGCCTTCGGGAACACACAAATACCTACCCAACCATTTTTTTTCCTAATTTTGTGTTAATCATTAAATCGAACAATTCTAATCATTCCCGTTCGCAGGACATCCAATTTGTGGCTGAAATTAGTTTGCTCGTTTCCAATTTCTACAGACTGTGCAAATCATCCGCTAAATTTGATTTCTATGTTTTTAGTTTCGGATTTTGGTGGATTGCTTTGATGTAGTTTTATTTGAAATTTTTGCGCGAGCATTGTGCAATTATGACCACATATTGCTGTTGATACTGGGATGACAGAAGTATGCGTGGATACCATTCCGCAGGCATTTCAGATTTTTCTCTGCAATTTTAATTATTTCTGATTCACGCTCATATTATTCACACCACAGATTCCACCACAGATGTCTCTTATTTAGAATCATTTTCGTTCCTCAGCAATTCGCACGTTGAGTTGGATACGATTTTTCGAAGGCAATAGGTGTAACAGGCAGTCACAGTTTTGTTATCGTGAAGCGGCTAAAATAGGCTTGGCGGTATGCGCGACCGAACTTGATTAATATGTTTCTCTCGGAACTTATAACTAAAATACGTTTTTTTGTTTGAGAATTGAATACTCTTTATTTTGATTTCAGTCATCGCACATAGCAGGCATACGAATTGTGTCAGACGATGTTCGTAAGCCCGATCCCAATGTACTGTACAGTTTCTTACAAGCTGAACACAACTGTAGGATCAGACACTACGTCTGGATTCTGGCAATCACATCATATTACATTACTCGAATTCTTGGTCAAAGTGTAATGATTGGGAGCTGATGCAAGAAATATAATACTACGTTGGTACTACCATTTTCCGAAATGACATTTCAAATTTATCAGCTGTTATCGCTTCTCAAATGTAAGTTGACAACCAATTTGTAAGAGAAGTGTCAACGGAAAGCACGCTCTCACACAAATCTTTCTATATGCGAACAAGAAACCAAGCAAGAACTGAGAGTACAGCCATGATCTTGTGCATTAAGTATTAACACTTCCTGCACACATGTTAGTAAGGATTACTTCCTGCCATGATTTAACTCATTTCAAGAGCGTTGTGTTAAGCAAAAGCAGCGAAGAAAAAGAGACATCATCCTAACCGAATCAATGGCAAGAGTAAAACCGCACTAAAGTCACACAAAACGGTGTCGAAAGTTTCGAAATCTGGACAATTACGCAAAAGCCGAGTCCCTCTGTTATATTTCACCTTCCGCTCAGTGGCCATGCAGTTCCCCCCGAAAGAGTGCCCAATGATATCCCATCGATCTCTGAAACCGCCGGCCGAAACCGACTCATTTTTTAGGCGTCAAGAAATTGGTCAAAATTTGAAAACAAAAAATATGTTGAAACATTTACGTAGGTGAGTGCCTTTGTTTCAAATTTCTTGAAAAATGTGTACGTTCATTAACGGATTGGAACAAGACTGTGTAAGTGAAAAGACTTGTGTCCTCTTTCGCAGTCTGCAATCGACTGGCTTAACACTAACAAAATTATGTAGTCCAATGTGTGATTCTGCTGCGCTTTGACTCGAACAGGATATGTTGACACTGGTTTTGAGCAGTGTGCAATCGCTTAGGGGTTTGTATACAAGCGATTTGGTTTCAGTGATGATTTCAATTTGTTAATTTGGTTTCAAATGTTGACAAAGAGAAGTGCTGTTCGTTTAATTAACTTGTACAGCCTGTAACGCCTACGGAATATCATATAATCATAGAGCCTAGCAACAACCGCACATCAAATTCAACCATGCACTAATTTCTCACAATTTACATGTCTCATTCAGGTGTGAATCGTACTGACAACAAATTAACTGTCAATTGACACTTATCAGTACCATCAGTGTTGGCAAATTGACATTAATCCTCTTAGAAGAGACCTTAGTAAGGTCGGCTAATGAAAGCAAATTCTTCTTCCATTATAGACTCACTTCCCTTTTACACACAATTGTGTTTTTACACGGTTCTTATAAAGGGTTTGCCAATAAGGGTTTGACAACTTTTTTTTTGTTGAGATATTTCAAAAACTTTATTATTGGCTTGAAGTACAATCAAAACATTTATGAATGGAAATCGACTTCGTTCATTGGCCACCGCGGGCACGTTTGTAACGGTCGATTCGTTGGATCCAATTTTCAACGACTCGGCCACACATTTCGTCCGAAACTGCCGCTATTTCGCGTTCAATGTTGGCTCTGAGGTCTTCCAACGGTGTCATAAGCCAAAGGCTTCATGTAGCCCCACAGAAAATAGTGAAACAGGTGTTTCATTTCACAGCATAATTTTATCTTAGTTCAACAGATTTAATAATATAATAACATGCGCGGCGCTACAACCCGTAGAGGGCCAGGGCCTAGCTTCTCAGCAACCACTCTGGTTGTGCGTCTTATTGACCTCTTGGGAGACCTACAGTCTTATCCCGACTCCGAACGACCAAGCTTGAGAAGGTTTTTCTAGACATATATACTTTTTGAGCATTGTCAACGACTCGAAAGAGGTGAGGCCGTGAAAATTACATTTGGTCGTATTGGGTGTCGAACCCAGAGACCGAGGTTCAAATGCGTAGGAGTCGACGCACTGAAACACAACGCTACGGCCACCACAGATTCAGTTCAGCGTTTAACCAATTTTTCCAATTCCCTACAAAAAAAGTGTTTTCTCAGGACACAAACATTTCTTCAAGTTAAAAAATGGAAACTATTTGTAGGAGCCTACATCTGTATACAGGATGTGATAGAAATCGTAGCCCAATTTATGGAGTTTTGCCACTATTTTGAAGAAGGCCATACGGCTGCACTCATTATAGATTGTAAGCAATGGCGGTTCATCTAAAATGCGATGTTCTCGCACAATTGATGTTCTCGCACAGCTACACCATGCACTTTTTAATTCTCCGATTGTCGAACACGACTTGTTTTGTGCGATCTGATCGATCGGTGCTGACACGATCACAATGGAATGCTCTGTAACCTACTTCTTAACCATTTAAATTGTGCAATCCCGATAGTATTTATGAAGTATTTACTTGATTTCGGAGTACACACCATTCACTTCTTTTCCATTTTCGTTAAAATTCATGAGGCTGTCTGGATTCAGTGGCTGTCAGTGCAAAGAATGGAAGACGTTGTTTACCCCCTTAGTTAACCCCTTAAACGGCAGTTGATTGGAGCATTTTTGCATTTCAATTAACTGTCGAGGTCACTGACTTACCAAACGACCCTCGTAGAGAAAGTTGTGAGACAATAATCTGCACAAACACTAACTTGTCTTAATCATATACAATTGCGTTACATGACCACAAGAACAACCTTGTCCGATGATATTATTACGAAACACACACTTATTCCTGTCCCCAATGAAGAAACTAATCGAGTTTCTGCCAAAGACTCTCTTGTCATACAAAAAACAAATAAAACATTGCCTTTTTTTGAAGTTTCATGAGTAATCAATAAATAAATGTACCTCCTTTCATTTGCAGTGCGACCGCTTCTGGTGGAGATATCGTTCAACAATCAACCCATGTCGGCAGATAGAAAATACGAAATCGAGTGTCAAGCAATTGGATCACGACCGCCAGCAAAGATCACTTGGTGGATGGGAAACATTGAATTACATGCGCACAATCAGAAGGTAAGCGAATTAGTCCCACGAACAAAGGCACAAATCATCATCAAATTTTAATCACCCTGTACCCAGATTTTAATTTAAATTAAATTCTGTGTAAACCCCTCCCAACCGTCAGGCCATTTGCCTTGGCTGACTCGAGTTCATGTTCATTACGTTCATGACACCTTAAGTTCGTGTTCATTAAGCTCTTGGACAACGGTTCTTGAAGACAATTTTGGAAAATGCATCGTGTAACGGACGACTGGAAACTTTGCATATGTTGTGATACTTACACTGTCACTTGCCCTTCCTACTTAAATTTAAAATTGTAAAAAATATTTTGCAAGAATTGCAGAAAAAGATAGCCATCTACAATTATTTTGTTGGGTTGTCTACCTACGCCTTCATTTGAAGCGTCGAGCGGGGCCTCAATTATTCAGTAGGGCCGAAGTTCTTATTAATATGGCTACTAGGCTAATCAACAGATAGGTCAACTACGAATCAGTCTGCACTTCCTGGATTACCCTCG
Source organism: Eristalis pertinax (assembly GCA_907269125.1). Lineage (NCBI taxonomy): Eukaryota > Metazoa > Arthropoda > Insecta > Diptera > Syrphidae > Eristalis > Eristalis pertinax. Next base: position 122,940,669 of record OU026145.1, read on the forward strand.
TCTTTAAGCTTCTTTAGCATACATCGAGGCCCAGGTTTAAGTTCCATATAGGGGCATTGGAATACAGACGGCTATACTCTTTCGGGCCAACAACATCGCTCACAGCATCTGCGGTAGTGCTGGCAAAGGACTGACTCATCAAGAACTCTCGCACGATGGTGAAATAAACATTCATAGGTCCCCGGTTGGGGATTGTGCGTGAAGTTTATTCAGAGGCAACTAACAGCCTCGGACACAGACGCACATTCTGTGGACGATTCCAGTAAAGGAAATGATATCTTGACACCACAACAGTGTGCCAGTGCTTTTGACAGCACTGACTGCACATTTACGCGTCTGGGCAGATAAAGCTTAATTTACTTTTATATTAGCGAGCCACAGTGCGCCAAATAAACCTTGGCCTCAATCCGACGTCCGAATATAACACTCTTCCATTCACATTGTCCCCAATTACCCCAAATTGACCGCACCAATTAGAAGTCGTGTAAAACCTAATGTTTATCTGCAATTTCAGGTATCCGAAGATGGCAACGTAAGCATATCAGTTCTCTCCCTGACACCAACCAGAGAGGACCATGGGAAGGGCCTCGCGTGTCGCGCCACAAACGAATTGGTCCGCAACGGCATCAGGGAAACAGCAATGAAATTAAACGTCTTCTGTAAGTAGTCCTTGGTTTTCTTCTTTTTTTTTTGCTTTCTTCATAATCATTGTCTCATCGTAAATATCACAGTTTAGTTGTGTCCCCTTGGCCCATCGTCGACGGACAGTGAGTACGTTAATGAGGGATTTACGTGTTTGTGACCTTTTTTCAAGAATCCTGACTGAAAAAGCAATTGAGTGGCATTTCATTCGTTAGCGCCCTCTAATCCGGTGGGATTAAAATTAGACTGATATTAATAGGAGGTGCCCTTTTAATCCCCTTCTAATTGAATCGATAATCCATTGTGGCAACGAGGTCGCTTGCTTAGGAACGGTGTGCACTCAGTCTGCGTTAATTACTTTCACGAATGAGAGAACAGCTTAATGCTGTGATGTGGTTGTTATTTAAAAAAAAAACAGAACAGAAAACAAAATATTAAATCCACGATCAATAGAAAGGTCAGTCGACTCTTTAACGATGTACCGAGAGAGGGTGGCTATTTTTTTTTTTTAGTAAACTTTTAAAATTAATGCTTTATTTTATGTATCAGATCCTGAAGTGATTTTTCTTCAAAAGGTCATGTTGCTTTCTTTTTATGGCATTTACATTTTTGAGGTAGTGAAGGAGTTTATCTACCTTAGGGCAAACGTGAACTACACGAGTGACATCTTAGTGGATAAGCGACGTAGAATTTCTCTTGAAAATCTCACAGGAGGTAGCTGGAGAAAAAATCTTATTTTTTGAGCTACAAGTCTAGTGTTATGAGAGCTAGTATGATTGACATGTTGCATATGCTCCCTCATATACCTAGGCGTTACACTTGATTCCAAATTCATGTGAAAATAATCGTCTATTTCACCCGGTGTATCCACAATATTTATGTCTGTTCAGGTGCTCCCGGATTTCGTTTCCCTTACGCATTCGTTGGAGAGTCAAGTGCTTCAAAAGCAACGTCGGCAGCATTCGAGACTCTTCGCTGTCTTCCTCCTCTGGACCTATTCTGCAGCAACAATGCAGCATCATAAGCCCTCTGCTAGGTACCGGGAGTTATGTTCCGGGACAAAACGACAACAAATTAAAAGGCACTAAATCAATTTTTCATATTTTTATTTCAATTTTTCACAATTTAACAAACATAAATACGTAATTATTTGGGTTCTACCCAAGTTGATCTGTCCGTTGACAAGTCACAACTAACTACTTTCATATAGCCAACTGCAGAGCATCAATTAAACAGTTATTAAAACGATCACAACATGTAACCAAATGGTAATACAAAAGAAAATAGAAGAAGACGCTGTCACGTAAACAAATAGGGAGGAAAAGAAATTAAGAAAGGACGCGGACAGACTCAGACATGTATGTATCGACACGTAACTCGGGGCATCCCTCGAATACAAGGAAGCCGAAAGATGCACAGCCTAGCGAAATGTGGATGGGAGCTGGGAGAATCTCTGACAACCTCTTGTGCATACAAACCGCTTAGCTCGATAAATAAAAAAAGTAGAAGAGGAAGCATTGGAGCCAGTACTCGATAGTTTGGTCTGCGTATTGGATCAACAACAGGGACTCTAATGAAGCTGAAGCAAAATTTTAAAGGATATGATTTCCTGGACAAAACGGCGTCCTCGTTATGTCCCAGAATAAATTCATAAAGGAAGGGAGTCGTCTCGACGATATGAAAAACAATTCCTAGAAAAAAATCTGAGTTACAACGATGCCTAAAAATCCCACACGTCAAACAAACATGTCACCTTATTTTATTTTTGCTCGTGATCTAAATTAGAGAGCTTCTACTACAAAACCTCACTTGTCTGCTTGTCGAAACTTAGGGTGAGCATACTCTTGGAAATCTCAGGACTGGTTTATGTGGTTTAACGAGATACCTTCAAGTGGGAAGTTGTACAAGGAAACGATTAAAGCATTCGGTTGGAAAAGCATTTGGTTGAAAAAATACGTTCACATTTATCAACAAACTTAGCCTTGTCCGATTATCATTTCTTTGGATCTACAGAGCACGCACTTCTTGAGCAGGGGTTAATTTCTAATGAAATTCTGCGAAATTGATTCGCAGACTGGTTTGTTTCAATGCTCAACATTTTTATTGCGTTGAATCCATTCTCAGACAGATGGGAAATATGCGTAACTACCGATGGTCTCTTAATTGAATGAAATATTCGAACATTCAGCTGCGCCTTGCGGCCAGGGGACTACTTGACACAAATAAATAAAAGATAACAACTACTGTTTGATTCTAGTTCAGTTTCAAAAATAGGACAAACAAAATATCTCCCAAAATATCGGGTATTTCGTATTTTGCCACAGGATACAATATTAGGTCCAATTCTTTTTGGCATCTTCATGAACGATCTTCCTTCAGTAGACTTGTGATTAATTCGGTGCGCAATCTATGTATGTCCCATCGTTTACTCACCCACTAGAGACTTTAAAATAATTTCCAAAGCTCCAGCAAAAATTGCCATCCAAACACCAAAAACAAAAGACCCATCCGCCAAAAGTCAAATAAATCCCAAACTCGGTGCAACATCCTTTCAGAGAAACTCTCACGAACTGCATCCATTGTTGTCGTAATCATGCTTTCTCCCCTTACAGACGTTGCCTACTTAAAACTGGTTCAAGGCCACACATTCAGTTTCGGGTCGTGGATTTAGAATAAAAACGAACATTTTTTCATAACGACGACCCACATGCTCACATATCAGAAACGCCCCACGAACGACAAAACAGTGAGTCTCCAAAGCGCCAGAAAACACAATAGCACGCATCCACCTACTTTCACTCTTTAATTGCACGAGAGAATGCCATCCAACGTCTCTGTATGGCTTCCACTTCCTCTTCTGCTCCGCACCTCCTCCACTCGCCCAAAAGATCCACCACATTTTAACAATCAACAAATGAGAAGCGCACAAAAAACACCAGCAAAAACCAACGCAGCTCGCATTGAAAGACAAGAGATGGGGGCACAAAAAAAAATAAAATAATCAGAAATTATAAAGACCCAAGGATTCGTCCTGTTTTTATTTGCTCCGCTCCGTTTAATTTTCCAGAATTTATTTTACTCCAGAAACAGACACATGCAGAGCGAGAGAGTGGAAAATGGGACGAAAAAAATCACTTTTTCACACACAAACCTGAAACTATTCTTCTAATTGCTGTGATCGTCCTTTTTTTTGCAGGAAGAGAGCGAAAAAAAAAGAAAATAAAACACGCAACAAAACCGCCAAACGAAGGAGCATAGCTCGCTGAATACAAAAAATTTTATAAAAAGCGCCCGCTCCTAAAATCCACTATTTCATGCGGAAATAAACTAATTTTGCCCACAAAAAATGGAAACCGTTTCGCTGCATTTTTCCTATTGTTCTCCCTTCGTTCTGGATGCTGGAGGTCCATGTGCTTGTAAGATCCGACGAGCTGCAGCAGAGGCACAGCGACACAATCCGACAGAATGACAATGTGTGCTTCGCTCCGTTTAAAACATTTTCGGTTTTTTTTTAATTCATTTTTTTTGTTCACGCTTATGCACCATCGTTACATGTCTACCACTGTACCCGCCTGCGGAATGTGAAACCTGACAGACTTTGTGTGAGTGTGTGTGTGTGGTGGCTTATTTGATGCCTTGTACAGGACTAGTGTCCCATTAAAGGCATGCCTTGCAAAAACTGCTTACCGAGGTGTTCCTCTTTTCGTACATACGTGTATGAGGACTGGAAGCTGAAGTTGGGCCGCTTTCCCTTCAAAAGGTATACAGGGTATCAAAATGTGAAACATTTTTCGAGGTATGACGAGTACGAGTGGTGTTCGTTTGCCAGGAAATCCCCGTTCTTCACTCCAATGAGGGAGACATTCTAGTTTTCGTGTTTTTTTCCACAGAAAAAACAAATCCAAATTCCAAGCTGATTTCGTGGATTTATTTGAGTTGTTTTCCTAACATGACCTCGGCGCTGCATCGGTTTTAAAATAATATTTTACAAAGAGACTGATTCGAAGTGGTGAACCTTTCTTGAGGGAATTCCAGAGGAAGAAACCAGATGACGACAAGTTACAGTTTACCGGCAATTTTTAAAAATGTTCCACTCAGCGGCACGCTGTCTGTTGTACATCACAAAGTTGAGCGTGCAATACAAAAATGAAAGGGTTTGTGGAAACTATAATGGATCAAATGAAAAAACTCGATATTCTTAAAAGGAATGTGTGTCAATCGGAGGAACATTTTCTCTACCTTTGGAGTACTACTTTCAGCAAAATAACGACCTGAAGCTCTACTTATCGCTACTTATCTACTTATGTTTATATCTGGTCGTGCGGTACCTACGCAAATGGTACCGCATAACCAGACATAAACGATTGGAAAAGAAATTTAGGTAAAGGGACTACGGTGTGAAATATAATATTATTTATGGCTTTATTATGAATGCCATTATGTATGAAAAAGCACATAATTTTTCGACTATGGTGAACAGTACTTCAAATTGTCGGTAAAATGTTTGATAACTTCTTCTAATATGTGCGGCTTTATTCCGCAATAACGTCTTGAATGTTGGCTTCAAGCTGATCCAAAGTGTTTGTCTTGCTAAATAACACGATTTGCTTAGAGGGGCGGACTTCAAGGAGGTTTCCTCTCAACTGTATTAGGATAAGCGCTCAAAACACTCCAGACCCAGCTCTACACACTCTCAATAAGTCAGGTCAGGCTTATGCTGGTGACAGTGTACCACTTTTATTGGGCAAATAATTAAGCATCATGGATGAAATAATGGAAGAGGTAAGTCGTCAATCGGACGTCACTTAATGGCAAAAAACAGAAACCGTGCTTTCCACAAGTCCATATTTTTAGGAATATCAAAATCAAAAGCACAATTCGTCCAATTACATTAGACTTAGTTGGAATTCCAAGTCGCCACTAAGACTAGAGGAGTCAAATCATTTTAAATGTAGAGCTTTCGGGCATTGTAGCTTTATAAATATTTTCAATCTTAATACAGCCTATCACCCGCTGCGGCTGTACATTTTCTTTTATAACGACCGTAAATTTATTTACTATAAAAGCTCCGAAAAGAGAGCACTGGTCAGCACCCATAGCTGAGGCGGAAAGGTCCATTAATGTGTACACAGATGTGTCCTGAAGGTGTCGGAGCTCAATACATCGAAAGATCCTAAAAGCGCTTATGATCTGCATGAAAGAAGTAACATCATTCAAGCGGAGCTGATGCCCATCCAGAAAACATGGCAAACCATACTCACATTAATATTTATGTACACAGTCAGGCCACGCTCAAAGCACAAATAACACACCAAAGTGTAAAACGATACTCAATTCTTTTGATCCGTAGTCCGTCTTTGATCTGTAGTAACATCGTCCCCCTCCTGTGGGTGCCTGCAAAACATGGGAATGCAGGAAAACGACACAGGTGACGAACTAACTAAGCGTGGCGTCATAATGTCACCTGACAAAGGGACCATTTCAGCTCCAATAAAATCCAATTAATTCGATAATGATCCACTAATAACAGCTAAAAATGCTAGGAAGAGAAATAATTCAAGCCTCAAAACTAAGATTTTCCTGCGCGAATATAACATTGCATGAAACTCAAGTACTGATCTCGCTACCAAGAGTTAGCTACCGTATACTAGTAGGGAACACCACGTTCAGTAATTACAAAGAAACTTGATGTAACTCTGAAGAGTCTCCTTTTGTTGACCCAGTACAACCGTTCTTTAAATGATTAAATGATGTGGCTGTCGTGAAACCACAACATCTTATAAATTTTACAAAAAAGCTCTTTAATATTTTGCTTAAGGGTTACAGTTGAGTACAACTAGGTTTTCTCTGTTAAGTGGTAGCAATAAGTGAGGCTTAGTCACCACTCCCTAGCCCCTAGTATGATTGGGTTGATGAACGAGTGCCGTGAGACGACTTCGTCGCCAAATTTCAAATTCACACACACATTCAACCATATCGAGATTTCCGTCATTTGTATGCCACGTTAGCATCGTCTAGATGGAAACAATCTTATCGATCTAGGGCCACAGAAAGTCGGTTAACATCTTTCTATACCTGAGGCTGTTGACATGGCTACCGAACCTGAAATGGACATCGTCCCTGTCTAGAAGGTTCTTTTTTTGCCACAATCAGCCTCCCAGCGCCCAATTAGAAGCCTGAAAGCATTGTCTATAGTCTTCAATTCTTGCGGCATCACAATGTTTTGCGAATGTACTCCCAAATCCAACCGTAAGTCATGTTACTGGTACAGGGACTCACGCCAACCAGAATGATGCTTTATCGCTAGATGTCGGGACCATGTTGATGTAAGCGATGAAAGGTTAGATACTTTCGAAAAGCAATGCACTAATATCAAAAGGAAATGATAATACATGACTAACTACGATTTAGCCACAACTTTCCGCCTTCAAATATTTGGCACAAATTACCAGAACTCCTTGCCAAACCTTAACGAGCACCGCTCTCTTTACGGACAAATTGTCTCCGGATAAATATAGCTCTGTTCGTGTATTATAACCCCTTTACAACGAAACTCTTTTTACCGGACACGGACAAGAATTTCAAAGCCTACTGAACATAAGAACACTCAGCGTTTGTGGAGACGTTAAAAACAGTGCATCGACTGAAAACTAAACCAATACCCCGTCACCAGCTATCGCACATGTAGACATTTCGTCATCTATTGTCCGAGCGAATTTGTGCAACTCGCTGGAATCCGCTTTGTTTTTGATAAACTCATGAAATCTTCTCTTGTGCCGTTAAGTTATGCATTCTGGAATAAAATGAATACATTTTGAGTGTCACGCTTTTCACTTCAATCAAGAAATTGAGAGTGTACGTTTTTATTCGAATAGCTAGTAAAAAAAGTTACCTCCTAGAACGAACTTAAAGGCAAAAAGTGGTTGTTTTACCCCCTACCCCCCTACATTACCCACCTAGATAGGACACCTCTACACACCGGACAATCATGATGGTCTCGCGGGTCTCCGCTATTAAGAAATTCCACTGTATTTGCAAGGCCTTAAATCAACTACTCAGTATGGGTGGCATCAAGATAAACACAAATTGGGAGCATTTTCAACGACAATCTTGACCCATTTTTAAGTTCCTATACCGACCTTAGAACACGGTCTTTAGCGCACACTGTACCCAGCAAATCTCCCCTTCCCAGGTCGCAGCTATTCTCCTAGTCTCCACCATATCGTCGCCTTAATCTCTTTGTCCTCATTAAACAACGCTAAGAGTCGAAGTTGAAAATTCACTTGAAGAGAAGAGATTTTCAAAACTACCAGCAATCTCCTTCACTTGAGGGAACCAGTTTTTCAATCTCAGTCTCAAAAATAAATACCCTTTCATCCAATCAATTACTGATTGCAAAAACACTTCAGATGCGACAGATATGATACTGAATTCAATTTCTTGAAGCTGAATCCAATTAAACGACTACCATTGTTGTCAGAAATTGAATTACTCAGCCCTTCTTCTGCTACACGTCCCGATGCGGACGCACACAATCCGTTTGTACTCCAAGAGTCCTTAGTCATTATTCGTCCATCCATCGTGCTGGCCACTTTGAAAATTGCAAATTTCTCTCAAAGCTATATCCATTCCCTCTAAACCTCTCCCACAGCCCCCTCCTCAAGCCAAAACGTAATAAGTGCAATCTGGCCAAATTTAGTTATCGTCATCGTCCTCATTATGCTACCATCCCTTTCGTTTCAATATTGTCGTTCGTACTCGAAAGTATTCTGTGGATTAGTTCAAGGATTACGAAAAGATCTGTCTTTGTCTTGGCGATTTCAAAGAAAATTACGAAAGATACTGAGATACAGAGATCCTCAGACACTGAGTGAATTTAGTGTATGGATGGTACCTGCTCGAGGACAATTGCAAATAGGAACAAATAGGAAATCTGTGTCCTCTTTAGTTTAGACCAGCAATTGAGGCTGCTCCCCCAACACGGCATCACCCTGAACTCGCTGATGACGACGACGACGACAGGAGCGGCGATTAGGTTCTGCAGAGGTGATGTGGTGGAGTGGAGTGATATTCTGTGGAACAAGCGCAAATTGTTCTCCTCTTTGGTGCACATCAAGTTTCATCTTTTGTTATTGCTCCATGCTGTGGGAGGGTGTGGTGTGGCGTGGCTAAATAATATTTCCGTCATATATATGACAGCCCTGTGGGGGAGGGGGGACTAGACGAAATAAAAGAGATCTCTCACAGTGGTGCATTGCTTGTGTGATGTCAAAGTTCCTCGCCGGTCCGGCGAAGCATACCAATTCAGCGGTTGTCTGGTGGAGAATTAATGAAAGCGCTGTTGAGTAATGTTTTGAACTTTAATGATGACAAGCAATCATTAGATGAAATGTAGTTTTATCTCGAAACGTGCTCTTGACAGGCATTCCGTGTACTTATGAACGCGCGCTAATGTGTGGTATTTTGCAGAGCAGAGACGAGGATGCAAGATGACAGGATGCTGGGATGTACAATTTTGCGAACTTCCGGGTCACGTGAATTGCAATGACGAATGTATTTCGGATTAAAGGATGACTGAGGTTATTTTGAACAAATAGTTGGAAGGATTGTCCTAGTTAGGAGTAGGAGCTCAACCACCGCAAACGATTTGAGTTTATATGCTTGACTTCCAGTTAATTGGTATGCTCCGGACAACATTATGAACAATTCCTTTGGTCGGAAAAGAATATGGTTACCGGGCGGGTTTATTTTGCATTTTTTGCTGAAAATTTAGGACGGCTGAACTCTGTTTTCCCAGATGTTTGCGTAAGGTTGCTTAGTTTCTACCACCACTTCGGTGTTGGTGGTAGCAGTACTGCGTGCATCGTTGTATGGTGCCGCTCCAAGAACATAAGAAAATCAAGGGAATGCACGGAGCAGAATAATGCACAAAGGCAAAAACCATCGAGCGACGCGATTGGCTTTGGCACATGCAACAGAACAAATAATCGATTTGTCTCGAGTGACAAAAACCAATATCAAAGATTTTGCGGAACGGTGTTAAGGCCCTTCACACCAACAATATCACATTTTGCCGTAGCCGGCCGAGCATTCAGGTATTGGATCAGAATACTCAGTCGTATTTCATGATAGAAACGTATTTGCCCTTCAAAGGCAACGAAAACATGTTCATATTTACAGTACCAATGGACTGCCACTAGTATTTTTCCATTCTCAGAGTCGAACTGACTCACAGTGACTATAATAACCACTTTTGTAGCTTTCGATAAGTTTCGTTAAGTCCCATTAAAATTCGTCAAGTTTCGTAAACGTGAGTCACTGTGACTATAATAACCACTTCGGTCAGTTTCATTAAGTTTTATTAAAAATTGTTAAGTTTCGTTCACTTGTTACTTAAGTGGGGGTCACATTTTCACTAAATTGTTTTTGGAATTCAGCTTAAGTTCCCAGATGCGATTGTGTTCACTTCTCAATTTGACGATGCTTCTGTCTACATTTCGTTCAGTTCGGATATAAGCTTCTGTTCCACATTGCAGCCAAATTGTCCACGTTGACAAATGGAGTTGAATAATTTAACAGACTCCACCCTCATTCATTTGAATCCCTCTAAGTACACTTGCAGTTCCACCCACCCAATACACCCACCTTCAAGTGCACTAGAATCTAATCCTTTCTAAATGAAATTGTGTCTCAGTCAGAATAACATTCTTTGCCATCAAGTTCGACAAACAAAAAAAAAGTCAGCAAACATCACAAAACCCACATCCCCGGGCAATTATTCTTCTTTGCCGCCAGCCCACCAGCAACCATGGACCGCCTTAAGGCCATTTAGCTAAATTATTACACAAGCCCTGAATCGATTTAAAAATGCAAACTATCGACAAATTTTCTGGCCGCACAAAACCCCCAAAACCCGAAGGCCCTCTGTATTATTCAACTCAATTCTCCTCCACTGGAGCATATGGGACCGACCATACCAGGGCAAGGACACTCATGAATTAATGAACACATTCAGCAAAAACCGACTCAGAAAAAAGTGCAAAAACAGAAAGAAAAAAAAAGTACCCAACTGAACTGAAAACATATTTTCCATTTTCGACTCACGATTTGCTGGTTTCCCATTTCACGCCCTCATTTTCCACACATTATTGTTCGGTTCGTCCTTTCGGCTTTTGACTTGCGCGCCTATCCTCCTCTGGTGTTGGCCTCCCCGGCCATCCCCACATGCCCGTCGGCGTCCTCAAGCCTTGTGTAAACAGAATGTTCTCGCTGAGCATAGCCATCGTGTAAGGGGGTGTTGATTTTGTTGTTTTCACGCATCTTAAGATATACAAAGTTCTTCGCAAAGTTCCTCCAAGAATCTCTCTCGCTGCTTCCTCGGAATAAAGTGATTTTATCCCCGGAAGCGACTTGCCGAACAAAGGCAAAAAAAACGAAACAAAAGACACAAACTAAGGAACCTGGAAACGGAAACTTTTTTTTCGCCGTCATTCCTGTTTTGTGTCATTTGTTTCCATTCTCTTGCCGTTACTGTGGCGTACAGCAGCGGCAGACCCACATATTTGAAGTTTGTGTAACGTTGAAGGACTTTGCATATCAATGAGGAGCGACAGCAACAACAACAGCAAGAACAACTCACCGAACACGAACACGAACAAAACGAGGATAAACTATTTTGCATTCGCCAATTTTTCTTGTTGTTTGTCTTCATCTCTCCTCTCAGTCGTGGTGTTTTTCTTCGTTTTGTTTTGGGTCGAAAAACTTGCAAGAGTTGCCTTGGAATAATAAAATCCAAGTGCTCATGAGATCGTCGATGCTCGGCGGGTGTACAGTGTACACCGTGCAGTAGGAGTAGCCTTATCCTTTCGCCTGCCGCTCTGTCTCTGTTGAAAACCGACAGATGAGAATTTTGCAAGAGGACTTAATTGAAAATACTTTAAGACAGTTTCAGTTCGTGTTCTAGTTACTTTTTTTTTCTCTTCGGTTTTTTTTTGTTTTTGTTGGCTTTGTGCTCGAAATGGTGGAAAGTCACGGTGGCTATGGCGGTGACAGGGACGCGCGTTTCCCTGTGTAGGTGGGATTCATTAATTTTTTATTTTTCTTAAAACTTTCGCAAGTTTTGTTATGATATCCCGGGTAAAAGAAAACGAAAGCTCTGCCCTGAGGGCATCTTAAGCATCAAAGTTCAGTAATTATATCTAAATTGAAAACTTGGTCGTATTTTTCATATATTTTTTTTTTTTCCTTAATTTTTTTTTTGTTCAGCTTTTTCGTCCGTAATGCGATTTTGTGTGTTGCTAACGTATCGTTGAAGTCTGAAGATAAATGAACGATGATGGTCGTGGTGTAAGCGAACTTGAGTTGGGCAGAGATTAATTTATTGGAAAATTAAAAATAACCAACTAATTGATATTTAATGACGGTTGTTGGTCATCAATACGCATTAGTCTTTGACGGGCATGAATTTATTCCGGGAAACAAGAAGATTCGAGGGAATTTATGCAGTTTTCTGATGATGGTAAATGCAATCGAGGGTATTTTCTGAGTTGGTAATGAGTTTTGAGCGAGTAATTAGTTGAGCTTGAGCTTCTGTAGGGCGATGTGAATTTGCAATGAATACCAGATTGTAGAAATTGAATTATTTATGCAAATATTAAAGGTACCTACCATGTGACGAGGGTAGTTAATTTGTTCTCTGTATATAGTCTCGGGAGGAAAATGAGGAGAAAGTCTTCAGCAAGTCCTATCATTTTCAGATGTTTCTACGTTCCATTTTGATGTTTATCACTTTAAGTTTTATAACTTCTCAGCCCAGCGTCTATTGATACGACGATCTTCATGCATTTTTTTTGGCTAATAAGAGTTTTATTTCTTCAACATGGCCTTCTTTAGCCCGACAGATGGAGTAAAGTGTTATTTATTCGCTCAAAACATACACAAAAGTGTGGTTTGTGTCAATGATGACCTTTTCATTCAACACAAACCTCTTAACGCCCAACCATGTCTTCAAGCTTGAAATAAATCTGGAGAATATTCGGAATAGGGTAGTATTTCGGAGTCCAATTTATGGATTTTTGCCACTCCTTTGGAGAAGGTCACACGTTTGCGCTTATGGACTAATGTGAGCAATCGCTGCATCCACAGAGCAAATATTCATACAAAATGTGATGCACCCCCTCAGTTATGACGCCAACAGATGCATCAAAATCACGCACTTTAATTATCTGATCGTCGAATATGTTAACAGGATTTCATCGATGATTTCTGGTGACACAACCTCTTTTGGGCGACCTGAATGTTGGCCGACACTTGTGCTGTGGAACTCAATAAACCACTTCGTAATCATTGAAATTGATGATGTGGAATCCCGATAGTATATATGAAGCATTTTCTTGGTTTCGGTGATGGCATTTTTACTCAAAAACTATTGTAATTAATCAACACACGAAATTCACTTCTTCTCAGTTTCGTTGAATTTCATTTGCTTCCAATGGCTGTCAAAACAAAAACTAGATGGCGCAGCCTGCTTAGAACTTGATTGTAGTCGATTAATATATCACAGTTGATGAGAGCAATGTTTGCTTAAATGTACTGCGGGGGAAATTTAAAACAGTCACTAGCTTATCAAACTATTTCGTATTTCTTTGCGTCGATAAAGTTGCCTTCTTATTGAGTGTTCCCCTGGGTCCATTAGCCATTAAACCATTTTAATCGCATCACTTTTGTCTTTTTTTTTATTAACTCTTCCCAAATTAGTTTACATTTGCTAAATAAAAATACGTAATCAACTTAATTTACTAAAAATTTGTTCGTAGTGTCGCCATGAATGGGCGAGGTGACCTTCATACTGGTACCGCAGTGTCCGCTGTAAAATAAACCATAAACAAGGTCTTCTTTGATTTAACTATATGTTCGTCAAAAAAATATATATATAGAATCAATTGCCTGGATATATTTTCTCAGCTAATGGCTTTTGTTGACTGGGAGGCGTGATGGTCAACTTTGCCGAACTTGTGCCAGGTTCACCTCGTATCCCATGTGGAAAGATACTGCGGTGGACTGTACAGTGCTATTTCACAATTCTGAGAGTTGACATTCATCTCGCCAAAATGTGGCATGAACTTTATCGATATCACATTGCAACTAGATATTTATTGCTTCAACCTGAAATCTAAAATAAAAAAGTTCTTATGTACATTCTTACTGATTTCCGATAGATGGCTACATGATTGGTGGTTGGTGTTCTATTCACGCCACTATATTTAATTTTCGCTACGGGGAACCAAATGGTATATGGAAGTAATATGATTGCCAATGAATATTGTGAACAGGATTAAAGAGCCAACGGCCCCCTGCTGAACAGTTTTCAAAAGCCACTCTTCATCATGTACTCGTATAGCGATATTTTAGGTGGGGCTTGTTTGGGTTAGGTGATGGCGGCTGAGTCTCACATAGACCTATTGCCACCAGTAAAGAGAGTAAGCCTGATGGCCGTCCACTGTAGTCTCATTCAAGCAAACGATTTAAAAATGGTGGACCTAGAGTTTTATATCGAGTTTTAGTTAAGGCCATCAGAAACAGAAACAAAGGATTCAGTTTTCTCGCAATTTCTGCTTCTATGTTTTATTAGAAGTCATGCCTAGTCTAAAAGCATGGTGACCAGGCAGTGGTCTGTAATGATCCCTACTAGTATAATGCAGTTAAATTTTGGTAGCGACATTAGTGACTTAAGTTTTTTTGATTGAATCTGCCATGTTTAATTTGTCAGATATTTTTCGGTGGTTTCGGCATCCTTCTGGATTCCTATTTGCCCAGAACACACAGAAGGGAGACTACGTAGTGGACTGTTTTACTTACACCGAAACTGACCACCTTATGAAAAGGTTCCTCTAATCATACCGTGGTCAATGACATCGCCAAGTCAGTCAGTCACCTGTGTAACCACTCTCCACTCTCCTCTCTAATAGAAAACAATTGGTAAATGTTGATCATTTTACATCGCGTGTAATATAATTTCTGGTGTTCCCCAAGGTAATCATATCGGCTCGCTGCTGTCTACCATATTCTAGTATATAGTATGTTCACTGCTGTCCTCAACAGTTGCATGTGCATTTTTCCAAGTTTAGTCTATCGTCTGCCTTAAGATTAAGATCAAGACTGACCAGAGATTCGTCCGATATGAAAATGGTAACTAATTTATAAAGGTTAGGATCTTCAGATCCACCTATGAGCTGCTGACGGATTCTTTTATTACAATAGTTTGCACATTTGTTTTAACACATAGAATAAGCGACGTGAATCTACTTCGTGTGGGCTAAAATCGTCGACCAACAACGTCTAACAGGTGCAATTTGTCCTGATTCAATAGGAAGAACAAAACGCTATCAAATACATCGGAAATTGTAAAGCTTTCTTGCTCAAACATGGTCATTCATTCATTTTGTGGTGCGTTTTGATGTATGTGATTGAATCAGGGATGTGAAATCAGAACTAAGGGGTGCATGATCCAATATAGTGAACGGCTCACTAAAACCTCTTACTTTTTTTGTTAGGAAAATGAGTTTTTATTATCTGTGTCTGACATTTACGTTTTGCATATAATTTTCGGTAAATGTTGACTGTTACAACCGCGCACAAGTTCCATTCTGAAGGTCCAATTTTGGATAACAGGATCAGTCCTCCTTACGGGCTGGATGTGGTCAAGGTGGTATCATCAATTAGCGTACACTCAGGCTCGAATCGATGATGCTGACCAATCAGATGCTGCCAACCAAATTCAGTTTACTGCAGATCACTGCGGAGTTAGAGTCAAATGAATATACGTCTATAACCATTTCCGAATGGAATACTGGGATGCAGATGAAGAAGGATCATTCCCCCGCTGGTCTGTCATTTGCTAGTCTCGTGCACAGAGTAGGACTAACTCGAGAAGCCAGCAAGCAGACAAAATTAATATGCAGTACCAGCTTACATTATTTCGCAACACGAAATACAAAATAAGAATATGGAGAAAAATATGAATACTATCCAGACTGTGGAAGTCTCTTAAAGTTATCCTTTCGATCAACAACGCCTTCTCAATATGTATTCCAATAGAAGAGGAATTATGTTTCATTGAAGTCCAACAACATGGGTATATTTCTTCACAACTAAAATTACCACTTCTTCAATGAGTTGATAATCCCTATGTCCTCGTCATATCATTTCCAACACCATAGGTATCCGTCAAATCGCACAGAATTTCTTTCTCGATGGTACTTTGCCATGGTCTCTCAACAAACTCATCATTCATCATAATGCGGATCTCTCGTTCGAAATGATTGCATTTTTTTGCAACACCCCTCACAAATTCCAACATAAAACCGATGCTGCAGCAAATGGAAAGGACATTTAAACCAGTTTAATGCCATCCTCCGTTTGTCATTAATCTTCTTATATCGATGAGCTTTAGTGGTGTTGGCATGCATTCATGGGATATGCTCTCGAAGAAGAAGAACTAATGGATTTGAAGGGGAGCAGCACCCCAATGCAGACACGTTCTCTTCTTTTTCTTTCTGTGTAGAACCTCATCTCAGATAACGATGTGAATCACACAATTTACGAAATCCCCAACACACTCGATTGAATTCCATTTGAGTCTGTCACCCTTCACGGAACGATGAGCCAGAAAACCACCAACAACTGCCATCACAAGTGCCACAACCCCTGCCACTGCAGCACAGTGCGAGAAGAAATCCTAGGTCATTGAGTAAAAGTGGAACTAGGAGGATGAGGAGCAGGCGGCGCTTCGGCGCGGCTTTGGGGGAGGATGCCCAAGAACAGAAGCAGGACGAGGAATGAAAATAATTGAATTGCGCCAACTTCCACATAATACACCACTAATTGCAATATAATTGATTAGATTTCATTTGGGCTCATTTGAGTCCTGGTCAGGGTGTGGCCAGACCGAACCCATCGCCTGGGGTCGGGAACTACCTTCTAATCCAATTTCGATTTAAATCCCTGCCATGGTCAGTCAACCTCATCGTCGTTGTCGACGCTCATTTGCTTCAAATTGAATCGCATGGACAATGGTCGTCGGCAACGAATGGAAACCAACCAACCAACCAACCAACGGACCACCCTGACTATCATCATTCGCATCTCGATTCGTGCTTGATTTGTGTTTGGTCTCTGCAGTCCCCAGAGTCGTCTTAATCCACATTCAATTCTGTTCTCGGCGATGTAAGTGGGCTCTACGAGAGGCGGCGAGAACATTTTGTGTCACTTCCGGCAAACGGTCAATTAGTGTGGTCGCCACTTCCGGAGCAATGGTGGGGCATGTGTGGCGAACTTATTATCCCTGTAATCGAAGATGAACAGAACTTCTAATTAAATGGATGCTCTGGACAGGGGGGAGATGTTCAAATTTAATTCCGCCCATGGACTTCTCGCTCTCCCCACGGAAGGGTGAACAATTGTCCACCGAGGGGATTGTTTTCTTTCAATGATTCCATCGTCTCCGTTCCATCTTCGGGGGGACGAGACACATCGCATCTATATCTTAGCGACTTAGTGTTCTCTGTGGGGTGGCGATGTAACCGCTTTGTCGTAAAAATAAATTTTCCCTCATCATCATCATCATCTTTTGTGGCGATGTTAAGACAGATTATCGTAGATTAACCCGTCACACATGTTTCCTCTTTTCTTTTCTCATTCTTTGTGATTGTGCCATCCACTGTGTGTCATCTCATCAACTTCAATTTTTCTTTCTCTCCAGAGACGGTTTTTTTCTTTTTGCGGAGAAGGGGTGGGAGATTGAAACGAAAGCGGAACGTAATACAGAGCCATTAGAGTAATCGTCTTCTTAACATTCTCATTTCAGTTATACCAACATTGCAATTGGATCTGGGATCAAATCTTAATCCTGAGGACATAGAGGAAGGCGACGACGTCTATTTCGAGTGTAAAGTTCATGCTAATCCGGCCGCATACAAGGTTGTTTGGAAGCACAATGTAAGTAGACTGCGAATAATCAAATGAAATGGTTTCTTGTTTCACAGATTACGGACTGCGGTTGGTGAAGATTAACCATCTTAGGGGGTTAGTTTTTGATAAAAATTGGGTTATGTTTCGAAGAAGACTCTGTTCTCAGTCTCGGTTGGACAAACATTTTTCAACGAATTCTTTTCGAATTTCATATTGAAACTGTGGCCACAGAAACTCGAACTGAACTACCTATGATCAGTCACAGCCATCGCTCTTCACTAATTTTGTATAGGCGACTGTATAAATGAATGGATCCCCAACGAAGGAAGTCGGTTCCCAATGGTATTTTCTGAGATTTTTACGTGCAAGTGCAATCAAAAAGTGTGTGACCAGATAGTAATGATAGTTTTTCCAGATATCATGTTTCCGCAGTTTTCAAAGTTACCGATCGCATCCAACTGTAAAAATGTTCAGCAAGATTTGCCAACAAATTAATAAAAGACTCAGCTGTAAATACGCAACGTGAACATCGTCGTGAGAACGTGAGGCTTTTGTTTGAGATGCAAGATGAATATCACTATAATACTAGATATCTGGCATAAGCAAACGAAACTTAATGAAACCGAGCGATGTGGTTATTGCGGTCTGGGCGTATCCGTGGCTTTTTTTAAGCAGCAAAATCATTGTCACTATAATACTTGATTTGTGCCATAAATGAACGAAACTTAACGAAACTGAGCCAAGTGGTTATTACGGTCACTGCGTATCTGTGGCTGTTTGGCAAGATGAATATCGCTATAATACTTCAAATCTGGCATAAGAGAACGAAACTGATCGAAGTGATTATTAAGGTCATGGCGTATCACATCTATCGAGGTTTCTATCGAGGTCTCCAATTCCAAAGCGGAACGAAGCCATAACCGCTCTGTTAAAATTCCACACGATTCAGTCACAGTTCATATTTCTGTATTAATTGGCGTTATTTTTATACGAACGCTGCCGTAAGTATCTTTTGATCGAAATGGTCAACACTGAAACAAGCATGATAACTTTGAAACAGCGACGTGCCATTGAATAGTTCACGTCCCATAATGATCAGCGCACATTTCAGAAAATAAATGCAACAAATTCTTCACCGAGTTCACTGACTATTGCTTCAATTCGAGTGAAGTCGAGTAGAAGTAGACCCACGGGTGATAGCACTAGAAACCCAGACAATGACTGGGGGACACGCTATTGCATGCATTGCGTGCGTCTGCACGTACACCCAGTTGAATGACCGCGTCAACACTTGACATCTGCTGTGTGGTGACAAAGGCTCGCATCCACTCTCCTAGCCAGCATGTGTGGCTCACTTATTACGTTCAAATGAATTGATCTTATCTTGCGTTTGAGTACCCTTATGACACTTTTCCATCAGCAGTGCCCGCCTAATTGAAGGTCCACTGATTTATTCCCTCTTAGGTTACATAATGTTCCACCTGATGGCATTCCATTACCCACACACAGGCCTGCTGGCACGCAGTTATTCACCCAGCTAATGGGTTCAACCCAACTCGTGCTCCCGGCCAGGCCTAGAGAAATACAAAGGCCTTCATTGCTTACTTGTTTCTTGGTATATTTTTTTTTGTTGTTGCTACTGTTGTTTATTGTGTGACAATTGAAAGTAAATTGTTATGCCACCCGTTCGGCGAGCACGAACTTATTTGTTACCAATTTCCTTAATGGATTCTCGGTACACTCGGCATAGACCAAGTTTCCTGTTCATAACCATGCCAGCGAGTATTTGTTGTCGCTTTATCTTATTTGCCCATTCATTTCGCGGTAAAATGAATTCATCTGGCCCATTTGACACACACAGATACGCAGAAACAATGGCACGGCATAGGTAAAGGGAAATCAGTGGCAGGGGTTGGTTGTGAACAACCCTTGCGACAAGTTTGACGAAATTTAATCAAACTAATTGTTTACTTAATTTGCGTTCAGTTAAATGTTGTCAGACTTGAATAATAAATTAAGCGCTACACAATCGAACGAAGAAAGCACCCCCAGCACCCGAACAGAAGCCACTTCAACGCTCGAACCATGAATCCCTCTCGCTGGCGGAGGTAAGCTCGGGTGGTGATAGAAGTTTATCTTGTAGCTGCCTCCTTACCAATTCTTGGAGCACCGAGCGCCATTGTCATTGCCGGTCTGTTTGCTTTCGGCGAACTAGTGAAGTGGTTAAATGGAACTCAACTATTCCGACAATCACTACCGGGCTGCGTGGGCCGGAGACGGGTCGCTTTAATTGCATGGCTGCCAGCAATTTGGATTTGTTAAACGTATACGTATCGATAATTAAAAGTTACCCGTGGCAAATGTATACAAAAAAATCTCCATTGTTCCGTTCTACACTCGCGGAGTTCTGATTATAAAACGAGTTAATTAGGACAGGGGACCCTTGACAAATTCTGCTACTGATTGCAAACGGAGTGGAACAGATGGAGGTGGCACGAGTGCTGTTCGGGCTGCGGGCAATTAGAGAATTGGGGAGTTAATTAAAGGTGTTTCCGTTGCGGAGAGATGAGGTATCGCCGAGTCATTTGTCAAGTAACGTACAAAATGGGGGACAGACCGTAGCTGAAGCACCGGCACCGCGTCGGCTGCAGATTATGAAGACGATTACCTCCAAGCTGGGGGTGTGTGTCTCAAATTGAGATTAATTGCATAGTCACTGATAATGATGGTACTGCATTGGGCACCGACTGGGAGTGAGATTTAGGCTTGATGATTTGAAATAAACGATCGCACATCGTTCATCCCCCTCAGAACCACCTACGTATGTATGTAGACATGACTGTGAAAACAGACGGTGGACAACTAATGACTTTTTATTAATAAAATATGCGATGTGAAAATAATATAGTAAATTAAAAAGTTTCTTCTGAACTGCTGTTCGGATTTATAATAAACCGTCCATTTCCTGGCTTTAGACATGGGTTCCATTCTTATATACGCCGACAGGCTGGTACATGAAAATGCAAAATACACTTCTGGAATGTAGTCGGTCACCACCGTCGTCAAGACAGCACAGGAAGTCTCTCTCTCTCATGCAACAATAGTATGTCGTCGGCTTCACTTGAGAGACATATTTCTCGGTGAATTATGCTCTTTTTCCCTGACATAGCTGTGAACAGTTGTTTTCGTGATTTTGTTGTTGAAACATTCTACGCATTTATGAAAATCAGTGCTATTTTTTTCAGCCCGAAGTTCAAATTCTTATTCGACCCTGTCCATCGCCCTAACAATTCGAACGGCAGTGTGTGCGGAGCAATGGAGCTTTAATTTTTTTTAAAACCAAAAAGCATCCTTAGTACGTCTATCAACACAACACCTAGTTGGAACGATCAAGTATTCGAGGACGCCAAAAATGTTGCGACATTTATATACATAGTTCACCCTGTGATTCGGCTTCTTTTTTGTATGGTATAAAACAAAATCGCTTCTCGATGTCCTCTGTACGCTTATATCTTTTAAGATACGCAACCGATTTTAAAGCGGTTTTCATCAGTAGATAGAATGGTTCAAGAAGAAGGTTCATACGTATGGCTTGATTTTGTTTTGTGCTTATTCGTTGAAATGTGGCGATAATTGTTCCAGATATCGAAAGAAATCTAACTGACTGAGAGCTACCATTGAAAATGCTATCTTAGAAAAGTGCGAATGGCTCCCGTGCAGAATTCATACATATATATACACAGAGATATTCAACTTAATCCCTTGTCTATCTCAGATTTTACTCTAAAGTCACGCATATTATTTTATGTTCACGCACACTTCTTAAGGCTTTAGAACAGCGCCATGTTACTCTTATATAACTCATATTCACAATCCCTGGCCTGTGAAAATGTAATTGAATAGTATGTTATAAAAATCATAGAACCTATGAAAAGAGAGCTAGATAATCGTCAGTGGAACGTAAGGTGCGACTTAGCCTGACGGGAATAGATTTAAATCCCAGAGAGCCACACAATCTTCCAGGCAAAGACATAGTCACACTGAACAAAAAAGACAAACCAGACACACGTCCGAGAGAGCAACTAATTCATGATCAAATAAAGTAAATTTTGCCTTGAATTACGAAAAGATACCTCTTCACTGACGTCTTTTTATTGAATCCTCCAAAAGGAAAGAAGTGTTCGTGTTGACAACTTGTGTTTGACAGTTCTATTCGTAGGGTCTTCACTCCCTATACATACGTTCCCTATACATACATTCCCCATACATACCTCGTTATAATAACACATTTGAAATGACCTCTTTCTAGAGTACGCACGTTATAAACTCACCAATTGCAATAATTTATCTCAGATCCAGAAAGACAAGCATCATAGCGGTATTCAAGTCTCGCTCAGTCAATTGATAGTGATTTAGTTAGATCTCAACAATGGTTGCTGCAGCTGTAAAAATTGAATGTAAAGATATCGTATAGTATAGTCTAATCATTATAATGATCACACAATAATATGTATTCACGTTGCGAAGCCGGGGCGGGTCGATAGTGAATTGCTAAGGCTTATACCCGCATTAAGCTATCTGGTCTAGATCCCCTCGCCCCGTACTAATATTTATATTTATGCTCTGAACAATTTCCATCTTCCAAATTTGGAAAAATATAATAAAAAATGTTACGTATACGCCACGATATTCTCAAATATCCATTGAATTCTTTTTCTTTCTTTTTCATTTCAGAATCAAATCATTCAGCACAATCAGCGGGCGGGCGTGATTGTCAGCAGCGGTGATTTAGCACTTCAGGGTGTCACACGTCATCAGGCTGGTAATTACACATGTACGGCGTCAAACGTTGAAGGCGACGGTGACAGCAATGTCGTGGAATTGAAAGTGATGTGTAAGTGCCAAAGCTTAAGTAATTGTTAAACCACCCCATACATCTGTGTTTCGTTTGTTTGTAACTCGTGTCACAGAATGAACGAACCAACACCCTGGCGAAAGATGTTGTCGCCTCTCATGTCCTTAATTTATTTTAGCCATCCCTTCTCTCGCTCTGTGCCTGGGCAAACAAGCAAGTTTTCATCTGGGCTAAGCCCACTGGGATGTGTTTCACAAGCAAACAATGGCCTAACCCTTTCCCTTCGTTCTGCCGTTTCATTCGGAAAGTATCTGGAACTCGAGGAAACAAAGCAGAGATACGAAACAAAACACGAGAGTAGTTAAATCTAGCACACGTAATGAAACAAAGGACTCTTTAGGGAGCTTTAAGGATAATAAAAAAATGAGCGCTTAAAGCTACACACAACCGAAGACCAAACCGAGCCAAACCGACTGCGTCGAGACCCAGTCTCAGTCTCACAGCAGTGGCAACGACAACGACGACGACGACGATGAGTTTCTGTGTGGAAATTGCTGTAGCCCAAGCAAGCACGAGCTGCTGAACCCGTTTCGTTTTTCTCTTAACCCTAAGTAAGCATCAAATACTATTTTCATTTCATCCAACCAGATATAAGGGCCTTCTTTGACCCAGCGAAAGCAAAACAAAATGAGAAAAAAGAAAAAACTATGTGAAAAATGAACAAAAATCTGCGGTGAAAAAATTACAACCCAAATGGGAGCGGATTGAGCAGAGGTCTTTCGACTTGGGCAAGAAAAATACGTGGCAACTTTAAAGGAGATTTATTCTTCGTCCTTTTCAGTTGCTACTTCTGGTTGGTTGGCTGGTTAGTGTGTGTGTGTGTGGGTGAATATCCTTCGCCCGTCTATCCTTGACACAATACCTGTTCTTCACCTCGGTCCGCTCCACCTCGTCATCCAGCGTCTTCCAACATGTCCTCCTTAGACCATTTTCCATTTTTAATAAAGTGAAGTAAAAAGTGGAACTTCAGCTGACTAACACACAAGAATCGGACAAAAACTTTGGACTTCAGATCAAGTGAAGCACGATGAGGTTTCTCTAGAATTGGAGCGCATGGATTGAGTGGATGAGGGGTGGACCCGAGGGGGGCAAGGGTATTCTTGAATGAGAAGCGGAAAGAATAGAACCATTTGTTTCTTTGACTGAAGTTAAGAGGTTATGTACTGGGATACATACAAACCTGCAAAAGGGTAACCACAAAGGTGGCTCTTTGTTTTCTTTAAACTCTGCCAAAGAAAAAAAAGGACGAATTTCTTTTACTTACGGCGAGAAGAGGCGGAGGAGGATGACAGTGGACGGAAGAGAAGGAGGGATTGAGGTGATGAAAGAGAAACGTTTGAAAAGGGTTAAGATAACGTTCACACCACATCAAAGTATTGCAATGAGTTATTGTTTGAAAAGGGATGTCTTGTGTTGCTGGGAATAGTAGTTGGTTTATCGACTGGGAAGTCCCCGAAGGAAGTCCTTAACATGAAGACAAAATAGGAAGTTTTTCTTTGGGTACGAGTACAAAGGATTTTGTTTTGTATATCTCGTGGAAGTTGTCTTAGAACTTGCGATGTACATAAAGCGGAGGCCTTTATACTAGTTCTAATCGTGACTGGATGCGTCTGCTTCCATCATTATTAAGGGTTTTCCAAATGGGACGTGACAGCTTTAAATCTTCACTGCAATACGCAACCTTAACACAGTGACCAATTGCCGCTGTAAAAAAACTAATCACAGGCAAGGTTTTCATCTTATTTCACAAACGAAGAGCATTTCCTAGTCGGTGACGTCAGCTTAAGTGCGTTACGAAGGTGCAATTTAAGGTCGTGATTTTCGTCCCAGAAGACAAGCAATTCATAGTCGTCTCACCAAATTTGAGTCAAAATTTCGCTGCTGGATATTCCGGTGTCAGTGATACAATGAATTGGTCGAAATTCCGAGAATATTGCTTCGACCATGCGTTCGGCGCAAACGAACCAAAACAATAGTTTCCGCGGCGTTTAAGAATTGGGAATCGCTATGACCACCCTCTGGGCAATTTTGCAAAAGGATCTTGACCTGGCCTGGTACTCTGATAACAGAAAGATAATTCAAAACATAAAACCACTCAAGTATCAGAAATGTTGGAAGAAGATGACCGATTTCATCGCAAGATCATCTTCAGTTGCAGTTCACATTTTTGGATAATCGGCTTCGTCAAAAATGGTGTGGTTTTTACTTCGTTGATGAAAACCACCGTCACGTCAAAAAGTCGTCTGCTTTTAGACTTGGATTGGACGACCATCCTCAGTCCCATTCATTCACTCGCAATGCAGAGCACTTCATGTGCAACTGTTCCGCCTTATTTGGTGCTGATGAGGTGAGAGATGATGATCTAAGCTCTTCATCACAGAATCGTCCGCTGGTTTCCCTCCGGAAGAACATGAAATTTCAGTAAATGTAGGTTGCTGTCTGATAGTACAATTTACCAGTTTTTGAGTCTGAGTGCTCTAGTGTAGCGTTAAAAACACTTGACAAAAAAAATAAAATCCATCGCTAGCAAGTGTGTGTCGCATTGAAGGAGTTTGTCTGTTTCTGCATCAACTTGAGGAGAGCTTCCGAGTGGTCTCACTTATATTAGCTTATCTATCTATGATCGTGTCATCCACATTTCTTGCCATCTGTAAGAGGTGGTTTGATAAAAAGGATTGCCGGCGATCGGTCGGTTTCATTCGCTGCCTCGTCGCCGGCTATGTAACTCAGACCAGGGACCCAACATATACTTATCGAGTGCAGCACGAGAACCTTGAGCTCTACTCGGCAGCCTGCGACTGGGTCCGATTTGATTTCAATTGCTGAAATTACTTTAATGGTCGCGAGCATTGTCATTTAGGATGGTAACATCAGTATGTGGTATTTCCAATATTGATGTCATTCTAGCTGCTTCCTTCACTGCCGCTTGAAAAACGCTTCCATAATCAGGGATTCTGATAAAGCAGTGCGTGTTTAACAATTCGCAGAAGATCCATCTGTACATTCGCGGATGGTGGAATTGTTGATGGGTTCGGTTAGCGGGTGCAACAATCGATTTGTTGAAAACCCAATTCGATGAACGTGTTATATCGAATGGTCCTGTCGATTAGCCACCTAAGCCGTATGATAAACACCTGGGGCTTTGTTAAATCGTTGATTTTTGCCAACGTCTTCGTTTGAGGAGCTCAGAGCCAATATTCTGCGGCCAAGGCATCGGAAATTGGCTTTAACGCATCGAGCGCTGCATTCGTGCCCGCGGTGGCCATATGAACGAAGTCAAATTCCATATAAAAGTATTTTGATTTCACTTCAACCCAAAGATTAAATGTTCGCGACATCGCAAGTGTTTTGCAATTTATTTTTACATACAAAGTTGTCAAGTCCGTATTGGAAAGCCCGAGCGAAAATCCTTTCCAGCTTAGACCACCAGAACAACACAAAGCTAACGCATCACTGCATATTTCCATAGCCGAACAAATACTATCCGCAAAAAGAATAGGACTGAGTTTTCCAGTTTGTACGTATGACTTACGAGCTCAAACCCCAGCCGAATCATTTCCCAGCGCAACAAGAGCGTGAAAACAGATAATCCTCCTCCCCAACCGACCGCTTAAGGTTACATAACTATTTTGTTCTGTCGCCACTTCGTAGTCACGAAGTATGTCACCCTCGCCGTCAAGTCGTCGGGTAATTACGAATAAAATTCAAGAAACACCATGCACATCTCAGCACGGCTGCGATGAGGACCTCTCATGCAGCTAACGACGTTGTGTACAACATTCCGAGGTCATAATTTGTAAAGTATTCTATGAAATAGTTTAAATTGTACCCATCCTCAGTCCCATTCATTCACTCGCATAAAAATGATGATGACTTGCATTAATGTACCCCCTCTCGGCTTGTTCTTATCTCATTCCAGACAAACCCATATGCCGGCCGGATCAGAAAAAAATCTATGGCGTTGCACGCAACGAAGCTGCTGAGATCTCGTGCGAAGTGGATGCGTTTCCGCCACCGGAGAACTTCAAGTGGTCATTCAACAACACTGCTGAGACATTTGATATGCCCCAGAGTGGCTTTCGAGCTCATTCCGCGCAAGGTTCCACCCTTACCTACACGCCGGTCAAGGTGAGATACAATCTTCCACAATCTACAGGCTCTGCAACCAGCAACCATCAACCCAATCCTTTCA
Source organism: Eristalis pertinax (assembly GCA_907269125.1). Lineage (NCBI taxonomy): Eukaryota > Metazoa > Arthropoda > Insecta > Diptera > Syrphidae > Eristalis > Eristalis pertinax. Next base: position 122,967,386 of record OU026145.1, read on the forward strand.
TTCCCTTAAATAGAGTGCACTGTAAACTGCATTCCATTAGGAACTCCCTTCCAAAGGACCTACATACTTACCTTATGTAGATGTAGATGCTTCAGAATGTTGTGTGTGTGTGTGTGTATGGGAGAGTATGTTAAAGAGTGATTAAGAAAGAGAGGACACACGTGTCACCATGTAGTCCTTTCAAAGTGATTGACGACTGACTGGACTTGGATACTTTCGTCAAAGTGAATTGTTTGTGGCTGAGTGAGAGTGTTGGAATTGAATTTCATGCATTTCCTCTTCCGTTCCGTTTCGGTCTTGTATCTCTATATATATATATGTATGTATGTGCCGTGCGAAAGCGGAAGGAGAATGATGCCCCCTTTCCGATCCCGATGTAACCCTGTGTGCGGCGTGTCGTATTTAATGGTTTCATGATTCCCGAACGTCAGGCCGGCAACAGCAGTCATCCACACTCGAAATCGACCAGCTACACCGAGTGATCACACATTACAGAACAGACCGGCCGGCTAGCAAACACCGACTCACCAAAGGGACAAAGGCCGAACGTATACACATATATTTGCGGTTTAAGGAAGCACTCAGCACTTCATTTCCGTTCCGGATTTTGACCTACATTAAATGCTCAGTTGGATTCCTCTTTCACACACACACACATACATGATGTTCGGCTGGGGATGGGAACGGGAGGGCGGGGCCAAGCCACCCACCATGTCGAGCCTTTGAAAAGTTGTCAAATTCAGGTGGTAACTAAGGAGTCGTTAAGTTCAAAGTGTGTGTCCTGGAAATGATTTTAAATTTAGAATTCATAGCTGACATGAAAGCAGGAAATTTTCAATCAACTGAAAAGCATTCATATCCGATTCCACGTGAGAGGATGGTCGACGTCTGAGTTATTCCTCGTTATTATTAGTTTCCTTTGAGTGGATGGATGCATGACAGTGTGAGGATATCCTCGACTTTGAGTGTGGGGGATTGCTTATGGTTTTTTTTTTCTTCCTTCTTGTACTTCTTCTTCGTCGGGGGAGAAGGAGGTTTTGGTGAGGCTTTATCATTTCGTTGGAGTGCTGATAACTAATCTCGTATCAATGGGAATATCTCTGTCGTTCTTCGGGGACTGTGAGTCCCCTTTTGTGTGGTAGCAAGGAATTTGAATGTTGCCCTGGCTACCTTGGTCCTTTCGGAGGATTCACTGAGCCGATTCGAGGACATGGGTATTTGTTTTATTTGCAAAAAAGTCACGATTATCGGATGCAGCGGAGGCTTTTTGAAAGTGACGAAAGATTGCTTCCACGGCGATGGTTACCAGGTGGTTAGATTTGAATGAGAGTTGAAGATGGTTGAAGTTGAAGATTTCAGGGACAAATATGTGCAGTTGCTCCTCCATCCATAATCGTAGCCAATGAGATCAAAAATCATGAGATGGACGTGCCTTTCATGGGGTTCTGCTTTTACATCACACTACCAGTATGGGTTGTTTGGGTTTGGTTAGGTAGTTGGGCTGCCAGCAAATTCGCCAGCACAGTGAGGGCTAACGCTTAGACCATGTTGGTCCATTGTGATACCCATAGTCAGACTACTACCACTGATCGACAACTCCAGTGATAGTGCCGTTAATTTGATCCCAACGGCAAATGGTGACTGGACCAGATTTGAAAACCCGATAAAAGCGTTTTAACTTTACTTTCACTGGGATTCGAACCGGGGACGCCTCTAACCAGGGGCAGGCACTCAACCAACGGCGCCATCCAGCTGCGGGATGGGTTGTTTTAAACCGACTTATGTAGTAGCATCTTCAGTGCTTGATCTCTGCATATTTACCCCCAATATGCAATATGTCCTCGATTACGTCAATGTGATAGAGATCTATTGTTACATCCTTACTGCGTCGTCGATATTCTGTGACTATTCTTTAATTAAAGTGACCCCGGCAGAGTGGGGGCTAACGCTGCCGGCCATAATCACATCCTAACTACGTCGTCGACGCTGTGCCTCTTTTGCTGATCAATAGCTTCTCCCGCCTCTGTTTAAATGTCACGACCAACATCGCGGCAATAACATCAAATTGTAGAGACGTCTATTGCTGGTCACTTAGTATGGAGCATTTTTCTCATGAAAGCACATCAAATTGTTTTAAACCTGTTGTGAGAAAGTTCATTACCTACACCGACATAGCAGCTAGAGCTGTCCATCGACATCTTGCCCAGCCTGAGGAGTTTACCAGAATTGTCATAACGTGGCATATTTGTCAAACTTACTTACTTAGCCAACGACTCCTGGAGGGCAAGAGATTGAGCAACAGCTGCCTTCCAACTCTGTCGAGGTTCGATCGTTCTCTTCTTCTCGACCCAGGAGGCTCAGATTCAAAGACCCTCTTTGCTAGACTATTGATGTTCATGGGCTCGATGTGGCCGAGCCACTGTAGTTTACGAATTTTTGCCATCCGGACAACATCCATTATCCATTTATGCCCGAACAACATATCCGCCGTAGAATCTTTATTTCGACAGCACACAGAATCAGTTTTTCCCGTTTGCTTTAGCAGGACCCGCAAAATAAGGTTTTGTATGATGTTGGTCCTTCGAGTCAAGACTTTTTGAGCCCAGTTGTTCGACAAACCGAAGTAGCATCGGTTGCCAAGGGGGGTCCTGCCGTGTTAACAGCTGCCCACGCACTCCAAATTTACCAGATTACAGAAGTCACCCGAACCAAATTTCAGAGTGCATTGTGTATGTCTTAGCGTGGTGTGACACAACTGAATCAATTTTTCATAGAATCCCGAATTCGGATATCGCATCGAATAGCCGAAAGACGCATTTACGTGCCATTTCGTGTGCTGCAAACGGCTTCAGACGTTCACACAGTTCGCTGGGCAGGATCTTGTAGGCGCTGTAGTGCAGGGATATCATGAGATGTACATAGGTGCTAGATAGTTGAAATGTGATGACTTGGATTTCCTGATTCAGGAATGCTTTAAAATGACTTTGACACGAGAATATTTATGTAGTCAGATTTACCCTTTCTTGTGGCTCCATGGCAACAATCCTCTAGCTAATCAACGAATTATTTAACTGGAATCGAGCTCAGTGAAGGTGTGAGGGATATACAATCGGTTTTGTTCTTACTCAACAATGCTTTCATTCACGTCTGCAACATCGATGGGAGCATATACACGTTTCTTACAAGTTTCATCCAGAATGGTGGACTAGCATCTGGAGGCGATCTCAATTCGATCATAATGGCAGCTGTTTTTTATGAATTTATTGAAAAGAAACACTGAGACGTGAAGTCTAATGAAATAATTACCTCAGATCCTTCCTAGAAAGTGCATATGGATAACTATGAAACAATGTTCGGATTTCACCGCACTGCTGTTCTTAAGTCGATTAAAAGAAGCGGCCGAAGATGTTACCAGACGTAAGCATTAATTCAAGAGTATAACTGCCATGGTTTCTTAAAACTATAAGAATTTCTACAACAACAAGACTGTATCCCATGCTCACATGAAAACAGACATATTCAGTGGAATAAATATTTAATAACTCAATGCTTTCGCTTAGGAGATCGTATTTCAATCCGATGGACTGAGCGAATAGTGTACCTTTACCATCTGCCAAGCTAAACCGAATATAAAGGGTGATTAAATTTTAAGGGCCGATGTTGATTTTGAATAAAACACAAATTATTTAGGAAGTTATTGTCATTTCTTTTTATTATGATAATATTGGTATGGTTTAATTATCCTGTCCTGTTGAAACCACATATCGTCCACATTCATTATCATATCACGATAGCGAACACCATTGGCAGTAACTGAATGACCGGCCTCATTTTGGAAAAAATACGGCCCGATGATGCCGCCAGCCCATAAACCTCACCAAACAGTCACTCTTTGTGGATGCATAGGTTTTTCGACAATCACTCTTGGATTATCATTCGCCCAAATGCGGCAATTCTGCTTATTGACGAATCCACTTAGATGAAAATGTGCCTCATTACTGAAGATGATTTTCTTCGAAAATTGATCAACCACTGTTGCCATTTCTTGCCACCATACTGACCATTGACGACGCTTGAAATGGTCAAGAGGCTTTAGTTCTTGAGTCAATTGCACCTTGTAAGAGTGTAAATGCAAGTCTTTATACATAATTTTCATCAACGACGAACGTGAGAGGTGCATTTGTTGGGCACGACGACGAGTTGAGGTGGACGGCTCTTCAGCCACACTATCGCGAACAGCAGCAATATTTTCTGCAGTACGAGCTGTACGAGCATGCACTGGTATTTTCACATCTCCTACAGACCCGGTTTCCTAAAATTTTTGCACGATTTTTCCGATTGTACGCACATTTGGACGATTAAATTGACCGAAAATATCACGAAGTGCACGATATGCATTTTGATTTGAACGCCCATTTTCATAATAAGCCTGAAAACTTTAAAGCGTTGCTCGATTGTGTATCTTTCCATGGTTTAAATTGAGTTAGTCTGAAATGTCAAATGAAATGCAGAAAAAAAACTTGACGTTTAGGTGTGATTCACATTTTTGACTGCTAATATTTTCATGGTCACAAATCTCCAGACCATTTTAGTCTCTACCCGGGGGCATAAATGCCAAGCGCTCCGCTAAGCGGTCGCATGCCTGACGTAGTCGCATTCAAGGAACATATTGGAAGGCTTGATGAAAGCCCCTCTGACCTCCTCGTGGTGGGGAGACGGGCAACATATTTTGGGTGCACGAATTTATTTTTTCGTACATCACAGACCTGGCAAACGAAGCGCGACCACCTTATGACAAGAAGACAAAGATTGGCTTTGGATAGCGCCTCCCGGGGCGTGTACTCATTTGGAACCAGGGCTGAACGGTGCAGTATGCGACCGTCTGGTGGCACGCATGTCCCGCTCTCCCGGTCGGGCTTAACCCGAAGAAGGTACAAGCATCCCAACAGTGGCCTTATGAGTCGCCTTACCAGTGCGTGCGGAGATCAAAGGGCAACAGAAATGGGACAAAGCTTGTCCGCAAGAGGACAGAACAGAAATATCGGTCCTCAGCAAAATATCTGGACCAGTTTTCATCCTCTTAAACATCCCCCCAACTCTTAGGAGGCTACAAGGTCTGCCGAATGTAAGTCCGTTCGAAGTTCGCAGTCAATGACCCGAAATACATGCCAACCGATGAGTACACACATAACACATTAGCCTATCATTAACCATCAAAATTACATTTCCACCCCTAATATCCTTTGCATACCTCAAAGGGACGAAGAGGAGGACGTTCAGGAGTCCTCCAACGACTGTGCGTCCCTAAGCGCAACAATCAACTTCACTTGTTCACTTTTCATCATCAAATTGATGAAAGATAAATATTTTGTCATGGCTTCTATGTTTGCATACAGAAAACCACTCAGCCTACGTTTCGATATCAACCAACCGAAGCACTTTTATCTGTCATCAGGGATTGATACAATGAGCGTTTTGCACTTAAGGAAAATGGAAAATATTCAACCCACACTAAACCGTCTAACCGTCTAACCGCCCCGGAATATTCTGTTTCAAAATGTCGTTTAATTAACGCAAACACACTCAACGCGCTGACAGCAGGGCCGCCATCAATGAAGCAACTAGTCAATCAATCGAAACTGTTGGATGTCGATTTTATTAGCGCGATACTATCGGATGAAACTTCAGGAAACATTTCTTTTTTTTTTTTCTCTCCGCTCTTCCTCCCCACATCCGGATCTATCCGTGTGCCGTATGCCTCTTGTTGGATTTTTCTCGTATTTTTTTTTTTGCTGACAATTTTCTTCGCCTCCCCTCCGAGGGATGTCCCCGAAGGTGGAAACGTAAGTGGCGGTACTCCCCAAGGACCGGTTTATATCCGACGATCAATTGAATTCGTTACGAGAACGAGGCATTTTTTTCTTGATGTGTGTGTCTGCGTTGGCGGAGGCGGTGTGGGGATGTGGGGGAATGATGAACGTCGGACGGATGAGAGTTTACTTTGAGGGACGGCTAATTAAATTTCGATACAGCATCCTTGGCAATGGAGATGGGGGGCGAAAAAAAAAAAGAAGGAAATTGTAAGTGAAAAGTTGATTGCAATAACTTTAAGCTTTAGCGACGTTGGCTCTCGAAATCAATAACGACGTTATATTTATTACAGCTTGTGGGCGATGGGTGGAGGGGAACGGAAAGCAGATGGGTCGAACATTTAATGCTGTGGAATTTAAGTTCTGAAATGTTAGCTGATGCTGCAAAATGTCTCGTGAATCACTTTAACTGGTGGCGAGTTGAAGGTGTTATCGGCTATTCGGGCAGTTCTGATGTGGCATTTTGTAATGTTATTAGTGTTTGTTCATGAATTGAACGTCTGAAACTGGGACTTGACTAAGAAAGACTTAACAAAAAGTATGAGCAAGGATGACACGAAAATGATCGTTTTCACCCATTTTTTTCTCAGCAATTGAAAACATCTCTTCTTCATCACAATGGGCTCATCAGCACCTAAGCGTCTCTTCTATCACATGTTCGTGTGATTAATGCTCTAAAGTCTAGTTCAATGTCTCCTCAGATTCAAAGATAACTAATAAGGCTGCTGCGACGTCGCCAGAGAAACTTTCCATAGCAGCCGGTACTGCTCGTGGGCCACTTGTCCAATGCCTAATGGAGAAACGGCGAACAGTAAGTGGTTTTCTTTCCGGCGAAAATCTCTGCCAAGTTTAGGGCCACCCTACAAGAGGTGTCATTTTTGTCCACTCTTTTCGCGCTGACTTGTGAGTTAAGAATGTAAGGTATCGAGAAACAGTCTTAGTCGATATATAATTGCAACTCCAGTGCACTCGTAAGAGAACAGAAGCACACCCAGCACGAGTGGGTGGTGTATAGCCGCCGGACTGTCGCACCATCTTGTCTCATAGTAGCTTCTTGCAGAGCTATTGTGAATTGGTAGTACTTCTTTCGGGACGAAAGACGCACTGCTCATCATCCATCCTGTTCATCGATCATTGCTATAGAACGTGTCTCCAACACCTTAACGTAGACTTCCATGGGGAGACTTAAAAGAGGTATGTCCATATAGATGGAGCAATCTCTTTTGAAGAACAATCACTCCAATTTGCCAATCGCTTCCCCGGGCCACCTTAATGACACGAGAGAGCCATAAAACTCCCTTTTTACCCATTGCCTTGAGCATTTCGGGGCATATTTCATCCACACAGGTGGATTGACTAATTTTTAGCGATTCAATCGCCAAAAGACTCATATCTGCCACCCTCAGCATCCTTTTCGGAATTGAGCAGCTCCAAAAAGTTCCATCCACCATCTACGCAAAATGCCCATCGCCAATCAGTTGAGAAACACACCATCTGTGGACTTAACGCCTTCGAAGATGTTGACTGTCTTTCCTCTGAGTCATCGAATGGTTACATAGTTCATTGCTGTCTAATTATGAGTGATCAAATTTTATTCGAAATTTTGAATAGTTGTTCCCTTCACAGTGAGACAACGGTTTGGTCGAAGTGCAACAAATATTGCTTCGTCGATGTGTCGCTCGCAAACGAACCAAAACAGTCGATTTCAGGGAGTTCTCAAGAATTGGGCATCGCTAAAACCACACGATAGCTGATTTTGGAAAAGGATCTGGCCTTCTTGGGGTTAACTCAAGAACTAAAGCAAATCAAACGAAGGGACATACATACGTTCTCTACTTGGGCTCTCAAAATGTCGTAAAACGATGATCAATTTCATCGCACAATTATATTCAGCGCATTTTTGTATAAACGACTTCAACAAACAGAGTATGCGTTACTGGTCAGGTGAAGACACTCATGTGCTTCAAGAAACACCACTTCATCCGCATAAATGGTGAGGTCTCCATGCTAGTGACGTCATTGATCTAATTCTTTTCTTTGATGAACGGCCACGTTGCAGTCAATGGAGATCGCTACAGTGACATGTTGCAACGTTATTTCTTTGGTTCGTGTATAGACTTGAGATTAATGATATGTGATTATAACTAGACGGTCCACAAGACACAATTCGATGATCGTTTGATTTAACACCTCTAGACCTTTTTTTAAGAGGCTTCGTTAAATCGTTGGTCAATTCCAACTAGCTGGCGTCGTTAGAGAAGCTCGTAACCAATATTGAACGAGATATAGCGGCCGTTGCTGTCGAAATATGTGGCCGAGTCTTTGAACAGTGCGTTCAAAGACAGCGATCGTGCAAACGTGTCCGTGATGAACATATAAACGACACCGAATCCAATCCTTAAAGGACACAGACACACGCAGTCTCCTACGCACTTGAACCTCGGCGCCTAGGTTCGAGTTTCAGTACGACAAAAATAATGTTCACGCCCCACCTCTTTCGAATCACTGACAATACTAAAAGGGCATAATATCTTAAAAAAGCTTCTCAAACGTGTTCGTTTAAAGTCGGCATAAAACTGTAGGTCCCTTCGTCTTGTGAGAGGACAATAGCACGCTCAACCAGAGTGGTGGCTAAGAAGCTAGACCCTGTCCCTCTACGATCTGTAGCACCACCCATACTTTTATGTATTATAGGCACACACGCAATGTCGGGACATCGCAATTGGTGTGCAAAAACTTTTATATTTTGAGTTGGATCTGAAAGTGTACTGCGGTTCATGCCCAAATCCTGGTGTTTTCGACACTTCAGTCGTAAAGAGAAGCATTACGGTGGTACACATTCCTTTAGGTTTGTCAAGAGCACTATGAAAGCAAATGATTGGTAAGCTGCGGTTGTAGGCTCAGCTTTTAGTCTACCTCCTTACGGACCACACTCGATTTTTAATTTCCACTTAAAAGTAATTCTTCTTCTGCTTGCCAGGCGTTAAAAAGACCTACATTGCATGTGCACCTCCCTTTATGGCCGATATCGATTAAAAACTTACGCTCCTGTACCACCACCCAAGAGAGCTGATTCAAATTCGGTGTACGACACAGTCGTACTTGACAAGGGTTCAATTGAAAATGCGTGTAATACCCCCAGTATGCAAGTCTCTAAGCCCTGCTGTATACTGCAGTTTCTATCACTGATCCGATCCTAATTCGCGTTATCCGTAAGATCGCTCTTACAACTGTGATTGAAAATATTCAATGGCTGCATGCATTAGAAGCGCAGATACCGGCTAAATGAGAGAACCATTGCCAAAACGCGAACCTTTGCCATTCATCCAGTTTATTTGGTTTCTTTCCCAGTTTTTTTTTTTTTTTTGTAAATTTATTTCGATCCCTGGTCCGGTAGCAGTAGCGGTAGCTGATGCATATTCATGAATTGCACTCACCCGAAATCAACTTTGGCACCTACAATCTATCAATTCTGATTGAGTGCCATCCACCTGCCTGCCAGCATTAGATTTATCCATTTTTTGTTGCCTCGTTCCCGTTCGCCGTGTTTGTGTAGCGCAAATATATGCGATCCGTGCCAAACAAAAGCGAAAAAAAAATCTGAATATATCGGCGATTCAGCTATCGCTCCATGTTACGTTATCGAGTGACAGTTACGCCAACTCCACCCACCATGATGGCTTAGAAGGGCTGCTCTCAACGGCGAGCGGCGTGGACTGAGGCACTTTGTGTGTGCAACCCATCCCACCCTGCAGCCCATCAAAATGGGAAATACGGAAAAAAAAACTTTAAGGCACGAACAAAAATTTGGTCCATTTAGGAAATCTGGGTCACAAGCAGTAACAACAACAACAAGAACAACAAAATAGAACTCAGCGAAAAACTTAAAAATGGAACGAAACCAACAGCTGCTTGTAGATAAAAATGTTGCTTCCACGTGCACCCAACCAGGGTACAGCAGGATGCAAGGACTTTGATAAATTTTGTTGTTTTTTTTTTCATCCGTCGTCGTTTTCTCCAATTTTCTCTTCTATACAACAAGTGACAGCGTGCTATCCTTACTCTAACGACCATGTGGGAGTGGGGCTGAAATGGTGCAGATGTCATGCGACGCTCCAAATACGACAAGGGAATCGATTTATTGAAGCTCAACCTTCTTGGTGTAAGTTTGACTTCACCTCCTGCAACCTGAACACACTAAATATTGTGTTGCGTTACTCGTACACTCGTCCACTCGTGCACTCGGGAGGATGTCAATGGGGGTGGGTTTATATTTCATTTCCACTGTATGGCATAACTTTTTCGCAATATTGTATGTCATGATGTACAGACACGGAGGGGAGGTGGACGGGGATAAGCATTTTGTTGGAGCGACTAAAAACCAAGAACAAAATTCGAGTTAAAAGTGTGCGAAAAGTTTCTAAATTGTTGGAGTGACTGGGCAACAGATGCACATTTCTCAGTGGGACGTTGGCTTGATGGGTTGATGGGTGAGGGAAGTGTATAAATGCCGTGGAGTAGGTGAAAAGTGGCCATGACACCCGGTGATTGATATTTTGACAAACTCACAAGTTCACCTGCTGTGGCTTCCGACAGACTTTCCAAACTGATACTACGGATGGGGGTGATACTTTCATAGAATGTTTCTTCGAAAATTTGATGCAAGTTTCTCAATCAGGTCCGGAAAATGAAACTGAAGTCTTCTAAGTGGTTTAACTGACATAGGTATTTGAAAGGCGATATGATGGCATGTCTTTGTAAGTCTTCAAAAATCTGTCAAGGAAAGATTCAATAGACCACAGAACGGAATCATTCCAGGGGATTCATTATTTCATTATTCAACTTTTCAACTTTCTTCTAAGGAGGTCTGAAGGTTTTGCAAGAAATCATCTTATTGCGACGACGGAAGGCCCTACCAATCCATAGTTTCATGATCGCAAAAAACACGTTGAACACGTTACAAGCGATCCTGCAGTTCATTGTGGAGCAGAAGTCGACGAGTACTAAAGAGTGACCAGATAGCAATGATACCTCTTGCCTTTACTCTGTTTCAGCAGCTGTCAAATTTACCAATGACACCCAGCTGTCAAACTATTCAATTTGCTATTTCATCACGCTTCGTTTCATGCTAAACGTGCGGATATTACAAAAAACCAATATCGAAATCCTGGTTCAGTTGGTCGTCTTAATGGCTTCAGTGTGCAGGCACTCTTTTAGGCCACCAAGCAGACAGAAATTGCTGCAACGTGAAGAAAAAAGTAGCCGCAATAGTGCCCAGTATCTAAGAAAACAGAGAAGTGTCGATTCGACAGCTATCAGCTGCTTTGGCCATCGCCAGAGAGTGAGTCCGACTTATTTGGCGGTTGGATTTTGGGCATACATCTGTACGATTGTACTAATACATGAATTGTAGCTGGTCGACCATAGAAAATTGCGTGAGTTGCTTCGAAACGATGCCCGGAGATTCGAATTCTAGCCAAAAAATCGTCTTCTCCGTCGAGACCAATTTTCAACTCTGGCTATGTGAATCAGAAAAATGTCCGTCATCGGAGTGAACACAAACCACCAGTGATTGACTAAGCATCAATGCATCCACAACTGTGCCACTGTCATACAATGGTCTCAGGTATTAAGCGATGCCAACCAACTTTCTGTGGCCAGAACTCGACACATTGATAAGAGTTGTGGCTCAAACCAGATGGCACTACAAGCCATGTAAGCGACGCAAGGCTCAACATTGTGAAGGAGAAATTTGTCGACTGAGTTATCTCAGACCGAGCATTCACCTATTGAGCTCTGCGATTATGCGACTCAGGTCCGTAGTCTACGCTCACTAGCCAACGACTTTGAAAGAGCGCAAGGTCAAAATTCGAGATTACATTGGCGGGTTAAAGTCGCACATGGACCGACCACTTGAAGCACTGCCATTGAGAGCGAAGCGGCCAATTGTTCTTATCTGGTCATCAAACTCTAAACATGTGGTTTTCTCTGTTTTGTTCTGTGTCTTTCATTCTCCGTTAAATTTATTTCCCCCATTTCTTTTTAATCACAGCTAGCGCCTCTTCGACCTCTCCGTCTAGAATACGTAGCGGTTCACTTATTCTTATGAATTTACTGGACAAGTCATCCTGGCTCTAGCTTAGCAATATTAGTCAGGAAGAGCATTCCATAATCGTGTGGTGCCGAAAAACGTGTGTCCAAACCTTAATGTGCATCCGACGGCAGGTTTGAAGTTTTCAGCATATACGCTTTCCTGGTGAGCTCAGGGTTACGGGTGAATGAAAGAGGTGAATACAATTAATCAGCAAACTTTGGCATCGTATGCAAAAACAGCGATAGAACTGGGTTAAAGAAAAAAAAGTCTGGTTAGACTTGAGGCAGGCAACTGAATAAGAACCAAGGCTCTGGCACCACATGTTCAACGTTTTTGTATTATTTTGATGAAAATAAGAATAGTTGTCTGGCCATAACTCTGCCAATCACTCATTTTTCGAGCATCGATCTTCTACGATTTCTCTTCCTTCTTTGAGTATAAATTGTAGCACTTGTAAACGCATTTTCTTGTGGTATAGCCCCCGAAGGCCTTCTGCAAAATCATCGGAGTTTTTGCGAGCAATTGCATTCCACAAACAAAATTGAATGTAACTTCATTGCTCACCAAAATCAGACATTGCAAAAATTATGTCGGCTCATGTTCTCAAACAGCGCCAATGAAGCGTTTTCTGGTATTAAATCGAGGGTGGCCAAAATGGGTTTAGCTGTAAATGAGGGTAAAAGGTCGTACTTGCTCTTCAATGAAGGACACATTAACACATGACGACTTCTCCACAACGTCACCATGGGCAGATATACTTTCGAGGTAGTTAAGGACTTCGTCTACGTTGGCAATTGCGCTCAAGAGGCATGTAGAGTAGAGTGGTAGAGCTCCCTCTTGAAGGACCAAGCTAGCTTTACATAACACTTTAACCATCGCAGTCCTGTTGTATGGCGCGTAAGCATGGATATTTCATCTCCAGAGCCGTTAGTATTTTCGAGAGAAAAGTTCTGCGTTCAATCTTTAATTCTGTTTGCGTTGATGTTTCAGGCTGTACAGGGATTTTCGCAACTGGAACATTCTTCCTTGAGTTATCGGTTTAAGAACGCCGTTACCGCATTCATTTGTCAAACATTTAAATCATATTTCACAACCAAAGCGATATACCTTGTCATAGGCGTAAGCGTTTACTAGTTGTCAATACCGTTCAAAATGAGCTAAATACAAATTCTGTTTCGTTAAATTACTGACAAGGCTCAGAGTGTGTATCTAACAGCGCCGAGTTACCGGAGTGTTTATTTGTTTATGTAGGTTTGCCATAGAGAATGCGGTAACGTATTTTCAATGTGTTCTTAATAAGCCAAAAATAAGAAATAAGAAGTAACACCATGTACAACATTTTCAAGTGGAAATCTGAAATAAAGTAGTGCTAGGCTCCCCCGTCGTCGAAATTCGATTATGTGTAAATGAGTGCTATGATATTTTCTCGTAATAATATGACATAATTCTGTACATGTGTTTACCAAAGTTCTACTCAGCCGTTTGGCAAAAAAAGCATTGTGCACATCTACACACACCTTACTTTCCAATGATGTAAGTATTATGTCATTCGATTGAGTAGAACGGTTTATAAGCGTACCACAAAAATCGGCAGCACTTAGTTATATATAGATACAGACAGCCAACTTCTACCTCTCTTATCCCTTAGCAAATTTTTGACAGCGTTTTTATATCGATTTCTCAAACTCAACTGACCAATCAAAGAACGTAATTTACATTATTTCGTGAATAACTGTCAAAAAGTCTCTCAAATTCGCCCAGTATCTCATTTCTGAAAAAAAACTGATGCCGAATTCTGATAGTCGACGATTTGTTCGCTTCGAAAACGGAATTAAATTTTGAATTAATTAATGTTGAAAATGTTTGAAGCATTTTTGAATCTGACGGTATAATCCCAAACTGATGGAGGAGGGAGGTAGGGGCGTCTACTAAGGGTATGCAGCCCCTATTTCCCTTGCATTTTACATCACTTCGGACAGCAAGCCACCCGAACTAGTTCATCACCTCAGCAACAGTCGCTTTAGTTCAGTGAGGTTCATGTTTTGAAATTCTGCGCCATTTCACATTTTCGAAGAATTGCGCTTCGCACGTAGATACAGCAACAAAAATGAAGTCCATTAAACCAGTAGTGAAGGTCTGAACGAAATCTGATGTTACACTGACACTTGCTCTCTTGATGCCATAATCCGGGGAAATCCACTCAAGGTCTGATGTCAGAGAGAATTCCCGACACCACTTAGACCAGCACATGTCCGCACGCAACAACACGTCGTGTCTCGACTTACGCTTGTCCTTTTGGCATTTTTTTATCCTTTTCTTAGTCCTTTTTCACAACCCTTAAACGGGAATCCCATCACGCTGACTGATAGAACAGAATCTGTCACCAACCGCCCCGTCTGTCGCTGCCAGCGTCTGCCAAAATCCAGTCAACTACAATTTTTGTTTTAAATCGCAACGCTGAAGTCATTGACAGCGTCAATCAATCACAAGGATGAAACATTCATGAAGGACCCAAGCGTCACGGCAGCAGCTACACAACAGACCGTCGTGGTATCAGCGGATGGGGGGTGGCGGTAAAGCGATGGTAATGTTAGCCACTGGCTGCGCCGGTGTTAGACGTCGCCATCGCCGTCGTGCCAGTGTGTGTGAGTGATATTTAATTATCCCTTCTTCGGCTGATGAATAAATTGCCCCCGTCGACGGTGCAGGGGCGAATTTAAAATTCACCACACCCCCACCTATCTTTCATCACCGTCCCACACGTGCCCGGTGTGCGAGCGGGTGTGTGTTTGTGTGTGCCCGGGCGAGTTTGTATTTCTAATTAGTTAACGTAATTGCCGGCAGTATTGTTATTCGGTGGATACTCCAAATATACCTGATCCTCGTGCCATGTCCTGTCGCTACTCTCGTCGGCTCTTTGTTTTATTACTTTCACTGTGTAATTAATTGTTGACAACCTGACGTCTGGAAGAGTGAAGAGTGTGAGGGGGAAGGGGCAGATTGCTTGATGAGTAATTTTCGTGTGGGACTTGGTGCTCTTGTTCATGGAATACTGATAGATTGCTCTGCGTTTGAGGGCTAAAGTTGCGCGCTTAGATAATGGCACACATGCTACAACAGGTATCCAACGTCGAAATTGATTGCCCGGGAAACAGCAGGTGAGCTTTGAAAAGTGTCAATGTAACCAAAAATTAATTACCAATCCCAACATAAACGATATTCGGGTCCTTGGGTGTGCAGGTTTGCCGTGGAGTGATAATGCATTCAAGGCATTCCATTTGCCAACGACAGCACTGAATGGTGTCCCTGTGACAGGTTTAGGGACTTGATGAATGACATGGGAAAAGGTATGTCAAGGACATTCTGCTTGTCATACCGCCGCCGAAAATTTCTATAGCATAACGGGGGTCGGGGGACCGAGGAATGAGTGATTTGAATGTGGATCCCTAAGGGAGCTTGACTAATGGCCAAGAATGGATGTTGGGCATTTTGACGAATTTTTTGGTGAAAATATAGTTAATGACCGACGAGATGACATATGATTGAGAACTTGAGCCAGCAAATTTATAATCACAGACCGTAATGAGGGATGAAGAAGATACTCTGTTTCTCATAAATGGGCAACACAATGCTGTTACTCAAGTTCTTCCTGATTAATGTCGCCAACACTTGAGAGGGTGATGAAAAATTAAGTTAGTGATAAGTTGGCACCTGTAGCAACATAGAACTTGTTTGTATTATGCTGGCTTGGAATGGAGCCAAGTTTGAGAAGCTTTTGGTTGTCCGCTGCTTAAGTTCATCGTACATCTCTGAGAGCTGGAGGCAACATAAGGTACACAGTACTCGTGAAACAAGTATTGAAATCGTTGGAAAGAATAATCGACACACACTGTCGCTGTAGCATTGTGCAACCAAGACTATCAGCCCACCAAACCTCAATACGATTAATGCAAGGGACAACCAGAAACTACTCCACACTCGCTAATAGGACTAGTCAAAAATCCCAGAGAGACTGGAGCAATGACAAAAGTAGTGAAGAGTGTCCTGTTCTTCCTCTTCGTCGCCGCAGTCTCTGAATATGGCTAGTCCCATTTTCGATTCATGGTACTTCAGATGATTGTGGCCAGTTAATGCTTCGACTACCATCGCCAGGAACTTTTTGTTGCATTGATGGGGTCTGTCGATTTTGGCACTGTTCAACTTGGGTCAAAGCATCTTCTCGTCCACTTTTTTCCTGACATCCACAAGAGGTGGTTTGATACATAGGATTGCCTCGGATGGATCGGTATAAGCTTAAGTACAAGCCCGCTGCACTGCTAACTGTCGACAATTAAAGAAAGTCTTTGAATTAAGACAGACATTTTTGGAGATCACATTGTGCCTCTATGATCGCTACAATCTCAACTTGACACAATCACTCGTGCTGTGCGTGCTATTGTTCTATCACGAGTGGAAGGGACGTACAGTTTTATGCCAACTCCGAACAGCCAAGTTTGGGAAGCTTTTTCTAGACAGTTATACTCTTTGAGCATTGTCAGTGACTCAATAGAGGTGGGGCGGTGAAAAGTATTTATTGTCGTACGTTATTGTCCAAGTGCGTAGGAGTCGACGCACATACCTACATACCTATATGTGATATATCTTTAATTAAATTTTCAACACCTTTCCCCAACCCCTATATCCTTCTATGAAGATTCGTAGAGGAGTATTCATCGTCTGAGAGCCAGTCTTCCAATCCAATCTTAAAGCAATGCTGAATGTCAATTTTTACTAGAAGAAGGTTTATGGTAGTATGAGGTCGGTATCTTTTTCTTTGGTTCCTGTATCTCCTCGTGGGGCATATGGCCTCAACTATGCCATGCCTTCTTTTCCTGGCAATGCGCCTCTCCACCGTTCTGCGCCAAGTTTTCTTCGAACCCTCAGGTCTTCTGCCGTTTATGGGTTCAATTGCATAGCTTGGTTAGCTATACAGCTGTTACCCTTCCGTTGTGTGTGACCAATCCTCTGCCACTACCTTCGTTTTATAGTGATGCCTATTGGTTCCGAAACCATTCTGTCGTAAAGATGGTCATTAGAGATACGGTCAGGCCACAAAATTCGCAATAAGTTACGTTGGCGTAGTACGTAGCTTTCTCATGGTAGTGGTGGTCAATCTCCACATGCTGCGTCCATTAAGAAGCAGGGATGATTAAGTGTTGATGTTAATTACATTGCCACGCCGGATTTTTGATAGAACACCGAATGCAGCGATTCTTTTCATCTCCATCGAGCGGTTACCCAGCAGTGCATATATGACAATTTTTGTTTTCTATGAATTTATTTTCAGCCTGTTGATGTGTGTCTCACTCTCCAGCCTTGATGTCATTTCGCGGAGGTCCATTATCTTATGTGAAAGTAAGCGTACATCGTTCGCGTAATCCAGGTGTTTGAGTTGTGTTGTAAGAGTCCATCGGATTCTTACGTTTCCAGTCGAAAAGGCTGCTCGAAGCACATCACAATCGACACCAAAATGAATAAAATCGGTGTTTAGATGCAGCCTTTACTTACTCTACTTTGGGTCTCGAAATCCTCTGACAACCTACATCTATGCAACATGCGGCATTTGGATCCGTGTTTTGTAGCTCTCCAAAGAAATCCTCTCATTACACTGTCAAACGCCTTTTTCAAAACGAAGTCAATGTCGTTAGTTTTTAATTAATGCGAGAAACTGCGTTGTTTCTACAGATTTTAAGTTGCGTAGATAGTTAAGTTACGTTAGGTAGGTAGCTGACTGCAGAATGCAGAGCGATACACGAGCAGAGTAGGTGATTTGTGGTGTCTACCTTTTCTACCTCTTCATCCATGCAGCTTCTGCAGAAATCATTGTGTGGAACACCCATCCTGCGGAATTGAAGGCCAATTGCGCAGTGTCCGGGTATGACTCTAATCAGAGCTCTAAGTGAAGCTCTGATATGTCCAAGCAGACTAAGAGGTTGTTTGAGATTAAGTGATGCCAATATTGCCTTTGTTTTAATGCAGTTGGTACCCTTTAGGCATTTCCCCCTTGTGTAAGAGAAGACGTTCTACTACAACTAGCGAGTTCATCGAGTTTGCAATTGTCCGACGTGTCACAATGTCCCGGCACCCACATGCGGTGTATGTTGAAATGCTCAGCCATATCGTTAGGAGACAGTCTGAAGTTAAACATGTTTTTGAATTGAGCATGATACTGCCCAAGACTTAATTGCGGCCTTGCTGTCCGAACAGATAGTGGCATCTCTTTTGGATACTACGTTCTTCTTCAGCCAGCCCAGTGCCTCTTTAATCGCAATGGTTTCGACCTGAAAGACGCCACTCTCGGCCAGACGGTCATTTGAATTCGTTTGAAATACCTTTTTAACCTATTTTTGGTTATGTTACTAAACACCTCGGCTCTCTTGCCGATAATCGCGTTCTACAGTTATCACACAAGTGTTTAGCCAGCCACGCGTTTGCATAAATCTTCGACAAAATTCTGTTCCGTCTGTCCTCTCCGACTGTTGAGATGTAAGGTCAAAGAGACCACTTTAATTCGCTTTTTTTGTGAAGCCGCCGTCCATCAGCATCTTAGAACAACTGCTCCCTAATTTGAACTCTTTCTTGTTTTCAACTTTAGACATCTGCAAGACCAGTCCAAGCATCTGAACCCCCTCAATGGGAGCCCTACATGAGTTCCAATTGGTGTTGGCAAACTTATGAGCATTACAGGACCAAGAAGTCGCACATTACCGACACATGTTACACAGGCCAAGACGCAATTGGCGGCAAACCTTTTGGGACAAATTATCCCCCAAGCTGTTCATCCCCACTTTACTACTTACTTGGGTGGATACACATAAAGATCAAGGGATTCCGCTGGCAAGCGGCCCCCCAAATCGACATGTGTCGGTTGGTCGGTGGTGGGTCGGCCCGTCTCTCTCGGACTGCTTCAAAGTACGACCCATTTCCTTCGCCCGACTAGACGATTAGTCGACTTTTATTTTATACGCACGTTATAATTGTGTAATTAGCAAGGAACACCCATCCGCCCATTCACCCATTCACCCATTCACCCATTCACCCATTCAACCGTTCACCCGACCACCCCTTTTTTTCAACTCCCCTTTAATTTCGCCTCTGTGTGTGGGCGTGCAAGTGTGTTTGGTGTGCAAGTGTGTGTTGAAATTACTTTTCCCCCTCGATTCCATTAACTTTTCTCCTTTTGTGCCATTTGAGCAGAAACAAAACAAAAAAAGCAGAAGAAAAAAAAACACAGGACGAGAGAGAAACCATCGAATGCTACTAACTTTTGTTTTTATTTTCTCTTTCTCTTTCCCTCTCTCTCTCTCTCTCTCCCTTGCTGGATGTTGGTGCGCCTGGATCGCCTGTGTATTTGCGCTGCTGCTACCCGATGTGCTGCTGCCTAACGCCTGACTGGCTCACTGAATGCTCACTGGGAATCCTGGATGCCTTTCACGCCGCTCCACTGCTGCTGCTGCTGCCACTGATGATGGTGATGATGATGATCACGCTGGTGATGGTGGTGGTGTTGGATTTTTATTTGTTTACTGCTGTCGTTGCTGCTGGCTGCCTTTGGTGTTGATGGAACTGCCCCTGTTATCCTGCCGATGTTGCTGGTGCTGGTGGTGGGTGGTCATTGTGCTGGAACAGGAAATGGACTTTGGCACCATTATGTGCTGGGCGGATAATAATGTCGGACAGCAGAAGGAGCCTTGCGTATTTCATTTAATTGCAGCCGGAAAGCCAGAAATACCAACGAATTGTACAGTGGTTAACCAAACATCGGATTCATTAGAAGTTTATTGCATTGAAGGTATGTAACATCCCCCCCATTCACCTACGCCTTTTCCCCTATGTACAGACACACACACACATGTAGCTAACAAATAGGTGTACATATGCACGGATATGTGGATACTACCACCGCCCATCGAATAGTGTGTTGTATTGCTGGCTCGTGGAGTTTTCTGCGGGACATGAATCCCACTGCAACGGATGGGGGTGTTAAAATCAATTGATCCGCTTTCGGTTTTAATGAGACTATGCCAGCGCAGTGGAGCTTTAAATTTTAATAACTCCCGTCAACTTCTTTGATTGGACTGTGATGGCTATTTTGAGTTTTGCATCATCATTGAAGTCGGCGGTATTTCCCTAATGCGGGGGGATCACACATTTTAATGGGGATTTTGTCGGAACCGACGTGTCGGACCGGAAGTGGGCAAATGGAAATTTGATTCAATTTTATTTAATTAATTACTTAATTAATACATCCCTAGATTGCGAATTCAATTCGACTAGCGGTCGCATCCAATTTCATCCTGTGTATAGAAATTCTTCGAACAGTCCATTCGTGCTGCGAGTTAATTGGCGTGAACTTTAGCAACTAGGTACACGCAAGCATACGAGAGGAAGAGTAACCACGCTGTTTCGTATAGGATCTGCTTTGTTTTGGGGTCCTTTTTTTCCTGAACGCGAACTATGAGGACGTTCGAATTCGTGTGCTGATTGGGTATGCTTCAAAATCGGTATCAAGGCGACCGTACGACTTGACTGGACACGACTAAGGGCTTCTTTCATATCAGCTTTCGATATTGTGGTCCGTTTTATTAGGTTGAGCTGGACTGGGATCATCAAGGCGTTCCCGACAAACGGGCTTACTGCTCTATTGGCACTGGAAGCCAATGAAAGCTTTTGATTGCATTTGATTGCCGCGCTGATGTTCTTCATGCTGTTGGCATTGCCCGTGAGCAGCTTTATCCTTATACAACTATTTCGGACGTACTGGCCAAGCCCTCCATATTGTGCAGTTTCTCTAAGACAGCACAAACTTCGTTCGGCCATAGTTAAACTTGTTTTTGCCTCTAGTCCCACCTTTTCATCATCACTTTGCTAAGTTCGACTAATCCCGTCAATGCCAGCCGCGTGTGCAAATAATTGCATTGAATTATGGAGTGTCGAGCAGTGTAAGTGTGTCCAGTGAATCTTGCACGATTTTTTCTAACTCTGAAGAATGTACTTTGCATTCTTGCGTGCGTCGTCTTGCCCTTGAGGTCTCAATGGAAACGCTGCTCATCTTGATGGAGCAATGAGCATTATTCGGCGACAGTTGACACAATCAAAGTGATCTCCAGTTTTGTGCATCGGACAGATGATAGTGAGATTTCACATGCTTTGGGGCATGCTGTCTTCCGATCATGTCTTACAGACGAGCTGTTGTATGCGGCCAACAATAAACATCTTCAACTACTGCTTCAACTATTTCAGCGAACAGTTCGTCCACACCACCAGCTTTGGTAGACTTCACTTTCGATTCTGCCATCACGACTTCGTCTATGTTTGACGAAGCAATTCTCGTCTGAATATTATAGTTCAGATTGAGTCGGGCATTCTGGCTGACAGCGGTGTTTCAGCCCACATAGCGGTTTCACAGTGGGAATATGAGATTCTGCGTCTCTACAAGTAGTTGTCCTTTTCTTCCTTCAAACATCTTTCTAATCATTTTACTGTCTGTCGTTAGACTTTCGGACAATTTTGCCGTAGCCACAGCCAGTGTCTTTCCATTTCCTCGGTTGTATGATTTTTCCTTCACCAAATGCTCTTATATTCAGTTGTAGATCTCACGAACAATTGCCTTAGTCGCTGTAGCATTGTCTTATAGGCTTTCTGCTTCGTTGCAT
Organism: Eristalis pertinax; assembly: GCA_907269125.1. Taxonomy (NCBI): domain Eukaryota; kingdom Metazoa; phylum Arthropoda; class Insecta; order Diptera; family Syrphidae; genus Eristalis; species Eristalis pertinax. The sequence goes on from OU026145.1 coordinate 122,989,045, forward strand.
GTGCCTGCCTGCACTCGTTGTCAAATAATTATTTTTTTCCAGCACAGCACATCAGTGTAATTTTTTCTGCTGATTTCTTGGACAGCGTCTGTAATAGCATTCGATTGTTGCGATTGCGATTTTCCGACCATGTTGTCCTTCAACGCCTCCCTTGGTCTATTGATATCCGAGTTCATACCTTAGCTAAAACAATGGAATTATCCGAGCTGATGCTGGAGCTAAAATTAGGCTATGTTTCAATTTTGTATTCGCAGGTACAACTGTGATTGCTATTTTCTAATCACTGTGATTTCGAACTGCGATTTTAAGGAGTCAATTCGAATATTTTATATTGTACTACATAACCATTGAATACTTAAATTCACAGGGGAGATGCCCAAAACGCACCCTCTATTGCCCTTTTAAGCCAATCAGTCTGAATTGTCATTCATACTCATAGTTTACAACATATGAAATCACAGTAAATCCACCGCTTCGAGTTCCGGCTACTAATTTTTCGTTGCTTACTCCCCTACGACGCCGACGATCTGATTTCCAGACCGGATCAAACTTTTGTGTTCCAATGGCACAATGTCCGGTTAAGTATACTCATTATGATCAGGCTACGTGAGCGCTTTGGATCGATGGAAACCCTGGGTATAGCATACTCAGATTTTGTACATACGCACACCATTTCATTCACATCTGCCACACTTCATGACTTTAAATATTAAATCGTTTCTGTGAATTAATATTCAAATGAAGCTGTGAAAAAGAGACCAAGGCGTATGTATGATTTGAAACCGTGGTTGTGATAGTGGGCAAATAGAAACTCAGTCGTAAGTGTGATTTTAGACAGCGATTGAGATTCTGAAATAAATAGAAACTCAGTCGCAATCACAGTCGATACGCAGACTGCGATTGCGAGTTTTCAATCAAAATCACAAAAATCGCAGTTAGTGAAATATTGATCAACTCTAGTAGGAATTGCGTGCTAGTTACAGTGAGGTTGCCTGAGTCCATGTTTGAAATTGGTGGCGTACAGGCCCCGGTGATTCTAGCAAAGATCTTCTGATTACTCAGCATGGCTTTAAAATCTACTAAAACGATTTGGCACCGAAAGTGGGATACTGATGGTATTTCTTTTCTAGAATATCAATGATGTCATCCTTGCTGTTGCCGTCCCTTTCGTCTGTAGGGGAGTGAAGGCAAATCTAGCAGATGGTAACAAGTTAACCATTATACGAATTGTTATAAATCGCCCACCTTTATAAGCAGCGCCTCTCCAATCCATTGTAGGTGCCGCAGTATTATACCAACTTCTTTCCCGGCCTATTCCACCGCACTTCATTAGTTGCGGTGATGTCTGCTTTATAGCAGTCCAGGGCATATTACTTAACCCCGCTGCACATCGTGGTTATGGCCTCTGCATCACACCAATCACCGTACTCTCATACTCGACGAGAGGCTTTAGGGGCAAATAATCATTATCACCAGCATCTTCAAGTGGCCTGTTCTCAATCCACGTACAGAACCGAAAATCGTTTTCTTCAAAGGTTTACTGGGGTCGTCAACAGAATGTCCTTCAATATCCGAAGATGTCTCATAGCATGCCACTTATAGGTTTCTTTGAGCTCTGAATCCAGCCGGTACCAATAGAATTGAATTTATGTACGAAGCTTGTATCCAATTGTAATTGTTTCTTTCCCATTCTTTGCCCTCATGTTGGCTACGTTCTTTTTCGTTCTTTAGAAGCCAATTGTCTTCTGTTGTATTCGTCCACCTTCCGGTCAGCAATATTCGAAAAAGAACCTTGCTTCGGAGGACGTATTAACAAAACTGTCAAGATAAGTACTTTACAACAATTGAGACTGCTATTGTCGATCTACTTTCGACTCCAGTTCTGCGGGTAAATGGAAGGAGCAGACTGTCATTCTCCGTCGGACGTCTGTCAAATTTCCCTCGAGTTAGAAACAAACCACAGAACTAAGTTTTGAATTATCCCCTGTCCTGCTGATTGGAACAGGCCACATAACTTTCGTTACCATAACTAACGCCATTCTTGGGCTTCCGCCAGTGTCAAATGTCAGTTTCCTCAAACTTATCAATGTCCAATTGACATTGACTGAGTACCCTCGCAACCACGTAGTCACGACTCAAACGCACGGAAACTTTTGAATCAAAACTGAACCCGACTTTGACTCCGACTACGTCCATGCTCATGTTTCGTAGATTCAAAAGATTTGCCTGCATAACTTGTGGCCAAGTCCATGACACACACAATTCTTCAAAGTTTTCGACGCCGCCGTCGAGCTGACGTCTGAACGCGACAACCCAAAACAAATAAACTACCGTAGCGGCATCACTTATCTCACGAATAATACGGCAGCTCCCGAAAAACAGTGGGCAATTAATTAATAAATTATATCCGACCCTCACGCAATTTGACGCGTACGCCCACACCTTGCAGCGGCTACCCCAAAGTAATCACTTCTCATCCTCACCGCCCACTCTCGCCTCACCATCACGCCATGCGAGTGGCGCGGTCTGAACGGGGGTGGAGCAATAAAATGTCCAACAACAAACAAATAAACCTACTTAAACACAATTATCAAGTTGTTCACCACATTGCGCAAATAGCAAAACAAAGTTGTGTCCCGTTAATGGGTTTCCCAGGTAAATAACGCTGTCCTCTCACGCAGGTATCATAAAACTGGACGGGCAACCATTTTTTGTGAATTCTTTTTTTGTATTTTTTGTACTCTTTATGCAAATTCCACTTTGGCCTTGGCTGTTTGCTCGGACCACACGTACACACGTCACACACCGACCGTATGGCCACCATATTGGAGTCATCGACAGGACATCAATGCCAGTCGTCCTCGTTGCCAGTGTCCACTGGCATTGACGTGCAGAGGGGGACAGGGATTCACTCAGAGCGACTGACAAACATATTATTTGATCAACAGCCTCGCAGAGGACCCTCTCGTTCAGGTGTGATATCATCGGATGTGAACACAAACAAAGACACACACCCTCCCCTGGCTGCTAGCCTAGCCTCTTCCCAGCCCGGCCTTCCTGCGAATCGGCTCCGAATAAAAATCTCTTTCAATTCAATGCCACTAACAATATTTGTGCACGTCAATCACGAAATCATTGAAGTCATCAGGATACGGGCGTTATCCTGGTCCGGTCCTCGTCTGTATCTGCTGGAAGCTCGCACTCTTTGCTCTTGACTGGCTGCTGTGTTGGGTTTTTTTTTCTTGTTTTGTTGTTTTCACCGTCCCCTCCTCTGTTGTGCTTAGGCGATGATGTGACTATTTCTCATTTTTTTTGTGTCGCCTCCCGTGAGATGATTCCCATCTAGCTGGGGGTTGGCTGGGGTGTGTCACCGGTTGTGTCATTTGAAGCAGGGAGACATGACATTGTGCTTTTGTCGATTGCAGATGTAGGTAGACCCGATTGAAGTGGCTGTATCTGTCACAAAAATATCACATCCTGTGATGATATATAGTGTTGACCTGACTGGTTTCACATCTTGTTTTCGCCCCGATGTGCTCCTTTTATTTTACTCTTGTTTTTGATGCCATTCGATGGTTGATACGTGGTGAATTGGACGGGGCGAGCCAGCCACCTTGTAAGTGTCAGTGTTTGAGGGTGAGCTTAAGTTGAACGACGCATATGTTCTTAAGGCGAAAATGAAAGGAGTAAACTAATCCAGAACACTTGTGTGACATATGCGCATTTTTGTCAGTGGAGAGCGTGCAGGATGATGACTTTCGGTCCAATGATGATGCGAACCCCTGGCATATCTATTGCATGAGAATGTGTGTTGAGGGTAAGTGTATCGATGCGACAACAACAAGGGAAATGACGTGCTATAGTTGTTTTCAATAAGAAATGGAAAAAATTAGATTTTCCTCTGCAAGAGTTCTCATTTCCGGCACGTGGCAGGTATGTAGTAAGACCAGAAAGCAATTATTTAAATTTAAAATATTGGCTTAAGTCTAAAAGCCTGTTACCTTGATGAACAATCAAACAGATCGTGGATAGAGGTTAGCTCGTGGCCATGTCATGACATATCTGACAAGTACATTTTGATTCCAGATTGATTGCAACACGTGCCTACTTGCGCATTCAGAGGGACAATATTTTTCAATTACTCCTTCCATTCAGTTGGGTGTGGAAGTGCTCCTGTCTCTCAATCATGCTGTCAGCGTTCAAATGTAGACGCTTATATTTAAAACAGTTCTTTCGATTCTGTCAGGAGTAAAATCGGTTTTATTGAATACACACCTCACAGACGATGGGGGCGACCTGGAATTTGAAGTTTTTAGTTTCAAGGTTGCTCTGAGGGATATTTGATTTTTCGGTTCCCCTTTTTATGAAAATCTCTAAGAACTGAGAAAAGGAACATAGTCCATTATAGAATTGAGGAAACTGGAGAGTGACTATAGCAATTACATAGCACTGCGATCACGCTTGTTTCTGCTTCCTTGATCCAGGACCTTAGACCTACCTTGAGGTTTGAAGGTAGACTGATTCTGTTCCTCTGTTCCTCTTGAGGTTATCATCATCTTCTGACCCGCATTATCCACTAAAAGTGTAGCGCGGGCGAAGCACGCACGAGAGACGCGTTTGCATTCCAGGCACATCTTGGAAGTTGAAGTGATTCTGTTCGTCACTTTATACCTGCTTAATGTCAGATTTGGACACTCTCCGAGTAGATGTGCCATGGTTTCCTTTGCTTGTCCACAGAGTCTATAGTTTTTCGAGCTGCTGTGTCCCATTTTGTGTAGGTAGTAGGTGCATGTAAACTGCGCCACATAGTATCCTTACGTAAGGCTTACTCAGATTTAAAGCCCTGGCTCTTCTGGGATCCACTCTCATGAATCGTTTGGAGTGTGCGAGTCTCCCTCACTGTTCCAGAACTGGACGTTGAATTTATTTGACCAATTTTTTAAGTGTCATTGTATGTCAATGTTGCTAAATCTATGAAGAGGGAGCGGCCTAATCAGAATTCTTTCCCCATTTTATGGACGTCTGTATTTTCATCGCCGTGTTCTGGTTCCCATATCAATTTGTCACGATGGCGTTATGCGTGCGAATTGAAAAACCGTTCTCACTCTAATGTCTCTTTATTGTCGTTTTTAGTTACATGTCCGCGAATTAATGTTTCGAAGCTCTAGGGGATGTTCGTCGGTTGACAATTTTTAGCCTGTTTGTCTTTGCCAGTGTATTAAGAGTTCTATTGCCCTCGAAGACAGGCCTGGAACTGGATGTGAAGCTGTTTAGGGATGTAAGCAGAGTAGATGCAGTGTAGAGTTCAGCTTAGAGGATTGTGGACTCTCTGAAGAGAAGCACACACTCAACTCCTAGTCCAATTCTTGACTTTGAGTGGTTGACGTACCATCTTTGAACGCTTTTGTTCATCCATGGAAGGCTGTTGGCCAATTCTTCTCCTTTAGGTATAATCAGTTCGTATCTCTTGAAATCACTCACCTTAGTTACTTCATTAACGTGATAGACCTTTCATAGAATCTCTAGCTGCCCCTTCTTTAAAGTTATAGGTTCGTTATATGGCTACAGCTTGTCTTGCAGCTTCAACCTGCTGTCCAGGTTAATGTAGGTTTAATAGAATTTCCATTCCTGCCGTTTTAGTGGTTCTCATTGTTCCCGTTGTTCAGATGCACGCTAGCCTAGGTTACATTTGATTCCGGTATCATTTCAACCATCATTCAATTATTTAGTGGTCTTAGTCATCCAACAAGCACAGCTGAATTAGAATGACCTTCTTCTTTTTTCTAGAATTACATTCGGGGATGAACCTAAGCCTCTCTGGTTAGCGGAATTTCTGTGTAGGTGTAGGTGAAATCCTTCTCCACTTGCATGTGGCACCTTAGATGTGGGCATTATCTACTGGGTCGTCCCACAGACTAGGAGTCAAGGACTTCGGGCTGAAATCAAATTATGCATGTCATCTTCATAGCCCGGCTGCCTTAGACGTTGGATCGGTAGACGCCTGTCTACACTCATGTCGCTTCACAGTCTTCACACTTCGTGGCTGGGTAGGTGGACAGGACGTTATTATGGCCATGGCTTCCATAGACCAACGTGTGGGATCCAGTTTATCTTTAAGGGGGGGATATTTTCCTACCGTGAGACCCTCGTTTATACCTAAAACCATACTGATTAGTACTTGCATGAATCTTGAGAGGTTTCTTAGTTCAACGTCGTTTAAGTCTCCCAGTTCTACGAAGACGTGATGTCCTAGGAATTCCCTCCTTTTCTTTGCAAGGGCTCGTTCGCAGATCAGATGTTGGATAGCTTCTATTTCTTCCTCGTCTCTGTAGCTTCTGCAAAATCCATTATGTGGTTCAGACACATGCGTACGTTCTTGCGACAGCAGCCGATTTTTTTTTCAGCTTCGGCAATGGATCCCTTGATTTTGCTCCAAGCCCAGGTCCCAGAGCAAGCCGTCGAGTTCCATCTCTATGCACTTATTTCATTGTGGAGCCATGCGGAGTGTATGTGTACGAGATTCCTAGACATTCATCCAGCTCCGATCACTTCCTCGTCCGCTTTTTCGTTTTCTTGGATGTAACTTTTGATACCGCCTGGGTATCAGAAAAAAAGCTAAAAAAAGCTACTGGAATGTGCTAATCAACGGTAAATCAATGGTGGTTGATTGTTTAAAGTTTATCTATGGCATCACATTCAAAATAACACCTCTTATTGCCTGATGTTGCAAACACCAGATCAGATCACTGGTGCTCAGGAGCCTTCGCAGAACGTTCTATATCTCCCGGGAATATTGACTGATGTGATGTATTTCAAGTACTCACTTTTTCCAGTTTTTTTTTTTTTCAAAAGGGCAAAGATCCCACAAAGATCAAATAACAGAGCAATTAATCATACTTCAGACGTTTGCAAATGTACTTGATAAACAAAACAACAACCCACAACTGACATTTACGTACCGAGTGTGTTTTCGGAAGTGATTGCAGAAATGCTAAATTCTCAGATTCACACACGAGAGCGAGACACGTGACACAGCACTCATCTTAATCGAATTATTCGCTCATAAAAGTAAATGAAATTAATTTACTTCAGAAAAGTCCCCTAATGAGCCTCGGCTGGTTTCAATTTCACACATCATTTGATCCCCTCCAGCGTGCACTAAGCCGCAACCACTGTGCGCTGCCTTGACAAAGCAGAGAAATCCAATTTTGCAACACTTGAGACTCGCGCTCTCCAGCACAAGCGATCCGATCCCCTACTTCAGAGTTTCTGTCGCAAATGTGCGCCACCCTTCTCCACGCAAGAGCCCCATTAGATGATCAAAGCAGCCACCGCCATCCGTCTCGAACCGCTACCTCTGCCGTTGCTGGTGCTGTTGGTGCCCTCGTTCATTTATGGCTGGTTAATTGTTTATTTTCGCCTAAGTACGAGTCTACGGAAGGGACCAGCGAAAAGGCGCACAGCAGCAGTGTTCCGATATAAAGATTTTATGATCGTTATCCCGGAGTTAATGCATTGGAGGCGAGTTTAATAGAAATCGTTTCCCCCACCCCCACCGACGGTCCCGTCCCCTGGCAAGGGTAATTAATCGACACTGCGCGAACCATTTGAAGGGATTCGCATCGTGGAAGGATACGCTAAGGATGAGAGAGAATCCCTAAGGTATTTCAGGAGAGAAAAAAATGAAACGAGACTGAAGGGGAAAAACTTTTCTCGAGAGCACACTTCATCCCCCAACCGCGCGTCGCTGCCCATCATGCTCCTGTAATTGTCCTGTCTTCGAACAGTTTCTTCCTACTTTGCCCACTTTTAATGAGTTTTACCACCTCCTCGCACCCGCTCACCGATCTCTGGCGGAAGTTTGTTTTGCAAATAAAGAACGCCGAGCGAAAACAAGGGCAGGCGGCAGTGAAGTGAAGCACCGATGGAAGCACGATGAAACAAATGCAAGGAGCCCCCCAACCCAGGTCAGGACTTTGATGTACTCCTTGCGCGCGACAATCGATGAGCGGAATGTGACCTTTCCAACTTTTGCCGCTCCCGCGTGCGAGCGCTCTTCAGGTTCTGCTACATTTCAATATTGAAGATGTCAGGAATTCACTTGAATTTTTTCCCCAATGGTGGCATAGCAAAAATGGGAGCGATTGGAGTTTTCTATGGGGGGAAAGCAACAAAGCCGAGAGGAATAAAAAATTCTAACTGATACTGCCTTTAGAATTTCACAACTTGCCCCCCGCTTGATTCCGCCGATACACATCTTGTGTGTTTTTGTATCAGACACTCGTACTTTGGGGTTCCTTTGCAGATCCTGCGATATGAGTGTGTTGTCGTAGTGCTTTCTATTTGCCATGAGTCTGTTTTCCATCGTTAATGGCTGTGTTTGCATACGAATAAGGGAACACACTTTGAAAACGTTCTAAATTGTTGGATTTGTATTGCACTTAAGCCCGTTTTTGGAACTGAATTCCAGGGAGTTTGGAAATATAAATATGAGCTTACAGGGTCTTTGAATGCTCGAAAATGGTGTCGCCTTCAAATCATGGTTTCCAGCTTTACATATGTACATGGTCTCAGTATCATAAGCAGCCTAAGCTCAGGGGTGGACTTATCTACACTCAAAGGAATTTTCAAAAGGGAATCTCGGAATTCATCGTTAGTGGTAAAATCGCAAGTGGCAAAGGAAAATTCTCGCAATTTCGTTGTGAGTTGTTCAGCAGAGTATGGCAAGTTCAATGGAAGCGTTGAACGAGCGAGCGTATGTAAATTAAATTCGTCCCGTTCGATGTGCATACGTTATGATTCCTTAATCAACTATCACTCGAATATCATCGAAGATCTGCTGGAAATGCCGTTGCTGGACGAGAAGCCGCTTAGGAAGAACCGAGGTAATACACTTCTCTGAATTCACATATGCCAAAAACTTGTAGTGTAGCCGCTGTGGATTAGTGGATAGGTTCTACGGCTCTTGCAACACGCCAGGGTGCTAGGTTCAATCCCCAATCTAAGCAACTTTAATAATTGACGGCTCCACCTCTCTCGGTTCAGTGAGAATACTCAAAGGACTTCGGAGTCGGCTTAAGAGTGTAGGTCTCATCCACTCATGATAGAAGCATTGTGACCCAGATGAAGACACCAGAGACTGTGAACTTCAAGCCATTGACGGGTATCCGAATTCAGCACATTATTTTGCTGCACTTCACAAATTCGTTGAACGGACAGAAGACTGCCAACGGCACGAAGATGCCCTGAAGTTCGTTCAACCATGTAAATCCAAAGTTGGTGCTTCATTTTTCGAAAACCAGCTCTGGCAACTGCTGTCAAGAGGTGATCAAAATGCTCAGTTCTTCAGCGCTAGTGGAATCGGTTGCGAACTGCTGAGGGTTGGTCAGCTGGGTTTGGAAAGGGAGAACTCGTTATCACCGATATGGATTTCATTGAAAAGTCGATTGGGGCTGGTGCGGTATGTACTGCTTCTACCTTCGTGGCTGACTGTTAATGTCCAAAGAGTCCAGTTTGAAACCTACAAGCATTATGGCCTCCATCCCGAAACAGCATTTATCCCTTCTGAGTCGTAGGGCTGCAATAACACAACTGGAAAAGTACTTCTTGTAGACGTCTGGCCAGTTCGGCTTTTGATTTTACTGGACATTCATTACGTCTTAGTTTAGGCAACTCGATATGACATAAATTTAACCCGGTTCAACTCGGTTGGACCCTCTACAACATCACTAAACCAACTAAACTAAGAGCAACCGTGAACGGAACAGAGATATGATGCCGTGAAATTATCTGTCAAGCGAGTGCTACGGATCATGAGTCCTAATCTGGATTACATAAGTACATACTGGTGGCATATGGTCCCAATAAGACGAGTTATTTCTTCTCATTGTTATCTCGCGCAATGATGTGATACACTGGCCAAAAAGAGTATGCAATACAGCATTATCTTAGGCTTTTTAAAATAATGACACTTTAATTAAATGATCTTGATAATGAATAAATCGCAAACAATTGCCGCAAACGTTTATGTTCTCGATTACGATTTACCAATTAAAGTTACCGTGGCCATTTCAATTAAAGTAAAGCTAAATAAAACGAATATACATCTCTCCTTCTATATAACAACAACCGGCAACCTTTTATTTAAACAAATGTATTTAATTAGTTTGTATACCAGGAATATGATTAAAAAAATATACATTTTAAGCCTCACCAATTATCCCATGGTATTCCATAGAAAGGATTTGCCCTTCACCTTTTCCCTTTAAGTGAACATATTACGCAGATGATGGAGAAAGGAAAATGTTTCTTTGGAAGACTAACATATTTCCTCTTCAACACGTCACTAAATTTAATCCAAAAAGGATTCATTGGAAGTGCATATTTGGAATTGGAAAAGTCACAATGTGACAGCATCGCCTCTAGGGCTCATTCGAAGCAGTGTTAAAAAATATATGTGCGTAGAGAATGTCGGACAGATTCTCTAGAATTGTTTTCGCTTCGGAGAATACAGAACTATTAGTGAAGTGAATACCACATGAATTACTAATTGAAATTTCTATTCGTATGATTTAATCCTAGGGATTATTTTTACTCCCATATCTGGTCCATGTGTGTGGAGGTCTCTAATCATTTTGGACTCATTTTGTGATGGTTTCTTACGTTGATGGGTTTCTGTCACCTGGGGACTTACAATTCTACAAGAAAGATGAATGACTCCCTTCGAGGGATAAGTCGCTTTAACATTTTCATTTCATTTTATGTATTACTTACTTAATATCGCTCTACATTAAGAGTATTGTATTCTACTAGAAGTACAGGGCTTACACAATAATAGCTATTGCATGAATGAAAATTAAAGTGACTTGAGTTGAAACTCATACACGTTCATTTAAATAGGAAAGGCAAGCTACACATGGGACAAAAGTATGATTTTCAATTAATTTTAAGTAATAATTAACACTTGTCGTACTAACTAACAAAATATACAATAGCTAAACGTAATTAGTAACTAACAAATTAGAACTAAAACAAGTACTAAAAATTCGCGTCAAAGTAAAACTCGTACAGTAACAAAATATACATACATTCATCTTTAGTGAACCGCATGCTTCCCTAAAAGGTTCGCGGGGGCAAAGCCACTCGATCTTCTCGTGGTGGTAAGATTCATCTCGCTCGCATTGTTGTTGCTGAATTTCGATTATCCGGACTGATTGCCAATTTAGACGTGTTCTGACAGCGCAACGAAACATGTAACATGTAACGACGGCTCATTTGATGTTGCGATATTGTTTGTGATTGATTACGTAAAATGTAAAGTAGTGTTGTCTCTTAAGCACAAAATTACGATAATTGAGAGTATAAAAAATTTAACGATTCTGTTTCCGCAATGGAATTCACTTGTGCGCTTAAGAAAGAAAATATAAGTTCAAAAATGAAACTCTGGAGAACGCAGCTTTTGCTTGATTCCTACAAAAGCGCATGTGCCATTTATTTGGAAAAGAAGTGGATTTTAATCAATAGCTTGGTGATGCTTGATGATGGTGATACTTCATTCAAGGCGGGCTTCGGATGGGTAGCAAGATTAAAATCTAAATCTATCCTGAAGATTCAGTCAGAAAAGGTAACTGCTTTTGTGAAATCGATTATCCGGAATACCGCTTTTTTTATCCGGATAATTGGATTTCTACTGTTATTGAAAAAGTACTTAGGGAACTCTTTATATCCGAATTTGACTCTGAGGTGAATTTTTAGTACTGGTTTTTAGTTCTAAAATGTTTAGTTGCTAATTTAGTTACTAAATCACATAACTAACAGTCGTAGGGTATAAGGCCCTGTGAGTGCATTGACTAGTTTTAATTTGACAATGATTTGGAATAAAAGTATTTCTACTTGATAAAGCCCCAATAGTTTAGTTCTATCGAAGGAAGATTTGAAAGGGGAGGCTGTAGAAAATGGAATGACTTTGGTTTTGTAAGGATTGAGCAGGTAAGGAGGCAACAAAAAAGGTGGCGCAAAATGAATCATCCTATCGGAAGATGTTATAATTTGTGCAAATGGTGTCGTACGTCTATTATTTGACATTTTTGAACTAGACCGCTGTAGTAGACAAACATACTAGCAATGGAGAGCTATACTCCTCATTAGCGTGGAATAATTGTGTTGAATTTTTTGACCAACAATCGGTCGAAAATCATTATGAGCGAAAAGGCGCATTTCCTCTTAAGTGGTTACGTCAATAAACAAAATCTTCGTTTCTGGGGCACTGAATGTAATGCACGAAGACTTATTAAATATACTCAAAACCATTGTGTGGTGCGGCGTTCAAGTCGGAGGTGTGATTGGACAGTTTTTTTAAGGACGCCATCGGCAATACTCCCACTGTTTCTGGTGATTGCAGCAGGGCCATGATAAACGACTTCTTACCGCCGGAATTGAATGAGCGCGGCTTGGTGAACATGAGGTTTCTGTTGAAGAAGTTGCAACCGCACACACAGCGCGAACCACAATGGATATTGTGAAGGAAGTCTCCTGTTTTGGCAATTTGGCATGGCCAGCGAGATCGCCCGAATTAACCATTGCTTTGGGCTATTTAAAGGCGTGGGCTTATGCCAACATGGGGTACACCACTACGAAGATCGAAATATGACAACAGTCTTGAATTATACCAAACAACTCGAATACACTTTGTAAGGTACGAGCAGATTATGTTAGGTTAGGTAAGAATGGCTGACTGCCCTCTACAAGTCACAGTTAGGCCAAAGTAGGCATTGTGATACCACGCGGATTGACTTCTCCAATCATTTTAAATAGTTGGTGCTTGAATTGCTTGATTGTCGAAATAATAGGACCCTTGGTGTAAGTACCTACGACTTACTAGGGCGCCACACGTCTCAGATCATATTTCTTAAAATGCTGGGCCACTTTCGACAGTTCACAACCAAGTTTTTTTCGTGAACTCATCAGCACGACATTCGTTATTCTCATATTCTCTAGCAATTGAAAAAAATACGACATCATCATAGAAGTCCTTAAGACACCTGGTCATATGCGCTCATACTTGCGACCCCGTTTCGGTTGATTTGGAATTTTTCAAACGTCATCTTCCGACCACTGTAGACTCTCGGCAAAATGCAATATGGCTTCCAGTGATTGTCCTTCCGTTTGCTTTCGTTTTCCGAAATCACTTCCTCTTCCTTGTGCAGATAGACGAGCAGGACCTGTGTCACCTTAAAGCTCACCCGATTCACACTCACATCATCGTCCCCCCCACTCACGTTACATCTGCGGAAAATCCAATAGTCTCATCCTGAATTCTTTGAAGTGAAGATTCAATTCGAGGTCCGCCAACGGTCCTGATCCTGGAATGATGCATGGGGCACAAAGTTGAAAGTTTCATGCTCCACTTCCCGTGCATCAATGATATCTCATTTTAGCTCATCTCATCTGAAATTCTTTTCTACTCGTTGCGCTCCCAGGCCCGCCCTGGATTCTGACGCGATTCTGTCGCTGTGTGTGTGTGTGTTTGTTCTCCGTGTGTACCATCCATTTCATTTCGGGTCTCTTTCTTATTTCTTCCTCTTTGCAGGATTTGATGGCGGCCTAAGACAATGGTTCTTTATGGAAATATTTGATCAGCATAGTGGCAATTTGCAAGCGAATATCTCATCGAAATATCCCATTTTAAGCGTGACTGGTCTTGACTCTGGACGTCTATTCAAGATCTTCGTGTATTCGGTTAACTTGCGTGGTCGCAGCGAAGCCGTCGTCCTCGAAGGTTTCACATTGAAGGCAGCCGAAAAGCAAACAGGTAAGGATTACGTATCAAAATATATTTCTCCCCTGTGTCCGGGCGGTTTAGTTTATCTTTTCTTTTTTCTCTTTCTGATTTTGACTCCCACCTCCCTTCATACCCACAAGGGGCTCGGTATTTGTTCAAACGTCCAGAGACGGAACACGAGTCCTAACTCAACTGGGGGAGAATATTTCTCAAAATGAATATTTCATGACGTGAAATTGTTATGAATTTGCAGTGTGCTCAAAGCAGACAAAAGTAAAAGAGCGGGCAAATTAAAGAAACGACAAAGAATACGAAATGGGGAAGGAAAAGTATGCAGAACAAGCGTGGATGTTTTTGAGTTTCCTGTTGTTTCTGAAATGCTGCATGCACTCCATTATTTTCGGGTGGACTCTCTTTTTGCTTCGACAGACTGTGGGAGAGTGATGATGGGCGGGGGGACGTTGGGAACAAGTATAACTAACTCAAGGGATTCGGGTGTTGGTTTCAAATTAGATTTGCAGTGTGTTCCATTCATTTAGACTCTCTGCTGGTCGGAGACTAATCCAGTGTCCTTATGATGCTCCGCACTGAGCACTGAGTCTGAGTTACATCAGTGGATTCGACTTTGAATGTAGCCAAGCACAATTATTCTCGATGGAAGGGAACTGTAATGAATGCTGATTCAATCAACTTTTTCCCATTAGTCTTAGTTCTTTCTTTCGTTTCAAGGGATTAGTCGAGGAGACGCTCGGTGAAGTCGTGTTTTCGCTGTTGTAAGTGACAAATTTGAGGAAAAATGTTAGTTGGGGCAAGTCTTCTCTCGTCTCATTCTCATCTCATTTATTCCAATTCACATTTACTTCAAGTGAAGCGAAATCCTCCAAAATGTCAGATAACATAAGCCAACACATTTTTTTCCAAGATTCACCTTAAGCTTGCTTTAACTTACCGGTAAAATGGCCACCTTTCATCAATACTTTGACGAGATGGAATTATATTGCGAAGACTCATCCAACAAGAGGGGTCATTTTACCTACTGCTGCATATAAATTTGATGTAGTGAACGACTTTGCCTACCTAGACTCCGAAGATAATGCAATCAATGACACCACCGCGAAGATAAAGCGAAAGCCCACCCATACCAATCGATGTGTGCTTGGGCTTGGAACGCCATTGAAGAATATAGCCCTTTCTCGGACCACCGAAATATTGCTGCATAAAACCTTGATTGTCTCATTCCTGGTATATTGGCGCAGAAGCATGTACACTAACCAAAGCGGACGAGGTGATTCTTGGTCGCTTCAAGAAGAAACTCCTGCGTATATCCTTTGGAAGAGGAGACTTAACGACGAACTGTACGGGCTGCACAGCGACATCCATCTAGGTCCCAGACTGTATCACGAGCCAAAGAAGAAGAGTCAAGTCTTTGATGTACTCTCAAGATTTGATTACTATTCCAATGGTTCTTTATAAGCAACTGCTAAGAGTGACGGCCGTAGCGCTGTGGGTCTGTGCGTCAATTCCTACGCACTTGAACCTACGGTGTCTAGGTTCGATTCCCTTTTCGAGTCACTGACAATACACAGCGAGTAATAACTGTCTGCCATGAAGTTCCATTAAATGTAGGTTGCCCGGTAGTACAATGGACCTCCGACAAAAAAAAATGAATGAGCCTCTCTCCCAATATTCAAAATCTGAAATCAACTGAAGCAATGGCGGATTTGAGTGATTATTCCACGACACTTTGAACGATTGTGACCGTCGATAGCCATCTTTCTTTGTTGCAATGAAGGAGTTTTTTTTTCTTGTCTAGCATTGTTAAACTTTGGTGAACGCGTCGAACTGGTGTCGGAGACCAGACGTTGTGCCATATAATGAATATAAGAGGAATATAAGAGGCTCTTGGTTAGTGTCGTCCACAAGTGGTGGATTGATCCATCGGTTTGCCTATGATGGGTCTACGTCTTCAGCTGTTTCATTGAAGGTTTCGTCCCTTTGACGGGGAACTCAACATAGATCCATTTTCTTTTCGCCATCATCTAAATAGTGAAAAAGGACCACAACTTTGGATTGCTAGCCATATCCTTAACCGCTCGAAGATATAAAATCTCCTTCAGTTGACCAACCCAGTACTTCTCAGCTCGATCAATATCTTCAGACGAACCTTCAGCTCCATTTTCACAGCATCAGCTCCTTGAAAGATTCAGGCTGTAGCACGAAGAAGCAGTCTACATTTACTATATTTTTGGGGCTTTCAAAAATGGTTCACAAGACTCCAAAGTTGTGCTTTCCGAGTCTTCTTCTTTGTGTGTGTTAATAGGGTCCAAAGCAAAACAGTCAGTCACTAACACTCGTAATCGGGGGCCAATTTAGATGTTCCTGTGCTAGCCATTACCAATCGCATTCAACGACACATCTTGTTAGACGATCTATTAAGCCGTCGTCTTTCGGTTTAAATACTCCAGTTGACCACTTGATCAACAAGGTTAGTCGTCATGGCATTCACAATTTTGCTTTAACATCGAACAGCACTATTCCACACAATTCCATAACCACTTGCTCACATTCTGCAAAAAGCTTTTTAGAGATATGCGAATCATGGACTGCACAATCTCATCTTAAATACCGAAAATCAATTCGAAAAGTATCTATAAAATGATTCCAGGAATAGGTAACCACAAAGAACCGCATATTTTGCAGAAAACTGAAAATACCGAAAATCGGTGAGGAGCAAACGTAAGAGTGCACCGAAATGAAATGAAATATTCCCCCCCTTCGGCATCTATTGGAAAATATTAATTATTTTCCTCAGCATAGCAGAAATGATTCAAGAAGATACTGAATTTCATTTCGATTACCACTTCCGACGGTTCAGTGATTTCATAGAAACCAATTCCGGCAAAGCATTCCAGCCCGCATTCCGGCCTTCCGCTTGAGATGGTCGTGCAATATTTAAAAGTATGCTCAGCACAGCTCTTCTTAGGAGTTTTCAAAATACCACAAGCAAAAGCAAACCCATAAGCACGTTCTGACATTGAGCTCGTGTTTATCGCATAACTGACACATCTTCACAATAAATCCCCATCATCGCCTGACTCTTTAATGAAGGCGTTCACGTTTCGGAGAGTCACACCTAAAAAGTTTCCATCTTGAATGATATCGTTTCAGTTGCACTCACCTCATTCAAAGGATCTCAGGCGAATTTCGAGCTGACACCAATCCTCTCGGTTGGCATCTTTGTCGGTGTCCTTGTTGCACTTGTCTGCATTGGAATTGGCACAATTGCCGCATTGAAGCTACGCTCGCACAAGCAACAACAGAAGTACCAGCATCAGAATCAGAAATTCTCACGTCCAGGCAATTTACAAATTAAGGATAAAATCTCCTTACCCCTGAGCCACTCCGAGGAGATGTACGACGAGAAGAATCCAGACGTTGTGCCATACAATGAAGGTAAGAGGATCCCACCAAAATTACAACCGACAGAGAAATTTAAATTTGTTTCTTTTTCGTGTGCTTGTTTATTTTGCAGTCGATGGTGAGTACAAACAGAAATCAGCAACACAAACGCCGTCGGGACATCTGTCTACCACCAGCGAGGCGGAAATCACGTGTAACCCATCTGACGACCGGGGACTGTATCAATCGGCAAAGGTGAGGCTCGCATAAAAAAAGCAGACCATCTGCCGACTGGGACTTAATGTTTGTTTTTTGTTTTTCTCTTTTATGCTCTTTCTTGTCCTCCGCTCGAATCTGCAACGTCAGGATGATGAACTGCACTATGCTGAGCTTTCACTCACAGGTCCACCAAAGAAATCCATTTCCGTGGACTGCAGCAGCATGCTGCTGAGCAGCAGCAGTAGCAGTAGTACCAAAAAACTACTGCCCAGCTGTCCACCCACAAATCTAACCACTAGTACACTGAATCGCACAAAGATGGCAGCGCCACCACCTGCCTACAATTACTTTGACGAACCAACGATATATGCTCAAATAGATCACTATAAAACGCAGGGCGGCACCTCTGTGTCAAACTCTTCGTCGTCACCCTTCCCGCCCTGCATATCCTCGCCCGTGTCGCAAGGCACACCGTCGACTGTGTCTCCCGGAACGGTGGCTATTTATGCTATGCCACAGCATCCTGGTGGATACCATACCCTGCCGCATCATCATCACCACCACCAGCAGCAGCAGCAGCAGCAGCATGGAGCCTTAGCGATGGTACATCCGGTTACGGCGGCGGCAGTTATGGGTGGCAATGTATCACCGGTTCCCAACCAAATGGCCATGAAACAGCAGCAACAACAGGCACTAGGTGCCACAACCGGTGTTGCGGCCGCGATTGGAAGCCCAACAGCAGCCGTTGTGCCGGGTGGCATGGGCAAATCCTACTCCCGGGAAATAGTTACTGTGCGAACCCCATTAATGTACTCGCAGCAGGAGAGTTGTGTTTAATTTTAATTTATTTTCATTTCCCAACCATCCAACCATCCAAACCCCTCATTTCCATCCACCCCCGCAACAACACTGCGTTGATGTTTTTCTCCAGGAAAACACAATGAAAATATTTGTTATTAAAATGAATTACACGAAAATATAGGTATGCGCTTGCCGCGCATACACAACGTCAACCGGAACACCGCTGACATCGGTTTGGGACATGTATAATTTTCATACAATAGTTATTTGCTGTAACATCGACACCCTCCCCCCCATTACCACCCAACTACCACCAGCCACCGTGTGCGCCTACCTTTAACAAGCTAAGTGAACGAACATGATCCAGGACATCATAATATCGCCGGTGAATTGGTTGAGAAATAAGTTGCGCTGCCTCCTGCCTCGCCTGCTGGATGCTGGGCGAGAGGACTCAATTCTGTTTTACAGAATATCGAAAGTAAGGCAAACTATTAAAATTTAAAACAACACGAGTGTCCTGCGTATTGTGTGTGTCTCGTTTAAACTATGACCCGGTTCGTGCTTTGTTTTTTGTTTCATTTATTTTTGCGTAAACTTTTGAACCATGAATCGAATGAATGCAATTTAAAACCGAACAAATTCGCAATTGGTTAAAGTTTCACATTTTCAGCGGCTGAACGAAGAGTTTGTTTGAACAACTTCGCGTTGTTTTTCTGTAGTTTTCTTCCAAGAACGGAATGAACTTCAATTTAAGGCAATACATGTCGGTTACAATAATAAGCACGCTTTACGGACATAGCGAGGGGAGTTAGTTGGCTCTCATCTAATCAGCTGTTCATTGGAGACAATAAAGGGACATCGTCGGCTAGGCAATCTTATAGATAGCAAAGTTTTGGATTTTAAAAAGAATCAGGCACATCTATAACATCGGCTGAAAATTAACTTGATTCTGGAGGATTGCTCTGATTATTTTGGACGTCACGCTCTGTGAGTATCAGTTAATGTGCGTGGCCTTTGAAGACGATATGTATGTGCGTGTATCGCGCAGAGTTTCTCGCACAGGGATTATATTAAAAATCGTGTGAAATAGGCTAGTCTTGTTGACCATCGTCGTATTTTGAATGAATTGGTCACGATAAGTTATCTGCGCTGTTAAGGTGACGTAGACGGACAGCTCGAAGTAGATATTCGTGACAGTGTCTGACACGGCTTTATGGTTACTTATTGCCTTGCAAGGTAGGTAGCTAGGCTAGGTACGGTGATTGCTTGATTATTGCGTATAAGCTAAGCTCCACTTAGACCATTGTGGTCCATTGTGCCGTCACTGTCTGGCTTTGCAAACCTGGTTCTCTCGTTGACCTCTCTCCTGTACTGGATTTATTGGTCATTGTTTGTTCGACAATTCCATAGCCATTCCATATTAAGTCCGGTCGGATGACATCGAACTTTGACTGACGTGAAGTCCACACTTATCATTCAGGTGCTTAAACAACTTTCAAGTATTCATACACAACATGTGTCTAGCTTCAGCAAGAACCACTAATGCTGTTCTTTTCATTGTTCCATCACGAAAATATCGAGATGCAGTTTTTTAATCATAGTCTGGAATGCACTTTAAGTTAGGGTTACCAGCGTCATTGCGACCCACTTTGACCATCAAGTTGTGCCATACTGCCATTAGCGGGTGACAAACGTTCAACCTGAGCTTTCCCCTTACTGAGGGAAAAGTTTTTGAGCTCGATCATATTTAAATATGCTTCAAAGAAGTGTTTGCTCAGACTGCAAATGCTCTTCCATACTAGAGCTGTTGCGAGAGCCCTGGCAGAGAAGATGACGAACAGGCTGTACATCTCCTCCATAGAAGCTAAATTCTACAATTACTGAGAGGGGTACTAAGACCAGACTGGCATGTGTACTGGGTAAGGATTCCCACGAGCATGCCTACAACATTGATACTGAAACTCATGGAACCATCCCTAGTCCTCCGATGTCTAGGTCCTGCCACTGGCTTTATCTAAGATCTCTTCGTTCAGGATTAAGAATGGCTGGAGATGCCGCAGTTCGGGGCCTTCTTTCGCAGAACTATCCGATCTATCATTACCATAGACACTACCACTGCCTCGGTATCGCGGTAGCCCTGTATTTACCAATGATATTGCCTGGCGTTACGACAACAAAACCCGTTTCGACGATATGGCTCTGATTGCCTCCTGGCTATGAGAATATGTCTTTTAAATTCGGGTGCCTCATTTAGCCGTTTGTACCACGGATATTTCAAAGAGGTCACAGGAGACTCCAGCAAATGCACCCATGCAGGTTTTTGAGCCGTCAGTGTGTAAAGTAGTTTCTGTCACGTTTACGTTGAACTTTTTCAGTACTCCCCCTATGGAGGTCATTATACTTCTCTTCGAACAGGATGGGTGGTATTTTGTTAGGGCTTATATAATTTTCACTGTGTACATTTTGTGGAAGGCATTGCTGAATAAAACAAGAGCTTCAGACAGTGTTCAGTTGTTTTTAGAGAAACTAACGATCTGCTATGAAAGTAATTCATTTTGCTCTTTACCATTTGTCCTTCAGTTTTGGTGTTCAAGTCGGTACTACGTCGAAGCTGAAACAGGAATAGCACCGTGTGCGAAGGACTGTCGTATCGAGGCGATGACGAATCTCTTCGCTCGCTCGCATACAGCAGGCCTTGTGCCAGTAAGCAAGTAAAGCTGATTTGGTCTTGGTTATTTGTCAACTAAAGGCTGAGCCAATCGTCCTCAATTCCTGAAAACTGCCTACAGCAATTTTTTTCCCGAAACAAAAATGGTATATTATTAACATCACGATCCATCTAAGCCGCTCCCTTCTTGATACTTACAATCCCTGCGATGCACGGATTTGTTAAAAATCGTACAAAATGAGTTAACACCGGATCTCTTCAGGAACTATGGAGCAATATGCATATGAAAATTGCCCTTGTTAACACCTGAACCTCGACTAATTTACTTTAATGCACTAGAGTCATAATATAACATGCGCCCTGGATCTGGAATTGCTGGACGTTTTTGGATAATGGAAATACAGCATTAACATTAGACCTTTAATTAAATTGAAGACAGGGAATATACAATCTCTCCGGACTCTCCGGTTTTACTGAAACAACTTACTCACCAACCTCTATACATGTCCAAACCGTTTAGTCAGCAGTCCGCAAACAAATGGTTGTACAGGTTCGTTATGAAAATTTGCTACTCAATACTCTATCAAATTCGTTAAGATAATGCATTCGTAAATAACTAAATTTAATTCTACCATATCACTACATAAGCCAAACAAAAAACAAACATTATATAAACAAAAAAAAACGAAGAAGTATATATATTTTTAGCAACAATCTCTAAGCAATAATCCCCTTCATTTCATAATTTTATAAAGCTATTTCTAACCTAAACAAAAATTGGTCAACATACACAAAAGGAAAAATAAACAGAAAGTTATGGAAATAAAAACAAAAGAAATACACTACGTACGTGCATGTATAAACAATGAAACAAGAAATTTAATGATGATACGACGATTTAAATGTTCCTTCCTTATAATAAGGTAAATTAACTTTAACAATCTGATTGTAAAGTTTATCATTAACAAGCTCCACACACCAGAAACCAACATTTTGTAAATAATTATGTTAATAGAATCTCCTTAGCATAAATCTCTACGTACATAGTCATCTTTCAAAACATTGCAAAACTTAATTTAGTCGTGGAACAGTTGCAACAGGTGCAACAGTGAATGGCAACTATTACCATAACTTATGATGTTTATATTTATGTAGAATCTAGTCGAAATTTTGTTTTAAATGTAAATAAGGCGAAGAGGAGGAAACTTTGAAATGGAAATTATTATAAAGAAAATTCAATAGAATCTCTCATAAACAAATATTTAAAATCTTTTAATTGTATTATATAAAATGGTAAATTTAAAAAAAAATCAATATGGAACGCATTTCTTAAGAACAAAAATCTTAAGCAGATAGAATAACTACTAAACTGCTGATAGAAAAAAAGTGAACACGGCCAGGTGCTTGTGACGAAAGAAACAAATGAGTGACGACTAATTAATGGGCGATTAGAATGGTATGAAAAAGAATTTAGATACAATTTTAGACATAATTAATCACAACTATTGACTATTGAATAAAATAAAAGGAAGACAACTGAGAATTATGTAATTATTAAATTAAATTGTTAGGTTAATTTTAAATAAATAATGTTTTAAATATAATATATATATATATATAAATAAATAAAATATATTATATAAATAAATTTTAAGAAAACACATTTTCTTGACAGTGATTTATATATGAGAAAGTCGGAAGTAGCGGATAAATGATCTTATTGTAAAAAAATTAATAATAATAAAAAAAACAACAACAACCAACAGGTGAAAAAAAAAAACATGAATTAATAAATGTTATTTGACATAAGAGATACAAACAATAAAAATGAATGAGGAAAAAATGTATAAAAAAACAATAAAAATTATTTCAAATAAAACGATACTAGACTCTGTTTTTCGTTGATGGATGGATGTTTCACATTTTCAGCATTCCTGCTACCATTTAGATAATTTGTCCGAAAAACTTGTTAATATTGAGACCGAAGGTAAAGTATATTTGCACAGCGGTCTCGGATAACTGAGTATTCGAAGAGGAAGTTATACTGGGTTGTTTATTAAGACTTGATTTTAGAATTTTCGATAAAACACGTAAGATGAGATTGAATAGTGTAAACTTTAAAACTGAAGGAACAGTTTAGTTTTGGAATAAGAATTCGTGTAAGTATTGCCCTTTGCGAAGGAAATGAAAAGGCTGACATACAAGCCCAAATACCCTTTATTGGGTTCTCTCCTCTTAATGGATTCAATAAGGCAGACACAAGACTCCATCTACACAAATGGATGATTAAACAGAGAAACCGGTTCTGGAACAATAATGAAGTTCATGGGAAAAAACCATAATCCCAAAACTTAAAAAGGCTGACCTTAGGATGCTATGTGAAGCGCTAACAGGACACGGAACATGTATGTAAGTATCGCCTCCATAAAATGGTCGATGCGGTTGGGTATCATTCATTAAACTACACTGACACGCATACTTGTTGATGGTTAAGGCAATGACGGACTCAAAAGGTCGATGATGCACATCATAAGTTGCTCGAAGTCGAAGTTGAGGTCGAAGTTAAGTCGCCTATCCACAGTTTAACGGGCGTGGTGGATTAACGACATCTCTAATTCATCATGGACAAGACTTGCCTGATCCAAGTATTGGAATGACTCTCGTGGTACTTAATGTTCTGGTTATTTGTTGACCTCAACAAATGCTGCTCCATGTTCAGTTGATGCCCAGTTTGTGCCAACAGAAATTATTCACGAACGGTGTTTATTTTTTATTCAAAGTCAAAAACAATGTTGCCACCCTGTTTACCACCGTGAGGCCTGCTTTAATCCTAAAATGCACATGTGAATCTTAGGAGGTTTTTCAGTTCAAAGTTCGCTCTGAAATGTCCTTTCCTAGGAACTGTCTCCTTTTCTTGGCTAGGGCTGGGCAATCAGATGTTGGGTAGATCTTAATCATCTCTGCGGCTTCTGCAAAAGTCGTTGTGCGGTGTGTTCAATTTGCGTGCAATGCCTTTGCTCCAAATTTCAGACCAAGCCATCGAGTTTTGACTCTGTCCATTGGCTTAGCCTCCTTTTTCTGTTTTGTGAATCTAAGCGGCGGGAATGCAAAAAAGATTGTTAGAGATTCTCCCAGCTCAGATCCATTTTTTTATTTAAGTGATACGAGGATGACCAAATCGCTCGCATAAGTCCGTCAACCACTATGATTCATAGGAGAGGCGAGATTACAAATCCATGGAGTGTCCTTTTTTCACTTTCCTGGTGCAACACAGATCGCCTAGGAAGTCCGATCCTTTCGCAGACTTGTATCGACTCCAGCTTTGTGAAGGCTTGTCGAATTTGCAGCATTAGTTATGAACGTTGACCGATCTACTCTTCATATAGGCATGATGCGATTTAAAACAAAAAAAAAACTACTGCCCAGCTGATCCCTGGCGTAGATATCTATCAATGGTTCCAGAGTTTGGAGTAAAACTTTCGTTACATATTATGTACATACATCTTCGAAATTCCCGCCGAGAGACAGAATCAACAGACGCATCTTTGAGCTGACCATCAACTTTCGCAAGAAACTCCCGAACATCCCGGAAGGAGGCATCCTAGAAGAAGGCGAATTCCCATAACACCTTCTACAGCCTCCGAAATCGAACTTAAAATTTGCTTGCAAAGCCCCCACCTGCCGGTGGAACTGGTTAAGGTGACAGCAGCAGTTATGGCGCCGATCCGATACCCGATCATCGGCTCAACCTGGACTGAACGCCGAATTCCCAACAGTGAGAATGAAGGTGTCATTGTCACCATTCCCAAGAAAGGAAACTTGAGCGGGTGCAAAAACTGGAGAGGCATGTCACTCCTGAATGCAATCCAGAAGGTACTCGCCTCATTTATCCTAGAACAGATTTTCTCAACTGTCGAGGAACATCTGCGTCATGAGCAAGCTGGATTTCGACCCAACCGCATGTGTAGATCACGTCAATCGAGCATATCGAGCTAATCTAGTAGCTTCACAGGGAAGTGTCTTGCAAGGTGCGCTTAAAAGGTAAGGACAGCTCCTAATTTACCAGCACCAGAGGTGTAATGTAAGAGTGCATATTATCACCCCCGGTTTTCATCATAGTCGTAGACCGCACAAACAACGCCGCCTCTAAAGGAATCCAATGGCCTCTGATGGAGAAACTCCACGACCTCGCCTAAGCAGGTGACATCTGTTTGCTTTCCAATACCTTAGCCGGCGTTGATTGTATGACAATCAACGTAGCCAAGACAAAGCTGGTGAGAATTGGCTAAAAGTGCGAGGGACCTCTCTTGCTAGGCGGGAGCCCAATTGAAGATGCCAATAAATTCCACTACCTCGGCAGCACTTTGTGGTGGAGGTGCAGAAACTGACGTCGTGTTACGTATAAATAGACCGGACCACACTTACGTCTCGCTTGGCGGCGTCTGGAGATCCACTCAGCTTTCCACCTCACTCAAGCTGGGGATATGCAATTCAAAA
This sequence comes from Eristalis pertinax, assembly GCA_907269125.1. NCBI lineage: Eukaryota > Metazoa > Arthropoda > Insecta > Diptera > Syrphidae > Eristalis > Eristalis pertinax. The sequence goes on from OU026145.1 coordinate 123,014,409, forward strand.
GTGAAATCCGTACTGCTGTACGGATGCGAGACTTGGAAGGCAAACAATATCATTGTTCACAAGTTTCAGGTCTTCATCAATAATGCTTGAGGCAAATCCTAAAAGCCTTCTGGCGGGAATGGATAACAAACGAAGAGCTGCTGCGTAGAGCTTAGCAAGAACCCATGGCAAAAGAGATGCAGCATCGAAAGTGGAGCTGGATGGGCCACACCCTACGTGAACTGAGTACGGACATCGGAAGGCTGGCTTTCACTTGAACACCGCATAGAGTGCACAGTCGGGGTCGACCACGCTCAAATTTTGAGACGGACCGCGGAGAAAGAACATCGACAGGCCGGCAAATCCTGGCCGGAAGAGACTAGGTGGCCTAAGACAGAGTCGCGTGAAGATCATTCATGCTCTATAGCAGCAACATTTCACTGTATTCAAATAAAACATGTTCTATGTTGAATTTGTATATTTTGAAGGTTGAATAAAATAATAATCCCGAACAGCTTTATATTACAAGACGACTTTGACTACAAGGCGATCAGATCCACGCGCTATCCTAGTGAATACAAATCACGTCAAGTACATGTACAACACAAGATCGAGTAGCCACACACTCCAAGTTGAACACACCAAATATCCAGAAGGAGCTAATGCCTTAAACATCCACCCAACAGACGGTATTTCGGCAGATTATACAGTGATTAGCACACCCGCACTAGTATACGTAGCTTAAGAAAATAACGCCCCCTGAATTCACTGAATATAATAACAGGTCCCATAACTCAATTGGGAAAGTACATGCAAATATCTGCGTGACCGTCAAAACAGAAATGATTCAGTACAAGCGTATGAAGAGTGCAGTGACCCTAAGAAGGGAAATAGTTCGCAAAATGCAGATCGCCTAAAAGGCAACAGTGTGCCTTATAAATGTTATTGTAATTAATTGCAATAGAAGTGGGAATTGCGATGAAAAGTGCAGTAACGAGTACGTTCAATGGTGAATACAGTTACAAAATTCTACACACTTCAACACGCATCGCCTATAGCCAACCTACGCATCATAATTCATGGACACAGAACTTGAAATCAAATATTTTCTCATTGCCATGCAGCATAGGCTTGCATCGACTCTTCTCGTTGAAGCCTTAAGTAATCAAGGAATCGATTTCCAGACTAATCGCCTTAAGCTTAGACTTCATCGCTTCCGCCCCCTTTCAACGCACAACAATGGCACATTCCAGAGCCTGTATAGCAAATAACGTCAAAATTGCAACAAAACATTATACGGTTTATCAAAGCCCTTTGGGAAAACTTGTAGAAAATCCATTGACCTATAGCCAGGTCCTTAAGTCACGACACATACATGGCTTACCGATAACATGGCGACAATGTCTTAACCAGCTTGCGGTTGGGTTCCCTCTCGGAATTAAGTCAAGCACCTGCCCGACAAACCGCATCCACCGCAACCAGCCTGTCCCCCTTGGTGATGACGACGAGATGATGATCGTTCTCCGCAAACAATGTCTCCATGGGTGAAATTTGTTCGCATTTTCCGGCTGTTGTTCGACAAGTTTGCCCCGAATTTTGGACGCCCAAGAATAGTGTTTCTCTTTGCTCCATACGAAAACATAACCGACAAAACGAAACCAGGACGAGTAGCCAGGGGGACGGTGGCAGTCATTTAATAGATTCATATGCAAATTCAACAAACACAACGCTCACATGAAGCCAAACACCCACCTAGTCGTATGTGTGATACGTACTTGCGAGTCATGCATGCATTGAGGCCAAGCTACGTTCCTCTGCCTGGTGTTGGCTGGGATCCTTACAACCACCGACCTGCCTCCTCTGCATCTTTTATTGTGACAAGCCAAAAACAAAACCAATCTCAACCTTAAAGGAATTTAAGTGATCCCATCAGCAGGACCTTCCCAAGCAAGGATTTGTGTGTGTGTACGTTCCCTCAGAAGTTTCTCCAGCGAACACAAACACACACATAGGCACACTTGCACATGCCACGGGTGTGCAATAAGTTTGGTGCATTACAGCCGCATGAAGGCAGTGGGCATGCACGTGGGAGGATGGGCAGGAGGTGAAGCGCAGTGACAGCGTCCTCCTTTGACTAGAAACCCTACACGTACCGCAGGGTATGACGATGGCACCGTGTAAGACGAAAATCCTATTGTCAAAAAGTTACATCGCCAGAAGGCAGGAAAAACTGGTCTGGCTGCATGTGTGTTGGTGTGCGAAAGTGAGTACATCCTCCGACCATATCACGATGTGAAGGGATCAAAATGTTTCGATAGTTATTTGTGCAGGTTACTGTGACAAGAACTACGGGGGACGGGGACGGGGACGTGGAATCAAATCGGAGTATGGCTTTTAAAACCACAAAGCCGAAAGGATATTCCGTGCGTTCGTCTTTTTTTCCCTTTTATGCTCGTCCTTGCTGGCGCATTATCGAAGGAGTTATTCTTGGTTGCCGCTTCAAAGCCTTCACCATGTAACGCTGTGTATGAGAGTCTATTTGTAGTTTTTCGCTTTATAACACGAGCAACGGTAAATGTGTGTAACAGAATGCGGTTGACTGGATGGAGGAGGATCTTCTTACGGCCGTCCTTGTGGTTTCCGTTGGTCTTTGTAAATGGGATTCTTCATTACCATCGTCATCATCATCGTCTCTGTCCTGGTCCTCGTCGTCATCGCCTTCGTCTTCGGTTTCATATGAGACATAGTGGCCGACTTTTTGTGTTCGCTCCGCTTTTCCATACGCCTTCTGTTCGAAAAGTGAACAAGACAAGAAAGTTATTTCATCATGTCCTTAGGAGGATTATATTTAGTAAAATTTATGGGAAGAATGTGATTAAAGGATTTCGTACAACGGTACTACATGAATCGATATTCCTTTGGAGGGATGTGTATGGTGTGATGTAAATGAATATGGTTAACCTTGTGTTTCAGGTAAGATGGAAATTCTTGTGTATATAAAAAGTCATCAGTGTTGTGGGTGTTGTTATGGAAGGGTTGTGCTGATTCAGCTGCATTCTCCTCATCCTCATCCTCATCCTCATCCTCATCCTCATCCTCATCCTCATCCTCATCCTCATCCTCATCCTCATCCTCATCCTCATCCTCATCCTCATCCTCATCCTCATCCTCATCCTCATCCTCATCCTCATCCTCATCCTCATCCTCATCCTCATCCTCATCCTCATCCTCATCCTCATCCTCATCCTCATCCTCATCCTCATCCTCATCCTCATCCTCATCCTCATCCTCATCCTCATCCTCATCCTCATCCTCATCCTCATCCTCATCCTCATCCTCATCCTCATCCTCATCCTCATCCTCATCCTCATCCTCATCCTCATCCTCATCCTCATCCTCATCCTCATCCTCATCCTCATCCTCATCCTCATCCTCATCCTCATCCTCATCCTCATCCTCATCCTCATCCTCATCCTCATCCTCATCCTCATCCTCATCCTCATCCTCATCCTCATCCTCATCCTCATCCTCATCCTCATCCTCATCCTCATCCTCATCCTCATCCTCATCCTCATCCTCATCCTCATCCTCATCCTCTCTCAGTTGCACCCGTTGGTTCAGACTTTGTGCAGAAAGAGACGAGTCATTGAATACATCTAAGTGGCCAAAGATAAAGTTGATTTCAAAAGTGCACCCCACAGACGTCTATCCATTAATCAGACCATTAAATATCTGCAGTCATCTATCTCTTCAATTTTTCACCTGCAGTAGCGAAGGAGATACACCGTTCATGTAGCTTGACAACCCCTTTGCACTGTGAATCAACGAGCGTGGTGGGGTCCCCTGCTGAAACATGGAGATACAGCCCCTATACCGTCGTACACGAGTGTATCTTACGTCTCACCTATGCATATTCAAATGAAATAATAAATCAAAAAAGAGAGCGATATTTTTTTTAACAATTTTCATGCAAATCAGAGGGGTTCAGAAGACGGGGGAGGACAGAAATTATAAATCAGCCAGCGAACGCCCTCCCAGATAGCAGACCTCCTCTTGTAACCAGGTATCTTTCCAAACTTGAAGCACCCTCGCACACACGCGCGCGCTCTTATGTACACAGAACACAGGACGCGACCGGTTTTTAGGGAGAAAAATGCAAATTCAACACCCATCCCCCGTCACTAACATGGCCGGGATCCGACGAGCGTTGACCAGGGCATTCGCTCTGTCCAAGTCCTACAGCAGATACATTTTTTTTCCCTAAAACAATGATAACATTAATTCGAAACAACGAAACATGGCCAAATGAGTCCCGTCTCCTCATTTGTCCGTGCCCCCTGCTCCACAGTGGCATCGGAATGGTAATATCCTGCAAACTATAATGGATATGTCCTGATGTCTGTTTGTAATATAATTCCAATTTGGCACAAGTCCAGACTTTCGGAGAATTCTCTGAACATTTTTCTGAAGACCAAGAGACCTGCACCACCTAGAGGGACCCATCCCGCCGGTGAAAGGACAACACGGGGCAGTGGCTGTACGCTCGGCAGAACGCAGATGAACAGCAGAGGCACAACCGTCGGGCGAAGGCGAAAAAAAATCATTTACATATTCAATAGGACATTTGAATATCTGCCGGGTAGGGAACGGCAATGCCTGAGCTGTGTGTGCGGGTGTTTGAGTGTTAAACGTTTTCAGAAGAACTATTTTTTCGTCCATTTTGTAATTTAATGTCGAGAGATCCTTTTTTTTGGTCGGATTTTTTCGTTTTTTTCTTCTTTGTTCGTGCTTTCTTGCTAGCGAGGATGCTTCCTGTCGGAAATGGGTTCTTTCGAGTCGAGCGTAAGTAGCTAGTGACGTAATAATTTATTGCTGCCTCTCGCATAGATGAGTGGTGTGGAAGTTGAAAATATGGCTACGTCCGGGAAGGATATGGAATTCGCACAGCGAGCAGTGAAAGAGCTCGAGTGGAGTTTTCAACTCCAAAGGAAGGACGTTCTGTCAAGGAACGGTGGGTCATTTTAATTTAGGTTTGCATTGGGCACTTGAAGCTGTGAATTTGCAAGGGTTAACGGATGGGAGTTCAAGAGGTTCATGCAATCGAAAGGATGTGGCAATTTAGTTGTGAATGTTTCAAACGTAGGGATTCACCAAGATATTGATGTTTGAGAATGCGGTTCCCGCCCGGTTTCTTTCGGAGAGATTGCCTTCGAGCCAAGAATAAGCATCAAGCAAGAGTGTTCTTATTGTATTTAGCACGGGACTTACAGAAGTGAAAAGAGTATGTGACTGAAGCTTGTAGTGCATTTCTTCTGGTTCTAGTCAATGGTGTCTGGGCCTCAGCCAACAAGCTTCACAAACTATCAACATGTCTTTAGCCAGCTGCCACCAATCGACAGCATCGGGCAACAAAGATTTATTTATTTCCGCTAGACATCTCTTATTTTAGTCTCAGGTCGACAACCCATGGAGGGTCTGACACTTCCGTCGATGACGGTCTTGCTGCTTCCAGTAGTCTAGACAAAGTTGCCTTGCGTTTATGATGAATTTATGCCAGAAGTTCAGTCTTCCAGAAGGTTCGGATTCGAAGACGCTCTTAACTGGTGTTCATGCGCTCAATGTGGTCAAGCCACTGCAGTCAACGGATTTTTGCCTTCCGGACTACATTCACATCTTGGTACAGCTCGCAGAGTTCGCATGCCCACGGAGAGAAAGGCAACTCATTAAGGCGTTTTGTCTTTAACCTGTTTCTTAAATCGCTATGTATCAAGTCGACTTGGAGAAAATACGTTCGCTTTGGAACTAATGTTACTATCATGCTCAAATATATTTGTGCAAACCTCATTAATAATTCGAAGCTGGACTTCATCCAATATTCGATGGGGCACTTGATACTCTCAGCTGGCGAATTATGGGGTTATGTAACTACAAGCTCTTCATCTTGAATCTTCCCCCGATGGACAGCAATTCTTTTGACTTTTTTAACCTTAGAAACCTGTCATTTCAGTACGGCACGAAGTTTCAGATGCAGCAATGTTGGTGCTTGCGGATGTGGACATTAGTGGCATTAATTAACTTGTTCATACCCGTCTGATACTTTTCTCTTAAGGAATGGTGCATACTCCTTTTGATAATACTCGATTTAGGACCTTGTTTTTTTAAACCTAGGATCCAAAATAAATATTCATTAATATTCCTTCTTGATTTACTGGGACTTGAACTACAGCCGGCATACCGCTTCCATCAGATTCCCCAGGTTTTGCAGCCTTCCCCGCTTAATTAAACCGACCATTTTGTACAATTTTCGTCTGTTCAATTAATGAAAAATCGCTTAATTGCGTCTCTAGGCAGTTAAACGATATTCGCTTAATTGAGCTAGTAAGTTCATTAAACGATTTTGGTTACCAAAATAAAAAAAACAAGCTGCACTTAAAAACACTTTAAATATTCAAAAAACTCAACTATGAAAATAAAATATACTTTAAAAAACAAAATTACACTTCAATTTGCTCGAATTTCATTTCATTTTTTATTAATTTTACGTACTTCCAAGAAAACGACTCACGCAAAACTTCACTACACTGAGCGTACATATTATATTAAGATCTATTGGATCAACATTTTACTAAATGAAACACTTTTGTTTAACTTTTGAAATTTTATCTGTCTGGTTTGGAATCTTTGCTAAAACATCCGTACAGTTGGAGATCTGTCTTGAGACTTCCTTCTCCTTGATAATTATACTCAACCTTCGGTACGTTAGTGCTATCAATTGCACAGGCGACTGTTTGTTTATTGCGGAAGTGACCTAGTGCTTATGCGTCTAAAAAGGATCGCGACGATCGCATGTGCATTACAGAATTTTCAGGATTAATTGCTTTTATGGCAGGATACTGTAACAATTATACCCTCATAAGATCGAAAGGGAATATTAATTCTTTTATTTCGCAAACTATCCATTGATTAATGTACCACAATGTCCAGCTATTGTCTACGACCTCAACGATGTGCCCATTGTATGCATACTTCGTATAATCGGAGGTTCAAGATGGTCTGAGAAAAGCAGATAAGTGAAATTCCACCTTGGTCACCTACATTGCAACACTTAAGGAGCCGCTTATCCACACACCGTTACATCTTAAATTGAATTATCCTATTCTATGGTGAACGTATTTAAATCGAATGTAAGGGCAACATCATGGAATCAAGACTGCAATGGAGAAAATCATACGTCTGGGGACGCATTCAGTTAAATGCAAAACACATTTTTGACGTCGGTCATAAATATGTTAATACCACAGCCTGTCCCATGATGCACAGAACACGATGATCCAAGGTACACTATTAAAGAAATTTTATGCTTCAGTGAACTCCATTCCAAGTCGAATCATCCCTCAAGCCGCTCCTCATCCCCATCAGACATGCACCGACTCCTCGCTTCCCGCACGGATATCACTACCAAACGAATTTCAATTGTCCGCAGAGGATGCGAAAAGAAATAAGAATCTATGATGACTACCAAGAAACTTACACCCACGACGCGACGCACGGACCCGGACAAAACATCACATAAAAGAAAATATCGAAAAAATAGAGGAAGGGAAATATAAAAATAAGGGAATTCAGTGTCCTGGCAGATTCCTAACATTGAATCAAGTGGACAACTGCTGGAATGACAAATTGTCAAAAATAAATTACAGTTATGCGTTTGGTACACATAGGTACCTAATGTAATAAATTCGTTGTCTGTGCGAATCACGAAGACGCCTGATGGAATTCAATTTGTCTTGGCTAATGGCATCTGGCATGAAGGCGAGAGCGGCTAGCACTGTGCACGGACCAGACAACACCCCTGAACCGTCATCGTCCGTCGGTGAGAGATGGCGGGGATCTACAGCGAATAATGGCATGCATGTAGCACTGGCTGTGGCTGTGTGCTTGCATAATTAGGATTATTGGGAATTGTAGCTTGTAAATTACATGAGCCCATGTAGGATGATACCTAATGATGGTGTGGTGAATATGAAATCAGGAGCATCAATTCGAGGGCCGGCCATGTGAAAGAAATCGCTTACTATTATTTTAGTTGATGTCCCCTGTCAGTTAGATGGATTCGAGGAGTAATTGGCAACTTTGTACTTTTTATACCGTCGTTAGCTTTCATTTTAAGGGCCTCGCATTGTTGCGTGTCGACTGTGATCAACTGTGTGGGTGGCATTAAGTTAATTCCATTCGACCCGAAGACTGATTGCAGCTTAACACAGCCTTTTAGCTTTTCGATGTGATACATGTAATTAGTGCCATCAGCATTTGTATAAGGGGTTTAGAGGGAAAGGTGAAACGAATGATTTTTTTTTAAAATTTGGTTTATATAAGTTGTAGTTGCAGCTACCATTTCACTCAATTTCAATGCAGTTTAGTTAAATAATCGAACATATACAGACAGATGTGAGGAAGCATGAAATATTTAAATAAATGGATGCCTCCACTTGGCAGGCCCAGGACGAGGTGGTTAGACCAAGTAATTTCATAAAATTCATAAACAAATCTGCACTTAGTTCTCTCTTGATATAAAATGTAACATACTCTTAGATCCAGCCCTGACAAGGGAGGAAAATACACATATTCTCAGATGATTAAATTCCTTTACTCTACTCACCCTCTGTGTTACAGCTGGGGCTACAATGGAATGAATTGATCTATTGATAAATATTTATTTTAGCTAAGGAATAATTTCACTTATTTGCTTAAAATGCTTTTCAATAATAAATGGAACAGGCCTGAATGCGAATTTTGGATTGAGATTTCAATGGAGGCACGTAGGCACCTGGGTTTCTTGTACCTGCTTCGAAGTACTTTAGTTTCCTCTTCATCATACTTGAAATGATTTTGTAGGCCCTTCCGAAAGTTGATACCAGAAATCAGGAACTATAGAAATAGATGACTTCTACCTCTCATGCCCCTTAAACATTTCTGGCTGCGATTATTTTACAACATTTTCTTTACAATAAAGGGTGTTTTTTAAACGTATAGAACTTTGAAATGGAATAAAACAAGGATTTTTTTTTAAATTGACACGAAATTTACTTTATTCAAAGGATAATCTTCTGGCATAATTTAAATATGTTTTTTGGGATATGACAACCACGGCGGGCTCGGACGTCGTCTAATCTGGAGGTCCAATTTTCAATGAGCTTTTCCAACATTTGTGGTCGTATATCGGCAATAACGCGGCGAATGTTATCCTTCAAAAGTCGGGCTTATCAGCCTAGACCAGCGACTTCACATAACTCCACAGAAAATATTCAAGCAGCGTCAAATCGCACGATCGTGGATTCACGGGTCTGTAACGTGAAACTATGCGGTTACGAAACGCTTCCTTCAATAAATCAATTGTGGCACTAGCTGTGCGACATGTTGCGTCATCTTGTTGAAACCACAGCTCTTGCACATCATGGTAGTTCAATTGATGAACGAGAAAGTTAGTAATCATGGCCCTATAGTGGTTACCATTGACTGTAACATTCTGGGCAGCATCGGTTTTAAAGAAATACTATACACCTGTTTTAATTGTCTGGAGGGTAGGTCGTCGGCCGAATGAAGAAAGTTTGTCGCGAAAACTAGACGTAGCTTTTTTTTAAGCTAATAATTTTGCTATTTGAATGTAATTTTCTTTACAGAAAATAAGACTCATTCAAAAAATGTTTTTGTATTTTTAATCGTATAAGTTCTTAAAAAAATAAAATATATTCCATCTCAAGGTTTAAAGTTGGTTGTTATTCTTTGCTAAGAGCAGCCAAAGTCGATATATTTTTTTTGTATTGCCTAAGGACAACAACATAAGAACTGGATAATATTAAAGAACATAAAAGGAAAAACAGCACATTTCTTTAAAATATAATTACAACTAATGTCCAGATATGATATTTTATGAAGAAAAACCTGAAAGGCCCTAACGACTAAAGTGTAAGTGTTGTCAGAAAAATTGTTTCCAGTTACTCTTTTTCAAGGAATATAAATTTGAACTAAGAAAGAATAAAATTGTCTTCATTTTACTTTTAGTTTCAACGCGCTCGGAGTTTCCAATCGCCCAATAGAGTCATTTGCAACTTTACACTTTTGTCAAACACTTTAAGCTGATTTCCTGAAAAATGAGTAAAACAGACTTTAGCTGTTTTTCCTTGTGACCACAGATATATCATTTGTATTTCATTGTATGCGTTATTAGATCAATGATTTTCTTTTTTACAATATGTTGTATGTAGACATTTAAAAATGGTCTGTTACTTTCTGTAATATATAATAATATATGTAATATAACATAATCTAATCGTAAAAATAAATTTTTCAATTCATAAACCTTCTGTAAAATTGTATATTCTTAAATGATGAAACTGTCACAAATAGAAGACTACTAATTTTGATGAAAAAAAGTAAATAAAAATATGTCAAATAGGTTTTTCCTTCCCATTAACTAGTTGCCGTCGGAGGCAAATTCTCTCTTGTCTGATAATGGGCACGTTTTCAGCAATCGCACGTGTTGCTCATGGTGTTGTTATTTCCCCAATATCATGACAATTCTGAACGAAATTTGAGAAACTCTACTTTACAGAGTTGGTGGTGTGGAAGGTGAGCTGTTGATTCAAAAAGAAAACTACGCCACAAATGTTAATTCAAACTACGCACAACAAAAACACTCTCATAGGAGTATTTACTCTGCGAGATGAGGCTGACCCCAACAAGTGGTATCCCTTGCCTAGGCCGTCCCACTCCACATCTAAAACCAAGCCTCAACACATGTACACGTTTAGTGCTCTTAAAATCTAAGCCACCTGAGTTATAATACATTTATTTCTCCTTGCATTCCATTTCCAACTTAAGTAGGCTTCGGGCATTAATATCTGCCCTTTTACTTGTGAAATTCTTTCCAGAATTTGAATCCCTTCAATCTGCCAGTTAGGCGATGTAAAAGGTAGAATATCTTGGAAAGCATCCTTCAAGCAACCTCTTTCGATTCACTCCATCATTGTTTCTTCCCGTACACTCTGTATCATAATGAACATATATATAATCAATATCAGTACATAACCGTAAATTCCAAAGTAGTTATAAAGCTACCCCCCGGGCAGGGATACCTCAGTGACCCTTTATTCAGTACTTCATTCTTTCATCCCTCTTATTTTTGTGTGCAATTTTTTCTTCGTTCTTCATTCTCTTTTTTCTTTGTTAAAAATTATGGTCAGAAAAAGGATTGAATGCGGCCACATTAAGTGGTAAAATATATCCAAGAGAGGGGGATATTTTCTTTATCACTATACCGTGCCGTAGCGTACCGTCCCGCCCACTCGGACAGTGTTGCTCTCGTTATTTTTTGGGACCATTGCCGAAGAAAGTTGAATACAAAAGGACCAGAGGGTCACTATCTCTCTTAAAGGGTAGTAGCAACAAGTGCAAATACTTTAAGGCGTATCTTCGTATATATATATAGTTTTTTTGCTGCTGATTTACGTGGTTGGTACTTTAAATGGCTTCTCTCATAATTACGGAAGCGAATATAGCGGTTTTTGTCGGGTCTTTGTGGGGGAAAAGTATTATCCTCAAGTTCGGTCCATTGCAACAGGTTTTGAATTTACCCTCCGCACCTTAAGGCTGTCTCCTTTAAATAAACTTTAATGTTGTTAACCGACTTTTTTCAATGTTTGCGGGGTCAATTTTGCTTCGACGATAATTCAGTTTTTGGTAAAAAACAGTACATAATTTTTAAGGAAATTCTGTAAAAATACATTTAATAGAAGTAGAAATTTGGCTTCCTTGTTGAAACCTATACATTCTATTACCGCTGTGATGAATTGTGCTATGGAGATACAAGGTGGTAGATCTTAAGATTTTTGCAAATGGCGTCGTTCGTCAATCATGTTTGACACTTGTGAACTAGACAGCTGCAGTATACAAACAGCACAACAGTAGAGCACTATACTCCGCAAGAGTATCAACAATCATCTCAACAACGAAGAGGACGATCTTGTGTCGAAAATTATCCACCGAGCCTCAATAGATAATGTGAAGTACATTCTTGGGCCAGTAAAAGCACGAATCACATCACATTTCTTAAAAATGGCTAAACTTAGATGGTCTTGATTAACTAACTTTGTAATATCTAAGAAGACATGGCCAGATTAAGACATGTCACCTAACGATCTTCAGGAACTGGCCGATAGGTGATCATGCAGATAGACTGCCGTATCTTTAATAACACCGCAAAACCAGAATGACACACTTGCCGTGATTTTGTTCAGCACTTGCCAGAGAAAGGCAACGGACTCTAGGCACGCCCTTCGCCGAATCTTTCCTCAAGATATCCAAAACGAACATCAACCACTTCGTCTTTGGTCTGCCAAGCGGTCGCCTACATGATGGAGCCGCATTCTAGGCACACCTTGGAAGTCGTGATGAAGGGGACATTCGTCCTGATAATCGAAGCATAGCCCTTTAAGTTCGAAGAAGCAGTTGCTCAACGTTGAGTTCCTTTTTGTACTCGCGATCATATTCCTTTGGTTATTACCCAAATTTCATGAACATACATAAGTGAAAGTTGGAACAAAAATTGAATGGTACAGGAAAGCTCAGCATCATTCCTCCCATCACTCGTGAAAAATACCCCGAGATACTTATACTTCGCTATCTGCTTCCACAACCCTGTCTAGGAGGATGTGAGGATAACTAAGTCATCTGGAAAGAGAAGATGACTTACTCTGAAGTATCTCAATGTGAAACATTACTCGCCGCGGCTGCACTGCAACATCCATTCCGTATACAAGTTAAATTTTTTACTTTTTTTTGGAGGTTAAACCTCTTTATTATTTCGATCGACAGTTCATTTCTACAAGTATCCGTACATAAAAGGAAAAGTCAATCTGTGGTAATGGGATTGGATTGACGCCTCGTCAGCGATACGCCTAGCTGTTCGACTGCAGGATTCATTGCCGTGGGAACGATGGCACGTCAGCGTATTTTTCAGGGCTTGCATTACATACGGTTGTTATGGAAGTGAACATTTTGGGTGTTAACATAGCTAATGAAATGAAGAGGTGATAAGACGATAGTGAACCCGAACACAGCTTCTACAGTTTGTACATCCTAACCCCAGCTTTTCATATTCGTTTGAAGTCTGACGACCCCGCCCGAATTCCAATCTTGACAGCATAATTAACTGGGGAATTCAGAGTGGATTTCAATGTTAATCAGCCATTATCAATGATTTGCCGAAGAAACCGGAAAGCTTTTCATGCATGTTATTGTTGTATCAACACAACATTTATTTGGAACGATCACTTATTGGAGGTCGCCAAAAATGCTGCGAAATGTTTAGGTTTCCCTAATCGATGCAAGAAATATTTCACCCCCTCTGATTTGGCTTTAATTTGTGAGGCGTATATCTGCTCCAAGCTTGAGTACAACGCTAATATCTGGTCTGGTGCCCCCAAGACAACGCTGCACCTACCAGTTGGAATCCAAAAGCGAGCGATAAAACTTATAGGAGACAACAATATCGCAGTGTCATTAGACGACATCGACGTATCGTCTCTTCTTTGTCCGTATTTTATCGCAATTTTAACAAATGATGCCCAAGTGAGCTAGCATTCTTAATCTCCATGAATTCACCCGCAATACTCGTCTCGCCAGGAATGGTTACCAGTTTAACCTTACAACTACTTTCGGATTCACAGTTAAATTTAGAGAATTGTTTTTCAGCCGCACTACACGAATTTGCAATGTTCTTTCCAGCCCTATATTTCCACAGACTACAACCCGCAGATATTTAAGACCAATGTGCACAGGTACTTCCTCTCTATATACCTTCGGCAAATGTCTCCCACTGTAAGGCTGGCTGTGTCTTGAGCCCAGAGTATTTGAGTATTAGCAATCGCTTCAGAGCGCGCAAATTATAAGAAAACTAAATATATAGAGACCGAATGGCCCTCAAAAGTGGACCCTCAATCCCATACTCCTGAAGAACAGTGCACAGTTTATCTCGATGGCTTGGGATACTCCCAAGCATTCTAGAGCATCATTCTTAGAGCGAAAGGCTCTTCGGTGGTACTTCTGCTGATCGCATTATACTGGAAAATAGATACCAATTGAAACCCAGCGAGAAACGGAGTTTAGTGGAGGTCTGATGCTATTAACGGCTTGGTTAGACCTAGTACTGACTGATTTAACTCCATGGTCAGCAAATACAGTGAACTCAGACCCCGTTTGATGAGTAACATGTCACAGCGGATAACAATAAATCAATCTATGTATGTACGTAGAGTTCAGTAAATTAAATCACCTAAAAGGGCTTATTATAAAAGGTACAATAGCAATGCTATAGAGCTTACAAAAAGTTATGTTGCAACTAGACATATTTACGTTAATAAATTATTACACTCGTACGTATAGTCGAGTCGCATGAGTTATAGACACTGCCGTTAGGGCTGCCATTAAAGCAGGCCACGGATTACCGGTGGTTAACTGTACACAGTGCGTTTTTATTGAGCAGCTCAATAAATCAGCATTACAGCGCATATTTAGTTGGGAGTAAAAAGGTATGCACTTATGATATTAACATGATTGAGCAAACACATCAGTTTCTACAGAAGATGGAAATGGGTCGATCGTTAAGAGAATCACATTTATTTGAAGACCGAAAACTAAGAGAAAGTCGAAACTGCCAACGCCACAGCCGTCACATTATTGTTTGGCCATGTTATGTCGTTTCTTTCCTATGATTGGGAATAGAGTTTTGCTTGGAGTTCCACCATTTGTTTTCGAAGTAGTTTAGTGGCAAGAGTGGTCACGGTGACCTTGTCGTTGCGGGTGCGAATTTCAAATCCAAAAAAAACAAAATTGGGTCAAACAACTTTGGCCAAAACTCCTGACTAGCATGACCAAAATTATGTTTTTCTTGTGACCGTTGCACAGACTCCAAAAATTTTTTTTGAATTAATAATTTAATCCGTATTCGCAACAGGTTCCATACCCGATATCCAATATGAAACCGATGCCATTCAATAGCAGTGTGGCAGCACAAAAGTCTTTAGAAGTGACGAATCTCGAAACAGATTATGGAGTTGAGCCGATGTGAGTATAGGGAGCAGCCACCGAAAAAGCTTAAAGTGATGAACCGTGACGAGAACGGGGACACTTGATCACTGGCAACAACAACGCACAGACACTCCGAGGTCTATTAAAAATTGTACGGTAAGAGACAGCTAAGAGGATAGCTCTACAGCGTGCGGTCGACCTTGACCCAACCAACAGGCATACTAAGTGGCACATACAGTTAACATTTAACCGAAATTGATTTTGACGTCGTAAACAAACTTGCGTTTGTATGTAACCAACGTAGGCTACTATTTATTCAGTAATTTTCTATGAATCGGATAATGTTTCGTCTTGTTGTGATATTAAGTCCTTCGCCATTCTATTTCTAAGATTATCCGCCTGAGGTTTAGCGGAGATATTTTTTGATATTTTGCCAGCCATGGTTGTTCTATTTCTTCCTTTCCCCTTCAAGGACTGTTATTTCGGTAAAAGTAAAGCGCGATCCACCAACACAGCAATTACTATTGCCTAGCAGTCAAGTGTTTTCTTCTGAGAATAACCCAGCGTTTCGGCCAATGACATTATAGTTATATTTCTAGCATGCCCTAACCTACGGCAAAACAATGAGTACTCCATTTATGGCCAAAAGGCCACTTGCCTTGACTCGCTTCAAATGTTCTTGAGGGTCACCTCAGTCACAAGCACGTTTCATTAGGACTCCGTCGAATCGCCTTTTTATATTTATGCCCTCACAAAACATACAACAAAAAAAAAAGTTCAAAGACAACATTACTCAAAGGTTTCCAAATTTGAGCTCTTGATTACCAAAC
Organism: Eristalis pertinax; assembly: GCA_907269125.1. Classification (NCBI taxonomy): domain Eukaryota; kingdom Metazoa; phylum Arthropoda; class Insecta; order Diptera; family Syrphidae; genus Eristalis; species Eristalis pertinax. The sequence goes on from OU026145.1 coordinate 123,030,305, forward strand.
GAATGTCTGAATCAACTGCCATCCTGTCACACCGCAACTTCCCTTAACCTTTTGGCCCTTCAAAGGCAAATCATTTCATCTCAATCCATTCGCATAATTTAACAACATTCGCATAACATAAAAAATAAATAACAATTGTACCCTAAAAGCCCGTATAAAGAAAACCAAAAAAATGAAGAAAAAAAACAAGAAATAATATGAAATTCAAAACAATCCCGTTTGATTGTAAATTAAAAAGGGGCCCAAACACAATAGAATTGCAATATTGTAAAATAACAAAATGACAGTCCGGGCCGACTGTCGGACCGGTTCGTTGCCCTGGGGGATGGCTTCCAAGCAAAATAATCCAAGGACGTGATACTCAAAAACAAAACCAAACGAGAAGATGCGACGTCAAAAGAGTCGATAAGCAGACTCACGTTCTGTGGTTTATTGATGTATTTTAGCGAGTTATGCTCAAACACAGGGTGGCCCACGGGTCGTCATTTTATGGATACAACGACGAATGTGCCGCAACATTAACTGATTCTTAAAGATAGGTGATTCTATGATTACGGCTTGTCATTGAAAGCGCGTGGGAGAGTAAGATAATGTACAAGGAGATGCTTTTTGAGGCAACACCTGGGAGCATGACGACCAACTTTGCATGGTTCTTAACCTTTTCAAATTTTGATGGTATTTATTTCGAAAGGTAGTTGTAATTGATTTTGAATTACTGTACCGATCATAATCATTTTGCCAACATTTGTATCAGATTTACTGTTTTAAGATTTCGTGGGTAGAAGTTCAAAATTCTTTTCAGAGCGTTAGAGTACAATTCAAAGAAAATGTGCTTAGAAACCTGCATCGTACAAGATAGGGTTGATAGTGATGTGGGTTGCGCTAGAGTCCGAGGTGGACCATGACCTTTAACAGCACCTACTCTTGTTATATGTACTGTGACGTGAATAGAGGGTGAGATGAAGGTCCAGACAGCGAACAACAAATGGGGTATTCATATTAATGCTGGAGAGTCGGTACTTATGTGTTTAAGGAGACCATCCCTAGGTGAATGCAGATCAGCAGTCTAATGTTGGAGCCTGAAGTCAGCGCCCTCCAACGGCACGGAACTATCAACAGACAAAGAGGTCAAGTATCTTGGCGTTAACTTCACAGACAGGTTGAAGATCAAGAGCTACTCAAAACTTTTAAGAAGGCCAACCTAGGCTGTTTAACACAGTATATAACTAAGCGTATTTCGCCTCTAAGCATAAAGTATTTAGTAACTTTATTGCCATAGTATTGTTTGATTGTAAGTGTTTTCCTATGCCGTTCCTTATTTTGTATAAAGCACCCTCGTTGTTCATGGCGTCTCAGTAGAAACTTGCAATTAACAAATTCTTTATAACACGTTTGGCAATACGCTTTAACATTGTTTTGTTTTGAAATCACTGAAACTCATTTTCCCACGATTTTTTGTATTTTTGATGATACTTTTTTTTTAAGATTTCCTACCACATTACCAAAGCTGTTTTAATAAATACGATTGGTAAAAACTACAAACTTAATACCACAACAATGCGCGTACTTCTCAGACTCAGACTTGTTGCTTTCTTGATAACCTGCAGCGACTATGTGACCTGAATTTGATGAAGTTTCTTCAACTATCGGCACTGTCACCTGTGAAGATCTCGATGTGAGACCTTGAACTAAAACCAAATAAGCAGCTGAATACTGTGACATGCAAATATATAAACAAAATTTGTATTTGCTTTGTTATAGAAATTAAGAATTTGTGCATTTTGTTTGGAAATTTGTATCACTTTATAATTCTACACAACACTATCAAAACTATTTAGAAAATGCAGCAAGCTAATCAATGTCATCACCAGAGTACACAGAAAAAAAAGACTTATGGCAGAGAAAAAAGTTAAGTCAAAAGCAACATCGATGGAAGCGTGTGTTGCTATGTGTAAAATGTGAATGCTACTCATAAGTATGTTTTTCTTACACAATGACAAGAATATGATGAGCGATCGGCACACAAACCACCACAGTGTGGTAGATTTAGTGTTAAGGTTGGTAGGTTTTTCAACATCGCAAAAAGTGGTAGAAATATCACTTAATGGGTAGAGGTCCCATTACTGCTTCCGTCTCATCTATCCTTTGCTGTGTAAGCAAAATGGATTAAGCCAGAGCACGAAGCTGCTACTTACTCTACAAGCAGCTAATACGGCCGATCTTAACGTACGGCTTCCATATCTGGGGCACACCATTTCTAAGGCCAGCATGGAGAAGCTCGCAATTTTCGAAGGGACCGTCGAAAGCACCACAGCAACAGGGAACCTTACGCCGAAACATGCAACATTCCTTTGCAACAGTACATGGTGACACTGTTCAGAAAGCAGCTTCTAGACATCAGCAACCATCCTAACGAAGCAATCAGGAACCTGAGAAACACAATCACCGGCAACGCTACCTCAACGCTCTAAATCTGCTAAGCGAACAAATCTTCAAAACGACATCTAACAACGAGCTGCATGGCTTCTACCAGAGCAGCGATAGCCGTCATCATAGAGGCTAAATTGGCTATCACACCACCAACCCATGCCAACATGGACACACGAATTTGAAAAACCTGATGTAATTGGACATTGCTAGACATACAAAATAAACACTAAATGATGCGCAAATGATAAACGAACCAATGTACATCTGTTGAGCTAACACCCTAACCTCTAGTTTTTGCGAACAAAAATTATTTTTTAAATTGTAAATGTCGCAAAAACATTTTCAAATCGTTTGGTGAGCTGAATCGTGAACACAAACCACCACAGTCCACCTAGCGCTGACGTCGCCACACCTCAGGTTAGGCATCGATCTACAGCTGGATAGAGCAGTTTGTTGTGTACCTGGCCCTGGTTAGAGGGGTCCCCGGTTCGAATCCCATTGAAAGCAAAGTTTATGCGCTTTATCCGGATTTCAAATCTGGTCCAGTCACCATTTGCTGTTGGGATCAAATTAACGGTGCTATCACTGGGTTTGTCGATCACTGAATGGGCCGTCATAGACACTGTTCAAAAATTAATTGCGGTCGAAAGGACTTTCTGGATGCTGCTGTAAAGAGATTCACCTCTTTGTCCAAGAAGTCCTTTCAATTAATTTCTGGACAGTTTCCAAAAAATCTGGCCAGCAATCTCTAAAAAGCCCACGTCCTCGCCTACGAAACAACATATTTATTATTGCAACGTTAAAAACGCAGCTGAGGACAGCCTTTATTACGACCCAGTCGAATTTGAGTCATAGCACCGGACGATGAATCCCAAGAGTCGATGAATTTCAAACGAAAACAATACCCGTCAAAAGTCTATCAACCTCGCTTTTGATCCTTTATCTTCCCTATCGTTATGGTTACGCCCAAATGCCTTCGAAGTACTAAAAAAATCCTCAACGCCGTATAACTCCTTCAGCCGATTATCAATGGATCACTCGGCAAACCTTTCGTAGACTCCAGCACCTATTCACAGTCGCACTTCACTGGTTTAAGATCGCTTTTATGGATAACTTTAAAATCTTCATCAAGCCCCAGGCCCAGTCGTAGAAACAAACGATTTAACTATCTCAAAGCCGTAACTATCCGAGATCGCCAACCATGCCCATTTTATGCCAACACCGGCACTTTGTCATGAAAAACCCGTCCCGCTTGCAAAGACTTCACATTACTGCTTTTTTTTTTTGAGAACCACTAAATCTTGCAACAGCCTTCTACGGCGAGCGCTCACACCCTGTGGGCCCATTCAAATACATCCGAAACCTAAACAAATTTATTCCGGCCATTTTTTATTTTGCCATCGTTCGTCGTCGCCACCGTAGTGGTCGTCGTTCGAATCGGATTTCCTTCGACATCTTGTTCCGGCGAGAGCCGAAAGGAATATTGATATTTGCAACAAAAGATCCGAGGCGTGGAGATATGCTGGGAGCGGTATTCCTCTCCTATAAATCCTTATTATTATGCCTATTTTTTATGTTAATTTTGAGTGTGTACGGGTACGGGTACGGTGCCTGGTCCATCCCGGTGGTAATTCTACACTCGGAGAGATGAGCTCAGCTCTGATTTCTACATACTTAGCTGTGATTCCATCTCTCCTTACAGGCAGACAGTTTGCCCTTATCGGAGGTTGGGGTGAGGGGCGAACTGTTTGGAAGATGAAACTGATTTTTTTGAAATGAAGCTCCAGATGAATGTTTGATAAGCCACAATAGCCGTTAGATATGATTTCTCTTTGATTTTGCATAGGGGAGGGAGAAGTCACGAACGAACGAATGGCCAAATGGTCAAATGGCCAAATGGTCGCACTGTGGAACGGTCCCGCCAAAGAGGTATTATCCTTGGAGCTTCTCTCATTTTTTGTTCTGTTCGTTCCTTCCATCTCCTCCGTTAGGCAGGGTATTTTATGTAAATTTTATGCTCGTATTATGGCCCAGAATTTCTTTATTTTTGGGACGAAGAAAATTTATAATGTGCCCTTGTTTTCGTCCGACTCGCACACACTCGCCCACACATGGGCTTGTGGTTGTGGTGGACGATGAAGGAAATTTATTGGGTTCGTTCCAAGAATTAACTTTGTCTGTAAGAGATACTTTTCTTTCTGGTTTCGATTGAGCGGATGGCCTGGGGGTGGATAAGCTGGTAAAGGTAAGTGGTCATGTGGGGTGGATAAGGGGCGAGTGTGGCATACCCTCAAGGGGTGATTTTTGAGAGGGAAACGAAAAGAATGGACGTACGGATTTGATTAGTCGAACATTTTCGATTAACATCCATCACATAAAACTACATACACGGTGGATTTAAAGTCGCTTTGGGGGTAGATTAAGGATTTGGCTTGCTTCAGAAACTTTTCATATATTTATGACAATACTTTAAGGTACATACAACAGATTTGTTCTGGTTGGTGGTCCACAATCGATAAGCCATCCATGGTTTTGGGATCCATTGAACCGTTCCATCTTGTTGCTAGATTAAAGGAGACAATGGCCATTCAAGCACCGATGACCAAGAATGCAATCAGCTTTCAAGCTAACTTTGTGACTTCAATTTTTTTTTAATTTAGCTGTACTCGTTTATAACAGACTAAGGCTAGATCCAGAATGTCTAGCGAAGGATCATGTGGGGCCATTAAAAATTGTTTCTCTGAACACGAAGAGAACAATTTCCAGAATTGAGGAAATTGTACAGTTGCATTAATTTACTAAATTTAACATTAACTATTTTGGGAAAAAAGTTTTCGCTTAAAAATCCTCGGAAGGGATACCCGATGGACAGCTTGATTCTGACACGACATTTAGTCAGTAGCATTCCGAAGTAAGATGCGGTGCGGTGGGTAGCGATTAGACTCCTAAGCAGGATGTTATAGGATTGAACCCCACCGAATTGATTCAAGAATTTTTTTATGTTTGTTTCCAACGTTGGCTCGTGATTTAGGGTAGAGTATGTGAGAAGTAACGTCAATGTAAAGTACGATGTAGAAGAATTGACCGAATCGGGAAAGAGCTCAGAATAGAGGCAATGGAGTTCCGAAGTCATATCTGTTGTGAGCAAACACAACGAGTGATCACTTTTCATGCACACGCACGTACCTACTCCACAAACTTTGGACAAGATGTGCATCGTCAGTATTTTCTCGTCTTATCTTACGACATGTACATTTTGTAGAATAAGCATAAGTGTAGTATTTAAGGCAAATTATTTCTAAATAAAGTTCAGTCCATCACGAATTACCTTGTTATACTCTTGATTTCCCCGCACCAGTGGTAAGGGGTCAGAAATAAAAAGCACGACACAGTATCAGTTGAGTGAGGCGAGCTGTTTAACAAGACAAATAAAGTGACAGTAAAAGGGTGTAGAAATTTAATTAAATTAAAATGGATTTACTAAAATATTAGAAGGAATGAGGAAAGGAAGAAGGAACATGAAAGACATAAACCGCAGCCCTTAACAGGCAACAGATATTTTTACAAATCCAATCTTTAACGTGATATGAGGTTATATTTTTAATACGTTCAGCCAATAACGTACGCAAGGTGCAGAGAGGCAGAAAGCCGCCATTTGGACTAAGCATCCCACGTCGGAACCAGTGCAACAAGCAGGGACTTCCGTGTCGTAGGTACGTATAACCTTCCCGAACGTAGGCGGAGAGCAGGATTAAAAAAACTAATACAACCCATCGTGCATATACAGTGCGATGCATCTAAGCGACCGAGGAGGCCAGTTCGAGGGAGTTGGCTGTGATCGTTAAGGCAAGGTCTTAACTACAAAACTGACGCATGTATTTTTTTTTGCTATAGCGTTTATCATCATATGTACATCATACGTTAACATTTCGTTTCCTTTTTTGGGGATAATAGAAGCTACGTTGTCGTAGATCGAGCGCCCTAGATTTTGTTTAAGGTAGAACGTAAGGTCCTTTGTAGTAGAATTTGAGACACTAGATTAAGAGATTTTTGTGTAATTACAGAAAGGAAAAAGCGTTTACTCTTCTCATGGTTGCGCCATCCCTGAAATACCGCGGTTCTGATTTATATTTTTTAATTTATATATGTATGCCAAACCCATCTACAGTTGTTTTGTAGATTTGGAAAAAGCATATGACCGAGTCCCTCGAGGTAAACTCTGGAGTGTCCTGCAGGAGTATGGCATTGATGGTCCTCTTCTGAGGTCTCTATACACAAACTGTAGCAGCTGTATTCGGGTAAACGGTGCTAAATCAACACCTTTCACCGTGGGCGTTGGACTTCGCCCAGAGTGTATCTTGTCACCTCTCCTTTTCATTGTATATATGGACTGGATGTTGCAGCGCAGCCGAGGTGAGGAATGTTTTACATTGGGAGAGTTGAGGGTAAGTCATCTTCTTTTTGCAGATGACTTGGTTATCCTCACATCCTCCCAGACGGAACTCCAACGCGCACTCGATAGGTTTGTGACCGTATGTGCTGATGCTGGAATGACGGTTAACGTGGACAAATTATTTCCAGAAAGCCCTCCTCCATGTTAGTGGAGTCCCATTGAAGCAGGTGGAGAAGTTTAAGTATCTCGGGGTCTTTTTCACGAGTGATGGAAGGAGTAATGCTGAGCTTTCCTGTAGGATTGGTCAAGCTGGGGCAGTTTTGACACAGCTTGCTAGTTCTGTAATCAGAAAGTCCGAGCTTGGTGTCAAAGCCAAGTTAGCGGTTTCAACTCAGTATTTGTTCCAACTCTCACCTATGGTCATGAAATTTGGGTAATGACCGAAAGAATAAGATCGCGAGTGCAAGCTGCTGAGATGAGATTTCTTCGTGCTGTTGTGGGAATTACTCGCCGGGATAGGGTGAAAAATACGGCAGTGCGCGAGGAACTCAACATTGAGCAGCTGCTTCTTCGAACGAAAAGGGCTATGCTTCGGTGGTTTGGTCACGTGGCACGAATGTCCCCATCATCACGACTTCCGCGTTGAATGCGATTCCATCAGGTAGGCGACCGCTTGGCAGACCCAGGACGAGGTGGTTGGACCAAGTCCAAAAACTTGCCGGGTTACGCTTAGGCATTGCACCTAATGAATTAGAGTCGATGGCGGAGGATCGAGTTGCCTGGAGATCTATAGTGCGTGGTTTACCCCCGCGACCCTTTTAGTGGATCATGCGGGTCAGAAGATGATGATGATGATTATGAATGATGTGTGAATTTTGGTAGACGGCCTCTAGCCTAAGCCATATTGACTAACTTATAAATATATAAAAAATAAATATTGCTTTTCGAATAAAATAGCCTAACTAACTAACTACCGTTTTGATCAGAGGATAATTTCATTCGAAGGGGAAACTGATTGCAGACCGGCCCGGCCCAGGCCGCTCTCCAAGCCCTCCTTTAAAGTCGCAGGGCTATGAGAATCCGATGCACAGTGTGTTATTTTGTACATCTAGGGGGACTTTATTCGTGGTGAACGGGAATTTCTTTTTTTATTACTTACTTGTTCAATTATGTTACAACATATTTGAAGCTTACCAGAATAAATTATCTAACAGATCTTGATCACAAATAAATCAATATTCAATGTATAATGGAATAATATTGCTCATATCTTCACTCAAGTTTTTGGTGGAAGTTGCTTACTACAAGTCATTTTTTAAACCTTTAAAATTATATAAAAAAACACATCCAACGTTTAAAAGGCACTTTATTAAAGATCAAAAATGTTTATAAATCATTCTGATTCACTTTCTTTATTTAAACTGCATATATATGGATTTTCTGTTGAAACCTTTAACAGAGCAATACTTTTCCGTGGGAGTCGATTTATTTACCTATTCCGAATAAAATCGGATAAGGACATCTCTATTTGAATTTGCTGTTGAAGACTTTCGGCTGAAATGTTCTTGGTACCGTCTGTAGTTTTTATTGCTGCCTTCTTTATATATATTTCTAAGCCTGAATTATTTCCTTGAACGCCGGATGTGGAAATGGCTTAATTTCATGAGCACCATTAAATAAATGGGTGGGTAGCCAGGGGCAAAACTAAAAATAGATTCTGATAGACAACACCAAGGAATCCATTTCGCGATGGGACATTTTTAAAAGTCTACAAAGTCACAATTCACATTGTATAGAAAAATATACGGATAACCTTACGGCCTTCAAAAAAAAACGATGATTACTACCAGTTGCTAAGCTCATACAAGGTTAGCTAAGAGATTCCTTAGACAACAGGAAAAAAAGGGAATATGTTAGCGTTGATTATAACTTCTACTGCAGCAAGTTTGCAGCTGGTCAGTGCTTTTTTTTGTGAGGTGTTTTTAACGCTAGACTGGAGCACTCAGACTCAAAACTGGTCCATTGTACTACCAGCACGACTGATAATACCGTCGTCTGTCCTTCATCCGGATCACTTTGAGAAATAACTTCTTCGTGCTGCCAAATCTCCGGAAGTAGTATTTGCTGAAAAGAACTTTCGGAATCAATTTGCGATCACTGAGCACGCTTCATGATCACAATGGAGAAAAGTCAAACTTAAATGCTTTATTCGACACGAACTCTGAGGTTCAAGTCCATCTACAGTCTTCATCAAGCAACCATTCAACTCGAGCTACAGACAATGTTTAGAGAGAATAAAGGTTTGATTATTTGATTATTCTAAAAGATTGCCGTTCGGGCTTCAAAAAACGATGCATTTATGAACATACTATACGAGTGAAAGATTACAGAAGAACGTTGCTTTCACTGGGATTCGAACCGGGGACCCCTCCAACCAAGGGCAGGCCCTCAACAAACTGCGTCATCCAGTACGTCTTTTCAGCAGGTCAGTACATACTGTAAAAAAAAGTATTCATAAATGCAACATGTGTATACAAAATATTGTGCACAAAATACGAAGAAAAAGGCCGATGTTTTTAAATAAAAAGAATTGGAAGCCGAGACATGTTCCTAGAAACAGAAATTTCCTTAAAGTAATAACAGAACTTCCGGATGATGCTTTTAGGAACCATATTCGCATGAAGAAATCCAACTTTCGGTTTGCCTGCAATCCTGCATCAAAAACTGCTTTGGTTTTTTGAACTCAGTTGCGGATTGCTGTCATGTAAAGTCAATGCAGTTTCAAGATCTGCAGGTCTGCCGCAGTCTGATGTTTATGAATTCGGCCTATGAGGTGAGTTTTTTTGTAAGCGTATATGCGCTTAGATTATAAGTGCACAAAAAAACGATCATCGGCGCTTAATAATTCCTAATAAGAACTTAGCAGCACAGACGATATAAGTGACATTTGTGGCAGTCAGCTGTTAAAATTGATGTTGTACTGGTAGTGTTGCTGAAGGTGTTTAACATGATGTGCGTCGTATTGCTGGTATTAGTACTGGCGGTTTTTTAAAAAATTTGGTCAATGCCTATGTATGTATTTTTATATTTTTTTCTGTATGTGTCAAATCAAATGTGTGGAGTTCATCATTGCCAAATGTGTGGAGTTAAGAACGCTTGACGTTGCAGTACTGCGCTAATACTGCGTTTATGAACTCAGCCAATCTTCTCATCAAACTTTTCAAATTTAAATTGATATTCATTATCATGACACACAGTTTGTCTATGCACACACGCTGCACAGCGATTGGTAACCAATTCAGAGGTTCTATATTTTAGTTCATAGTCCCCCTTAGATATACCAATCCTTGACATTGGAGCACACAAAGTCGTCTTTACACGGAAACATGAGTTCTGAGGTACAAACAACACTCTCAGACATTTATCATATTCCGGCCCACCCTCCGAACATGACACCCGAAGATACCGCCCCTCTTACAATGCCGTACGATCTGTTAGCACTCCATTAGAATGCTAAACTCCAACACTTTTATTGATTTACTGATTTGGGTTCACTTTCATTTGCTATACCCATCGCAGCCATCACCATCACTTGGCAGCAGCAGCAACAACAATAAATCTGACAAATTCAATTAAACCGGAAATGTGAAGTCCTCCAGACATCAATTCCAAACCTTCGCTCGCCACCCTCAATATATCGTACAATCCAAGAGGGCAAAAGTTGAAAGCAATAAATATCCAAACGTGGACTCCACTTAGCATTGAAACAATAACAACAATTATTACAAAACATTTGTTTGCACTGGTAACACTCAACCAATCACCCATGCGACAGTGGGGGTTGTGGGGGTGATGGTGGTGTTCGGTGTGTCCCTTCTAATTTTCAGAGGGCCGCCCTCCCCTCGCCGGGGTGAATAGTTGAACACGAGAACACGTTCGGTAACCTAAGCGATTGCAAATTAAATGGACCGCCCGTTGCGAACCAAATTACGACCGTAAAATAATTCATTCGTATATATTTGTGAGTACACGTTAGTGTACACTGGACGCAGGGGGTAATTTAAACAGTTGGCCAGGTTATTCAGCGTGTGAGTTTAGGTTGTCATTTGCATTTGGGAAAGTTGCAAGTGGATAAGGGATTTTAATCGCTGATCGCTTGGTCTCGGCGGAACGCGCACCAAATTGGGTATCATTTTTCAGTTGCATTGGACGCATTTAATTAGACTTAGAGTAGCCTAAAGAGCGTACGCTGTGAGCAGGTAATATTGCATTAGGGGTGGTTCATCTGTGCAACGGGCTTGGGGAACTCTAGTTTTGAGTGATGAATGGGGTGGATGGGAGGAATGAGGAATGAAATTAAAGGCAAACAAAACAAACTGCTGCATGCAAAAAATGGTTTTAAAAATATTATGAGGTAACTAAAGAGGGGACTTTAAGCAGTTTTGTGGAGGAGGGGTAACTATTGGGAGGGATGGGGTGGTAGATAGCTACAGGCGGAAAGTAACTTCAGAGAGGAAACTCTGAGCAAAAACTACAAGGTGGATGAACTATACGAGGGTGGGTACTGGGTAGTAACTATAGGTCGGGGGAGGTACCTTCATAGTAGAAAGACTGCACGGAGAGCGTGAGAATAACCATGAGTATGGGCACACGGATGAGTTTAACATGATTCGAAATTCGCGATTATCAATGGCGGTGTCTTCTTATTTTGCTTTCAACTTCACGTTCTCAATAATTCCACCAAAATCAGAAATCCTCCCTCAGCGCTAAAGATTCCCTCAATTCTCTTCAACCTCCTGCTCCCACGTCCATTTCAATCATCACCCAAGTACATGCCTGGTTTCCATGAATGCGAAATGAGGTCATATTAAATGAATAAACGATTCCAGGTCGGAGTTCATCTCCAGCTTTAAGTCAAATGAAACCCCCCCCCCCCCCTCAAAGCTAACGACAACTGAGATTGACTTCATTACGTGCCAAGACAACAATTACAGCGGCAGTTCCAAGCTTCAGACATCTCCTCATTTCCATCTCCCGGAAGTGGTTTAATTAAAATTTATCATTTGTGAATAATTACACAGCGCAAAGCGTATTATTTTAAAGAAAAATCAACTCGCTGATATTAAAATTAATTTCGTGGCATTCGCAGTTATAATTACTCCTTTTAATTACGCCAGGATCACTTTAACCTCGCCGCGCCGGCTGAATGCATTGGCCGCCCGGGAGGCGCATTAATTAGAATCACGCACACACTACAGTGTCACACGCCCACACACATTCGCATGAAGCGGGGCTTAATTAAGTTAATTCCCCATTCTATGGGCAAAGTCGGATCAGGTCATGTAAGGGCCGTTCCGCATACCCACATCGCATCATTACCGTCCCGACACGGGGGCACATGGAGACGAAGTAGAAAACTGCCAATAGCAGAACCAAGTACACACGTCATTCAATGGGCCTCAGAGCTCAAAGTTGACAATGAGATGAAAGCAACAAATGTCCTTCTGCACGAGCGCCAGGGGTTACAGCCCAGGAGGCTGGAGCAGCACAAATTACCGCATTTTACCAGTAGTTCACACAGATCATTAATTTTTCCTTTGACATTTTTGAGCCCGAAACAACATAGCACACACCACACCCCGATGGACTAATAGTCCGGAGCTGGCCCGAACTAATGTTTACATAATAACCCGGACCTAAGGGAAATTAATTTTCCAGTATTAACCGCTACCACTGCCGCCGCTGGCGCCAATGTCCACCCGTCGTCCGTGGCAGTGAAGTGTAGGTCCTAAGTAATAATACGACAGCCGACCATTGGCTATTTTGCGAAATGGTAAAAGGGGGACCGGAATGAGTGAAACAAGGCGACCGACCGGATGCCTGTATCCGTACGTCATGGGACAAATGAATGACATTAATGCGTTAGCCCATCGGCATTCCGACAGGAGGCGGACCGTACCGGAGGGTGGCAATGATTGGGCGGCGGTAGGGGAGCATCTGCGCTAGGTAGACGGTGCTGTACGGGAATGGGGACTGAAGGATCAGCTATTTTCAGACAGAACAGATTGATATTTATTGTGTTTGCTGATAAAAAGGTATGTCGTCCTGGGGGCCATGGCCTACATTTGGTATTGGACGGTAGGAGCAATTAAGGCGGATTAGATAGTGTACCAAGCTGGAGGCAGCTTTCGCGTGACCTGGCCGTTATTTGGTCGTCTCCATGGAGATAAATTCACTGAATCAACTCCAGTAAGACAAGAGAATGGAAAGAACCTTCAGTTCTTCTTCCATTGTTTGTTTGAGCGCGTCGTCTGGAGTTGAACTCCGACCAGCTCTGGTGCAGTTATGAAGTCAGTCTGACTGTCAGTAAGACAATCTACGATGATTCCTTTCGATTGGATATTGACTTCACTTAGAATTGGTGACGCAGTCCGAAACTGAATGCATTGAACAAAAATGTGATACGAAAGTGTTGCAAGAATCCCCTGTCAGAATGTTAGCCATAGCTTTTGTCACCGTCTTCCAGGCACTCTGTCAACTGAGTTTCCAGCACTCACAAATCTCGGATGACATGACAAAAATGTACGTCCTTGCACGATTGGGAGGGAAACTGATGCGACCAGTCCACCCAGTCAGAAGACTTCTGCCTCTCAGCTGCACAAGCAAAAGGACAAACCGCGAACGGATACATATGTTCGCCTGCGGTATACATGGATTGCCAACTGGTTGAAGTTGAAATAACGCTCGTTCCTTCCAAGAACGAGAATACCATCGTTCCATCGTCATTATTGCTGTACGCTGCCGCTGCTGGTCCCAAGCTCCCAGTAAAGTCCTTTCAAGTCCTTTTACAAGTTCGCAAAGTATTTTTAGTAATTAAAATAAACATAAAATTACGTCAATTAAATTTTAAAGGGAATTACTGCAAAGTTTCACTCATTAATTTCCGTTATGTTTCGGTCCGTCGCTGGATGTCGACTTGGTGTACACCACTTGGCGTTGTCGAGCGTTAGTGAGGCCTCCCTAGACCCGATGAACTCGCTTCTGAGCGACACGGCGCTGTCAGTTAATAAGGTTTTTCTTAGAGCTCTACACACAGCTCGGTACGGCGATGGCAAGACTTCAATGCACACGCGTCCCCTGGTAGCCATATGGGCGGGTTGCTAACGCTGGTTTGCTGTCTTTAGGCATTTTCAGTAAGTAGTTACGTGAGTTTTGATAAAAAAAAAAAGCAAAAACCAAAAATAGGACTCTGCCTAGAGGGAGTCAGACGAACAAACTGCAGGACGGGAATGGGTGACGTTGGAGTTTTATGAGGCCCCGCGCCGTTGCTGTTTGATTTGGCTAATGCGAGCATTTCTCTGAGGTATATGTGTATATAGGAGTCTTTCATGTCAAAGTGGGATCGGATTTCTGAAAAAGGGTACAACGAGATCAATAGCCTGTGGCTGCTATTCACTTTTGAAATTCAGAAAACTCGAAAGGGGCTGAATACTTACATAAGCCCTATTTTCAGTTGAACAGGGATATACGAGGGAAGGGGTATGTGCTTAAGTCGCAAGCACAAATTAAACACATTCCAAGAATTAAGGTCTTGCTGCACTTTTTTTTTTGTAGAAAATGTACAATTATCAAAGGATTTCCACGGTTTTCAGAGGTGGAGGAGGGAAGTTGTGAAATTTTCAAATGCTTACTAGGTTGGACATGGGCTAAGTAATTTTAAAAGTGTCCCAAAATTCGTGGAGGGTCTGTGTACTTTAAAAATACAGATCTCCAATTAATTTTTGGATGTCTATGGAGCCCTGCACCATAGATGATGAGGTGTGAGGTTCAACGAATCTGCTGGTGAATAGCGCACATGCGACCGACAAAGCTGGTTACCGAGGAAATGCTTGTAAACATTTTCACTGATCGATGAACTGAAGCGGAAGACACTGGCTCGTAGTAGCTGTAGTGTTTAGGCAACACTGCGCTTGAGCTTGAGAACGTGGGAGGTTATCTTCGAAATGTCACAATACTCATGAGTCACGACAGGCTTCTTAGCTCTGATCTTGGTTGTCTTCATCGGGAGAGTTGTGATCTGACAACTGACTAGCGAGGATGTACTAGCGAGCCAACACTACAGTAGCGGAGCCCATTGGCATGTCGTACGCAACGGCAACCAGTATTTTATATGACAAAGTTACTCACAAGAAAGTCTTCTGATCGATGGATCCCACGATTGCTCGCGATGGACAACAAGCGGGAGTTATATTTGAGAAGGAAACGTACATACAATTTGTCGATACGATTTGCTTGACAACCACATTTGACGGGCAAAATCGTCAATGAGCGCTCGTTACTGCAAGTTGACAGCCTTGTAGTGTGGTAGGTACAGTATTTTTTAGTGTTTTTCCAATTTGTCGCTAATCGTCTCGACAAATTGTTCAGTGTGAACGCCGCTATTGAAATAAAACCCTGCACATTTACCAAATATTGAAACAAATTTGTTCATTTTAGTACCAGTGGTTTACACATTACTGATCTCACATAGCATCAATGCTAGAAATTAATCATCTGCGGTCCAGCGCACACTCATTTCTGACGTTAGGTTTCTAGGTTTCGACTCAATCGATTGACTCTAAAAACATTTGGAGATCTGGCTGCAGTCGAATTAAACTTTAACAGATTTAAGCTCAAGCATGCCTAGATACACTTTACCATGCTTACATTCTAACATCCATGCACTCTTCAAACATCAGTTTAAATAGTTACCAAACTATTTAGACGAAAACAAACAGGAGGCGGTAAAATAGGAAAATTAAACTTATAGGAAAGTGAAAGAAATACATTTATTTATTTTTCGCATAGTATAACAGTGGTTTAACAATAATAGTATAAAGAGATTTACAAATAATCTAAGGTCTGTCTGACACTGGTACAAGAGATATCCTACACTAACTAAAAGCCACCAGGCTATGAAATAATCGAAAAAGACATCTAAAATTACAAAAAAATCGGTTCGGAAATTCGTTTCAGTTTTATAAAATGATATGCCATATGTTTAATTTATCATTAAATTCAAGTATATTTCCGTCTATCTGGAAACATTCATTTATTCTCTCAATCTTCAAATCTGGTGGGAGAATTAAAATTGAAAATTATAGAGGGGCATGTAAGGGGCATGTCATCAATTTCAAGACTATTTGATGTGTTGGCTGCCGCGAATTTTCAATTAATTCAATAGGAATATAATCAGTAAGGTCGTGGGGATCATCACAGGTTACTGTATCCTGGGCGCACATGCAAGACGAATGGGAGCCGCTTACAACAACTTTTGCAGTAGCTACAGAGATGAGGAATAAGTAGAAATCACGATACACTACCTCCGCACCTACCCAGTCCTTGCAAGATCAAGAAAAAGTACGCTAGAAGAAATGTCAAACATAAAAACGCAGATCATATGTAGTTAAATTCATTAGAAAAACAGACTGGCCATAACACAGTAATGAAGTGTACCATCCCTGAAGAGAGCACTTGGATACCAGTAGGTGCTTGTTAGGAGTCAGTTAGTTACCTTGACGAACGAGAAATCTGTATTTCAATCACCGGTTAGTAATAGCCCAATGGATCCAAACAGGATCTAAGTGGGTCACAGCTGTTTCAGCTGTGATAATCGCGATTACCTAACCTAACCTACTGCGAAATTAAACTTTTTCTGCAAATTTCTTATTTGCAACAATCAACATGGTTTCGTAAAGAAATGAGCAACTATTACTAATCTTCTGGTCTTTACGAATTTTGTCAAATCGGTAAGGGAAATCAAGTTGACGCAATCGACACTGATTACAACAAAGCCTTTGACCGTGTTGATCATACCATATTTCTCTATAACGTGTGAATGACTGGTGTTCCATCTTCTTTTTACGTTGGTTTTCATCCTTCTTAAGTGATCGATACCAGTAAGATAGGTTTCGTGTGTTACCTCAACCGTTCCTCATGGTAGCCACATTGACCTCCTTTTCTTTGTCTTATTTGTCAACGATGTATTTAAATTCTTACCTGACAGTAACATTTTAATGTTTGCTTATGACTTTCAGCTATACATATCGGGGAAGTATGTTCATTCTTTCCAACATCTGAATATGCACCTGGAAAAAGTATACCTTTCTCGTCGTAAATGTACTGTTTTGCATTCGTACTTTATTGGCGGTAAAGACGTTCGCCGTGTTTATTAAATAAAAGATTTAGGTGTATTGCAAGACAGTAAATTATCATTCAACAATTATGTTGAATATATTGCTAACAAAGCTAATATATCGTGGGGAATGCTAAGCCGCTTTGCTTGTGAGTTTCCTGACCCTTTTGTCATTAAGACAATAGATCGTTAGATCTATTTATATTCGATCTGTCAACGAAGTCACGTGTGTGGCACGACTCGAAAAATTGAATAAAATATATTAAAACCAGCCAAGAGCTTGGTATGCGTACTACAATCACAAAATCTCTAGAATTAAATCTGAAAAAAAAAAATCTTAGATTCTGCCTTCTGTTAATACCCTTCCAATCTAGGTTAAAACTAATTAGTTTATACTCAGGTTTATACGTAGGGTACTGATTCGTGATATTGACTCCTAGGAAGTTCTAAGCATCCTTATCATAAATATTTCATCTATTAGTCCACGTAACAATAGATTAAGGTTTTGCCACTCTCGCACTAATTACAGTCGCTCTTCAGCAATCAATGGTTTAATGATACAGTGCCATTGTTAGCTTAATCGATTTAACTTAATCAATTCTCTCGATAAAGAAAGCGTTGCTCAATGTCATTCCGTCATGACTGTTTGTTCTTAATTACTTATTTTGTTTATACTTATTTTAACCCCTGTACTTTGATAACTATACTAAATCACTTACTTCTATAACAGAAATCAGATTCGATGTGTATATGTATCTGCCACGAAATTTCCGAATCCACCTAACGGATTTGAGTGCAGTTTTCTCCAATAGATTCGGAATTCTGCTGCGGAGTTTTATATACCAAGCTTCTTTTAACAAAAACCTTTCAAATAAACATAAGAAATATTAAATTTGATTTGTTCCCCATTTTTCGGTGGTTTATCTATCTATTTACTCTCACCAAACAGAACTAAATTTAATGTACATACCTATGTAGAATTTTCATTGTCAAATCTATTGGTGCATATATTATCTCTGTACGTTATCTTAGAGTAAAACATATAATTTGCATTGTATTCCGAGTACGATGAGTGGAGACCATTGCCACTATCGGTGCCCAAGCGGCGTTCGTGTTTATGCGTCATTCTGTGGATATGTATGAATGCATATGTGCACGAGTGCATTTATACTTCTTCAGATATTCTATACTTGAACGATTCAGTACATTTTTCAACAATTTTTTTTCAATTTTACGAATCCAGCAAGTGTACCAGGGCACATCATTTTTGCTCGATATTACGAATTTTTCGATTTAAGGCGGACGGGCATGGGCATGGGTCAGCTAGTAAATAAATATTTAATAATTACCACTTTTTAGTGATCTTATTTTTTTAAATTTGTTTTTAAGGATATTAAATCTTTCAAGGACATTTTTGTTCCGTTTATTAAACAGGGAATTCAATTATGAAAAGAAATACATCCATGTATCGTCAACAATTCTAAACACAACGGAAGCCAATCGCTAATTCAACAAGAGCAGCCACTTTTACTAAACAAGGACCCCATGTACGCAAATGTACGTCGTATACACAGGTCATTACCATTCGCAGTAGCCACGATGGACTTTTTTCCATTTTCCGTCTTGTCTGTCACCTCATCAAACGAAGCAACTGCAAACTGTACCCTAAAACTTGATGCTCTGGTAAAAAAATCGAATTTAAAGACGGCGAGGCGTGTTAGTTCGCTCCTCTGCGTCATGTCCTCCGGTTATGTCGCCTTGACAAATTTCTTTTCGGCTGCACACCTCCGCGTCGCACACAGCCTCTGAGGGAAACATTCCAAGCGAAGAAAGGAAACCAGTGTACGGGCGGAGGATCGCGCTCAAAGGAACAATTTCATAAAGTGCATCGTACCATCAGTTCCCCAGCTTTGCTGGAGTTAACTCGCAGGATAGCTGGAGCAAACCACCACCGCCAGCGGTTCCAATATGCAAATCGCTATTGATTTGTGGCTAAGAGCCAATACATGACAGTCAAGTGGAGTGACGGTGAACACGCGATGGCTCTCCCTGTCTGATGTTGTCTCTGTGTGTCATCCTCGAAATGGGCCACGACTATGTCGGTGATGATGATGACGGCGCTGATGCTGTGGGTTAGCGGGTGGTTTGAGCAAACATCCCCTGCGCACACAGCGCCGGGTGCTGCGAGCGCGGAACTAGAAGCCGTAGGACACCGTGTGGTTATCGATCCACCGCGGTACCGTGGGACCGTCCCTAACATGCTCACTTAAAACCAGCAGATGTGTCTGCCAAATGTTTATCAAAAGTTCCGTAGCGAGCGAAACGGAACAGTTGGGTTACCTACTTACAGGACAAAGCATGGTGAGAGGATGATGGAATGGATACTATTTCGCTGTGTGATGATTCCCTGTCACAGCGCTCCATGGTGTTTCGTGTTCCGTGTCGGCCCGCTGTTCGTATCCACTGACATTCGCATAAATGTGCTCATGCGGCGTGGTATAAATTTCATTTTGCCTGTGTGCAGCTGCATTGCTGGCATCTGCCACAGGTTATGCTGTTCCACCAGGGCTACGGGAGACGTGCTCCTTCTTTTGTGTTAGTTCCTCCACGGGGTTACTCGCCTAATATTTAACATTTTTCCACGCCTGTCCGTTCGCTGGTTATGCAAGTCTGAGATTTACGACTTCTCTTTCGGGATGCTTGCTGCCGTCGCGAAGGGCATGATGATTAGGTTGTGGCGAGGCGGCGACGGTGTTTTTGGATGCTGAGCTTGGGGTTGGATTTGGGTTTGGATTTGAATGTTGGACTTGGACTTGGATACTGGACATGTACTTGGATGCTGGAGTTGAACTTGGATGTTGGACATCGGCTTCGACTTGGATGCTGGACTTGGATGTTGGACTTCGACTTGGATGCTGGACTTGGACTTGGATTCTGGACTTGTACGTGGATGTTGGGCTTGGACTTGGATGCTGGACTTGGTCGTCGAAGCTGGACTAGGACTTGGATGCTTGACTTCGGCTTGGACTTGGATGCTGGACTTGGATTCTGGACTTGTACTTGGATGTTGGGCTTGGATTTGGATGCTGGACTTGGTCGTCGAAGCTGGACTAGGACTTGGATGCTGGACTTCGGCTTGGACTTGGATGCTGGACTTGGGTTTGGACATGGATGCTGAACTTGGGCTTAGACTTGGATGTTGGACTTCAACTTGGATTTTGAGCTTGGGCTTAGAGTTGGATTTGGATGCTGAACTTGGGGTTGGACTTGGGCTTGGACTTAGATGCTGGACTTGGATACTGGACTTGGATTCTGCACTTGAACTTTCATCCGGAATTGGACTTGGGTGCTGGACCTGAGCTTGGATGATGGACGTTGGACAATCGTATCAGTAGTCTAATGCTTGTAAACGAGGAATCACTTAATATAAAGGATGCTACATTTTTGTCTATTTACTGTCGATCTGACTGGTTTGTCATGGGAAAATTAGCTAATTTACCAAACTATCCAGAACAAAGGCGTATATACCGCAAGTATGTATCCCAATTGTCACGTACAATCGCCCCTATAGAGTACTTCATTCACAATGAATGCCTGTCTTTCGCAGAGTATCCTAAAGTAATGTCACACCACAGAAAAATACGTAACCTTGTGCTGGCATACAACCTAGATTTCTTCAAGTAAAATACTTCTCATGGGCTTGACGGAAAGGGGTGCCCAAAAGACAGGATATGTGCCCATTTTTACCGCACACACACTGTCGCATTACAAGCCAACATGAGAGCGTATACGTGTACGTCCCGACAATTTTAATGGACTTGCCGAACGGCAACATATTACCCGATTTGCCTTCTTTCATTTTGCATTTTTCACTTTTTAGTTCCGTCCGCAGCTCTGTCGAATTCTCACTACATCCCTCGATTCGCATCTGCATCCTGTACTTCAATGGGACTGAGGCTGCAATGGGAACGAAAAAGAAGAATGAGAGGAACTCGAATGGACTTGAGACTCGCAAACCGACATCATCACACGCCATTACACTCTTGGGAGCTCTTGGGACTGATGAAGGAAGCCAGAACCAGAAACCCAGAAATATGACGAAACGGAAACGAGTCGAGGAATTTCAAGGATGACGCGTCTTTCTGGTCTATTGAGGGCGAATGTGCAATGGCGCAGAAACGGTAAACTTGCACCCGTTTTATATGATCCCGTGCACTATATTGCTTTGATATTTTTGTCCTTAATTTGTCTCTTATGATACACATACTCTCATACTTCTCGTATGAGTGCAAACATAAGCGATGCAAGACGATGTCGTCATCGTTGTCATACACATGCACGCGCCTCTCACACTGCGGAGTGATAATTTCATATGAATCCTTGAACTCTGATGTCCTTATGGCGCTACAATTTTAATGAATCCATTTAAGAGTGGAACGCGATTCTGGACTGTTGGCAGCTTTTGGTTTTAATTAAAATTAAATGTGAGATACGACGTTTCTTCTCCTCCGTCCTCTCGCTCGGGCTGCGGCACTTGTGTGTTAATCATTCTTTCGTAGTTTAGTCCGTCTTGCAAGTGAATGCAGATGTTGTCTGTTCTTGAGTCGGGTTGACTTCAAATGCCAGCGGCGGCGACACGGTGGAAACATTTTTGGTAAGAGCTCACGTACATCACAAATACATGACAGGTTAAGTGTGCTCAACGAATGTGCTTATGTCCTAAATGTTAACATTTTTTTGTTTGCTCCTTTTCGGCTCTTGTTCGTTTTCGTGCTCTTGGGTGGACTTGTGCAGGATCTTAGCCTGAGCCTAATGATGACACTTAGGCGGATAATGCTGTGAAGTGTGGAGATGTCGTATTTTGGGTAATGAGGCGGGCGGGGTGCTTTGAGTAGTGTTTGGGTGAAATGTTAATGTATTCTCGCTGAGGAACCTCCTTGCTGTTGCGATTGCAAATTCGGAGTTCTTTAAGTATTCCACGTGTATTTTTTTGTTCTGATTTTGTATGTGTCTAAGTTGGCGTAGTAACTGCATCGGACGACACTTGAATCCTCTTTGGAACCGGCGTTCTGGGTAGACCGATGTTCGGCAGTTTTGTGCGAACATTTGATACCGGTGTTTAACAGATAAGGTTAATAAAGCAGGTTAAGCCCCAAGTTCACGTCGATTTCAATGCGGCATATGGAACAAGCTATAAAATGTTGTCCTTAACTACGTTCAGGCTGCTTCTCATGTTCCAAGTTGATTTTGTACAATCTGTCATCATCATCTATTTCGTGCGTCTTTTAGAGCTGTTACTTGTAAGCTTATGCAGACGGAATCCCAGCGAAATCGAGCTTTTGTCATCACTTATCCACATACTCCGTTTGGTTGTCATCGTCATCATCTTCTGACCCGCATGCTCCACTACAGGATTCGCGGGAGCAAAGCATGCACGAGGGATCCGCAGGCCACTCGATCCTCTGTCATCGACTCTAACTCATCAGGCGTTATATCCAAGCCCAACCAGGCGAGTTTTTGGAATTGGTTCAACCAGCTCGTTCTGGGTCTGCCAAGCGGTCGCCTATCTGATGGAATTACATTCAAATACGCCTCGAAAGTCGTGATGATGAGGACATTCGTGCCACATGACCAAATCATCGAAGCATAGGCCTTTCCGTTCGAAGAAGCAGCTGCTCTACATTAAGTTCCTCGTGTACTGACGTGTTTCTCACCCGTTTAGTTGTATAAGAAAAAATTGTATAAGCCCATAAACAGTAGCTGAATTTAGACACTAGATCAATGGCGATGTTCCTAAGGTCGTTGATGAGTCCAAGAGATCATCAAACATATCCAATTATAATCGCAAGGCCTTGGGGTGGCATGCTGGTCTTTTGCAGAAGTTGCGGAGACAAAGAAGTCTTGGAATCTGTTCAACATCTCCACTGAATAAACGTTTAATATAAACACTTATTTTAAGAGCTGGGAGACTTAAGTAGTATCAAGCTGAGAGAGATCCTAATGCACAGTTTCACAGTGGACGTTTTAACTCCACTTTTGGCTTGTCCACTACCGTTTAAAAATCAGTTCTGCACCTCGGCCATTTTGTTTCTCTTTTTTCAAACTTTTGTATTTTAGTCTCTCTGACATCTTTTGGTATCCAATCCTTGTATTGAAATCATTTGCAATTGATTCCCATACCGCACCTTTTTCCTTCTTTGGTTCATTATAAAAACCTTCGTTTTCCGATAACACTAAAGTCGCGCTACAAAAGTTCAAGAGGAATGTACCAAAAGCGTTCTAAAACTAAAAAGCATGGGAAATGTATATCGAAAGTCCTTGCAAATTGTAGACAATACACGTAACAAATGGAAAGTGTTGCCATATGGTTGTCGATAGGATTACACAAGCGAAGTCCAACTGAACTGAAGATCAGATTTTACTGTGCAACCGGACGAACTAAACCAACAATTTGAGCTCGGTTTAAAGTTTAGCTTAACTTAAGATTAAACCTGATCAGGTTAACTTTAGTATAAGAAGTCAACAACGGATCCAACTCCATGGGCTGAGAATCATTTGGATGCACAGCAAGTATAAGTAGCCTGTTTGAGATTGTGAGTGTAGTTGCTGGCCCTAAGAAATAGTGCGCCACCGTGTCTATTCCAAAGATCGGACGTGACCTTTGGAGAATGCGTTTAGATCACCTAAAAGTCATTCGTTTTGATACATGAAAGTTATTATTTTTTTGCTTTTTTGCTCTTAAAGATAGATTTATGAAACTTCCCAGGTTTGCACTTCTTATATTAAGGATATGGGGAAAAATAAAACATTCAACTGCAAATTCTATTTAAAATGTCAGCGTAAAGAAGTATTAGAGGGAAAGAGGAAAGATGGAAGATTAATTAGACTATGTGAGTTCGGCTAGTCCTACAAAAAATGTTCCGCCTACCTCCGCACAAGGCTTCATATTTTCTGAAAGCCTATACTAATACTAAAAATCCCTACAAATTTTATTGACAATTGGGCCTTAAGAACAAAGGCGCTCAAGAAAAAAACACAGAGTGCAATCGCGGATCCTATTAACCCAATCAATGAACAAATTTGATGCTGAAAGTGGAAATGATACATATTGAATGTTCGGCCTAATTGCATGAGCCTCAATGAAGGTTTTTTGCAAACATTTTTTCATCCTTAATCCTTAAATGAATTCTCGACTTCACTGTGCGCTGTTGGCTAGTCACTTGATCAGTTCTTTCGCCACCATCATGACAGAGGAATGTGCCATTCTACAGGCCAGAATGCATCTAGAGACATCCGACTACACGGCTGATTTTCACCTTGGCAGAAAAATCATCCGAAGTTTGTGAAATTGTTTTGAACATGCGTCTATTAAGAGCACACTTTTCCGGCACTGCTATAGGCATCCATCAATAGACATCATATGTTCTACATAATGGTGAAGAGCACATATTGGATCATGGAAATATAGTCCACAGAAATAATGAAAAAAAACCTCGACCTTTAAAAAAAAACACTGAGTACAAAGACCGTACAGAGTTTACACTATATACTCCTCTTCTGAGAAAATTCCAAAGATTAGCTTATCCAATGAAGTAGTACTTCGTGATACTAGTGTCACCACTTGAGTCCTTTAGCTTTAAAATCGATTTGCAAGCCAGAAAATGGGAGCCACAGACCACATATCGAACAAAATGCCATTCACGAGTATGTGTCTTTATTCTTTGCGACATTCCCCATCAGTCGTCTCCGGCGGCGTTCCAAGGGCCAATTGAAATTCGCATTTTTTATTCAGTTTAGCTCTCGGTACTTCATTGTTTCATCTTGTGCTGAAATGCGTCGCATCGTTGCGATGGGATCCAAGTGGCGTCCCGTGGCGCTGATGTGTCTATGCGTTTGACATTTTTTGGAGGGCACGCAATAACGACAAGTAAAGGACCTCGAGGACGGCAAACGACAACAACAGTGACAACGATGACGACGACGCTGAAGGTGTCAGCAATTCATCAATCGTGAGTACATTTCTCTTTGACGGATCTCAAGCGTCTATTAAATATGCGAGGACGTGAAGTGCTTGGGAAATATGTTTGCTTTTTGTTTTCATCATCGTGCCGTGAAGGCTGCTCCTTTACACTAGATTTGCCAAATGGTTTTTCGCCTACAGCCACCCATCGCCTCCCCGTCACTCTCCTAACTGCCCGTCCATTGAGCATGGTAGGTCGTTTGGTTTTGACGATGGTGGTGCGGTAGTTTAAAGGAGATTGATGGTGTTTCACCGTTGAATTCCGAGCGCACCACCAAATGGAGCGAACGCCATCATCAACCGTGCTACGACGCGACGGCAGACGGTGGGAGGATGGGTGGCGGGGCGAGGGATGCTGTCGGAGGCTAACGACTGAAAAGGTAAATTTGCGCGAGTGCCATCATCAGAGTGGCACATCACCCCTTTGTCGTCGATGTCCGTTTTGTTCATTGTCAAGTCTCTTGGTGCTCTGTCGATGGCGCGGGGTGGAGGCCTTAATTTGCGAATTTATTCAAGAATTCCGTTAGTGGGAATGAATCGTTCATTATTTGCTTTTAATTCGGCAAGCGATGCAGATAAGATTAGGTTGATGGAGTTTATTTGAGTCGGAAATTCGCCCCCGCCTAACGATGAGCTTGGGGGAGTGGAACGGCGAAAAGAGCGTCTGCTCGCTGAAGAAGAGCAGCAACAACGAAACGAACGTGTCGAGGATGGGGATGGAACTAATTTATTACTCTGCTCTAAGACTTTGGCAGTAAGAAGTATTTGAAACGCTAATAAACCATCAAGGATTAATTTTGTGATTTATTGCGTTCCGCAGGGAAGACTTCTTTCTTTCATTTCATTGGCGATGGGGTGGAGCGAGCTGGTGCGTAGTAAATTTGTGAAAACGACGGGGCTGGCTGTTCATACATAATTTAAAATTTAGAGACAACTTACTATTAGGGATAGCGAAAGGTTAATTGCAGCAGTCGTCTGAGCGCCGCAGCGGTCTTGATTGTGTTGATGTCACGACGAGGGTCAAGAGGAAAAGAGGTAATCTGTCACAACCGAATGAGTGATGGCGTTAATGTATTCTGTCGTGGGTTTATAAAGCTGATATATGGGTAGCATTGTCATCTACCGATACCCTTTTTAATACGGATATCCATCTTCCAATTGTACATAGTCCTTGAAAGTTTATTTTATAGATGCACAGGGGATTGTACTGCAAGGTTGATGATGATAATATTTATGGTAAAATGCTAAATTGCGAGTCAATGTGAACTGACTCCCATAACCGCAACAATCTCCACGCACTTTGAGCGACATGTGACTGATCGTCATGCAAAAACAAATACATTCCCTCATCATGACTGGAAATCGAGTTAGGTTAGAGTAGGTTGAAGTGGATGGCGCATATAGCAATCGCTCTTAGGCCAGAGTAGGTCCATTGTAGAGAAGCTCATGTCTAGTCCCTACATCCTCTACATCTAAGCAGCTTCTGCCGAAATCATTGTAGGAAGTGTCCATCCTGACGAGGGTCCTGAGTGCATGCCTGAGCAGATTGAAGTTTCAGACTGAGTGCTGGCCATATTTCCTTTGCTCATCTCGCCATTTGGGGTTGGTTGTTTTAATTGTATGACTCTTAAGAAGATGGTAGGGCGTATAGAGAGGCATAGAGTGTGGAGAAGTTGTTGCACAAATAGCAATGTTAATGTACACCGTCACAAACGTGAAGTGAATGCTGAAATACTAAGCCATCTCGTCAAGAAATAGACGAATTTTGATTGAGGTAATGGTATGCTTATATTAAGTTTATTGGAGTATACACCGCTCCCTCATCCATCTGTATGGTTCAACAGGAATCATCTACCATCTCAGAATCAGACTTCCAATCCCATCCGATATGAATCCGATCGCAACTCCGATTTTTCAATCACTTCGAAAAATTCAAAATAATGCCCAGTTTCACAGTGGACTTTGAAAATCCAAATTTGCGTCAAATGGTTGGAATGCATAATTTTTTCTTAACTGTTTGTTTTTATAGGCTAATTAATTTGAACTTTTAAGTACTAAAGCATGTTTTTTTTAGCGGTATATAACTTTAAGTTGTTAGCTGTCAAGTGATTTATTTTTAGTTTGGTTTGGCATTTCCAGAATTGAAGCCAAAGGATCACCTAGCAAGGTGTAGATTCGATGAATGGGCCCAGAACTAGATTGTAGTGGCTGTGTCTGTAGATTGGACATGCACACAAGACAACAAAGATAAAAGCTCGTATGCATGTCATGTGACATATCGAAGCCCCTCTGAGACCATACAGTAGTGTTACTCTAGTTAACTCTAATTTTAACTGGGCCAAATAAGACCGACTAATGTTAAACACGAATAACTTTTTTTATTTTCCATTATAACCGTTTTGTTTTTTGCAAGAATTTCCCTTCGTGTCAACGATCAATTATTATGACTACGAAAATATCAAGATCAGACATTTGTTGTGGAATATAGACCAGAGACATTACTTATGAGATAACTGAAGCAGAATATTCGAGATGGAATACGAAGCCTTCAACAGGAAACGTTACGTATTACTCGCTTAAAAGAGTCAATGTCTGTATCGACCAATGTGGCGGACGTGTTTCATACATAATACACAAAAATTGCCAAAAATATATTTAACTAGCTTAAACCCCGCTTTGCCAGGCAATTTAGATCTTTTTGGTGAGAGTGCAGAAAATTTGAGGTCCAAAAAATGGGGAAAATCGACTGTTAATAAAAATCTCAATAACAGCGCCATCTATCGAGTCCACAACTAATTAATTTCTGCCTATCATATTTGTACCCATTTTGGCCTAATATTATCTCAATATTAACAGAGGACTGCTTTCGAAATCTGGAAATGGAGTGTTCTATGGAGGCTATGGTTATTTGTATCCTAGAAGACTTCGTGATGGTGTAATACTCTCCAACCGAAAGGTGCTTGTGAACGACTTTGAAATGTAGGTGGAGTATGCATGGACATGGGGACGTATGTGAAATATCATCATGTATGCAACTTATTAAGTCTCAATTAGAAATGTGGATCCTTTTCAGTAGCTTGGCCATATACAAATGATGTCTACTTCTCGATTCAACAGGATTTACATCTAAACGGATTCTACATGTAAAATACTCAGGCTATGTGGCGATTAAGCAACATTCTCAACCTATCAAGCGCATGTAGGAGTTACATTGAGCCTCTTGGATGCAAGTGAAGCTTCCATTTCTTCCTTGTACAGCTCTCAGCTAATTATTTCAACGGCGGTTCGTATGAATTATCTCATTTTGTCCCCTACCTATTCAGCAGCGATACTTTCCTGCTCAGCTCATGCGGGCAGAGCTCGTATTGCCACCTGAAACCCAGCATGCATAACATATTTCTCATCATTCTAAAGAAGCAAAAGTGTCCCATTAGCAGTAAAAATAAAACACAATTCAACCCCCCATTCAACGTTATGACGCAAATGGCACGTAGTTCAGTAGAAGTTGCTGCTAATAAGTTGAAGAAGTGACCATTCTCTGTGAAGTGGCCAATTATACGCTTCACGGTGAGCCCTCCCGACTGTCAAGTCAGTCATTAAACAATCACAAAGTCAATAAAGCCTCCGAACGACAGTCACAGCGTGTAAAAACGGCGAACAAAATTAAATAACAAACGCAAAAACGAGGCAATACAAAGCAAAACAGAGCGACTCAAAAAGGAGAGCATTCAACACAACACGAAACATTCCACTCGTAACCTTTAATTAACTTTCTGCTTGTCCCAGGACGACCGTATTTGCCTTACACACCGAACTTCCTCGTGTTCCGAAATAAAAACGGAAATCAAGAAACAGTGAAAAAAAATTAATCAAAATTAAACAGAGACTAAATCAACACAAAAACTCATTTCAATTGGGACATCGGGAATGGTTGCAAAAACCACCCTCCCTCCCCAACACACACAAACACACGCACACAGGATAGCAAAAGTTAACAGGGGGGACGTATAAAAACGAACAGCAGCAGTCATTGGCATCGCAACTGTCGACGAAGCTTACCAAACTTCCGCCCCATCGGGTACAATGAAAAATTAAAGAGCATGCAAACACAGACCGTCCAGCTGGCTCCACTTAAGCCGGCTGCTGCCCCTGAAAATGACGCTCGGTCAGCGGCAGTCGGCATTCCCACTTTCCAATAGGAAGAGCATCGCCCATCCGGCCGGGGAAACACCGCTCCAAGAGGAGCTTGCTGAAAACATACGAGTTTTCAATATGTAAATGAAAGGGTCCCTCTATTGGCAGCTGGCCAGTTGGTGTGATAGTTGCCTGGATGCAGGCAATCGCAAAAAAATACTGGCCCAGCTTCGTATTTGAATAGCGGAGGCCAAATGGAGGGTTTGCACCTTCTACACAAGTGTTCCACCTCGCCTACCACGGACGCCACCGGACGATCGGGCGTTCCTTGACTGCCAATGTGCACCCCAGTGAGGTGCGCGCACAGCCACACGCACTCACATACACAGAGCTGGAGCATTCTACTTAAAGGATGTGCCAGGACTATCATTTATCAGATTGCGAAACTTGCAAAGTGAATCAAGTGATATTTATGAGCATCGGCGTAAGGAACAGTACCACCACCAGAAGCAGCAGCAGCAGCACCAGCAGTAGTTCTTCGTTCATCTGTACCTTCTGCAGCCGGCCAATTGCCAAGCGCATATGTACACATGCAAGTTGGTGCGCCCTTTATGAGGCTGCAGGACATGATAGGTTCCTCCAGCACAAGCCCCGGTCGTTTCCTGCGTTTTTGTGAGTTTCCTTCGTTCTGGCCGTCGCGTCGTCATCCTTGGGAAATGTGATAAAGCGCAAACAAACTTTTGGGCAACGATATTCGGCTGGACCAAGAGCCTGCCAGGACAAATTCAAACTCGGCAAAAGTTCTCCGGGAACACACACACACAACAACACAACGGAGAAAAAAAAAACAACGAAGCAAAACGTGAACGAACAGAGGACGAACCGTAGAAGGAGGCCTGTTGGTTGATGGGAAGTCTGGGAACAGAGCTCAAAGGACTTGCTATTCCGCACAGCAGGACTTCTACAAATATTACATTAACTGCTGAGGTTGTAATTACTAGTGGCGAAGAAGCGAGGAACGGAGATGTAATGAAAATTATGATTGCACGCTCCTGCTGGGTGAGTAAATGAGGTGCCAGGATACTTTCAACTTTTTGCTTTTGAAGGGACATGCTTTCGGGGCGTAGAACTTGGCATTTGGACTCTCATTGCTTTGACACTTTGGGGCGTTGCCGACATGAGTGATTATGAATTGGGGGCCCCAACTATGCACTATGTATGTTAATTGAATTTGGGATGGGGCTTGTTTTGTTTTTAGATTTCGATTCTGTTCGTTGTGCGGACTTGTGTAACACAGGAAATACAGTACTTATTCAATTAAATTATTGCTCGGAATTGAGATGCTGATTTTTTGTGAAGAATTTTCTGACCGGTGGGTGATTTTGTTCATCACGGACATCTGGAGGGAATCAGATTTGGGAATAATATATTGTAATTGGACGCTACACGAGCCATGGACGCTTTAAACACAGATTAAAGAGTTCTTGTGAGTGTATGCGTATGTTTGGTGGCGTTTTGATCTTACAGTGGTTTGAGAGGCGAAAAAAAATACACTGTGTGATACGCTTAGGGGCTTTTCATCCTTAAAGTATGTAACTTGGATAACACATTTCGATGAAAAGAAGAACTATATACACAGTGTATACAGATATTTACACAGCTTAAAGTCGGTCCATTATCTAACCATGCTTAGTGCATACAGCGAAGATCCTTGTATTCTAGTCAATAACTATGTCGCGACATGATGGATAATTTTAAGATTCTTTATACGTTTTACAGCATGTCTAAATAAAACGTAAAGGTTTTCCTAACTTTGATTTTCTTATTAGTCCAGCAGCTATGAATTGTTAAAATAAATCGTCTAAAAATCAATATTTGCGAAGCTTCAGTACACCAGAACTAACAAGCTCCAATGTGATTCTTGTTTGAAAATATTCTTTAGAGTCTTAAGCAACTGTATAAGTTTCAGCTGCGTCAAGAAGGTTATGTAGTCCTTTGAAATTCGAATTCATAAAGGAAACGGCTGTAACCATCCGCGAAGAAGTTGAACAAGTGAAACAAGAGATGTACCAATTAACTGAAACAATTGTTGTTCTTTCAGAATTTTCTGATTTTCAGAATTCATCATGAATTGATTCTATCAATGATCGACGGAAAGGTTGCTTAGGCTGTAACTAATACACGAACCATGGCAGTGTGTCCCATATGCAAGGCAAAACCTTCACAAGTGAATGATTATGAAGTTTTACGAAACCTCCCCGAATCTGATGCAGCACTTCAACTTGGTTTGTTCCCTCTTCATGCGCGTATCAAATTTGTGGAGTGTGTCTTGAAAATTGTGTCTTGAAAGTTGTTGTTAAAGCAAAGGAAAGCTACAAAGGAAATCAAGGCGCTCATGGAGGTCATAAAGAAAGATATTCAAAACAAATTCCGATCGATAAAGGGATTGAAACTTGATGTGGTCAAACAAGGAATGGGCACCACAAACCATGGAAACACATCGTGTCGATTCTTTCAAGATCCAGAAACTGCCGCAAGTATAACAGGTGTAAGTGACGAGCCGATTCGCCGCCTCGGCGTTAACTTTGACACTATCAACAGCGGTTCTGCTGTATATTCAGTCAAATTCGTTGAGTACTGTCAAGAAACTTTATACATAGGCTTGTATAGTTGGTATAGCATGCATAATGCAGTGCACTAGATCCCATGGCGTAGAACCACCATTGTTTCAGCTGTGATACCAGATGTAGGGATGTTAAACAGGAAGCCCGAAATAAAGGCTACAGATTGTATCGACAAAGCTAGTCGAGAAAGTGTATCAGAATTGCGACAAGCGAAGATGTCGGTCACATGCTACATATATACAAATATTACGCAAAAAAACGCAAAACCAAAAATGTTCACGAAGATGTAAAGAAAACTCTTATGTTTGTAACTTGTTTTCAAAATTTGTAAAAAAAAGTTTCGAACTAATGTAAAGACGAGAACAAAATGAAAAAAATGTTTTTTTTTTATTAAAAAATTTAATTTTATATATTTTAAGCTTAATTTTTGAACTATCTTTACAATTTTTGGAACGAGCTCATCGCATTTGTACTACATTTCAAAACTTCATTAAGATCGGTACACTAGTTTAGATTTTACAGATTATTTTCGTCGCTCCCATGCAAATCGGACCAATGTGCGGCGCTACGTACCATAAATACATAAATACAAGTGACGCAACGCCCGAAGTTCTAAAGGAGAAATTTGGCGACTGGGTAATCTGAGGGGGGGCATTTACCAATTGATCACCGCGTCATACGTCTTGACAACACTCGTTGACTTGACCTGCCATTGCTGTAGATTCAACTTAAGCAGAACTAATTTTAAAACACACACAGCTGTTGTTTTGGTTATGCTTCCTGATCAGGTCATACTTCTTCGAAAATGCGTCAGATAGAGCTAAGAGCTAATTGTGATCATTTTACTTACGGCATACTAAACCAGTCGTTCTCGAGATCAAACGCTGCACCGAACAAATATTCGAAAAGTATGAAAAATATTCATGAGAAACTCCGACGATTGACTACGAACAACTTATTCGTTGGTAACATGCTTCGAGGGTTAGATATAATCAAAGGCACTAAGTAGGGCCAACATTTTTAATCGGATATCTTCTCACTATCTAAACACGACGGATTCCACGAAGGTAATGAGTCAGTCGTGATGAATGTGTGCTAATTCAGAAGAGATGTGAAAGTGTTTGATTTCTGCACCCCATTACATCTCCGTTAACCGAAGTGATATTCTCGTTCTTGCCTCGAGTTCTGGATCTGACTTTTGCGCTGATGATGTTTAATTTTATTAACATTTTATATTCCCGGCTAACAATTATCTAAGCCAAGCTAATCCAAACCTCTAGGACAACGCATCAGAGGACCGCAAGAAAGAAGTGGGTAGATGGCACCTTCATTAATTTAATTTACGTAGCTGATGACACTTGTCAAGAGATTGTGAATGCTTAATTGCTTAACTAACTTTTTTTACGTTTGGTCCACCTACAGGCCTGATTGAATCGCTATCTGCCCGGCACCTATTACAGCGTTCACTTTCTTCTCTTGAAACTCGTATGTTCCCAGAAACAACAAAAAACCATATGGGGATTAGGTCGGGGAATCCGCAAGGGGTTTCTGGATAGGGGCTACTGTCCAGAAACTAAATGCAGATTGGGTCTGCAACCACACAGTTTGAGTGAGTGAAAGCAAGTCAGGAAGTTGAAGAGATAAGTCATACAGTTGTGACTAACTTTCAGTGAATAAAATCAGCCTAAATTGGTTAGCAAAGCTCTGAATTAAAACAGTCCATCCCATAAGCAAACCACATCGCAACACTGTCACTGCAACATCCGCCTCTCATACCTCTAAAGACGATTGCAATTTCCTCTGCATTCAGAAGTCCCTCAATGGAGCTGATGCTTGTTTACCTGTCACAACAAATTCAATAACTGATGTACACTAGCAGACTCTGCTTCGCACATCGGAGTCACATGTTTAACGTGTTCCAACAGGAAATACAACAATTGTAGGTCCATGACGTCAGTTCACTTATAGGTCATCAGAGATAAAGATTCATGAGCTAATTTCCCCGAAATAGCGTCATTTAGCACCCAGGTCCGAGGTTTATCGCAACCTAGCTCGTTATCAAAAGTCCATAAATCAATTGCGACCCAGTCCAGACATATATCACATGAGCGACCTTTAATTCATTAACTAATTCATTACCTCCCAACGGTCGAACGCTTCGATGCTGAATCGATTCCAAACGGCCGCCCAAACAAGCTCACCATCCAAGCACACACACACAGAGAGAGTGCCGATGCGAAACCCATCACCCCATGAGGACGTTTGCCACTTGTCATGACGTGCTACATCCCCTCATGACTATAAATTACGTTGACACGATAATTCCAATTTTCAAATTCAACTTTCAGGATGTCCATCACATCGCATAAATGGCCATCTAACAGCTTCCAAAGCGGCTCACATTCACTCACTGCGTCCGCCCCACAGATCCGGGCATGGAAACCAACATTAGACACTCATCAGATGGCCATCCAGTGACCAGTCATTTATTATTACACAGCTCCTGGATGTTCTGCCATAGCCGCTGATATGTCACTTTCTGGTGGGGCAAAGCACGCTATATGGCTGCCGGCGCGGCGGTTCATTAGAGTTTTCGCGGTGCACAGAGTCCCGCACGCCCACAATAATTGACACAATGACAGTGCAGCGGAAATTAATTATTCCGAGAAGGGCACCGTCGGCCGACCGAGTGGAAACCGATGAACAACAAAAAGGCAGTTTCCAAACACCTACACGCCTCTAATCATCACCACAGTCATCTGGGGTCCTCGTAAGCCTTGCACAGAGGCCGCGGCCGACTCTGTACAGTCGGGATGCACTGGATCGGCAAGGACGGCGGATGGGGTTGATAAATATGGTGAAATGAGCTGGTGTCACAACATAGGCATAGCCAGCGGAACGGTTGCCTGGATACCCTTGCGGATGCATGAATATTACGAGCACAGGTGTAATTTATTCTCGGAAGCACCGAGCACGGCAGCAAGTGGAGCGAGTGAAGCGTGTACGCTGTTAGTTGAACATGTCGTGCTCCATTGGGAATTATTCTTAATCGCACGATCTACCGGACGATAGCTCATTCGAGGGAAGTAGTACGTTAACTGATGCAAAATTGAGGACTTCTGACTGGGTGCTCGACCTAAAGAATTTGTTAGCAACAAGAAGCTGTCTTCAAAGAAGGTGGCGACGTCGGCGATCGTTGATACGAACCCATTTGGCGCTCCAGGTCGAGGAATGACCAACAGATAAAAAAATAATTCGCGTATGGCGAAAAACGCGAACTGCCGCTTAGACAGAATATTTCTCGGGAATGCTTTCACTCCATGTCTGTCAAGGAACAGAATTGATTGGCACAATAAATTACCCAAGCTCCGTCTAGACTTCTGCTGACACTCGATGTTACACTTGATGAATTCCAGAAATAGAACCCAGATCCACACGTCGACGCTTGATACAGTCCTTAGTGGAATTGAGGCGTGCATGGAAAGTGAGGCGAGCAATGGTATAGCTGCGTGCTAATCATGGGGGAGTTTTGGTAACCCTGAAAGCAGTTGACAAGTCGTGTGTTAAGGTTTCTTCGCGCTAATGCTTTCTAGTGTTGGCAGAATGGCTGTGGTGGCATATGTGGCAGCCATGGTGTAGCGGGTAGGTGCGTTGACTCCCAAGCTGGGTGTCTGGGTTCAATTCGCGACATGGCCAATCATTTTCATAATTCAGTACTCCACCTCCCTCGAGTCACTGACAATGCACAGCCGCTTTTACTTGTAAGCCGAGGGAGTGTTCTTCAATAGTCGTGAAATTACCTAAAGGGTTCTCCGAATAACAAAATGTCAGATCAACGAACTTACTGATGGCACATTCGTGGCCCATCAGACATGTAATTCATATTAGTCCCGTGTTCGGTGATGTTCAGCAAAGCGTATGGTAGCTAATGACGGGATATTATGAAGTAAAGTCTATTTTTCCGACAAGAAATACTTTTCACGGCGCCACTTCTTTCGAGTCACTGACAATGCTCAACTAACTGTCTAGAAAATCTGCTCTAATTTGGACATTCGGAGTCGACATAAAACTGTGGGTCCCTTCCACTCGTGAAAGAACAATAGTACGCACATCACGAATGGTAGCCGGAAGATATAAACCGGCAGCTATAGACTTCTACAAATGCGTTCGCAATAATTTTGAGGCGCGCGAAAATCTGCACATTGGATGTGCGAGTAGCTAAAGAGCTGTCCTGGAAGGAGTTCGGCGAGAAGTTTGAAAGTGACCATAGATCATTTGCCGAGTCAGAGAAAGGGAATTCAATCTCATCGAAGGACTCAAGGAGCTGCTGAATCCCGAACAGGACACTGAGGATGGCAGCCGCTGAGTCGTGGGTGGGTCGCAGAATAGTCCAACGGTGGAGGAAGTTATTTTGGCGATTGAATTGCTAAAAGTTGTCAAATCCGCCGATGTGTATGAGTTCCAGCCAGAAATGCTTAAGGCAATGGTCTGATGGGACGAGTAATGCTAAACTTTCCTGTAGGATTGGCCAAGCTGTCTTAATTTCGAAACAGCCTGGAAGATATGTAATCAGGTTGACTTAGCTTGGTTTCAAAGCCAAGTTAGCGGTTTTCAATTCAGTATTTCTTCCAACTCTCACCTATGGTCATACAGCTTGGGTAATGACCGAAAGAAAAATTTTGGGAATACAAGCTGCTGAAATGAGATTTCTTCGTGCTGTTGTTGGAGTTACTCGACGGGATAGGGTGAGAAACACGGCAGTAAGCGAGGAACCCAATGTATAGCAGCTGCTTGTTAGAACGGAAAAGGCTATGCTTCGATGGTCTGGTCATGTAGCACGAATGCTCTCATCATCACGACTTTCGAGGCGTACCTTGAATGTGATTCCATCAGATAGGCGACCACTTGGCAGACCCAGGACGAGGTGGTTGAACCAAGTCCAAAAACTCGGCTGGTTGTGCTTGGACATAACTCCTGATGAGATACGAGTCAATGGCGGAGAATCGAGTGGACTGCAGATCTCTCGTGCATGCTTTGCTCCCGCGAATTCTTTAGTGGATCATGCGGGTCAGAAGATGATGATGATGCTGATGATGATGGTGATGATGATGAAATGTTAGACTGATGTAGTTGGCTGCTGTTAGAGTCTACGTGAACAATAAAGATGAATCGTTAGAGAAAGAATACCAAGAAGTCTCTGGAACAAGCGGAGTAAAACATTGAATTAAAAGCTGAACAAAATATACCGACAAGCTCTAACCAAGTTGACTTGGCTTAGCTGTGTACCAACAACTGGGAGCTGGGACCGCATCCGACAACAGAGTTACACCTTCGGCGATCTTCAGTCATATGCTGTATGTTGTTAAACATTCCCAAATTGATGATAGACCAAGATCTTCTTCTTGGATGCGCTAGGAGGAACTGTGAAAACATTCCATATCTGATTGATTCTGGCAACGGTTCGGTCAAAAATGATATAGCCTTAGCTCTCTCTTAGCCTGGAATAGCTGCCGCATTGCTAGGACCGCTCTTTCAGCTCTGAATGCAAAATCATTCAGAGTCCCACGTGCAACATTTCCAGAGCATCCGGTTTGGGAAGAGTATTACAAAACTGTAAAGGCATTGTTTGGGATGTATGCACGATGGCCAATAAAAAGTAGCTGGAGGCTCTTGATCGAATTGCTAGATTTGCGTGGAAACGTCCAACCATTCGGAAATGTATAGATATTGGTCGCAGCAGATTTTAGGTAAACATCGCCTGTCATTTTTTCATCGGCAACAGCTGAAGAACGATCAACCAACCGCGGTATTCTCCGTCAGCAAACATCGTTTTTTGTGGCACGAGACGTTCACTCTTAGCCTCGCCATTCGCCCCCTGCAATTGCAGGCATATTTCTACAGTCAGCATCTTCTATTCTTATCAGACTAATCATTTGTAGACACTAGCTAGGCATCATCTTGTTGAGGCATCTTTTTTCCCCAATCCTTCCCGCTGCATGCCACGCTGTCAACCTTTCAACGTTCAACAATACCACAAGCCACACAATTTCAATTACACAAAGTATGCATGTGCGTACCTTGTGCGAGCAACCCTTTCGTGACGGCAATTAGCACGTGTTTCTAGCCAAGGCCACTGTGAGGTGCCAGTTTCAAAAGTTAATGAAATCTCCCCACGCCCCCACCAACGTTAATGTACCCAAAATACATGCCACCCATCCACCATCCACTCATAAGGCAAGTAAGTTATTTATTCTTCCTTAATTATTTGCCGCTACACAAGTTGTTACAACAACACGGATCTGATGTATGAGTATCTCTGAGTGAACCCTTTCGCCGATACGAGACTGAGAGTGTTTTCCCGAATTATTATGCCAACACGAAATAACAGGAAACGAATTGCCAACAAAAAATAAATAAATAAAAATAAACAGCCACACCAAACGAGTCCAACGCCAACCGAACGCACGCACGCTGGCTAAAGAAGGTGAGTGTGCCAAGCGAACGGCAGGCAGACGGGAATGTATCAGGCATCCCAAAAACTCACATCCTGTGACATCCTTCACCACATTACACGTATAAAAATGATGTTGTACGAAGGATACGAACGCATTACTCATCTCCGGATAAATTCCATTTCGCTCATAAAGGGAAATTACAAGCGAAATGGAATTTGCTTGCCACTGAATATTAAAGCAACATTAACATACCCTTTGTCATTACACTTTGGTAACCGGATTCGCCCGTACCGTCCCCCCGTACATGCACCTTCGTCGTCATCGGTACAAGCAGCAGCAACCCTACCGCTGCCTCTACAGCCGAAACATCTATTTTTACGTTGGAACTCCTGTTTTGGATCCATCTGGAGTGGGCCGCCACCGCACACCAAAAGAGAAGTCCTGCTTCGTCCTCGTCGCACACACATCGCACATCGAGGTTTCGTGTTGCCTCATTCAGAGATGGTGTTACATTGTCGTTGAAGAGGCCACCTATACTCGTACCCCTGAGAAGACAGAAAAAAAAAACACGAATAAGACTCAAGGTTACCCGACCGGTGCGGTGGGGGAGAGCCATCTGCGGGCGGGTGGCACGGACGGTACGTTGAAGGGGTACGTGTATATAATTTTTAAATCTTGTCCTCGGTATTGCTAACGGCTGATGTGAGAATTTACCATGAAAATAAGAAGACATTACAGACACAAATACCCGCTCGTCCGCACACTAAGCTTGGCGCTAACAGCATTCGAGGGTGTTAGGCACACGTTGGCATATGGCTGGGAGGGTGTCATCTCCGAGGATGGCTTAGGAGCAAGCACACTCTCCGAAGTACCTGTGTGTGTGGCGGAAGGGGAAACGGTATACGGCTGGAGCTACAATTTCGTTTCCCACCCACTGTAGACGATGGTTGGGTGAGGTGAGGCAATGCCTCTCAGTTTGTGTTGGATGGAGTGTGCGAGGTTCCAGGTTTGGGTTGGAAATTGTTTTGTTGTAAATTTTGAGAAATCCCCAAAGTGACGTTCGTACATTTTTCCATTAGAAGCGTACAAGCAAACAGCACAGAGTACTGTTGAGTGCATGGATCTGCTTAAAGGAATGTTATGAATGCCATTAAAAGTGGTGTAACCGAAAGACCGTACACCTTGGTGTGTACGCAGGGATATACAGGATCAGTGCATACGCTCAACATTACGGGATGATGGAGCTTTGACGTGGTAATTTGGAGCGAATCGGAAATATCCATTAACTGGGCGTGTGGAGGGATGTGTCCATTTTGTAGCGAGCTTGCAATGGACATGGGGACATGGGGACATGGGTGAGTGGAATTATGCAGAACACATTTCTCATCCGTTTTCCTTCTTGTGCATGGATAGAAGAAGTCGTATCTCGCTCCAATGGAAGGCGACATTTGAAGTGGCGTACGATACGGAGAGGTGGCCGCCTTAAAATGGGGTTGGGGGTAAGTGCGTCAATCCGTATGCTGAAGTAGTAGGTTCAATATTCGACACTTCCACAGTATCTCTCTCGATTCATTGATAATATCCAGCGAGGATATTATGGGAAAAATCTGCTCAAATTTCTTTGTTAAGAGTCGGCAGCAAACTGTATGTGCTCTCCGTTTGTGGAAAAACAATAACTCGGGCAAAACGAGTGACAGCTACAGAAGCTAAGTACAGTCTACATCGGGATGTTAACTAGTTTCGACGTTTGTTGAGCTCCGTTTCCTAGACGGCTCTCCGGATTTTGCTTGCAATTGGCAGATGGATTTTTCACGTCCTGGATTAGGATGTAGGTACATGTTCTGATTTCTCATCTCCTCATTGGGTGTGGAGTGGTCAACTGACTCATCTCGTCCTACGACTTCTTGAGTCCAGACATTTCAACCCTGCCGAACCTGTAGCCCAGGAAATTGTTTTGGCGCTTTATAACATCGTATGACTGTTGGTCTACGAGGCAACAGTACCTACCCCGTTCCCTCTTTTGGACCAGTACCTATCAGATGTTGGTGTTTATTTCCTTGCCTTTCATCTCCCGGAGAGCAAGTGTGGTTTTCTGATCCTGTCGAGCGCTTTTTGAGAAATAAATGGTTGAATTGGCTCGTGGTACCTCCTTCCCACCTTCTCACATCGAGCCCACTTAGTTCGAATCACCAAGGTTACCATTCTGCAGAGTTTCGCAGTCTACTAGTAGCATCCCTTGCTTTTAAGGAATGGCCTGAAATCTGAGCTAATGCTCCCATCATAGGGCCATTTTATTTAGAAGGACGTGCTCTAGGATTTTACGATCTTCGGCACACAGCATTTCCCTTGGATATTTACCAGGGAGAACTGCAATCCTCTCGGCTACCGTTGATGCCGTGAGCTTTCAGTCAGCATCCGCTTCTTTTACAACAGTTGACTAGCTTCTGCTCTCCCAGATTGAGTTCCCGCATCCGGCTTGTCCGGCTTTGGAGTTACCATTTGCGTTCTAAATCAATTCAAATGTAGTTAGATAATAAGAATCATATATTTGTACATTAGATTTAGTCGAGAAGCCGAGTGAGTCGGTTTAATAAGTCTCCGCGCACGACTTTGCCGTAAAGTAATATTATAATTGTGTTATTAATTGAATAATTGGCGCCCAACGTAAGGCTTAGGATAAATAATAGGGATAAATAAAATACGCACGTGTAGAGAAAAGGAAACATAATTGTGCCTTTCAGAAAAACAATAAACAAAGTGTTACTAGAACCGCAAGAGCTCTCTGGGCAGCGAAGAAGAGAAAAGCAGTAGCCACTCACTGAGAGGGAAACCTGTATATAAGTTGTGTGAACAAATAAACACCAATACGAACGCAGAACAATTACGATCCATAGTAGAAAGAGCACTAGCGGCACAGTCACCTCTAATGAAAACATATGTACTTCGAAGCTGAATTCGACCAAATTAATAATAGGTTGAACAGCTATAAGATCGCTCTACAAGAAACTGAAACAAAATTTGATTCTTATGGAGCTGAGTATCAAACTCCTTTATGTAAGAAATAAATTTGACAACTTTTCACTTTATCAACAAACTGGAAGCAAACAAATGCGTAAATCCCCTAAATAGCATAACCTCAGTGAACACTATTCATGGCTCCAATGATATTTATAATGAGACTAACACTCATTTCATTCACGGCGACGTCA
The DNA here is from genome assembly GCA_907269125.1 of Eristalis pertinax. Classification (NCBI taxonomy): domain Eukaryota; kingdom Metazoa; phylum Arthropoda; class Insecta; order Diptera; family Syrphidae; genus Eristalis; species Eristalis pertinax. The sequence goes on from OU026145.1 coordinate 123,071,744, forward strand.
GGTTAAATCCTACTGAAAACAAACTTTTGCCATTTAATACTTCGGTCGTGGCTAAGAAAAGTACCAGAGATAATATTATAATATACTCCCAGCGATCTCTGCATTCATCAAGAATGTGTAAGCCATGAAATATCCGATTTGATTCAATACATAAACATCAAAGCATCAAGGTCAACGTACAAAATTTCGACCTTCGTTTTAAAATAAATAATAAACATACACAAGAGAGCCCAACATGTGCAATGAGCAAGGAACAATGCCGCTACACAAAATAGGATTTTTGAAGTGGGAGAACGGCTTCGAGCAGAAGGCCTAAGCACAACGGTCTTAAATATGTGGAGAGTGATCTACACTCACCGCTAAAATAATATTCTTGTATTTTTTTAGAACTATACAATTCAACTCAATATATATTCTTATAAGTCGACACAGCTTACATAAATACGAATTTAATAATTGCCATGTAATTAAAACTACAAACATAATAATGACAATAGTTTGAGATATATTTACATGTATATATTGGGTCAGTTGCATATTTAGCAATAACTAATTTAAGCATAGAAATACTTTGTAATAGTTCCAAAATTAAGTAAAATAGTTAACAATTATTGCTGAGCCCATCGGTCCGTAACTTTTAAAAAATAATAATTTGTATATAAAATATTATTACGTAAGCAATGTTGAGCAATAGCCGATCGACGTGAATGTGTGAGAAACTGCGTGCGCGATACACAAAGCTGGAAATCGCACATATTTGCGTATGCGATCTAGTGTCAAGCAAGCAGCACTCCCCAGAAAGCTGACGAATCAATAATGTGGCAGGAGGGCACCATTCAACTCACCGGCACGATCGCACTTACATACTTTTTTTTTTCTTTTTTCTCTTGTACAACCCTTGCCGTGAAGGCAACGACAATGATACCAAGACAGATCTATTGTATCGGAGGATTGGAGCTAAATCAGAAGACGCTCTTCTTCCCTCGTGAAAGAGAGTAAGTCTTTTGTAGTCGACTTAATGCCTTTGTGGGGGTTTTGTCTGGCGCAGACCTCGATAGCGTGGTTTTCCACGTGAAACACCCCATTTCCGTGCCAATGGGGTCGAATCCTACAGTCCTTCCGAAGCAGTGTTGTCTGACCGTAATATGCTGAGGTGACCTGTTAAGTTACCTGGTTTATAATTATACCCAAGCTGCAGTTTGACATACCTAGCAGCTATCTTCCTAACGAAGATTTGTAAGTGAGTTAGACCGACTATAGCTTCTAGAGCTGTCGTGCGGCAGGTGCGCTTGGCACCTGTCATTCCAAGACTAGCACTATGTTGTAATTTCTGCAACTTAATTGACCTTGTTATTTGGAGTGTTGGTCACCAGACGATGGCCGCGTACGTGATAATGGGTCTCGCCATGATTGTGTACAAGCTAAGAATAATTTTGGGAGAGAGACCCTAAGTCCAGACGTGCCCTGGTAGCATGCTTTATGGCGGACTTGGTATGTGAGTTCCAGTTGAATCGTTTGTCCAGGATTAGTGCAAGATATTTGACCTGGCTATATTAGTGTGGTGTTGTTGATTATTATTGGTCCACGATTGACACGTATCCCTTCCTCACGCAATACGTGAAGAATTTTGCTTTATTTATCGACACACAGTCGGCAACCACCTCTTTGATGCACAGTCACGAGTTTGGCTATTTTGATTTTCTTTGAAAAAGATCCACCATGCAATGACGTGGGCCATTTTGCATCAAAGTCACTGTTTTATCAAACAGCACTCTATTCACTGCCCTGTTTGGCGAGAAAAAGCATTTATCAAAAATGGGACGTCTCAGAGCTCTGAAATGAGAGCTTTTACAGTGGGGACTATTTAATCGAAAAAACATCGATTATCAATATTGACGACAACTATTTGCCCAGTCTCATCTATCGAGAAATGTGTACCAGCTCATCGGGACACCATCAATTGTGCTTACTGACGCAATGCAATGCAATCAGAAGTAAAATTCGTCGCTGGACAAGTCATGTAAGCCATGCGATGTGTTCGGGAGACTGCGTCCGATTCCTTATGATTCATTTTCATTCCGTAACGAAATATGAGCCCAATTGATGTATAGACCAAGGTGAAGGCGCAGTTAATTTCTCAATGCACTTCAGAATTCAATGCGATGTCGTTTTTCTGTTATATCTGAATTTTCAAAGAAAATTCACACGAATTGCAAGCCTTGATCCGGCGTGAGTCTACCCGTGATGGACTGACAATAAATCAGAACTCATATGTCAAAGCTGCTGTCACTACAAACAGCGTACATACTTTATTTTTCGCGGGTTATCTGTGTTACTTATGTTAAGCCGCGAATGATAGAATGCAAGAGGCCACCGATGGCTTACTACAAAATATGAGTGCAAAAGTTTTGCACAAAGGGATCTGAACTTAAACATGTCATCCGCTTTAATAGAATTGACTACTGACTACTGGCAATTGGTATCAACTAATCTTAAATGGTTCTACATATTAGAGAACTGATTCAACCTCTCGCCCACTCTCAGGTATCACTGAACACATTAAAGTGAATCCCACAAGGCAACAACATTTCCGAATTCCACTCAACTAATCACATCATTCAGAGTTCGAAACCAATCAACTGGCAGATCCGGCCAACCCAGCCGCCGGCGTGGGACAACAATTTGCTTAAGACCTGTCCGTCCCACTGAACAGAAGCGTATTCCAATTCTGTTGAAATGAAATTGGAACTTTAATGCTCGTCATACCCTCTATCGCTGGTGAGTTGTCAAAGTTGCATGTACTCTCCGCACATGCAATTCCGTTCAAGTGCACACATGCACCGATCGCACATATCGCATCCATCAAGTGTCCTCAAGGAGCACCACCTCATGCAGCAGTCGGTAGCGGAGCAGGAGCAGCGAAGCACACAGGAGCAGTAAACGTGTAAATCGAGTTAGAAAAATGTTGCTCAACTTCTCATGCATGGATGAAGCCCTCAAGAGGCACCACTTGCACATCCATGTGACCGTATGCACACATACCGCAACCGCCGCCGCCATCGTCGTCGTCTCATTGATCCAACCAAGTCTTCCTTCTGCGCGAAAGATTAAAAATGCAATTACATCCATGTTAGTGTGTACACAGCAGCGCAAAGTTTCCCCGCAGCCACAGATTCTGCATGCCCCGCACCTCACGCGAGGGGTGGTGACGGTGCCACACTGTCATTGCATTCGGTTGTACACATGATCGAACAGGATTTTCTGCTGTTTTCCAACATCCATCGTCCTTCGACACTGAGAAGAACAACAACAAGAAAGCCTTAAAAAAAAACTCCTCCATGGAGGACTCGCAAAAGAGTGAAAAAAGCGAAAGGAAAATTCGACAACAACTTCTCTGTGTGCCCCCCTCCATAAACGGTATCCGGAGACCGGACGGGACGGAACGCTGCCGTGGTCATGGTGCAGTAGCAGAGGCTGCAGGAGTGCCGGAGCCATCACCAGCACCACCATGCTGGCAAAGCATTCAATTACCAACTTCGCAGGTAACATGACTTGAGGCAGGCTGCAGCAGAAGATTCGTGTGGCAGCAGTCACCGTGCAAGTGGCTGGGCAATGACAGTAACCGTAACACAAATTGCGCAACAGAGCCACTGGCCACCAGATACGAGTACCACGAGAGGAATTTCCCCACACAACCCCATACCCGGCTGACTGTCGGCATGGCCGGTGACGGTGACGGCTTCAGCTCTGACTCTGGCTTTTGCTCGGGCGGAATCATCTGGTGCCATTGTTCCAAATGGAAACATCCACAACCATCATCGTTATCATCATCGCCAATGTGACAGTGAAGTGCACAGCACTTGGAGAGTACGCGGGGCGGGGGATACAGGCTGCACGGGCGCTCCTAAAGGGCAACGGGGGCAAACTATAAAACAGAAGGAGGATATTTGTTTTTCCTGCGGAATTATTCGCTTTTCGTATGTGTCAGTGGTTCAAAATCCTATTTCGGTTGAGGGCCATTACGGACGTGAGGACCTTGTATGTACGCGCCCGTGAGTGGATTGTTATTAGTAAGTTATTTCGAGGACCGGTCCTGAGGACTCGAGGACCTGAGGACCGTGTAAAAAATTACGTTAACTAGATCGCTCTTCGGGCGTGGTGCATGTTGTTCAAGTTTTGCTTGTGTACGGTTGGTTTTGCTAGTTTTTGCAGGCTCCACTTGAGATTAGTTTTCTGTTTCGGAATGCCTACGGTAAGTGGAAGCTGAAACTGTTGGCTGCTGTTGCTCGAGTGGGAGTGATGGATTTCCAAATTAATAAGTGCCAGATATGTGGGACTGTGCGTGGATGGGGGGGGGGGGGCAAAATGCCCGAAATTGGATCAGGTTTCTTCTGCTATGGAACATGTGGGGTTGAACACTTGACAATTGTATGAAAATGACAGGGTTATGGTCGCGTTCTCAAGTGAGTATGCACATTTTGCGTGCACTTTTTAGGCAGCCTTTAGGCAGTGTGAGCGGTTTATGTTATGGAACTTGAATCAGAAGTGCAAGGCCATGTAACGACTAGGAGTGCAGTCGATCTGATACTCGGTAGTAGACCCTTCCCTTGTCGCAGATATTTAGACAAAATACATGTAAACAACTGAATGCGATGACGTTGGCTGTGCCGGAATAGTTTTTTTAACACGCGGCTTCATAAAGAGGAGAACTCTGCGTCATTTTAATACCACAGCAATGATAAGTGGTTGACGGGGCTTATTGTCGAGTTCCATGACGTCAATGTCGGAAATTTCGTGGAGGAGTATGCAAATCGGGAGCCGCCTAAAATAAGTCCTCTAATAAGTACCGGAAGCCCGTACTGAAATCACTAAATGTTAATTTCAATACCCTTCTTGATCGTTATGGGGAATATTGATCATATAGGAGCCAGCTGCTGGTTCCATCCAATTTTGGCCAATTTTTAGTCTTTCGCATGCGGTGCAACCCAAATGCAACCTAAATGATGTTTGATTTGCAATTTTCCGGTGGAAATAATTTAATTTCAGGAAAAAAATTAATGACATACATGCATTTACAAGTTTTGTATCGCCTGATGGAGGAACGGATATGTATGTTAAATACAGCTGGATGGCGCCGTTGGTTGAGTGCCTGCCCCTGGTTAGTCTGTCCCCGGTTCGAATCCAAGTGAAAGCTAAGTTAAAACGCTTTTATCGGGTTTTGAAATCTGGTCCAAATCTGGAAAGTCTGTACCTTCATCTCGAGAAGATTAAAGGCATATGTAAACCACTGCCTTCGATACATTCTTAAGATCCGATAGCCGCAAATTATATCGAAACCAGAATTGTTGCGCATAACGGGTCAAAAGCCTTTGAATGTCGAAATTTGGCAGCGCAAGTGGCGCTGGATTGGCCACATGTTGAGGAGACGAAACGACAATATCGCGAAACGGCCATTTCAAATGGAGTCCTCAATTTACACGGCGAGTTCGTAGACCAAGATCTACTTAGAAATCGACAGCGTTGTCTGAAACAGCAACACAGCGTAAAACGTGGCCTCAGCAGACGTATCTGGCCGCAGATCGAGAAGGATGGATGAAGTTTATCGCCGCCCTATGCCCCATCCGGGGCTGAAGGACTCATGCAAATTACAAGTTTACAACCCCATTAAGTTATGAATTCCAACGCCGAAGGTTGATTCACGAGATGTTCGTCGTGAAAATAAAAATTGATGTGAATTAGAAAATTAGCCTTCGGTGCAATAATTGGCGATTTCAAACATATTTTCTTAAAAAGAAAAGCTTTCACTAATGCCTGAGGCACAATACAGCGTGCAACCGTCTCTGATTGTTGATGATTGTTCTTATTTTTACCGTAAGACTCAGGAAGTTGGAACTTTGTGTTTCACGCTAAAATCAACCGCTTTGATACATAAAAGTGAATAAAAGTTTCTGCCCTTATATTTTTGAATGAAACTTCCTCCGTTTTCAATTCATATGAAAAAAGGGAGAATAGAACACACCAAATCTATGTGACTTTGTCTACTCAAACAGGAAACGCTAAGCATAGCTTGGTATCTGAAAGTTTATATCAACACATTTTATTGAAATATTGCAGACTCTAGACAACTGTATAAATGAAACCATAATACAAAGATCATCAGGCATAATAACAGTGAGTAAAATAGGGGCACCTAATGACTGGAAGTGGAATATCAACTTTCTGAAGTCGGAAACCATACTGTTCAGGACCCCGTTGTATAAGGCTTCTTCGGATAATAAAAAGAATTGGCGAAAGTTCTCAATTGTTGTGCGACATGGGCAACCATTGGCGCAAAGGACTGTAGTCAGATACCTGGGATACAAGCATGTAGATGCTGCTCAAGCCCGAGCCCGAGGCGCTCTTAAAAAGCGACTGTTTTACAACAGCCAACTCGATACGAGGGTGAAGGTAATCTGCTACATGGCCACGTGACATTCCGCTACATTCAACGTGAGCGCAGACTTAATGGAAAAGATTCGGGTGTTTGAGAGGGCTTATCCTTGGGCTTGCCTTCGCTTTTACAGAACACCAGAGTCCCAGTACGGAAAATTCTACTCCAATGAGGTTTTATACAGCAGGGCGATCCTGATAAGAGTGGACAATTTCCTGTTGAAATTGATTCGAGGTCATACTGCCAGAGCGATGAACTCGATCAATAACTTGATCTCGGAGGCTTACTACCCCAATCCTCAGTACCATGAAAGGGTACGTCATAACGGCTTCGTCCTCCCAGAAGCATTCCTCCATTTTGACAAGCACGGTCGGCAACATCGAAAGTTCTGGTGGCTGGGGAGCGAGGGAACTCCAGCGTCGAACCCTTTAGACCCTGGGTAGATAGGGTAGTGCGTATCCCCTTATAGGGCGCAGTTGGTCCCTGTCTTGCAGTGGACAACTTCAAAATCCATCAGCTACAACCTATGGCCGACTTCCATAGCTTGGGGGAAAAGGGGGCAAAAGATGCATATATGTGTACAAGAGGATACATATATGCATTTATGTATATAGGGATATATGCGTACACATATTTGTATGTGGGTATACAAATATGTATATGCATATATGCATATGTAGATTAGTTTAAGTTAGTTGTTTAAGTTTATTTTAAGGTAGAATGTAAGGTAGCTTGTAGTTTTTAAATAAAATACAGTTAACTCATTATGGTTTTTTTAAAACAAAATTCATAATATACATTTGTAGTTAGTTAGTAGTTATTATTATCAAATTTATTCATTGTTAGGAGAGCCAGTAAGTTAGAAATAGTAAAATTGTTAGTCCAACTAGTTTTAAGCATTTTTGTCTAGTACGTAAGTTTCCACTGAATGTATAAATAAAAATGTATTAAAATAAAGGGGCTCCTAATAACCCAAACTATGAACAAAGTGGCTGCCGGAAGTGGAAATGATATTGAGGACAATTCCTTTTTGAATATGCGCCCTAATAGCAATAGCCCAAATGAGTATTAGCTTGATTTCTATGTCAATTATGTTATATTCAATGTCGGTCTGCTGTATCCTTAAAGATAGTTAACGTCTTTTTTGTTTTGCTTTTTCTGATGCATTTTTTCATCCCGAATCCAATTAGAAACGCGTCACTATTCTTGACATTTTTTTTCCGCTTTTCGGCCATTCCGCCCCACACTGCGTCGTCTTCCAACACAAACAATACAAAGCAGAAATCAGCTCATGCAGATATCCAACTACCTCGTCTCTTGGTCCTTAATGTTTGTTGCGTATGTAGCTTCTATGAATACGTGAGAACAGCTGAAAGGCTTCCTCTCGAAATAATGAGGTGAACAAGAGATTGTTGTATGAAAAAGCGCTTGTTATTTGAGCCATTTCAATTCCCCCCAAAAGGAAGAGGAGCTTAAAGCCACTGCTTGTGTTCAGAAAGTACATTCACATACCCGGAAGGATATGGCAATGCTCTGATCATCGTTACATTTGAATTAAAATATTTTGTTGTTGCAATAAAGGGTGCTTTTTTAAAAGCTACAGGAAAGTTTTAAAAAAAAACCCATAAAATCCAGAAAAATGCTTGAAATCTTTATTTGAATCGATAGTACGGTCCATATAATTTAATTTTTGAAGATTATTTCATGCAAATGTTGACCTTGACTGCGCCTCCATCCGCTTAGTCCAATTTTGGCATTCTCTTTCCAACATTTCGGCCGGTATCTCACGAATAAATGCTTCAATGTTGTCTTCCAATGCGTCAATTGAAGCGGGCTTGTCTGTATAGACATGAGCTTTAACATAGCCCCACAAAAAATAGTCTAAAGGCGTTAAAACGCACGATCTAGGCGGCCAATTGACCGGTCCCGACCGTGAAATAAAATGTTCACCGAACTCGCCCCTCAATAAGTCCATTATTGCGTGTACTGTGTGGCATGTGGCACCGTCTTGTTGAAACCACATGTCATGCAAGTCAAGCTCTTGCATTTTGGGCAAAAAAAAAGTGGGATATAATCTCACGGTAGCGCTCACCATTCACAGTTACGATGGCACCAGCCCATAAACCGCATAAATGCCTAAAGGCCTCTGCATAAATAATCCTTCATGGATAAGGGGATTGGCAAATATCAAAGGTACGCAAAGAACTCAATCCACGCGATATATCATGACCGCGAAGTCGATTTATTTTCCCTCACCCCTCACACTTCATTTAGTCGGCCAAAGTCTGTGCGAATTCGAACGAATGTCTCACTTCAACGATTGAGGCACCAAAAAATATTCAATTTCAATTTCCCGCCATTTAGCGTCGACATGAAATTCTTTATTCATGAGCTGCCGCAACCAACCGCATTCTCCTGTCAATTAATATCTAGATTGCGCAAGGATATCGGCTGAAATCGGTTCCATTGTTTGGATTAGAGAATATCCTGAGTGATTAAAAATCTATTTGCTTTGTCTGATTGAATGGGCAACGACAGGACAGCAGCGGTGTCGTTGGCGGTTGGTTAGTTTTTGTTTGCCCATGCGAAACAAAAGCCAAAAAAAAAGAATAAATAAATTCGCTAAAACAATTCCCATTAGTATCTCGGGGACAAACAGATTCGCATTCAATTAATTCAAATTACTAACTCGGTGCGGCATGGTCCCTGGTGCGTTGGCGGACTGGTCGGTGTGCGGAGGAATATCGTTTTCAGCTTTAAAGTCTCTGATTATCATCACTGAGTGGGAAGGATTTTTTTGTGTGCTTTTTATGACAGCAGTGTGGCAGCCATGAATTTTGAACATGAATTGAAGCGATCAAGTAGTACAAATGGAAGCATGAAGGAAAAGGGATACATAGAGTCATTCATAGGACGACAACGATATTGGCAACGACAACGACGATGCCGACAAGGACGACGACAAACATCATCTCTCCATCTGGCTTCTTCGCATCACTAGCACTCAGTTTGGCTTTCGAATATTTTCGGAAAATCTAGTTTTCCACTCTATGGAACATCGCAATTTATCGAATTTTCATATGAATGTCCTTTTTGCAGTGTATGCCAGGACGAGAGATGGGTACCGAATTACCAACCGAATACCGAATGTAACTGCCAAACGTTACCTTTTTCTCTGTCGTTTCTCGTTTCGCATCCTTGTCGCCGTGTGACTGTATTTCCACAACATCATTGCGTTCCCTTTTTATCCTCCAGCCGACTCGACCCGACTCCAATCCACTCCACTCCACTCCAGGCCCGAGCACATCACTCTTCATAATCCAAGAGAATATGTGAGAGGCGTCCTTGGGTGGGTGGGTGAGCGCAAAAGGGGGATGTAATAAAATTATTGTAACGGATAACATCATTTGCCAACGCAGCCAAGTCATAGCAACGCTGGAAAATAAGGATTCTCATACCTTTCTGACTTTTCCTTAAAAAAAGTGTTCGAGGTACTGTGGGATGGTGTGGGGATGGCAAGCAAAAAAAAACGAAACCATTTGGAAATTACCTGTCAGGAGAGTCCTTGTTTGTCCTTCCGATGCCACATACACCGTTCATATATTTAATTCGGTGCCGGGCTCTGTTTCCTTGGGAGTGTGTGTGTACCTCCTTCTGATGTCCTTCGTCCAGTCGTGATAGCTGTGGCTCGTGATGGTCGGCGTACATTGGCTGCTGGTCGATGACTGGACACGCTCCTCCCGACTATGAGGCTCGCCTGCCACGTGGAGTCAACTGCAACTGATTCCACCCGAGCAGTGGCAGATACTGCTGTCTAGCTATAACCGAATCGAATGAGAGAGAAGGAGACCGAGTACCGATGCCACACTCATGAAATGTTAATTTGGACAAATCTGGTTTGACATGAGTGAATTTCAGGTAATGGGTCAACGAAATGAGGTAAAAATTTAAATTAGGATACGAGGGTACGACCGATGTCATGCATTATGCTGGTCAGTTGGAAGGATGCTGGCTTCTTTGATTTAGTAGTGCTTTCCGTTGCGCTGTGGGAAAATATGTACGTCATTTGGGGGACATATGTGGGTATGAATATGAGGCAAGAAATCGTTGAGTGGTCCTATTTGCATAACAAAGCCCTTCGGGGACATCGTGTTGTTGTAAAGGGGGTAAGAATTGAAAGTGGAAACGAAAAACCACTAAAGTGCTGTGCGGCTGGTCTTGTCCGGAAACATTAACATGAGAGTTCAGGCAAGGAAGGGAAAGAGAGGGTGACCAAAAGTCAGAAAGGTAATAAGTGACAAGAGATGATATTCTCGACGATGAGTTAAAAAGTTAGCCAAGGGCAAAGATTCGACAGCTTAGAGCCAAGAGTCATGAGCCAACCAGAAAAAATATAACCTACGGGCTAGACTGTTGGACGTTAAGCCGTGACTCAAAACCTAGTCCTGTGGTAGAGCCAAGATGGCTGATGACCAGCGTATTCCGATTCTGCTGATATTCGTCGCAGCTTAAAGGCGTACTTCAGTCAAAGATGGTATATGGAGAATTCGAAGCGAAGAATTTTGAATTAAAATTCCTCAGAACAATTAGAAAATGTCGACAATGAGATTTTGACATTGCTGGTGTTTGTTGCAGATTTTACGCAACTGAAGTCAAAACTTGGCCCAATGGCAGACGAATCCCAAATTAAGAATTTAAATTCGAACGAATGACTCAAAATTTGATGGAAGATGTCCTCCGTCATAAGGACACAATCTAAATTGCAGCCATAAATATATTTTTCCGCTCCGCCATCGGTCCGTTGCCGCTGCCACGGCCATGCTTCCCTTGCCTCACTGTCCATTACCGTGGACAAGTAATTGGCGAGAGCCAACTGAGGAACAAAGCCAACGCAAGGAGAGACACTTTCATGCAATATTCATCAACCGGAAGTAGAATGTCTCAAGTAGCAATCACGACATCATGTTAAAACAAATCGCTTCTCATCTTTCTTACACGTCTGCTGGATCATAAGAGACGCGAGCAGACGGCAACCGGATATTCCGATACAGGCAATCCCTCCACAGCCCCCTTGCCACCATTACCCTTCCGTCATTCAAGTTGAAGCTAAGCTTCCTTCACTCCCGCAGCTCCCATCAAAAGCCACTGCCAGAAGGATACACCAGCACACCCTCACCCTCAATCGGGCTCACTGCTCTCCTATTCATTTCCCCATGGCAAACAAAATATCCTGCCAAAAGTGATGCGAATCACTTTTTAATGCAAATTTCGTATCTTCCAAATGGATTTTGCAACGAGCAGTAACGTTTGCACCATTAGATGTGGCCCCTGAGTAACCCACCCGCAGTAGGTGGCCCTGAATCAGACGCGCAGACTGCCGGAGGGGCGGAGAGCGGGCGCGGATTTGTTTGCGACGTCACAGAAAAGCGCTCCCCCCAAAAAAGAAAGCCGAAGACAAAAAAGAGACACCACACTGGCGGTCAATGGAAACCCTGCAGGATAGCAGAAAGTCAATGGGACTCTGGTCAGGGTTGTTGACGATGGAAATGTTGTTGTCTCTCGGCTACTTCAGCACTCTCCGCCTGAGCTCTTGAGCTCTTCAGTTTCTCTGTTGTGTCCTGCACAACGTCTGGTGATTGGCGTCGAAATAATAAGTCGTGTTGAATTTTTAATGAAAATCTCTTTTTGTCGTCCCTTTGCTGCCATTCGACTGCAGGATAATGAGAATGCTTCGTATAGGAAATTCGTCTTGACGTTGAATTATGACCCGAGAGTGAATGCCAGAGATGGACCGCAAATGCATTCTGCTGCCATCCTAGATCATACCGAGAGATATCTTCGAATTTGTTTGAAATAAATTTCGGTGATGGCTACAATGCAACCGCAGGCTATGTGAAAAATGAGATCTGACATACGGACGTTACGGATTTATTTTCATGATAAAACTCATTTCCTGTGACTGGGATTGATGACAGCTGCTCCGGATTGCATGAGCATGAGATGTCGGAAGTGCTGGACCAGCATTTTATGCACTCCGTGCTTCTTTGGGGGCGGGGTGGTCGAGGAGGGGTGTAGCATTAAAAATTTGACTTCGAGATGTTCATGTCTTTTTTTCCTCTTTCCATCTGTTGGCTGTCACTGAAGTGTGTGGCTGGCAGTCGATATCACCCCTTTTGGGCATTATTCAGCGGAAATTAATTCATAGCAGAATTTGCATCGTAGCCCGAGCTGTGTGTGATGTGGTAATGTCTTGTAACCGGAAACACATGTTATGTGGTCCTAATTGATTGAGTTCGGGTTCAGTAATATTTTTCAACTTGTTCTGAAAGCAATGATTAGTTTCAGTACTAATACGTCTCAGAAGGCTGAGATAGTCTAGATAGCACTTAGTCACAGTCAAGTGCTCATTGTGATGTCGTGCTTATTGCATATCCAACACTACGTGCTACTTCCTAAGAGTCTTCGGCTCCAAACAACGCAATAGAGGAACAACGCAATAGAGGACGCACGCATCTAAGGTGCAGAAGGATATCAACCAACGAGGTGTGCGAAACTGGAGATCGCGAAGAAGTCCCCCGCGCTAGTTGTATATGCTTATTGGTTGAGGATCACCCCGAACTCTAGCGCCAAATAAAGATGAAGGTCTTCCTGATTTAGAGGGTAGTTTGATAAGTCAGTTACTTTTGGATTTCCATGTTAAGACGCCGATTACTGACGTGGGTGTTGGTTTTCCTTCAGTTTAATGTCCACTCCGAATGGCGAGGTTTGAAAAGATTTTTCGGGACTCCTTGAGCTTGATCAGTGACTCGAAAGAGGTGGAGCTGAGAATTATGAAAGTTGCTCGTGTCCGGGATTGAACACAGAATCCTCACCGCAGGAGTCGAGTTAGGCACCCAGTATTTCAGGGCGATCTCGAGTCATCTGATTCACAATAACCCGATACCCACATGATATACATATGTTCAGACTTTCCGTCAATAATCTGCCTATAGTTAAGGGAAGTTAAGTGCTCAAAAGTTGTTCATGGTAAGGTTGGAGTGACTGACTACAGAAGGCAATCATACTTAGGCTGTGATACACGAAGCAGCTCCCGCATTGAGAGAATGCAACATAACCAACAAAACGATGTCTATTTTCTCCACCAGCCAAGCGGCAATGAAAGCCATAGCAGCGGCCATCTTGACATCGAAACTTGTCAGGTTATGTCAGCGAGATATCCTTGGTAAACACAGTGACCATTAATTAGTTACCAGGACATACCGGCATCCAAGGAAAAGACAAAGCGGACAGTCTCGGGAATAACCGATTTGAGCTTCGAAAATCCCGGGCAATCCTTTACGCGCTCACGCCACTTAGCTATGTACGAAGAAAACTGGAAGACGAAACCCTGAATAGAGTAAAAACTAAATGGCTCTGTCTGGATATTGGAGCAATAGCAAGGGCCCTGTGGCCGACGCTGAACAAAAAGAGATCAACATCACTGGTCAGCTTTAATCGCAAAATGGTGAGGAAGCTAATAGGAGTCCACTGTGCCACAGGCACGCATGCATCGTGACTGAATATACCACACAACATCTTTTGCAAGAGCTGCAGAGATGAGGAGGAAATAGAATCTACTCAACAGAACATCTACTCAATCGGAGTGTTTTGTGAATCAGGGCTGTGCTGGCTGCTACTTATGCAGGAAGGTAGATAAGGCTGTTAGGTGCATCAGAAAATGTGCTTCTCAACGCTCCGCTGACACACAAGCAAGCCATTTGCTTGACAGTTGACAGCTTTGCTTAATGATGTCCACCAAACTGAGACCCCGTACATTAGTGTCGGTCCGACAATCGAGTTTAAAATCCACTAAGCGACGCTTGGCTGTAGTTCCCATTTGCATCCAATGGCTTTTTTACTGCTGTATCGGGCAGAAGAAGCCTTAATAAAACCTAACACTATCATTGATATTGGGATACAGAAATTTCGCACTGCCTTTCCTAAGTCCGTACGATTTGAGTGAATTAGACAGACACACTAGTCAGAATTTATTGATAAATAATACATCAAGGGATTCAGAAACTATGATGTATTAATTCGACATTGAGTCACGGAAGTGCATCTATGCCAGTTTCGTTTCTACCATCGTCGTATGGAACCCAACAAAAAGTCGCTGTCTTGACTGAGTCTTGTGTTGACAGAATTTGATTGCAGCATCTATGGTAAGTCTCATGTCAAAAGCGTCTACAGTTCCCCTTGTGGTCTCCCGAACTCATTTTGTTATCCGCTGCGTGTCCTTCGATCCACCACAACTGTCTCCCAAACGAATCGTCCTTGTTTTTAAAAAGAAACTCCCCGAAACTCATATTTCCTCAGTTCATTTCAGAAAAACATCCCCCAACCAAATCGATTCCAACTTAAAATCTTGCACTTTGGCTGTGTGTGCTCTCCCACACACACGACACATCCTTTCTCGTGTAATTTGCAAGCGCATTAAGTATTTAACCGATGACATGACTGCATGTATTACACGACATTTTGTTTCGGTGCTGACTGTACAAATAATTGTCAACACTTTGTCCCTCGTATTCCAACAACTCGTATCTGGGTTTTAATGGACAGAATGTAACCGCAGTTCTCTTTAGGGGGTGCGAGCTAGCGGAGCTTCGCACAGCATTCTTGCCCAGCGATTGATGGGGACCAGCAAGCGCCCTTCGTCCGGCGTGGCTGTGCGAGCGGGGGACACATAAAAACTTAAAACCCCGAGAACATCTGTGCGGGCGAACGGTGGCGGAATGGTATCTCTCGACAACTATTTGTAACAAAATTGTGATGCATATTACGTTCGGGCGACCGTTCTCTCGGTTCGGTGAATTTGTATCTTCACCGATGAGCAAGTGAAGTCATGCACTGTCATTCCATGCGGAGAATGAGTGGAGTGGAAGACAACATGCGTTCTGGCTGGGTTTTCGGGTGTAGTCATGAATCAAAGTGGAAGTTAAGTTGACGGAAAGTGAAATGCTTGGCGTAAATTAACTTTTATTAATGTTGCCGATGTCATAGTTTTAATTACAGTACGACACCATATCCTTTCGGCATGAGTACTGACTTGTGTGCTGGAGTGGTTGGGCGAGGGAGCATTTCAGCCGCCGCCGCCCGTCGCTCTTCGCAATGAATGAAATGCGGTTCTTACGAGTTTTTAAGTCACAACAGAATTTACTACGTCAACCACATGACATTTTTGGAATATGTAATTTGACAAACTCAGGATGGATGATGGTTTTAGTTTTTGTGGTTTCATTAGACTACGACCGAGAAGATATGTAGGTGCCACTCAAATGTACATTATGAATCTGGAATTGAATATTTTTCAACTTCAACATGGGCACCTAGTGTGGCACATATTTCCACTGCGAGAGCGAAGAAAAGTCACTTCGTATTGTAAGCATTAGATAGTCTAATGCTCGTTTTAAGGAATGAGGAGATTTGATCTTAGGTTGAGCTTAAGGGCTCACATGTGTTTCAAGGAATAGTGTGGGGCGACACCAGAGACCATTTTCACTTGATTTTCTCTTAGAGTTGATCTCCTCCCTCCCTATTGGAAAAGTCATAGCTCGTGCAATATGCCTTCTGATCAGCATAATTTTCCATGACTCCGGTGATAACGTTCGCATTCCTGTAGAATATTCTCCTTAAGGGATGCAATTATCTGAAACATCTTCGCATAAACTGGCGATTTCAAGTAACCTCAAAGAAAATCGGCCGATCTTGCTGGCCATGACAAGTCTTGTTGAAACCACATGTTCACCACATGCCCATTCAATTCCGGCAGTAAGATGTTGTCCAAGCAACGATTCCGCACCTGTTGAAAACATCAATAGTTCGGTCGATATACAAAAGCGGAAAGAAGAACAGTATTGTGAACTACAGACTCATTTCAATTATATCATCTGTCGGTGTTGTGTAGAGGCTTTTCGATTATGTGGAAAAATTTAAAATCCTGAACAGCATTACATATTTGGTTTTCGTAAAAACAAGAGCATCAACCATCTGCTGGCTAATTTTGCCAATAATACACCAAAGCCTGGATATAAATCAATACATTGGTTGTGTTCATACATTTCAAAAAAGCCTTCGACGCATTAAGCCACACGCAATTACTGAAGCACTTAGAAAAGATTGGAGTACGGGGCAATATACTGCAATGGTTTAAAAGCTACTTAAGAGGCCGAAAATATAAAATAAGGATTGGTGAATTCTTAAGTGAAGATGAACAGTTTGTGTATGGTGTCCCACAGGGATCAAAACTGGTCCCTCTCCTATTCATTATCTACGCCAAAGATCTGATGTCAGTACTGAAGTATGGTACCGGATACGCCTACGCGGACGACATAGTGGTTGTAATTAGCCACAGGAACGTAAATGAAGCTGCAAGCTTATTACAAATAGATTTTAATGGAATCACAGCTTGGTGTCACGACCATGGACTAATTACTAATGCTCTGCATATTTGTCCGGCGCATATCCCAAAAACTAAAATCATGCATGACATAGACTGTCTGCACAGAAATGGATGCAATAACGCAAGAGAAAATGATAGATGCAATAGATATATCGATAATGTGTCAACATACAAGTATCTTGGTTGTGTCAATCCGCTTACGCACTTTTCAAAGGAAATAATGAAGAAAAGTGAATTGAGTTGAAAAAATATCATAGCCCTGTAGCATTAGCCAGTAACAGTGACCGTTTAGCCGATGTCGTCCTCAAAAAAATACGGCCGAATCACTCCGCCCGCGTGAACGGCGCACCACACAGCGGCTTTGAGTGGATGTAATGGTTCTTCGTGCATCACACACGGATTTTCAGTGCAATCAGTATTTTCATGATGACTTCCCACACAAAATCATCCTCTTCGTTGTCTTCTACACTGCTTGTCTGTTTGTATACTGCAGCTGTCTTGTATACAAATGTCAAATATGATTGACGTACGAGGCCAATTGCAAAATTTTAACATTTTCCGATATGATGATTAATTTTGCACTATTGAAAATCTACATTTATTGGAACACAATGCCATAAATCCGCCAAAAGTAGTTTCTTCAGCTGAGATCTACCTCAGCTTAGACTCCAGTGAGAGTACCCAATTTTGTTTTAGTTTCATGCCAAATAGAACTACAAAGCAAACTCTTCTGTTTTCAAATTGCGGCAGGTATGACCCGATTCTGAAATTAAATTTTGGACAAAATTAAAATAAGTAACATACTCTATTGTAATTCATGTCAGTTCGAGACAATAACCACTCTCAAATGAGCTCCTGCTATGGAGATGATAACTGTAAAAGGTATACCCTTGCAGGCACACGTTTCAGATATACTATCTGGGAGAACATGCGGAAGGACTTCCATATCACCTAACTCTGATATTATTTATTCATTTGATAATTTTTGAGATTCCTTCAAAATTCGAAATCACAGGAACGGGCATTTCCATTTCTGTAACCACATTATGAGGACGAGTGTTGGCAGAATTTTCACAAAAGCGGTTGCAGAGTTATTCCCCAAAGAAATATGATTTTCAACAATCATTCTCATTCTTGTCGAATGATGCTCTTGAATTGATTGCATTGCAGACGGTCTTGCATTCTGTAGAAGGCATACATATTTGTGTGCTCGAAATTTAAATTAATTTTCTTGAGAACTTTCTGGAGCAACACGTGTGGGGCAGAATAAATCAATCATCTTTGAAGAAAATCTGATCGGAATGTTTGTAGTTAGAGAAAGTGAGTAGGTGGACAGATTCTTCGAAATACTAAGGAGACGAGTTTTTTGTTTTGTACATACAAGGCAAACTAGACAAGTCAGGTGAAAATATCTCTCAGAATGTGATTGAAAACACATATTGTTCATAAAGTGAGACCATCTGGATCTCTGGACCTGCACGCTTATAAGGACCAATTGACACAAGAATCGGAGCCAGCAATACAGGCATAATACAGCCTGGTTTACATGGTAATGACATTTTTGATGACATAAGACGAAAAGTCGCCGTTTTTTAGAGTCATACTTTCAATGAGTTGCATTACCATAGTTGTTGGTGTGGGCGACATTACTTATTCAGCAATTCCGTATCTAAATATGTTGACACTTCTTAAGACTCTCACACCAGTTGCAACAATCAAAAGTGGTAGAATAAAAGGTTCTAAATAATGTTAGCGTCTCTTTTTTTTGTTTCAATTATTTTAAATTCGTTCACCCTCGTGCAATACACATACCGCGAATAAGGGATAGGATCTGGGAGAATCTCTGAAAATCCCGAATGCGTATATGTATGCCCTATAAGGAAAACAAGTAGAAGACAGATCCAGAACTCTATCGCTTGGTCTGAGAATTGAAGGAACCGTTTCCATGGCCAACGCTAAGCCAAAGGAGATCAACATCGGTTTTAGTGGCACCCCTTACCGGGCACTGTGTCATAGGTACACATGCAATGTGTCTACATATACCGCATAACGACTTATGTAGAATCTGCACAGATGAGAAAGAAACAGGGTCGATCCAACATCTGCTCAGCGTTTGCCCAGCTCTAGCAAAAGAAAGAAGGCAGTTTCTAGGAAACACTACTTCACAGAGCTGGGGGCGCTGAGACTTAGACTCAGAAACTAGTCCACTGTGCAACCTACAATTGTGAAATTTCATAGTCTTTCGTAGGGATACCAGCAGGTGCTTCTGTGAAGAGAATCCTACATCAGCTCTCACCTCATCAGCGCCACCTGAAACGAGCAAAGACGGGACCACCTTCGGTTGTGCTCTCGATAGGCACAACCATCTATGAAGTATCGTGGAAGTGGTTAAAGGGTTGATCTAAGACCTTGATAAAGGGTGGTTAAATTTTAAGGGCCGATGTTGAATGTGAACCACACGAAAACGTCAAGTTTCATTTCTCATTTTCAGACTAACTCAATTTGAACCATGGAAAGATACACAATCGAGCAACGCGTTAAAGTTATTCAGGCTTATTATGAAAATGGGCGTTCAAATCAAAATGCATATCGTGAACTTCGTGTTTTTTTCGGTCAATTTAATCGTCCAAATGTGCGTACAATCGGAAAAATCGTGCAATTCGCCCCTTCCAAAGGCGACAACGCCAGACCCTTCCTTGGTATTGGAATCATCCGTGAAGATTCGACTGCAGTCCTTTCCTGGCTCAGATGCTGCCCAGAAATAAGTATAAAACTCCCTAGGAAGGGCATAATGGACCTACCTCGGTGGTCGAAATAAGTCACTGGCATCCAACAGAGCACCTACCTACCCAACACACATATCAACTAAAACTCAATGAGGTTCTGAAAAAGTACTAAAAAAATAGAAATATTTTGCTTGCACGCCTTCATTTTAGAATCTGTCACTATTAACTTCAGTGGTAAAAGCAACATAAAGGGTGCTTTCCTTGTGTTATCCGACGCTAAAAAAACACCCTTTATAAATTGTTGAGAATTTTGTTCCAACAAAACTCTCAAAATATGACATCATTGCGGATCACTAGACATGCAAAAAATAATTAAGTTTCTAAAATTGTCTTTTTTTTATAAATTGATTACTCCTTGTCCAATAGAAAGGAGGCTGCATACATCTGTCCTTATTTATTTCGTCGTCAAAACTGATTTAGACTGCTTTCGTCTCGGATGTCTGTCCCGATGTATTCTTAGATCTTTTAAACTGTGCAACGAATTTTATTGCGGTTTTCATCTATAGATAGAGTATCATTCATAGAAGAGGGTGTCGTAAAAATAAAATTATCGCGTAACAAAACTAAGTGGTGCATATGTGGCACTTTCGAAAGTAACCTCTAAATAAAACATGTTTGTATTGAAGAACATCTGTAAAGACATCCTGTAGTATAGTCCAATCATTATATTAATATTATTATTCACTCCAAACTGGCACCAAATTAGTATCGACATTGCACCCGTGCGAACTGTGTATAAGTTAACAACAGAATCATTGACCATATTTCCTCCCAAGGCAAAACTGCTGACTCGTCGTCTGAGACATCCGAGACATGGAGATCATCGCACATTCCATCACGGACGGCATGTGGACATCCCATTGCACATGCCGATGTTCAACACCACTCCAGAACAAGCAGAATAAGTATTTAAGGTAGTGTTAAGATAAATTCATTTCAGTCTGTAATGAAGTGTAAGGGCAACCTATGCTCATTCGAAAATAAACAAAAAATATTTTTTTTAAAAAAACTTAATAAATAAGTTTTTCAACTATGTCGAAAACCCTACACGATTGGTTTCGTGAAGATCGCACTTTTAATTTGTATTATAGCTCCGAAATGCTTTGCAAATACCGAGTCACACGCTACAGCTGTGCTCCAACTTTGGTGTTCTCGATATTCTCATACCAATAATTTCATCACGCCTTTCTGTCTAGGTCTACTAGATTACTAAAGTCCAGGCAAATAATTTACCACTCGCCTCTAATGTCCCTAAAAATTGTTCTCAATATAAAAATCATCATCTATTCCCGTTCTATTCACGTGCCTCAACACGACATCACAGGCACCCCAATTTGAATGTGTGTATCTGAAAGTGCTCCCTGACAGATTTCTGTTGAGTGCACAGTTCTCAAACTCATTTCAGCGTTTTGTCGGCTTATGTTGGCCATAAATGAAAATCGTACGCAACACCCAGCCAAGCCAATAAAACCCCGAACGATAAACTGAGACAATTCCATGAACATCATGCGGCAGAATAAGTGCAGTTAGTCCTTCATTCCGTACACATGGAGCATATGCAGTCAAGTACGTACATGCCCCTCATGCCCAGCCCAGCACAGCCTGGCTGAAAATCCTTCCCAAAGGAAGCGCAACATCAATTTACTTAATGTTCGACTTTATGCTCGGCATGTATCGAAACGACTCACAACGTCCATTTATTGACCCACTTGTGGCAGTATGGTATTCGTGCTCGGATACTCACCAGCACATGTGGAGCCGAAGATGTCATTACGATGCCTACTAACACAGAAGCAGAAGTCTCACGCGTGGATTATGGGATCAATCAAAATCAATGTATGCCCTCTGTGCTGGGATGAGGGGAGGAGCGCATATCTCCCCCGGGGGTTCCTTTATGACTGCGACTTCCCCAGCATTGTTTCTGAGTGAAGATTCCGAAGCAAGGATTGATAATTGAAGAAAAAAAAAGACGAAAGGAACCATGGAACGGACGACGCCACTGGGAGGGTGAGTGCCAGCCAAGGGGTGTCCCTGATGGGAATGAATTTACATTCCATCGTCTAGACAGGTAGCCCGTAGTCGCCTCTTGGGTGATGTTAATGAAACTGATGTAGGATTCGGATAGAACTATTCGATTTGCATAACAATGAGACGTTCGACAGCTGGAGCATGGGGCGGGGGCCGTCTTCATTGTGTCGATATCGATAAATAAGAAAGTTTGCCCTTCTTCTAGACCGAACGGAAAACGAACGATAGACTGATTGATGGAGTGGGTGGGAAATGGAAATTGACAATATACCCTTGTCTGAACTGCAATCAACTCTCAATGACCTTGTCAGCGTGTATCTTGCCGATGGAAGTCTGTTAGAGTGAAGCGATGAAGATGCGAATGAGTAATTTGAATGAAAATCATTTCGCATGATTGATTGCGAGTGAGGTGTTCACCTTAAAGGGATTGTTGGTTTGCGAGCTTTTCATAGTGGCATGTGGGACTTGAAATGGAGCTGTTGTCTTTTTGACGTTCATTCGTCTAATAACATGAAGCTTGACTGTGAACGGAAACAAGACAAGAGAAGGGCTTCTAGCTAGTACGTGAATTCGATTGGCTTGTGCAGGGAGAGGAAAATTGTCTCCTGAAACGAGGTCTGTTGATCTGTTCCACAACCGCAATGCGGAAGTTTCAACGAACTAGAGCTTAGTCAACCACTTATTCTAACTGCAATTGCACCTTTGGACTATAGAACAAGCCGTGCCTCTAAAGTTTGGTAAGATTTTCTTTTTAAATCGAAAAATCTCTTCCGATTGCCGAGTACCTTCGTCTGCTTCGTCTGTACAGAGACTTTTCAAACACAAAAACTATGGAAAACAAAGGCTTCAGACTCTCAATGGAACGAAACAGATAAAAATCTAAACAACCACGGTCTGGGTAAATTATTGTAATGGAATCGGACAAAGGTCCATTTTTAAGTCATTCTTCAAACTGTGAAATGAAAATGCACAATATCCTCCATCAGGTGCTTAACGAAACGACGTCTGTCCCTCTGAAAATGTTTGCAGGCAAACTTTGTTCGGGAGCAAAACCAACAGAACTGACGGAAGGAACATAGCACGAGAAACGCTCGGTTGTGGTGATGAGGTGGTTTTTTGGCAAGAATTACGTGTTTTTTTTCACGCGGATGATACAATTTCCTAATGGGTTTAATGTTTCTACAGAACTATGCCAGGAGGATGATGGACAACAGAATCAAGTCTGTATTTGGATAAAACTTATGCACTGACTGTTAAAAGGCAACAATCACGTGTCAGTTGAAGCTGTCGACTTGTAGAACCTGATGTAATATTATTAGCTCGCTTGCGGCTCTATCCGACGCGACTTTTTTTGCTGCGGGTGAGTGCATCTATTTCTAAAATTCACTTCCTTACAGGACGAGCAGTGTGAAAGAGTATTGCTGTCGAAATTCGGCATACATTTTGAGCTATGCTCCATTCGTGGGGTAACCCACACAGCTCGATTGATTGTAGTAGACACAAGCCCCAGTTGCACTACAGGCTGTATATATTAACAATTTGAAGTAAGCGGGCCACAAGCTTCGGTGGTCCGGATTTTTTCTCTCCGAGCTACTTCCATATATTCGCACGTTTAGAGAATTTGCGACATTGTCATCCTAAAGGCCAACATTTCCGCAGAAGACATTTTATTTTGAAGCTATAAGTTGTACCATTCATTCGTCCAGCTCTAAGTGGTGTATACATATATGTCAAGAATGACTTTAGTAAACTTAGGCTTCTGTCAGAATCTAACTTTAACTTTATTTAAGCAGAATTCCAATAGCAACTGACGCAATTCACTTAATTTCGCTACACTCAAATAAGTAAACAAAGTGAATAACAGGTGGAAGGAGCGGAGTATTTGTGTCTGGAGCGACAGCCAAGCTGTGCCTCAGGCCTTGCTCAGCTCTTTAACCACTTCCAGGATAGTTTATTAATGAAAGTCTTCTATAAATTTGATCGGCAGTCTAAATTCGTTAAGACTTGTTTGGCTGCCGGGCCACCACGTAATCACGAGAAATGAGATCACCGATGAACTCACTAGACAAGATTCATTTGGTGCTAATGAGGTGAGTGCTGATAATGTAGGTTCCTCATCGCAGAATAGCAGAATTACAGCATATGTAGGTTGCTGATAGTACAATGGACCAGTTTTTGAGTGAACGAAACTTAACGAAATTGAGCATGATCATAGTAAACACAGCAGCTTAAGTTAACTTCACTCTCCGTACGTTCATTATGGCTGGGCTTAGTTTAGGTTAAATCAACCGAAGTAGCAGCATTTGCCGAGGGCTATACTGCGTTGGATTTCATCTAGTATGTTGTTATTGGTTTGTCGGAACTTTTGCCTCGATGTAGACAAACACCTTCGTCTTCGACTCCGCATCAGTGGGACAACGCAATAGTGGACGCCCCCGAAACATCCTTAGATTCATACTGGAGATTTTTTTCCGAAGAAGCATGTTCTTCCATCTACATAAACATTGCAAGAAAACCACTCCACGATCGAGGGATAACTGAGTAACGCAAATCATGTCAATGACATCACACAAGCACTGGCAAAGAGCATGGTACAGTGGTCTCATGTACGATGATGACCTGACGGTCGCCTGTCTCCCTTTCCTGACTTTAAAAATCTCTGTGAATTACTTATCGACATTGATGGAGTAGCGAGAGTTCTCTGTCGTCATGTCATGTACAGGTCGTCACCGTATGTTAGATACTGTCATGAAATTGCCGAATAGGTGATGGGCTCCGATCTGAAATTCTTGAATTTACCGAAGTGCAAAATTGTTGACTTTCCTGACACGATGAAAAAAATGTATAGGAATGCCGAGTGAATGGCGTATGGGTGGTGAACAAAAATATACCAACACACAGTCCCTTGCAATCCATTGGTTTGAGAGAATGACTAATAACATCACCCACATCAAGTGCATTCAGTTCCTTCAGCTTTGGAAGGGGTGCATGAAGTTGGCTTAGTTTGTTTCAATCGTCATCAATATATGTACGTGCTGTTCCTGCTTGTGTATTTATAAAGAAGTGAAATCTGACTACTGGTCGTCTTCATTAACGGTCTTTGTAGATGTATAAACATCCACTTTTTGTAGGATTTTTTTGTGTCCATAAATTATATTGCTAATGAAGCATTTGATTAGTTGTTCGTAATAACGTCACGTTCTGGTCAATATGTTACACTTTTACGTGCGACAATTTTCTTAGAGCTCGCTGATGACTTTTGGAGATAAATAAGTTGCCTGTCTTAAAATATGTGCGTGTCTGTATCACTAATAGATGGAATTTGATTTATTGAAAGAAGTGACCTTTTTTCGAATCAACTCAATGAAGACTGCGATGTTTTCCAGGCGGAAATTATGAAGTTTAGTCATATTCAAGTAATGGGATGAAAAATGCTGAACTGTCCAGAAGGATTGGCAAAGCTGGCTAAATTTTGAAACAGCTAGGAATATGGAAGGCCCAGCTTCGTGTCAAAGCCAAGTTAGCGGTTTTCAATTCAGTATTTGTTCCAACTCTCACCTATGGCCATGAAATTTGGGTAATGACCGAAAGAATAAGATCGCGAATACAAGCTGGCGAAATAAGTGGGATAGAGTGAGAATCGCGGCAGTACGCAAGGAACTCAATGCAGAGCAGCTGCTTCTTCGAGCGAAAAGGGATATGCTTCGACGGATTGGTCATGTAGTATACATTTCTTCATCATCACGACTTTCGTGACGTGCCTTGAATGCGATTCCATCAATTATGCGACCACTTGGCAGAGTCCGAAAAATATAATGGTTGCGCTTGGGCATAACGCCTGATGTGTAAGAGTCCATGGCGGAGGATCGATTAGCCTGAAGAACTCTCGTGCGTGTATTACCCCTGTGATCCCTGTAGTGAATCATATATGTACAGATAGTACGGTTGCCATTAAGGCACTGAAATCAGTCTTCCTAAGTTCAATTCTTGAGTTAGAGTATCCGCCTGTGCTTGGTGCCAGGGCACAGAGCCTTTTCAGACAACTGTGAGGAGCTAGCTAGGTACGCAACAAGTTTTCACCACTTCATGAAACAAAGCTCCGACTCTACCGAAGGAAGGCACTGTGTTCCAAAGCTCATAACGCGCAGCAGTACTCGTCACTTCATTGATGCATATGCCCGATCAACTTCTTCACACTTCGCAACACTGACTCTACAATAGGTCAATTTGTTCGAGTCAGCTTACGACTTTCGTCGCCTCTTCGACACATTTGCCGAATCAACCTACCGTCCACACTTGCGGCTTCGGTCACCTCGTCGAATCACTCCTCACTTAAGCGAGATTGGTTGAATAACGATTAAAACCATATCAAATTGTGTTTGATTTATGGGCAGTTAAATAATTTATATATAAGACATAGGGTTGATATCATCAGAAGAAGGGCGAAGGTAGAAATTTGGTACGGAATTTGTCTACTATCGCCGCTGGTGGATCTTCAATTCTCTCCAATTCGTGGTCTGGATTTGATATTCCAGTTTCAATCAAATATTTACGTCAAATCGAACTGTCAGTCGAGGCAGTACATGTTTCGTTAACGTTTGCCATTTTACAACATGGACAACAGGATCTTTACAATTAAACGTGGAACGCTTAGGACATATGACGATCGGATGGTTGAGCAATTTGAGCTCATCCTCAAATATTTTTTTTTTTTTGCTGGACAGCATGTACTTCATCATTTCCTCATTGACGTGAAGACCAGCTCGTTTCGCATGTTCTTCAATCGTCATGAAAGCTTCCACTATGTCACGTTGGGAACTCGTGACGATGTTAATGTCATTTACGTATCAAGTCTTCTCTAGCGAGACAACGCAATAGAGGATGCCCGCGGAACCGATGGTGCACACAAGTGGAGAAGGACCTCAAACAATTTTCGTTCGAAATTGGAGGCAGCTGGCTGAAGATGGTGCCAGCTGGAGAGGCTTGTTGGCTGAGGCCCAGCGTCCCCCGGACTGTAGCGCCATTAGAAGAAGCAAGAGGAACAAGAATCATAGTCTTTATCATGAACATATTTCATTTAAATTCACACTCGGAATCACAAAACGAATGACCCCGTACCAGAAGGTATAATATTGGCGTAAGCTCCTTACTGGTTGAGGCTGAAATTGGACCTCAAAACAACCTCGGCGTATGTTTTAATGAATATGTAAGTACGAGTTCCCCAATGCACACAACTTCCAATCCGATGACTTATTATCGACCGGATGTGTGCCATAAGGATTCTATTAAATTCCATTTTATGGTAACTGCTTCAAATTTGTGCAAACCTGTTGTTATTGTAGCCGACCTCTCAGCTCAGACCACTTTCCACCACTCTGCCGAGAATCGTTGACCCATTGAATTATTTCATTGCTCTTTAATATCTCCGGCATATGCCGAGACTAGTCACCAGTGTAGATACGTGCACGTGTAGTTGTTGAAACATAAATCCTCAGGGCGATTTTCTTCGTCTGCATTAGTCTTACTATAATTCAAACACATCTACGTTTCGAAAGCAGTCGCAAAATACACTCCGACCGCAAAGCAGCAAAAACACGTATGTTTGTACATATCTCTCTTCGATACACAATACTGTTATTAAACCTTTTTCTTGGGTAAGCCTTAAGTGGAATTTTGCTTTTAAAAATTCATAAGCGAAACACTTTCTCGTTCGATGCTTGTTATTCTTTCGCACAAACTCACACAAACAATACACACACTTAGGCACACGGTGCTGACTTCAATTACCTGCAAGCTCAAATAGCCTGAAGCCAGGTATAATGGAAAGTCAAACAGTGAAGACTGGCATGGTGCGCGCAGAGCGGTGGGGCGACGTGCGAGGACGGAAGGATAAACTGAAAAGAAAACTTTTTATTCCCTATTAAAAATAAATTTATTCCAACACTATGGGAAAATGAAGACAAACGAGTAATGCCTTTTTTATGTTCATTTCTTCATCCATTTACCAATTTTTGCAGAGTGCGCGCTACACACACTACACACATCTACACTCACCTGCACTGGGAAAGGTGCGCGGCGCGGCGGCGGTGTGGCGTGAGCGCCATGCCCCTCGTCACATGGGATGAGGGATCTTGTTTTCATAAGCGTACTGAAATAAAATGACGCAGCGAGGGAGAAACAGGAAAGAAAAAAATTAAAGAAAAACATTATTGCTTGGTGATATTTTCCTAAACACGTTCTTCGAGTACTGGCGCATTTAACAACGACGTGTAGCTTTTCAACTTTATTTGCTCTAATTTTGGTATGAGGCTGCAGACATTTTGATGCGATGTGAGCTTGGCTTCGAAGAGGGTTAGAGGAGGAGTTGAAACTGACGTTGGATATCTTAATTATTACTGTAATCATCAGAGACATCCAATCATGATGAATACTCTTTACTTTTAGTTAGATAACATCATGGAGTGCACCAAGAACTTACATATGTGTGTGGCAATGACTTAGATGGAGTTCCACATGAGTCGGTACATTGGACAATCTTATGTTACGCAAAGAAGTGAAAGTGAATTTAGCCGAAGCCAATTAAACCACCGAATTAAAGTCCAGTTTAAGTTCGGTTTTTGAATTGATGCTGCCCTGAGCGGGGAAAGATTGAAAATGTGAATATCCAAAAAAACTGAAAGGAAGTAGTCCTCTAAATTTCTGAGAGTCATTGTTGGTAACAGGATTAAATGCAAAGTCATGTATGTCAGCTAGAGGGCATGCGTTTCGACTGTTGCCAATCATTTACAATATGACGACAAGTCGAATGCAGATTTAAAAATAAAAAAGTCAAGTTCACGAAATATCGTTTGGCTTTATCGTTCGATCATATCAGAGATAAACTGGAGTCGTTTCGGACCAGAATGCACTATGAACACCGGCTTTTGCAAGAATCCAATAATCAGAGAGGCAGACTGACGGATATAAGAGGCGTCCAAAAATTCAAGGAAGAGGGAATTGTTTTAAAGTGGCTCTGTTTTTAATTAGAGGTAGTGTATTAAGTATCGAGTATGTGCTTTACCCTGTGTCTTCTGTTATAGAATTTTCCTATGACTGACGTACGTGAATTGGCATACATTTAACGGAATTTAGTCACGAGACGTGGTCGTGAACTTGTTGGAAAAGAACAAAAGTCCATAGGCTTTAACCCTCCGCAGACATGCACTTAAAAACGATGACATGACATGGCGTGAACCTCGACACTGGGGGGAACCGAACATATATTTAATTTTTTAACATCAAGAAAGAAGGCATAGGAAGAAAATGGAAAATAACTAGAGAGTCGATTGTCGAAGATATGTACATACATATGTAGGTATTGAGTGCCAGAAACAGAAGCAGCAATGATTGCGTCCCCTTTTTTTTCGACATTGGGTTTACGATGAAAGAAATCTAAATTTAGAGAAAATATTTCCAAAATTAATTGAATTATAATTTAAAATAAATCAAAGCTAAACATAATTTAACAGTTTAAATGTTCATGTGCCCTCTTTTGGATCTCCATTAAAAATAATCCATCGTGCAAAGATAGTTGTAAAATAATTATCCATCAAAAAATCTTAAGGTAATCCATCGATGCTATTCAATGAATCTCTTATTTTTCTTGCAATGACATCTAATGACATGAAACTCATTGGAGGGAATTCATACACCCATACTGTCCCGACTTACTTACTTACTTAAGGTGCCGCTACAGTCCAAGGTAGACCTGGGCCTCAACCAGCAAGCGTCTCCAGCCAGCTCGATCTTTAGCTAGCTGTCTCCAGTTTCGCACGCATAGTTGGTTGACGTCCCTGTCCACTTGCGTGCGCCACCTGAGTCGCGGTCTTCCTCAACTGCGCCGTCCCTCGGGGGTGGATTCGAAGACTTTTCGGGCCGGAGCATTGGTTTCCATCCGCTCTACACGACCCAGCCATCTCAATCGTTGGATCTTCACTCTTCTCTAAGTCGATGTAGCTAAACAACCCGTATAGTTCGTCATTATATCTCCTCCTCCACTCACCATCTATGCAGACGGGACCGAAAATCGCGCGAAGAATTTTCTCCTCGAAGCAACCAAGAGCAGCTTCATCCGCTTTTGACAAAGTCCATGCCTCCGCGCCATATAGCAGGACTGGGACGATTAAGGTCTTGTAGAGCGTTACCTTGGTTGTTCGAGAGAGGGCTTTGTTTACCAATTGATTTCTTAGCCCAAAGAAGCAGCGATTGGCAAGAGTTATTCTTCATTTGTTGGGTGTCCTATTTCGTTGACGGCATATACTTGGTCTTACCCTCGTTTACCGCTAAACCCATCTTCGCGGCCTCCGTTGCAATACCCACAAAAGCGTCATTGACATCACGCTGCGTTCTTCCGATAGTGTCAATATCGTCGTCATATGCGAGTAGTTGGACGGACTTCTGAAAGATTGTTGCTCTGGTGTTGGCGTTCGAGTTTTGAACAATTCTTTCAAGAATGATGTTGAAAAAGTCGCATGACAGCGCGTCGCCTTGTCTGAATCCTTTTTTGACATCAAAGGTCTCGGTTAGGTCTTTACCGACCTTGATGGAGCAGCGTGCATTCTCCATCGTCATCCTACACAAACGGACAAGTTGCGTAGGGATGCCAAAACTAAACATTGCTCTTTATAGCTCGTCTCTATAGATGCTATCATAGGCGGCCTTAAAATCGATGAAAAGTATCGATTTGTTGCTCCTGGGTTTTCTCCAAAATCTGCCGCAGTGTGAATATTTGGATGGTGGATTTTCCTGGCCTAAAGTCACACTGGTATGGACCGACCAGGTAGTTGACGAATGGCTGTAGGCGTTCACACAGTACGGCAGATAAGATTTTGCATACGATACTTAGGAGACTGATGCCTCTGTAGTTGGTGCAGTTCAAAGGGTCCCCTTTTTTATAGATCGGGCAAACAATGCTGAGGTTCCATTCATCGGTCATGTTTTCCGACGACTATATTTTACAGATGAGTTGGTGCATGCTCCTTACCAAATCATCGCCTGCGGCTTTAGGCCGTCAGCTCCCGACTACCTTATGTAAATTTTAACGCTTCAACGTACATCGATTTGACAAGTTGGGAGGAAGAATTAACTGATCCACCGATTATGCAAGTTCGGTCGGATCATGAAATTCACCTTATTGTGGAATCTGATTGTGTAGCTGAAATGTTATATTCAAGACTTCCCCATCATATTCAAGCTGTTGAACGGGCTGTTAAGGTGATAACCAAAGCAGCCACATTTCCATACTCAATACAATCGAGAAAAGCCAGAGTTCAAAACAGCAGTGAGACAGATTGAGTGGACAGTAGCTCCACATAGAACTTTGTGATCTGGCTTATGATAAATGTCGGTACATTTTATATTTGCAGCTCCATACTGGACTCCATGAATGGACCCAAAAGTCTCTGCTGCCATATATTCCCTTCTGATGGCCAAGTTATTGTTGCATCATGTCCATAAAGAAGAAAGAAAGAAATGAAGAAAGGATTTGTAGCTTAAATTGCTTTAAAATTGGAATAGTCCAGCAATTTAAGTTTTTGGGACTAACGATTGATAATCAATTGAATTGGAGTTAGCACATTTCCTATTTTAAGCTATATTGTTTTTACAGTCTGCGAAAGTTTGTTTCCAATATAACACTGAGAAGGGTTTATTTTGTAATTTTTCATTCCAAGCCAGAATATGGTATCTGTTGCTGGGATGGTGCTAACCTAAGTAAAATTCAACCTCTTCCTGTATTGCAGAAGTATGCTCCGTTAAGCTCCATCTATGGTTCTTTTTCGATAGATGGGCATTCTTCCAGTAAGATATTTATTTTATTATAAGGTTCTGAAAATATTTTTCATGAGGGGTGGTTATATGCAGAATCCAATCTTTGATTCACATAGCTTATGTACCAGCACTATGACAGCTGTTACTATGCCTGTTTTCCTTAGAAATACATACACCATTGTGTCTCGAACTTTTTAACAAGGTCCCAGTAGATATACGAAGTACTAGAACTTTTTAAAACGCATTATGTTATGGCTTCTAGATTCTAATGTGTATGAGATAGAGTTAATGCTACGCTACGTTGTTTGATGAATGTTGTTCCTTCTTTTTTTCTTTATTTTACTTATTATATTGTTTTTTCTACCTTTAAATTTATAAAATTTCTTGAACACGTATTTTTATTTTAATAAGCACCCCACAATGTAACATTAAATTTGAAATGGGGCATAATCTCTATATTGTCTTGATATAAAATGCCTTAATACTTCTAATAAAATCAAGCAATGTATTAATGAGAATAAGAAAAAAATAAATTGAAATTGAATTCAATAATCTTCATCCTGTCAACACCTCAATTAATCATCGGATTGTGTACCTCAGCGTTCGATACTCGGTCCATTACTGTTCTCGATGTTTATTAATGATCTACCCAATGCACTACTCTTATCACATACATACATATGTTCATGCCGAAGACGTTTAATTACATATCAGCTCCACACACAACCTCATTGGGACCTCAATTCATTAAGACAATGACCAGCTGGAGGAAACTCAATGGACTGTTCTTAAATCCCACCAAAAACCAAAGTTGTTCTGATAGCAAAAAAAAACATGTTAGCTACCAGAATTGTCTCTCTATTCAGCTCAATCCGATCAATCTCGAGAACGTTTCCGTACATGCAGGGATAGCAGCTTCTTGGAACCTTTAAGTTCTTAACAGAGCCACACGTTTTGAAAGTTTACCACGCAGCGCCTAGCATTTAACTAGTGGTGATCAGTTGAGTTGCTGTCCTTTGTAACAGCAATCTGAAAGTAGCTTGTGGAGTTGTGGTACGATGTGACCTGACACACAGCACAATTGAACAATGTCATTCAGGAATCAACAATTTACATCAAGTGATAGGCCTTAGAGTTCATACATTCATTGTGAAGGAGGCTATTTTAACTTGCTTCCAAATTTTCGGTAACCCTATACAACCTAATAAGACTACGTGGGAGGCCTTAGCAGCTTAGTCAGCATAACCGTTAACAAATTTTCCTTCTGAAATTACGAGGGATTTCACTTCTGATTTTACCACAGTAAGATCAACATATCGGAACATCTCAAGAATCAGCTAATCCAAATAAAATAATAAATCCAAGAACTTTTAGGAATGCACAAATTTCCATTTCCGTAAGCTTATCCTTTGACTCGTATTACTCCGCTTCTATCAACCCTGCTTTTGACTCCGTCCTTCAAGTTACTTTCTGAAAGCATGTAGCATTAAGGCACCTTTATATTGCTTCCAACAAACAAAAAGCTCTCAAGCTGATTTCTTTATTAGTCATCGACCAAGTCTATTGAAAAATTTGACATAATTCAACCACTGCACTTCTAGAACACAATAAACCCTCCTCGAAATGTCTCTAATTCCCTGTCAGATCCGCAACGGAGAATCCTTGGTCGAGTCATAAAACATAGAACAACATCATAGTTTCCGATGATATGACTTCTGTCAGTACTGTCAGAGCATCGGAAGCTCGTTGAATCCAAAGGAAAAGCGGAATAAAAGCGACTTCGCCTCCGGTTCCCGTTGCTTCCCATTCGATTTGCAGTCACATTGACAGAATTCTTCCGGTGCACGTATGCATGAATGTGTGTGTGTGCGCATGTGTTTATGTGTGGGAATATAGAGGGGCAAGTGCAGACGGGTTGTAGCATTGCGGTCAACACGTTTAGGGGAACTCAGGTACGGCAAAGACGTGTGTATAGTCGAATCGTTTAAATGGTAAACGTTATCCAGCAGAAAAATAATAAAAATAGAAAAAACATAAGAAAGAAGGAAAAACGTGAAAACATGACGAAGGAAAAAACAATGAAATCCATGCACCGACGAGGTACGAACAACTATCGCAGACATTTTCAGACATTTGGTTGATGTTTGACTTTTCGGTTGTTTCTGGAAAGTTTTCACGCATCGTGCACCCTGTCACGATCTCCAAATTTATGCACACAAGTCACATGCATTTGAATTTTGAGTTAACCCATGCACGGATAAACTTGTGAAAGGTACGGTGGGTGGATGGGTGAATGGGTGGGTGTGTGGATACATGCAAATTTGGTGGATACGGGTGGGCGAACGGATACTGTGCTTTAAAATGCACAAGAAAAGGATATGTTTTCCTCAGAATTAGTTACGGGAATGGAAATTTGTGCATTCCTGGAACTTGTTTGAGTGTTTCTTTTTTATTTCGATTGCTGATTCTGGGAGAATGACTTGAGAGACCCTTAATTCAGGTGATTTCGTCGCACACGGTTTAACCTGCGAAATTATGCTCTTACTACATCAGAATAGTATGGAGACAGCATTATGGTCAAGGGCGAGTTCGCTTAACAAGTTGTGTACCATTCGGTGACACATTCCAATCCGGAACCACTGCAAAATGGCACTCATTGTGCATGAAGAGGTCGTGAAGTGTGAGTCTTCCGCTAATTGCTAATATCTTGTATGGCTATATACCGAGACAAATGTCACTCAGAATAATTTGATGTCAAAATCATGACTATCTTCATTGCTTTCCAGTACGCAATCGGCGAAAGTCCAGCGTCAAGTTCTACATGCATCCATTTCTATATGTACGGAACCCCAAAAACTTGTACTCAGAATCTTTAGGCAAATGTGCTTCAAAGCAGTTCGTTCTTGTGTGGCTTTATAGTCAGTCAACCAGCAAGCCTCTGGTCAGATCTTTGGTTACCTGGCGTTAGTTCCATACACTAAGTTAATTGAGATCTCACCTTAGACGCAGGTGTCGTCTGTTCAATTGTCTCACAGGCACGGGGTCGGAGACTCTTCAAAGCGTGGAGCAGGCTTCTTCGGCGTTGTATACTTTCACGCCATTTCGGTGTGCAGTCCGTTTAAATATTGTCCTTCAAATGCCCTCAAGGAGGTGAGCAAGGCAAGCAGCACTGAGGTGATCAATATACATGAACACGAGCTTAATCTTTCAAGAATGCGTCTATTTGCTATTTGATCCCAAAGAAACATCAGCGGTTTCATTTGGTACCCATTGTGATACTATTCACCGCGAAGCTGACTTAGACGAAATGACTAATTACTTCGAAGTCATAGGCCCTTCTTCAAGACAGCTTATTTTTCGTGTTTTCTATCGGTGACCGCTAGGCCTATTTTAGTCCCTTCCGTCTTAACACTAACATCCCCCTTATCAGGACGCTCTGCTTACGGCTAATTCTCGAGATTTATTCGTCTACGTAGTGTTGGCTGTTTGTAGGGCTTGAAGAATTTTCGTGAGAATGCTGTTGAAGTCAGCGTGTGGTCCTGCATTTAATATTGTTCGACGTTAAATTTCTCAGTGATGAGTTTGGCAGGAATGTCAGTTGGCATACTCGTATAGCTCATCCCAACGCATGCCGTCATAATATGACGTTGAAATCGATGTATATGTGGTCTGTGTCGATCTGTACCTCTTGGGGCTTTTCCAGAGTGTGACAATCTAGCCTTTTGCAGATTTTCCTGGCCTTATGGCACACTGATAAGTGACCTATCATATGGCTTTCGACGTTCGACGTTTGACGTACAAAACGGCAAAAGAGAATTGCGATATCACGATGTTAAGACTCCTTAAGTTGGCGCAGTGAATGTTGTCGTTTTTCTTGCGGATCAGACAAACGCCATTGGCATATTACCGCTCTTGCTAGAAAAATCGAAGAGCTCAATCGAGGTGGTTATGACCGAGACAGAAAGATGTTAATGGAAACCTTTGACAGATAGTAGTACATGAGACTAATTCCAAGTTAACTCAGAAACTCCATAAGTTTGCAAGCACCCTCGTTAAAGACTTAACTTAACGAAAAACCATCAATTTTATCACCATGGCCCAGTATCGATCTGGCAACCGATGCTAATGCGGTTTGTCGAAACCATTGGGATCAAAAATCGTGACTCGAAGGACCGAAATCATGCTATACAAAACTGTAATTTTTCAGCTATATAGAGCGGAATCTCAATCTATAAGCAAAATAGCAGAGCTTCGAAAGAAAAAAATCTACAACGGATATATAGGCACATCTGCGGAGAAGGTCTATAGACATAACAGCTAACTCTACACCCTGTAACAAGTTGCGGATTGAAGGCAAAAATCTACCGACTACACTGACTCGGCCATATCAAGTGCATAGAGGCCAATGCACTGATTCGAGGGAGGAATTTCAAACCTTCGGTATAAGCAAGACAACTTGGTCGTGATGACTGGAAGCAGAGTTCTCAGAACCGTCATCGATGGAAGGCGACTATACGTTGAGCTCAGACATTCCATTGGTCGCAGGCCTGAGAAGTAAGTAAGTAATGGATGGATGGAAGGCATCGAAGGAAGAGCTCAGACATTCCATTAATCGCAGGCCTGAGAAGTAAGTAAGTTTTCATTTGCACTCTGAGCTGACTACACCGGTCGCACATAAGTTAGAGCTCATGTTAGTTCGTGCGAAATCGCTGGCACACTTAGACAATTTTTGATCCATTGTGATACTACCACTTATCGACAACTCCAGTGATATGAATTCGAACCGGGGACCCCTCTAACTAAGAAGAGCCACTCAAACAACTACGCCAGCCAGGTGCCATCACATCAGTGAGCCTGCACATCACTAACTTGTCCATGATGTTCAAATTTATCGACTGTAGTTCACCGACAATGAGCTTGGTGGTGACCAAAATCAGTACAAAGTCTACAGGCGTAATTAAATTTTGGAGTAGTTGTTATTCTCCTCTTCAATAAATTCCTAGTTTTTTTCTAAATAAAACTCGTCGCAGTGGTGGTTCAATGTTGACAGTTCACAACGGCGTAAAATTTGAGTGTCATCTCTTGTTTGACGACCCTCTTGTGACTGTTCACTTAATCGGCGGCATTTTCTCGACGTCGCAAGTCTAAAATCCAACAGAATAACACCCAACTAGAGATGTATTGCCAATAATGTTAAAGAAAGGCAGGGAAACTTATTGAAAATGGGGCAGAAGGCTCTCGAACCCTACCGAATGGCACCTAGTTGTTACCACGTTATTTTTGTGACTATTTTTGTAAACACATGAAGTCGTTATTTTAGGAAGTCGAAAGGAGTGAAGCGAGACAATGCTCGTACTTGACAACGTACCATCATCAGCTTTTCCACGCTTCCACTGACAGAGAGTAGCGCATTTGTTGTGAACGAGTCTTGAAAAATGTATTTTACCAGTCTCCCGACTACTTCGCGATTCGCACTCGGCGACCCCCTAAATTCATGCATGGAGCACGCTCCAGCTTAGCCATTAAATCACTGCTGCACTCTCCCTATCGCCCGTGCGCTCGTTCGCTCGTTCGCTTATCTTCAGGTAAAGCGGGGAGTGGGTCGAATCCATTTTTTTTTTATTTTTGCTTTTTCAATTCCTCTCACATGTATGGGAACCGCATTGTGTGCTCTTTATTCATCCTTTTTTCCCCGGTTTTGTATATCCTTTTGTTTTTCCTCTTTTTTTTTTATTTACAACGACAGTGAATTATTACGTGCGGATTTAAATCCGTATTTAAATTCATGAGAGGAAATAATTAATGGTCTGTGTACTGCTGGTGCTTCTGCTGCTGCCGCTGTGTACCGCATTCGAATTTTACGACGTTTTGTGTATGTGTTGTGTGCCACCCACCCGCCTGCCGTGCATCGCACACATCTTTATTTACCCGTGCCCGTTTCATGACTGGCAGCTCCACGGGTTTTTGCACTTTTTTCTGCGTCCAGCAGTCCGCCAACAAGGTGGTGAGTTTCAATATTTTCAACTATGCATCCGTCCATTCGGGTTCATTGTTAAATTAAGGATGCCACAATGTCCTGTAACATTTTAAGGGATAATGCAAAACAAAAAAGTGAACACGCGCAACGACGAGCGGATAAGGGAATCTACTAAATAAACTCCTGTGGAGGGGGTGGCTGGACTGGGCTATTTGATGTACAGGATATCTGATGTTCATTGACCAGGAAATTTCAGGTGCACACCGTCCCGCACTGTTCAGTATCCATCGCTCAATCGGTGCGCGCAATCAAATGAATGTATTAAGCAGGCGAGTATCGACGTGCAGGCCCGTCTGTGCGAACATGTGGGCATTGCGAGGCCATCTTTTGCCGGTTAAATTGCATTTTATCCTTTGTAATCCTTGCCAGGAAACGAATATTAAAAATTTATTTTAAAAGCGATCCCTTACACAACGCAGGAAAACAGCGGAGCACAGCAGAAGCATTAACACATACTTTCACGGATGCTTGCGGGTTGTGAGTGGGAGGGGGAGGTGGGGGGCACAAAAAAGGATCGCTCTCCCTATGACAATTAAAATAAATTAAATAAAATGCTTCGATTGATTAACGGCTGTTGGTTTTCCTTTTCATCCACATCCCGGGCGATAGTGTGGTGTCCTAGTTCCTCATCGCTGACTCTCTCGACCAGAAGCACAGAGGCTCTGTGTCTCTGAGTCTATCTCTGGCTTTGGGTGTGATGAACGGAAGCTGAATCCAACGCGAATGAAATGCAAATTAATTACGGCAGCGAATGATGGGTAATAATTTCGATTACTCGATGAATTTATGGAGACTGCTGGTGGATGGGGGAGGGGAGGTGAGAGAAGGGGCTACATACATCTGGGAAGTCGTGTCTTTGTGTGTTGGCCATTAATTAGTGCCGTTATTGGAACTGAATAGTAAAGAGAGAGAGAGAGCGAATGACGGTGGCAGCCGAGAGGTTTTTAGTATGTTAATGATATGGAGCGGAGAGTGTGTCTCAACAGCATCAAACGAACTCAAGCCAAGCCAGAGCGGTGTGTTTGTGGCAAATGAGATTGATGATGAGATGGGTATGCATTAATTAATGTTTATTTGCTGGTGCTTGGTGCCTGATGTGCCTGTGCGCCTTCTGGTTGGCACGCCGGAAAAGGAATTCAAACGGAATGAGGATTATTTCTTTTTTTCTTCGGCCTTTCACTGACAGGATAAGAGAACGCTCTGATGGATGAATAAAGTGGAGTTCCGTAGGCGATCCCTTTTGGATCGGGAATTAGGTGGGATTCGGTCTACAGAATTGGCTTAATTGCTGATAGAGTTGATTATATTTTTTCTCCAATCAATTGGATTCCCACTTCACATGAAATAAGCATGCCCACTATACGATTACCTGCCTTTTACTCTCTAGCTAGTTTTTACGGAAGTATCTACTTCTTAATTCAGTCGTGAAACGTCCCATGTTTCTGTTGAAGTTTTTTTAGAGATACTTTTGGTTTATAATGAGTATCGAGGACTGAACGCAGTCACAAATACACTCTAAGTAGGTTTGTGTAGTTCACGAAGGAAGTAGTTCAAAACAGAGCTCTAACAAGTGTACTAGTTAACAATGACATTTTATTTTAGTTCATTTAGTTCACTAGTTCAACAAACTCAGGCATGCCTCACTCAGCATACATGTAATTTAGTAAAAATAACTGAACTAAATTGATCGTTTTGCTACATTGATCTAGAAGAACGAACTAGTTCAATAAACAGATTTGAACTAAACTGAGCGCTCTCCGGACTGAACTAAAATTCACAAGCCTATGTAGCTCCAAGCAACTTTGAGACTAATAAACTTTGCCAGCCACATGCATCATTGCCTATATTTTGTCACATGAGCATATTAATGTAGGTATGCTCCGTATGATCTGTTGCCACGCGAAGTCGAGACCAGATGTTTGGAATGCGCTCTTTGATAGGTGTCACCCAGTGACGTGCTGGGGTGGTTCCAGTAAAGTGTTCACTAACTGCTAAAATAATTTTTTTTTTCTAGGCCGGAAATGAAAATCTATGCTCTCTTTACTACCCCTTTCTTTGCGTATGTGCCTGTATCCGAATCGTAGTACGTATGCGGTACAGATAGTGAATCCACACCTAGAGCGAAATGGAAAACAAGAATTCTCAACGTATTGCTTCTGCCTTTTACACAACGAGAACAACCGTGTGTGGAATGAACTTCATTGCACTGATGTGGACAGAACACTTAAATGTATGCATTTGTGTAGCTTTGATTGAGAATGAATTCTCTTGCGATTCGAAAGAAGTAATTGAGGATCGTTGAGAAATGCACTTGATTAAGGTGCTGTAGATTGTTTATCAGAGAGTAACGTGTTTTTTTTAACTTAGTACGTGGATTCGGTGCGTTAAAGTTACGAGAACAATTTTGATTGGTAGATTGGCAGTTGCAAAATAAATACAATTGAGTAGACTTAGGTATTCTGGTAACATATGCAAAATACAGATTTTTGTTGGGTGTTCGGTGAACAATTCCACACCTTCAATTACACTGCACTTGTGTCACCACAAGTCATTTCCTTAGAGGAGCACTTGGTGCTGTCTCGATCATCTATCTATTGGACAGGGGCTAGTGTCCGAAAAGTAGTCTCTTCCAAAATGCATTATATGCCTTATATGACTTTTCACCCGAAAATCCCAATTTGTGGGACTGTGATTTGCTTAAGGTATACACTTTATTTGGACGATGTTTAGAGAATTTCTCACAGAACAAGACTCCATCAATAGAAACAAAAACATTAAGGCCAATATTTTGAGATATTAGTGACCGAACATGAAAACTAGTACTTGAGTTACTTTTGATTTTAAAACAATGTATCTTTTTTGGACCTTGATTCGAATGATTTTTTCGGTTATAACATAAGTGATTTTTTTGGATACTTTTTGGGCGCCTGGAGGGGTGCCGGCGACTCGTAAACCGTCTTGGAGACACATTTTTGTCATCTTGTGAATGATGTTTTTATATCAATTATACAGGAATCAGATAAAATCACGTCGTTAGGTTAATATTAGCCCTTGCAAACGAGGGAATTCTGCTAGACCTTTGATTCTAGCATCACATCGTGCAGTAGTCAACATTCATACAACTCTATTCCGGTTATACCAACACGACCAATCTGTGCGGTGGGCTATTATTCTATTTCATATTCTGTTTCACCAAGGGATCTTGGCCTTAGATTCGGTGCTTTGTTCGACTACGTCGGTGACTATATCAATGAACCATCCCACCAACTTCACAATAATCCTCTGATTTTCAAGCCAACTCAATCTCAGCATTCCATGTAACAGACGTCGACTTCAAACGAAATCAAGTTCACTCAGCGCATGACCAGCTTCGATGACACGAGTCGGCTTCATTTAAATCAAAGCAGCTTATAATGATACACACCCAGCAGTCTCGGTTGGTAACTTTCAGCCATTACAGCGTAATCACTTCGCAACTATCTGCCACGGCATCAATTACCGTGATCACGTGCGATGCCATCTAAACGATAAACTTACCCAGCTACACCATGGCATCGCCATGATTAGAATATCTTCCCACTAATACCAGCGGATAAGGAGCGTTCCTCCTCTTAGTCATGTCAAAGTTCTAGCGTTGTCTTCGATGAGCGCCAGCTAAAGACCACCGCCAGAGGCCGATTTGTAACACACAGCCGCATACCCACCGCCCCTACCCGAGGTCCCACTGTGATAATCTATTTTCAAACAAAACTTTTCGCATTTATCTGCGAACACTTGAATTATTGAAAAACGCCTTTCTGTGGATCTCCACAGAGATGAAAACTTTTCCAATTATTGTGGCGAGCTACAGCATCGTCGGACGAGATGCCCCATCACCAGAGAGAGAGAGAGAGAGAGAGAGAGAGAGAGAGAGAGAGAGATGGCGGAGTGGGTTGCCGCTGCACAATCCCCCACGACCACGACCAGCTGGGAGTTTCCTGTTAATTTGGATCTTTAATTTCTTTCATCTACTCCGACCTGAACGTGTGCCCCGACACCATACACCCGACAACCCGTTCCGCCCACAGCCCCAGGCCTCATTTAAACCACCAACCACCAACCTCCCCTGAGACAGTTAAGTTATTTTCGGAATCAGTCCTCTGCAGTCGTGGCGAGCACTTCTCAGGAAGACATAAATCCAAAGAAATTGTTTTAAACTCATAGCTAGTGGTGATAGTGGTCTGGAGGTGGTTGCCCACGTCGACCGCCCCCTGCCAACAAGCCCAGACACGCATTATGCGAGCAACTTCATCAGAGGGCGGTCAGGATTGTCATCCTCGGTCTCTTCCTCGCAAGTCGCTTTGTCAATAAATCGCCTCCATTTAGGGCGAACTGCTGCGATTCCACGTCCATATATCAAGTCGGGTGAAGTGCATACGAACTGCGCCTGGTATTTACATTGCCAACGCATCACCGATTGCGTGTGGGGACCGTGAACTGCTGGCACAGCAGCGATGCCAAGGACCGTGATCAACAAGGCACAATACAGTTCCCCCTTGGCTGTGCGGTGCGGAGGTTGGGCGGCTCAATGTCATTATCCCTCGCTCCCGGTATCACTCACTCATTTATTATCCTTCGTATCGTGTGCGTTTCATTTGCAAGAGTGAGGGATCAACACCTCTTCTCAAGGATTACACTTGGATAAAAAGCAACTACATGTCAACAAAGCATGGAGCTCCCATCCTCGCACAGCCTTATCGCACGGAAATACAACTTGGCAACTTGAAAATACGCAGGATGCATTGTTTCTCTGGGGCATTGGCTGAGTGGGGCGCTAGGGAAGGAACGCAGAGAGCAGTGTATTTACGCACATATGATGGTATCTACTTTTGAGGCATTGGAATGAGCGGTGGGTGGCCATAAATGGGGAGCACCTCTTGCACGATGGGACAGAGTTTCTGTGAAAATATTATGACACGTGAACAAGCTTTCAAATATATCAGCACTCATGGGGGAAGGGTGATGGGCTGTAAAATTTAAGAGATTGAAGTACGACATAAGATCCTGAACACATCTCTTCTGTCTATGGCGTGTGCGTGTGTGATTGCAGGTGGCGGGTGTCAATTTCATGATGCACAGAGAGTGGCGTTGTGGACGTGTCGGAGATACTGACAAATCGAAAACAACAGTGATGACTCCAAGCGAATGATAGGATGACTTAGATTCTGACAATCCCTCCGTCTTATGATGTCGAAAGGGGGAGGAGAGTGGCCGGATGGCGATTCTCTTTGTTAGGGCGTAGAACTTTAGCTGAATCGGTGATGTCTGAGTCGAGGCAATGTTTATTCGCTCGAGGAGTTGTAAGGCATTTGTTCAAAGCTGCCGTTGAATGTCATAATAAACGTGGCACTGCCAACAGTTTATTTTACCGAGAAACTGAAAATTATGAAAGGTCAGTACCACCTATCATGATCCGCAGTCTGAAAGGTTTCATAATTCCAAGACCGGCATGCAAAAAAAATTATATTTGCAAAAGCTAGGTAAAACTACCAAAATATTTTATTTTAATTTTTTTTAGAATAAAATAAAATATGCAAGACTTATTCAAATTTTATTTCGTTTTTCTTTTTTAGGTTTATATTGATACTTACAGACACAATTTTTTAATATAAAAATTGGACTATACATTGGATTAGCATACTATGAAGTATGAACTTATAAACAGCGCTTATTTAATTTTCTTTTTGCCTGTAATGTGATTTGTATGATATTTTTTAGAAATGTTTCTATTTAAAGATAGATAGGTAGATATTTATTTTGTAATTACCTAAATTACACTGATTTTAGCCAAATCACAGTATCTATTACAGAGATTTGATATTATACTTCTGGAAAAAATATTTACATTACTTT
The DNA here is from genome assembly GCA_907269125.1 of Eristalis pertinax. Lineage (NCBI taxonomy): Eukaryota > Metazoa > Arthropoda > Insecta > Diptera > Syrphidae > Eristalis > Eristalis pertinax. The sequence goes on from OU026145.1 coordinate 123,115,165, forward strand.
GAAATCTACAAAAATAAGTATGAACTGAAAACAAACAATTTTGAAGGAAAATACAACAAAAAACCTTCAATACAAAATAAAATTATATTTAAAAATCGAATGCTAAAATAAATCTAGCATCTAATAAAAGTTATTATTATTTCCGGGATTAAAGTGGAATTTTAACTTAAATCAAACATATTTTTATATTTTTAATTTGTACCCGTTTTCAATTTTATTTTACTCGCTCATGCATAAACGATTTGGTTTATGGAGACTTCCTTAAGAAAGCCAGAAGCATTCTTGTCCATCTTCACTCTTCAGATATCCAGAAGATTTCCCACTTTTGCCTTAAACCAATTCAGGAGCTATCCAGCACGGAACTCCAGAGTGTCGTACCTTATATCGTCTATGTCTTACATCACGGCCTCTTCATCCTCAACCTCACTTTAGGTGTGATCTTCAGCAGTAACTAAATGGGGAAAAAGGTCTTAAGTAATTAATCTACTTTCGTTACTTACCACACCTTTGGCCTGAAAATCTGCTCGCATATAGGCCTTGGATTACAACGGCAACATTTTAGAACAGACGTGCAATATTCTCACATCGGGTACAAGTCTATTTTTGTAACAAAAACGTAAAGTAAACAGAGAAAATGTGACACGATTTTCACGATTTCCATAATCACTCCATTTCCCTCACAATGTGTGTCGCTATTCGTAACACACAAAATGCAGAATCTTTTACCCATTCTGTCACCTTCAGTGTGATGGCATACAACAAAGAATGAATGCAAGTAAAAAAAATAAATCTCAATTCATTAGCTGTCGTGGCACCATTGGCAAGGCAACTGGAGCACATTACACTCCACTTAATGCATAATTTCAAATTCCATTTTGTCGATTGGCAGGGAGATCGCTGCATGTCGTCTTCCATTTCATATACCATGGTACAAGGACACGTCGACGTGAGCATTAAGCGCGTGTCATCATCACACATGCAAATAGTATCTACAGAATGCAACCTTTCAGCACTCAGGGGTTGTGCAACCCCTATCGAGAGCAGTCCGCTTCTTTCCTACCGCCACGGCATGGCCCACTCTCAAACCAGCCATTCCGTACAAGCCTTCCATGAGATACAGCATAAACATTCGGTCCCACAGCTTGAACATGGGGCAGTGGGTTTCGCTGTCGTTACACTTGTCGTTGCGAAAGACCCCGGGTGTGCACTTCGTTATATGCGCTTGAGGCTATTTAAGTGCAGCGGCATGTATCCCAGTAAAACGAAAGGAACACAATATGGTCGCAAGGGTAACAGGGAAATTATTATAAAATGTGGCAGGGAAGTTAATTAATTGCAATCAATTATTATGTGTGGGGCACATTCACGGTCTCTGACGCAGGCACGTGTATGGTTGCGATAAGGCCAGAGGGTGCGTGCAAACAATTGATCCACCATCGCCGACAGTGGAGGAGTGCGTGAAGTGGCTGTTGCATTCAAGGTGGCTGTGTTATTTGAAATCTCGAAGCGTGTGTTTGCATCCTCATTCTCATCCTCATCCTCATCCTCATCCTCATCCTCATCCTCATCCTCTAGTTTTTTCCACTATTCAACTATTTGCAGCATCTAACCCGCACTCCTCTGATTATGGATGCAAATTACACGCCAATTGAATTTTATGGAATTACGAGTATCCTTGGCAGCAGCGTTCCGCTGGGTATTTTTATTAACCCGATGAATAATGAATTGTGCTGCTGATGATGTATTTCGTGCGATTAGATCCATATTTGCTTGATTTGCATAATGCTGCCTTGTGCGAGTCCTGTTTATGTGTTCATTTGGTGTAGACGACCTTCCTGTACCCATCCATCCCATGCCTCGCAAGGAGACGTTCTATAAAATTTTGCTTCGCTGTTGTCATCAAGGATCTGAAGCTGTTAAAATTGTGATTTATCATTTGCACGAGTTCGTCGCCTCCGCCAACCCATGCTCGTGGGTTTCAGCTCTCTCTACCTCGCCTCCAGGTTCACTATTGGTTTTGCTTGAGTGCTGATTGTTGATCTAATGAATAAACAACAAGTTAAATTGTTTTAAGTGAATTTCTTGGTTCAGTTCGTGGCAAGTTTCTAATCAATGTAAATTAAGCGAGGACATTTCAAGGACAGACATGCGCTAATTCGCGACATCCACTATTCAAATAATAATCGGATTGAAATACGAGTACGATTTGTACTCGATCTAACTGTAGCTAAGAAATTATTTTGTTGTTGTCGACACGTGTCTACCTTCACACTTGGGAACAAAGTCACAGAAAGAAACAGCTAGGTCAGGTGAAATAGGTTGCAACGATTGATTTCACTTTCAACGATCTCTGTAGGTGTTTAGGAAGGAGTGGTTGACTTTAGAATAATGGCGACTGAAAAGCTTATCAATATACAGCCTTGGCCAAATGTGTTAGGCAACCTTTGAAATTCGTATATCTCCAAAAAAACAGCAACAAAAAGAAGTTTACTAAAATTAAATGATGACGTTTAATGAATGAATGTTCACTATTATGGACATTAGAAAGCAAGTTGGTCACACGTCTGTCGATTCCGAGCAATGTTGGCACACTGATCCTCCATCGGAAAAAGTGCATAAGTCCGCCATTGCATTATAAATGTGCATTGGTGACCTTTCTTAAAAAATAAAAGTCGTTTACAACCTCATATAGTGAGGCCGTAATCCATAAAATTAGAACTAATTACTTCCAAGATTAGCAAATAGGAGAGAGTGCCTAATACATTTGGCGAAGGCTGTATAAATTAAACGCTTACTTGTTTATTTTTATTTAAAAAGAAACATTATTTTAAGTCAATCGAGCAGCATAACCCCTTACTTGCTAATTCCAACTGATATCAGAATTTGCTTGACACTATCTTATAAAACCGATTTTACAAAATGAATAAATATTGGATACAAACGCTGATTAACTCGGTACTATGACCGCCCTCGTGAATAGTTAGATTGAGAGTGATGTCAAACGCCAATCCACCACAGCACTAAGCTATCCTTAAATCCTTTATTTACTCAAGCAGGAAAGGATCCTGATTCAGAGACGGTTTTCTCTCAATTACTTATTCCCTCAATTACTGTTGTTGACCAACGGGTGATCGTTCACAAAATGGCCAAGTTTAAGCAATCCCTTAATATCTGTAAGACTTATAAGTCCAACTTTAGCTGACAGATTTATTAAAGCATCATTGCCTCAAGATGCAACCTCCAAGGGCGGAGTTTTTTCACCCCTTCTGTTTTTGCTAGCCATTAACCATAACCTACGCAAACGACCCACAATGTCTATTTTGCCTAATCTAGCGAAATTTTATTCGTGGTGAACTTGAACTAATTGTAATTACTTACTTGTTAAATTATGTTACATATTTATTTTTGTAATTATTCAAAGTTTACCAGAATACAAAAAAAATCTTTAAAATAATAACAACAAAAAGTTCCTGGAAATGTAACTCATTTTAGCGATTATCCTTTTACCGCTAGTGTTACAATAACGGAGCCTAAGACGAAAAAAAATTAACGCCTGCTGTGAAAATTGCTTAATCTTTTGAGCACCACTGTAGGTCTGTTAATAAATTAACATTTTTTATAATGTTTTTATAATGTGTGGTGGCCCGTGGCGTTGTGGGTATGTGCGTCCACTCCTACTCACTTTGACCAACCTGCCTGCGTTCGATTCCTGGTACGACAAGAATACTTTTCACTACCCCACCTCTTTCGAGTCACTGACAATGCTCAAAGAGTATAACTGTCTAGAAAAAGCTTCTCAAATTGGCCGTTCGGAGTCGGCATAAAACTGTAGGTCCCTTCCACTCGTGAGAGAATAATAGCACGCACAACACGAGTGGTTGCTGAGAAACTCGGCCCTGGCCTTCTACGGGCTATAGCGCCACCCATATTATTATTATTATTATAATGTTGCAGTAATGGAGAGAAAAACCTAATAATAACTAGCAAACCAAATTTGACGCCACATGCGGAAATGAGATAGAAAACATCATGCACGAGCACAAAATTAGTCTATTAAGAAAAATGGTGTGCAGCTAGAGGAACAAACTGGAATTGGTTTCTGATAGACATTATCCAGGAGAAGGTGGCAGACGTCCCTGAAATCCACGAACCTTAAGGCATTAACCAGGATTCAGAAACTTGCACGCCTAGACCCCACAGGAGCAATCAGCACGTGTCGTAATGATCGGACAATTCTCAAATTCCACTGATTATGCAAGTATGCTAGATAGACTATGAGCGACTATAATTCTTCGTTCACATCAATAATTCGACCATCCCCATATAAACAGGTGGATAAAATCACCTCTTGCGGATGTCAAGAAAAGAGAAGATGACACATTCATAAAGATAGCAAGCCTGTGGGTCACTCGGATGCTTGGCCCAAGTTTAGCAGTGCAAAATCCGACAATGTGACAAAAAGTTGCAAAGCGATGATAGTCGGAGCACTAACTGTCCATAATCATCTGAAGGACCATGAAATGAGAAATGGACTAAACTTGGCGTGCGAAAATGGAGGAATCTGGCTGATATAGTGCCAGCTAGCGACGTTTTGCTTGATGCCCAAGTCAATCCCTTATAAATGTTGACCCCTTAAACACCACTCTCCTTTTACATCAATCTTCTTTACCATCATCCGCAGCAGATCGGACTGCAATTCTTACATTCAGACGCTTATGAATGCGTCTGCTTGCAGGTGGATCCATGAAACATGGGCGTCTTTTCCAAGGACTAGGATGGGTTACGTGAAGGATGTCATAGCCGTCTTAAGCATTGAATCCGTAGACGCCTTTCTGGAGTGCCCACAACCCGTCTAAAGAATGTATTCAATTGTTTGAGATGGCTAACAAAACCAGTCTGGTCACTCTTACCTAACGGGCAGTATACGCAAGCCACATCCTCTCCTCATGACCCACAGATTCTGTCATTTCCAACAAAGACTTTTGTGAACTCCACTTCGCAAGTTTCTTTGGAGGTAATGGTCTGGTCTGGATTTTTCGGCAAATCAAACCGAATTCATTTTATTAACAACAATCTCAAAACACAGAATTCTACGTCTAATTAACCATACCTATAGCGAATAAGAAAATCAAAAGAGCCACACTTCCATGGTCCAATGATCTTGCCACACGCCGCCACCCACTGCATCATAAACACCCGACAATTCCTCAAACAATTCTTGCCCAGAAGTTCGGCAAAATGAAACAGTTCCATGGAATTTATGTCGTTATTTGATTTAACTAGTTTCAGCCACCGAAATTCCTTTGACAGAATACACTCGGCAAAAATTATATCAAAAAAACTTTTAAATTGAAATTCCCTGCCTCTGAAATGTGAGAGAGAGAGAGAGAGAGAGAGGGAGTCAGCTTTCAGCGCTAACTCGGACACAAAGCGTCGAGAAAGTTGTTCCTTCAAAAATTTCCCTCCAGTCCGACGTCTGATGGGCTGGCAACGGAAGCGTGTGGATGTAGATCTGTGGCTTTCAGCAATGCAAGGTATTTCAAAAAGCCAATAGTTTCATCCATTCGCCTCGGAGTGCGGCTGGTGTGACGTATGTTCATCTCATGAACTTCTCCCTGCTCCCAGTGGCAGGACCACCCACAGCCTCACTTAATTTACTAAAAAAGTAAACTTCAAACGGAAGGCAAAGCCCAGACAACTCAAACAGAACGAGTTCGAGGAATCCTGAGTCCGCATCCCGAGAGAAGTTTTTCACTTAAGAAAATTAAGTTCATTTTTTGTGACGGCCCTTCATATGGGTTTAGTTGCTGGCTTACTACGGCAATATTGACAAATTAAATTTCGTATTCTAGCATTCGACGGTCCCCCGCCGTTTCGATGAGGTTGTCCTTTCGCCCCGAAAACAAGCGAGTACGTCAGGGCGCTGTGGATTCAGGCCTTCAGTTGAAGAAATCCCTTTCAAATCGGATTCCCAATGTTCTCAAACGGGAGAACGATCTGGGTGGCGTCGTCGTTCCCTTTGAAGCACGCTGCCGCTGCTCCCTGATCAATTGACAAGGCAATAAATCAGCTTGCGCTTGGGTACAACGACTGTCAAACAAATTCCCCATCGACAGCGGACTGCAGCAACGTACCGCCCTTTCTGCCTCTCCTCGTTCGTTGTTGGCGTGGAACACTTCAAGTGAACGGAAAGTGTTTCAAGAACTTACTTCCCAAGACTAGCAACATTGTGTCCCAGTGCCAGTATAGGTCCTTGGTGATGTGCGCGAACAAAGAAGGCTCCATTTGCCATTAGCCGCATGTTTGTGAGCCAACATGATGTCCATACAATTTGATATGACACTCTGTGCCTTTTGGAGACGGAGCACTTCAAATTCTATGAATACCCAAGTGGGGGAGTGTCCCGTTCTTGAGTATTCGGCACTGGGGATTGACCAACAAAACTTCGTCTGCCGAGTGCACCCAGCAGTGCGATATCCTTGAATGATGCCAGTCGAAGAGTAGAGTGAAGATGGTAAATGCCATTGAAAGGTTTAAGAATGTTTTGAATTAGTTCTTGTAGTAAATGCGGAGGCATTTTTTGTGGGTTGGATACATGGTTGCAGTGGCGTGGAACCTTTGTGGTCGGTGGACTGTGGATGAATATTTAAAGTATACTACCACAAGTGTGTACTTGGTCTACAGTTGGACTTGGTAATATCTCTATAAAGCTACATGGGATCAGCACCGCAGATATCGTGGTCCGTTTGCTTTTGCACTCACAGCCAGATTATACATTTTTGAGGATAGGTCAAAGAAGATACCCTATGTCACATGCCCACTTACTTGTCAGGCCGGCATGGTGGGTCCGAGCCTGAGCAATTTCTGCCTTCCATCTTTGACGGTCCTGTCTTGCATCCGCAATTACTTGGTCTTTATACCGAAGATTCGACCTTCCTCTCCTTCTCGAACCAGAAGGTTCATCTTTGCTGGAGCTTTGCGTCCATGTCCTTAATGTGGTCGAGCTAGTGCAGTCGATGGATTTTTGCCTTCCTGAATACTTCCACATCCTGGTTCTGCTCGTAGAGTTCGCGGGGAGTTCGCAAAAGGGACCATATATCTGACGTAGAATTTTTTTTTCGAAGGTACCAATGAGCTCTGCAATTTTGCTTAGCGTCCAGCTTCCGGCATAATTGTGGTGCTTCGGGAGTTCTTCCAGGAGTTTTGACCCCAATTGTTTTGACAAACCGAAGTAGCACCGGTTGTCAAGGGCGATTATACGACCGATCTCCACAGTGATGTCGACTTTGGAATTCACTTTTGGCCCGAGGTAGACAAACTTCCTTACTGACTCGAAATTTTAGCTGTCGATCGTGAAGTTTTGGCTATGGTGGTGTGTGACGGAACGTTTTTTGGTCATCAGCATATATTTCGTTTTGTCCTCACTTACCTTGAGACCAGCTCGTTTGCATGTTCTTCAATCGCCGTAAAAACCTCCTCCACACTATGGGAAAGCGCGACGATGTCGTTGTCATCGCCCTACCCCAACAGTTGGACCGGAAAATAGTACCTTCCGGGTTTACGGCTGCCCGTAGCACTATATTCTCCAGCCTGAAGTCAGGTTTTTGACTTTTCTTCAGGCGTAGAAGCTTCTCCTACTCCCGTCTTCTAGCCCGGTACTCATCTTGCACTGGTCCTGTTTCCCGCTGAGCGCGGTGGTAGGAAGTCTAATGTGGTTTCCACTACCTCTTTGATGGCCGAGCGGCAATGCAACCATATCTCGTTGGCGTTGGTGTTCGACGTAGACATACCGGAGAGTCTCTCGCTTAATTGCTCTTCGTAGGCTCTGGCAGTCTCCTGTGTGCTCAGGTGTCCAATGTCAAAACTCCTCTTTGTTGGCTGGTGCAGCTTTCTGACATTGGCCACGAGGAACGCTCTGAAGACGTTTGCCATGAATGTTCATCCAGGATATTTGACGCATGTCTTGCGTCAATGAGCACATGGTCAATTTGGTTGATGGTTCGTCCGTCAGGAGATCGCCAGGTTGCTGTGTTGATTCTTTTAAGAAGGAACCTGGTGTACTTAAGACCATATTACGACCTGTAGCAAAGGCAGTGATTTGGAAGCTGTTATCTGTTGTCGTGTCGTGGAGTCTGTGCTTTTCGATCACTCCGCCAAACATGTTTTCCTTACATTTGGCATCATACATGGAGGTCGTAATAGTCCTCTTTGACAGAGTCTTAAGCCTCATCACACATGCGAGTGAAATCCCAAATGAAGCTATTTTGGAAAAATTAGTACGACAAAAAGGAAAAATGGGTGAACTTAGAGGAGCGGTGAAAACGAGCATTCTTTATCATTGGTAGCTAATATAAAGGTATAATTACAAGGTGGCGTAAAATTAATCATCCTATAGCAAGATGTTTGCAAATGGCGTCGTAAGCCAATCATATTTCAACTAGACAGCTGAAATGTATCACATAAACAACGACGAGGACGAGCATCGAAAATTTGGAACACCGAAAATTTCGCGTGTGATGCAAGAAAAGCGTGTCAGCTGTCTGGTGCGGCATTCACGCGGGAGTAGTGATTGGGCCGATTGGGCACCATCATCTTTTAAATTTAACAGAAAAAAAAATGTAAAAGTGCAAATAAAGATTTCCATCACTCAAAATAATTTTTTTTTTATTTAGTAAAAAGTACTTCAAAAACAAAATCTGATGATTAATTTTGCGTCACTTTGGTTATTCCACGAACACACATGTATAAAAATCTTCCATGTGGTAAGAGTTAGTGGCATAAGTTCTCCTTGTACCATAACAGCGATGTCCAAAAGACCAACTCAGTGTCAAAGAGGGCAACAAAAGCAAAACCCAGCGAGATCTTCTGAACACGCCGCGGAACGAGTTATTATTTGTAGAACAAAAAAGGGAGTGATAAGGGATGAAAATAAGAGCATAGAAAGGCAACGATAATCGTATGTGGTTAAAAGCTAGTAGCCAAGTAAAGGGTGTTTTTTTTTATAGATGGAGAACTTTCGACAGTGACTTCAGTTTGTGTTTCTCGAATTTAACTATGTTTCTTTCATAATGAATATAATACAAGTATGACTAAACCAACCTAACACGAGAACAACCAAGAATTGTCAAATCAGCTGTCACAGACAACAATGTTGCAAATTTAAAGTTCCTCGCCTCTAAAGAAAACACACTTTAGTTGTAATATCCGTACGGTCACACCCTTTGGTGGTGAAACGCTTAATCCCCGGGCGGGTGACTACATCGATTTGCTGTTCTCCTGATGTGCAAGACTGATGTTTAAACGGAAGTATACTCTAGTGTATCTGAAATTACAAATTGAACTCAGTTCGAGGCAGTGAATTTTAAACCAAAAGTGGAGTTTAAACGTCCTCTGTGAAACCAGGCCTTGACCTTAACTCAGATTCAAGTTAAATCTAGAATTCTTTCTTAAAGCGAAAGCTTGCTTTGTATATGGAAGCTATTTGGTCATAACAACAAACTTCTCCACCAAGAGTCGGCCATTCTGTTTGGCTTATAGCCCAGCTTTCGGCTGTATATAGTAGGACTGACAAGTTACTTCGACGGTTAGACCTCCAGCATGTTCTGATTCCGGAGTTCACGTTTCCCTGAAGTAGAAACCAGTATCGCAGATTACATCAGCATGGGCCGTTGACCAAATGAGGCATTTGTTTTCGTTTTCCCTGCATGGTATCGAAAGTAACACACTGTAGAGAATAGTGGTTGCGAAATAGGATTCTATTGTTTCAGTCGTGCTCTTTTACATGAGTCCAAGCGATGGTTTATAATACAATCAGTAAGCATCACTCAAATAAGCTGATTTCACCTCTCATTATTCATACATTCGTTTTAAGCATTTATCCGCCCTCATCAAATCGTAGTTCCGCACCTCTGCTTCCATCTAGGAATGCGTCATGAACAGATTGAAATCAAAATAACTACCGATAGAAGATGGAGATGGAAGAAGAATAACTGGCAATCCTTTTTAATAAAACGCATCACTAGCACAAAGCTTGGATATAGAATAAACCCCTTCGCAGATAGACCAACTTCATCGTGCGCACACCGACACAGACCACCCTTTCCAAGCGCCCAAGGGTTGAGGAGAAATTTCATAGAAGAATGCAAAAAAAAAGAACCAAAGGATAGATATGCAAGAATAGTGCTCTCTCTCCATTAGGTATGCAGATTTGTAATCTTCAGATGGTTACAGCCACCACGACCCACCCGATGAAACCCACGCAACTTCCAGCAAGAGAAACGCATTTGGAGAGACACATCCGAGTATTGTATGCATGCACAGCTCTCGGTACATGCACATCGCTGTGCACACCAGCACAATGGCATTACGAAACAGGGGGCGGTTTAAAATGTTGATTTTGCATATGTGAAACCATTTACTCAAAGCGATTCCCTCTGGAATTTTCTCAGGAAATATATCAGAAATGTATCTGCAACCTAATGGAGACACACAAAAGATATCTGCGACCGTTTTTCATGATTTTTTGTTGGCTCTCCCATCCCATCACACCCACTCCTCATCTCATCTCTCGTTCACTTTTTTTTCGTATTCTTTCTTTCTTCATTCTATCGTCGTCGTTGTCGTCAGAATCGTCTTCAGCGCTGTCCTCGTCTGCATCCTTGCGCTTGCCGTTGCCGTGGACTATTTCAACATGGATGCCCTCCATTATTCATATGTGTGCACATTTTCAAATCGTTGGTAATGTTCCCTCGATGCCAAGTGTGGTCTGTCTGTGGTCGGGTTGCTCGGATGGGGATCGTTGGGCTGGGGCTGTGCAGAGAAAATTAGAAACTCCCCCCGAGTTTCTTGTGACTGCATCGAGATTAGAATGCAGTAAATTGATGATAATTTTCAATGGGCGAGCACATCCGCAAGATGATGCTGATGACGATGATGGAGACGACATCCAGCCCCATATCGGGCATTCCCCGCAATGGCAATGGCAATGGGGGACAGCACTTGAAGAATTTTCGTTTCTTAATTATTTCATCTTTGTTCTGCGCTGGCCTGGTGTCTGCAAATTACGTCTTGCCAGTGAGTTGCACATGTGCCTCACACAAACTAATTGGGTTCCTGTGTGGTTGTGGTAATAATTGTGAGTTTATGCAACTTTGATGTGCAGGAGCGGATGACAGAGGGACACAGATGAATATTCATCGCAATTAGGGACACCAGCGTTGTCCGTCCAGTGGCTCTTGGAAATTTTGCTTTTATTTACTTGTTTTGGAATTTTGATTGAGTGACATTCTTTGGGGGGCCGAGAATCGCTGAGTTTCATTTTCACATTTAATAACGGTACCGCTTTAATGGGCAGGGACTTGCTCGTAAAGTGCACTGGTCAGAGAAGGGCGTACCGTAATCCAATTGAAGGATGACGACCGAAGGTAATGTAATGGTACCCTTACCGTAAACTTTAACATTATTAATGGCTCGAGTGGGGGACGAGAGCACAGAGAGAAGGTCATGAAAAGGTTGCTCCAGCTAGGGTCACGGCGAAAGCTTAAGGCTAAGTTACACTTTTCAGATTTAGATTTGTTGATGTTGTTGATTCTAATAATTTGTGCTTGAGCTGCCGCTTTAACGCAGAAGTTGTGTTTTATGATTGAAACTAAGTATTAGCAACTAACGTTAAATTGCGGTATATTACGCAACATAATGGTGGTTTATAGTGATTCCAGAATAACTCATTTGTGCAATATTCATAAAGAAGTGACGATTAGCCACGTATGTACGTATAGACGTACCACATTAACGAAGGAATGTGGCAGCTCGGTAAGGATTTGCTGCATTTGCTAGTCTTTATGGCATACGGTTGTCAATTTTCATTTCTCCGATTGTTTTTAGTGTTCACCTTTGGGTGCAGAACTCCCAACTCCTAAAGACGAATTATTCTCTCTTGACTATGTGAGCTAGGTGCAGATTAGGTTAGGTAAGTGGTTTGACGCGTAAACCATGTCTCACTTAGGTCCTGCTGGACTCATTGCAATGCCCGCAGGAGGAGAATTTCTGATCTTAGCATCTTTCTCGTACCCGTCATGTTAGTGTGTTGCACAGCCACCCTGAAATCCTAATAAACTTGAAAATAGAATTTACAGGGATTTTTGTTAGATCGTGCAGGTCTTGGAAGAAGTTTTCTCCCAATGTTCTGTATTTGAATTGGCAAAGAGTGGGGCAGTGGTGGAAGTATCTTCTTCATCACTTCCCAGCCTCTGCATATGAATTCGTTGGCTAATCCCATTTTCGTTTCATGATACTTCAGCTGATTATGTCCAGTTAGCACTCCAACTACCATCCCGAGCGACTTTGTCTCGTGTCTCGATGGTGCCTGTCGGTTTTTGCACAATTTCTCGTTGACATCCGCAAAAGGTGGTTTGATACATAGAATTGCCTCAGCAGACGACTGCATGTAAAGAGAGGTCAAGCGGAAGAAGGTATACTAAAACCTAAGTCCGCCTAAGCCCGCCGTTGGAGTACTGGAAATTGCACCTCTGACGCCCAGGCATTGCAAGTCTATGTATTCTTGTTGAAATCTTTCAGTTGGATTGGCTTGACAATCGGATGGAGGATTACCTTTGGGTTGGGTTCCCATTTTTTTTCCCGAATAGTTGCTATAGGGAACAGGCTACTTTCTTCGCTCTTTCATTTACATGGTGTTTCCAGTTAAGTTTCCTGTCTTGGATTACACCAAGGTACTTCGCGCTGTAATATAGTGGAGGTTGTACCCTCAATTATTGGTAACCCGAATTGCGGAATGATCCTTTTGTTGGTGAATATGACCAACACGGCTTTTTGCGGATAAATCCCTGATTTTACACACCTGCGGAGGGTTTTAATTGCGCTTTCAGCAAGCTCACTAATAGTCGGGCGGTTGTGAGCTGTGAAGAAGGAATCAAAGACTGGAATTATTATTCGACTTTTCACTTTTCACCCCGTTGAGGACATGTCGTTTCTCTATTGTTTTGCGTTTCAATATAAAGTGAACTCTCTCTAACTCGAAGTTTTTGTTCTCCATATATTCGTGGTGGCCCGTGGCGTTGTGGGTATGTGCGTCGACTCCTACTCACTTGGACCTACCTGTCTAGGTTCGATTCCTGGTACGACAAGAAATACTTTTCACGGCCCCACCTCTTTCTAGTCACTGACAATGCTCAAAGAGTATAACTGTCTGGAAAAAGCTTCTCAAACTTGGCCGTTCGGAATCGGCATAAAACTGTAGGTCCTCGTGATGGAATAATAGCACGCACAACAAGAGTGGTTGCTGAGAATCTAGGCCCTGGTCCTCTACGGGCTGTAGCGCCGCCCATATTATTTTATTATTATATTCGCATTTCCCTCAATTTTCCTAACAATAACCATTCTCTAAGTCGAACTCCCTCTAACTCGAACTGATTTTGATATTTCGTGAGAATTCGACTTAGGGGGAGTTCACTGTGCCACTCTACAGCAACCAGTCGTGTTGTGCGTGATATTTTGCCTCCGAGAGTGGAAGGGGAGTACAATTTGATGCAAACTTCGAGCATTGTCAGTAAGTGGAAACAGGTGGATCCGTGAATTGATAAAACTTCACTGGATCCTGGAGCATCTTCGGATCCAGGAGTTACGGGTAACCTCCGAAATAGGAATCTTTTGCTGAGCATTCCATTCCTGTTGCCGACAGTTTCACATTGTGGTCTTGATTCTCGTGTCTGAAGAAATTTAACAAATCTCTTTGCCGCAGCAATATCTATAAGACTGACATCCAATAAGCCTTTAAAATAAATGTTCAGCTTCTTTTTATTCGCGCTACAGTCGGGGGTGAACATCGGCTTAAACCAACAAGCCTCTACAGATAGCGCGATCTCTGGCTAGCCGCCACCAGTTTCGCACGCTAGGTTAATGTCTTGCCCACTTGGATGCACCACTTTAGACGCGGGCGTTCTCTAATGCGTTGGCCCACAGGTTACGAGTTGAAGACTCTTCAGGCCGGAGCTAAGTTGTCCATGCGATCTGCATAGCCCATCCACCTTAAACGTTTAGACCATTGAGTTCGTAGTTAAATCTTCTCCTCCAAATCTCATCAACGCAAGCAGGACCAAAGATCGCATGCAGAACTTTTCGCTCGAAGAAACCAAGGACTTGTCCATGCCTCTGCGCCGTACAACAGGACTGCGATGACCAGTGTCTTACCTAAAGTCAGATTGGCCCGTCGAGAGAAACCTCTACTACTTAATTGCCTCTTCAGTCCAAAAGTACCAGACCAGCTATTGGCAAGAGTTGTTAAGCTAGTGGCGTTGTTAAAATCGCATTTACATAGTTTTTTTTTTCAATTTTAGATCCTGGGATGGTGTCCATATCATAGAGTTATCTGTATAAAAATACATTGACACTGCCGTTAACTCCGAAGTACCATTGAATAGATCCGCACTCGATTTACCACAGTTTAGAGAGGGAGTGTCATTTAACCGACTAAGGCGTTCTTATGGTAACATTGTTTGACAGCCGTTAATTTCTTTATGTGGACTTCTACGTTGCATGAGCATGATAACATGCGCTTTACGGCAGAGTGTATGGAAAATAAGCGATTACACCGCTGATTAGTTTGGTGCTGATTACCATGGTGCACCAGCTAATTTCAATCGTCGCCTGATGGCAACGTCTGATCTTTCCTTCAAAAGCCGCATCTTCTTCAGACTTTCACAGTGCTTGTTGACAACGCTATACAACTGCTGAGTGTATCATTAGGAACCCTTTCAACTTTCAGACATAAAAAAAAGTCAATGACAGAAAAGACTTTGTTGTGAACAACAGGAACTTCAAGTTCAAGAATTTTCGACAGTATAACAAGAGCTATGGCCAAAGCCAATCCCAAAGCGACTTCTAAGATTCACCCATGGCGACTGCAACAACAAGCAATAAAAAAAAACTCAAGTGAATCCCACAAATGCCACAATCATACGCTTTGCGCAGATTTACTCGAAAAGAGAAAAAAACCCTCGCTCTCAAGTGAATTTCAAATCACTGTCCACTTCGGTTAGACAACAAGTCGGTTGCACTGGGATACGATTTTATAATTCGACCGCAATACCGTTAACGTCGACCACAAATGAGACCGACACCACAATAAGTTCGCCTATTTCACTAATTGGTTACCAACGAGCACCGCCATCATGAATTTATTCATTCACTCGCATTCCAGCACTCAGGATAATCAGCTAAGAAAAAAGGGCCACGAAGAAATTCTCTTTCAATCTGCAACATAATCCTCCACATCCACTCGATGCCACTTGATCTCCACTTCAGCATTTCGCTAATATTTTTCACAGGAATTCTAATGGAAGGACACAACGAGCACAGTGAAAATGAAACAAAACAAACAAAAAAAATGAGAAGAAAGAGAAGGAAAAAAATGTGCTCCAGTGGATGTAGGCGAAGTTGCGCGTAATAAACGAATGAAAATGAAACAAAACGAACAAAGAAAAGGATCACATTCCACTGAGAGTGGATCCTTGCTACGTGTTTTGTCTGCAGTAATACTGGCATTCCCAGGCGATTACAAGGATTTTCTCCCATCGCCCGTTCAACCACAGGCATTTAATACTTTTTAATTTGATGAAATTCAAGGATAATTATTTTTTTCAATTTTTAATTAATGTCCTTGGACAGTGTTCAACATTTTAATTGGGCTAGAAAGCCCGGCACAGAATGGGTACTTCCCTCGGTGGCTGCTTGAGTGCAGGGGTGGCAGATGCGAGTAAGATGATATCTCAGGAGCTGGTGTATCCTTTTGAATTAGTTGACTTCGAGACGCACACGTCGTGCCAAAACTTTTCCGCCCACAAATAGAGCACAGAGATTGAACCCTCATCTTGTCCATCCGGATCGTCGCTGCAGCTGCGGATAATGAATATAAATTGTCGATGAAGCCAATTCACAAGTCCGCACAGCACATGTGGCAACTGTGAGTGGATTGAAATTAACAAAATATTTCACGTGGGTTAAGATACTAATGGGCATCGTGGTGAGCTTGTGTACCACATCTCCTGTCTCTGCTTCCAAGTCTTTCTGTGCACACCAGCAGCGCACAGACTTTTGTGGTCCTATTCAAAGTTGTTTTCACTTGCCTGGCGCTCCTTTTTGCCTGTCCATCGTCATTCAGTGTGTTGTGAGTGAACTTTTGGTTAACGTTCTCCGAGTCTGCACTTGAGATATGCTCTCGTCGGAAATGGGGGTCGGCAATCCTCCTTAGGTCGGCTTAACCTCAAACGATGTATGGACGAGAGGAACGCAAAAAAAGGTCAGTTGACCATATAAACTCGCTGCGTTGTCTGTAACCACTCAAAACTTGTGGATTCTCTGAGGAGTAGACCACGGATTGTGCGGCACCAGGGTACGGGGCCAGAATCAGGGCAGTTTAAAACAGATTTAGATGAAATGGACTCTGATGTTTTGCAAAAGTTTTCCGCATGTGATTTTCACATACACACGCTGCACATATGCGATACGGGCATGGGCGAGGGGAGCTCCTTCAAAGGATAATTTCACTCGCAAATCACTTAAACTATGAGAGTGCGGTTTGTTGTGGTACGAGTTTGGACTGCGAATTCCTTTATTTCATCTTCGTTTAGACTCTGCGTTCAATTGCTGGCTTTTGTGGGCTGCTGATGAACAGGATTTCACTTTAGAGGCTCACGTAAGAGGATGTAAGTTTGCCAGACTTTTCTGCAATACTAGGACACACTACTGCTGCTGGGCATTGGATTTAGGGATTAACTCGAATTCAATACGAAATTCTTTGAACGGGACAGAGAAATGCGCTCAGGCTGCTCTTGAACAGAGATGAGGAGTTCTGGTACGAGTCATGGCAGACACGAGAATGAACATACATACTTAATCGTGAAGTGATTAAAGGAAAAGAGGACTACTGATTGGTCCACAAGGCGTCCACGTGTAGGATGTAGTACTGACAGCATAAATTGGTATAAACGATAATGCAAAAGAAATCAATATTGCGCCTTAGGGTGTGCTAAAGTTGTTCACACAAGAAGAGGTGTCATTTTTAGTCGCAATACCATGTTGTTCCTGACAGCGCTGGAGACTTATCGCCAAAGTGCGTACTGCAATCACTGAGATAATTCATTGCAAGAACGTCTTGTGAAAGGTGATTCATTGTTTTGACAGAAAGCCTCACTTAACGGCTAGAATTTAAAAGTGAACATGTCTTTTCACTAGAAGCGAACGCTTATTCCACCAAACGACCGATGCATAGGATAGAAGAGGCCTTATCATAGCCGTGTAAATCCAAAGGGATCTTATTGGTGTATAGACCCCAAGAGTTGCCGAAAATTCTTTCTAACACTTAGATATTTAGCTTCATTGTAAAAGCGGATGGTGACACCTTTTAGTACTTGTTGTGTCAGACCAGTCAATTCTATCCTCCTCGTGAATATAACAACCTAGGTTTTAAGAGCTGTAACTTTAAGAGGAACATACAGCCGCTAGGCACGACCTGACAGATAGTACACCTACATCAGCCGCATAGGGCTGGCGTAGATGTTAGAACTATTGAGGACGCCAAGCAGAGAGGCAACCAGCATGAACCATAGATGGAGAGAAACTGGTCACAATCTGCATCCGCAATTATAGTTCTATTCATTAGCATTGCTTTGATCCACAAGACTAATGATTCATCTACGCAGTGTTTGGCCGAGTTATACATGCCATCAAAAGTCGCATTCTCAAAAGCATCCTCTATATCGATGAAAATCCCCAACGCGTATAGTTTCTCATCGAGTGCACATTCAATTTTGCCAACTAGATTTTGAAGTGCAGTCTCGCAAGATAAAGGACAGAGGATGGACTTGCCTCTATACAGCGAGCAATGAAACTACCAGCGTGTGATATTTATCAGCTCATCTCCAGTTCCAAGGATATGAACTAGTTGTGAGCCGGTTGTGACTTTGTTCCTTGGAAAATGAGTTGCCTGATGTTGAGGGACTCTGTTCCTGACTCAGTGTAGGTAGCGTCAGATTTCCTGACTGTTGTCGTAGTCAATCATACTCCCCAAACCAGTTGGTGCTTTAACAAAACAACGAAAATGGCTGTGTTGTTTAGGCCAGCCAAGTGATTGAAAAAGGAAGTCCCTAGATGACTATTTCTTCGAGAGAAAAGGACAAGTGCCAATGTTTAGCTCTTTTTTTTCGTTTCTGCTGAAATCATTGTACTACAGAGATTATCGAAAGGCGTGAGTTCCAATGGCACAAGGCTCAGTGATAACGATGATAACGGTCATGAGAATCGGCCTGTTCAGTCGGACCAAGCTGTGGTACCGTCTCGGATTGAGAGTATGGGATAATCGTTTCATGGTTTGGCAGAATGTGCCATCAAACCATCAACAACTGGCGTGATCAATCCTTTCAAGCGCCAGCAGATGTTTGTATCCTGACCAATATATTAGGCAAATTATTCCAGTACACAAACTCTCATCTGCACAAAATGCTTACAATAAGGGTAAGTCTGTAGAGACAGCCCTCCACTCACTGATAGGCACCATTGAAAAATCTCTCTGGTTTAAAGAATACACACTTGTGACATTTCTCGACATCGAAGGTGCGTTCAACAATATCGAACCAAAAGCAATTTCACTTGCGCTTAACATTCATTCATCAGCTACTCACCAGTAGGGTAATACACTCTCACATGGGAGATGCTAAGATCCATAGAGGAACTAATAGGGACACCCCACAAGAAGGTGTTCTCTCTCCCTTTCTTTGGAACGTAGCGGTAAATGCCTATGCGGACGATATTACCATAGCGGCATCTGGCAAATTCGTCTCTACTCTGAGATAATGCAGAAGCATGGACACAAACATGCGGACTCGGCGTTAACCCACAAAAAACGGATATTGTACTCTTCCCCAGAATATACAAAATCCCTCAGTTTGACCCTACACTGCTGTATGGCACTATATTACAGCTAACTGCCAGTCCGAAATTTCTGGGTCTCACGATTGATAACAAGCTAAACTGGAAACTCAACATCCAGGATAAAGCCATTGGATGCAAATGGGGCTTACAACCACGCATCGCTCACTGGATTTTCATCTCGATTGTCAGACCGACACTTCTGTATGTAGTCTCAGTTTGTGGATAGCACTAAACAAAGTTATCAACTGCAAGGTACTCAATCGAGTACAAAGACTGGCCTGCTTGTGCATCCACTGAGAAGTACTCCGTCAGACGCACTGAATATTCTCGGCCACCTTCCACCACTGGAACTATTCGGAAAACAAATAGCAGCCAGCACAGCCCTGAGACTCAAAACACTCCGACTGTGGTCCGAACTCAACATCGGTTACTCAACCATTCTCAAGGAATTCAACTTCCTTCCTAGCGACACTAACCGCCTAACACTAACACTAACCCCAGGCTATCTTCGAGAAGAAATTCTCGATCAGCATTCCCTCCAGATCGGACTGGATGTCTGATAGCCAGACGTTGGATGATCGTCTGCGTATTTTCACAGACGGAGAAGATCTCAACATTGCTATATCTTTGAAGCTTCCTGATCATTATAGCGTTTTTCAGGGCTCAAAAATAACGTGATATCAAAAACGGATATCACCATCTGTTCGGACAGTCAGGCCGCTATAAAATCCCTGCACAATGTCATGTTTAACTCAAAAACATCCCCTAATTGCAGGCTGTCTCTTAACGAGATGGCTGAGCATTTTAACATTCACCTCATGTGGGTGCCGGGACACTGTGACATACCAGGCAACTGCAAAGCCGATGAACTCGCCAGGTGTGGTACAACCTCCTCCCTATCAATAGCAGGGGTACCACCTTCCATGCCGATCGCTACAGCTTACCCTCTTTTAAAGATTAATACAATGAAAACAACCAATAACAAATGCCTAGAAGGCACCACCTACCTTAAAACAAAAGAAATCTGGCCATTACTTAACCCACTCAGTCTACTTAGACTCAGCAAATACTCATAAAGGACTCTCATAGGAGTCATAACCGGGCACTGTGCAATTGGCACTCATGCTCGCAGGATGGGTGCCCCATATAATGATTTCTGCAGAAACTGCATGTATGAAGAGGAGGCAGGAAACACTCATCATCATCACCTATTCTGCTCGTACAGCGCTCTGGCGCTTAATGAGCTAAATAGCGCCATCATAGGCCAGCTAAATCGCTTCACTACAAGCACCAACTGGTTCCGATGTTAGAAAAAGTCAATCCGCGTGGTATCGCAATGGGCCTACTGTCGGCGAACTCCACAGGCAGTAAAGTGGGAGGGTTATGATCCCTAAAATTCGGATCACTCCGTCGTTTAAAAGAAAAGGGATCACAATGGACGTACTCTGGCCTAAGTCTGACCGCCCTGAGCAGGCAGCAACTACAACCTAACCTTGCCTAGATTATACGACTAGTTGATTTAATTTAAAAGCTATGTTGGGAGCTTCCTTGCTGTTTGCTTCTGCATCGATCGAGCTAGCTTAAGCCAAAAAGAACGTAGCAACGGTTTATCCAATCAGAAGTTAGCAGATCCAGCACTTGAGGGGACTGGGCTTTCGCAAGCCGAATGCGAACGCAACCGTTCTGGCAGCGTGTTGCGAGAATAATCTATTGGTCTTTACCAGCGAAATAAGTCAGTCGTTATTTCTTCCCTACCATCGCCAAATAAGCGATCGAGTCTTCGTCGAGCATTGTCTGCTCATTTCACGATTCGTTGGCTAAACATTGGTTATATGTAGATCCGTGTTTATGTACATGACTGACTTGGAACATTGCGGAACAACCTCAAGTTAAGAGCTGACACAGATTTGATTTAGTTCCCCGCTCGGTTCGTGGCACATTCTCAACTCCCCATTTTGAATTCGGTCTCTTTGATAAATTACCGCTCACACGAGCGAATCGTGTCATACTCATAAGTAGACGCACTCATCTTCAAGCTCCAGCACGTGTCTCAAGAACCATGCCGGGTTATGCGGCGCATCTATCTTTCCGTTGCGTTGTCATTCTTTTCATTAAAATGAGCTAATAAACAATAGACAGTCAACCCAAGGCGACGAGATGAGACATCTCTCTCTCTCTCTCCACTCATCCTTTGTGCTCAAATCTCGTTCGCATCCTGGTCGGGGCAATAATATTTACGCACCCAGCCACACCCTCGGGCCGAGCATAAAATTTCAATTGGATTCGCAAAAAAATAAAAATAAAAGAAAACACATTTCGAAACACCATCCTTCCATCGGCGGTGAATAGGGTTTGAGGGCGCTGCTCCTTAAGACAATATATTGCCAATGTCGACAAGACAATACGGGAATGTCAACAAACCTCCACCCGACTGCCCATCCACCCGTTAGTCATTCTTTCCTTGGCAAACATCTGCATGCGTATGACTCGCAACGCACACAAGTCCAAAATTGTTGGAATACTAATAACAGTAGACATTCGCCACCTTAGCGTCTAGGAGTAGCAAAGCAACAGCCAAGCACAGGACTACCCGCCTACCTCCTGTCGTTGGCACTGTGCCTGTGCCACATGAAGATCCTCTGGTTCCTCCGATGTCCTGCTTTCCGCGCAAATTCGTTCACATTTTTATGCGACGAAACCAGGCGGGGTGGTTGCTGACTGGAATAGATTGAACAGCCCGTTTGCTGGTCGCACATGTATCTGCAGGGTGGATTCTGCTTTCATTTCGACATTTATTGGTTTACTAGGGCACTATGTTTGCTGCTCAGAGAGTTGCCGTCTGTTTGTGTTCGTGTATGCCTTTTGTGCTTCGCCGTCAGTCTTTTATTCGCAAACGTACAATATTTATCTTTATACATTTTATCTTATATCTCGGATGTTGTATAATTTGAATATCTCGCCGAATGGAATGAGCTGGTGCCAAGGTTAGACGAGAGACGGGCCTTGAGTTCGCCGAGTAGGTCAAGGGTGATTGTGCGAAGTGGTTTGTTGAACTTTGCTCTCAAATTTCGGTGATGGATTGAAAAAGTTCGAAAAGTTTTCAGATACAAATCGGCCAGGTAGTTGGGCAGACGAAGGAAATCAGCCTTTCCGGCCGGCAGAGACTTGTATCTATTCTTGAGAACTTCCCTCGGATGCGGAGTGATGGTGGTTGAAATGGGAGATGTACGCGTGTCAGAAGCTGATGAATTAGATTTGGAATTTACTTCCAAGGTGAGACTTGGGTATGGTGTAGTAATAGTGTCGGGTTCCTGGGAGCTTATTGAACGCTGACATTGGAGGAGAATTTCAGACACCCGCAGGCAGCGAAACACGTGGATGTTTGGATGCAAATTTGTCATGGTTTTGTGATTAAAATGTGCTTCAAAATATACCCTTAGGGAGCTTGTTATCTGGCCTTTTTTGTTAAAGTCCAAGAGTAGGAATAGACTTGAAACTATTTTAATACTGTGCTATTCTGGTGTTCTTCACACATATTGCCTCGGTTACAGTCAAGGACATCACTTCGGTGACAGCTTAAACGAAAGCACACAACAAAATGTGAACGATGGAAGAAAGATAGAAAGACTGAGTGACAGTTTTTAAATATAGGGGGCTACAGGAACGAACAAATTTGTTCGGTAAGCTATATTTTAAAAATAATTTATGATAGCTGCCACAGTTCGCCACAGAACAAGGTGGGAAAAGTCATCAACAGTGAAGAGATTCGTCCGAAAATTTAGGGAATACGTTACAACACAGTATTGCGGCCACTCTGGCCGTTGTGGCTGCGGGAAGTTGTTCATTGCAGAACCGAAACGGAGAGTTCAGATAGTTCATCAGGATGTACAGACAGAAACAATTGGAAGAGACATTAAAATAAAACTACAACGGTGTGAGAATAGAATTGACTTTTGCTTTATTTTTAAGCTATTTTCATTTCATTAAATATGGAATAGCACATCATTCAAAAGCCGGCTTCGCTGGAAGTGCTTCAGGCTGGCGAATTGATAACTGCTCGCCATGAGATGACTTAGTAGCCAAATTTCTCCTTCACAACATGAAGCATTGCAACTCTTGTGTGGCATGTTGCGCTGTCTTTTTTGCAACAACAGTTCGGATATATCGATTTTATAACCCTTTGACCACCGAAAGTCGGTTAACATGACTCTATACTTGATTATTGACGGTAACGGTGTCTATCTCCTCATGTCGAGAAATAAAGACCGATGATGCTATAAACCGCACCAAACAGTCAGTTCTCATAGATATATCATGCTAGTTTCTTCAATTCGCATCTATCTTTGCTGGTTTGTGGCTGATGGCTTAAGGTGCTGTCTGAAATCAATTTTACAGGTTGATGACAAAATGTTTAAGTGATCTATTTACATGGACTAGCCATTTTTGATTAATATATGGTTTCTGTTGTAGTATATTCTACTACCGCCTGATACTCAATACGTTTTAGCGATAACTGTCTGCATGCAGAAGTGTATTGATGGGAATTTTAGTACAACCTTCATGAAAATTTTTGGAGTAATGCTGACTCAAGTTGTGTCTTTCGTAAGTTGTAGTTTTTACAGAGCAGCCGCCAACCAGCCATTCTCGTACGTCGAAATAAGTCTAACAATCGCTGTTTAAATCAACACGAATGGATAAGGCTATCGTTCGCATTTGTTGCCGAAAATCCTTGCGCGGAATAAGATCTGCTTCGTTTTTATATCGTTCTAGAATTTCGCTTTATATATTAAGGAAAAGGGAAACAATAAAACTTCCGCAATTATTTATAAAACGCGATCGTAAAGTAGTATTATACAGAGAGAGAGAGAGGGAAGATTAACTAGACTAAGTGCCTTTAGCTTGTCCTACAAAAAAAAGCTCCCGTCAAAGCTTGATATGATCAGAAAGCTTATACCATTAACAAACATTTTTATGAATTCTATTGTAAATTGTGGTTAAATTTTAAGAGCCGATGTTGAATGTGAACCTCACCTAAACGGCAAGTTTTTTTCTGCATTTTATTTGACATTTCTCAATTTCAGTCTAATTCAATTTCAACCATGGAAAGATACACAATCGAGAAACGCGTTAAATTTATTCGGGCTTATTATGAAAATGGGCGTTCAAATCAAAATGCATATCGTGCACTTCGTGATTTTTTCGGTCAATTTAATCGTCCAAATGTGCGTACAATCGGAAAAATCGTGCAAAAATTTAAGCAAACCGGGTCTGTAGGAGATGTGAAAACAATAGTGCATGCTCGTACAGCTCGTACTGCAGAAAATATTGCTGCTTTTCGCGATAGTGTGGCTGAAGAGCCATCCACCTCAACTCGTCGTCGTGCCCAACAATTGTACCTCTCACACTCGTCGTTGACGAACATTATGCATAAAGACTTGCATTTACACGCTTACAAGGTGCAATTGACTCAAGAACTGAAGCCTCTTGACCATTTCAAGCGTCGTCAGTGGTCGGAATGGTAGCAAGAAATGGCAACAGTGGATGATCAATTTTCGAAGAACACATTTTCACCTCAGTGGATTCGTCAATAAGCAGAATTGCCGCATTTGGGCGAATGATAATTCAAGGGTGATTGTCGAAAAACCAATGCACCCACAAAGAGTGACTGTTTGGTGCGAATCATCGGGCCGGTCAGGCAGTTACTGTGAATGGTGTTCGCTATCGTGAAATGATAACAAACTTTTTATGGCCCGAATTGGAAGATATGAATGTGGACGATATGTGGTTTCAACAGGACGGTGCCACTTGCCACACAGCTAACGAAACAATTGCTCTTTTGCGCGACAAATTCAATGGCCTTGTTATCACACATGGTGGCGATGTCAATTGCCCGCCAAGATCATGTGATTTGGCATCGTTGGATTTTTTTCTTTGGGGTTATTTGAAAGAAAAGGTGTACGAGTACGTCGATAAGCCAGCAACAATTCAAGAGCTAAAGGATGAGATAATTCGGCACATTAACGGCATAGAACCTCAATTATGCTTCAGCGTCATCGAAAATTTGGACCATCGGATGGAGGTGTGCCGCCGAGGTCGCGGCGGCCATTTGGCCGATATTTTCTTCCATACATAATTGAACCATACCAATATTATCATAATAAAAAGAAATGACAATAATTTAATAAATAATTTGTGTTTTATCCGAAATCAACATCGGCCCTTAAAATTTAACCACCCTTTATTAATAACTGTAGACAACTATTGAAATAAAGGCAAACTAAGGCATTCATTCATAAAAACAGTGAGTGCTATAGCGGGTCCTAATAACCCAAACAATGACCAAAATGTATGCTTCTGCCCTATTATTAACAGTCAAGCAGTCATTTCCGGGCCGCTCACTGAACGCAAACTCGCAAATTATCGGATTGTGGGTAAGGACTAAGCTTGCATTCGTAAAGTATCCAAATCAACAAGAAGCTGAAGGATATCGAGCGTAGAATTTGGAGATGCAGTTGCCCCGATTTTAGCAAGAACCCATCTTTCTTCATCGATAAGTTCAATATTTCAAAGAAAGGTACGTCAACCAGCAGAATTGCCGATTTTGTAATCGACATGTGACTGCAACAGCGTTGCGTACCACATTACATATGTTGCAATGGACATTCAGTACGGTCACTTTGAGAACATCGCTATCTCACCTAGAGGCCACCAAAATCGCGCGATTTGACTGCGTTCGATCCTTCTCATTTCTTGTCGTTTCTCAAAGTCGGTTCCCAATTGGTCGGTGCCATCGAAGTCAAGTGTAACATCTTAACTTCAGTGCAGCAGA
Source organism: Eristalis pertinax (assembly GCA_907269125.1). Classification (NCBI taxonomy): domain Eukaryota; kingdom Metazoa; phylum Arthropoda; class Insecta; order Diptera; family Syrphidae; genus Eristalis; species Eristalis pertinax. The sequence goes on from OU026145.1 coordinate 123,140,936, forward strand.
TGTTGCTGACTGAAGTGCTGTTGCAGAATAGCATTCCACTATTTTTTACTTATTTCTTGCTTAAGTATATTAGCTCAACAAGTCTGCAAGTTCTGCCGCAACACCAAAGAACTACCGACCGCGGACGGGCCTCCAACAGGACAAGTGTCCCTTGTGAATATTCACTCGAAGCAGGAAAAAAACATAACTTCAAGCTGCAATAAATTGAACATATTTATGTCCATTGCTTGCAGTACGCCAATTCAACTTTTCATCTGAGAGCCAATTTTCTTATGTCCTCATGAGTTATTCATCCGAGTAACAGTTGTGGCAGCCCCCCGGTTCAAAGGCATCATGCAACAAACCCGCCATCACCAGCCAAGGACCCGTAAAAGGAAGCGGTTATTAGATAAGTCAGGACATAAAATTTTAATGACACAAAACAAAAGTTCAGCAGCACCTGCTAATACGTAATACGTATGTTCTCGGCTAAGAGCAACAGCAGCGGGCGCACAGGAAAAATACACGCCACCACTCTGCAGCGTATACCATAAAGGAATTTCCTTTCTCTCCGTTGCCCTCGGGTGCTGTCGGGTGGAGGGGATCCTTTGAGAAAATGTGTTTCCTTGTAATGAAAGTAATCAACGAGAGGTTGCCGTAATGCTTCTTTATTCGAACACATTTGCCTTCCAAGGCTGTGTCGGATAAGCACTGAGGGGATGGAGGATATTGCAAACACATTCCCACGCGCACACATACACACGCAGCCAGCCCCTGTTGTGTATGCGAGATACACGCACTGCCGAGAAAGCTCAACGCTGCAGGACGACGAAGTTTCTCTTGTGATATTTTCATTTGCCAGTACTAAACGACTCTGTTAATGGAAGCGGTTCAAACAGAAAATAGTTGTTTGCGTTCCCTTCAGCCCTTTGCGTCTTCTCAGATAGTTTTCTTGCGTCTATTCCACGTAGACCACTCTCCATCACGAATTGTAGAGGCCAGCAGGGATATCATGTGTGGGTGCTCAAGTTTTCAACAACTCTAATTGTCAAAGGACAGCACAAATGCGTTTTATTTTGTTTTTACGCCTTTAACAGTTTGCCGGCGTGAATGTGGTGGATATAACTTTTTACGATAAGACCTTGTGTAAAAGGTTTACGGCCCCACACAGTGGTATGGCTGACAAGGTCAAGACACTGGAAACCGCTGAATATTGTCCCATTGAATGCATCGTTAAGCAGCCGCAATATGCTCGCAATAAGTGAGAGGTGTAACCAAGGTCTAGGCATAATGGGCTGTTAAAATGAATTGTGTGTGGTGTAGAAGCAGCAAATGCACGCAAAATGGCTGGGGTTGAGGGAAATTGTAATTGCAAGTGAGCAATGTAATCACAGGAATGTGCTGCGGTAGCTCAAATGATGGTCATTTAACCAAGCATTCGATTCTGGTCAGGGAGTTGGCTGTAAAACCTACTGCCACCAAGAAAAAATGCCAACACAGTGAATGAAGTTCTCCTCACAGCAGAACGGGCAGGAGTACTTGGCTGAAACACTCCATTTCTTTGGATGCAAGGCAATAAGTGCCCAGTGAAATAGTCTGTTAGTGTTTGATTGCCTGCAATTCATGCGTTATGCAGTTCTTCCAACTTGTTACTGTTTACTATGTGCTGACTTGGATGGAATTAGGCACTTATTGATTCTTCATATTTTTACCACTTTTGTTGGTGGAGAGATGTGCAAAAGAGGCGACTCTAGTGCAACAATTCGCAAGCGCACCTCCTTCCGTCGGCACCTTGGTGTCCGAGGATCTCTTTAATCACGCCGCTTTTGGAGGTCATGTTGTGTCACAAAATGTAATGCTTTTTTTTTTTCAAACAAATAATGTCTAGATTCGGCGCGAAACTCTGGAACACTATACCCAGCTCCCATAGATACACTTTATTTATCCCTCTGTTTTATATCAAACTGGACATCGGTTTCTTTATAGCCATCAGCGATCAATACTAGCCTTCATACACCCACTTTATGGTGTTTTGGCTCAGTTAGCCTTCAATATAAGGCCATGATAGTTTCTGGCTAGATTTATATTTGTATAAAGTTTGATTCCTGCTGAGAATCCAGGACCTATGGCAAATGTCAGGTTAAGTGAAGCAACTAAAAAGACATATTTTAGTCGTTGCTTACGTGAAGCAAATCTATCACCTAGACAATAACGTCAGAATATTGCCGTCGTACTTGATTACAGCTCTGAATTATGAAATTTGTTCATATCGGGAATTGAACCTGGACAACCAGCGCATTAGTCGACGAGCCTAGGTTAAATGTAGCAACTGCAACGAAGAGCACATGTGTTTCAGTATGCGAAGAAAGAAGAAATTCAATAAAGTCACATACTGAGTACTTTTGGCCGCCATTTGCTGTCGGGTATACCGCAAGAAACTCCTTTATGACGCAAATGTTCAAATTAAGCTTCAATGAACCTCAAACATTCTCAACTGTAAGATCAGTCCACGAGCAAAGTGTGAAAAAAAAGGAACCAATTCTCAAAAATGGAAGCTTTGGTTTAACATCATTAGTTTTTTGTTTATGAACCAAATAAAAACAACTAATGTTAATTGGTTTTTTTATTTTCAAATATAATTGTTACTTTTTTTTGTTTCGTTTTGCAGGTTATAATTGAGTTCATAGAAATCTATAATGGATATATAGAAGTTAATAATGAGAACACTACTTCTCCCTGCCAACAATTCCATTGAAACCAAAAGCACATACGATAACCCTAAGCGATCGCACGACTCGCACTGCTCAAAACAAGTGTCAGCTTTACAATCAACCAATTGGACTACATAATTGTTTAGTGTTAAGGTGGGTTAGGTTAAGTTCAATTACGAAAATAAAGATCAGTGGATGGTAGACCGCACAAAATGCAAGTACTTTAACTAACACAAGTACGAGTTAAAATGTTCTGTTTTTTTCTATTCTTGTCAACGATCAATTGTTATAACCAGGCAAACTAAAACATTTAAAAAAAAGGCATTAATTTAAATATAAGAAAAGGAACTTAATTGCACATTTAGTTATAGTAGTATTGAACTACCAAGAGCTTTTCCAACGTCGTCTACAAGATCCTGTCCAGCGTACTGTCTGAACGTCTAAAGCCGTTTTGCACCGTACTAATCGGCACGTACCAGTGCGGCTTTTGGCCCGGAAAATCGACTATACACTATACACAAATCTTCACACTAAGGCACAACTTGGAGAAGACTAGCGAGTTTCATATATTTTAAAGCCGCATACGACAACATTCATCGCAAGGAGCTATTCGATGCGATGGCCGATTTCGGGATTCCGGGAAAACTGATCCGGTTGTGTCGCACCACGCTAACACACACGCGATGCACCGTGCAGTTCGGGTCAAGGCTTTCCGAGCCGTTTGAAACCTGCACTGGATTTCGGCAAGGAGATGGGCTGTTGTCTGATTTCTTCAATCTGGAACTGGAGAAGATACAAGTCGGCCCAACTGTTGGGGTACGCAAATGCCATCGACATCGTCGTGCGTACCCAACGTGCCGTAGTGGAGGCTTTTACTGCGATTGAAGAACAGACGAAACGAGCTGGTCTCAAGGTCAATGAGGACAAAACGAAATATATGCTGTCGACGAAAAAAACGTTCCGTCGCACACCACCTTCGACAAAATTTCGAGGTAATAAAGGAGCTTGTCTACCTTGGGGCAAATGTGAACTCCACTCCACAAACGACATCACAGTGGAGATCCATCGTCGAATCGTCCTTGGCAACCGGTGATACTTCGGATTGTCAAAACAATTGGGGCTAAAGCTCGTGTCTCGAAGGACCAAAATCATGCTCTACAAAACTCTTATTTTGCCAGTCTTTCTCTATGGAGCCGGTAGCTGGACGTTAAGCAAAACTGCAGAGCTGATTCTTGATACCTTCGAAAGAAAAAATCTGCGTCGGATATACGGCCCCGTCTGCGAGGAACGCGAATGGAGGAGAAGCCATAACCGCTAACTCGACGAGCTGTACCAGAATGTGGATGTAGTCCGGAAGGCAAAAATCCGTCGACTGCACTGGCACGGCCACATCGAGCGCATGAACAACAATGCTCCAGCAATGTGGGTATTCGATGCCGAGCCTCCTATTTCGAGAAGGAGAGGAAGGCCGAATCTCTGTTGTAAAGACCAAGTAATCGCGAATGCAAGACACGACTGTCAACGATGGAAGGCAGCAATTGCTCAGGATCGGGCCCTCCATGGGTCGCCGGCTTGATAAGTAGGCAAGTCGACCAGATAAAGCCCAAAGTTTGCACCAAACTGGATCGAGACATTTTCTGAACCCCGAATTCGACAAAAAAATATAATATTTCTTCAAATCGAAAATACGTTTTATATCAGGCCTGTCAGAGGGTATTTCCTTGCTTTTCATACACATTCACTTTCAATCAATCTCCTGCTACCAATGATAGTGTAAATTGGAGATATCTTGGTTGAGCAATTTTACCTTACGCATTTGCGTCTCCTCAAAGCTGTGCATGATTCAATGCCAACACACTCAGGATGCCACATGGCACTGTCAATTGAAATCACGCACACCCTTCACATCTCTCGCTAATTGGTTATCAGCGTGTATTCAATTAAAAAAAACCCGCTTGAATTGATTATCCATATTCCCGGCATCATAGCACCGAGTTGTGCCTCAATTCGATCCACCATTCACAGGGATACACAGCGTATCCGCGATTGGCTAATAAAATTTGGTATCCACTAACTGCTACAGCGACCCCTTTCCGAATCGTCCTTGGAAAGTGAATAAAATCGATTTCCTACTGAAATAATTTTGATTTGTTTTGAAGAACGATTTTAGATATGTATTTCACCTCAACGCACACGTTGAACGAGGGGGTTTTTTGTTTTGTTATCCTGGTGCGAGCACAATGTGGCGTGGATGGGGGATGTGGATGGGTGAAAGTAGATTACAGCGTGAAGGCTGTCTAAAACTATGTATGCTGCAGATGTAGAATTCAAAATGAATTTCCAGCATTAATTGGTAAATAATCTGAAATTCAAATGCATTCCATGCGAACTGACGAGGTGAGCTAGAATTTAGAAAACAAAAAAAAAACAAGATATTTGCATTCGCAACACCAAAACACAAAAAACAGCATCCGTTAGTTTATTCTGAGTGGAAATGTAACTTGTATATACATTTGCGAATGGTTTTTGTTTTCGACTGCCTAATCGGGGATGCGATCACATTAAAGCAACATAACATACTCTGCTCGGATGGATTGGGCAATGTTGTTGAAGTTTAAAGTTGAAATAAATGTCTGTTTAATAATGCATTAATTAAGCAGCAGCGGATGTCGATATTTTCATTCCTCGCATTTGCGTGTGGGAGTGTTTTCATTTGCGGTTCTCTAATGTAGTGCAACATTGAAAGTAGAAAATTGTTGAATTCTAATGCTCACTACGACTGCCAACCTCTTGTGCTGGATGCACGAGATTCAACCCATTCTTTTTGTATCTCATTTTTGTGTTTTTTTTTTCTATGTACGGTTACAGTCCGGAGAGAGGGGACCTGTCATGTGCCTCAATCAATAAGCCTCACCAACTAGTGTAATTTCTGCTTAGCAATTACGCACTCCAACTACAAATGGAAATGACGTCCGTTGCATTATCCCACTGGCTCGGAGTCGATTGCCCAGTCGCCCAGCAAACTAAGATGTTGCATCCATTGACGCTTATTTGGATCAAAAGGGTGTTTTTTTAGAATAGACTGACTTGAACAACGCTTCCAAATTGTGCAAATTTATTTTGAAAATCATGGTTCTGTTCGAAATACGTATAGTGCAGTACGTCCATTTTCAACATGCTCCCGTTTGGTTGAATGGATACGTCTATAAACAAAACTGCCGTATTTGGAATGATGATAATCCTCAAGTGTATGTTGAGACACCGTTACAATCACAAAAACTGATTGTTTGGTGTGCTTTATGGGTTGGTGGAGTAGTCGGAATAATCGGCCAGAACGTTGCAGTTATGTTACGTTAATAATGCTGTACCACCCGTTGAGTTGATGATCAAATGTTGTCCTTCAGAACACCGCAATGAAGAGTGTGTCATTTTCTGCGCTGTAGAGTTGGATTGGAGTAATCATCCTGTATCATGTGAAGCTTTTCAAGATATACATAATTGTAGTCAGAAGCACTCATCAGCATGATTTCCAACGAGCATATCTTGGAGATGAGCAGGCGCGATATATTGTATAACTTGGAAATTGGTTACATATTATTAAGCCTTAATGAACGTAGAGAAACCATGCCCGACGACTGGAATATCAGCTCCACATGCCAAACCACAAAAAAAGGATTTCATACATTTTCTAACAACTATAGGGGTACATATATACAGTGTGTTTTCCTGCCTGGTAAATCGACTATCGACAAAATGTTCACACTAAGGCTGGAAAAGACCAGCAAGTTTCAAATCGATACACACCACCATTTCGTCAATTTTTAGAGCCTCATACGACAGCATTCATCGCAAGCGATTATTCGAAGCGATGACAGAATTTGGGATCCGGGGAGAATTAATCCGGTTGGGTCACACCGCGTGATGCACCGTGCAGTTGGACTCAACGTTTTCCGAGCGGTTTGAAAGCTAGATCTGATTTCGGCAAGGATATGCACTATAGTGTGATAGTGTTGCGGGCTGCTATAAATACGGAAGTGTCAGTCCAACTGCTGGGTTGCGTAGATGACATCGACATAGCCACGCGTTCCCACTGTGCCGTAATGAAAGCCTTCACGGCGATTGAAGAGTAGGCGAAACGAGCTGGTCTTAAAGTTAATAATGAAGAGGTCGAGCAAGAATCGATCCGTCACACGCCACCTGGCAAAAACTTTACGGTCGACAGCTATAATTTTAAGATAGTGAAATTTGTCCACCTCGGGGCAAACGTGAACTTCACAAAGGACATCGTAGTGGAGGTACAACAAAGAATCGCCCTTGGCAACTGATGGTACTTCGGTTTGTCGAAACAACTCCTGACTCGAAGGACCAATCATGCTCTACAAAACTCTTATTTTACCAGTGGAAATATTATATGCTGCAAGTTGGATGATAACCATAACAGCAGAGCTGATTACTGGTGCCGTCGATGGAAACATTCTACGATCGATATATGTATGGTTCTGTCTGCGTAAAAGGTAAATGTAGGAGAAGGCACCACCGCAAACTGTACGAGCAGAACCAGGATGTGGATGTAGTCCAGAAGGCGAAAATCCATCGACTGCACCGGCTTGGGAACATCGAACACATGGGCAACAACACTCCAGCTTCGAATCAAGGAACCAGATGTTGACATTTATTTTTATAAATCTGTCCTATTGCACAAAACCTGATGTCGAACAGAAACACACACAACATTTGGCACAAATCGTTTAAATTGAAATCGCAAAAAATGTATGACCCATGACTAGTTAAGAAGTCCGTATAAATTAATGTAAACGTGATCCATCCTAGTTGTCGTTCTAGTGGATTGACACTTAACATTTTGGGCTAAAAGACCCAAGGTCTGTGTCTGTACACGCAAACTTTACGAACTTTGCAATTCAAAGATAAAGACTGTTCTTATGATAGCACAGGCTAGACTACTTGATCTTCATCATTATATCTAGCTCAAACATTTCAAGTGACAGAGAAGTAAACCCGTTAAAGAGGGTGTGACTGAAATTAGAGACGACCTTAGAAATTGGATACATTAAAACGTCTTCTTCTTTGGCTGGCACTACAGTTCGGGGTGGAACTGAGCCTCAGCCAATATGCCTCCCCATCTAGTACGGTATTTTGCTAGTTACATCCACCCCCGCACGTTCATCTGATTGAAGTCACTTTCCAACTGCGTACGCCACTGGACTCATGGTCTTCCTTTACCGCTTTGTCTCTCGGTGTCGGTCTCTCGGTCGAGACTTTCCGGGCCAATGTATTGGTGTACATTCGCTCTCTGTGACGAGAGACTAGAATTCGTTTGACCATATCGATGTCGCTGTACTGCCCGTACAGTTCGTCGTTCAGTCTCCTCCTCCAAACACCATCAGTACATACGGGACCAAAAATAATTCGAAGGCCTTTTCTCTCGAAGCGACCAAGGATCTCCTCGTCCGCTTTCGTTGATGTCCAGGCTTCTAGGCCATACATGAGGACTGAGACTATCAATGTCTTATATAGGGATATCTTGGTATTTCTCAGTTGCCTTCCAAGCCCAAAGACACAGCGTTTGGCGAGTGCGATCCTTCCTTTTATCTCCGCGGTGGTGTCATTTTTTGCGTTAACTTCAGAGACTAGGTAGACAAAGTCTCTGAGAATGAGTGCCACTTCCTCCTTGGTGCTCATAAACGCTCCACTGACAGCCCGTTGTGTCCGTCCGATGATGTCAATGTCGTCGGCATATGCTAGCAGTTGCATAGATTTGTGGAAGATCTGGTGTTGACGATTGAGTTATGCACGATCTTCTCAAGAATGAGGTCTCGGTGAAGTCTTTACCGACCTTGACGGAGCAACGCGCATTCTCCATCGTCATTCTGCAAAAACGGACGAGTTTTACAACGATGCCAAAACTAGACAATGAGCTGTATGTCTCGTCTCTATAAATAATGTCCTACGTGGCCTTAAAGTCGATAAATAGTCGATAGTGAGTATCGACTTGAAACTCCTGAGCTTTTTCTGAGACCTGCCGTAATGTAAATATTTGGCCTAAAGCCGCACTGATATTGATCAATCTGTTGACGTAGGGTTTCAAGCGCTTACACAAGACGGCAGAGAAGATCTTATAAAGTACCAACATCACAGGGCGGCCAAAGCTCAATTTAAGAGCATTCATGATTACATGAACCAATAAAGGAGGAAGTGCGTAGTAGGCCTGTGATAACAGCTTTAGCCACTTTGGTCTGCCAGAAGTTAATCCATTGCAACTTGACTAACACTATTTTTTCCCCAAGAGCAGACAATCATTCTACAGGCATTTTCAACAGTTTTACATCGCATCTTCCAGCCCTATCTCCTCAGAATTGAGATAACTCGTAGATTTCTATTATCTCCACACATTAAATGGAGCCATCATAGCCCGACAACTACAACCGCTAATAGTAAAGTGTCCCAAGTGAAGGAGTCTCCTCTGTCAAATATGTCCCGCAATCATGTCACTTTGAAGCATATGCCTCGCACGTTTCTAGCTGTCTTTAAACAGCCCAAACAGCAGAGCATCCTTAACTTCTCCTTTAAATTACATTTGACTTCGTTTCCGTTGTCATCTCAAATTTATATTGTATCATGAATTGCTTGAAAATTGTATTCAAATCGAAATTTGATTATTTTACATCAAACCGCCCACTCTTCGAGGACCCCGCTCGATTTTAAGGACTGTCTAAGCAGCGTATTCATCTCTGCACCCTCCCCCACCCACCCCTCTTCACCTCCTCGGTGGATCTTCAAAAATCGAATGAAAACGATGGATATAAGGCGTACCACACCCCGATCCCAAACCTGATGAAGGGAAGCGACGACGCCGAAAAAAAGAATGGAAAATAAAACGAAAAGAAATCGAAAATAAAATCCAATAAAATGGTGCTCATTCTGCGAACCCCTTGCGGAGGGGGCATTCACGCCTGCCTCCCCACACCCCCCACAATTCCGCGTTCTTTCACTTCAGGAAATACAAAACAACGACTAATGCATCTCTTTCTAGAAGTTCTTATTCGCTGCTCCAGTCCACGTTCAAGGATCTCTGCATGCAACTAAACTCTGTTATGTTTCATCCTGGCGGTGTGCTGTGCCTGTGTGGAGTGGGCCGAGGGAGGCTAGTTAGATTGCTGCATTCACTGAATGACGGCACATCAGTGGAGGCGGTGGGGATGGAAAATTCCATTTCATTCAACGTAGCTGATGTTGATTTTCGTTTTCTACGAGTTTTAGGAGACTCTCGTACTGTCTGCTCTCTCGTGAGTAGAGTAGTCTCCTTCCGAGCACTTTACAGAATTGTTTCAATTTTTAAGAAAATATCCTTATTTATAAGAATAAAGTGGAATCGTTACCGATTTCCTCGAATCTTCTCTACCTTTCCCCCTGCCGGCCATCCCTACCTCCGTCTCTGGCCTGCAGTCTTGTGATGCGAATGACTGTGGGTGGTCTTTGTGGAGAGAGAATAAATAGCTTGCCCGAGGTTGAAACAGCGAGTGGAACTGGCATTAAATTGCAGCAAAGATACTCGTACCCGGTCCCAGTCAGAGGATGCGGGCATCCCAATTCAATGAAAGTTGTGGTATAGGATGAGTTCTACTTCACCGCAGGATATAACTTTTAATGGCAATTGAGTAGTGTTTAATTTAACGAGTGTGCTCTCACAGACCAAGCATTGCCACCTGCAAATCGCCGATGAAACGATCTGTGAAAGTGAATTCGAATGAAATCTTTTCTGTCTTCTGCCATTGGCGGATAGAGCAGCACTGTCCTTGGTGAGATGACTCAAATTGATGATGGATAGTGGAGATGCAATGACTATAATGAAAATGTTGATTGTTGCTTGTCGACTGATGGGGGTTACCATTTAATTTGTGGTAAGTATTTACGACCATAGATGCATGATATTCGGACGGATCAATAATTGAAGAGAAAATATCGAAAACAACGACGTTATTTGTGGTTTAATAGAAATGGGGAGATGGGGTTTGCTTTGGAATTTGTTGGATTGGAGGAACAGGACTTCTTCATCATCGAACGCAGACATTTTACGTGTCGCATATGATTGGAATAAAAGAAAGGCATCCACACCATTCCGGTAATTCAAAGATGATTGGAAATTTATCAGCATTTTCGAAAGAATGCCGTGATTAAATTCTTATGTAGGGAGTTCCATTCGGGACGGATGAATGTCAAAATTTAATAATACAAGCTGTGTGTGAGGCATCGATGAATTTTTGGATTAAATTGGAAAGCCCAGCAGTAACATGGAATATAACATCATTCGCCTTTGGCAGTCCGCGTGCATCCAAGGGCTCTAAGAGCGAGTAGATCAGGTTGAATTTTAGTACGGATTATGTTGACTTCAAGGCCGCCGATCACTTGCACCTTATTGGCATTGACCGGCGAATCATAGTAAGGGCAGACTAAAAATTCAATCCGGGTTAAATCTCATGTTCTCTGTGACCAGCTTACATCGCCTTTGCATTGAATAAACATGCTCTCGTGCATAATGTCCATTGTGGCATCAGTTGTATGGTCTATTAACAGACGTATTCCTGTAGCTCCTATATTAGTTATTCTATGTGTGCATTTAAGTCCACGAACTGACGCCAAGTTGATGCCTGCAAAAAGCTGTGATTTTGTACACAGAATTGACTGCTTCGGGTTCTGCAGGACATTCTCAGAGACTTTGGCGATAATTTTGACAGACATTGCGTTTCATTGACGTATGGGTATTGGCCTAACTGATGGCATCGCATTCAAGGTACGCCTCGAAAGTCGTGATGAAGAGAGCATTCGTGCTACATGACCAGACCATCGATGCATAGCCTTTCCGTTCGAACAAGCAGCTGCTATACATTGGGTTCCTCGCGTACTGCCGTGTTTCTCACCCTATCCCGTCGAGTAACTCCAACAACAGCACGAAGAAATCTCATTTCGGATTCTTGTACTCGCGATCTTATTATTTCGGGCATTACTCGAATTTCATGATCAAAGGTAGTACACTCACACCGCACCTACATCCAAACTTTAGTTGAAACTACTAGTTTCAACATTTCAGCCCAAGTGTTCAGCATTCCGCCATACATTTTCCATTATTTCGGATTATTGCATTTCAGCGAAATGTTCAATTTCGTCGCTGAACTGTAAGTTTGTCAAATCGAACAAACCAAATTCAGCACGTCATTTAATGACTTTTCAGCGCGCTGACATAAAAAAAAAAAGCTGTCAACGAATAATCATTAACAATTCTCACACTAGCTGTCATTTGAAATGTTGAAGTTTCAGTCGGAACGCAAAATTAGATTTCGAATTTTTTTTACCGAAATGTTGAATTTTTGTGCACGGTAAACGCACTATAACTCAGATTAATGCTGTGTTTCGAGAGTAACGCATTGTATGCACTTGTGGCACGGATTGTTGAACCAACTGAACTTAGAATTACGTTGGTCAGGATTTTGTTGCAGAATGTCTTAGGCAGATATAATCCCTGTGATTATCTTGGAATGGACACATCAGGGTTTTCAAGCTGACCTTGCTTTAAACCGAAAATAGTTACCGTGTAGAATCTTCTCATCACTATCCCAGGCACTGATTTTGATGTCAGAAGGAACTTTTATATTCAGATATGGTTTTCGACACATTTAGCATGGTGGTAGCGTATTTTTCCTGAACACGTTGTAATAATATTATTGTATAATAAATAAATGAGTCGGTTTTTAATTTTGTATGGTCTTTGTACCGGAAGTTCAGTCTTCCGCTCCTTTTCGAACCAGGAGGCTCGGATTGGAAGATGCTCTTTGCAGGAGCATTGGTCTCCATACACTAGAATTTTTCCCTTCCAGACTATATCTACAACTTGGTACAGGTTGTTGAGTTCATGGTTATGTCTGCTCCTCCATTCACCTTCCTCGCAGGCAGGTCCGTATATCTGACTTTGTATTTTTTTTATTCGAAGGGAACCAAGAATAAACTTTGCTGTTTTGCTTACTTTTGATCCATAAAAGAGGACTGGCAAACTAAGTGTTTTGTAGAGTATGATTTTAGTCCTGCGAGTCAGGAGTTTTGACCTCAGTGTTTCGACAAACCGAAGTACTATCAGTTGCCAAGAGCGATTCTTCGTCGGATCTCCACTGAGATGTCATTCGTTCATGAGTTTATGTTTGATAAGGGGCACCTGAAAGAGTATATTTAACTACGAATTGTTCAGGATGTAAAGCGATATGACTGCATTGCGACTTGTATGGATCCAATTCGTTAATTGACTACGCCATACAGATCACATGCAATAAAAGACTCATGGATTTAAGGTAAAAGTAGCGAATTGCCTCAGCTATTGACCATGATATCGTCACGACACACGACATTGTTGACATGACGACTTCGAAGAGTGATTCATTACTCGCAGTGATTCATAAGTCACGCAGACTTCTTTTTTAAAATTTAAATGAAACATATAAAATTAATTTGGACGGTCAAAATTTTATTATGGCCCAAAAGAACAGTTTTTGACATTTACTTTTCGAATATAATTTCGTGTAAGAACTGCCCGCGACTATTACATGATCCGTACAGTGGCCATTCTGAAGGTCCAATCCCCTGGATCGTAGGCTGGCTTATCGGACTGGATGTTGTATATACTGAGACTCGAATTTGCGGATGGTGAAAGTAATAGCGGGTTCGAGAGGTCGATTATGCGCACCATATGTTGCTCGTAGTGCGGTGAAGTTTGAGCACAACTAATCTATCCCAGCCTCTTGCGAAGTTGTAGGTTACGATGCACAAATACTTAGACTACTTCACCACTTGGCACTGGTATTGACTGCAATAAAAAGTAGACAGAGAACAAGCCCTCGGAAGCTGCTTTGTGGTACTCCAGAAGAATTAGCTTTTGCAGCTGTTATTGAAGCTTACGTTTCCAATTTGGAATTAACATTTGAATTGAAAAAATTACTCCTCTAATCGCTGTTTCTGTGTTTTGTAAATTTGCCCAACGCGAGATGAATACTTTCATCACGTCCCGGTAAACTGATACGCAGAACTTGTCTTCAACATTCACGGTCAGTATCTTATTGCACGGTACAGCTCCAATTTTCCTTAAAGGTTCCCTTCTCGACCACATTAGTAAATCTCATCTTAGCAAGAATTAATTAGAGCCTTCTCATCGCTCAAATACCAGGTCCCGGGAATCTCCGCGAAGCCAAGAAGAAAAAGAACGACTGGTTGTGCCCATTCATTATCTCGCCGATTGAAAGGTCCAACTGAAGCATCGACCAGTTAAGCACACTTCGCGAGACCCTCCGTATAAGATTAACGTGCACAAATCACTGAGAGACAAATTCATCTCATGTCTAATTAATGAGAATCGGTGCAGCCATCATAATTGTGCCCGAGTTCGCCTTGAGATGGCTCCTCCACGAAGTGTCCGTCTGTGCTGGACTAATTTGCAATTGGGAGGGAATGTTGAACAGAATCCTTTCGATTGAGTGCTCTTGCTGCTATTGGCATTGTTCCTTGCACTTCCAATTGGGGCCAGCCCCTCAAGCTCACACAAGCGAAGATTTACTCATTATTTGATTATTCAAGCGCACCGGAGCATCCTTCACGCCTTGATTATACATAATTAGTCGTGTCCTGCGGTTGAGCATAATTAAAACGTTTATTAATTGTAACGAGCCTTTATCACGGGGGCTGAGCACTCCGATGCACTGAACGCCAGCCAAATCGAAGGTGACGTGGACAATGAGTGGCACAAAAAAAGGAAAAAGAAAAACCCGCAGAACGAAGAGGGAACGAGACAAGAAAAGCCCCTGTTCTGCGGGTAATGCCATAAATTATTTCGCAATTCCTTTGACTAATTACAAGGCCTGCAAGATTGCGGCCAAGACTCTGGTATTGGTGGTGGCCGGGGTGATGGTGGTTAGCAGCACGACAGACACGGGTTTTCAGCATTGCCTGCCTCTGTTTCGGGGGTGAAAAGTCGACTCCCTCTCTGTGTGTGTGTGTGTGTGTGTGTGTGGGAGAGCGGACAGCAAACGGCTGTGGGGTAAATCCCAGAGAGTGGACGACGATTCAACCTTAAATTAGCCTTTGTGGAATTGTGATGAGACTTTCGCATAAATTATGTATTTAGGTTTTGCGAATAAGATGTTCTTCTTGTAGTTGTTGTCGGCCACTGAGAAGTTTTTTGAGACTCTCTTGCGTGTAAGCTGGCCGGAGATGAGAGGAACAAAAAGAAATAACGCAAAGCTACATTGGGGATGGCGGGGGCTAGTGGAGCTGAGTTTTTAGCACAGAAGGATCCTAATGAATATTTAATTTTGTTCGTTGGGAAAGAAAAAGTTGCTTTAAAGTTGAAATGATTCCCTCTGGGGTGTGTAGAAATAGCTGATGGCTTGTGGGATGACTGTTTCCCCGATGGTCTTCCGGTGGCCTTCCTCTGTTGCATGGTGGACATGATGGACGGCTGGGGAGTGGGGTGAGTGCTGTTAAAATGCGTTCCATCTCTTGACTTGTTGGTCCGTCCATGTAAGTGGGCAACGAGGACAATTTTTCATTTAGTAATTTCTTGGGAGTTTTTGGTGAGAATCAAACGAATTTTAAGAATGTCGTTTCATTTCCAAAAATTTCTTCATCTTTCAGAAAAGAACCCCACTCCTAACATCTTTTCCAATAAACAGCTTTAAATAAGCCCTAAGAGCGCAGGAATATGCTTTGAACATTTTAATTGATATCGACAATTCAAAGTGCACTTACACTCTACACTCCCGCCACCTGTTTTCAAACTTCATCAGTCAGTCAGTCAAAGCCCGTGCTCCAATTGCAAGATGACGGCAAACGTACACACAGCGAGCGCACAACCAACTACGACCTCAGTCATTCGTTCTCTCCCAACTCCACTGTGTTCACCCGAACAGGAACTGCATACAGATGCTGTGTTAGGGGGTGAAAGTGAATGAATATATATGGAATTCATTCTTCAAATGCGCCGATACCGACACCTCCATTCACCTTCTTGACTCGGCTCTCTGTTGCAAGCATACACACGGCCGAAATGAAAAATAAAGTATTTTAAGGTAAAATATAAGGATACACAATTCTCTGCACAAGCATTCGCTTCAAGAGGGTGGATGTGAGCCCTTCCTCTCACACTCTAGGCCAGCGATATGCGACGCCCGCAGTTGGCACCCAGGCACTGCTCCTCCCTCCCTTTCACTCGTTGCGCCAAAGCATAATAAAAACTTCCACTCAGTAACCAAAATGACCAATTGTTCAGGTTGGCGTTCCTTAAGATGATCCTTCAGCTAGCGCGGCCACACAAGGACTCGAAGACGAATTGGCACAACGCACGAAAAGAACAGACAAAAAAAAACTTCAACAAGAAGCACCCGTCGACAACGAATAGCTCCTTTTCACTGGAATAATGCACGTAAATGGATGCGATGGGGACGAGCAAAAAAAAAGTAGGAACAACAACACATCCTCCGGCAAGAGAAATCCACCAGCAAACAGATATACTGAGGCTACTCGGCAATGTCATGATGTCGGGGCGCAGGCGATGTTGCTCTGAAAGGTTATATTAATAAAAATGTCTTTCGGAAATTACGATTAAATTAGCTCCGTGAATCTGAGTTATGCTGGAATTGGATTCGTGCCCATTCGCTGCCACAGTCGTCGCGCCATTCGGCTGGGCGATCATTAGTTATGATTACATCCTTATGGTCTCGTTTGGTGGTGTTGCCGGTTGTGCGTGTGTGTGTTTTTTGCGGTTTTCGTTGTGGTTTCACTGGGAGTTTTGTCTGATGGACTTTGTGCCATTAAATGAATCAAATGGATGGATGTAGCGGGTGGGCCAGATGTAGCAAATATTGATCAACAGACATTTGGGGATGGAATTTATGTTGATTTAGATGGACGTGTACTTTCTGTAATGACTTTTAAAATTAATATAAAATATGATCCACCCATTCGAGTGTTACGGTGGTGACGGACCGTGGGTCATTTTCATGTCAACACTTCAGTCGCGCTTTCACTTGTGAGAGAACAATAGCCGGTACAAGACTTGCTGTGGAAGGATGAGCCATGTCCATCTCGGACTATACCCGAGAAAAATACAAAAAATAACTACGTAACAATATTTTTCGAATACCATTTTATTCTGGGAAGACATCATGTAAATGGAAAACCTTAATTTGGGGACATTCCGTGGAATTGCCTTCTCTCAAACGTCCACCTTCAAAGGATCTGCTGAAATCTCTCCCACCGACACAGCCGAGCTGAGTGCTTTCTGCAATTCATGTTCCGAGAACTCAGCCTCAACTTCAACCGCATTTCTTCATTGGCCAAAAATACTCCCCTCAAACACAATTTATTCGTGGCCCCTAATAAGTCATCATCACACCGGCCGGTGTTACCAAAACAAAACACAAAGCCACCCTCCTTTGAGCAGCAACAGCTAACGCCGCACAGAAGCACGCAGAACACACACCCACTTGGGGCCTACAAATCCCCAAAAGGATTTAATTTATTTCCCATTAACGCCCCGCCACATTATTGGGTCTTCCGATGCACACCCGGAGCGGATAGCATTGCGAAACAAATTAAATGGTTTTTTTTGCGCCGTCATTAAGGACTCTTGCTTGCACACCTTAAACCGAGCGAACCAACTGACGGTAGCACAGCACAGTGCCGTAACAGAAAAAGGGATAAACCAACATTCTCCCTCCAATGCGGCGACAATGCTAAAAAAGGATTTAAGAGGACGAAGAACTCCTACGAGCGGTTGTCTTGCTTTCACCATTAAGTACTAACCAACATCAGCCCTTGGATTAACGCTCTCATCCTTCTCCCGCTCACTGATCCTTTTGAATGCCCACATTCGTAATTGTTCCTACTCACTTACCGACTCCCGGGACGCTCAGCGAGTGAGTAGCCACATGCGAAACGGAGAAAAAGTTATTCATCCTGTGGAACTGTGTGCACATACATACATACACATGTTGATGCTAACCAAGTTCGCCAGCACTGGAGGCAACACTATAAAACATCATTTGGTTAGTCGGGCCGCAGGACGTCGGGATGAGTCTGAAGGCAGATGGAACAAGGACGAAAACCACTTCTTTCGGTGGAAAACCATTAAATACATTTCCGGTTTCTATTAAGACACACACCCGGAAATTTTCGTTGCATTTATAAATTACGACGCAAGACTAGACAGGGGGCGCGGTAAGAGTCTGCGGCAGTGTGGGTAGTTGGCGTGGTTCTATGGTCTCGCAGTGAAACGGACTCAATATGAAACATTGTAAAGTGCTACAGAATAAAAGGAGTCGTCGCATACGCACCCATGCAGCGCTGGCACCGTTGAAAAACTTTTAATGGCAACTTTAGCTGGAGGTCGTTGTGTAGTGGTGAGCTGCAAACCACCACTTTTATGAGTAGCTCTTAGCCAGCGGATGAAAGTCTAAAGCACTTTTGTAATTTATTGCGCTTTATTAAGGTAACGCATGGATACAATGTAAATCTAGTTATACTTTCATGATTGCAGTTGGGTAGAGTTAAAAAAAATGGAAAATACATGCCTCCTCAGATCGCCACATCGTCAAATCGTCACATCGTCACATCGTCACATCGTCACATCGTCACATCGTCACATCGTCACATCGTCACATCGTCACATCGTCACATCGTCACATCGTCACATCGTCACATCGTCACATCGTCACATCGTCACATCGTCACATCGTCACATCGTCACATCGTCACATCGTCACATCGTCACATCGTCACATCGTCACATCGTCACATCGTCACATCGTCACATCGTCACATCGTCACATCGTCACATCGTCACATCGTCACATCGTCACATCGTCACATCGTCACATCGTCACATCGTCACATCGTCACATCGTCACATCGTCACATCGTCACATCGTCACATCGTCACATCGTCACATCGTCACATCGTCACATCGTCACATCGTCACATCGTCACATCGTCACATCGTCACATCGTCACATCGTCACATCGTCACATCGTCACATCGTCACATCGTCACATCGTCACATCGTCACATCGTCACATCGTCACATCGTCACATCGTCACATCGTCACATCGTCACATCGTCACATCGTCACATCGTCACATCGTCACATCGTCACATCGTCACATCGTCACATCGTCACATCGTCACATCGTCACATCGTCACATCGTCACATCGTCACATCGTCACATCGTCACATCGTCACATCGTCACATCGTCACATCGTCACGTCGTCACATCGTCACATCGTCACATCGTCACATCGTCACATCGTCACATCGTCACATCGTCACATCGTCACATCGTCACATCGTCACATCCTCACACTCTTATACAAAGACTTTGTCTAATTATTATACTGATGCCATGTATGCGTATCTGATTCAGCGCCAGACCTACCTCCCTTCTCGTTAATCATTTAGAGATGAGAATGTCATATGGACTATTGGCCTCAAGACAATTCTCAGCGGGAACATGGCCACAACCTCGTTTGCTTATTCCGAATTAGAAGGAAAAAAATCAGAGGCTTACTTGGCTACACACGTATGGTGTGCTCATGGAGAGACAAAAAAATGTTCACGAAGCTAACCAGGAATACCCTATTGTTCAATGTCCAATTCACTCGCCTGTGTAAAGCGGAAAAAGGATGGCCAACCACAAAAACAGAATACTGCCCTAAATCTGAGTAAAAACCGCCCAAGAGTGCCGACAGTTAACAAAAAACTAAAGCACCGCCCCATATGATTCGACAGTGCTGGAAGCAGAACAGCGTCCAGTACACGGCACTAGCAGAAGGTAAGGGGATGTGAGTAGCCTGCCAGATCACTTGACTATAAACGGGATTAAAAATTCAATTACACCAGGTTCTGGGTGCTGCTGCGGCAACAATCCAAAAACGCCATAACACGGGACAATTTATGCCCTTGAGAGGCTGAGTGTGTATGTGCGAGCGATGGTAAATGTATGGACGAAGCGCCAAGAGAAAAATGGCCCTGGCACAGTGGTCACGATTTACAATCCCATCCCAAGAGTCCACTGCGAGCCAGCACCAGTTACCACCGTCGGGCAGGACTGAAGATGGGAATTCATTTCATTGTCGGCCCCACAAACCATGGGATAGTATTCCGCAATTCCCCTAGGTAAAAAGTAAACATTTTTACGTGAAATGGAAACTTCAGGAGCACCTATTGTTCTTTATCGTCGAGCGGTTATCCTTTTGCATTTGAGTCAGTTTATTTTGCTTTTGCTGCTGTGTGCTTATGTGCGGTGGCCACTTTGGGACAAATTCACTTTATTTCGAAAATTTCTTTTACAACACACCGGGAGGTGTGAAGAGCTCTTGTGCTACCCAGCATAGACCCTGATCCTTATAAACGGCAGCGCTTTAGAGTTTATTCATAAATATTTCATTGACGTTGGCATCCTCATTGTTATGATGGTGGGAATACTCAAATGAACCCACTTGCTGGGTGATCTGATCCAAAATGGTTGAGAAGTGTCAAAAAGTTTCGATGACAGTCCAGAGAATGGAAGCCAATTCCATGGATTATTTCTGCAATGATGTGTTGCCAAATTGAAACAGATTTGAAGGATGTGACTCACTGGGAAATAGCTTTAAGGCATAGAGACATGCTATCATGGGTTTTCTTTGACATCGTGATTGAGAAGAACACAAATCAAAGGAGCCAGCCAATTGAAAAAAGGGAACGGTTTTTACATTCGGTACGTGTTCGCGTATAGATCACTTTCATCTTACTTCACCCAAACATGATCAACAAGAACTCAAACATGCCTGACATGTTTTAAACTCGGGAAAGGATATCTGACGTGGAAATGAAACCGTCATGACTTCGGTCGTCCGTTACGTCTGTCACACTTTCTTCGTTCCAAAATTTATGAAGAGATTTACAGCATTTTCTTTTTTGGACTGAAGTATAATCTTCTTTACATAGTATAAAACAATATCCGGGACATAGTGATGTACGCTTAGAGCTTTAAAACTGCGCAATAGATCTTAATGTGAATGTCATCAATAGAAGTAGTGATTCAAGCTGAAGGTTTATACGTATGGCTTAGTGTTGTTATGTATTAATTTAGTCGGTAGAAATCATGCCGACTGAGAGCTTTCTTAGAAAAGTGTCGTAAAACACACCCGATACAGGGTTGGGTGGACGCATGTGGGAGTATGTGTGGATAATTTGATAGTTTAACAGTGTGAAACCTCAGTTCAATTATTTCGAAACGTGACGAAATCTGATGAAGTAAAGGCGACCTTATTCTTTTGATGTTCAGTGGAGACTCTGTCATACGGAGCTGACTCACACGTTATATTCCGCTATACGACACATCTCATATTTAGTAAGTAGTATAGAGTTATATGTAATACATAATGTTTACTGGTTGATCTCTCCTCTTATTTTTGCCTTATTCTCTGCAACACAGCGGTCTCACTACTGCCGTTTTTACGATTTTTTAATGTTGAGACAAAAGGGATCATACAAAGGAAATAACACACACATTGAAAAAATCGGCGACGAATTAAGTTTCCACTTTAGCGGCCTACCTTTCTCAGTCGTTCACCAGTTCTCTGCTGGATTCTTGTGGCCGTATCCTGTTCAGCGTTGCCGGGAAATATTTTTCAAAGTGCCCTGGGTACACAAAGGGAATCACACTAAAATATACTTTTTTGTGTATTTTAATAAAATTTATGAATTGCGCTTCATTAGAAAATATTATAGAAAATCAGTTAATAAATAAATAAAGCACCATTTACACATATTCATCGAAACTTAACGAACGTTTAACTCTTTCGGAATGCTGATGTAAGCGATGCACTTATTGTTTTATAAACATTGACGTAAATATGTTTATTTTTACCAGAGTGCCATATTCAACGTTAAAATACAAGAGTGCCATTTAAAAATCCAGCAAAAGCGAGTGGATCAGATTCCGATCAGAGCCCGTTTTTGATTATATTTGTTCAAGTTGTTTTTGAAGTTTTGAAGTTTTGATAAATCGTCGTTTATTTACGATTGATTTTTCTTTATTTACTAAAATTACCAAAAACGCTGCTACTATTCACTCATAGGAGGTATTCACTTATACGGAACATTTGCTGTTCCCCGCTCAAATTTGTATAAGTGATACTCCGCTGTATAACAAAATAATGTATGGAGAAATTGTTCCTCTCTGTTAGGACTAGCTACTACAAAGAAGTCAGCGATGGCATGTGTAAATTGTATTTAAAGACATCCAGTCGTACGGTCTAATAACAGAAGTATACCACATTTAACCGTGCGAAGCCGGGGCGCGCCCCTGGTTATAATTAATATACTCATTGTCTAACTGCTAGTAAACAATACCAGAGTACCTACAATATATACTTGATCAGAGGGCGAACTTTCCGTCTCTCCCTAGAGTTTTCCACAGTCTTTCATTTGAAAAGCGTTTTCTAGACGGTTACCTATACTTTTTGAACATTGTAAGTGCCTCGAAAGAACAAACCTAAGCACCACAGTTTCAAGTGGGTAGGAGTTAACTACACCATGGTGACCATGGATGTGGGCAATAAACTCAGTAAATTGAACTAATATTGTTTTGAAGGCTTTATTTAATGTTCAGAACTATTGCTTTAAAACACTGCTAAGGCATGGAAGAGTCGAAATGCGAGTTCTATTCACATTTTGACTAGCTTTATTTGGAATTAATCTCAACTTCTGTGTTCTCACAGCAACTTCCATCGCCAGGCTAAGGGTGTTTGGATTTTTGGTGTACTTTGGCGTTCTGGTTTTTTTCCGAGTTAAAATCAAACCCAATCTAAGCATACAAAACTTTATAATTTATAGTTATTCATATGATCTTCCCCCTTGCCACTATAATGATTTGAAATCAGAAAAAGTTCTAAAATGTCTTGCACCAAATGTTTCACCTACCGGAAGTCATTTCACATTGTCAAGCACCTTATGATGCACACTTCAAGCCAACTACGCCACAAACGCTTCCTAGAATTTGCTGATTAACACAACCTTTTCCCGCCGGAGGAGGCCACAACAGCCGCCAGAACCGCCGTATTAAAATATTCTGATTTATGAAACCGTTTTCGTCAAAAGTTCTCAAATTGCAAGCCTATTGTCGGCGTAATTTATTGCATTACCACATGTTTCGCATGAGTCCCCCGAGAAATTTTTGTATCTGCAAA
The DNA here is from genome assembly GCA_907269125.1 of Eristalis pertinax. Lineage (NCBI taxonomy): Eukaryota > Metazoa > Arthropoda > Insecta > Diptera > Syrphidae > Eristalis > Eristalis pertinax. The sequence goes on from OU026145.1 coordinate 123,163,914, forward strand.
CAGCAAATTGCATGTAGATTGGGGCCAGAGATAAATTGCCGAGACCTCTGAGTAATAAGCATGTCTCTAGATGATTCAATAAATAATAAATAAGTGTTGCGCAATTGCTAACACGTCCCAATACACCATCACCTACATGGGCGAGATCCCGCACCGTCAATCCCCGGCCGCCAGGCCCACGTGAAGTGGTGGCGTCACCAGAGAATGGGCGTCATGTTCCATCGAAATCAATTTTGTATTTCATTTCAGAGTCATCCTTTTCCAGATCGCTCCTTAAGCCCGTATCCCGTATCTGTGTCTCATGTGGTGGTTGGTGGCGCTTAAATGTTTTCTTGATAAAATTATGAAACTTACGCCTCGTCTACGTCGCTCAAAGCGGTTCACGGTCGAGGGAGCCTTAGCAACCTTTTCAATGGTTTGCTCTGCTCTCAATTAGACTCGCCTACTCGGTGTTGCTGCTGGCAGGGAACACAATCCGCTCAAAACACCACTTCGCCTCCTCCCTCCACCCAAGCCCGCGGCGATTGGGTTCCATCCAAATGGCAGGATATTAAGGATTCATAATTAAAATTTTATTCCCAAATGGGTGAGGTTATGGTTTTTTATTTGCTTTGAACTCAATTTTTAGAATTTTCAATGCGAATTACCTTTTTCATGACGTCGACACTGGGCGGAAAGGATGCGATTGCGAAGTGTTCTGTTGCTCCCTTGGCGGATTGGGAGTGGATGACATTCGTGACCGAAATTACACATATATCCCGGGGGAGACTGGCGAAGGGGGAGGAACCCTTCTTTGCGCTTTCCCTACGCACTCGACTGCTTTGTCGTGCCTTGTGATTTATGGCAGGTCGATGGGGAATGACTCCCGTGTTGCGACTGAGTTCGGTAAAGCTTACCGGAAATGAAAAGAGTTCTTTGATCCACGGCCTGTAAATAGACCCAACCTTAGTTGCGTCAAAGGATTCGGGTATTAGAGCTCAAATTGGTTTATGGTGTATTTTTGAGATGAAATGAACATTCTTTCATGGCAAATTGCCTTCATTTATGGCGTGTGATGATGGTGCCGCAGGCTTCAAAAGATACATTCAGAGTCTTTGCAGCTTAGAGAGCATCCTCATCACGCTACGAAATGAACTCTATTCCAGTCACTGGCTGCGGTCCTGACAATGCTTTAAAGACGCTCACGACTCTGAACTTCTGCGTTTTGGCGTATGATCATGCTGGAGAGGTGTTAGAACAGAAGACAGTTCTTTCCACAAATCAGTTAGGGACAGACGACCCATGCATGTGGCTAGGGAAACGGCGATTGGAAGACAGCCTGAACTTCAATGTAATGGGAAATACCAATCCTCCTCCAAGATCAATACACAAAGCGAGATCCGTAAACCAAAAGACCCAAGTGTCTATATGGACAAGAAATTATCGCGGAGAAAAGGGGTCCAAATAGAATCTGCAAACTGTAAGCAGTGTTACCAGGGCCGTCAAACCGTACAGAACCAAAAAACGACGTAGGTTACGGATTTATCAGGTTTTGAGTGGGAGGAGCGACTATATAAGATTCAGTCGCAATTATAACAGAGGCAAAATTTCAAACGAAGAATCAGTCTTGCCTGTGAGTCAAATACGAAATAGAGTAGAAGATGGACATTACGATTTTTTTTTTTTTTTTTTTCCATCACAGAGTACACAAAACACTACGTTCTCTAAGTGTTAACTCTCAGTATCGCTTTACACAGCAGATTTTGCTGCGCGACTAAGGATCATCTACCGATTTTGCATCTCACAGATTACATCAAATAAACAGTATTAATTATAGCATAGTGCATGGATCAATTTTTTAAACTCCAATCGAGACAAGCTAAAATCAATTTCGTTGCAAAGTTCATTAAAAGTGTTTATACACCTTGTAATAGGTTCATTACAACCATAGTTGGTTCTATGCCTCTTATCATATAGTAAATTTCTCATCCGAAGAGATCTTTGGGGAGCATATATATTCATGAGAAAAAGTAAGTCTGGTGAATTTACACGGCAATTAATAATATCGCGGATGAACATGGCTGACGCTGCCTTACGCCTGAAACTTAAGATTTGCAAGCCTATTATTTTACATCTATCGTCATATTTAGGGAGTTCTTCGAAGGAATACAATTTACGGACAGCATATCTCGTGAAATTTTTTTGTACTCTTTCGAATCTGAGTTCTTGTGTATCATATGGGGAATCCCAAATGATGGAAGAATATTCTAAATACGGTCTGACTAACGAACAATAGATGGACTTAAGACTAGTTATATCCCGAAAATCTCTACTATTTCTTTTCAGAAAACCTAACATAGCATTAGACTTCGCAATTGTATAATCATAATGTGATGCAAAATTTAAGTTAGTATCAAAAATTACACCCAGATCTTTAACCTCTTCTAGGCGACTAAGTCTATTCGCAAGAATTTGTGTTAAACTACATGTTGTCACATAAATGAACTTGAAATTAATCGGATATTGGTAAAAGTATATATACAACGTACACGTACATCAAAGTAGAACGACAAAGTAGAACAGTATACATGGTGCGCTCAAACACAATTTCACGTGAATGTTCAACAATCCAAGGTCCTAGTAGAAGAGTCATCTCTGAAAAGGACCGACGCTAAGAAGTGCATACGAATTATGTTAAAAACGATTGTAGACCTCATGAACAACAAAGCTCTGCTGCAAGGTATCTTCATCGTCTATCATGTGAAATAATAATAATAATATAATATGGGTGGCGCCACAGCCCGTGGACATATAAAAACATCTATACATGACAATAGAAAGTTAAAGCGACTAAAAGGCTAGTACATACCCAAGAATGAAGAGCTGGTTGGTGGTTTATCACATCTACAAGAAGAAAGCATTTTTTCCAGAAGACCTTAGTAATGGTCTTACTTTAAAATCGAAATTCGAGACTCGTCGTCTATAGAAAAGAGTATGTCTATCCTGGAGTTCTTGGTTTTGAGAATAACATCGATATGGCATTAGGGCGAGCCATCGTCAACATCAAATTGCTGCAATAGGTCGAAAGACGATCAGAAGAAGCGGCGCCAAACAGACCAATGATAGAGGCGGTTTGCGATGGAGAAGTATAAATCATGATGCTCAAGGTCATCTTCCGGTCTTTGGTACACCTCGCACTGGAGTTTTGATGGCTCCAGCTGCAACCCACATACAAAGTTGACTTTCCATGCACCCAGGACTGGCTCTGTCCAGAATCTAAGCCAGGAAAGGAATCTAGTCGAATTTTCATGGATGGCCCGAAAACCAAGGAAGGGTCTGGCGCTGTCACATTCGTAGAGGGCGCTGTTGCTTGTTGCCTGGTTGCGATAGAAATGGACGATATTAGACTTCGACAAATAGAGATTAGCTAAAGCATTATACAAAGCTTGGTGCATATATACATGTTCTCCTAAGCTTTATATAGCGATTAAAGTAATAGATTATTGAATTCAGAGAGTTAGTTGAAGTTAAATTTATATCCACAGGTACAATATTAAGTCAATTGCTTCAATTTGATGAGCAAATTAACACAAAATGATAAGCAATTACTTCAGCGAATATTCCTAAACAGGAGGAGTATTTGTTTCTATAGTGACAGCCAAGCTGTGGTTAAGGGCTTGCTCAACCCTTTAACCACTTCCAGTATAGTTCCGGAATGCAAGTCTTCTCTGACTGGTCCCGGGATACCATGGGATCACGGGAAATGACATCGCCGATGATCGTGCTAGACAAGGATCAGAGGAGGTATTCTTAGGACCTGAACCTGCATTGGGACTGCCTGCGTCCTTGGTCAGAGCTTCCATTTATGGTTGGACTTCTCGAGAGCACAGCCAGAGCTGGCATGACTATTCAGGGTGTAGACAAACCGAGCGCATGCTCCCTAACTTCTGTAAGATCGTGGTATTCTCGTTGTTTCTTGTTGTTTCTTGTCAGGAAAGACTGCAGACGACTTACCGATGTACTAGTGGGACACTACACATTCGCCAAATACCTACATATGCTTGCCTGAATCGATGAAACCCTCTGCGATGCCTATGAAGAAGATGACGACACTGTATATCACTTCCTCTCCCACTATCTCCCCTATGCTCGGATCAGGTGGCAGCAATTCGGTGTTTATGAGGACTCCTCATCACAGAAGCGCCTGCTAATTCCTCCGGAAGGCCAAGAAATTTCAGTAAACGTAGGTTGCTGGCTGTTAGTACAATAGGCTAGTTTAGAGTCTAGAATCATGTCGAAGTGCAATACCAGACATGAGAGGTGAAGTAATGACTAAAAGACCAGAGGGGAGAATGAATTTGGAATGCACTCCATTATGAACTCTTGTCTCTTTATCACTGCTTGTGTCTCAAAATTGACTAGCATTTGAATCTGAACTTGAGATGAATCGGAACTCCAAGAAGAAATGTTTTCACGCTTAATTCACATCCTCCGATGAAATTTTCCGAAACCGACCTTCTGGCATGGCAGCCATCAAAGCAAATGTATACAAAAGTGACAAGTAGCAGCACACAAAAGTTCAAGCTGTCACTGATTTTCATATGCAAGCACTTCAGGTACACTCGGCACAGAAGTAACCTCTCTATATTCGTTGACAAAAGTTTACCTCTTGACGAAACTTTGCACCATTCTGATGCGAAATTTGTCATCTTGGGACTTTCATCAAACTTCCCAATCGAATGGTAATCGGATAAACACCTCCTCGAATCTCAGAATCCGAAAGTATTACAAACCAGTCTTCAAGTTTCGCAACAAGAGGCGAAAACTTATTCGTCGCACATTACCTACACACCGCTGTCACACATGCTGCTGCTTTGGCAACTCCATCTGACACATGGAATGTGCTAGCACTATGCAAAGGACGAACTTATTCCTCCCCGAATCAGTTGACGATTATCCCGAATTGTGTATGCGTCTATCGATAGCCACTCATTCCCAGACCTAATCCCAGTCGATGTGCCTTCATCAATCGCCCATCCGCACCGATGCTTCGCCCCCGGCCAGGTATCCTGCTGCGAACTTTCGAAATTGTTACACTCCTTTTCCGGCATGAATCAATGGTATTCACGGCATAGAGAGTCGGCCCACCTTCGCATCCCCTCGAACGAGCCGAACTTCTCGAGCCGCACAATACACTAAATGAAATCACTGGGAAGCCCTTCCTCGGCAGGTTATCGATTGAAAGAGCCATGGAACTGCATAATCTATTCGTTGGAATATTATTCGGCCTGCTGTCGACAGGATGTGGGCCAGGTGTTGGGTTGTCAAAGTCGGCATAACCTCAAATCGTAGTGGCGTCACGTGTGCACAAAGTGTCAATTTGATCGATAATGGCCGTGTGTGGGTGCATAATGAAATGATTTCCGTAAAGTGGATAACTTCTCTAATTAGGCCGCAGCCGACCGCCTCACACATTTTTCAATTGGGACCCACACTCCGAAGGAAGGACCACAGCTGTGGACGAGACGAGAATCTCTCTGTGAATTCAAAGAATGAGTGATGTATTGATGTTCAGAGCAGGATGTGCGGAGAGCACGTTTTAAATTTCACCGGTCCTCCGGATTCCAGTGTACCGGTTGTGTCATGCCATCATGTACATACGCACCGCAGCTACTCCCCCTGACTAGCCGGTTCTGTAAACGATGGGTTTACTTCATCAGTCAATCGAATCATCGCTGAACTCGCACTTGGACTCCGAATCGGAGTCGCCTCTTTGTGCGGAATCCATGAGACGATGGACGACGATTCTTGATATGAATGCGGCAAAGTGCCTCCCGCCTGTTCACTTCCGGAGCTGGACAGGTGTGGATTGATGCTGCTGCCTCGTCGGTGAAACCGTAGCATTTTTTTTCCAGTCCGCCTCGACGACGCGACGGGTGATGAGTTTAAGTTCTTTTGAATGCATTGCATACGCCGAGGACTTGACAGTTTTTTCCTCCGGCGCAACCAACGCCCCCTCGAGGATTCATTGACGAGTCGGTTGTTGCAGTGATTGGCAAAAACAATCGGATGTGCCTTTTGAAGAATTTACGGGTGGCATTCGTGTAGGTCGTCGTTCAGTTTGACAAAGTATTGACAGTGCTGAAATTGATTGGTTCTCACGGTGACGGTTGGACGGGTGTGTGTCTAAGTGAATTGGGAGCTTGGGCAATCCGCCAGGGCGATTAGAGGAAATTGATGTGTTGAGGGCGTGAAGTTTCCTTTGAGGGAGAGCAGGGTGTGGGTACATTCGATCCTTGGGCTGCGTGTACATATTGGAGTCGGCTTACGTGGTGTGGATGTAAAGTCGAAGGCAGGCGAAATGCAGAAATTGAAACTTCGCGGGGGACAATAGCTGAGGTAAGTACTTGATGTGGTTCGTCTATCATCGAAGTCGTCGAAAAAAATGAGACAGCTTCGAATGACTGTGTGATTTTGTGAAGTGTTGACGAATTCCAGGAACTCGATTGTTGAATCCTTATGCATAACGTTCTACAGAGTTCTCCGTAAAGGACGACAGGTCAGTAAACAAGTTTATGTACGTAATTAAACTGAAGCAGGAGTCATTTTCATTCCACCGTACACCATGCTAGAGGGTCTTCGAATCCCAGCGTCCTGCTTCGAGAAGGAAGTTATAAAAATCCAGCATTCGGCGACACTAGACAAATTTGTGGTTTTGACCACTACAAGCAGTCTGTCCTGGGCTGTCAGGAGGGAAATGTAGCTTTCGTCAAGACTCACACCCTAAATGGTTCCCTGGCCCCAGAATAAGTGAATTCTAAAAGTCTGGGTTTCCTAGGAATATTTCTTCCGCCATGAATTTTTGAAAAACATAGCAGTGTTGACAGATTGTGGGGAATTCCATGGAATACAATGGATTGTCCGGGAGAACAAAATATGGGCATTATCAAATAAGATCGAACTTGCTACATGTCACGATTGTTTAAAGATGTGTACTTTTTTACTTTACTCAAAAATTTAACTGGTGTCACTACAAATTTTGCAATAGAATTTTTTTTATTTTACTAGTCATTGTCGCTATAGTATTTTGTAGTTTTTTTATGATACATGCTCGTGCAATTTGTATACGTTTTCTAAATGATGTGATGGCTGCAGCTTGTCTCGATAAGGTAATCGAGTTTAAAAAATGTATTTATTCTTTAATTAATACTAGGCTCGCCCGTCGTCGAATTTCGACGATTATGTGCTTAAATGCGTGCTATGATATTTTCTCGAAATAATTTAACATAATTGTGTACATGTGTCTACCAAAGTTCTACTCAACCGTGGCAAAAACATTGTGCACATCTACGCGAAATTACCTTTGGTGTTAGTATCATGCCATTCGACTGAGGAGAACGGCTTATAAGGGTAGCACAAAAATCGGCTGCACGTATATACATTTATATAGATTGTTTATTTGAAGTTATCTATATGAAGCAAAGTGAGTAGATGATCATTAGTTGCTCAGCAAACCCAACACTTTCCCAGTGATAAATAAAATAAACGTTTCCAAATTGTCCACACCGTATAAACACTCATGTGTATATAAATGTATGGACGACACATAAGCTAGTTAAATTGCAGATGAATCATCTTTAAAGAAAATGGTCCACTTTTTTCTTAATAATCTTCCAGAAGTCTTGGCTAGCAATGCCAAAATTCAAGAATTGGGTTGAACCTATTATGGATGGTCCTTAAAAATCATACTGCTAAGGTTAATCAAGTAATCCAAAATATCTAAAATGACAAAACAAGCCTTTGCCGGGCAGTTATATTTGTTTGAGCATTGTCACTGACTCGTAGGAGGTAGGGCCGTCAAAATTGTTTTTGTTGTACTGGGAAATTGAAACAAACTGCCTTGGAGTAAACAAAGTTCCGCCATTTCAGTTGTCTTCATCAACCTTCATCAACTAGGTACACACATTTTGAACCAAAAAAAGGATTTAATGCTTGGCGCGATACACATACCCAACAATATTTAGTATTTAGACTGAGTATTCAAACTTGATGTGGTGGCCCGCGTTTGGACCTACCTGTCTAGGTTCGATTCCTGGTACGACAAGAAATACTTTTCACGGCCCCACCTCTTTCGAGTCACTGACAATGCTCAAAGAGTATAACTGTCTAGAAAAAGCTTCTCAAAACTTGGCCATTCGGAGTCGGCATAAAAAAACCTGTAGGTCCCTTCCACTCGTGATAGAACAATAGCACGCTGAGAAGCTAGGCCCTGGCCCATATTATTATTACATATTCAAAGTTGATGAAACTTCTTAAATGTAATGCTATTGGGGTAAACTGACTCAATTTTAAACGTCAACATTATAGAAAAATTGCAGTGGGGAATTCATGGGGAGTATCATCCAAAAGAAATGTGATAAATTGGAATTTGGCTTAGGACATACATATGGCAACTCTGCAACAGCAACAGTGATCTGCGGTGACTGTACATAGTTGGAGTTGTTGAAATCCAGCGCTTAACGAGTCATAATAAAAAGCCTCATTGCATAGAAGATGTGAACCTCTCCTTACTTTTGGGGTACTAGACACGGGCTGCAGGAGATCATATTAGCTGAGTAGCGAAACTTTAAGTTCTTCTATGCACACAACCGATTCTATTCTATAAACACTTGTCAACTGTGTTATGCTCTCCAATATGGCCACATATGGAATGATGCTTCACCTCCTCACTGCATCTGTCGATAGTTTCATTGTTGCTTTCTGAACAAATGAGAACTGAATAAAAAAAATATAACAACTCAAAACTCAAACTGGACGTCTCAGTGACATTTCCGTAAAACGATTCTAACAGGACGGCCAGTCGACCTTATTGCCAAGCGATCTGTATCACGGAAATGATATAAATTTCCGTCACCACTTAGCACTTCCCAACAATATTTGCCTCCCAACAATGCTACGCAGAAACGTGAATTTGAAAAAGAAAAGCCAACGTTCCCGCTCCACCTGGCACCCGTTCAGTTGTCGTCTTCGCTTCGCACTTTACGACTTGCCGTGATTTTTCTTTTCCTCGCGCGCTTTCTTCCAAATCGTAAACTCGGAAGTTGAGGCCATTAATTTCGTGGCCATCTCATAAAATCTTATTCCTGATTAAATTAAGAAAAAAAAATGAGAAAAAACGAACTAAAAAATATTTAATTTCGTTGTTGCTTTGTTTACCCCGGGATTCCGTTTTTTTTTCGTTTGTTGGCCCTCGCTCTTCCTGTGATGGGATCAGGAGCAGCCGCTAACAAGATGACAAAGTGTCGCCACGCGGCAACTAACAATGTGAAGTACCGCTCCTACTTTATTAATGTTTTTATTTATTTATCCGTCTCGTTACCGCTGCGCTCCCCTGCGCACCCGCCCATTCGCTGGCTCAGTCCTGACGTACAGTGAAAATAATGCGAAAGTAATTAAGGATACGATAAGGGCGGATCTGGACAATAAATGTTTACAATCAAAATAAAATACTCGCTATGAAGCGCCATAATGGAATTGTCCTTTAGTTAATAAGTTCGGCAGAGAATTTGTGCGAAAAGAATTGTGTACGATCTGATTTGTGCTTGGGACGCGTTGTGCTAGACGCACCGTGGTGGGCGAGAGTGGGGCGGCAAACACTGGGCTATGGCACTGTCCTGTGAATTGTCAGACGGAGCACAAGTAAATGCGAGTGGATCCTTAAGTTAGATCGAAGTTAATAGAGTTTGCCTCGTTTTACATTGTTTCCAGATTTTCAATTTATGATTAAGAACCTCCAATGGAAGGTGAAGAAGGGGAATTGAATTAAGTAGATAGTGAAAGTGCAAGCTGACGCCTGGAGGTCGTTAAGTGGGACAGGGAGATAGACGATAACTGGGTTAATCTTACCCTTAAAGGACGATTCATATCAACACTTAGAGTCAATCTCACCTAGAGATAGTGGGATTAGTTTTCACGTGGATGACTTTCAGTCATGGGGAAGATTGAAGATGCAACATCACTTCAGAGGGTAGCTTCTGCCAGTTTTATGTTAAAAGCGCTTCATCAAGTATTCATAAAAATCCAGGTTCATCTCCATGATAATGAGGTTTAAGCAAAACAAAAGTATATTTTCCTTACAAACTTGAACTGGTTGGCGAGGCATAAGTGATGCAAAAATGATGTTTCCTTTGTTGAATCTGTTTAAAGCGCATAATATTAATTTTCGCATTTACAACTTGTAGTATTGCCTTTTAGAAACCGAAGGTCTTTAGGTCAATGCCGTTCAATCGAGAGTCAAATATCACGATCAGCGATCAGTGATCATCGATGTACATCCTTCTGCATTCAGATATTGATTGTCACTTCGATCAAAATAGGTACCCTCATTCCCGCGTTTGTCGAATTGGATCTAGACTGTGCAATCTGCACAGTAAAACTCGCTCTTACGAATTCTCCAAAGGCTTGGTTAAGTTCAGCTTAATGTGTTCAATCGTCGTTGTTTGCTTGTCCTTAGCAGGGCTGCGTTGCAGATGTCATCAAGGTGGATGTTCTCCTTAATGTTCAATGTACATCTGCGGAACCAGCCACCCCGTTAAGTTTTCTAAAAACGATGTTTTCTTGTTTTTTCCAAAGTTGAAGCCATCCGTCGTTGCGAATTGTTGCGCTTTCTGAAAAATTATTGGAACATTGATTTGTGCTTTTTTTGTTTTATTCAGTACATTGTGTTTGGTCTGCATTTTCCTTATAATATTTAATTTTGTTTAAAGAACTGTTTTTGCTCTATTTCTTTCCCGCTTTTTACGTGCTTTAGTGCAAATAAATGTTAGGAAACTGTATTTCTTTTGTTGCAACACATTTTAGCAAGCAGCATTTAGCAAGCAACAAATAGCGAAATAAAACACCAAACAAAATGTGCGAGCGTTTCTCGTTTCTTAATCATTCTTAAGGACTAGCTATAACATGACAGGTTTACAAATGAATCTTTGTTATAGACGTCTATCACTATTGGAAATGTAAAACATTTTGCCTAAATTTTTCTTTCATTTATATATGTGTTTTTCTTATAAGCGTGTTTCTTATATGAAATAAACTTAACATGTAGTGTTTGTCTGCATCGTACCAAAAAATGTCTTTCTTATATACGTTTCTTTCTTAATTTCGTCGTTTACTGATCTTAAATAATTAAACACTCGACCTGGGTGATATTATGTTCCCACATGTACACTCCGGGGGATGTTCACGTGCAACATAGTTGTAAAACGAAAATGTGTATGTCTGAACATATATTCAATAGTCACCTCATTATCACCACAAAGTGAGCAAAACGTCTTCAAAGATTTTCTTGGACAAATGCGATTGGCATGAGCTGATAGACTTCATGTTGACATTGGATGAGCTCCAGTACAAGCAAGCAGCAATTCGTTACCAAATTCGACAATCTTCCTTCATTATACGAGTACTCCGCAGAATAGGAACTTTTCTATGAATGGGCTAGCCCAGCTGTGCAATGATCTGACAAACTTTTTGTTTCAATATGAAAATGTTAGTTGCAACTGATGTATACCATACGAATCTGGATCTGATTTCTCTTGATCTGAGAAACATTGAAGCAGTTATGCTGTCGGAGAGAATCTACAGATGTTCAACTAAGTATCTCCGACCCGAAGCTACGACATGTAGGTGATTAAGCGATTGATCTATTGATGTCGTAGCCTCTAAGAATATGAGTTCAATGCACTCTATATCTTCAGAAACTGCTTAAGTTGACTTCATTCAATGATTAAGCGACTGATCTATTGATGTCGTAGCCTCTAAGAATGTGAGTTCAATGCACTCTATATCTTCAGAAACTGCTTAAGTTGACTTCATTCAAACATCATCCCATTTGAAATGTTTAAAATTGTTATCAATTAAGATGTTATGGAATTGTTTGGAATGGGATGGAAATATCCCAAATCAAGATTCACTAAATCTGTCGCGGTAATAAAGAACGCACGAGATATCTCCGATATCTCTCTCTCATTCATCAAGATCAATGCTCAAATCGTGATGATGGGGACCGTTCGGAGAAATAGCTATTCAAAATTATGTTCCACGTGCATTGCCGTGTTTCTCGTCCTATCTTAGCGAGTAACTCCAACAACAGCAAGAAAAAACTCATCTCGGCAGCTTGTAATTGCGAAATAATTATTTCTGTCATTGCCCACCATTCATGACCGTAGGTGAGAGTTGCAACAAATACTGAGTTAAAAACCGCTAACTTGACATTGACACCAATCTCGGCCTTCCTGATTACAGACATATCCGGCTGACCGGGCTTGGCCAATCCTACAGAAAAGTTAAGCATTACTCCTCCCATGAACCGTGGAGTAGACCCCGAAGTACTAATATGTCCTTCTAAGTCTGATTCAGTGGGAATCCACTAATATGTAGTGTGCATTGAACAGTCGTTCTGGAAATTACCATAACCTATGATTTGTCCACGTTAACCTTCATCCCAGCATCGGCCAGACACCTATAGAGTGCGCGCTGGAGTTCCGTCTGCGAAGATGTGAGGATAAGTTAGTCATCTGCAAAAAGAAGATAACTTACCCTCAACTCTCTTAAAGTGAAACATTCCTCGTCTCGGCTGCGTTGCAACATCCAGTCCAAATATATAGACGCACCCGTGCCGAAGTTCAACGCTCAGTGTGAAAGGTCTTGATTTAGGATCTGACATTAGGACAAAAGTTAATTTATTGGTAAGAATAAACATTCCCATTAATTATAAAATATTACGTCGTTCAAGTGGCTGCCACGGCTCGCTTTGCAGTAGCGCAATCTCCTGGTTTCGAGCTGTAGCTCACGGATTGTTTGGTTGATATTGGTCTCAAGTGCTTGAATTCTAACATCGGTCCTTCATGATTCCCCACAAAAAATGTACAAAGAGTTCAAATTGCAGCTCCGGGGCAAGACATCGCCAAGACGGCTGATAACACGATTTGGGATCCTGGTGCGCAAAAGATCGATTGTGGCATGGTGCGCCATTTTTCGGTTAACATGTCTCTTTGACACCCTCCCGAACTTTGTTCTGACCCTCAATTTCGAAGAAAAATGGTCCAATGATGCCCCCACTCCACAATCCACGCCAACCAACTCTGCAACCTCCTGGACTTATTGTGTGTTAAGGATTTCTTGTTTAGTATTTTGTATGTCTTTTTATTTAGTATTTTTTGGCTGGGCCATGTAGAGCATATGGACAAGTCAGCTTCGACTCCGATCATGTGAGACAACGCAACATAGGACGGCCTCATCTAAGGTGGCGCAGCCAGGTGGAGAAGGACCTCAACCAACTGAAACTGCAGACAGGGAGGCAGAGATCGCTATAGTTGGAGAGGCTTGTTGGTTGAGGACCAGGTTCACCCCTGACTGTAGCGCCAAATGAAGAAGAAGTGTTTAGTTTTAGCATTGGAGATTCGACTAGGTTAGCTTAATGTTTCTATAGTCTGTCTACAATGTCTGCGATTATCTATATTGCTGTGGCCTCTTTTGAGATGATGATTTATGTACTTTTTTTAACACCCCTTCAAAAATCTAATTAACAAGTCTGTCCATCTCGTGATTTGTGTGGGTCGCGGCTGTAAGGAAATAAGTAGAAAAGAGAAAGTGTGTATGCGTGACTGGGACTCGAACCATGCATCTTCCATGGTAGGAGAGAGTACCATATTTTATTTAATGAATTGAACAGAAATGAATCTTCTTTTTCGCAGCCAGTATTCACTGAGCCGAAGACTATACGAACGACTGCTTTATCTGTTCTCTCAATCAATGAAAGAGTTACCAAAGAGAGGACACAAAATCTGCAGCCATTCACAAAAACGTCTTAAAAGTCCTCAAGTGGACTTATGATTCATAATAGATTTCCACCGCTCTTTGCGAATTCCAAAGATATGTAATAAGATCCAGTGGTACAAAGTACGTGCATCTTCGGCAGGCACCTCCTTCACCCTCTACACAAGAAACTAATATCGAATAAATTGCAAAAAATCAAAGTAACAAATATCACACCTCTTCATCGGCAAGCACATCCAATCAACTCAATATCGAACTCTGCACGTATCCAATTCCAGATTTATGAATCTTTCTCTACCGCCGACCATCTTGCTCTCTCTCTCTCTCTCTCTCATCCACTCGGTGAAAAAGTCATGTTTCAACAGAGACCAACTGAACAGAAATCCCTCACATCCCAAACGGGGTCAGCACAACAGCGAGTCCGTATCGTACGTGTACTCGAAGCGAGAAACGCTGGAGCCTCTACAACCAAAGAACAACAATGCACGAGATGGATTATCCTAATTCCACCGCAATCCAATTCTACGGCATAAACGAAACTTTTACTCTGCGCCCCGCGCCGTTCCCCCTTTTGAAACCAGAAGCAGATATTAATTTCCTGTTGACTGAGTTCCCCCCTCCCTTGCCAAAAAAGCGACCCCATCACCAATTCCAATGCACTCACACGAATGTACACACATACGGATGGCGTGTCTGCTGAGTGCTGCTCCTGCCAGATCCGGAAGGAGACTTAGAACCTAAGACGATATTAAAACTAAAAATTCTTTTATTAACAAAATTATGTGAAATAAAGTTTCGCCTTGTGAATGGGATAGAAGTCCTTCGAGCTCAATTTATTTTGCATTTATGCCAGTGCCCCCAGCCCCACTCACCGTAGTTCTTTCCATTGCAAGCTTAGATGGATGGGAATAGTGGCGGAAGTATACCGGAATGGAAGTGTATCTTTTGCACGAGAACGGATCGACTTTGTGCAACTCTAAATTGCATTTATGAACTCATTCCCAATGCTGTAAGAAGCGAGCGTCGAACAAAAAAAAAAAGAAGACCGAGTGCACCACATATACTCTCCTCGTAGTATATAGTCGTACCTTCCGGGAGAGTGGGCGGAGGCGGAGACGGAGGCGGTGGTGGCAAACGCAGAGGCTGTGTCGGTATGATGCTCTCGGGGCTATATGGGTGCGCTGCTGTGTGTGGAGAGGACTCTTATGCTTACCGCCACAGTGGAGTGTAGCTTTCAGCATCCCAGTTGAGCATCCTTACATTCTGGTTCTTTTTAAAATACAATTCAATTTGTATGTGAATAAGTGCGCTATTGCTTCGAATTCTGCTCTAAGAATCGTAAATGTAATTTCGAGAAGAAAGCGAAAGAGTAACTACGGCACGGGTGGCATGTGGTCTCTTAGCCGCAGGACTGAGTAACGTACTCGTGAGTATACATTTTTGGTGAAGTTCACATTTCATGATGACACATTCGCATCGCATCGTGGGCTAGAAGGATGTCATGGGCGGGGTGCACGAGAAACTTCGCGGTATAACTTTCCAAACAAAATGGACTGAGTTTCAAGATTGGTTACATGGTGCGGGCATCTCGTTTTAACTTGGTGGCTGATACGTTCTTTGCAGAGGAAGATTTACGTTCCTGCGGATTTATGGAACATCGTCTCTTTAAAACCAAGAAGTCCATAATGTTGCTGTTATATGACTCAATTACAGGATGTGCAGATAAGAACGTTGGGAAAAGACATTTAAATAAAATAAGAAACTGTGTAAGATACAAAATTTATTTTGACTATATTTAGAAGATACATTCATGCTATTATGTATGGAATAGCCCGTCATTGAAATAGCGGCTGCGCCTTCGCTGACTGTCGATCCAATTTTTGTTGACTCGATTCTTGAGCTTAGAGCCATTCTATTACTCTGTCCTTTCGACATATTCTATAGCCACATTGTACCCTCATCAGCCCTGAGGCGCAGAAAAGCGGGTTTTTGGAGGGAAAACCAATACGGTCACAACAAGCATACAACAAGCAGCACAAAATATAGGACGGCTAGGCTATCTACTACCCAACCCAGGAACAATTGGTAATAGAAGAAGAATAGATCGCTCACTGATGACTTAAAGACGAGCACAGTTATAGGCGTGGAGGTCTTCTGTGACCTATTCGACAATGAAGGCTAAGCATCAGACATTCTGACATCGAAGCTGGTTATGCCGTGAAGACGGAGCATCACTGAGATATCCTTGAAGAATGCGGTGACCCTCTGCTTGGTACTGGGTCATACTGGAATCCAAGGAAACGAAAAGTCTCGCTCAATAAGAAAAAAATAAATACTAGAAGCTCTAGACAGAGCCAGTACTCGATGGCTTGGTCTGAGTATTGGAGCAACGGTGGTGGCCCTATAACCGACCCTGAGTAAAAAGAGGCCGACATCATTGATCGGCTTTAGTCGCACAGACGTTAGAAGGCTACGGCCACAGCCTTAGAGCCGACAGGACATCCAATAACTTACCTCCCAGCACAATCTTGTTTTAACCGCAGCTCGAATATATCGATGATGTTGTCGAACTTTGGCCACCTAAAGGCGGAAAAGTCTTATTTCGTAACAAATAGTGTCCGATGATGCCTTCATGACTTAAACCGCACCAAACAGTCAAGTTTTGTTAATGCACTGATCTTTGGTCAAACAATTGTGAATTGGAGAAAAAATATGTCAGGTTGGCTCTCACGGAGAGACAGAATTTTTTGACAGCTGGATATGATTGGTAACTTTCACAGCTGCTGAAACATAAAAAATGGAAAAAGCGTTTTCTTCAGTCACCGTTTACATTGTCTTGAAATACCAAACGCGGATGTTGGACATTTTTCTTTACAAGTGCAATGAGTCATTGGTTGGATGTTACTCGGTTTGGCATGGTTTATCAACTCGAGTTGATCCATTACCATCTTATGATATGAATTTTTACATATAATTAGTGATATTTTTTTTTAAATTTGCACGTACTCAGGTTATTACTAGACACAGCAGAGGCCGAAGGTATATATACTATAGAGCGAGAGGGGGAGAAGAGATCTTAAATATCTGCGGATTATAATCTGTGGGAAATATTGGGCTGGGAAGTGAGAATCCCATATTCGCGTAGTGCAGCTAAAAAACGAGTCTCTAAAATGAAATGTGAGTCCGAAGGGTTAAGCGTAAATTGATGGGCATTCCTGGCGAAACAGGAACTGTGGGGAATACATGGAGAGAAGGAATGCAATTCGCTAGCTCACTTGAGCACGGTTTTTTTAAAATAGCAATAAACAGAGGCAAAGAAGTACAGTGTCTTCTGCCAGTCTGTGTCCGAGCGAGTGTCCGAGCGCTCCCTTTATCGGGTGGCTCCCTTTATCGGGTGGTCGCGGGGGACCAGACCAGATATGAGCGTTGCTCTCAAGCTTAAGGTGGATATGAGGCACATCAGGGGTGAAATATTTCTTGCATCGATAAGGAAACCTATACATTTCGAACTCAACATTGAGCAGCTGCTTCTTCGAACGGAAAGGGCTATGCTTCGGTGGTTTAGTCACGTGGCACGAATGTCCCCATCATCACGACTTCCGAGGCGGGCGTTGAATGCGATTCCATCAGGTAGGAGACCGCTTGCCAGACCCAGGACGAGGTGGTTGGACCAAGTCCAAAAACTCGCCGGGTTACACTTGTTCATAGCTCCTCATGAGTTTGAGTGGATGGCGGAGGATTGAGTTGAATGGAGATCTCTCGTGCGTGGTTTACCCCCGCGACCCCTTTAGTGGATCATGCGGGTCAGAAGATGATGAAGATGATGATGATACATTTCGCAGCATTTATGGCGACGTCGAATATGTGATCATTCCAATTAAGTGTTGAAAGTAAAGGATCTAAAGTTTTATAGTTTCATTGACACAAGCGCCATTCTTGGTTAATGGCTGATTATTAGGGGTTCACTTAAGTGACTGAAGATTGTGGACGTTTTCAGTATGCACTTATTTTGCTCTCTTGCCTCGGTCATTGTGATTTTCGTAACCAAACCAAAGACAAATTTATAAAGGGTTTCCATTCTACCAAGCTACTAGATGGGGCCGAAGATAGTCCTGGCCGATCAATGACATGAACGCCAATGAATTTAAAATCGCCATTTTCTTAAAAACAGGGCCATGAATGCGATGAAGAATAGTTTATTTTGAACGTAGTAGGGCTGCTAAACAACTGAAGGAAGATTTGCCAAGGAGCTTAACTACGCCTTGTCGATAAGTTGGAAGCGCTGATAATACCTACATATCTGCTCTGAATGATTTGAAGGTATGATGTTTTTTTGAAAAAAAAAGTGTTTCTTCTCATTTTCAATGACAACACTGAATCGACGGCAGTGTTAGACCGTAGTACTTATAACGACAATGATAAAACGAATTCGCGCCGATCCATCACGTAAGATGTTTATAATGTAAAAGCCCAGAATTTAGACTAACGTCTTAACCGTTCAATAGAGTCTCGTTCCAAGAAATGCCATATTCCACCATTTCCTTTTTTGTGTTGACAGATATTTGCAGTAATTCATAGTCAGGAAATTCGCTTCATTACTGCCTTTGGTAATTGCATCGACGCCTACCCTGATTGTGTTCTGATTCCTACCACAGCAATTTTCATTTTGCCACGACATCATCTCTCTCATGTTACTACCAATGCTCAGATTGTATATCAGTGGCGGTCGGAGCCTTTTATGCCGACTGTCGGTCCCCTTCAATTGTGAGAAAACAACACGCTGGTATCGCAGCATGTGATTTTAATTTCCCTCTGATGAATGACGCACAGATACTGCTGTTATTTTTCACGAAAGGACCACCGAATTGTTGACACTCAGTATGGATCCCCGAAGGTACACACACTCTTCTCAAAGAACATAAAAGCACAGCATTGCGTGCGTGCGTGTGTGTGCCCACTCATCAACGTGCGATTCATTCACTCGAACGTACATCCTTTTGTGCGACGTCGAAGAGCTGACACTCCTACATTGGTCGTCCGTTCGTCGATTAAGTTTTAAAAATCTGTTCAGGTTTAATTAAAAGCATGGTCCGCTGTAAACAAAAACCTGTTTTCATTAAGACCCTCATTAATCCTCACTCCCTCTGATGAACCACTGTCAGTATTTATGGCTGCCAAAGAACCTGGTTTTTTTTTTTTCTTTCTCGAAATAACCTGAAACGGTTGCAGAATATTTATTATCCACTCGCACAGAAAGAGTAGATATCCTCTCGATTTTCAGCCACGTGCACCAAGACAATGCTCGGCCAGCACACGGGAATTATTTAAATTCGCCAAAAATCCAGGCATCACTTACACACTTCGCCAGGCAAGCAATTTAAAAACTGAAAAATAAAAGCATGCCTAGGGAAAAGCGTCGTAGCCTTACATATGCGTATGGATCGGTGTGCGTCAGCGACACGGTGGTGTCAGATAAATGTCAGGATACGCTGATATAAATAAATGGCAGATGAATCTGTCCAATTGAATGTCCACTCAATTGCTCGTGCTGTTTTCGCAATTCAACCCCCCTCTCCACCGCTCATATTCTACAGATGACAGTTTTCCAGTGAATTCAGACGTCGGCCACTCCACGCCAACGGACGACTTCAAAGGCAGGAGCACTTAAATTTTTATGTTTAAACGAGTAACGAGCTGCATTGCTGGTGATGGATGTTGCGACGATACTGCTGCGTGTGAGGTGAGAGAAAAATAAAAGTATTTACTGACTCGTCATGTCCAGTCACATTTTTGTGGTTATGAATTATTTAAATTCAGCGGTATTGTATTATTCAAGGGAAATGTGTTAATTTTTGCTGGAAGGATAACCAACAAAAAAGCTGTTTTCGGGAGTAGTCGTATTCAGTCCGATGCTTTGTTTGCCCCAAACGGAAATACCTTCGTCGTCAATGATGTGCCGATTACCGGCTTCAGGAGAATCCCAGCCTCGTTGCACAAATGTTTCTGGAATTGAAAGAGTATCAGATGATTTGAGATTTTTGAGATTTTACTCGCACTTCTGGGGTGAGTAGATATGTACATTTATTTCAAGGTAAGCAGATAACCTGTACCTTTTCAGTCTCGTCTAGAAGTGATTATTGAGTTCCAGTACATTGAGTTATTCTTGTGAATGTGTAGTGAATAGAAGTGAATATATTTATATATTGAATGGATTGCTTAACTGAAAATAATGCAATAGTTTTGTAAGCCAACTATTTACGTTTATCCTTGAGCATCAACCAATGTACGAAAATGTTACGTATACGCCACAGTTGACCAAAAAATAAAACTACAATAACTAAGGCATCGGCCGAGTTTATAAACGTCACACTGCGGCAGCCCATCAAGAGTTGCGTTCATAAATGTAAGTAGGCTGCATTACCTTTGCAGTCGGTAACTGCGTTCATAAAAGCAACGTGACAGTCAAACTGCGATCAACCTCGCAGTGATTTTTATTTTGTTGCAGGATTGCAGGGAAATATTTCAAACGAAAATACGTGAGGAAAAAATTTAAAAATAATGTTGCCAATCCTTGAGCAACGTTGCATAAATTGCTTGATTCTCTAAAGGTGCAGTTGTTCGCCAATTTCCAAATGATCAACAAAAGTGCCAGCCTCAAAGATATCTTGGGCCAACCAAGACCATTATTATCGTCTCCCCTATCGCTCATTTTGTACACAGTTTGAGGGCTAGGAGAACAATATCCCTCACAGAAAAATGACTCTTAGCTCTGATTCCTTTCAAATTTCACCAACACATTCTCATTTCAGCTTGCGCCCAAAACTAATACACATGCGTCCTATCACTCTAAAATCGTCACAAAAGTGAAGAACAAGATATGTATACATAATAGGTCTGTTCCAATTGCTGTTAAATTCACCGAAAAACTGTCAAAAGCCGTTCCATTTGGTGATTTTTTCGTAGTTTTTTACAGAAGAGCGTGCTCATGAGAGTAAAAAATTTCCCCACCCTGCGTATTTCTGCCACAGAAAATTCTGTGGGCAGAAAATTGTAGACTGTCAAATTCAAAATAAAAAAAACGACATTTCGTATGTCAATTTTCATCTATTTTTTTTTTTTTTTGACGTTTCGTGAATTCTGTGCCTTTCTACGAAAAGTCGTTCCACTAGTTTGTGTTTTTACCCACACAAATCAATTGGAACAGACCTAATTATTCTCATTTTCTATGAAAACGATACTGAAATAGCTATCGCCAAAAATTAGTCGCCAAAACGATAGTAACTGACACTTTTCAATTTAAGTGAAGCTGGCAAAACGATATCTTTCAGGCGTTATCGTTTTTGTATGCTTACATGAAGCCAAATTATAGTCAACACGCTAACGAGGGACGATTGTCGCCTTACGCGATTAGAGCCCAGTTTTTTGTAGACTCTCAGAAAAAGAAGGGATGTTCCCAGTCCTCTAGAATTAGAGGAAAGTATGGAAGTGCATATGTGACTTTGTTCAGTAATGTGAAAAATGTTTGTCTATCGATAGCCTGAAATAAAGGAAAATTTAAAACCATCAATTAGAACTATTCACATCAAATTTAATTTTTCTAAGGCTGAGAAAATACGGGCAAAAACGCGAAAGAAGTGGAACTCCGGTGATAATAGACTATGTGGATGGGATAAAATTGCATCGCGTGAAAAACAACTGCAACAAGCATATATCATCTTAAAAAGAAACATTTAGTTGCTTAATATTAACTTATATTCTCATAATGGCTCGTCGCATGATGCCAATGTTTTCATCATGTCTTCTTTCAAAACGAAGTTAGAACAAGAGTGCCAAAGGGGAGTAAGGAATACTTGGTTATTAGGTACACCATCATGTTATTGACTTAATACATATGTACTTATTTTCATACCTAATCTATTAGGTGATGGCGGATATGCTTTGAGGAAATATTTGATGACACCATTTTGCCAGCTTCACAGGAAAGTGCATTTAATAAAAAACACGTCAAAGCAAGGAACATTGTTGAACGGACAATAGGCGCTCTAAAAAAAAATCAAAGATTCAAGGTGTCTTCTAAGAGCACGTGAGTTACATTACAGACGTAAAATGTCTACTCAGATTGCAAATGTTTGTGCAGCTTTACATAATATTTGTGCAGACTTAAACGTACCTGCGCCTGAAGAGTACAGTGAAATAACAGAATTCTATTGACGAAGAAGCCGGTAAGAGCACTTCTCATTTAAATCATCTTTCGGAAAATGAAGTAGCGATTCAAATTAGACACCGAATTCTAAGAACTCTTTAGACCAACAAATAGGTAAATGTCTTTTCTTCGAACAACTTCATTTAATTTTTATTTATATCACATGTAAGTTAAAGTAAAATAATATTTCATATGCGCCGCCGATTCTAAACACGCGCATCCGTCAAAACGTCGTGTTAGCATATTTCGCACATTCAAAAAGCAGCCAAAGTCCATCTCAATTCGACGTGTCAGATTTTAAGAAACAGTCTGTCAGCAGCATCCCACGATCGCCGACGTTTAACCTGAAATCGAAAAACAGGTGCGGAAACAATAATTGCAGGCCCAGTATTAATTTCGTATTAAGTTCATTTCATTTGTCATTGGACATTGGTTTAATGGACAGGGGAAGCTATGTCCGAATAATAAAAAATATTTTTTAATAAAATAAAACGTTCATAAGTTTAATTTCTATATATATAATACAATAAAGGTAATTATACTTCATACAAAAATATGACCTAATTTTATAACTATGTAGCTGTAACCAGTGCGCGTTGCTGCGCATATTAAAAAAATATAATTTTGCATTTAATAAAAAAAAAAAGAAAAAAAAATGTTACCAAACCCATTACCATTGAAGAGTCTATAAAGGACAAACAAACAAACAAAACAACTTCATAGAAACCTTCACTAGATTCAGGTATGTACATTATAATACAAATTAAATAAATATGTACAGTTACTCTCAAAATTGATCACGCTGTGTCCTGAAACATTAAAATTTTCGGTTTAACAAAAATAAGGATCAAAATACTTGGGTTTTTTTTTGTTTTAATATTTATTATAGTTCTCTAGTACTCAATACTTTGTGTATCCACCACGGGCGTCAATAACTGCTTGTATTCGTTTGGGCATGCTATCGAATAAATTTTTACACGTCTCAGGCGTAATGTTTTCCCGTGCATTCCTGACTTTGGCCCAGATATGGTCTAAATTTCCGATTTCGCTTGCAATGGATCCTTTTAATACCCCCATAGGAGTTTAATGGGTTTTAGATTCGGAGATTGCGGTGGCCATGACATCACTGTTCAATTATTCTCTTTTAACCAATTCTGGGTTATTTTATGTACATATGTATGTATGTATTTTATTTATGTATATCACTAAAATTGCATAAGGCCATGTTTTTGCTTTTGAATATCCAGCATTTGAATCATCAGCTGTAGTTTGGCTTTTCTGTTCAGTCTTTCATTTTCCTTGATCTCTTTGTACGCTTTCATGTCTTAATAGAATTCTTTCTGTGCAGTAGTTTGCTCTTCCAAGAGATTTATCCGCTCTACCATAATATTTAAATTTGTTGGCCCAACTTTGCTTTGTTTTTGCTTTTGATCTTCTGCTGATGTTTTTGTAAAGTTCGTGTTAGGAAACGCTATTTATGTTGATATTATTATTTTCACAGCTAAATTCATTTCCAGGGGTATAATCACATGTAGCAATCTCCATGTCATCCTCCGTATCACTCAAATTATGAAGACGATTCGGGCCACCTCCTATTATTTGTTGACAGTCGCAATAGGGGCATTAGAGTGAACACTCATACTCAATGTTTATTCTAACCACCTATTATTCCATCCTTCAGGTGTGATCTAACAGTGTTTACCGCCGTAAATTGAATCACTTATTCCACGTTTAGCTGGAAACTCTTAGAGTCTAGTTCAAGCCCATGTCAGAACACGTTTCTTTAAGAAGAATGCAGTTTATTCCGAACTAATTAACTACCATTGTATATTGTACGTAGTTGCCCTCTTCACGACTCACAGTTTTCAAAGGACCTCTTCTACGTTATGCTATATCACTCGTAACCGTGGTTTGCTTGACATTCACAGTGAATTTCACCTAAGTCACACATCACTCCTTCCAGAAGCACTTGAAGTATTCCAGCGAAAGGCTCACGTGCCAATCTGCACATTCCACTTGATAGGCTGCATGCCTAGCCGTCAATTAAGTTGAAATTAATTTAAAATCCTTCGAGTATAACCGAATTCTGGCATTTTATTGCGTGTTACGCCGTCAAACTTTCTGACACCAAAAATTTTTCCATGCTCACCTAAAGGGCTCCACGGAACTGTGAAGTGCCGATCTCCGAGTCTCACCCCTGCTACCAGCCACGTGATGGCGTTTGCTCCTTTGAGAGCGAACTGCAAGTCGGCGGGTGCGATTCGAATTCCCGGCAGATGGTCACGACATCCGCAATCACATTCATGGATATCACTTGCATTTGGATATGACGTGGCGCGCATCAACTTAGAGTCGACAGGCAACATGACATCTGCGGCCTACTAGGCTGAAACCGAACAGAATACACAAGTGAGCGGTTCGCACTGACAGACAACACGACCTGCACGCCACCACATCGCATGGAATTAATTTTGCGCGAGTATCTGGCTGAGGCCCCAGCTGGTAATAAGGCCAGGATTGAATATTTATCCGCAAGGACATGGCACTCTTCTTGTGGCAGACTCCATTGCAGGCAGCATGCGGTGACCGGCACCTTAGTCTAGCTGCAAACCATCGGTGGTCACCACAGCACATCAAAGTGATGCATGACGTGACCCACCATCATTCTTCCGCCTCTCCAAGACAGCACAGCATACACACACCATCCAGTCCATCAAGCACATTCGGTTGCTTTGTGTCTCAGCACAGCTCCGCAGTACAAATGTTCCTTCACAAGGAACACATATTGGTCTCATGCATCATTTTCGAAATGAAATTCGGACGTCATGAACAGACATATTACATCTTCCCACAGCTGACTACGAGTGGGTGCGCTGCCAAAGGGCTGAGGGCAAAAAAATCAACTTAAGCACTGTCTGCTGGGACTCCACTGAGATCCCTGTTAGGTTGTAAATTTGTACGAACGAAGCGGCACGGTGTGAGTGCGGGGATAGATTCATTTATCCACAGCAGCGGTCCAGAGAAGGACGACATGCATGGATGATGATGAGATGTTGTTGTGTTATGAATACAATGCCCGATGTAATAGGACCCGTCGAGTTCGCCCACAGCCAGTGGAAGAGGGCAGGGCAGTGCGGTTGCGTGTACACACAACACATTTTGACATTTATTGTCTTGGGTTAAATTGCAATTTATAGCAGAAGTCTGTCTGTTGGTCTGTCCCGAAAGACGCCTGCGCCGGGGTACAGCCGGCACCTAAAACGAATGTCGTAATGAGGTTGTACGCCGCACACACTTTGGCCACTTCGTCGGGTGTTCTCGGTGATATTGTGAATGACTGTTGAAAGAACTCACATTGAACAATGGCAGATTTGAATGTGACTGCTGCCTGGATCACCGAAGGACCCAAAATGTGGGTCTGTGTCGTAACGACTCTGCTTAACTGGAAGTGAATAAAATTGTAAAGCTAGTGGTTATGCATATCACTCAACAAATATGACAGAGTGTCAAAAGTTGTGAGCTTTGTTTGCCAGTGCGCTCACTAATAAGTGAGAAAATTCCACATGCTTCACAGCGGTGGGTGGGGGGGCGAAAAGTTTGTGGCAGGGTTTCGTTCTGGTGATAGAAACGGATGGGTTTGATGAGTGAAATTCTCCACAAGCCGCTTACGCCGCTGTCGAAAAGTTGGTAAATTTGATCTGGCACGTTCATCAAAAATCGCGCCAGTGCGTGTGGTTTGCGTTGATAATGCAAATTCACTTTGGAAATACGGAGCGCGTGTAGTCTGACGTCAAAGTAGGGAAATGTATACCAAACTTTTTGGAGTTTAAGGCGAACTTTGACCTATTTCCTTAGACGCAGTCAATTGTGAAGGAATCTGTTATGGGCCATGGCGTGAAATTACTCTCCTTATCCTAACAGAAACGGCAGGAAACATATTTTTGGTAGTGAAATTCCTCATTCATGTGAAACCTCGTTCGCCACGGGAAAAGCTATTTAGGAGCTAGTCTTTTTTAAGATTTTTGGCGGGTTGTCTGGACTAAGAATTAGTTGGAATTACCTGGACACGACGCATTAATCATATATTTTGTTGAGCTCTTTAAAGTGGCAATATGAAATGACCCTGGTCCAGTCAGTGGGCACCTCAATCATATGATATGCTTCTCCTTTTATGCCATCGCATTCAGGCATTAATGATATGATGAGTTGGACTAAGTTGCGATTTTATTTTCACAGGTAAAACTGTGATTACGATTGCGATTTTATACTGCGATTTTAAGTTGTGAATTCAAGCTTTTTATCTTGTACTATGTAATCATAGTATGTGTAAGTTCACAGGGCAGAAGTCCAAAAACTCACGCCGAATGCCAATCTTTAAAGCCAATAATTTTGAATTGTATGAATATACATAGTCAAAGTGTACAGTATATGAAATCTCAATAAATCCACTACCGAGTTCCGACTAATCATTTTTCGTTGTTTGCTGCCCTATTTACAGAACTGGCTCAATCAGATGTATGAAGTCAACACCTGACTCGGTTACGGCTCCGAAAATGGTTCTAAGGTATAACTGTCTGCTCATTTTGATGAGGAAGCATACTCAGTTTTTGTACATACACACACCATTTCAGTCAGACCTGCCACACTTCATGACGTTAAACAAATCGCTTGTGTGAACCAATATGCAAATTGGGTTGTGAAAAGAGCAACTAAGGCGTATGTATGATTTAAAATCGTGGGTTTGATTGTGAAAAAGTCCCAAAATAGACGTAAATGTGATTTTGAAAAAGCAGCAACTCAACTGAAATCGCAGCTTAGAATCACAATCGATAGCAGTTAGCGATTTCTTGCTAAACTCTAGTTCAAATCGATCAAAATAAAAATTGTTTGTTTACAACACGAAATCACTTGTTAGGCATGGATTTAAAAACTATAAGGCACACTTTCTGAACATGACTGCGTGGCACACAATTACATTAGATAGAGGAAAAGTGTATCACAACCTCAGACTGGAAAAATTTCACAGCACTCACAGTAGAGCCTTGAAATACAAAGAAGACGATGACATCCAGACACCGCTTTAAAAGGATCCGTTTAACTGACAACTGAGATGCTATGTTAGATTCCAATTTCTTCAAATCATTTGTTCAAAACTTTAGTGAAATATACTCCACCATGTTAGAAGGCATTGCGAGGATAAGTAGAAGGACTTTATGGATATTCGTGAGTTGGGTAGGTTAGGTTAGACCAAAGTATGTCCGTTGTAATAACAGGCGGATTGTCTTATCATAATATTGGAACCAATTGGTGTTGACGATGAAGCGTTTTAGTTGGCTTATGCCGGCGCTGTTTAACTAGCTGAGATTATTGAAATAATAGACCCCTATGTGCCAGACGACTTGCCACAGCGCTAGTAGAGTAGGTTATTTTGTTGTCCTTTTCATCTATGCAGCTTCTGCAGAGATCATTGTATGGGACATCCATCCTGGGGGCATGAATGACGATTGCACTCTGTCCGGCTATGACTCCAATGAGAGTCCATAGTGGGGTGTGCTAAGCCTAAGTAAACTGAATGGTCGTTTTAGATGAAGTTCTGGCCATATTTCCCTTTTTAAGGCAGTAGTTCCCTCAAGAGGAGTTGGTAGGGTATAGCGAACGGCATGGAAGGTAGAACTCCGCCTGGTTTTAGGGAAGAGGTTGTTCCACACCTAGCGAGTTCATCGGCTTTACAATTGACCGGTATGGCAAAAATCAAAAGTTCATAATTGTAAATATACTGCATCCGTCTAGAGTTTGCGTTCATAAATGTAATAAGACTTCATTACTATATATAGCAAACCTTGTGATAATAAATGTAAAACATATGTAAGACTGCTGTCAAAGTTTTGCATTCTCTGCATACGTTTTCGTTTTGCTGCCGAGCTGCAGAAAATTGTTTCTCAATTCAATTAGTTGGATTTCAATTCAGTTGAATTTGGCCGTTTTATATATAATTTTCTCAGCATAAATAATAGTTTTTTGATTTGAATAAAATTTGAAAAAGCTGTTCCTTAAGCTACGTACATTGAACAAATTGCTAATTTGTCCAAATGAGTGCTATTAGTAGCAATAGTTTCTAGTAACTTCGTTTACACACCTTCGTTTAAAAGACTTTTTTGTACTAGACATTTCTTTAAAACAAGCGCAACTGAAGTCAGAAAACAGCCGTCACTTTTTGAGGACACTTGTATTTTTGTGTATTTGTGTTCATAAATGTAATAAAAAAGAAGATTTACACCAAACTATTAACCCGGTCTATGTCACAATGTGTCGGCACCCACAAGAGGTTTGAAATGCTCAGCCATCTTGTTAAGAGACAGGCTGCAATTAAGGAACGTTTTTGAATTGAACATGACATTGTCCAAGGGCTTAATTGCGTCCTGGCTTTGCGAACAGATGGTGATATCCCTTTTGGATATTATATTGTTCTTGAGCCAGGACAGTGCGTCTATTATCGCAATGGTTTCTGCCTGAAAAACCTTACACTAGTCAGGCACTGTGTAAGGTTCTCAGCAATCCAATCCGATCTGGAAGGAATGGTGGTGCAGAATAATCGAAGATAGCTTGGGTCGTTCGGTATCATGTGTTGGGTAATTTGAGTAAAGGATTAACCTTAACCATTCGGGTATGGCATAAAAATACAGGTCTACTCCACTCGTAATAGAATAATAGCACGCACAACCCGAGAGGTCCAGGTTCACCTTAGACAGTAGCGCAAACCATATTATATTTTTGTAAATAAAAATTTGCTGAAAAGCTAGGCCCTGGCCCTCTACGGGCTGTAGCGCCAACCATATATATATATATATATATATATATATATATATATAAATAAAAATTAACCAAAAATTGTTGGTTAAAGTACAAGATTATTTTAGTTAGATTAAGATCTACTTTTTAACTCAGTACGGAATGAAATTGAATTAAACACATTTTAGCTGACTTTTATTTAATTTTTTTAAATTTGGAATGATTTTTAATAACTGGCAACGAATTCATATATATAGAGACAGTGCATCGTAGTTCCCGGTCTTCATACGCGTTGTAGCTCGAGATAGCTTTTGAGCCAGTTTGCCAGGACTCCTTTCGACCTTTCCACAAGTTTTTTTATGTGTCAGTGTATCGAACGATTTGCTTATATCGCTTAATAGCACAACTACGTACGAAATTGAGGATACGATAAGTGAAGCCTAAGTAGCAACGTTTTAGAGGCTCGTTCAAGTCTTATGTTGTTGTGAAGGCATTAGACCTGAACCTTGATCTGAAATAGTTTTATTTTTCTTAAGCCCAACACACACAATTGTAAAAAAAAAACAACACACGACTACCTGAGCAATCAACAAAAAAAACACGTAAATTTTACAATTCAATTTGTCACAAAGAATTCTATACGAAACCGTTCCATGTCACAGAGAGATTAGTTGATAGTTTTAACGTGGTCCTGATCCCGATTTCCATTTACGTGTCATTACCGTTAACCTTCACATAGAGCGAATCGCTCCCTCATTACGCGATTTCGATGACAAGAGATAATGCGCTGTCAAATCAAACGCACTATCACTTCAAGTGTCACTGACTGATGTCGGATTATCTCGTTGAAGCAAAGCGCGAGAGGCAACACCAGCGCGACGCCAACACCACCGGCATCAAGAGATCACACCATCAGTCATAAGGGGTAACGCTAAATGAAGTGCTGATGGAATTATTACATTCACTTAAGCCTTTTATATCGCCCCTTCTTCATCGCCCGGCGGCAGCACGACGACGTTTCGCTGCTTTATCTGAAGTCTTCCGATTTACAGTTCTTGCCACTCACTCCCCCACAAACTAACATCAAAGCCGTAGACTTCCAACGTTCCCCATCCAACATTTAATTACGAAAAGAAAGACGATGAAAAAAAAAAGTCTGAGAAGGAAAAGAAAATGAAAGGAAACGTAATTTGCGAGAGGAGATTATGCAATTACTCTTCGGGGGCCGAAAACGGTCCCTTCAGGTAGCTTACCTTCTAATTTTCTAAATTCCTTACATTATCTACTTATTACTACCTCCTTTTATTTCATTTTATTTTTTTTATTCTTGTCTGCTCTTGCCGTCTTCTGTTCGCCTCCCCGGGTTCGTCAAACAGGAGTCATTATCCACCCTAAACCGTAGTAATCTACTTCTCACTACTGACAGAACTGTTCTTTTTATCGTTAGACATTTACCATTTTCGCGGTTCTTAAAATCAAACGAGAGAAAAAGAACCTAGCAAGTCGTGCTCAGCTTTTGGTTGGATGAAGTTTTCTTTTGCGTGTGTCTTTCGTTCCAGATCGATGGAGGTATGGGAATCTTCTCCGAAGAAGGAAGGCAAGGAAGGATTGCAAAACACAGTCGCCAGGATTGACCGTGTTAATTTATAAAAAGGTCTATTTGTTTTTACTCCACGGAGCAGTGGAGAGTGGCCCTTGAAACGGCGAAGGGACGATTAAATTAAATCAAATGGGAATCACACTTTGTTACACACCTACCGTGCGGACGGGCGAACGCGGTTTCGCTGATTGTTTATGCTCTTTTCCCAATTGCCCACGTTCATGAGATGAGGATGAACCTCGAATTCTGCACTGATTCTAATCAATAAACACGACTTCGATGAACTGTTGACTTATTTGCTTGGGAAATCCGTTATCTTCGTTTGTGTCACTTTGACAGATGTCATTCAGCAAGTTTTGCCTGAAAATGATTTGAGCCTGTTTTTGTTTGTCAATTGGAGGTAATTCTACTTTATTCACCGTCCCTTGACATTTGGGATTAATGATTGACTTTTTGATAAATGTGATTCCTGTTCACATTTTGGATTCAATCCAAAGTGGCTCTTTGCTTCCGTCGATATGCTCATTTGAATGTGACATAGACTTTTCGTTGGGCATATGAGCATGCGTGAATTGTGGGAAAGTCAAAATGTTGACCTCTAAAAACCATGCATTTAGTCTAAGAAGATAAAATCCGTTAGCTACGTAGGCTGGTATATATTTTATCTTAGAAATGTGGAAGAGTGTGGATCAACAATACTTGGAGGGAGTTCAAAAGGCGACGGAATATTTATGCAACAAATCTTTAGGGCAATGCCCATATTCCCGTCAGTTATATTTGGATTCCAGTACACTGTGATTTTAAGGGTTTTGAAAGAACGACAAGACAAGAAGATCGTGCGAAACTCAAGCGTCAACACCAGAGGCACGATCTTCCAAAAGTCCGTGCAACTGCTTGCTTGCGCGGACAAAATTACGTGGATTGGAATATGGTTGTAAATCAGTAAAAAACAAAGTACATGCTGTCATCACGGAAAGACGCACAACATGGACGAATCGGACAGAGCTTCAT
Organism: Eristalis pertinax; assembly: GCA_907269125.1. Classification (NCBI taxonomy): domain Eukaryota; kingdom Metazoa; phylum Arthropoda; class Insecta; order Diptera; family Syrphidae; genus Eristalis; species Eristalis pertinax. The sequence continues at coordinate 123,195,326 of OU026145.1, forward strand.
AATGGGCAGCAGAAACTTTGAGGTAGTCAAGGAATTCGTCTACCTCGGTTCTGCAGTCAACAGGGACAATAACACCAGTACCGAGATCAAGTGCAGAAATATTCTTGCCAATCGCTATTTCTTTGGGGTCAAGAGGCAACTGAGTAACAGAGCCATCTCTCGAAACACCGGGCGGACTTTATATAACACTCTGATCATCCCTGTCCTGCTCTATGGCGCAGAGACATGGAGATTATTTAAAGCGGATGAAGAAGCTCTTGGTCGTTTTGAGAGAAAAGACATCTGGAGGAGAAGATGCAACCACGAACTGTACGGCCTATACAGCGGCATGCACCTAGTTAAGCGTTTTCGGATCCAACGTTTAAGACGGCTAGGTCATGTAGAGAGGATGGACACCACAGCTCCGGCTCGAAGACTCTTTGATTCCTAGCCATTGGGACAACTCAACAGAGGACGTCCTCGAACGACATGGTGTGCGCAACTTGAGGCAGCTGGCGAAAGACCATACCAGCTGGAGAAGCTTGTGGACTGAGGCCCAGGTCCACCTGGACTATTGCGCCAAACAATGAAGAGGAAGAAGAAAGAACGGATAATTTCGCAAGGAACAGATCTGATCCGCTCAATTCTTAAATAAAACCCTCAACGGTGGGCGATACAGAGCCATGTTAATCGATTTTCTTGTCACTGAAATTGAGGACATGGGTTCATGGTGCGCCATACCACATAGGCCACACCACAATCGATCTCTTGCGCACCAAATCCTCAAATCTTGATATCAGTCGTCTTGGCAATGTCAGTTGGTCGCCTCGGAGCTGCGATTTGACCCCTTTGGACTTTTTTTGTGAGGAGCCTTAAAAGACCATGTTATGTGGCCAATATCATCCAAGCAATCCGTGAGCTACAACCCGAAACCATCTACGAGGTCTTGTAAAAATTTGGATGATAGAATGCGCTACTGAGAAGCCAGCCGAGGCAGTTACTTGAACGACGTTGTGTTTCATAATTAATGGGAATGTTTGTTCTTGCCAATAAAGCTATAATACATGGACAAAAATTTAATTTTCTTAAAGAAACTTGTACTTGGCCCATCCTCCACATGTGTCTAGATCCAGCCTCAAGACATATTTTATGAATAACTACTTCATTGGTAACTATGGTAGAATCTGTGAACGATTATCTTTAAATCAGTAGTTTATCACGAATTCGAAAAAATGGCAATAAGAGACCACAGCAGCTGATGCGAATGCGTCCATGTCATGCCAGCCAATTTCTTCCACCCATACACGATTACCCATCACTCCCGATTGAAAAGTCAAAAGAAATAACACAAAATCGAACGACAGGACGAAGAACTTTGAACGAAGCTCTTTGGTGAAACTGATGTAAAAGTAATAACAATACGAAGGAAAGATCCATCCAAGACAAACTTGACTTCTGTTTACCCAATCTGATGATGATAGCATTGAATCCAATTCCATGCAGCGATCACTCATTCCGGAGCTGCATCACTGCTCTGCCAAATGGAACAAAGTAGAGAATGTTCCTTAACTTTCAGCACTGATGATTCATCACTATAATCCATCAGATGAATCAAAAAACCCGCGCCGGGAGAGTGGTTGCACGGGTGGTGGCAGCTAGTTAAGTTGAACACTGGCGCACTCGCTACTCTGCTCACTCAGACATATTGCACCGGATCTGCACTATCTTGGGGCGTTCTTCCTTTTCGAAGGAAACGAGTTAATGGCAAACATTTACTTTTACTCGACGTTCAAGTGCAGGAACTTCTTCAAAAATCCTTTGCAACCCCTTCCATATGCTCAGCACTCTGTCTCGTCCTTTCTTTCTGCGTCTCCGCTGCACTTTGGCGAGGAGTTTTCACATTTCATATGCATTCGACTTGCTCCTCTCATTCTCATTATGCTCAACATGTATAAGTGATGAAGTTGGATGTTTCATTAACAATCCCCAAGAAGTAACTGTGTGCATGCAGGGACATTCAGCAGAACGGCATCTGAGACAGGAGTTTGGGCAGCAGTATGTGTTGGAGCATGCCAAAGACAACAAAGAAAACGAATACGAATGCTCGACTCTGATTCAGTGAGGAAAAAAAAAACTAGGAGTCCTCTCTTCGAATTCACAGCCCTCCGTCGAAATCTGCAGAGTGCAGGGACACTTGTCCTGCCTTGCGATAATGGTTAAGAAAAACGAAGATAAATTCTCGAAAGTGGAAGACGAAGCCGTCTTCTTTGCCCAGTGTGCAGTGTGCAATGGTAAACGGACACGAACACTGTTGGTGCTGTGGGGAACAATGCTTTTGTTAATTGGTTTCCATTGTCCTTTCGTCGATAATGGACCATGATGAAGGCATCCTTTCGTCGTTCGTTTGCCCGTAGCTGCTGCTACCAGAGGCTGCATCTGGTTTTACAGCTCCTGCTCATGCTGGTTCCTATTCCTTAGTCGGTTCGGGTTGGTGTACGAAAATATTCGGTTGCTGTTTGGCTTCCATCTCCGAACTGGAGGGAGATTCTATTTTATAATTTATTACTTATGCAGTGTAAGGGTTGTACGACCAGGGAGAAAGGGGCTGAAGACGTTAAGGATCAATTGAGCTGTACATTTGCATTCGGACTTTTCTTGTTTTTGTGTCGAGGAATTTGTCTAACAAGCTCTGACTCATACTCATTCTGGCTTTGTGTGTGTCGGTGCTCTAAATCTTCTTTTCGTTTTTTTTTTCTTTTATTTGCTTGCAGGATGAGGATGAAGTTTAGGTGCCTAGAGTGAATTTGCTCAGCAAAGATGTCTGTTTCAATTGCTGTTGAGAGCTTATGGACGTTGAACTCCGGCAAGAAGGCATTTGAGTACAGGATCTCAGCACAAAGTTGTGTTATCCTGTCAACATCGGCAAGCCAAAACAAGTGTGTTAGCCTTAACATCCAATATCGTAGCTCTGCTAGAGTCGGTAACGCACTTGAACTTTCGAATATCTGCATGGAACAGAAGGTATCGATTAGTTAGTTAAATTGTTCAATGTGTATAGCTTTTAAGGGAAATTCAGTTTTGTGGTTTAAATCGTTGTCTTTAAAATATGGGTTAAACTGATGGTGGTTAATTGGCCGCTTCCAAGGTCCAATGGCATTTTAGTTTACATTTTGGGACTGCTGGTTATCTAAGCAATTTCCTTATAAACCTTGTCCTTTAACATCGAGGGTACATCAAGATCTAAAGCATCACACTTGAAATAAAAAATATTACGTGGACTATACTAAAATAAAAGGTGGTTAAATTTTAAGGGCCGATGTTGAATGTGAACCACACCTAAACGTCAAGTTTTTTTCTGCATTTAATTTGACATTTTTCAATTTCAAACTAACTCAATTTGAACCATGGAATGATACATAATCGAGCAACGCGTTAAAGTTATTCAGGCTTGTTATGAAAATGCGCTTTCAAATCAAACAGTGATGAGGCACATTTTCACCTCAGTGGATTCGTCAATAAGCAGAATTGCCGCATTTGGGAGAATGATAATCCAAGAGTGATTGTCGAAAAACCAATGCACCCACAAAGAGTGACTGTTTGGTGCGGTTTATGGGCTGGCGGCATCATCGGGCCGTATTTTTTTCCAAAATGAGGCCGGTCAGGCAGTTCCTGTGAATGGTGTTCGCTATCGTGAAATGATAACGATCTTTGCATGGCCCGAATTGTAAGATATGTATGTGGATGATATGGGGTTGCAACAGGACGGTGCCACTTGCCACACAGCTAACGAAACAATGGCTCTTTTGCGCGACAAATTCAATGGCGGTGGTATCTCACGTGGTGGCGATGTCAATTCTTTGGGGTTATTTGAAAAAAAAATTGTACGTCAATAATCCAGCAACAATGCAAGAGCAAAAGGATGAGGTAATTCGGTACATTAACGGCATAGAACCTCAATTATGCTTCCGCGTCATCGAAAATTTGGACCATCGGATGGAGGTGTGCCGCAGAGGTCGCGGCGGCCATTTGGCCAATATTTTGTTCCATACATAATTGCACCATACCAGTATTATCATAATAAAAAGAATTGACAATAATTTCCTAAATAATTTGTGTTTTATTCAAAATCAACACCGGCCCTTGTAACCACCCTTTACATGTAGCTTCTGCAGAAGTCGTTGAACGGAGTTCTCATTTTCATTCTCATCACAGGAATGCCCAAGAAAAAGACAGTTTTACATCTTGATCCGCTTGCTCACGCTAATTTCCTTAAGATCCTTTTCCATTCGTAGGATCCAGCATAGACCTCACGTCCTCTTTTGTTTTGCCCCACAAGTGCAAATAGGATTAAGGGATTATTCGGGGCTAAGTTGTAGCCGAGTAGCCTCCTCAACGAAGAGGGTAATTACGCCAATTCCTCTGGTTGACTCCTGGCACAAAATGGAAAATTACAGATTTTCAGACAGTCAAAATTTCAAGACTTCATGGTCTGGCGTCGATATATATCTGTAAGTCCTCTGCACTCTCACAGATGAAAAAGTTACACCAAAGTCCATTCAGGAAAGATAAAGCGGCTGGAAAATAGCAGGCGCTTGTCCAGTCTTGAAATTCCTACAATTGGTAACAATGGCAACAGGACCAATGATCGGCCACACAACTATTCTCCCAGCAACACCAAGAGTTTCTTCATTCACATTAGTACATGCCTCTACTCCACAGGGTTGTTATAGGGTGTTTTGTTTAGAGAGAGAACATTTTATAGCAAAAAAACAACATTCATTTATTCGAGAGATGGGTCTATTATTCAGTTGTCTCTTGGCAACACTTATAATGCGCTTGATCTGGGCAGTGATGTTGTTGGTTCTGTATACCCTGCAACCCAGATATACGAAGTACCCGATCAAAATTAGCCTGTGTGTAGCTCGTCTCTATGCCGGCAGTCATATGCTTTGTGTTCGACAAAAAGTTCAACCTGCGTTTCTTCAATCTTTCCTGAAATTTGAGTTTCTGGTCTATTGCGGACTTTCCTCGCACAAAAATGAACATACCCGATTGTTCACAAATGGCTTCAGGAGATCGCACAAAATAGCATAGTGGAGAGAATTTCGTACCCATTGTTAACAAGACTGATCCATTGGCAAGAAGGGTCTCCGTTCTTACGTACCCGACAAACAATCGTCGGAAATCATTCGTCCTTTAAACCTACGGCAAATCCTTACCTACCAACGGCCTTCCATGACTCCATCCCTGATATTTCTATTTTTAGCATGTCTAGATTGAGAGGAGAAAATCACTTCCCAAATTAAGTGGAACATTGTGCCTGACGGCGTCCTTGTTCAACCGACTGCTTGAACGCTGCACCTCTCAACTCAATTAGGTACCTCCTCTCGTCCCTGCATCACATAAAAGCCTCGTCAGATTGTACTTTGATGTTCATGTGCAGCTAGTAGTACGTGTATGCATCGCCTTTGTCTTCGAATTCGCAGAAATTCTGAACGAACCCTAAATCAAAGTGCATGGAATTTGATGATGTACTTTCGGCCTTCGTTTCTCTATATTTTGAAACAAATGAAGAACTGAGAACATCCTCAGGTTTAACGATTTCTGTTTAACCAAACGAATCATAAACAAAGACAGCATACATCAAATGGAATACATAATGAATGACATTAAGCGCACTACTTGACAATGCTTCCTACATCGTATATCCTCTCATTCCTTCAATCCACCTCGAGGGCGGTGAACAATCTCCGAAGAGCGTTTCTCATAATCATAACTCTTCTCCGCAGAGCAAAGCGACTGCATTTCCGTATTCGATTGGAGAAGCTGGCTGCCTCCCATCGATACGTTCATCACTTCTGATGACATACGCTCCTGAACTCCGAGCACATAGGGGAATGTGTATTCTCCTCACTCTGCGGAATTACTCAATCGCCATGTCCTTGATTCATTGCTCTTGTCGTTCGTATGGGGAAGAAAAATCCTCCAAGTAAACTGTGAAGGAGTGGAGTATGTACTGTGTCTCCCACTTGCCACAGCGGCCTTAGAGCCATTGATGTTTATTGTGCAACAAATATAACAAATATCTCACGAATGAGAATTAATGCGGCACCATTCTGTCTGTCTTGATGGAAATTTGTGTCAATAATTTTGTATTCCGTAGATGCAAATCTATCTTCGGGATGAAGCAAAGCCCGCTGTAGAAGAAGCAAGTACCATGTAGACATCCTAGATGTGTTGGTAGCGACGCTAAAATACTGACTTTGCATGGTGAGTCTTTTGTGCGTCAATTTACTCTTGATTGTTGTGCGGAATAGATACGAGTTCCAAATTGGGTGGATTTCATTGAAAGATTGCTTCTGGAGTTCAAGTGGCATGGAATATTTCTCAGAAGTCATGGGATTGTTATGAAAAAGTACGCTTCTGAGATTTTTCCTTTTTCACTTTGATTCCGTAAAGAGAATACAAATGGAGTGTGCGTAGCTCCCGAGGACATATTAACTTTTTGAGAACGGATTTGTTCGACTTTGATAGACTTCAGAAGCGGTTTGAAATGCTGCCTTGAACGCAATACCCTCCCTTTGAAGTGCTTTGTTGAAGCAGTTTCCATAAGTTGACGATGGTTCATGGCTGATGTATCTGACATAAGATTCCGTAAAAGTTGTCTGGAAAATTAAGCCCTTTTGTCTGCGAGGGACTACAAAGAAACACTTTCAGTAAAGCTGATGGGACTTAATTTCGCAAGATCTAGTGTGTCAGAGTGGTAACTTTCAAACTATGCTGTGACATGCACGCAATGTCTTTGAAGTTCTAGACTCTCACAAACGCGCGCTGGAAGTCACCGCAGAAGGTGGGCCCAATCGATGCCGAATATCGTTCCCGACAAAAAAATAAATTGGAAATTAAGTGTTAATAAAAGAGTCAAGAAAGCGTAATAATCCCTACACCTGGTCACAAGGATATTTGGTGAGAAATGGGGACCAAACCACAAAATAATCCTGTAGATGTACACATTTGTCATTGTCCGGCTTACTCAAGCGCGGGCATTTTCTCCGAGTTGCTAAAAATGCACAGTCAAGGATGCAGCCAGAGTGACATCAATGTTGTAAATACTAACGGCTGACATTACCTGCTCTGTTTCACAGTCAAGGTGCCATTAAAGCAATATCGATTGCTGTCGCGAAGAGCTTAAAGTTCTCTGCACGAATCACTCGATTACTCCACCCCGGGTCACAAGGATATAAACGGCAACGAAGGTGCAGAAAAACTTGCCAGAAAAATGGCCAAAACTCACCCACCCTGGATCAAACCACCTCTTGCGGATGTCAGAATAAAAGGTGGGAAACTCTAACCATCTGTGAGCCCAAGTTTAGCAGTCCAAAAACCGACCTAACAAGGACAATAAAATTACATGATAAAGCCTTTTGAGTTCTTGAAGGCATAGATAGTAAGTATGTCATCACATCAGTATGTCAAGCAGAGCGCTTATTTAAATCGGAAACATTAGGGGGCTTAGAACGATGACTTTTCTTTTTCCAACATGCATCAACAAGGCGTTATTGCCGACGTAAGTTAAAGTGACCATTTACTACGGTTTATTTTCCCTCATTTTATAGTACACACATTAATACCCTTTGGTATTATATTTCAATATTTCAAATCTTCCTAGATAAGAAACATGAATATGAATCTTAGTGTTCAACCATGACCTATATGAAATGTCATATTTTTAGATATCTTTCCATCCCTTTAAAGTGGTCTCCCATATTCCTAGCAGATAAGAAAACGATCGATGACAAGTGTTTCCATCGATGCTTCATCTTAGGTTATTGATAATCGAAATTCATATTTGTAGTCTTCAGTTTGAAAATAAAGTTGACTGAGAGCGGACGTGATCCGTTACTCCAACCCAGCAAACTCAACAGAATTTTAATTTGTACAACCACAAGTACATCGACAATAACGCAGCAAATGTTGTCCTCGCAGTAGTCAATCGTTTCGGGCTTCTCGGCGTAGACAAGCGACTTCACATATCGCCATAGAAAATAGTCAAGCGGCGTTAAATCGCACGATTTGGAGGCCAATTCACAGGTCCGTAACGTGAAACTATGCGGTAACCAAACGTTTCCTTCAATAATTCAATTGTGGCACGAGCTGTGTGACATGTTTCGCCGTCTTATTGAAATCACAGCTCCTGCACATCAGGGTTGTTCCATTTTAAAGAAGTACGGACCAATTATTACAGCAACCCATAAAGTATACCAAAGAGTCACTTTTTGTTGATGTAACGGTGTCTCAAAATACACTTGAGGATTACCATCGTTAAACAAAATTCGCTTATGAAAATTGGGATCAACGGCAATCTTGTTCTGATGATGCCAAACTAAACGAAAAATAAATCACTTGACAGCTGACAAAATGGCCGCCAGTTAAAATAGTGTTGCCAAAAAGCACCCTTTATTTACTTCGACTCATTCTGAATTTCAGACAAAGCTACTTTCACAAAACAGAAAGACATCTCTTCTGGTCACTGTCGCTGGCTCAATCAAAAATCAAAAAATATATTTGTCAAGAAAAATGTCTCGAAGTCAACGGGATCGGAAGGCCTCTCATAATTTCAGTGAAAAACTGATTTATAAAATGAGAAAAGTTGATAGCAGGAATAGTTCAGAGACATTTCTTGTCACTACAATGGACCAACGAACAAGTGACTATTCCATTCTGACATGGACTGTGATGCTAAATTGAAATAGCTCAAAAACTATTTTGTATTCGATTTTCAGCACAAAAGTAAACGTTCAGGGGTAGATTTATAGACCTATTGTTGGAATAGTTACAACCGTAGTGATAGTTCAAAATATTGCCACTTTTGCTTAAAATAAGCTGCTACAGCTAAGCCACAAATATAAAAAAATCTGTTCATTGCACAAAATTCTGCTGAATCAGGCTTTAAGCTTATGATCTTGCGCTCCATTAGAGCGTGAAAATATTTTTGAGTAGTTTTTCTGTCTAAAAAATATCTGAACCGGTGTTGAAAAATCGACTATTTGTGGGCGGACTTTTGATAGATGTTGTAACCTTAATTCCATGAAATTAATGAAAACAATGCTTAGTCGTGGACATATAATTTATATAGAAGGTATAACTGTGTGGATTTGGCTGTGAATTCGACGTCGAGCGGAGTAGTTTCAACTTTGCGGTCATTTTAGTGACATTGATGAATTTTGGACTGAGAGGACACTATGCTTCATTTAATCTCTTGGCAAACATGTAGTCGGTTCCATCATCGATTATTAGTATCCGCTTATTCAAAGCATATCAGAGCTGTTGGGGTTGTTTCACTATTAATGAGTGGCACCCAATCCGCTTGAATTTTCTCACAAACAGTGTGTACCACCCTCTTCACATTTGCTGTCAGTTCGTTGAAAAGCAAGTACATATCGAAATCAGTTGTAGGGTCCTTTAAGTCAATTTTCCCGTAGCACATTTCTTATGCGGCGTCAGGTAATGCTACTCTATGTCTCGAATTTCCCTAGCAAATGTTATTTTTATGCCACAGATGACGTTGTGATTTAACGCACGAATTCGAGAAAACCCCAGCAGGTTGCCTGGAAGCTTCCTTGGGAAATTTATTGACGCAGACACATGTTCAGAATCATTCAAGAGTTACGCCTATGACTGAACATAAATAGTTAACTTACCGAGTTCTTTAAGATTTGCTAGTAGCGCCAGAGATGGAGCATCACGAACTATCAGATAACATTGTCAGTTCTCTAAAGGAGGAAGTCAGTTTCACTCAAAAATAGCTCAACTACACGATCATAGACTAATTGGCACTGTGGCAACTGTATCTGACTTCACCGAATCCAAGGATTAGATCTAGCAAAGGATTTTACAGTCTTTACAGTAAAATCGCGCTGGATTTAAAATGTTCAACTAATATTCTTCATTTAAATGCATGCATAGTATTGATCACATCTCCTGTAGTCTTCGGTATTCCTTCTTCATGCAACCACAGCCAAGAGAATGTAGTAACTAGGAAACGACGTATACACCATTCTTTTCGTAAAATGATTTAATTGCTCCCTTGTGAAAATACCTCCTTACATACATGCCCATCCACATGGTCGACTGAATTGCCAAAGGAATCATTTCCCGTATCCTGCTCATGTCTGGTCGATTTTCACATATTATTTAAATTTTGAATTTATGGCAGACAAAAGAATAATTGGGATTCCCCGCAGTCCACGGTCGCTCATACGCAGGCAAGCGTTAAAATTCCCGATTCAATCAACACAATGGCATGCCAGAAGGTCGTGCGGAACTATAAATTGTTCTGTTCTGCTGGCAGTAGTAAAAAAAGCAAAGTCTATCGATAAATTAGGCGATGGTTCGCGTGCTACGTATTTGGTTATAATTATGCGAACAATGATTCAGCAAATGCATGAACTTAAAATGTAAACGTTTTTGTTAAACCGATTTTGAGCAGTGCTCACTTTTGTTTAGGGAATCGGTTCACCTAATTGTTATATGCATTTGCGGTTTGATTTGATTGAGTGGAAAGGGGACTCTACTGTTAGATCAACTGGCCAGACTATGGTTAGTGGTCAAAATTTTGCTCCATTTGTGGGGTAGCGTGTTGACGAAGACAGAACACAATGGGATGGCTGTCGTTCTAGGATTGTTGGAAATTGTGCGCAACAGGAAAGACAACATGTGTTTGTTAATTTTAAATGTACTGAAATTTATTTAGCAACAATTTGCAATGAATTTGAACAAAATATGAAAGTAGAAGTGATTTAACTACATCAACTATCAAGGCAAAAACGTAGGAACACTGAATCAACAAGTCGATGAACATAGAATATCTCAGCTGGATTTCTACTTACTTCCCTCAATGACTTTGCTTATTTATCAAACATGCCGTAACTCGTTGTAGGGATTCAAAATATCCAGGGGTGATGGCCGAGAAATAAATACATACTTATTTGTGATCTCGTGCACCACACGCAGGAGGAGAGATTAAACATAGGCCAAGTCCTTTTTTTCACTTGTACAATAGCAAGTACTTAAAGATTTCAATGTGCATAGATCACCGATTGTTTGGATGGTATTCTGGCGTAGATGTCTTCTTCTCTGCTAAAGCCACTGCATAAGATTTTCCATTTATTCGAATCTTCTGGGATCTTTGTCCCATGCAACACACTTACGTCTCATCTTTCTAAGTTCATGGAGGGGCTTATAAATGTAATTAAAAACGCTGGAGCTTCTTAATGACCCCAAATATGGTTTTCGAAGCAACAATTTCATTCGTGATTTGATGCCACGTCTAACCAAAAAGAGTGCGCCTACCCTTGCACAATGTAGGCGAAAGTAGGTTCGTTGACAGAGGCATTAAGCTGTGGATTACAAATTTCTCTTCGAGCTGTTGTGGATTCAAATCTGATACTATGAACTGGTGTCTTTGTCTCATTTTAATAAATGACCTCCTGTCTGCTAGCTCGACTCAAATTCACATCTTTGCTGCTCATAGTACTCTTTAATGTTCATATTTGTTTCATGAGAACAATGCCTTAAAATTTTAATTACAACCTAAATTAACCTAACTTAACTAGAGCTCAAGAAAAATACATCGAAAGGACGATAGATAGGTTATATTGTCGGTACGCAATGAAATCTGTTTTTAGTGGACAGCCAAGGACCCTGAGTTTTCATCCACAAAAGAGAGTGGACGGCGATCAAATCTCTGAATGCAATCACTTACACGCCTTACGCCTTTTCTATATTTCAACGAGATGGTCAAGCACATTAACATCCATCTTAAGTGGGTGCGGGATATTGTGACATTCTAGAGAATTGTGAAGCGGATGAACTCTGATGCTGCCAAACAGCCTCTACAACCTAACCTATTGTCACTTACTCATATTGGGAATATACAGAAAAGATGTCGGCTGCATCGTCTTTTCCTCTCTAGCTTTCGAAGCTAATTGCCAAATTTCACAAACATTCACAGCTTTCTGGTAGGGTTTTGAGTCTACTTCAGTATCAGTCCACATCCACATGTTTGTGGTGTTTGAAAAATATCAAAGTTGTTACTTACAGTAAGATGAGGATGGGCTGTGGCGTTCTTCAGAAAAAGTAAGATCTTGCTTCATAGATTTTTTATTTTGATATTAAATTTGATTAACCATGCCGTCGTTATCATATTTAGCATCCAAGCAGAGGAACAAAAATGATGCGTGAAGAGGAGAAAAATATGTCATTAACACACATATCATCCATTTAAGAGAATGTTTGTATCCAAATAAATGAAAAAAATACTGTCCATGGAAAAAAAAGCAGACAACGGGTGAGACTAGAGCACACTAGCCATTCATCTCTGTTTGGGAGAATCGTCCACTTAAGAGGGAGTACTGTACAGAGAGAGACTGTACAACAATGGTCATCTGGCGTATTTAAGATTTGCCCAATATTAAAGTACAGAAATACATTTAATTTATTCCATTTGAAAACCAATAAATTATGATTGATTGGCCACTTACGAATTAACTCTCAGCCAACCTTGAGGTACCCTCGAGTAAGCGTTTAAACTTTTCCGAAAAAAGGGCTACTTTATGGCACGCATTAATATGAACCGAGCTTGTCAACACGAAGGAAAAATGGTTTTTCACTTCTGGTTTCATGAACTCCGGTCTTGATCCAATTGTGTACTTTGATGTCGCAGTGTTTACTCAACTAATCCAATCGGCTAGACACCAGTCAGTCCTTCAGTATTTTTGAATGAATTGACATACTGTGCATCACCCCTTTCTCCTGAAAAAAGTTGTTCCAAAATAATTGAATAACTTCAACTGGAAGGCCACAAACAGACACGTCCCTCTACATTCTCCTCTGGCTACTGGCACACAATTCAACCCCTTAGCTATAGGTGCCAGCCGCAGATTTACCATCAATCCTATTTCAAAAATTGCCTTAAGCCTCAAAAGTAATAACCAACTCCATGCAGGCATCAATTGCCAATCAATGGGTTACGAACACGAACTTCAATGGAACGAGGAGCCCACACAAAGAGAAAAACTCCTAAAACTCGCCCTAATCTCAACTACATTCGTGAATGAGATATATTGAGTTCCACCTACGCACACGGCCCACAATCCTTTGTGCACCGCAACTGTGCCCAACAACACAGTGCTTCCTGGAATCCGGCAGAGAAATCTCTTGTCCGTTCGAAACCTGGTAGAATTTATATCGATGCACTAAAGATCATAAGGAAATCCTTATTTATTGGGATGGAACTCTCAACGTTGCCTAGGGAGCCGGGTAGATTGCCATCTAGACTGAGTCACTACCCGAGGGGCTACTATTGGTGAGTGGATCACATGCTCGTTACGTACCTGAAAATCCTGCAGGATTTTAAAATAATACTAGACACATTGAACGTAACGTAGCATTAGGGCAATGGCTACCCGAAAAGGAATTGAAATTCAGAAATATTACATCGGCTTGTACGTTGTGTAGGGGTATTCCTTTGTCGTTCGGGGGATCTGTATTGGGTGGACAGGTAGGTGGCTAACAACTTGGTGGAGTGTGTGCAATGCTGCAGTGCACAATCGTTGTCGAAGGCAGACGCGCAGAAGGTCGACAAATTGATTTGGAGAGGAGGTGAGGGAGCTAGCCGTGCGCTTGCTGGCACATAAAGGATTAATTTACGTCGATTGCAGTGGAACGATGAACTTTATGATTTTTAAATGCGAGTACGTCACAGTGTTGTCAGGAGCTTATGTAGGTGCACCGTGCACTGGATTTTTATTTTAATGGAATCTGCACGTTGTGTCTAGGAAAGTAGTAGCGATCGAATGAGAATGGTGTCAGTGTCATGAATGGTAGCTAAATGATCGTTGTTGGTAAAGTGTCTGCGACGGCAGGTGGTGCTTTCTAATCAATCAAGATTCGTAAGCTTGATGGTAATTGTTTCATATCTGGAAGGGAGGTGATCCCTGCCTGGCGAGTTCCTTAGCTTGGTGTTTTTCTGGTAAATCGCATTGTTCAGTCATCACGGCAGAGACAGCCCAACGTGTATACTTTTTTAAGTCATATAATATATAAATTAAAATATCTCTTAACATCTGATCATCTGTACGTCTGAAAAATGATGATTATACAGTAACCGAGAGAATTGAACTATAAGACGGAAATAGCGTTGCACACGAGCTAAAACGAAGTTATTACTTACGGTGTACCACAAGAATCGAAGCATTGTCCGCTTTTATTCACATTTTATTCAAAAGATCGGTGTATAGTCTTCAACAAAAGCATATGATGACTATACTGGTTGTAATGCTGTAAAATCACATAAATCGATTTGATAGACTATTCCCTCCATCACCACCCCCCAAACCAACTTAGTGCTCACATTCAGTGTAAAAGGAAGTACTGTTAAAAATGTTATGCTATTAGTCAGTTGCTACTTGATAATCTTATTGATTAATAGTCACACTTCGAGTTCAGTACTCTTTTACGCAATTGGTGTCTTTTGTACTTTGGGCAACTCCACTTTGAATCTGTTGTTTATCTCGAGATTTATAAAGTACCGAAATTAATTATCCCTTTTTCCGAAGAGACGGAAATTATGACACAATTTTGATTAATCTTAGTTCATTGAAATCTGGTCAACATTAGGTCATTTGACTATAACCTCAAATAGATGAACTTGTCAAACAACTCCTTTTGTTGCGCACGCAATTGCTCTGAATACTGTGAAGGATCGTCCAGGTCTGCCACGTATTCGACGCGCCTATTGATTGTGTCAATGATTATTTCAGAGATCTTGCGACATACCTTCCTTCTCAGACCAGCGTCCCATTGACGGTTGGATTCTGAGATAATATTGCTTTTCATAATTGTCGGTCAAGCTGTCAAGCTACTATCATGGTACTAGACTCCTATATCATCAAATTCAAGCTTGTGTGGGAATGCAAACAGGAGCTCAAAGAACAAAGTAAAACTTTGCTGGTGAGCTCACCACAAGAGGATAGACGGCAATGATGCCAACTCCCAAGCTCGGAAAGGAGCATCGGCACTTTTCACAGGTCCAGTACCATTCAGCACGGTACGAGATCCTGTCCTCAGAGAACAATTAAGGGAACTAAAAAGAATGAACCGAATAGAAATCTGAAACAAAGCTCATGGCATGAAGCAGGCCAAGAAACTCTTAGGCCAGTATAACCCAAAGAGGTTTGAGGCATGTATCAAAATGAGCAAAAACAACCTTCATATCCTAACAGGCTTCCTAAGAGAGCACTGCTGACACAGGGAGCACTTAAAGGGAGTAGGGGTATCAGAACAATGTCTCCGCAGATTCTGTCCAGAATCTAATGAAATGTTATAACATGTTCAGCCGCGTCGTGAACTTGTTCGAACAGTTTCTGGTTGTCTACTCCTCCATTGACCTTCCTCTCGACGCAGTATTCTATGTTAGATGTCCACTAGTATCTCATTTGTGGATTTCACTTAACCATCTCGAAGTTCCTTTAACCAGCTTTTTTTGATCTGCCCTGATAGCCCTGAAGCTGATACGAAGGGAACCCGCGACGTCGTTGTCATCTATGTAACCCGATTTGTAGATCTTGCAACAAAAGGATAAACAAAATAGGTTTGGAAGTCATTTTTTGATTACTTTAATTTTAAATCCTTTACGCCGAATCAAGGACTTGGCATTGCATTCGGCATAAAGATTTTAAGTAACATGCTTATAAAATCCACTTGACACAAGAATTGAAGCCAGAAGTCCAAACACAAAGCTTTTTTCCATAATTGGTTGCTGGAATCGAATGAACTTAGTTTTTAAAACAAATAATGAGGTACAGTCCCATTTGCGTGGCATCTGATAACCCTAGGCAAATTATGGAATAATCTCTTTATCCACAACATGTCACAGTTAGCGCTTTTTTTAATGGGGCCATATATATGAGATTTCTCGAAACGGAGACTTCAGTCGGTTCGGATAAGTTTAGATCTAGCCCACTTTTGATAAATACTTATGTTCAAATGGACACCCCTTGTTGAAAGGCGCCAATCACGAATGGAAATGAGGCTAATCAGAGGAAATGTTTCTTGAAAACAGGAATGGCCCACGTACAACCTTAATGCGACAAGTAGTTGATTGATAGCTACAATCGAATTATTGATATGCAAAATGAGTATGCAAAACCGTACCTATTGAAAGGAAATTCCAGATTTGATTCTATCTGCTTTAATCAAGGACATAACATTGATTATTGATTATGTTCTTGGCTAGGATATACTTTTCGAATCGTGCAAACCGCGCACTTGTTAAGTAAAACTTCAATCGCTAACTATTACCTCGAATTTGTTAAATCGTCCCGTACGCCAGCAGTCAGAGGCATGTTGCAGAAATAATCTCTGACTTCCACATAACAAGCTGACTCGTATGCTCGCCTCTCGCATAAAATGTCAAAAAATATTAACTACAACATCGACGGTGGCAGGTAAAGATCTGAATTACAATATCAGACAAACAATTGCTTCAACTGTGAAGCATGCACTTACTCACTTCATCGCAACAAATTTCGCATATTTTTCAATTCGTCAAGATTGCCAAATGCTCTCATTTCGATGATCTCATTCGGAAGAGAATATGTTTCAGATCAATGACATTTCTAATTCCCGGACCCTGTTCCGGTCCGAGTCATCCAGAAAGTCCAACCCACCAGTTACCAGTCAATCAAGATGGGATGCCAGCATCTGTCCGACTTTGTTAAATGAAATACTCCACAATTCGGAATAACACTGAGTAGCTACGTCACCATGGCGAAGTGAATTTGTTACTCACTGAAATGATATCCTATGGACCCGCCATGCACCATATTTGCCGTACCACAATATCAGCTTGTTCTATTCGAACTCTGTTTGATTAATATAATTCGTGCTTACGTTGAACATCAATTACATACTTTATGGACTTCGCCAACAGATGCGCGACCCAAAACCAGACTCAGTTGCCCATAACACTATTCGAATCATAATTAATTGCCTTTGATATCCTCCACCATTCAAATGGCGTACATGAGCCATCCAGGCCATGTCCCAAATAGTTCACCAAACTACAGCGCCACCCAGACACACATCGCATTGATTCCTTTCAGCCTTATCACGGTTCTAATTCGCAATTTCATCCAAATTTGACATCAATAGCACACACATGCCCAGCCCTCCGAGCCAGAAGCAAGGTTATTCCTGGTAACACTCATTGCCTAAGACCAAAATCGCTTCCGATTTATCTCTAATCAATCATTCGCCAAGTATTCTCCGCCAAGAGCAGCTCTCCCCCGCAGTCGGCAACAGCAGCGGCAGCACCACCTGCAACGGTTCGGAATGGAAGACGAAAAGGAGGGGGAAAACAACGAAATCAAGCGAACTAACTACCACGTGCCAAAACGTATAGACCCTGGCTCAATTCGGTGGATACATGCACACCACTCGTCGCCCCCACATGTTATTTTGGTCTTGCCGCACCGCAAAGGACACATACAATTGCCACATCAATTGAACGTTGAGGAAACGTGGCAACCATTTTCAATTCACATCCTATTTACCACACCAAGCCACCCCGCTCCACATCCGTCTCCACTGATTGTTTGAAGAAGATCCTAGAAATCCCGTCGTGTCCTGGTCGTCGCCGTCGCCGTCGCCATCATCTCCATCCACCGCACAGATGTTGTATCACTATCGACGTCTGTTCGAAATGTAAGCACACAGTACAATTCATTTCGTCCTGTTTTCCTTTGCCTCCTCCCTCCCCCCAATTACCCCCTCGTTTTCGTATATTTTTTTCTCCTTCCCTTTTGGGCTCGTCCTTTTGAACCATTCCGCGCTCCGCAGCAAACGGTGTTATCGAAATGAATCGTTATTGATTCAATTAGGAATTGAAATTGAAAGGATTCACCCCATCGTCAGGACAACGACAGCGACGAACGTGGATAACGCCGTCAATGCTAATGCAGTAATGAAAATGAAGATTTATTCTGACCGAAAGATGGCGCCCAGAAAGGGACGACGATGCCGCGCCGCCGATGAAACGGAAGGACAAGAAACTGATTGTGGAATTTAATTCAAAAAGTGTAAAAAGGATGTACACCCACTTCGTACGTACAGAAGCTCTATTTTCAGGCATCGCCCGTTTATTTTCGTCTTTTTTTTTTTTTGTTTGGCGTGTTATTATTCAAATCAGGATTTTTCTTCTTTCGAACGAGTGACAGTTATTATTGGTCAATCGCCCGTATGCAGCGCCATGCTCACTTTTCACACCCCCCATCGTTCCTTGCAGAGTGAAAGATAAAAAAACAGCGCTAACACACAAAAAGCAGTCTGAAACGGATGAGGATGATGGAAATAAAAACAGTTAAGGAGCGCGAACATAAGAGAAGCGAACAATGCCATTGAATTCGTTTATTAACTTTGTGCAGCAGATGGCGGTCTCGTATCAACTCGCTGGCTGATGGTGATTCGATGACGATGTCGACTGGAGTCAGTGATTCCTTTCTTCATCTCGTTTTGCTCGACTGCAGTGCTGTGTAATGGTGGGTGGTTAATAAAGCCATGATAGTTCGCAATTTAAGTGATTTTGTGTCAGACGATAGTGGAGACATCTATGGAATTTATGTATAATATGGTTGTGATATGTGCTAATTATGAATTAGATTTTCTAAAACAAACAAGAACCTGTCCATATGCTGACTGAGTTTTACATTTTTGAAAATACTAGCCTCAATATCGAATCAACCACTTTGTCTCGTGCTACAGTTCGAGGTGGTCCTAGGCCCCAACAAACAAGGTTCTCCAACTCCCACACGCTAAATTGACTTCTCTACATATGCACGCCGACACCTAGAAAGTGGCTGTTTTCTGCTATGTTGTTCCGCAAATTCGGAGTTGAAGCGTGTGGCGCCCGTACAAAGGCAAGAGCCCCATTTTTTAGGAAAATTCATGTCGGCAAAGGAAATTTAATATTCCCCCCCTGACCGACTGTAACCTACTGGACGTGGGCATCGCAGAATGCGAGGGAAGCAACAAAAATCATATTTCTGAAATGTCTATACACATTTCAACCAAATAAACGTTATGAACAAAAAACAAACTCGCATCGGACTGACCGATGGTGGTCCCTTTTACGATATCAGCTACTAGTTCAGGATATTGATAGTTTCCTCGTAAATAGAGGCTGGTCATATTTGAGGGGAAATATAAATTCAGATTTTTTTATGAGAAAATCACCGAATTCATGCGGGGTTTTAATTGTATCGAAAGCAATCGCGTTGCTGGTCGTCAAGGAGATTATTATGAAACGGCTGAGAGGAAAACAATCATTCGTTGGAACTAAATGCAATATGCTACTCTTTCATTAAAACTATCACCGGTAGATCAATAATTTGAAATGGGAGGTGGGAGCAAAAGTGGACCCAGTAGTGCATCACGGATTACTTGTGTCCTCATTTGTTGGTCAAAATCTCTCAGTTCTAAGCGAGTTCCAATCAGTCTGGTAACCAGGTACATATGTAGACCGAAATTCTGTCTGTTAGCTTACACAGATGACGTTGATGTGATTGGTTGATTGTTGCGGAAGTGGCTAAAATGGTGCGCAGGGAGATTAATGGTCAACTAATGAAGGGGGCAAGCTTCATGCACATCCCAATTCTGGTCTATGGTGCAGACTAGTGATTGAATCAAGTTAAATTTATGTCAACCCGAGTTGGCGAAACTAAAACGAATCGAGTAATTAAACAGGTGAACACAAAATTCGCGAAGCTTTAAACTTTACTTATAACGTACTTTACTCGAGTGTACTTACAATTTATTTCGGAAAACCTTCGCCTTGCAAAAAGTTTCTCGGATTACCAGAGTTGCTACTTGGTTTACTTCAATTCCAACTCGAGTTATCACGGTTTATCGAAATTTCAGTTTGACACATCACTAAGGCACACGCACAATAAGGAAAACGGATGGATTAGCATTTGACCGGTTTCTTGACTTCCTAACTACCTGTGCGCTCAATTTTTCGCCTGGTTTTCGTTGTTGGCGAATAGAGAAGAACACCATGAGTCCAGCTAGGGTTCT
This sequence comes from Eristalis pertinax, assembly GCA_907269125.1. Taxonomy (NCBI): domain Eukaryota; kingdom Metazoa; phylum Arthropoda; class Insecta; order Diptera; family Syrphidae; genus Eristalis; species Eristalis pertinax. The sequence goes on from OU026145.1 coordinate 123,215,438, forward strand.
ACAGATTAAACTCATAAGTTGGCTGGCCTTGATGATCGCGCTGACGATTTGCAATCTATACTGAGGAAAGAGGTAACAAAAAAGGTAATTTACCAATTTCTTTTTTAAGCCCGGCGATTGGAGTCATTGGAGAGAAAGTTGAATTCGTTAAGACTACAGTCCACCGACCACAGTCTAGTATCAGGTCTTTGCTGGCCGCTACTTGCTTACCGAATAGTTCCAATAGAGGAAGGTGGAGGAGTTTGTTAAGTGCATCAGCCGGAGCGCTGCTCAATGTCAGTGCCTTACAGTTAACAACTTTGCTTGTGATGTCAACCAAACTGAGAACCCGTACATTAGTGCGTGGCTGTAGTCCACATTTACATCCATTGCATTGGCTTTTTACAGCTGTATAGGACAGAAGAGGCCTTCCTAACCTAAGGCCTGCCATTAGACTCGTTAATGGTTTTACCTGCAGACATTGTGTCTTTCATTTTGGCAAAATTCAGCAAACGAAAGTTCTTTCAATCTCTGTACAAGACTAAGAACGCTTCTAAGTCGAACAGCTCTCCTACAGTTCGAGACATTCAAATTCACTAAAGCTTCACGAGGAGGCGTTTAATGATAGCCAAAAGCTATTCAAGACATTCTTTCCTATTTTCGCTGAACACTATTTATACCATGTAGAAGTTGATTCATATCCACGAACCTTACAATTCGTTACATCGAACTTCATAATAATAATAATATGGGTGGCGATATAGCCCGTAGAGAGCCAACGCCTAACTTCTCAGCAACCACTCATGTTGTGCGTGCTTTTGTTTTATCACGAGTGTATCTACAATTTTATGACAACTCCGAACGGCCAAGTTTGGGAAGCTTTTTCTAGGTAGTACTACTCTTTGAGCATCGTCAGTGACTCGAAAGAGGTGAGGCCGTGAAAAGTATTTCTTGTCGTACCAGGAATCGAACCTAGACTGGTAGGTCCAAGTGCGTCGACGCACATACCCACAATGCCACGGGCCACCACATCTGCAATCAAAGGCGTTATAATTGAAGGACTCTAGATCAACGGTGGTAGAAGTTTTAATATGACACCTCTTTTTAGATGACCACGTTTTTCAACCTTCTCCGTATCTCATGCTCTCCAATAGTTTTTGGCTGCATTTGGATATCAGATTCTGATCTGTAATTAGCTCCTTGTGAAGTGTCTGAAATCAATGAATTTCTGATGACGTCCGTCAGTCTACGAAGAATTGCATTTCCCCAACAACGTGTCTCAGCCTGAATTTCCAACTCCCAACATCAAATTATCCATCATCTAAACACTCGCAAATGCGGAAACAAACCAAAATGCGGAAAATAGATTTCCCATCGTGTCAGGACTCAGTAGCTTCAGGGTATAATTGCCTGATGCACACAATCATGTGCATGCACCCGTTCTAATGCTGATATGGTTAATGAGCTGTCGCTCAAACGGCAGGAAACGCAAATAGTGTCATTCCCATTTCTGGCAGTCACTCCCTTGCCACAATCAACCCTTCAATCGTACAACTGACTACTACAATGGACTTTAGTCAAAACTCCACACGTACGTGGTCGTACTATGGGCTGTACCTAAGGACAATAGGGTGTCAGAGAACCACACAAACGATTTGATCAGTTGTCCCGGAAAACGCTTCGATTTCCATTCAGCGCCTCTCCCGAATTGCCAGTAACACTGCCACAATGGCGCTTGTGTTTATGGCGTGAAATACATTAGCCTGGTGTTTACAATGCCCTCTGGCAAGCCACATACCAAACTCGAATATGACTACATCCGCAAAAGATAACCCTCTCCCACTCGCCCTCCAGCAGCATCCGTATTTCCTTGTTTCCAAAAAAAGGGGGCCACCAACCCCTTTAGACCACAAAAAAAAAGTCACTTACTCAATATTTATTTATGCATTGAAAAATCAGAAGCAGAAAAACTTCACGCCAAAGTTTCGCGGAAAAACCATTCACCCACCTATCGGCCTGCTAACGCCCACGCCGCCCCCCGGGAGCACCATACGCCCTCGCCCAGTTGCCAAATTGAAAAATCAGAGATGAACGCGAATCCGAGAGAAACCCTAGAGGAGAATGATGGGGAAAAAGGAAGAGGAAGACTGTACTTTAGCCGTGCCGGAAATACGGGCCCGAGCATCTGAGTCGCATCCTCGACTCCTGCCATCCGACCAGTGTCAGATCAACGGCGAAGCCAACGACTTCTGTGTGCGATGGCTACAACCGTTGCCGGGTGACGGCGCGGCGGGGTCTCTCTATATAGTACATGTTGAATACGTTCGATTTCGCTATTCAATGCAGAGTCAAGTGTTCAATTCGCATTTAAGTAAAATGGAGTAGAAGATAAACTCGCGCACGGATTACGAGAACCGAATAATGAATACGAAGGAGCAGAAGATTGAAAATTCTTTTTGCCATCCACTCGGAGTCATCTGCGTACCCTTGGCAAAAATATTGCGAATAATGTCATCGTCATCGGAATCGACGTCGACATCGACATCGCCATTACCATCGTCATGCTCATCGTTGATGTTGCTGTTGTAGCTGTTGTTTGCCGTTGTCATCGTCAACCAGTCATCCAGGCCATGCGCAGGGGGAAAGTGTGGTGTTCATTGGCGTTGAGAGCTTGACACTCTAATTCAGGTTTGTTGTGTGATGGAATCTGTGTATCTGCTCTGCCGGATGGGGGAATCCTTGTCCTTCCTCACATTCTCTGTACATCGTCCCTGTCAGTCATACCATATCCCGTATCGGATCGAAAGATCCGTGAATTAATTTTTATAAGACGTCTCAATCTTGTTTCATCCTTTTTTCTCGGTACTTAGGGGTGACTTTGGGACTTGTTGCTGGTCGCATTCAGCATTGGATTTGAGGTGACACCCCATAAGTGAGTCACTTTGAATGGGTATATCGCGTATTTGAGAACTTTGTGAAGATTTCATGTTTTATTCAAGCGGAAGTACTGGCAAATCTCCTTTCTGCCCTAAGTTGCCGTCAGTCAACCGAGATCAGTACTTAGTCAGAATTTCACTGATTTACAAAAAAAAAATGTAATCGATATCCGTGGACTCAGAGGACAATTTTGCAACTTGCGTCTTTATGTGGCCTGTGACATATCACCCGCTTTCAGGCATGACAAATAAATCTGCGTAGGTATACGAACGGTATCTGGTTGATTTCTGCCCGACTACAGACGTTACTAAAAGCTGAAACTTGGGTTCAGTGAGATTTCAGCAGCAACGACCAGAATGGCCGCGACGAAGGATATCGAACAAACAAGCAGTGACGTTGTCCTACTTCTGGTATAAAATTTGTTGTCGCTGACAGGCACTCCACAGAGGCACTTCAACATTTAAGTTATGGCCAATGGACCTGCAAATTCTTCAACGACATTCAATGGTTGAATTTGAATTGAAGAGTATGGGGAGTTAATATATCGATCACATAGCATTGCAACCGCGACGGATCTATACTGCCCCCTTTCTTGGTCTAGGACGTTTTCTTTGGTTGTTCGCAGTGTCTACCCAGTGTCTTCCCTTTCGCCCGCAATAGTTTCAGGACACTGGCCGCTGTCCACAAATTGCTTCGCCCGCAATAGTTTCTGGACACTGGCCGCTGTCCACAAATTGTTTCGCCCGCAATACTTTCTGGACACTGGCCGCTGTCCACAAATTACTTCGCACGCAATAGTTTCTGGACACTGTCCACAAATTGCTTCGCCCGCAATAGTTTCTGGACACTGGCCGCTGTCCACAAATTTCTTCGCCCGCAATAGTTTCGGGACACTGGCCGCTGTCCAGAAATTACTTCGCCCGCAATAGTTTCTGGACACTGGCCGCTGTCCACAAATTGCTTCGCCCGCAATAGTTTCTGGACACTGGCCGCTGTCCACAAATTGCTTCGCCCGCAATAGTTTCTGGACACTGGCCGCTGTCCACAAATTGCTTCGCCCGCAATAGTTTCTGGACACTGGTCGCTGTCCACAAATTGCTGCGCCCGCAATAGTTTCTGGACGCTGGCCGCTGTCCACAAATTACTTCGCCCGCAATAGTTTCTGGACACTGGCCGCTGTCCACAAATTGCTTCGCCCGCAATAGTTTCTGGACACTGACAAATTCCATCAAGAGGACTCCAGTCACACCAACCGAACTAGAATAAGAAGCGAAAATAAAATGAGGAGTGCCCACTATAACTACCAATTTAGTGGTGACCTGAATAATGTGACGAACTATTCACAAGATTTATTTGATGGATGGTCTTCTTGATCGATACCACGACCTTCTCTCATTTGTTGGATGTGGCAATGGTGAACGCGTATATTCTGTATCATCGTATGAACCCAATAGATTACTCCACTTCTCAATAGTCGAATCATTGTGTAAAATTTAAAGTGTTTCAAATGAGAAAAGTGGAGTGGGTCGACCATCGGTATCATCGAAACTACACACCAAAAAAATGGGGGACTATGTTAAGCAGACTTCTGTTCGATTCGATATGCAAATTACTGGGTTGCAAGACGGCAACATAAGCTTTTTGCACTAAATGCAATGTAAATGTATGTAATTCGGCTACGAAATCTGGCTTCCTCACTATTTTTTGTTTTCACACATTTACATTCGTGTCAATTAATAAAAATATGTTCTCGCGTTAGTACTCCCAATACTGGCAGCTCCAGCCCGCTTTAAGGAAGCTTAAGCAATTTTAATGTTATCGTATTTTCATTTCACGTAGTCAAAAATCGGAGACTGTAGATATTTCTCATTTTTCTTCAGAACATAATCTGAATTTCTGAGCTAAATCAGAAATATTGAAGTTCGATGGCTAAGCTCACCTGATCTCTAAAACCATAGTAATGGTCAACATTTCCATGAAATAACTTCCACTTAGTGAATTGGAAGCATTGATTTATTAAACACGAATAAAAATGTTGGACACTTTCGTAGTTTTGTTCAAAAAAAGGTGCACCACGGCGTATAAATTTTATATGTTAGGCATATACATAACATATACGCCCTGGTGCACGTGCCGTACTGTTACGGACATAGTTAAGTTAGCTTATAAGTTTTTATATTAGGTTAAGTAAGTTTAAGATAGGTTAAGATAGATATATAATGCCAATTTTTTTACCAGTTTTCTTGGCCAAACTAATCAGAAAGTACATTCAGACAAAATAAAAAAAAAAAAAAAAACCATAGTCTAAGCCGAAAGGCACAATTAAATTTAGTTCAGAATAGCTTAGAGCACCCGTATAGGGTCAGTAGGTTAGATGTAAGAACGATTGTTAAGTTAGTTAAGCTAGTTTAAGTTATTTTTGTCTAGCATAGAAAAATGAATTATAAAATAAAACAAAAACGAAGAAAAAAAACGTAGTTTTGTTCGATAATTAAAACCCAAAAACACAGACTATCTCCTGAATTTCCTCAAGAACAAATACATCGAAGGTTCCAGAAAAAAGGCTACCTGTTTCATTTTGTAAGGCTGGCCCCTACGGCCCTGCCACCACTTCGGCTAAATAATTTATTTAACAATTATTTAATTTTCAAAACTTTGCCGCCCGCTAGGCAGCAGTTAATAACTAACAGAAAACACAAATTATATGCCCACGCGCCTAATTGCTACCCTCGGGTAAAAATCATTTATCACATCCCCCGAAGCACGTCTTATGCGTCCGCCACTTGGTTTAATTTTCTTCGTTTACCATTTTCCGGAGCGGGGGGATCGCCGCACACCTACACCCTCCTTGATTTCCTTCTTTCGATTCGGCATCAGCACTTTCATTATATTTGCTTCACCCTATCCATTACCTATTCCGCTTCATCGGCTGACGCGGGCAGTGTGTGTGGGTGGCTACGCTCCATAGGGAGGTGCGGATTGAAGGGAAATATTTACCGAATCTCACGCACATAAGTATATTTTTGTTTATTATTCTGATAACAGAATTCAGTAAGGATTCTGAGTGACTCCACCCGTCGTTGTCGTTGCTGTAGCCTGGGGGGGTTATGTGAGCCGACGCCGCCACTGACGCCTCTTCGACTAGGCCATTGTGTATTGTATCCGCATTGAGCGAGAGAGTGAGTGAGAGTGAGAGAGTGCTGCCGCCCAAATGATTTTGTCTCGACTCTGTGAAAGGAATATGAATGTCCTTTGCCAGCAAATAGCCCTAACCTTCAAGCCGAACCGTTTGTGTGCGTGTGCGAGGACGTGTGTGTATGTACTCATAACACGTCCCGCCTAGATGCTTGCCAAAGCCATTTCCTGTTGCCAATTTCCGATTTAAGCAGTCTACTATCCCATGTGAGGCATCATTGAGCGCATGAGGATACACATTGTGCCCCCGTCCACCCGTCTCGAGACTCACAAAGGAGGAGGCAAAGCTCATGTACAACCGAAAAGGAGAAGAATTTCATAATTTTATGAAGCGTACGGGAATCGAATTGATTATTAGGGTTTTGGTATAATCGCTCGCTGAGGTGGAGTGGGCACTCCACCTTCTATCCAATAAATGTTTCAGCATACAAAGGATAAGTTAGTGCGCTTCTGGCGGCGTGACGGTAAGTGGGTGATGTGCTGATAGGGTCGATCGAGTGTTGGCCAAACTGGCACTGCTGACAAAGTGAAAAGTCTACTGTGAACGTAAGGGAAGTAAAATAGCGTTATTGCCTGTGCTGATTTAATCAGAGAATGGTTGGATTTGAAGGACGAAGTTCAGGTACGCTTCAAATGTGTTCGTTGCCTTTGCCTAACTTACGAATTACGGAACGGGATGAGTGGTAAGGCAATTAATTCTTTTGGTTGAATATTCCACATCAACGAGTGGCGGGGTGGAATTGATTCAGCATTTGACTCCTCAACAGATCGAATTGGAGGACTGTGAATATTGCTCGTATTAATTCACCCAATTTGACGCCAACTTACTTTAGATTGAAACAAAAATGTGACTTTCGAGGAACGAATAGAGGAATGGGTTGACTCTGGCGAGTAGAGGAATTAAGTGCAGAGCTGTCCAATCACATCTTCATGGTATCCTTTCTAGCACTCTCTTCAATTGGACATGAATATGCGTACTTACATGTAGAACCTAGTGAACTGTAAGTCAATGTCCACATTTACGATATTCCTTCCTGTCACTACGGCGCTACTTTCACGAAATTAACGAACGTCGATTAGATGAACGAAAGTGAATCGATGGTGAATCTCAAACAACATGCCTACCTACAAAATTATTACAAATGTTTTCCGAGCAATGGCAAGTCGTTAATTGAAGATAAAAAGCATTGATACGAAACTATACCCCTGTGGTGTACCAATTTTAGTATCATTTACAAGGCATAGACATGGGATAGTCACAATGATGTTCACATTCTCTAGGGATTCTTGTGAACAGATCCTGGTACAATAAGAAACTTTAACAATTACAATTTTCAATTTTGATAAATTGTAATATGTTTTTACCGTCGTAGCCGGACCTAGCGACGTTAACCGGAAAGGTGCTTGACCGACTGCGGAGATAGGCCGAACATTAGATTTTAGGCTTTTGGGTGCCACACGGTTGCCTTCCCGATTAACCAAGCACGTCCTTGTAACCGTGAACAAGGAGTGATTTCGCAAATGTCAACAGAGAAAACATCATATATGCATATATATTGCCAACGACAATTTGGTTTATTTCACAATTTCAGTATTTTACAAAAGGACTTACACGTTAAAATAGCGTACTCAAAATACTATACTAATCATACATCTACCCATTACCCGTGGCCGGATCCGGTCCCCAACGATATTCCCCGATCGCAACTTACCTAATTCATTTCATGCAAGGTTTCGCGAAACTATCACCAACAATCGGACGTCAAGTATGCCACGAATCTGCAGATATGAACGAACTCGCGGAATGATCGCATAAAGTATTAAGACTTAGCTGATGTAACTATGACACTCATGTCTAATCTATAAATGACATTCTCGCTTGCTCACTCGTTCATCCGCCAATATATCCCGAAGTGGAGAACGCCTCTTCTTGCGTTCGCTCCTTCTACTTCACCTACTATGCAGCTCTCTTCCATCGACAGAACACAATTATCTCTAACAACAAATAGGTATCGTTGCGAGTAATATGTCCAGTATTTTTCTAGTTTCCCCTTCGTTTTGATTGTGCTAATCTCATACCGTGGAGAAATTCCTTCTTTTGTATTATTTTTTTTCCTTAACTCACTGACTGCTCGATCGATTCTGATTTCTCCTCTAAACGATCTCCTACAATTGACTTGTATCACACCATTTGCCTGTTTCCCAACGAGCAGCTACTTAGCATCATCCCATAATTCTTCAATCTTAAGTCTTTCCCAAAAAAAAAGAAGACATTCCCGGAGCCGGACTTGAACCCACGTGTCACGACTCCAACCAACCCAACCCAACCACTAGGCTACTTCCGCTTTTCTTTCTGTGACGTTCCGTGATGATGCTGACATTTTTGTACGAATATTCCCCTATCTCTGGAAGCAGCTCCATTCACCAACATTCTCCTCTCTTTTGCTGATTGAGATTTTCGGAAAGAAGCCGATATCTTCTCGCTCTCAGAGTAGTCATTAATAGCAAACAAGACACTAAGACCCAGCGCAACGACCATAACTATAAACATTTAACTCTGCCACCGGTCTAAAGTACTCGAAAAAGGAAACCTTATCAGCAGCAAGATGAATTTCTCTAGAAGGAACAACTTCTACTTGAAAACCACACGTTGACGGATAAACAAAAGCATTTAAAGCGTTCAGGTTATTTCTGATCCTTCGTAATCCCACTTCGAAGGTCTCATTTTCAATCGCTTCTCAACTATTAACGTCGAAGTGATTCATCGACCTAGAAGGGACGTGGCCCGTAAGCCGAAAGCTCTGTGGAAAAGTAAGTTCCGCTAAAACAAGGCTCAACACAAAGTATAGGTAATTATCAGCACTCTGAAGCAATTTTCTACGAAAGTTTCTCTCGCAATCCGTCAGCAGCAACGCATCCCGACTTACCGCGATCTTGGCGAACCCAGCACAAGTTGAGAGAACTCCATCCGTTGGCAGGGTAATTAAGTAGAAATGCAATCAGAACAAGGCTAAACGGCAAAAAAGAAAAAAAAACTTTCAGGTGGCTCCAACGCGCCACACCCAGCGGTCGCCTGTTTTGGGCTTTGTTGGGCTTCTCGACATCAGAGTCCAAGGCTTTGTGTATAGTTCAAGCCGTTTACTAGGGCGGAAAATCACACCAACACTGGATAAGCGTAACCACAGCCCACTTGGGCTGCAGAACTTTCATTGTTCCATTCATTCTCACTCCTCCTCTCGGCCACCCGCTCGGAGCGAGTCGCCCACCACAAAGAAGTCAGGGATGTGTGTGAGGTGACGCGGACGTTGATGACTGCGGCCGTCATGTACTACAAGCGCCGTGGAATTGTTAATCACAACTTTGTTTATAATTCTCGCACGGATGATGTAGCCGGGCCGCATAAACGCTTCGCATTGAGGAAACTTTTGTGCGCTCCTTGAGTGGCTTGTAGTTTGTTTGTATGGGAAAATTGAAAACATGTTTCCCTCTCGACACAGTCGTGCGGCTCACTCAAGCTCACTCGGGGATAGTGAAAGTTGTTTTTTGAAAGTTATTGCGGCCCGCCTGAGGAGGGCGGTTACGGTGTGGTGGCGCGGCCCTTAAAGATGGTACAGATAGACGCTGCCGCGCCGCCAGTGTGAGGGACGGAGGATTTGCGCTGCTGATGTTTTCCTTTTCTCTGCGAAAGTTTGTTGTTTGAATATTTGGCAGTTAATTGTTTCTATGTCGAAATGGCAACATTGTTTCAATGGGCTTAGAGTCAAGCAGGTAGAAAATTGCGTTTTAATGGTTTTGCATTTTGTTTGCTTAAGAGGAGTGGAATGGCAATGGATTTGTATTCCAGAGACAGAGGGAGTTTTCCCTTTTGGTGGAAGTTGGCGAATTTTAATTGAAAACTCTGACGAAAAAAATAGCTTTGAATCCATGCAGGCAAAGGGACTGAGGCAGGAATTTTGTCGAGGTTCTCCTTCGGTCTCTTTGAGTTATTTTTTGTTTGGTTTGGTTTTCAAACGGTGATGGTGGGATAAAACATGTTTGAGCTGCGGCATGACCTTCGGACTAAATGTGGCAAAACTTGATTGCGTGGGAGGATGTAGTTCTGCTCACAAGTAGGTTCGTCTATAGGTTTCCGGGCAGCCAAAAGAGTGCAGAGGGCGCTGAAGATAATAATTCCAGCACGTCCGTGCTCATGATGATCCCTAATTAGCAGATAAACTGTTGTAGACTCATAGGTTTTTATCCGTGTGCCTTCTGGCGAGGGATGTCCACATTAGACCAGATCTTGACCTTACCCCAGATCATGGAAAAGATTAAGTTCAAATTGAAACACCGCCTATTAGTCCAATTCAATGAAGTCCACAGCCTGCATGGAGGCGAGCAATAATTTTGACACTCTTGCCTAACGTGTCAGGTTGTGCAGGATAACGAGGAAAATGTTGGTAGAGCCCACAAAGACATTCAATGTAAAAATAGCATTGTATATGAAGAGGCGATCCACCGCCATGTGACTTCTTAAGCATCGTTCGTCAGAATATAGTGGTAGTGACAAAAATCCGTTCAGCTGTTAGCATTTGCGGAAGTTATTGTGCGGACGCAGCGAGCCATCAATGAGGCGTTTGCTGGTATTGTGACAGAACCCACTAAGTAGAGCCTACCGCTGAGCAGTGGAAGAAACGAAAAGTGTGCTATCCTCAAGAAAGGATATACAACATCGACGTCTTGGACATAACCCCACAATGAGCACCTATAACAATGAGTCGTATGGAGGGTGACCAGATAAGAACGATTCGAAAAGAAATTTAAATAAAACAAGAACGGTGTGAGATATTCAATTTATTCTAGCTTTTTTTTTTAAGCTTTAGTCATGGAATAGTACATCATTCAAATGGCCGCTTCGGCTTCGCTGGTGGTGATTCGAGCAGCGGTATTTCAGCAACAGTCTTGAATGTTAACCTCGAACTCTTAATTTTGGTTCTCTCAAAATTGGTTACCTTGTAAGCGCAGACTTAAGGGCTACGTCACCACAGAGAAAATAATCGACATGCTCAATTTCGCCTTCATAACGACGAGCGAGGCGTAGCTTGCATGGATTGTAGCGCCGTCTTGTTGGATCAACAACTCGGATAGCTGCACTATATATCTGAGTGTCTCCTTTCTCATTAATAAAGATATAAGCCGTAATTATTAGCAGGGCGGTTCACATGGATAAGCATACCGGACAGATCTGCCGGATGGATGTTGGACAGACCGCTTTCGTTAGCTTTCACATGATAAAACATGTTGTCAGACTTCATTTTTCAAGTGTATTTTAACGATGGTCAACGTACTCGTAGTGGCGCTTGTAATAGAAGATTTTTAAAAATGTTTAGTTTTGAGTTCTTCTTTTGTTTCCATGTCAAATGAAAACTTTCAGAATAGTATATTCTCAGAAACTGCCGTCTTGACTTTACTTTGGCGAACACTGAGGGTGTGCAAAATTTTCGGAAAACGATCACGATCCAACCACCAAACATTTTTGAAAACATTCATGTCCCTCAGACCGTCGTTTCTTCAGTTCACACGGTCAAGTCCGTGTTTGTCAGACCCGCTCGCCGATAATAATATCCGCGTGATTAGCGTTCCCGTCCCAGGTCAACAGCATTTTTCCAAAATCAGCCCCCTGACATAAGCATGGTGTCAGATAGCCCATCACTTTCCTAGAACAAACTGCAATGCTGAAAACCCAAAATCCGATGCATGTACGACCTTTTCCGTATTCATTTGTCCTCGAATTGTACGCTAATATGACCATCGCTATCATGAAAAATAAACTACGTCCTCTGTCCTTATCAGGAACTACAAAGGGACAACATTTTTGGATTCTGTACGCGAAAATTGAAATACCTTCACCAACTAGTCCTAGACTAGCGGATTAATCCATGACTTCCTAGAAATTTTAAAATATCGTTGAAAATTAATAATCGCAACTGGTAGAATTGCGAGAAAGTCTGACAGAAATTCTATGAAAGTTGACGTTGCAAAAGAAGAGAATCCGATCTGAGTTTTACAGTGTCACCAAGCCAAACATGTTTGATTTGATAACGATTGCATACGATTGATAACGATTTGACGCAATGTCGCTGCGGTGTTGTACTCAGAAAGTGTTCACTCCTGCGTCGCAGATCTAATGCTAAACACACCCATTTGTAAAGGGTGGTTACATTTTAAGGGCCGATGTTGAATGTGAACCACACCTAAACGTCAAGTTTTTTTCTGCATTTCATTTGACATTTCTCAATTTCAGACTAACTCAATTTGAATTATGGAAAGATACACAATCGAGCAACGCGTTAAAGTTATTCAGGCTTATTATGAAAATGGGCGTTCAAATCAAACAGTGATGAGGCACATTTTCACCTCAGTGGATTCGTCAATAAGCAGAATTGCCGCATTTGGGCGAGCGATAATCCAAGAGTGATTGTCGAAAAACCAACGCACCCACAAAGAGTGACTGTTTGGTGCGGTTTATGGGCTGGCGGCATCATCGGGCCGTATTTTTTCCAAAATGAGGTCGGTCAGGCAGTTCCTGTGAATGGTGTTCGCTATTGTGAAATGATAACGAACTTTGTATGGCCCGAATTGTAAGATATGTATGTGGATGATATGGGGTTTCAACAGGACGGTGCCACTTGCCACACAGCTAACGAAACAATGGCTCTTTTGCGCGACAAATTCAATGGCGGTGGTATCTCACGTGGTGGCGATGTCAATTCTTTGGGGTTATTTGAAAAAAAAGTTGTACGTCGATAATCCAGCAACAATTCAAGAGCTAAAGGATGAGATAATTCGGCACATTAACGGCATAGAACCTCAATTATGCTTCAGCGTCATCGAAAATTTGGACCATCGGATGGAGGTGTGTCGCCGAGGTCACGGCGGACATTTGGCCGATATTTTGTTGCACACATAATTGGACTATACCAATATTATCATAATAAAAATAAATGTTAATAATTTGCTAAATAGTTTGTGTTTTATTCAAAATCAACATCGACCCTCAAAATTTAACCACCCTATATATGCCACCATCTCTCTCGAGGCACGAATGTACGAGTGAGTGGTGTGTTCAAAAAGTACTACGACTCGGTCGTCGGACTAAGCTAGATTGACTTAAATGTGCGAGAGCTCATTATGAACGCTCTTCTGACAAGACGTTCAGATCGATCGTTCAAATTCTTCAACTTTTTCTCTTTGTCGGGACTTGGCATTGTGTGTGAACACTTATCGATGACGACTTCAGAGTATTGGTTGGTGTTCTGTGAAACTTATAGTCGTTTCCTCAAAGGGTGCAGAATTTGAGATCCGAGAAACTTCTTCAAATAGCCAAAAATATTGATGATCCAGAAGAACATTTTTAATTTACATGCCTATCACAACACCTATCACCGTGGGTGTTGGACCTCGCCAAGGGTGCGTCTTGTTACGCCATCGCGTCAGCCGTAGAGAGGAATGTTTCACATTGGGAGAGTTGAGGCTAGGTGATCTTCTTCTTACAAATGACTTAGTTATCCTCCCATAATCCCAGACGGAACTCCTTCGCTCACTCGATAGGTTTGTTGGGGTGAAGGTTAACGTGGAGAAATCAGAAGTTATGGTAATTTCCAGAAAGCCTGCTTAATGCAGTCACGCTCAGGAAATCCAAGCTTGGCCAAAGCCAAGTCAGTGGTTTTTAATTCAGTATTTGTTCCAACTATCACATATCGTCATGCAATTTGGGTAATGAGATATCGAATACAAGCTGCCGAAATTTGTGCTGCTTGGGAGTTACTCGACGGGATTTGGTGAGAAACATAGCAGTACGCGAGGAACTCAATGTAGAGCAACTGCTTCTTCGAACTGAATTTCTATGCTTCGATAATTTGTTCACGTGTTACGAATGTCCTCATCGTCAGGACTAACGAGGCTGCAGAGAAAGAAGAATCAGAAGAAACTTCGAAGGGAATAGTTTCGCGCAAGAACCCTGAATGAGGAGTCTAAGAATAAAGAAAATATTATTATGAGAAAACTCGCTCCAGCAAGAATGTCGGACAAACAGCTAGATGGCGCCGTTGGTTGAGTGCCTGCCTCTGGGTCCCTGGTTCGAAACCCAGTAAAAGCAGAGTTAATACGCTAAGTGTGCTGGCGATTTCGCTGGCAGGCCAACTACTCGGATCTAACCTAACCTAAGAATGTCTGACTGCGGGCTTTAGGAATGTCACCCTTGCTAGTCGATGCACTAGTGTAACCTTGTTAAACTTAATTGAACAAATTAAGTAGTATAACCGCTCGGAATTGAAGGCGTGGGCATTGCTACCAAAAGCGAAGCAACAAGGTCGCATGCTCAGATGATCCATCATGAAATAAGTTTTGACAAACTGCCTCCTCTTCGGTTAATGTTACCTCCTGTGACTCGCAGGATTCACTTGCTCCTCCGCTCATCACTCGATCGCCATGTACTGCATTGAAAGTATGTAAACAATCATTCCGCGAGTGATTTGACTTAATTTACCAATTAATCCAAATTTCCATCGGAAGTCATTCGAAGAGTGTACAACCCCAACCAACCACTTCAAACTGATTTGGCAATAAAAAGCAAACTTTCTCTCTCCCAGTGGCGGCATTCTTGAAGTTCGAAGTCCGCTCACCAGTAAACCTCGCAAACTCAATTACACTAAGCGAGAAACTAATAAGCACGACGTGGCATCATTTGCAACAACTTCCTCCCACGCAGTGGCCCTTCCTGGCGAAACTCCTCGTCGACGCCTAATTCGATCGTAAAAAATCATTTACCGTGAATCGAAATTTGCGCAGCCATTACCTTGTCCCGGAATTTTCACACTCAATTTGATGTCGTAAAAAATTATTTGCCGCTAAGGCATTTCCTCCTTCGATCGCTGCCTCCAATCCTGACCGTCGTTCGCGCGAGCAGTAGTTATCAGCCACAGGAGCACCACATCCTCCTCGTATGTGTGTGCCTGTGCAGAGACCGGGTCGTGCAGGGATGTAAAACAATAAAATAACATTAATAACGTAAAACGTTTAGCTTTGGTTAATTCTTGGTCCGATGTGATTAGACCCGGATGAGCCTGATGAGGGAATGGGGCCCGGTTAGGGGGAGTAGGACTAACTGTCGGACGCGGTGAGGAGGAAATTTTTTAACGACTTCCATTTTTATCGAAATCGGATTAATAAATGAGGGAAAAATTCAATTAGGATGACTTCCCTTTTTATTCGTCCTCCGTTTCGCTGGGGACGTCCTTCTTCCGCGTCCCTCTTGTGACTTGGTGATTCTTCTTGCTGGGGCATCCGCACGAGTTCGTGGGACTGGGAGAGCGGAGATGAATACATGGGATTAGTGGAGTTCGGAGAAGAGGAATTGGAATTTCAAAAAGGTTTAAATTGATTTGGAGCGGCATGGTGAGCCGTAGCTTGGCGTTCGTTCTGAGTGATGAAGTCGGTTAATGGGGAGGATACGGTTGATAGATGTAGTCCGACAGGATTTGAGATCGGGATTCTATGAGAAGAGGAGAGGAGGAACAAAGGAATGATATTAATTACAGATTGCATTTTTTTGACAGAAGTGTGGTCAATGTGGCTGCGAAAGTTCGGGCATCGTCCTGGTGGTGAAGTTGACGAAATGCTGGCTAAACATTTTTAAAATAAGGTCGATTTCGAAGGAACAGAGAGTGGTTTTGTCTTCTCGAACCAGGAGCTGGAGCAATGGTGTCCATGCGCTCAATGTGGCCGAGCCAATATAGTCGGTGGAATTCTGCATTCGGGACTACATCGGCATCTTGGGACAGTTCGTCGAGTTCGACGCTATGTCGTCTCCTCTATTCACCTTCTCGCAGATATGACCATATACAATAATATAAGCATATCTACTATTTAGCTTAACTTCCAGCTTTCGGCTCCATGTAGCAGGACAAGCATACAAGCAAATCGTTGTTTGGTCTTGCAGAAGAAAAGGAAATAATTTCAAAATACACCTTCATACCAACAACCGTGAACGTAAAAGTATCTCTACAACCTCAGTTATTCCATTGCCAAATAACAGAATTCACTCCAACCTTTTTCGCTCACTACGCACTCTGTCCAGTACTACAGGCACAACCTTGGCAGGTTTGGCTTTTAATGAAAAACCCATAAATATCCTCAAACAATCCCATACCGAAGGTATGTATGCACTCATACAAGCATTATCCAGGCAATAACTGCGTGCTAAATCCCTTTTTCAGTTCAAATACCAACCCGAAACCAATTCCGCAGTTGCCATAACCTTATCAGATCGTCGTCGTGGTCCGTGGAGCTTTTGGCGTACACTCCGATTTGTAATTGCTTAGCAGACGTTATACGCTGGCACATCCTCGTGCACACATCAGAGGATCACAACGTCAGAGCATAATTCTCGCAGATAATAGCAACCGCAAGCCCCGTCTTAAACTGTAATTTAATTTAATTTTGAAACCGTTAACTTTCGTTATTTACCATCCTTCAGCCGCAACTGTTATTCCACCAAGGAGCAGAGAGCACTACCAAGGAGTTTATTAAATTCCATGCACACACCAGAGTGAGAACTGAAAGATGGAAACTGAAAGCGGGTGCTGTGCTGTTGCCGATGTCCTTTCTTATCCTTGATCTTGATAGGGTTGCTGGGTATTGCGTGCTTTGTTGTACAGCTTCATGCGCACACTGAGACCGCAGAGTAGCGCGTTGACATTTTCATTTGTTCAACTTTTTCACTACTCCCCAAAAACATAGGGGAAACAGTGATACACGCTAGCGCAGAAATGAAAAGGGGTGCGTTTAATTTCAATATGCTCACCCACTCAACCTCATCAATCGCTGGCGAGCGTGGGGCTGCCGGGCGACGACAATGCAAACGGCAACGTCTGCCACCTCTGACTCGAATAAAATTAATTTATTTGGCAATTAATGCCGCTCGGTGCCAAGGAAGCGAAACTGTTTCCACAGAATAAGCAATTTCCCTTCTCAGGAATTCAGTTCTTTATTCGGGTGACTGTGTCCACGACAAGGTGTCACAGAGGCATGAAAGTTTGTTTGCGGTCTGCTTCAGGAACCACGACGGGAAAGTTGCTTAAGAGACGATTACCGGTCTTTTGGTGTGAAGGTGATAATAATTGGTTTCTGCAGAGGTGTTTGAGGGGAGGTTTGTTTTGAGAAGAATTGTTGCGTTGCTTTCAGTCTTCAGTCTTCAGTCTTCAGTCTTCAGTCTTCAGTCTTCAGTCTTCAGTCTTCAGTCTTCAGTCTTCAGTCTTCAGTCTTCAGTCTTCAGTCTTCAGTCTTCAGTCTTCAGTCTTCAGTCTTCAGTCTTCAGTCTTCAGTCTTCAGTCTTCAGTCTTCAGTCTTCAGTCTTCAGTCTTCACTCTTTAGTCTTCAGTCTTCAGTCTTCAGTCTTCAGTCTTCAGTCTTCAGTCTTCAGTCTTCAGTCTTCAGTCTTCAGTCTTCAGTCTTCAGTCTTCAGTCTTCAGTCTTCAGTCTTCAGTCTTCAGTCTTCAGTCTTCAGTCTTCAGTCTTCAGTCTTCAGTCTTCAGTCTTCAGTCTTCAGTCTTCAGTCTTCAGTCTTCAGTCTTCAGTCTTCAGTCTTCAGTCTTCAGTCTTCAGTCTTCAGTCTTCAGTCTTCAGTCTTCAGTCTTCAGTCTTCAGTCTTCAGTCTTCAGTCTTCAGTCTTCAGTCTTCAGTCTTCAGTCTTCAGTCTTCAGTCTTCAGTCTTCAGTCTTCAGTCTTCAGTCTTCAGTCTTCAGTCTTCAGTCTTCAGTCTTCAGTCTTCAGTCTTCAGTCTTCAGTCTTCAGTCTTCAGTCTTCAGTCTTCAGTCTTCAGTCTTCAGTCTTCAGTCTTCAGTCTTCAGTCTTCAGTCTTCAGTCTTCAGTCTTCAGTCTTCAGTCTTCAGTCTTCAGTCTTCAGTCTTCAGTCTTCAGTCTTCAGTCTTCAGTCTTCAGTCTTCAGTCTTCAGTCTTCAGTCTTCAGTCTTCAGTCTTCAGTCTTCAGTCTTCAGTCTTCAGTCTTCAGTCTTCAGTCTTCAGTCTTCAGTCTTCAGTCTTCAGTCTTCAGTCTTCAGTCTTCAGTCTTCAGTCTTCAGTCTTCAGTCTTCAGTCATCAGTCTTCAGTCTTCAGTCTTCAGTCTTCAGTCTATTCAGTTTTTCGACGCCCCTTGTCCTTGAAACATGTTCCTTCAAGAACAATCATAACACGCCATTCCGGGCTTCCTTTCACTGGGCCCTGCGAATACCATTCAAACATTAAATGTAAACATTCTGAAGAACTTTCGTCCTTGAATCTCAGACACCTCCGCACATTTCGTTGAAATTAAGAAACGCTGCTGAGTTTAATCTCACCCACACTCCAACCGTCAACGATGTGTGTAAGTTCAGTCTGAAAGGAGACTCTCACAGTCTCACCAGCAGTCCTTACCCACTCTTTGGCATAGACAACCTCCACGGCAAAACTTCTAGAATAACTCAATTAAAATTCATCCCCAAGCTGCGAAGCATGAATGAGAGCGGAAAGGCATGGGGATGGAGAGAAAAATGGTTTTCGCTTGAAAGGATTAGAAGGAAGAACTTCGTTGTTCCAAGAAGAAAACGATTTCGGGAAGGTAGAGCGTCGCTGAGGTTTTAAGGTTGGATGCGTTCCACCCTTCAGACGGGGTATGTGTTCAACGTCAGCAGTGAGCTAGTGAGGGAGTGAATGTCTCCCCAGAATGGTTCGCCACCACCAGCGAAACCAAACTACTGGTTCAGAGGTAAATATTAATATCTCCCCTAGCAGCATCTAGCGCGACGAAGCTGGGGCCCGGGGGTTTCTTATTGATTCGACTGCACACAAGTTCACGATTTTAATTTCCCCTAAGTGCTCAATTAAATTCGATGAGAGGACTTTTAAGCGTTTTCCTTGCCATTCACACCGACGAACAACGGCGATGATGACTATGACGATGTCGACAGCGACATGGGGTCGGAAGTGATTTGGGATGCGGAACAACAAGAGGAAGTGGAAGATTCCTTTTACGTAATTTTTATGGCATCTCATTAAACCGGCAAAATAACCGAACGAATCGTTGATGGTTTGATATTGCAACGCGCAGCAGTTTCGTTGTGTCGGGCGAAGAAAAAAAATCACGTCCTAAGATATTCACGCTCCACCCCCTCGCTCACAACGCTCACTTAGAGCGTAAATATTTTGCAATTAAAATACCGCGCCACCCAGTTTTCATTAATTCACCCCGCGGGATAGCATCCCCCACAGAATGAGTCTTGGCGGGGAGGGTGGAGCTTCAAGTGTCCTCAGCCGTACATACATATGTACATAGATAAGTAGTGTGGATGTGATTGATTGTACACACGTACAAAGGGTGCGGGAGGAACTTTTCCTTGGGTATCCTTTGTCAAGGTGAATTGTCAAGTTGACAGTGATTCTGGTTTCGAGCGCTACCTCAGGGCAAATACGCACACACACACGCACATACACTCGCATCCCAGTGAACACTGATGCCGATGTGGTGTACATATTATGAACCCTTAAGCGAGACAACTTTGATCATTTGGTCTGTGCTCTATGAAATTAAATTTAATTAGAGCCGAAGTGCCTGGAGTCATCTCTGATTCATTAATACGTAAATTTATTTGTTTTTAATGTTTTTCATGGGTGGCCGTGTCGGGGGCGGGCAACAACCCAAGGTGGGTGGCGTAAATAAAATATTTATTGTTTACCTAGGTGGTGGTGGCGTTGTTTTTGCCGGGCGTGGGGTTAATTTGATTTTATTTATTTAGTATTTTTTCTTTAATGCATGTTTTTCCTATTCCCGCGATTGCCATCAACATTTAAGGATGTCCTCGAGCGCGAACGGATGAGGGGAGAGTTTAATTGCAAGTACCAAAATATTTTGACAGCGATATGGAATACCGCACATAATTTGCGGATGTTTAACTTTGGCATGAGTGGTGCTGGGGTTTTATGAAGTAGAGCCATTCACAGTGGACATGAACCTCAAATGGCGAGTACACTTCTGACCTTTTGCAGTGTTCTGGAAAATCGGTCGCTTAGATGTTGAAATTTGCCACCGGATGAATTAAAGGTTGAATGTCAGCCACTCACCACTCTCAATGGGTCTAGGATGGTCTGTTCGTGATACATTCTGCCGGCATTTGGAATTTTCTTGTTTTGCCGGATTAGCTATGTAAAGATAAATGAATGTCATCTGAAGACGAAAAGCGACTCCTTGACATTTATCACAGCAGGAGTTTTTTTTTTTTTGGTCACTAAATAAAAACGCCATCGTTTGTCAAAACGCACAAAATGATGTGGTGATGAGGATGGCGGTTGCTTTTGAAAGGGGCCTGTAAGTTATTGAGTGCGCTTGTTGACAAAGTCGTTGTGGTTATTCTGGTACTGATTTATGATGAACCATATCTTTCTGATCAAGCTCTTCACCGCACCATGGGGATAATCAATTTCAAAATTCGGGATTAGCACCTTTTTCATGTGTAGGCAGTTTGTGAGTCATCTTTGAGTAATTTTTCCTGCCATTCACCGCCACATTTATTTTTTGTGGTTTATTTTTGATGTACCATAGACTCTTGATCATTTGACAATAGTTAATTTGAACGTCTCGTTATTTTAGATTTTATAAAATCAATATTAATTGGTCCCCTCGGTAATTTGAAGTTGAAGAAATACACGCTGAAGAAAAGTATCTTACCCGCCGACATTCTACAATGTGAAGTCAGGCCTTCCTAGTCTATATAATCTGATGCGTTTTTCATGAACCGACCTGTCATTTGTTTACATACATGTACAGACTTGGCGATTGTTTACACGAATGAGAGATACATATACGTAGGTTCGGCAATAGAACTTGCCGTTCATGTGCCGAATTATCTCATCCTTTAGCTCTTGAATTGTTGCTGGCTTATAGACGTACACCTTTTCTTTCAAATAACCCCAAAGAAAAAAATCCAACGGTGTCAAATCACATGATCTTGGCGGCCAATTGACATCGCCACCACGTGAGATAACACGGCCATTGAATTTGTCACGCAAAAGAGCCATTGTTGCGTTAGCTGTGTGGCAAGTGGCACCGTCCTGTTGAAACCACATATCGTCCACATTCATGTCTTCCAATTCGGGCCATAAAAAGTTCGTTATCATTTCACGATAGCGAACATCGTTCACAGTATACATTTTGGAAAAAATACGGCACGATGTCATGTCACTCTTTATGGATGCATTGGTTTTTCGACAATAACTCTTGGATTATCATTCTCCCAAATGCGGCAATTCTGCTTATTGACGAATTCACTGAGGTGAAAATGTGCCTCATCACTGAAGATGATTTTCTTCGAAGATTGATCATCCACTGTTGCCATTGCCTGCCACCATTCTGACCATTGACGACGCTTGAAATGGTCAAGAGGCTTCAGTTTTTGAGTCAATTGCACCTTGTAAGCGTGTAAATGCATGTTCATCAACGACGAGCATAAGAGGTGCAATTGTTGGGCACGACGAGTTGAGGTGGACGGCTCTTCAGCCCCACTATCGCGAACAGCAGCAATATTTTCTGCAGTACGAGCTGTACGAGCATGCACTGGTATTTTCACATCTGCTACAGACCCGGTTTGCTCAAATTTTCCGATTGTACGCTCATTTGGACGATTAAATTGACCGAAAAAATCACAAAGTGCACGATATGCATTTTGATTTGAATGCTCATTTTCATAATAAGCTTGAATAACTTTAACGCGTTCTTCTTTCTTTGTGTATCTTTCCATGGTTGATTGAGTTTTCTGAAAGTCTGAGTTAGTCTGAAATTTAGAAATGTCAAATGAAATGCAGAAAACAACTTGACGTTTAGGTGTGGTTCACATTCAACATCGGCCCTTAAAATTTAACCACCCCTTATATAAAACAGAGAAAAACTTCACATTTTGTGTGTCACAAGCTTTCTCGAAAATGATTCAATCTTTCGGCAAAATTGTTGTTGTGTGTTATTGTAGATGTCAATACATAACATGCTTGAATTTGAAGATACATATATGTATTCTCTTACAACAAATATTCGTATTCAATAGCAAAATGATGTATCAGCTGTTGAATTTTCAGCGCAATTGTTGACGATTGGAAATGGTGCAATGTTGATGAAACTGGATTGATTACGTTGCCACAACATTTTTGACTATTATTATGCTTTCTAATATCAATCAGGTAACACTTTGCAATGGTCCGAGGCTTCCTGTGAAAAAGTTAATTGGCAGTGTTATTGCAGCCACTATTTTTAATTGGGAAATTCAAAGGTGAAGACGTTTTGATTCCACGCATTCGTTTTTTTATTTTATTTTGTCGTTTGAATACAAACTTCTACAACTTCCAGTGCGTGCTTTGCAATTACCATTTAATAAGCACCTAATAATCCGTCATTATCATTGAATGAGCCTTATGTAATAGAGATTTTCCGACCTTGGTATAGTCCTAGGGTTATCAATATAATTATACTAACACTTGGTTGGAATTATCAAATATTGGAAGTCGCCAAAAACGTGACAGTGCGGTGAAATTTCTTCGAACAATGCAAGGAACATTTTATTGTATCCGATTTGAAGTCATTTTCTAAGGTCCTCTCCTCCTAGCTCAGATATAACGTTCATATCTGGTCGGTTGCCCCAATGTTGTCCATGCTCTAGTTGTGGCCGAGCCAGTGCAGTCTTTTGAAGGCACCAAGAATCAGCTCTGCTGTTTTGCTTATCGTCCAGCTCTCGGCAGGACTGGCGAAATAAGTGTTTTGCAGAGCATGATTTTAGTCCTTCGAGTCAGGAGTTTTGAGCATAGTTGTGGATCTCCACTGTGATGTCGTTTGTGGAGTTCACGTTTGCTTCTTCACTATCACAAAATTGTAGCTGTAGATTGTTATGTTTTCCGCCAGCTGGTGTGTGCTAGAATGTTTCTTGGTTGACAGCATATATATTCTGTTTGTCCTAATTGCTCATAAGTTGCGTATGTGCTAACCTGATGTGCTAACCTCATAAGTTGCGTATGTGCTAACCTGATGTGCTAACCTCATAAGTTGCGTATGTGCTAACCTGATGTGATACAACCACATCTATTTTTTCGGAATCAGCTATCTTTCAAAAGAACTACTAATTGCATTCCTTCCCTTTATAAATTCAGAGCCAACAGAAGTCTTACGAGGTATTTATCATCTAATATTTAAACCTACTTTCAGACGTTAGAATAATGGAGCTTTTTTTGCCGCATGACACGAATTTGAAATGCTCTTCCCAGCCGCCTATCATCTGGCTGATGGATTACAGCATCTAGCCTCGCAAAATATTGCAATTGAAGCAAATATTTATTTCTAAGATGACACTTTTCCTCTTTCGTTCTTGACAAATTTCCAAAGCATATTTTTGGTTGTCCAAATCTACGCTATTCATGTGAAACATTTGTTATCAGAAACGGACTTGTTGTTGATCAAAAGCTACAAAGTCTCCTGAGGACTCTTTGCTGAACCACGTGCATTTCTTTAAAAGCGTAGCCTTGCAATTCGATCTCTGTCCGAGATGATTGCATGATGAGGGCCGAGGACATCTGAAGGCAGTATCTATTCTCTAAAGTTGCCGACGTATTTTCCACAATCGCCTTGACTGTAACTTTTGCTTGTTCTAGTTTGCTATTGATTTTTTTTTAGATCCCGTCTGAATTCAAGGGCGTCATAGATACATTCATAACATAATCTATCCTCCATAGATTTCCATTTATTGTCCTTCGCTTTTGTTTCAGATATCATTTCTCATTTCTATCGCTCCCTCCCCATCGGTATGTAGTTCAGTTATTCAGCAACAATTCCCTATCCTCCAGCGTAGCTCAGAGTCCGCAGACAATGGAAACAAACAAGACAAAGCGAAGGCAAACGAAAACTCCACTCATTCTGTGTGTCCTTTGGTCTTCCACCCATTAGATCGATAAAAATCTTTTCATTGTTCTAAATGAACTAACTAAATGTATCTGATTTCAATAAATACAATAAAAGCCATCACACAATAAAGTTTCTTTCCTTTATTTATGCCATCAAAGCGTAAACGAGCGCAGCCAGCACAACATACACACACACACACACACATCTTTCCAGTGAGACTGAAATTGAGAGAAAACTGAACGCAAAACTGAACAGAACCCATGCCAGAGGACTTCTTAAATTTATTGACTTGTCCACCGTCGCGTCTGTGCGGCGAAATGTTCTCACGAAGCACCTTCTTCAAATTGGGCCACTTCCCTTGCTATCGTCTTCGCCCATTATTGTCACCTTCACCGTCCTCTTAGCCTCTCATCGTTCTCCGCGTCGCAGTCGTTGCTGTGTGGCTCTGTTCCAGTGTCTCGGGCTCATCCTTTTCGTTTTGTCATCTCGGGAAAAACAAATAATGGAACCAGGAGGGTCTACATAAACTCACAACACAAAGAAGGAACGGTGTACGCGAAATACTATTGTACATACAAAAGCCAAATTTTTTTTTACTTGAACCACTCAACATAGAATGCCGCGCCGCCACCCGTTTTGAATCGAAGAAAGAATCCAGAACATTGCCATTCGGAAATACTGATACACATTCCCCTCAAAGAAAGACACAAACAAAAAATGCACAAGAGCAACCCATCTTCACTCCCAGCAGAGACGATGGTGACGACGAAGAAGGACTCGCCTCTGACCTATCCAGCGCCATTGCCGGGCGGATACGGCGTACGCTATACGCTTTAACGGGAGCGGGAACAGGATTCGTAATAATGATAATAACAATAATAATAAAGAAAACAGCTTTTGTAGCTCATCTCATGGATATCCTCGAAGAAAGGCGGAGAGGAGGGTGCAACGCGGCCCCCATCAGACAACCCAAACTTTTCCACCGCTCGCGCACAATGTGGAACATAAAATAATAAAACAAGGACTGCGAACAGTCTCCTGCGGGTACTAGAATTTTATTTATTTTATGCAGTTGGAATTTTTATGAGTTAATTTAATTTATAGTTTTATTATGTCCCACATAATCCGGGCCTGGCCTTCGAGGCGCTTATAGCCGCCGGCGGGTTGAGGACGCTCGCCTGGGGTGTATTGACTATCGTATATTTTTGCTCTGGTCTTTTTTCGGAACTGGGCACCTTCTTGTGTGTTGATTTATTCGCAGGACGGATGGATGCCTGCCGGAGAATGGGTGGGGGCCATCCGACACTGGGGTGGACTCCTGTGCGTATGACAATGTTGATGAAGTTGTTTTCTTTGTGTGGGGGGAAGAAGCGCGGCGGCAGGATAAGCCAATAATCGTGGTGCAAACACAGTCCTGCTGTTGCTGCCGATGATGATGATGACTGGGGTGGGGTCTGACTCGGAGGGTTGAACGATGAAATATTGGAAGCAGCTGAATGAGTTATTTGGGCTTAATAATTTTATGGCTGTCCAGGTGGATCATGTGAACTGGGCGGCAGAAATAGGGGGCTCATCACAGGGCGGGAACAACGATATTTATGTGAAGTAACGTGTCTGGGGACAAAGGGCAATGTTGGACATTAGTGTGAATTGTAAAAGGAGTGTCGTTGAGAGATTAGGAAATAATTTATGAGCTCCATCTCAGGTGGTAGAGAGGATCGTGAATGCGTACTGGAGCTGTGCAAGGTGGGGGTGAATTTATTTGGCTGATGAAGGCTTAGCGGGACATGAAATTGTATCATACTGCGATTTAAATATATATCTGTGGATCTCATCTCATACTCATACTCATACTCATACTCATACTCATACTCATACTCATACTCATACTCATACTCATACTCATACTCATACTCATACTCATACTCATACTCATACTCATACTCATACTCATACTCATACTCATACTCATACTCATACTCATACTCATACTCATACTCATACTCATACTCATACTCATACTCATACTCATACTCATACTCATACTCATACTCATACTCATACTCATACTCATACTCATACTCATACTCATACTCATACTCATACTCATACTCATACTCATACTCATACTCATACTGTGTGCTTTCCAAATTCACCCAATGCTGCCCTAAAATGCACTTCCACTGATTTAATTGTGCGTTCCGCTGGTGCGTAATGCATTCAGCTTTAAGTGCTCCATCTTCTGAGTGCATTCAACAACCCAGTATTCAACTTGTAACCGCATTACATCTGCACTTCAAGCCAAATGGTAATTGTTAGACTCCCCAGCGATCACATGTACTCCGCGCCTTACATCCTAGGGAAAATTAAGTTACACTTCGCCATACCCCTTCGTAGAATCGTTTTCCCTTAACATTACTTATGACAAGAGGGCTCTGTTTGCAGTAACTTTTCCATCTGCTCTCAGGAATGCTTTACTGCCAAGACCAAAGAGGAGTAACACCCGCCAGCAGAAAGAAAAGAAACACCGCTTGGCAGGGATCTGAAGACGCAATCTTCTACATACAAGCGTTCAGTGTAACGAACAAATCCACCGAGGAACAGAATGCAAATGTTCTCCACTGTATCCGTATCTGACCTCGTTCTACAGCCACCTCACCACCATCATCATTGCCGCCGCCATCCTCAACCGGATGAGGAAACGCCGCAATGCCGGAACGTCGACCAAGAGACAGCAACGAAGAGGGGAGACGGAGCTGCACAGCAATTGCTAGAAATTACATTTGCAAGTCGTCTTGCAGATTATCCTTAAGTAAAATTTCCCTCGAACTCATCAAAAATTCGCGTCTTATCCTTTTGGTATTTTGTGCATTATAATGATGTTAAACTGCGGTGTTGATTATTCTGTTTGTCAGTCAGTTGGGGCTGCTGCTGCAGCCATTCTTCGTCCTGCCGTTGTCCTGTATGTTGCTGTGCTCTTATTGCCATTCCGCTGATGATGCTCCGCCGCGATGCTGCATGGATGACTCTGCTTCTAATTTTCTCTTCACTCAGTGCGACTGTGTTTGTGTGTGCGGGTAAACATCTCCGAAGACAATGGAGATAAAGTGAATGAGCATCTCTCCTCAACCGCATTGAAATGAATATGTACAAGGAACCCCCCTCCCCTCTCTCTGTCATCCTTTCTCTGTACGGGATAATGGACTTGAATGGATCGTAGAGTCGGTGTGAGTGTGTTTAAGGAATTTCTGTTTAATTATTCGAGTGGTATCTTAACAATTGTGCTCCCATCTCGAGAGCACACTCCGCCTGAACCGACCGCCTGAGCCAGAGGTCAGCATCAAGGGGTAGACTAGGAGACTGCAGGACACGCATGCAATGTCGTGTGTGTGTGCCATCATCTTTATTAGTCGAAGTAATTTAGGGTCGAACAAAGTATCTAAACAATTTAAATTGAAAATAAACATCAAGACGAGTGATTCAATTTTGAAAGTACAAAGCAGACTTGGGATGCGACCTACATACACGAGCTACGTATGCAGACCAGAGTTTCGGTTTAAGCAACGTTCCGGAGTAATGGTCTTTATCCACAATTAATTGATTTGGAAGAGTATCACTGCCAAGTCACTTTACTGGGAAATAATGGCGTTATTGGTCTTTGAAGTGAAACAAGGCCAGAGCTGACGGACTTCCAATAGGTCCTTGCAGATAATTGAGAAACAGATAAGAGATTCTCTTGCTTGTGTCGACGTAGGTGGGGAGTGTTAGACTAAAGCTTCACAATTCACTTTGTTGTCCGATGGGCGGTCTATTCAGTTTTCAATTCTATTACCCACTTATACACTCGAGTATACATGAGAGTTGAACTAGTTTCTACCGAAAGGCTTACTCTAAGTCCATGGGATTATATATTTAACAGCCCTTCATTTGGTTGTTTTGAGACTTTAACCTGGCTTTAAACGCACACCTGAGACTTGTGCCGATGGTAGGCCTTGTATGCACGTCAAAGAGTTTTTAGGTAAAAATTTAACATTTCCCAACTGCTTGAAGATTCAACAAGTTGCTCGAAATCAGGCTCCAGCTTGTTTTATTTTCAATGCGCAGGCTCCGCAACAAACTCGTGCATATCACTAGTGTTATAGGTGCTTGGAGTTTTCAAGTCGACTCTGTATGAAGAACTTTACGAAGCTCTCCGTGACAGTTGTAAGTGACTCCACGAAGCGGCGTGGCGCTGTGAAAATAAAAGCTGTTGTCCGCGGAACTTAATCTACACTTTCAGTGTAGGAAGTGGCGAACTTAGCAATCATCCCACGCCAGCTAGGCCAATTATATTCAAAGAGAAACTTAGGGGGTTTATATAGGCAACCTTAGCTTATGGGCAAACAACTTAATTTCATCTTGGGATGTCTTGATACCAACATCTCTGTGGACATCGTCGTCTCCAAGTTGCATAGACGATGGTTGTTAGCACTATGTTCTGCTAGATTTGTCATATATTATTGTAGCTTGTTTTAGTACAAGCACAGAATTGCACATCCAAAGTTTCTTCTAGACCGGTTTAGTAATCGCTTCTATATAAGCAACTAGCTTAAGCCCAGCCCGGCTTTTTCTCACATATTTTCACATGTTATCATGATCAGGCTTGGACCCTCCATGGGTTGCCGGCCTGATACGTAAGTAAGTATCCGTTCTTATCCCCCATTCTCAGTCTTTCCAGCGAAATCCACGAACAATTTCAATCCTCATCATCATTCAATCCATCATTTGTTCGTTTGTTTCAACAGATGCGCTACTCACACAAAAAAAAAACACAACGAGTCGAGCGATTTTTTGCTGTAGGTACTCAGCTGTATCAGTGAAGAAGAATAAAAAATAGTACAAAATTTCCACTGGAGTACCGATAGTTGCAATGGTCTCCACTGATCGTCTTCACAATAGAATGCAAATAATAAAGGGTGGTTAAATTTTAAGGGCCGTTGTTGAATGTGAACCACACCTAAACATCAAGTTTTTTTCTGCATTTCATTGGACATTTCTCAATTTCAGACTAACTCAATTTGTGCGTTGCGCGACTGTGTATCTTTCCATGGTTTACTTCGTGATTTTTTCGGTCAAAAATGTGCTTACAATCGGAAAAATCGTGCAAAAATTTGAGCAGACCGGGTCTGTAGGAGATGTGAAAACAATAGTGCATGCTCTTACAGCTCGTATTGCAGAAAATATTGCTGCTTTTCGCGATAGTGTGGCTGAAGAGCCGTCCACTTCAACTCGTCGTCGTGCCCAACAATTGCAGCTCTCACGCTCGTCGTTGATGAACATTATGCATAAAGACTTGCATTTACACGCTTACAAGGTGCAATTGACTCATGAACTAAAGCCTCTTGACCATTTCAAGCGTCATCAATGGTCAGAATGGTGGCAAGAAATGGCAACAGTGGATGATCAATTTTCGAAGAAAATCATCTTCAGTGATGAGGCACATTTTCACCTCAGTGGATTCGTCAATAAGCAGAATTGCCGCATTTGGGCGAATGATAATCCACAAAGAGTGACTGTTTGGTGCGTTTTATGGGCTGGCGGCATCATCGGGCCGTATTTTTTCCAAAATGAGGCCGGTCAGGCAGTTACTGTGAATGATGTTCGCTATCGTGAAATGATAACGAACTTTTTATGGCCCAAATTGGATGATATGAATGTGGACTTGCCACACAGCTAACGAAACAATGGCTCTTTTGCGTGACAAATTCAATGGCCGTGTTATCTCACGTGGTGGCGATGTCAATTGGCCGCCAAGATCATGTGATTTGACACCGTTGGATTTTTTTCTTTGGGGTTATTTGAAAGAAAAGGTGTACTACGATAAGCCAGAAGCAATTGAAGAGCTAAAGGATGAGATAATTAGGCACATTAACGGCATAGAACCTCAATTATGCTTCAGCGTTATCGAAAATTTGGACCATCGGATGGAGGTGTGCCGCCGAGGTCGCGGCGGCCATTTGGTCGATATTTTGTTTCATACATAATTGCACCATACCAATATTATCACAATAAAAAGAAATGACAATAATTTCTTAAATAATTTGTATTTTATTCAAAATCAACATCGGCCCTTAAAATTTAACCACATTTATTCATTTTTTGTTGTAACTTTTGTCCACGAAAACGTACAAGTCCACCAGTAATTTTGTGCATATGTCCTTCTCATTGTTTAAAAGAAAAACCAAGTAAATTGGTTGAAAACTACGTGAGTTATACGTAAACGCTTGTTTTATAGATATAGATTTGTTGTCAAAACTTAGCTTGGAATGTTTTGCAAAAAGCCCGTGCCCATTGATCTCTATACGCTTTCACTTTGGTCGTTTGTAAAGTAGGGTAGAGTGCATATTTTTCTAAAATTATTAACATAAGCCATCTGGCTTTCAAAACCGCTATAGTACTTCATTGAAAGTGTTGCAGTTGTTAATGATTTTGTTTTATTTTACGTCTTTTTTTCTAAAATTGCCCCTAACTCCTAAAATGGGCCCTCTCATAGGAAAATGTTTGTTTTTGACCCCTTTAGAAAACCTTTATCAATTGGCGACAAAGTTATCGTACTCATGCCCGAGTTTGAGTTGTTACTTTAATGTGTAACAATAAATGCGTTTAACAATACAACATAATTTTTTTTTTCTTTGTAGGTATTGTTTTTACTGAATTTCTAGTGAAAATATTGCCCATTTTAGGTGGGAAATGACTTCACTTTTTAAAAGTGATGTTATTGCGCATATCTGTGAAATTGTTTGCCCGGGTGAAATTAA
Organism: Eristalis pertinax; assembly: GCA_907269125.1. Classification (NCBI taxonomy): domain Eukaryota; kingdom Metazoa; phylum Arthropoda; class Insecta; order Diptera; family Syrphidae; genus Eristalis; species Eristalis pertinax. The sequence goes on from OU026145.1 coordinate 123,246,294, forward strand.
TATCACTGAAGTAGTAAGTTACTGCAAAGAGGAAATGTACTCGTCTGGGGTTAATTTTCTGATTTAAGAATAGGGCCACTCTTTAGAGCCTATGGCTTAAATATTTAGAGATCTAAATAGAGCAGATCTAAACTCAAACCGGAATCAATGCAATAATTCGGATCAGCGCTTCGAGGCAGTGGAAGATGTATCGAGAGGTGTGCCTATCAACATAATAGACAACCTAATTATGCCTATGCCAAAAGGATGCATGCCTGTGATTAAGGCGTTTGTTAATGTTAGTCTCATAAGCGACGTGCTAAGAACACCTTTCGCTAAATATAAGTATATAATCGATAAATTGTTTCTTTTATCAAAGAGATTCAAAATTAGCACTGCAGTGGGAATAATTGCCGGACACTGCTTATTAGGTCTACATGGCGTTCTGCAGCAGCTGCCTAGATGAAGAAGAGGAGGAGTGTACAACACCTTCTGCAACTGCCCTGAGCTCGCCTCGACCACGAAAGCCACATTGGGCTCTTACTTCTTCTTTAATCTAGGCGACCTCAGCGATACACCAGTCAAATCAATAATAGAATTCACTAACAAATTTGGCTGTCATAGAAAGCCAGCCCAATCCCCCCATTTTTGTTAACCTACGTGGCAGTACAACGGGCCTGGCCTGTTAGGTAGAGTGGGCGAAATCGGCACCCAGGAACCAGGGACCCCTCTAACCAGGGGTAGGCACTCTACCAACGGTGCCATCCAGCTCTTACCTGGCCTTAGTACATCTAAAGCTACTTCCAAACTTACCTAACCTTCTTCTATTATAGATGTTTTTCACCTGCCCTCGAAATTTGATTTTACGTTGCAGCATTCTTCGGAGCACCTTTGCGACTATTTCATTTTTCAGCTCATGATCGTCATCATTTATCAAGTTTTCGGTTGGCGATGGTGCGTAGCTTAAATTGGTCTTCTCTTGAAGAAGACCAAGAACGTGTTTCAATCTGAGTTACACACCACTTGCAAATGAATTTGTCCCGAAAAGAGGTGTTGAACGGATCACTATAACTCTAGTTACAGCTGGGAAAGCAACTTCCAGACGAGTCCTACCACCCTACATTCAAGACATCAGTAGAATTCCAAAAAATGTGCACCAGATTTTCTTAGCTCTTCACTAAAATCTGTATCAATTACGACCTTCCCAGTTTAGAAGTCACGTGTCCACATCAACATTTAAGTATGATAAGGAAAAATACCACCAACTTATCTATTCTCTCAAGGATCTATTACATCCTCTCGTCGTCCTCAAACAGATACTTTGCTCAAGCAAACTACTTATTGAATTGAATACTCTGGTCTAATTGCAAAATCCCATCTTATCTACCAGCCGGCCAAAATGCATTCGTACTTGGTCACTTTCAAGGGGACGTCAAAAAGTCATGAGCTTTACATTATTTAAGGACATTCAAAACCCAGACCGACAAGTCCAGTCTCGAACTTGTCTTTGCAGGTCTTAAACAAACAGGTGCATGGTGCAAAGGGTCTGATTTAAATTACAAATTTAGCTTCAACTCCTCCGACGGTTGTGGTCCTTCGAATTCCTTCAGAATTCCACCAGCAAAAGGACTCCAACATCCACTCCCTTTGGTGAAATGTAAAATATAAAGAAATGTTATCCTTCATTATAACAGAAAGTGCATTCCGTTTGCGTCTGAAACTTTTTTAATGAGCACTCCTTCTTCGTTTTCCTTCCTACAAGCAGTTTGCAAAAAGACCTGTCGTCCAGTCGCCGCCGGTTAAAGTTTCGTAACGTAAATGTATGGTAATGTTGGAGCAATTCACGAAAGTCCTTGTGATACCAATTGTTGTGGAACAATTATTTTAGTCGGATGCAAAAGTTGGGTGGACAGTGGTGAGAAATGATGGGATTGCATTTGACTACTCCACGTAGCTCACGAAATTTGGTGGTCATTTGGTCTGTCAGTTACTATTCATTTAAGAATGGGTAAGCATCCTTTAGGAAAGAGACATAAACTCATGGATATTTGAATAGTCCCTATGTCCAACTACAGGAAAGGGAGATGTTCACTTTGTGTTCAAAACGAGATTTTGGTGTCAGCCTGTTGTGTAACCAGGACTAACTCACCATCTATGTGTCTAAAGGCGCTGGTTATATAAGCAGATGTGTGAATCCGACGACGGTGATGAATTCTCGCTGCTCCATCCAGTAATGAACTCAGCTCAAACAATATCATGACTCATGAGACATCTTCAATAGAATTTTGAATCGTGCAAAACCAACTATAGGCATAATCTTCTAGAAATTCCTAAAACTATTAGCACATGCGGAAATAGACGCCAATGAGGTGTTTTCCAGCTTTAAGACGGAAGCGACTAGAGTAGGACTGGCAGTGAATGCAAAAGCATTTGTTAAACTCAAGAAATGACACGGATGCGACGTTGTGAACGAATGGGCAGCTGTAACTTCATGGCATTCAAGGACTTTGTCTAACTCGACTCCGCAGTAGGTAGTAGAAAAATAATCATTACCGATACCGATCATAACCATGTTTGCGTGGATGACATCTGGAAGAGAAGAACTGTCTGGATTCTAAAAGAACTATAGTTAAGCAGAAAACCACTAACTGTGATTTTGATTGCGATTGAGTTGCAAAATTTTCACAATCACAATCACATCACAAAACCACATTTTCAGATCATGCATACAACTTAGTTGGTATTTTTCAAAGCCTTAGTTACTATTTTTCACAACCCAATTCGCATGGTAGTAAGGTCCAGTTTCACCTCAAACCCTAGCGCCACACAAGAAAGAATAAAGAGGCAAGGAAGGGGTCTACAGATTCTTGTGACAATCACCGCTACCGCTCCTGACAAAATGCATTGAATGAACTCACAATTTAACTGTTGAAAGTAGAGACACACAATTCAGGCGCTTCTGCAAGGTTAGTGGAACAAATCTTAAGGGCTTTAAGCAGCCCTTACAAAGAAAAACAAAGAAAAAACATATCAAACTCTACCAAGCTTGCAAAAAAATGGTCTTCATTTGAATGCATTGATGGAGGTTCACTAATACGTGCCCATAAACATATAAAACACACCCGAAGCTAAAATACAGTACGGCGTCAGAAAACAACATAAATAACGCACACATATCGCTTTCAAGGACAAGCATGAAATTTCTCTGAATTTATCGACAGGAACTTGAAAGTCTGCTCACCTGCACCCTAAAAATACGTTCAAAACCAATACAAGCTCCATCAAGCTTAGTTTGCCAAATGTTGAGATCTCGCAGCAAGGGCATGACAAACAAAGAAATATTCTAATTCAGCCGTCAGGAGTCAATGGGAAATTCCTTTGATAAATTATATCCAACCTGGCGCCCCATGAAACGCCGGCACACAGCTCCCGACCAGTAAACTAGGTGGGTAATCAAAAAATGTTCTTCTTTCGGCGTTCGGTTTGCACACCCACCATCCGGCTTTGTTCGAAAATTGATTTATGTCTGCAACGGGACACAATTTCCAATCGCACAAAATATTACCAGATTTTTTGAAAGATTGATCCTACACACACCCCCTTCCCCTCCTCCAATTGCTGTATGTGGCTGAATGTGTGTGGGGTGGGGGGGGCTGTATAAACTTTTGCATGCGAACTTTGAATGCATGCTCCCGGGCCGTAAATTACTGGATTTGCTATCCAACGCGAAGAACAACACCACCAATAGTGGAACACAAAAAATATTCTTGAAAAAAAAAGAATAAAAGCAAATAATCCTTGGGAAGGGAATTTTCTTCACACACACACACACGTCCACCCATCCAGTCGCCGTGGACGCCGTGCTGGGGAAAATGATTGATACCTTGACGGGGGCGTACTCAATAAGCCAGACTGGACTGGTCGATTTCCCATCCGGAGCTAACCTGACCTTACCCTCCGTTGCATATGAATGAACCGCAGTCCTTGCGCTCGTGTACCAAAGGACCCTTCACAGCGGCACCGTCAAGGTGGTGGCTTGGTTGGTAAAACCCTTTGTGAGGCGGATATGATTTATTGGACCAACCATCGTGGATTTATGATTTTCCTGTAAATTCCAGCCCCACCACAACTCCCGGAAAGGTAATGAGTTCTTCCTCAGCTCTCCCTATCGTGATGAGCCCTGTGTAGCCGTCACTGATGGCCTCAATGAAGACCTTGTCATCTTGTGACACTTCAGAATTTATGCATCTCCCGCAATCCAAGATGCAAATTCCGAAGAACGCAGCGACCCAGCGCAAATGTCCTTTCCCAAGGGGAAAGATCAACAATCGAGTGAAATCCCATTTTGGTCTCTCGCGAAAAATCCACTTAATTTCATTTGAATACTCCCGGCAAAGGCGTCTGTCTGCCTTCGGTCGCATTTGCCGTCCTCCCGAATTGCTGGGTCTTTGAATCCTTTTTCGGGGCAAATTGCCAACTATCGAAATAATTTAAATATTAACCTTGTAGATTATATTGCATTTGCCACAGGACATTAAGGATTCTACCCTATTCCTGTGTTCCTAGGGTGGTGTTGGTGGAGCGAAGGTGAACTTTCGATACGTGCAGGACACACTTTAGATGTACATTCTCCTACCTGCAGGTGGTTGGTTGCACTCAGTTGCTTAAGAGCTGAAGGCGGACGATGGTCGATACCTTCGGAGTGGTCGAGTTAGGGGGAGGGGCTCCGTAAAGGGACGTTATTGGCTTTTGTGCAACTAAATGAACTTATTTCATTGTGACCTTATTATCTCTGATTATCCTTGAGTATTCTTCCCTTTCCTGGTCGTGGAGGTATCTTAACTCAATTATAGTTAGAAGATGGGGAGATGGTGTCTGGTGCTTGGTAGTGAATTGAGACAGAGTGCGCTGGGAAGTATGCTCGCCAGAAGCAGTATTTTGTGCAAAGGAGTTTGGAGCATGGCATTAGAAGATTTCAAACTGCACATGGCAGTTCCTGTAGAAGTGCAGTGTTTTGCTGAAGATGGGAATTAATTGCACTTAAATGGATTGTTGTTCTTTGAGACTTTATACCCTCGTGACTAAGGACATTAGTGGACACCAGTTTCTACTTAACTGTCCTGCGAATTTTCGCACTCATGGGACAAAAACTGAGTAAGTAGTTGGATTACAGTATGCTAGGCTCGAGGTCAAAATATTGGTGATAAACAAGGTACTGTTAAATCTCAGATACAATATTATGTTGCGAATCCGACGAACGACGACGGACACATCCGATCGCTTCTCCCCCGATGGTGAGAAATACCATGACAATTTGACCAAGGCTTCAATGCAAAACAACTCTATTAATTGCTTGTGCGTCTCTGCACCACTATTCTAGCTGTTCATTAGTCCTTAATGTACACTATCTTTGATCAGTATTAAAATATCGGCAAATGAATCGTTATGGAACACTGCATCAATGGAAGGTTTCAATGCACCAGCTCCATAGACTAGGTTGATTTTTGCCGTCGCTGTACAAAGAGAGAGAGAGAAATTGCTGTGATACCACAATGAGTGCAGTACCTCCGTCAAATATATTTTAGATGCTGGTGATGAACGATAGCTGTCATTTGGCGTTGTGTCATTTGGCTTAGACTGGGTGGTGGAGTGGACACCTTCCTAATCAATGGAAAGTGACAGAAATTATTCTGATATTGAATCCTGGCAAACTACCAGCTAATAAAGTGGTCTTATAAATTGGCATCACTTAGGTACTCCAAAGAATTTCATTAGACGTCCGGAAAATGCCTTATACCAAGTACATCGCACAATTGATGTCCAGAGAAAAGCGTAATTTTCTTTAAATATTTGTTGGTGTTTCCCCAAGCAATCGAATACCTCCAATTCAAATTCATAAAGGTAATTTAATATCATCCCTCAACTTTACAAGTTTTATAAAAGTAGTTTTGTTTTGGCGATGTCGATGATTTGGCCACGATCAGCTTGTTCGTTAGCTGCTTGACTTTATTGTGTTACCTTTATGTGTTTTTGGCGCTGTCTGACTGTCTTCATAATTATTAATACAAGTACGGCTTGCGCTGTTTTCAGACTTTCCGGATAGCCACCAGACTCGCTTCACAGATATTCCTTCTTTCGTACTGTTTATAAGAGCTTTTGAGGTCTTGCGATGAATTGACCAGCTCTGACCGCTTTATACTGCTTGGAGCTCAATGGACTTTTCCGACTCAGCTGTTTGTTCTGACCAGAACTCTCTTGTGGGAATTTGTATAGTAAATTTACGATAGAAGCCAATTAGAAGGCAATCCGTTGAATCGACTCGTTTCGATGCAAGATCCAGATCAACGACCGTACTCTTTCGCGATCCAAAGACGATTGCCCATGGCATGTCCTCTCTGATCCCGATCGTTGGACACGCTCTCCTTTAGTCAAGATTGCAGCTTATGTTGATATTTGAGTCGACTGAGGAAGGGAATCCTTTGTATTCCTCGTGCATATAACACAATACTATATAAAATGGTTGGCGCTACAGGCCGTAGAGGACCAGGGCCTAGCTTCTCAGCAACCACTAGTGCTGTGCGTGCTATTGTTCTATCACGAGTGGAAGGGACCTACAGTTTTATGCCGACTCCGAACGGCTAAGTTTGAGAAGCATCTTTAAGCATTATCAGTGACTTGAAAGAGGTGTGGCCGTGAAAATTATTTCTTATCGTACCAGGAATCGAACCTAGACAGGTAGGTCCAAGTGCGTAGGAGTCGACGCACATACCCGCAACGCCACGGTCCATAACACAAGCAAAACTAAAAACAATTTACTGGCTAGTTGTTTGAGAGGAAAACCGTTTCATCTGCATGAAAACGTATATTCATTCGTGCACAGGCAAAGAGATCTTCATATCTGAAAAAAGGGTGCTGATGGAGAGTAGCCTTTGGTCATACCTTCATGGGTTGCTGGTCGAATAATAGTGACCAATTGCTTATGTCGCCATATGTAACAAATTATCTACATCTGACTGCATTTGATTGATTCTGGCACTGAAGTAGAGCAGATGTTTTATTTCGATACACCTCAATATGGGATGACAGAGACGAGGTAAACACTAACACGACGAAGACACATGACTGAGTCTACTGTTTAGCAACAATCTACTATGAACAACCTACGTAGATTATATTAGGTTAGGTTTGTGACTGTTACAGCAGAATCAGTTACTGGCCCACTTAGATCCTGCTGGGATTCCTCGATCACCAGAGGACTACATGACACTTAATAAATGCCTGCTGGTATCCAAGTGGTCTATCTTAAGATTGATTCACTCCATTGCTGGGTTATAACCAGTTTGTTCTCTTGATGAATTTGGCTATGTTCATAATCTTGACATATCTTCTAGGCTGCTGAATGAATAGTTACCGAGCGCGATTTTGTCATTATAAGGGGTGGACAGGTGCCGCAGTAGTGTAGCGTAACAAGGTACGTATGCAGTTTAAATAAACTAATGGATTGTGGAGGAAATAATACAGTTGCTGTAATCCGTAAATTCCAATTATGCGTTTCTCATCACAAATACCCAATCGTTTAAAGTATGCGCAAAAGGCTGCCTACGAATTCAGATAAAAAAATCAATATTTGCCATGTTTGCCGGAGGTTATGCTTTAAATTCCAAACAAAGCATCCCACCCCACCCACAAAAGATTTGATAGGAATTCATAGGACTCCGCATTCATGGACAACCCTCTGTTGTGTTTTCATATCCCGCAGGCATCATTTAGCAAGACTCATTAATATCACATACACCAGCTTAACGTTTACAGTGTTTGCTCAAGCCGCAGGGGGCTTCAGGCAGCTCTATCGATTCAGCAGACTACTCCCGTGCCAGACTACCGCCACACCGCCGCTTGTTTGGGGGTTCAAGCAAAGTACACAAAATCAAAACCCTCATAACCAATTCATCAATCGCAATATTTCCTCGAGATATTATCGGAGATCCACTTTAAGGCCAATTAATTAATATTAAATTCAAGCTATCCTTCGCACCTCGTCCTACCGTGCCACCGAACGCCCGCCCGCCCATCGGCTTATTTGCCTATTCATACCCCCGCCCACGACACATCTTCTGCGCCGCCGGGCGTTTGGAAATGGCGAAACAAAAGCTTATCGATGCGCGGAATGACAAATTCCGCCACTGCCACCCTTCGATAAATCTTTAATTTGAGACTATACTCATCCAAGGATGAAATTGTTTGTCATCTTGCCTATCTAACGGTGATATTTTTCATCTGTCGACTTATTTCAACGAAATCAATTATCAGTTGTGCTCCCTCCTCCATCTGCCGCAGCATTTGAAAGAGATCCCATCCAATTTTAGGACCAACCCACAATCCACCTCATCTCGTATTCAATCTGCTCCGAATTATCAGTACCTGTCGTTGAAAGTCAGCCCTGGCGATGGGCACCACCTGGATTGGATGGCTCACTTCAATATTCACTCACTAACCGATTTTAATATTTAAATGAGGACATTTCCGAAAGCCTTTACTCCTTTAATTAATCCTTTATTTCCTTATCACAATGCCAAACAGGAGAGCATCCTGTCTTCACCCTCTTCAACGTGCTGCAGTGATGTCCCATCAGTCGTGTGTATTGATAAAGAGTTGCCGCCGACGACACCGACAACGACGACGACGGTTGGCTTGAAAAGGGATTGCAGTACAAACATAAGAAATACGGGGCTAAATGCGAGAATCTTCAGTCTTTCGGGCCTGTGCGGTGGCGGGTGTGTCAGGCGATAGTGACTGAAGAAAGGAACCAGAGCACTCAATGAGTTAAGGAGCCGAAAAAGTCCAATGGCGCCCGCGGGAGAGACGACGACGCACGGAAAAGGCGAAGTACTACTCCTTCGAAAAACGGGTGTAAACTTAATGTTGATAGTGGGTATTAAAGTTACTTACAGTTGTGTTAGGATTACAAAGGATTAAAAGTGTTTAAATAGCTAACGTTGTCGGAACAAAGGGGCTTTGCAAGGACTCTCAGACTATCCGTTCTTCCTGTGGGCGTGCCATTGAGGTCCTTCATTTCTGTGATTGCGACAATAGAGGTAAGAGTTGAGCGCTTGCGGACAACGAGCGGTGGCTACGGGAATGGGGCCGGGCGGCGGGGATTTAATTATGTTGACTATGGGGTAAGTCTCTGAAAAGATATTTTCACAAAAATGTTTTCCGTTTTGTTTGCCGTCTTTTTCATTGTTTTTCATAGCTTTCCATCGTTTTTCCGTCGTTTTACCTTTTGTCTTCTTGTTGCTTAACCTGTTCCTTTTGTTTCCCTGAATTTTTCAAGTGCACAGATATCTGAGCAGTAGAAAAGTTATTCTTCCTGGCCTTTTTTGGTGGCGGGAGGGGAAAATGTGGTTTTTGTGCATTTCCATAAGTTAGCCTCGGAAGTTGAATAGACAATTGAGAGAGGGTTCTTTGACGCTGGGAAAGGATTAAGTTGCAGACAAAAGAATTTCGTGGAAACCAAAGAATTCATATCTGTCCGTGTAAAGGCGGCGGTAAGTTACGAGAAGAATAATGTTGAAATCCTTTCAGAACGGATTATTCAATTCAATCCTTTCTCTACCTTAATCGATTTGTCAGCAAGTCTCACAGATCAGCTTCGCCTGTCTGATCCGATAAGATTACATTGGTTCTTATGGACCAACGCACACCAAAGCCGACAAGACGTCTTGTCGACGTCTGGTTGACGAACATGTATGGCTTCGTATACGACCAATCTATACCGATTATATATCTTTTATCGGGCTGCATAGAGACAAATGCAGAAAAACTTGTCTGATTTGTGGCCAAGAATGGCAATAAGTTCGTTGATGGACTACTTTCTCACCGCACTGAAGTGTCCTTGGAATTTTATGTAAATTCAGAGATGTTACTACGCACATGTAAATGAGGAAACATGAGAGATTGTGCGTTGCTGCATTTTTTTAGTTTTGTTTAAAGGGACAAGAACTGCAGGGCAATAGAAGTACAAAGCAGCAGAAGGTAGCACCCCTACACACGGCATTATCTGGCTAACCCGCGATCATTTGCACAGAACCAAGAGCAACCACGTAATCGTTGCCAACGACATGCAAATCCTTTCCATATGATGACCATTAGGGGAAGGTCTGTCTTTTGTCAATGCACACCAAAGGAGACAAACAACCAAGATTTTCCGTCCTATCGCTGTGTGTTTAACTTGGTGTGTTTTAAAATCAGGCACGATTTATCGGCGAAACGAGGTTCTGCAACGTTCGTGTTGCTCCAAGTTTTACAAACATGAAGACATTGTCTTGTAATCCGGAATGCAAAAATCTGCCGACTGCATTGGCTCAGCCATATTGAGCGCTTGATACCGATGCTCCAGCTAAAAGAGTCTTTTGAATCCGAACCCTTCGGTTCCAGAAAGAGAGGAAGACGGAACTTCCTTTATAAAGGCCAAGACATCGCAGACGCAGGACAATTTGGTCCTGTCGACTGGAAGCAGAGTGCCCAGTACCGTCAACTATTGCTTAGACCAAGCCATCCATGGGTTGCTAAGTAGAAAATATGATAAGTAGTAAGTATGTCGAAAAACTTTGCATAGGTAGTTAAGTATACACGTATGTAAGTTACATTGCAAATAGCAATCGTACCAAGGATGCAAATCTGTTCCTTTAGACGAGAGCTGCACGGAAGTTTATAATCGTATTCGAATTTGTCCTTATTATCACAAATTCGGCAGTAGCCGTTGTGAACGATACCTGGACGCACTTCCAGCTGTCGCCACTAAGATTCTGATTTTGATAATTTTCGTGGAATGCACATATAAATAAAATTCTGTCGAATAACACAAACACAGATGAAATCGAGAACAATAACTGATTTTTGATTTTGTTTGAAGCAGTTTCTACGATCTGCTATCAGTAAGGCCGAGCTTGGCGTCAAAGCTTGTCAAAGTTGTTCCAGCTCTCAAATATGGTCATGAAATTTGGCTAATCACAGAAAAAATAAGATCGCGATTACAAGCTGCCGAAAAGAGTATTCTTCGTGTTGTTGTGGGAATTACTCGCCGGGATAGGGTGATGAACACGGCAGTACGCGAGGATCTCAATGTGGAGCAGCTGGTTCTTCGAACGAAAAGCGCTATGCTTCGATGGTTTGGTCACGTGTCACGAATGTCTCCGTCATACCGACTGCAGAGTCATGCTATCTTCAGTTAGGCGACCGTTTAGCAGACCCAGCACGATTTGGTTTGACCCAGTCCTAAATCTCGCCTGATTGCACCTGGGCATAACTCCTGCTGAATTAGAGCCGATGGAGGTAGAGATGGAGATGGAGATCTTTAATGTATGCATTATCCCAGCGACACCCTTAGTGGATCACGCGGGTCAGAAGATGATGATGATGAGGCAGAGTTCCTGTGTGATACCCAAAATACGGTGTGTATATCTAATTAACGATTAATCTTCGATTACAGAATAGAGACGGCTGCAGTCATAGCCCTCGGAAGGTGAGAGTTTGTACGTAGTTATCCATAAGCCAGTCAAGTCAAGTTCGTTTAAAGATACATCAACTTCATTTATTGACGCCTAAAGGCCGATTCATTACTCGCTTAGAGTCAGCACCTTTTGTGGTGTGTTACTTATTTTCTGACTGCGTTCTTGGGCTGAGAACGCTTGTCATTTCATTGCAAATATTTCTAAGCACTTCCTTCAAATTGCTAACCAATTGGACTAACAAACTGTGCTACATAAAGAAAAATTTGGCCAGAGTATAATCGATCCAGAACAAACGATCAGCGGTCTTTACAGAACACTGGCCGATAGGAAATCATCATCAAAATCAATCATCACACTGTCGCACTTTACCACATTTCCTTTGTCCAGCACTTGAAGGAGCCAGACAGTGAGCGCTTTCTTTAACTCACTTGATGAGATTACTACAGGAAAGATATTTGCGAACTAATGTCCTTCATAAAATCCTCAGGTTGGTTTTAGTGAAATCTCAATTATGCCCCTCAGCTATATAATCGGAGAGGTGCAGTGGCATTAAAACGGCACACAGTACTATTTATGTTCTCTATGAACCGCCACTTCTACCTACCTTCCATGCTTGAATTTGACACAATTCACGAATCACGTGTAAGCTGTCAAAACAAAAAAAAACTGAACAACCAAACAGCAAAAAAACATCACCCATTACCTTGATGTAAGCGACTGAAGTTTCAATCAACCCACCTTCAGTTGCCTGCCCTCGAAAGTCAATCATCAAATGATCCAACAATACACTGCAATGCAGCAGCACATCAAAATCCATTGACGTTCTCATACGCATAACCTGCCACTTCAGATGGGAATAACATTGGTCGACGACAACTACTCCACCTCCTCCTCACACTCTCTGTGCACATTAATGTTACGGCCATCATACCATGAATAGATTTGTTGAGTTCGTCCGGATTAGCAGCAACTTCCCACATCTTCACACAGAACAAGTGGCATGGCGTCCCCCAAATTCCGCCCCAAACCGTTCGCAAAGTGCATCTGAAAGCCCAATCACCCATCACAGACCAAACACCGTCGGCGAAGGAGGACGGGCTACTTACAGTTTCAATTAAAGTGCTGCACAGCCTGGATTACCCTTAATTGCTGAGAAATTGATTTCAAATCATTTACCATCCCGTTGCGGTTGGTTCCTTGCGCCTGCTGGACATATCCGATTGATACAAGGATCACCCAGGGCACTTGATTCGACTTCGGGCAACCGTAACCCTTTACCCCTTGCACCACAGTCTGTCGTCGATTGACGGCGGTTGTGCGCAGCTAGAGGGGGTGAAACTGTCGTACCTGACATAAACAGCACGCTTCTTGCAGTGATGCATCCGCATCGGCATGATGACACACCCGTTACGCATCTGAGTCGCTGAGCAGCAGCTCTTTGAAAAAGCACCAACAACGACATCAGCAGAAACAGCAGCACACGATGCATGGCAATGTCTGAGTTCAGCGACACACAATGCAGGATTAGCCTTAAACGAAAACGTTTTACCGCAGCTCCTTGCCCATGGCGGAGGATACTGCCGCAACAAGAAGCCCGTGGACGTGCGTGTCTGGTCACTCACCCAACAACCATGCAATTACTGCGCCGAACAAACAGAATTATTGTCAAATTATTGGTTAGGTCCTCATCAGCGACAACATTGTTCGACTTTGTCGTCGTCATTAGCCTCACCAATATGCGTGTAAGCCCCTGCTTCTGTGTCGCCTCACACGGCTTTACATGCAAACCGTGATTGGTGTGCTGCGTAAGGGCCTTCGGATTGAGTTGCTATGAGTTTGTTAATTAAAACTTCTCGGAGATCATTTGCAGGGACTTAACAAGGATAATTCTGTTTGCGTAAAGTGCATTGGATTTGCTTAAGTCCTCATGAATGCTGATTACATAATTGTGTTCGAGAGGGTCTTAGTCGCGCAGTTCACTGTGTGTTCAGGCTAAAGTGGTTGCACGCTGGATGCCATCAATTCATGGGTTGTTGGGGGATTATTGGTTGAACCACGTACATAAGTGGCCTTTGGAGAGTGGGACCGATGAAGAGAACATATGATAACATTGTCTTCAACTTTATTGCCTGGTGTTCAATAAATTGCAAGCCGTCATTTCAACAATTCCACTCCAATCCAAATCGGCATTGTCAACATTTTTCAATTAGGACATACAGAGGGTATATTTTCAAGAAGTAAAAAACTTAAAACTGCCAACATTGTTGTCTGTGACAGTTTACTTGGCAGTTTTGAGGTTAGTTTTGTTTGGCAATTCGTCATGAATAAAATCAGGCTGGAGAGACAGATCCGATGGTTTCCCTTCCACTTGGAAATTATTTAATACATCATCTGCTGACCCTAAAACGATCGCCAACCTTTTTGCAAACCTGTTTAGCCATTCGTTTAGTGACCATTCTCAAGAACCTGACCTTGATTACTTCAGCTACCTTGATAACTGCCCACAGACCACTCTTAATTAATATAGGTAGCTATACGGTACGCTAAAAGATTAGTCAGCTCAAGGATGACTTCTCCCCAGGTCTCGATGATCTGCCCGCAATATTCCTCAAGAAATGTGTCAATGGTCAGTATCTTCCACTTAGTACTCTCTTTCGACTGTCGCTCTCCCATTTTTCCTATCCATAAAAACGGGAGCAAAAGCGACATACCTCACTTCCGACCCATAGCTAACCTCTCGTCTATCCCCAAGCTCTTCCCACATCAGCACGGATTCCTAAAGGGTAGATACACTACTACTAAACCAACCGAGTTCGTCTCTAAGACCCTGTAATCATTAGTAGATGTTATTACCACCCACTTCAGCAGAGCATTGCCACCCTGCATCTGCCACCCTGCCTCGGTTTTACACCATCTTTCATCTCTTGGCTGAGTTCGTACCTTGAGAATCGCCAGTATAGAGTTATTTTTAGATCTTTTGTCTATTAATGCCACTTCAGGAGTTCCTCAAGGCTTGGTCCACTGATATTTTTTCTAACAATAAATAATGTTGGCCACATTAACGGCTAAAATTAATTTATCTGCAAACCCTAGACATACGTCGTGAACTGGCTGACATACTTCTTGTACATCATTTTAACTGGTTTGATTGATTCATACACACGTAACTTTAGGTCTGTTCCCCTCTTTCGCATCACTCTTCACCACACGAACTATGGCCATTTCGAATCTATCTCCAGAATCCTGCGGCTGGCTAACAATGCTCATAACTCCCATGACTTTCATTGCAGTTTATCCCCTCGTAGAGATTCTCTCTGTGCCTTATGTTTCCCCCCTCTCCAAGCTCTTTTAAAGTAAATGATAGTTAATGTAGTTTAAGTTAAAATGGTTTAAGGTCTTATGGTTTGTATTAAACTTCAATAAATAGGTGAGCGGTGTGGAGACATGATTACTGTCAAAATACCGCCTGATGCACTGTACGGTCCAGCCACAGTGGTCACAAATCCGAAATCATGCTCAAATATCAATGCCATAAAATGATATGTCAAATAAATTCAATTTCATGGATATTAAAATCAATTTCCATCGCATTAATTCAATTTAAAGTTGTGCACCTCTAAAAAAACACCCTCTCATACTCCTTCAAGTTTAACATTAATTTGCATACATTAATTTATCACGGTGTTCACAAGCATGTTTGAAAATTATTAAAAATACTTGCTGAAGTACTGAATTGCAACGTTATGAGTGCTCACTCCAATAAAAATGTGTCGCCTCACAATGTGTTATAGTGACGACAACAACACCCGTTGAGGCAACAAAAATATCGCAGTCGTAGGTGCTCCAGTGGCAAGCGTTGCATAGTGGATTAAAGCGTCGACCCAACGCTTGATGTCCAGTTTAATATTTACGACACATATTTCATACTTCAGAATTCACGGCTGCGTCTCTCTCGAATAATTAACAATGAATAGCAAAGTTAGATCTGAAGGTCAAGGGGCCGAAGATTCGAAATCAGTATACTAGTTTTACTAAGTTCATATAGTCGTTGGATGCAGTTGTAGACTCAGTCAGATGCAATCATGCAAGAGTCAAGAGCTTGGCTGTCTGATTATATGTAATTACGATATCCATTGGTACGCCTCATGCCTAGGTGGCCTGGAACTGTAATGCTTCTTTGGTTGGTCGCTGTGTCGATGAATCTGACTCATACGCTGGGAGTTCTAAGTTCAATAACACAATTTGCTTCACACAGAGATTCTGGCCGCTGTCCATAAATTGCTTCGCTAGCAATAGTGTGTGTCCACACTGGCCGCTGTAAGCAATGTCATAAGCAGTGGACTTGAAAAGACTATATTGTAAGAATGAGTTTTTTGGTTAATAAAGCATACTAATTCAAAAAACTATCCAATTGTGATTATTTACGCCTACAATTCCCTGTACGAGTTCTCTTTCCGATAAGACGTAAAAATATTGACCTGTACTCTTAATTACCAACTCAACGCATCTTGGTCATTTGAAGTTCCAAAGCTTCTCCAATTGCACGGTACTATTATTGGACAGCAGTACAAAATATAAGGAAATCAGACAACTTACCAACAACCCTAACCCCTGAGGAGAGCTTTAGTGAGATATCCTTGGTGTACTCGGAGATATCCTTGGTGTACTCCGTTCGGTACACGGGCATACTGAGTTTCAAAGACACGAAAAGGCCGACATCCTCGCTAAAAAGGGATCGGAATCCAGAGAGTCTCTGGCAAAAACTAGAAAACAAAGCCCTGAATAGAGCCAGAACTCTATCGCTTGGACTGAGTGTAGGAGCAACAGCAATGGCTCTACAGCCGCCGCTGAGCAGAAAGAGGTCAACATCAATGATCGGTTTTTGTTGCATGTATATCCGTACGCTAATAGAAATCCTTACCAACCATTTGGTTGCCATAGAACATGTATCTGAACATACCGCATAACTACATTTGCAGAAGCTGCAGAGATGGGGAAGTAACAGAATCCAACATCTGCTCTGCGATTGCTCAGCCCTAGAAAAGAAAAGATGGCAGTTCCTAGGAAATGATCTATTTATATAGCTGTAGAAATTAAGTGGTGTTGAACGGAAAAATCTCCCAAGATTCGTATGTGTATCGGGTTGATTTAGGACTATAGTGGGTCTCACGGTAGTAAAACATTCCCAAGCAATGACACAAAGGACCGAACACGTTGGCATAAGTGCGCCCACAAACCACCACCAAAGGATTACAAGCAAAAATAACACTGTCTACAGTTGAATAACCCCCACCACATCCTACACCATATTCCTTAGCGGTCCCTTGCTGAGAGCAGTGTGCGCTTGTATTTGTAATACATGGCGCTAGTCACCAAAATTCTTGAGCTGATAGCAAATACGTTTTATTTTCAATTAAATATCTATCAAATCATCCCTCCTCTCACCGAGCAAAACCACTTTAACTCGCATAACTCTTCAACATTCCGCTCGCAGTATCGAAGAACTTTCCGTTCATATGACTTAACAAAATATAAAATCAAACTTCTTCGAAGTTCCTCGCAGTAAAACTTTCACCGAACACCCACCCGACCGGGACTGAGTATCGCAAAGAAAAAAGAATCAAAACCCATGTTAAACCAGTACCGCACCAAAAATCTCGAAAATGCTCCTTAGAATTCCAATAAATTTCGAAAATTGAAAATTTAATGAAATATCACCGAGGTAAGTGCACAACTTCACCCAGCACTGCCGCACATTCAACAACTCATTAACCTTACACACACGTCATGTGGGTACAAGCGCCCCTCATCGCAACGCCCTCCTGCCAGTCAGTGGAGTGTAGGTGTCAGTGTGATAAGTTTTCGAGAATTTATAACCTTCACGGTACACGGTGATTTGTATCTGTAGCGTGTATGCGAAGGAGTTTGAAGAAATTGCTTCTACCACGTCCCCGAAACCTCAGCAGCATTTATGACGTATGTACGCCAGCCACTTCGGCGAAAATAGTTGGTCCTTCGAGGTAGATAAGTACTCGTATGTAAATTTTAAGAATGAATACGCAAAAGTACAAAATTTAGCACGAAGAAGAAGTGCGAAAGTTTCTCATTTACTCTCGTGCGCTAGTTAGCGCCGCCACCATTTCCCCGCTCGCCGCCGTCGCCGCACCACCGAAAGATGACACCCTCATTTCGCCCATCATACTCTACGGTCTTAAATTGCATTTGCAAGTCAGTTTTTGCAAAGGGGCTGCGGAACAGTGACCAATGCCAGAGTATCCTTATTTCTTCGTTCCACAGAATGCCCGCCGCCGCCGCCGCCACGCCAAGCGAATGGCATTTGCATAATGAAGCTGGCTGCGGTCGTATTGATTTTGTGTGCACCCTGTTTTGGGGGGACTTCTCTGGTATTTGTAGGGTGTTTTGTTTGATGCAATTTAAATACGTGATAGAAGGGGTATAAATATTCATTTTTTGGGCAAATGTTAATTTTGGACAATGCACGAAGTTGTGTCCTTTTTTTGAGGGGGCTTGGCGTGGGGGTTCAGCGGGAGACGATAACGGAGGAGCAATCGCTTGTGTGCAACATAACTCTGTAACGCATGAGTTACTTTCATTTGTTCAGCTGGTTCCGTGAGTGGTTTGCATTTGAATTTTTAGTGCAAATTGTTTTCTTTTTTTTTTTTTTTGTGCATTCTTACTTCTGCTTGTGTATCTTAACTGCATATAGAGTATTGTACGCACGATGAGGTCCAAGAGGATGACCGACCGAAGTGTTGTCTTTTCAGGGGGGTTTGTGGCATGTAGGGTACATCAAGTAATATGAACGTGAGGTGTGTGAACTTTGGTTTGCCCTTAACAAGACGTGAAGGAAGAAAACTAACAACCTCAGAGATGCTAATGTAATGAAAAGTTTACAGCAAGATGACTACAGTTTTAGTTTAGAGCCAATTAGACCAGTTTTCACGTAAATCAAAAGCGGGAAGTGCAAATAGCTCGAAGAAAACAATCATATCCACGAGCTTTGTGACTTATAAATCAAAGCATTTGCTTGATGATGATCAGGACTGTGAGACTGGCTCATCAACAGGCAGCAAAATGAACAGCAACATCGATATGTCCAATCGCCTATGGATTCAACTCCAAAGCTAGATAGAACAAGTATAGTGAATGTATACCACAGTTCAAGGTCAGAGAATGTACGAAGCAAATTCAGAAAACAAAGCTGAATAGAAAGGCAACGGATAAGTTGAAAGGACACTCTACCAATTCCGAGGGGATTTGATATGGATTGAATGGAATTGAAAGGATTCATATGGCGTAGAGCTATTGCGGGTATTACTATACTTGAGTTGGGAGGGAATGCCTGTGCACACAGGTCAATATTGTTAGTTCCTCCCAATCTGGTGTTATGTTAGCAACGATTGCTGTTAATGGTTCGGACATGTAGAAATACAATCACCATGTGACGATCCCGTTATGAGTGTACAGCACCCAAAAAGAGACAACACCATACTCTACAAAACACTTATATTGCCAGTCTTGCTGTTGTCGAAAATTCTTGGTGCCTTCGAAAGAGAATACATCTTGCGCATGTCCATCAATGATCCGTGTAAGAGGATCGTCGAATCTCGGTTCAAGAACGAAAGGAAGACCCAATATCTGGTATAAAGAGCAAGTCACTACGGACGCAAGGCAACTTGGTCTCGATTACTGGAAGCAGCGTGACCAGGACTGTCATGGACTGGTAGCTCAGCCTCAAACCTGATAATGAAGTAAGTAAGAAAAGATCCGTGGTTGAGAATTGGGCCCGCCCCGGATAATGGTCTCATACGAGGAAAAAGATGAAAATGACTGGTATTGCGATTTAGTGTCTATTTTTCACAATCGCAGCTACCACAACCTCAGTTGGTATTTCTTTCAAATCACAACCACAGTTGGAAGGCATTCATACGCCTTAGTTGATCTGGATTCACACAAGCGATTTCATGTTTATCATGAAGTGTGGCAGATGTGAATGAAGTGGTGTGCGTGTGGACAAAATCTGAGTGTACTATGCCCTTCATAATTTTTAATGGGATATTACTCTGTTATCCATTATACATTATGGTACCGACGTTTAGAGACAACCCCGGTCGCCTTCTGTTTATGCTCATAGTGATAAAGTTTCAACTTCATACACGTGATTGAGGTAGGTATGTAAATCTGAATATCGTGGTGCAGCAATATAGAGTAGTCGGAGTAGAGGATCTATTGAGATTCTATAAGAAATCGCAACCACAGTTGTAGCTGCAAATATAAAATCGCAACTTAGCCTAACTCTAGTAAACTCGCATTTTTTGACATTGTCTTAAAAATGCCAAACCACATGACATGCAGTTTAAGAAACGATTGATCGCGTGGGGCCTTGAAAGTTATTTTTGTTCTACTGGGATTCGAACCTACACGCCAAGGTTCAAGTGCGAAGTATAGTCAATTGAAATATGCGTCGCTTATCTAACTACACATGAACTCCCTTCGCAAGCCGTGTAACCAAGTTTTACTTCCGCAAGTTTGTGGTACACATGGTTCAACATCGTTTCTTTCGGGTATCTGTCTCCATAGACATCTGTGCAGATGACATGCATAACCTTCTCTCCGAAATTTGAAACACTCAGTTTTCATGAATTCCTTGAGGATCTGAAATTGTGCTTGAAAAAGGAAAACTAAACTTTCCCGAAAGATGATAATTTTTCTTAGTCAATCCATTCGTGAGATCTACTGGGACACAGACAACCCCTAGTCCGACCTCAAAAGACGCATCCATTGAAAGCCTTATTTTAAAATTGATAAATATGTGAACGCCGAATAAAATATTTGAGCTTAAACTGACCTAGAACGTTACACCATTCACCACGAACGTCGGGCGAAAATCAATGGACCTATCATCCCACTATATGCGCAACAAGCAAGTTTCGTTGTCCACGTCGGCTCTTCAAAATCCTTGAACAGAACTCTTTCTTCAACTTCTGAAATAAAAGCGAAGAAAAAGAAACTGGCGAAACCTCCCCTTTACTTTATGCCATCTGCCTCATACAAACAAAACCAATTAACTTGCAACATTACAATAAAAAATAACCGGAAATAAAGTCGTAAAATTTCCTTTCAGAATTGAACTTAATCCAAGCAACAACACCAAGTACATTCGTGTCCAATTCAACAACTCCCACGGCATTGTCATCATTTCCTCCAAGGACTTCCACCCATAACCGTACCCCCATGAGAGTGAAGACCTTTCAGTCGTCTTCCGCGAGGCTCTTGCAATCTGATTAAACCCCTTTCAGGTCATGGATACAGCCAGCTCATGCTTTGTCGGATGTCTCTTCAAGGACTTCCTTGAAACCAATAAGCCCAACCACATAGCAACTGGCCACATCGATACACACTCCAACAATGTTGTGGGTTGTTTTTGTATCGCGAAACCGCGACGAACTCATAAAACCGACACACACTCACAATATTAATGGGACAGCGACTGCGATATAAAGAATCGATTGCAGTCCTTGAATTTATTTATTCCCGTGGGTTTCACGACGGTCCTTTAATTCAACCTCGACCACGGGATGAAATTTATTGAATGTCAATCAATTTAACAAAAGCAATAAATTTTCCCCCAGGAGAGGTGGAAAACTGGAAACTTTTCGCGAGAAACATGGGACAACGTCACCGTTCCGGGCACTTGGTTGCGCGTTCGTCCACCGCCGCTCCTTCGCTCGAAACGATACATTCTGCACCTGAATGAAGGGAAGCCAGTTTTCCGACAGTAATCATGTGCAAAAAAGGGACGAGTCCGCCTTCACTCAGGGCTTCACTTCGGCTTGGGTCTGAATTGAATTAAATTGAATTTATTCAACGTTTATGTGTCTGGCTGCAAGGGGTTATCGGCTCACTGACTGTGGTCGCGTTGATTGCGCCTTTAAATCGAAAAGTCATAAAAATGATTCATCTCCTACTGTCAATTTGTCGCGGCTGGGTGAGTTTGATAAGGAATCAGCTAGAACGACGACGTTTGATTAAGCGACTAGACATTGAAAGCACTAAAGGTGCGAAGGCCATGATGTTCCTTTAAATTGGATCGGAACGGAAAAGAGTTTGCTGATATAAAAAGGATCCATTCAAGTTTTGTCACACACATTTTTTTGTCCGAATCACCAGTTACGTCTGCGGACATGAAGTGGAATTCTTGAAAGTCATAGATTGACGCAGTTAATATCGAAATGTTGCCCAAGTTAAAAGAAGCATTTGCTGTGAAATTATTGGCGAATGGTCCTGGTGACGTAGTCATATATTCTGAGTCCGTCAAACAATCGAGGCGCATCGAAGCTCAATGACAAAATGGTCTTCAGTCTGGTTTAGTGAGGTTTAGTAATTTTATGCAGCCCTAATCGCTGTCGGCCGGTCCACCACATGCAGTAAAGGTCTACAAAATGCCAAGTCGATACTCAATCAAATGGAATTAAAATGAAATGAAAACAAAAATTAAAGAAAGTTACGTATACGCCACCTTTCAATTGTTTAGATATTTTTACTATGAACCAGACAAAGACTGAACATCGCATGAATTGTAATTCTATGCTGGCTATTACGAAAATTTTTTTTGTTCCATTTATCCATAGTATTGCCTTAGTTGTCGACTGTCTCTTGATGAGATGGGTTTTATTAACCCCTCATCGGCAAGAAAATTTGTCTGACACTCAATCTGAAGCTCCCATTTAGTCTATTTTGACTAATCAGTCCAGCATTCAAAACCATCGGCTTCATAACAGGATACTGCTGACAAAACTGTGCTGGGACCATACTTCTTCAATAGTTTAAGCATGTTGAAATATAACAAGCCAGCTAAATTTGATCGTAGCAAGTTGGAGTAACAGCCATCCAAACCGACGGACGTTTACGGACGGGCTAACATTGGTCTAAGTGTGACCTCGGTGAAGCCTCCAACTGATGTTCGTCTAGCATGGACAGCTGAAAACCCTGTTGTATCCAATTTGGGGCTACAATCTGGTGTAGACCTGGGCCTCAACTAGTCTCCATTTAGTGCGAGCTGCAAGCAGTTGCAACCACTTGCGCACACAAAGTAGTTTGAGGTATTTAACCATTGTGCCTGTTTCATTGTGACAGAGGCTACGAGTTGAAATATTAAAGTATTTATCCGCCAAAATTCGGCCAAACCCGTCCCTCGCTTGTTGCAATACCACAAAGATTAATAGGTTCGATGAGAAACAAGTGGAGAAAAAATGCAGAACTACAAAGTGCTTAACTGACTGACATATTTAATGCTAAAAAGAAAGCAAAACTAAAACTGTTTTAATTGAAATATCGTATTTACTTCCACACGTCCAGAACCCAAAGTTCATCCTATGCGTGAACATAAACTTGCAATGAAGTCAGTGTTGATTATCCTAAGAGTATGCAAGACATGAGGAAAAATGTAGCTTACAAGAACAGGCTGTCCCCACCATATCGAGGCGCCAAAAAGCACTCTACTCTGTTCATACAACACAAAGCGGAAAATCTCTCTTATGTAATCATTCAGATAACGCCGAACAGATATTTTGAATGAGATGTGAAACCACATCAAATTTTGTCTTCACACAAAAATATAGTCTTCTCCATTTATTGAGGTCAATTTCGTCGAAGGAATTCCATCTAAGGAATCGAAACACCAGGGAATTGCGTAAGATTGCATTCGATGCCCCACTCCCTCAGCTCCACATTCAAAATGTCATAACAATAAGCACTAATGCACCATATCATATATTCTCCTCTGCCTTGAATTGTAACAGTGCCACAACAAATGAAATGGTTTCCAACACGCCGGCTGAAGTTAACGACATACTATCCCGTAACACAACCACAACTAATCACCGCCGCACTCGTGGATAAAAACGAATAAAATGTCAAAAGCAAGTCCTGTCGCAATGCCAGCAGCACACAGAGAGAGAAACCGAAAAAGACCACCAGGCCATCTCTCTACCATCAGCGCACCACTGCAAAGAACAATCGAAGACGAAGTCGTAAACGGGCATTACAGGAGTCATTCCAGCAAAACTATAATTATATGGTCTGGTATCAGATGGCGTTAATGCTTGCCAAAAATTGTCATTTTGCTGGGAATACGAAAAGAGTTCAACCACCCCGCCCAACACACACTGCCGAGGGGACGGAGAGGCAAAAAGAAACAATATTGCGGTCGCGGCTGTTCCGCCTTCATTCGGTGGATCACGATAGAAGTAGCCGTCTGCACGTTATGTGTAGGTGCACTTCAAGCCACACACACAAATCTACAAATATGTGCTCTGTGTGTTGAAAGTTGCCTCATAACGACATGTGTGTCCACTAAGAAGGAAACCTTCAACTATCGACAGAATCCTTCGAAAATCCCTCTCACTCACTGCCCACAGAGGGAAGAGGGAAAGAGTGGGACAGAGAAGTCCGAGAATATCTTAAAGGACACCTAATGGCGCAGAGCGACATTTGATGTTTCGGATGTAGAGTGTGATTCCCTTTTCCAAGATTTCGACTGCTGGATATGAATTCAGTCCAGTCGAATATTGACAGCTGTCGAGAAGCCATTTCATGCAGCAGCATTCATGCTTGAACATATGAAGGACGTTTGCTCAATCACACACATCTCGAAAGTGACCATATGCTCACTCAACCCTTCCGACAGCAAGCGGACTGAGCGACCAGCGAAGAAGAAGCAGACTGAAGGATATCAAATAAAATTAAATAAATAGCCAAAAAAATAAGATCCGATGAATAGGGTCACAGGAGGTTGCAAGGACGAAGTCAGAGATGAGAAAAATTCCCTTGGATACGTACATCCTGTCATGGATTTTTTGTTTTTTTTTTTACATTTCATCTGTATCTGCACCACACCACACCACCGACCAGACACAGAGTCACTCGGTCAGAGTGAGCGAGTTCACTTGAGTGTAAAGCGATTTCTGGGTAATCCTCGCAGAGAGTCTCCAACGGTAGGGACCAATATTGCATTTCTCATGTCGTTATTGCATTCGCAAAATAATGAGAATTGGCAAAAGTTTATACGAACATGGATACAGTCAGCCATGGTGCATCAATGGTGGTGGTGGTGGTGGTAGTGGAGACTCACCACTAGGATGACTGCAAGAGAGAACTGATGGCAGGCCAAGTGCAATTAAAAAATAAGTAATAATGGCTAAAACTTAAAACACAAATGTGAAATAATTGTAAAGTTTTATGAAACTCGATTTCGCTCCGGGATACGATCGTCCGTTTTACGATTGGGGCTGGCTGGGGTGCGGTGCGGTAAGCTCGGCGACGGGGATGGTGTACAGCATTCCACTCACATGCAACACTGCCAGCATGTGGCTAGGTATGGACACATTTTCTGAACTCAAGGACCTGCCTGCTCTCATCTAGTGTCCACCCAGCACAGCAGGAAATTATTAGATAAAATAGCTAGAGCAGAGCAATCGTTGCAAGCGGGTGGGGGAAGGGGGTTTGGGGCTAGCAAATTTATTGCACGAAATAATTCGAGAGTTATTACCGCTATAATAACATTAATTGCAGTATTGCCACATTTTCTGGTCGTGTAATGGTCGAAATAATGCATCCACACTCACATAAGACAATGAAACGATAATATTCCCTCCCTCTCGTGTGGCATCGGGTGGTGTTGGTTGGGTTGGGATGCCATGAAGATCGCAGACAAGAGTGGTTTGTAAGTATAATTAACCAGTTGTCCGCTGTGTTGGAATTTATAGGAATTCTGCCTAAAGCTCATGAGACACAGCATCGGTGGGTTATTGCATTCGGGTTGCTACCGAATCCCAATGCAAGGAGCATCTGCTAATGAGAAACCGCTGCAATGGAATGCCCATAATGTAGTTAACTATGAATGGAACTTAGTTGCATGCCCATTATTTCTTGCAACTAAGTAACTGCCTTTAAGGCGAAGACACATTCACTTGTCCCATCTGCTGAGGGAATTCAAAACGATGTGCACAAGATTGTGTGCTCTTTTTCCTGCGATATGCTGGGGAAAGTAATCTCCTCGGAAAGTCATTGAATTGCAGTCAGTCTGCGTGAAAGAATAAAATGAGTGGGTTGAGGTA
Organism: Eristalis pertinax; assembly: GCA_907269125.1. Classification (NCBI taxonomy): domain Eukaryota; kingdom Metazoa; phylum Arthropoda; class Insecta; order Diptera; family Syrphidae; genus Eristalis; species Eristalis pertinax. The sequence continues at coordinate 123,271,924 of OU026145.1, forward strand.
AACAGCTCATAATTCTAAAATGTATTTCCGTAACACATTGAGCAGCTGAAAAATGCAATTAAATGAATAACAAATGTGACGCACAGGCACAATCTTTTTATGGAACGTCCATTATTTTGTTTTGAGCGAAATGACAAAACTTAAATCTAAACTTAGTCTGCAAGAGGGTGGAGGCTGTGGTGAGCATTGTGCAGACTGATTTCAACTGATTTGTGATTTCCCAATGTGTTGGAGAACAACTCACCATCGCCTGCAGATGCTTTCATCAATACATTGATGTTGTCGCGCGGTGTTATTGAACAGACAGACGTCGAATGACCAACGAAAGTTGTACACATGCGTGGTATATAGCTCTATCTATTGACATTTATATTGCGACCGGCATCAACGATAGAGAAATGCGGGCCAAAGATTCCACGTCCAAAAAGTGACATCTTCTTGATATAACGTCGTCTCCATAACGAATTGTTTCCTTAGCTCTATAACCAGACAGGAGCTTAGCAGGTGAACTAGTCGCTAACATTTTAGGGAACCCGAGTCACATGTTTTTTTTAGTGATTTTTGCAGAGCTTAGAAAATTTATCCCCACCGTACATCAACTACAACGAGATGCTAAATATTCCAGCAGATAATACTCCTTATCTAGCGAGGGAAAACGGTTTTTTTGACAATTTATGATGGACCTACGCATGTTGCTCTATTTTTGAAAATGGTATTTGCGATTGATCTGCGGAAATGTTATAAAAATCAGTGTCAACAATGTCAACTCACAAGATCAGTACGAGTTGCCTATTTCTATATGACTGGTTTTCCAATGTTAATTTTTATATATATATATATATTGGTGGCGCTACAGCCCGTAGAGGGCCAGGGCCTAGCTTCTAAGCAACCACTCGTGTTGTGCGTGCTATTGTTCTATCACGAGTGGAAGGGATCTACAGTTTTATGCCGACTCCGAACGGCCAATTTTAAGAAGCTTTTTCTAGACAGTTGTACTCTTTCAGCATTGTCAGTGACTCGAAAGAGGTGAGGCCGTGAAAAGTATTTCTTGTAGTACCAGGAATCAAACCTAGACAGGTAGGTCCAAGTGCGTAGGAGTCGACGCACATACGTTAGTCGTGTTCTGATGCCAGAGCATACTAACAATAGATTCACTCCAACTTTGGGCTTGATTGTCACTACGAAGGGTGAAAGCTCCTGCTCTACGGCGCAGAGGCAAGGATCAGTTTGTTCTATTTGAGAGAAAAGTTTTGCATGCAGCCTTTGGTGTATTCAACCACAAACTGTGTGGCCTTCGACATGAATCCAACTCCAGGCGGCAATAGTTCCAACGCCTCAGGCTAGGCCACAAGGAGTCAGCAAAACCAAGTTTGAGGGACAACGCCCTCAGCCGACGTAGTCTTCACAGCTGGATGCAGCTAGCCAAATATTTCTCTAGCCGGAGTTTGAGGTCCATGTCCCAGGCCCAGAAGAAAAATTTCATAATTTCTATTGTCATTGATACTGCTATTGTTCGCTTACGCCCAGTTTCATAGTGAAGGTTTAAACTTAAGTTCCGTTAAATCTTAAGCCGAGTTGAAGTTTTTGGCTTAACTCGTCCGATTTGACAGTGAAATCTGAACTTCAGTTCAGTTGAACTTCGTTTGTGTAATGCGATCGAAGACAATACGGCAACATTTTCATTAGGTGTGTGTATTTGCTACAATTTGTAAGGACTTTCGATGTATTTCCCAAAGTTTTTTTTAGTTTTAGAACGCTTTTGTGCAACCCTCTTGAAATTTTTTAATCTCGTTTAACTTAAACCAAAAATTGAAATCAGTTCAAGGTTTAAACGAAACTGTGAAACCGAATAAATTGTTGAACTGAAGTTTAAGCCAAAAGTGGAGTTTAAACTATGAAACTGGGCATTATAAGTGGACCTATATATAGTTGTCAATCATAATTTCAGAAGCCTTCCTTCAGCCTTTCCGGTTTTGAACGTACGTAGATTTCTGCACGAATACATTCACTACGTACCTTGTCATCCTCAAAACGTATCATGGTGCAGAAATAGGCCGAGTCACACTGCGGCAGGCCTGCAAGATTTGCGTTCATAAATGTAAATAAGCTGCATTACATTAGCATGACAGCAGTCAGTAACTGAGTTCATAAAAGCAATGTGACAGTCAAACTGCGATCAAATTCGCAGTGATTTTTATTTTGTTGCAGGATTGCAGGGAATATGGCAAACGAAAACACATGAGTAACATTGTGAATAGTATTTCGGATAGCGATAGAATGAAACGTCACAAAATTGTTTGTATCGCCTACTGATGTTGCATTTATGAATACGTTTTTGATAATACTCGCCTGCTGCAAACCTGCGGCAGTATTTCTGTTCATAAATAAGTAGAGTATATTTTGTGCAGTGCAGGGGCAACAATGTTGCAAATATGAAGTCGACCATAGTCTACTTTCTCCAACTACTGCACTCCATGGAACTGGAATGGTAATTGGTATGATCTTCTGTCGGCTTGCTTTAGATGCTTCTATTTCAAAACAAAATTGGCTATGCAGCTCACACTAAATCACAACCATAGCCTATTGATTTCTGAACCTATATCTTATTAAGATGCTTGTTAAAAATGCGATGTAAACAGAAAAGTCTCTGGCGCCTTTTGACGAATGCTTTTATTCTATTTATAGATTTCAGCTTCTTCATTAGGATCATCTTCGAAGAAGGTAGATGCTCCGAAGGTAAAAGTTGCGATAGAAACATTCATAACCCTTGGGTACACATAAGTAAAATAAAATCATCCAGGTGAGAGAAATATCTGCTACACCAGAAGCCCATCATATCATATCCGAACACGGAAAGCTTCTAGACGCGGTCCTATCCGTTCGGTTTCTTCTCAAGAGTACCTCCTTCACCAACCAGTGTAGTACGCGTAATATTACATGTGACGTAGGTATGCTCAAAAATTTGGATATTGTTTTTGAGATGTTTTGCCTTTCCTTGTGAAAGTAACCTGTGACCTTGTTGATGAAGAGCAACCTTGCTGAATGGCTCGACGAATTGCTCAGAACTGAGAACATATGAAAAACATTGATTTTCTTCAAAATTTTGCTCAGAATTTCACCATTACTACGCATCCCCCGAGAGATGACTCATTCACTCATTTTCGCGGAATCACCGATGTCATCATATCGCGATTCAGTTCTATTTACATTCTTGACAACAAATTCATGACAACTTAAGTCCGATCTCAAACGTTAATTAAAAGCAAATTATCGATAGGAGTGATCGGCGAAACGTTTAGTGCGTGTAAATGTAGGCACTTCTCTAATATGTTAAGCACGCCAGCGACGTACATATATGGTATGCTGACACGTACATATGCATGCATCTATATGAAAGAAAACAGTAGCGTTTACTAATTTGATTTTAATTTTGAATTCACACAAAGAGCACTAATTATCATGATTCAGGAAAATAAGTAAGTGTGCAACTGATTTGACACGCTGAACAAAATATTTTTTGAGGTTTTGACATTTAATTATTTGATACGCGGAGCTGCAATTCGGTCAGATTTGAAGGCAATGGACGCAAATTGGTAACAACACAGATTTTTGAAGTCCTTTGTTATGATAGATTTCAGTGATATCAAAGTGAAACTTGATACGTTTTTTATTCTGTTTGAATTTAATTATGTGATTATGCCTACATTGCCATTAGTGTAGGCATATCCGCATATTTGTTGGTCAACAGTATTATTTTAATTTTCCATAAACTGAAACTTTACGCAAATGTTACTACTGAACCTGACGATTTTTTTTGTCCTTCCTTGTCCTTTATAGCACTTCGATTGCTTATTCCAATAACATACATCTAATTCGTTTTTTTATTCTTCGGATGACGATAGGTTCCGATGTGGGTTTGGCCAAAGCTTCTCCAGCCACCTTTCGAGTTGTTAGTGTTGGTGTTTCTCTCACTCACATCAGTTTTATATTCTTCATATTCATACTGTCTCGGCATTGTGAGTTATTCAAGAGAGGTCGAACCATGGACCTAATCCGTGTGAGACGAAGTATTTACTACTAGTCTTCTTTCGGTCCAGCTTTTGACATTTTTATTCCTTTTAATCGATTTTAATACCGCACATGAGAACATTTTAAGTAAGGGACTGAGTAATTCGATTTGATGTAAGTGATGCACTATACAGTTTGTTTGTAGGTCACCCGAACTGTTTGAAGCTTGCACCGAATTGTAGCAATGCAGTGCACTCGCGTATGACTTCTCCAATTTTTTAATGTTTATTTGGTTCGATTTATAAATTTTAATGAATTAGAGAGCGATTTGTTGCTTTTCACTCCTCCATTAACACTGGCTATTGAAAGTGTGAAGACTGACTACCAATTGGAGTTATGCGACCTACAATCCGACGCCTTCTACAAAAACAGAGTGGAATTGGAAGGTTTTAGCTTTTCGAAATTGCTGATTTTGGGTTTAAAAATGTTTTCGATGATGGTCTTCATTGTCGCAATGCGCTTGGCAACGACAAATATTGATGTTGACATTGATAATATTCTTAAAAAATGGAGCATATAGTGCGGGGAACAGTTGTACATCAGAATGCAATATCGTGATACTTGAGCTACTCAAAAGATATGGAGATCGTCGTACATGCCGTTGTACAACATTTCACGACTTCTTCTTAGCGTCAAATGAGTTTAGACATCATGATGGACTACCGACGTAGAATCGCTCTGATGACAGAGGTTCAATATCAGCACTTTCACTGACGAACTGCGGAAATGTTGTCAAAGAGACTAGAACAACCTCGATTGTAAAGTTAGAATTTTACTCTTCCTTCTACATCAAACTTTCAATGACTAACCTAAGCCGGGCGACACCAGAAATGTCATTCACTTGGCAGACGTGAAAATGAATGTCCTACCAATGATCAACATATCGTGTGCAACATTGAATTTTCAAATCATACCAGTTGTAACCGTCCGTCTGAAAACATTTGGAACAGCAGGCAGCCTTAAGTCAGCTTAGGTGCGTATGATTGATATGAGGACAGAATGGCAAAAACTATTAAGTCATCGTCTGGAGGTGTTTTGCGGAATGACTGTCCGAAATGAGTTTTCCTAAGACGTAGGCATCAAGTATAATGTTATCTTCATTACGTGTGCCTCGATTTTGGAGCTTATCTTATGTTTCGTTTTGTGACTTTGAAATTTCCTTATCTTACTATCGCATACCGTGTGCGGATAAGCAAAAGTATTTCGATCATCTGTTCGAGCGACCTTATCAAAATCAGTAATTTTACAAGTCCTATGGGTCATATTTTCTGCGAGTAGCTTATAAAGAAAGTTTTTCAAAAAAAAACACATCAAATTCAGAAAAATGCATGAAATCTTTATTTGAATCGATAATACGGTCCAAATAATTTAATGTTTGAAGATTATTTCATGCAAATGTTGACCTTGACTGCGCCTCAAATGGTCCATCCGCTTAGTCCAATTTTGGCATACTCTTTCCAACATTTCGGCCGGTATCTCACGAATAAATGCTTCAATGTTATCTTCCAATGCGTCAATTGAAGCGGGATTGTCTGTATAGAAATGAGCTTTAACATAGCCCCACAAAAAATAGTCTAAAGGCGTTAAATCGCACGATCTAGGCGGCCAATTGAACGGTCCCGAACGTGAAATAAAATGTTCACCGAACTCGCCCCTCAATAAGTCCATTGTTGCGCGTGCTGTGTGGCATGTGGCACCGTCTTGTTGAAACCACATGTCATGCAAGTCAAGCTCTTGCGATTTGGGCAAAAAAAGTTGGATATCATCTCACGGTAGCGCTCACCATTCACAGTTACGTTACGATTCGCATCATCTTTGAAGAAGTACGGTCCAATGATGCCACCAGCCCATAAACCGCACCAAACTGTGACTTTTTCTGGATGCATTGGTAGCTCTTGCAATGCTTCTGGCTGATATTCACTCCAAAATCGACAATTCTGCTTATTTACGTACCCATTGAGCCAAAAACGAGCTTCGTCGCTAAACACAATTTTTCGGTAAACAAGTGGATCTTCGGCCAAGATAATAATTTGATAATAAAATTCAATAATTTGCAAGCGTTGTTCGTTTGTAAGACGATTCATGGTTAAATTATAGACCAAACTGAAGATGTTTGACAGTGAAACAAAACACGAAACGTGCGTCAGCTGTTTAAATCAGTGTTGCCAAAAAGATAATAGCTAAAAAATCACCCTTTACAAAGCCAAGCAGAAGTACCATCAGTAATGCTGCCAACTATGCAAATGTGACACCTTCTAGAAGGACATAAGTCTTTCTCGGTATATCTCAGACAAGTATGAATTGATAGTTGCAGTATCCCTTATGGAGCACTTGCTCTTGCAGTTGAATCCAAAATTGAACGAAACTGATCAATGTTTTTATTATGGTCGTAGTGTAACATTTACGTGTTTTTGTTGTTGACTGAAATTATATATAGTCAACTGGAACTCATAAAAAATGATTATATTGATTTTATAATTGAATCACTTCTAGGATAAAAATCGAATGCTGGCAGCTCTGGACAAAAATCCAACCTCTTTACCAACTTTAGCAAAACAGTCGACACATTTGCGCTTGAACGGGTGCAAAGTGCCCGACGAAATGGTCTAAGAGTGCTACTGACTTAAGATTTATCTGACTAGCACAACGATATAAGCTAAGGTGTCTGAAAAATCAGCAATGTACTGTTCACCACAAGGTTCCAAGCTGAGACTAAACTTTAGTTCCACTTCTTCTTTGCCTCGAATGCAATATCAGATGCAAATGCAAAAAGAAATTAATTATTTGTTTTCCAACAGTTGACTTCAATAATCTCTATCTCGCGTTGTATAGCGTCTACTGAATGTGCAATAAATGGCGTAAGAAGGATGAGTACCAAAAGAACTCGATTCTACTCTCCAAGAACTCTCAAACTGAGATAAGAGCTCTTGGCAGAGAAGTGACATTTCATTGTTACACCAAGTTAAGCAAATATGATTCCCGGCAATAAATGCATGTTCTGCTGCAGAACCGCTTCACTTAATTGGACTGCATTTGTCAAACAAGGTATCCATGTACATACATACGTCAACATGACATAGATACAACACCAAACGTTTGTATGCGTATGACAACTGGCCAGCTTGCAAAAAAGGCGCATTATTCAACTGTGATTTCGAAACGAAAATGTATCATTTCTAATTCTTCCTTCTCGTATCTTTCCTCGATTTCATAACTCCGCACAGAATTGGTTTCATGGATGATAACAAGATAACCATACCCACTCCAGCTCGCAGCGCACGCATATTCCTCCACACAACAAGTACTCGAACGCGAAGATAAGTGGTCTCTAAGTCCAAATGGCAATGCCGTACCACATCAAGTCCGCCACAACTAACATAGATCGTGTCACTGTACGATTCAGTTGTTCCTCACCATCGCGAGTGAATAGATCGTTCGATCGCCGTCGATAGTCCGTCCATTTGTGTCTGAAGCGGTCAGTGAAAAATAAAGTCTTCGTAATGATCGACAGAAAATTCTTTTGGACCAGCTTGTTGCTGTGTGCCGCGACGATCAGTGCGGTGAATTCGTATAAGATTCTTGGAGTGCTGCCTACGGCCGCGAGGTCGCATTTCTTTGTTGGAGACTCTCTGCTGAAGAACCTGGCCAAGGAGGGTCATGATGTCACCGTCATTTCGCCCTTCCCACCCAAGACACCCATCAAGAATTATCGGAATATTCATACACCGGGCATAGCGAAGAGAATGGAAGGTAATTACTCACTCAGATGACCCATCTAAACACGCAAGTCACTTTGACCTTGGCAATGTTGTTTCAACTGGCAATCAAAACAAATCATAGCCAAACCGGTTTTCGGCGTGTGATCGATTTATAGAGGAGCCGGTGGGCCAAAATCGTTGTCTCATGTGTATTCGGAGGGAATTTCGTTTGTCGACAATGCGTACGTTTGGGGATGACACCAATTTTTTTTCGGTGGTGACGATGGAACGGGATAGAGCAGCTCATTTGAGATTTTTGATCAAGTGCAGAAAATAAATTTTTTTGGAAACATTAGCACGTCGAAGGGTGCTTGTTAATGCTTGAATTTCGGTCATGAACATTTACAATATCATCGCACATGACTTGTACTTTTGGAAGAGAAAGAAAGGGACTGGCTTGGTTAGTCTGTCGGGATTCGAAAGAATATGGTTTAAAGCAACTACTCATTTGATTTGCGGACTACGGCTTGTTCCAAACTAACTAGTCCATGATAGGGAAATGTTCATTTTAGTATAGTTTTACATCAACAATCTGCAGAATCATATTTCGTTAGTACCGACTCCGAGTTATAATCTACAATCTCAAAGCAACAGGTCTATCAGAGAGGTGAAGTTTGAGTAATTAATCGACGCGGAGTGGAAGCAATTATCTAGAAAAAACGTGATTTGTGTAAATATTGTTAAGGTTTTTTTTGCAAAAAAGTCATCCAGAATAAACACAGCAACGTAAGTTAAGAGCCAAAGAGCAATTGTGATAGACAACGTAAGTCTATAAAAGGTGTTAATTTGTGTCTCTCATTAATTCATTCATGGACCTTGACGGGCCATACGCCGTCTATGGCCAAAATTGTCCATGGCCTCGTCGCGGACAGAGTTACGTTGGTACACATATTTCAGGCTAATAGTGCATTTACACCGCACCTAAATCCAACATTTGGCTAGTTTCAACATTTCAGCCCCAATGTTCAGGTTTTTGCAATACATTTTTCAGCATTTCTAAATGTAGGATTTCACCGAAATGTTGAGTTTCGTATCTGCATTTGCAAGTTTGTCAAATCTAACAGACATCTTTCCAAATTCAGCACTCATTCAATGACTTTTCCGCCCGCTGACATAAACAACAAACAGCTGTCAACAAAACAATCATTCATTTCAAATGATACCTCTATATTGAATCAGCAATATACATATGTATATGAAAAAAATCGCATGTTCTGGCACAGAAATCCGATGACCAAAAGGGTAATTACACAATTAGGAAATGACTCAAGTGCTGGTTAAATTGTTTATAAGGCTTTATGGTCATATCCCAGTAGTTAAGAAAAAGCGGGAGGAATCATTTTGCGACTACTTCTAAATGTTTATGACTTAAAAAAATTAATGACACGCTGTGGAGGCAACACTCATTCTTGAATGAATACCCCGAACCGTAATTTAGAAACACAGTCTCTAAGACATGCTAGTCTAATCTCACTGAACAGTTAAATGAATCCTTTGATCCACAAGTTAAATCACTATTCTGACCACAATTGCAAACTGTAGCTGGCAAGTATTCATTATCTAAGCCTAGTATAATATGCAGTGAATTTAGCTTACATACAGAAAAGTTAGCGACGGCAAAATTTCACTCAGGAATTTAGTAAGATGGTGCTGCTCGGGCGAACAATTATTAACCTGATGTAGGCGTGAGAGCAAAATAAATGTCCGAGGCATTTATTCGTCGTTAAATTGATGGTTTTTGTTTTCTTTTGTTTTAGTCTGTATCAAGAAACTGGATATGTTGACAAACAATGGTTGTCGAAGCGCTAAAAAAAAGAAGCGTTTTAGCTTGCTTCACACGAAGTGCATGAGCTAAGACTTGTGAATACTAGGATTGGCAAGATGAGAAATTAGTCTTTAATGTAACAAATCTGTCTTACGATTACTGAACAGTAAAGGTTTACTACCCTATACATGCAAAATTAGCATGTGAACAGAACCACATCATCGCAACGATATTAGAAACGTCGCGGATAAGCTATTAAGGTATTAATCGGCAATTTTGCAACTCTTGCTTCGCGCAGATGTATAGAATAGATGAAACTATTAGGGACGCAATCGGCGATGACTAGGGAGACTATCAAATTTCTTATGAGTGTGTGAGGTGTTCCCTGGTTCAGTGAAGGGAAACTAAAGTAGTCGCAGTACATGTTATTCACAATGTTTCACCACTTTAACGGATGCTTTCACCTTCACTATAGTCCTTTGAAATGGGGTGGAATTAATACACACTAGACTAGTGATAGGAACTATCGAATAAAAACTATCGAGTTATTCGAGTTGCAAACATTTCAGTTTTCCTATTGTCGAAAATCGTTCATTCATCCAATCGAATGAAAAAAAAACTATTTAAATGTTTTGCTTGTATGGCTGGTTGGAGTATTGAGTCAAATGGTTTCTGCAGTTGCTCTGAGAGAGAATGTCGTGTATGCATACACACATGCAAATGTGTTGGAAAAATGTTCACATGGTTTTTGCATTGAAATGCAAAAAAAAAAGTTGTTCTCCTGTATGGACTAAACGGAGATGCCTAAAAAACGATCAAATCACGGCCAAAAAATTCGCGATGAAGGGTTAATTTGCTCAAATTCTACCCGTAGCTCTCTGCGAATGGGAAAGGTCCGTATGCATGAAGTGCCAGAGTTTGCGAATTTCACGATTCGTAGTGGGGGCGTTTTCCAAAACGCATAATTGCTCTAATAGTGCAATAACAACCATTACAAGACGGAAACAAAAAAGGTAATGCCAATGCATACTATCCCAAAACGCATTGTGAACAGATCTACCGCGCAAACAAAAGCAAACATAGCATCGGCAAATTTCATGATGCAAAGTCATTTGACATGCAAAAGCATTGTTTACTTTGCATCATTACGTTTGCAGTGTGATGCGTAATTATTTGACGCCCGTGCTCATATGAATAACACTTTAGTGCACAGAAAGTTGGTTGGTACTCAGTTGTAACTCTTGGATAAAATAGCAAAGAAATTGTTCGAATTTGAAAATGATCTCCCAGATGAATCGATCGGTATCGTGAAGGGATAGAAAGTTACAACTTTTGTCTCAGATTTCTTGAAGGAATTGTTGAATTTGAATTTCGGATTCAGCGATGTCTTGTAGTTTCAAACAAAGAATGTTTATTTAACATAATTATCAAAACAACCAGTACGTCGGTTCATCAAAAATATGTTTTGGTGGACGTAAAATGTCCAGTTTATGTCTGCGATAGTTGGCGAGTAAAATTGGCAAGAACGACGATGAAGAAAAAATATGTATTTTTAAATGATTGAATGCTTTCATCTTGAATCAGACAAACGGAAAGCAACTGCGATTTCTTAAGAGTGACTCTGCCAAGCCAGCTAAGCCCCTATATTTTGTACTTTCGAAAAAGTGTCAGTATATAGCAAATGCTACTTTGCCTTTACTTTATGCACATTCTACTAATATTATAAAGAATTTTAATGGTATTGTCTGGATTGTTAGACGATTGTGGAGCTCTGTATAATTCCAATTTTTACTTATGGGTTGGGATATAAATACTATTTTAGGTCATATGATCACATCATGTCATTCAAGTTACTTTAAACAAAACACCACGGAAATGAATTCGTGCCTGCACCTAGTAAATATGAGCAATCATTCATTCTGACAACTTGAATGCGAACCATCTGTACAATGTGCAATACAATGGCGTATCGAATGTTCGACAGATAACTGCTAAAATATAATAATTTACCGCCATTGCACAGATTAGCATCAATTCTCAGTCAGTTGCTTCTAAATATCTACTGTCACAGTTTGTCTCCAGAGAACAAACAATTATTTTTCGCTCTCCATTTCACGACGTATCTGAACTCTGGCAGCGGCTACTAGACCATTTATTATGTAACACACACGCCCACTTGAGCTAACTTAATCGCCAGTTGCGACATCAAACTCTCATAAACCGCTTATCACCTCATACACAGAAGGCTTCTGACTTCATCAAGCCTACACAGCAAGTGCCTGTGTATTTGCTGTTGATGAACGTGCACTTCCACTTAGTTCAGATGTCAGTGATAAATGACAGAAAAATGTTTTTCTTTCTAATGAAGTACACAAATGTGATTAATTAGTAATGCAACTTGACACGGAATGCATTGAAAATTGCGTGCTTTTAGAGTTTATTTGCAAGAGAAAAAAAAATCCGATGATGGCGAGATGTAAGAGATGAGTGAATGGTTTGTGCTTTTTTTTATCTGAAGAGTAAAGCGATTGTAAAAATCAAGTAGAAAATACACACCGCTCAAGTGCTTACCAAGTATTGGAAAGAATTCCTGAATTTTGATTGCGATTGTTGAAGATAATGACTCTGGTTTACATAACACTTTAGCCTAGGTGTGCTTTTCACACCGACAAAGGTGTTTGATGGTTTCGTCATAAATAAATACTTGTGTGCTTTATTAGTGGATTCTTGCCTAGATATGTGCTTAAGATGTGTATGATAACAGCTCTTAACGATGATGTGGTTTGTTTTTGATAGAAACACAAGTTTAACAAATGTGAATGAACGATTGCATAATAAGAGACACAATATACTTTTGAACCGGAGTAGGAGACTCTGCTGACGTTCCAGCAAAGAGTGGGAGGAGGCAACTATTGTACACCTTCTCCGTAGTTGCAGCGCCCTCCCCTTCCGAGGGAGAAGTCACCTAGGGGCTTACGTCTTCAACGGGCGATCGAAGCAGCATTAGTGTCATCTTCGTAGCTTCATCAAAGGCACCAACTGGTGTGCGAATCGGTTATCCAAAGTGTGACTGCTGGCCATCAGCCACGATATGACTAAACCAGTAGTTGAATAGTTACTTCGGCTGACTGCCGCAAGTATCACGACATTGTCTTCCAAATTTGTTGCCAGTCACTGGTATACCGGCAAATCTTGCATCTTATCGCTTGTAAAGCGGTCTGCCGCCAAAAACTTTATCGCTTTATTCAATGTCTACCGATTACGAAATCATTCTAGGCACACTTCTATCAAAAACCTTCAAGGACAGTGATTAGGTGCCTCGGAGTGAGTTGTTAAACGCGCTGGACATATTTTCAAAACTAATTACTTGTGATGTTTTTATCGTCGACAAACACAATTATCGATCGCTCTAGACCTTTGATACATAAGATTGTATTTTCATTCTGGGTAGGAACTATCACTTTGTGTGGCTAAATGCTACGTTGAAATGAATATTGTGCAAAACGCTAACACAATGATAACAATAGTTACCAATCCAATTCTCTCCTTCTTTGTGGGAGCTTTATAGACGAGAGTGCACCAAGGTTTTTGGAATGATAATTTCTTTTTTTATTAGACGCGAATTCACTTGGGAATGTGGGTCACATTAACGCCGACGTCCTCTGTTTTGATATCCATAATTTTACGGTTTACTATGCGTCCCTTAGCTAAACTGAAAGAGCTGTACAGCAATCGTAGAAGACTGAAGATTGTCCTCTTATCAGCATCAACGCGAACACCATTAATAATCGCATACAAAAATGTTTGTATTCCTGCCATTTGACAAATGCCACGAGGTTCACTCACTTTGGCGTCCAGTTCGCTGAGTCAACGCCTAGAGGTAGGCAACTATCAATTACATTTCTGCTTATGGACATTTTCTCCAACTTGGTGAAGTGTAAAACCGATTTTAAAACCTATGCTGCTCCTTGGGACTGACAGTCGGTTGTGGTGGAACTCCACATCGATTCGAATCATATACCATTCACGGTTCCGAGTCAGGCATGACTACCCTCATTAGTCCAAGACTTATTGATATAATCTCCACTCCTTCCTGCGAGTTTGGGTTTAAACCACATCTGCCTCCACTAGGGAGCCATCTCCAAGTTGCCGGGGCTCGTGATCACCCATGGTTAAAGAATATAGCCACAGATAAAGCTTTCACAACCCAATGGTTATTGCTAGTAACTATTCTACTACCCGCCATAACATCCATGGCGATTCGCATTTTAATGTTATTTTCATTCACAATGATATATACAAGGTGTTTGGACTTTCAAAGAATTGAGCGTTGAACCAAGGGCAACTGATTCAGTCCAAGCAAACGTTTGTTGTTCATTCCCGTCAATGTTGCCCGTCTTTGTTATTCCTGTTGCAGGACCAGTTTTAGGTACTTCCTTTCAATGCAAACAGCTGTGCCAATGTCCGCGTAAACAAGCCGTTTTCCATTTTTTTTCGGAAGACCGTCCTTCTAGTCTTGTACCTATATGCGTGGAGGCTTCGACACTGTTTCCATGGATCCAATCTGGACGGATCAGAACTCGACGATTTTGTCAACGACAGCGAAACTGCACACCGCGCTATAATCACACGCGACGGTAGTGGGTATCGATTTCATTGGTATTTTTTTGTCGTAATAGTCTATTGGCGACCCGACCTGGTTAAACGGCGAATTCTTGTACCACCGGGGAGATAAAATCTTCACCGCTGAGATGCCTTACAGAAACTAATGGCACTTATCAAAAAGCAAAAACAGAATAGTGGACGAAAGGAGATTGCATCTGCAAAACTGCTGCCAATTGACAGGAACAACTCATTTCCAGTCAAAATCACTCTCGACCGCATTCAACTGCGATTTAAGCACTTGATTGCATTTCGCCTCTTGAGGAACAGAAAAAAAACAACAAGCACTCGTCACTAGACGGATGGTCATTCGACATCAATTAGTGGCTGCTTACTAATTTGTTCCTATTTTTCCGCATACGCTAATTAACCGATGGATGTCATGCAAGTCTAATTAAAATCGAATTATGGACAACTCCGAAGTCGGAAGTGTATCTTGGTACCTATTTTTTTAACGGTTGAATAAATAGAAACAAACAATATTTACGTTCAAAATGACTTGTTTACTTCGTTAAGGCGACCAACATCATTTACAGGCATAGCTCTTAGGAGCCATTCTAAACAAATCCTTTGTTGATGTCATCCATTGGAATGTAGCACTCATCTAAGCTTAGTTCTGAACTAACCACTTGCATAGATCAAACATTTATTAATATTTTCCTTTTATTTCGTTTCTTTTTATTTCAGCACTCATTGACAACTTAATTCACATGCGTGAAAACACCGTTGTTGAGAGCTTCCTGCAGATATACGATATGGGCTTGATGCTGACCAACAGCACTCTCTCCGAGCCGACAGTCAAGAAACTTATGGCATCGGGAGAAAAGTTTGATGTTGTCATTTGCGAGGTTTTCGTCTCAGAAGCGCTCTTCGGCTTGGCGGAGCACTTCAATGCAGCACTTATCGGTGTGAGCACATTCGGTGCAACCCAATGGAACACGGATATGGTTGGCTCTCCATCACCAGCATCATATGTGCCGAACCCTTTCCTGCCACTCACACACAAAATGACATTTATGCAGCGTTTGATTAACCAAGCCGTTGCAACATTCGAGTACGTCTACTTCAACAACTTCTACATGCCGAAGCAAAATGCTCTGTTCAAGAAGTACTTCCCGAACTCCAGATTGGGATTGGACAAGATCCGAAGGAACACCGCTCTGGTTCTGCTTAACTCACACGTCTCCTTGGGATTCCCACGTCCTTACATGCCAAACATGATCGAAGTTGGAGGCATGCACATCAACCGCCAAAGGAAGCCACTCCCCGCTGACATGCAACAGTTCCTTGATGAGGCAAAGGACGGTGTCATCTACTTCTCCATGGGATCCAATTTGAAGAGCAAGATACTGCCCCTTGACAAGCGAGCCGCCATTCTGGATACATTCAAGTCACTAAAGCAGCGAGTGATGTGGAAGTTCGAAGACGCCAACTTGCCGGGCAAGAGTGACAATGTCTTCATTAGCGACTGGTTCCCACAAGACGATATCCTGGCACATCCCAACGTCAAGCTATTCATCACCCACGGAGGTCTGCTCAGCACAACTGAGTCCATCTACCACCAGAAACCATTCATTGGCATCCCAATGTTCGGTGATCAGTTCCTCAATATGGCACGTGCTGAGGCCGGTGGCTACGGCATCATGGTAGACTACGACGTGCTCAGCAAGGAAACCTTCTCGGCCGCCATCAATAAGATGCTTAAGGACCCAGCCTACACAAAGATGGTAAAGGTGATCTCGCAGAGGTACCGAGATCAGCCACAAGAACCATTGGACTTGGCCACTTATTGGGTTGAGTACATTGCTCGCCACAAGGGCGCCCCACACCTGCACTCCGCCGGCCAAGATCTTGACTTTATTCAGTACCACAACCTGGATGTTATGCTCATTCTGTACGGTACCCTTCTGGTGGTCTTTTCTCTGTTAGTGTTTGTTGTTCTTAAGCTGGTCTTGCGCTTCCTCGGTTTTCCGAAGAAACCAAAGAAGGCGAAGAAGCACTAAGGGTTAGCCAGAGATAATTTGTATGTGATGACTTCAGGACAATATAGGACATAAGACGTAGAGTAAGAATTTGTAAAATAAAGCTTGTGAGACTCTAATTTGGAACCGTGTTTTATTGTTATAGTATTTGTTTTAACGAGCTAAACAGATTATTCCTTAAGATGGGGAAGTCTTTCCTCCAAGGGATATTCACACATGTTTGGTGATATTACAGCAAGAGGAGGACCTGGGACTAGCTTTTGCAGCAATCACTCATGGTACTCTTCTTTCACTGCTCGAGGAAACCTAAACTTTGCTGCAGACTTCGAACGGCGAAATTTAAGGTTTTTCTTGACTGTGATACTCTATGAGAGAAAGAGGTGTATTTGGCAAACCCAGCTACGAAAGTACTAATCGTGTAATAAGGTGAGTAGTTTTGCTAATCCAAAAGTCAACAGGTATACGTATCAACTGTCATTTGCGGCAGATAATCTAAAGAAGATAAGATAACATTCGATAATTGTTTATGGAAATTAAATAATGGTTAATGGACTTTCATGGCAATTTGTGCAACCAACTAGAACGATGAAAGTGATACAATTTGGTAACAGCTTGGATTGATAAGGAATTTTGTTTAATTAAAGTTGTCGGAAGTCAAAGCAGTGTCCTTGGATGAAATAAAAAACAGTCCAAAAGAGATAATGTTTCGTCACAATGTTAAGCTTATATCGCTCTACAGCTCGTGATTGAATATTTCCCTCCAAATACTCATTCGCTTTTGAGATTGTTCGTGCATCCGTGTCATACAGCAGGACTGGGATGATCAGTGTCTTATATAAAGTCAGATTGGTCCTTCCAGAGACGGCTCTATTAACCAATTCACTTTTGAGGCAATAGAAACAACGGTTGGCAAGAGTACTAATGTTCTTCGCACTGTGTACTGCGAAGCTAAGGTAGGCGGTTTACTTAACTACCTCGACGATATAGCTGCCTTGCTCGACGAATAGGTGGTGGGTTTCGATTTGCACTTATTTGGTCTTTTCCAGGATCTGTCGTAGTGTGAAGATCTGAAATGTTCCTAAAGGCTTTACCATCCATGCTTTCAAATCCATTCTCCCATGCCCCAGTGCATTTTTTAACATTTTGCTCCGGAGTATTTTTTTTTTCAATTTCACATAAAAAAAGCAACAAAATTAAAAAATATACTTATAAAGGGTGATTCTTTAGCTATTATCTTTTTGGCAACACTGGTTTAAATAGCTGACGCGTGTTTTGTTTCACTGTCAAACATCTTCAGTTTGGTCTACAATTTAACCATGAATCGTCTTACAAACGAACAACGCTTGCAAATTATTGAATTTTATTATCAAATTATTATCTTGGCCGAAGATCCACTTGTTTACCGAAAAATTGTGTTCAGCGACGAAGCTCGTTTTTGGCTCAATGGGTACGTAAATAAGCAGAATTGTCGATTTTGGAGTGAATATCAGCCAGAAGCATTGCAAGAGCTACCAATGCATCCAGAAAAAGTCACAGTTTGGTGCGGTTTATGGGCTGGTGGCATCATTGGACCGTACTTCTTCAAAGATGATGCGAATCGTAACGTAACTGTGAATGGTGAGCGCTACCGTGAGATGATATCCAACTTTTTTTTGCCCAAAATGCAAGACCTTGACTTGCATGACATGTGGTTTCAACAAGACGGTGCCACATGCCACACAGCACGCGCAACTATGGACTTATTGAGGGGAGAGTTCGGTGAACATTTTATTTCACGTTCGGGACCGGTCAATTGGCCCCCTAGATCGTGCGATTGATTTAACGCCTTTAGACTATTTTTTGTGGGGCTATGTTAAAGCTCACGTCTATACAGACAAGCCCGCTTCAATTGACGCATTGGAAGACAACATTGAAGCATTTATTCGTGAGATACCGACCGAAATGTTGGAAAGAGTATGCCAAAATTGGACTAAGCGGATGGACCATTTGAGGCGCAGTCAAGGTCAACGTTTGCATGAAATAATCTTCAAACATTAAATTATATGGACCGTACTATCGATTCAAATAAAGATTTCATGCATTTTTCTGAATTTTATGTGTTTTTTTTGAAAAACTTTCCTATAGCTTTTAAAAAATCGCTCTTTATTTCTGAATATAACCACATGTACAGTACTGAGAATAGTTTATTTTCTTAATTTACTGAACTAAGTTCATATTTCGTTTTCACAGTCGTGTACCCATTGCCGAGAAAAACGAGTAAAATTCGACTACAATGCTACCAATTCCAAATAATGGATTACAGATACGAACTGAGAAATAAATGTGATGGTGTGGTGATTTGATTGACAAGCATAAGATAATGTTTTCAAAGTACGACCTAATGAATGAAAAATACGATTACAGTCCGATTCAAGTACAAAAAAGTCACAGAAAATAAGTGAACGTTTTTACATCAGTAAGAGAAGGATGAACCATTGATCAAAAATTATGTAGTTTGTGTGATACTACATTTTTCTGTTTTTTATTGCTTGGCAGAGAAAAGACAGTAAGATTTTTTTGGCAAGACATAGCAATTATTTTTTAAAGGATTATAAATTGTTTGTATGCAGTTACTATGTGTGTATTATCCAAACCGTGGTCTGTATGTTTTCGGTTTTCAAACAGAGAGTATTTGTTGACGCTTTCACATTTATTGGGTTAGCCTGTACGCAGTCACACTGTACCTCTGGCAATTTCAATAATGAATTCTTCATACTGATCTAATTTCATGTTCAGTTCGATTAAAATGCAGCAAAAATGTAATGTTATACATCCTTAACGAAGATGATATTTTAAATACTTTACGTGAGTAAATAGAAATAAATTGTAAGTACAGTGGGGCAGAATAGCCAAAATCTGTATTTTTATGGTATTAACTATGTATCCTCTCGTCAAGGTGTGCAAACTGTGTATTGCACAGCCTGGTAAAAAACAGCTCACATGGCATTTACACCTACAACTAACCTTTCATAAACACATACGGATTATACAAATTAATCATCCAGTTTTGCTCAGAGTGATGGAAATCTTAATGTGAACCTTTACAATTTTGTCTGTTAAGTGGAAAAGTTGATATCCTCCAAATGGTGGCCGATGATGTTGATACACATTCGTGTCCATTTTTTCGCATTTTCCATGACTTTCGGCAGGATTTCGGATGATTTCTGTTCACATTTCTCTTGAATATTCCTCTTAAGGGATGCGATTGCCTGAAGCTTGTTGTCATAAACCCGCGACTTCAAGTAGACCCAAAGAAATATGGTTAAATAGGGCGATCTTGCTGCCGATGGCAAATCCACAAAACGGGCGATATATACGCAACCAGAAAACGCTTCCTTCAGAATATCCATTGTGGCCCATGCTGTGCACCGTCTTGTTGAAACCTCACGTCCACAAAGCCCGCTCATCCGGCAGTAGAAGTCGTTTGTCATGGCACTGTAGCGTTCGCCAGTAACAGTGACCGTATTGCTGACGGAATCCTCAAAAAATGCGGCCCAATCACTCTTCCCACGTGAACGACGCACCACACAGTTGCTTTGAGTTGATGTAAAGGCATCACACGCAGATTTTCAGTGTCCCAGAAATAAAGATTTTCTTATTGATCCAACCGTTTACGTGGAAATGCGACTCGTTGCTCATTGCTGATTTTCGACACAAAATCGTCCTCTTCATTGTTGAGATGATTGTTGATACTCTTGCGGAGTATAGCGCTCCATTGCAAGTCATTATACTTCATTGAAACCAATGGTAATACATTGTTGTGTATTCACTTATTTTGTATGCACACATTTGTTGCGAGCACCTGATTTTTTCTCTAGCCGTTCGAACGAAATCGCACTCGATCACCCTTTGCACCTAAAATTTTGTCCATGCGTTTCAGACGACACCTTTTCTAGTGCCTAATGACTATTATTTTTAAGATTATAATCATCAAGTTAACTTGTCACACACCCACCTAAATGCCCCACGCTACGCCACTGCTAAATAGGGTATAGAAATAAGTAAACATTTATAGGAGCTCATACAATAAGGTGCTGGTGTCCATCATATCATCTCCATTTCCATCATCCATTTGTTAATTATTTAGGTTATCAGGTTCCGTTATTGTACTCTCTGCTTTGATGCAAAAGGTTTTATCACTTTATTTCCAAAGTTGTTCCAAAATTTATATGAATATGTGGTACTCACTTTTCGAAAATATCAAGCTTTGAGTCACAAAGCTTAGTTATTCTTCTTTTATAATTAAAAAAAAATCTTTTATAATTATTCGGGGATGTTTTATTTTCCTCTTTTTACTCATTATATGAAGAGAAAACCTGGAAAAATTTATTTTCCTGCCTTTAAAAACAAAATAGCAAATAAGCAATAACTTTCATGTTTCAAAAAGCACGGTTTCTGGGTGAAACACAAATATCCAACTTCCTGAGCCTCCCAATGTCACTAACGAACATAAAATGAAAAACACGAAGCAGAACTGGTTTCTTCAACAAATTATGAAAACAAACGACCATAGAACACAGTAAAAATAAAAAATAAAAATTGGAATTTTTCCATGCAGCGCACAGTGCATTGGATTATGGGAGAGTGGTCTGATAAAATCGATATCTATGTACCGATTTCAATGATATTTGGAACATATTATAAATGGGATCAAAAATTATTATGATCCAAAAATTATAGAGGTAACTTAAATATTAAGGCCTGTGTTCCATTGCTTAATTGATGTAAATCTTTCATTCTTACTTCAGGCCTGTAATTTGTAATACGAGGATCCGATGATACCCGCATTTGATGAATAACATCTTCATTAGTTGACAAACAACATTAAGCCAAGTTTTTAACCAGTTTTCTTGGCTAAACAAAAACAGACCACTCATAACTGAAAAAAAACACACACACATAGACTAAGCCGAAAGGCATACTCAAATTATGCATTATAGTACCCGTATAGGGTCAGTAGGTTAGATGTAAGAACAACTGTTAAGATAGTTAAGCTTATTTTTAAATATTTTTGTCTAGCACGTAAGTAAATGAATTAAAAAAAAAACATTTCCTAGTATTATGAATTCGATTATACCGATACTCTTTGTTTCTACTTTCCTGGGCTTCCTCTGATAGTTACCCCATGGGCATTATTTCAACGAACATCTTTTGAATGAGTTGGTAGTTAGAAACTAACATTCGATCCCGGAAGTCAATTTCATATCTATGTTCCAATTTCCCAGAAAAAACGTCATAAACTTCGCCCTTCAGAGTTGGCATGAGAGTGTGGGTCCCATCGGGAGAGAGCAATCGACATATCATCTCAGTGCTTCATCGCCCATTCTACAAATGAACATACAATGGAGTGAGGTCACTAATTCAAAAATCGTATAAATAAGCAACATTAAAATAAAACAGCAAGATAAATACACGACAGATCGAACCTTGTTTTCTCTATGCTTTGCTTTGCATTCCAAGTATAAGTATTGTGTTTATCTGCAATTTGTTTAATTACTATTTGCGCCGAGCGTCGAGCACCGTCTCTTTTGTTAGTTAGTAAGGCTACTGCTCGTGCATATTAATAATGTACATAGACGTCTTTCCCTCGTACAGCTGTTTTTTTCTCTTGTGTCATTACACATTTACGGGGGCTGTAAGAGTTTCATTTGGAGCCACTGTACCTTGCGGTCAAATCACTCGAATTGTCACTTATTTGACAGAAGGCAGCGTTATCTTTCTATGTATTCATATCTCTCGATGTCTTATTATTCGGTTGGATTTGATTATCTGCCTGGTTGTGGAACCTGTTATCGCAACTATACCCGACAATTAAGGGGAAAAGTAGTCAATTAATTTTTTCCCATAACAACATAGTTTTGTGCTGAATGTGTTGTGATATAGTTCAATAGGTCAGAACCGTCGTGAGCGAAAAGAACGTTTACTGGCGCTTCACCGCCAACCCTAAACTGTGCGTCGGAAGTTATAACGGAAATACAAAGATTTTTCAAAAATGTTTTATAAACAATTATTTTGGAGTGGCCTCTTGTTGTTAGTCGCGACAATGAGTGCAGTGAATTCATATAAAATTCTTGGAGTGTTGCCTACTGCCGCTAGATCACATTTCTTCGTTGGCGACTCGCTGATGAAGAACCTGGCCAAGCAGGGCCATGATGTCACCGTCATATCACCGTACCCGCCCAAAGCACCGATCAAGAACTATCGGAACATTCACACGCCTCAGATAGTGAAACAAATGGAAGGTAATTTACCAAATTGCCCCTCTGTAGCGGCACACGCACTAAATTGACCTTGAGAATGTTGACCGAAAGAGTATTCGATGATTCGAATCATGTGCTAAGTGCTGTGTCATGCTTACTTGTTTGAATGAAATTTTTGTTTGTGTTGTTGTGTCTAGCCGCTGGACTATTTTGCGGTACGAATAGTTGTGTGAATTTAGCATGGACTGGTGTTTTGTGTTTGCTGAACTCGCGCGATGATGTTTACGCGTCGTAGATAAGATCTGCTTGGTACAACTCTTAATGCCAATATGCAATAATTCGGAACTAAAAAATGGAAATCAACGCATTATTCTTAGGCTATTGATGAGTTTATCACGACAAGTGATCTCGCAATGATTCCTCGGTGGCTGCCTCACACTGAGCACTGAGCTAAAAGTGATGATCACGACCTACCCTATTTTAGTTGCGGATACTTGCCTTTCTTTTTCATTCGAATTGAGTGAGTCATTTGTTTTGCGCATTGAGAAGGTTCATTGAACGTGAAAGAACGCTTTGAAACTCGACTTACTGATTTTTTTATGTGACACCACAGTGCGCGGTAGCTGGGATTTAAATAAACAAATCCTCTCAAGCTAGGGCTAGCTGCGTCCAATTGCGCACAAATGGTATAAGTTTGTTACTCGCCCGAGTGAAAACAAATAAAATGCGCTTCAAATAAAATTGAACAATGAATAAACTGTTCTTTCTTATCTGACTCTATGGCTTCATCCAAACAACATCGATGATCGTTGAATTTTACTGCACTTGCAAGCAATTACACTCGCAAGGCAATTTTTGCTGGGTATACATTTTGTTGCAGGTACTACAGTCCAGCGATCGACATGATACGTGCGTCGTTTATGATGGGGCATACATACATAGTCATTACAAATTTTCTCTGCGCCTGGCATCCGTAGACGATTGGCATCATATCGATGTACAACCCGTACAGTGTATGCTTCGGAGGGAGACTACCGAAGGTCAGACAAAGTTACTCGTGAGACTAATGACTTCTTCATTTGTTTTCGAGAAAGGGCTTTATTACTCTTGAGGCACACAGTGGTAGCCAAGAGTTGTGCTGCGTTTTGAGGCCAGAATACTTGAAAAAATTTTAATCGAAAAATGTCACCGCGACCTATGTCGGTATTTTGTTTTGTTTTTCATATATTTAGTGGCTATTGTGCGTAAAAGGGAATGAGAAGGATGCATATTTTAAAATTTGAACTTTAATATACACATATTTCAGGGGACCAATTGATAATATATTTATTGGATATTACTGCATTTTGCCAATTTTGATTTGAAAAAACTGTTGAATCTCGCTCTGGGCGAGTCAAATAAATATTTTATTCAAATTTCTGTACTCTTTCACCATTTATCGGTGATCAGAATTTACACAACCTGATTAGCAATTCCTTAAAAAAACATTCATTTTCCCAAATTACTAATATTTGTATTCCAATTTCAGCGGTTGTTGACAACATCATAAACATGCTGGACAGAACAACTACCCAGCGATTCTTGCATATGTATTCAATGGGCTTGATGCTGACCAATAGCACTCTGTCCGAGCCAGCAGTCCAGAAACTTATGGCATCGGGTGAGCAGTTCGATGTTGTCATTTGCGAAGTTTTCATCACAGAAGCTGTTTACGGCTTAGCTGAGCACTTCAATGCGCCACTCATTGGACTGAGTACATTCGGTGCAACTAAATGGAACACAGATTTGGTTGGATCTCCATCACCGCCGTCGTTTGTGCCGAACCCTTTCATTCCATTAACTCATAAAATGACATTTATAGAACGCCTCATTAATCAAGCCGTGGCAACTTTTGAGTATATTTCATACAACAACTTCTACATGCCAAAGCAAAACAAACTGTTCCAGAAGTATTTCCCGAAATCCAGATTGGGGCTGGATAAGATAAGTAGGAACACCGCTCTGGTTCTGCTCAACTCGCACGTCTCCTTGGGATTCCCACGTCCTTACATGCCGAATATGATCGAAGTTGGAGGCATGCACATCAACCGCCAGAGGAAGCCACTTCCCGCTGACATGCAACAGTTCCTGGATGAGGCGAAAGACGGTGTCATCTACTTCTCCATGGGATCCAATTTGAAGAGCAAGCTCTTGCCTGCCGAGAAGCGAGCCGCCATTCTGGATACATTCAAGTCACTGAAGCAGCGAGTGATGTGGAAGTTCGAAGACGCCAACTTGCCGGGCAAGAGTGACAATGTCTTCATTAGCGACTGGTTCCCACAAGACGATATCCTGGCACATCCCAACGTCAAGCTATTCATCACCCACGGAGGTCTGCTCAGCACAACTGAGTCCATCTACCACCAGAAACCATTCATTGGCATCCCAATGTTCGGTGATCAGTTCCTCAATATGGCTCGTGCCGAGGCCGGTGGCTACGGCATCATGGTAGATTACAACCTCCTCACCAAGGAAACCTTCTCGGCCGCCATCAATAAGATGCTTAAGGACCCTGCCTACACAAAGATGATGAAGGTGATCTCGCAGAGGTACCGAGATCAGCCGCAAGAGCCATTGGACTTGGCCACTTATTGGGTGGAGTACATTGCTCGTCACAAGGGCGCCCCACACCTGCACTCCGCCGGCCAAGATCTTAACTTTATTCAGTACCACAACCTGGATGTTATGCTCATTCTGTACGGTACCCTTCTTGTGATCTTTTCTCTGTTAGTATTTGTTGTTCTTAAGCTGGTCTTGCGCTTCCTCGGATATCCGAAGAAACCAAAGAAGGCGAAGAAGCACTAAGCGTTGGCTAGGTAATACCGATTATGTAATGTCAGTTTAGACATATCCAAGAGCTATAGTAAGTAGTAAGTCTTTAATGGAGCGAATTTTCGAAAGTGTTATTTTTAAGGAACAAATAAAATTGTCTTAAATAAACTCAAACCAGAATCATTGTAAAATTTCAAAGTATTTAGGAACACTTAAGTGAACGAAACATAACGAAATGAGCAAACATATGTAATGTGTTTTTTTTGTATTCGATCTAATGCTCAAGTGGACTCAAGTTGGGCCTACTATCGAGTCAATTGTGACTGGGCTGAGTATATCTGCAGTCAGTAACCACACTTAATCATCCGTAAAGAGACCTGGCAGCACCTTCATCCTGATTGACTACATTGCCATTGACGTCAGGCATTTATCTAAGACTTTTGTGTTCGAATTTTACGATACGCCTTTATCAACTCAGGTCACTTAATCGTTTTTAGTGAAGATCTGCCAAAACGAGATAAGATTCAGAATTTGACAAAAGCCAATATTGCTGCTACTAGCGTGGTGGATTCAAAACATAACCCATCAAAATGTGGGGTTTAACAATGAGTGCAAACAGTCATATGCTCAAACCATGAAGCCAACAATTCAAAGCTCCATCGAAGAACGAGATATATTCTTGAGCTCTGCCAACAAAGAGCTGTAAATCTATCTATTCGGATGATTAATCGCCAAACTATCCTCTCCTGTATAACGAAATGCATCGAATTCCATAACAAACCCGATTGTCATCGATAAACAAGACATTGAACTAAGCGGGCCTATTAGTTTGACCAGCATTTAATTTTAAAACCGTGATAAATCATCATTATTGTACGGATTCGGCGGTACAATGATCATTTACGAATTGGCAAACAAATAAATGTTTGCTCTATTTCTAAATGCCGACTACACTGTTATTAGATAAGGCATGGTAATCTGCTTTCTGCCGCTACGCTAAACGGTGAGATAAGAGAGGACTTGTATCAAATGGCAAGTTCGCCTTGGTTAGCGCCGATTGAGTGCAGTTGATTCATAACCCAATAGCGCATCACATTTGCGAGTGATCGTTTACCCGCGACTGACAGTCCGGCCAGTTGTACATCTAAAGTGTTGAAGTCTGCCTCATAATGACCGACTGCAGATTGTGTTGCGCTAGTCTCTTTTTATTAATCGCGACAATAAACGCCGCGAATTCATATAGGATTCTTGGAGTTCTGCCCACCGCCGCTAGATCGCATTTCTTCGTTGGCAACTCGCTGATGAAGAACCTGGCCAAGAAAGGCCATGATGTCACCGTCATCTCGCCCTATCCGCCAAAAACACCGATCAAGAACTATCGGAACATTCCCACGCATCAGATAGTGAAAAAAATGGAAGGTAATTTGCCAATTTTTCCCTCCACGGCACAAGCACTAAATTGACCTTGAAAATGTCACGTAAATGGTATTAAAAGAAATCATAAAATTCACTTTCAACCGCTTGTTTGGATCATGTGATAAGTGCTGTGCCATGAGCTTTCGTTTCAATGGAAATTGTTGGTATTTTTGTGTCTAGCTTCTGGATTTGTTTGTTTACATTTCTTTTGGAAGATTGTCAAAAGCGTCCGTGTCAATAATGTACGAGTAAGCAATTAGCATTCCTTTTTTGGGGTGTGGGATAGAATTTAACTTGTTGACGTAAGAGTTGCACACGAGAGAGTTCAGTGATGAACGTCAGTGACTTCGTTTTCAAGAGATTTAAGGAAAGCGAACTTCTTCTCAGTCGTGGATAAAGGAATCGGGTGTTCCTCTTATCGAAGGGGATTGAAAAAGCCTAAGAATTTGAGAACCATTTTCTAGACAGTTATGCTGTTGTGACTTGAAAGAGGTGTACACGTGAATTATGAAAAGTGTTCCTAGTGTCCGGAATTGATGTAAAATTCAGCGTATTCTAAGTCAAACGAGACTGTTTCATTCGGTGTATCGACATCTCATGAAATCGTATTGGAACAACCTACTCTCGGCCAACAACGGGTGTCACTCAAATATACTCTATTCGACAATGATTCCAATAATGAATGGACGTTGACTGACTCCTTTGTCTGAACCAGATTCTATAGACGTAGATAATGTATCAATGCATACATTTCTTTATGTCGTATTCGTAGTTGATGTATATTTTCCGCAGAATGATTGCACTGCCCTACGCAGTTGTTGAATCAATCGATGTGTTAAGCGACAAGTTGTATGAGTTCGTGATTCTTCTCAAAATTCCTCTAGAGCATCCTCTAAGCATATGGCTCAAAATGAGGTACCAATGCTCCACCACCAATTTCAGCAATATTTTATCAACATAATAACGACATTAAGGCTGCGTTGAGGTATAAGGCCGCAGTCCATAGAATTCGTTGAGTGCTACCAAAATAATGACAGCTCATAAGCTCATAAGCTCAACCCACGAGTGGAATGCATCACGACGGATGAAGTAGTGTTCTATTTACTTACTTACATCTCAGGCCGACCACCCATGGATCTTTCAGCAATGACGGCCCTGGGCCCGCTGCTTTCCGTCATCAAGGCCTATCAAGCTGTCTTGCTTCTGCGATGACTTTCGGATTCGAAGACCTTCTTTGCTGGAGCATTGGTGTCAAACCAGTGCAGTCGACGGATGGACCGTCAGGACCATATCCACATCTTTGTACAGCTCGTAGAGTTCGCGGTTGTGTCTTCTCCTCCATTCTCCTTCCTCACAGACAGGACCACATATCCGACGTAGAATTTTTCGAAGGCACCAAAAATCAGGTCTACTGTTTAGCTTATCGTCCAACTTTCGGTTTCATATAGCAGGACTGGCAAAATAAGGGTTTTGTAGAGCATGATTTTAGTCCTTCGAGTCAGGAGTTTCGACCCCAGTTGTTTCGACAGACTGAAGAAGCATTGGATGCCAAGAATGATTCTACGTCGGATATCCACCAAGATGTCATTCGTTGAGTTCACGTTGACCCCAAGGTAGAAAAACTGCTTCACTACTTCAAAATTGTAGCTGTCGATTGTTATGTTTGTCCCATATGGTGTATGGCGGAACGTTTCTTGGTCGACAGCATATATTTCGTCTTATCCTCATTGACCTTAAGACCACATCGTTTCTCCTCTTCGTCATCGCGACCGATGTCGTCTACGTAACCCAACAGTTGCTCTGACTTGTAGAAGATAGTGCCTTCCTAACAGCTGCCCGCCGCACATCTTCTCCAGTACCAGATTGCAAAAGTGTCGCGACAGCGCATCTCCTCGTCGAAATCCGGTGCAGGTTTCGACCGGCCCGAGGTTCTTGAACCAAACTGCACGGTGCATCGCGTATGTGTTAGCTTGGTGCAATACATCTCGTATTCGGCCATCGCATCAAATAGCTCCTTGCGATGAATGCTATAATATGCAGCTTTAAAATCGATGAAAAGGTTGTTGTGTACCGGTGTGTAAGGCGGTGAAAGACAATTATCAATATTTCTGTGTTAAATTTGCTTCACCACTTAAATATTAATCTTTTGCTTGATCTTACAGCATCCCAATTACAAAACATGCCTCAATTACAAATTACCTCCCATATCTCAATCAGTCGACCTTAGTGACTTGTTTCAAACAAGCACGCCATCACTTTATTACGTTTTCCCTTTTGAAAAATCCGCCTTGTACATACTCAACAACTGGTCATTCGAATTCAGTCAGTGCATGTATTGGTCTTCGACTAATTATTACTATTTTCAATTTATCGTCGGTGACTCATTAAAATCGAATTATGCAGAATACAAATGCTTTTAGTCGAAAATATGTTTTGATGGCCATTTTTTCATTAGCTCTGTAAAAAAGTATCTCTTTCAGTGCTACCAGCTCGTGTCTGGTTTCATTATATCGACTGATGACAAGGTTCGGATAGCCTTTTGTCATTTATTTCGCTTTTTTTTATGAAAATGAAATAGACACATTTTTGTAGGTATGGTAAATATTCGGCTGGTGTATATTATCTAATTATCGCATTAATATTGGCAGCAGTATTTTATTACATTTAACTGGAAGGCAGGCCCGGTCCCACCATATGTGCAGGAAGCATTGTGAAGACTTTATAAACTTTGCTACCTATGCATTTCAAAATACTGTCTAAACGCCACGGTTTTCCAATTACACAAATTACATACACTAGAGCGTCGATTATCCGAACTGATGGGATCGAAGGTGTGTAGTCAATCTGTGTCTAGCTCCCAAGCGAACTTAAAAATAGAGTAATTTTTACTTTAAATTTCAGACACTGTAGATTTTCCAATATCAAACATCTTTGCCAGCGAAGATCCACTTTCACCTTTTCCAGTCTCTTAACAGTTTATATCTCTGTTCCAATTGATAAAACGTTTCAGTTCCTTTTTCTTGTTGACGACATCTTAAGAACTGACTTTCTCAACTGAACCACAATTCACGAATAAAATGGATCAAAATGGATTCCAAATTCGATGGGTGACCAGATTTTCATGCCAACAGTATGCCGGATCCACTTCCATAGTAAATTCGTTTAGTGGCTTCGTAGTTTGTACTGTACAAACGAAGTGGCATCGCACATGTGGTAGAAAATCAGCTTCGTCAGAGGAAATTGAAAGATATCGTGTCCTTTGACGTGAGAACACATCAAAGTCGTCATCTCATCGTCCCGATTCATTCGTAGAGCAGCTTCAATGTCAAATTTCGGACCTTTGTCACTATTATCTCCGGAATAAAATCGGCGGCTTCACTATCGGACCATGCTTGTTAATTCACGTATGCTACCAACTCTTCTTCGTTGAGAAAGTCGATTTTGCGCGGCACTTTTTACAAAACGTACAAACTTTTTACACGTACACGGTATTATTTATGCTATTATTTTAAATACTCAATTCATTTAAAAATATATTAGATTTATCGTCGGCGACGGACAACTCCAAACTAGATTCTTTCGTCTAGCTTACACATAACCTACGCTACTTCTTTGTGAAGAGTGCAGAGTTGCAAATAGCGACGGTACGTTTGTTTATTGCACAACGCTTCCGGTTCCGATTCCGAGCGTCGACGTTTTATTGAAGGTCATTGATGATTTGGCCATAGATACGCTGTGCTAACATAAGCACAGATAACATTTTTTTTTGGTGATAACATGTTTCAGCGTGCCATTTTGGGCACGAAAATAAAATTATTTTTTTTTTAATTTTTGAACACTTACTTCACTTTCTAGACACAATAATGAACACTGAAAGAACACTGTCGGATTCCAAAAATTTATCAGAAATATTCATGTGTGAAAATCCCAAATGTACCAGAAATGCGCAGACTCAACTTCTTTCAAATGCCGTTGGATTCAAGCGGCAATCGAAATTAAAGTCAAAAAGACTTTAAAATCGAAACAACGATCGCATCATTTCAAAATTCTAGACCAATCAATTACAGATAGGTTCGATCAGCTTGATGCATATGACACAATTTTGGAAATGCAACTTCTTCACGTGCACCTGGGGTTTAATCGAATACGCGAGAATACATATGTTACGAAAACCGACATAATTCGACTTCCTTTTGTTTCGAGAAGATGTTCGTTGCATACTTTTAGTAGGTAGAGACTTTGTTTGGAATTATGGTTTGAGTTTCAAATAAATTAATTGACTAGTTGTCAGAAGTGGAACTTTTGAAGCTAAGTTACTTACCAGGAGTTACGGGGAGGCGACTACCATATTTGTCATGGTAAGGCGCTAAAGGTAGGGCTTGAACTGGGCGCTCACTCGGACAGGCGCAGCTGGAAGGGTATTGTATGCCGAAAATATAATTAACCACTTCACTCATAGTTGGAAGAAAATATTGTTCAAGTGGGCACAGCATTATTTGTAACTGAAATATATCTCACTTATTGTTAGGTTACTGAGTTTATTGACCTCAATTACACGATGTACACCTCACTCCATATATTTACTTACATGGGACAAGCACACATAATACACTCATTTAATTACCAGATTCCCTTAAACATAAAAACGTGTTACTTACTTAATGTCTTCCTGAATTTATTGATACCATTTTTGACTTGTCTACCATTCCTCATTTCTATTCACAGCACGTGTGGATGGAATGATAAACAAGGTGAACAATACGTTCAGTCAGCGATTACTCAGCATATACGCAATGGGCTTGCTAATAACCGACAGCAGTCTCTCCGAAGCATCAGTTCAGAAATTAATGGCATCGGGTGAACAGTTCGATGTTGTCATTTGTGAAGTTTTCTTAACAGATGCAATCTATGGCATCGCTGAGCACTTTAATGCACCACTCATCGGTGTGAGTACTACGGGCGCAACAATGTGGGACACATATTTAGTTGGATCACCATGTCCGCCATCGTATGTGCCGAATGCCTTCCTGCCGCTCACTCATAAGATGACACTCATACAACGAGTTGTAAATCAAGCGGTTGCAACCATAGAGTACATTCTCTTTAACAACTACTACCTGCCGAGGCAAAATGAACTGTTCCAAAAGTACTTCCCGAATTCCAGCTTGGGATTGGAAAACATTCGCAGGAACACTGATCTGGTTCTGGTTAACTCGCACGTCTCGTTGGGATTCCCACGTCCATACATGCCGAATATGATTGAAGTTGGAGGCATGCACATCAACCATCAGAGGAAGCCACTTCCCGCTGACATGCAACAGTTCCTGGACGAGGCGAAAGACGGTGTCATCTACTTCTCAATGGGGTCCAATCTGAAGAGCACACTTTTGCCGCCCTACAAACGTGCCGTCATTGTAGATACATTCAATTCACTAAAGCAGCGAGTGATGTGGAAGTTCGAAGATACCAACTTGCCGAACAAGACTGACAATATCTTCATCAGGGACTGGTTCCCACAAGACGATATCCTGGCACATCACAACGTCAAGCTATTCATCACCCACGGAGGCCAGCTCAGCACAGCGGAGTCCATCTACCACCAGAAACCATTTATTGGCATGCCAATGTACGGTGACCAGTTTCTGAATATGGCACGTGCCGAGGCTGGGGGATACGGGATCATCGTAGACTATAACTCGCTCAGCAGGGAAAGTTTCTCGGCCGCTATCAGTAAAATGCTTGAGGACCCAACCTACACTAGGAAAGCAAAACTGACCTCAGAGAAGTACCGAGATCAGCCGCAAGACCCGCTGGACTTGGCAACTTATTGGGTGGAGCATGTTGCTCGCCACAATGGCGCCCCACACCTGCACTCCGCCGGCCAAGATCTTGACTTTATTCAGTACCACAACCTGGATGCGATGCTCATTCTTTATGGTGGTACTGTAGGAGTCCTGAGTTTATTACTGTACTGTGCTCTGAAGATAGTCTTCATCTTCCTCGGTTTGCCGAAGAAACAAATTAAGGTGAAAAGCAATTGAGGATGTTATATATTTATATTATATCTGAAATAAAACAAATAACAATCTAATATTGAATTTTCGTTCGACACTCACACCTGCACACGGTTAATGTAAACTCTGGATGATAAGCACAACGGCTGAGCTGATTCTGAGTTCATCTGAATGCGACGATGATCCCACGAGTGTTTTATATCACAATCTCCATTTTAAAGATCCGTACAGATAAAGTAGTATTTTTTTTATTTTTATCACTCTTATAGCTTTGTTTTCTGAAACGCCATCTGAACGCCAAACTCGATCCTTGTTCAATTCACTAGTTCACTAACGAGCTGTACGAAAGAGTGTAAAGAAAATGCTGTACAACTCAGTATAACAGTTTCTGGTGCAATAAACCAAGGTAATATTGTTGTTGGAAGTGTGCGTTGCTTAGCAAAATATAATTAAGTAATTATTCTTTAGTTGCAAAGAAGATGTATTGATAAGTTTGTTTTTCCACATTACATCACCTATTCAGCCTCATATTAACCGACACTATGGCATGAAATTAAATACCTCACCATCGTCGAGTGAAAAACAGTCAGTCGCCGTTGGTCAGGAAAAGTGTGTCGCAAAAGTTTAAGTGAAAAACAAGGTGATCCTCATGAGAGGGAAAGAATTGTGCCGAACAAGCCTCGTGCTATTAGCCGCGGTTATGTGTGTGGTGAATTCTTATAAAATCCTTGGAGTACTGCCCACAGGCACTAGATCACATTTTATCGTCGGCGACTCTCTGATGAGGAACCTGGCTAAGCGGGGTCATAATGTCACTGTCATCTCGCCGTTTGCACCGAAGGAGCCCATCAGCAATTATCGAAGCATTCATATACCTCGCGTAGCGGATGCCATAAAGGGTAAATGTAATTTTAAAATGTGTACTCTGTGATGCTGTGATCAAGAGGTAACCAGTGCATCCTTTGTATTGTGCCAGACTTAGCTTTTGCAAAAAGGTTTACTAATTTGTACCACGAGCAAACTAACGACCGTCCCCTTTCGCGATCCAAAGACGATTGCTCATGGCATGTCCTCTGTGGTTCACCCTACCGTTGTCATTCTCTCTTTTACTCAAGAGGGTACAGTCTTCCCCGCTTAATTGAATCGACCATTTTGTCCGATTTTCACTATCAATTATGTATCTGTGTATTCAATTGAAGAAAACTCGCTTAATTGCGTCTCTAGTGCAATTAAAGGATATTTGCTTAATTGATTCAGTAAGTCAATTAAAGGATCTTGCTTAGAAAACTGTGACAAAAATAAGAAACAAGCTACACAAAAGAACTTAAATGTGTTTGATTCCTGAGGATCTCATTTTACCGAACCATGCTAAAAGGGCTTGTTCCATCTCTTTGCACAACCCGGTCCTTTCCCGCTTGCGAGATGGCTCACAAGTTTTGGAGTCGTCTACTATTATTTTTTTGTTGCCACTCATCTTAGTTTTGTCCACAAACCATCTACAACGAGATGTTCAACTCGTGTTTGGGCTTTTACTAAAAAACCCTTTGCGCATCTTAGATTGTGTTCTAAAGTCACGCATACTGCTTTATTTTACGCACACTTTTTAAGGCTATAGAGCAGCTCAAGTTGCTCTTATATAAGTCGTGATCACAAGCCCTGTCTGTGAAAATGTTTAAAAAAAACATTGTCAGATGAAATCAAGGGCTAAAGGAAGTAGAAGTTGAATATTTCTTTACTACATTATTTCTGGTTTTGACAAAAGGACAGTGCCATGCCAATGACATTTCATTTTTGTTCAAATTTTTCATTTCATTTATTGATTTGTATCGCTGTACATTAAGAACATATTGTTCTTTTAATAGTACAGGAACATTATGAATATAATACAAGATTTTCCGTGACATGATTGAAATTAATTGATATCAAATTACTTCAATCATAATTAAGAATAGTGTAGATGTGCAAAGATTTTTCAACGATTGCGCACAAATGCAACAAATGTTTAGGAATTATTTCAGTTCGAACGGGAGAAATATGAGAAACAAGCGATACAAAATTGTTTTAGACCGTCCCTGTGATGGTAGGTGATTCCAAAAAGGGACATCACGCATGAAGATGTACCTGCGAGACATTAAACATGTATGAATCAAGGTAAGATTACCACTCGATCGATATTCATAAAGATAATTTGGTTGTTTCTTGTGAATAATTTTTAAGAGGTTTATACACGAACTGCTACTTAAGAAGGCTTCAAATTCCAATCCTAGGAGAATGGGACGCTGTTAAGAGACATGTTCAGATCTGCGTCGGTTAAAAACATACGGTGGCAGCTGCGTTGATTGCTCTTGTCAATTTTTGGGAAGAAGAATAATCGCAGTCAGCGAACAACTCAGATTCATATGTCAAAATTGGCACTATGAGTGCTCTGGTAAGTCTTATTTTACGTGGACAGGGAGAATATATTTGCTTAGACAAGTCTCTTAGGGTATATACCTCGGACACTACGCTATCAGTGTGGTCACATAATTCCAAGGTTTATTTTTACATAGATGACATATTCAATTGCGGTTGAGTTAAGCTCTATCGGCGGGAAATTGGTTTTGTCATGATTGAACATTAGACAATTTTCGGTGGCCCAATTGGCAATAGAGCATAAATCTTCTTTTATTTTAGCAACTGAGTCTTCAACCAAAACCAAGAGGAAAGCTTAAGTAAATTTGAACATCGTCTTCATAAATACATATGAAATTTGCAATAGAACAACACCATTGAAAGGTCTTTTCGTTAATGACAAACTCAAGCTTGCTTTATACTACAATGTGAAAACAGTGTTTCCGAATTACTACAATTTGCTAGCCTTTCGTATTTTTTTGGTTACATCTGATCAATTAACCGAACGCTTTGGAAGTATTTGGCTTGTTTGGTGCAAATTTGTAAGATCAATTAAGCGGGTAAATCAATTACGTGGGATTCAATTAACCGTGCAAATAAATATGAAATATTTTTTTTAGTTCAATTAAACGCGAATCAATTAAACGGGGATGACTCTAACTTATTCTATTTGAGTCATCATCATTTGTATACCTCAACGAATGGAAACCGAGTGCAAATCACTGCGATATCTTCACCGCTAGTGAAGAAACGTCAGTCAACTCCGAATCAGCTTTATTCCTCCTTCAACTCTGTCGTTATCACCGCAGGTCAGGAGTACCTCTTAACTCTCTAGCACAACAGCATTAGCATAACAATATGTATAAACTAGTGACATTTAAACACTCCAGAGCTGTATACATGATCAGAAATTATGCGCCATCAGCGTCTCATTGAATAAGTTGATTACCTGACACAATCGATGACCTATCCATTCCCTACGAACTAAAGTTGGAGGTAACATTTTGATCATCTAGAAATTCAACGTTACTTCAAATTTCCATGTTTAGGTTTTTGTATGGAAAAATGAGGGAAAATATGGCGCACAAAAATTTCGAGTTGGAGATAAATTCGACTTAGGGAGAGTTCCACTAAGGGAGAGTCAAGTGTAGATCTACCACAATTGTAGTAAAGTACCAACACTGACTGCAACACAATGGCTTAGGGGAGTGAGGGAGCTAAGTAAGTGTTCGTAAAGTAGATTCATCAGTTGACTGATGGTCTCTTCCTCTCTGAGACTTCTTACAGCAGTCTGTCGTGAAAGCGTGTGTGCCAATTGCACAGTGTAGGCTACATATGTGCTCGTTTAGAGTTGAAAGCTAGTCAGATCTTTCTCCTGATCGACTGTCTACGTTCAGTATAATTTTATTTTATAATTTGCTCGCACTCAATGTGCTATGAATACCCTTAACATGTTGAACACAGTACGAGTGTTGGGTAAAGAGGAGATAGAAGCAACTAAGATCAATCTTTGAACATCATGATGCGAGGAAAAAATGCAATCGGGTGCAGCATTCCATCATTCATCGTCTCAGCTGCTATGATGCTGAGAGGAATAAGTGATGAGTCGATACTACGTCTAGCAAGTTGATTGACTTTGAAATTGTTGGGAATGTCACAGTGTACCTGCACCCACGTGAGAAGTATGCTAAAATAATTGGCAATCGCATCGAAAGATAAGCGACAATTCAGAGGAGTCTATGAGTGAAAAGTGATTGCATCCAGAGAACCTAGGCCCTGGTCAGAAATGATGATATCACGTTACTCATGAGCCAAGTTAGAAAAATTTAGTTAATTCAAATAGTATGAAGACCCCTCTTCAGAATTCCTCTTCTGTCATCGACCCACCTGTGTTCACTAAGATTTGGAAGGAATAGTTGAGAAGTTTGGCAATGTGGTTGGAAGTAGCCGATATCCCCGAGGTATGAAATTGATCGAGAATAGTTGAGTGTCCGGAATGGAGATCCGGAGTGTCCGGCCTACATCAGGAATATCTGCTGTGCAAG
Source organism: Eristalis pertinax (assembly GCA_907269125.1). Taxonomy (NCBI): domain Eukaryota; kingdom Metazoa; phylum Arthropoda; class Insecta; order Diptera; family Syrphidae; genus Eristalis; species Eristalis pertinax. The sequence continues at coordinate 123,309,075 of OU026145.1, forward strand.
TTGCTACCCATATTCTTGTAAGGTTAAGAAGGTTTTTTCAGTCCTAACAATGTCGATGCAATGAGGTAGACTAACGATGGATAAGTGCTTTCAGCCACAAATGGGCAGAATAGTAGTGACACAAGCCACATAATTGATACCGAAGGAATTGGAAGAAAACAACTGCAGGGAGCGCTTGGGGTTCCGTTTCGTGCTGATCATTCTCGAGACTTAGCTAGTTGTACCTTCCGAGCACCGACTGTTGTTGTGTCTCTGTTGTCTGCCTGTTGAATGGCTCCCACAGTCTGAGACTTAGTGACACCATGTACTACTAGTTAGAACCAAATCAGAATCAAATTTCATTAATTTTTCATTTAATCATTCCATACATTAGGCAACCCATTGATTTATATTTTCAGTGATGACAGGGAGAATCTCAGCACTGCCAAGATGGTACAATATGCTTTTCCGCATGGCCTCACTGGGCTCCGACATAACCAAGAGGACTCTCTCCGAGCCGATAATCCAGAAACTAATGGTATCTAATGAAACGTTCGACGTTATAGTCTGTGAAGTTTTCGGCACAGAAGCGCTATTTGGCTTGGCGGAGCACTTTAATGCGCCACTCATTGGCCTAAGCCCTGTCGGGGTTATTCAGTGGAGCACAGATTTGGTTGGAGCCCCATACCCGCTGTCGTATGTGCCAGCCACTGTTCTACCACGAACTCACAAAATGACGTTCATGCAGCGTGTCGCAAACCAATTTATGGCAACCTATGAAAACGTTCTCTTCAACAACTACCACCTGCCGAAGCAAAATGCAATGTTCCAGAAGTACTTTCCGAACTCAAGAAAAGGATTGGACAGCATTCGCAGGAACACCGCTATGGTTATGGTTAACTCGCACGTCTCTTTGGGATTCCCACGTCCATACATGCCGAATATGATCGAAGTTGGAGGCATGCACATCAACCACGAGAGGAAGCCACTCCCGGCTGACATGCAGCAGTTCCTGGACGAGGCAAAGGACGGTGCCATCTTCGTCTCCATGGGGTCCATTCTGAAGTCCAGGCTTCTGCCTCTGGAGAAGCGAGCCGCTTTTCTGAATACATTCAATTCACTGAAGCAGCGAGTGATGTGGAAGTTCGAAGACGCCAACTTGCCAGGCAAAAGTGACAATATCTTCATCAGCGACTGGTTCCCACAAGACGACATCCTGGCACATCACAACGTCAAGCTATTCATCAATCACGGAGGTCTACTAAGCGTAATGGAGTCGATATACCACCAAAAGCCGTTCATTGGAATGCCATTATTCGGTGATCACTTCCAGAATATGGCACGAGCTGAGGACGGGGGATATGGCATTATGCTAGACTACAACTCGCTCAACAATGAAACCTTCTCGACAGCGATCAATAAGATGCTCATGGACCCAACCTACGCGCAGAATGCAAAGAAGATCTCGAAGAGGTACCGAGATCAACCGCAACACCCGCTGGACTTGGCCACTTATTGGGTGGAGTATATTGCTCGCCACAAGGGCGCCCCACACCTGCACTCCGCCGGCCAAGATCTTAACTTTATTCAGTACCACAACCTGGATGCTATGCTCGTTCTGTTCGGTGGATCAGTAGGAATGTTAGCACTTTTGGTTTGTTTATTCATTAAACTGTTTTGTCACCTCTTTCGATTGTCGAGGGATCAAATGAAGATGAAGAAGATCTAAGTTTAAGCTCCAGTTCAACAGAGACACCCATGAGTCGTAGCACAAGAACTTCAAAAATAAACCCATTGTATTCTAATAGTGGATCTGTGTATTATTTGCTGTCAATCGAGTTTTGTCCTCCATAGTTGGCGCAGTCAAGTGGATCTCCTTTCCAGATCAGACACCTGTGACATTTTGAACCGAAACCCACCACTTTTCATAAAAAAAATTATTTAAAATATGCCTGATTCCCAACTTGTTCTGCACGCAGTAACAAGTCCCACTAGACAAGGTCACGCCACTTTTCGATAAGAACCGCCACTTAAACGAGAAGTGTTTCACTGATGAGACACCTGCTACAACTGATAAATTGTTGCAAGCTCATCGCCGTCCACACCAACAACAGGCGAGTCATCTTGTTATGAACATTACGTCATGATTACCCCTATCTGAGAGCGAGTCCCGCACAACAGCTGAACAACAGATGCCATAACTAATACTACGAGTATCATCATTCAGATTATTTCAAGCTTTCAATTGAATTGTTAACTTCAAACGTCCACCTCGGCTCGACTCACACAGTCTATAGTAGTCATTGTGTGCTCGACCCTCGCCAGAGTACGTACAACAGCCGAATAGATCACATTTCAAAGCAGTTTACTCGCAATCAAACGATGCGTCTCATTAGAGTTATCTTCGCATCAATCTTCTTAATTGCGAGCACATTCAATCCCACCGATGGATACAACATTCTTGGAGTCTTTCCAACTGCATCCCCATCGCACTTTATCATTGGCAATGCATTGATGAAGAATCTTGCAGAAAAAGGCCACAATGTGACAATGATTGCACCCTATCCGATGAAAGATACAAATTATCATGGCATCGAGGTACCATCCACTCTGACAGCTACTGCGGGTAAGTGCTCCTCAGCGTGATTAATGACTCGCCCAAGTGATTAACATTCGCGAAGTGATTTGTCGGTCTCACTAGACAGTTCATTATCTCAGGTCTCACAGATTTTAAAGTGAATTTTGTTAAGTGAATTCTCAGTGGAATGCTTTTTTTTCGGTCCCCACTTCAAGAGATCGTTGAGTAATTTAGTGATGTGCGAATGATTAGATTTGGCGCACACGATTTATTAGTCACACGTGATTGTGTTGTGGGCTGTAGACAAGGATTACTTTTATTTTGCACTCACATTAAATCTAATAAATTGTGAAACGGCGTCTATCGCGGGGTGAATTGCCATTTAATAATCAATTACATCTTAGGACCCACCTGCTCTGAAGTAATCTCAATTGACTGATTGCCTTGATAGAAATCAGATGCGGATGAGTTAGTGATGCAGACATAGCTAATGTAGTCTGTTTTGATTAGTATCGTTTCGGCACAGCTAACGAGGCGGATTTGTTGAGACCCAGTGTCACTGCGGATTGTAGCGCCGCACCGTAAAGACGAAGGAATATCGTTTGTAGTCAAACTCCGAGTCACTAAGTATATTCAATTTAATTGGCATTATTTTATAGACAAGAGGTGCATAGATAAAGTATTGACAACAATTTAGTGAACATCGTTGTGGATCGACTACTGAGAGTTGAGTAGGGTAGAGTTAGTAGAGTCTGCTCGTCATTACATCCGCGGTTGTCAGTGGTCAGATCACAACTAGCCTGAACAAGATTGGACATTCACACAAGACAACAAAGATAAGAGCTAAGATGCAAGTTATAAGTATTATGGCATATCGAAGAGTATCTTCCCCATTCTATCGTTATGTTGCGAATTGTTGTCCGTATTGCTTGCCACTTTACCGTGAATAAATTAAGCATATTTACTGTCAAAATAAGTAATAATAAGTGGTCGTCATGGTGCAGTGGCTATGTGCTTCGATGCCTACGCACTGGAAACTATGGTGGCTAGGTTCGATTCTCGGTATAACGAAAAGTTCACGCCCCACCTCTTTCGAGGTATAACTATCTGGGTTCCTTCCACTCCTGAGAACACAAAACGAATGTTTGCTTTAAAAGCTGTAGGTTCAGGTCCACCACAGACTGTAGAGCAACGCATATTATTGGTACGTCATTATTACTGCTTCTAAATTAATAGTCATTTGGTGAAATATGAAGTGTGCTACTTGTGCAGAGGCTAAGTAGGGAGTGGCATGAATGTACTTAGGCCAAAGTAGGTCCATTGTACCGTCACGTACGTGTTTCAAATTAAAGTGGTTTGTCGTGATATATGACAGCCAGCCAGTTTTCTCAACAAATTGTGTTATTGCGTTGACCGGTATTTTACGGTTTAGACTGTCGTAGAAGTTGGAGTCTGTAGTGGCTTTTCTAGTTTAAGTAAGAGCAAAACAGTTGCAGACAAGGTGTTGAGAGCTCTCCTCATCCTCTTTGACAGCTTCTACAGAAGTCGTTGGAGAATATGCCTAGTCTTTTTGCGTGAAAGCCTAGTAGGCAGTGTTCGGAAATTATTCCCATTGCAGTGCTATCCCTTAAAGACATCAGGCTACATGATGTTTTTGGATCGAGATTTGGCCAGATTTGTTTTGAGAGTACAGCGACTACCAGACGTTTAAACAACAAGCTACGTCAATAAATCAATTTGCCAGATCGGGATTAAACAAATTTATACGCTTGCATCCACTGCTTCTCCCTTATCTTTGTCTTTACAACTATGGCTGGATTCGTCTGTAGTCGCAAGTATACTCAACCAGTTTGTGTATCTGTCAAGTATGTGAGTCCCTTGATAACCTCCCCCACATTATTATTATTTGTCTGTTCATTCCAATCAAGCAGACAGAGGAGGAGTTGCTAGTCACTAGGCTGATCATACTGGTTGGTATCAATATAGAGCATTCGATAATGAGCATGCAAGAAGTACAATGAATCAGCGGGCAGTGAAACTCTCGAAACACCTTGAAACGTTAGGAAACCACTTCATAGACACGACTAAGCGTCATGAAACCAAATATACGCCTGTAGTTAGCAGCTGAAGAGCCAGAGTCGTTAAGAAACACAGACTTGGGACGCCCCCTATCTCATGCTCGTCCACATAGCGTCTACAGAAGAACTTGTAATAACGCTAAGTTGCCTTGCAGGCCATGTTCAATCAAAGCACTTTAGACCATAGTGCACACTATCGATCTAGGTTAGGTTAGTTAGGCGCAATGCCCGGTTAGAACACCAATAAGGGTTCTGAGATTCGGCCTCCTCATAATTATCCGCGAGAGCGTTTTGGAAAGAAAATAGGCCATAATTGTGCCATAAAACCATCTACGTTTGGTGTGAGTAAGCGTTTCAAGCTTTAGTAGATGTTCTGCAGTTGCGATAAGCATAGACGGCAGGTCTCCATCGAGAGAAAGTGTTAGGGTGCGTCTCCTATCTAGCGAGTTCATCTGCTTCGCAATTCTCCGGTATGTCACTGTACCCACATAAGTAGGATGCTGAAGTACTTATCCATCTCGTTAAGTGATAGGTGGCAATAAAGGGAAGTTTTTAAGTTAAATGTGACTGCACTCAGAGATTTGAAAGCTCCCTAGCTTAAGTTAAGTTGCTTTTTAGCCAGGATAAGCCTTCCTTAGTCGCTATAGATTCTGCCTGAAATACGCTACAGCGCTTTGGCAGTTGGAATGACAGTTGGAAATTTAGATCCTTAGACTAGACCCACTTCTTCGCCCATCTTCGATCCATCTGGGAAAATTCGAAGAGGACCGTCCAGCGTCTGCTGTTCAGACGTCCAGTAGGATCTGAAGGCCATGCTGGTTGAGAAATTCTTCTCGAAGATCAACTTAGGCATCGTGAGGTCAGTGTTTCCTGGTCCACTCAGTCTAGTATATATCATTTCAGAGGAAGCCTCCTCAATTTGGACGGTAGTGGAAGCATAGACGTCCATGGTATAAAGCCCCGGCCCCAAAACTCCCAACAGCATATGTATTTTGGTCTGTCTTTCAAGAATCTTAGAGGGTCACTCAGCGTCTGAATGCCCAATCTTCTTTGGATGGTTGTTTACAAAAGTAGTATATGAATACTTGTACTGTTGGTATCTTGCAATACAATGCCTTTCAATATTTTTAGCCCACCTCCGATCGCGCTTCGATAACATAGCAAGTTAGCGATAGAAGGCAGTAAACTTTTCAGCTCTAAGTAGGTAGATACAGCATTTCGTCCATTCTGAATTCAGATGTAAATATCAAACTCGGGAAACTGTTCAATGCAATCTCATTTTCCTGCTCGGAAAATAAATGTTTGCTATCCTTCTCAGTAGAGCTAGGCTATCATCGAGCACGTAACGAACGTATTCTATCGTCGTCCCATGTCAAAATCTCTAGGCTGATGTCCATTAAGGACTCTGTCAATTTCGATGTTAGATCGTCCCACGCTACTGCTCTAATAGATGTTGCTGTGGAAGTATAAAGTCATCGAACACTACACACTAATGCATTATCCACACAATCATTGCCTACTTTTGTGATGACATTTTGGAGTTGCATTTACATATCGTTCTAGTACAATTTCAAAATTCAGCAATGATTGAACAAAGCCCAACAAAATTTACATCAAGCATAATTCGGTAAACAAACTGGATACAGACTGGCTGAGGCGATACTTACTCTCAAATTGTGTGAAAATTCGCATCATTTACTTGAATGATGCGATATATGTACATCTGTCATGTTTAATGACAAGTGTGCTGCAACCACTTTAACCATTATCTGTGTAATAATTCAAACCTATTGTTGTTTTCATAATTTGTTTCCCAAATAATTTTGCAAATTGTCGACAATTGAAATTAAGAGAACATAGCACGCAATATCAGCATACCAGTAATTTGGTGTACAATTTCAGTGTCACAACAATTTGTGAAATCATTCTAGAGATGTAGACAGAGGGCTTCCTCGAGAATTGATCCACATTAAATCAAACACGAGTTCCATCATCATTTTTTTCATGTGCACGTGATGAAAAATTAAGATTTGCACTGTTACCGTCTAACTTTCAACCCCCACTTTGGGAGACCTACTAGAATAGGTTCCCTCTAGTTATGACTTTCACGCTAATTATTTCGACAAAACGAAGCAGCAAAAATGTCCATACTGGCATAACGTATTTTCCCTTTTTTTTACAGAGCTCATTAAGGACTTTCTCGAACTGCGCAACTTAACCATTGTGCAGACATTCCACCAAATATTCGACATGGGCATCATGATAACCCAAAGCACACTTAACGATAAGAGTGTTCAGCAACTAATGAAATCTAAGCCAAAATTCGATGTCATCGTTATGGATTTGTTCGTCAACGAAGCACTGTTCGGATTTAGTGAACTATTCGACGCGCCTATGATTGGCATGGGACTATTCGGAGCCACTTCGTGGAACACCGACTTAGTCGGCACGCCCTCGCCGCCATCGTATATTCCCAATCCATTCTCAGACCTCACTGATCACATGACTCTCCTGCAGCGGATACAGAATCTGGCCGTTTTAACGGCTGAGAAGATTTTCTTCGATTACTTCTATATGAAGCGACAAGAGGAGCTCTTTCGTCGACACTTCCCGAACTCGAAACACGGTTTGGACAAGCTTCGAAGGAACACGTCCCTGGTCCTGTTGAATCAGCACGTCTCGCTGAGCTTTCCTCGACCATATGTGCCAAATATGGTTGAGGTCGGCGGACTGCATGTCAACCGCAAAGGAAAGCCACTGCCCGCCGACATGCAGAAGTTCATCGACGAGGCAAAACATGGCGTTATTTACTTCTCAATGGGGTCCAACCTGAAGAGCAAGGACCTTCCAATCGAGAAACGAGATGCCATCCTTAGGACATTCAGATCGCTGAAGCAAAGGGTTCTCTGGAAGTTTGAAGACGCCAACCTCCCTGGAAAGACCGACAACGTCTACATCAGCAACTGGTTCCCACAAGGCGATATTCTAGCCCATCCAAATGTCAAAATCTTCATCACCCACGGAGGCCTGCTCAGTACAATAGAGTCGATCTACCACGGCAAACCGTTCATTGGGATTCCCGTCTTTGGAGATCAATTCCTTAACATGGCCCGCGCGGAGGCTAATGGCTTTGCGGTTACGGTCGATTACAACGACATTAGTGAGCAGAGCTTCAAGGCGGCCATCACTGCTGTTCTGACGAACCCAAAGTACACACAGCTGGTTAATGCCATGTCCGAGAGGTACCGCGATCAACCGATGGAACCGATGGATCTAGCTGTCTACTGGGTAGAATACGTGGCAAGGCACAAGGGAGCTCCGCATCTTCATTGTGCCGCTCAGGAGCTGAATTTCATCGAGTATCATAATCTAGATGCCATTGTCCTACTGTATGGTGGAATCCTTCTGGCAATATATGTGGTGGTGAAGCTGCTACTTCGAGTGGGATCGAGTGTGGTTAAGAGTTTTTCGGGGACAGACAAGCAGAAAAGAAGCTAATACTAGCGTGTAAGGACTTGTGTAGGATAGTTTGTAAAAATAAATTGTTGCTTTAATGACATGATGTCAATGTTTGTGTGCTCGGGATGCATGCAGAGGCAACAGATTGGGTTCTAAGTCCAACATGGTTTAATGCTTTTGTCTTGGTAAAGTGGATTGAAGCTAATGGTGCCCCTCTCTCTCAAGAAGTTGAAGAATTTCCTGGTTTCCTTCTCCTTGTCGTTAGAACTTCTACAGAAGTCGCTGAGTGAGAGTGAGACCTCCATATAATAGGCACGCAGAGTTTTGCTACAACACTTTTGAGATTTCTGTGTACTTGCCTCTTCATTCCGATTAGACGGAGCCAGTGCTTGAGATTTATCCCTAGCCGGATTTGCCCTCAGACTTTGATCTGTCGTGTTCAGATTAATTAGTTGCATGTCAACGAGTTCATAGTCTTCGCAATATTCTGTAATGTCAGTAAATGTTTTCCGACATGCACAAGGTAAATGGGCCATCTAATTAAGGGCGGGTGGCATTTAATTGCTATATTTGAACGGAATGCGACTCCTCTAGATAAGACACTATTTTTAAACGACGTCGTGGCTTCTGTTGTCGCTATAGTCTCCGTCGGGCGTGGTCAGTTAATATTAAGTTCAATCAGTGAGACGCTAGGGAAACCAAACCACTTCTCCGCCTTGGATCCATTTTTGAATAACAGAGGGCCATCCAGCTCCAGAAGCCTCTTCTCCCAATTAGATTTAGACAGAAGGCTGATAGAGAATCTTTTTTCAACACAAATCGAAGAAGTATCATGTCGATATTCTGAGGAAGGAATCAGAATTTAGTACGAATTTTTTAGTCTGGCATTCGGTCCACAAACGTAGTACATTGTCTGAACACTACTTGTCCTTGTCCACAATTTACAGTGCTGTGCACATAACCGGCGTTACATTGAGGTGAATGAAATGTTCGTTGATCGCAGACTCTCTACGAAAGAAAACACTCCTGTTTCAATTGTTCGTGGGTAGACATCGCGAACTTATGTAATACGACCGACACTTTGTGGATCTCGTTTTTGATTTACGTAATCAACAGCCTATTAGGCTTATATCACGAGTTCCTTTACTGCTAGGACCATAAGGAGACGCTGGGCCCTTCAATAGGAATCTGAAGTACCAAGTTTTGAAATAAACTTATGGACTTATTTCCCCACCTTAGTGAAGTGGTGAGGCCAATCTTAAACCTCTACTTCTCTTTATGTCGGAGCAGCCGGTTGTGTTTTGCAACTCCTGAGATTTGGATCATATTCCTTTCACGTCTCGCAAGTACCTGCCTTCCTCAGGTTAGCTCTCAGACATGCAGGTATAATCCTCACCTCCCCCCGCGACCACCACTTGGGAGCCAACCTCAAACAATCAGGCTGAAACATATACGTTTTTTTATGCGGGTTTCAGGGGCTTTCCGGATCGCTCGTAGAACCAGACTGTAGCCTCTGGTCAAGCTACCAGTACGATGCCATAACATCCTCAGACTGGCCTCAAATATTCAAAAAGCCATATGCTGGTCAGTACCAATCTATGATTGAGATATGACATGTATTTATTTTCCTTTATTTTCTTTGCGAGTTTGTAACCGTCAGATTCAACGAACCAATGACTTAAGTTTGCTCAGGTACCAAATAAGTTCATGTCTACAAGGAAATCCCTGGATAGGAGCATCGAGTTGCAATGCCACTCCGCAATTAATTGGATCATAATACCATGCAGTCATATTTATTTCCAACGATTTTGAGTTTAAATCGCAGCTCCAGGGCACATAACCAGTCAACGAGTCGGTCAGGCAAAAACTAGGTTTCAGAAGCCTCTAAACTCCCAGAGAGATCATCACTCATGAAAGTTTGAACTTAATTGAACATCTCTCTCCCAGATTCAATTAAAAACATCATGCAAACGCGACAATAAAACACTTTGGCTTTAGTGTTTTTTTTTTTCGCATGACGTTTCATCTCAATAGAAGAGATAGGTAAACAAACGAAAACCGAAAACAAATTGCCTTCACTCACCTGTCAATGTTTTCAAATTTTAAAATATTCTCCCAGCATACGGGCACTTTCGCTCACATTCAACTGCAACCCAAAGTGAAAGAAAAATACCAAATCTCGCCGTGGCTATGCAAGCACAAGAAGGGAAAAAATATACTCAAAAAGACAACCCAACTCGATTGTAATTCATCACTCCGGATCAAGTCTACACGACTGCATAGCCAAACAAATATCCGATGGTCAAACATCAATATTTTATATTTAAATCTGGCAAACAGACCGACACCGAGAGAAATTCCAATTTTATCCGCTTTTATCAGCATGATGGGGAAGTGGAAGAGCGGAAGAGGCGCATTTGCACACCTCGTACACGGGGCATTTGAAAAATAAATACACAATTTCGTTGAGATTCGTTTCGTTTCGTTTTTTTTTTTCAAAAATAAATACAATGAGCTGCTCTCAAGGAGGGATCCACAGCATCGTCATGTGCACATGGTAAGCTTCAACTGGACAGAGGAAGATATGGCCAATGCAATGCATCCACTTATGTCCACCTGTGAGTGGGGGACAAGAAGTACCAGCGATGAAGACTCACCGGAGCTCACCATAGCCAGAGAGAGAGATGGACTGGCATATTGCGGCCAAATTGTCTAGATTTACCGGTTTATCTCGTCTGTGGGCAAAATATTTGAAATAGTGCTTGGCGAATGGATGCGAGGACGAGTGTAAGCAACGGATTACTTTTGGTTACTACGACCACGAGCAGTTTTGGTTTTTTTCAACAGAAAGCAACACGAACAGAGGATAGCAGCCATGCGGGCGATGTTATTTCGTTTACCCTATACCACATTGAAGTCAGTTAATTCTAAGCGGCTCGCAACGGATAGGAGTATAAAGGAAAACGTGAACAGAGTTTGTCCAGGGATGACTAAGGATGCCAATGAAACACAAAACATACTGCAGCCCTGTTCTGATACTGGAAACATGGCGGCTTTTGGACTAGCTATTCTTTTATAACGGCTAACCGTGTCTATATCAGGGATGAAGCAATCGTTAGAATTGAACTTTTGTTTAATGCCTTCGCCTCTGTTTTTGTACTCGACTACTTTTCCATCAATTTGTTGGCGCAACAGTCCCGCCTGGACCTGCCGCTTCAACAAACAAACATTTCCAGCTGACATTATCTTTGGTCAGCTATCTTCAAATAGGTACACATACCAAATTTGCTATGTGCGCCGTTGATTTCGTGGGTGTCCTCTATTGCGTCGTCCCACAGTAGCGGAATCGAAGCTTCTTTTGGCTACAGCAGTGTTGTACATGAGCTCTACATGGCCGAGCCATTGAGTTTGTGGGCTCCTGGCTAGGCTCATCCCCCTGTAGTTCGGTGTTGAAACTTCTCCTTCAAAATCCATCCACTCAAACAGGACTAAAGAACGAGGATGAGAACGAGGAAAGCCATTCAGTTTGAGATTATCCTGCTGTGCCCCTTACATCAGGACTGAGAGGATCAATGCTCTATGTCAGCATCAGCGTGATTCGAAAACCGTCTCTTTCAATTGCTTCTGGGGCTTAAAAAACAGCAGTTGGCAGGAATTTCCTCGTTTATCGTCAGACCGCACATCACTGTCACCCACATATGCAAACTGTGACACAGCCTTCTGGAAGATCGTACATCTAGTATTGGCGTGTGATTTGTTCACGATCTTCTCCAGAATGATGTTGCAGAAGTCACATGACAGCGCCTCTATTTTACTAGGGCGAGTAAAGCGAAAGGATCTGTACTTTTGTTTACATTTCCTCTATTGTAAGCTCTATACAGTCGGACTTTCCTATGATGAATTCGCTCGGGAGCTGAAACGAACTTCATTATATAGAAATTATGTTATTTATTATGTATCTTCAACTTTTATTTAAAATAATGAGTTTGTTTGGGATAATGGTAGAAAGTCCTCTTCATTCCATTGCGTAGAAAATGTTTTTATTATGGAGAAATATTCACTATATCATTATAAGGAGATAAAAAACACTTAAAATATAACCAGAAAGCCGTGTCTTTGAAATCATACGGAAAACTTCATTACATAGAAGTTCCCTATAGGGAAGTTCGACTGTACTTGTCAAAAGGTAGTGAAATATATCTGGAGTCATTCTATAATAATCAAAAAATTGCTCATCTTTGACCAATGAATTGTGCCAATTTTTTCTCGACGTTCAAGTCTTTTCTTAAAAATTAAATTAATTTCCCAACCGTTTTTCAACACCGTTTTCGTGGTTTGACACGCACACAAGTGAACGACTGTACCGTCGAAACTGTTCCATGATATTTGTGCTTCCTTTAACTCATGGAACCTCAAACGCTCTCTCTCCCTCTACGACCTTGGATTCTTAGTCGATTAAGTTACACAATACCAAAATAGATCTCAATCGACGATCGACATTCGCAATCACGGCCTTGGTTTCTTGAAAGTTATCGTGATTTGGAATTTAACTACATATATGATACTTTAACCTAAAAAACTATGATATTATATTCTAACTTAAGATAATTTAAAGTACTTGAACATATCTCCCCCTCCGAGTGCGGCATATACCGGAATTTTGTGCGAGGGCGTATGTGTAGGCTCTTGAAGGCAACTAAATATAATGAACCAGACGTTTGCCTACCACTTTTATCTATGTACGGTCGATCTGACAACATCGACTACATTATTGAAGAAGTACGAACAACAAAATAGCGTTTGGATATTATTCTTACAGTAGTAGGTTTTGTCGTGAAAGAGCACTTGTAATATAATCTTAGAACTGGCTTTCATAGGTATTAACAATTGCAGATGAATGACTTGATGAAAAATAATGCCGAGTCCAAATTGGTGTCCGACATTCTGTGGAATAAAGACAAGAAACAAAGCACGGGTGACTTCGAGAAGGCTGGCCAGGCTCGACATATTTAACCCATTGCAATACATGATAACTGGTAGACAGTTCAAAAAAAGTAGCGACGTAATTTCCACCACGGTCTTTGACATCAAAAATGGTCTGCAGCAAAGAAAGGTTGGTTCACCACTCCTATTCACTGCAGATCCAATGAGTTCCATGCCGCACTTAATAGCGTACGCCTGCTATTTATTAGTGTATATATCTGGTCAGAAAGTCGAAGTAATAAATATCTTGTTGCAAAGTGCTTCGAAAAAGATCAGCAATTTTGCGATGTCTGGAAGTTGATTATCAACTCAACAGGTTATATAGAAGTTCGTTTGTTAAGTTAGTTAAGCTAGTTTAGTCTAGCATGTAAGAAAAATGAACATAAATAAAACAAAAATAAACTAAAAGAAATAATTGCAAATGCCGAAAGGTTCCGAATATTGGCTAGCTTCCGATGACAAATTAAAAATCATTATTTCATAGCTTTTTCCTCTGAAGCAGTCTCTACAGATGTTTTTAGAGGCAAGATTAAGTCTTCTGGTATATGATCCTATGAAGCAGCCTCTGCTGATGGTCCAAGGAATAAACCAAAACCACCCTATAATCTGACCCAGTAACAGGAACTACTGAATATACATACAAAACTTTCCACCACTAAGAGTTCTTCCCTTCAAGAGACAGAAAACAAGAAAACACTTTCCCCGCAAACTATCTGGTTCCACTTTATATTTCTTGTTTTCCCATTTTTTTGATCAGAATGAGTTTAGAAACATTTTGAGGGTAACGCAAACAATTCGAGAACTCAACGAACTCAGAGAGACAACAGAAAAGTGATGTGATACATGCAAGCCGAAGTGGACCACTTTGTAAATACTACCCTACAGCTGAAATAAAGATCAAATAAAATTGTATAATTTCTGAAAAGAACCGAGCACCAGCCAACACCAACTCCATGATACTTAGATGAACCAGTTTCAGTGTAATCCTTTTTGTTTGCTTTTCAAACACGGAACTTCTATGAAAATTATATACCAAAATAACAACTTTCATTTCTACAGGCAAGTGAAATGCGAATACACATGTGAAACTGAAAAAAAGGTGAAAACGAGCACCTATCCAGGTGGGTAAGCTAGAATCCCCTTGTTGTACATGCATACGAGTATGTCTTGCTGTGAAATAAAAGGTTTTCCAATAAGGATCTTCGACCTTTGACACTTGATAGTGGCCATATTTTTGAAGCTACATCTGTTATATGGTTGTCATTTATGCAGTCTATTTTATCAAATCACCATTGACGGATATAGCGTTCAGCAACACCGTCAACGACGAGTTCTACAGGTCAGTGATTACCAACTTCTTTTGACCTGAATTGGATGATATGGACACCAGCGACATGTGGTTTCAACAGGACAGCGACACACAGCTCTTTTTTTGAAGTGTATGCTAATAAGCCACAACGGCCCTCAAAGCCAACACAACCCATGCCATCGGTCAAATTGAGCCAGAGTCATGTCAAATTGGACATTTGTAATACGCACAGAAAACGATGTTGTATTCCATACGGCATTAGTCTTTCAAACGAATAAAAGCTTAATGAAATACGCATTACATTTGCGCTAATTTAAAAGAATAAGATGTGATTTAAGTGGCGTGGATACACATGTGTTGCACGCGACCGAATACTTTTAGAAATAAACAAATTGAAAATGTAAACATCTTGGTATGCCAAGATTTTCGAGTTAAATGATCGAATTTTCAGCGAATTCATAATTTCCTTGGCGATTTGTCAAATTGAAAACACGATCCACAAATTGCCGGTTATAATCCACAAGCAATCAATCCGCACCTTGTTAGGAAACCTCCAGATGTTTTTGATCCTAACAATTACTTTTGTGTAAGAAACCGGGTTCTCTTATCCTGGTGTGAAACATTTGGTGCAAGATTCACCTGTCAAGATAAACATGTTCTGTAGCTGGCCCTAAATAATGTCAGCTTCCATTTTTGGTCTTATTCGCGTTTATAGCACCCAGATTATGTTTATCCACAAACCACACTGGCTGCACAACGACCTAAGTCTAACGTATACTGAACTAACGACAAAGGTGGCTCCATCGCCAAGAGACAAGTTGTTCATGAGTCTTCGTGACAAGTTAACAGAGAACCCACGCGTTTTACGCGACGATAGATGTCAACTAACTTGGTTCGCAAATGAAGATGCCAGAAGTCGTGCTGCAGGGTAATGGCTGTTGGCTGAGGTTGATTCCCAGGCACAGCTTGGAAAGTTGCGTGACCCAATTTAGGCAACTAGTCAGCCTCGGAGTCTAATCTGCCGCCGTTTTAAGATAGACACAAAGCAAGGCACCTTCTTGCACCAATGGATACACTTGATATGCGATGATTCTCTGGTCTTCTGTCACGTACGTTCGACTCATGCGCTACGATTTACCAAAAGACGTTGACGTGAATAGTACGGTAACAAGCAAGCGTCTACAAACCATTAGTACTAAACATTTATTTGATACTAGGCTCGCCCGTCGTCAAAATTCGACAACTATTCATATAGATTATCTCTATCCCACTTAAACATTTTATCTCAATGCAAACAACGCGCTGCAAGTACAAAACACCAAAGGAACAGTTGTCGTGTACACAAAAAAAGTGTCGTCACTCGTCACTATGTTTCTCATTTTTTCATTTTATATAGTCTCTATCCCACTCAGAGTACGGAAACTCTTTTGCAATCGTAGTAGTGACTTTCACAGTCACAAACTTGCAATAAACTAACAACCAATAAATTTCATAAGTCAAAGCAGTCAAACAAATTCCTTATGTAGAACCACATGCACAAAAACGATTCGACTATACCCTTATCCCCAGCATATTTCCCTTTCTTTACTATTGTCTTTCAAAGGCGAGCAGACTTGAATGCTACGTAAATTTGTAAATATGTTGTAAAATCTAATTTTGTACACTAACGTTGTGCAAATCTACGCGAAATTACCTTTCAAATGGTGTAAGTATCATGCCGTTCGGTTGAGTAGAATGGTGTTTACCATACACAGCGGAATTAATATTAAATCCCTTCAAATCTGCTGCACATCACTTCTCTCTCTTACGTTGAATGCGTCTGAAAGTGTTTCAAAACTCCCCAACTGCAACTACATTCTGCCTTAAAACATGGACACAAATAGTTTTCAAATAAGTCCCGACCGCCTTGGATGATTGTCAGGATCTGTGGCGATGCGAACATTTGATTAATTGTATACATTCCAGATTCGAAACCACTACTATTGCAACCCAGTAAGGACTTCATTAAATGCATCCCTAGATAGTTCACTGAATTAAAACAGTATCCCAATTAACTATCCTCCCCGCCAGGAGCCCTCACCTGACCACACTGTGGCATATCCTAAACGGAAAGACCTGTCAACTCGATTTATATTTGATAATCCCAAAGCATCATCCTTGCGGCTAAGGACAATATAAATTCTTATTTAAAGTTTGAAAAGAATTTACAATCCCTCCCCTCCATTGACGGCTTCCCAAAAGTACGAGCATCGCAACCGTCAAAACCCGTCTGAATTGTCTTTGTGTAATGGCATCTTCATCCCTTCTCATAGAATAATCTATTTAATCAACAAATTGTCAACTTTATGCGGCTGTCTTCGCAGTAAATAAAAAAAAATTTAAAGGAAACCAAAAAAGTCAAGAGAAAACTTCCCAACTGTTCGCATTCCAACTCAAACTCTCGTCCTCCCTGTCACTCTGTGTACATTTTAAACTCTGAATCCCTCTGGCAGCTCCATAATTTCAATTTTCATCAATTTAGTTCCTCGTTGCTTGTCTGCTTCCCCTTTGGCTCCCTTACCATCTTCCCCCCTGCCAGACGTAGCTTTTGTGCTCCGTTTTCAGTTCTCCATTCTTCTTTCATTCCTTTCGCATCGTCTTTCTGTAAATAATACAATTTGATGACATTTAACTTTTTCCTTAAAAACTAATAAATTATGTACAACCGTGCCATTAGGATTACAGTCTGATCCGGACAGAGGTTCTAATAACGCGGATCCCTGCCATACAGCCCATCGGCAGCGTACAGTCGTCAAGTGGGAGGTTGACTGAAGGCGCGACTAGTTTGAAAGCGAGTAGTAGTGTGTTGGTGTCTTGCAATTGAGACACTTTTCACAAAAAAGTTGAACCCGTGCTCCTGTCAAACGAGAAATGGAACTGGTGGGGGAGGGGGTGGGGCAGGAGCAACATACCGGAACCGCTGAAAACTTTTCTCGCATGCTCTCTCCCTCCGTACTGGCTTCAAGTTGAAGTTTGAAGTTGTTTTTTTTTAGAAAAAAATGTTTGCGACTGAAAAAAGTCCGAGCACGGGGATCGGGTTGGCTGCCATTTTCTTATACTTATGCTCTTTGTGCACACTCTTCCCGTGGGGCACGCTGGCATCCATCCATTGTGTTCCGCTTGCATGTTTCGGATGGAATTCTTCCGCCGCAAAAACGTCTTTTTACAAACTTTTTCACCCGCAAGTTTTTCTTTCTTCCCATTCGCCTATTTTCACTGTTTTTGTCTCGTTCATTTCGTTTTGTTTTCTCAACAATGTTCTTCTTTGTTCGCACAGTTTATTACATTTTATGTCGTGGCCCAGCGCGTACGGTGCTCTTGTAACATTCTTGTGTTTTTTTTTGTTTAATTTTTGTTACATCACCCACCCACCCACATAGAAGAAGGCAAACAAACGGTTGTGGTGGGCCTTAAATGCACCAGAGTGTCGAGGGTGGTAGCGCTATCCCCCCGGTTCAGTGGGTAGGTGCTTGCTTGTGGGATGTGGAACATTATGAAGTAAGTGAACTAATAAGTAAGTGTTGGCTAAAACACCTGCAAACAACAAGTGCAAGTCGGCTGCGTGAAGTTGGCGATGAACTACAAGAGCGTGGTTGTGTTTTCTTATTTGAATGTGGCGATTTTCGAATGTGGGCTAGGGTTTTCGATGGAATTTCAGGAATTGGCATACGTCTCAATTCATTCATGATTTCAGCTTCTGGCAATGGGATAACGATACATGTACTGTCAGCTCTCTTCATTCAACATGTGTGGAACACTGTATCTCGTGCCTTGACACGATCTTACACATTTTTGTACAACTGCTTGCATATGCCGATAATATTGATATCATAGGAGGGACCCAGTGAGACTTTTGTGAGGATCGAGGTGGAAGCGGCTGGAATGGGTTTGAAAGAGTGTACTGCTATCTACAAAAAAAGGTTCACTAACACAGACATCTTCGACTAAGAGTCGACAAAAACCAAAAAGACTTTGTCTGCCTTGACTCCGAAGTAAATTCAATCAGTGACGCCAACGTGGGGATAAAACGAAGGATCACCCTTGGAAATCGCTTCGTCTTTGGATTTGGTAGGGAGTTCGTTCGGACATCAATGTTTTGACTCCGCAAGTTTTTTTCGACAACCCCAGGGACGAAGGAAGACCACGCCTCCGATGGCTAGATAGAGACCTCAATCAGCTGAACACGTGTGACTGAGAGCAACTTACATAAGACCGTGCTGGACCAGGTCCATGCCGGACTGTAGCACCAGGCAAAGAGGAAAAGGAACTGTAACATAATCTATTGTGTTGACCCTCCGAGTTATTTAAACTACAAGCCTATTCGATCCAGCTCTCTGACGTCCATTCGTGGAAGTTAACCTGGCTTTAAATCCTCAGGGAATTAAGCGATGTTGTCGATGCGCAGGTTATAAACAGTTCGTGGTAGAACAATTTCATTCGTTCACCATCAACGCAAACGAGAAGTGCGTCCTCTGCACCTGCTTTTCGAAATGGGACACTGGATATGAAGTATGTATTTCGGGCTAGTCGTTACAATACGTAGCTCATCTGGCAGCAGAAGGGTTCTCATCCCTGACAAAATCAACCGCCAAATCAATCTTTGGTACAAACCAAATCGGCTGTAGTGGGGCATATGTACTATCTAAAATGGATGCTGTGCTGTCAACACACTACGTCTTCCGACGCTTGTTTTTGCTTTTACTAAAGCCTAACGAAAACAGTCATAATTCTACAACGCACCCTTTTCTCAGTTGAGTGTCTCCCGAAATACTGACATTATCGACACTCTTTGTGTATCTCAAACAAATTGATTCAGATTTTGCTACATAATCTAATGATTGTCGCAGTGGACAACAATGCCATCAGTTTGCGAATATATGTCACAGATGAAAACAAATTCATAAACAATCCTAAGATGAATTCTATTTCCCTATAAATAGAAGCACAACACGGGACTGTTATGTCATTTCGCGATCACATTGGATTTATGAATGCCTCGCTTGTTTCGAATTATGGAATAAGATGATGATGATGACAGTGTTGACCGTGAAAACATTTCTAGTTCAGACAACAACATCGCACAGTGCGGTGGTGATCAAGATGACTCAAACATTTTTTTTGTGAATCGAATTAGACGCAGATTGTGAACGCATTTATTTTATTTTAGTTTAGTTATTAAAAACTGCAACAAATTCATGAATTTTAACTAAATTTTGTCTTTTTTTTTCTAAAAGAAATCTAAATTATACAAGACAAGGAAGAGTAAAAGGAAGAAAGTAAATAATTTCACGTCAAAGAATGGATAATTGAATTAAAATCAAATCATCCTGGCTAAAGCTAGAAACGACATACAATTTTTCCAAACTCAGGGAACCTGATGTATGCAACGTGATTTACGTTCACCTACCGAAGCGTCAAGAAATTCTGCGTGGAGCATGGTGATAAATACAGTAGTCCCTCGATAATTGATTAAAACAAGGCCCTCTCGGTTTCGATTTTAGAGAGATTCACATTACTGGTCCAATTAATTTTGATCGGCGTACTCAAGAATCGTATTTGTACACTATGTACACTATGTATATTGGAAGCAGCTGGACTGACTTAGTCGATTTTCCCCGAAGTGTCCGTAAATTGTGCACTTATCCTTTATCCACAAAAATCGATGAGTTTAAATTTACGCACGCAAAACAAGAGGTAAAAGAATATCAGACATAAGTTCTTGCTGTAGAAACTCAGTCTAGGTTCACCTCGGACTGTCATACCATCAATATTATTATTACTGTTACTAAGAACTTCAGCCCAAATCAATATGCTACCATAATACCAAAAATACATACAGTAAAAACTCGTTAATTCGAAATGGTCGGGGGAAGGTCCTTCCGAATAAACGAATTTTCCGAATTAATGAGAGATTTTTTTCATTCACTAAAACCAGATCCTATTAATGAAAAAATGCCATACCTTAAAACGAACAATTATTTTATAACACTTAATAACCAAACAGCATCTAAATGTGGATTATAGAGATTCCCGCGAATGAAATGGCTCCTCCAAATAGACATTTTGATAGTTTGTTCCGACTTCTACAGATTGTTCATCTATTTACTACCTACATATACGTGTTCAATCATTGCTTTATTTAATTTTTGCTAATTTAATTTAATTTTTACATACAAAAATTGAAAACTCTCATTTATTAGGATAAAATATCTTTAATTCGGAAAACAATTTTTTCCGAATAAAATTAAAGGATTCCGAATTAAAGGGCTTTTGCTGTATTTCGATACAATCCATATTATTCAAACGCAAACAGTACTCACCTCATGCTCACTGTATGTCAGTTGTTTGAATTAGTGCGACACCAAGCCTTCAGCTTCTTCTCTTCTTCTCTTTGTGCAAAAATTAAGTATTAAATATATGGTGGTCCAGTACATAATAATGCCCAGGTGTATCCGTTAAATCGAAAATCTCGTAATATCGTGTACATTTTACTTGCACGAAACGTTAAATAAATGGACAAATATTGTTGATATTCCTTACGTTACGTTAATTATGAATCAACGATGTTCATTTCGGCCCATTCAATGCACTTGTTAAATTGAATGCCCAGTCGCATCGGTATGCTTTACTTTCTGAACAGAGTTTGAGTCCATTTCTGAGGAGCTACATACCATTTACAGCATTATCAATATCATCGTTCTCTTGAAATGAGCTGGTACGACCATCCTCTGTGAGAAACAATTCAAAATTGTTTCAATACTTCAAATACTCATCTAGGGGAAGACGTTTGCGAGGTACAGATATTTTTCCAAATTTTACCGAACAACTGTCACAACGAGACACGTGACAGATACTTTTCAGTACACTATGTGCTATTTTCACTGCTAAGTATACATATGTAAATTTCACTTGACAAAATATATCCGCCACTATTTCGTTCTCGAAACTCAGATCCAAATGCGCCTGACAAAACAAACAGAACGAAACTTGCAAAATTGAAAACATTGCGAGTGCAAATTCATACATCTATAGCGGTAAATGCGTAACAAGAAGTTAAAATATTTACCGGTTTTACAACATAGCAATAAACTTGCATACATCGACAGTCAAGGGAGTTGGTTTGTGTCCATGTTCTCTAAGGTACCAAAACATTTGTTATATCGAGTGTCAACTCCTTTTTTCGTCCGTTATATAGAGACACTAATGCATTTGAAAAAAGTGGGCGTTATATCGATTATTCGTTATATAGCGATTCGTTATACTGGACCACCACTGTATTTTCATATTTTCATGATGCGCTTATTAAATTGTTCTCTTTCAGAGACCCAACGGGTGTAGCCTGCCGCAACAATAATTTTGTCTTATTCATTTCCTCCACTTTTGAGCAAACATGAACAGTTGGCAGAGCTGATGTTGTCTAAGTTTTTTATCACATCGCCCGTCAAATGATGGATGACAATTGTAAAATGTGCAGAATCTGGTGACATCCTTTCTGAAGACAAAAGTAGCTTCAATTACACGATCATAGATGGCAGACTCCAGGTTCATATCTTTTATCAAAGACCCCTTCCTTTTTTTTCAGACAAAAGGGCCAAAAAAGTCAAAAGTATACAGCCCATGTTCACACACTATTTGCCTTATTGTTTCAGTGAACGGAAATTTTTAATTATATTTGAACAGAAAGAGCTGGTTAACATAACATAAACTCGGTTTCGAAATCGTATTCTCCTATTAGAAGAACTGAACTGAGGATAGGATTACACTGCCACCAAATGTGGCAAGAATGCAGCCTTCTTACGTTAGCTATGCACAGGATATGGAGAGTTGGTATAAAAGATACTACCTTGGTGAATCTCTCAAAACCGAAACATAGACTTTGTGACATCCAAATAGGCAAATGTAGTTGACGTCGATGTTAATTCCACGTCGCACTTGTTCTGGCCAACAAGCGCTTTAAAGTGCCTCCATTGACTATTTACTTCGAATCTTGAAAACTCAAATTTGCCCCAAGTGTAGACTAATTTGCAATAAACTCCCATGAGCTCCCTTTAGAATATGTATGTATGTATATATTATCTTTAACCCGACACAGCTAATTTCTGTCCCATATTCCAACAGCCAACCGTAAAAAGGAACAACTATCTCAGCCGCATCAAGGACAGCACACCCAGCGCCACATTGAATCGAAGTTGGTTATCTGAAGCAAGCCATCTGTAACACACCGACCATTACACACTCCAGACACATACGCACGTATGTACATGTCCATCAGACACCGCCACCGTCTTCGCCGCCGCCGACGCCATAGCCTGTGCATGTCGGTCGGTCTAATCGGAATGATGCGTCGAAGGAAAAGGGGGCCAAAGCAAGAGTTGGCTAATTAATTAAAACCATTCCACTTTCATTATACGACTTAGGCAATGTGATCGTTAAACAACAGAAGGACTAATTAAAAGCCTTCATGTTCCGGCAGTGAGACGGCAACATTGCTCGCTGCAGAAGGGATGGTGGATGCAGGAGAAAAATTAATCACGATTCAAGAACAAAAGTCGTCAAGGAAGAGTCCCTCCATCCCGCCTGGGCAACTATCGGCAATGCTTTCTAGACAGATTTACCACCCCACTGACTGGATATGGACCGCTTAATGCCCTATTTACCTTGTATACATAACGGATGCTATTGAGTCGCTTCGGCCCCTTCCCTTCCCGGCCGTCTCGCTCTCGGTCTGGAAATAAATGTATCCCTGTAATTAGTTATCTAAAAATTTGATAGAACGTCTGTGTCAGGCCGTTTCAAGTCCATATTCTGTGTGCGTCCGTGCTACGTGGCAGATAACAGCCAGGGATCTGGATACCGTACTGCGCGCACTGACCCGTATAAAATGTTGGCCGAACGGCCGGACGGTCGTGTTTTAGCATCGGTCATCATTCATCCAACTGTCCATTGGTCCATCCATTCATTCGCCAGATCAGTCACTTCCAGTAGAACTAACGAACGGACAGGACAACGACGTCGTCGACGGCGAATTAAATTGAGTAATGAATAATTTGATTTCTAGGGGATAATGTTCCCCCACACAGGCACATGCGTGGGGGATGGGGGGAATGGATGGAGCTACCATATCTCTATCTGTACACCCCCGGACAGCGTCATAAATAAAGGGATGAGCGAAAAGTAATTTTGAAGAAGGAAAAATCCGTTTTATCGCCAAGAAACCGGCCAGCCATACAGCACTGACAACATTGACAGCACCGGCGAACGAGTAGTGGGCGACTGATACGCAACGTGTATGCTATCGACACGCTGCCAGATACAATTCAACCCTCCCTCGCTGTCATGCCGGTCATCAGGACTGTTCGGGCTTTAGATGGTCCCGAATTGGTATCTCATCAAAATTGATAGCGGAGACTTCGGCACGATTGGAAGAGCGAATACCCTTTGGCTGAGTGCCTAGGTGTTTTCGGCACCTGCAACCCTTATTAGCTCAAACAAGGCCGGAAGCAAAGAGCCCCCCATTCACATTTCCTCCTTTTTTTTGCAGTTTTGAAGGTGTTGAGGGTGTTCATTGAAAGGTTGGAATTTTCATTTTTGGTATCCGCTCGGAGGTTACTCAAAAAAGGATTATCATAAGAGAATGCTGTAGTTTTGATCCTTTTTTTTTGCTCAACATACCACCCTCCCACGCTCTGCACGGGCCGTGCTTGTTTCCCTTTTGCGGGTACGGTACGTAAACTTTTCGGTTGCCGAGATATTATGGATGAGTTTGGTTTTCTTTTAAACTTAACGAAGTATAAACTTCTGTGCAGATAACTGCTGGCTTATGCTCGGCGTTCGAGATACCTCTTGTGCATGTGTAGGTGCGGGCGGGAGTGATGGATATCAGTGAAGGTGGCATTGCCATTAGGCCGCTTGTCCGGTGGGCAGGAGAAAATTAAAAATTTAAGATATTTTATTACTTTTTTACGACATGGAAGGGAGAGAGAATGCGAGTGAGAGAGAGGGAGAAGGGAAGAGGAGTTGAAAGTGAGTTGAGGTTAAGTACGGTTGACCTTGAGGAAGGTATGCGGTTACTTTAGAACTTTTTAATAAGCTCCAAGCAGTGTGATGGATGCTTCCTAAGAAAGGGATACTAATTCGAACCTATGCCTTCTTCTTTATACGATTTTGAGGGATCTCCGGTGGTAAGATTCTGGATGGGAGAGCACTGAAGTTATATAAAGTCCGGAACTGATTATGGTTTCATTCGGAAGAACTGTACTTTTTTGCAGACAACAAATTGAAGTGTATTTCTCGAAAACACAATCGCAGGTCTTCAGAAAATGGACGAAAACACAGTCGTTGGCATTTCTCTATGAATACAGATATTATACGACAAATCGGCGCGTACTGCGGATTGACGCACCAAATACTTGGGTTGATATCAGTTCCGCAATTTTTGTACAAAATCGTCTTCAGTGATGAAGCTCATTTTCACCTTGATGGCATCAAAATTGTCGCATTTGAGGTGCCACGATTAATTGCGTGACTGCTTGTAGCCGATTTTGGCTAGTAGACTTAGTTAGGGTCGCAATAGGGTCAACGTAATAATCAGGTTGGAATAAAGCCAAGAAGAGACAGCACATGGACCAAATCGGTCTAAGTCGAGCTTGCTTTTTTAGTTTCAAGCAAGCAGTGACCACACATATCTACCTCCTATCGTAACATGATAACCCAGTTGTTAGTGCCTAAATGACAAGATGTATGACAGATGTGACCAACATGTGGTTTCAGTACAGCCAGAGAAACAATTAAATTGCTGCACGAGTCATTTCCTAATCGTTTCACTGGTCGTTTTTGCGTTGCGTTTTTGAGAATTAACCATTCAGATCTTGTGACTTAACGCCATTGGACTTTTTT
Organism: Eristalis pertinax; assembly: GCA_907269125.1. Lineage (NCBI taxonomy): Eukaryota > Metazoa > Arthropoda > Insecta > Diptera > Syrphidae > Eristalis > Eristalis pertinax. The sequence continues at coordinate 123,334,396 of OU026145.1, forward strand.
CGTCTAGGTTTTCTGAAGTCAAAGGTCTATACAAACAAGTCCACGACCACCAACACCTTGAAAGAGGAAATTGGGCGGTATATTGATGAAATTCAGCCACAATGCGAACCGAGCATAGAGAAGTTCATTATAAGAGTACGTACTAGTCATAAATGAGCAATTGTTAGCAAGTTTCAAATTGTAAGGCAATGTCCCAGCTTGAGATGTTTTTTAGGACGACCGAACCAAGAATTTGTCCAAAAGGGGTTAAGAGCATACACAACGACCTGAAAAACATAAGATCGAATAAACCTAAAAATCGTTTTAACGTACCTAATGCAATTGCAATACCTGCAATACTCCAGAAAGTGGCTTCTAAATACGTCATCGGGGTGTTTATAAATAATACTTAGGAAATAATCGTTTTTGGAATTAGTCTTGACCTGGCCTTTCAAGTTCTATTTGTAAGCAATAGCTTTCTTTTTCATATACACAACGACCTGAAAAACATAAGATCGAATAAACCTAAAAATCGTTTTAACGTACCTAATGCAATTGCAATACCTGCAATACTCCAGAAAGTGGCTTCTAAATACGTCATCGGGGTGTTTATAAATAATACTTAGGAAATAATCGTTTTTGGAATTAGTCTTGACCTGGCCTTTCAAGTTCTATTTGTAAGCTGTAATAGCTTTCTTTTTCGTCGAATTTTTGCAAGTACACCTAATTCTGATATTACACGGCAGATACGTTCCAGAAAAAAACGTGTAAAAAAAGACATTAAATACAAGAAAAAATGGGAATTGGTTCCCTATGCTTCAGCCATGTAAAAAGCACCTAAAATAAATAATACACACAAAAAAAACATTATATACATAAGAATACATTAAATTTCATTGAAACTCAACTAAAGTTATGAAAATAAATTAGATTATTAAAGGGATATTCCCTAACTAAATTTCTAACGGATTACGGTAAGTAAAAATATGTTTCTTTAAAATATTTCAATCAAATAGCTTTTTTAAATAGAGCTAAATCGAATGAAATCGTTTTTTTTTATTTTGTTTCTTAACCGTGTTATTTCAAAACCGTGTAAAATAAGGCGTGTAAAAATAGAATTGGGTGTACATATGCAAAAAGAAACAACGAGAGAAGAGCAAGAGACCACGTGCCGGCAGCCGGTTCACCATCCTCCATCCATAGCCGTCTCGTAAGAAACATAACAAATATCGAACTCCAACTAGGTATTGAACGAGGCAGTACAAATTGGTTTGACGAAAACAATGTTCATAGGTATGTGCAATGTGCTCTCTTTGTCTTAACCAGCCAAAGTGTATTGCGTGTTCACTTCACAGTCGAGTCGAATAATTTGCAGTTTTGGTGTTCAGTTAGTCGTTTCGTTTTAGTTTCGGCAACTCGGTTTGACACAAATTTAACTCGGTTTGGATGTAACTCGGTTTGGCTTGGTTTATCAACTCGAGTTGACTCATCACATAAGACAAACATTAATGCCGTAAAATTGTCTGTCAAATAAATTCAAAAAAGTCTAAGTTGCTGGTTTTTTTGAATTAATATTTCTCCGCCTCTAAGAAACAGCATGTATAACAAGTCAACTCAAAATATACCATCTGATGAAAAAGTATTCGGAAATCCCAAATTAAACAAACTCCGCTTGAGACATTGCCGACTAGTTGCATCAGGAATCGGGCGCCTAATTCAGAAAACTGGGGTATTCTAGCTTCTATTCAAATTCCATAAACCGTTTATGAGTTAGGGCTCCCGAAACATCGAAACGTATGAGAAATCATTAACGTTGACTTCTTAATTCACTTCAAGGCTGTGCATACTCGGCGAACATACTCGAATATTATATAAATTTATATAATAATTATAAGAGTATTACCTCAGTTGAGCACTGCCGGCATGTACGAACGTATTTAGTCTGCTCAGCCAAGAATATTTCAAAACCTACTGCTTTCCACCATTAAGGTGTCCTTCACTTTGCCTCTTGCCAAAATACAATCTCAAAGTTCCCCGCTGACGGCAGCATGCAAATCCCTGTACACCAACTCAAGTCTAATTTAGTACCAATCTTCAACCGGGCGAAACTTGATGAATAAAGTCAACAAACGAATAAAAAAAAAGAGAAAAGAAATCAACCCTCCCCCACAAGTATTCCGGTGAGAAGATCTCACCTTCTTCTTCCCATCAGTTAACAGAACCAAACTAAGAGGCTTACACGCAGAAGTCTCCATTAATCCACCATCTAAATTAGTGAGTGTTATATGCATTCAACGCCCTGACCTGATGACAAAAAAGTGACAAAATTCTAATCCCTCCTAGGCAAATGATATATAATACAATCCCCCAACGGGCCGCAGGCCATGGGCTCCCTTCACATTCTAATAAACATGCTCCCATTTGTTCGTAATCCTCCTTGTTACCATTAAGACCAAATCCCCAGTTTCTCATTTTAACTTTCCCATAAAAACGCACAGATTTCTTTCCAGACTTTCTTCGTCTTCGCGAAATTAAAAATAAAACAAAACAAAAAGGAAAACGAAAAACGGAAAAGTACCATCCCCACAGTCAGTGGCAACAACAGTAACAACAACAAGCCGCTGGCTTCCCCGAAAAGCCATACCCGCAGCTCTGTTGCCAAATTATCACATCGGCTGTGACAAATGGCCTTTTCCACCGCCTCCCCTTACTGCTTGATTTTTTTTTCTGCCGTTTTTCTTTTTAGAATCCTCCCGAGGAAATCCTTCTCCCGGCATCAGCGACGAAACTGTGGGCGACGAGTTCATGTGAAGAGCACTGCCCTCGTCACTCGCCTCGAGGTAGAGTGTTGACTTCAAAACCGGAGATGTCAGCCGGCGAGTGAAATGTCTTCATCTTTCCGTCCTCCCGCTTGTCCGCGCATTTTTGTTTTTCTTTTTTTTCCTTTTTCCTTTTTTTAATTCACTCATCCCGGGCCGAGGGTCTCCGGTCTGAGGACGCGTGAGCCAAATAAATCTCCAAGGATCCCGCCAAAATGCTCACTAATTCTTCGCGTGTCCTTTTACTACCGCAAACAAAAATGTAATTTTTATCATCGTCACCTTTGCACCGAAGCACAAAGGAATGGAATTCCCTTTCTTATAATTTCGTTCGTTATATATATATATATATTTTTTATTATCCTTGTGATTTAAGAGAATAGCGAAGAATGGAGCACAAGACGCGACTCTTATCTTACTTATTTCGATTTACTGAGAGGGTGACGGTGAGAGGCGGAGAAAGGGATAGATGGTCGCGGTGCAGGAAAGTACCCAGTGCAGTGCCATATTTTACGCCGCGCGAAAAAAAAACACCATACCATCCCCCACATAAGGCCGAAGGATAACGGGGTGGAGGCGACTAAAGGGGGGAGTTGAATGGCTGCGGAGAAAAAATTTTTTATGGCCTATAAAAGTGTCCTTCCGGTATTTATATATTTACTGCCGCTCATGTTATTCTAGAGTATCCATCCAGGGTATCCATTTAGGGCTATTGTGCTCGTCGTTACGCTATGGCTAGATCTGGCTGCCCTGATTCAAGTGCCCGACGACGATGACGACGACGTTGGCTGAGTCAACTTGGGAGTATCGCTCAATGTCGAGGATGAAAATGCCTACTTATTCAATGACTTTAAGCTACCAATTTAGCAGTGAAGATGCGACAAAGCCTTTGTTTGGGGACTTTTCTGTTGTCTTATGAAGGTTTTTACGATGTCCTCAAATAGAATTGTTGAAGGGTATTTACCCATTCGGCACTAAAATAGGCTTGAGCAGTGTTATTTTAATTTCCACAAAATGTATTTATTAGCAAGTGACTTTTGCAAGTTGATTGAGCATGAATTTAAGAACTGCTACTGACTGATATAAGAAACCTTAATTGGGAAACAGTTTTATGAAGTGTTTTCGTCATTCGTCGAACACACTGTCTGCTGTGAAGACAGAAATCTGTAAGGTTGTTACAAATGGTCTACGGTTGAAATTCTATCCAAACTTTGACACATAATTAGTTGCCCTCTTGTTTGTTGCTATTTCAATTTTAGAATTCTAGTAAAAACGACGAACATATGTATATTTTTGGAACAGAAATTTAGCTCCTGCTTACTCCATTCATGGATGGAGGAAGCTACGAAATAGGTATTGCTAAATCAGGGACCGACCGCATAGTTATATTCAATGAGCGTCTGTCACTTAAAACACTATCTTCTCCAGGATTCACTCAATCAACTAGACCAAGAGCAATAGAGTGCAATTCAATACCCTTAAGACTTAATTTTACCAGATGCCACTCAAGCGAAATCTTAAAAAGCAGCCAGTATCCAAGGAGACCAAGGACTTCCTCATCCGCTTTTGAAATTGTCTATGCGTCCGCGCCGTACAGCAGGGCTGGGTTGATCAGTGTCTTATGTAAAGACAGCTAGGTCCTTCGAGAGATGACTCTATTACTCAATTGTCTCGCAAGAGTTATTCTGTGTTTGATCTGCGATTCTTACATCTTAAGCTTGAGTACAACGCTTATATCTTGCCTGGTAGGTAGGTGCAGGTGCAAGGTGGTCTTGAGAGCAACATCCACGTACCGAGCAAAGTTCAGGAGCTAGCGATTAAACTCATAGGACAACAATTGCAATTTTTTCCCTCTGTGAATTCACCTGCAATAGCCACCTTGACATCTTGCTTTATGCAAAGTGGTTGGGAATATGCCCAATTCCTGTGATCCTCTAGAAATAGGCAAACCCTTGGGTTTTAAGTCACACTCTCTTCTATGAGAGAAACACTTTCAGCTTCAACATCGATTAACAACCGGGTTTTTATTTACCAAAAGCCAGCGCAAACATAGATAAATGCTGACAGCTCAACAAAGAAGGAACCAGGAGACATGCGCACGATGTGGCCGAACCAATATAAACGACGGGAAAACGATCAGGTCAAGTTGGCACACAGACCAAGACGCCATCTGGTTAGCCTTCAGAGTAACTATTGTGAGGTGAAGTAATGCATACAGCGAACGATAACCATCTGCTCACGTAAAAAGCATAATTGCCATTAGAGTCAAATGTCTCATGTCAAACAGTTGCACTAAAAAGAAAATCTAAGCACCTATAAGGGTGGATATGCGATGACAGCCACGGATATCCACCCTTATAGGTGCTTACAATTTGGACCAAAGTGAATGTGGTTTAAAAGTAAAGAATACGGGTGACGCTCTATTTCGCAGCAGACTAACTTCTACACCAATCGAAGGTTGTTCTCTTACAAGTGGAGAGGATTACTCCTAGAGGAAAAGCTAGTTACGGGCCAGCTCGAAGTCACCACTGATCGCCAGGCGAGGGGGCGAAATCCAGATAGCGACAAAAATTGGTTAACACACCAAATGGGGTATTCGTATCAATGCTGGAAAATCGATACACATGTGCTTAAGCAGACCATCCCGAGTTATATACAGATCAGCAGCTAAATGACGGAGCATAAAGATAGTGCTCCCTAACGGTACGGAAATGACAACAGAGAGGTCAAGTGCCTTGGCGTTAACTTCACGTAAAGGCTGAAGTTAAAAAAACTGACCTTTAAGAAGGCCTACCTAGGCTTCCATTGTATATATCCTTTGATGCGTAAGCAAAATGGATTAGGCCAGATGACAAAGCTGCTATTCTACAAGCAGCTAATGCGGGCGATCTTAACGTACGGCTTCCCAATATGGCACACCATATCTAAGACCGGTATGGAGAAGCTCGCAAATTTTCGAAAGGAAAATACTGCGAATACAGTACTGTACAGGTCTCAATTTCGACAATCAGGCATCAACAATCATCCTAACGAGGCAATCAGGAAAATGAGAATCACCATCTCCGGACAAGGGTACCTAAACGCGCAAAATCTGCTAACTGCTAAGCGAGCAGAACTTCCCAACGACATCTAACAACGAGATGCAATTCTTCCACCAGAGCAGCGATAGCAGTCATTATCGAAGCTAAATCGGCTGCCACACCACCACCACCATAAATTTTGAAATCGCCTTTAAATCGATGGTTTTTCTTTATAGTTACACTCTTTGACCACTCTCAGTGAGACGAGAGATGTGTAGCCGTGTTGAGAGCTGAACCTGGACATCTTGGGTAAGTGTTGGTGTGTCCCTCCACAACTATACCCGTGACAACAATATCTACTCAAAAATCGTTCTTTAGCTTCCTAATCTAATAATAATGACATAATATGGGTAGCACTACAATCAGGGGTGAACTTAGGCATACAATAAACTCTACAATACTCTAAAATAAACTGTCATGTCGTGACTACTTTTGTCCTCTTACGACTGACGGGTACCTGTAGTCTAACTCCTAAATCCACATCTGAATAGGGAAAAACATGACATGAACAGTGACAATGAACGAGGAACACGTTACGCAGTCGTCAATATTTCCAGTGTTGTCATTTCAGCATCATCAGGGATAGGACAATTCGATCGATGCCTCGCTAGACTCACCTTAACACGCACCATCACGTTCATACTCATGACGCTCTTCAGAAAAACTCTCCTCAAACGTGTCTCTCTTCAAACCTCGCCCAAACAGAAGTAAACATTTTAATGTATTTCCCAGAAGGCCACAACAAGCAAAGCAACGAACTTCATTCCTCCGTCCCATTGTCGCCTTTCCAATCCAGTGCAGAGCCGCAGAATGTCCCAATTAACCCGATCCAGCAATAAAGATAAGCGACGCACTAAGCACCGAGTTCCACTCTATGATTTAGGGGTTCGATAACATTTCACCTCAAAGCGTCAACGAATACCGAAGCGCTCTGACATTCCAGAAACTTTATATTATTTAAGATGGCTTTTAGTGTCTGCCCGTACGGTTGAGTCGGGAAGGACGAATGCATAATTTAGCGTGGAACGAGCTTTTTATACACTCCACCACCTGGTTCATAAACATTATCGGTAGTAAAGATTAAGGAGCACTGATGGTGTAGTGGCTACTGGGATGGTAAGCCTTCCTTCCTTCTCTTCCCGGATGTACATGTACACAGTTCATTGCGAGACGCTATGCTGTGCGATGCAGGTGAATGGTCAATACACCCGTTGCCGGTGCTGTTGTTTTCCAAACGACTCGAATGTGTGGGGTTCGCGAGACGGTTTCTCCGTTTCACTATCTGCGATGCAATTTCAGTTTTACGAGTCGCGATCATTAAGCATTCATGAATCCAGGGATACGCCATCAGAAGCAAAGGTTTAATGTGCACCTAGAGGGAGCGAGTGGAGGCGGTTGTCAAAGATAAACGACATTGGTTGCATTCTTTGGCCACGGTACAATGTATATCTACGAACTTACACTTACAACTAAGTATATCTTAACCTGCAGGCAGTCAGTCGCTCTTGGGCTTGCGCTCCTTATCCGATCCAATGACAATGGAGACCAATCTCTTAAGCAGTCTAACGATGAGGTAGACGAACAAGAAGACCGCTCCATATAGGACAGGAATCGTGTCCAGACTGTGGTACTGGAGGAAGTTCAAGTCAAGTGCCACCGAACGCAGATGTGGAGCGCCACGGTGCCGCAGGACATACTCCACCCAATAGACGGCGGTGTCGAGAGGCTCCATCGGTTGGTCGCGATACCGGGCCGAAACCAGTTTGGCTCTCTGGGTGTATTGAGGATTCCTAAGCAGTTCTCTGATTGCACTGTTGAATCTCTCCGCAGTTAGTTGGTTGGTGGCCACTTGAAGCCCATAGCCCTCCGCTGTAGCCCGTGCAACGTTGATGAACTGATCGCAAAGTAGTGGGATTCCTAGGATTGGCTTGCCGTGGTACACAGCTTCAGTGGTTCCCAAGAGTCCGCCGTGAGTGATGAATAACTTGACGTTGGGGTGCGCAAGGATAGCGGACTGTGGAAACCAGTCTCTCGTTAGAATGTTCTCACTATCGCCGAGCTGACTTGAGTTGCCGTACTTCCAAAGTACCCTCTGCTTCAGAGACCTAAAGGTGGACAGTATGGCGTCGATCTTGTCCTTATGCAAGCTCTCACTCCTCCAGTTGGTGCCCAGGGAAAAGTATATGGCACCATTAGTGGCATTGTCCAGAAACTCCTTGATGTCCGGCACAAGGGGTGCAGCCTCGCGTTGGATGTGAAGGCCTCCAACCTCGATCATGTTCTGCAGCAATGGTTCCGGATTGCCAATGGACACATGTTGATTCAGCAGAACGAGGGACACATTTCTCAGAGCCTCCCGAAGGCTCACCTTGGCATTGGGAAAGAACTTCTCGTAGACCTTCGATTGATACGGCAGCCACTGCTGGTGGTAGCCCAGATACTGAACGGTGATCGCAGCCAGATTCAGCACTCTTTCAGGGAAACTCATGTGTTGGGTGTTGCCCAGGAATATGTTGGGCGTAAACGATGCCGGCATTGGTGAGCCACTCAGCACTGAAGCCCACAGGCAGTTGCCCATGGGTGAGATTCCTATTACGGGTGCATTGAAGTGCTGAGCGAAGCCGAAGAGGGCATCGGTAACGAAAATCTCACTGATCACCAGATCGAAGGTTCGGTTCTTGGATGCGAGTAGCTCCTGTATGGCTGGTTGCTCGAGAACTTTTTCGGATATCTGCCGACCCGTTAAAACCATCTCCACGTACATGCGAATGAAGGATCGTTCACCGACCTCTTGAAGGGTGTCGTAGAAATCTAAAAAAAAGAAAACACAAGAAATGCATTTGAGAGGAATGTTTTAGGGGAAGTCAAAGAATATAATTTGTAATCATTTTGTTTAGTTTAATGGCAAATTAGACTCTTTCATCCACTCTCCTACCAAAAGTGCTTATGGCGTATGTAGCTTTCCACACAGGTGATACGGATTGATTCGTTTCTAATGATACACAGATTTCTCTGAGAGTACAACTGCTAGTAATAAACGAGTAATTTCTATCTTCTTGGTCGATTTTGTTTGGCATGCATTTTTGTTTGGATCCGAAATGATGGCCAGCACTTAATCTTAATCGATCACTCTGTCTGCCTGCACTGAGGACCCACATCGGCGTCGCAACCGGGCACTGTGCAATAAGCACACAAGACAGGAGGTTGGGTGCCCCGTACAACAATTTCCGCTGAATCTGCATCGATCAGAAGGTGGTAGAGACTCTTGTGCTCACCTCTTCTGCTCGCAGAAACTCTGACCTAGTGGCCTACTTGTTCAATAACCTCAGCGAACTAAATGGTTTTATCATAAGCCGCTTTGCAACAAGCACTGGTTCCAGTTAAAGTGAGTAATTCAATTCGGGTGCTGCCACAATGAGCTCGCATAAGTGTGACTTCTATCTGCAATAGACTACAAATTGCACAGTCCGAGAGCGACAACCTACTCATATTCCTCGACTTTGAAATACCCTTCGGATGTTATCTCTCGTCGAGGGAGTAGTGAATCACAAGAGAACCCATCAATAATTCGACCATCCATGTGTATACAGGTGGATCGAAGATACAAATAGGCACAGGTGCGGGCATTTTCTCCGAATTGCACAACTGCTATATCAGAATTTCGGAGTATGGCGGTGTTTTTCAAGCGGTCCTGACATATTGGAAGTGCCACCGGTTGATATTACCATTATAATTGACAGTCATGCGATCAAACCCATTTCGACGACAGAAATCAAGTTTAACCTAATCTAACGTCATGCTACAACTTCTTAAAATGATTAAAATATTATATACAATTAAATGAGTATTTAATTATGAATGTGAGTAGAAAATTTCGTAATTGTTTGGGACTGTGCCCAGTACAGCACTAAACCGTAACTACTTTGTACGCCATTTCATCAGCTCCTATAAACGAACCACATTTCATTGGGGATACAAGAGCTGTAACAGCTGCAGATGAATGCAGTCGGGACACGTTGGAAAACTAGCTTGTTCTTAAATGGTATAAATTTCTGAATGGCATCAACGGAAAAAACGGGCGAAACGAGCTGGTCGAGATGATGATAAAACAAAATATATGCTGTCAAGCAAGAATCTCTCCGTCGCACACCACGTTGGACGATTGACAGGTGAAACTTTAAGGAAGTGAGGGCATTTGTCTACCTTGAGACAAACGTGACCTCCACAAACGACGTAGAATCTATCTTGCCAGCCGTTGCTACTTCGGTTCATCGAAACAACTGGGATCAAAACTTGAAGGTTTTCAAAATCATGACCCAACACCAGGGTCTACAGAACTCCAAATTCAATTCCTACACAACAAGCAAGCTGATTCTATTTGCCTTCCGCTATATTGTTCCGTTTGCGAGAAAGCTGAAAGGAGTAAACGATAGATCAGAGAAGTCTAAGAGCTTCCCCAAGACGTGAATGTAGTTCGGCAAGCAAATATGGAACCAATGCTCAAGGTAAGAGCATCTTCGAAGCCGAGCCTCTTGGTTCGAGAAGGAGAGGTAGAAACTAATAAGTTTCCAAAGCGATCTAGAATGACTCGATAATAAACCCTTATCAATGCTGTGGTATCGAAACGACGCATAATGCTTATTCGGCTTTCTTATGAAGCCGACGCTGTACACCCACACACATACTAGCTACCTCTGAGACTATAGATCACACTATCCCAACACCCATAAGTCAATGTCACAATGTCGCCTATTCTTTTTGCTGTTAATCAGCAACTCCAAACTAGAAAGTCAACACTATGTGCGCCAATGCAGGGTGATTGGCGGGTCTATTTTTGAACATCGGCCACCACTGCATGTAGACAATAAATACTGATTTCATGGCTAAAGATACACCTTGGAAACCATCAAATTAAATATTCATCGTGAGTAGCGATATTGTTCGAGGAACACAATAGCCATTAACTTTTTGTTTGAGGAAGTAGAATCAAAAAATGTCTACCGGCACGTAATGACGAAACAAAAGCGCGTCGTTCTGCATATTACGAATTACGCACCGACTGTAAAAAAAAAAGAAATAAACACTCGTCTTGCTGCGATCAAAGACTGTCATGATCCTCATTCAAACATTTGGGCTCTCATTCCCGCTGAAATGAGGATCAGGATCATCTCACTCACTCGGGATGACGGCCAACAGACAGACGCGCACTCACATTTTGTTCACATTCACATAAAAATCAAACAAACGCACTCCATTCACAAGCAATGCATACCCTTAAAGTACTCGTTGACCTCGGGAATTGCGATCTCCTCATAGTTCTCGACGGGCTCTTTGCTGGGAAACAAAGTAATCACGGTTACTTGATGACCTTTAGCCGCGAGTGCCCGCATCAATGCTGACCCGACAATATAATGCGATCTTGAGGTATTTGGGAACACACCCAAGATCTTGTAACCACCTTTGACATTGTGAACAACAGCACAAAGCACAATTAACGCTAAACACAATACTCTCCCCATGATCGTTGCGGTTCGATCAGGTGCACCGTACTAATGAATTCCAATTTCTAACTAGGCTTCTCACCTCTGTCTCCGTTCTAGCGCTAGCAAATATGGTACACATACATGTCAAATGAACTGTCAAGCTTTTGTCTCCCTCTTTGTTGTGTGCGCTTCTGATTGAAGTTCACTGTGTGGTGATCAATAGTTGGGTGAGTAGGGGCTGAGGTATCTTAGAGATCTATGTACATCTTATAGTTTCATGAGCCATTAAGGGGAGGGTTATTAATTCACCTCTCGGCGTGATTATAAAAATGAAATACAAGGCGACACACGCTGCTAAAGATGCTTTGTGTTTGTAGGAAAAAAACAACGATTTTGCATATCTCCTTTTCGAATAGCCAATGGTGGAGGTAGTCATGGCCAGTTGCATGAACGCATTGCTGTTATGAAATGGAAATTAGAGAAGTAATGAACATCGTCAATCAACGGAAAATGGATGACCTTCCACGACAGAGTTTTTAACTTTTTTTGCTTAAAACATTGGCAACTTGACCGATTTGCTGGAATCTTCTCCTTCTCTTAATAAGAGCCATCATGTATTAACACTGTTTTAGATTTTAGTAAGGCATTGAACACACTTCAACATGAAAAACTCAAAGATCTATATGGAATATATATATGTAAGAGGAAATGTCGCTAAATGGATTGGAAATTACCTAACAGAAAGAACAATAGAAGATTGCAGTATCCAATACAATTAGTGTTTCAAAGTAAAGTACATGCGGAGTACCCCAAGGATCAAAACTTGGTCCAATTTTCTTTATACTGTTCAGTAGGTCGTAACCTACACTAACCTTTTAGACTCCAAAACAGTCAAAGGTTACTATGATGCTCTACAATCAATTGCCAGACGCAACAAAGTGAAACTTGGCTGGATCCCTGGACCCAGGGGGGATTGCAGGCAACGAATATGCATTCATCGGTCCTGAACCCTACTGTAATGTCAATTGGACAGCAGTCACAACTCTGATTAACGAATGGGAAAACAAACCTTGCCTTTTGAGCACATTATGGTTATGGAAACATATCTTCCACTCACTTCAGTGGTTTTAAAAAAGTTCACTCCAAAAGATTTACTAGCTTTCATGAGGGAAGTTGTACGTTTTTTGTGATCACTCCAACCCTCCAATGCAATAGATCTATCCTGGTCGCTATGTCGTTGCCTTCACGGCTAGGGTTGTACAAGACGAAAAAGAATACTGTTCACTAATGAAGTTTTATGGATGTTTGAAAGAAATACATTGTTGTTAAACATAGATGTCTGAATACTACTACAAGAAATATGTAATATGATAAATGGCTTGATAACCAACTCCGGAAAAACCAAGGTAATGCACATACGAACGGCGAATAAACCAACCTCTGATATAAACATCTATCATTGGATAAACATCAAATCTATCACTTCATATGGAATGAACACATATGCCATCTACGACTCCAGTTGAAGACTGCTCTTTTTACGATGGTGCACCAAAAAAGATACGAATACAGATGTCCAAAAGCAGGTTTACTACTCGCTTGCTGAGTCTCATATACGATATGGCATTTTAGTATGGATTTGGTATGGCATTTGGTAGATAGTTTAAATATGGCGTAGCGTGTATGACATTTTATCATGCATCCAAAACTCATCTTGATAAGATCCTGAACCTCCAGAAACGCTTAGTACAAGCTATAAACTACAGCGGACAACATCTACGTGTACTAGACGTCAATTCCATATTTATGATGACAGTAGTTCTAGAATTTTATGATGACATCCGATTTCTACAAGCAATACGTCATACCCAAGAACTCCTGGAACTTACACCGATATTTAATGAATGTGGAAGAGTACAGCTGAATTATATCATGCCATCGATACTAAGCTCTCTATCAAATGTTTTTAACCATAAAAAACGTTAAAAATGAAATTAAAGCACATTTTTTAGCTCTATCACTTGCCACATAGATTCAAAAATGTCTGTTAAATAATACTGATAGCAATTTAAGAAGAGAAAAAAATAAAATTATAATAATTTATTCACTAATATGATAAACACAATCAGAATGTATACTTTCATAATTGTATTAACCACCTTTATTGTGATATGCGCGTCGAGTCCTATGCACATAGCCCTACCTGTCTGGTTTCGATTCCTGGTACGACAATAAATACTTTTCACCACTTTCGTGTTACTGACAATGCTCCAAGAGTATAACTGTCTAAAAGTAAGCTTTCACTCGTATAGTATGAGCTATAGTTCATTCTTAAAAGCATCGTTTTTTGAAACTCGAACGACAATGTTTTAGAATAATCGCATGCCTTTATTCTCTCTTACCATTGTCTGTGGCTCGAGTTAAATTGTCGCTTGATGAAGAATGTAGATGGATTCGAACCTCAGAGTACGTGTCGAACACAGCATTTCATAAACAGCATTTAAGTTTCACTTTTCTCCATTGTGATCATGAAGCTTGCTCACTGATCACAAATTGATTCCGAAAGTTCTTTTCAGCAAATATTACATATTCAACCATTTATAACAACTACATCCGGAGACTTGGCAGCACTGAGAAGAGTTTCTCAAAGTGTTTCGGATAAAGGATAGACGACGGCATTATCTGTCGATCATTCTAAGAGAACAGTAGTTCTTTTACATAAAATATTAATTGAGTTGAGTTTCTTTTTAAAGTAATCATTGCCGTTCAACATTAATCTTTACTTTTAGGCGCTAATAGTAATCCTGACAAAATTTCTCATCTACCTCGCTTTGTATTGCTTGCCGCAAATCCATCTGCCATACCTTTTGACCGCATACATATTGTTGTTAATCACCGGAGTCAAACACTCTGTTTGGTGTTATTTTGTACGTCAAACCCTAGGAAAATCATTCGCAAATCCTGTTAAATGCATTGAGAGCCCTTGCTAATTCACTTATCCCAGTCACTGTCTGTGCACTATTTCACCATCCATAAGCGTATCATGTATTACCTGCAGCGCTTAAGGTGGATGTTTGTATACGCGACAGAAGAGGGTTTGAGTCGCAATCAAATAATTTCATTCATTTCAATTTCATATGGATCAACAAGATTGTGGGAATATCTTACCTCTAGTGTGAATCTCATGAATTTTGTTTTGAAAAAGAGTCTGGTTGAGACACAGGTCCACTTCGGATTTTCCTGAACCACTGACGGCCACGCTGCATCCAATCTCTAAGACCAAGTTGAGTTACGTTCGCGATCACAGCTTTAAGTTGTCTAGGCAAATTTCAACTTGGCAGCACTGTTCGTGGTGACATCGAATATGTCACGATGTTTGCCACTTTAGCATAAATCTAAAGAGGAGTGACTTTGCACCATGATGACAATCCTTATAGAAGAAGATAACACCAGTAAAAAAAGGAGTTGATTGGTTGGCTTAAGCGGCTACCCGATTTGGCTCAAACCGAGTACAAGTAGTGCAGTTGAGCGCTGTTTTGATACCACACTTCGTATACCTGGGTTGATTGGATTAGCTAAATCCAGCCTGTGGAGTTTAGGAATTTGATTATGTTCGATATACTTAGTGGTATCGGCGAGGTAACTAAGGAAGGGTTTGCCGAACGCAATATATCTTTGTTTGGCTAGTGCTAGGCAGTCACAGAGAAAGTGAGGCAGACTTTCCTCTGAGTGGGTGTCACGGCAACTGCGACAGTGTGGGTTGAACGGTATTCCCAGTATAGCAGCGTGGATGCCTATGAGGCAGTGTCCTGGGCTTACAACCACGACTCCAGCTATTTCGAAACAATTTCTATTGAGGAGGCATCAGTCCTTCTATTCGTGTTGGAGGGCCAGGTTTTCCTAGAGACTTTGTATTTGGATGACCTAGTCCACCTTCTACTAGCTAGGGACAGGAAGTGTTGATGGTTGATGTATTTGAGGTGGTTGATTGGGGACCCCACTAACTCAGTGGGGGCGTTGCCGGATGCCCTTTGCTTGGCCAGTTCGTCCACAATCTCAGTTCCCTTCATGTTTACGTGGCCTGGAACCCAGCAACTGGCCTACTGGCCTGTTTAAGTCCTTGCGCTGTTGCACCAATTGAGAGGAAGTGTTTACTGAGGAGATGGCCCTTAAGGCTGCTTGACTGTCGCTGCAGATCGCTGCGGCACTACCATAAGGGCAAGTACTACTGAAGAGTTTACACACTTTTCTCGCTAGTACTTCAGCCTGGAAGATACTCGAGTGATCTGGGAAGCGGTAAGAATTGCAGATATTGAAATCCGCCGAGAAGACCATACACCGTGATCTAGCTTAGATCCGTCTGCGTAAATCAGAAATTGGTATTCTGCGGCGAGTGATTGGGTTTTTTCGTCCTCTCTTTCAAGGGAAATCGGCATTGTGCCAGGTTGTTTAAGTCTATGGTGGATGTAATGTAGTACATGGGAGCTGGGGTTAGGTGCTCAAGCATTAGTTGCAGAGCTTTGCTATGGCCATACGATCTCGCTGACCTAGCTCCCGTTTCTCTGAGTCTGATGGCACTGCACGTGACTACATATTGTAAAAGGATGTAAAAGGAGTTGCAGTCAGTCGTTGAATAGAAAGAGTTGCGTGCTGCCTTTTTTACTTTGCTGTCCTATTTGCTGTGCAGTACTATTTACTGAGTTTAATTCTGTATATAAACTTACTAATTCCTAATATTTTATAAATTATATATATACAACATTGGTTTAATATTCTTACATAAACTCTACAACTTCTTCATATTTACTTCTAAAATTGTGGTTACTCAGGTTTACGAAGTTCTAGTCACTTTAGTTTGAGTGGCTTAACGGAATTGCTTGGTTGCGGCATACAACATCTCTCTATGGAGACTCTGTAGCACGCCCAAATAACTCAGTATACTCTATCATTCATTAGCGTGGTCAGAGCTTCACCGTCAATGATCCTTCAATAGACCGCTGTTGGTCGATGATTGTTCCTTTCCCCAATTGCTCATCGTTCCAGGCACTTCAACTGTGCATGTTGTCTAAGGTATCTTTCTTTTCCAGATGTGTCGTCATTCAGTTTCATCTACCTTACAACTACATTCCGATATAGTCAACCATTTCCACGCATAACTCACTGCATTCACTAGCAATACCTTGTTCCTTCTTCTGTGATTATCGTGCAGCAACGCCAATCATATTTCAATATTTATTTCCCCATCTTACACGTATTATCAAGGCAGACACATCCACGCAACAAGTGGCGCACCAATTCACCCATCACTCCGTCACAAAAGAAATGCAGAATATTAAGGTATTTCATAATCAATGCCTAAAGTGGCTCACTAAGAGTGTGCTACCGACCTTATGAACAATAAACCCAACTCAACCATTAAGCTCGCACACCAACAACACAATCTTGCAAACCTTAAACTTTAAAATAGACACATGCCAACAACTATGTAACCGAAACCAATATGCATAGACGAACAAATTCCAAAACACAATTTCGATCTCGGCTCACTGCTCCTGGTTTTCATTACACCAGGCACAATGAGCAAGAGCCACCCTCGCCCATACCCATACCCGCACCAGCTCCACTCGACTGCCTCAAAGTGAACTCAGCAAGTTCCTTCCGTTGCAACTTCGACTGTTATGAATGATTGCAGCTGCTTCTCATTTTGAGTTTGATAGGTTGATAGTTTGAAAGTAATTTCCACAGATACGGATACATTGTAATCTGTTAGGAGCCATGGAAAAGAATCGTAAACGGAGAGAAAAACAACAACACACAAGCAAAAAAAGAATCAACAAAAAAAAATTACGTATACGCCCGAGAGTGTCTGAGTTCAATTTATTTGTTGTTGTTTTCTTGTGAAATTCCGTTTTCCTGTCTCAATTACTGAATGTGCATCGTGGCAAACTAAAGAAGGCACATTGCCTTGCTAGTTTTCCCCAAGTCGTTCGGTGGGGCTTTGTGCAGATGAAGACTTGGGTAATGCAACGAAGGAAACACATTTCGACAAGGGAGAAAAACACGAGAGGAGCAAAAAGGACTCCATTTCCCGCAAGGATAACAAGCAATTTCGGTTACAAGAATGCACATTCTTCGTTTGTAATTACCCGAAAAATAAATTTAAAAGTGCCCCGGGCCTCATTCATACCCGCACTCAGCTGGTTTTGTTGGTGCTGCCTTTCTTGGCAGCCCCCTACTTGCCGGCAGTTCGTTCATCTTTCATGCTTTATCTTCACTTCGTTGATGTTCCCTGGTATTTTCCGGTTTTCAGGGTCCCGCACCAACGACGACGTTTTTCGAGGAACATTTTTCTCATCAAGACATTTGTGCCGGCGCTGGGCTCGGTCGCACGAGCAACTGTCAACTGCTGCTGGAGGGATGGCTAACTAGTTTCACGGCTTCCTGCATTGTTTGTATGTTTATTTGATTATTTTGTATCTCTTGGCGATGAACTTTTTTGCTGAATGACAGCGATGCCGCGTGCAGTTGGTCGCAGATAGGATTCAGCGCATAGAGGGCATCCTGGGAATCATCTTTAGTCTGAGGCTGTTGGGAGTTTTCATAATCGTTAATGATGCTCTGTATGGGCATTCCGGCTTCCCGGTGGCTGGGATATAATTGGGCCCATTGAAAGCACAAAGGTATTGACTACCAGACGGAAGCAAAGTTGGTGCAAGTGAAGTGCACTCATAGAGTACAACAAGATGACAACTAAGGGATGTGACAAAGAATCTATCTCCTGGCGACTTCTGCCATCGCTTGTGTATATATTTGAAGCCTTTGATGTTGATGAATGAACTCACACCACGTTGGACAGTCGATTTTTTTTTTAAATTTGCCAAATCTTAATGAACGTAAGAGTCTTAGTAGGAGTTAATGTAGGAAATGTGTTGTCAGTCAAGAGGTCGCCGCAAACTTATTGAGACCATAGCGATTCTCCGAACTTCGGGAGTATATTTCGCTTCGAATGTTAGCATCAAGGCTGTAGTTTCCGAGGCTTACAGAAAAAAATCAATGGGGGATAGTTGAACAATTCGGTATCGTCACCTTTTCCGATTATTCACTTTTGCTTTGTTAAATATTTGGTTTAGAGGTGATAAACTGCGAATTGAGTTGCAAAAAAACGACAAAAGTCATTGCAGTGACAGAAAAGTTGTGTATTTTTCCATGCAAATATTTAACAAGATGATAGCTGCTGAATTATATATTCAAATCGCTCTATCACCAGAACAAACTGTTGCATTATCCCAACCGATTCACATTCAATTAGCAAATAAGATCTGGTAATGAAGGTGTTAATGAAACCGTAAAAAGGCTCTTGGAACGTAATGGTGGACGATGAGTTGCAACATTTCTTACAATTTGCTGTTTCATCATGGGAAGCCATAGTGTCGCTGTCTCCGCTTTTCTTGGGCGACTTCTAGTTCGTGTAGTAAAGATTGCACTTGCTAATTGAATAGTGGAACGAGCTTGTGTATCTTGTGGCGCCTTGTTGGGTAAGCTTTACTTTTTTAACATTGTCATAGGCTCGGTAGAAGTTGTATAAATGAAGAGTGACTAGATAAGAATGATATGAAGAAAAACAGGAATAGAACAATAAGGTTGTGAGATAGAAAATTAATTCTGGCTTCATCTTGAACTTACATTTATGGCATTATGTATGGAATAGGATATCAAACAAATGGCGGCCTTGGATTTACTGATAGTGCTTCAACAGGTCAATCCAGTTTTTGATGACTCGGTCCAATATGCATAACAGCTGGATGGCGCGGTTGGTTAAGTGCCTGCCTCTTATCAGAGGGGTCCCCGTCAGTCGGAAAATTTCTCCTTTAAATCTTTTGACGTAGCTCAGCGACAACAGCTCGAATGTATACATATTGTCGAGCTCTGCTCACTTCTGTCGGTTAACAGCTCTGTTTTAAATGAATTGAATAACTCGGAGTTTGTCGCAAAAGACACAAGTACTACGACCATAAAGATCTATTGTACTCACTTCTTTTGGTCCAGAATTCTAGTGCTGTCTTCTGAAATTTGACAACTTCTCTAGATGGAATTTCTTGAGTTTTTTCCATTTACGGATGTTGTGTTTCTCATTTTGAATCTTTCTCGAGCAGGGCTGGGGCAGTCGATTATTATGTGGTCCATCGTTTCTTTAGCCTGGCCGCAGTGCCTGGTGACACTACTGCCCGTTGAATTCCAGGGCCTAGTTTCTCAGCAACCACTCGCGTTGTGCGTGATATTGTTCTCTCACGAGTAGAAGGGGCCTACAGTGCCGACTGCGAACGGCCAAGATTGAGAAGCTTTTTCTAGACAGTTATACTCTTTGAGCATTGTCCGCTACTCAAAATAGTTGGAGCCGCGAAAATTATTTCTGTCGTACTGAGATTCGAACCTAGACGCCGAGTTTCAAGTGCATATGAGTCGACGCACAGAACCTAGACGCCTTTTCATTACCTTCATGTTTTTATGTTCTGACACCCAAATCAGTTGTAGTTGCCATAGCGTTCAGTGTTTTTTGGCCATTTCCAGACAGCCCTTTAGTCATCTGAGAATATATATTTTGATGTTGGAGGGTTTTCTGTCACTACTGCCGTGTGCACATTCGTTGATTTCAAAAAATTCAGCTTGAAATGTTGTTGATTCCCTGCAGAGAGGAATGACCCATCTGTATACCATTTTTGTGCTTTATCCTTCATCCAAGTGTAGGATTGAATTTCTACCTGATATCGGTACAAAATATTATTTTTTAAAGAATAACTCAGTCGACATCAGGTCACTGTCGTCTTATTCATGGTCCTAAATGCTGTTTACTCTTTTAAGAATTTCTAGATGTCCAACAAGATTTCCTTTTTTGAAATTGTAGGCTCTATGTAAAGTTAAGGCTTGTTTTGCAGCTTCGACCTTTATATCAGTGTGCTTCTATCCCTGGGGTTCGCGTCGTTCTAATTGTACACCATTTGTGCAGATACACGTTACCTTTGAATTTTGTTGAATTTGTTTATGGCACAATTTGTTAACAGCTCTATACTTGACACCATTGACGGTAAAATTGACGGAGAAAGAAATTCTGTCCGATGATTCCGCCGTGCCATAAATCGCACCAATACATCTTAGTGGATGTAGACTCTGAGACAAAAAATGAGAAAATGTTTCCTTGGCAAAATGCGGATTATTTCCAGCGCTCAATTAGCGAATTCACAGTCGTGTCTATGGTCGTGTGGCCTCAATTCTTGAGTCAGCTCCATCTTATAGAAATGTAGGCCCAAGACCATCCGCAAAATAAGACGGGTGGACTCTGTGACTATGCACAATTCAGTTGATCGGCGCTGAATTGACATTACCGGGTTATGTTATGTAACCAATCTCTGTCTGCTTGGTGTTTTAAAGTCCACAGTGTACCTACTCAAAGAATTGCATGTATACTAAAGCCATGATGATGTAAATCCTTAACCCAATTTAAAAAAAATGCAATTGAGTTCCAACATCCCGCTATCATAAACTTACTTAACCCAATAAACGAAATAATTATATGAAATGACTGTAGTTACGACCAGTAGAAATCAAGTACTATAGTGAGCCGAATTCACAGCTGACTGCCCCCTTGTCCTCGGACGAATTTTACGGATACATTTTCTGACAGTTATTCATGAATTTCACTAACCACTGAACATTGTTTCATGTTTACGCACACTTTGAAGACATTACTACTACTTGGTGCAATTCTATCCTCTGATTGGTCCCCGTGAAAATGGTATAAGAAAACGCAATCAAGAAGTTTAAAGGGACAAGAGGGGTAGAAGTCACATATCTCTATAATACTTGATTTCTGATTACGACACACCACCTCAATAAGTCGCAGAGAAACACATGAGACTCTTTTTCATATGCAACACATCTTCAAGCAAACACATGTCTCAAGCTAATGACAGATGTGATTAAGCGTCTGATCTTTCGAACTACGAGTGGATGGCCTCGGATTTGATTCGCATTATTCTCGTGGAAGATTGAATACAATCAACGTTAGAATTGCGTTGCAACATTACTTCTAGTGAGTGACAGTAGTGTAAATAAGTAGTTTTACTACACAACTTTGTGCGTTTCCTTGCTTGAATTTCGTTAATCTTCAAGTGTGTTAATCTTCAGAGCTTGGCATTTTAGGAACATAATTTTAAAGGTTCCGTTACCAAATATGGATATCGCTAGATGTTCAGATCAAAGGGCACGGAACCTTCAAATTGCGAGTAAATTCGAACTTAACCGAGCTTATGTCTTTAATTGTCATATTCATAGTCACTCATTCCTCGTCCATTATTCTTAGCCTTAGAGATCATATAATGTTTGAAACAGGTGCAGCTGTTGTTCGTTCGAGTTGACAGTACTTACGGTTAGTCCTCGATGCGCCTCGATGCGATTATCACTATTGTTTACCCTAGAACTATGAACAACGAATTTCAAAAGAAAATACTCAATTCCTACTACCTTGCACCAAAATGTCTGACAGTGTTTTTTTTACAAAATTTGACATGATCTCATAAGAACCTGTCAAAAATTAATGAAAATTTGTAAAAAGTCCTCCGTCGGTGAATCGAAAGAGGAAAGAGCCGTGAATTATGATAGTTGCTATATTCGGAGATTGAACGACCGTAAGAGTCAACGCCACTACGCCACGGTGGACACTGTATAAATTGGGGACGCGTTTAATTCGCCATCGAGGTCGAGGATGTGACTTGAGGCAAATGTTTCGATTAAATTAAATCTCTCAACATAATGTCAACAGTATCAAGACGGGGGGACTACTATGGCCTGGTGGTATCATCGGAATTATGCCTCCCAGTACAGCAGATGCCTCTCTTTCTACATCCTGGTAGATCGTTTTTCTTATTGTTGTGAATCGCTAAGACTCCCAAGACCACAGCTATAATGTCCATCAGCTATGATATGGTCAATTGCTGAATTTATTCTTCTCCAAGCTTCTTTTAACTAAAGGGTGTTTTTTTTAGAGGTATAGAACTTTAAGTTGACAACACTATTTTGTCAGCTGTCAAATGATTATTTTTTGTTTTTTATTATTTATTTTTCATTTCAACGTGAATAGACTGACGCCTGAACAACGCTTTCAAATTGTGCAAATTTATTTTGAAAATCATGGTTCTCTCCGAAATACGTATAGTTCAGTACGTCCATTTTCAACATGCTTCCTTTTGGTTAAATGGGTACGTCAATTTCAACGTGAATAGACTGACGCCTGAACAACGCTTTCAAATTGTGCAAATTTATTTTGAAAATCATGGTTCTCTCCGAAATACGTATAGTTCAGTACGTCCATTTTCAACATGCTTCCTTTTGGTTAAATGGGTACGTCAATAAACAAAACTGCCGTATTTGGAATGATGATAATCCTCACGTGTATGTTGAGACACCGTAACATTCACAAAAACTGACCGTTTGGTGTGGTTTATGGGTTGGTGGAGTAATTGGTCCGTACTTCTTTAAAAACGATGCTAGCCAGAATGTTACAGTCAATGGTAATCGCTATAGAGCCATGATTACCGACTTTTTCGTTCATCAATTGAACAACCATGATGTGCAGGAGCTGTGGTTTCAACAAGACGGCGCAACATGTCACACAGCTCGTGCCACAAGTGATTTATTGAAGGAAACGTTTGGTAACCGCATAGTTTCACGTTGCGGACCCGTGAATTGGCCTCCAAGATCGTGCGATTAAACTCCGCTTGGCTATTTTCTGTGGGGATGTGTGAAGTCGCTAGTCTATGCCGATAAGCCCGAAACGATTAACCACTTGGATGACAACATTTGCCTCGTTATTGCCGATATCGACCACAAATTTTGGAAAAAGTCATCGAAAATTGGACCTCCAGATTAGACTACGGTCGAGCCAGCCGTGGCAGTCATATGCCAGTAATCATATTTAAATTTTAATGCCAGAAGATTATCTTTCGAATAAAGTAAATTTCATGCCAATTTAAAAAATCATCTTTGGTTTATTCCATTTCAAAGTTCTACACCTCTAAAAAAAACATCCTTTGCAAGCCACGCCAAAGTCGCTGCTCAGTCCAGATGAAAATGCTTCTTTATGCCTATTCAACAAAATGCACCAAGTCGCATGCTTCTGTATGATTGATATGAATGAGGAAGCTGGCTCATAGCTTGGTTCTGTAAGAGAGTATTTTAAACTCAATGACACGCCAATTGACCAAAACGTTCCATCTCCGTGCTGATTGTATTCTTAAAACTACTGCGGAGGGGAGATAAGCGAAATATTTAACCGCCCGAAGTTATAATTGTTAGCATTAAATTCTGTGTAAGCTGCTCTGTAATTTGATGCGAACCATTTTTTACAGCAAAGAAGACTTATGAACATTAGTGTACGTATAAAACTTGTGAATAACAAATTTAGAGTGTGTATAAAGAGGTTACTCACTTAATAAAAAAAAGCGTTGACAATGCAATAAACCTTATGCGGAATAATATGCGATTTTATTGGCTCTAACATAGTGACGCATGACATGACAATAATTAAAAGGCACAAGAATAACGCCAGTCGACAATATCTTTTGAAAATGCTGGCCTTTTTTGTATAGCGATTAAATCATTAATCCATACATTCATACATAATTCAAACAATCATACGCTAGTAACAACTGTAGATATGGAACGATACAAACCAACAATACACACTAACAGCATTTCCACAAGCACAAAAAAATGATTTTATATGCGACGATTATCAAATGCTGTTCGTTTCAACTGGCTGGGAATTCAAGCTGAAACATTATCCACAACCACGCAAAAAAAAATCATCACGTTGTTGAATACAACGATACGAAGTATTGCGATAAGATAAATTCAATCACTAGCGGGATACGGAGTAAGGCTCCTAAAAGATAGAATGGAGTGGCAGCAAAGAGATTAATGTTCGTTCGGTTCTCGATACCGGAAGACGAACAACTGTGAAACTTAGAAAATGGAAAGTTTTGTAATTAAAATTGGAAAATATCCAAACAACAGACAACCAGATAATGTTAGCTACCTCACGTAAGTTCTTTACTTGGAAAATGGGAAACAGGAAAGCAGATACATCAAGAACCACCACACCTAAACTAGATGTCGCGACATTTGGCCTGACTGCATCATAGGACATCATTTTAAGTTGAGGACGACATTTTACACATATCTGAAAAGTGAACAAAAATAGCCGATTTGTACGGTCCTCTTATTGTACCCATCTCCCCTTGTAAAGGGTGATTTTTTAGCTATTATCTTTTTGGCAATACTGGTTTAAACAGCTGACGCACGTTTCGTGTTTTGTTTCACTGTCAAACATCTTCAGTTTGGTCTATTATTTAACCATGAATCGTCTTTCAAACGAACAACGCTTGCAAATTATCGAATTTTATTATCAAAATGCGTGCTCTGTTAAGAAAGTTCATCGCGCGCTTCTTCCATTTTATGGTCAGCTCATTTTTGGCTCAATGGGTACGTATATAAGCAGAATTGCCGATTTTGGAGTGAATATCAGCCAGAAGCATTTGCAAGAGCTACCAATGCATCCAGAAAAAGTCACAGTTTGGTGCGGTTTATGGGCTGGTGGCATCATTGGACCGTACTTCTTCAAAGATGATGCGAATCGTAACGTAACTGTGAATGGTGAGCGCTACCGTGAGATGATATCCAACTTTTTTTTGCCCAAAATGCAAGAGCTTGACTTGCATGGCATGTGGTTTCAACAAGACGGTGCCACATGCCACACAGCACGCGCAACAATGGACTTATTGAGGGGCGAGTTCGGTAAACATTTTATTTCACGTTCGGGACCGGTCAATTGGCCGCCTAGATCGTGCTTAACGCCCTTAGAATTGTTTTTGTGGGGCTATGTTAAAGCTCATGTCTATACAGACAAGCTCGCTTCAATTGACGCATTGGCAGACAACATTGAAGCATTTATTCGTGAGATACTGGCCGAAATGTTGGAAAGAGTATGCCAAAATTGAACTAAGCGGACCATTTAAGGCGCAGTCAAGGTCAACAACAAAATGCAAATGCATGAAATAATCTTCAAACATTAAATTATATGGACCGTACTATCGATTCAAATAAAGATTTCATGCATTTTTCTGAATTTTATGTGTTTTTTTTTTGAAAAACTTCCCTATAGCTTTTAAAAAATCACCCTTTAGTTCTAGTAGATAATTTCTTCTGTTTCCCTTCCCTTTTCGGATATGGCGATTCTGAATGCTTCGCCTTAATATATGTTTCGCACAAGAAATTCGATTTCTTATCTTTAACGTTCAGCTGAAAAACCATTTTTTGTTTGGACATTTTCTTTAGGTAGTGATCTAGCATACATCAATAAACGATTATGTACCCGCGGAAAAGTTCGCAATCTGATTTCCTTTTTTGACGCAGTGTCTGATCATCGTGTCTTTCCGCCACAACAAGTAATTCCCCGTTTGGTGCAACTATGTATGATTTTCTTTGTTGAAACCTTACCTCACAGCCTACACCAAGTTGGTGCCTAAGTCAGGTAAAAACATTACATCTTCCAACTTTAAGTGATGAGTATTTTCGTCATTAGATGCAGATATTCTGACCTAATCTATACCATGAATTGATGTAGCTACCCCTTCTTCACTGTCTACAAGTCAGTCATCCATATTGCAGATGTCGTTTCCTTCAGAACATTTCAACGCAAATTCAGTATTTGGATGGCTGTTGTTATCATCTGTACACACTCTTGAGAATTCCGTTAGTCCGAATTTAACTTGCCTGCATTCAGATGCTTTATATAATATCTACAATTATGACACTTGAACTTAAATTCGTTTTAATAGGACTAACTCTGTGATTTTCGATAGTAATCTTTATCTTTTTCTCCCTTGCTGTCTAAATGTCTTCTTACGAACATTGCGTTATGATGATTTTCCTTCTCCCTACATTTTCGTCTGTCGAATTCTTCCAATTTCTTGACTCATTCGTTCATCTCGTGCTTCTATGGCCCAGTGAAAATGGTTGTAACTTTCGGGTAAAACATACAACAGCATTATCGCCAGAAGACCGCCGTTGACTGAGATGTGCACGTCCAACTTTTGTTTGTCGACTGCATCAAAAGATTCTACAATTTGTGTTCTGATGTTTGTAAAGGGTGTTTTTTAGAGATATAGAACTTTAAGTTGGCAACACAATTACTGGCGGCCATTTTAATTCAAAATAAATTGCCGTTGATGCCAATTTTCTCAAGCGAATTTTGTTTAGCTATGAAGCTCACTTTTCAACGAATGGACACGTCAATAAACAAAACTGCCATATTTGGAGTGATGATAATCCTCAAGTGCATGTTGAGACAAAGTTACATCCACAAAAACTGACTGTTTGATGTGCTTTATGGGTTGGTGGATTAATTGGCCAGTACGCTGGCCAAAACGTTACAGTCAATGGTAACCGCTATAGAGCCATGATTACTGACTTTTCGCTCATCTGTTGAACAACCATGATGTGCACGACCTGTGGTTTCAATAAGACGACACAGCATGTCACACAGCTCGTGCCACAATTGATTTATTGAAGGAAATGTTTGGTAACCGCATAGTTTCTCGTTCCGGACCCGTGAATTTGCCTCCAAAATCGTACGATTTAACTCCGCTTGGCTATTTTCTGTGTGGATGTGTGAAGTCGCTAGTCTACATAAATAAGCCCGCAAACGATTGACCACTTGGACGACAACATTCGCCGCGTTATTGCCGATATACGACCAAAAATGTATGGAAAAAGTCATCGAAAATTGGACCTCCAGATTAGACTACGTACGAGCCAGCCGTGGCTGTAGCCTCTCGTGTAGGTTACTTTGACTGGTAAATTTCGTGCAGTTTGTTCCACACGGCGTTAAATGTAAGACAGTTCAAGTTGAAGTTGTTCGATTCCGAAGGATTTATTGCGAAAATCAAGTCAGATCGGGCTTTTTGATAACCTTCTTTCCATATTTTCAAACAATTTTCGGATCCTCATCTCCAGTTTCAACTTCCTTCGCCACTCACAAAAGCACAGCCATCATTTTTTATTAAAAATTCTTGGAATGCTGCGGAGTTTCCAAGCTTCAGAATTGGTTTGGTCGTTGGTTATATTGTTCATATTTCCTTGTATTTTTGAATTAATATAAATAACATATTGGAATTTAATCTATTGTCTGTAGGATATCTAAAACAAGAAGTAAAGTAAAACCATATAAATCAATTATATTTTGAAATTTCATTAGTTGCCCACTCTTATTTATTGAATCTTTGATTGAGGTATGCTCTGAAGCTGGAAATACATTCTCCTGTTTCGGGATTCTTTACGTAGCCACCATTTTCACAGAATTGCAATCCTCTCACGTGCGGTAGTTGCAGTTTCGTCATATCTATTGACGTGCTATTGCATTATAACTAGGGCAACTTGTGATTCCAAAAGTCGGAAAAAGTCAGCAATGTGCGATAAGACTTAAGAGCGGAGCTTGGGGTCTGAGTCTATTCTTGGTCTGACGGAGTTATCGAGGCGAACGCCATGACATTGAATGGATTGTTTACTGTGCTGAAATGTGGATTTGATCACACTTAGTAATTTTTGTAATGCCTATCTGGAAAATGCAGGTATTGAATGTCAAACTGGGCGTCATTTCAGTGGTGTCATGCAACAATCGTTACAGAAGCAAGATGAAAACAAAAGCAGATTAACATTATTAGACGAAATTCTTGTTTTCCGAGTTATCTTCAGACTTTATTTATTTTTAATTTCAAATCAGTTTCCTTTAAACATGTTTGTTTTTATTATATTTTTAAGTCTTATTTGTTGTCCACTGTTATTTATTGAAGTCTAGACTCCTGATTGAGGTATGCTCTGAAGCCGAAAGTACATTCTCCTGTTTCGGGGTTATTTACGTAGCCACTCATTTCACAGAATTCGAATCTTCTCACCTGCGGTAGTTGCAGTTTCGGCATATCAATCTGTTGAGAATGATCCATGTTTTTTTATGGCATTTTCCGATGCTGATACAATGGCCAAACTTAGGCAACTTGTGATTTCCGCAAAAGTCACAGTTGCAAGGTGCGATAAGACTTGACTTGACTTCCCTGCCATGAGATGGAACTTCTGGTACAGAGACTGACTGACCAACAGGAGCTTGAAATACAGCAATTAAATTACGTGTTTAAATATACCCCCAAAGATAGCCGCGCTGAGCCCGTGAAGACTCCAAAGGCTAACTGTGCAACGTAAGACTGCACAATCACAGTTGTATACTGAACATGATCCCGGAAGAACTTATACTTTACCTAAATCGATTTTTCGAACCCCAATGATAGGCCATGCCCAAGAAAAATGCAATGGAAAGAGGTGGTATTGATGTGATCCCAGACGAATTCATGTAGTCGATGCGGTGTATACTCAGAGATAGAAATAGAAGAGAAATCTCGGTTTCCTCGTTATAAGTTATAAGTGAGGCTTGCGCCAAACCGCATCACACTCGGCCATTAGGCCAAAACATAACTATTCTTGTTGACTTCAATCCGTACTTTAGCAGAAAAGCTCAAAATGATTATACATTGAGGCCCCGGGTACACAGAGCACTATACCCGGAAACGATTACGCTGATGAACTGGCCAGACTAGGAACAGCACTTCTGCGGCGTTTTTTGTGTATTGAGTTGCACACTCAGCACTTCGAAAACCGGAATATTTTCGCGTACAACAAAGTTAACGGTAGAGAAATGACCAACATCACCGCTCTGATATAATAGCTTCGAATTAAAATACTGTAACTAACAATTGTGAAAGACAAGAACTGACCCACAGCCGTTGGACATTCATTGTTGGAAAAGTATCTACAAGCAAGATGAAGAAAGAAAAAAAGCAAACTAAATCATCACGAAGATACGTTTAATGCAACGCTACGAAGCATTCCGATAAGATAACTTCAATCGCCAGAGGGACACAGAATGAAGCATCCACAAGAAAAGAATAAAGTGGCAGCGAAGAGATTAATGTTCGGCGAGAGGGAGAGGGTGGTGAAGGATAAAACTCTCGTCTCTGAACAGCAAAAGACGAACGACGATGCAACGCAAGAAAATGAAAAGTTTTGTAATTAAAATTGGAAAATTTCTCAATATCCAGATAATGTTACTTTTCATTTGAGATGAGGAAGGTTGTCTTCATTCGCCAGCCGATTACCGACCCACTAACAGTCCCCACAATGCGGAAGGTGCTGCGGGACGCAAAACAAAGATTTGCCCTTCTCATTCGATGGCAGTTATTGCTTATTGCGTCTTCGTCTTTTTTTTCCACTCTCATTGGTCTTAAGATGAATCTCTTCTCAATTGATTATGCCGTCGATGTCGTATCTTGGACTCAGGGCAATTATTCGTCGATGGGCAGCGAGTGTTCATTCAAGTGAAAACTTAACGAGCCCTGCGGTCGGATATGGGGTCGGTCGTTGATGAGGGGTTTTAATCGTTTTTGTTCTTTTTTTTTTGTTGCGGTCCATTTTTTTTTTTTTATTTTAATTTTGATTGATTTGAAAATTATTAACGAAGTGCTAAGGCTTGCTTGAATTGATTGACTTTATCAATCTTCCCTTTGTCCCTAAAAGATATATAAGTGCTGCGGTGAATCGGTTTCGGCGAAATGTTTTTTTTTTACCTTTATCTTTTAATTTGTAATGAATTAGCATGTAAGTGGATTTGGTAGCACTAAAATTATAAGAGTTTTGTATGGTCTCTCTTGCGAACTGACAAACGGAACGGACTTCATTGGGTAATACAAGAAATGTCAAATCGGACGAATCACGGTGAAGGGGTGATAAGCTATCAACTATCAGGCAGTAAAGCCCCAACTACGAGTATAATAGGCATAAGCGAACATGAGCTTCTGTCAAATAAGAACGAACTGTTTCGTCATCTTTACAGAAGAAAAAACACATGAATAGTTGTAATGAACGTTTACTGACAGAAATTCTGTCCGGCCTTGCTTTAGTCGTTAGTAGGCCCCATTACCGTCACTCTTATGGGAATGTGCGTATTCGCTCACTTAATCTGGCGCAATGGCTCATGCATCGCTCATATGTACTATAGTTGGGCCTTAATGGTGCTGCATGTTGAATTAGTTCGACTTCTGCTTGGAATACACTGCAGCGGTTATGTAGTCACAATGACAGAGAGATCTTTGGCTGCAAACACTCCGAATCCTGTTACTTCGTCTTTCTCAACATTCTCAACCATCGGACTATGTTAGCTTACCAGCGACCATCATTTTTCTGGGGCCTACTATGTTTCTCGATTCTACAATAAAATGGTTCGAATCCGAATAATCGGAACTATGAAACTTTGTAGGAATATTCGAATAAACGAAAATCGAACAGATCGAGTTGTACCAATTAACTGATATTCGGGGAACTATCTAATTCGAAAATTGAAGTCAGAATCCTTTGTGTTGTGTTTGCGAGGATTTGTCTGCATCATAAATGTAAGTAAATATATGTAGATATAAATTGATTGATTGCATTTAAATGAAGTACTCAAATCATTCAATTTACTTTTTATGAATAGGTAATCAACAAACATTTTAAATTCAAAGCCACTATTATTGGAAATGTGTGCATTTAATAGGCATAACTATTCGTTTTGTGCCGAAAATTGTGAACGTTATTTGCACAACAGAGAAATATGAAGGTTGCTGATGCTGTTTTGCTCATAATAGTACGCTTACACCGCACCAAAATAGTCCATTCTTATTGGAATTATCACTCAAAATTAATGATTGTTTTGTTGAAAGCTGTTTTTTGCTTATGTCAGCGTTCTGAAAAGTCGTTAAATGACGTGCTGAATTTGGAAACAGGTTTGTTCGATTTGACAAACTTGCAAATGCAGCGAGGAAATTGAACGTTTCGCTGAAATCCAACAATTGAAAATGCTGGAAAATGTATGGCGGAATGCTGAACATTTGGGCTGAAATGTTGAAACTAACCGCAATGCTGGATTCTGGTGCTATGTCTTGAAAAAAAAAAACTTAAAATTAATTTGAAAGCATTAAATCGTATAGATGCATTCATTTCTGTATCACTCGTTTTTATCTAATTCATTTATCAAGTCGCGTAGAAGGCCAAACCTTTAACGTTCGATTGCCATCTTTTCCATTTCCAAATTTACCAGCTCCGCATGAAGCCTTTCACCGCCTCTTCTCTTAAAAACTCTACAATGGTTCAAATTTTTTTTCCTTTTTGGAGTCTCACAGGATTCATCCTCAGGTTGACGCACCTCGGGCTCCATGGCCAATTGCAAGAAGCAATTTCAGATCGTCGTGACTTGCTGGAGGTTGCGAAAATTAAGTTGCGTATTGTCTAAATTTACACCAACATACCCAAATTCTCGGCAAATCAAATTTGTCTATTTAATTTTGGCTGCGCAATCTGCCCGACACCTGCTTTTTAATGCGTATTGGCGACGTATACGAATCCCCTCGGCTTGCGTTATTTCAATTTAAATTTGAGTTTACGAACACAACTAACGCATATCTCAGTGTCAGTGTCTCAATGTCCGCCAGTGTACGATTTGTTTTATTACTTGCAGTCTCTGAGTATATCTTCCGCATTGAATCTATTAGTTTCCCAAAGAATAATATGTGTCAATTGTGAACACATGAAGAATTATCTCCGGAGTCATTGAAGGTGTAGATCGAAGTCCTCCCGTGAAACATCGCTACATACATGTTCGTTCAATTTTGCCCCCTCTTATTGACGTTTGGTTTCATTTTGACTACCAACCATCTTGCAAGAGCGCCATGAGTTTGTAGTGAATCTAACAAAAGCCGTGTACACCCCCCTTGGTTGAAGTCTACTCAGCTCCTGAATGCAATTGACAGCACGCATTTATGCGAGCTATGAACAGCCTAGTTTTCAGATTCCTGCCTCACTCGTCTGGTTTTGAAGATCTCCCCTTCTCCACCAAAGGTCGGAAACGAACTCATCGTTGCTTTTAATATTAGAGGACGCCAACGGTTGAAGTGGCGCGCACAAATGAAGAAGAACTTCAGTCACACTGGTATGCTCAACTGGATGCAGAGAGCCGAAGATCGCGTTATCTGGCCAGACTTTTGTTGGTAGAAACACTGCATCTTACGAAACAACTTCGTTATAATGACTAGAAGTACAGTTACTAAAGGTACGGAAAGCCGACCTGTGATTGCTTAGATTAATACCGAATACTCAGTCTCCATCTCCCCTCAAGGGGATTCACTTCACGTGAATTTAAATCAACCACTGTCCTCATTCAGCGACACAGCAATCCATTTGCAATATCAATATCTCTTCGCTACTGACAGTCGCGTCAAAAATACTTCAGTCACCCCAGAGATAAACTCACTTCATTAACAATTCATCCACGCCCTTGAAAAATAGCTCTTGTAATACGATTTCTGTTATTCTATAATCGCGATACAATTTCATATCCTTATCTCGACGCACTGAACCCACTTCTGCCGAGATCTTTGGCCAAAAAAGGAGTAAGAAAAAATTTAAAATTCACAACAGACTGGGCCGAACATAGATACCTTCACTGAATAGATGAACTGCTTCGAGTAGCTTATGGGTGGGGGTGTGGGGGTGGGGGAGAGTAAAACATATGGAATGGCATGTGCCTATGGTATCGGTATACACGCCTTCGTTTTATGGCCCATTTGCTAGGACAACGAATAGTTACTGACGGTCTTCTGGGGCTGGAAGCACAATAGACAGCAATGCGAAGGAGCCTACCAACATCCATCCTAAATGCCGTTTAACATTGAAATTAAATTTGAATGTGATTCGGAGAACATTTGTTAACGTCGCCATCGTCAACGTCGTTCCAGTCATCGCTGTAGCTGTAGCCATCCACGTTGTTCTCCTCGTAGTCGTCCTTGTTTTATCTTTTCGAGCCTAGTGAGTGAGGGGCAGAGTTGGGAGGTTACAACGGCCATGTACATTCTTCTAGAAATTGCTAAAAACTGAAGGATTCACATCACGTGCGCATCTTAAACGCCACATGTCGGATTTTATTCATTTTTCAAGTTCTGCCATCAGTCACCACCAGTCTCCCATCAGCCCTTACATTGGGGGCTATTCTTCTGAGCGGTTGCATGCGTGGGAGTTTGGGGTCCTAAATTATGCAAATATAAGAATGTCTTCTTGCCTCTTCACACAGTCACCCTCTGCCACCAAGAGGAATATATGTACTTGAGGGTGAGAGAAAGAATAAAAATTGATTTTTGACGGTTTGCCCTTTGACCGGCTTCAAAGGATGGTCCTCACACATCCATCCGTAGTCTATGCGCTTCCATCTCTCTCAACCCACTGATGAACTGTCAATAGGGGTGAATTATGTGATAAACGTGCCTCAAGAAGGCTTCTACAGAATTTGACGCACCTGCTTACTTTATGATTCGCGAAATTATACAAAAGAGGGAATGTCAATAAAAATGCAAGAAGCGAACACTGTGGGCTGCTCCCAGTCATTGAGCCGTGACGGGTGGGTGGATGGCGCGTGGAGCCAAGGCAGAAACACAAAAAAACATTTTTTTTTATTATCTTCTTAGACACACTGCAATAAGCATCCCATTTGCGTCAAGCGATCCACCTCAGTGCTTGTGTGTGTGTGTGTGTGTATCTGGAAGTTGGGCGAGCGGACGCTTCTGAGGCGGAGATGTAATCCATTTCGAGGTGGTAAATAAAACTGTTAATCATTTTGGATAATTGAAAATTTTATAGCACAGCGTGGATGACTCCAGGTGGTTGGTGGAGTTTTTTTATTGCGTATTTTCATAATTTCGCCAAAGCAACGCGGCAACGAACTGGATGGATGACGACAGGGACATGGCTGGATGGCAGTGCGGCAGCGACTACTGGATGGGCACTAAGGTGACAATCAGGATAAACTTTTTGGGGCGTCCCTCTTCATTGCGTTATTTATTCCGTCGTCTCTTATTTCGTGTCGGCTCTGTGCGGAGAATTTTGATGGCTGTTTAGTGAGATGTGGATTAGGAGGCGGCTGATGGAATGAATGAACACGAAAGACTGCCCCATATGGTGCTATTGAAGATTAATGTTTGCAGTTAAGATTATTTCTTTTTTCCCTGTTGCGTGGAGGATTTACTTTATCACATCTGGGTATTAATTATGAAGCTTCCTGATGTGGCAGCAGGTGTGAAATTGGTTTACGTGGCATGGGGAAGTGCTAACATTGTCTTTCTGTTGATGGTCCGTTCCGGGCAAATGATCATTGTCATTCATTGTCGATGACAAAAATAACCTAAGAAGATTATGCTGCTGCCGCTGAGGTAGTATTAACATTTTGTCTGGTTGCCATGTTTCGTTTTTACGATCATGTTGGACTACATATGATCTGGACAAACGAATGACATCACAGTTTCTGGTTTGGAACCGAGTGGATTTATGTACGTAGTAGTCTCCGCAAATTTAGACCTAATTTCATTGCATCAGTAGTCTGTTCGATTGTATAGAACACATATCAGTGACCACAGACACACACCACAGCTGCAAACCTTAAGTCTGTGCAAACACCCCTTTTTTTTTTTTTTTTTTTCTTGATTTTTGTTTTATTTTTAATTCATTTACTTACGTGCTAGACAAAAATACTTAAAACTAGCTTAACTATCTTAACAATTGTACTTACATCTAACCTACTGACCCTATACGGGTACTCTAAGCTATTCTGATCTTCTAATTTAAGCATGCCTTTCGGCTTAGTCTATGTTTTTTTTTTTTTCAGTTATGAAGTCTGTTTTTGTTTTTTGTTAAGCCAAGAAAACTGGTAAAAAACTTGGCTTAGTTTGTCTATCTTAACCTACCTTAAACTAGATTAACCTAACCTTAAAACTTAAAAAACTATCTTAACTATGTCTGTAACTTTACGGACACGTGCACTAGGGCGTATATGTTATGTATATGCCGAACATATATAATTTATACGCCGTAGTGCACCTTTTTTCTTTTTTTTTTTTTTTTTTTTCTTAAATACTACCCTATAATCTATGTAAGTTGGCCACCATGGTCAACCATCGCGTCATCATCTTGAAAAGCCAGCGGCGGCAGAGACTGGTTTTGGTGTAACCACCAGTAAAATTGCCGTTCTTTGGCAGACTCTCTCCTGTCTCGAGCGGAGATCGCTCTGCTGAACCGGAGGAGATCCTCGTGACTTCGAGCGACATCCCGTTCGTATTGGAGTCGCCTGTCCACTGTTCGGCGTACAACGTGGAAGATGACAGGACATCCTTGTGAATCCTGTATTAGGCCAATTGTGTCGAGATAGAGGAACGCTTCAGGAGGAATAAAGCCGGTGAGGCGCACCCTCTCATGGTACATAACATTGGGGTAGTAAGCCCCAAAGATCAGACTGTTGGAAGAAGTCATAGCTCGTGCAATATGCCTTCTGATCAGCTTAATAATAAAATTATCTATCCTGTTCAAGTTTGCCTCGTTGTACAGGACCTCGTTAGGATAGAACTTCTTGTACTCAGACTCGGGTGTACGATACAACCTGAGACAAGTGCGAAGACACTGTCTCTCGAACAACCTCATCTTTTCCATCTGGGAAGGACTCACATTGAACCACAGTGGACAACCGTAGGCCATTACTGGCCGGATGAGGGCCATGTAGCAGATTACCTTTACTCTGGTGTCAAGTTGGCTGCTGTAAAACAACCCCCTTGCCACAGCAAAGGCCTTTTTAGCTTTCGCCAGAGCAATATCTATATGTTTGTCAAAATACAGATATTGGTCCAACCAAATGCCTAGATACCTTACTACACTTTTCACATCTAACGGCCGTCCCTGCGGGTCAACTATGCCGAACTTACGCCAGTTTGTGCGCGTATCCCATGCTGCCATGTACAGCGGGGTCCTGAAAAGGATAGTTTCGCACTTCAGGAAGTTGATAATTAACTTCCAGTCGTCGCAAAATCGCTGAATTTGTTCGAAGTCAAGTTGCAGCAAGTTACTTATTACTTCGACCTTCGGACCTGATCTGTACGCTACTAGATCGTCGGCGTACGCAATTAAGTGCGGCATGGAACCTATAAGATCTGCAGTGAATATTGAGAACAATATCGGCGAACCAACCGCTCCCTGTTGCAGACCATTTTTGATGTCAAAGACCGTGGTAGAAGTTACGTCGCCACTTTTCACGACGAACTTTCTACCTATTATCATATCATAGATCATGTATAGCAATGATTTGCTTATGCCGAGCCTGACCAGCTTGAGGAAGAGGCCCTCTAACCAAACGGTGTCGAACGCTTTCTCCATGATAGTTGATACCGCAAACACCCCTTCACCACACACGATGCAGACAATCTCCACAGACATTTAGTTTGTATCGTTTCGTCGTGGTCAGAGATGAAGTATTATGATGAAGTATACATGATTTCCGGTCGTGATCGTCGGTCGGAAAAAGATTTGAATTCACGCGCAGAGGATCGCTGCAAACATGCGACATGAATACGCACGGCACTGACGGTCTACGCAGACACAACAACAAAATATATTGGGCTTCACTTAATGGATTTATGGATTTTCAACAATACCAACACGAACTATCAAGAAGGAAAGGTAAATACTTTCGATTTTCATCTAGGAGCTCTGTGAAGTGCCACAACCAACAATGGAATTACTTTGTGTACTTAGAAGAATTATTCTCAAACATGATAGTTAGTGGACATTTGCAGCCAAAAATACAAAGTTATGCAACTGATTTGCAGTTGCGGCAGTGTCGTTGTAAGTAGGTGCTGATTCCTGACACGAACAACTTACATAACACAACTCTGCACCTCACTCTAATCATTGAGTATAGGTATCTAGAAAAAGCTTGTCAAACTTCCCCGTTCGGAGTCAACATGAAATTTTAGATCGCCTCAAATTGTGAGAAAGTCCAATTCAACTACGACTGTAGCGCTATAATAAATATTTTATTAAGTGACTTGCTGACCGAATCCGAAAATGACACTGGTAAGGATCCCAAGAAAGTTGCTACCGAAAAGAAGGGGAAATCTGTTGGCTGCAGGAAGCACATGCGGAAAGAAATGCTAAAACCTTATAAAAACTTTAACACTCGCCCAATTTTCTAAGATTTTTTTCTGCACGCAGTTTTCAGCCAGATGATATTCAATTTTATAAAATTGTTGTCGTAAACGTCATGTTCGTTCAGTCTTTGTATGCGTTTGTACGTGTTTTATTAAGCTTACAAGAATTCTGCGTCAGAACCTAGCAACTTTAGTTTTTCATATCGATACAGAACGCGCGCGTGTGACAAGTCAAATATTCCAATATTCCAAAATACAATTTCAGAGGAAAAATAAGAAATTAATCGTGTCAGAAAGAATTTTATTTTTAAATGATTGCTCAAATAAACGAGGGTTTCGTTGTTATCTGCAACGCTGCACTCTTCACACCGAATAGCGTAGAATACCTGTGAGTGGTCACGGAAGTACAACGAATGTATTATATTAGTTGTGTTTTAAATTTAACTTTATTCCTTTTTTGATGAATTGTACGAAAAAGAATAGGCATTTTGATGCAATTTTCTTCAAGAAGAAGAAATGATTTCACATGTATCCTCCTTAAAATACAACAATGTGCAGTAAAGGGTTACAGAAACTATATGGAGTAGAAAAATGTTGAAAAGAAATCCGTTTTTTGTTTTTATGCATGTGAGAAATATTTATCTGTTTCCACATTTAAGTTTCTGTTGAATTACAAATTCCCGCGATGACGTTACGCAGGCTCTCAATAGAGCTGTCCCGCACACCTTATATGCCTTACACCATGGCCTTAGTTATCAAAGAATAACTGCGAAAAGAAGTACTCCGCCTCTTTCGACTGACAACATCTCCTTTAAAATGTCTACCCTCAGTAATTGTTTTCTGTCCTCCCAATGGCATTCCATAGCCAGTCAGGTTTAAATTAATATTAAATATTCCATAAATATTTTTAAGAAGTATATGTACTTGTTGTTTTTAATGTAATTATAAAAATACTCACTCACATGTTGTTGCTTCTGTTCTGCACACGCATTTTTTTTTAGCAAAATCTGCCGACGTCGACTGATGGACTGTATATTTATGACGTCTACAAAGAAAATAGCTAACGGCCGGCCTGCCTTAGTTAGTCCGACTTGACTTTACATATGAACTTAGATAGAACAGATCTTACTTAGTCTGACGTTTATTAAGCCACTTAACACCGAACAGGCTGCCATTGTTGAATGTTCTCCTCTAGTCGCCATCAATACAGACAAGACCGAATATCTCACATTTCTATCCAAATAACAACTGAATTCTTCATCCGTTCTTCGTGATTGTCTATACCTCAGAGCAGTAGAGCAAGACTGTTATGATCAAAGCGCTGCACAAGGTGAACGTACATTTTGGCAGAGGGCTGTTAAGAATCACCAAACGTTAATTAAATATATACCAGTTATTCATTTAGTTTCTCTTTAACCATAGCTCAAAACTAGGGCAGTGCCGATTGTCCACTTCATCATCAGAGACTCAAATAGCCGACCAGAATCTCATGGCTGAGTTCGTAAACGTCAACAAAACGTAAACGTAAGTAAGTACCACTGCCTTTGTGATGCTATGCAATGATTTTTTGATGTTCCGATGCATCACGATAATCTGTGATGCGTTGGTTGCTTTTGTTTGCGCAGCGGCTGCTTTCATATGACGTTTTAGAACGCGATGCATTGCATCATTGCCAAATGTTTGCAATTAAGAACGCTTGACGTTGTAATACTGCGTTTTCGAACTCAGCTCATCTTTCGCAATGAGGAATACTGCTGCTTACTACAGTTGCAAAAGATTGATCCTTTAAATTGCTAGGGCAGTTTTCTTGTAACCGATAAAGAACTTTTGAAGACCCCATTGAATGCACGATAAGAATAAATCACTAAAAATGGGTTAGACCAACTTGATCCGACTTTGTTTGCGTTTCGAACATTTTCACAATTCAAATATGACTTCTTGCTGTAAGACGGGATAGACGTAGAAATCATTGGAAAGACAATCAATTGAAACAAATTAAAGTGACCATTTTAACAAGAATAATTTCAAATTAATTGATTCCCCTACACAGCAATCTGGCATTATAGTCAATTTCAACAAATACATGAACACACAGCCTGGGATGCCGATGCCGGCCTGATTGCCACTGCAACAATGTGCAATTAAAATGTCACATGGAAGCAGTGAGTGAAGCAGCTAGTCAGTTAGAACCTCAAAGCTTCAAAATTTCAATTCAAAATACACCCAGAAAGAGCAAATTCAATAGCAAAACATTCTGGATGGGCGGGATGGGTGCATGCATGCAGACACATAAAATTATTCCCACAAATGCACGCAATCAAAATATCTGTGGCACGAATGAGGAGAGCTGAATCGTCGACAGGGATGTGCAAATTCGGTCCGGAATTCCAGGAACTTGTTATTAGAGCCCACAAAATTGAATGTCATTCTCCCTTTGACGTACACAAAGCACACCAAAAGAGGCTGCAGTCTGGACGAGAGACAGTCATCTGAATTCAATAAAATGTGTATTGCTATGTGGACAGTATAGATTGTCATATCGTGATGGAGGAGTTTGGTAGTTGGAGGGAAGGAAGAACGACGTCCTTCAGTCAATATTCTGTACTGTGTCGGAGTCGGACATTCTGACTAGTTTTACATGAATATCATTGCAACACATTATATTGTCGTAATTTTTGACATCGTCATGGTTCAGTGGGACCAGCTAAAGTTGGGGGTTTAGTTGTTCCAAGTATTGCATTGTGTCAAGAACCATCAAAGGAATGGCTTGCGCAAATGAACTATACTCAGAAATTGGGCAAAAGGGGAGCGAGTCAGACGAGATACTTCGGAGTTAGCTTTTGACTTAACATTTCTTGGATTACTATGGGAGCTTGATTCGCCATAGATGAATATCCAAAGCACTTATGATGCAATTAGTTTGTGTCTTCAAAATTAATTACAACCAATCTGATGCCGAAGGAGACATCTAAATACTCAGGAAACTGTGGACAGATTACACAACTCACGTCCAACCATCAAATAAATGGACGGAATGCAGACTTGACTCCATTTTCTTCTCAGTCACACGACAGTGTTGCGCTTTTTTCATTGACAACTTCAGCAGCGGTACCTTTTATTAGACAATTCTGCACTAGCGGAAATATTAGCACTAATGGCACCTTTGGCGATGACAGCATTCCCACTCTGATTTCAATCAGCTTCAGTTTCAACATCGGCAATCAACTGTTGACACTTTCAATTGTCAGCCTTCAAGAAGAATTTAAATAAAAACAAGAATAACTAACAAGCACGCACGTTGTTTTTTTTATGTGATCAAACGTTGACTCCTATATAGCGGCTTTTACACCAATTAGAACACCAACAATCAATCCATCAGGCCACTGGGTATCGGCAAAGTATTAATTGGAGAAATGCTGGTTGTTAAGAATGCATGCATTCAATGTCTACACAAAACACGAACTCTTGTCTGACGACTGACAGTCGCACTCGAAAATAAAAAGTCGTCTCTAAAATAAGCCTGATTTGATTGTGCCAGCCTCTTATGAAGAGGGACAAAAGAGATTGCTCCAACTACAGGGGCATATCTCTTGTATGTCTACCCGGAAAAATCTACGGTAAGGTGTAGGAGGCGCGGTCTATGGTCGAGTCCCAGATGGGGGACAGTGCGGCTTTCGTCCGTACTCGTGAAGGCTTGGGAGTTTGCCAAACCGATATACAGCTGTTTTGTAGTTTTGGAAGTTGTTGATATAGACCTAGGCCATATTCATCTACAGCGAGAAGTCTAACTCGGGTTTGTGTCGCTACTAAAAAAACCCCTTGCCTATCTCAAATGTTGTTCTAAAGTAAAGCATACTACTTTATTTTCACTCACTCTTCTTACGCCAGGTTGCTCTGTGATCAATCGTATTCACAAGCAATGTCTATGAAAATTTTATATAAACCGCTGTCAGATGTAATCAAGGGGCAAGAGAGGTAGAAGTTGACTATTTCTTTACTATATTATTTCTAGCTATATTCCACCGCAAACTGTCGCACAACCAATATTATTATTAAGAGTAGCCTGTTGCAATCAATAAACAAGCATACTGGTGTTACTATCAGGTACATAAGTGGGATAACCAAATCGTATCATAACCGTATCTGTTCTTAAAACTCGCCACCTACATATATGGGGAAGTCCCATAAACCCCAAATGCGACAATTTTGACTATTAATACTGCACAGAGATGTGCAGA
Organism: Eristalis pertinax; assembly: GCA_907269125.1. NCBI lineage: Eukaryota > Metazoa > Arthropoda > Insecta > Diptera > Syrphidae > Eristalis > Eristalis pertinax. Next base: position 123,376,145 of record OU026145.1, read on the forward strand.
ATTTCCCATGCAGCGAAATAAGAATACACAAGATTATATGTAGCTGAACACAAGTAAATTCTGCAGTCAGAGCAGCGCTGGGTTCAGTCTCTATTTCGAATTTCTCTGAGCAGAGGCAATAGTACCACAACACAAACAAAATATATTTAAAGTTTAAAGTGGGTACGTGTGAAGAGTTTACTTTGTCGCAAGGGACTCACTTCATGGCGCCAACGACCTTCAATCAGCTTTTGACAGCTACAGATGTGCGGAAATGTCATCAAAATTCTGCACGTATGTTTCGCTTAAGAATATGCTTGCAGCGCTGCCTGCAGAATATCTGCACATATGTTTCCAGCATAACGAAAATGAGCTTTATTACTGAATATGATTTTGTACGAAAATTGCGGACTGTAGCTGACAAACCGTCATTATTTTTAAAAAATTGCTCTACAATGAAAATGCGTTGTTCTCTCGTATAGCGCTCGATTTTTTCTAACCCCGAAATGTCAGCTGTCACTTTGTTATCTTTTTTTTCGCGTTGACATCACTGGAACCCGAAAGAGCCACAGACCGTCCCAAGAATACCTGGAGGCGATCGGTACTCATTGAACTAGGAAATGCAACCTCCAAACCGAGTAAGATGGAGATACCAAGTGGAAGTCCTATGCGACCTACCCTTTATAATTCTCGATTTTATTAGTAGTGGATACATAGCACAACACAACAATGTCTCGAGATGAATTGTGGATTTGAAACTATTCTTATTTATGACACAGCCAATTTCATCACCACAAATGTGAATCTGCTTTATGATTGATTATTCTGTAGTAGAAGCGAATGAACTTCGAATTCATTCATCGAAATGGCCAATCCATCAAACACGCCAATACTTACAAAATTATCATCAAATATCTCACCTTTCACCACCCACTCAACGACTTCACGTCTCAACATCGAATTGCTTAACCCTTCCCAAGTCAGAAACACAACTTCATCCCTAATCATCTGACTGTCGTGCTCTGTTTTTCTGACAAGAGCGATAAAAATCAAACATCCTTGTGATATCCGCAAATTGCGTTGATGGCGTTTTTTGGAATTCAGTTTTTACCACCTTAGTGGGCCCATTAGTTAAGTGATCTCCCCTCTTAATGCTCGCCCTTCTTGACCAATCTTCCGAGAAAACTTTTCAAAGCACTTAAGGGTCGTATAAAGTTAAGCCGGTGATTACAGGCCAAACTTAAGCACTTTAGTAGCTCTGCTTGCCTCTCTCACTCTCGACGTTGCCGCCATCGCCATCGTCGCCGCCGCATTCATTTTTCCTTCATTCATCCTCGTTTGCTCTTGTTCTTCCCCTTTTACCAAGCCATTCGAACAAAGACAATAGGGAAGGCCAATTAAAGTTGAAGACAATGCTAGCCAAGGTAATTACTTATAATAAAACAGTAAAGTGCCTACTGTGGTTGCCTTATTATAGGGATGAGCTAAAGGACTCGTTCTTGCTCAAGAAAAAGGGGAGGACTCCAATGACGAGACCACGAGGTCGACGACGACGACAACGGCCAACGACGAAATGAATAAACCACAGTCTGAGCAATAATGTGATAACAATAAACGAATGTATGGGCAACGGGTAGGGCAGTCAAGGGTACACAAGGGTGCGGATCTATTAGCCGTGGCTTCTGCTTGGCAAACGTTAAATGGATAAGGAACGAGGAAGGAACAGGAAGTCCATATACATTCTCTGTTTTGCAGCTTTTTGACTTGTTTTCCTTCCGCCGCGCCGCCACTTCGCATTTGTGTTAGACGAGCATAATTATCGGTGTTACCCTTCATTACGTGCGACGTTGGGAAGACATAAGACAAAGGGAAAGTTCTCCAAACAGTTTTTGGGGAAGAGGGTTGTAAAATTTGCCATAACTTTGGTTTAGTGGCAAAAAAAGGATATTATCGTCGTCATTGACGATAATGATTTTATGAGCACGCAATTAGAGGTGATGGCAGAGGCAGAGGCACAAGGACGTGCAACACACATGAGAAAGTTTCGAGTTTGACGCAATTAACTGATGATTTCCGATAGCATTTGGATTATAATGACACAATGGACTATTGAGATAATGAGAAGGTTGAGAAGACTTTCGTCGTTGATTGAGAATCTCTGCAATGAGGATGGGTGGAGATGTGGAACGTGTTTGATCCTTTGTGAGGAAGGAACAGAGGAGCCTCTATTTAAAATACAATATTCAAATAGAAAAGCATCTATGTAGTTGATTATGTCATATAAAATATGTATTGTTAATCAAAAATACATCTGAGTTATCAATAAAAATGGTCGTAGGATAAACTTTTCATGTAGTGCGGAAGCACACCATATCGAAAGTATATTGAAGGAATTGCTGGGATATAAGTCCCCGCACTCGAGGAGTGATAGCCCTAACATTCTGCTTATGGAGCAGGTGGTAGTGAATTATTTATATATATTATTTACATATATATTAAACTATTCGTAGTCAACTATTCGAGAGATTGGAACTATTAGATTGGACCCTAATAGTTCTAACAGACTGATTAAATACATGTCAGTATTCACATCCTTACTTGCTTACTAATCAGGCCAACGACCCTTGGAGGGTCTGAGCCTCAGCAATAGCTGCCTTCCACCCCTGACGGTCCTGGGCACGCTTCTTGCAGTCATCAATGCCAAGCTGTCTTGAGTCCGCGATAACTTGGTCTTTATATCGGATTTTCGTCGTCCTCTCCTCCTCGAACCAGAAGGATGGGATTCGAAGACCCAACTAGCTGGGTCATTGGTGTCCATGTACTCTATGTGGCCCAGTGCAGTCGACAACTATTTGTCTTCCGGACTACAACCAAATTTTGGTACAGCTCGTAGAGCTCGCGGTTGTGCCTTCTCCTCCATTCACTTCCTCGCAGACGGGACCATATATCCGACGTAGAATTTTTATTTCGAAGGCACCAAGAATCAGCTCTGCTGTTTTGCGTATCGTCCAGCTTTCGGCTCCATAAAGCAGGACTGGCGAAATAAAAGCTTTGTAGAGCTTGATTTTGGTCCTTCAAGTCAGGAGCTTTGAGCCCAATTGTGTTGACAAACAGAAGTAGCAGCGGTTGCCTAGGGCGATTCTACGTTGGATCCACACTAGATGTCGTTTGCGGATTTTTCGTTTGCCCCGAGGTACACAAACTCCTTCAGTACCAGAAATTGTACTGTACGTGATGTTTTGTGCCAGGTGGTGTGTGACGAAATAATTTCTTAGTCGACAGCGTATATTTCGTTTAGTCCTCATTAACCTTAAATGACCCTGGAACGAATTGCTCTTTGCTATGAATCCTGTCGAATGTGGCTTTAAAATCGATAAAACGATGGTGCGCATCGAGTTTAAACTCGCTGCTCTTCTCACGGATTTGTCTCAATGTGGTTTGCCGGCCCGGAAGCTGCACTGGTACGTGCCGATTAGTGCAGTGTAAAGGGGATTTAGACGCTCAAACAGGCGTCCATTTGGCTTTGACACAAACCTCTCTGATTACAGATCTTCCAAGCTCTTTCAAAATTGACCCAGCTTGACCGATCCAACAGGAAAGCTCAGCATTAATCCTCCTGCAAAATCCAATCCACATCTATATATAACAAAAAGTAGAGGTGACAAGACGTACCCTTGGCGGAATCCAACGCCCACGGTGAAAGGTATTGATTTAGCACCGTTAACCCGAACAGAGCTTTTACAGCCTTTTCCAAATCTACAAAACTCACATGCCTTCTCGACTAACATTCTTAGAGTGAAAAGTTGGCCGGTTGTGCTTCTGCCGGGACAAAAGCCGCACTGTTCCCCATCCTGGAATCGACCATAGCTCTAGAGTGCTTCTCCAAAATCTTAACGTATAATTTGGCCATTAAGTTTGACCCGCGTTCTATTTCTATCACAATGTGTATAAATTTAACTTCTTCCATCCTATTAAGGCTCAACTATAATGCGCATGAGCGAGCATTAGCTAGTGCCAAACGCGCATGAGTGAGTGAGCGAATACACCTACCCCTATGCGGCAACCTATAATGTCGTCCATGAAAGATTGCAAACATTTCGTTAAGCATGTGCAAAACACAAATGTTTCGTTAAGCATGAGCTAGTACGAAATGAATCGCACCGCGCATATGCGAATGTGACAGATAAAACACAGACAAGAAAACAAATTTGAAAAATGAGCACATCAGCTGTTATTGTATTGGTATTCGTACAAAACACATATAACACAGGTGGCAAACAAACAATAATATGGCAAGAATTTCAAGTTCTGCAGAATTGGTCGTAATCCAAAATCTAATTGAATTGAGGAAAAACCCACGTCTCTACGATAAAAGGCATCCGTTGTAATACAACAAATTGAAAAAAAACAAGACATGGGAACAAATAACCACAGAAATTCAAATAACATGTAAGTAAAGAAAAAAAAATATTCAAAAGAAAATATTAAATTAATTTTATTTCAGCAAAATAAGTGAAACAAAAACAGAAATCGCTGCGGGAGCGGTACTCGCGAGAGCTCCGCAAACAAAATTTGCAGTCGGGGAGTGGGGTATCCCACGATATAGAATGGGATCTGATGCAAGAACTGGAATTCCTGCGAGAATGTGTAGCGCCGAAACGGGAACTTTAGGCATGAATATGTTTACCATATATGTATTATTATTCATAACTCTTTGTTTAATTACAGCACTATCTCAAATGAAATTGAGTCCGACGAGGACCTATCGGTGAGCGAGGGAAAGGCTTCAGACAGTTGCTCATCAGCCTGAAAAAAAAGCAGAGCAACAGCATTTGATCATTTATGTGAAAAATTCGCAAATGTTGTATCGAGAATTGAGACTTTAGCTGCCGAGGATTCCGCTTTTTTTAAAACTATTGACTTGATGATGCAGGGCCTTCCTGAAAGAGGAAAGGACAAATTCAAGCAAAAAGTTATCGCAGAATTAATCCTTATTCGTGAGGAATTCCGGGAAAAATAAAAAGTATTCGATTTAGTACGGATTTAGTATAGATTTAGTTAGATTTAGTATAGATTTAGTTAGATTTAGTATAGATTTAGTATAGACTTAGTATTTATACAGATGTAGTTATAATACAATAAATACAATGAATTTGAAATTTAAAGAAATTGTTTCAATTCTCGTGCAAGTAGTCACGAAGGTGGTTTCGGATTGCTTTCGATATGATGCCACCATATTGGTGAATGCTTGGAGAAGGTGCTATCGATGGAATAATGTTCTGAACTTCATCTCGCCATAGTCCATCATGTCTTTGCCCATCGGAATCCTCCCAATCGATGTAGTTGCTGGGACAGTAACTTGAATTGTCTTTGTTGAGCATGATGAAGTTATGGAGTCATTGTATTTATTGTATTATAACTATATCTATATAAAAACTAAGTCTATACTAAATCTAACTAAATCTATACTAAATCTATACTAAATCTAACTAAATCTCCAAGCCAGAATTATATTCTCAGCATTACTTGGAACCATGTTTAATGTAGTTAGCAAAATACGCCAACGTGCGACCAGAATACCAAACGAATTCTCTATTGTACGACGAGCCCGAGAAAGTCGTTTGTTAAAGTTTTCTTCTTTTGAAGCTAGAAGAGTTCCAGGATATGGACGCATGAGATTACGGCACAAAGGGAAAGTCGCATGACCAACAAAATAATGAGGAATTTCTATTGACGAGGCTGTTACTATAATGAAAATGATAGGTGATAATACGCATCTTTGGCGAAGTCCAACGCCCACGGTGAAATGTATTGATTTAGCACCGTTATTCCGAGCACAACTGTTACACTTTGTGTATAGAGACTGAATGACCCTCAATAGAGGACCATCAATTCCATATTCCTGCAGAACACTGCAGAGCGAGTAACTCGTTCGTATGCCTTTTCCAAATCTACTAAGCAGCTGTAGATCGGTTTGGCAAGCTCCCAACCCTTAGCGAGTGCCATTCTTAGAATGAAAAGTTGATCGGTTGTGTTTATACTCAATCCCGGGCTCGACGATAGCTCTAGACCGCGTCTCCAACACCTTAGCGTAGTCTTTGGGCATTAAGTTTGACCCGCGTTCTATTTCTATCATAATGTGTATAAACTTAACTTCCGATGCGAGGCAGAAAATCTGATTTGCACCCTGAAAATTGAAAATTGAAATTGAGAAAGAACAATAACAATGAGAGTAAATGAGTGCATGAGCAAACCACCGCGACTTGGACTTTCTCTAAATTTTTCGGTTATCCGAACCTTACAAAGAGTACGTTTCGGGCCCTATTTGGCTTCAATGTAAACAGACATTTCGACCTCATTCGAAACACATGGATGCAACGCTGACACCGAAGCTTGTACGATGTTTATAAAAAAAGAAGGTTACACATAAATCTGAATCACTTAAAACACAGATTGAGTAAACTGTTGTCAAGGCAACACCTTACGTGTGCAAATTCAATTCATTTCAACCATATACCGGAAACATTTACAAAATTGCAACAATGAAATTAGGTCTATAAATCATTGTCCAAGTATGAAGAAGTAATAACCACAAGCGTTCTCAAAACTCGCACGGATTGGTGAAACAATGACCATGGTACCTGGTGCAGAATTTAATTTATAGCGTCCACGTATCAACTGCACCATAAAAGCTGTACACGTAAGGACATGTGCAAACCAACAGGGAGCCATAATCGCTTAAACGATTTTAATTGGATTCCGAGTTGACACAGGTAAACAGAAAAACCGTCTGCGGATAACTCCTTGAACTAATCCACCACCACAGTCGCGTTCAAACGCGGCAGCACACAACCGTGCACCGCATTGCTGATCCTTCCTGCAGAGCTACGGGGTACAACCTACGGATATCCTCCGCACAATGTATCCCAGCATTCATGGCTTGGTTAGAAGGAGTTTTGCACTTGAATGTCACAGCACTGACAGTGTTTTTGTATGTAGAAGGAAATGAAAACCCATCACAAGGAGCAATGATGATGGATAAGCCGCACAAGCAAATCACATGGAATGAGTAGGAATCCCTGGAACGATTCATGTCAAATCGCAGCAATAACATGTCTCCTTTTGACGATGACGAAAGCAGAGAACAGCAACAATAACTTATGAGCGGACTTCCAAAGTGCTACTTGGAGCAAGTATAATTGTATCGAGTTGACAGCTTTGCTGACAAAGTGTTCCCGCTCACGAAACTGTGTCATTTACGCTGCGCGTCATGGCAGAAGTTAAAAACATTTTGTGGTTATTACCGTCATCGAAGCGACTTCTGACAAGACGTTCGAAATGGCATGGTGCTTCTGGAGCCTATCGGCGTGAGTTTATGCACCCCACGTACACTCAGACGGATAATTATCTTAATGAATTGCGATACCCTTAAGATGGCTTATTATCTTAACTCGAAGTATGTGATTTTACCACAAGATCTTATCTCCACAATGAGGAGGTGCCAAGTCGTAACTTCAATATTAACGTGCTTCAGATTTCAAATAAATTCTTATGAGATGTCATGCTTCTTTGCAGGAAAGAGTTAATGGCAATCAGAAACTACAAACACCCACGTGTCGTCAGGAGAAATGGGTTACATGCAATAATATAATATAACCAAATTTATCTCTATGTACTCTTTTAGAGTCTTACAGATATTGATCCATGGTCGAGTTGAATTCGCAGAGGCACAAGGCCAATAAAAATGTTCCTTCATTTATTGATGCGACTACAGTTCAGTGTTAGGTTGAAGTGACTGTCGCAGATGCATCAGTTGTGACCAATTTAGATCCTGCTTGGATAGATTTTTATAATTCAGGTTTGGCTTGGTATTCAATCAATACGTCCATATTTCCGGCAACAAAGAGTCGAGTTACGCAAATCTTATAATTATAATAATATGGGCGGCGCTACAGCCCGTACAGGGTCAGGCTTGGCTTTTCAGCAACCATTCGTGTTGTGCGCGATATTGTCCTATCACGAGTGGAAGGGACCTACAGTTTTATGCCGACTCCGAACGGCCAAGTTTGAGATGTTTTTGATACTCTGAGCATTGTCAGTGACTCGAAAGAGGTGGGGCCGTGAACATTATTTCTTGTCGTACCAGGAATCGAACCTAGACAGATTGGTACAAGAGCGTAGGAGTCGACGCACATACCCACAACGCCACGGGCCACCACGCAAATCTTAGGTGTAGTAAAAAGTAATAATTTATTTGTCTAAATGCCGTTAGAAAGATAAGATTTTGTACTAAAAAAACTTTTCGACCGTTTTCGCTTACGTTGTCTTAAGTGATCCACTTTTGAGTAGCCTTCGTATCTTCATATTGCTTCACAAGTCGTGTACTCCCTGGTTGAATGTCGCACTCCAATTACGGTTATTGCATTCCCCAGATTGCAAGAAGAATGGTTCTAAGTACGTTTATTTTGAAAATTTGTAGTATATTTTTATTTCTTTCTTTGTATATCATACGTCCAAGCGGGCTTTAGCTCTTTCTTCTGTTTTTGAACTTCTTGTCAATACTTAGCTTAACTTATATTTTAATAAGCTAGTACACTCTTCATATCTCAATTGAAACTCTTTACATTTTTTTTTGGCGTGCACCTTCCATTTAACCTTTACATCGAGAGTCACCCCGAGCTATTTCCCTTCATTACCAAAGGGTAGGTATTTTGACATTACTTCTAAAGACGGGAAGTTATTCACATTGCTATACGCAAAATTAATATGAACGGATTTAGCTTTGTTAAGTTGAATATGCCAAGTATTCATCCATCCGTAGAAACGATTTTTTCCCAAATTCATATATATTTTAGCTGTGATACATATGTTCATATAAGGAACAACCTAAACAACGCCATATTCAATTCTAGGATTCCTTGCAAACTCGATCTTTAGGTTGGGCGTCGACTGTTCCGATACAAATGAGCGCAATGAAAACCAAAATTGTGCAAAATACTTTGTTTCTAAACATTATCTTTGAAACTAGAGTGTTGGTGGCAAGAAATATTATTGAATCGTCGTCTTCAGGTATTGGACCTAGGCATTGAGTCTAAGAGCCAACGCGCATACCCGGTCACAGCACTCAATTTTCCCATAACTGGTTGCGACTCTACTCGCATTTTCTTGCTTCAAATCGCTTCAATCTCGAAACTGATGCATGGCATTTGCCTCACCATTCTTTAGTGTATTCCGGAAATATTCCCATATACTCGAATTGCAGTATTTCATCAACAAATTAAAGCACTAAACATGTGTTTATACTCAAAAATATTGCAAATTAATATTTGTCTGTTTTCTTGTGATATAAAAAAGTACGAGTGCAAAGTTGCTCTGGACAGCAGTTTCATTGGTGTCATCAGTCGCAACTCGAAATTGCATCATTGTAGGCTTTTTTTAAGGTAGTTCGAAGCTTCTGAGCTGAAGTGGCAAGAGAGTAATCTAGTCTCCAGTCTAGATCGATATGTAGCTTACTACATACTGCGATTACTGAAGCGGCATGCCACGTTACACGATGAAAAAGCAGAACGCACCTCTAGTCCAATACATTGCTTCTTTGTTTGGCGCTACAGTCCGGGGTGGACCTGGGCCTCAACCAACAAGCATTTCGCCAGCTGCCTCCAGTTGTGCACACCAAGTTGGTTGAGGTCCTTCTCCAGTTGTGTGCGCCATCTCGTTCTAGGACGCCCTCTGTTGCGTTGTCCCAATGGCTCGGAATCGAAGACTCTTCGGGCCGGAGTTGTGGTGTCAATCCGCTCTACGTGACCTAGCCATCTTAAGCGTTGGATCCGAAGACGCTTAACTAGGTGCATGCCGCTGTACAACACGTACAGTTCGTGGTTGAATCTCCTCCTCCAGACGCCATCAATGCAAACAGAACCAAAGACCGCGCGCAAAACTTTTGTCTCAAAACGACAAAGAGCTTCTTCATCGCTTTCAATAGCGTCCATGTTTCTGCGCCATAGAGCAGGACAGGGATGATTAAAGTGTTGTATAAAGTCAATTTAGTGTTTCGAGAGATGGCTCTGTTACTCAACTGCCTCTTGAGCCCAAAGAAACAGCAGATTAGCAAGAGTAATTCTGCGCTTGATCTCGGTACTGGTGTTATTGTCCCTGTTTACTGTAGAGCAGAGGTAGACGAAGTCATTGACTACCTCAAAGTTTCTGCTGCCCATTATGACGCTCTGTCCGAGACGTCGATGTTGTGCGTCCTTTCGTGATGACAGCATATTTGGTTTTAATACTTTGCTTACTAGATAAAAAAAGAGACAACTTTGAAAACCCCGTCTGTTCTCAATTCAATCGATCACCTTTAGTTCAACGAATTTTATTTCCTTCAACTTAAATCACATCATCGGCTACCGTTAAAGAAGGGTACACATATAATAATGTAAGTTGCAATCATTCCCATATTCATCAACATTAACTTCCTTCTTGTCTTTCAAATTACTTTCAGGCATCTGCTTTTGCGGACTTTATTAAAACCCAAGCCATTCTACATGCCTCGTATTATGCAACCCGCAAGGAAAACCAAAATGAAAGTCGTTCCAAAAGTTGCAACCTACGAACCGTTTTTAGCAAAAAATTTCAATCTTAAGCGTCCACTGTCCCCTCATTTGTCCATATATCGAATGCAAATGACGACTTTGCTCTCAATCTCGCACAGAATAAGCGGAATCATTTTGGTCGCATTTAATTTAACATTCGCCATAAATGCAATCGTCAATCCGCATGAGCTTTCCTATATGATAGCCATGTTTGAGGGACTGCAGCTTAGTGCTTTGTCATTAGTCCTTCTTAAATGTGGTATAGCATATCCATTTTGCTTTCATGGTTGCGGTGGAGTTCGTCAGTTACTTTGGGCAACTGGTAGATGTTTAACTCTATCCGGCCTATACAAGACTGGATATGCCGTACTTGGCGGCTCGCTTCTGTTAACCCTCGCATTAGCTGGCTTTACATTCGAAAATGAAAACTAATTGATACTCGGAAATGAATTATAACAAAAAGGAATTGCTTTACTGAACAAATAAAGGCTAGATTCATATATCATTCGTGTTGTTACTAGTGCACATTTGAGGCGAAGTAGAAGTACAAAATCGGAATCAGGCAAGGATGTGTGCTGAGTACTTTGCTCTTTATTTTGGTTATAAATGACATTTTTGGAGGAAGTTGGAGGGGGAATCGAGTTCGGAGGTTTGAGGATACCAGGCCTCTATTTTGCCGATGACATAGTTTTTCTATCGGACTCAGTTGAGGGAATGCAGTGGATGATAAATCGGCTAGAACGCTACTGTAATCGTTGGAGACTGTGAATCTTGGTAAATCAAAAATGATGATCTTCAGTATTGGAGGTGGTAGACATTCGAGAAACGAAAGGTGAACTTACAAAGGTCAGAATGTGGAAATTATGCGAGAGTATAACCACCTCGGGGTGGTGGTCTGTCCTAATCTTAAATTTAAAAAGCATGGGGAAAGGTGCTGCTTCTTAATTCTGGAGGACGTTGAATGGAGAGTAGGCTTGTGGCCTATAGCGCAAAGATACAAATAGTTCGTGACACTGCTTTCTCCATTATGTTGTATGGTGCTCAAGTGTGCAGTTCGTTGTTGTGGAGTAGTTTCTGAGATACTTCCTTAAGCGAATTTTCGGTTGCCGACCTGTACTCACTACATGGTTCACCTGGAAATTTCTATGTCACCATTATTCTTAGATACATTGGAGATCCACTTCGAATATATATTGAAGCTGCTAAGGATGGACGAAGGAAGACTTCCCAATATGGTCCTGAAGTCGATGATCACTTTAAGAGGCAACCTCGTCAAAAAGTGGGAAGAAATGGCGGTTGAGTGTGGAGAAAGAGTACAGATTCAAGCAGACATCAGTCCCGCTGTTCTAAGAATCGTGTTTGAAAAGATATTGAACGGTGGAAGTCGTTCAGATTACTGTGGTTATGTCACGAATGCACAATCTTCGCAGTATTAATTTATAGCCAGCTCGACTACAATTTGTAAGAGAGGTCTTACTTCTTGAATCGACTACTGCTTTCAATGATAAGTGTGGTTTTTAAAATAAGAGACGAAATGATCAGCCTCAACTACAATACATTCCATATCGCCCTGACCTACATATTTTATGTGATATTTGCAACCTCAAGGAAAGAGTAGATGTTTGCCACTTTATTGGCAGATGCACGTTTCGTGTTAGATTCTTCGGCAAGCCCATGATAAATTTTAGTGAAGTTGTAAGTATTTTGAATGGATGTACCGGGTGGGAGAAGTGATATGAGAACACAACGTTGGGTTGAATTATAGAACCCGAATAATTGATGGCGATTTTTAAATCTTAACATTATTAATAATAGATATAAAATGTATTAAATTATTATGTCTTTTTGGTAAACAACTAGAAGTGCAGAAACGTTGATTCTAATCCGATGTTGCAAACTTGCGAACTGAAGCGATTTAAAAATGTATGAGACACTGAGTTGACTCAACAACGGGGACCCAACTGATGTACATTGTTTAATTCAACATTTGGTATTACATCGGTTTAGTGTTTATCTTTTATATCCTAAAATGTCCAGTGAAAGGGTTTTTCAAATCTGTGTATCCATGTTGGTCCTTTTGGGATTGGGTGGTGGTGTGGTAGCCGATTTAGCCTCGATGATGACTGCTATCGCTGCTCTGGTAAAAGCCATGCCGTGTAGATGTTGAAGAACATCGGTCCCAGCATCGACCATTGCGCAACTCCCGCCTTGGTGCTCCACTCAGTTGATTGGCTGCCTTCCACGTGAACGTAGAATCTGCTAGAATGTAGAAAGCTATAGACTATTAGAGGGGAATCCCATCTGATTCGGCTTGTAGATGAGGCCCTCTATCCAGACCACGTCCAGGAAGCAGGGAACGATGACTTCGTGTTTGTTCAGGGCAGCTACAATATCGTGGTGGAACTTCATTAGAGGATGTAGCGTCGAATGATTTCCCCAGAATTCAGACCATCGCTTTAGTTTTTTGGGCTACCAGGTACTCCAGGATCTTGCTTATATTGCTCAAGAGCGATATAGGCCGGTACCCTGAAACACTGGCGACGTTCTCCTTTTTTGGTATCGCAACAATTTTAGCTACTTTCCACTTGCTAGGAAAGTAGCCATTATTGATACAATTGTTCATAATGATGTAAGATGTATCATCTCCATTTGTGGCATCCGCTTCAGGACCAAAATTTGTGGCTCCGGCTACCTTCCTTGTTGTCGCACATTGAATGATTCCCGTGATTTCTTCTGCCGTTGTGAGGTCTTCGTTTCCGGATCGTCCGCTGGATTCGTTTCGTTGAAGATGACGTCTGGTGCAGATGGATTCTCGAGTGCATTAACGTAGATGTTGACTTCTATGACAAAATCTGGATCATCAGGCGGTGATGGTTGAGAGTTGCCTTCGAAATAACGAAAACGCTTTTGCTTTCTCCGTTGGTGTATTTGCGTCTCCTTCGCCTGTTGTCAGTGTTTGTGGCAGCTTCTTCCTCTTACCAATGATTTGCTGAATTTGTCGGTATGTTTCGGGCCAACTGTATGTTGTTGTGCGTTTGTACCGCATTCCGAAACATAATATTTGTGCAGTTTAACTCGCTGAGAACTCCTTGATAGTCGCTACCTATTGTATTCAACTCCCAGAGTCTCTTCCTACGAACATTTGAGGTGAAGTAGAATTACTAGAAATGATGATTCTAATCCAATGTTGCAACCTTGCGAATTTAAAATGTTCGCTTGCAAAAGACCTTATCTCGGACAGGCACATTATAAGACAACAGGAGTTATGGCAACATGCTCAAGCGCAGGCACTACTCATCCAGATCACAGTCCTAGTCATCGAATACTTCGTGGAACAGTCATGAGAATGTTATGAATGGTAAGAGATATAAATACTTGGCATACTTTGAACAACAGTTAACATATTAACTTAGTATACAATTTTATATAGAAATGCAAGGCAGTACCATAGTCTTGTAGAGTAAAATCCTGCGTAAAACACTGGTTTTTCGATATGACAGAAGAAACATCGTTACGTATTATGTTCAACGTACATAACTAGTTTATGGTATCCCCACACAGTTTCCCAATAAAATAGTGCAAGAACTCCCAATCCAAATAGATCAAGATGTGATTAGCACAAGATACTGATATTAAATCGAATCGAAACAAGCGTCTAAGGACAACACATGTAACAATTCCAGAAAACAACAACAAATCTTTGAACTCCACTGCTAATCAGCAGTGTTCATAATCGTTTGTAATCTTCATATTTAAATACATCGTCCTTAAATATGGACAGGTGAGCAATGCCAAATCAAGTCGACGACGAAGTAGATTCTCAAAATGGTCAGCACCAAGAATAATTGGAAGAACACCCAATGACGGCTCTTTCACTACAAAAATATGCAATTAGTACAATTAAGACCACGAAACATTAAATACTCTTTCAAGAAATGATGAAATACTACACCTCAGTAATTGATTTTTGTTCAGATTCCTTTAATGAGCTGCCAAACACAAATAACATATGTTCATACACATGTATATGTTGGTATTCTATAAAGAGGTAAACAAAGTCATTACGTAACAAAAATTTGTTGTATAATTTGCATGGAATTGCCTCCAACGCAATAGTAACACATTTATTCTTTACAGCACTTTTGTCGTTTTAAATTAAACACGCATCATCGGCAATGTTTTATATCTACATAATGTATAATTCATTCTATACATTTTCATTTTTTTAAAGCAGTGCAAGTATGGCAGACAGAATCACCGATGATCCGACCATTGCATAACCACTGGAATAAACTTCATTGATCTTCAGCATTTTACCAGAGTCCCACAAGAGATGGCGAACACCATTTGCAGCATGAAATGTGAATGGATAGGACAGGAGGAACTTTAAAGTGATTAAAGTTCCACCACTCAGCTGAAGTCCCTCAATCATGGTGACATAGTGAGAGAAATCGACTGGCGATGCAAGAGCACCCAATCCAATGATTGTTGTGTATCCAGCCAAGGTGGCACCCATCATCCTATGCGTAATAGAGAGCATACTGGTCAATTGTGGCTTGTAAATGGTCAAATGTGGAGATAATGCACGTCCAAGACGAGCATTTCGTTCCTCATAGTTTTCAGTATCTGGTTCGGTTGGAACTACCTTAATGGCAATAGCGCGAGCAGCCTTTAAAGCGCCAGCATTGCGAAGTGCACTTGTTTGATGCAATGATCTAGTGAGGGAATACCTATAAATAATAAATTGAACGAATAAATTATAATTTTATTCAAATATAAAATATATATTACATTTTTTCGATGTCGGATGAATATTTTTCTTCTCGTTACTGCTTCACGTCAAAATTAAACTGATTGTGAAACCAAGAGATTTGGCAGTACTATTATCTTGCGAAGTTAGATACTGTGTGCATTTTTTTTCTACCTTAAGCCTTTTTATATACAAATGTTTCTTTTTACTTAATTAATGTTAATTCTAGTTTAATAATTCCAATAATTTCGATATTTTCTTACATTATTTGTAATAAATTATAGAAAATTCGCACATTCATTGATTTTGATGCCAAATGTATGAATGTTGCTGTTGGTGGTAGTAGATTTTCAATTCTTACGTTCGAAGATACATATCAAAATTGTTTGCGTGAATCATGTAACAAAATATCAATATATAATAATTTGCATAATTTCCTGTTTAATTCGAGTAAAGATTAAACCGTATTTATAACAAAAATACAATTTATTGTCGCCACATTTTTCAACATTAATTTGGCATGTATGTAGCATATTTGTGTGAGTATGGATGCATTTTCTAATCCTTTTTTCGTACTCTTTATAGTAAAATATTTCTATGTTAAAATACCCTGTAAAATATGGTTGAACTCACCAACATGTTGAAACTACAAAATATTTTCGAAGTAATATAATCCATTCCTTAGCCAAGTAATTACCACCTTAACTTCGAATCTACTCTCGACGATCTACTACATTCACCTATTACGTACTGTGGCATATAAAGACGATTTTTTTTGAGAGTGGAACACTTTTCGTTCTTTTTGCATAGCGCGTGGCATCGTGTCAGTCCATTGTCGGTGTGACTAATTTTTTTCCGTAAATTTCTACATTAAAAAATCATCAAATCATGAGATTGTACAAGGATATTATCACCGGCGACGAAATGTTTTCCGATACATATAAAATGAAACTCGTCGATGATGTAATTTACGAAGTTTACGGATCACTGGTTAGTCGCTCCCAGGACGATATCAGAATCGAGGGCTTCAATCCATCTGCTGAAGAAGCTGACGAAGGCACAGATTCTAACGTCGAAACTGGCGTTGATGTCGTTCTCAATCACCGTCTGGAGGAATGCTTTGCATTCGGAGATAAAAAGTCGTTCACCCTCTACCTTAAGGACTACATGAAGAAACTCATTGTAAAGCTGGAGGAGAACTCACCAGACCAAGTGGAAGTCTTCAAGACCAACATGAATAAGGTAATGAAGGATATCCTCGGGCGTTTCAAGGATCTTCAATTCTTCACCGGTGAATCAATGGACTGCGATGGTATGGTGGCCATGTGTGAATATCGCGACATCAACGGAAAGAGCACACCCGTCTTCATGTTCTACAAACACGGCTTAGAAGAAGAGAAATTATAAGGCACAGTAGAGCTCTTGATAAAAAAAAGATTCATAATTTCTTATTTCTATTTTTTTTTTATTTCAACACCACATAATTTAAGTAATTCAATTTTATATTTGTCTATGATTTTTCCATTTTTTACATAAATACGATGATGGTACTCAAATATTCGAACAAGCGAAAAAGAAACAAGCTCTACGGTGTTTATAGTATAAAAAAATATCTCTTTTTATTGTAACTGTTCATTGATATTGATGTAAAGAAATAGAACTAATATGCGGACGGAATTAAAATTGTGATTTTCTTTAACTTTATTTTTGCTGTTCCTCCTAATATAATCGGGCGTCCTTCGTTGGCTGGGATTGGGTTATTGCACTCAGTCAATTGACTTGTTGATCTCGGCGCAGAATATGGCATGAGTCATGACCTAACCTCATTTCGGTGTGACTATGCAACTGCAGAGGACATTCAAGGTTTGACTGCAGGTTTTTTTTGTTTTTGTCTTGTGCTTGGGCGTGCGTTTTTACTGCATTTTAATTTTTTTTTCGCAAGAAGCTTGCATTTTTTTGTTTACGTGGATTTCCATTTTCTGCAATATACGCTCTAGGTTATGTACACACACACACACACAAAGAATGATGTTGCCGCAACATGAAATGTTGGTAAGCGTGTACTTGTCTGGCAAACGCCTGCGTGTTGCGTTCTCCAGTTGAGGCTATTTGTAGCTTTATTAATTGAATTCGTCACTGATGTGTATGCACGATGATCGTTATGTGAATTGTTTGTGCATATTGCGGCACGTTTTAGTTGTGAATTGTTACTAATCAGCCGGCGCTATTCGTATTAATAATAATTTTTGTGTGGTTTCTCGTTGACAACAAGCCAATTGGATCAGACAGACGTTTTTATGGATTGTTTACAATTTGCCCAAATTCGTTAAATCTTATGGGCGTGTGGATGAGTGCAAATGTGCTGCAAGGGAAATATTCTTGGCTTGCGATTTTTTGTCATCCATATGTAGGGCATGTCTGTATATAGTGGCACTTAACTGCATATGTTGTTTATTTCTAAGAATGAAATATTTCTAAGGGCAATGAAGGGGAAACAATAAAAATGTCCAGGTAGAAAATAAGAATCTTAACAATCACTTTTCCTGTGTCTTGAAGAATTAGACACGTTTTTTTTTGCACGAACACATTTTCGGCAGATGTTTTCTTGGATTTGAGGTATCCTCTTTCTCTTATGTGCAGAGATTACCTTAATTTCCTTTTCTAAAAGGACATGTTCATACCAATACGTTTTTTCCAGGAATAATACGACCGTTTTGTTATTCAACAAACGAATTTTATAGCTATGTACTAAGAACAACGTCTCAAGTTACTATTGTTTATTTCATAGCGTTACTTTACTTTCAGCATTAGATTTCACTGTGATTTATATAGGTCCATATGTACAATTTGTTTGTTTGTGTTATGTAGGCTATTTGCACCGACAAGGACGTTCTTGTTTAAGCTAAGTACATATGTAAGACGATGGGGTACGGGGTAAGCCATTTAAAACAGAACAAAAGTTTGTTTGATTGTATTACTTGCGTACTATGCACTCGTATGATGTGTTTTTTGTCATTTATCATCACTGCGGACTATGACAAATTTCGATTACATAGTACATAAGTGTGTACCTACATGTGTACATGAGAATATATGACTTTTTTAAAAATGTGACGGGAACGAATGAGAATTTGATTTTTTCAATTTTCACCAACCATACCTATAATAAAACAAGATGCCAAGATTCCTCCT
This sequence comes from Eristalis pertinax, assembly GCA_907269125.1. Taxonomy (NCBI): domain Eukaryota; kingdom Metazoa; phylum Arthropoda; class Insecta; order Diptera; family Syrphidae; genus Eristalis; species Eristalis pertinax. The sequence continues at coordinate 123,394,652 of OU026145.1, forward strand.
GATCGCTGGTGAAATCTGTCCACTTCATTCGGAAACTATGGCCGCTTTTACATGTGCGACTTTTTACTCACGATTCTTACAAATTCTTTTTTTATGTGATCCCTTTTGTCTCGCCTATAACATTGAAAAATCGACGACGAATTTCAGTTCATAATCCAACCCACCTTTGCATACATACATATGTACATATGTGTGCGAGTATGTTATTTCATATAGGTAAGTATGAGGGTATGTATACAAATGAGTTTTATAGGTCAGCATAGTGTTATTGAAAAATTGTTACGAAGGGCCGGAAGAATGCAACAAAATTTATTGCATTTCATTTTCTGACAAAAGTACAGTTATGCGGTGGAAATAAGTATAACCATCCGCAGGCGCAAAGCGGCGATGAAGGAATGCAGGTAAACCTATATACATATGTACACAACATACATATGTTTACAAGCAATTAGACCTATGTAGGTACATAGTTTATATCGAAAATTTAAGTTTGCTATCGTGGTGCACACAATTGTGTGCAGGAACATGCTAGGGAAGTTTCTCGAAGGATGACTACCTTCTAAGCAATAGGTACTATTAAATGCAACTTCAAGTTTTCTGAAGCTACATGCAACACAGTTTAAGAAAATGTCTGTGTATTTAAGAAGGACATTAGTTCCTTAAAGCCGTTGCAGAGATACATATCTCATCAAGTGAGTTGAAGAAGGGTCTACCAAGCGCTCGCTGCCTGGCTTTAGCAAGAGCCGGGCAGGTGCAAATGAAATGTGTTAAGGTTTCCCTCTCAGTGTTGTGTGGGATGCCTAGTTTTGCGGCATAATCTCCCATCGGCCAGTGTCTCGTACAGATCGTCACAATTCTAGCGATATCATGTCGAGTTCGACGAAGGAGATCGGTTGTACTCAGGGCATATTTTTCTTGATGTAGCAGATGTAGCACAGTTTGTCAATCTGGCCCAGCTGAGGTTAGCTATTTCAAGGAAGTGCGTACATATACATATTAGCCTTGAATGCTTGCTGCAGACCCTAATGCACGATTTGGACACAGTTAACAATAAGTCCAAGTAGATGTGCTAAGATGAAGCTTTAAGGGGCACATTTTGATAAAGATAATAACTGTGATAAAGCACTGCCCGTACATGTTATAGCTTTATGTAGATTAGTATAGGATTTATATTAGACATGAGTATGTACTTATATGGATTTTTAAGAACATCATGTTCTGAAGTGGTCACTGGAGAGGCAATAATATAATAATATTTGCTGTGAGTAGTAGTAGTATAACTAACCAAATGACATTAGAAATTCCATATCGTAATTTGAGTCGATCCAGAACCGTCATATCGGCTTGAAAAGGAAGGAATACACCACAAAGTGTTGATTACTTTCATTTGTTATCGAGAAGCGCTATCGCTGGTGTTATTCATAAGAAAAACCACGTGTTGTTTATGCTAATATTTTTGCAAGGAGTATTCAATTATTGTATTATTTGCTCTTTTCCCAGGAATGAAAGTGATCTTTTAAATGTACTAGGTAACTTTAGTCTCCAGAAATCACTTATAGCTGCTGCTCAGTTCCTTTCGTTCTTATTTACCTATTATCAATCATAGGCAGTTCGAACATAAGGATAAGTGATATTGCTGATTGGGATTTGATGTTGGCATAAAATGAGAATGAAAACTACAACTAAGGACATGCAGATGACCCCGCTGCATTTTTTGAGAAACGAAATTTTACAAATAAGATTTCGTAAAGTAAAAAAAAAGGAAATGGAATAAAGCAAAGACGATTTTTTTTAATTGACATGAAAGATATTCTTTTGGCATTATAATTTTAAAATGATTTTTGACATATGACCGCCACGGCTGGTTCGTACCAGAAATAAGAGAACTCTCTTACGTAGTATAATCTGGAGGTCCAATTGTCCATGACTTTTTCCAAACATTTTTGGTCGTATATCGGCAAAAACACGGCGAATGTTGTCCTCCAAGTGGTCAATCGTTTTGGGCTATACAGAAAATAGTCAAGCGGCGTTAAATCGCACGATCTTGGAGGCCAATTAACGGGTCCGTAACGTAAAACTATGCGGTTACCAAAACGTTTCCTTCAATAAATCAATTGAGCTGTGTGACATGTTGTTTCATCTTTTTGAAGCCACAGCTCCTGCACATCATGGTTGTTCAATTGATGAACGAAAAATTCAGTAATCATGGGTCTATACCGGTTACCATTGACTGTAATGATCTGGCCAGCGTCGTTTTTAAGAAGTACGGACCAATTGTTCCACCAACCCATAAAGCACACCAAAGTTTTTATGGATATGATGGTGTCTCAACATGCACGTATTTCGAAAAGAACCATGATTTTCAAAATAAATTTGCACAATTTGGAAGCGTTGTTCAGGCGTCAGTACAAATCATCGTCATCTTCTGACCCTCATTATCCTCTAAAGCGATCGCGGGGGTAAAGCACGCACTAGAGATCTTCAGGCTACTCAATCCTTCGCTCTAAATCATTATCATGACTCATCAGTTTTTGGACTTGGTCCAACCATCTCGTCCTGTTTCGGTCGAAAGCGGTAAGCGGTTGCCAGAAATCATGTACACCGAGCAGAAATCATGTACATTAATACTTCATCTCTGGCGGTTGTCTACCTGATTGAAACTGAAGTTGGCGAAGCATAGCCCTTTCCGTTCGATGAAGCAGCTGCTCAACATTGAGTTCCTTGCGTAATTCCCATCCGAATAGGGTGAGAAACACGGCAGTAGGCATGGAACTCAATGTACAAGTCTCTATTGCAAATTTCGCTTGTGTGGATAGTGTCGATACAAATATTGTGAAAAACCTGTTGTTGTGACAAGAAAAAACAGCCAATTTCCTCTTGTACAACCCATGAAGAAATCTGTTTTATCGAAGGATTGGAGTTAATTCAATCGACTTCCTGCTTCCCTTATGAAAGATAGTAAGTCTTTTGTAGTGGAACTCTTTAGTTCCACTGAAGTGAGTATGTCCCTATAGAAAATATGTTCCCTTAACCAGATTAGTGCCGAACAGTCACATAAAATGTGCTCGGATGTCTCATCCTCTTCCAGGCAAAGCCGACATCCCTTCTCGTGGCACTGATTTATTTTGTTAATCTGATAATTAATTCCGTAGTGGCCAGTAAGAACGCTGGTTAGCATTCTTATGCTTTCCTTGTCGACGCGGAGGATTTCCCTATAGGTCTGATTAATTATTTGGAAAGCCCAAGACCATCCCAGTGGTCTAGGTGAAGTTTGTTTTCCCATTCGTAGCTGCTGTCCAATTGACAGTACAGTATGGTTCGGGACCTATGAACGCAGATTCCGAACCAGCCCTCCTCTGCAGATTCGTTGCCTGCAATCCCCTTGTGTCCAGGGACTCAGCCGAGCTTCACTTTGTTGTGTCTGGCAAGATATTTTAGTGCGTTGTAGCAACATTTGAATGTTTTTGAGGCGATTAGGTTGGACGATAATGCCTTTCTACTCCAATATAATGTACCATGATAGTTGGGTTAGGTTTAGGAAGGGGAGTGTGATGGTTGAACATTACTTCCACTCTGAGCCCTTAGGGCCCATTGTGAATGCCTACATTTATGGGGTACACATTCTGTAAAGCTATCCTGTTCAAGCTATCCACTTCAGATACCCTGTAGCGAGGTAGAATGTTTGGGTGACTGCATGATTTAAAGGAAATCATGCTCCACTTAGACCATTCGGTCCAATGTCCTGTCACTTTCGGCTCGTAGACCCAGTTATTCCTTTCACCTTATTGTGTTCCTGCTTGGGATCGATTGCCCATATGAGACCCATATCCGGCCCTTTTCCTAGCCATTTTGTGGTTTTGAGATTTTATAGAATGTCCTTTAGATCTATGTTATTCAAATCTTCGAGGTAGTTGAAGTAATAGGGTGTTTTCATAAACGTCGGAAATCTCCGATAGTACAATCGCATTTCTTTTTTCGTGCGTTTTTGAACACACACGGTGCAGAATGTCCGCAGGCTTGCTTTAGTGCAAAATATTTTTCTTCCAATCGACCCTGTTTGCAGTCAAAAAATAATAACTGCACAATCTGCCCGACATCGATGAGCTATTGACGTTTGTGAACAGTATGCACTGAAGTTCACCTAAGTTAGTATGATCGTATATCTGCATTAATTAATATAGATAACGCCGTCCTTTGTTAGTCTGACGTTTATGAGAACACCCATACTATTCTGGTTTCTGGAAGCACAGTGCATGTTCCAGGGTAATGTTGTATTGTTTCCTCTTCTTCTCCATCTCTGCAGCTTCTGTAGAATCGTTATACGGTGCTCCAAGTATTCTGGCCTGGTTGCCTTTGAGACAATGGCCAGTTAACACAATTATTATTACACTGATGACCTTCCTGTCTAACTTCAGGAGGGATGTAGTCTTTCTGAGGTTTTGTGCAGACCACGTCGCTTTCGATGCTCTGCATGTATCCTTCTTCTGCCTATCTTGCGATTTGTATCATTTATTGTGATCGTCTTTTTGAAACAGAGTTCCTTATAATATAATATGGGTGGCGCTACAGCCCGTAGAGGGCCAGGGCCTAGCTTCTCAGCAATCACTCGTGTTGTGCGTGCTGTTCTATCACGAGTGGCAGAGTTCCTTATAATCCGACAAATTACAAATCACGGGGTATTATGTATGTGGGCTTTAGTAAACTAAACACAATAGAGACCAACACACGTTGAGCAACCCGACTGAAGCCTCAACTATCATATAAAGAATAATACTCAGTAAAACGAGCTAACAAGTATGCCGGCATGTCTCCTTTCCATGGCTCGTGTTCGAAACACACAAAACAAGATGGAATAATCCCCTTTACCCATAGCCTCACGTTACTTCTCACAACGTTCCCTTCGATAATAAAAACATAAAACAATCAACGGGTGTCGGTTTTAGAAAATTAATTTATGATCGTTTAAGAAGTTTAATTTATTTACAATTTTTTTTTTTCGGGTTTTATAGTTCAATTTATAAATATTCGTATTTTCTTCTTTATCATATGACAAGTATAAAACAAGAGAAAAAAAATAGTTTTAAGTTATAGTTGGCAACTTAACTTAAAAAAAAATACAGCTAAGCTTCTGATACACTTTACTCTCGTAACAAAAGTTCTCTCAACACATCCTCTCTGCAAACAGTCTTATTTTTTTTAGAGTTTGCATTGAATTTCATTTGTTTACTTTTTGTTTTCTTTTCCTTGAATGATTTATGCATTTTTGTAAAATAAATACATTTTCTATTTCAACCTTGTAGCATTGGAATGATAAATTATTTGCTAATATTATAATTAAGTTAAGCAAAATCGATAATAAACTGCCGAACATTTTTAATGTTTCCTCTTTAACATAAACAAAAAAAAAAGAAAAATTTACTCAGAAACGCATGCGGAAAATTGGAAAATCGAAATGTGCCAACATTCAGTTTGTTCAGTAATCTTCCATTCTTATGTATTTTAATAATATAAACATTATCAATTATTAATTATAAATTCCTAGTTTCACTAACATCACACATAGTCGAGTTGGATGTAAATTTGTTTGACGCCAATTGACTCGAATATCATTCGCGTGTGTGTCACCACGTATTTGGGGTCAACGTTTTTCGATACTTCCAATTTGATCGCACCCACATATGCCTCCGAGCATAACGTCCAGAAGTGCGGTTCTTGAACGGCATACACTCCTGCCAGTCCTGTTACCTTTTGATAACACTGCGGCAGAGACCGGTCAAGGGCGACTGGTTGTCGTTGCATAAGTATCATTGTCGATTCCCTAATTAAACTAAACACACTCAATGCAATCAGAAGTGCAATGAAAATTGAGCAAATAGGATCGGCGATCATCCATCCGAACATCTGCATTAAAACTGCAGACACAATGACACCCACCGATCCTAGAGTATCGGCCAGAATATGCAGGAATACACCGCGCATTATCTGCGAATTGCTATTATAGTCGATTGCCGTGGATCCGTTATGACTGTGATCATGATCATGATCATGACTGTGGCCATGACCACCATGATCGTGACTGTGACCATGACCATTGTGATGTTCGTCTACTGTGACGGTATGCATGTCCAGGTGATTGCTGTGACTGTTGCTGTGGGAATGGCTATGACCATGACCGCCACCGCCACCGCCACCATGCGAATGTCCATGGCCATGCTGGAAGGCATATATTCCGACAAGATTCACCAGAAGACCGAGTACCGATACTACAAACAATCGCTCGTGTTTCACTTCTGGAGGCTCGACGAGTCGTTCGACTGCTTCTTTTAAAATGAAAAACGCTATAAACAATAGGAAGAGACTGTTTCCGAAGCCGGCTAAGACTTCTGCGCGCACATATCCGTAGGAATATTTATCGTTCGCTTTCCATTTTGTTATGATGGAGACTGCTACGCCGAATATCAGACCCGTGCAATCCCAGAACATGTGAAAGGAATCCGAAATGAGACCTGAAAAACAAATGGAGAAAATTATTTGCAATTCGAATTGTTTTATTTTAATTTTATTTGATTATTCTGATCATGCAGCGTTTTGTTGATGGAAAGGCGGTTGGTAACGTAGAGCAAAACAAATAATAAATTCCTCTAGTCATCGGTTTTTAGAAGGACATTTGAAAGTTTTACCGCTGAATTTTGGCTGTTTGATTTCATAATTCGCGATCTACTTTGGTGGTCAACGTAAACTGTCCAGTGGACCTGTCAGCAAACAATTGAACACTGTCGTAGTGTGTCCAAGTTAGCACTGCCAAATCCATTTTTTGAGATAAAAAAAAATTTTGTTACGTTTTCAGATTCCTTGAAGGCTTTGACGAACTTTGAATATGTTGAATGGAAAAGTTTCTGCAAGTTGATCGAGTTTAGAGCGAAGCAATGTTTTCATGTTTAAAGTTGGAACTTGGAGAATCTGAATAGTTTTTCTTAGATACTTAGAAACGCATCGCATCGCTTTTTGTTGTGTTTGCAGTGTTTTTGTTATTCATAAGCGGTGGCACATACCAGCGCTACGGCTAAGTAAATATGAACGTACGGTAGTGCAGGACATATGCAAAACTATCGCAGCAATTGCGGTAGAGGTTTACACTCGCACCGCCCTTTTGTCACTCATCGCTATGATCTGAGAAAAAATGATCAAACAACGCCTAGTGGATTCACTTAATAAGACTGGATGGATGCAACACCATACGTGTTTGCAGTCAATGCCATGGGGATACATATTTTATGAAGAACCAATGAGTTAGAGTCGTAGAAAAAGCACTGTACATGTATTGAACGCATAATTGCGGAATATCGCTGCAAATCTCTGATACAAACTACAAAAGGTTGGTAGAGTAAACAGATGCAGTCTGATAAAAGTAGTTCTAACTATATTTTGACCAAAAATTGTCTGAAATTAACGCCATATTAAATGGTCAAAGTAGCAATGTATGTAACCATAAGGAGAAGTAATCGGATGCACATGCTTCATAAGCTCATAAGCATTAGAAAGGGGCGGCCGTGGTGTAGTGGGTAGCTGCGTCCTACGCTGGTTGACTAAGAAAAAACACGTTCAAAACTTTTGACTAGGCATCTACAGCTTTGATGTAGTTAAGAACTTCGCCTATCTGGCCTCGGCGGTAGAGAATAAACGTCAGACTAACAAAGGACTGCCTTATCCATGTTCATCTACGATCATACTAACTTAGGGGAACTGCAGTACCTACTGTTCATAAATGTCAATAGCTCATCGATGTCGGGCAGATTGTGCAGTCATTATTTTTTTTACTGCAAACAGGGTCGATTGGAAGAAAAATATTTTGCACTAAAGCAAGCCTGCGGACATTCTGCACCATGTGTGTATTCAAAAACGCATGAGAAAAGAAATGCGGTTGTTCTAGCGCAGATTTTCGATGTTTATGAAAACACCCTAACTCTTGCCAACCCCTGTATCTATGGGCTCAAGAGACAATTGAGTAATAAAGCTGACTCTCGGAAGACGCAGGTTGACTCTGTAAAAGACCTTGATCATCCCTGTCTTGCTCTACGGAGCAGAGGCAGAGACTATATCTAAAGCGGATGAAGAGATTCTTGGTATTTTCGAGCGAATGCGTGCGATCTTTGTTTCTGTTTGCGTTGATGGCATTTAGAAAAGAAGATTCATCCACGAACTGTATGGGATGTACAGAGACATGAGTCTAGCCAGGCGTTTACGGATCCAACGCCGAAGATGTCGAGCCATGTAACTCCGGTCTGAGGAATTTTCGACTCTGAGCCTGTGTGACAACGCAACAGAGAACGCCTACGCACAAGGTGGCGCACACAAGTCGAGGGGGACATCAGTTGGCTTGGTGTGCGAAACTGAACACTGCTGGCTAGAGATCGTGCCGGCTGGACAGGCATTTTGGGTGAGGCACAGATCAATCTCGACACTGTAGCGCCCTATGAAAAATAATAACTCTCGACACCACTGCATATAAAAGGCTTTTCAAATGGAGTCGGCTGTAGGTCCCCTTTACACGTAAAAGAAGAGGCACAACGCAGAACACGATTGGCGCCTGCTAGGTCCGGTCTACCTCGTTCTGTATTGATCTAAACAAGAACTTTTCCATGCCTTTTCTGTCAGGGGCACAAATTAAAGTGATGAGGGACACGTGATAGATAAAATTCGCATGAGTCTTCTAATCGTAACTCTTACTTTAAGTTTTGTCTGTTTATCTCTTCAATATCATCATCATTACTAACATCATGGAAGAGGCGTGAAAAAAACGTGCACAAAAAAATTGATTGGAAACATTGACTAGGATAGCATATCATGCATCTTGAATATTTTAATACCAAGATAATGGGCTTTAATTTTGCTTTGTAATTAATGATGAACAAATTGAGTGACGTGACAGGAAATAAAAAAAAGAATATCGTGCCAAAATGTTCACTAAAGTGAGTTAAACTTTAAAACGCACACAATTATGTATGTATTTCACTTGGCTTAGTATATTTCTTCTGTCCAATCCAATCAAATCAATGCACACTGAATAAATTAACATTTTCCAGATGAGTGCTTCTGTAGCTCGTTATAAAAAAATGTTGTAAATCCATTTTTTTTTTCTTTTGAATTATAATTTAAACAGTAGGACAGGTAAGTGGGGCGGTTAGAGTATGACCAGTATGAACGAATTAGCCGGCAATAATGTACATATTAAAGTACTGGTAGTTGCTGTCTATGTATAATTGTTTGACAAGCAGTTGTCCGTAAATCAATTTCAATTTGGCTCGGGATTTGCTTTCAACGAATTTGGCTTATCCTCAGTTGTAACACGAGTAAGCTTATACAGCCTGTTAACGGAATCTACGCCATAGGAAGAATTGAGTAAAGCTTAGAACACAGATGTTCGAATGAGACAGCGAGAGTAAATAAGCTTTCGTAATCGCTTACATTCATAGGGAACAACATTTATGGATATAGAGCATCTAAGTTTGTTACAACCTGTGAATTGTGCTGTAAACTTCGTCACATTGAAACATCATCAAATACGGGGTCTTTCAATTATCTCTCTGAATAAATCTTCTAATGACATCGTTAAATTTGAAGTGTTAGTCGACATTGAACACGATCTACTTAATACCATACGCGTCAACTAAAACGTGAACGTGCTCACTCTTACGTTGGCGCAATCTGAGACCACCTTATCGTGTTAAAGCAAAATAATACCGGAGATAATAAACAATCTCAATAGAAGTATCTATGTAGAATATTGTTTTATGAGGAAATCAACCGCCAGATCATCTATTCGCTGCATACGTTTACCGCAATATGAAAGTTTCTCAAAAATCAAGTCCAATGAAGGAATACTCACCCAAACTGTTTGTCCATATTCCGTAGAAAAATTCAACAAATGCAAAACTTAAATTTAGCAGCAGAAATAGAAACAAGTTCCTAGAGTTTCGATCTGAGAATATTAGCCGCCTCCAACTGTTAAACTTCTCTTTGATTCGATTTAACGTCTCTTTGATGCGATACGCTAAATTCCTACCAGGTTTATGTGACAGCGGCAACATCTTATTACTGATTATCCTGATAAAAATATACAAAATCCAGTTTTATTATGGATCATTTTAGAGGTATTTTTGATGGACAATGCATACGTGGTGTTATCACTGCGATTTGTTAGAAAATTTTAACCTAAAACCGTTTGATCTCAATTGGCAGCTGGAGATGGAAAAAGCACTTATCCTGGGACTCTCGTATGTGTAATTAATGATTTTTTGTTTAACATGTATTTATTTCATTATGTGGCTTTTAGTATTTTTATTAATAAAATTAAAAAAAAATAAGATGTCCGACAAGTTTCGGGGGACTTTTGTTAATTGTGCCCTGACGTATTGTTGACAACACCACAAACGCACACAGTTCTATGAGATGTGACAGTTCGAGCTGCTTGAGTGGGTGGTAAATTGTTTCGAATTTGATTTTCGATCGATGGAGATGTGGTTTTTTTATATTATGGCAAATTACTTATAAAATTATAAATATAAAAATGGATTATGGGACTGGTCACAAATTTGATAATTATATCTGTAAAAAAATTTAAATGTGAGAATTAACATTTTATACAGGATATAATATAATATACAAAGAAACATTAAAGCGATGGCATAATCAGAACTATATGCATAACCTCTTGAGAGAATGTTAAAGACTACATCAACAGCACTAATGTTGGCCTTTTTCGTATAATAACACTTTTAAGTAATTCCTGGTTTCCAAAAATTATATTCTTATATTAATAGTGGCGTTTACACTCAACAACTTGTTGCTGCAAATTTGCTTGACAACCGTGCAAATCGTCAATGTGAACGCTCGTTACTATAAGTTGGGCCGCTTTTACACACGCTTACTTCGTCGTTTTTGTACAAAGTGGCCAAGGGAAGTGAGACAGAAGGGATCACACAAAGAAAATAACATACACATTGAAAAAATCGGCGACGAATTTAGCGTGTGTAAAAGCGGCCTTGGCAGACATGTAGTACGGTAGACAAAGCATTTCAACTTTTTCTTCAATTTGTCGTCAAGCAAATCGTATCGACAAGGTATGTGAACGCCGCTAATAATTAATCTTATGAAACTTGAGTAATGACACATTAATATACAGCAATGCGAAGGAAATTAGTTATAAATAATACACCTTAAAAAATCTTTTTATTTTTCTATAAGGCAACCAACCCACCCTTACAAATGTCAAATCGAATTCTAAACATCAAATAATGAAGTGTCAATTTTTTTTATTTTCTGAGTTTTGGTGGCGACGTTTATTTCCGCCCTCCATCTTTTTGAATTGAAGTTTTCAAGATGGTAAGTCGTGCTGCGTACAATTTTCCAAAATAATTAGCGTTTTTTCGATAAAATTCAACTAAATTTGCTTCGCATATGCTATGTACACATAAAGCAAAGCAAAATAATTGAAATCGTGTTTTTAAACAATTTTTTTTATTGTGATTTTATCGAAATTATGCCAATGTCAATTTTGCACATGTGTTTGCGGCCGCATTTGTGTTTTTCTTCTTCGTGAAAAGTGATTAAAAATGTTTGATCTATGTTCTCTTATAGCCGCCTAAGAAGGATACAAAATCCTCGGCTAAACAGCCACAAAAAACCCAAAAGAAGAAGGAGGGAGGTGGCGGCGGCAAGGCTAAGAAGAAGAAGTGGTCCAAAGGCAAAGTGAGGGACAAGTTGAACAACCAGATCCTTTTCGATAAGGCCACTTATGAGAAATTGTACAAAGAAGTGCCACAGTACAAATTGATCACACCATCGGTTGTTTCTGAACGTCTAAAGATTCGCGGTTCCCTTGCCAAGAGGGCTTTAGTTGAACTTAGGGACAAGGGTAAATATTTGTGTGCTCCTTCGGTAATATAGTTTTTTTTAATTTTCCCTTTATTTCCAGGTCTGATTAAACAAGTTGTGCAACATCATTCACAAGTGATTTACACCAGGGCCACCAAGGGTGATGATGCGTAAATTTGTAATTCGTCCTGAACTGTTACAAAGTCACATTTGTATGCTTTTGGGGAGAATAAACTCGTGAAAACTTTTTTGTAGTTACATCTAAGAAATTGTTTGTTTTAATATGGACACATCGACAGTGGAAGGATATCACTCTGGTGGAGTGGATATTTTGCGATTTTCATCGTGCATAGGGTGGAAAATAGACATTGTTTGGTACCACTGTGTGCTGGCAGCGGAGCGGATAAATTGGGAAATCCAGTGGAATTGCTCGAACAATTTCGCACATGATTATAGCAATATGAAAATTGCGCCTAAAAAGTCACGTGAAATGTTGTTTCTGGTCTTGAAACCAAGTGTGCTCTGAATTTGATTCAAGATGCTGCTTGATGTATAAGCACATGTAGTACAGGCTATGTTAAGCTGTCCCTCTTGTGCTGTACTTACGTACCCACCTAAAGGATACCACATTTTGAGTACTTCTAATTCCGATGGCAGTGTCAATGATTCCCAATGAAAATTGTGTAGTACTTTTGGTCTCAAGTTCAAGCTGGCTGTGCTTCACAACGATTTCTAAATATTGATATTAAATTAATTGCAGCATATCCTGAGGATAAGAACACACTCTTCGGGATAAGGAATAAAGTACGTTTTTCCTTCTCTATTTTGTTTTGCTAGAGAGGATTTGCTTTTGGCGTTTGTTCACAGAGAGCTGGTATGTATGGCTGCGTTTACCACCTCTTTCGGCGTTCGATTCGAAGAACATACGCACTACTCCAAGGAGACCACTCCTTTCATTGAATCAATGGGAACAAGGACTATATCTTTCAAGAACGCATTAGTTCATAGTCCTTTGGCTTAGGGACTTTAATGAAGGAACAACCATAGTTCCGATACCTCTTTTGAACTGAAGTGGTCAGTGTGATGAATTCAGTCAATTGTGTGAACCCTCCAATCGGAAAACAAATTTAATGTCTTACAGAATGCATACTGCACCCGATCCTACGTCTAGTCTGGGTTTTCTGCAATTAGTGAGATGCAATCATCATAGACCAAGAATGAGATTCGAAATCTTCAAGTACAGTGGACTCGCCCGTCGATTTCTGACGGGATATCAAAATCAGTTCGAGTTAGAAAAGAGTTTGACTTAGAGGAGAGGTTTTTTGTTTGGAAAATTGAGGGAGATGCCAAAATATGTCTAACAAAAACATCGAGTTAGAGAGATATTCGACTTAGGGAGAGTTCCACTTAAGGAGTGTCCACTGTATATCAATTGTACACCTCTACAGAAGACGAAAAAAAGCAACGTTGACAAAAGAAATCAATTTTAAAATCTATTTATCCATGTATAATCTAACTTAATTATTTAAATTACAATTAAAGATATCAAGCGATTCTGCCAAACCGAGACGTACGTACATATGTGCATTCCCACTTCGTGCTTCGAATTCGTCAAAATATTTCATTCGTCAGTTTTTAATTTTATATTCGCATATGCATACCCACTCCGAAGTGATACGATATGCACTTGGTCAGGTAATAATCACTAGGGAAAAATGTTGCATTCGAGTCTAAGCCTTAAGGGCGTCCTGAAGTTTTCGCCTGGCCAAAGTCACCCGGTCCTCTTGGCGACGAATGTCGTCCTCTGATATGACAATCGACTGCATTAGTGGCTGATCGGGATTCAGGAAAGCACCGGAGTTTTTCGTGAGATCTGTTTTTGATGAGGTCTGGCCTGTAACGGGTTGATTCTGTACATGTAAGGCGGTAGCTACCGATTGCAACACTGTTTGCTCATCAACGTTGGGGCCGACGGATTTAATTCCTCTTGGCAGTTCGATGTTATCGAACTCCTCGCCAGTAATATTGCACGCACGCAGTCCTTCTAAGCGTTTCTCCCAAAAAAGTTGCTTCGGCTTCTCCTGATTGCCGTTCTTGAGATCGTGTTTGACTTTGCTGTTCTCATGATTGCGTACCACAGTCACAGGTTGCTTGAAGATTGAGGCAGTTTGCCGGATGGGCGGCACTAGAGAGACGTCTGTACGTATGGCACGGCTGGAATATAAAATAAGTCAGTGGGATGTTCGAAAAGAATGGCTATCAAATGAAGACAAATAGAAAAACATCGAGGAGACCAATTGGTGAAATTTTGTTTCAGCACTATCTACTGGGTAGCCAATGATTTTGCGTTTCGTTTCTTTTACATACAAACATAAAGGCCAATTTCGGTTAGTGTTGGACAATTGATAAGGTAAAAACGTAACGTAAACTGAATGAACTACATGCGCTGGTACCTGAACTCAAGATGATGTCTTAGTGTTGATGATGGAAGTGAGGAACTACCACTACTACTTGATGCCGATATTGTATGGGAGGAACTAGAGGATGGTACTCCAACAAATCCACCAGATATCGAATAAGGTGGCATTGCTGATGGTGTTGCTGTTGTCGTTGCAGTTGCGGTAGGTTTATACTTGCGTTTGAGAGAGCTCGATGATGAGCCGCTACACCGATGAAGCGATATCGACGGTGGCGGTAGGTTTTGTATGATCTTACCAGTTTGAAAGTCAAAGGTTGATATATCTATTGTATCGCCTAGATGTCGTGCTAGTTGGGGTTTACTATCAAATTTCTTACCACTGGGACTAGATTATATTTATAGATAGGTTTTTTTTAGAGGTATAATTGGATGCTAAGTGTATAAAAATAACTAATTGATAGAATTAGGAAGTGATTATCCCATCAAGTACCTGTAGTAGTAAACATCAACTTTCCCTGCCGATATTCCGGACTTGCGGAGGACTTCTTCTCTTTGCCATCCCTTTGGTAGCGAATTACATTCAACGCGCTTACGTTCTATTGTGATATTTGGATTCATTTATGTTCTTTCTATATTTAAATATATCATAAAATCAGTATTTTTGAGAAAAAAACGATAGGAAAGTTGTTTTGTCTGATAGAAAGCGTCTTTAATTTTCCCCGAGATTGGGAAATGTCATAATTTTATTAGTGACAGATAAAAAATGTCCCTTCAATGGGTATTTTTGGAAATTCAGTAATTTGTATGAAGTGCGTTCAGTTAAATATTTTTTAGTTTGCCCTTAAATATTTTTTACTTTGGGTTGTAAGGTTTTCATAAAGTATATAAAGTGCTGTAATGAGCCATTTTACACTACAACAATTTTTCAGCAAATATAAATAAAAAGTTATACTCTTTGGCATACCAAATGATTCGCGTAGAAACTTGTTACTTTTATCGAACAAAATTTCTACCTTTATAAAGGGAGTCGCAGTTCGAATCCTAGTGAAAGCAAAGTTAATACGCTTCATCCGGTTTTCAAATCTGGTCCGGTCATCATTTGCCGTTGGGATCAAATTAACGGCACTATCACTCAAGTTGTCGAGCAGTGGTAATAGTCTGACTAATGTGGGTATCACAATGGACCAACACGCGTCTAAGTGTGCTGGCGGTTTCGCTGGCAGCCCACCTAACCTAAATCTAACCTAGTTCAAGTATGTTAATTAATGATTTGAATTGTTTCTCGAAAAATCTATCATTCCAATCTTCCCAAAGTTCTCTGCTAATGGGGAAACTCCATAAGAAACGGCGCTAATAGTGATGTCAAACAAAAGCATGTCGATACGATTTGTTTGACAACCGTGATTGGCCTTCATGATTGGCATTGATGGGTCTATGTGAACGCCCGATACTACAAGTTGGCAAAGGTGTAGAAAGGTAGAAAAAGCATTTTGACCTTTTTTAAACTTGTTAAATGTGAACGCCGCTTTTGCAAATATTCGCAATTCGTTGAAGACCAGACAATTTTGTGTAGTTGGATACATCGATGTGAACGAGCCATAAGATAAGAAAGTTGTCAAATCAAACAGCCCAATGACATTTCGGTTTGAAAATATATGTGATGTGTCAGTTAAATAAAATGTGCACGCAGTTGTCATTGGCCAATGAATTTGGTTGTAAATCGTATAAAGTGTGGCGCTTGTGATTTTAGAAACTCGAAATATATAAAATAAAGCACAAGCGTAGATTAAATGACAAAGTTTTGAGATTTTTACAAGTGTTAATAAATCGACTGAGTAATCAATATTTCTTAGACTGTAATTACACGGCTTGTGAAATTTGTATTTAACTGAAAACAGGATTTCTCACGTTTGGAGAATGGAGAACTCTATACGCGGTGTATTCAGCACGAGTTCGGCGAACTTGTCAAGTCCAATTGCCGAATCGACTCATTTAAATGGATCAAGGTAAGTAGAATACGTGACCAGTATGAAAGTGATAACTGCTACGTCATTTCGTTCTCAGCTTGCATACAAAATTCAACTGGGGTGAGGGACCAATAACTTCCAGAAGCCGAAATAACTCGATGAACCAAAGTAACAAGACCTTTAATAATACAAGCAACATAACTGGTACACCGACAAAAGTTTCAATGTCACCGTCTTCGCACATCGATGCAAGGTTGTTTGATGGTATTTTTTTTTTTTAGGAGGTTTTTGATTTAATTTATTTATTTTTGTTTGTAGGACATACGTGGATATTCACAGCAATGGTTTGGCATCGAGGATCGTGAAATACCACGACAATAGTGTGCGATTAAATCGCAGTCTATCCCTCGGAAATTTATACAATAAACCGGGACAATTTCCGGTTGTGCATCTGAAGAAAAATGAGGCAACATTCAAAGCAAAGAAAAGTAGAAATTTATCTATGACAAGAATAGCTGCACCAGGTAAGATATTAGACTGCTCTCAATCAAAAAACTTGAAAACTGATGAAATATTACATTTTCTAGAGAAATCAGTTTTTCATGGTAATACTCTATCAAGTATTTTGCGTTCGGGATCAGTAGTTGGACTTCAAAAAACCGATGAAGAGATTTCGCGGGAAAATCGGCCAATTCTGCATCCACCTCCAACAGAAAGCGAATTGGCCCCAACTAGAAGCGTTCTGGAAGTGCTTAAGGAAATCTCGCGAAAAAGAATAAACAATGATGTGAGTATTCTTTACCGCCAGCAACGTTCATCGTTTGTATAAATTAATCAAATTTGTTTTCCATAGGATCTCGACGGAACAGAACTAATCAAAAAGCACTGCAAAGAATTAGACGCAGTTACATATAATGGCCAAAAGACAATACAAAGTAAACGCCAACGGGAAGCCGCCATGACTCCAACCACACAAGCGTCTCCTGAACAGCAAGCGGTGAAGAAAAGAATGTGCAACTATAACAACGACATAATGAGTTCGCTCAGTTCAAGCATGCTAACTGTGAACAAGAAGAAAATGTTCAATACCGACGTTCAGAGCCCAACTAATTCAACAAGCATGCACATTAACACCACAAACATAACCTCAATAGCTCCTAGCTCTTTACGCGATGAACAAGCACACACATGCGCCAGTCTAGAGCTGGAAAACTTTTTACAATCAAAGTACACTCCGGTCACTCCACTGCCGAGTACTCCGCAGCAGCTGACAAGTGAATGTGTGGTTCAAGAAAAATGTGGTATAGTGTCTCGAAGAGCATCGGAGCCCGTCATAAGCACCACGAAGCCAAAGCTTACATTGTTCAACAAGAACTACGACGATTCCCCCTATGACGTGCACAATGACGCCACCGAGCCCAAGGACGAGGATGATTTAAGTGGAATCCAATTTGTGAAGCCCAAGAAGAGCAGTTCCCTGTCATCTGGAGGAACTTTGCTCATCGAAAAAACAAAGAAATCCAAATTGGCCCTGATGCTGAGTGGACTGAAGGGAGAATTGAATGAAGACGATGAGGTTGATACCCCTCAAAAAGAGCAGACAAATACTCAGACATCTACGAGCACTGCCACTGCAGTTGCCACATCAATTGCATTATCAAACCCAGCTGCAATCTCATTTGGAACAACAACGACTGCGGCAACAACACCAATTACCTTGCCAAGTGTAGCAAGCGCATTAGCGACAAGTCAAGTAGTCCCAAAGACAAGCGCAACAACCGCAAATCCGCTTCAACCGAAAGAACTCAAGCCAGTTTCACTCACTTCCACAGTAGCCAATGAAATTATATTAAATACAGCTTCTACTGCGGTGGCCAGTACGTCTTCTACTCCAGCAGTGGCCTCATCTGCAAGCACCACTTCCAATCCAATGTTACAACTCGCTACAAAAACGAATGCAATTCCCACCCTCAGCGGGTTTAATTTTGGACAAAACAAACAGCTTCCTTTGCCTTCGGTCACAACAGCGCCTGCGTTGATTACTCCGCTCACGAAGCCTGTGGCAACACAACCACCATCCGTGGCGACAACCGCAGCAATTGTTCCAATCTCCGCAGCAGCACCCACAGCGGAAGCTGCAAAACCATTCGCATTTGGTTCGCTTACAACAAAGTCAACTACCTCGACCGCTCCTGCCTTCACATTCGGCTCGTCACCATCATTGGGGATTAACAGCAATCCCCTAGCCAATTCATTTGCAAATGTGAAAGCAGCAGCTACTTCAGCACCGAATAATCCTCAGTTAATTTTTGGACAATCTGCAGGAGCAACACAGCCCGCATTCTCCTTCGGTTCGCTGGCAGAATCGAAATCCAACGCCACTAGCACTGCTTTAACCTCTACCACAAGCGCACCAGTGTCAACTGCGCCTCCTGCGTTTAGCTTTGGTGCAAATCCAACGAGTACCCAAGTAAATACTCTTATCCCTGCTCCTAAAGGAACATTTTCGGGCATGACACCGAGCTCATCAACTCAACCAGCTACATCTACAACCACTTCCATGGGCGGTTTTTCGTTCGGCGCAACTGCGACAACTGAAGCTCCGAAGTCATTATTCGGCAGCCCAGCTACCGCCACATCAAGCCAGACGCAACCTAACTCTACACCTACGTTCTCATTTTCCGCCAACAAAGCTCCACCCAACGCACAAGCAAACGCAACTGGTGCATTTACTTTTGGTTCTCCAGCCACTTCAGCTGGCATCACCGCTAGTCCTGCTCAGCCGCCGCCAATGTTCGGTAGTACAACTCCAGTGAAACCAGCGAACTCGTTCTCTTTTGGTTCTGCAGCGCCATCGGCACCACTTAAAGCGTCGCTCTCCTTCCAATCGGCAGATAAGCCTACAGCCCCAAGCACAACAGCGAATTCAATCGGAGGCTTCTCCTTTAATGCACCCGCCACAAGCTCAATGACTGCACCGCAATCTAGCAAGAATCTATTTGCTGTAGCGACAACAACGGCGGCACCAACAAAGGCTGTCTTCAGCTTCGGCTCCCCATCCGTTAATCAGACCGAAACAAAACCATCCGTATTCGGAGCTCCAGCAGCACAAACATCAACCAACCTGTTTGCCGCGCCGGCAACAACCACCGCGCAGAACTCTCCATTCGCATTTGGTTCATCGCCCAGCACAAGCAATCAGGTGGCAACGACAAAACCATCAATGAATTCTATTTTCGGAGCAGCTCCCAGTGGCCCTGCAAGCTCTTCGACAGCCGCGTCAAACTCAATTTTCGGTGGACAGACGTCAAATGCCGCTGCACCTCAGCCATCTTCAACGTTTACTTTTGGGGCCAGTTCCAATAGTACAGCAGACAACAACAAGCCCGCCGGGGGCTTTGTGTTTGGCAGTAGTTCTTCGATTGGAAGTAACGCCTCTAAACCAGCCACAGATATGAACAAAACATTTGTATTCGGCGATGGAAGCACTACTATAACGCCGGCTCCAGCTGTATCAACAAATCCGTTTGGTAGTAATAGCACTGTAACCAGTGCTAACATTGGAGGTTCTGATAATAAGTTATTCTCATTTGGAGGAGCTAGTGCAGCTGCACCAGCAAATAATAATGCATTCGGAGCTAGTCGTCAAGCCGTTAATCCATCGCCAGCTTTCAATTTCGGAGCATCCTCTTCTGCACCCGCTGCACAAGCTCCAGCTGGTAACTTATTTGCCCTTCCACCTGCAGGAACCGAACAAGACATGACGGGTAACCGACGGATCAGGAAAGCTATGCGACGTCTACACAAGGCATAAATCACTTTGCGAAACAATTCTTGTAAATTATTTTAAAAAAATCGAGTTTCTGTGCTGTTTGAGAAAAAATAAAGCTTGTTTGTAGATAACATTGAAAGAAAGTAACTTGTTTCATTTTTAATGAGTTTGACATGCAAGGTCGATCCATACGCTTGACAAAGGCGAAGCGAGGACCCATAGAGGGTCTGAGCCTGAGCAATAGCTGCCCTCCACCGATGACGGTCCTGGGCACGTTGCTTCCAGTCGTCAAGGCCAAGCTGTCTTACGTCCGCGATGACTACTATATGGCGTAGCAACCTGGTCGACCGCTTTACATATAAAGATCAATTGCAAACCACTCGAAAGAGTGCAACGGATGGCGTGTGTGTGCATCAGTGGAGCGCCTTACGCCGAGTTATTCGGTAGACAGTCTGCTGCCTGCTCGGCGATAAGGCTGAAATCGCTTAACATGTGGAAGTACACCACTATTCTAACTTGTTATAGGTCCTTACCTGAAGACACCGACCTCCTAACAGGCAGGCTACTTCTTCGAGAAAAACTTCTCTATCAGCATTCCCCCAAGAACTTATTGGGAGTTTGATCATCAGACGCTGGATGGTCCTCTGCGAATCTTCACAGATGGATCGAAGATGGGCTGTCATTCCGACTACCAAACCACTGTAGCGTTTTTCAGACAGAAACCATACCGATTAAAGAAGCACTGTTCTGGCTAATAAAAACAATGTAATATCAAAGCCAAATCTCTGAACGCAGTCGCTTTCAACGCAAAGACTTCCCTGAATTGCCGCCGATCTCTCAACAAGATGGCCAAGTATTTTAACATCGAACTTATGTGGGTGCTGGGACACGGTGACATCCCAGAAAATTGTAAAGCGGACAAACTCTCTAGAAGAGGTACCAAATCGGTATGCCTTCCGGAGGCAGACATCCCATCCATCCCTATCGCTACTGCTAAACACTTACTAACAGAAATCGTAGATGGTCTAGGGGCACTAAATGCCTCACTACAAAACAACTATTGCCCACCATAGATCCAATACGCTCACGTAGCCTGATCCGATTGAGTAGACTCAACCTCAGAACCATTAGGTTAGGTACGTGGGTAGACGTGGTGTGGCCACTTAGGTCCAATTGGACCGATTGTGGTGCCCAAAGGGGGGACGCTCCTCTTACCTACTCAGGTGTTGATGCTTTATCTTATCTTAACCATCCAGAAATCTTGACGAACCTGCAAAGAGATTTTAGTGGGATTTCCGCAAGTACTTGAAGATCTTGGAAGAAGAATTCTCCCAGTGTTCTGTGTCTCAATAAGCAGATGCTGAGGCATTGACAAAGGAAGTGAGTGGTGTCCTCTTGTTCTTCTTCGTCCCCTCTGCCCCTGCATATGGTATCCTGTGTTAGTCCCATTTTGTTTTCGTGGTATCTCAAATGATTGTGATCGGTTAGCGCTTCGACATACGCAGCAGCTCTATCTCAGAACCATTATCGGCGTACTTACATTGTAGAACTTCTGTAGAAGCTGCAGGGATGTAATTACAATGCTCTCTCCACACGTAGAAAGCGTCATTTGGACGCCTACTACTTCAACAACTTGACCGAACTAAACAGTATCAATTTCAGTCAACTCATCTGCTTTATCAAAAGCGCCAGCTGGTTTGCTGAATAGGATTTTAGATCCGTGTGGTATCACAACGAGGCTACTCCGGCCTAAGTGTGACTGCTGCTCCAGCAGTCAGCCACTCCAACCTAACCTAACCTAGTCTTTGTACCGGAATTTCGGTCTTCCTCTCCTTCTCGAAACACGAGGCTGGCATTCGAGGACCCTCTTAGGTGTCCATGCGCTCGATGTGGCCAAGCCGGTGCAATCGACTGATTCTTGCCTTCGGGAATACATCCACATCTTGGTACAGCTCGTAGAGTTCGCGGTTGTGTCTTCTCATCCATTCACCTTCCTCGCAGACAGGACCATATATCCGAAAAAGAATACAGTACATGTCAAGCAATACATCTTTCCGTAGATTTTAAGAATGTGTTTATAATATATTGTATATACTACATAAATGATTTGAATATATTACAAGATAAATTGATGTATAATAAATTACTCTTTCACAATATCCATATATCGCTTTAGCAGAAAAATGGTCAATAAAAGCAATAAAACAATAGTTATACTTCTAGCTAGGACTGCACTAAGGATATAAGTCTTTAGAAATTTTCCGTGGCACAAAATTTTAACATAGACTTTGTGTGCTTAAACTGCACTCCTTGTGTGGCGGTTAGGACTTCCTGCATGAAACTGGTTGAATTGTGAATTGTGGTGCCGCCCAAAATGACTTTATAGCCGGAATTGTTCAATTGGTGCACCGCCAATGCCTCCTCGTATGTTGCACCACCGACAATGAATACAACTACATCCTGTGGCGGCCGGCGGAATGGTACGAGTTCAGAGTTAATTGCCGGGAATAGTGGATCGACATCACGACCTTTGAAAAGATCCTCGAGCGTTTCCTTCAGCAGACACGTGTGTTGGGTGAATACATTTTCCACGCCTTTCAAACCCTTCAAATGGAGATAAGGCCCGTCTATTTAGTGCATTTGGGTTTTGTTTACAACAACTTACCTTAATGAGGTTTCTTGTAAGTTTTACGGCATCAGTGATGCGCACCAAGTTGAATAGTTCTCCCTGGCGAGCATGCTGGCCAGCATACTCAATGAGGCTGGGTACAAACGAACTCCGTCCTCCGCGATTCTTAATGATTTGCAATAGGCCACACGTATCGCAGTTGGCATGTCGCTCGTAACGAAGTGCATAGAGGGCTACTAGCTTGAGAGCATCATCTACTGATATGCGCTCGTCGGCAATAATTCTTTTGATCCTCTGCAACTGAGCCGAGTGCTCAGCTTTGCACGCGACCTCTTGTTCCAGTTCGGAAACCTCAAAGAGATTGCGCTTGGTGCATGTGTTTGAAAGTTCTCCCATTACGCACAGATGCTTTGTTACCGTACCAGACATCTTCTTAAACTGAGGATATGTTTCGATAAAGTTTTTCATATCGGCAATGCTTTCAACCTGGAGGACAGAAATCAATCAGATCACCTAAGAGGAACAGAACACCGAATACTACCTTCTTCTGATCTTTTGCTTTCTTTTGAAACTCTTCCATGAGATTTTTGATAGTGGAACCAATTTCACCGTAGTTGGCGTACATGTTCTTGGCATAGAATTCATCCTGATCGCCCGACAAGACCACTTCCTTAAAGTCCTTTGGTATTTGCGGTGTGCCAGAGAGATCAACTCGGTTGTTCTTGATATTTAGAAGTTCATGGACCATCGCTTGGTACGTCCACTGATGCAGCAGTGGTGTTACCGGATCATCCATTCGGTCCAAAATCAATAGCAATGGTGGCGGTGCTCCATTTTCATGTGTACGAAAATCGAAGAGAGACGATTCCTTTGTCGTTTGTTCATAGATTTGCTTGGCTAAGGTTTGTGCCGGTACACTGCCGGATCGATAACGTATGACAGGATTCATTTTCAAAGAGAGTAGCACAGACGTGAGTCCTTGCACAGTTCGACTGAGTGCCTCTGGCTGCCATGCCAGTCGATTAAGACATGTCGGAATGTTAAATGAGAATAAATTTGGATTCACGCATAAAAAATCGGCGTACACTTCTTTCACTTCACGCACCGATTCACTTTCATCACATTCGGCCAATATTTTAATGTCGGTTCTTGGAATGATATTACTGAAATCTAAGAGAAGTAATGAGTTGATGATTGTACAAGGAAGGCATACGTACAAATATAATAAGACCCATATTTTGGATTTCGCAGTTCATCGGCTAAAAGGGCTACGTTTTGTTTAGTAGGTCGAACAAATGCAATGCACTTTAAATGCTTCAGACGTTCGTTTGATCGACCAGAATCAAGTCTCTCGAAGAGGTATACCTCCCGCTGCAGCATGTCAGACTGGCTAAAGGCCATAGATATAATACTTGTCTGCGGGGAGATAAAATGAATACAACATCCTGGGGAATTGAATAATTACACCTACGGTTTCCTTGTCTAGAAGAAGTATCTTCATGCCCGGCCCAGATTCATTTGTCATTTTCTCAACGTATAGCTTAACTGCAGTGATTACGTTCATTTTAACGAAATATTTTTGTTCAGTATTAAAGTAAAATCGAAATATTTGATGTTTTCGAAGAATATTGCTAATTTTTCACTACATCTGTTTTTGATTTATCTGCAAATGTCCCCATTTGACAGCTTGACAGTGGTTCGTGGGTTGTGGAAATGACATTAGGTGTTGATTACACTTATGTAAACATTTGTATTATATACATTATTTATTAACAAAAATTTTTAAAATAAACATGAATTGTTCAAATATGACTGTTTACTAAATCTAAAGTTTCCAATAATAGGCATTGCCATTTTGTTGTTGCTTATTTGAGGTTTGTTCATGTACTTGTCCCTAAGTAGAAAAACACATGATATTCACAAACGTTCATTGCAATATAGATGTACATGTGAAAGGCATCTTGGTCAACATTTACCTGACCTTGGCGGATCGTTAACTTCCATAGACATAGTCATAACGGACTTAACAGCCCACTCAGTTGTTTTCCATTCAACTCATCTTCCGCATCAAGTCAACGATCACATTAAACAAACAACAATAAATTTGTAAATATGTGTACAAACTTTATTATAGAAATGGCATATGCGGTCATATTTCAACAATACTCTTAAGTTACAAAGAAAAAAAAAATCAATGGCTATATAATTGTTGCCGACACTGCTGCTGCTTTCAAAATTATATGAATGTGTAAATTAAATGCAAATGTGGGAAGTAAGACCAATGAAAAAAAACTCACGTGAAAGTGCTTAAAACGAAATAAAAACTTAAAAACAAACAAAAAATAAGTCATGCTGCAGTTATGGCGGAATAAAATTAAACTCGTTATTCTTGTTTCTCTTTGGCACAGTTCTTTATGATCCTACCGAAATGCCAGTGTAGAAAGCACCCGATAACTCGTAACGGTCCCAATAATAGTGCATGAAGTATGTTTTGAAGCACACCACCCCAGGGAAACATGCCACCACACAGGAAGGTCAGAAGCCAACTTTCAAAACCCATTATGGATATGAATGACCCTTTCTGAAATTGAAATTTATCTTTAATACATGCAAATGATTCGAGCAAATATTTCATCTACCAAAGCATCGTTAACAATACATTTAGCTACATCGTCAGGTTGAGCAAGTCCTCCACTCCCTGAAATAATTTTCGTCTCTTGTGGTTTTGTCTTCTCCTCGTTTTCAAAGCCTGGTGTATTCGTATCCGCGGGTAGGGCGAGCGTAACCGATATTCCTAAATGTCGTGTTTCCATTGCTACAGTTTCAGCCATGCCACGCAATGCAAATTTAGAAGCAGCATACGCTCCATATCCGTATATACCAAATAACGCCGCTTGAGAAGCTGTTATGACAATAATTCCCTCACCAGCCGCCTTCATTTTGGGTAGTACATAGCGAGTGCAATTGTAGGTACCAAAGTAATTGATATCCATAAGTTTCCTGCAGTCATCTACTGACATTTCCTCAAACACACCACAAATAGCCATACCTGCACAATTCACTAACATATAGATCTCACCATGGTCCTTCTCAATTTCAGCAAGTCCCTCAGCGACTTTCTCATAACTCTGTGAAATATCCAGACACTTATAGTTGAATTTTTGTTCTGGTGACTTTCGAAGGACTTCCAAGAGGACAATCGCTCCCTCTGAAAACGAACTTGTTACTATTTCGAGCATATCATAACATCGGTGTAAGACTTACTTAACATTTTTTCATCTCTTGCTATCAGCGTAACGTTAGCGCCTTTCGTTGCACATTCCACAGCAATGTAAAGGCCAATCCCTTTAGAACCTCCAGTGACTACAACATGCCGACCAAATATGGATTTTCGCTTTGCTCTTGTTACAAAAGCATACACCAAGATGTGTGCTGCTACAGCCACCGCAATGTATATAAAAATCTCTAGAGAAATGTTCATAGCTTATACTGGTATCGTTTTCTTTTCCTCTGATTTATAGAAAGCGCGCTGATAAGGTGTTCTTTCCAGATCCACCCCACTTTATTGTCGGAAAACTAATGAAAGTGATCATTTGTCAAAACATTATATTACATATGTCAAAATGACAATTCAGCACAGGTATGTTAAAAAATAAGTTCGTCGCGAACGTGTGTAGATTTTAGGAAAGATGCATATATTGATGATGAATATATAATCTTGGTTAATTTTTGACAAGTTTCAAGTACAAAAATAATCAAATATTGTACAAAAAATTAGCCAGAGGACACATTTTAAGTGTTAAAAATTAACCTGTGAACACAAATGCACACGACATATTTTATGTGTTAAAAATTACCCTGTGAACACAACTGGCACACTTTTAGCGTCGTTCACACTCAACAATTGTCAATACGGTTTTCTTGACAACCTTGCTTAATGGGCCAAATAGGCAATGTGAACGCACAAGTAGACAGACTTGTTGTACAGTAGACAGAGCATTTTGACTTTTATCCAATTTGTCGTCAAGCAAATCGTATCTACAAATTGTTGAGTTTGAACGTCGCTTTTCAGTCAAGCAGAGATGAAGTATTAAGATTTCGATGTACATGATTTCTGATCAAGAGCTAATTCAAGTCAAGCCAAGAGCTCATTCTGAACATTTCAGCTCTTATATTCATCCAAATTTTTTTATGAGTAGTATACTTTTTTTCCACTGACAGATAGTGACACTTTACCGGCTGAAGGCGATTGCAATTTGCAAGTGAAGGTTGTTTTCTATTCCGTGTTTTGATTCATACCAAATATCTGAAATCAACTAATATTAATAATATATATAAATAATGGTCATATGTAATTGAATTCTAGTCACACAAAAATGGCTTTAGTAAGCTACAGTTCCTCATCAGATGATAGTGACATAGAACCACCGGAACCAAAAATCCTCAAAGGGGATGTAATTAAAAGGCGAGTAAATGAAGAGCACAAAGACTCCAGGCAAAGAAAGAGGTAAATACAAACTAAACAATGATAGAACTGGGGAAAATTTCATACATTTTACAGACTTCCATTGCCATCTGCCATCAGTTGTATAAACAAGGTAATTCATCCAATTCCAGTTGATGATCCATCAAAACATGATGGAAGGATTCGTTCGTTCGAACACGAACGGGGAAACTGGGCCACCCTAGTCTATATTCCAGGTTGACCCAAGAAAGTATCCAGTTTCCGCCTAACGTAAACACTTACTTTTTGCAGCTTACTTCAATATGATGGAAGAGGTCGTAACTATGGCTCAGTCTTCATTTGAAAACATCGCTGACTTAAAGATGTCGGATAACATGCATATTAGTCTCACCAAGACTATAGTCTTAAGACACCATTGGATCACGATGTTTTTGAAGTCCATTCAAGAGGCATTAATTGATGCCGAGAAGTAATTGGCAATGAATAATATTCATAGAGGTTGTGCACGTAAAATAATTCAGTTTTCTTTTGGACTTTCAGTCGTTCAATGTGTACGTGAATGAGGAACGCACAAGGACCTTCATAGGTCTGGTTGCAGGGGATTTTTATTTTGAAAAATTACACAAACTGATGTTGAAGATGGATAATGTGATGAATCAGTTTGGATTGGACACTTTCTATGAGGTTTGCATCTCATTCTGTATGAATGCGTCTAATAAAACTGTGTGTTTTTTTTCTAGAATCCTTCATTTCATGCAAGTATTCTCTGGTGTGTTGGCGATCATGAGACTGAATTTAAAGAAGGGCTAAGCACGCTCAACACAAAACTTTCAGAGTTGAAAGAATTGTATCCAGACGATTTCAGAATTCGGGTGAATCAAATTTGTTGTAAGTCTGGAAATAAATGTTACAATTTTAATTTGAAATAAATTGAATTGGCAACATGTTCAATAGAGTAGTTTTCATTATCACCACTGGCGTTTATTCGAAGGTGCGTAGGCGTTCACAGCACACCCTACCAAAATCTTTATTTTGCAACTAGCAACTAGCAACTGCAACCTAGCAGCTATCAGTCAAAGGTGTTCTCATAACTTTAGCGCAACACACGAAATTCCTACTCTGATAAGCGGCTAAAATGAGAACAATGTTGGAAATACAAATACATTCAAATTGACATTCAAGCGGCCCTTAAAGCAATTTCGGCGATATAAATCAAGTTCAAGTTGGTCGCGAGCTGCCGCGGAGAACTCAGTTCTCAGTGCGCAACACTAGATAACTATGCTGAGCCCCAGGACACATCGATATAGCCGGCAATGAGGCAGCAGATGAACTTGCCAGAAAGGGGGCCATAATCGACCCATCCCAGGCAATCGAAAGGATTCAACAACCTCTGAAAAAGGTTATAAAATTCTAGAACTAGCGATCAAGAGAGTGGATTACTATGCGAATTAAAAACGTCAAAATCCTTCAGTGTGGCAAAAGCCTACTAAGGATGGTAGTCGGAGCTCTAGCGAGACATAACCATCTAAAATATCACGAAACAAAAATGGGACTATATATGCAGAGGATGCGATGATGTGGAAGAAAGATAGGACACTCCTCACTATTTCAATTACTGCTCTAGCCTCGTCCAACTAAGATACAGGACCATGGAAGAACACTTCTTGCAGGACATGCTAGAACTCAATAACATTCAATTATCTCACTTTTCAGATTCATGAGGATGTCGGGCTGACTGGACGAAGAAAGGTCTTCACAAACTGCGATTTCAATATTTCGATGAGTACGATAAGGGTACAAGGAGGAACATATCCCCATCTGGGCTTCACAATTGGTGAGACGGCTACCCACAATCCTATCCTATCCTATATAGTCTAGCAATTGGTGTTCACCTTTATCAAGTACACTTCTCAACGTTCCTGCTTTCCTTCTTTCGAATTGTTGAATACAAATCTGTATGGTTAGGTGTTCAACAAAATTCACGTCGTCGTTCACTCCGTACGTTGTGTAGAAGCCAAGAGCAGAACGTTCAGAATTTTGTTCATTTTCATTTCGTTTGCGGATCCACTTTCTGTACCATATACGTATGTATGAGCATACCCCGATGCGGGTACGGAGCATCTCTTGTAACATAGATACCCCAATTACTACCTTTAAGCTACAGCTCAATAATCTCTACGAAAAGAAAGTCAACGCCAGATGGTCGACAGGTAATTCCTGTCGAATTTCAATAAATCTGGTCCAATCTTGATGCTAAAAGATCAAGTGATATTTTTATTAAAGAGATTAGAAGAAAATTAGGAATGCAGTGGGTATAATCACCGGCACTGCCCCCTAGGCCTTCACGCAAATTGACTAGGTCTATTTTCCAATGACTTCTGTAGAAGCTACCTAGACGAAGAGGGGGAAGAAAAAAACCACCTCCTTTGCAACTGTCTTGCTCTCGCCTCAATCAGGGAAGCCACCATATGCTCCTACTTATTTGACAGTCTGAACTACCAGTCAAAAATACCCAAGTCACAACGCTAGTCAAATATGCTGAAAAAACCAATTGGCTGTCGTAAACCCCACTTCATCTTCTTCTCCCTATCTGAACACCTACGTGGCGGTACAATGGGGCTACTCTGGCCTAAGTGCATTAATGCCACTTCCTACCTACCTATCTAGTGAAAACCTTACCGGAAGCACCACGGCACGTCACTGTTTATCACTCACAATACTATATTCAAAAATGTTAAAGTTAAAATCCTCACAGCATCAATAAGCTCTTTCTGCTACAGAAGTAGAGGATAATTTTATTTTAGCAAATTGATAGGATATCAATTAAAATTTGACGCGAGTTCGATGCGATGTCAGCTCATTCTGGTCAAGCAAAGCAAGTAATGAAATTGATCGCATTAAATTAATGAGAATATTTATTAATTAAATTGCTTTATACTCTGACCTTGAATTAATAGTACAATTTAAACAGTTTTCTTCTTGGTTCCATTGCCTTGCTTTGTTGCCTGCACTTGCTCGTCCATTTTAGCTTGTTCTTCTTCATCTAAAGTCCGTTGCTTTCGTCGTCCTAATGGCGTTTTAGACCACCACGATTCAAAAGCTTCCTCTTCTTCACGATAAACTGGATCTTTTGTGCTGAAAAATAATGTTCACATAGGTTTGTAATTCAAAAATCAAATTTGCAATACCACAAAGCGTTTATCAACTCAACGTGCGTTAGTGGCTGTGATCTTAGTTGCAGCTTTCTTTTACAAGTAAGAACTTCGTGGATGCACGCATTGACGGATCCAATGGTATAGCCATCGGATATCTTTGCCATCACACTGCAATCAAGTTGACATATTCCGCCAGTGCTTTCGCTATAAGAACCAGGCAATGTTCGAAATTAAAGCAGCTTGTTATAGATATATCAGTTCCTTACTCTAAAAGCTTTTTCCATGCAAACGACAAGGTTCCATAGTCAGGCCTAGGTATGTAAATGAATCGATTGTAGGTCTGCTGCAAGAGTTTTTGATCAGCTTCCCAGGGCATATTCGAAGTTCCAACGAACAGCACTCTATCCTCGGGCGCGATATTCTTAATCAACTTTGGTAGATCTTTTTTCAAGCGTTTCGGATCCGTTCGATCAGTTTTGGGTACTTTCTTCATGAATGGACGCTCAGCATCTCCCATGAATATGACCGATGGTTGAAGTAGTCTTGAGACTTTCAACACCAAATGGATCAACATTATCAGTCCTGATTTACCGGGATATTTTCCGACGATATTTGCTGGTGTCAAATCGAAGAGCGTAGCGCCAACTTCGGTGCATATAGCGTGTAAAAGCGTTCTCTTGCCACTTCCCTTTGGTCCCGTTAGCAATAGTGAGCGAATACATGGACAAGAGTTGCGAATAGTTTCTGAACCCAGTGGCAATACGCAATATTCCACTAAAACTTGACGAACGTCTCCACCTGATGGATTTAGGCCATTTCTCGCTGTGTATGACTTGTCGCCTAAATAAGCACTCAAAGGTGTTTCGGGGAACTTTTTAATGATGCCATTTGTAACTAACTCTTCGAAAAGCGACTCTGTTGTTCGATCCGGAGTGAGATCTTTCTCCTTTTTCTTTTTACCCTTTTTGCCGGACCGACGTGCTTTCTTGCTGCTCTTTTTCGCTTTTTTGCCGATAGCTGACTAAAGAGATGATTTTTATCAGAATTCTAAGACAAAGAGTTACAACTAGCATACCTGCAATAGGTCTAGTTCTTGTCTCATTAGTTCATCGACAATCTTACGAAATTCCATTTCAACTTCGGCATATTTCTCGGCGTAAATCATTTCTTCATTGTGTGTTTGATGCAGGTTACTAACGTCATCGTAATCCTTCCAGACTTCGCCAAATCTAGTTATGACAATTAAGATAAAGCATTAAACAAAAGAGGAGGACATTATAAATTACATTAATCTGTCTCAATTAATTTGTTTGCCTGATGTCTTTCTTAACGCTAGACTGCAGCAATCAGACTCAAGAACTGGTCCATTGCATTACACTAAATTGTATGGTATTTCGGAGGAATACAAGCAGGCGCTTCTGTGATGAGGCGCCTACGTCATCAGCTCTCATCTCATCAGCACCAAATAATTGCCACCTGATCCGAGCAAAGGCGGACAGTGACAGAGAAAGTGTTCTGCAGTGTCGTCGTCTTCTCCATAGGCGTCGCTGAGGGTTTCGTCGCTTAGGCTAAGCACGTTTGGTGTTTGGCGAAAATGTAGTGGCCCGTTAGTACGCCGGTAAGTCATGTGCAGTCTTTTCTGTTAAGAGATAACAAGAATGCCGCGGATTTCTTACAGACTTTATGGAACATTCGCTTGGTTTGTCTACACCCTGGAGAGCCATGCCACCTCCGGTTGTGCTCTTGAGAAGCCCAGCCATCGATAGAAACCCTAACAGAGGACGCAACGTGGGTTCGGGTCCTAAAAGTATCTCCTCTGATCCTTGGCTAGCAAGTTCATCGGCGATCTCATTTCCCGTGATCCCATGGTGGCCCGTGACTCAGATAAGTCTTAGCGAATTGAACCACCAGATCCAATTCAGGGAAGTCTTGCATTCTTGGACTATCCTGGAAGTCATTAAATGATTAAGTAGGGCCTTAAGCGAGCTTGGCTGTCGCTACAGACACAAATACTTTGCCCCTTTCACATGTTCCTCACAATATAGTTCGTGGCCATTAGGATCGCATAGGCTTCTGATTGGAAGATCGACGCAAATTTATCTAACGATATGTGCAGTCTAATGCTGTCGCTCTCCACGAAGGAGCCAGCGTCAGACCCTTCATTGGTCTTGAAGCCATCCGTGAAGATTTAGGGAAAGTCGACTTTGTATATCCGTCACAGCTCGATTGCTGGTGTCATTGTGTCAGACGGCATATCCATGAGACTGAGCTCAGGTAATGCGGTGCGCACGGTCATCGAAACACCAATGCGAGTTGTAATCTGTACTTACTCTTCAATCACTCCCTTTATTTCACTTAAGAGCACCGACTGACTGGGCTGGTACGTCCCATCTTGGTTTTCAGTAACATTTAAGTCTCCACTTCTGGCCGGTGACTTTGGCTTCTCTTTGGTCTTTCGTGATTCCTTCGATGAGCGTGCCGATGATCTGCTTATCTCACTTTCCGTGCCTAAATGCGTTGCATTCAACTTTATTTATAAAAAAGAGGCAAATTGAAAATATTACCTGCTCTGCTGAATATATGCAAAGATCCACCGTTCTCTTCAGTGGGGAAGTCGGGGAGTTTCCCAGTTTTATCGTAACAATCCTTAATCCATGCTCGAATTTCATCCGCAAGTGTATCCATCATCACTTGGCCTTGTTTGTTCTTAATCTCATCCCGAATATCCCGCACCGCTTTTTCATATTTTACACGAAATTCGTCTTGAATCCTGTATCGTTCGAGGAACATCTGCAAGAAACGAAAGGAAAACTGTGAAAAATACTCGCCAAAAGATTGACTTCAAGTCACCTGATTTACATGGTCGATTGCATCAGACTTTCTTCCTTGAGGTGGCGGAATCATTCCGATAAGAACCATTTCTTCAAGTTTCCTACGACGCGTCTTTCTTCGGGCCGTGTGACCACGCCACATTTTCTGGATTCTCATGGCAGCCAGAAGTCCGGAATCATTTTTATCCTGTACACTATCCGTCTTGTTCTTCTCCTTTAGTAGGCGAATTTCCTTCATGAAATGTGCTCTTAGACGGCCTTGCCTGGCTCGTTCGTGGATTTGAATAAGCCTAATCGCTTCGATTTCCGTCAACTTATCTTCTTCGGGGTTCTCTTCCATCCAGCCAAGTTTGATGAGAATCTCATCCATCGCCACCTTTCGCGATCGAATTTCATGTTGCCTCTCACGGAAGAAGTATCGTGGTATACGTAGTTCCGTATCCTGGGGTGTGAGTCGAAGTTTCTCCATTATTTCATCGTTGTAACTAAACTCCATCATGTCGACATTCACGAGATCGTGCTTTAGTTCGATCACTCGACCCAGACTGGAATCGAGTATACGTCGGATAAGAAGACGCTTTTGTGGCTGAATTATTTTGTCGTAGACATCCTCAAGTCTATTCGCAATGCAAATATACTTCAAATACATTTCGAAAATTGTCGCTTGAAGAACCGATCTGTCCGTTGTAATTTCTCGTGCATGCTGATCGGAATCAGCAATGGCTAGGGATTCGAGATCCCTTTGAGTTGAGTGCCAAACATCGTTATAATAAAAATTTGACATTTTAAGTGGTTGCCTATGTGTCCCAGTGACTGTGTAAATTTATTTGAACTGATGCAGGACTTGTTAATCAATAACGGTGGTTCTCCTAAACAACCGATTCCTTAGTTACCAATCCAAGTGGATATTGTTTATAGTTTCATATTGGGGGTGGTAGAAGAAGTTGCATCTATGAAGTAGTCAGCAGTAGGTTTATCTAGTTCCATGTGTTGAGAAAGAACTCCGGTGTCCTTTTCTGGGAGAAGAATTGCAGATCAAGTGGAAAATGACTAAGAGGTAAGAGGTTTGTTCTTTAATGCCTCATTTATTAATAAATAAAGCACTTAAGTTTATTTTTATTTAATAAGAGTTTTCGCCTGCAGCTGCTTACTGTTCTATCGTTCGCCTCAGCAAAATTTTAAATATATTCATGGACAAGGCATATCATAATTAATACCTGCTATGAAACCAGAAACCAATGTGTCACTAAATGAAACATAGCATTTTAACTGTTGCTAAATCTATGATTTGAAACCGTCTTTTTTTGAAAAAAAGAGTATATGTATGTACATATACAATTTCCGGATAATGGAAATTAACCTATTTTCGATTCGTACAATAATAATTCCAATGAGATGTTGTGAAATTAACTTTCGAAGATCTCACCTAATGAACGCATCCATCTGTCATTGGAGCTAACTGAAACTTAACATCGTATGACGTATCCCATTCGACCAATAGGAATGCGACAAGTTCGTTAACTTTTTGTGATGTGTCAATTGTGTTCTTTTGCACCGGTATTTCAGTTACTGCACGAAGAGGCATTTTTCACATTTAATTATTAATACCTGATATCTGTAAGTCCATGGAATATTTATAAATAAAGCAAAAGAAAAATATTCCTCAGAAACATAAGGTGACTGGGAAAATATCTATTTATCTACATAGAATTGCCTTAAAAGCTGTCATTTTCACACCCACTTGTGTGGAAAGTTAAATAAAATAATTTATTTAGAATAACTCAAAATGAAAGCACAAATCTTTGTTGCTCTAATTGTTGCACTAGTTGCACTCACATCGGCCCTTAAAGAGGAGGATTGTGAAGGTAAGCATCGTGGAAAATCACCAAATGAGGGGAGTTAACAGATTGTCTCATCCCCCCGTGTAATTTCAGTTTGTATTAAGACTGTCCGGCGTTTCGCTGAAGCTCTGAGTGAAGAAACGAAGAAGGATCACAAATTAATCGAGACAGAATTTAAAAAGTTCTGTAAGAATCAGAAGAACAAGGAACAAAGATTTGTAAGGACTTTTTTTGATTCGCTTATCCCATGTGACAGTCGTTAATTTGCATATTTTTCTTTTCCCCTTTCAGTGTTACTACCTTGGCGGTCTAGAAGAGTCGGCTACAGGTATCCTAAATGAATTGTCCAAACCACTAAGTTGGTCAATGCCCGCCGATAAAGTGTGCGAGAAACTGAAAAAGAAAGACTCACAGATTTGTGAACTTCGTTACGGTATGGTCGAGTCCTTCAAATGACACTAACCTATCCTAATGAGCTTTATTTCCATATGTCCCGCAGAGAAACAAATCGATTTGAATGCCGTTGACTTGAAGAAATTGAAAGTGCGTGACCTAAAGAAAATTCTCAGTGATTGGGATGAATCCTGCGATGGCTGCCTTGAGAAGACCGACTTTATCAAGAGAATAGAAGAGCTTAAGCCAAAATATGTGCGCAATGAGTTATAAAAATAAACACAAACGCTTTTTGTTAGATTAGAAATACATTTATTGGAATTTTATTTCATCTCATTCGAGAACACGTGTCAATCCCGTGTGAATGTGAAAGACGAACGCAGAAAAGAAACACATTAATAGTCCTTAGGCTATCAAAAGAGTTTTATTAAAAAAAGAAACAGAAATTATTGGTCTACTTCGCATTCCATAAATTCGGTGAGCATTCAAAATGCGTTATTATTTTGTTTAATCAAATAAATATTACTAAGTTAGTTTAACAGTACGTAAAAAGATTTATTTAATCCCTTTTGCAGAGTTGTCTCAGCGACGGTATGGCTGTTTGTTGTAACGTCCTCTTGTGCTTTCGTCGGAAAGTATGAAGTATTCGCTGTAAACAATGCACCAGCAGTAGGTTAGAATCACTGAAAAGATACGAGATTTTATTGTTAAGATAAGCAGTACTGTTTGGTTACTTTGAGTAAGGAGTGTCGAGTGATGGCGCGAAGTAGGTTTCGTTATCTGACGATAGGTTAGAAATTTGCATAAGCTACGGAGTATTGAGGTTGATAACCTACTAAGAACCAGAATCCCATGTGTACACAGTGATTCACATTAGTGTGCTAAATTATTGTTGTATGATTACAGAGTGTCAACTATCTAAGTGATTAAGCTTTATGGCAATTTACATATCTGAAAATGCAGCTAATAATTTGTAAGGTTCGTTGCGTAAAGTTAAGCGTTACGGCTTAGCTAGATAGAAGTTCAAACAGTCCGTTTACTGTACTGTGTGATCCGATTTGTGCGGCACGTTAATATAAACGACTTTGTTTACGAGTAATCGGCATTTGTCCCCAGTCTACATGTTCTCCTCTTTGGTCATCGATCTCTCAGCAGGTGATGTGAATATTGAATACGTCGCAATATTCCTATAGTCGCTTGTGTTTTTCTTGTTCTTTACATTTGCCGGCAACTATTGGGCGCCTGACTCGATCGTTTGCCATTCTAATGATGTGCTTGGCACACCTTATGTTGTCTTATCGTTTGGAAAATAGAGAAAAATGGGAGGCAATAAAAAATACACACGCTTTGATTCAACTGGTTTATAATCTAAGATTGTATTTTGCTACTTGGAAATTACTAAGCCGTTATGCTGGTTTATGTGTCTGGTACGGCATTATAACGTTACATTCAATTGGAGAGCTAATATACTTTGATGTTCCCCAAAATTTGTGTCCCACAGGACCATAACATTTTCGTTGTACTAGGCTAAGCGGGTAGCTTCAGTGTCGAGGAGGAGAACGGCGGCACGCTTTCGGTTGAACGACTTAGTTCGTCTTAACGGTTCTTGTCCGCTCCTTCGTACACCACCCATTTGCAAACAAAAAGATCTCGTGCCTATAGCTAGCCAAGACAGAAGAGAGACACAGAGAGAGGAAAAGATAGACAGAGAAAGAAAGCCTAATACCCAAATGCAGACCACGGACGGACAGCTAAATATAGGAAAGAGAAGAGAATAAGAGACAGAAAAGATGAAAAGGAAAGGTGTTCAAAGCCTATGCCTTTATCACGAAAAGAGACCGGATGATGGCTCGCGGAGCTAAGCTATCTAACTTAATCTAAATCTAAGCTAGCCTACCTACATTATAGCTATGTCTAACCTAAGTCTAATCTAACCTAAAACTACTTAGCTCAACCCTGGACCGGGTCAACGCCCCTCTAGCATCCGCTGGCGCTCCAGGTTCGTTATTGTTGGCACAGGTCGGCCAGCCCACCTCTTATGTCAACCGACATGACATTTGCTATCTGCCTTGGCGTAATTTTGAGAGAGAGCCCCTTAGCGGAGACGTTAGCAACAGCCTAAAGTTGCACTCTGTCTGTGGATCTGTTTCCACTACACGTCGTGTTTGCCTATATGATCCCTCGTGAATCAGAAAATATGTTCGTATCATCAGTCTTACAAAAGATGGGTATCGAGTTGTCATGGATCTATAAAGACGGCAAATTTTTGCACGCATAGCATCCTCATACGCTTCGGTAGCTTCAATAATGTTCAAAATCCCACGTAATTGAAGCTTTAATGAAGGAATGCATATAATACATATGTACATACATATAATATTGAGTATCATATCCTTTATTTTATTAATAGACAGTATTAATCACAAGTCAGCTGAAGAAAAGAAGAGGACAACATTCAAAAAACGTTACCCTATTTTCAAGGGACCAGGGATAAAGTTTTAGATGATTTCTGCAAAGGACTTTAAGGAAATAAAGCTACAGACACAGTCAATGCTTATACCATTTTTCGCTACATAATATAAACTCCAAAGATTGATTATATTGTCCTCCTTGACATCCCAAAACAAAATAAAGGTGTTAAAATATCGGTTCGCTCTCTATCTCCATACGTACATGCGTACTTAAATTGAATGATTACATTGATGCATACATTTCTTCATGTTCACGAAGCTTTATTCACTTCAGTGGTGTAAGTATGTCTTGTTAAAGTTTACCCGCCTTTGAAATACGATATGTGCACTCTCTTTACTCGTCATGTGCGTTGACAAGCGATGGAAGGCAAGGTCGGGACATTGTTATCATTTTACAAAAACGAAGAGCTCTATATACACAGTTCGTGGGAATCCATACATATATCGAAGCCTTTCATAAGAGTATTGTGACCGTAACTATAAGCTATTGTTGCTTCTATGAAATTAGTTGATAGGGATAATGTGTACGTATATACGTATGTATGCATGTATGGATATTAATCAAAATTGTGCGAATAATTGCCTTCAAACTTTGTGTCATTCGACGTGCTCTGAATCCGTGCTGTGTTGAAAAAGGGAAAATGAGCTTAAAGAAACAATTAGCAAAGTTAGACAATTGATAAGTTGGTCTATTTTAAATGTAGTCGGAAGATGATTATTTCGCAGATGATGTTTTGAAATATCTGCCGGTTATTGATGGATTATTGGATACATCGACAGTGAAAGGATATCGCCCTCGTTGAGTGAATACTGTGCGATTTTCATTGTGCATAGGGTGGAAAATAGAGAGTGTTTGGTGCCACTGTGTGCTGGCAACACAGCAGTAAGAATAGAGAAATCCAGTGAATTAATGACATTACTCGGATAATTTCGCACATGTTCATGAAGACAAATTGCGCATAAAGTCACGTGAAATGTGGTTTCTGATCTTGACACCATAGCTGGAAGGCGCCGTTGGTTAGAAGGGTCCCCGGTTGGAATCCCAGTGAAAGCAAAGTTAATACGCTTTATTCGGTTTTCAAATCTGGTCCAGTCACCATTTGCTGTTGGCATCACTGGAGTTGTCAATCAGTGTAGTAGCCTGACTATGGGTATCACAATGGACCAACATGGTCTAAGTCTGCTGGCGATTTTCGCTGACAGCCCAACTACCTACATACCATCTTGATACCAAGATTTTGCCCTGAAGTCGTAGCTTGAGGACCCATCGATATAAACGCATATATTTACTTCCAATGGCAGTGTCAATGATTTTCGATGAAAAATGCTGCTTGTCACAAGCTCAAACATCTGTGCACCAATACGTAGACTGCTGTGCTTTATACAAATTTCTATTTATTGATATTAAGTACAGGAAATCTGGAGGATAAGCACAAAAACGTGGCGTTGTTTTGGTATAAACATACGTCGACTCATACCCACCTCGGTGTCCGGGCGAATACGACCAAAAATAATTTCCACGGTCCCACCTCTTTCGAATCACGGACAATGCTCAAAGAGTATCTGTCCAGAAAAAGCTTCTCAAACTTGACCGTTCGGAGTCATAAAACTGTAGGTCCCATTTACTCGTAATAGAACAATAGCACGCACAACATAAGTCGTTGCTGAGAAGCTACACCCTGGCCTTTTACGGGCTGTATCGCCACCCATATTATTATATTATAATTTATCATATTCTGTTCTGTGAACATTTTCAATAAAAAAAAACCAACAAACTTGAACAAAAACCTTCATGCAGCGGAGTGTTTACGCAATCAGGGGTTCACGCTACCCAGGAACAGCAGTATTGCTACAATTATAGTTACTTACTGTAACAAACAACCCCTATTGCTTGACTCACAGCTTAAGCGGACGACATCGCAAGTCCCAACAGTCCTCCTCCCTACGAGATGTGATGGAAAATGCAATAACCCGATGAACCAGTCTGATAAATCTGAACAAGAACAGAGCTTGAACTCTTTTACAGAACCCTTTACATTATAGGCTTGAAACTATTAAGCCATTAATGCTTTGAAGTTCTTAGACAACGCAAAACATCGGCATTTATACTCAATGAGACGCTAAAGTGGTAAAAGACGCTAAAGTAATAAAAGACAAAAATTCCTCAACCGCGCTCTACTCACACTTACAGGAACGCCTTAAGCTATAATTGGGGAGTAAATCCCCAAACCCACTACCTACCGACTTAATCAATAACGAGATTTAGATCTCTGTAGTCTGTAGCTGTCTGGCCATACCTACATTTGTATGTAATGTGTGTGTTCTTAGAGAAATTGGATTCTAGGAAAATATTTCATTAAAGATTTGGTAGACACACCCGATAGAGATGTCAGAATAATCTCGGAACTTATGTATGTATGTACACATCAAAAAGATTCCAAGAGTAACGACTCAAGCCAAGACTTACTGGTCCATGTAAACTCCACCAAGTGCAGAGGCTAGTCACCTACCTAGTTACTGTCATTCCAAATTAATTAATCAACTAATCTCACCGTAAAGACACGCTGTTCTTCAAGAGTATGTAGGCAATTATCAGAGTTCAAATAAATTATCCGCTCGATTGGGAAACAAACGGAACGTGGCTACTTTGCTTTAATTTAAATGAGTTGCTCGATATTACATTTTAGCATAAAATTCAAATATTGTTTATCCAACAAGATATTTATAGCTGTTCCCAAAATCTCAACGGCACTTCCGTTTGCGTTCATTCGCTGAGTACGGATTTTTAATTAAATTGCTTCACTCTCGGTTTCTGTCTGTAACCTCGCCACCCTGGAACTCCTATCGAAAACCTGACTCAACAGCATGTTAATCAACGAGAAGTGTGTACACGAGTACCTACATCCGGCAAACCTCAAGACACTCATTTTTCACCAATTAAAAGTGTTCGCACGTTTCCCAGCAGCCATGCCATCTGACACCTTTTGTTGTGGCAAACCATAACTTACCGACACACAGTAATCCAAATACGAGCCACAGTATACCGGTGATAAGAAATCCATCGATGAAGAACACCACCGCCGTGTAGATAACCGATACGAGGAGGCCAATAGCAATCATTATTCCGAGCACAACCCATGGCATCATTAGGTAATGGTTTCTCTAAACATCGTCACAAAACAAAAGAAAATTAATTACAAACTTACATTTGTGGGGGGGATACAGATATGCCAGCACTGAGCAGAGGGCTGTACGTGAGGCGATGTGTGCTATGTTAAGTCCCACATGTAACCACATACCTTGATCACGCCGACAATCATGAGTGTCGATATCAGAATTGTCATGCACAAATTGATGGCGAGTATTATTTTCACCACATTTGATGGCAGCCAGTCGAGCAGGATGGTTTTGAATTCCACACGGGTTATGAAGATCACAACGATGGTTAGAATTGAGAGCACTATTGCCAGGAGGCCGGATATGATTGATCCCGTCCTGAGTGATGAGCACCCACAGCAGGAGCCTAGTATTGGTCCTGCCATTGTTTAAATGCTGAAACGATTGAGAATACAATAATTAAATTAAATTGGATTGATGGATGCGAACGTTTATTTGATATATCTTTGACTATAAAGATGTTAAATGCATCAAAATACAAGACTTACTCAAAAGTCCAGGCAATGCGAGTGAGAAAAAGCTAATATGTTAATGCTCTTTGAAATATTCGAGAACACGATGCTAATCCCTTCCTACGATGAAGCTCAGAAATATTTGAACGCAGTTAATTCAGCGTGAAGCCAGACAGCTGTCTTTAATTATTCAACACCACATCTGTTGATGTCTTTATTTAGTGTCTGGAAAATTAACTGGAACCATAAAACATTTTTGAAACTGAAAGCCATATAAAATTTGTCTACATGATGGGCCATATCTTTTTTTTTCAAATCACATGTTCGCTGCTTACCAAGAAAAGACAACAAGATGTTTATCAGAGAGCTTATTCATGTATTCACTGGATACATCTATAAAAATATTTTTTAAATATTAACTTATGAGCGATCATCAGAATTTGTTTAGCTGACCGGTGAGACTTCACTTCGGAGCTTGACTTTCAATATATTGGGATGGAAGCGATCAATAATCTACCCCACATCATAATGTCATCAAACGCTTAGCAAGATCGCTCTTGAAGGCCGCATTAAAAGGGTGATTAATGTCTTAAAGGCTGCACGACGGATCATACAAACATAAACGTCTGTACTTAGCCTCCGTCAACGAATTCTTCCACGTGAGAACGAAAACCCGCCCGTTGGTATCTGAACACTGCAGAAAGGAAGATTTCGTACCCGGTACCAGTGCTCATCTCTCTTAAAGGATGGTGGTGGACTTAAGCTTGTTCAACAGCAAAGTGTGATGTAATTTATCGAAGGCTTTCGAGAAATCAGTGCATGCATATACATAATTTGAAAATAAAAATAAATTAGTAGAGCATAACCTACCCTGCCTGCTGCTTATTCGAAATAAATTCTTTTATCAAAAAGTGCAGTTTTGCTTTTACAAGGCATTCAAACAATTTTGGTATGGACTGAAAGCTTCGATATAGGCCCATAATTTTCTACTCTTGTATGTTGTATCCCTTTCATGTCATATACCTATCGAAATTGCATTGAATTATTATTAAAGTCTTGAAGAGGATGTCACGAGGTAAGTTAAAAAAATCTTGCTTGTACCAGACAGTGTGAAACGATCAAAGGAATTACGCCTATTCGCAATTACCGCGGTTTCAATTTCAATTTATTAACATTAATAATTAAGGGTACGTAGAGATGTTTTTTATAGTACTAAGTACTAAGTTTTAAACAAACAAAATCTTGGCCTGCTCATAAGGTCTAGGTGACACACGAATTTAAATCAGCAGACCAGACACAACGCCGTACCTACTTTCGTTGGATAGGTGCTAAACATTAATGACTAATGAACTTTGAAAACCCAAGAAATATTGTGGTGGACTGTGTTGTCCAAATTTCATAATTTGCGGTTGCACTCATCTCGAGTCGCCGATAAAGATCTATACTTGACTAGAAAAACTTCTCAAACTTTGACGTTCGTAGTCGGCATAAATTTGTAAGATGGAATTGAGCATGAGGGATCACTCGCACATGCGGAAGTGATCCCTCATGGAAATGGGCTGGATGGACCATTTCAGCCTAATTGAATTTTGTTAACTGCTACACAGCTGGTAAAACAATGAGTTTACTGAGTGGTGTGAATAAAAACTAAGGGAACGCTCCGAGTTAACACCCATGAGTAAAGT
Organism: Eristalis pertinax; assembly: GCA_907269125.1. Classification (NCBI taxonomy): domain Eukaryota; kingdom Metazoa; phylum Arthropoda; class Insecta; order Diptera; family Syrphidae; genus Eristalis; species Eristalis pertinax. The sequence goes on from OU026145.1 coordinate 123,437,783, forward strand.
GCTTTCGTTAAAGGGGAAACTCAATTTGTGAATAATAAATTTCCTCAATGTTCTTCCCATCAAGTTGAAGTATGAAAACTGGAGCGGAGAGCTGTCAAATTTATTAATAATATTAATTTTCAGAAATGCCATCGATTTTTTTTATTTGTTCCTCCAAAGCCTCCAACCCAGCTTGCTTTCTAATTTTTCTTGGCTGGAGTTTGGCTTTATTCTAGCAAGCACGGATAAAATGGTAAACAATTTATGAAATCCTCATCTTTCATTCCTTTTTCTTAGCGTTTTGCACCTAATGCATCGAATTATTCCTCTTCCGAAACAGTATTTTCCATTATTCAAACTTTTTTAATCATAAAGTGCAACCTTCAAGGGTTTGCCCAATACTATTCATCTTTATTCACGCCAAAAATGAAGGGAACACTCATGATACGCTAAACTGTCAAAACATGTGAATGGAGGGTTTTCGTTAAACTCAACACCACCCAATAGGTGATTCATTTTCATGGCTGTGACTTCTGCCATTGACTAAATCTTCAAAAATGAAAAATGATAAGCATGGGCTAAGGGCAACATCTGGTTGAAAAAATAAACACAAGCCATTCAATACGCTGATTCAATCATATTTAGTACAAAACCACACAAGTTGCATTGAAAAAAAGTGGTATAAATACCAAGATTTTCCAAGCAACGTACAATTGACAGCGAAATTGAATTTGCAGTCAGTGCAATCCGATATGATCCACAGAAATTTCAGTCTTTCACTTTCTTAACCCCACCCTGTCATAAACTTTATACTAAAAAACATCCAATCATCCAGGCATGATGCGGCAGTTTATCTTGATCTATTGGTAGACACATTTACACGCATACCACAGCAATGCAAATCGGAATTCATCAAATGGCATTCTGTTTTCGATTTAATTTAATTTTCAAATGCAAATTTAATTGGCCTACGCTTTCGCATTTCACATCACACACACGCCCCATACCACACTTAGCTTATCGGTCACACTGCTGCACTTCGTGAAGTGCTGTTAATTTTCGGGGTGAAGCTATGCGGCCTTGACTCTTAATCACTGTTTTTGTTTTGTATTACGAATGTCACACTTCAAAAAACAAAAAATAGCAAAACATGATTCATGTCAGCAAATTCGCGGCGCACGATTTTATTTGGTTTTTCTTGCCAACGGAAGTGAGCCACAGTCAAATATCGCAAATGCGAAAAACTCACTGTGTTGAGGTCGAAATGGTTAGAAATACACAAAATCAGAATCGAAAATGACGCAATGTTTTTTGTGGGAGAAAAATAAGAAATGGAAAGCTTCTGCGAGTGGGCGGAGGTGTGCCAAACATGAATATTATGAAGGCGATGCCACCGATTTTGGAAACGAGAACATACAAAACTATGCTCGTATATGTATTGCTGTAACGTGTAAACAAATTCGCGCTCCGTGACGTGGGTTTTTAGGCTGGTGGAGGAAATATGGAAGAGTATTACCCAAAATGAGGGTATTTTTAGAAACGATGAACTAATTGGAAATTCCATGCAAACAAATCCCAGTGAGGGGGTGATGGAGACGATTTCGCCGAAGTAACATTTCTTCAATGACCACGAGCTGCTACCATGTTTGACGGCTACTTTTATTGTTCCAGGCAATCAACTAGAACACTCAAGCATGTTTAAGTGCCGTCCATCGTACTTTTGATGAACATTTTGCTTATTTCACATCTGATATGACCAAAGTCAGTTTAATCAGATAAAATGCTTTTATTTGCCGTCGCTTTGTCCATGAATAACGCTTTTATAGGAATTTTTAACGTGTTTGGCTAACACGTAATAGTCCGCACAATAACTTGAATGCCGCCTTCATCCAAAGTATAGGAAGGTCCCCTGAGGCATTGTAGGAGCTAGTTTTGATGCGAGTTCAAGACATAAAATTACTTGTAAGCCTTTGTTTACTTGCCTTGTCTAGCAGGCACACGAGAAATAAATTTGCAATGATTCTTGTGTCGTTTTCAAATTATTGTTCTCGATATGTAGTCAGTTTGCCGAACAGTCGTCAGTATCAATATCTTTACATTGTGTGATAACAAGCCCAATTAAGTGTTACTGTCTAGTTAGAAGCATTTTCAAGGGAGAATGACATAATGATGCCTCCTACACAGAATTCGTAGGCACAGGTTCAATTTCAAGCATACGACAATTATAATTGCATGTGGCTCTTCTGCGGACAATAGTCAACCTACTGAACACTCCCCCAGATGCATATCTGCGGCATCACAAGTTACGGTAGCAAGAACTATTGACTGTTTTTGCTTTTTGAGCTGCATTTGCAAAGGGATATGCTTTATAGATGGCTCCCGTTCACAACCGGCACAAAGACATTACGATGACCCCCGTCTTTGAACATAATTTTGTTTGAAAAATCAGCATCCACTTTTTGTTGTTTCACAATACCGTCAACAACCCTGCTTCGCTGTGCGTTGTCAGTAGGGTTCAGTTTTTGAATCGTGAGATGTACTCCATAGAGATCCCAATTGCGGATGAAAGTGTAGAATTGGTGTACCTAGACTCGTAGCAAAACTCGTACGAACTGCTTCGACGATGATGTAGTCGATGATAAACCAAAATTTATGATGAATTAGTATTTTTCTTCAAAAATGAAAATGCGTCTCTTTTTCCATTAGGGCTCCATTTCAAATAACCATTAACTCCCAGCTATGGCGCTGTATTCTTTCGTTGACAACACTTCACTTTCCTGACCAAGATACCAGTCCACCAGCTGGAAGAATGCGATCTGCTTTGAATCACCAGAGATGATGAATTGCGACGTTGTCCATTCCAATGAAAATCTTGGAAATTCCTCTGGTAAAAGTAAAAATTGGTGACCCGGGATGCCAAGTTGGAGTTGGTGAGGACATTGGGATTCAGAGATCCACTGTATCGAAAACAGTTTGGAAAGTGTGCTGTGCTATATGTGCAAAAGCTAATCTATGGATAAAATTTCCGGATTTGAGAGATGTTCAAATCTTGACAAAATTTGTTTCCCCCAAAGATTCCAACGCCGCTTGCTCTCTAATTTTCAGTGTTTTGCACCTAATACATCAAAGTATTCCTTTTCCGAAACAGTATTTACTATTTTTCAAACTTCTCAAAACTTTTTTAAACATTTTTAAGTTTAAAATTCACACTCAACTTCTTCAAGGGCTTACTCAATACCATTCGTCTTTATTCACTTCGTTAAACTTAACGAACATTATTTTTATTCACACCAGATGCAGTGTGTTGTTGAGAAAAAACACTACATTTTTATGCACTCCATCCAATAAAGGGTACTGATTTGACATGTCTGCTTCAATCATATATGTCAAATCAAGCTGCCAGCATAGACTGGATACTGGATGAATAACTACGTTTGGCGCATTACTTTGAGAACTTATATTTGCCCAATTATGAGCGACTTATTGCCCGTATCGAAACTTCATCAAAATTTATCCTGTAGAGTCGAGTCTGCGAGAACTACAGTTTGAATCTGGTATACAACTATCTACTTTTCATCATTATTTGTATGGCACAAAATTCAAACTGCACAGTCCTCCTGTTGTAAGATATGCACATGGGCATAGTTCCGGCAGAAGCTAGTCAGTCGCTTTCTTGCTACGGTTACATAAGTCATGTATTGCAATTCACATAAAAGTATTTACTTCAGTAAATTTCACAAGATGACAGAACAATAGTCCAACAAAGCCTCAAGTTGACACAGTTTTAAGTTGATATACGATATCTAAAGCCAACGACCAGTTGTACGTGTATTGCAGTATTGTTAAGATTAAAGTCACTGTCACCTTGGGCATCCAACCGGAACTCTGGGAAAGATGTACACTAGTGGAACAGTGGTGTAATGACAATTTAAAAAGATATGTTTGACAAGACAATTACGAAGATTCTCCCAAGGGGATGTAGAAAATGAGACAATATTTGAAATTACAGATGGGTTAATTTTAAGCCTTATAAATTGTATTGAGTTTACAGTCCACTGCTGCGCCACGTTTGTTTGACGTTTCTGAACAGGTGTTCACGTCGAAAATGCTGGTATGTACACTTGACATGCTTTGAATATTATAGAGTCACCGCTTCCATAAGCAGACACTGGTTGCATTTAAAACGGAAGTTGATTGCACATCTCAATCAAAAATAGACGCGCGTAGCTAATAAAGCTTAGGAGGGCACAGTTTTACATGTTTACAATGTGTCTCTCATTAGTTAGTCTGTGACTCTGTCATGCCCAAATTTAAGGATTCTGTTCCTATCATTATTGAGTAGTTGTTTACTTTTCGAGGAAAATGATATTAGAGCAAATGTAACCCATCAAATTATTCTATCGTATATATTGTCAGTCGTAAGAGTCGTATACTGAATCATACACTAAATGCGTAGGGCTTGGTCGTAGAAACACCTTTCATTCTCACAGCTGAGACTCGGGAGATCTAGTCTTTGATGTGACTACAGTAAACTGACGGCTTGACTACGAAGAGCAAGTTCAAGGTCATCTGGTCGGTATTGATCGGAGAAAGAGTGGATACTTAGCTTTTATTAAATACGAAAATAACTGATAGTTCTTCAACATTTTTTAATCTAAACTAGTACTTAGATTTGTCCTTAGATGGTCACACTGCCTTAACAATAAGCCTCTGAAGTATAATAATTAGGAAATTAACTTTAAATAAGACTCATCCACCATCACCGTGGCAATGTGTACCTCTGGTGTGATATCATCGTCCACATAAATTGTCTCTGGCTTCAGGTCGACCACAATTGAGTTACTTAGACGTTTTTCGAAGCAACTTGGATTTGAATAGCGTGGGCTTAGAATATTGCGCCGGACATAGCTATTTTCTCGGAGATGAATTGACTCTATTCTTACTTTTGTAGCAAAAGTATGTTTCAAGTCATTAAAAGCTGTGTTTAAACCAAGTCGAGCCACTTTATGACACATATATTAATTTTGATGATGCAACGGTCGCATCGTGGATGAGAATGTTTTGTATTTATCGCTTATTAAATTCTTTGAATGTTCACTCATCTTAGTGTCAGCAAATTGATATTTTAGAGTTATGTAGTGTCATCCAACAAGAGTTATTATTTTGAATAAGTAGAAAAAGCAACCATTTGAATGAAAATGGTGGTATTTTTGTTTCAATCCAAAGTTTGAAGTGAGTAATGGAGAAAAAATGTCTGCCAAATACGCACTGTGACTCTGCCTACAGATATGGAGTCAGTCTTTTGATAAATATTTCCACCACGTTTTCTCAGAATTATGATTGTGTTTTGTGAATAAGAACTTTGATATTTTGTTTTAGTGCATTAATAGTTAGTAGAACCCTTGCTAAAACGTTATCTTCAACAAATGAAAAAGAATGACTAGACCGATCTCGGACTATTGAAGTTTGCTCTTCATTCTTAGACCATAAGTGTATGGCACGGGGTGCTTCCTATTGAAAGTTAACATCATCGTTCGGTCAGCACTATTTTTTTCGAAAAATATGATTCAACATGGTCAACAAATTGTAAGCCGGGGTCTACATGTGGGAGTTCACAAAATGCCTTTGGGGTTTTTTGCCATGGTATTTCTACATGTAGAAATTACCCACTTTCGATTGCGTCTCGATTTTTTTGTTTCTGACCCTCTCTCGCAAATGCGTCATCTCTGTCTTAAGTCTCGATTATTAATAAGTGCGAGATTTTGTAATGTGTGGCCAAGGGAGCTGAGATGTGTCGAGACTCGCATGAGATTTGCCTTTTTACACCTTTTTACAAGGAAGTATGCTCTATTGGCAACTTTGGCTAGTTACCGTAAACGAACTACTTCTCTTGCTAGAAAGGTGCGGTAGTAAAGTCATCGCCTATGCGGACGGCATCGCCGTAATACCCTCAAACCTTAAAGGTCCTCATGGAGAAACCTCTCAAGATGTTATCGAATTGGACCAGGAAATGCGGTCTTGTTCCAGCAAAAACTGAAATGATACTCTTTTTGAGACAACATCAGACGCCCTTAATTATACCACCAAAACTCAACGGAACTCCACTAGCTAGCGGATCAGGTCAAGTATCGGGGCGTTATACTAAACAAAAATTTCAGTTGGACTCAAAACACATGAGAAAGGATGGCGGCGTTGGAAAAAGCCTGCTACACAAAGATGGTAAATAGAGTCCAGAGGATGGCGTGTATATCAACCACAGGCGCAATGAGCACATCACCAACCGCAGCCCTGAAGACGATATTACACCTAAATCACAGAGCTAGTGATCAGCAGGGTGAACGATCGAATAACATTAATAAGTACCTGCATGCGAAACAAATATGGCCAGAAATGGACTTACAAAGAACCACGGCCATCCTCAGTCTAAGCAGACAAAAATCTGAGTAACCTAGTTGGAGTCCTTACAGGACACAGCGCAATGGGTGGACACGCCGCAAGACTAGGCCAACCAGGCCCTGCACTGGCCTCCATTAGGAAACAAACCGTGGGAGAATACTATCTAAACGAACTTACGGTCATATCTATCCGGAAGTTCCATAAGTAATGGACGGTAACAGGCTCAGTGGCAACACCTTGGGTAACCTGTGACCTTTTTGAAAACAGAGACAATCACCCCAGTTTGCCAGTCGCCAGGTGTATCACCGCTTTCCTAGGTCACCTTAATGACACGAGAGAGCCATAAAACTCCCTTTACCCATGGCCTTAAGCATTTGTGGCCGGATTTCATCCATACCGGCGGATTTGTCAACTTTTAGCAATTGCCAAATGACATCGCCCACCGTTGGACTATTCTCCGCCCCACTTAAGACTACCGCATCTCCGCAGCTCCGAAAAGTGCTCGCTCCATCTGCACAAAATATCTACCTCATTGGCAAGCAACACACCATCTTTGGATTTGAGTCCTTCGATGATGTTGAATTTCCTTCCTCTGAGTCGGTGAATGTTTTGCCAGAACACCTTTCGCAGATCTATGGTCGCTTTACAACTTCTCACCGAACTCCTTCCAGGACTGTTCTTTAGTGGCTCGCACAGCCAATTTGCAAGTTCTTCGTGTACCGGTCTCGAGAAGCAGAGGCCCCGAAGCGAATCCAGTCTATGTAGGTCCTCTTCTTCTCTCTGATGGCTTCTTGAACTCCGGGTGTTTTAAACCACGCAGTTCTTTTCTGACCCTCAGCCGCCACTTCAAGCCGCTTCACTCCACAAACATCTCGCGTAGAGGCAATGACAGCTGTTGGAAACAGTCGCCATTCTTCTTCCACATGTAATGGAACAGTTGGAATTCGTTCAAACCTTTCGGATAGGTACTTATAATTAATCATCCCAATAGTAGGTGATTGTTAAAAGTTCAAGATTGGAGCCAAATGTGAAATTACACATCTTGTTGGATGAGCCTACACTATAATAAGTCTGGCTCCAGGGTTATTTCTACATCCATTACACATAGGTCACGGGAAAACAGAAACAAGACAGTTGAAACTTGAAACTAATGCTTCCAAACAGAGAAACAACATTTAACTTTTTGACTGAAAAGCCCTAGTGAGTGCATTACACGAATAAATCACACTTTTTTTAGTTCAGTTAGGCAAACGTCTAAGTACAATTGCTGACACATTTGCTTCGAAGGAAAAGTGTTTTAGCACTCACGTGCTGTTTAACGCCATTAAAATGCCCCTCTATTGTACGCCGGATACGAAGCAGAACTTGCGTACGAGATCTTAGGGCTGTCTTTGATATTGAAATTCTTTTCACGCATATTAAATTATTTCATAACTTAAATGTGTAAATGATTGTGGAATGTAATGCATTTCGTTTGTTCTCTATCTCTCATTATCAAGACAATGTGACCTCTGGGCATGAGTGAATCATTTTAAAAACATTTACTACAGTAGACGCGAGACATGACATCAGGACCTTGACATTTCTTGTCTGGCGGAGAATGCAGTCATCAGTGATGAGAGTTTAATTTGCAACCATGTGACATATATTACTTCAAAATGTATATTTAAGTAAAAAAGCAGTAAAACTGTCAAACCCATTTATATATAACATATTAACAAACTTTTGAGCCCATCCGTTCCGATCAACACCATCGGTCCACAAAAAGCATCGAGATTCCCTTGTGAACTACGTCACCTTATGTAATCCAGACACACCTCCACCTCAATCATTCATTGAAATAAATGAGAAATGAAATACTGCGACATTTATGAACTGTCGCGACAAATTCGGTGGGAAACACTTGGCCTCCACGAATGAATTTATTGCCCAGGCTTCTCGCAGTCAATAAAGCGGCGATATATCCAGAAATAAAACAAAAACAGCTGTAAGCACCATTCACATCTTCGAAAAATGACACTTCGATATGGCATCATTCAAACGTGTCTAAGTTTGTAATTATAGCTGTGAAACTGTTGCCCTTCGCACCTTCGATTTGGCTATAGTAAAACTTCTATAAATCACTTTAAATTGATGTCGGTGACTTAGTGGGTCGACGACCGTTGAATTAAAAGGCCATAACTAATAAACGCGACTACTTCCTTAGCCAAACAACGAATCTCATTCATTACACCCTCGCCACAAGTCAGAACTTCGGAAAACCTAAGAAAGAAAAAGCCAGTGAGGAGAATCAAGTGATTCAAATCAGCATACGGAAAGTGGGAGGTCGTACCGTATCTGCTGTTCTACTACGAGTACGTCCGCCATCCCTCAGTTATATGAAACAACGCGCACACATGCACGTACATGTAATTGGCGTCGGTTTTATGTTTGAAGAACCAGACTCATAGATACATGTTCTCGCAGACAGTAGATGCCGGGATTTATGCCCCGAATCCAGTCTGCGAGAAATTCTTCAAGAATTATAGCTACAGTACGTCAGCCGTCTATCTCTGGCATTACATCTCTTGGATCGGGATTACGCAATCAAATCAATCGGATTGATAGCTATACATTTGCCTAGCACAGATTGTATCTTATTGCTCTTGTGTCGTCGGTCGAACGCGCTAGAAAAGGCAGAGCGCTTTGTATGACTAGCTTGGGGCTGTGGTGGCGGCACCGCCGGCAGATGCAATGAAACACACTGTTGTTGGCCCTTTTATTTCAAAACAATGACCAAGTGGCAATTAGGGTAAACTTCAAAGATGGCGAAAGGAAGTACTCTGTGCGCACAGCGCGGCGGTGTCGTAAATGCCGCCTGTTGGGGTTATGGGTTACGGGCAATCAAACACAGCTAACGGTCAATTAACGTATTTTCCCCTGCGCCCCTACATGCGGTAGTGCCTTAGGCAATCGAGGTTGAATGCATTGGCAGCATGCCCGTAGATGTCTTCGGTTTTTCATAGACTTCCGATCGGCCGTTTGATGGGGAGAATGCCCCACAAGAACGGGCGTGCGTTATTATTTCGTTTTTGCGTGAGGCAATCATCAATTTATTTTCGTTCCAAAATATGTTTATAATTTACGTAACTATTGAGGCCAAGTGCGTGTTTGGATCTGATTTTGCTAAAAACGAACACAACAGATGCGAGAAGGCGAACGAGCGCTTCGCTCGACGTGACGTAGTAAAGCTACTTGAAAGCATTTCAGCGAGATGTGAGATGTATTGAAATGCTGCGCAGTACCGAATGTGGGAGTGCAGGGGTTTTCTTGAATTATGGAACATCTTGCTTACGTGCCCTGGTAGATTATGCACTCGACGTTTTGCTGGCTGCTGTGAATTCTATATCAGCGGCAGAGAGATTCAAAGTGCTTATCGGCGATGAACTGATATCATAAATCGTACAGCTTCAAGTCAATTGAATCTATTTATCTTGAGGGAGGGGGGAGGAAATGTAATTGGAAACCTTTGCAACATCTATACCTTTCGGATGAAATATTGAATATATTTAAATATATCTATCAATAGTTTCAGGTGTCAGCAGGGTAATCTGTTACATCTTTCATCTGGCATTAGTCCAATTTGTCATCATATCTGTCAGACAAGATATCTATGTATCAACAAATGCCATGTCATCGCTGCAATCAGTCATATTAAAAATTTATAAAATATGCATGTCTGATCGATTGAGAGCGCAACGTTTGACATTTGGTTGGAATTTGCCGCACATTGGCATTCGGTTGTTTGTTTCAATTTTAAATACGCTTCCGGGCATTGAGGAAACATTTGTGAATGAATTAATGTTTTGGAATTTGTGGAGTATTTTCGAACATTCCCTCGAGAGTTTTTTTTTTTTTTTTTTGTATGCAATGAAAGCATATGACAGTCCTATAGAAAAAACTTTGTTGGGGTGGGTTGTTGCTTAGGCATGGATAATGAAGGTTGTGCTTCCGTTTAATAATCATATGCAGGGATGATCTGGGAACCTTTGCCACAAGAAAAATAGTGGGTAAAAACCATCAAAAGAGTATTCATTTTTAGAGGTTTAGTTTTCGCCTTGGCAGCACTGCAATCGTAATGAAAACCAGCTTGACTCATGCGAGTTAACATGTTGACAGAGTCCTGTTGCTTTTGCTGAGAAACTGTGTAATTTTTCGCTCAAGATAGTGCTTACGAGAGTATGAAATGACCGTTCTCTTTAATTTTGAAAGAACTGTAGCTGACAAGACGTGTGGTTTCTGTGGAATGCAAAAGTTCAACGCAGTTGTACCACCCGAAGAACTGCAATTACGTGTTGTCAATGCTCCTGAATAGTAGCACCGACAATGTACTTTATGAAGCGTTTAATTCTGCATATGAGAGCTGAATGGCCAAGAGGGGAGAATAGATTCATGGCAAGGGGTAGCATTCCACTTTTGTTCGGCATGAATCATCCACTTCCTGTGATTCAACTTAATTTATACCTGTTGCCACTGAAAAATGTCACCAAACTTTAATGACTGTGCAACAGAAACAGACAACAAAAAACAACAATCACCTTGTTAAGAGACTGACTGTCAATGTGCTGCGTTTAAATAATCATTAAGACGGAGCACAAAGTCTACCTGACCCATTCCACCTGCCGCACAACTTCTCACTCTTGGCAGCAGCAAAAACAAAAAGCAAACCTCTGATTACGGGAGATTGACCTCAAGCAGTGTGATGGCTGGCTTATTGCATGAGGGACCTTATTTTTAAAGCGCACCGCTCTTGGCACTCTCAACCGCCGATGACTAAATGTTTGTTTGACTTTTTCATAATACACGAAAAGAAAAAAAGAAGACTCATTTACGTCTTCAAGAGAAAAACCAAGTGAATGACACCATTATTGCAGTACACAGTGGGTGTGTGATGCTTGCTCATTCGGTGCTCGGTGGTTGCTCACTCAAATCGACGCCGCGTCGCCCGTGCCGGATAGGTTCATCGTGACCTTAACGCCACACTCATAATGGCTCATGCGATTATTTATAAAGTTGAGGAGTAAGTTTTGAGAAAAATTCAAATTTTTATTTGTTCAGTAAGACTTGATGACGTAACTGTTTGTTTGTTGACCAAGAAGGTGTGTGAGTGTGCAGTTGTTGATGTTGGAAATGAAGCTTCTTAAGGGGGACAGTAACTTCAGCGGGCATTGAATCCAAGTGCGTACAAACATAAGTATGTTTGCTGAAAATTACTCAATCCGGAAGTTTTTCGAATATTAACCAATGCTTTGAATTTGAGTTGATGTCCCGTGCCAATGAGAACCGGTGTGGAAAAACAAGTTGCGGATTGGGTCCGCGAAACGTGAATACTTTTAACTACTTTGAATTTTACGAAAGACTATTACAAGATGGTGTTCAAACGTCAAAAAATTCAATCGTTCCTAATCAATGTAATGATTTTCCCACCAACTGTCCGTCGACCCCTACGCACTTGAACATCGGCGTCTAGCTTCGAATCCCAGTACAACAAAAATGCTTTTCACTGCCACACTTTCGAGTTCCTGACAATACTCTAAGGGTATAACTGTCTGGAAAAAGCTTCTCAAATTGGCCGTTCGGAGTTGGCATAAAACTGTGGGTCTCTTCCACTCATGAGAGAACAATACGAGTGGTTGCTGAGAAGCTAGGCCCTAGCCTTCAACGGGCTGTAGCGCCACCCATATTATTGATATTATTTCCCACCAACTGTTGCTTGCTCAACGCATAAGCTCTCATACAGATATACTTAATTTAATGTCTGATAACTGAATAACAACCGATCGTGTCGTGTTGACAGACTGTGTGGTATGGATAAGAGCAGCGACACATCGTTATAAAAGGTGTCACATTAATCGTATCGAAACTTGTTTCCTCAAACCGGAAGATTTTATCATAATCAGATATATTCAGGTAAATTGTAGGTAAACAAAGTAAAGCCATACAAATGAGGTTCGTATAATCTTACAAGTGTTTAAGAACAAAATATTAGTTTCTGACCAAAAAAAGGTCGGAGAGCTTTTGGAGGAGATTTTAAATGTCACCGAAAAACTGAACGGACATGATGCAACGGCAATATTTAATTCGATTACAGGCCCAAGCACAATTGATCAACCTTATAGTACATATCTAGTACATTCGCACCGCACTTAAATCCAACATTTCGGCTAGTTTCAACATTTGAGCCCAAATATTCAGTATTTCGCCATACATTTTCCAGCATTTCGAATTATTGGATTTCAACGAAATTGTCAATGTCCTCGCTGCATTTGCAAGTCTGTCAAATCGAACAAACCTCTTTCCAAATTCATCACATAATTTAATGACTTTTCAGGCAGTTGACATAAACAAAAAACACGTGTCAGCAAAACAATCACTCATTTCAAGTGATAATATCAATAAGAATGGAAATATCAGTAATCAATTCAGACAATAGATGTCACTTGAAATGTTAAAATTTCAGTGCGAACGCAAAATGGGAATTTTTTTTCCGAAATGTTGATTTTGGGTGAGGTGTAAACGTACTATTAGGTCCACAATCCATAACATGGAGTATTGTACATGGACAAATAAGTGAGCCTCCTCTTTTTTGTAACTACTAAAAAATACAGAATACACTAGGCGCCACAAGTGTAGTACAAGGTGACGCACATAAGGTCGCTCCTGTGTAAGCTGGCGTACACAAATAGCCAAGGACAACTGGGTGTACGCAATTGGAAGCAATAAGCCAGAGATATGTATAGAAATAATAAGAGAAGACCTATTCCTTGTGTACAATATCATCATAAGATATACAAATTTCTATTAACAACTTTTGGCTTTTGTCAAAATTACTGTTGAGTGAATTTTGGAACAGAAATAAGTAGAAACGAGAAACATTTTTAAAGAAATTTGAGCTCGATAGTTTTTTTTGTGAACACATCCTTTGATTATTTCGATCTTGTTGATTTGATGATTGCTTGCAAGTTGCCAAAACGCATGAATATAAAATCTCTTAAGATTATGTGAAAGTTAGCCACTTCTTCTTAAGCAATGCGGAAGAATGCCCGTTACGGTGTAGACTTTATCTCACAGAATGCTTTCACTGTACCCTTTCTCCATTTGCAGCAAAATAAATTGCAAGTTGATAAACAAAATACATGGGAAATTAATTATTCCCCAGAGAAAATATTTTACAAGCTGTCGTTTGTAAATTCAGTTGATTAATCAACAACAACATGCTGTGCCTTGACACTTGAAGGGAGAAAGGAACTCCTGGCACTTCGCCAAAACAAATTTATACCACCGTTTCAACTTGATTCAACGCGCAATTCAATGAAGCATGCGGAAAAGAAATCCATAGACGCTCAAGAGGTCACCTACTTGGAGAAACCTTATAGCTTTTCGTTTTTGCGACCATATTAACACTGGAATGAAGTCATTAAACTTCACCTTCCGGGGTGAATCACTAGAAAGTCATGACATCTATTTTTTGCTGAACGTAAGGTGTCTAGCGGCACGGAGGAAAGATGCGCGATCGAACATAAAGATGTTTACGACAACTAATACTGCTCAGTTAAAGCAGCTAACTCAGGGTGCACCTTGTGAACGTTAACCCTTGACTGGCAGTTCATGAGTCGCTTTTGCTCCTTTCACTTCTCACTTCACTCATGGAGTGTCGACTGACGTGCAACCATAATACTGTCACGATCACGCTGACCCATATGTCAATTCTACTTACAGTATTCACATTCAAATAAATAAATCAACGCACAACGTTGCGTCGCGTTGACGGCTCCAGTGAAACATTTCTGTCTACCTATGCTCGTTCTAATTCTAAGGCTAGACAGCATACCAATGAAGAGATCCCCTCGTCCTTCACTTGGGGCACCATCAATGGCATCATGCAATTACTGACCAACGTGAACTCAGTTCGGATACATCGACAACTCACTCAACATCGAGTGGAGACACAAAGTTCTCTGTATACACCTCTCGCTTTCTATGGTCAAGACGTTCTAACCGGTTCCAACACAAATCAGTCACCACTTGATCACCAAAACAACCTGAGAGAATGCTTCAACTTGTGTCCGATACAGATGTGTAGCATTCGCCAGCCACAAGGTTCCTTACGTTGCTTTGATCTTAAACTTGTGTGAAAAATACGAGCCCATTTTCTGCAGCCATAAAATATTTTTTTTTGAATTATGCCAATCACCGGAAAATCGGTGTCGCTTAAGCGAAATTCACTGAACAACCGACACAGAGACGCGACCATCAACAGATGGGCTAAATTTAGATGATTCCCTCTCGGTTAACCCACGTACAAGTATCAAGATCATCGAAAGTGTGTTCTTGACTACGACGACCGACGTCAGATCATTTCGGCCACAAGGAAGTCAAGGTCTTTATTAAATTTATCTCGGGTACTCGCACGATGACACACACAAGTCTGCCCTCGTTTGGCGGACGCATAGCATTGTGTCTAAAAAGGTGATCTTGTCTTGATGACCTAAATCATACATGGATAGCGTCGCACTTAAATGTCTTCAAGCCGATATATCGAATGTAACTCAATTACCGTGTGTTTTAATTACTTTGTCTTTTGTTATCTAAAGGTGGTGCTCCGTTGCTGATGAACTGGAAACAAATTCGATTCGAGAACTCCCGACACCGCGACACAACTGATGACGGTGATCGAGTTTAAGGCGAATTAGAAGAACGTATCGCGTAGACGCGTGCGTTGTACAAACTACAGATACTATAAGGCCCGAGCAGAGAATGGCGACTGAAAGCAGCTTAGAAGCGCTCTGACGAATTACCACCGCAAGTTTTCTGCTACTACACCGCTGTTGCTCGATTGCTTACCTCTGTCTCTGCCTCTTCGTCTGTTGTTGGCTGGTGGAAAGATGAGATGCTTTCGGTGTTGTTGTTGTTGTTGCTGTTGTAGTGGTGGCGGTGGCTCTCGGTTTGCTTTCCATTTTGTGGTTGTTTTCTTAAAGCTATTTGTTTAGGTTAACTGCGGTTTAATATGAGCGATTTGAGAGAGATACACATCACCCGCTGTTGAGTGGATGCTTGTTGTTGTTGCTGTTGTGTTTTTTCTAGTATCAGTGGGGAGTTCTTTTGATATGTGTTTAGTTGAGGCTTTTTTCTCTCGGGGTGGGAAAAATTGCGGCAACTGACGAGATCATTTGTTGCGAGAGAGTAAAAAAATGAATGCTGATTGAATTGAGGGACATTGCAAATAAGTGTGAGTGTGCAAAACATTGTGAGCTTTTAATTGATGAAGAGTATTTGGGTGAGAGCTTTAGCGTGGGCACTGATCGAGGGTATATTTTGCACATTCCAGTAGTCTTTTGGATTTTTTTTTGCTGTGTGCATTCTATTCACTTGTAACTGAAAGCATGATCTTGCAGATTGGGTCAGTAAGTATTGACATCGGAAATGTTCGGGAAGTAGGTGTCTAAAATGCATCAGTCTTTGGAGTGAATGAAAACATTGACTTCCACGATCGACAGAAGTTCATCAGTGCAAATGGGTGGAGCTATAAATACATCATTGAATTAATTTTGAATAAATTAATCCATTTCTACATTCTCATTTAGCGCTCCATTTCGAGGTGGGTGAAGTTTCTACAGCAACCACTCGTGTGTTGCGACTATTGGTATCTAACGACTGGAGTCCAACCCTTGTTTCTTGAAATTTTATTTTTTGATCATTGCGCAAGACTCATGAGAGAACTCAAAAAGTTCTGTATTAGCGTAAATGTTTAAGCGTATTTTTATTTTTTTATTTCTTGGTTTTGCATCACAGGGCACACTCAAAACACTAGGTCCTCTTCGTGTAATAAATAGTATCGCTTTACACGACAGCTATTTGTTGCGCCACTAAGGATCATCTACCGGTTTTGCATCTCACAGATTACTTCAATAACCAATAAAATTATTAATCCAAATTCAATGAAAAAACACAATTTTTAAATTCCAAACGAGATAAGCTGTAATCAAGTTCGTTGCAGAGTTCATTAAATGTTCTTATGCACCTAGTAATAGTCCTATTGCGCCCGCTTTCTATTGAAAATTGTATTTCTAACCCGAAGAGATCTTTGGGGAGCATATATATTTATAAGCAAAACTAATTCTGGTGAATTTGTATGATAATTGATTATGTTTCGAATAAATAGGTTTGCAAGCCAAAGATCTTGCATATTTCTTAAAAATGTATCATTTAAATTTGTGAGAATTTTTTCATATCAATAAAACATATGTATTTATGTGATATGTACATTATTTCAAAGCCTAAATATTCAAGTTTATGTATACAAAGTTTCTGTTGTGGTGGCCCGTGGCGTTGTGGGTATGTGCGTCGACTCCTACGCACTTGGACCTGCCTGTCTAGGTTCGATTCCTGGTACGACAAGAAATACTTTTCAAGGCCCCACCTCTTTCGAGTCACTTACAATGCTCAAAGAGTATAACTGTCTAGAAAAAGCTTCTCAAACTTGGCCGTTCGGAGTCGGCATAAAACTGTAGGTCCCTTCCACTCGTGATAGAACAATAGCGGTTACAGATTTTTGAAACGATAAACACTGTGCACACCCATAGTGCGCCGCACAGTGGTCTCGTTGTATGGGAGAAGTGGAAATAAATCTTCAACTTTTGAACCCGTGGACCGATCTTAATGAAATTTGGGGCATAGTACAAGAGATCTTACCGCGGTCCAAAAATGGTGAATGTAGCTATAGGATTACAGGAGTAATCATAAGTTTAAACAACAAAAATAAATCACTTTTATGGTTTAAATGCATAAATTAAATAACAAAAAAATAACTGTCAATGATTCTAAATTGGGGTTTAAAACAAATCTGTAATCACTATATATATAAATACATTACAACTGTTAACATCCTTTTCTTTTAAAAATAAAAAAAAAAACTAAGCAATTTAGTAAAATAAGGCTTGCGCTTCATTCCCAAGTGGAAGCGAATCGTTTGTTTTCGATTCAGGCCTTAAATACGCAATCTGTTAACTGGATTGTGTATTTAAGGGCTGAATATCAACAATTGATTAATAACATCTTAATTGTTGTCAAAGGAGAAAATGTTCTACTATTATTAATTCGATAATACCGATAATATTTATTCCGACTTTCCTGAGCCTCCTCTCAGAGACAATGATCCCACGGGCAACGCTGCTGATGACATTATTTCTGCTTCTCACTCTCTTCTCTCATTTCTCACATCAAAAAGTACTGATTGATTTGACGCTATGTTAAGTTTCCGTGAATATTTAATAAAACGTTTCCGAACTTGGAAATATTTCCAACAAAAAAAAATTCACCCAGGAACTTATATTCAAATATAATGGTGCTTGCCATCGCGAAAAACTTTAAATTTGCACATCAAATGCTGAAATTCAACTGCAATATTTAAAGTATTTGCGTTGTCTATATAAAGCACAATTTCATTTTTCCCATACAAATCCGTAAAATGTTAGTAATTATAAAAACTGTTGATGCAGATTGAAGGCTAAATGTATGTCGTTTAAAAAAATATAACATTATAACAATTTTAGGAATTATGCAACGTAAAATTTGCTTAAAAAATACGTCAATTTGTGTAAATTTCAAAAGTCTTAACTTTAGCTAACGGTACAACGAAAAGGATCATCAGACGTCAACAAGATGTTGGCTTTCTAGGCTGTAGAATCGAAAAACCTAAGCCTTTTGGTTGAGAAAAATATGTAACTTTGGGTATTTTTTTTCCACTTCGGGACCACTGTGCGCCGGCCAGTATGCGCGATTTGCTGAATATCGTTCTTTAAATCTCGTGTATTTCAGAGTTAAACACTACGCCTCGGCATACAGTATTAAAGCCCTTTTCTTACCACAAATATGTGTGTTCATCCACTTTGCTATTGCCAACGAATAAAAAAACAAAAGACCGTGTGCCAGCTTATTAAAAATAAAGGATTTAACTCCAATGCGTGCAAAGTGAAACTGACTAAAGAACTGAGGCCTACACACATGCAAAGGGAAGAAAGGTCGTCGATTGAATTATGGAACAACAGGAATGGGCTCATTGTCATATTGCTTTGCATCATATTGCATGAGATCAAGGGCTTCTGCATCCGCTTTTGAAATTTTCCATGCCTCTGGGCCGACCATTAGGATTGGTAAAATAAATGTCTTGTGTAGTGTCAGCTTGAGCCTTAGAGAATTGAAAGATTTCGTTTTCTTCTTTCACCGCCAGACCCATTTTAACCGCTTGCCTATCAATGGCTTACTGTGTTCTGACAATCACGCCACTATCATCCGTGTTTGCTAACAGTTGTACAAACTCTTGGAAGATCGTGTCTCTAGTGTTTGCGTGTGATTTTGGTACGATCGTATCCAGGATGGTAGTCGGAAAAACATCAATCCCATCTGTACAACACTAATATCATGGTTTTTTAGTCCATTTCCTTATATTTCAGTAATATTGAAGTGAAGTGTCCTAATCGAATGTTATTGAAAAAGTTCCAAGGTCGCATACTACCGGAATGCCGCAGTCACCTTATTACACCCTTGCTGAAGATTAACCAACTTCTGACTGAGAGAGCGATCAAATTAAATGATTCTCGTTGTGGACTTGAGTCAAACAGCAAAGGCAATAAGCAAACATAACCTATTTTGGGCGATCTAAGAAAAAAAAGAAAAGCAATCAACTGTAAGTCACTGTGCTTCACAAAAGAAATTTATTACAGACTCCATCACCTCCACACTCGACTTCGGCTAATCAATATTCGTTCGCTTCTGTGCCATTCGAACAGTGCACAAAATAACCACAATTGTATCGATTTCTTTTACTTCGATTCAAAGCCTATTCAATCTTCATTGTCTCGTTTTTCCGCCGCAATTCGAGGGCTAAGGAAAAAAAAACCCATTAAATGCGACGCCTTATTTAAATGCCTCCCTTCTACACCACAATTCCACAGGAGCCCATATCTGGGTGCGTCCATGAACTGCTTTGCATAGTAGACTCACTTTTTACTTACGGATTCACCGAACTCTCCCAAATCCCATACAAACCGGCTGCTGAATGGCAGGGGTTGAGCTCCTGTACGCTGCAGGGAAACTTTAGGCAATTTAGGGATGATGTTATGCAAATGCGTTTTTCAGTACAGAAAATTCTTTACGAAGTTTCATTTCCGAGCTTTGTTCATCTCCACCAAGGGGAACCGAAAAGTCTTTTGATGTTTGACGATGCCACGGCATAAGCAAACAAATACTCTTCCCGTACTCCTCACTCGCACAAAAACAACTATACAATGAGAGCAACTAACGACGGAAGTGGAACCGAATCCTTGCCGAGCCCGACTGAAGCGGGTGCTTTAAATTACTTGAAAAATCTTTTTTCAAGTCGTTTTCGGATTGAGCATACCTATACACTGCCGTAAAGCAGCGATTCCGAAGAGTGCGATCCATCCACGAAATTCGTGCGGATTTGCATAAAAAATGTATGGCGCGCTGCAAATGACAGTTCCGGCGCGGCATCGCCAGGATTGTTTAATGCGTTATCTTGGAGATGTAAATAGAATTACGGATACACTTCGCCGGGAGCACAGTGGGATGGATGTTGCTTGTTAGGGTTATTGTTCATGAGAGAATGACTGGCGGGAGCTATACGTTTGATCTTTATTCCATGAGGGACTGGGTTTCGGAAAGCTTTAACCTGATGTTTTGTTTAATTTATAGCGAGGGCAGGTGGGAAGGCATTTTCAAATTTGTGCTTCATAGAGTTGGATGTGCAGAATTGCCTGACATGGAAATTTGTTTGTGCTTTGCTTTTAGTGCTACCGTGTCGTGTTATGGGTTTGGACACACTGCGTTGTGCTGAAGGTTGAGTCGAAGAACGGCCTTAAAACGTAGTCAAGTGCTTGTGAATTTCGGTCTGCTTTGCCTTATTATTTAAGTTCGATAATAGGGCAAACATTTTCCACGGTCTGCTTCATTAAATCTCACCGAACATAAAAAAAAACCTCTGAGTTTATTTGAATTGGGTACATTTTGGATAAAGTTTCGAAAAAGATTTACCCACTGCAGGCACCCGCTTTATCGGTCACCCTCAATTGCATGGATTGCTACTAGCAACGGAAGAATGTTTGCTAAATGAGATTCTCCGCTTGCTCCTGCATTTCGAATATAAATCGTTCTAATTGTTGAAAAATATAAAGTTTATCGGTAGAAAGGCATTGAAATTAAGTTTCTTATGACGCACACAGGAGTGTTTTCATTAAAAACTTTGCGAAAAATCGGTAAATCATTTATTGACATCAATAAATTTCAATAGGGTGTTATTTTACAATGGATACATATTATTTTAGTCAATGCATAACTGGGTGCTACTAAATATGCGCTATCCAAAACATTGTGAGCGAATAAATTTGTATAAAAGCTCTCATACGCCGTGGTGTTTAATTATCCATATTTGGTAAACGACACTGGGAAAATTAATTTATAGAAAAATGAATTTTGTGAGCGGCGAAAGTGTTGACGGTTTTAGTACGCCATTAAGCAAGCAAGAATTTTGATGGTTCATTCAACAAAAACAGGACATGTCCCACTGCACCGCTCATACATTTATGAAGCAATGTACAATAAAATTTTGAAATTAGGTGCTTTATGCCGGTACTTCACACATTAAAAGGTGATTGAGAAATATATGTATTTACAATATGGGTGACGCAGAGGTGGACCTAGACCTTCTGCAGGAAATAGATGTATGTACATATAGAATGTATGTATGATTTTAAATAGTATTTAAAATTTAAAAGATTTTTTAGTATTTTCAAAAGTCAATAAAACTCAAAAAAAGGGTTACGTAGTTAACCTAAATATTAAATATGGAAAATGAATTTGAATTTGGCCTTAGTGGCTACTCGAAACAAATATGTATAACGACTTGACTGCTTGAAGGCTGGAATCAAAGTGAAAAGTTCGTTGTCATGCGTGTGTCTCTTGGTAAGTCCGTTTCGTTTCGTTCTCTGTTTTTGTTCGTTTGTCGAATGGTGGTATGAGCATATGAGACTCATGGTACAACTTGTATGTTATCGATGAATATGTTTGCCATAGTGTGCTGTTACGTATGTTCGTCGCCATAGTGTGCTGTTACGGGTGTCGTTTGGTCGTTTAGCTCCAATCGCACATATATGTAACTAATATAATAATATGGGTGGCGCTACAGCTCGCAGAGGGGCTAGTATGTAACTAAAGGTTGTCCCAATATTAACGAATTTGAATTTGCTTCCATTTGTGCAGTAAAGTGGTGGCAACACTGGAAAATAAACAGGCAAAAATGCATCCACAACGTGTGACTGTTTGGTGCGGATTTTGGGCTAACGCATCCACCATTTGACCATACTTTCTTTTTAAATTAAACTGGTCAAGCAGTGACTGTTACTGGTGCTAGATATCGCTCCGTGATAACATAGTTCTTTCTGTCACAATCGGATGATATGGCAAGACAAGATGATCCCACATGGCATACAGCTGCATCAACGAAATGTAGCTACATTTATGCAGAATGGTCATGCAAACTTTGCAAAAGAATGCGTACGTGCCAGCAAAGCCGTGGAGCCTATCCTCTGTACTTTATCTCACTGTACAATCCAAAGACTATAAACTTTGTTTTTAATTTAATTTTAGGACACACCTTACGTAACATTAACATGTTGATTTGAACTGCTCATAATAAATTCAGAGAATCGAATATTTTAGATAACTAATTTGCCATGGTATTCAATCTACGAATATTATAATCTATAAGTCTACGAATAAAACATAACATTCTGCCGCCTCTTGCAAGAACTATAAGGCTATATGCATATCCAACGTCGCATGTAAGATCTGAACAAATTTACAGGGCAAACAAAAGCAAACAGGGCATCGTTAAATGTCATGATGCAAAAGTTTTGTATGCAAAAGCATCGCTTACTGATGGATCGCTCGTAATGCAAGCTATGTTTGCAGTGTGATGCGCAATTATTTCACGTTTTGGAAAACGCTATTCACCTAGAGTTCGGCTTAGAATAGCCTTTGACATCCGTTACGAAAACTCCTGATTCGAAGGACCACATTATGTTCTAATCGTGTTGCCAGTTCTGCTGTATAGAGCTGAAAGCTGGGTTATAAACAAAACAGCAGAGCTAATTCTTAGGGGCCTTCAAAGAAAATTCTACGTCGGATGTATGTTTGCGAGAATTGTGAATGGAGAAGAAGACACAGGAATCCGAGAACCTTGGTTCAGGAAGGAGATGAAAACCGAACCTCCGGTATGAAGACCAAATCATAGCTATTGCCCATGCTCAGGCCGAGTTCATAAGCGTCAAGTTCATAAAAGTAAATAAACTGTGTACATGATAGCAGTCGGCACAACTGCGTTCATAGAAGCAAAACGACAGTCAAACTGCGATCAAGTTCGTAGTGATTTTTGTTTGCAGGGAAACTGAAAGATGGACTTCTTCATGCGAAAATGGTTCCTAACTAAACACATCATCCGGAAATGCTCTTATTACTCGAAATTTCTGTTTCTTTGAACATGTTTTGACTTCCAGTTATTTTTATTTAAATTCCCTTCGAATTTTGGGCACAAAATTTTGGTTAGCAATACAATTCAACGTCACTTTTTGTAACGCATACTTACATATGTTGCATTTTGGTGAATACTTTGACAATGCTGACATGCTGCAAACTTGCTGCAGTATTTTTATTCCTAAATGCATCGATAAAATATTTAGTGCAGATCAGGGGCAACAATGTTGCAATTGGAAGCTATCCTAAGTCTCCTCTCAGTGTTATTTACTTTTTTTCAAGGATAATAGAACTTTTTAATCCAAAAAATATGATGTCTCAAACTCCACAATTTTTAGAGCAACTTCATAAATCCACTGTTTGGATTGTTTCTTCATTTCTGATGTCTAGTGGAAGCGCTGTTGCATTATATTTATTAACTTAATATATTTATTTTAATTCAGTTGCGGAGAGTGATTCAGAACTTCTGGATACCATCTGATCATTTCACCGCCGCGCCGTAAAATTAACGCATGAGAACTTAGGAGAACCTCAAACTATCTATCGCGACACCAATACTACACCCACTTATCAAGGACTTTTGTTTTTTTTTTAAGTCCAAGTATGGTCGAAATAAAGGACAACGATAGGACTAGCTAGACAGGATGCGTTCCTACCACTGGTAGTCGAAGTTAAGATCTCACAAACTGGACAAATCAAGATCGTACACTGCAACCATCGCTACGGCTTACCTTTTCAATTCAATCCAACCCAAGAGTATAGATAAATCAAAGCCTCTTTATACTTGTTCCATCTTATATGTAAATATTTTCTGTTTTCAATGTTTTTTATTAAATCTTAATCACCTTAGTACAATACTTCATTGATTTCATTTAATTTATTTACAATTCTCTTATTACAACTGCAATCTAGACGTTAAATTTAATATATTTATATCTCACTAATCCTAATTCGAAAAAGACAATAAATATATATATATGTATATGTACCTACTAAATTAAGTGACTCTTACCAAACCAATGCGTTATGCACCTTGATTTAATTTAATTTTATTTACTCTATTTAGTTGTTACCAATGTACAACAAATTATCTTATTTTTTTTTCTCTTTTGCTTATGTTCTATTACTTTATAATATCGCATTTTATTTATTATTATATTACAAAATCATATTAACACTTTTCTATACAATCAACTGAAAGCCAAGCCATATTTCAGTAAAAACAAACTGTCACATACACAATAAATGGTTCACAAAAATGTTGTACATACTCTTAATTTGTTTTGTTTGTTCGACAGGAAGAATTAACTTAAATCCAGAAAAAACACGAGTTACGGCAGTTGATACATTTTGAGATTGAGAATGTGTCTTCTCTCGAAGGCACAAGACAACAAAATAATTGTCTTTCCTTAAAGTGTTTGTTCGTTTTATTTTTCTCATTTTTATTATATGTTGATAGGAACTAAATCATCGTCATTGTTAACCTCTCTTAATTTCGTTTCATTTGCAAAATGCTAAAAGTAGTTGATGATGAAAGGAAAGAAAAAAACAAACGAAAACCAAATACTTTTCAGTTGTATTAATATTATTTATTTGTTATATGAATTTATTTTTATATTTATTTTTGATGGTTTGTAACAATTTTTTGTTTTCTTTTTTTTTTCTTGTAAGTTAATTATGTTCATTATATGTTTCTACAGAAAAAATATATATTACAGACATCACAGCATAAAATTGAACTTGTAAACAATTGCATGCGATATAAAGATAAAAGCAAACAAATTATGTATTAATAACATACAAGCGCCAAAAAAGGGTTTAATAGTTTTTTTTTAAGAAAGAAAAAAGTTGTAAATAGGTAAGGAGCATACATTTGATAATAAAAGATTTTTGTATTAACTTGTTTTTACGGAGAGGGGTGTGTTTTTAGACATTATGCATTTGAATGGCCAAGTATGTCCGCATGGTAGAATACTCTTTTAAATTTATTTGAGCTGAATTCGCTCAACGATTAACTGAAATTGAATCACAGATAACAGAAATCAAGGAACAGGAAGCTCCTTGCAAGTTTCTTTTAAATCGTTCAAGTAAATCGTTAATCCATCATTTTTAAAAGGGATCGAAATGAAAATGTTAATCCTTTTGAAATCGGAAGAATTCCAATTGTTCAAGTGAACAAGTTTCGAATGAGAAAACCTCTATCCCTCAATTCTACACATCAAATCTACATGTAATGCTTTTAATTTCTCTCTTGACGGTAAAGATTTAACTGACAGATTAACATTAACCATCAGCGTAGATGCACTTGGGAACATACTACCAGATGCCTTTAAATCGAGAACATTTCTGAGTTCGTAAACGTCAATAAAATGCGCATCGCGTAAGCATCACTGCCTTTGTGATGCTATGCAATGATTTTTTTATGTTGGGATGCATCAAGATAATCTGTGAAGCGCTGGTTGCATTTATATGATGTTTTGGAACGCGATGCATTGCATCATTGCCAAATGTTTGCAATTAAGAACTCTTGATGTGGATGATTTCAATTGCCTTACTTTAACTTGAAACTGAAGGGAAATTGTTCGATTCTATTTTGTGTGGGTATGGTACCCTGAAAGAGTTGTACATTTCTAGATGTCTAAGAGCATTCCATGGTAAGCGCCATTTATAAGACAAGACTTATTGAGAATTTATTATTATCGTTCTGTAGACAACAACTTTTCCTGTATTTCGAGTGATGGTTAGTTTTGGGTTTGGGATCTGTTAACCTGCCATCTACATTGTGAAGATGTGAAGTTAAAAGACTTCCCCGATAAAACAGCTACGATCCAGAATTTGGAAGGCAACATTAATCTCGTAAATACCGGTCACAAGTCACAACGCTGAAAGCAGTGATCAAAAATTGTACTTTCAGCATCAACTTCAGAAACTTTATGAACTTCTGACGATGTTATTCAGAGTGCCTTGTAAAAATGTGTGATGCTATATTGTGATGATGAAAAATATCACAATGCTTTCAAACTATTTGCCGCTCCACAGCAGCTATGTATGAAGTTGAAGACTGTTAGCTTAGTTTTAGTTTGTAGTCTACACAATACTGAGTACGTATTGCGATTTGAAACTCGGTTAGTTTGCGAGTACTCTTATTAAAGAACGTATTCACTAAAAGCCAAGTCAACACAACTTTACTGCACACACATTTGGATGCGTGTAATCTGCCAACTGAAAACACACCCCATAATAAGCGAATTATTTTATTTCATTCTAAATCTGCATGTGTATATGTATAATTGGATTATCTTAAAGGAAACCATATAAACACTTTATAATTAAAATAAAATTACAAACAAAAAAAATAACTTGACATGCCAATAGAATTAAAATTTAGACCTAATTTTTTTCAATTTTTTTTTTCTAGAAAAATAAATAATTTGTTTATATTTAAGTTCAGTTGTTTGTTTGAGCATAACTGAGTGATCAATTTTTAACTAATCTCTTGATTTATTTTGAATTGGATATACCGTACAATTTCTGATTTTTGTTTATTTATTATTTTTTTTTTACTTAATTAAAATAGTTGACAGTGCTGCCGTTGGATTAAGTGAACGGTTGGGCATTGACACTAAAGTAAATTAATGTGTTGTTGTTGTTTGCATACTTAAGTATTTTCTTTTGTTCTTTTCAGAGTAAGTTGGTTGTGGGTATGTGTGTGTGTATATGAGGATTTTATTTTATAGACAATTTTGGCATCATTTATACACATTCAGTCCCTAATTTCGTGAGCGGCTGCTTTGACTAAAAGTAGAAACAAAAAAGAAAACAAATCAAATAAAGAAAATAATTAAATAAATGCGTGAATTTGTATGGCATCTTAAAATGTATTTACAGTTAATTAAATATTAATACTACTTTATAATAAATGCGTAAATCTACCTTACAAAATTTAAAATGATAATAAAAGTGTAAAGAAAGTCGTGTGAGTGTGTGATCGGTCTGACTTTCAATAAAAAAAATCTTAAAGTCGGTGGGAGAATAGCGTCGATTAGACCGTTCAAGAATTTATTGAATTCAACTTCACTGAGAAATGTGAAAATCAACACAAACGTGGCACTCGTCCTGACGAAAAAAGTGATGTACTTTGTACATAATATTCTAAAAGCAGAAAGAGACAAGAAGTAGCTCAAGTTACTTCGAACCAGGTAAAAATTATTGAAAATTGGGGTGTCTTGGGAACAGGCGTTGAAAGAATATATTAAATGACAAGGCATTCTAGCCAGATTAGATCATTAATCTAAAATGAGATTAGGCCATCTAGAGAAAGTGGTTATTATAAAGGGTGACGATGAACCTTTTTATGTTTTTCCAATTTTTCTATTTCAGCGGCTGTCAAAGCTATACTCTTCGCCATGCGTCGTCTCATTCTTGCCGAAAGTGCGGAAATTATTAAAAAAACGTTATTGAAATCCAGTCTCAGTTGTAAATAGCCACCGTGAACTTCGTCGTGAGGTCTGTCGTCATCACGACTTCAGAGTGCAGGTTTGAGCGACAAATTTGAGCGCGATTACACTCTTTTGGATTTTTAGCCACCAACCAGATATAGATTGATGTGAACTGAAGAATACAACCGTTGTACCGATCGGCTGAAATGGCATAGCCATTTTTCGGTTGAATATCCGAGCCGTGGTTCAACAACACGGCGCTACATGCCGTACAAGCGACGCAACGCTAGATGTTTTTGAAATTTGACAATTGGCCACTCGATTATTTCCTCTGGGGCTATGTCATGCTATCAGTCTACTCTAACAAGCCAAATACTTTTCTCGATCTTGAGGCCAACAATCGAGGCGCGATTGCTGGAATATCGCCACCCATATTATATTCGACCGAGTCAAAAATTTAACCGACCGTTTGAAGTACTCCCAGCGAAGCTGAAGTGGCCATTTAAATGATGTGCTATTCCATACATAATGACATGAATGTAGCTTCTAAATAAGTGCAGAATCAATTCTATATCTCAAACCGTTGATGTTTTATGTCAATTTATTTTCCTATCATTCGTATCTGGTCAACCTATATAACTC
Source organism: Eristalis pertinax (assembly GCA_907269125.1). NCBI lineage: Eukaryota > Metazoa > Arthropoda > Insecta > Diptera > Syrphidae > Eristalis > Eristalis pertinax. Next base: position 123,465,826 of record OU026145.1, read on the forward strand.
CCCTGACAGGTTAAACTGAATATTGCCAAAGCTTCCTCTATTTTCTATAGAACACTATTCTCAAAAAATCAAATACCAGCTTCAAATCAATGGAAGCAATGAGTAAAATCGGGATTTGTTATAGGATTTATCACATGTGAGTGAGAGAAAAAAAATGATTCGAAACTGAATTTGTGTTGGATTCCATAAACTACTATTTTGTAGATCCAATGCCGCTGTTGATTGAGTTTGAACAATATGTTTACATACTGAGAAGTTTTTTTTCTCTAAGCTTTAATCTAATTTATATTCCCTCGGGAGCTAGGTACATGGAAATAATTAATTTATTCATAGAACGAACGTATTCAGCTTAAAGTTATGTTATTTTTTTTTCAAACTTATCCATCCCTGATAGAGATTGATAATGCGCCTGCTTTTGAATGGAATATTGTAAAACCCAAAATTGGGTGGTTTGGCTGATAGAGAGAGATTGTTAAAACCATGTTGGTGTGTCAGCTATTGTTAGATATTCCACACATTTTCCTGTGTATCCTTAATTGGCACTGATTTAGGGAATTGATTATGACGGATTTACTTGACTGATGTGAGGGCATTATGTTATCATCCGGTTGATGGTATATTCGTGAGCGTAACGTGAAAATATATTCCACGATGGATTTTATAATTCATTCATATGTGTAAAGTAGGGTAAAACCATACAAAATTATCGGATGTCAACTCAGTATTGAGTTTCTGTCGTCTTCACGTTGTTCTTAAAACTTATCTCTGTCGATTTCGGATCAAGAGCGGCAGATATCCGGTATTTCAATAATGCGGTAGCGCTATACGAAGAACATGCTCGCCGAACTTGATCGTGTTCGCTATGTTTTTCTCGTGTAGGAGCTGGTTAGTAAACCGTTCGCTATTGGCGAAAAATGTAGATTTTTTCGTGTTCGTTGGCTTTGATGTACAAGCTCGGCGAGTATGTTCGTCGTTTATTATTATTTACAAGGGAATAATATTGACATTCCACTATTTGGTGTGTAATTTCTTACTGTCTCAATCAAGCCCCAAAAACAGGACCTAACTGTCTCGCGAATGAATTCTTTGAACTGGTGTAATCTCTATCCATGCCTTATGTATACACACCGCTAGTGTCTATGAGAAATTTATGAGAGGCCAAGGCCTTAGACGAAAACAAAACACAGTGTCGAGGTTGGATCTAGACACGAGGTTCAATGGCTAGGGCCCTATGGTCGGTGCTGAGCAAGAAGAAATCATGATCAATGCTGTCGCAACGATTCATGTATTGGGAGTGCCAAGGCTACATACGAAGAAGGGATACAATCTGTTCGACACCTGTCCTACTGACGTTCAACTCGAATAAGGAAGATGGTGTAAACAATTGTTGGAGCAGCTAGGAGATTTTAATAGAATCGAGCAGAATAAGCTTGGAATATATGCATCTGCTTGATTATAGTGAGAAACGGTATCTCAGTCACCCATCAAGGAATGGATGGACTCAACTCATTGGTCTAAGTGAGCTACAAGTACATCCGTTAACCAACAAAAGAGTAATTTCAAGTTTTTAGTTGCTGTTGACCTGGCAACATTCAAATACAATCGATTCAGAACGGGTTAAAGTAGTGAAAATATGTGCGTATAAACTTCGTTTCAGTTTAAATCATTCTTTAAAACCAAACAAAAACTTTGCCGGAGCCACTTTGAATCTGTGTGTGTTTATGCCAAATATTGCGGAAACAAAATATGGTAGGACGCTGTGACAAAGTTCTATTAAGTAGTCATGTTACTACAGATTTCAGCCTAATGGCACAGAAAGCAACGCAGGTGAACAACACTTCTATCAAATTGACCTGCTTAATGCCTAATGTTTAGATCAAACTGAAAGAATATATTGCACAAAGGGATAAATATGGGCTTTGGGTAGAGAACATCTTCAAAATACGTTTTATCGTGTAAAGAGTGATGTTATAAACGAATAAAATTTGTATTTGAATTTAAACTAAAAAAAGCCGATCAAAAAACTACCACAACATCGATATACTCACCACTTAAAATTTCATTTATAAACAATTTCTTAACATCTGCACTTAATATGTTAATTTAAAATTCTCGCAGCATGAAAATAAAAAAGAATTTTAAAAAATAAAGCTCATCACATTGAATTCTCTTTTCAATAAGTTGTTTTTGTTTTCTTTTTCAATTAGCTTCATTTCTGATTGTAATTTATCTCCTTTGCAAATAAGGTATTAAGAACACTTCAGCTGGGGGAAAAACAAACAAAACAAAAAAACAAAGAAACAAATAACTGCCAAGACTCGGTGGTCTATCGTGAGAGTCTGTTGAAAATTCAATGCATCTCTATCGTTTTTACAGGCAAAAAATGCTCGAAGTGTAAACGAACAAATTGAATTTATGAAAATACAATGGCTTATTCCATTGTTTAAACAATTAAGTAATCCTAACAATGCTCTGGTCATGAGTTGGTTTTTGCTTTTGCATTTTAAAATAATTTCTATTTTAATTTATACATAAAACATATTTATTTCCTAAATTGTTCTTCTTAAATTTTAGGCAAAAAACCCTTATCCTTAAGATTATGTAATTGGTATTCTTTGTAAAAATTCATTTCATGTTTTTTTTTTTATAATTTTTATGTTTATTTCTTTTTTTACTATTTTTTTTTGTTTAATACTGCGCGAACAGTCTTCTCTGTGAACAGTGCAGCTAGAAAAAGTTTTAAAAAATAAGACGTTTCAATATTACGATGTTAACGGAGGGGGGAACTAGAATTTATGTTTTTTTTTTGGTTTTTTTATTTTTACTTTTACTTTGGAGTTTGTCTTGTTTTATTATTTTTTTACATCGAGGATTTATTAAATGATAAATTGTAATTTTACTAAACTACTTTTCTTAGGGTCTAGGGGTTTTTCGTAGGTTTTTGTTTTAATTTATGTGTATAGTCTACGGTTTTATGGGCATATTCTAAAATTTAACATAATTGAAATCACTAGCGACATATGTGCTTACCTCTTCGTCCACTGTGTTGGGGAACATTCGGGCCGGCATGTTTTTCTCTAAGCTGAATTGATCCTCTGTGGTTTTTCTGTACACGGGATTTTCAAAGTTCATTGAGGATACCGCTCTTCTACTACAATGACGGTATGTCACATAAAGAATCTGAAAAAAAAAATTAATATGAATAATGAAAATCATTTAATTCGGGAAACATTTTTGATTTTTTGTCATTAGCTGTGGCTAAAAGTTGCAAGATAAAATTAACTACTATAGTCAGTTTTCAAACCTGTTAGATTGGCACTTTGATCTCGCCTACTTTGAAATAAAATGAAGAAAGTTCCGAAAAACGGACTCTTGGCTAGGTTAGTTTAGGTTGACAGTAGCCTTGGATGCGCAAAGGCCACGTGGGTTAACTAAGACGAGAGATTGGGCCGTCTTCCTATGACAGCCAGACGGATTTTTCAGTGAATTATAATATTGATATAACTGGTGTTTCGCTGAGGTCGCCTAGATTATGGAAGAATTAAGATCCTAATGTGGCTTGCCTGATCGAGGCGAGTGCAGGGCAGCTGCATAGAAGCGGTTGTACACTTTCCTCCTCTTCTTCATCTCGGCAGCTGCTACAGAAATCATTTGAGATTCCTAGTCTTTTTGCATGGAGGCATAATAGACAGTGTCCAGTGATTATTCCCACTGCAGTGCTAATTTTGGATCTCTTTAAGGAGATCAGGCTATATGACCTTTTTGGATCGAGAGAGATTTGCTTGGAAATTTGGCATGTATTGTATGGACCTGTCGTCCATTTGGCATTCACTTCTTGTTTATTGAGAATATTTAGCTGTAACTTAAAGGTGGCCATGGGAGTGATTATGTTACAAGAGGTTTCTTCAACTGGTAGTTTTGGGGCGATTTTTGCGAGTTTGTCAGCTTCACAGTTTCCCCTAATGTCTCTATGGCTTGGTACCCAGCACAGGCGAATGTGAAACTGTTCGGATCTCTCGTCAAGATTCACGACAATTGATGACTGCTTTAGAGTTTATAGCGATGTCCGTGATTTCATTGGCTATCCGTAAAGACCCAGGTATCGCGGGCGGATATCACGTTTCACCACACCAAGACACGGCTTTGCTAATCGTTATTATTTCCGCTAGACTAACCAAGGTTCGATTTCGAAGGCAACATCATTCATTCAAGGCAACAGTTTCGATATATGTGTGTTACAAACGGATGTGGATCTAACCCCAGCTTCAAGAGCTATAAATCATCTTTAAGCAGTCTATTATGTTTGTGCTTTAGACTGTAGTGCACTCAACAAAAGGATCTTAAGGAACTCCTTCGACATTCCTTTTTCCATTTCTATTTCCATAGAGCTATTTTCGTCCATCATACAACAGATTTTTCTAAGCCTCCTTAAATATCGTCTGATTAGCAAAATGGAAGCAGCTTGATTTTCATTTATTGTGTGCCATACAAGGACTACAGAAATTGAATACCTACTCTTACGTTGGACATTTACTTGTGCATATCTAATATCAGTTTGTAATTAATCCGCACAAAGCGCTTAAAGCGCACACACCGCCTCCGGCATTCACGCCATCAGATCTAATTATAAATTAATGTAAGTGCTCATGAATGTCGTTAATCTGTGAATTCCGCGAAAGCTAAAGATCTTCAGTCTTAAAGTCCCTTAAATTATTTTCAATTTCCACAGGAAAACAGCTCTTCTCATCTAACTACTACATGCGATTGAAGCTAAAATCAAATTCATTAAACTAAAGCAATCGCCGGCTTGCTATCTCAAGAAACTACTAAATGATATGCCTGTCATTGGTGTGCTCAAAACAACTGTAAGACTAACGAGAACTTGCAACTGTCATAAACACTTCAATTAAGTGTCACATCTGTTAAATTATACTCACCACAGCAACAAAAAGACAACCGACAAGTAAGCAGACGATCGTTATTAGTGCAATGTATCCAGAATCTGTTGACTGCGATGAAGGACTCGAACCATCTGACTGTGTTGTATTGCTGGCAGGATGTTTTCCAACTGTTGAATAAAGAGAGAGAAAAAAAACGGAGAAATTAAATAAAACTCGTAAACATCATTACTCGCAGGACAGTTTAAACAATGTAAGCAAATGTCACCATCACTTTATGTCAACAAATAACTGAAAGCTTTTCATAACTTTATGTATGTACACAGCTATATACAATGAAACTAAATAATTTAATTAACACAAGTGACAGAACAGGTGTATGTGTGGTTTTTTTTTTCTGATTTTGTGAAAATCCCTTTCGGTGCTTATGGTGTCTTTCTGGCAATTGAACAATTAAATTAAAATACAAACCGAACAGAGCCAACTTGATCCCGCTTAAGCATTTTTCACAACCCCGCCGAGGATATGGGTTAATCAATGTTTATTAAAAGCGCGGTTTGGTAAATCATTCGGTTGTTGTGAACTGCTGGGCTTTGTTTGAGTTTTAACGGGCACTTTTGATTTGGTTATCCTAATTTACATGTCAAAAGGGTGTGGGTACTTTAATTTATACAATGGAATACGTACATCCATATGCATGGCTCACTAATTGGTGCCGGGTTGTTTGTTTAAGAGAGAGAGAGAGAGAGAGAGAACAAAAAATTGCAAGCGAGACGATGGATGATAGTGAGGTTGGGAAGTCCTATTTTCATGGGATTATTTGAAACTTCAACAATCTGACATTTAAGGAGCGAAGAACTCAGAGGCGTGTTTGAGTTTTTAGACTACAGTTGTTTTCTTTGTGTTGCTGTCACTATTTGATGTGCGAAGAATTGGAAAATGTCCTCGTGTCACGAGTTTTATTAAGTTTTTGTGAGTTGTCAACTTTGCCGTTCGGAGGAGTCCTTCACCAGATGTGTGCTTTCTACAGAAACTAGCCCCAAACCAAGTTGCAGCAAAGGACGAAGACAGTATATAATTGCTTTGGCCAGTAGGCAGTAATTGCTATTACAAAACAATGATTTGCAATTATCAATTACCACAGATTCATCAAATGCTACCAATCAAGTTCACTCGATTGTCTCCAGCTGAGATATCCCCTTCTTGCATTTACCACACCGTCCGACGGTCTTCATGAATGCTGAACCATTCTCCTGTGTAATGCCTTCGAATTAACTTCTGAGGGAGTCTCGTATTTCTTCCTCTCTTTCCGGCTGGACGATCACAACAAAACAACATGATTTCTGAATCCCCAGCAGAGAGTGTGAAAAACTAATCATTACCACTCCGGTGGCAGTGTTCCTCAACACAAAAGTTAGATTGTGTGTGCGGACAGTGTTGTGCACTCAGAGGAAACTTTTCCTTCGTGCAGTAGCAGCAGCAGCAGTTGCAGTAGCATCTCTTGACCCCAAAAGTCCGGAGAATATCATTTTCATCAGCACTTCTCAAAATGGAACTTTGCTTGAATTTAAATTGTCTCCTTCCCCCTTGAGCCCAAGCAGCAAATTCCCAACCGTCAACTCTTCAGCAGCAGCCTTTCGTCAAGAGGCCCCTCACAGACACAGAGTGTGGGATGGGCGCACACATCTTGCATTTGGGTATCAAATTAAGAAAGTAGAACCACTGCCGTATGTTGGTGAAGTCTCCCCCATTCTCCGTCACATCCTTACTTCGTTTGGATGATTTCGTTATTTATTATGATTTTTTTTTCTTCACTTGAACATCCCGCAGAGAATCGGGCGAGGCGACGGAGGCACTCTCAAAGTTATAATTTACAACATCCCACGTAGAGGGGTTTACTCCTTGCGGGAGCGTCTTTCTTTCACATCCTTGTTCCACACTCGTCGTTTTGCTGTTTTCTTTGCTCTTGCTTTTCTATCGCTCAAAGTTAAATTGCAGAGAGAAAACTTTCTGCCATTATGGTTTGTACTTTTCCACTATGAAATCCTTTTGTAGGACAGTTAACGTGTTGTGTTCTGGTCCGGTTGCTGGGTATGCTTCGCGTTCTTTTTCTCAGAACTCTCGCCTCATCTTCATCTCCTTGGAGAGACTCGGTGTGGATATGGATGTGCTGTTCGTTCTTTCTTTTCCCATTTCATTGCTCCTTCTCGTGCCTTCGTTTTATGTCTTAAATTAAAAACGATTTATGACCTTCACAGTACATCATAGTTAAGTTGGAATTATTTAGGACTTACACAGACAGTTCGTTGTGCTACATTCCTACTCTCATTCATTTTGTTTCATTTTCTGTTATTGTTTTTGTTGGCATTTTGCTTCTATTTTCTTATTTTCTTCCACTTAATAGGCTAAACGTGTGCTTAGTTGGAAAATGAAGTGGGTCTCTCCGTTTTCTTGGGAATTAAAGGGTGCATCCTGAGGGATTTTATAATGAGTGGGAAACATGAAGTCAATCTCTATGCCCTGTTACCATGAATGACCTTAATTGTTTACGTAAGTTTAAAGGGATCCTAACTGGAATGTGTCACAGTGTCAAGTATCCAGAGACGGATTCATCTTTGAACAAAATTAGTTACCAACTTGGGAGGGTAAGAAAATGCTTGAATTATTCCTCTGTCATCATCAAAATTATGATCTTATTTTACAACTTTGAAGGTAAAACACTTGAAATGGTTTTGGATTCACGTGACAAAAGATTCAGCGGCAGATTTAACATGCTGCAGACCTGGGGAATTAATGCTTTGAATGTGATACACTAAAATAAACGTAACCTTGGGCGATTTGACTGAGAATACTGAGTGTTGAAATAAATTGCAGGGTCAGGCAAGGCCCAAGAGATTCAAGCTGTGAATGTTATACCAGAAGTTTGGATTTAACGAAGTGGTGAACAATATTTCACTCAGGTATAGATTAGTCGTCCGTTTTGATGCCATGACATGCTCAGTTTCTGAACGTAATGTGACGATCTTTGATATTCAATAATTTAAGGTTTGTAGGCATGGTGGAAGGAATATAAGGTGTGCTGGACAGCTTGTGAAAACCGCCATCTTTTTGTTTTGTGACCTCACTCAGGCTTAAGCTTACATCACAATTCAATTTCTTATATTTTTAATATGAAGAATGAAAAACATGAATTAATTGGAAAATGATGTAAGATGAAGAAAAAGGACGCGATGTCGGCTGTAAGTTAAGAGCTAGTTAAAATGGCGACCTTCATAAAACCTTTCCATTGTCACGCGATATTAATCAATTATTGAATGTGGGTTTTAATTGAAAACAATGTTTTTTCAATTATGAAGATCGATCACTGCAAGTGTCAGGTAGTTTTTGTTTGTCTACGTCAGGGCAAACGCAATTTGCACGAATCACATCCTACAATCGACCTCAAGGGATACTGCTAATTTAGTTCATCAAAACTTCAGACACGTAGGAACAGTATGATACCCTATACAACAATTCTTCTACCAGTTATGTTACATGGAACTGAAAACTGGGCGATGAGCAAAATAGTGGAGCTGTTTCTACGTGGATTCGAAATAACAATTCTACGCCGGATATTTGGTCCTGTCTGAGAGTAAGGTGATTGAAGGATGGAAGACACAGTCGCTGTTCGAAAGGCAAGATCCGTGAACTACAGCTGTGATACATCGAGCGATTAATAGCTCCAGCGTCTTCCAATCCGAGTTTTCTGATTTCGGCGTAGAGACCAAGTAATCGTGAATGTCAGAAAGCTTGTACTGGATCGGATAGGAAGCATAAAAGCTGCCCACCGACCGTCAATGATCGATGCCGGCTTTAGCTCAAGTTCATACCTTTCATGGATCAAGGACCTAAGAATTAATTAAATACATTTCAAATCTATACATTTCTTCTTGTTTTTTCTTTTGTGTGTTCAATTTATGGATGTTTGAGCGTAGAATGGTACACATCTCGCCTCACAATTTTGAATTGTGACAAATTGGTGTATAAATTCCAATGAACTCGACAGATATGAGCATCAAGGCTCATTGACATTGACGCCACAGGAAAAAAATGTATTTAAAAGGCAACGCTTTCCTGCTTGTGAAGGAATCAAACCTCAGACACACCCTTTTACGTCGAAATTTAAGAAATTAAGGTAATGTACACGCCTGCGACATGACATTTTGTAAGAAAATCTGAAAGAGAAACTGATGTATCTCTCTTGTTGGCTACGGTTTCTATTTTTGACGTTTGGGAAATCCACAATAATCACTGTTCCATGTTCCAAAATCAATAAAATGGATGTAAACGATAAAAGATTTCACATCCCGCAGCCGATTGAACCATTAGCTCACCCAAATTCAGCGCAATCGGTAACCTTGCAATATATTCGTAGTTTTCTATTGAAAATAAAATGAAATGGTTTTGTGACTCATCGTGAAATGTGTGATGACACATGCATTAGCTTTTAAAACGTCTTGTGACTTTTGTTGATATCCAATTTACTGCTGAGATCAGAAAACCCATGTGCAACGCAAGTTGGTGGTAAATGCTATACGTCTTTGATTGACTCAATATTGAATTCATGTCTTAAACAGGAAGCGGAGATAAAAATCATTGAAAGCATCGATCCCCATACTTGTCAAAACAAACGAAGAAGTTGAAGGTCAAAAAATACAAACTGTTGCCTCGCTCACATAACCCTTTACCCACATTCTGTAAATAACAACCGTCATCTGCTCACCATGTAGATTGTCTGATGATTGAACTGCAATAACGACCGAAACGACTGTCAAACGAAAGTCACTTAAGCTCCCATCACCTACCATTACGATTCAGAAAAAGAAGGAAGAACAACCGAGACCTTTTCTTTCATCATATTTGTTCTTCACTCAAAAATATGATTAATAATTCCACTTTCACGCAATCTTGTCATCAATTGTCAAACAAGACAAAATGCTTGACTCACAGAACACGAACGTCAAACCTTTATGTCGAGGAAACATATCGCTTCATAAATTACACACTCCACTGAGCGGGAGGCTTCGTGCAGCGAGACAAAAGACCCATACTTCCTGACAAACCAACAAAAAAACAATATATCGCCCACTCATACAACACATCCAATGACACACGTATGCGAGCAAAAACCCGAGACAAACTGAAAACAAAAACAACGCACAAAAAAGGATGCTTTTCCTTCTTATCCTTAATACGACAATAAAACATTTAAACCTAACTTGAGTGTGAGACAAAAAGCAAATAGGATCGCCATCCTTCCATGTCACCACCCCCTCCCGGGCTCCAAGCATACATATTTAACGTGGGGAAACGTAAAAAGATTATACGTCCATGGCAAGGGTATGTTTCCTTCGAATAAAGCGCGCCCCAACTCCACAGCGCCATTCCCCCATACAGCTTTCCAGCGGAGCCAGAGCACACATCCATGTGACAACAGACGGATGCTGAGGCGGCCGTGATGTGAGTGCCACTTTGGATTTATCGAGGGGAAAATCGAAACAAATATTTTCCGTTTCGCTCTTGTTTTTCACTTGTTTTTTTTTGTTGTTTTTAAATTCATCAATACGACTTGAAAGTTTCACTTTTCGTAACGGCGACGGCAGCAGTCGTAGCAGAACAAGCAAAAAAAAAACTGTTGATTTGCAAAGTTCGAAAATCATAAAACCGTTGAGTCATAAATTCAAGAGCGAAAAACAATTCGCTGCGCCGCCGATGACGTCGATGACTGACAAATCGTTTCGGCTTAGCGATTCTATTGGATTACCACCAACAAGCACCGTACCACGGAATTGAGAGGGGGTTCTGGATGAGAAATGAGATGATGGCGGGATGGGATCAGAGATCTATTTATAGGCACTCGTCGTCTCGAGCCCACTTAAGAGGGAGCTCGTCAAAAATCAAAGGAAACCTCCCCGCAATCGATTGTGGAATCGTAATGAGACCTACTAACCGACCGACAAAAAACAAACACAAACATACATCGAGAGGGCGCACATGCACAACCCTTTCGAGTGGATGAAGGCGTTTAAGTGGACGCTCGGCGGGTTGGTTCCGGTTTAGTGGGCGGTGATGGGGGGGATCGAGATTCGGATTCCTCCAGCAGTGAGCTAGTGTTTATTTAGTTATCCGAAGGAAATTACATCTACAGCAGGCATCTACATTCCGAGGAGGGATTTAAATGGGGGATGGCCGGGCGAAGAGGACTGTTGGCCGGGTGCTGGATCACGGATCAGTGGGGGTGTCCTCCCTTATCCTTTTCTGAAAGCTTACTCGAGAAATAATGTGTTTTCAGGAAAAAAATAAATAAATTCCAGGGACTGTAGCGGATGTGATGGTTCCTCTGCGCTTATCCCTTTCCACCCATACCCCCAAGCACCCCACGCCGCGCCGTTCACCGGATGGGAGCATGCGAACGGCTAAGAAACTCAATCTACAGAAAGGGGTTGCTGCGAAACAAGCGCAGGATTTGTCGATTCGCTTTAAAATTATACACACACTCTCCTCCTCCTCCCCAGTCCGTTGCTCACTTTTGCAAACTGACTTTAAAGCATTTTTGAATGGGTTCTTAAAACAAGCTTTACTGCGCATTGCTTTGGCGAGATGAAAAATTGAAGGGTAATGGCAACATTCCTCCGAGGACGAGGCATGCGGGCGCTTCGACAATGGCTTGCACTTTAATTTTATTGAGACAGATGCCGGCATTCCACTATCAGGAGTTCAACCTCGTAACTGACGGCGACAGCAAATCATAGTTTCGGTTTGAGTGTTGAGTAAGTGGTTGTAAAATCGACTAAGAAATGGCCTTTTTACGCGGTTGTAAAATGTTGATATTGGACCAGGACCAGGAGGCGGCTGTTGTTTGAGCAGTCAGTGTGAATACAATTTTCGAAATGGGCATTCTTGGCAATTTATTCGTTAAAAGGGGGGAAGTGGGAGGGGAAGGGGTTCTACTGAAATTGCTTGAACTTCTGCCTTTGCCCTCCTTTGATGGGCGGGATAATGGTTAAGGATATTTCATTTTTTAAGAAGCTAGCAAACGGCTTAAGCGGTGTCTTAAACTTAATGAATAATTGAAATGGAGTTACAAAGGAGATGTGAGATGTGTTACCGCCTTTGTTGTGATGGTTGGTTAAGCTTCGACGAAGTGGTTCCGCGGTGAGTATGTATGTGTGTGAGTTAGCGAGAAGGGAATTCTGCCCGGTCTGATGTAAGGGAGTCAAGTTGGTTTAGGAGATAATTGATTGATGCATAAATTCAAAGAATTCGTATACTAAACAGTGAACCAGCAAATTCAAAGTGTTTTTTTGTTTGTATATTTGTGAGAATTATTTCTATATGTCAAAAAATTGAAAACACACAAACCACTTGGTATTTCTTTACTTTGTATTCATATCCACTTCTGGCATTACTATTTCTTTCAAAATTGTCTTATAGCAAGACAACAGTTTGAGTGTCAGTTTTGCTGGCAAACATCAAACTCATTTCATGACATGTGTCAAACTACGCCCAACTGTCATACCCAGCAATCACGCATTTTTTTCAGTCAAAAGTTACCTACCTCATTTCGTTTCACCCTTTTTGCACACGTAGTCTCTGTCACTTGGTGACGACACGACATTTTGACGTCTTACGCTTTGGCAGGACAACACATGAACACACCCAAACCATAAACACACAACAACTTCACGTCAGATCTGACTTAACCAATCCTCAGAGAAATTTCACAAACAAACAGGCACATTTGACGTGAGAGACAAAACGACATGAATGTTACAGATGTGTGCTGGTGTTATACCATGATGCAGCCTTTTACATAACCACTCCAGATACAGCGGTGGACCGATATTCGATTCATATGCACGAGCAATTTTTCTCATATCCTTCCATCGGTTAAACCAATGCGTTCGCATCAAACGTCGTCCGTTTGTCCTCGTAAGCTCATTAGATGTTGCCTCGTCTGGTGGCAAATTCACATTCGATTGTGCCACGTCAAACGATGCTGAATTCCATTTTTTCCCATCTGTTGGTCGGACGATGTCATGGCCTTTGACGTGGAGCACATTTTTCCCAGTGACGGACAATCTCGACGACGACAGGAACTCTATTTCGGTCGATAATGCTTCATCGGCATTGTCAATTGACTCTGTGGATGGCGCTAACGAATGGCTGTTAATATGGGGACCGGTACCAACAGCACTGCTGTGGCCTTCGGTAGTTGCGTCTTCATAATCGGTTCGTGATTGAAATTTTTTTCTAAAATCATCATCGTCGAACGGTAACGGAGACGACAGCGATAACAGTGATGGGGTTGGCGTTGAGGACGACCACCATACAGCGACGTTGTTGCCGTCCGATTGGGAAACGCTTGCTCCTTGATGCTCGCTCTCGGGTGGGGACGATGGCCTTGGGGACCCCCATTTATTTTTATGGATTTGTTTGCAAATCGAAAACAAAAATGTACCAGGATATGTGTCGTATGGGGATTCTGTGCTTGGTTCTACATATGTGTGCGGACGAGTAATGTCTGTGTGTGTGTGTGCAGGTGAAGATGAGTGCGAGATATGAAAGAATGAAGTTTTGAAATGAGTTTTATTTTTGTGTGCGGAATTGAAGTGAATCTACTGGGAGGGAAACAGGTAGAACGTACATAGATGAGATCGGAAACGGAAGCGGAAACATGACTACAGGATGGTTAGGTTCACAGAGCAGCACGTTGAGCTTGTATAACGAACTAAATTGGAATTTAAAAGAATTAGGTGTGCCAACATGTTCGATTATTTCCTTTCTGTATGAGCTTATGAATTTTATGCTGACAAAATGTTCCACATATCGAACGTGTCAAAGCTTTCTATACACAGACACACGCCCACGTACGGGTCCATTTGGGCACGCCATTGGGTGTCGTGCTGGCGAATGACATAATTGGATACGTCTGTCACTGGGAGAAATTACCAATTCGGTGGTAATTGAAGAGTTGAGAACGAGATCGGGTCATTGGGAAAAAATGTGCTCGTCTATTCGGTGCACGTGACTTGGGGGAGATTATGTTTTCGGCACGAAACTTATGAGGTGTCCAAATTTGTGCCAAATTGTGAGGCGTGTGCTTGGAAAATCAGTGACTTCTCGGAGGCAACATTTCAACAGACCAATTACTTGGGTTCATAATTACGAAATTATGACGGTGTGTAGGCAGAATGAGGATTCTAATTTTAGATGAATGTGATATCTGCTTGGTTTCTCTGGAAATAAATGTATTTTGCTCGAGGCTGGAAAACAACATGATACAGGCTGGCCACAAGTCAGATGACGTGATCCATGTTGTTGGTGTAACTGGAGATAGGTAACTAGATAGGACATTGCCAGGAGCAGGGACTTATTGATTGAAATTCGGGCCCACTACGAGCTGTTGCGCCACTCATATGTTTTATTATTACCATTATTACACAAGACTTAGTTTCATGAAGAGATCTATATGGTCACTTTAGGAAATAATCAAACGTGTGGTACGTGTAAGCAACAAGAAAGGAATAGAAAAAGATACAGCAAATATGAAATATACGAGTATTGCTAGAGAATACGCAACCCACCACCGAATGCCCTCTATCGTACAAGATGCAAATTAAGAAAAAGCTAAATTAAATTAAAAATCATACCGTTGCTAGTCATATTACTCTCGACCGAGGTGTCATTCGTCGTATGAATTTCCGGTGTAACCTGAGGTAGTTTTGTTGTCGAAGTCTTCTTTGGTGATGCAGTTGTTATTGTGACTTTTTGATTGCAAAAAACAAACCATCCACACAACAATAACACAATATCATAGAAACAAAAAAGAGAACACAAAAGAAAAAATAAGCAAAATTAAAAACAAAAAAATCAAAAACAGCAAAAAAATGGTTTGCAATCAGTGGCGCAGAAAGCTTAAAAAATTCCACATCACAGCCAATTGGATATGCAATTAAATTTCTAGCGCTTCTTTTTTGTTTTAATTGTTTAAAAATTAAACTTGTCCCAAATGCGTGTTTGAAAGTCAAAAACAAAGAGCATACACTTACGGTCTTCGACGCACATCAGTCTATCATCCATTAATTTAAGACCCTTCGGGCAGGCACAGGATATACGCGGACCATTATCAGTTATCCGCGGTGCCGGTAGACATAAATGCGAGCAATGTCCATTCACCGACTGACAGTGATTGATGCCATCGGGCTGTCGGTAGGGGTGGTATACATGAATGGTCATCGGATGCTGTGCCTGTTAAAAACAATTTTTCAGTTTTATTATTTTTTAACATTCTTTTTGTTGCCTCTTCCTTGTGACACCCGTCCGAATTGCGGACGAATGTTCAATTAAATAAATGTTCACAGCTTACCATGTAGGGGGCAGTAATTTCCTGGACGTCATGGCCGTTGAATTTATTTGCCTTGAATACAGTCGCCTTGTCCCAGTCAGTCCAGTAGACCCAGTCTTCGAAGGTGGTTATTGAGAATGGATGTCGCAGGTACTTGGGCGAGTACAGTATCTGGCGACGCTGTGTACCATCGTAGTTCACAGACGAAATACTATTCAGTTTAGCATCGACCCAGTAGACGCGTTTACGCACTAAGTCCAACGTTAGTCCATTTGGCCATTTCACATCGTAACTGACAATCGTTGTTCGGTGTGTGCCATCCATGCCGGCGCGTTCAATGCGTGGCTTCTTTCCCCAGTCAGTCCAGTACATCCACCTGAAATGGAATTTTCGAAAATGATACTGTCGTCTCAAGCATCCTGCTATGTAGGAGACTCACCCATCAATTGGGTCGAGGGCAATCGAACGCGGTGTCTCGATTTCGTCTTTGATGAGAACCATGCCCATGTTGCCATCGAAATTGGTTAGCTCAATGGTGGAGTGGTCTGTGTCGGTGAAGTAGATGTGATTGTAGATCCAATCGACAGCCAAGCCATCAGCTGTCACGAAGTGATCCTTCAACACAACAGTCTTGTCGTTACCCTCATCGATTGGTGCCCTAAAAGTAATCAAATCGAGTCAGTCACCGCATGCGGATTTGTCGAGGTCACAGTGGCCCCTCCCTACTCACTTGTATATGCTGCGAGTGGTGAT
The DNA here is from genome assembly GCA_907269125.1 of Eristalis pertinax. Classification (NCBI taxonomy): domain Eukaryota; kingdom Metazoa; phylum Arthropoda; class Insecta; order Diptera; family Syrphidae; genus Eristalis; species Eristalis pertinax. The sequence continues at coordinate 123,481,864 of OU026145.1, forward strand.
ATCGCTCCAGAAAATCATTCCTGTGCGGAAGACAAAGTCCAATGCAGTCGCAGATTTTGTTTCATTCACGATTGATGTCATTTCCATGTGATCTAGAGCAATTTTGCGGATATCTCGAAGTCTAGCTAACAACAGTGATGCATGTCCTTCGGTGGCTTTGCATCGAGTATGATTTCTCGGGTCTCTCATATACCCCGCTTCGCATTCGCATTTGAAGCCGCCATTTTGATTAATACAAATGTGCGAACATGCTCCTGGATTCTCGCATTCATTGATGTCCACGCAGCGTTTACCATCAACGAGGCTGAAGCTGAAAAGTTGAATAGGTTATGTGATTGCATATTTGAAAGAAGCAGGGAACGGTAGTTCAGGTAACAAAGCGAAATTAAAGTGGCCTATTATTGGGAAATTACATTCGCTGATTAAACTTGAAAATCAGATCAATTACGAGCAGTGAGTACCTCAAAAGTATGAGAATCAAGAAGAAGGCACATCGGGAATTAATTTGATCGCTCGTCAACTCATCCACTCTTGGCTGCAGTTGATGCTATTTATGTACATAGATGATGTTTTTTTCGCCCACGTTTGGTTTAACACGTGCTCCTTTCCATCTCATGTGGATTTATGGAAATGTCGCTGAGATTATGGGATTTAAGAGCATTGAAAGCTAAATGTAAGCCAATCCTTCACAATCAAGTCATACATTGCTAGTGTTGCAAAATATGATAAAAAACTTCATCAAAAGCATTGACATTTGTAGAGTAAAACAGACTTCGACATTTAGTGACCATAGTTGAGCTTGTGCTTGGCAAAAAAAAACAAAAAACATCACCACTTTCAAAATTTTAAATTCAAAATCAGCCATTTTTTTTGTGTAAATCATTTTGTAAAAAAATGCATAAAATCACAGACAATATTCACTTTACACACAATTCCGCAAAGGAAACAATCTGAATTTCATAAAATCCTCTTTATCCGCTCTGTGATTGATGTCTACTTACCCATTATGACATTCACATCTGTATCCAACAGGTGAGTCGATGCATTTGTGCATACATCCACCATTATCGACGCTGCACTCATTCATTCCGCATTTACCCGCCGGTTCATCCTCGCCATCGGGGCAATCCTTTTTCCGGTCACAAACCTGTGACAATGGTATACACACACCACCTCCGCAGTCGAACTGGCTGGTCTTATTGCATTCGGTTTGTTTAAGATCGGCAACGGCTTCGGGATTGAAAAGAATTGAGAGAAAATTGAAGGATACATTTTGAATGTAATGTACGGGGTAAGGTAAATTTAGCTTTTGTGGAAATAAAGCACGCCACCTCCATGAAACTCAAGGGAGAAGTGATTGGTTTGTAATGAAATATTATACATCAGCTAACATATGCATGAATAAGACTAGAGAGAGCGAGGTGCTTTGAGTGTAGACTACTTTTTTTCTTTTAGCTTCACTTACCACAATCTGATTCATCGCTTTTGTCTTTGCAATCAGGCTCGCCGTTGCATAGTAAATGTCCTGGGATACAGGTACGATCTGCACACTGGAATTGGTCTACACGACATGTGACATTTGAGCAAAGCGGTGCCATTTCATCCTCGCCATCGGGACAATCCTTATCGCCGTCACATAGCCAGCTCTTTTGTAAACAGGTAATGCGATCCTTGCATTCGAACTCACCACTGGAACACTGTGGATGGAGCGGCACGCTTTTGCAATTCTAGAGGAGATGAAGAAAGAAAACGAGAAACGAGAATAAATTACTTTGGTTATGGGAGAACTGGTGAATGGTGTGGGCTGCTGTAAATAACAGAATACGAAAGCTCGGATGGGGGATATAATTTATTTGACAGAGATGGACAAATGCTCTTTACGTGAGATGCAACATTTGAGATTCTATTAGAATTCAAAATGAGACTTTTGTAGGTGGCTTGGCATTTGTAAATATCCTTGGGGATGAATATTCATTTTCATTATATTTTTTGTTTTGTATTGAAATGATTTGAAATATGGAGAGAGAAGGAGGAAGAGGGCGACTTTAACGCTGGAATACCTCAGGGGTACCTTGTATCAAGGCTGATGTTTATTTTGCTTTCATTTGACGGAAGATGATTATAGAAACCGATTTATTTTTACATTTTTGAAGTATGGTCTACAATGATGCCGAAAAGAATGGGACGGTATCAGATAATTTCAAGAATCTACAACCGGTTTGACTTTGCTACTAGATTTCTGCATGAATACATTCATTAGCTCTATGGGAATGAGTTCAATACTTCAGTGAATTATATTCATTTCAATCATCGACAATGGCCTTAGTTTGAATTTTATGATGTTTTTCTAAATAAATTTGAACAATTTGTAAATGTTGCTTCGGTGTTAGTATATTCATGATGAAACAACAAACTAACCTCAAAACAACCGAGAATTGTGAAATCAGCTTTCACAGAAAACAATATTGCAAATTTCAAAAGTTCTCCGCCTCTGAAAATACCCTTTATTAGGGAATTTACTCAATACTCGTTATCAGTGGGCGGAATACTCATTCAATAATTAAATATGAGTTCAATCAAACAAAATACAAGTTCAAGTTTGAAATATACAAGTATAAGTTAACTCTCAATGTACCAAACTGTGCGAACAGCCAGACGCTAGTTCAGCGTTTTAGCCGAGCTTGACAGACACAGGTATTGAATCCGACACCGCCGTGGGGGCATCGCCGACCAATCACTGTGGGACCGAACGACGTCAAGGCCATCACTCAACGACATCGAGCTATTAGAATAAGTAGAGTAGTTTAGTTTTAAGGTAACTTCGGTCTGACTAACTTCAGCGAAATAAAAAGAATACGTCTTTAATTTACACTAATGAACCGTACCCGAAATAAATTGAATCTTTTGATTTCAAGATATTCATTCGACCTCTTCTTGCTACTATCCGACATTTGGAGAAACAAGCTTACACACCAACGCTTGACTGCTAGTATTTGAAAGAAGTGATGTCAAAGGAATATTAACTTCATAATTTCAGAAAATCCAAGTGATTCCAATGCGGGTCGTGGGTTCGTTGTAAAAAAAAGATGACGATTGTCCAGTGAAATTAGCAAATAATTTGACACAAAGCGATGTGGAACACCCACATCACAAAAAGGCCCAAAAGCCTATAAAACAAAATAAAACCGAATTTGATTGTAAGTTCATTATAGACCATCCCATTCCGACTGTTTCGCCTAAACCAGTCAAGATTCACAAACCATCAACCACTTTGCTTGTAAATGTTTGATGGGTAAATGTTGTCAAATACCCTTATCATCCATCCCTCAAAGTCTTCAAGTTTCTATTAGGGATTAAAATAAATGCTCACTCAGCAACAGAACGTATACGTGCACACACACACAAACACACCTTAATGGCAACCAGAAAGCCCTGTCATAAAACGAAGTCTCGATTGTCTTCGACTACCCCCCCTCTTCCTGCTAACTCTTGTGTTTATGAGAGTGTTATGCGGGATTAAAATAACCCTCAACTCATTTCAGAGAAGGGACACGACACGAAGAAAAGTACAATAAAACAATTTATCGATGCTCACAATAAACACCCGTAAGCTCTAGCCACCTACCAGCAGATGATAGCTCTAAATTATATCCCTTAGTGCTACACTTCAACTACTTTAAATGAGTTTCAAAAGTTAAATAAAAAGGGAACAAAATCAAACAAGGTGTTCCTTATTTTGATGAAAAATGAAACAAAAAAAATGAAGAAAAACCAGCAAAAAAACAACAGCAGCCAAAGTACGGGTCAAGGAAGAACGTTGAAAAGGGTTTACTTCATAATGGAATCCAATTAAAGTTCGAAGCTAATGAGGTTATTTTTTCCTTACTTCCTTCACTAATGATTATATTGAATTTAATGAAGAGCTTACGTTACTTGTCTAAGGATATTTACACTGATAGAGCATTGATTGAGAGTGAAAGGATGAAAAGTGTTTTCTTGTTGTGGCGCCCAACGTTGGCAGTTTTGTTGGATGGCACATTGTCCACGGCCGGAATGGAAGTACAGGCCACGTTTTATCAGTTCCGGACAACGTGCAAACTTTTGCCAATTGGTTGATAAAATAAGAATTAATTATCGGCAAGAGGTGAGATTTCTTGGAAAAGGTGTGATTGCCGACAAATGCCTAACTTTCAAAGACAGTTTGCTGAAGGACTAAGGGCGACATTGTTTTCTCGTGGAAAAGTGTATTAAAGCGTTCTTGGAAAGCAAGATATAGCAAGGTAACTGTTGAAGGGAGTTGTAATTGACACCAGAAAGGTGGCTTTTGACACTGCCATCTGAACAAGTATTGTCCGATGGATTTGGGGTATTTTTAGAAAGGCAATGTATACTTAAGTACCTATAAAATCATTGACTTTCTGCTGACTGAGGGACAAATTGATTAATGGAGCCACAAATGTTGGGAAGGAGGTCCAAAAATAGAAGCGGCTGAATATTTTTGTACACATATTCTGCATGGGACACTTGACTTTGACTTTTGTGCCTTGCCAAGTAATTCAAACGTTGGCAGAAAATAGACGCGTCTTGCGTATGATTCAATTCAATAAGTGTATCCTCAAATATGTCCGCAAGGACTCCAGTCTTGAAGAGTTTGATTTCATAAATTAACTTACCACTTCATCCGATCCATCCGGACAATCACGATCGCCATCGCACTGCCAAATCTTCGATATGCACATTCCATTGGTGCAACGAAATTCAGTCTGATTTGAACATTCAATTGACGGGCAGTCCTTTTCGTCACTGCCATCACCGCAATCGTCATCGCGATCGCACATCCAACGCCTCTGAATGCAACGTCCGTTTCCGCATGTGAACTCATCCGTTCGACACGTGTCATCTAAACACAAAGCAAAAAAAATACGAATGTTACAGATCAATAAAGCCGAATAAATATGAAATAGACATTTTTTGATTGACATTCTACATGTAAGGACACATGTCCCGTGAAGCATGCAAGCGTGAGTGCAATTTTTACATAAGTATGTGCGCATGGTAGTGTGTCCAGCGCCAATGTGCAGTGAAAATTAAGCTAAGAGCTATGAAAAATTAAAAACCGCCTCATGTCATGGGTACTACTCTCTGCCTGGGCACTTACACCAACAACAAAAAAAAAAGCATAAAAAATAACGGTTCACATCATCATCTATATATCACTCGTCGTGACAGCGAGCACAGCGCGATGCTCGCCCCACTCGTCATGCAGAAAACAAACCAAAATAAAACAACCAACCATATCCAATATTGTTCCACAAAAGGCTTCTGGGTGTGCTACTGCAAATATAGAACCAAAAACATTTAAAAAAAAGGCGCACCAACAACAACGAATAGCGCACACAAGTTACAGCAAAAATAAATGAAAACTTTTGGTACACAGCAACGTACACATACGACGAGCATGGGGGTGAACACATCCCTGGCCGCGGCAAGGCAGGGATGTTACGTATACGTACCTACCAGGGCCACCATATGGCATCGCCGTCTTGCCGCGATGTTATATTCATTTCCACTCAGAATAAAACATTGCGAATCCATTCTTTAAATTAGAAAAAAAAAATTCACCTTCCACCCGGACCCCGAAAACTCGACAGAAGATTTCTCCTCTTTCGTAGAGCACCGTCTATTTCTTGTGTGTGTGGGGGGCAGGAGGACGATGGGTATGTCTCAGTTCGTCCTCGACTTTTGTGTTCCGCTTTCATTCTTCGCGGCTCATGTGTAAGACGGGTGGGTGTGTATGAGCTGCATTTTTTCGTGTTTAATGATGGTATAAGGTAATGAAAAAAAATTTTTTTTTTAATTTCTTAAATCTGTTAACCTAATTGGGAGCGCATACGTGGAAGTGATATTAAATTCTTAATAAATGCTGCGGGCTTGAATGCAACCCATCTGCCTACAACGACGGTAGACAGGGAAACTTTCCCAGTGTTTAATTGGGGTTTTTTTTTAATTAATTCAACACAGTTTGCTGGAGTTCAAAAACAAACAAAAAATAAGGAAATATAAATTAAAACGATTTTCTGGTTGAGAAATTTTGATCACACGATGCAGCGGCGAAATCGTTGAAACAAAGAACAAGGACTCTGTCGGAGGACATGTGACAGACGCCCATGGCGTCGTCGTGGCGGCATCTATAAATTGAGGAAAAGCCCAAAGGGGCTTAATGGTGATATGGGCAATTCTTTTTTGTCAGTTCTATCAGCCCCTGGTGGTATTGTGGAGGACTCGTGGTCGTGCGAATGTCATTCAAATTGCCAGAGAAAGGGGCGTTTTGCTGCTGTGAAAGTGCTTGTCATGTTTTATCAAGGAGTCAAGAAGTGCAGACATAAAGATTCAGTTAAATTATTGAAATGAAGCCACTTGCGGGCCTTTTATGTGTTTTGATCTGAGAGACTGTGAAGTATGACAGTTGATATTCCGGGGATTTTCTTTTTAATCTAGTGTGTCATTGTAAAAACACAGCCAGAACTAATTCGGTCGGTCGACGGGTGAAGGCCACAGTTTGATAAAGGTATATTCAGTGAGGTCTAACAAAAGTTGTACCATGTACATTCGACTCTCCCTATAGCGAATGTCTCTCTAACTCGATTTTTGTTCGCCATATTTTGGCATTCCCCTTGATTTTAAATAAAAAATCCAACGAACTCCGTCTAACTCGAACTAATTTTGATATCTCGTTAATATTTGGCTTAGAGGGAGGTGTACCTTCATCAAATCTATCTCTCAATTCATCGTTAAGCCTCTCTGTGCATTGTGACTGTATCCCAAAAAATCATAAAAAAGCATAATGGATGGAGGAAGCCATAAGTCAACCTAAGCAATTAAGCTAATACAAAGAAATATACTAAGAGAAAAATAATAACAACTTCGCTCACTTTAGTTAAGTTTCGTTTACTTTTGTTTATCTAAAGGCTCAACTATAATGCGCATGCGAGCATGAGCTAGTGTCAAATTTCAACGAAATGTTTCGTCATGTTTGCAAAAAAATCATGTCTACCCATAATTCGCATCTGCGCGCATGTCCATATGTCAGCAAATTTTTTGTTTCATTCAGCCGAAAAAAGTCGTGTTCAATTATATGTCTATGTATGTATGTACGAATACCAACAGAATATCAGCTGATTTGCTCATTTTTCAAATTTTTTTTCTTGTCTGTGTTTTATCTGTCACATTCGCATATGTGCGGTGCGATTCATTTCGCACTAGCTCATGCTTAACGAAACATTTGTGTTTTGCACATGCTTAACGAAATGCTCGCAATCTTTCATGGACGACATTATAAGTTGCCGCATGGGGTTGGGTGTATTTGCTCACTCACTCATGCGCGTTTGACACTAGCTCATGCTCGCTCATGCGCATTATAGTTGAGCCTTAAGCGTGAACAAAATGATTCACTGTAGGCATACCTAAATGACAGTTTGTATTGGAATTAGACTCCATAAGTTGCGATTTGTTGGCGTTATAAAATTTAGGCCATTTAAGTCGTCTTTTAAGTTTGCTATTTCACATTTCAAATGCACACAAATTGACACAACCCATTCGGGACTCATTTCGATTTGTACAATTTTTTTTGCAAATAGTTCCGCTGTCTTAAATTTAACAAAGGATTATTCAATTTGTTGACATGATATATCCTCTTCTGCCGTGTGGTAAATACTTTAAAATACTGAGCATTCGTTATTAATTCGCGTCCTTGATTGAATGACATGCGTCCTTCTTAAGGCTCAAACTCTAGCAAAAACTCACCCCATTAGGTTCGATATTCAGTTTTTAGTGTTAATTATGATCCATATTACGTTGTCAGTATTAACTTGTTCTTATAATATGTCCCTCCTGAAGTTCACATACTCATTTCGTTCCCACTTTACACAAATGTCACTTCGAGCGCATTTTCCTGTCACTTACAATCAACTCTGCCACAGAGACCCTGTTCACTCACCACCTGTGACAGTCACACATGTGTCAACCACACTAAGCTGTCATCTAAATTGCTGCCTAAAATGTTTCAAATGTCATTTTAATGTTCAAAAATCCTACACTTGTCATTTCCTGAGTATGTGTCAAATATCTGAAAACCAACCGCCGGATGAAAAAATTAAAAACATTTCCTTATTTTTCTCTTGACATCCCAAATGACTTTTCGCGATTTCATATTTATCGGCATGCCGACATGGGAATTCTACATTTAATTACCGTATGATAAATTATTTAAGCCAATTATCAGTGCTGCCAACGTTTTATTATTGTCACCGAAAATAATAACGAAATATTGATGACACAATTAAAAATGTGCTAGGGGAGATTTTTGTTTCACAAAAATGCAATTGCGCTCTTTTTTTTCGCATTATTAATTTAACGTGTTTATTTTTGTTGTTGTTGTTGTTCTGATGTTGGTCATTTCATTTCGCTTACAAATTGTGACGATTGTGATAAGCAGTGAAATCTGAAAATCTATTAATAAATGAAATGAATTAACTGACGTTTTCAAGTGTTGCCGTAAGGTAATCAATGAGACCGTTAATGCAGGTGTTGTTTTTTTTGCTTGCATCCCTTTAGAAACAATGTATAAAACATATTCTCAATTAATACCGAGGTTGGAACAACATAACGTGGATTTTGTCACACAAATAAAATGGCGAATGCTTGTGCTTTTAGACTGAGAAATGTGTGCGAAGGGAATGGCATTAATGTTCTAAAGTGTAAATGTGCTTCTGACTGGTGACGAAGGAGGCATGTCGACTTCTACGCGGGTTACTTGGTTGCATTCCCGACACGAAAAACTTTAAAAATGTAGGCCACCATTTATCTCGAGTCACTGACAATGCTTTGAGAGTATATCTATTTAGGAAAAGCTTATACAATTGTACCCGCTATCCCAGCTCAATTTTGTCCGCTTCTGACTGACTAGAAACTAAGTCTTTGTCCACCTCTGACAGTAGCAACAAATATTCATGTTACAAGAGCAACAGTAAATAATATCAAACTTACGAAGAAAAGCAAGCTGGTTTTGAGTACAAGCTATAGTAAAATAAAAACAGTAGTAAGTATTAGTGTCTAATTCAAGCGGAAACGAATTTATGTTGTTTATGTTGGGCGCCATTTTTCCGGTATTTTCTTCGCAATCAAAGGCCAAGTTTAAGTTGGCTATCCAAACGAAGAAGAACAAGCCAAGCAAATGAATTCAAAAGTTAATGTGAAGAAGTACGCCGGTCAGATAAAATAACGACTCCGGAAGTAGAAGCCTTCCCCGGGGCCATCTTTGAAAGAGGCCATGTGTCGCATTACACAAATAATGTTTGCATTGTCAGAGTTACATTTGCTTTTCAGGTAAGTGGAAGTGAACATGACACTTTATGATAAGAGGCCCTGAGCAGATTAAGTTGCGTAAACATCTAAGACTCACTTCCATTTAACATTCAAAATCGCAAGTTACAAAACTTCTTTGATCTAATCGAAGTCCCTTCTCCTCGGGCTATTAATCGAAACTGGCTAATAATGTCCAACACTGGGAGGGTCCAGAAAGTCATTACTACCGAACAAAATCTTCAAATAGCTTTTCCTATAAAAGTCCACACATTAATATGGGATTCCCTTTGACAATGATAACAACCTCCGGTGGACTGTCCCTCTGGCATTACCTGAACGCAAGAAGAATGACAAAAAAAAGGGACAACACTAAGGCAAACAAACAGGCATGTTCTTACCCTCAAAAGCCATGCATAAGGAATCAGGTATAAATTATTCAAGAAACATCTTAAAGAAACCTACATCTGAGTGTGTTGTCACCTCTTTTTCCAATTTTCTTTACAGATTATGTTATTATGTGTGTCAAAAACCTTAGAATATCCCTTTTTGAAATTTAAATTAGCTCCAGTTTCATTCTTTTTTGCCTCGTCCTCTTGCCTTTTTGATTTCATACATGTTCGCAATTTGGAACTGCTCCTGCTGATGCTACTTTTGATGATGAAGACGATGCTTCTAGTGTCGGAGTGGAGGATGCTGATGTTCCTATTGGTGGTGATGGTGGCTGTAAAGTTTAGGCACTCTTTGAACCCATGTTATCATTTTGGGCATGAGGGAAAATCTAAGGTGACAGCTACACTCATTTTCAATCGTTAGGCTGTACTCGTATTTTTGAGCGGGTGGAGAGGGGTATAGAAAACGAGCACAACAACAGAAACATGTTACTTTTGTATTTGTGAATTTCTAATAAGTTGTTGTAAAGTAAAACCTCCTTCCTTGTAGCAGTTGCCTTCAAAGGAATAAAGTCGTATTACCTTGGAAATGATTTTCGTTTTATTAATGGATGGCAGTGGGTTTTTATACTCGTGTGTGACTGTGGCCTTATTTGGTTTTACTGTTATTGCGGGGTTCAGATGCAAATGATAAAATTATACCACAAATTTGAATTCGATATCCAATCAAATGAAAACCGCCCGAAATCTTTTTTTTCCCTTCTTTTCTTCCTGAATCGAATTGGAATCACTTGCATCGTTGAACACAACCTTGGCTATGGCTTTTGCTGTTTGAACTCATTCACACGAGTCACTGGCATTGACCGGGTGGTTAAAATTGATGGAAGGTCGTAACTGAATGACGGAATGAGTTGTCCGTTGGGCAAAGTTTTTCGATGCTTGTTTTTTTTGGTTTGATTAAATAAATTTAATGTGATGCTTTGGGATTGCGTTTTGCTAGAAATCAGATTCATTCATTGCATTTGACGTATGTATGCTATTTCGACAATTCTAAAATGAACAATGCTGATAGTGCCCTGAAGGCATCAAGTACATGCATTAAACCATTCCAGGTACGTGAAAAATGAAAATAAGTGAATGGGTTCAGCGGAAACTCGTTTAAATCATTATATCTACATTAAAGTTTCAATAGATCCTTGAGCAAGTGGATGCAATTTAAGTTGATCAGAAGCGCAATTGAGAAACTCATTTGTTAAATAAGCAGGCAGTGAAAATGCTTGTAGTCAGAGAGGGCTTGAGAAAAAGAGAAATGCAATCACAGGAACTACAGAAGTATACACGCTTTAAGTCAAATTGTCATGGAATCGTATTCAAATTGAAAGTTCATTTTACGAATTCAGTTTGCACTCAAAATTGAGTGCAGAAAGCCGAAATGGCAAGCATGTCACGACTTTGTTCGCTATTTTTACGTGTTAGTCACACCTTACGTTTGGCATACATGTTCAAACGCAATTTATTCATCACACGGCATTTGTGCAAACAATTATTATAAATTAGACCAACAAATTCAGAGCTCTGCACGAAAGAACAAAGCGTTTAGTTAAAGACGAAATGATTCAGTAAGGACCAAGCGAAAACGTACTTGTCTTGTCCACGATCTGAGTTGTTTTCATGGTCGTTTTGTAACAAATTCTTCCATAATTAAACATGCGCAAATATTCATCGTTTCACATGTAACCCAGTCTCCCAGTTTTTGCTTATCAAAGGCCATCTCAATAACAGTTAAATGTCGACAGTTCAACAATGACGCACAGTTTAAAATTACACCTCTTGTTGGATGTACTCCCACACCAGGACCAGAGCATTTATCTTGATATTTAGTTTAGGAAAATTTACCTCCAGAAATAGATTGCACTTCACGTAGCCAGGAGTCATCAATTGAATTGATATCATCGATGACAACGTTAGCACCACGACTCTGTCGGCGCACACCGAACCTCAATCAAGGATGTGGCCACCACCACCCAAAGGATGACACCTAGGTACGCGCAACTCGTGACAAAGTTTCCGATCTGCACGTCAAGATAACCCCACGCCAAAGGAGACCCATTTAAATATACATCATCGAGATACACGGAGCCGTTTTGACATTTAATGACGAAAAGGGGTGGTAAATGGCGGCAAACAAAATGAATAAATTCAGCGCCACGACCCAACTCTGCATATTTCATCAAATCACATGTCGAACATTTGACTTTATGCTCCTCACTTTGGGGACATTTTCAAAATTGACTTTCTAACTTATTGCTGTGTGTATAAACGTATCCGTGTGTTTATGTCTTTTTTTTTTATGTGAAAATAATTTCGATTTAATATTCGTTTACAGTCGAACTTCATTGAATTTGTCCTTCTCAGTTGACGAACCCAACCACATGCACACGGACGAGATGCTGTCACAGACCCTTCTCGGTGGTGTTTATGATTCCAGCATAAGGTTGCCGGGATTTGGTGGTGGTGGTGGGCGGAAAGTTCCTCATTTCAATTCTGGTGACAATGTCCCATAATTGACGTCAACTTTTCGTTATGACTCTTGGCACTTGGAAAACTTTTCCACCACGAAACACCACGAACTCGGAATCATGGTATTTCGTGATAACGTACTACCCTTGCACCCTGAAGGGAGCAACTATGGAAACTATACTCAATATCGAGGAGCTCTCAAGTATCTGTGTACGTCCATTAGGTTTGACTTCGATTTCCTCATACATTTTCGGTCTCATCTAGGCGGCAGGAGGTACTCGCAAAACACCCACACCCACACCCACGAGTGCAACACTTTTTCGTGTTTCGGGGTCCTTGTAAAGTTTTCGATCGAAACTTTTTTGGAAGATTTTTATTATTCGTTTCGAATACATGTTGGAAACTTGACGGCGGCGGAGGTGGTGGCGGTCGTGTCACTAATGCAAATTAGTTATAGAAGCCCCTTGCTCCGTCGGCGCCACGGGCAATGGGGCGGGGAAGTTGTCTAAATGTTTCGTAGACCTGGCGATGAGGTGGATTTTCGCCCGTGACGTGGACCTTGTTGATGATTCCTCGTCTCAGGATTCATGCGAACGTACACTCACACAGATGTGTAGACACGGTGGAAGCGATGAAGTTGAAATAAGATTTATTTCTTCACAGCGAGCGAAAAAGTTTTTCAGTTAAAAGTTGTTTTCCGTTAGGGGTTGACTTCGGCGTTTTTATTTTTTTTTATTTTCGGGTTTGTTGGGCTCTTGTTGATGTTTCACAAAACATCTGTTGGTGTATGCTCCTCGTAAGGGATACAAGGGATACGTTAAAACAGAATTAGATAAAAGAAAAATGATTCCGTTTATAGGTGAATGGCATGGACGACGGTGTCGAAGCTGTGGGTGACACTTTAAAGTTTATCTTACACTAGCATGACACATGAGGTTAGAGATACCGCCGTCATTTTAGTTTTTTCTTTAGCTCGAATGACAGGCAGTATATGTATAGGGACAGAGGATGGGAGATGCAGATCACTTTGTCAGAGGAACAGATGCAAATGAGGAGAAGGCGACAACCAGTGTGAAATGAAAATGTCGTGCGGGAGCAGCATCATTTTCAAATTTGGAAGACCTTGAAGCTCACTAAATCGTCACGCGAAATGAATCAAAATTGCATTGACAATTCGCTTTGACTTTGAAAACGAAACTGATTTTGAAATGCTTTTGATGCAAAAGGAAACAACTATGACTGCAAGGAGCAGGAATTTATTATTCCTTTGGAACAGCAGTTGACTTTCATTTACGCTGCAATGGAAGATGAATAAATAACGAGAACGTCACCTCACTTGACTTGGCGAGAAACTAAGAACATCTAAGTCAGATACAAGGTACTTTCTAAGCGGGTTTTGGTTGGGTGCCATTTCGAATGGATGGTATTTGACTGGCATGGCCGATAAGAATTTGTTATGTGGCAGCTGGGGCTGCATCAAGCTGTTGTCCTAAGTCGAAGTGCTCTCTTACTCGAATTTTTTGTTCGCCATATTTTGACATTTCACATCAACTTTCCATTTTCTACCTCGATATCCCTCTAACTCGAACAGGTCATGGTATCACGTGAAAATTCGACTTAGGGGGTGTCCAATGTGTATAATTTTCAATAGTCAATGTGCTGAGAAGATTAGCAACGACGTTCAATATTTCGACGTAGTATAACCGCTATTGTCGAACTCGACATGTCACTTCGAATATTAACTACATGGTTAGGCAATTGGCCTGGACATTTGAAAATACTAGAGGTAATATCGATATATGTTAGAAAGTTCTTTTGTATCCGGAATAAGCGTGTTGTTTTTGTTTTTGTGCCTTTAATATTTTGGACTAAATCCCTTTTGTTGCGAATGAAAAGAAGATCAAGGATTCATATTTGCCAGAGATTTCCTTTATTGAGGACACTTCAACAACTCGGGTATGCAGCTTCATGTCGAAAGTGGGATAGTCTACGTTCTTTGCACGGCTTTAATTAAATTCCACTTACTGTAGCGGTTTGTCACACCGCTTATTACAGTACAACAACTGTTCAGAAAACGTCTATATCCGCATTGAAAAAGGTGTTATGTTAGAACTCGTGGTTCAGCAAAGAGCTGGTTCAAATGAAACACTACAAGCTTATTAAAAACATCGGCGTGAAACATAAAAAGCACCTTGTATTCATAATGCTACAGGGATTGTAGTTCCTAATGGTGGCAAAACAGGAATGAAACTCAGGGCGTCCAATCAGTGGAACAAAATTCACCCAACGAGCGCAATTCAGCATCTGAGGCTGGAGGTCTACCCCGAACTGTAGCGCCAAGTAAATAAGAACCTACTGATAGGTCCTTTAGGTAATATGATATGATCCATCTGATATCAATACCTTGTCTATTTACACTCTCAATCAAAATCCCAAGTTGTTTCTTCAACCTTGAATTGTTGACAAACTTTGTAATTTCATTCTGTCATCGACAAGATCAATCAAAAGTACAAACTGATTGACAACCGAAACACACACTTTGAAAGAAAAGAATTTGTCGCCTTTGATTTCGTGATACACCCAAGGGGCACATACAAAATGAGTTTCAGACACATTCATTGGAAATAAATAACTCTCTCAATACATTATTTCGTCCAAAGCAATTAATTGCCTTCATCTTCGCGTGCCAATGAAAGCAATCTTCCCGTACAACCACACGCCTGTGTGACTTGGCTGCATGCCATCCCATTCCCATTCCCATGCAACACCTCTGTGGCCATGTAAGTGGAGGATGCCGACAGTAGGCCCGTAAAAATCGGGTGGAGGGAAGAATCCTGCGAAGAGCCTCAGATGTTGTTCATTCCTTGAAATTGAATGAATAACTGTGAATGACTCCATTCGACATAGCATTGCAAAGACGAAGTGGCAAAGGGACGAAGAGGTAAAGAGATGAAGAGCTAAAGAGACGAACGGTATGAAGATATTTTCATATGCCACTTGACAGCTTTGGTGTCACGTTAGTGCATTCATTTCCTTTTGAACCCCCTTCTCTTCCCCACCTACTTGCCGACGTTGAATTGGCTTTTTTGTCATTGATTGTGAAGGCACCCAGAGGCAGCAAAAACATTCACAATACCAGCTCGTGTATCGTCATCCTTAAGACACCGGGTTCTCCTTGCATCCGAGCACAAACGACATGCCTTATGGGATTTTCATGCGAGAAAGCACAACGTCTAATGAAGATACATGGCAGAAAGAAAACCCGTGTGCATCCTTGTGCAAAAACAAAGGCGAACGAAGATGATGACAGTAAATGGAAAGGTGCTGTCTTAACAACGCACACGAGTGTATTTGAATTGCTTCCACACCAAGCAGAGGCACTTTATCATGTCAATAGCAATGGCGGTAGTGTGTCTTTGCGTAGTGAATTGTTTTACACTTTCAAGACGGAAATGATCAACAATTCAAACGCATTTGTCAAGCACAACCCATCATTCTGTCATGTTGTTGATGAATTCGTCCTGTCATCTTGACACACATATCTCATATTCATCATCGGCCAGAGTACAACCATAAGTTTTCCCTTGAAATATGCTCTTGAATCCTCGTATCCAAACACGTGCCTAACAAAAAAAAAATCAGCCCCCTTGCTGTCACAGCACATGCTGTCCTCTTGTGCGAGTGGCTGTGAGTGGTCCCACGGAGAAGGAGTCATTTTTATGAGAACTAGTCGCACCCCACTTGACGACTGGACTCTTTAATATGAAGCCGTGACCCTGAAATTGTGAATTAGTCATCAAGCTACGTTTTTCAGAGGACTTGAAGCTTTCAATGCGCCTGTATATATGTTTTTATTTTCATGACCAGATTATGACGACCAGTTGGAGCTGTTCGATGAGCATTTGTATAAAGAGCTGTTTAGTCGGGTGCAGCGGGGGTTTGGGAACATTTTCGAAGGACCCGACGAGAGCATTTCTCAGAAAACTACGGTCGGAAATTAGAAATTCCATTGAAGTTAAGGGTGGTGTCTGTAGTCTCTCCGAATTTTCCGACTTTTCAAAGGGAACCCATACATTTGAGTGCGAGACTTGAAAGGCAGACCGTTTGACTGGTTGACTTTGTATGTTTCAGTCTGATTGCTATCTTAACTGATTTCGAATGCAAAGAGGTTGCTGTCAAGGATAAACTTGAAAGGAGAGCTCTACATAAGCGAAATTTGTGTTATACTATGTGAAGCATTTAAAAGCGAACGTATTTATCGCGAAGAGCCATCGTTTACATTGTCTGTGGTTTGGAGGTGACTGGCGTTGTGTACTCTTTGCAAAATGTATGACGATAATTTAGGAAAAGAACACAAAAAGAATGTCTGTTGAGAGAATGAGTATTCAGCAAAGCATACAGTTTTACAAATTTAAAGGCAGTCACTCCGAAGTCTGTCACTTCTTCAGGGGCAAGTTGTTTGCTTGCTATGCTGGCAGTCATATCAGTCAACCCTTTCATGATGATGAGACAATCAAATAGAGTGATGAACCTAAGATTCACCTGAAAATAAAAAGACACCGTTTTTTATGATTTTCTGCTGCATGGAAACCGTCAACCCCAAATTTGTGAACAATTCAATTTCAAGGGAAAATCGACTAATATAGATCAGAATCGACTGTCGACAATAATTGATTGATAGATGGTCGACAATCGACACTCGCAATCAGGGCCATATTCAGGAAACAATATGTGGCGCATTCAATTGAAAGAGTGCTGCAATTTATCTTCATTTGGACGTACAATGTTGACCAAGTGTACGACCAATAAAATTGTCCCTTAATTCAAGTACAATTTGAAGATGGTTTGAAACCCTTGCATCGTGCACATTTTTAACATAATTGCAGGTCTGGACGTCCAGAAGTCATATATAAAGGGTGATTTTTTAGCTATTATCTTTTTGGCAACACTGGTTTAAACAGCTGACGCACGTTTCGTGTTTTGTTTCACTGTCAAACATCTTCAGTTTGGTCTATAATTCAACCATGAATCGTCTTACAAACGAACAACGCTTGCAAATTATTGAATTTTATTATCAAAATGCGTGCTCTGTTAAGAAAGTTCATCGCGCGTTTCTTCCATTTTATGGTCAGTTTAATCGACACACTGACTTTGGCTCAATGGGTACGTAAATAAGCAGAATTGTCGATTTTGAAGTGAATATCAGCCAGAAGCATTGCAAGAGCTACAAATGCATCGAGAAAAAGTCACATTTTGGTGCGGTTTATGGTGAGCGCTACGGTGAGGTGATATCCCACTTTTTTTTTGCCCAAAATGCAAGATCTTGACTTGCATGACATGTGGTTTCAACAAGACGGTGCCACATGCCACACAGCAAGCGCAACAATGGACTTATTGAGGGGCGAGTTCGGTGAACATTTTATTTCACGTTCGGGACCGGTCAATTGGCCGCCTAGATCGTGCGTGTCCGCTTCAATTGACGCATTGGAAGACAACATTGAAGCATTTATTCGTGAGATACCGGCCGAAATGTTGGAAAGAGTATGCCAAAATTGGACTAAGCGGATTGACCATTTGAGGCGCAGTCAAGGTCAACATTTGCATGAAATAATCTTCAAAGATCAAATTATATGGATCGTACTATCGATTCAAATAAAGATTTCATGCATTTTTCTGAATTTTATGTGTTTTTTTTGAAAAACTTTCCTATAGCGTGAAGGTTGAATATTTTAAGTGTGACTACTGGTCTTTAAGCCACATGCAACTCTAAAATTTGTTCGAAATAAAGAAAGAATAGGCGTCGTAGTGGACAGTGCCCAAGATCCAAATATGTCGGTTCGGCTCCGATCAGCGGAATGGAGCATGGCCAAGGAGTCAACCACGCTTATTTTGCAGTTGGATATATCAGAGCTGTAGTTTAACAATGATGTGCCATACAAGGCTACTTGGTCTTGATGATTGGAAGCAGCGTGCCCAGGACCATCAGCACTGGCTCAAACCCTCTATGAGTGCTAGGCCCATATGAACCATTGGAAATCGTCGAACAGTTGTTTTTTTTTTTTGTAAATGGCGATATGATAGTTTTTCTTCTCCCCTTTCGTTAAGCTTTACACCAACATACGCGGTCGTCTCCAAATTGATGTACTTCGGTTTAGTCACTCTCTGCTCTCGTGGTCTACAACTATTTGAGTGGAGCTTTCATCGAATCATCAAGACAGTCGAAATGTACACATTTTCCGTGACAATTTCATTATTCTTGTAATTTTTATCATGTTCAGTGAGAGTGTGCCACATTCAAAGCCCTCTTGGTTTTTATCTATTAAAAGTCATCTCAATAATAGTTGAGTGCTTACAGCTTAACCGTAGTAGAAAAATAAAGACGGCACCTCATATTGGATATAGTAAATGCCAATTAAAAGTGCATACTGTTGAAATAAATTAATAAACATTTAAACACATTTAACAGCAGAAACTTTCACACCACGTTTCTAGATACGATTTTGTGTTCCGCCAGTTACTTGAACGACCCGTTCTTTCAATTTCAATTTGAATAACATCAAAGCTAAATGAATCCGTAATGGAAACATAAAAAAGTACTTTGTATATCCCCAAAACAGGAAAGGAAAAACCGTAGTAACCTTCCACAAAAAGGTACAATTGGCCTTTCGTAGCGGTCCCTTGACCACTGACCAGTGAAACATAAATGAGTTAGGTTAACGTATAATTACTGTTGCCTTTCATCCACAGGCCCCTTTCGCAGGAGCATGGAGTTCCAAACTTAATCCGCAATCAAACGAACGAAACGAATGGAGGGGTGTAAGCATTCCAACCCTCCGTGCCACTGCGATTGCCAACCGAATACGTTTAAGTCTTACCTGAAATACACAGAGATACACTAAGCACTCAAAAGATATTTGTAAACTACAACTGAAAGCACACAAAATTTCCACCAACAACAGTTGTAGCCGGATAAAGTTGGTTAATTACAAACAAAACGAACTACAAAATACTATAGATAACTCACTCAAAAAAGCAAAAGTAAAATAAATACAAAAAGATACATACAACAATCTAGTAGCATCTACAAAATACAAAAAAATACATTTGTGGTTATTGACATGTGCTAAGATATCGGTTAGATACTGCATAGAAGTGGTGCGCACAAGAAGAAACATAAACAAATACGTATATATTCAAAATCAAACAAAGCTTCTAATTACAGCAACAGAAAAAAGAATAAAAGATACAAGGAGTGAGGTAAGTAAGTGGTAAAGATAGTACACAGAGAGAGAGTGTGTGTAAGAACAACAAAGAAAACGCCTTACTGCAAGTTGCCTCATCGGATCCATCGGAACAATCTTTATTCTGGTCACACATCCATGCCAGTGGGATGCATTCACCTTCGCCTGATTTACACGCAAACTCATCCGGCGAACAGGACTTAGATTCTGGAAATGAAAGAAATATTGTCAGAGAATATCCTTAACTCGTATGTACATAGATATGTGTGTTATTGTTCGTTGAATCTGTGACTGTCACTTGGCAATTTGAAGTGATGCACACTAAATCTTCGGTGCTACTTCACCTCTTCCGATTGCTGTCACTCGTCGTGTATCGGCGATATTTATAGACATCCCTCGTACGTACGGACGAGGATGCGAATATATCTCCGAGGACTATTCATGATACTCGTATACAAACTGATGATGTGTGTAACCTAAAATTGAGCGTAAACAGGATGTTTTTACGGTTTTAATGACACACCTTGAGATTGGAAGGGAGACCGAGTGCGTGGGTGTGTGTGTGTTCAGGTGGCGGTGGCAGACGTCAACAAGGCCCACTTGTTTTATGTGAAATCAATTCAAACTTTTGGGGGCGTGTTAAGGATGTGCTTCAATGGTGGAAGCCATTCATTGATTTATATTTATATCGATAAGTGGAAAGATGAAGTGCGTAGCGTAGCCTATTTCGCCAAAGGCCTGACGTGTGTAACTTTATGCTGTGCAGGCAGGCAGTTGAGTGTAGATTCCTCCCAATCTTCAACCCCCCTTTCAGAGACAAAACGAAGACGCTCTCGAAACAAATGATGTGTGCAAAGGGGTGGGCTCAGGCTTCAAGGGGTTTTAGTCGACTTTCATCGCAAGCACAGTTTCATGAACTGTGACAGGTGAATTGGACTGGCACTCATTTTCAGTGTGTATAGACAGTTTAATAAATCCTATTGACAAACTTGAGGCATGGGTTGAAGCTTTGGGAAATTGAGTCAGACAAGTAGTGATTAGAAGATGATTATAAAGCCGGACATAGACACAATATATCCTGAAGATGACATGCACTTGAACACTTCATTAACAACCGTTGTCTGTCATCACACACAGTTTAGTAGAATTAATCCAGTGCTTGTCCATGTTCCGTAACAAAATATTGAAGCACTTAAAATTGCTCCAATCGAGAATCATTTAAAAACTTTAAGTCAACGCAAAATGCTTCAAATAACCTCCATCCACTATCAGCTTCGACATGATTTCGTTGGAAAATGGGAACTTTCGGGTAACTGATACATACACCAGCAGGTAGCTTGCGCCGACATGCTAAACAGAAAGTTTAAATCGGAAATGAGACCATCAAAGATAAAATCACGTCCCCGATGGACAATTAAATGAAGCCAGTCAGCCGTGAAAAGAAGATAAAAGGATTACGTGGCATCTCGGCTCTGATGTTATGTGCTTCATTAACAATTCACTAAATTACACATAACCACAAGGACAGTCGAGGTCCGTGTCAGAGGCAAGACACCAAAGCTGCTCCCCATCCCCTTTCCATGTGGAATTAACTCGGTTGGATGGAAGCAAGGCCAAAAATAGAAACAAGCCTTGGTAGCGGTGATTTAATTATCGAATACTTTCGTTTATTTGCATTAAATTCCACTAGAAACCATGACCTTTGAGCTCGGCAAGTGAAGGACGTTTGGGTTGGGTTGGCTGGAAACAGTGCAGCCGCTACTCAACCGCAGCCTGTCACGGCAGATGTCCGCTGCCACAAGGTGGTTTTCTTCTGTCAAATAAAACGTGCTCTTCATGCCCCACTTGTCGGTGGTGGTTCGGCTCACCATCAATCGATTTTAATTAATCAAAGCCACAGCGCGCTTCGGTAGTCTGTTATCCTTCCACATCATTACGTTCCCTGTCAAATGAGATAATGACATTTGACAGGAATCTATCCACTCGTTGGGCGCGGACAGAAGAATTCACAACGCCTAGGCTGACACTGTCATTCAGGATGATGACATATGCGAGCACACTCCTATGATTCAAAGCATTCAGCTATGCAGAGATCGCAATTTCGAATCCTTTGGGTAACTCCAGCCCCCTCGTTTTCGGTTTAAAATCGACGATAATCCTAGTGAAGATGGATTTATAAGGGACCCAAAATTCCAAAATCGAGAAATTTGGTTGGAGGTGAACGTGGAGTTTCTCATTACCCATCTCGTGATGACTGGCGTAAAGCCGAATTGCTACATTCAAGGATACACTCAAGAAACACCCTTCCAACAAGAAAGGAGACAGAACAACAGCAGTAGAACGAGAAAACAAACACACGAAGTCTTTCTCTTTATTTGGTGTGTACCTTTTCTCTTGGAACCGGAAATCGCCTTAATGGCTTTGAAGTATTCAATTTATTTTCTAGTAGTGGTAGTTGCTATCCTTCGCTACTGTGTATCCTGGTGTGTGTGTGTGTGGGGGGGGAGCCGTGTGAGTGCTTTTCATCGAAAACATTCAGTTTCCGGTAATTTCCTTTAAAAAGCAAAACCCTTGTGTTATCAATTTCTATCGGTATATACGTAATAGATGAATCCTTCCCTCCAGGGTGTTATTCAAAAATCATTCAAGAGAGAAGATGAGGATCCTCTTAATAGTCTTATATTAGACTTTCATCGGGGCCTTGCATTGAAAAACCTACCTACGTACATATTTGGCCTTTTTTGGAATTAGTTCAAATGTATCGAATACTTTGCTTCGTGCACAAACAGATGAAAATATTTGCATAGTAGGCAGGGGGCTTTTAATTTAAGACGATAAATTGACGCAAAGGAGGATGTTGCTTATAATGAATGAGAATTTCCTTGGATTTAAAGGAGTTGTCCGCAATTAAAGCGATACAATGAATTTAGTTTTGAATGGGAAATTGATGGGAAGTGTTAAATACTGGTAATAATACTTCTACTCATGGAATGCAGCCCAATTTGCACGGATAGTGTGGCAAATTCGTAGCTAATGCATTTCAGCTTCTTTTAGGTTGGTTAGGTTTCATCAAATAATGGGAATATCGGAAGAAAACTAGTTCTAGGGACTCAATCTTAGGCTTTTCCTTGATTTGATATGACTATTTCAACTCTTGTGTATCATTTGGGTATCAGGGTACTCCCCTTAATGTTCAGTTGGGCTATGATTTGGGGATTTTAAGACGTGATCCAGGTATGTTAGGTTTAAGTTAGGTTAGAGTGGCTGACTGGGTGACCAACATGTAGCAGTCACACTTAGGCCAGCGTAGGCCCGTTGTGTTAACACACGGATCTAGTGTGGATCAAACTAGTTTGTGCTTGTGTAGAAAGTGTTTTTGACAAAGAGTTGAAAAGATGGTTGACACTAACTTTTTTAAGCTCAGCCATGTTATTGAAAAGTAAGTTCCGAGTTGACCATTCCTTCAGGAGAAGAAGGCTGTGTAGGTTCAGAGGTGGTACACCGTAGTTTCCTCCTCTTCCTCGTCTCTGTAGCTTCTGGAGGGCAGTCAGCATCGCAGTTTTCTGCTCTCGACGTGAGGGTTTGTTACAATACTTCTTGTATAGCAAGGTACTTCACGATCAACACAAGTTGTTCACAATCAACAAATTGTTACATCTCGACAGATTCGGGATAAGGCTCAGACATGGACGGACGCATATGACAGCGCGCATGGTATAACGTATAAATTAACACACCAATTTGCAAAGGAAAGCGAAAACATAATGAACCAGACGTTAGCTCAGACGTTTAATCGGAGTACATCGTCTAGACAACTGAAACGACACCTCCACGTACAATTACCTACAAGGCCACAGTAATTTGACCACATTGTCGGAGATTCATCGGCGCAGCAGATAACTGTTTGAGATGAGCACATCGTCCAGACGCCTCAACTGTATCATAATCCATAGATCGTGGAGGGGCGCATGCGGCCAATGTCACTGTTTCTACAGCGAGTAGATTTTTTACTAGGTTTTAATTTAATTTTCTAGGAGACTTAGACTTATTCTCCATGGAAGGAAATTAAACTGATTATCCCGACGTTAGATGTGTACAACGCCATGGTAGTCGCCGCGTTGAGATATAATCGACAAGTGAGTCAATGCTTCATAGTTCGCAACCGAGCTGCATTTGCTACATTTGTAAAGCTGATATCGATATAATTTCACATTTAATAACATTTATGAATACATTTAATCGCAAAATGTTGTCATTTAATGGCAAAATGATGTCAATAAAACCAACTCAATTCTCGGAGACTTGTTTACACTTCAGTACACAGCATGTTGAGAACACACACAGGGTCAGTGAGTTACACCGACCAAGTAGTTTCTCCGAAATCTAGAAGGAAACTTTGACTTAATAAACGTAGTTCTTTGATGGCAATCAGTTAGAAATGGTGGTTGTGGACGGGGTGCGCGTGTTGTTGCCATGTCTGTCATGTCAACCAGGGCGCAAAAGTTATCACATATCGGACGAGTATTTTATGTCTTGTCTGAGTTTGAATTTAATAATTGCGTTTTTGCGACAAAATGCTTATTTAAAGCGTCACCTCCTCTCGAAAATTGATAAATCAATCGCTTTGGCAGAACGAGGCGAACGAGGTTTACGAAGAAGGATCAGTATAATTTGATGTGTGACTGACGAAGACACCACCCCAGAAATGCAAAAAACTAAATTTTCAGCAAGCATTTCTCGTTCGTTTAACTAGTTGTTGTGGCGATTTACACTGGTGCTCATTTTTCCAAATTTTAATATTTTAGACCTCCTTTTTGGGACGGTTTTCTTTTTTAATTCACGGCTGAATGATAGGGGGTAACAGACGTTGATACCGCCAACAATAAACATTCAGCAAGAAGTAAACAGTTTTAGACGAGTCCAATCCGACGTTAAGTACATAAACTCCGGCCCCTGCTTTTTAAATCGAGATAATTTTCCAGCTTGGAAGATTGAAATTTCTCACAAAAGCCACTGATAGTATTTGCTTTGCGGTTCTACAGTTGATACAGATTTAATCAAATTATGTCTTTAACCACAACTTGTCTCTCAGTTCATCGTATCAGACCATATCCGTAACCACATACACAATAGTTATGAGTCGAAGAAGATATGACAGTTGAACGATGCGGATATGGAATGCATTTCCTTTCGGGGTACCAGAATGCTGTGAGTACGGAAAAGAGGATATACAACCACAGCTTGTGATGATATTTGTTATCTTTTTTCATTGTTTTTTGTCCACACTTTATACGACCATTGCTTTGATTTTACACTAACTTGGACTCCTTGACGAAACCTCGTCGTTTTGCATCGCAAAACTCCACAACTCAAGATTGAATCTTATTCTCCATTCGCCATCGATGCAAACAGGACAAAATTGCAATCAAAAAGGACGGCCAGGACATAACGCTTCAAAGAAATAATTACAATCTCAAGTGGGACTCCCGAAGGTATAGGGGAAGGCAAACTATCAGGAATGACTTAAAACCACGACCCTGTGTACGCAAATTAGCATGTCATTTCCAAGCTACTTCGTTGACCAGTTGAATGCAAGTAAAACCTACCATCACTTGAAAAGAAGCAGTTAAAATGAACTGCTTCAAGTACACCCCTTTCCTGTCCTTGCCTTTGCATACTTACGCTCACGAGGAGAGCAAACATTTCACGTTTCTAATAAGGAGACACACCCTTGACTTTGCTTGCATTCACTGCCCTCTGGTATCAATTTAGACGGCCTTGCTTCGCTTGCCCCTGTGCGCGGCTCTCAATGTCGTCCATTCATACGTGTGGCATGTGCGTTTGTTTGTTGTGTGCACTTCTAGGACGGAAATGCTCGTAAATTCATTAAAACCGACTCCCGTCTTCTCTAAGGACGGCAATGATGATGATGATGATTCTCATTAAATGTCAGTTTTGTCCAAGGACGCACACACGAGTACTTTTCCGTAACTCTCATTTGTGATGACAGTCATCACCTCACTTCGCAGGTGAAAGAGGAAACATTTCATTTCCCCTCATTTGCCATTCCACTGCTACTTGTACACGAACTCGTGTCGCACACCGTCTCTCCTCGTCATCTCTCTCAGGCCGCACAACGGAAGGAAAAACCAAGCAATTCACCATTTCGACTCAAATTAAATTTAAATTAAAAGCACCACCCATCCCTTCATCGGTCAGTCGAGCATACAGATTCAGGTTTTGCTACTAAAGCGTTTTTGGTATTACATTCCTTTACAGTTTGTCCCTTGAAGGCGTCTGCAGATCCGGCTCCAACTTCAACCACCAACGCAACCCAACTCTCGCTACTTGCCGGGACGGGATCCCCGAACTCATGTTTATTATAAAATTAACCGAAATTTGTTAGGGAAAAATTTAATTTATACCCGAAGGGGGACAAACAATTTTTCCCCAACAATTTCGGTTAATTTTGTAATAAACGCAAGCTTGGGTCCTTTCTGCCTGAGCATACGTCTGTACATCCGCTTGGAGACATCAATGTGTCCTGACTCCTGATGCTGTTTGCCAAACCTCGCCTAGAGGGTGGGCGGGCAAACGGAAACGAGTTAACGAGTCTGTGTACGATAAATGATATACGTGGTGTCGCACAATATAAGATGACAACTAACAGGTTTATTACACGCGACATGCTCGCATTCCTCCAGCCAACACACACGCCACCCCCATTGCCCACCATCACATGGCGCCACCTCGGGGAAGATTGAACTAAACGGTTAATCGTTCGGAAAGCTTTTGCGTGTTTAAAAGTACACACAAAATTTCAATATCCTCACTTCGGGATTAAGAAATTCACGCCAAGTCATGGCGTCGTGTCGACGCTCATACCCTCAGTGCGCTGTCGGCAACCTACTTCGAATAGGATGTCAATTAACTAAGCACATATTTTCATAAATATTTAATTACTTTTCAAAGAATTTTAATTCCATTCCAAGGCGGACGCCGCTGAGCACAACTCGGGCATCGGGCTAAACTCCGATTGGGAATGTGGAGCAGAAAGTGACTGAGATGATGGGTGGTGACTAGTGAGTGGGTGAGGACTCGCTTGGCAAACCAATAAAACGAAATTTCTTGCGCCCGACGTTGACGGTTTATTTATACCCTTAATGAAGTTTCTTTTTTGTACGTTGTCCCCTCTTCGGCAGCCCCTCGCATGTTGTGTAAGCACTCTCACGGTGGTTTTTATTTCGACCGACGCGCCTCTTTAACAGCGGCACCTTGTGCACCTTGTACAAAGGGCGGTTAATTTTTAATGGTCTCCTTGCCGAGCAGACAAGCGATCTCGCACGGGGGTAAGATAGTACACAGCCTAAGTAGCAAATTAAGAACCTCCAGTACGACTGGGCTGGTTTCTTTCAGCTTCAGCTCCCCGCTTCAGGGAAGCACTTTTGTTTTCGAAACAATCTCGAGTGTTTATTATTAGCAATAAACTCGCGGCGAGCGCAGAGGAGATTTTTCGGGAGCTTAGACGGTGGCAGAACGACATCCGTTGGCGAATTACACTCCCAACTGCGGGTGCGAGTGCGGGTGTGTGTGTTGTGTTTGCGCCGCACAAAGGGGGGATTAACGCTAGCGTTCGCAGTTCAGTTGTTCCCGAGATAACCGCATATGCGTGTTACGTGTTATATGTATGAGATCCGGGAGGAATGAGTTGGAAAATTGTAATTAAGAAATTATCATATTCTCAAAACAAGAGAGAAAGGATACCGCTGCCACCGTCGCCACCGCCGCTTACTCGTGTGAGGGGCAATTATTTTTATGATGATGCGGTGATAAAGTCGATCTTTTTAGTTTCAACCCCGCGTTCAGCTGCGTCTGATACCGGCGTGGGTGGTGAGACACCTCGATAAGGATGAAGGATAACGACATAAGGCCCAAGTAAATGGGTTTAGATAAGTTCTGAGTTGTGTGCAGCTGTGTGGGACTTAATTAGAAAAATATTTACTACCTTGTGTTGTGTGGCAGTGCTGTGGTGGCTGCTGCTGTCAGTGACATGCCCTGTGTGAAGGCGAACACATAAAATGGGACTGCCACACACATGAATCGGGGGGGGGGGGGGTGGCTGGCGAGAGAATTAATTCGCACAACCTACGTGATACCTGCTGTGCCAAATTTAAATGGAGTACGTCTTGTTATAATCCCATCGGCATATGGTTTACTGCTCGACTGAGGAGAGTTCAATCTTATGAGTCGGGTGTAGCAGTGGGGCGTGATGTGTTGTGTGGTATCAGTTTTTGCATTACTCAAGGTGATTTATGATAGTGACAGGCTTCTTAAATATTTGTGTTCTCACTTCGTTTCGGATAATGTCTTTGTTGACGGTCGGGATGTGTGGGTGGTCCATGAACGGAAGCGGAAGATGCTGATTCAATTCAGTATGCTCTGTAGTCCAGAGGAAAGTGTATTAGCCATGTGGATGGATTTTGACAGGGGTGTAGTTGGAGTGGAGAGTTCAGTAGATCACTTGTTTTTGGTTACGATTTAACTCTGACTGTAGTCTCTTGTGTGAATTTTGTCAAAATTCTCCTTCTCTCGTATGTACTTTCGTTGTCAATTCAATAAGCAAGTCACTATGAGCTAAGAGTCTCCAAAGTAAGCACCATGAGTGGGTGTAAATTCATTTCAAACATGTTTTTCGTTTAACAAATGCATTCTAGATCAAAATTTGTATCAAACAGTGGTACATTGTGGACGCATAAGGTCTCCAATTCATGGTCGGATTTCATATCACTGCTTCAATCACATGTCATACCTAGCTGTTCATCATCAATCATCTAAATACAGGCTCTACAGAAACATGGCTGCTGTTAAAGAAATCGTTGCTGAAAATCCAAATCTATCGATTTCACATCGAATGCTACAGATTACAAACACTGGGCTCGCCCGTCGTCGAAATTCAACGATTGTCATGCTTATTATGAATTGCGGGGGGATTTCTTGTTCCCCCGTCAATTTCCATCGGAATGTTTTTCCCAGCAGCAAATTCGAAGTTATATTCGAAACATATTTCTTAGTGGAACTATGAATTATGTCTTCGATGTCAGACTGAAAGTTGTTCATAATGTCGGGTTTCCCAATTAAGGGTAAAAGCTCGGAGGGAATTTTAGGAGGCTGGCCACGGAGTATATAGAAAGAGCATTTGAATGACCAATTGCCATGCATCAGTTCAGCGATACGTTTAATTTTTCACTCGATGAACCCTCATTTCCCGTCGCTCATAACCAGATGTTAACCGAATTGGTTTGGCCTCAAATTGATGACATGGATGCGCACGACAAGTGGTTTCAACAAGACGGTTGAACATCTTACACAACGCGACCCGTATTGGAGTTATTGCAAGAACATTTACTTAGACGAGATACATCGCGTTTTGGTGATGATGTTTTTAGCACCGTTGGATTTATTTTTGTGAGTATACCATACAATTCGCATACATACACGAAAATCGAATATTCATCAAGTTGTGGAGTGGTTGTTACACGATTTGTGTCAAAAATCCATCGAAAACCGCCTTGTCAGCATCGATTCCTTCCAGAATTCGCCTGGAGAACTGGTGGAATGTGTTTTATTCAACTTTACTTGTATAACCATAAAATGGATGGACATGTATTTGATTCTTTCGTGGCTTTTAATAACCCCCAACTTTAATGATTAACAAACCCATAAATTGGAAATGTGTATTGTTGCTCAGCACTATTGCTGAAGATGATATTCTATCCAGTAACGTCTCTTTCTTTCATCTAGCCCCCGATTGTAATAACCCTGGCCTGAACAGTCTCTCTACCCCTGCCTAGCAAACACTTCAGGGTTGTAGCAGAGCTCAAAGAGTAGTGATATACTTAAGAGTATGTACAAAAATGGAAAAACGATAACTAGACACGATTCTAGGAGAGTGAAAGTCATGACCTTCGCCAGATATTTAATGAAATATATGTAGTTAAAACATTGGGCTAGGTTTTATTTTTCTGTTTCATTTCTTCGGGATATTTTTACAATCTGCTTTTATTGCTTATTGAAAATACCTAGGAATCGTCGACATTTCTTAGAAGTCATCTCATAGAAAACGTTTCTACAGGCAATGAAAGTACAATGATCCCTCTTGTAAGTCCTTCGTTCACCTTGTGATTTCTTAGAATACTCGTATCTTTGTCCTGACACCACATGGAGGCATTCAACTACTACCACCGACACGCCTCTCAACAAGGTCAGTGTTAGCTCGAGAAAATGCTCAGGGTGTTCTGAACTGATTCTAGGAATTCTGTTGCCATTTGAGCTGTTTGATTTCAAATGAATTTTATGGTGACGAAGAAATTTGTCGTGCCGTCAGGGTAAGCTCTCTGATACAAATTGACTAAGTTCCTAAAGACACGACCACATGACACAATGAGATAACTTAAGAGGAAGGGGCTTACTGGTAGACCGTCTAATGCAAATTGAAATACCTTTCTATGAAAGAAATTTGGAGTTGGATGTGTTCTTCTGTGTCGGGCACCTGTCGTATTTATTGCCCACATCTATTATGTCTTTTCATTTTCGAAGATTAGTCATATTCAATAAGTTTCAAGCTGTGAAATGGTGACTGCGACAGTTTTCGTAATTGATAACAGTATTTCCAGTGAATCACGTAGCTCGAGTGTTCCAATGAAAATACCACGAAATTGGGATCTGCCTCTTGCTACGATAAGCAATGTTCGGTCAAATACGTTTTTGATGACTAGTCAAAAATTAAAGATTAAATCACATCTGTCAAAGGAGAACTTTAAAGTCAAGCACACGAAAGCAAATGCTTCTATTTTCAATTCGAAGATATTGAATTTATTCACCAAAACAGAACTACACGCATTCTTTTCGAGTAATGGACGACATTTGCCAAACGAGGCTGTTAAAGACGATCTTTGGAAAGCGGAATTTGTTTACTGTCTCTTCTGAAATACTAAATTCCTTTGCCACAACGGCTTCAATGGCAAAATGTTAAAATACTGTAAGCAAATTGGTCTATGTTCAATATTCATCAACAACAGAGTAGGTTCATTAGTATGAACTAGATGTGAGCCTCAGGTAAAGGCTTGGGTAAAAGGTAAGGGCGATATAATCGCTTAGTAGGAATTCTTAAATATGCATACTTCACAAATGTAGGCAGCTCCTTCTCAGACTCCGGTGACATCGAAAGTAAAACAACCTACAGCCGCTATAATTGGAAATGCACAGTAAATGCTAATTCTCTTCTAAAAGCTTGACTTGGCACCATCTGGTGAAGGAGACATAGATATGCACCAGCAACAAGGGAACCGGAAGAAATAATTAAATGAAGCATTCTGGCTGCATTTTTGAAATGAAAATATCATACATAACAACAATTGAATAAGTTGTGTCTAACTAGTAATGTGATGTGGCGTCCATCAAATTTGAAAGCAACTCGGAGTTAATACTTCAGAGAGCACGCAAAGAATGTTTACAGTCCAATTCGTAGTAGTCGAATAAATCAAAATCACAACACAAACTTATGCGAATACATACGCCTGTAGGCAAGATGCAATTGCAATCATTATCCTGCGTGTACATGGTATGAGTACAACCAATTGTAGGGCTCTTGTCCTATTTGCGACAATTTTTGTTGAATCATCTCACCTCTCGGACATTTCTTCTAATACCAGTTGATGTTTTGAAACATTTTAAGTGATTACAAAAAATGTTTTATAAAACCCTCACGTATGCATGTTTTCAATTTAATTACTTACTCCTAACTTTGAAATGAGATTGAGACTCATTTTCATCTACATGTATTTCTAAAGAAACTCTAAAAGGAAATTGTATTTCGTAGAAACCCTACTTTGAATTTCAGTCATTGTTTGACATATCTCTTTGGAGTCTTGCCTTGGTTACATTTGTGGTTTCGAATCAATATATGTATATATATATCAATATCTCTGTTTGACTGTTTACGCAGATTTACTGATCCAAGGAAGTGGTGGTGTAATATTTTTCAGAAATAAATAATGGTATGTATTTGGCTATTGAGCTTTCGGCTGACATAACTACGTCCCGGTAGAAGAAAAGAAAAAATCTTTCGAATTAAATTATTCGTTCATATTTCTTGTTGGTTTTTATGAACACTATTTGCTTTACAAAATTAAATGACTTCTACACAGATTGACCGTGTAGAATGAGTTTGTCTGTATAAACACTGAACTCTGACAAAGATTGTATGTTTTGAAAGGTGAACTTGAAGACAAAGCGAAAGAAGACATGGAATATTCTTCTTTACCAGTGAATACGTGGGTGATATCTTCATAAACAGTTGTCAAAATTCTGTGTAAAAATTGCCGCGATGTTACTTATTACACAAACCAGCACATAATTCCAGTGTTGCCCCAAGGATTTCGATTCATCTATTCAAGACGTTGAAACGTCATAAAATCTTAGAAAAAAACCTCCAAACCATACAAACAATTCTTCTTTATTAAAAGTACGATTCATTGAAATGGCGCCCGACATTCCGCTCAAGTAAATTTATTCCAACCGTTGACAAAGACCTCGACATAGGTTTAATTTTCGGAAATTCTACTTAAAATTCTAATTCTACTTAAATCACATTCTATTCCTAGCTTTCTTATTGCCAATTTCCAAAACAATGGCTTCCCATGCATATACACATGTCAATGAGTCACATACAATTTCTCCCACAAATCACTCTTAAAAATCAACTCCTCATGCTCAGAAATGAAAGCACACAACAATAGCACAAACAGAGAAATTGAAAAAAAAAGATCTTTTGAAAGCCCTTTATCGACTCGATTCCATCATGAATTCCACGTGAATAGCATCGCAAATGACAAACCGAAATTTATTTCACAATGATTACACTTGATCCATGGAAGTCTTCACAAATAAGCTCCTTGGAAAATTGATATTAAAATTAAGCCTACTTCTCCTCATCACCGGTTTCCATAAAATCATCCATTATACAGGTCTATCCTTGTCTATACGCATTTCACCTCAACCAAAGGGAAGTCGTACTCGCACTCACTCACAAATAAAGCGATTAATTGGCTCACAGAAATCGTTGTACGTAATTGACTGTCATGATTGACGCAATACAACATAATAAGGTTGACAGCATGAGCCTGTCGATATAAACGAAAGGGACGGGAATCTGTGAAGGGGGCACACCTTACAATGTGT
The DNA here is from genome assembly GCA_907269125.1 of Eristalis pertinax. Lineage (NCBI taxonomy): Eukaryota > Metazoa > Arthropoda > Insecta > Diptera > Syrphidae > Eristalis > Eristalis pertinax. The sequence goes on from OU026145.1 coordinate 123,514,616, forward strand.
ACATGTTCTTGTCTATGCCTATTCGGAGGACGGTAAGTTCATATTGTGGAAGGATAAAGATTGTCCGTAGCATTTGACAGGTTCATTCAGACACAGAAGGGAAAAGTTCTGATAGATTAGTTCGAAATTAATTCAATGTCAACGTCAGTGAATGACGCTGTGGTGTTTTATTAAAAATTTAATCTATTTGAGAAAGGTCTTAATGGAAAAGGGTTTGTTTTGGACGAGAGGTTTGGAGTTATTGGCGTTTTATAGTTTTGCTAAGTCACATGTGCGGAAAACTAACAGTGAGGCGAGATATTAGGTTTCCAAGTGGACTTCTTAAGGAGATCGTATTTCCCGAACACGACTTTCATTTCGTAAGCGGCAATAAAGGCCACAGAATCAGACATTCTGACATCGAAACTGGTTAGGCTATGCAGATAGAGCATCAATGAGTCCTTGGTGAATTGAGTGACACTCTGCTAGATAGCGAGGCATACTGGAATCCAAGGAAATGAAAAGGCGGACAGTCTCGGTAAAATCTCGGGAGAATGTCTAGCAATGCCAAATGGGCTCAAAAAAACTACGAAACGAAGCCCTGGATAGAGCCAGAACTAACTGTCTCGGTTTGAGTATTTGAGCTACAGCAAGAGCTCTATGGGCGCACAACGGCGAAGCTGCATAGATGTGGAAGAAATAGAATTTGTCCAACATCTGCTCAGCCTCAGCCGAATGCCCAGCCCTAACAGGGACAAGGAAGAACTTCTTCGTAGAGCTGGAGTACTTAAACGGTGTTGAACTGAAAAACCTAAGATCCACATTAATTCGGCTGGTTTTAGGACTACAGTTGGTCTCACGGTAGTTTAACACTCCCCCGCATGGGAACAATTGACCCAACACGTTGGTCTAAGTGAGCCACGGTCACAAGGCCGTCAGGGTACCTAATTACCTACCTAACTACAGGTCGTAACGGATGATATATTTAGACCTATTTTATTTTGACATTAAGCAAAATTAACTGAAATCACCTTTCTGTGGAGTTTTCGTGCGAGTTACGAAATCCAGATATTTACTTCCAACTGACAGCCAAAATGAATCGACTACACTTACGTACTTAGTTTACAACTTAGTAGTCTTGTCATTGTATTGAAATAAATGACGATGTCAGGAAATAGGGTTAAGTCAAGATTTTCGATAGAAATACATACAGCCCTTTGACGCCGCTCACAACCTAGCAAAACTGCCAGTTGTTGAGGATGAACAGGTCGTTCTGTCATATTGTTTGGGTTTGCAAAACACCAGATGCGACTGTTTAGTTTGTTTACACACATCGCTAGACATCTCCTAAGTCGTAAAAAATTTCTGCTAGAAGCCCTCAAAAAACTCTAGATTCTAAGCTATTTCTGAAATGAAATTCTCCAGATTTCCCATTCTCTGTCTATCAAAAACTTCGTATCAATAGTGTCTGTCCACTTGAAAAAGGCAAAAAAAAAAACAGAAAATAGACGACACCGTGAAAGAAATTTAATAAATTCCAACAAAGAAACACGGCTACATTGTGCAAGAGAATAGAGATTTTAATATTGAATTTTAGTGAACGTAATTCAATGAGCGACAGAGACACAATTGGTTTCTCTGTCAGGTACCATTTGACATGTTGTTTTAAATGAATTCCTTGAGTTGCAGGGAGCAACACATTGCGCTGTTCCTTAAGGTGAATTTGATAAGGAGCAATAAAAGGGAAAATAAAGTGAGTCAAGACATATTGAAGAAAATATGATAAACAACTTCCAAAGGTCGGGCAAAAAGGTTTAATGGAATTTTAAGAAAATTGAATTTTGATTGAAGTTTATGTGATGACAGCTTGTTTCATATAATGCGACAATACACACAGTGACATCTGCTGAATAGCAGACTTCAGTGGGAAAGACAGAGAGCCAAACCGAAAAGAATATGCTGCACAATAGAGCTGAAATTGATTGATTGTCTAATTTAAATTTTGTCTTAAAAATACAACTTTTTTTTTGCAGAATGCCCAAAAATTAGGCCCTAAGATGAGGGCACCCATTCCATCTAGACATGGCATGGGCACATAGTAGATATCCATGACAGATGTGATATTTAGTTTTTTTTTTTTTTTTATTATTATACCCAAATGGAATGATGGAAGAAAAAGATGTTGTTAATAATTTTAGCAGGCGGGGGGGGACAACACATTCCATGGCACTGATGAATGTCAAAAGAAAATGTCCACAAAGAAATATCGTATTCCTCATGTCTTACCGCATTGTTCTTCATCGCTATTGTCCAGGCAATCGGGATCACCGTCACATCTCCATGGTAAGGGTATGCAAAGTCCAGAGAATTTGCATTTAAATTCATGCTCATCGCATTTTTTCTCTTTTGAATTAAATTATGATACACTTTTAGATACTTTTCATTTTTCAGCTTATTTTTTTTTTTTTTTGAAGAATGAATTTCACTTTGATACTTACTACAAAACTGTGGATTCTCATCGGATCCATCGCTGCAGTCATTTTCTTGATCACATCGCCACTGCTGTGGTATGCAGAGACCATTCGTGCATCGAAATTCATCATGGCCACATGTTTGTTCTGAAAAGAGTGAGAAAAATGCCGATGATTAGAAATGTAGTTGGAGGTTTTTCTTAAGATGTAAATTGTCAAGAAGAAACACAATTAAATGTACTTAGAAGAATTATCATAATTTATATGTTCATTGTTGTTAAGAGGAGCAGAAGTGTTCACGCAAGACTTGAATTTCGAGCGATTTTATGTGGTAACTTTTTAGTTGGCCGCGAAACAAAAGAAAAGAGAAAATGAAAAAAAGCGGGAGCTTAGGGTTTTTAATGGAGCCTCCTGTATTCTGATGAAAGATTTGCACTTTCATGCAAGTTGATTCAAATTTTATTTTTATATATTACGCCCACTGAACACTTACAGCGAAGATAGTTTTTCAAATGGATTGGAGAGCAGCAAATTAATGCAGATTTCGGCGAAGAGTGTAATTTTTCATCATAATTCGCTGAAAAATACACAGAAATCACACCATAAAGTTAATTAGCAACCAATGTGGGCTTATAACATTCTGACGTGTCCACGACCCGCTTAACGGTCATCTTCAACTTCTGGTACACATTAAGTGGCTTGAGTCTAGAAAGTCTAGACATGTGGTTTCTTGACTGCTCTTGTAATCGTTGTACTATTTGAAATGCAGATAGTAAAATATCGTGCAGGATTTGGGTAAAACGCATATCCACCCCATGATGCAAAGGCATTGCATTTTGCAATCGTGAATATGTTGTCAGACCATAGTTTGTCCCATATTCTCCACCAGCAACACAGAAACACCGTTGGAAGTGTCTGGACACGATGTTAACTCAATCCCGCGGATCCAGTTTAAAAATCAACAAAAAATAAACAACAAATTAGTCAAAAAGTCAAAAGTAGTCTTAGGTCAATTGTCAGATTCTTTCCAATTAAATCTGGTCTAACTGTGATTTGTGTCAACAAATTTTGTTAACAAAATGTCCCCTCTGAACGTCGGCAATAAGAAAAAATAATAAAAATGGATTTCCTGTACAAATGAATCAGAAAATCACTCACAATTTCCCCAAATGGACCTCCTACAAGCAAAAGGACTTCATGTGCCAACAAGAATATTCGCCGTTGAGACAATCCTAGTCGCTGAGTCCCGCCTTTTGCTCACACTTCGCTGACAGAAACTAAAACAAACGCACACACATTCATTCACATGAAATTCCATTACGGTCTCTTACTCAGTAATGAAATAAGGAACTGAGGACAACTTATCCTACGACAATACACACCCGACACCCCGTCAAAACCAAAAGTCACAACAGCGACAGAAGAACCGGCAAAAGCAGCAGAAGTATCCTCGAAAGCAATCTACATAATTAAAAGGACCTACAGCAAAATAAAAACTGTTCACCAGAACGACAGAATATTAAGAACTGCCATTAATGTCGTTCGTCGTTTTGGACGCGCGACCCCCTCCCCCATTCACGCAATTATGACTCACACCATATTTGACCCAGAAAAACAATGAACAACAAAAGCACGAGGAAAGTCTCTAGGAAATCAACACGTTCTTCGTTGGTCTTCTCGTCTCATTTTCTGGCGACGACACAATTTGTAAGGCCATATCACTCTGACGACCGCGTGCCACCCACCGATATTCGTATCCCCGAAACATGACACAAATATAACGACAAAATATAATCAACATAAAACAAACCACCCCAGCAGCCACTGTGCACACAATTGTGCCATCTTCCCATCCGTTTTCGCACTAGTGATATTCTGTCTCAATTAAGGAAAGCGCCACCGCATTACACGGGACAGGCAGACGACGTACCATGCACATATAAAACTGTCCAGGATATCCTGTCGTCAGTCAACTGCGTTGAGACGCGAACAAGCTGAACGCTGTCAACTACATTGGGAAATGGCTCAACAGGGTGACACATGCATGAGACAATACTCGGTCACGTATACAATTGCTGAAGATGATCTCCTCCTCTTCATCTAACGAGGATGGGCCTTCACAAAAAGGTACTTTTTATTTCCACCCGCGTGAACGTCATTTTCAACATCTTCACCCGCGCCTCATCGTCAAGCATCTGCTTCTCGTCCATCATCATCATCATACCATCGTTGGATGGTCGGTGTGCTGCGTGCGCCTGAGTGTGTGTGTGCGTCTTGAGCAAGGAGCAAATTATAATTTATTGTTCCTTCCATTGCTGGTGTACGCGTTAAATGTTCTCCAACATATCCTGGCATTTCTTTTCCTTTCATTTTTATTATTTTTATTACAATGAAAACGCGGGTGGCTCGTGTTGCGTGATTGCACAAAAAGGACCCATCTCTTCAGTCTTACTTCACGTAATCTCATTACTCTGGGGCTGTGGCATTCCTTCAAAATAGAACCCAAGAGAGGAGGAGTCACTGAATGTATCGCCTAATGACTACATCACGCAGAAATAATGAAAACTGCCTCGCTCATTCCCATTCCGCCCACAAAAACACATAATATCTGCCATACCCAACACGCACGTCTTCGCAAATACGTACATACATACCTATTTCGGTAGATATCGTATCTTCTTCACATAAATAAGAATGATTCCTTTCATTTTAATCTTCCGACTTTTTTTTATTTTCTTTTTGTGCGTCTCTCAGATAGACACTCACTCGTTGGACATACCCGTGGAACCCCCCTATCGGAAAACATACACGCACTGTGCAGCTATTCAAACACAGAGAGAGAGAGAAATAAACAGAATCGAACAGTCATTAAAGCAAATTTAATTCCAGTCTCATATCTGGACGGGAAGATCCTTCAACTATGTAGAATCGTTTAGGTTCGAGCGGGCACACACATACACTCACACTTTCCGAGATATACGTGTTAACGTAGCTGAAAGCAGATGTGTGATGACTCCCGATTTGGACTTGACTACCATGCCCTCTTGCCTTTTGGTAGATAGAAGGCTGGAATTCTGTATCCTGGCAACTAGAGGATTCCCATCACGTCGGTCGATGGGTATTTACCTAGCGCATACATGTTTCCCATTTATTCGCACAGATACACGACATGAAGGTGCACACTGCCGCAGCCAGCGGTGATAGTGGCGAGAGGGAAGAACACGAATCTCATCTCCAAGAGGTGTGTACCATGGAATATTGTACATGAATTTGTAAAGTTACTGAACGACTCGTGGAGTGGTTGCAGTACTGGAGCCAATTCCATTCGTTGTGTTTTTTTTTGTTCGCCCCTTGTCAGCCTCGTTTTGCTCGATTTAAATTTGAAACACATACGCACACTCGCTCGCTTGTAGAACATTTTGCAAAATGTTTCGCGCTAGATGCTGCCATTAGGCAGATGCAGAGGCAGAGACAGGGACTTCTTGCAGAAATGTGTTGTGAAAGTGTTTCAGTTGGCCGCCTCCCACCCACTCACTCGCACACTCAATTTTGATGAACATGAAAGAAGTTTTCTTGTTCAACAAATCCGAACGTGATTATGGATCGCGACGGACGAAGAGGACAAGGACAAGGAAATCGATGATGGCACTTTTGTTTGGGTTATTTCTTCTTCTTTTTTTTCCTGTCATTATTCTCTCGCCGACGGGCAATCTTCTCCTCTTTCATTTCCTTCAATTCAAGGACTCTTTGTCGCCACTCGATGGAGTTGAATAAAAAAATGTATGTAGCTGCATCGTGCCGGGATAGTGCAGACATACATACCTGACAGCCAAGGCAGACGTAGGTGTCAGTAATTGAACTGCACTCCGTTTCGGGGCGTTGATCGTCTGCGGCAGCATTGAATGCGGTTTCATTGAATGAGATTTTGTCCTAGGTTTCCAAGAGATGTTTTATTTTAAATTTGCTGATTTTATAAGAGTCTAGAGGTGAAGGACTGCGGCCTTGCCCACTGAAAGGCTTCTTGACATTCTTCAATGATCGGCAGTAATTTCGCTACGAACTCTCTGAACATCTGATGTTGCCATGGTAGCAGTTCTCTGCCATTTTTTCACTTTTTAAAACCATGTCAATGTGTGTTCCACAGTGAATGTTCGCTTGTTGTAAAAAAAAACAGAGCTTTTTTTGAGAAAATTATTTCGTTTAAATACCTTTCGTGAATGGCTTGATAGTGGTACATCTTGTCGACCCAATTTTTGAGTACTGTGCTTTTGGCTCGTTAATCTATTTCACTTGTAGCTTGATGAACACTTCATTCAAGTCCATCGGTGTTGAATAGGCTCGTTGGCGTGAGAATAGTCCTTTAAAAGCATTTCATGGAAAAAAGTGACCAACAAATTATACATTTTTTATTCCACGAAACGAGAGCAATTCGAGAGGATGCTTGCTGAGGTCGCAAAAATAACGCATAATTTAAATTTTCCGCGAAATGGCAACGAAATACACAAAATAGGCAGCGTGCTACCTGACAATTCAATTTGGTGTGGAGATAATTAAAGAGTAACAAATGAAATGTGATAATGTGTAAATGTTGAATATATTTTCTTCATAAAAATAATGCCGGAAAAACCTTCATACTAGGCATAATATGCACAAACTGGCATTATATGTGCACAGAGACAAAGCAAGTATGAGTGACGCTTCGTTAGCTTAAATGCAGAACAAAAGTGGACCAAGCATAGACACCTGTGGTGTTCCATTTATGTTAGAGATAAATAAGGAGAGTGAACATGCGTTTTTTCACCGCAGCGACAGAAATCGGGGTCGCAAGAAAAATGACCATGCACGCACTTGTGTTTTTCTGTCGCATGATTATTCAGACGCAGCAAAATAGAACACACAGCTCTTAATGTCACACCGATTTTAATGAATTCTACCTTGTTGTCGATTATTTTGCCGAAAAAAAACTCTCACGCACTTGCGACTTGGCCAACTGATTCTGTTACATATTAAACGGCTGAAGAGTGAAACAAGTTCAACGAAATACTGGACTCCACCCAAGTGTGTGGTCTAATATTCATCTTCGAATCAAACTTCAACAGTTTGCGATGAAATTAATTTAAGACTTTATTGAATCTCATTTTTTGATTGAGCGTGTTTGTCTTAAATTAATCCAAAGTGAATTGTTAAAATAAGAGTTGGACACATTCCGTAGATTAAGTTCACCCAAAATTGTACCCATTTGGAATTCCCTTTATCCGCAGACCATTCCGCACCCTTCACAAATGCCAATCATTTCACAAATTCAAATCAAAATGCTTGCACATTGCTAATTAAACTTAATTAAAGTCTGGAACACACAAAATCGATTATTACCTGGCATGCCACAACATATACGGCTGATATCGTATCAACAACCCTAAATCATTTCCTCGCATTGCTGGAAGTTAACAACCTAATAGTTGCTTTCAGCTCTACTTAAAGTCATAAATTCATTCCGGAAAAAAAATAGTGGAAAACGACACAATTCGACCACTGTGGCAGCACATTACTTTCGGATTTCACGAGCGAAATAAATACATCCTTTCGCCACTAAAGTACACATTTGTACAGTCATCCCCCATTCATGCACGCACACACACACACATACCCAAATACGCAGCTCCATGCATGGAGCCAAAGCAAATCCATGTCAGCGAGATAATGCTGCTGTGTTTGCAGAAAACTAAGTTAAGTATTCATGAATAGTTTTGGTCACATCGCGGGAGTATCTACGTTTTATCTGTGCATTGCTCCAACGGGAGCTGAGCGATGAAATGCTACTTTATTACTTTAGATTACATTAAAGGGGAAGTTTTCATAGAAAATGTCTACACTTACGTAGAACTATATGGCAACGCGTTGGGCGTGAGGTGGACATTTGTGGTATGACCGGACAACAACTTAATTGAGTCACAAGTGTTTAATTAGAATTTCTTTGAATGCGCAGAGGTTGACAGCGGGTGGGTATCTAATTTTTTTTGGAGGCGGATACCTACTGAATTAGGACTCAATTTGGGTCAGTGTCAGGATGTGTATGGTTTCAGTTTAATTTGTTGGGAATTCCCGAGATACGAATGCGCGGCGTAGGTGTGTGAAGATGGATCTGTATCTGTTCGTGTGCCTGCCTTTGGATACATTTTGTGCTGGCATGGAAATTAAATGGAAGTGGAGAGGGCTGTCAAGAGATGTTTGCGTGAATTTATCGTTCCGTGAAGGGAAATAGTTTTCAAAATGTGAATTATGTTTTTGCAAGATGGAACTGAGCAGTGAGAGGTTTTTAGTCGAAATGACTGTAGTTGCATGTGGAATGGTTGTTTTTTGGCGGCTTATGTCATCAAGTCATTCGGTAAGAGCTTCCATTTTAAATTGTACACTGTTGTTGAAATGTCAACATTTAATTAATTAATGTGTTTAATTTTGAAAAGTACCTAATGGACGGTTTTTAGTAATGGATCGATATACATAGCCCGGCACCACCTGTTGAGCCAGGGAAATGACAAAAAGGGGCATTTGGTGAAGATCGTCCTCATAAGACGTTTATTACAATGTTGTAGTACAAACGATAAATTATACGTTTATGTGGCGCAGATGCATGGAATTTGTAAAAAAACGGATAAAGTTACTCTTAATTGCTGTCAGTGGAAAATTCTTCAGGTGATTGTCGGTCCCGTCTGAGTAGATGGTGAGTGGAGGAGAAGATATAACAACGAATTGAACGTGCTGTTCAGCGACATCGACTTAGTCAGAAGAATGAAGATCCAACGATTGAGACGGCTAGGTCGCGGAGAGCGGATGAAAACCAATGCTCCGGGTCAGAAAGTCTTCGAATCCTCCCCCGAGGGACGGCACAGTAGAGGAAGACCGCGACTTTGGTGGCGCACGCAAGTGGAAAGGGACCTCCACCAACTATGCTAGTGAAACTGGAGGCAGGTAGCTAAAGATCGAGCTGGCTGCACAGGCTTGTTGGTTGAGGCCCAGATCCTCCCAGGACTGTAGCGTCACGTTCAGTAAGTACAAACGATGAGGAAAACTTCAAAAATTCTGTCTCACCGCGTCTGTTGATCTCAAAGCACGTGCATTTCGTACACACTTCTCTTCTACATACATCTTAAATAAATAGGTCTGTGACTTAGTGCCGCTGTAAAATCACCCCTTGAACTACAATCATGACATTTCCTACTTCGAAGCACAAGCTCAGTATTTACTATTATGCATCCCGTTTCCATCGCATAACGCATTTAGTCGAAATCATTTGAAACTAAAAGCTGCCATCACAATTTGAATGAACAAAGCTGCTATTACTTTAAGTTCTTCCATTACATACGTATCCTTGGACATGTGTACGTCCTTGGCCTATTTAAGAAAATCCTTTATCCACCTTAATGTACCGCTTAAGACCAAGAAATTACGACTTAGAACAAAAAAAAGCAAGGAAGGAAAAAATGTAATAATAAAAGCAATTTAAGTACTTCTACGATTCATAAAAGTCGCCTTTCATTTGGAACTCTGTCCAATGCAATGACTTGAGCCTCTAGGTCGCAATTAACTTCACAGATTTAAAGAAACGATTTGACAAAGTGTACAGCGGTTTGCCTTGGTTAATTGTGGGCAGCAGAGAGTGCGTGTGACACAGGCTGAAGTAGGGGAGACGTTTGTTAAGTGTGCATAATTTATTTGTTCAGAACCAAGTTCGCAATTAATCAACACAAACTTCGTGGACCCTTTTAGTGGTTTATCTAAGATTTCTTTTGACTTCTCTCAAATGGGATTGAAGAGATGAGATTCTTTAATCACTTTTTGTGTGCATATTCTGGGACAAGGCATTTAGAAGGAAGTTGCTACTTGTGCAGTCGTCTTAGAGGTCAAAGGCGGATGAAAGTATGAGTTTGCTTAGCTGTGACGATGAATGGCATATTGGTGGATTGGGGATGTCACATTTATTACTCAACCAATTCGTGGTTAGGGCAGATCAATGTGCGCTTTTTTCCGCCTCCGAATTTAAGGCAGTGCCACCAGTTCCCGGTAAATTCACATTTTCGAGGTAAATTTGAAAATCAAATTAACAAGAAAACTTATGTTTCATTTGACGGAGTTTCTTTTTGCACATCTTCACCAGACTTAGGACCTGTCGGCTGTCAAACATAATGCCTCGAAAAATATGCTTGAAAGCTGATAATTTGATGAGATTTTCCATTTACAAATAATCAACGATCTTCCACCTGAACATTGAAGGTACACTTAATGAAACAATACGAAAATTATAACATAATCAAATTTTGGGAAACCCTTTGGATCTGCACATGCCAACACACTTCCAGAGAATACAAGAACGCAAATAAAACATTTACGCAGATTGTTACCCGCAGGCCCTAATTAGGCGGCTAATTGAATCAGTTTGTATGTCAAACGCCAACACAAATTGGTTGCAGGTTAAATCAGGTGCACCCACAATATGTAAAGAGCGGATTTCCCACGAAATTACGTGGAAATCAAAACACATTACTGGAGTTAAAGCACCTCAGCGGGCACGTCTTGGCGTGGCCTTTTCACATTTGCTTTTGTAAAATCAAATTTTATTTGCAGCATTCTTCAGCAGTAGTTTCAAAAAAAAATGCAATGGTTCCCTTTGCTGTCAGACTTCTTTCGTCTGCCGCCAAGGCACCCTCTTTCCTGCACACAGCAGCCAAAGGCGAGGAGGAAATACACAAACATTTTCCAACATGGCTGGAAGCGTTCGCTGACTTATTTGTTCGTTGGTTGAATTTTTGTTGAATCCTGCTGCACAGCAACAAAAACAAAACGCGAAACAACTTCCGGGTGAGTGTGTACTTTTGTTTACTTCCGGAAAAAACGCTATTTAATTATGCATGTTAATCCAAATGCTTATTATAATGAATAGTTTGCGAAAAATGGTCTCGCACGAAGCCCGCAGGTGGGTTGCGACAAAACGAAAAAAAAAAAAATACAAAAACACAAACCGAAAAATAAGATTAAAAAAAGAGGGAGAGAAAAAAAAAAGAATAACAACTGCTGCCCGGATTAGGTGTAATGAATATCCTAGAAGCGTTTTCGTGAAAATGTGGAAACCATTAAGGTCGGACGGTGAGGCGGAAGTGATATTAAATTTTCATCATGCCTTGCAAACTATGCGCAAAGTTGGAATGTTAAGAGCGAACGATGATCCTTTGTGACGGGATGTAGGCGAACCATCGCGGCTGGCGTCTTAAAATTTTGTATACTTGAAAGTGATGCTATGCGAGTGGGTGTGTGTAATGTGTATGTATGTGGGTTGATGTGCTAAATGAAAACGAACAAGGGACTCATTAAGGATAAATTATAGTTTCAAAAAAGCTAAACAAATTCAATGGCAATCTAGAGGACTGAATATTTCGAAGAGGGAATGGTTTTTCATTCTTTTGTTTCCTAGTAAGCGCAATGCATAATGGAAATTAACGTGTTAATTTTCGTAGCTTTGAAATAAGAATATTCCCTCTCGTGAATGGAAAACTTCGCTCTCAGGGTCTAGAAGATGTGACGGATTCCTTAGACGGAGGCAGATGTTCTGGTACTGAATGGAATCAAAAAAAAACAGTTAACTGATTTTTAGAGATCGCATTGAAGTCATTGCAAAATGATTTGTCATCCCAACTGATCTAAACATCGACACAGAAAGAAGTTAACTGTTGCTGTTGTTCTACGATTTTCCCGACAAATTAGAAGAATTATGTTTTCCTGTCATGTCACACACTACCACATCGTCCTCTCTCACTGCGGGTAATGATCAATGACCTTGAAGACACTCCTGACAGTCGTCCGAAAGTCAAATTTGATCACGAACAAAAATAGTCCGCTCCGCGTGATTTATGAGCTGCCTGCCTATCAATTTTCATCAGTCTTCAACACGCACCATGCCAAAATTCAGTCATAAATCACAACCGCCCCTTCCCACACATCATCTGGCCAGTTCGCTACAAAATCCTAGAATTTCGCTCCTTCATGAAACATTCCTCTAGTCAAACAAGTTTCTAATTTCAATTACACTCGAAAGACAAATTAAATTTCTCTCACAATTTATATCGATTACGTTTATAACGCAAATTTATAGATGTAATTAAAAATACGAGAGAAGGGAGTCATCTGAGCCGCCATCGTAGCCGGCCGCAGGTGCTAAAGATTACTTCGGGTTGAGAGAGCTGACGGAATGGGAATTATACTTTTCACTTCTGCGTTTCGCAAGGACAACAACGATGAAGGAGATGGAGAATTTTAAATGCATAAGCCAGTGAAGAACTTACTCCGTGAACGTACGCTTTCAATTAGAATTCAATTAAAGAAATAAGCCAGACACTTTACTTCCCTCAGAATTTGCAAATATAATTACTTACTAGAATATAGAGATTCTGATGTGTGCGTTTGTATGGTGTTTGGTTTTGTTTGTATGCGCGAGTATGCAGCACGAGGAGGATCGATATTCATCCGAGGGGGGCAACTAAGAAATGGAAAATATTTCATTAAACTTTTCAACGACAATGCGAAAGACGGTGGAGTTTTGTGGGATTGGCTGTGATTCCAAAGTTCAAATCGAATGGGGAATCTCTTTCACAAAATAGAAGAGAATACCGAACCGTGTATCTAATTTCATGGAACATTAGGTGCGGTATAACATTAACTTTGCGCAATGTCTACGTTGTCACGGTGAGATGTAATGAGAGAGAGAGAGGGTGGCTGGTAAATGGATGGCGGTGACAACGTGAGTTCTAATTGATTTAAAAAAATACACACCCACACAAAGCCTTATATTACGTTTGACAAGAAATCAATGCCAAACGCATTGATGAGGGACACTTCGAGATTTGTTTGTCGGCGACACTTGGGCACTTTGACAAAACGTCCGTTTTGATTGCCAACAAAATCCTAATGGTCAAAGCCACTTGAGGTAAGTGAAAGCGACTGTGAACAAAGACTGCTGAGAATTTGTTTTAAAGTTGGGCTACGATTTTCTTGTTCTTCTTAATTAAATCATCTGGTCTGCGGTATTTGGATGAAAGGAATGTGGCCCTCGTCCGAACCTCGAAAAGTAACTTCCTACAGCTAAAATCATGTCGGCATTCCTAACTACAATCCAGCCACAACCTCTGATTTAGACAATAAAAGTGCGTACATTTTTAAAACTTCTCCTTCTCCGGAGATGCCACATTCTAGGGCGGCATCAATATAAGAGTAGTCATGTATTGAAATCACGTGCCCGCTGTCTACACCACACGACAAGTTTGTTGGAACATTAGATATTGCTCTGACGAAAGCTAAAAAGGCCTTTGTTGTGACAAGGGGGTTGTTTTACAGCAGCCAACTTGATACCAGAGTGAAGGTAATCTGCTACATGGCCCACATCCGGCCAGTTGTGGGCTACGGTTGTCCACTGTGGCTCAATGTTGTATTGTACACCCGAGTCTGAGTACAAGAAGTTCTATTCTAACGAGGTCCTGTAACACGAGGCAAACTTAAACAGGATATATTATTTATAATAATAAAGCTGATCATTGCACGAGTGATAGAACAATAGCACGCATAACGCAAGTGGTTGCTAAGAAGCTAGGCCCTGGCCCTCTACGGGCTGTAGCGCCCCCAATATTATATTATTATTATTGCACGAGCTATGACTTCTTGCAACAGTCTGATCTTTGGGCCTTACTACCTTAATGTTATTTACCATGAGAGAGTGAGCCTCACCGGCTTTATTCCTTCTGAAGCGTTCCTTTATCTCGACACAATTGGCCTAATACAGGATCCACAAGGATGTTCTGTCTTCTTCTATGTCGTACGCCCAACAGTGGACAGGCGACTCCAATACGAACAGGATGGCGATCGCAGTCACGATGATCTCCTCCGGTTCAGAAGAGCGATCTCGGCTCGAGGCAGACTTCAAAATAACCGACCTAGCTATCTGCATCCTGGGTAAATAAGGTGATCAAGTGAATACCGCCTTTCCGACGTACTCGAAAAAAGCCAAGAAGGACTCTTGATTAGATAAGTCTCTAGCCACCGCATATGCAATAATACCGCTATATTTCACAAACAGGAAGTTAAAGCATAAGGTACAAAAAATGGCTGATCTTCGGATCAGCGGCGGTGTTACTAACGACCATTGTAATTACGTACGCCTGGTAGTAGGAGTTCTTATCAGACACGGAGATAGACACATTGGGTCTAGACATCCATCAAAGCGACTATATTGCAGAAGCTGTAGAAACAAAGACAGTAGAGACCAATGGAGACGAGATTAAAGTTTCTAAGCAACAAACTTTTTAACTAGCTGAAAGATTCGAATGGGATCCAGTCACCAAGTTCCGTACACAAATAAAAAAGGAAGATATGACGGCGGAAGGAAGTGTGCCAATCAAGGACTAAAATCGTTGATTTAGGTTAGCGACATTTGTATTCCACATAGGCACCTACATACTTAGACGTGAGCTGTTGTTTCAATACAAATAGTTTTGGTCTTGGAGACGCCTGATATGTGGCTGTACGATATGTTCCCGAATCATACAATGTGATTATGACTTCATGTAGTTTTTTGTGTGAAATTAGGACATCTAAAACTGAGATAGGTGTGATGATTGTCCCCAAGCATGTAGCACCATTAAATGATGTTTAAGATATCCAAACGGACATAATTAGTTCGAAAGTCGTCGTTCATCGTCATCAGCTTATGCTGTGAAATGTTTTATTGCTTAATCCATTCTAATTAAGTCAAAAAATGTCAATGACACCCTGGGAAAATGCCATTCCAAGCAAAAATGTCCACTTTTAAAGGTAATTTAGGTTGCTCCACCAGCATCGTGTGACCAACAATAGTCACCGGATCATCTTCATTCCTCTAATTTTTTTGACATAACTTTCTGACTTTCACATTTTCTATCTCTGTCCACGTTGCCAGAAGAATGAATTCCAGAGAAAGTGTATTTTTTTTCCTTAAACTAATCCGCCAAAGCACACCTTTTGAACCACTCAGACCCTAATTACCAAAAGTCAGAAACCATCAAATATGCCTACTTTCCGGTCATTCTCCGTCCGAAATAAACTCTTTTCGTTAATTAAATTTTGAAGCACACGAAGCGAGCACCGCCTCCTCCTTCTTTGCTCGCGATTATGATTATTTAAAATCACAAAAGTTTCATCTTCAAGTCTGGGCGTGGTAACAACATCAAAAACAGAAAAAAAACCTTTCGTTTAGGATTCATTATCCATTTGGCCAGGCCCCAAGAGAGTCTGCAATTGTAGGCGTTTAATCCCTTTTCATTTGTTTCAATGAATGCCAAATACCAACAACGCTCCACCACCGCAATCGACAACGCCGTCGCCATTCACATCGCCTACGCTCCACGTCTAAACTTTCATTGTCGTGAACTTCAAAAAATAAAATAAAAAAACAAACCACTTCCCTCGCTCTACTTCGCACATTCACCACCCGCATTGAAAGACCAAGCTCCCGACGATGGAGGACCAAAATATGGGAGGTATTGGTGGGTGCTCCTATTGAATTGAATCTGCCCTCGATTCGGATGACAAAAGAACGGAATGCCTGCCATCAAAATTCACTTTTCTGCACTGTTTATCGACAAACGAATTCCACAAAGTTTATGTGTTCTCGGGAAATCCTCCATAATAAAGTTATGAACAGCCACCAACCGTGCCGCCGGTGGACGGGGGTGAGGGCGACACCTCGGCTTGTCGGCCCTCGCCAGACGGTAGCACAGGGAGAGAGAGTAGCTTTTGTGAGAATATATTGGGAGCACTCGCTTTAGGGAGTATCCGTGTATCTTATTCATGCCTGACACGTCATACTCGAACGAAATATTTAAAATGGAAGCTACGATGAGTATGCGGAATATACGGCGGGACTAGGAGAATCCGGTCTTAAGTTGTAGAGCGAGCCTTTTCGGTGGCTGGGGTGGTATCTCTCTGGTTGCATGTAAATCACATCAGAGACAAGAATTCTAGGAGATTTTGACAAGTACCATACACACACAAAGGACCCCGACAAGATGTAACATGTAGTAGGTTCTAGTCGCAGTCAGCTATGGCAACGTGTAGTGTATTCCATCCACGCGACGAGGCACAGGTAGCCTGCGTGCCATCATCGTGCCGATGATAAACTGGTGAAGGCGAACGAAGAAGAACGGATGCCTTCTGCGGAGAATTTTAATGCTGGTAATAAATCAGGTTGCCTAGTGGCACCACTTCAAAGAGTTGCTGTGCCACTCCTACTCGAACGACTATCACTCTCCCGCTGCCGACAGCGACACGAAGTTCTAGTTTCGGTGTGAAGTCATTTGAAGGTGAGTGTGAAGTGTAAAGTGGAGTAATTGGGTGTGCAGCCAGGAGCATAGTTGGTTGATATTTTCACGCTACAAGGCACTGGTGATGAGCAGAACGAATCCCTGCTCGTGGGTGGGAATCTTAAAAAGATGAGAAACCCAACATCTTGAGTTTTAATTAGCCATTCCGATACTCCACAGAGTGGTGGTGGAGAAATATGAATATCACCCCAGTGGCAGATACATACATAGCGACTCGTGTAGACTTTGGTTTTTTGAGCGACGGCAGACGGATGATATTAATTTTTGGGGTTCCATTGGGTGTAATTTGATTTTGTTCAACTTTTCTCTTTTGCGTCGTGCCGTGATGAGCATAAAGGGGAGGCTCGAGTTAAATGCTTCGTTCACTGATGAGGGGGGCAACAGCCGGTGGTATTGCAAGGAAATTAGGGGTTTTCCCATTCACGCATCTCAATGGATTATATTAATTACGGCTGGCTCACTCTGCGGTTCGCGCGGTCACGGTTGATGAGTGTAACCACACCACTAATGGTTGTCACTTTCAATTTTCATTCGGTTCATGGTGAGAACTCAAGATGGAATTCCTGCCACGCCGCAACACCGCATAGGAGACACAATTGAGTGGTGCTCCTTTGGTCTCCTTAGTGCTCACAAGATTTCATGGTTAGGTATAGATGCCATTCGGAAAAAAGATAGTTAAAGCAAAGCCCAAGCCAATCAAGTTAACAACCACATTTCTATGGTCATCGTGTTCGAAATTCACGAATTGCACTTTGAATTGGTTCAACCAGACATCGTGTTTGGTAGAGGGTCACGACTCACGACTTGTAGACAAACCCCTGGATTGAGAACGAGTGCAACAAAGGTAGCAGCCTGCAATAATGAAGCTATGAGCTCTGCGAACGGAAAAGCAGGCAAGACCGCCGGCTTCTTAAAAATAAACAGGGCACGATAAAGGCAGTGGCGAGTTGCCATTGCACGAATATTGAACCACAAGGTAAAGCAATTACCGCTGTCAGTTGCAATGTTTCACCCATTATGGATGAGGATAAAGAATTCCATTCCCCTGTGTTAAAGGAGGTTAAGTATAGACTGAAGCTTGGGCGGATCTGGCGCGGCACATGCACCTTATTTAAAAGATATAGTCGAATGAAGCCACAGTTAATGAGCTCTCTTTGATTGTGCCAATTAACAAGCGGTTGTGATCTTTAAAATTGTGTATAAAATATCCTGTGCTTTTCTGAGGACACACCTGAATCGCCTTGGCAGCAATACACGTGTGTGCCTTTAGGCCACGGGATTCACATATTTCCACACTTCGGTAGATAGATCCTAATCAAACATAATATGCCACAAGTTCGTCGATTTCAAAGCTGCATAGGATGCCATATGGGAGGGTCTGCAGCGTCATATCTTTTATTGCAAAGACTAAGCTACAGCCGCAATGTTCTCCTTCCTACGGCCTGGTTGTGGTCTAGTTGGTCGTGTTGCGTACACGAATTTGGCCATTTACAAATTATGCGTGATCTATCTAAAAAAAACCTGCTTTGCCTTGTCAAAGAGAGTTAGAGTTAGTCTGCCTGTAGTCCTGCCAAAACTCTGTGTCCCTTTCGGGTGAAATTCTTAAAAATGTACCTAAGTTCGAAGATTAATCATCCAATACACCACCCCCTTGAAGAGAGTAACATAACTCGCGAACTTTATTATCAAGTTTGGTGAAACATCATTTCTCACATCCACCTTCGAACCGTCTCAAGAAGAACCATCTCCTGGCTCATGATTCATAACATATTTCCTGACATTTGTGCAGTTTCATTTCGCCCCTCATTTCACATCCAAACCAATCAGCAAATACTTAATAAACTCATACGTTCAACGCTCACCGAAGCACATCGTAAATTCCCATCAAGTCCCAGGATATTAGTATCAACACACACGCCTGCCCATCGTTCATCATCTTTCCGACTACGGTCTTTCGACTTGACGTTTTGTCAAAACTATACACACGATTGCTACCAATCACCACCATCGATCTGTCAGTGTATCCGCAATTACTGCTCTTCCCCTTCTCGTGGTACGGCGAAAATTTCTCATGCAAATCCGAAAAGTCTGAAATGAATATCTACGAGGGCTTTGGCGGGGGAGGGTGAAGCTTACCACATGCAGCGCCTCACCCACAGTCGCTGCTTTCATTTAGGGGACGACAGCACCAGTATCCCAACTAATCCGTCTTTGGCTTTGTGGTTTTGCCGTTTCCAGGAAAAAAAAAACAAAAAAAAAACATTTGTTTCCATTTGTGGACGCATCCTGCTTTTCGTATTTAGTTTCATTTATCGATTTGTATATCCTGTCAGTCATCTATTTTCATTTGTTCTCCACTTTATTCGTTTATTCGACACAAACTTCGACCACAAGAGTTGATTACGTTAGCCGCAAACATGACGGCATATGTACGTACACGTGACTGTGTCCATTCATGGTCCTTGTTGATCTCTAGGGATATCTAGGGTCTTGTATTTCGAGATTTTTGTTTTCTGCTTTTTTTCTCTTTTTTTTTTTTGTGAGACTTCTTTCAACGTTTCCATGGTTCTTGGTACTCTTTTGTTCAGGATACACTTGATTTTTAGTCCCTGGAAAAGGATTCAATTGATTGCGTTCTTGTGTATGCACACACACAATTGTTGTGCTTTTCGAGTGAGGGATTTGTGAAAGTATAAAGGAGTCAATTGCATTTCACCGAGCAGCGGAGATGCATGAGGGAATCACTTCAAGTTGTGATTGGAAATCATAGTTTACGGGTAATGAAATGGAAAATGAAAGGCAACGAAAAAGTCAAGAGAATTAATTTCGAAACAAAGGCATAGTTGATCGAGTGAAGAACAGTGGGATCGAACAAAAAAAACAAAATGCTCTCAGTTCCATGTAAACTTTTCGAGTTTAAAAGTGAAATCCTTTCAATTTGGAGAAAAGACAAACGATTTCATCGATATTTTCCAATTTCATATATATTTTTATTAAAACACGACATGCGTAAGACATTAATATCAGATCTTATTTGTCGGTGTATTATGTACTCCAAAAAATGAGTAGAATTGAGCCGATTCTTGGTCCCTTTGAAAGAAAAACGACCTATGGTCCTGTCTGCGGCGAAGGAGAAAACATAACCGCGAATTCTACGAGTTGTACAAGTATTTGGATGTAGTTCGGGAGGCAAGAATCCGTTGCCTGCATTGGGTAGGTCACATCGAACGCATGGACTACAATGTTCCAGCTAATAGGGTCTTCGAATTCGAGATTCCCGATGAAGGAGATGAAGACCGACTCCCCAATCTCCTAGATCAGGCAATCGCGGACGCAAGTTCCGGACTAAGGATCGAAGAATAGTTTCACAAATCTGAAGAATGCCAAGTAAGATTGGAATTTCCTCCATTTGTGCAGTAGAGTATTGTCAACGTGAAAAAAATTCAAATTAATACGGCTTTTATCGATTTTAACACATATGGTGAAAATCCGTTAAATACAATATCTCATAGCTTGTGATTGTGTCAAAAACATTTCAATCAATTGCGGGCTATTTTATTGCACCTTTTCTTATCGAATTGTTACTGGCGATTAAAAGTGAATTTATTTCGACAAGCCCAGCTGCAAATCATCAACCTCGCAACCAGTACGAAGAACGGGGAAAAAACGTTTATCTGTGCATTTTGTGAGACCAGAATGGAATGATGTACTATCATCCAATAAAACCCCGTGAAGCGATTGCTGGGGATTGCTACTGTCAACAATTGATTCGAGGATTGAAGCAAAAATTACCAGAATATACCAAAAATCACGCATATCCTGTTCGTATTCACATCATGACAATATTCATCCAGATTTTCCATATGGAATAAAAATGTGTTCGATTGTTTGGGGATTTGGGGGGGATTTTAAGGGCATTGCGCTGGCTTCTAAGAAACTAAAGAAACAATTCATTTAGCATCTAATAAAACTGGGGGCAGCAATCAAAGAAAAGCGGCCAAGAACACTGAAAGTGGTTAAAATTATTCATTCCAAGTCCGTTCCACTTGGTGGACTCAGGGAATAGATTAATCAGGGAAAAGATTAATGCATCAAGTCAACCGGTTTTAAGTGAAAAATGTATAAATTGATTCGGTACGACCGATTCGATCGGTGCTTCTCGATTATCAAGATTCCACTGTTCAAAATGTATCGGCCATATTAGTCCACTTTGTCTTCCCGTCCAAAGTACACCCCTCTAAATTGAATTATCGTTTAGAAGGGACGTACACAATTATATTGCAGTCCAATATACACCACTCATAATAATGATTTACGTGCAAAGTCCTTCTAAGCTGCACACAAGGATATCCACCGTATATCTTCAAAGTCGCATCGTCTTTCATGGGACAAGGAATGACTGAAGGATAGCCCTAATGTCCCCACGATTAATGTATCAAACGAACGACTCGTAGAGATAGAAGTTCCTGCCTCAGGCAATGCACAAAGGGTTTCTAATCGCTTACCGAAAACCCCTTACTTATGCCACTCGTATGTGTGTCGCTCTTCATTTTATCGTCTCCACATACGTCCTGAGAGCGTCCAACTACAAAGCCCATTATCAGCAATGTAAATTACTCTTATCCCATGAATATCTGATAGCAAACAGCTATCAAATTGCCAGAATTTAACTAGTTTCCCAGCGCCCCGACAGTCGGAGCGAACGATTATAGGCATTTGTGTGCTCATATCCCAGAAACCGCATGCCTCAGTCTTGACATAAGCCCCTGATTGCATTGTTCTGCACCGCATATAATGCATCCTTCTGTTCTATCTCCAGCATCGGTTGTCGGACTACGCCAACCAACAATTGGTTGAGTTTAATTAGCCACACCCACTTTTGACGCAATCTGTGGGCGTTGTATACACGGTGCCTCATTACTTCAAACCTTCACACATACTCAACTGTATGCACGCCACTCGCTCATGATTAGCCACTAATAGGGATCGTTTATGAATCGATATCTAGATACATTCACGTTTCACAAAACCATATCGTGTTTCACAACAAAGTACCACCAACAGAGCGAACTGGTCTGGGCCAGAAACAATGTCATCGATTATCCGGGACGGGGTGAGATGAGAATTTACAATGTATAACAGGAATTAGCATATTCATTCGCTCATCGATGGACCTGTGTGCGGTATTATCTTTCACAGCTCACCTCCAGCTGGGCATGACAAGTGACCAGGGCACAGGCACTCCTCGGGATGGTGCACTTGGACTCAAGGAGAAAAGATCTAACAGCTAGACTGCTACCCCCAGAAGGACATGCTTCTGAGGGCTGAAAAGATTAATTAACTCAAATTTATACAAATATCAGTGCATCGCCTTGAGCATCCTCCATCGCAGTGCCGTTGGCGCACTCTGAATCGGTGCGTCCTTTAAAATGTAATTTAGGACGCAAAACTTTTTACCCTGATTCACAGTGCAGGGTTGCGGGAAAATTACACTTTCCACCACCGAATGCAAACTATGTATGCGCTTCGAAGGATAAACTGTGAACTTCATGCCGAGATGCAATATAAAATGGCATCTTTTCATATGTGCGAGTGGGGGAATTCGGGTGGCAAATTTAATACCTATCTCCCCATGCACACACATGCTGCTGTTGGTGACCATCCTTTGTCTGCCTGTTGGCATTGATTCTTGTCATGTTCACCAGCACTACCATGGGTCCTCGTCTCTTCACATCAAGTGAGTCTTATGCATATAAGTAAAATAATATTCTACTACTGATACTTCAACCCGGAAAAAAAATGAGAGTCAACGCTGATCTTGTTGCAGCACCACTGACCGCAGGGCCCGTGGGCAACATTAAATATTTGCTGAAGTGGAGAAACGCCTTCAGCCCTAAGTGATGGACTCATAGTTGCCACAGCATAGGACGAGAGCGAGTCCTTTGAATTCGTTCTCCTTGAAGATAAATAATATACGTATCCAAACAAGACGTTGTCCTTGTGAACTTTAACGCCGGAGTTTCGTATCTCATTTCAGCGCCACAACCACCCAAGTGCCCGTGATGAGATTTTCTTTTTTAGGTCATCTTTTGATGGAGGTGTTTGTTGGCAGTAGAAGAACCTCGCGGGATTTGTGTCACAGTTTTGTGCACCAAAAAACACCGCTAACACCGCGAATGGATATACTTACGTATCTGTTTGTCTAGAGCGGAGAAGTGAACGAAGCCAGGTGAGTCGATGACAATGGCGCGAAAGGAGAGTTCTTATCCACCGCCCTTTTCTCGTCTCATACAAAGGATACGAAGTGAATGAAACATATAATGTCAGTGGATGCATTCTTCCCTAAGTGAATGCTGCAAGTGATACGATGTGAAAGGAATACATGCGGCAGTGAACAAAGGATATTTCAGCGAATAACTCATTACGGGCGGGACGGGGGGTAGCGAGAGAACAAAGCAGCGAGCGAACGTTCCTTTGAAGGACGTTTTACTTCTGGAAAATCTTCAAAACACGTACAGAGTGAGCTTTTGCTATGAGTTGCTGCAAATGAATGCGAGTGAGATTAGTGAACTGTCCCAGTGACTCGTTGTTTGAGTGATGTTTGAATGATGTTCGGTCTCGTGACGATACATAGACTGGGTAGGTTTTTGAAGATTAACGGCACAGAATCTCTGACATGTATTCACTACTCTGAAAATTTGAAATCTTTGAAACGAAGAAGAATGTACGGAGTGCTGCATGGTCACGAAGGGGCACAACATCAAAGCCTGCTTCTCTTCCTGTTAAGGCTTGTTCCAAATCCAGCTGAAAAACTTTCAATTAGTGTAAAGTGGGAAATAGTTTCTAAACTGTCTGCGGTGCCCTTCCTGGTGAACACAAGCCCACTGATGTGATAGTGAACATTTGAGTTTTATTCTCAACTCTGAAGCTCCATTGTGGTTGATGAACACACTTCATTGTGATAATGAATTCACATATAGGAATTTATAATTTATAAAGATCTGTACCCGCACCACCTGCTTCATAATTTACAATATCTCCATGTTCAATTAGCGGGAGTGGCGATTTAATTCTCTCAGGGAAAGGTAATATCACCAAAAAGTACGGGAACGCTTTGAACAACAGCTGTACACATTTTAAACGTCTAAGAACGATTTGTGAATTTATATATTTGTGAATTACAAAGATTCAAACGTTTTTTGGAGCGTGCCCTAAACGATATCGCAGCAATACATATCGCAGCTCTAGCTCCTAAACGGCTATTCAGATTCAAATGAAAGTTGATATCTAGATTATTTATAGATATCAACGGAATATCAATTGAAGATAAAGCCGTGTTATGTAAAGTTAATCGCACATCACGCTTCAACCGCCATTTGAAAAATTCAAAATTCCAAACGACACTCATTGACAGTAAATATTTGATGATACATATGTAATGCTCACTTTTGCTTGAATTGATACGTCAAGAAACAAAACTGCCGTATTTATAGTGATGATAAGTGTATGTTGAGACACCGTTACATCCACAAAAACTGACTGTTTGGTGTGCTTTATGGGTTGGTGGAGTAATTGGTCCGTACTTCTTTAAATACGATGCTGGCCAGAACGTTAAAGTCAATGGTGACCGCTATAGAGATATGATCACTGACTTTTTCGTTCATCAATTGAACAACCATGATATCCAGGAGCAGTGGTGTCACTTCACCACTTGGAAGACAACATTCGCCACGTTATTGACGATATACGACCACAAGTGTTGACTTCCACTTTGGACTACGTCCGAGCCAGCCGTGGCGGTCAGAATTAAATTATAATGCCAGTAGATTATCTTTCGAATAAAGTAAATTTCATGTCAATTTAAAAAAATCATCTTTGTTTTATTCCATTTCAAGTAAAAAAAACACATTTGCAACATACATCAACTTGACAGTTCCCTAATCGTTTTCACGTTTCTGCTACTCCCACGAAGAGCATTGCATCACGGATCATGTTATATTTTACGAATTCATCATAACAACACGAATTTTGTTTATGAATTAGTCCACAGAAAATTTTGTGAGACTTTGCCCTACTATCAAACAAACGAAGCTAAGCGAACCTCTTATCAGCAAGAAACGCCACAGTAAGTGTGGTGCCAACATTCCTCGATCCACGCGATTGAGTACTAATCAGACAATTCCTAATCATCCAACGAATTTCAGGAAAACTGGAATCGATTAGAATATTAAGCTCCGCCATTCACAGACAGAAGAGACACAGTTGACCGGTAGGTGGCTTTTCAGAAAATTTTTTGAGATTATTGTTTTTTTTTTTAATGTGATAATGAGCAGTCCATGCAGGTCACATAAACAACTCAGTGGTATCACAGCAGGGGACACCCACGATTAATAAAGACACGCACATTCGGAGAGAGGACTGCCAACCAACTTGTTGTACACAATTAGAAGAATTCTTCTGGAGAGGATTATACGAAGTCTATTCTGGCTGACTGTAGTAGAAGACAGTCAGCGTATCTGACAGGTAATAGCTCAAAAGAATTCACATGCGATTCAAATAACGGCGTGTCCTGTTTTAAATAAACGAGTGGTTTCCACTGTGTATCTTTTTTTCTAATTTTTCCCGTGTGGCCTGGCGATTTATAGTCTCGGTTCAAATGAATCAGCAATTCGTCTTTAATTCGTAGATTCTGATACTGCCTGGCACCAATTTGTGGTCCAATTGGTTTTTTGAATGAAGAAGCTGGATCGGTTTTAGAGGTGTGCCACCTCTTACTTGCTTTCGGAAAAAAGCTGATTAGATGAGTAGCAAACAATAATGGCGTAACGCCAAACACGGTTTGGTTAAAACTTTAATTCCACAAAACTTAAAATACGATCGGGAAACATGCTGCTCGACATTGGGGATCGACATTAGTTGGAGTTTTAAGCTGAATTCTAGGACAGGCCTGTAGCACCAAACCTGATGATTTTCTTGAAAGAAGTTTTTCAATTTATTTCAGACTGCGTAATTATACAAATTACGCAGTCTGAAATAAATTTATATTTATATTTATAATTTTTAGCGTCGCTTGCTTCAAAAATTGAATTTCCTTTCAGCAGAAACCATTTGAAAATGTTATCACTTCATGCGTTTCTAGCAACGTGCTAGAAAGCAATTCTACAAGCATTGAACTGAATGGGCGGCCTACTTAACGTGTGGTTAGTAGTAAATTTAATTTTAAATTCCTTTATCGCGGATATCTGATTTACAAATCACAAAAATGTATTTATTCCCAAAGTTATTAAAGACAGCATCTATCTGAACACTTCCTGACCGAACAAAAAGCAAAATAAATCCATTTATCCCTCAGCACCGACTTGCCGTAGAATATTTCAAACGACAACATATCTCCTAGCCTCAATGGAATAAAGCACACACACGAAAATTGATTGAAAGACAATGGACGTCATTCAAATCTGTCTTTTCAGACAATTCGACAAATGATCGGACATGGAATACGTCAAAAGGATTCACAAATAAAAAAAGAAAGAGAAAAAAGAAATCAATTTTCACATCCATTCACGTGACATCGTGTCAGCTACTTGAAAGAGTGTCAGGCAACGTGACAGACGTGAAGACATGTCCCATTGAACCAAATTAAGTGAACCCTAAATTGACGCACGAAGTACTCCATTAACTGCTTCCTT
This sequence comes from Eristalis pertinax, assembly GCA_907269125.1. Taxonomy (NCBI): domain Eukaryota; kingdom Metazoa; phylum Arthropoda; class Insecta; order Diptera; family Syrphidae; genus Eristalis; species Eristalis pertinax. The sequence goes on from OU026145.1 coordinate 123,541,154, forward strand.
CGCTCGAAAATTTCAAACCAAACTCACTTCCGGGTGAAGAAGGAAAGGAGAAATAACGTAAAAAAAACCTCTTTTATGAGAGAACAGTCCCGCAGTTCAATCAATCAAACTCTGAATACTTTAGTTGACAATAAATCATTTGTCCAGCGGAGCAGACCATATCCACCACTCTGCACAATGCACAGCACATCTAAGCTTAAGCTTCATGGAATATCCTCTCGCCATGACCGATTTTCCTGCTTCTGACAGGAAAGGAAACAACAAATTCTACGCCTACGAACGATGGAAATGCTGGCCAACGATGCCAATAGACCTGATCCCGAAAGTAAATTAAACTATTAAATATTTATTGACTCAGTAACGAGACATATTTGGATCAAATTTGCTTTCGGGCCAACCAAAAGGTACGTGTGTGTACCTGACACGTGGCACAGAAGTATCCTCACGTCACCATCAATGCCAGATTGATGATCATCACCAATAGGAACCGTAGCACACACAGGCGTACACAGTTGAGGGAAAAGGCCAAAAGTTTATTTATGAAACAAAAAGATGAAAGCAATAACTTTGTTAAATATTTATAAAGGCGGCCCTACTCGTAAATGTGTTTACTGTTCCTGGAATTCTGTCCTTGTTGTACTCTGCCAAACGCAACGAAGCCGAAGAACGCTCACGGGTACCAATTGGATACGACTCTTCGTTTTGTGGTCTGATTAGCAATTGTTTCCGCTCTTTTTTTTCCTGTTCGGTGTCTCCCTCTATCCTATACACTTGTTATGTCAACTCGCACCATAGTGACGGTTTCCCGATTGCCATTTGAAATTTGTTACTTCTCCCCGAGTCGCCACCCACTCCTCATCAAAATGGTCAGTCACTCATTTAAAGTGACATCGCTTAAAGCCGGACCATGTGATGGGGAAAGAAAGGTTCCTGGTTTGGGGTGGGATTTAGTGGATAGTAGAGGACATCCGACAGTGAGATTGCTTTAATGGACGTTCTCTTCCTCCTTGCTTTCTTTTTTTTTGCACAATCCTCCCATTAATGGCCGACACAGGCTCTATCTGACAGTTGTGTGGTCTGACAGTTGATCATAAAATATTCACGACATCGTTAAGTTATCTAAATCAAAAGAAATGTATTCAATCTCCGCTGGAATGTTCGTAAAAATTTGTTATGGACACGTCGACCGGAAGTACAAGAGATATGAAGTGACAGGACAATGGAATGTATATGTCTTAATGGGACCAGGCGATGCCCTTCAAATGGCAAATACAATCTCCGTGTTGTAAGAGAGTTTCAGAGGATGTCTGTCGATGTCGATGGGAGCGATGTCAATTTCACTTAAGAGCAACACTTCTTTTTGCAATGAAAATATTTATTCAGTTATATGTGTTTTTTTTTCTTTTTTGTTATTTGTCTCGTTCACTTGGAATGGAAGGATCAGAAGTGAATTTGAAACGGTATCACACATCCAATCGGGTGGATAAAAGGACACTCTTTGCGAGTGTTTCTTTTGGAGGCACTGTTCGCATTCCCAGGCATTGCGATAATTGAGTATTGATTTGTTGGCGGTACGGTTTGCCCTTCCACCAGGAGCCGATTGACGACGGGTCAACGCTTATAAATTGTGCAAATTTACTTCCAAAAAAGTTTCCCCTACACAATGTCCTGGCACAAATTGCCAAACGGATCATCTAATAATTTGAATGGGTGTCAGATTTCAAATTAATTTCCATATCGCCGTGCCCTGGTATATTTCCTGTCGACCAACTTCCTCCTCGCAGGACTGGACGAATATGAGCTCTAGCAAAGTATGCCCAAGTATACATCATAAATAAATCCGATTTGTTCGTTGGACTCAAAGTTAAAGCGGAAATTCCGCGAAAAACAAAAATACTTTGCAGCATAAATAAAAGCAAATGTTAATTTTGGAGGGCTTGCTAATAATCTTGCTCTGAAAATGTCCTTAAGTGTGGTTGGGATAAATTGACAGCTGCCTATTGTTATATGGCGTCAATAGTAAAATTCACAACAAAAATGTGCACAGCGGCCGCGTTTGCTTCTATAATACATAGGTGAATAGCTACGTTAACTAACAAAATTGCCGAGATGAGACTGAAAGAAAACGACAATCCTTTAAGGACTTGATAAAGCAACTGTTTGATGCTTTTACGTATCTTTTAAGTCGATGCTGACGTTGCGGTCAATAAAAAGACTACTAAAGACGACGAATATATGACATAAGGACCATTTTGTGTCTGAAATATTGTGAGGTTTGATTTTCAATAGGCTTTTTTTGAAAGATCACGCGTGACTCCTATCAAACTGCTTTGTCATTTTTGTTCAGTATGGTTCACCACAACAGCGGCTTCAAATTGTTCAACTGTATTACGAAAAGCAGCGTTCTGTGAAAAATGTTTTTCGTGCGATTCGAGGACCTCACGGTGCGCATAATCGCCGTACTAAAACCACTATTGCCAATCCCATTCGCAAATTTGAGTCCCAGTTTACATTAGTGACCGTGACTAATCGATTCGTAGTTGTTCTCAGCAGCTTGATTTGGCGTATTCGACGTATTTTACCTGAGGACCTCGGCCTAAAAGTGACTAAGAAGCGAATTGAATTTGCGTCAGATTTTCAGTGAATGGGCTCTGGAAAAACTCAATGAAAATCCAGTGTATCCGGACATCGGCTAGATCGTGCGATATCACACCTTTGGACTATTTTCTCTGGGGATATGTAAAGTCTCAGGTCTTCAGGATTAAGCCAGCTACGATTGACGCTTTGGAAGCCAAGTTCACTTTCAAATTTATGTGTTTTATTTTACATTATAAAACAAACCTCACGATAAATCACCCTTTAGAATCAACATGTGATAAACTTGTGAAAATCTTGTCTTACTCTAGATGGAAAGATGAGAAAAAGAAATTCATGTCTAAACCATTGAGTTCAGAATTACAAAAGTGCGAGCCAAGCTAAAAGTCCATCTGTACGGTCAACTGAACAAGTTCTCTTCAAGAGAACTGAACAGAAATGGCTCCAAAGCTATGGGCGCCACACATATTGCTTATGTCTGCATGGATAAAAGCAGATTCGCAAGAAACTTCCACCACGCGACCATCATCCGGCACAACCCAAAGAAGAAATAGAAACAATCCATCTGGGCGTAGTTTATATAATAAATGACTGAGCACTCTAAGATACCAAGCAGTTCCTCAAACAAAACCACAGAACGATAGTTGGAGAGAGAGAGAGGAAGAGGGACCTTCAGGAATACCCTTTTACATTGCCACAGGACAGGGAGTGCACTTTCTTGTTTGGTACCACTGAAGGCAGCAGTAAAGCGAAAACTCAGAAATTCAATTAATGGCGAATCTGCTGGAAACTAAACAGTTGCTTGCAAGGGTTGCCGATACCAAGGCACCATTATCCGACACAAACGAGCGAATCATGTGAATTTGTAATTCAACAGGATGCGGTCATGCGGTAGAAATGAAATTCGTCGATAAGTGAAATTCATGTGGATTCGATTTCCACTGAATTCCACTAGCAATTCTTAGAAAAATAAACTCGGATACATCTTCCCCTGCAACTAGTCATTAAAGTTTTCAATGAGTTTCATCTGTTTCGAGGTCTCTCCTCTGTGCAATGGATGGCATCAGCTGCCATGGATGCCGGAAGCCAGCAGACATGGTTGCAGCTCAACCAGCCCTGCACCAGCATCATACTCAAGTAACTGAAAACTAATTCCAGCAGCATTATGCAAATCTATTTGAAGAAAAAAGGAACCTCCTGGCATATTCCTCGAAGCCCTTGCACTTCCTAACCGACACACAAATGATGGCGGCGGTATAAGAACTGGCCTCTCTTACACTTTCATCAAATTATCCATGGCTACTAAATGCAGCAACGGAGAGAGGATGAATGGAAAAAAAAACCGAGAATCCCTAACGAACCACTTAAGCTCCATTAACTCCCTAACTAGCCAGTTATTTAATTACACCCAATGACAGGGACTTTCGAAACAACAAACGCCAGCCTTTGTTGTTGCAAGAATACAAATGTATGCAGTACACACCAGCAGGCAATATCCTTTCATCGCTACCGAGCGATAACAACTTCTCCATAAGCACTCAACCGACCCACTGATACACTTAGCGCAGCTATTTCAAAACTTTAGATAGCATTGTGTATCCCGACACACCCCAACCAGCTGATGGGAGTAACAACCCCGTTCGTGTGTATGCATACCGTCCACAGCTTTGAAGCTATAAGGTGGTATCTCCATCTACGTCCGATTCGCCCTGTGAAGCGATACAGTTTGTATTTCATCTCGGTATTTGTGATTCATTTAATACTTTCATTCAGTTTGTGTGTGCGTTTTTTTGTTTTTTGCTTTCGTGAAGGACTCATGAATCGTCGTCGTCAGTCTCGAAATGCTCTGCCAACAAAAATAAAAACCAAGCACATTCAACCGAAGGAATACAATTTGTTATTGTACGCCAGTGTATCCGCTGTAACCGCAGAATCCTTGGGAAATATTTGTTGCTATCGCTTGTTAGATAAGGACTTCAAATCTGCTTGCAGATTACCATTGGGTGTAGTGGAAGAATTTTAATTGGAAATCTTTTGTCCTTTTTCCCCGGTTTTGTCTTTAAGTTCTCTTTTTTGTATCGTTTTTGCTGGCGTTTCAGTGGAGTATTTTGTCCTAATTCACATTCTCCACACAATCGCTCTCCGCCCCGACCGCCATGTGTTGTGCGAGTGTGTTCCAAGGGACCAAGGTCTGTGTAAAGCCCGAAACTTAATTACACTCTCGCCTGGTTGTTCCAGTCTTTTCAGTGTGTTCGTTAATTTTCCCTGAGATAAACGTATTTAAAATTTAAAGCTAGAACGAGCTCTTGTTTGTATCCCCATTGGCGCCCCAACTGGACGGCGAATGGGATGGCAGCTTTTGGGTTGCCTTTTTTTTGCAGCGTCTATTAATTAGCCATTCAAAAAATGTGCGCGCCAATCGCGATGGATAGCCGGAGAGACCACAATTCCGATTGTTCAGCTCTGCGCGATCGTAAAAATGTGGTTTTACGTGATGCACACGTTGATGTCGCCCCAAATCGAGGTCGACGGACAAAGGATTGCAAAAATAAAAAGCACACAACAAAATAATAAACAGCCGCGTATAACCAGGACCAATGGCAATTGCATACCGTTGCAAGAGACCGAGGGACCGAGAGCATTGATTAACACGTGACCGCAATCACGTCAAAAACGTTGCGTGTATTTAGTTTTCGAAAACCCATTGTTCGAGAGTAGGTATTTTAGGTTTACGTGGTTAAATATTGAACGGCCTCGAATGCCGAATGCTCCTGGATGCTCGGTTTACTCGATTCTGCACTATGTGTGCCCAGCTTGTGTATGTGTCACCGTAATGGATGATAGGCAATCAATTTGAACGCCACCAGCTGCCCTCTGCTAGTGCTCGGCACACATGCTCCTCCGCTGTGGAACGTGGGAGGGAAAATGTCATTTATCTAGGCGAGCGAGGTTATCTAATGAATTCGATTCGAAGGATGAAGTTAGATACACGCCATGGCAGAGGTCGCTGAGGTGGAGGATTGGTTTTTTTTTACTTTAATAGACCAGCAGATTGCACCAACGATACTTTCGAATTACGCTTGGCAATTTGTTTTTTCTTTTTTAAATCTGTTGTTTTTGGCAATTAGTCTTGTGACAAATTTGTGATGCACACTGGGGCGATCTATGCATTGTTCGGTGAGAATGTAGTCCAGTGGGTGGTGTTTTCGTTTTTACGCAGGTTTCTTTGTCAGATTTGTTGAAGAAATGTATTTCACAACGACAGCTTTGCCAATGCCATTTTCAAAAAGGGTGCCGATGTTATTTCTGGCTTTTCCGATTCGCTCAGATCTACAGAAAGTTAATGCATGATACGAGTTCACAATGTATGAGTAAACTATGCGCCTCCAGATGTAAATATATGCAGTCGAGCAATAAGAGGTGTAATTTTGAATTTACCGCCATTGTTGACATGTGATAAGTTTGGCCGTTATTTTGATAAAAATACCTTGCTCCTGCTGATAACTTCCAGTTGATATAAATATTAAAGTACGCAGACAAAGAAAAACGCCGGACTTTGGCTGCTTGGGTGCAGAAATGAGAGTCGAAAAAGTTTTAAGCATTGCAGTTTGCGCAGTGATGAAAATATGGATCAGTGGTTGTACTTGCGAAAAAAGGTGCCTTTCCTTTGTCCAGTTTTTATGCCGGTGTACAATAAATACGCCAATGGCTATCTGCATATAGGCAATAACAATGATTTGGCTCAAAATGGATAGTTCAGTAGGTATTCAGTAGTGATGGTGGCATTCAGATATCAACCTGAAACAGGTTCCCCATCTGGATCGTTGGATTCAGATGTGTAGGTATTGTGAAAGTGTTTTACCTCATTTGCCTACTTGGGACCTATTTAAGCGAGCAGCTATGTAGTACAATTCTGACAATACATTCAAAATTGGTCGAACAATTTCTTGAAAATTGGGCTTTTAACACTTGTCGTCATAAAACAATGCCTCTAAGTGCCTCCTATACTCCAGCAGACTAGCCAAGAGTTTCTAGAAATCCTTGAAATTGCTTCAAAACAAAGAAAATCAGAAATAAGAAAGAGGTTCGAATTCACATCAATTTCACTCTAACAGGAAGAAGAAATTGTTCTTACGCGTATCTAACCAAAGGATACTCGTTTGACATTCCATTATCCTGTTTGCGTATCTGTCAAAGACGACGATTGGGCCACATATGGAACTTAAAACGCTCTGTCAGCACGTATGTGCAAAAGAAACTCAACAACAGAAGAAAAACATCCTTAAAACTGTTAAGATTGATGTGCTTCACATACAGATAGATTCCATTCTCCATCTATAAGGACACACATGGTGACAGAAACAAAAATCAATAGATGACAAGAAGAAAAACAAAAATTCCACCCAACACACACACACCCCCGCACAGGGACACACAGCGAGAGACACAGTTTGACAAACTCTTAATGTTTTCGCATTCAACCGTGGTTCAAAGGATGATGCAAAAAGGAATAATGAACAGAAAAAGCGCATTTTAGAGGCAACTCGCATCCTTTGAGTTTTACAGAGGGACGATGCAGCAAATATGCGGAACTATGCATTCCAGCTTTCACCATTACGAATCCAGAGCCAGATAGTCCATTGGATGATTGCGCGAAGTTTTGCTCAGCGAACATGGTCAGTGAAACTTTCATAAAGCAGATTAGTTCGTTTTTCTTTCTTTTCTATTTTTATTTTTTGTTATTTTTTTTTTCATTTTTCTCCCCCTCCAAAAGCAGACTTGTACTGCATAGGTTCTCATACAGCAGCAGCGTCTGACTTCGTAGTTGGAATGCAAATGGCCACCTGTCAGGCTTGAATAAAATTCAATTTTAAAAGGAAAAAAAAAGTGCGCATTGTGGTAGAACTTTTTTATGCAACACATGTGACTCTGTGTTTGTTGGCTTGACACATGTCGAGGAATGTTCGCCGAAGTTGATGAAACAGAAGTTACACAAGCGATATCAGGATGGGTGTACCGCCCTCCGGGAGTAATGACTTCGTATTTGCATTTGAATACAGGGGACCTTCGGGGCATTTTCCTCGACTGAAATGTCCTCGCACAGATGCTTCGAGGAATCAGTATTTTGCTTTTCCCTTGCATAGGGATTTGAACGCTAATAATGAACAATCATATTCCATTCAAGAACTGTGACAGTTAATCTTTTCATCATCTGCGACCACCCGAACCGCGCCGTGGTGATCTTCGGTGACATTGCTGCCGATGTTCATATTAATGCCATTTTCATCTATAAACAATTGACGTTTTGTGGAAGTTACGAGTTTATTTCAAGCAATCAAGCGTCAATGGCCCTTGGTCGGCAACAAAATGACGTGATACCGATAATGGATGAGTCCGTGAGCCGAGGAATTGTGATAACAATAATCTGTATTAGTTCATTGGAGTCTTGCCTCTGTTGGGGGAAAAAAACAAGTCCATGCATAAGCTTCCTGAGTGTTTGTATGGGCGATTCAATTCTATAGCAATTAAATCTTTGCTGCATAGTAATTAGTCTGTAAATCACCCTTTTAACCATTTTACAACATATACCTTTCCAGAAGAATCTTTACGCATCATATGTTCAATCTCGCTTACCTGAAAATAAAAATAAAAAAAGTGAATTAGGTAATGCCTGAATTAAAAGCCAGTTGATGAATTAAAAAAACCTAAATTAGAATAAATTTCAAACAGGTGCCAGTCAATGAACGAGAGACAAGAGACGAAATTCACTGATTAAAAAACAACTACGGATACGGGATAATCCTCCACTACGAAGAGAGCAATAGACAGGCACAACACGAGTGGTTGCTCGCCCAAATCCACCTCGGACTTTAGCATCACCCTAACGAAGAAGAACTACAGACAATCCGAATGTCCATTGTCATCAAAGAATTAATTGGTTGAGAAGTAAAGTCAATATCAGGCTAAGCGCTGCTGCCGAAAAATGGAAACATTTCTCTTTTAAGTCTTCTCTTTGCATGAAAAATTAATGGCGGAAAATTTTAAAATTCGGTCTTATTTTCCATTATCAAGTGATAGTTGTGGAGGTACTCTGAACGAAGCCATGGACCGCATTTCCATTGTAGCTTGCACCCATCTTATCACAGAACAGATTTGTGCCAACATTAGGGTTTGTTTCATAGCCTTATCTCTAAAATTATTGGCATTATTTTGCAGATAATAGAGATATTTGAAAGCGAAATTTCTGTTTACCAAATCGAAATAAAGTCTATTTTCAAAATTAAGTGATATTTTACGGTACCAGAGCGAACCTATGTACCTATATATTCCTATATATGCAACCATACATATATTTACACACACATAGATTCATATTTCATACATCCATTCGAAACAACAAAACAAACCAACAAGAAACTGAATAGCCATCAACACTCTTCGTTTATATAATAATAATATGGCTGGCGCTACAGCCCGTAGAGGGCCAGGGACTAGCTTCTCAGCAACCACTCGTGTTGTTCTATCACGAGTGGCAGGGACCTACAGTTTTATGCTGACTCCGAACGGTCAAGATTGAGAAGCTTTCTAGACAGACTTTGAGCATTGTCAGTGACTCGAAAGAGGTGGGGCCGTGAAAAGTATTTCTTGTCGTACCAGGAATCGAACCTAGACAGGTAGGTCCAAGTGCGTAGGAGTCGAAGCACATACCCACAACGCCAGGGGCCACCACCACCAACCAACACTCTTCGTTTGGCTGATGATAAATAAATAAACAGCAAAAGGCGTTGCGACACTGTAGAATTCTGACGAAATGGACCATTGCAGTTGACGAAGACAATCAACATCCGCTGGAAGTGATGCGGACTCCCAGTAGGTGAAGGTGTCTTCTCAGCTTTTTTGATGAATAAAAGCCACTCCACTACAAACATGACAGCTTTTATGTCACTTTTACGTATCTTCACGCTTTCGTCAACAAATTTAAGCTGCTTTCCTGAAAAATTAGTAAAACAGACTCTAGCGGTTTTTTCCTTGTGAGCACGTGTATGTATTATTGTTTCAGCAGCTGTCAAAGTTACCAATGACATCTAGCTGTCAAAATATTCAGCAACGATTTCCACGATTTCGAATCATGCTTATCGAACTTACAGACAATATAAAAAAGTATCGTGATTCCATCTCAGTCGTAAATATGCAACGTGAATTTCGTGGTGAGGTCGGTAGTCATCATGACACCAGTGTGCAGGCAAATTCTTCGTACCGTGAAAAAGTTTGGGCGTGAGTACACCCTTTTGCACCAACCAGAGAGAAATTGATACGAAATGAAAAAAAAAACATACCCGTATCGTATCGGAGAAGACAAGAAGTGTCATTCGGCGCCGATCAGCTAAAATGGGGATACGTCAACAAGCCAACTACTTGGGACAAGCTCGAGCACAACATTCGAGATGCAATTTCGTGAATAATGGCACATATTGGACCGAGTACATATCTTCTCTACCGATGTCTTAAAACTGGATCGCTTGGCTCGCAAGTCGCAAGACTGCTTATAGACTTTACTTATTTACCTATCGGGGCCATGAAGCATGGACCATATCTTTGACGGACCTGGAAACGCTTCTTCCAGTCAACAAGGGTCAAGCTATCGTCTATCGGTCTTCCTCTTCACAGATTGTTGTCATCCGAAAGTTGTAAAAGGATCCACAATGTGCATCAATTCTGATAGACGCCGCCTGTCTCTCCGCTCTCTTACGTCGAATTACAAATTCCGTTTCATACCAAACTTTAATATCTATCGGAAAATGTTGCGGAAATCACTAAAATGTACCGAATACCACGCAACAAAGTACTAAAACACCACTTAATAAAATAAACCAACAAATGCCAGTGTCAACATCTCTCCAAAAGACTGTGGTCAGTTCTAGACATGCATTCCAGGGCAACAAAACACGAATCGAAATTTAAAATCGCTTTGCACAGGACATGCGTCCGTCTTACTTTACCACACCAGAACACAAGACGTCATGTTGTCATTGCAATGTTGGTTACCAGGGTTGGCAAAATCAGAAGATGGCATGTTAGTCCGATGTGTATCCTCGTGCTTGGACACACTACTACATGTGCCCTGGGTTATTCATGACAATTGCTCGTCCTGTATGTAAGCATGTATGCTGCACAATTGTGTTTAGCGAGTACAAGCCGAGGTGCTCGTGAGTGGGCCCCTTGTACGGGTAGGAGAACTGCTCTCGTAAAATGTTATTTACTTCAATTTAGAATGTACCCCTGGGGAGTAATAAAAGCCGCGTCATGATGAATGAAGAAAACACGCGGGAATAAAAGAATGTATCGCAAGCGAAGGGATCTGATCCTTCCTTTATTTTTTTGTATGAGCTTCGCTACTCGATTTCATATGCGCCTTTTTATGTGTGTGGAAAGTAATTCGTTCCATTGAGTTATGGGGGCAATGTGCTGAAAGATTGTTAGTGCGGATTGCCGTAACCTCTTAGGTTTGAGCATATGCTACCTTTAATATTCTGTGGGTGATTTTGTGTTCAGCTAAGTCCGAGGTGCGGTAAACAATTGACGTGTGTCTTTTATTTTTTTTATTAATCCCAATGCTTCACTTTATTGTACGCAAATCTTGCATTTATCGAAATCTGGGCGAGAACAGTCGAGCAGCGAGATTTTATGTAAGACGTAGAATGTGGTTTAATATAATATACCATGGTTAGCATCTGTAGGAGGTCAGGACCTAGCTTCTACAGCAACCACTCGTGTTGTGCGTGCTATTTTTTTCTCACAAGTGGAAGGGACCTTTCTGAAAAAAAAGGTTTGCAAACGCCTAAGACCCAATGCACATGAGCGCAGGGATTGGCGGCACAAATAGAATGCGCGAAATCGCTGTATGAGTATTGTAGCACGCACAAGTCTTGCTTCATATGCACCGACTCTAATTGACTCACAGACTTAAACACCATGAACAGCTATAGACAACCTCAGACAACTAACTTCAGAGAGAAAGGTCAAAAGCCATTTCCAAAAGAAGCGCATCGTGGCTGCGCTGGCCGAAATACATTTCAAAAAGCTGTCTCAAAAGGACTTCACTCCAATGTAATTGGGTCGCCTTCGATGCAGAAGGTTCAATCATCAAAGTAATCACTGTTCGGGCCAAACAAAGAAGCTGTAACCGTTTGCAATTCAATGAAATGGACGTCCATTCAAGTACTCAACAAAGAGTAGCAAAAGAAAAAAGGACGTTAACAAGTCCTTTCTCAAATAAGTGTCCATTATCAACAAAAGTCAAGAGGTCAATCCTTCTCATTTGCCAACGTTGTCTCATGTCTGCCTGGTCCATGAGTCCTGATCTAAGAGAACCGTCTCTGACTTCGTTTCAATTAAGACCCATGTGTGCCAAATGTTCACGTACCCCAATATCGATTACCTTCACCATAATCTGCTCGAAATGAATCCTCACTGAGAGTGTAGACAAAGGGAATCCAACGCTGCTGCTCTGTATTTGTGTGTACACGACGAGTCTGCTTGATAGTTACATCCATCCAATTCGAATTGAGCAATCTAAACGTTGAAACGTATCTAGTATTCAGAAATTTATGCCGATGCTGATGCCGCTGCCGCTACTGGTCTGCTGTTTCTGCTGCTGAATTGGCAACCATCCATCGGTCTCAGCGGACATGATTTCCTCGAGAGTCCATGCCAACCCCACCTGAAACGCATCATAGTAATGGGCGTTGAGGCGAGCGACGATGGCTGGTTGGGGACAAATCATCTGCTTCGATTTTTTTTTGTTTTTCTTTTATTTCATTGTGCGCTACACAATCCACAATCGACCCAATGTATCCCCCTCTCTCCATGCTCGTAATGATACAAACGAACAATAGGAAGAACTTCTAGTGCCGATTGAGTTTGTGAATAGAGTCGATGATTGCTTCTCCCCTCGCAACAAAGGAAATCTTCCTCAACAGCACGTGGAATTGGCCAGGACAGTACCTCCAAAGAATGACTCGGTGACTGGGGAGCATTATCGTCTGACAGTTATGCGTTGAAATGCGTGCGTCCCATTACAAGTGAGTGAAAGTGGGACGAATTGGATTTCATTCGGCTGTACGTCACAGTGACGCAAGAGCCTGTCAGACAACAGAGCGGTTTTCTGATTAGGCCACGAAACGAGAAGGGAATCCTTAAAAAAGAAGAAAAATTCCACTCCATTTAGTAATGCTCTATCAATACTTGAGGAAAGAATGATGGGTGTTGAAGCTGAAGGAGGCGAAAGTGACAGACATTCATTCGAATTCAGAGAAATGAAGTGTCCTTATAATTGACTCATGGGTAGTGTGTTCAGGTCATCAATTTGAAGTGGCAAACAAATCCTAGGACAACAATCGTGGAGGCGTATGGAAATTGTATGACCACTTTAACTGAAGTCAAGGAATTAGAAAGATTCGTGTTTGGAGTGTACACAGAGAGTGTATACAATCTTGTCATCAATATGTCTCAGGTTTTGAGGAAAAATTACTTATTAAGTGAACATATGCGTGGTGTGCCCATTGGTACCACACGTTGGAAAGCTGAAGTCAGAAAGAATTTGTAAGCGACTTCTCAGCCAACCTCCAGGCATTCTCTATTGCTGGAGCATTAGCTTCTTGATGCTTCTTCTGAAATGTGTCACTTAAGCTCCGCTTGAATTAAAAATTATTATCTAAGCGTTCAGACATTCGTATCAAAAATATTTGGAAAAAGTGCCATCACAGCTGGCCGGATTTTTCAGTGAATTCTAATATTGTTATGACTGCAGTTCCGCTGAGGACACCTAGATTATCGAAGAAGTAATAATAGTACGTTTTCACCGCACCCAAATTCAACATTTCGGGGAAAAAAATTTCGAAATCCAATTTTGCGTTCCCACTGGAATCTTAACATTTCAAATGACATTGAGTGTCAGAATCGATTACTGATATTTCCATTCGTATTGGGATTATCACTTGAAATGAATGATTGTTTTGTTGACAGCTGTTTTTCGTTTATGTAAGCGGGCTGAAAAGTGAGTGAATGACTGAATTTGGAAAGAGGTTTGTTCGATTTGACAAAACTTGCAAATGCAGCGAGGAAATTGAGCATTTCGCTGGAATTCAACAATCCGAAATGTTGGAAAAAGTATGGCAAACTGCTGAGCATTTGGGCTGAAATGTTCAAACTAGCCGAAATGTTGGATTTAGGTGCGGTGTGAATGTACATAAGACCAGAGAAGGTTTTGTACACTTTCCCCCTCTTCTTCATCACGACAGCTACTACAGAATTCATTTGAGAATAGTCCTAGTCTTTTTGCATGCAGACCGAATTGGCAGTGTTCGGTGATTATTCCCACTGCAGTGCTAATTTTGGATCTCTTTAAGGACATCAGGCTGATACTGATTTTTTTGGATCGAGAGAGGGCCAGATTTGCATGCATTGCCTGTCTTCCATCTAGCATTAACTTCTTATTTATTTGAGATTATTTAGCTGTAACTTGAAGGTGTCTAAGGGAGTGCCCATGTTACAAGATGTTTCGTCAACTGGGAGTTTTGTGAGTTTGTCAGCTTCGCAGTTGTCTGGAGCTTATAGAGAGCGGTGTCAGGAGTTTTATTGCTGCCTGGATATCTGTAAAGGCACAGATATTACGGGCGGATATCTCGTTCCACCTCACTCAGGACAGGGCTTCGCTAATCGCCATTGTTTCCGCTGGGCGAACGTAAGTATATACAAATCACAGAGGAACTTAATAGGAAAACAGTTGTTATTGCTATTAAGAAGAGCACCTGTCAGTTGAAAGAAAAGAGCGGTCTGGTCGAAAAGCTGGTTTTATGAACCCAAAAAGGCCTTCTTGAACAAAATGCGAAGAACGCAAAAAAAGCAGGATGTTCAAATTTTTTAGTTTATAAAGTGAAGAGAATTGCGTGCTTGGCAGCATATTAAGTCCAAAAAGTTACAGACCGGAAAGCAAAAAAGAAAAAATTCGGTGGGTACATCTTTTTGATGGCACTCCTTAGAAACTTAAATAGCTGGATGTTCACATCATTGTGCAACTGGTGTTAATCCGCCACGAAACATTAACATTGTAACCATTTCTCCTCACATTTTTAATCAGCATTGGACTAATTGCAAACAAAGTAAGTGCTCTAAGAGAACATTAAGACCTTCGCAAGCTCCAACTATTAACTGTGCACAAATAATCCCTTTTCTGAGTATACTGCGAGACTTACTATACAATTAGAGAATGAATAGAGTATCCATATACCGCTCTACAATTTTCAAACAAAAGAAAACAAAGATGCCAATTCTAAGCATGGTATTGGCTTTACTTGAAAGACAGTACAATTTTGTCTGAAGTCATCCTCAGGGAGACAGGACGACATGACAACCATCCAAAGTTTCCTTTAAATACATACAAGTGTCGCGCATTGTACATGGTGGCGCAAAATGAATCATCCTATCGGAAGATGTTACAATTTTTGAAAATGGCGTCGTACGCCAATTATAGTTGACATTTGTGAACTAGGCGGCTGCAGTATACAAACAGACAAACAATTGAGTGCTATACTCCGCAAGAGTATCAACAATCATCTCAACAACGAAGAAGACGATTTTCTGTCGAAAATCATCATGAGTGATGAGGCGCATTTCCACTTGAGCGATTACGTCATAATATAAATCTTCGTTTCTTGGGCACTGATAATCCGCGTGTGGTGCACGAGAAGAAATTATATCCACTCAAAGCCACTGTGTGGTGCGGCGTTTACGCGGGCGGAGTGATTGGGCCGTATTTTTGTTGAAGCCGCCATCGGCAATATGGTCACTGTTACTGGCGAACACTGCAGGGCCATGATAAACGATTTCTTTCTGCCGGAATTGGATGAACGGGGCTTTGTGAACATTGGGTTTCAACAAGACGCTGTAACCACATACAGAGCACGAGCCACAATCGATATTGTGAAGGAAGTGTTGCTTGGTCGCGTAATCTCCCATTTTGGCAATGCAAGATCGCCCGATTTAACCATCCCAGGCTTCTTTCTTTTGAGCTACTAGAAGTCGCGGGCTTGTGGCAACAAGCCTCAGACAATTGCATCCCTTAAGAAGACTATTCGACATTCGGCGAAAAGTCATTGGAAGTGTGATAAAATGGGCACAAATGTGTATCAACACTGGTGGCAGCCACTTGGCTGATATCATCTTTTCCACTTAACAAAAAAAAATTGCAAAGCTACAAAAGTGGTTCAAAAACAAAATTGGTTGAATAATTGCTATTCTGTCACATCTTTGAAAAAGTATGAGCCAGTTATTCCGTCCATACTTTTGTGGATACAACAACGTCTCAAGAACTAATTGTGAACAACCATCCACCATCCAGATCCATTAGTTTTGTTTGCAGACGTAGCAGAAGCGGATCTGGTCTTTAGCGTATCGTAATTAGAACCACGATTTACGAAGTTAATTTGAGTTCTTAGAAAAAATAGTCAAAATATGCTGGCAACAAATTGAGAGCTCTCAATTGCCACTTCGAGCAGTTCTCTAATAAAAACTGTCTTTAAAATTCACAACACAAAAATTGATCAATAACAAAGTTCCGACAGCAGCCCAGCTTCATTCGAATTTTGTCCAATTAAGCTATTATAGAACAGAACACAACATTTGGAAACACAATGGCTGTTGTACTTCTGACGAAACCTAAGAACTGTGGACATGGCAACAGGAGGCTATGGAGCTCTCGAAAACAATACTATGGATGGATGAAATAATGAAGTCTTGTTGGCATCAGGTTGATAGTGTACCAGGGAAATTCCCCTTTGGGTAAAACGAAGAAGAACATAATTTTAGTTTTTAATAGTTAGGTTTTGGTATGAAATGTAAAACTATACTTCACAGCACAACCTTTTGTTCAACGTCATTGTTTTTGTACCAAAATATGGTACAGCATTATACTCAAAACCAGCAACTTCTAATTTGCATGCGGACACGAAAATGTCAAGGTCAATTGATTGGAAATAGCCATCACATCAAAACGGAATTAACGTATGCCAAACAAACAACGACTTTAAACAAACTTTTCACGAAAAAAAAATCCTTACAAATAATAAATATCTTACGAATTTACGTCACGTGGCTATCTGTAAATTCACCACGCAGACATCGTCCATATGGAATGAGCTTGGCTCCCCCAAAATGTGTCAACTCAATTCAAGGACCAAGGGATATATTGATTTTAGCCTCACACACAGTCGCACACACATGACTGTTGTCTCTTAGTCGCCGAGAATTTCCATAAAATATTCAAATCTGATTCATGATATACAATCGAAAATTAAAAGTTGAAAATCACAAACACAACAACATACAACACCCCCTTTGGTCTTGTAAATAATTCACCTGAAGTGACACCCCCCCGAAACAGAAACAGCAAACATTGCCTTAAGCAAACAACAACAATGTCTAGTCTTTAGATACTCGTACATTCATATGCACGATTATGTAGGTGGGTGTATGCGCGTGTATTGGATCGAGAGGATATTTATTTTTGGGGTATTTTTTTTGTTTGTGGGAGTTAAGGAGTATACCATACCTAATGAAGCTTGTACGGGAAGCTTTAGTCTTGCAGATGTCCTCGCGAAGAATATTCCATTCAGAAGCAGAATCCACCACATAAAATGTTGAACTCCTTCCATTTTGTACACAAGAACACACACACACAAAAAAATAAAATAATAAACAATAACAAGAACAACAAGAACGCGCTGCTCTCCACTAACAAGTATCAATTGAATCTATTTTCACGTATGGATGCGTGGGAGTGTGCGAGTTTTAGCAAACTACTGAAGGATCTTCTTTCTCTGTGGGCCGCATTCACTTGACATTGAAATGAAGGCGAAAACAACAATACCGAAACTGGGCTAGGACGGAGTCTATACCGTTAAATGTTGAAGACCACGATCAGCCACATGTGGTTTTATTTCGTTCGAGGAAATATTTCCTTTCACAGGACCCACGCACTGATTACTTATGACGAAAACAAATTGGGAAACATAAATATTTTCCTCTTCACTCGCCTACACGAAGTGTGGCGCAGGATTTTTCTTCTACCAAAACATCTCTCACTTTATTCCTTTCTTATTCTTCCTCTTCTACTGGCCAACAAACAAAAGGACCTTTTTTGTTGTAACTAGAGGATGGCACCACACTACGAACCCGACGACAACAGCGACCGCGACTTACTATAAACGCAAAAGCTTCGCGAAGGGATGTGTAACTGAGATGAAACCGAACACACAGAAGGAGCACTCACGGGAAAAAAACAGCAACAACCAAAACAAAAGCTCTGAGAGGGAGTACGAAAAAAAAGCAATCTGACAGGAAGATGAAGGGCCACACGAAAAAGACTAAACGCAAAAAAATCTCTCGATTTGAACGAAAAATAAAATCGCCGAAGGAGAATCTTTGAAATACAATCTGTTTCGAGTTTTTTTTTCTCTTTTCGTTTTTGTTGCAGAAAACTGTCACATAGTTTCACTCGTTTGATGGTTCGAAGGACAAAAACTTGGGATTGTTGATTAACAGAATGAATTTGACACAAGCACTGTGGCGTTTGGGAGAAGATGAATATGCACCGATACTTAACACGACTGGACTGGAGTGTTTACGTCCGAATTTATTTAAAGCTAGCAGATAACTGAAGCTGCACAGCATCTGAGCTTCGTCGTAATGTATCTCGAAATCAGCCCCGACACACAATTTCTCTCTCTCTCCATGACTCTCTCTTTCTCTTTGTCTCAATGGACCACGAGTGTTTGGCTCTGTCTTATCTCTGCCTTATTGCGCATAGTGTGGTACGGAAACTTTCATCAAACGTATGCACGAACTGCGCAATTCCATCCTCCAATTCCCGATGTGCTTTCCAGTCCCATAAAAAGCCCACTTTCACCCGCCATTACCTCGCATCCTTCCCCAACGCGATGGATCCTGGAATGAGAGACCGGAGGAGCAGCAGAAGTAGCAGCAGCATCCAGAGCGCCGCGCCGAAATGAAATTAAGGATATGCACGAGTTATGTGGTGTCTGTGTCACGCACCGTCATTAAATGGGGTTCTGGGTGGACGGGTGAGCTTTTTTTTGTTCTTTCTTTTATTTTAAATGAAATCTCATTTTTTGAAATAGAACTGGGATAAGCCCGTCAGTGGTCGTCGGTGGTGTGTTTATCTTCGGGGAATACGACGGATGGAAGGGCGATATTTTATTTAGTTCGTCGTTTACTCGTTTACTTGATACTGCCGGAGGGGTATGGGGGTGTAGGGCGGATCGTTATTGGAAATTGGCACCACGCGAATGAATGTGATTTCGAAAATGATTTCCGGTTTTAGAGACCATCAGCTGGACTGATGTATTGAGGGGTGGACATTCTTTCTTTTCTCGTGCTTCAGTTAAAAGTTTCCTAATGTCGTTTCGTTTTTTGAAATGAAAATAAATTTGAAGTCATAAACTGACACGGTTGAAGTCAGTCAGGAGGGTTACTACTCTATTGGAATCCGAGGATCGTTGGCCACGGAAGGGACATTTTACTGGTGATGCTTTTAAAATTTACGATGCAGCGGGGAATTGTTGTGTGCTCACTTAAGGGCTACTTTAGGGCGAGATGAAAACTAAGCAGACATCTGAAGATGAAGACCTTTTACACACGAGATGGCCATGAGATGAAGCTGTCAACGAGCAGCCGCATGGCAGATGCGGAAGATTGATGATGATGCAGGAAGTGTAGTCAAGTAATCAACTCAACCATCAGATCCTTAATCGTCCGATAATGAGCTGTGCGGGGACTGCGTTAAAACAGATAGCGTCCTTTATGTGTATTCTGTTGAGACTTTGTTTGAAGTAGCAATCAACTGAGAGGGACTTCGTCGTGTCGTCTCTGATGTTGGCTGATATCCTTGTTCTTCTCAATTGCTGCGGTTTGATAAATTTAGTCCTGCATCTCTTGAAAATCCCTGAAATCCCAAATATGTCGATTTAGCAGACGAAAGCGTTGACTTACTGACAGGAAATTCCAATGGCTGAAGAAATTTTCTGTTTGTTGTAGTTTTTCCCCGACACATAGCAGCCGCACAACAGTCTCCCAGACTGAATCTGATTCGTAGCCTTGATTAGACGGCGGGTAGCATTAGATTTCATTATCAAACCTAACCTTAGCAGGGGGGTTAAATGAAGCCATTAATTTGTGTTTTTTGTTTTTATAATTAGAATGCTAGTTGCAATTTTTAATTATTGTTTATCGCCATCGAAGTTGTCAAGACTAAGTGATTGTTGCGTCTCGTAACCTAATTTCCTCGAAAATCAGCAAAATTATGATAATACGGCAGTGCTTTGTGACAAACAAAGACACGGTGGCTATTACGTAGCATTTTGGAGATAGTATTGCGTTGCTTGATGTTGGTGTAATAGCGTCAAATCGATTGATAAGACATGGCGCATTAGATTTCCTAAGGGAAGCTTAAGGGTAAATTTTTAAGTCTAAGTTAGGAAACTGTATGTGATCTTGAATGAATTTCTTGTCTTTAAAAACATGTGGATATAGAGGGCGAATTCGAACGAGAGAGCGGATAAAGTGAGTCTGTACTATGCGCCCATCAATGTACTAGGATGGCAGCGGTCAGCAGAAGGTCTCATTTATAGCCACTAAAATGCATTTATTGTGTAATGTCTTGTTAATTGGTGAAGGGTCCAATAATCAGCTCAGTAGTTCTGCTATCTGTCCAGCTTCCAGACTTGTAGAATACAACTTTTATTCCGTGTAAACACTTTTGTAATTTTCTGCAGAACCTTATGCTTTATCTGAATTCCTTAGCCACGTTCATTCTCAATAGCAGGTACTTGGCTTCCACTTAATAATACAATTATTATGGGTGGCGCTACAGTCCGTAGAGGGCCAGGGTCAAGCTTCTCTGCAACCACTTCCGTTGTGCGTGCTATTGTTCTCTCATGAGCGGAAGGGACCTACAGTTTTATGTCGACTCTGAACGGCTTAGTTTGAGCTTTTTCTCGCCAGTTATGTTATACTCTTCGAGCATTGTCAGTGCCTCGTCGTACCAGGAATCGAACCTAGACAGGTGGGTCCAAGTGCGTAGGACGGACATAAGCACATACCCACGCCACTTACCACCACTTATTGACCACAAAAACAGCTAATTGCGTTTGTTCTGCGGTCGATGTAGAAACATCCTTATAGATCTGTTGGGGACATCAGATTCGTCAGTGTGGCTTAGTAATTGCAAGTGATTTAAAGATTTAAAGTAAACTGCAAATCCAAAACTAGACTGGGGAATTCACACGATTCCTCTGCAATAATTGATAGTCCAACGAAATGTCGTGAAGGAATTCACCTTTTCCAAGCACTTTTTAATGCGAGATTATATATTCACTAGCGAGAGTTATTTCTTATCCATCTGAAATTGTTGTAAATAGATTTCATATTCAGAAAATCAAGTTGACTCTGGTGAACCGCATACACAACATGGGCGATTCCCTTAAAGCACTTAAGCTCATCAAACATTTAAAGCACCTAAGTAGCTTGTTAACAAGAAGGACAAGGTAAGACTGACTTCACGTCGACGATTCCCATTCATTATTCGAGGGATGCTACACAAATTTTGAGAAAACCATAAACCTGAGTATTTATGAATTGAATATGGTTCCATTCATCCGTTTGAATCATTTTTTTCGACTCCGAAAGGGGTACCATCTAAACATATACGATTTAAATGCATAAACAGATTCTCAAGCATCGATAAACGTTGACCTCGCTATTCATGTTTGATCTGTGGGAATATAAATAGCCCGTTTTTTGCAAAATGAGAGGGTTGTTAAGTGGTTAAAATGGAGGTTGTTTAGTCGGTGCTATAATCCTTGTTCGGCGACTGTTAATTTTTTTGTCTAGAAAATTTCTCAAATTGCTGTTGCCACGAAATGAAATCACGCAATTTTATCAGATCTCTCCAAACCTCCGAGATTTCGCCATACATTTTCGGGGTTTCGGCACCTCGCGATTTCGGCGAAATCCGTCGGTGAGAGGTTGTCAAACCGAACAAGCCTACAGCGTGAAATTCAGTTAATTTTGCTGTTCAATTTTAGATGTCAAAATAATTGTGACAATCGGACAAAGAGGTAATATTTTCAATAGAAATATTTCTAAATATTGGTGGGAAATTCTTATTAAGGTTTTATTAAAAGTTCATTCAAGCCACGCGATTTCGGTTCGGTGTGAACATAGCATTATTTCTTTTTTATTTTAAATTATGTGATAACTAGCAGCGTTGCCGATTGCCAATTTTTTATTAAAGTATATTCCGGAAAAAAATAGAAGTATTTTGCTGAAAACTGAAGTATTATTATAAAAGTTGAGATTTTTAAAAAACATTTTTTATATCATTATTTACTATAACAATATTAGGTACATTTCAATGTATTTTAAAATAACTTAAATTCATAATTGCGACTCATCACATAAAAACTAAGTAATAGTGAGTTTTAGTCTAAGCTTTGTTGTATTTAACGCAACATCTTCTGACGGTACCCAGTTCTTAAAACCGTTTATAGGAACAATTCCTTTCACAAGCATCAGCATCAACTTCTTCCGGTCTACACTCTTAATCAATTTAGTTTGAGAAAATACCCTCTCAGTAAGGAAGGCACAACAGGGCTTATAAAGCTTTTTATATGAAGCTACATAATTTTCCTAAAGCAATTTTTGAGGCAGAAGACAAAATGCCAAAAGACTTCAAGACCTTTATTGGGTACAGAGTCGTCCAAAATAGAAGCCCCATTCGGCTTCGATGTTCTCGTCTTTGACTAGATTTTGAAAAGTAGAATTAATTTCAATAGATTCAATAAACCCAAAGAAGATGGAAGTTGTCGAAGGGATATGTATGTTCGACTACCTATACGATTTTTGGCTACTTGATGGAAGAGTTCATTGATTAATGCAACTTTCCGATTGGGAGAAAAAATATAAAGTCTATTAAAGTTGAAGCATTTTTGGGAAAGAGGATGTGCTGATGTATTGTCTACGAAAATGATTTAAAAAACTTCGATTGGAGTACAAGCGGCAACGCTGATAACTAGCCATGTCCCCGATAGGTTTCCTCATCGGCTACGTCCTGAAAGTTGTAGCTTATACACCCACTTCTGCCAAACGGACGCAAATGATTTGTAAATCTCTTGTTCAAAATTATATACCTCTAAAGGGTGTTTTTTTAGAGGTATAGAACTTTGAAATGGAATAAAGGAAATATGATTTTTCTTAAGTAGGCATGAAATTTACTTTATTCGAAAGATAATCTTGTGGCATTATAATTTAAATGTTTCTTCTGGCATATGACCGCCACGGCTGGTACGTACGTAGTCTAATCTGGAGGTTGACTTTTTCCGACATTTGTAGTCGTATATCGGCAATAACGCGGCGAATGTTGTCAATCGTTCCGGGCTTATCCGCGTGGATTAGCGACTTCACATTTCCCCACAGACAATATTTGGAGGTTTTGGGGGCCAAAAACTATGCGGTTATCAAACGCTTCCTTCAATAAATCAATTGTGGCACCACCTATGTGGCATGTTGCGCCGTCCTGTTGAAACCACAGCTCCTGCACATCATAGTTGTTCAATTGATGAACGAAAAAGTCAGTAATCATGGCTTTATAGCGATTACCATTGACTGTAACATTCTGGCCAGCTTCGTTTTTTTAAGAATTACTGACCAATTATTCCACCAACCCATAAAACACACCAAACAGTCAGTTATTGTGGATGTAACGGTGTCTCAACGTACACTTGAGGACTACCGTCACTCCAAATACGGAAGTTTTATTTATTGACGTATCCATTCAACCAAAAGTAAGCTTCATCGCTAAACAAAAATTCGCAATATTGTTTTGGGGCCTATTCACCGAATCTACGCCTTGCTATGCCAACTACATTATGCTAACCAACAAATGCCAAACCAAACTAAAAATAAATCACTTGACAGCTGACAAAATGACCGCCAGTTAAAATAGTGTTGCCAACTTCTAAAAAAAACACCCTTTAGAACTAACGATTTCGAATGTTTGGTTTCTGTCAACCAACTCCGCCATCCAGCCGTCTCAGCGTTAGTCTAAGATCCAAAGGCAGCGAGTTTGTTGATGTCGTAAATGTGCAGCTAATCAATAGGCGTCGGGAAGATTTTTCAGAAAAATGCGTTCGATTTGCAGGCAGAAGGCAGGCATGCTTATATCCTCTGTGTATTATAAGTTTGAATATGAAAGCTGTTATATATAAATAAATAAAAAAATTCTGCCCATGAATTCATTTAAAAAAAAAATGTATTAACACTCAACTCAACAGCAACATTTTGACTCAACTGTTATCATTTGCTAATAAATGTAAATTAACATCGTCATAAACACATGTTCCGAGTGAATTACACTGCGACTGTGTTTTTCCTCTAAAGTGACAATTCATCGTTTCTATGGGGATTTCATTTCGCGAAATATCAAACAAATCTGATTAATGATTAAGTTCTATAAATCCTGACTAAAGTTCAGAAAGTCAATGCTTATCAGTCAGTGGATGCAAACATAATAAAAAAAATGTGCTTAGTCTAGAGGGGGACAATAAAAAAAATGTTTACACAACAAACGACACAATCATTCAATCACAAAGAGCATATGAAGCGCAATTGAACGCCATACAAATCTTGAGACTTTCAACGCATTGCACAATTCAATTCGCACTTGAGAATATTCGAAAATTAAAGCCAATTGTAAAATGTGTTGGTTGATTTAACTTGAACATATGTACTTACGTGGAGACAGAAAGAGGAATGCAGTTGACTTTCGCACTGGCAGAGGCACAATCGGTCAACCGTCAACACGGTCTTCACTCAGTTTGTGTGAGCGCGTAGTAGGCTGTCTTCGATTCTTGCGGCAACTGGATGTTATAGGCATGTAGACAAAATTTGCCCAAAAAGACAAATTTTCTGCGGATTGACCCACATATTGCGACTTTTGACATAGCGATGTTTTGAGCTGATTTTGGCTGATGAACGTGAGTTGAAGTCTTCACATCACTACACTGTTCTTCTTCTTCGGCGCTGCAATCCGAGGTAGACCTGGGCCTCACCTAACTACCAGCACGATCTCTCGCCAGTTGTCTTCGCACACCAAACCGGCTGAGGTCCCCCTCGACTTGTGTGCGCCACCTTGTGCGTGGACGTTCTCTGTTGCATTGCACCACAGATTGATATTTGACTGATTGAATTTACAACAACAGTGTCAGAAGGAGGAAAAGGTCATAGATGATGCCGAAAACCAGTATAGCTCTAGCGAATCATTTTCTGTTACTAATTTTGGTTATTTCAAAATGCATTGCGTGTATTGATGCATATTTAATATTCTCCTAATCTTTACTTAATGAATATTAATATAATGACAATTGAATGTTGACACTTCAGCAATGACGCGGAAGTAAAATACCACCTCTTATTGGATACGCAGTTAAAATACAACAGGCACAACTTTTGTGAGAAATTCTTATATTTATAACTTCCACCTCGAAGCAATCTAAAAGCCATTTGCCAACGCCAGCCAACCTCCTCCTAATATGTTCAGTCATTCATTAGCCAAAATTCCATAACAACGACTCTCAGAAGTCCCCGAAGTACACAAAAGGAATTTATCAGCAATTACCACAAATCCAACAAAACTCTTTCTTTGACCTTCATCTGCGCTTCTGTATTCCCGTGAAATCTCTTAAGATGTCAGACAAGCGGGAACATCTATCTGAATACCAAAGAAGCTATAAAATACTCAGCAAAATTCCTGCAATATACAGAATTCCGTCTCTTCCATCAGCACCTCCGTCCTCTATGCCACAGTGCCACGCCGCGCCACGGCGTCCGAATAACACTAGGGTTTGAGAGCGTAACCCATTCCGCTATGAGAAATGAATCTTTTGGGAAAAAGGATTTATCACATCGCAAACAGCTTAAGCCCGCCTTCTTGGCCAATTGCAAATTTAAACCACGTTTGGAATGCTTTTTCCTCTTCAGAAAGAGAAAGCGAATTCTTGTTGTTACTCTCAAGCGCTTACCCTGAATGTAGCCTTGTTCCCCTCTTCCCTCCGTCATCGTTGAACAAATGCGGGGCAGGAAGACTACAACACTGTTTCTTCACCTCGTTCTGTGTCTCTGTGCTGTTTCTTAACTTTTTAAATAAACTCAACACAGTTGTAGAACTTGATTCCAGCGTACTGCCGGGACTTCCTGTTCCTGTCGCTCCATCACCGCTGGCTCCGACGATGCTGGTGCCTGGCTCCGCCGTCGTCAATATGGATTGCAACAAAGGAACTAGTTTAATCTCAGCAATAAATACACAAAACAACTGCCAGAAGAAGCATCTTTCTTGCAAATAAACCAGCTAAACCCCTAAGAGCACCCATCACAAGGACTGTGCTGTAAACCCGAGCCGAGCGGCTAGCCACTGGCAGCGTGAAGACGAAAGGCATTCGCTCTCAAAAGCAATTCTTCTCACTCCAAACAAAGGAATGCGAAGGAGCCCAAGAAAAATGTGTTCCATACCCACTCGCCCCCTGTTCCTCAACCGAAATGCTTAAGGATCTCTCCCACACGCCATTCATTGGCGTACACTCCAACTTACGTATGAGCCCTTTGTCAATGTCAAAATATCATCCCCCTTTACGTGTTCCTTTTATCAAATTATTTTGCAGGATGATAAATCCATTTTGTGCTCCTTGAGCGACATTCTGTAGAACATGTGTAGTAGCACGATGCTACCGCCTGGCGTGCGAGGAGCCGAGGTGGTAGAAGCAGCGTAATGTGGGGCAGGACTAAATCAAGTCATCACACTAAAGATTACTCTCTTCAAAACTATCTCTAGCTGAGCTTGTGTGTTCGAAGCCAAGTCATGGTCAATATCTTGGTCTGGGAGTGTACCTACACAGCCCGGTTTATATGTATACAGGGATAGTTGAGAGACGTGCTTTCTGTGCCCATTCCTGTGTCACCCGTTCGGCCCACTTGCTCTGTTGACTGATAAAGTTTATCTAATGCGAACTATTTGCGAACGAACCACCAGGATCACATCACCTATGGAATCTCCTTGCGTTATGGCTCCGTCCCTAGACAATATCCCGAATGGGTGTTCGGAGGTGGCAGACAAGGACGACACAGATCCTGGATTAGATTTAAGGAGAAAGCGATTTTATTTTTATTTTTCAAACGCCAACGACTGCAAGTAGTGCGCAGAGGGGGAGGAGGGGGAGGGTTTGAGGTATGATCTGGAGACTGTGGAGCTCACTGATGGGTTCTGTGGCGATGGTGGTGGAAACCATTTTGGGTTCCATTGAGGATTATCGAAGGAAGACGATGGTAGTCGGTAATGCATCGAATTCCTGTCTCGGGTCACATTGAAGTGGGATCTGATGGCAGTCAACCTGGGTGTTCGGAAACAAGCAGGGCGGAGTGAAGCAGAGCAAAACTCTTGTTTCAATACATTCTCAAGTTTTGACGAGTTTCTGCACCGATGACTGTTCTGAATGATGTGAACGAGTGAATGCACAATTTGTGATTCCTTTGTGCGCTCACCAATGTCCTTCATTCGTTGGCCGAAACGAAATGGAAACAAACGATTCCGCTTTAACTGGAATTCAGACATTGGTCGTTGAATTTTGCTTGGTTGGAGATGTTATAATTTTAAATTTTCCTCTCCCATTGTCTGTGATTTTAGATGGAGACTTGATGATGGTTGGGAAGTTTATTCTAATTTAGCTAAGTGCTGGAAAATAACAATCTTATCAAAGCTGGAGCGCTGCCCCAACTGAAGCACCCTTCCTAAGGGCGATCTGCAATCATCACTGACTGTGATTTCACCTAAATTAACAATCAAAGCAAGTCTGAAATAACTGAACCAATTATTTTCTCGGCCAGTTCGACAATCAATACATGCTCTCCCAGTTGAGTGGGAAATTACACGAAATTAGTACACAACTCTGAACGCACTCACTCATCACAACTTAACATATGCAATGAAAAAGATGCATTATACACTTCAAACAAAATATTGCCCCTAGAAGTATACATTGCAAGAAAACACACATCACTAAGACAGAGCTCATTAAACTTTCACAAAACTGACGTTTGATTTGTGATGCGTTCAGAAAATTGATTAAATATTCAGAAATGAATAAAAGATGCATCTGCTTGCTGTCTTACAGATAACAATTTATCGTGCGCTCTATTGTATGGATTTTTGCATAAGGAACGTATCCCTCCACACAGTGCAGCTGATACGGAACCAACTTCAAGCTGTGCAGCGAAACACTTGGCTGTGCAAGGAGAACCGGTGTCAGATTATCCAATGAATATTCAATGAGAACGAAAAACAATCGATTTCTTTCGATGAGGTGATGCTGCGATTTGGTCGTCAGTCATTGCGAACTAGCAACTGTTTGAAAATCAGCCAATTGAATATGGATAGGTCTGGTCACGCGACTATGTCAGAGTTCATGGGTATTTTATATGAATTTGTTTAGTTAATCAGAAGCTGTTCAGTCATGATTTAGAGACTGATATTACACAACTGTAAACAATGGCCAGCAGTTCTAGCCAATTATCTATTATACACATTACACAGTAGTTTATGTAACGACTATGACGGCGTCTACGTCATAATTATGCGAGAACTTCTTCAGAAATTATTGACTGATTGACGAAAGATGCATGTTCTCAGTATTCTCAATTTTTCTGTTTCCACAACACAATCTAAAGCCAAACAACCAACAAACCCACTACGATGACCTTCTCGGTTGTTTTTGTTAACAAGCCACATTTCGAACAATAAATTCTAGTATGATCACAATTTGCTTAGATAAACATATTTGCATATCATCTCGTTGACCCAATGTTTACGACGCAAAACACTGGTCATAAACTAGTTTCTTGACTTGTCTTGGACCACAAATAATCACTTTGATGATGTGTGCTGTGGGAAATGGTGTGTTCTCCTAACCGAAAGGTAAAGTATTTGCCTGCCTTGTGCAATCGTTTCTTCAGACAAGAATCAACATATATCTCATTCAACCTGATTTGACTGTTCTTGATTGTGGTACAAGTTCCATCCAATGTCATTCCACTTTCCTGCATTTTGTTTCCTTACCAAGCTTCCGATTTACTTTATTTTTCTTTCAGTACTTGGAATTTTGTGGTGGGTTGAAGTGGCGGTTCAGAAGTGAGAGCACAATATAAGCCAAGTGTCTTTTTTGTTCCCACACTTGTTTGTTAAGACATTTTTTAGAGACATTATTAAAACTAAATCTTAGCAGTTTGGACATAATTTCTTTGCGGCTGCCATGGTAAGTAACTACGTTGACTCCTACCTCGAAACCCAAAAAGTTTCATATTTCATATTAATTTGCTCATGACTGCGTGGAAGAAGAGAGAAATGAAGGAAGAGAGAAAACATAAATGCGAACTTAATGAGGTTTAGAAACATGTGGATGTAATGCGTCGGTCACTTCGAATCTGGTTCGGGAAGCAGAGGATCACCGAATCTCCGAGATAAAGACCAAGTGACAGCTGAGTCTTCATTCAGACTGGAAGCTGCGTGCCATAAGGATATCGGTGCTTGTCTTTAGGGATATGTATCTGTTATGGAGCACCAATTCTCTTCAGTATAACCGAAAGAGGTTTGAGGGATGTATCAAAATGAACGAAAACAACTAACAGACTGCCGACTGCAGACTCTTAGCACTTAAGGAAACTAGGGGTATCAGAAGAAGATCTCTGCAGATTCTTTGGCAATTCCAGAACACGTGGTACTTGCCCACAAAAGACAAAGATATCTGGGCAAGCACCTACTTAGCCTGAGTCTAAGGTGCGGAAGTCCGTCAGTATTTGGGGCGCCACTCCGAGGCCTCCACCAACGACGGCATCGCCGCCGAAGCAAAAGCTGACCCACTGGACGGACTACCAGCCTGTGAACTATGCCTGGAGCGCTCCCTATTCGCCCGGTTACAGCAAGAACCGACGGAAAGGGTAAGTCCTTGTTGCACTCCTGCACACGGTTTCTGACTGTACATTGCCTTAGACAAGCCGCAACACCTTGTAAAACGAAGAAGATCGTACTTCCACGACAGGCACTTCCCCGCGATGCACGACCACCACCGGGAGTTCCGTGAACAGCGGCAGATTTACGACAAACTGGAAGCCCTGGGCAACTTGATCTGACATTCTATGTACTGTGTTTTCTGTGGTAAGACTAACATAATCCTATAGAGTCTAGAGGACGTAAAAAAAACGTATATGACAGTACTGGCTCCGCATCATTGCACTGTTTGTATCTACTGACTTTTTTGAATATCCTCTTGTTTAACCGTTTTGCTTTCCTAAATGGAAATTTTTTTTTGCCAAGACCATATTATATGGGCCAGATTCCACAGCTAGCAAATACACATTCGGCTCATCTTTCTCATATTTGCCTTTTTAGATGACATGAAACCAGTACATGTGATCCCATCAATTCACATTTACTGTAAACTAACTGTGAAGCAACATATCAACACCAATCGGAGTAACGAAAGTTAAAATGTAAGCAACCGCAACATCGTGGTTTTTTTCTCCTAAAGCTGACAAATAAATTGTACATTCGTCTCCAGAAAACGTGGGCAAATGGTCTTCGATTCCAAAGAGATTCGATTTCCAACCAATTAATCAATGCTTAACCACTTGTGATGCAAGTTTAGGAGTTGGTAATATCACATCGCCATAGATTTTGAAACATGAAACTTATGCACAGCGTTTTTCAGAAAATCATAAGTTGGTCAAGATCAGTTGATCGATGACGATCGAAAATATTGAATAAATACTATAAACAAAGACAGAAGCGGACGATGTCTTCAAATGAGTTAATTGTAATTTTAAAGGGGCCTTGTGCATTCACTTTCCTGATCGTGGGCAATGGCCCACTGATCCATTCCGTGGTGGACATTTTGTTTCGTATGTAAAACTGGTCCATTGTATTACCAGCTAACAATCTACATTTTTTTTGTAATTTCTTGGTCTTCCGGATGAATACTAGCAGGCGCTTCTGTGATAAGGAGCCTACATCATCAGCGCTCACCTCATTAGAACAAAAAAACTGCCACCTGATCCGAGCAAAGGCGAGACAGTGGTAGAGGAAGTGCTGTGCAGTGTCATCATCTTCTCCAGAGCCAGCGCAGAGGGTTTCATCGCTTAGGTCAAGCACATTTAGGCGTTTGGCGAAGGTGTAGTGGCGCGTTAGTACGCCGGTAAGTCGCCTGCAGTCTGTTCTGTCAAGATATAGAAAGAAGAAATTCTTGCAGACGTTTCGGCCGCAGTGGCCTAGTCCTCTTGATCTTCTTCGGTTTGCGACAAGATATATCGTGATATTTTACCATAATTCTCAACTTAAACAAACAATAACGCTCTGTGCGTTGTGGTCAATTTACACCACCATATCATCAGCGTTACAAAGGCTATGCGCATGAAGGATTTATTAAGTGGTCTGGTTTTCAACATGGCAACACGGTAATCAACATTTTCCGCATTATTGAAGTTCTTCGCTCTCCACTAATGGTCGAACGTTCTTTTCTTAAAGTTCACTCATCACCCACCAATCGTTTTCCAGGGAATGCTCACTCTGTGACTTCTTGAATTTAATAACCCTAAGCTACAAATAATGGTCCTTCTTGAGTTCTCGAGAAATCTAAGGACACTCATGTAAAAGAGTGCTTCGTTGCTTAAGTGAACCAGAACCTCTTGGAATAATGTCGACATTTGATTTGAAGTAATCACTACACAGTCAAGGACTGTAAAAATGACGAATGTCGATGAAACATTCTATTATTTGAAATTCTCCCTTCGGCAGTTGCTCTGCCCCCATACTATCGTTCGTCGACTGAATTCGAATACAAAAGATTAACCTTTCGAAAACGCAATTGAAAGTTATTTAAGAATCCATCGTCAGATCAGAACGATGACGGCAAGCATCGAAACGCAATTCAGAGGAAAAAAAATGACTAATGGCCTAATCAATCCAGCAAAAGTGTGCCGAAGGCAATAAAGTAGAAAAAAATACCCGTGTAATCTGCCGTTGATTTATGGCAAAATAACTCTCGAAGCTCGTTACAAGTCATGGAAAATTCATGAGACATTCAGGATGTCGTGCGACAGTTCCACGGTGTTCACCCATACGTCCGATATGCAAAAACCAATTTCCTCAGTGCCGCGAAGACAACGAGACAACGATGTTTGATGATGATGATGAATGAGTACACGGGATTCACCTTGTTTGCCCAGGAACAACATCCACTCAAATAACCACGGCAACCAGAGTACCATAATGGATGGGACCAATTTTCAGAGTTCGATTACTCGTAATCCGGATATATGTACATATTGCATGGCGACCAGACTCATCCTTACCCGCAAATGAGCGGCGAGCGGAGCTCAGTCCCGACGACCAACTTCGTGCAGCGCACTCCCGATGGGAATATAAAACCGAGTTCCGCATCAAATTCCGAACAGAAACCGCATTAGTTCAATCCACACGATTTTTCCTCGATACTTTTTCCCCATATTTGATTCCTGCAAGATACACTTCCCCCCACCCCCTTCCATCCTTGTGTAACCCATCGCACTGGCAAATGCAAGGAAAAACCGCAAACTTGTTAAGCAGATTAGAAATCCAGAACAGACTACACAGTCGGGGAGCACCCCATTCGTTCTCTCACACAATTACTTGAGAAACAAAGAGAACAAACTTTCCAATTGACCCCAATATACCAATAAAACAAGGAGAAACAATTTTATCGAAAAGTCCTTGTTGTTGGCAACCTCATCAGCCCACACTCGAGCATCGCCAGCCACTCCAAGGCTGTGTACATCCCCCTTTCTATGTTTATCTTTTGCGTTTTTTTTTTTTTTTGTTCTCTGTTTTCTTCGCCTCGAGTCTGGACTATTAACGCCAATGGACACACAACCAACCATGGACACAGACATCAACACACAATGCACTGCTGCGGCTTCTGCTGCTGATGCTGTGACCTACCGCCAGCCCTACGCCACCAATACCCGATGGCCATTGAATGGAACTGGCTCATGACCTCACTCGGTCTCCATGGCCCATCGACAAAAGTGGAACTATTGAGTTCCATTGCAAATGTTTACAGGAAATCTTTTTTTTTTATGAAATTTTTAAATTACTCTCTCTTCCTCTGTCTGTCCTCGTGCTAGGGGTGCGACTGAGCAGAGACACAGGGAGAACCCACAAGAAGATTGCCAGGACAATAGGGTGGCAGCAGTGGAAGCATAAAATGAAACCTGTTGTGTGCGTGTGTGTGTTACTTTGAAGTCCCGCCAATGCTGTGACAGTGGATTAAATGTGGAGCTGTGAACGGAAGTGGATGTGTATGTGTCTGTCAGAGACGACTTTGTGTTGCATTCATCAAGGATCTAACCGATGCCGTTGCGTTGGAAGTCGTAGAAATGAGCTTTGCTGGGAACTTCTTTGAGGCAAACACTTAAACATGAGCCACTTGAAAGGATTCTCAGTGGAAAGTTTGGTTCTGCTTTGAGATTGCGTCGAAAGATGGATTGGGAACCAAGGGACAGAAGCGTAAAATTGCGTGTTGGCACATTGCTTAAATTGGCTTGAATCTGTTGACACTCTCAAAGCTGCTGAAGGAGTCGGAAGTCGATTGATGATCTGAAAGATGGAAGAGATGGCTTTAATTGGCTAGAGAGGAAGAAGTGCTATTTCTGGTTATTGCTGCTGTTTGTTGTTGGGCCAATTTGAACATTAGTCTCAGTGTGCGACGAGGCATCGATTAGACCCTCAAAGGGAAACTAGAGATTTAGGTCCAGAAGCCCATAACAGAATTCCAATCTACAGCTCTTATGACGTGGCATACAAAAGAAATCTTAACCAACTTCGCTGCGGTATTGGAGATATGTATGTAATTAGAAAGATGACATTCGGGATTGGTTGAATATAGAATTGATACTTTCTGAGCTGATGCACTTGGCATTTACTTAACATGTTCGAGACGCAGAACTGGTATTCAGTGGAACAAGACAGACCATACAGGCAGACCGCTGTTTGATATTTATCAACAAAAGATTATCCGAAGGACGTTCTGCTCAATAATAATAGAATATGGGTGGCGGTACTGCCCGTAGAGAGCCAGGGCCTAGCTTTTCAGCAGCCACACGTATTGTGCGTGCTATTGTTCTCTCACGAGTGGAAGAGACCTACAGTTTTATGCCGACTCCGAACGTCCAGGTTTGAGAAGCTTTTTCTAGACAGTTCTTTGTACATTGTCAGTGACTGGAAGGAGGTGGGGCGGTGAAGATTATGTTTTTGTCATACCGGGAATCGAACCTAGACACCGCAAGTTCAAGTGCGTAGGAGTCGACGCAAAGACACACAACGCTACGTTCTTCTCAACGCCACCCGTAATCTCTTCAATGGCTCATCATAATTCTTCGACGTAGAGTAACACTGATATGAATACGAGTCCTCTGAATTGCTTCCCTATTTATTTCACCCAAGGACTCGACGAATTGTCACATTCTCTCTCGATTTCATAGAAAAACGACAAAATAATTATTTCCACAAAAAAAACAAGTAGTTTAGCAACTAATTTGACCTCCATAGAGTAGCTCTTGTTTTCAGTCGATTGGACTTTAGTATCGACGCAAATTAAGTGCTAGACAACTGTGACGACTTAAGGTACTTGGGCTCTTGTGCATAATTTTGGCAACATTACTTATTCTCACTTCTTATGCCTTGTCGACGGCAATTGTTATGTAAAAATATTCCAATTTCACGAACTTTTGCTTTGAATTTTGAATTTGCCTTCAGCAACAATTAAAACTCTTACCACTCTCGACAAAGGTTTGAATACGATTTGAGAATAGTTGTCGGACGTTGTTAGGCGATTCATTAAATCAAGTTGATCACGCGAGAGATGTATGGCCGTTTTTCACCAAATTGTGAGTTTCGGTTCGGGGCTAGTGTGCACGAGCAAACTGGCAGACCTATTTTTGTAGGTGCATTTATAGCGAAACCAATGCATCATTAACTGTTTGCTGTGGTGGAAAAATGACGTGACAGTGGATCCTTGGACCGCAAGAACTTGACATTCTGCCACGATAGAGTAGGAATCCACGAGCCTGAGTAAGAGTCTCCTTTCGTGTCCGGTTATGCATTTGTGTAAGAGCAACAGGATAAGAACAGTAAAGCCACTTAGTACACAGAACAAGGGGAAATGCTGGATCGTGGAAAATAAACAAATACCAGGAATGTATAAAGTTACAAAGCTTAGGCCTTACTGATGATTCTGGCCAATTCCTGAAGTTGGTTAAAATATGTTGAAAATCGTAAAAAAATACACTTGTGCACCCAGCACCGAAAACATTCTGAGCACCAAACAATTCTCCAATCACAGTGGTTTCCTTGTGAATCAACGCGAATCGATACAAATCTCACGTTTCAAATACCATTAAGAGCTCTCTTTTTCCTATTTTCTCAAAGGAAAAAATTATTATGCAAATGCAATCTTTGTGCACGTTTTTACATTCAGAGGTGTGAGAGTGCTTGCAGATTGCAGTCCCTCTCTCTCTCTTCTTTACCACACACCTTAACAACTGATTGTCCTTGAAGGCAACTTCTTGACACCTTCTGGACGACCGTCATTCCGTGCAGCATTCAACATTTATGGGTTGCATGCATAGTTGGTTGCACCTGGTTCTCGAGTGACTTTCGGTTTGAAGATGGGGAAGCAGCGCATAGTTATTCATACTTCTTCTTTTATTTCCTGCTCCAGGAAGTGGGCGAAGAATGGCGTGTAAATGAAAGAAAAACACGGTTTAAGAGGGAATTTCCTTCGCTTTACCCAGCAGCGATTTGCTTGGGAAACTGTTTAATTTGTAGCGAATTGCTGTAGATATGTGGGTGTGAGATTTTGCTAGGCTCTCGGCGTTGATGGATGATGGTATTGTGTGAGCATGAGAGAGTAGTGGTTTATTACTGAAGCAGGAAAAACAATTTGATCTGAAGGGAGCTGTGTGTTTCGTTTTGGCTTGTTAGATTAATAATATTGAACCAATCTAGCTATCAATACGGGAACACTTTCAATTAGATGTACGCACTTACGCAGATAATTTTTTATATGATTTGCGTTTACAAAAGAGGTTCAGAATTAAAATACAGCATGAGCCTGAGGGAGAAAGGGGTAGAACCCACCTCTGTACATTGGTCTTAAATGCATTTGGATTGTTGTGAGTGGAGAGTAGTTGGCTGAGTGGGGCGTTCCACATTCGTCAGGTGCGGAGTCGATGAACTTAACTATGAGCTTGTAAGCATGTCTAAGGGTGAAGTGATGAACATTCCTGTGGAGACAAGTAACTCACTTGAGCATCGAAACAGCTACAAAACAGAGACAAAGTTGATACATTACGTACGCACAAT
The DNA here is from genome assembly GCA_907269125.1 of Eristalis pertinax. Classification (NCBI taxonomy): domain Eukaryota; kingdom Metazoa; phylum Arthropoda; class Insecta; order Diptera; family Syrphidae; genus Eristalis; species Eristalis pertinax. The sequence goes on from OU026145.1 coordinate 123,577,320, forward strand.
ATTGTGAAACTCTATTTGGGAGTTCATCAAAAGTTCACCATAACCGCTGTAATTCCAAAATGAAAATGAATAAAGTTACGGCTGATTTAATACTTTATATCCAACCTAACGACTGTCTCAACTGTTCCACCGAAAAACAACCATTTTTTACATCAAAGACGTAAGAGCACATTTAAATTAACTTACCTCTAAATTTACACTCCGGCAGCAGTTCATCCCCATGATCACTGCAATCGGGTTCCCCATCACAAACGAATCGAATCGGGATGCAGGTTCCGTCTGAGCATTCAAACTGTTTGTCGACGCATTTGTTGTTCAGAAGATTTTGAGCTAAAAAGAGGAAACAAAAAAATTTTTAGAAAAGTCTACGGGATCTATGTACATCATTTTCACAAAAGCGATTAACGAGAGAAGAAATGGTGTGGTTTAAGAAAATACAAAGGATTCGGTTAGATTCTAACAGTGTGCTGGGTTCCTGGACATAAAGACATTGCAGGCAACTGTGAAGCAGATGACAGGAACGGAGCAATAATCATTGGACCAAAGATTGAAAACATCGGGGTACCAGTAGAAATTCAAAAAACCATAATCACAGAACTGGCGGTCAGCAGGGCCTTGAAAGATGGAATTACCTTAACACGTGCCTACATGCGAAACAAATGTAGGCAATGGATCTAAGTGAATACATCGCTTATGATGGCAACTACATTACCTAACCTAACCTAACCTCGATGGAATATTTTCTGCTGGTGACTGGCTACACCAGCAAGTTACAGCACTTCAAACCATGTTTATGTCCTTTTCGTGTTTTGATATGTCTCGGAAAATACTTTTTTGTGATGGACGACAGTCTACAGAGTTCATAGGCCCCAACTTGGAAGCCATGCATCACCGTTTCTGAACGTCCAGTGCCATCTCCATTCGAAGGGAACTTCAGCTAGCAACAGCAAGGAAACCAATGACATTTTCATGTAGTAAGTTTATCGATTTCAACAATACCGTTGAACATTGTGAAAGACGATTTGGTTGTTTTATGTGTTTGCTTATTTAATGGCTTCAACCTGTTCCGCAGTTTTTCCAATCCAATTTCAGATGCAAAACCACAAGACATAAAGCACATCAATCAAACACATAATTTTATGAACTCAATAAAAACAAACTGAAAGCTGTTACAAAATCGTCATTTTTAAAAAGAAATCGCTTAAACTTCACAAAAAAATCAGGAAATGGAGTCAATGAACTGAAGAAAAAAACATGAACATCTAGAAATTTTCTGCCATTGTTTAACTTTTAACTAATTGAGTTATCCAACTTGTCCACACTCGCCATCGCTTATGACGATTAAATGACTGGAATCGCCTACAAATTTTTAAAGTCATCACAAAGTTCAACACCATCCACGTCCGTCTGCAGTAAGAACCAGTTTTGAGAACTAAAATATTTTTGGGTGGAGTCTTCCTTGTTATTTTTTTTAATAAAAAGGAACTGGTTTTCCTGCCAAACATTCAATAATAACAGCTTCCACGGTACGGTGACATCTGAATGTACTTTTGATGAGACATGCGGCAATAAAATCGTTGATCTACATATCCCACTTGATCCGATGCTGAAAATAACATGTTTTTCAGACGTCATAGCTTCATTCAAACGTAGCACGTTTGTTTCATTACAATGAGCCACAAGCGAAAGATTTCTTCAAAGATAGAAAATGTTGAATTCCATTCTTCTGAAATAATTGAATTGATTGCATCTCCATACGGAGTAAAGGATGCACATAGAATATTTCTATTCAGTCGGAAAGATCTGAGGAATGGACATATCTTTGAATTCCAACAAACCGGTTAGAGGAAAAAGAAGAAGCATCGTTTTTTTAGATTTAAGAAACAATAAACTACCAAGTTTAAGACACATAAGAGCGGGAAGGGTGAAGAATGCTCTCGTTCTCATCATTTGAGGAGATTTCAAATCTGCAGTGACGTGCACCTATCTAAAGACCAGGACAGCTAGTGCCTCCAGAGACCAGGCATTGTAATGACTTCAATTTATAACTAGAATGTCCTTATAGTCCAACCCTCAATTCAGGCGAATTTTGAATGGTTCTGTTACACAGTTTACACAAATTTACTAAAACTAGTTCTTGGGATTTTATAGTTGAATGAATGCCCGTAAAGATGCAAATGTCACAAGAAGGTATTCCGTTCCACTGAACCACGAACAGTGCATTGCGAATCAATGCTATACATCTGTGCATACAAAGGTTTTCAAAGGACTTATCGAAGGAATATAATACGGTTACCTAAGAATTCTGCTGTGACCTATGATGAATTCCAATTCTGCAGATGAAACTCTGAAAAGAAGCATGAAGGGAATTCAGAGACAGCTGGTGGTAGGTGGTATCAAGTACAACGGACTGATAACTACTAACAAGGGCGTAAAGCAATGCTTCTTTAGCAGACTGAAGGTTCCATGTATTATCCCTGTAGTCACTCAGATTTGCTTAAGAAGAATATTTTGAGAAAGAACACGTGGAGACATTTTTATTTAGGTCATTCATCGTAGTTAATTTGAATAATATAGTTGTAGGGAGCAGTGCTGCCAATTAGTAGTTAATTTTCATTTTAGCGGAAATTTAATTTAATTTAATTTATTAAAATAAAACAAAGTTAGATTAAGATAAATATCTTTTACAGTACTAAGATTTAGCCGATTATACAAATAATTAACAAAAACTTATATATATATTCGATGTCTATTTAAGTTGAAGAAAGATAAAAAATGATACAAAAATAAGGAAAAAAGAGCTAAAAATAACGCAATAGTTCAGGATTTAAGTTAATTGTAAAAAATAATCAAAAATTGCAGTTTTAAATCGAGTGGCATTAGAAATAGTTCTGTTTGTTATTGGAAGAGACTTCCACAGTTGTATTGCAAAGACAAAAAATAGACGTGGCGAATTGAAATAGTGATGGCGTGGTGGAATCAAACAAATATATGGGACAGAGCAAAATTAAGGTCATGAAAATACACAGGAGTCTTAATTGAACGAAAATACATATTTTGGCACCTATGAAATGTTTCAAACTGGTGTTCAGTACTTCATATGCAAGCTGCGTAATCCGTAGATATACCTAACCGTATCATTGAATGCTACTTGAAGTTTGCGAAGCGATAGAGAGTCAGTATTGCGTCAGAATATGTTATTATGGATAAAATGAGAGTAGTAACGAGCATCCGTCTGGTATCGACGGGAGTAAAACTTGTATCCATAATTTACGAAGACACCCTTATAATCTTCGGACCACGTAAAGTGACCACATAAAGTGGTCATATCCTGATAGGTCGAATTAATGACAAAGCCTCAGCTAGTCACCGTTCGTATCACATTAAGTTTATTCCCAGAAATAACGACTTCAGGTAAGTTGAGGAGGCTTAGGCTTTTATTGAAGATGGGAATAACCTGCGATTTATTAGGATTTAAAATCAATTCGTTAGACGTAGCCCAGGAATAAATGCTAAGTCCTTATTTAAATTATAGACAAGTTCATCAATATTTATTAATTACTTTCCCAAGTACATCTGTATTCTGTACATCGTCAGCATAGAGGTATCGATGTATGTTTACAGACGGAAGGTAGGCCATTAATAAAGATAGCGAACAATGTGGGCGCAAGGATCGATCCTTGCGGCACACTCTGCTTCACTTGTACGAAGGCGGACGATGAATCGAAGGTTGCCACTTTTTGAAACCAGAAACAGAAATTAACCTTTCGAGAATCTTCATTGCAAAGTCCCCATAACCGAAAGGATGTTTTAGTTTCTAACAAAGAAATTTGTGATTCAATTGCAAGATAATGTGAAGACTCATTTTATCGATTTTGGTAAAAGGATACAGGAGAATTCACCACTGGAAGAGAACACACCCAAATTATTGCTGGCTATATTTCATTGAACGAATTCCCTGATAGTTATACCGTATCTCCAATTAAGCAAGACCATAAATGCCACGACCCATAAATGTTGAATTTACAATACGCGCTCGGAAGATAATAAATTATTCAATTAACCAACAATTGTTCTAACTATTATCTTTCATAAATTAAAGCAATATTATCTGACGTGGCTTGAAGTCACATTTTATTATTGCGTATAGCCGAATGGATACCTGTCATTGACGTCTAAGAAGTGAGAATCGAAGAAGGAGTTAAGCTATATTCACATTTGGTACATTGCCTATTCAGTCGGGGCTGACAAGACGCCTTGGGTGTCTGCCCGACTCTTTTATCTTATTTTGTATTGTTTTTCTTGACAGTGTATGGCAATGTCAACTAAATGAATTCAGTCAATTTTGAATGGAGAAACGTCAAAAAGGGTCATCGGATGATGGCCATTTCTCCTATACACTTAAGTGGTGTCAGTCTATCATCAGTCATCGTATGCAGTGAATTTCACCGACAGACGACCAAATAAAAAATACAGGCTGACGTCAAAAAAATGCGCATCGCGTAAGAATCACTGCGTTTGTGATGTTATTCAATAATTTTTTGATGTTGCGTTGCATAACGATAATCTGTGATGCGCTGGTTGCTTTTGCTTGTACAGCGGCGGATTTCATATGACGTTTTAGAATGCGATGCATTGCATCATTGCCAAATGTTTGCAATTAAGAACGCTTGACGTTGCAGGACTGCGCTAAAACTGCGTTTACGAACTCAGCCACACTTTAAAAAATTGGATTTCAAGCCAATCGGATAGCAAGTGAAACGCTACAAGTGAACGAAAAAAAAAACATTACTACGCGGAATTGCAAGCACTGCATGAACAGCACGGTACTAGTCACGTTTGTTGTACTTAATTACTTAACAGAAATTACATATACACAATTTGCAAATGCATGCCTCCCCGTAACAGTCAATATGCACCATTCAGTGAAATTACAGTGAATCGTTTGTCATTGTTTACCAAACATTCTGAACCCAGCACACAGTTCTTGTTTACACAGATCAATTACTATTAATTGCTGATTCTGTTTATTTAACAGGGAATAAATTCAACATATGATTTCACAGTCCATCAAGGCCAAATTCATTTGAATGACAGCTGATTGATCGACGACAATACTTTAGTGCTTCCGCATCTTTAAGTTCAATCCAACTGGTAGGAAAAGGCGCTTGATCTCGTCATGTGCACACATGGTTTAAAACTAAAACTGCAACGAATTGAAAATCAAGCACATTCCGCTTGTCAAAGCAAAATGGAATTCAATCGATGCCACCCACCATGGCATGGCGCAGCGCACAAGTGAATGTATTGAACCGCATGTGGGTGGTGGTTAGAAAGTCTGGGGGTTTAGTTGGATATTCAATATGACAGGGACATTGCATTTAATTAAATCGCTTTCAAAGGACACCCTCGATTGGTTGTGATGATGGTGTCACGTAAACGTATGTAGGTTTCATCCGGTGACATTGGCGCTTTAAGAGAAACATTAAATCCATCCGCTTTTTGGTGAGTTTCACATAAAGCTCATCACCTTCTCGACGACCCGAAAAATAAATTGTCATTCTACGGGTGTTCGCACTGCTATTGTGATTGTGAACCCAAAATTGAAAAAAGGTTTTCAAAACTATGACAGTGCAAAATTGTCGCTTATCTGTCGGCAAACAGCCAGTCGAGGGGGAAATGAAGGAACCCCTGTCACCGTGATAATTAGGTGGCCAAGAAAATAATTTACACCTGATTATGGACGGGGCATAGATTAAATTGCAAAAAAACAAATCGACTGACCTTCGTGGGCAACGCAAATAGAGGTCTTACGAGGTGCAATGTCCAATTACCAAGAAAACGTCGATAGACTAAGGTTGAGTTAGCGCAAAAAAAGTAAACTGTTATCGATTTCAATTTTGGCAAACAAGCCAATGTACGAGCATGTACGAGCAGTTAATCAGGTTGATGTGCGGAAAGTTCCATTTCGATATGACTTCCATCGAACTGCACGAGGACCGCCCCCGGTGCCAGAGGGCTGAGACATAACAGACAGTATCTCTCACGGTAATTAAACCGCATTGCTTGGTCTCAAAAGAACTGTGCTTGGATACAAAATAAACTAAAACGCACTTCAGTGACTAGTTTCCAAAAGGGAAGTCTTCTTCTCCCGCTTTTAAGTGCGCCCTGACCTACTGTCGATGTTTTGTTTTCACGAAACAGAAATGACACATATTTTCCGTTGACGTTTCTTTAATGGATCTGTTGATTAATTTATGGAAGTGCTTGGATGCGTTGGATGTCGTTTCTTGGGTTTGTCGAGCCCCTATGTATAGTCAGCAGAATGTGTGGGCGATAGAATTGCTTTTGCAAAGATGAAGAGAGGAAAATATTGCGGCTTGGGTTTATATTTGACGTAAATTGCTTTGCAAATGTGTTCATGGATACACAGGACTTGTAATTTATTTCGGACATCGACTATCATGTGGGTGCTGTGTTGGGTGTCATTGTATTTCGTTTAGGTTTCTTTTTGCTGCAAATCTATTGATGGATGGAATGCCACGCAATTCGGGATCATAGATCTTATAGGTATTTTGGGCTCAGCTTTGTTTCTGTCATGCCAGCATTGTTTTTGATCGATTTGATAAGTAAAAAGGATTGCCTTAAATACGATATGTACTCTATCTTCCTTTGGGAAAGTGAGACTGAAACTGCAACTCTTGTGTGAAACAATTAAAAGGAGTACTAAGAAACAGGGAATGAAAAATTGATTGGCAAAGGAATCTCAATCGTAACAGAGACTGTTGCCTCGACGCCACCTACTAACACTTTTTTCTATTATCGATTTGTTTAAGTTTGTGCAACAGTTAGCATAAGTGGGTGGCATTGTTTGTAGAGAGTGCCGCGAGTCGTCAATGAGGCTTATGCAAGCATTGACATAGATGCGGCTTAGATGGATTCTTTCAATCATTTGGGTGCCTAATTGTGATCACCAAATTGGGGATTTACGGGACCAGATATTGGTTCATGTAGTAATTACATTGTTTCTTGGACTGTATGGCATGTGTCATGTTCTTGTCCAAACCACAGGTCTTCTACATGTTTCCACACAAAGGGGATGCCCGTCTCGTATATATCATATGGTATATGCCTAACTGGACGCATTTCCTCTACCTTCCACGGTCCCCTTGTCGTGCCGTTCATATACACTACACATTCACCCTTTCCAAATTCAAACTTTCTTCTTTTCCTTCCTTTGTTGTGAGTATTGGAGTATCTTATTTTATGTTTCTTTATCTTTTCAAAAATTTGTCGAACTACTTTTGGTTGCAGTGCTTGGTTCTTAGCTTTCTGCTCATTAGAATTTCGGAAGACAATTGTCCTCGTTAAAAGAGTCGACCTGTACTCCAGATGAGAAATATCGATGTCAAGACCTTCTTCTTTTCGTAAAATCGTTTTTCCAATAATTTTTCGGCGAATCCGTTCGAACGTGCATAACAAGGACTTGAAAAGGTGAAACTAAAATTCCAATTGTTTGTAAATTCACGCAATTGAAATGAATTAAATGGTTGGTTGTCTGAAATGAAGACTTTTTTCAGGACTTTGATAACACATTGATAGTTTTATAACACTTTTGTCGTTTTTCCATAATCCATTCAATCGCCAACTTACTACGGCTGGTCAGTAGTGTTTAATGGGGACTATGCAATAAGGCCGCTTTTGGCATTAGTCCTAAGGAAAAAAGGAGATAAATAAAAAACGAATGGCAATATGGCATTATTACTATCAACAAAACGGTTCCTCATCACAGAAGCGCCTGATTGTATCCTTTCGGAATACCATGAAATTTCAAAAACCGCGGATAAAAAAGTGACTGCAAATTGTAAAACAAAATTATTCGAAATGTCCACGAATTCGACCTGGCAATTCATCAATTGCAGTACGCAGCACATCCATTGGAAAAGTAACCATATTTCGGTCTAGCACAAGCCATTGGCCCTTAGTAATAAAGGAATTTAAATTCGAGTTTTACGTAAAACGAGCAACCCACTTCTAAAATCGACAAATATTTAGAAGTGGCCGAGTCGTATCTAAGTCGAATTTAAAAGTGATAGTTTAATATTTCAAAATGAGTGTCAAAATCAGCTGTTCTAGCTCACAATAGCGAATATGACAGGTTGTGCTAGCTCACAATAGCGAATATGACAGGTTTATTCACAATGATTACGTTAAATTCGAGTTTTGTTAAAACTGATTTATTACTACGGAACTTAAAAGTAAAGTTAGCTACACCTAACAAAATTCGACTTTAGAAGCGACTTCATGATTTTCTATTACTAAGGGCCATTGACTCTAAGACTGTAACCGTAATTTGTAGCTCAAAGGATTGAAGACTGGGCTTTCAAATGTCCATTCAGCAGTGGAAATGACGTTTGGAACTTTGTGTTCAAGCCATTTTTGTGGCGCTTATGCCTAATGAGCGGAATCTGAGTCCGTATTCCGTATAGGGTTGGTAAGGTTTCGCTGAGGTTTTAACACCTTTTCGCAGAAGCATAGTCACTCCATCATAAGCGACGCCCCGCCAAACCATCAGGGATTAAACTCTCGGAATGAAAACAGACGCTCATTTCGTTCTATCTGTTCCAATGTACCCTGGACCCACATACCTCCCACGTTCTCCAAATCCAATAGTGACTTTAATCAGGGGGTTGCATCATTTGCTCCCATGTACATTCCACTGCTATTTGACGTCACCTCCAACGTAATATAAACGCTCGTGCGGCATTCGTTTTATAAAGCGGAGTATAGTCAATTCTTAATTCAGCCTTATTCGGCTCGTCGTTATTTCAAGTCGCCGTCTTAGATTTTTGAATCAACAGTTCTTTGCTGGTTGGAAGATGCAAAATGCCGCCTTCTTGAACACGATGTTGATGACATCAGTCGGCTTCACAAAACTCCAAAGAACAGCTTCAATGAGTTGAATGAAGTTCAAGGTGTCTGACGTTCGAATTTTCAATTAATCTCTTCGCAGTTAATGAAGACAATATATTGCAACCTAATCATTTTAAAAAAATATTGCTTTTTATGGAAATCGTGCGAAATGTTTAATAACCCTGGATTATCAGCAGTCACGCTGCATTTTTGTTTTCGTTGACAACAGTTTATGTGCATCGCAACAGTCGCGAACAGTCAATACAACTTGCGTGAAAGTTCATACATCCTCTACATTTGTGAAGTTTCTTCTGCTTGCTGCCAATTGCCTTTGAACAATTGTGGATAGGTTATCCATGCCTTTTCGACTGCACTTCTCTAATTTTTCTCAATTAATATGCTTTATTGAATATCACTCATTTTTACACCGTCGACTGTCCTCATTCACTCCTTATGATCGACTGCCCGCGATATTGCTCTCACTGAGCAACACTTCCTTTTTAATGTTCATACACTCAATAATAGTAAAAAGCTATAGCTCATATCTAGAGGAGAAAGTTAAATTCTGATAAATACCGGGAAATGGAAAAATAACTGCTGTGCGAAGAATCTACCAGCAATCTAGTACTTTATATCGAAAACCTAAAATGGTTGCCTAAAAGCATATTTAGTCATGGCCTGTCCACGTAGCAGACATCCTCTGGTCATTGAAGTTCCCGATCCAGTCATGACATATTAATTGAGGCACAGCTAACGTTCTCAATAAACGAAACTTTAAGAAACGTTTTGTTTCCATTTTCTTTACAAATCCAAGGATCTTCCAAAATCGGCACCTAGTATAGTTGCTTTTGATTGTTCCTGTGACACCTGTATGTAAATCGTTTAAGACTTAACACCATTCATATTCATTCTACAAAAAACAGCATACATCCTTATGATAGGCACTCCCACTTGGGAATCAAAAACTCAAAAAAGTCCCCACAATCCCTCCGACATTCATTCTCTTCAAGAAAAAATCCTTTTACTAACAAGAATAAGTCCCTACGGCTCAAATATCCAATTTCAACAAATCTTGTTGCTTTAAGCCCCTTATTGTGCCGCAAACACATCATTTCCCGCTTTACACCGGTCTGTAGTACCAAAAAAAATACGGAGCACCATAGACTTCGACGAACATCTTAGAAAGTGCTCCCCTTTGAGCAATGAAAAGGTTCCCATTGTTCCACTCCCATTAAGGATTTAAGCAATTCTCCTTTCCCCCCGACAAAAACCGGAGCCCATCAAGGATACAAGAAACCGTCCGGGAACTGGGTAGAATGATAATTTTTCAAGGATAAACATCAGATTACCTTCGATAACTTCCGGCAATATTGATTGAAATCCTGTCTTCCGGTATGGAATTAAATTTTTTTTCCAAAGGCAACAAGCCTGTTTTCGAAACCGAAACCGAACTGATGTACATGGGGGATTGAAATAATCGAAAGCTACAGACAATAGAAATCTCAACATTAATTTCATATAATTCAGTTATTTAGCAAATAAACCGACTGCCTGCCGCAGGACTGTTGTAAGCCTTTGTTTGGCGAAGAAGTTGTTGACTAATGAACAATCTGATGGACGAGTTAATTGGCTGTGTGCTTGAAGGGAATTGTATTCACTTAGAAATTAAAAGAATTCCCTTTTCTTGCCATAGGATTGGCATTAGAAGAACGTTCAACTTGTTCGTTGTGCCAGTGAAGGTGTGTACTGGTGTGTACATCGCAACAGGTACATCAGCCGGTGGCTTGTGGGTAGTAGAGATTAGTTAACTTTGTTGCTCTGACATCTGTCACAGCGGAGGTTTCTTGATGTTCTGCTCAATGAATGAACTAATCTGGATTTGTGTTTGCTTGAAGATTCTATTTTTACAGGGTTTCTTTAATTTTTTTTTTCGAAAACAGGAAATAAATTTCATGTGATTTAAGGCGATGATGGACCAATCCTTTATATATGAGGCTGAGTCCCTTTAGAACACTGCTCTTTTCAATCAGCCACATCTACCTTCATATTGTCTAACAATTTAAGATAAGTATATGTTTCAAAGCGGTGCATGAATGCATACCAATTGATATTTAATAAGCTCAAAGTCATGTCACTGATATTTAAATGTCGACAAACCTTGCTGAAGAGAATGGTGTATAATTTAGAATATCAACTTGTGTTAATTGATCCTAAACATGCTTCTACAATTAATGCACTGACACAGCCACATAATCCAGCCGTACATATAGCATATCCCCCTTAGCCACTCACACACACTTGAGACCGCACTAATCATCCACAACGACACATGCCTAGCACACCTAATTTCAAATAACTAAATCTGCCAATTAACCAATCCCTCACGATGTCAAACCAATTGTCAGAAATTAATAACGTTCGTATAACAGCCCAGTAACGAGTAAATAAAACGAACGAACTCTGATTGCAAAACTAAAAAAATTATACCACCGAATCGATCGAATTTCGATTATTTCAGCATTCGAAGCTTTAACAAAACCACAAGCTACATGCATGCAGGGTGTGCGCAAGATATATCAATTCAACATCTCGAAAGGTTTCGTTTCGCTTTTATCGATTCACACAGCACATTTTCCCCAACTCCTACCCCTATGATAGACTATCTGTGCGAGTGTCGGATGGACGACTGAGATTCGGGTTCCCATACTCAATATGTATTCTGCAGTGACCTCAATGTATTCATTTGATTTGGCGTCGAGACGATGATGTTGAATTCTTCTCGCGCCATTTAGCACAAATTAATTGGGGGGAATCAATGAATGCTATCCCACGCCATAACATGCTATCCATGCCATTCATGGTACCCAATGTGACCCAATGCTTACATGCCCTTCGTTCGTTCAACGTGCACTAATGAAATAATAAGAAAGTTCACTGAACATCTTCTGTCTGCGTTAGCACAGCACAGCTCGGCAGTGGGAGCCATACGGGGTGGGGTGGAACTGACTGACCACGACTGGAGGATGATATTCTGGCAATAAATTTCTGTCATAAATTTTACAAAAAAATCTGGTACAGATTGTTTTATTTTGTCGTCTCTTTTTTCGCCGCTCATAACTTTGAAGTAAAATACTTGAGCACGGGGGTTTACCCTTAAATGCGCATCGTGCAATGGCGCGGCGTACCAACAGGGAGGATGGCGTATACAGTAGTTTATTTATTGGGTGATTCTTATAAATTGCTGGACCGATGCTAGTAAGTCAACAAATTTGTTTGGACTATAGCTGGAGCGGGACAAAATTTGTCAAATCAATGGGACGCGTCAAAGTGATCTGTCAGAAATAAAAATTTGACGATTTCATTGTGAACTTTGGGTACAGTAGTGATAAATGGTTGGGAAAAAAATCATGGTTATGATGGACTTGGTAATTATTATGTCAAGAATGGAAGTTAAGTCTAGTGGTTTGGTTATGACAAGAGGCGGGCAAATGACAAGAGACAGTGATAATTGATTGTATAAGCAACTGTTAGACGAAGAGGTTGTCCGCAGAACGGCATTTCAGTATTTCTTTATATTGGAAGCAAACATGAAGGGTGTTCTTTTTAGAGCGGGACTTTTGGTAACAGTGTTTTCTGTGACAGCTGATTTATCAGTTCCCGATAATTTTGAGGTTAGTTTGGTTTGGCAATTGATAGGAAATAAACTCACGGTGGAGCAACGTTTACAAATTGTTAATCTGTACATCCCCTTCATTTGCGACAAACAATAGCATACACCATAAACAACGGGTAGTAGTAACCAGAAGCGAAACTTAAGTTTACCTTGAAATGTAGCGCCACCCGAAGAATAAGACGAACTTTCGACTGAACACTTATTTTATACCAAAAAAACAACTAATGAGCACTAACTAGTGAACAATCCTCAATTGAATTTAATAATACTTAACTTTGTATTATAACATACCATTAAGTCTAAAATTGCAGCCCCTGAACTCTCTTCACAAACTGAAAGCACTCTATGGCAGAATGCGGCTCTACTGTACTTGGCGGGCCTCCATTTCCCAATGGGGGCACGTTCGTTGGTTGAACCAGTTTTTTTTTTGTGTTCACCATATCGTATATATTCATACCAACTCGAAGGTCAACAACAGGTTGTTATCGGTTTGTGCATCTCTTATGCATTCCCCGTAAACCGTTCACGCCCCCCGTTATTATTCATTTTCGTATCTCCACGCCAACAACCAGACACCTGCAATCATCGTCGTGTTATTTACAATTTACACAAAAACTGCCACAATACACTTTGTTTTTGTGATTCTTTATCGTAGATGGACGTCTGAAGATGAAGTTTATCTCTAAACTCGTATAAACTGGTTATGGTTCATGTTCCCTACATGATTTTGTTTTTTTTTTTGCGTCTTCAAATTTTCGTTAACTTCCCTGTATCTCGCTCACTCTGTCTCTCCTGCTCTTGCTCTCTCTCTCTCTCAATTTTGACCACTTTCGTTCATCGATTCACCTCCCAATCCACTTTTACCGGTGACAGAGATGATTGTTTTCGCATGACTACCGACATAAAGTCATTAACAAGATAAAACAACGTTAAGTCTTGTGACTCACTGCCGAACACATGTCTCTACTATCCGACTTGTGAATTGTATACGCAAGTACTACAGTTATGTCAGGTAGATAAAAATTATTGTTGACGTTGTTCCATTGAAATTTCTGAAATTCTCGATAAGTATGCAAAACGCTTCTATTAGTAGCACGACGATCATACGATATTCGGATGACGTTGCGGTCCCCACTGGGGCACCCATCCCACTCTCGAAACTCTCTTAAATGTTCTCTTCGTAAAGAGAAATTCGAGAGAGACAACAGAAAACGCTCTCGGGTTCAATTGCGTTCGTGAATCATACATGCCTTTTCGGTGAAATTACGTGGTCAAGATACTTGTTCCACGTATGATGACGTGACATTTGTTTACTAATCTCTCAATGAATGTATCTCGCTGTTTTCGTTTCAATCTATGGATAAAATAAAAAACAAAACAAACACAGCGCGAAATGCTATTCCGTTGTAGATTATAGCTAATTCGGGGGAACTCTCATTCGTCAGATATTTGCATACATATGCGATACGTATGTACGTTATTACAAATGTTTTGCTTTTACTGTGAAAGTTTCCACGCCAATTGCAGCGTGGAAGATGAGAATTGACTTAATTGGCATGAACTCGTGATTCTACTACAATTAGCTGTCAAAAACTCACAGTTCACGAAATGCTTGATTAGAGGAAAAACAAACATATTCGCTGCTAATTTCAAACTGATCAGATGTGTGAATTCATAATTGACTTGCCGTGATAGGTTTCATAACGAAGCGAAGGAGCTTTGATTAACGGGGCTGGATTTGCTGTCAAATACGATGAGTTTCTTCCGCAATCACGGTGAATAGATTTTACGTTCTCTTCCATTCGAGAGTATTTGGTAGCGAATTGGTTATGAAAAGCATTTAAAATATTGACCTAGAAACAAAGTGGCTTTTATGCATGCGTTATGCGTATGTGTGTGTACGGGCATGAATTTCATTTGGAGGTTATTAATTTTTGCCAATAATTTTGTTTCTATAAAAGTTTTGTGTTCATTTTTTCTCTTTAGATTTGATTTAATTTCATTGATCAAAAACGCACTGACGCTGTTTAAAAGGAACGATTCGCTTGATTACTGAAATGTGTTAACACACGGCATAGATTTTTTTCGCCACGTCTTTTGCGTGGCTGGTGGCTTTTAGGACGTTGTTGTGAATGTGCACATTTATTGATCTTACGAACAGAATGTGGTTTCATATCGAACACATCGGTAGGTGCTTTGCAGATGTAAAGGGGGGAAACTTCGGTTTTGATTTTCGGTGACAGCTGATTTGACAGTTCTCGTTTTGTTTTGATGGTAGTTTGGTTCGTCCATTTATTATGAATAGCTTATGATCAGTGCTTACAAATTGATAAAAATTTAACTTGAAAAACATGGTTAAAATCGAGAAGCTAATAATCGGCGAAATCATTGGTCATGTATTAGGACTTAGCCCAAAATGGAGTTCCAACAACACATTGTTTCAAAATTCCATATCACCCACAAATGTAGTTTCGTTTTTAATTCTAGTCTATGAATAGTCTATGACATCGACAAGTTTATCTTTTTAATTTGTTGGACTGCAATATAGGAAAGCGACTAATGAAGCTTAACGGTAAGCAAACTTCAAAATTGAAGAAAACCGAGAAAAAATGATGTGATAAGGCCGTCAATATTTCTACGTTGCTCGCCATTTTTGCACATTGCCCCCAATTTTACAAGGGTAGGTTTAGCATTGACATATTGGACGGTTGAATGCTTGTGTGTGCTTATCTAGCTTATCTATTAGAATAGGTTCAGTGTCAATGAGTAAGATGAGCAAGATTGGCGAACCTTTCCTACTGTGACCATCTAAAAAAAGGTGTCCTTCTCATAAAAATTCAGTTAAGATGTTGCAACTGCAACACCCTACATTAACCTACAATTCTTAAGGAAATCATGACAAAGGTCAAGTGTGCGATTAAGTGGCCATTGAAAATTAATTAACAGTATCGTTGTGAGTACTTATGTCGAACATTTTCCGGTTAGATCCCCCCACATACAATCTCAACAACCAGTCGTAATCAGCCACAATCGAAAATGTGACACTTGTTTTGAAAAAAAATTTTCATTATTTTGTGAATTTGGGAATAATCACTACAGGCGACGAAATTCAAGAATGACAGTAACTTTGTTGTATACGTAAGTACATATATAGACCAGCATTTTCCGTCATGCAGTCTCACGAGTATGTCGATTCTAGAGTCTTGTCAGTGATTCGCGAGAAGTGATGTCGTGAAAATGAAAATTTATGTGTTGATCCGGAATCAAACCGTGGACATTAACAGACATTGTTGAAAAGCTTAAAAAAAAATCAGCCAACAATAATGTCAACTGCGTGTCACAATTACAAGTCAAGGTTCGAAGAGTCAGTGGCTTTTCTCATGTCGGTCGCTGACACTGCGGAGTGATTCAAAGTATCCTCACGAGAAATAGGCTTATCTCAAGACATGCGGCTGCCAGTTACCATTGCTGCTGTTGTTGACAGTTGACAACATATTTGAATTCTCAAGTTCAATGTCGTGATTGTTGACAGTAAAATTTGTGTACTCCATCCCAAAATGTCTCTAAAAGGCAGCGCAAATGCTGAGATTTGTTTACAAATTCGCAACCAAATAAACAGAAAACATGGTTATTTCCGTCGAATTTAAGCAAAAACAAAACAAAATCACTCGACAACACTGTCACTGACTACACACATGCAAAGTGACACGCCAATGACAAGAAACACAATCTGAAGACAATCCTCGCTGATTTTTTGTTTTGCTTTGGTCGTGCGACTAAAAATAAATTTAAAGAATTCGCAAAGCATATCGCGGAAATATCGCACATAGAGTAGATGAAAAATGTTCTCTGCACAGCAAACAAAATAAATAAATATTATGTAAACAAATTCTGGTTTCTCTTGCCGTTTGCATGTATTATATGTTTACGTACCACTTTTCTACAGAGCGATTAAATTCTCTTTTATAGTATCTCGTGCCGCCTTAATGTCTTGACGAAGGACAAGATCAAGAGGTCTCTATATAAAAGATATCGAAGTGCTGAAGTTAGGTTAATTTCTGCCCAAGAAGAGATATGTTTCTGCACCTCTTTCTTCAATGACAAACAACTCTAAAAAACGTACACATTACAAGCCAAACCAAAGTCAGCAGACATTGACGGTGCAATCATGTACGTTTAATGGCAAAGACATTGTTTTGTGTAAATTAAATCTCATGCTGGTTAAAGGTGTGATTACAACAAGTACATGGTCAACAGATGTAATTTTATTGTTCGCCTCCAAAGTGTCATCAGCACAACAACAACAGCAACGATGAGAGTTCAACAAATTGCATATAAACACGACATAAAAGGTGTCCTAAGCAAATAAATAAATAAAGAAGAAAATTCTGAACCCTCTTCTTCATTCATGGATGTCATCATTAGTTTCACATGGGGAGCGCGGTGTTTGACGACACCGCTTCGTTTGCTGTGACCTCTAATGGTGAAAGTGCTTGACTCAGACGTTAATTTGTTTAGACTTCAATAAAGTCATTATGAGAGCTAATGGCGCTGAATGGGCGGTGAGATTTTTCTTTAAATATTCTTTTGATGGAATGGCCAGTGTGTGGTGAAAAGGCATTCACACAAGAATTCAAGCTTGAAATGTGTCGAATCAATTAGGTGTGATTCAGTGGGATCAGTTTTCTTTTCATTATTTTATTGCATTTTATTGAAGAGAGTAGCGCATTTTTACAAGGGAAGTAACTATAGTTTAAAATCAGTCGTAAAGCATACATTGATGGCAGTTTAATAGCTTACACTGTAACACTGAAACTTTTCTCATCACAGACTGCTGAGGGTCCTTCTTTCAGTCCAGACTAACTGGCTAGAGCCATCTTCTGAAAGATTTAGTTCTTTTATGATAGTTAATGCTCCCAATAAACAGGCCAATAACCTGTGATAAGACTTGAGATCTCTACTTTCTATTTCAGAGATATTGGTGTGGATGGATGCACTGTCTTAGCCCGATTGTTTTATGTAGGCCATATTTTGGTTCCACTCTTAAGGTTGCAGAAAACGAAAGGCAGTAAGAATTGGCGCTGATTCTACAAAAGGGTGGTTTGTGCATTATTCCACAAGGCACTTAGTTCTTCCGCTGCTTTGAAAATCTTCATGCCCAGGGATCCATACTAAGGCATCACGTAGTTTTCTTTAACTTCATCACAGTTCAACTATGTAGTGAACTATGTATTGCAGGAATTCAGTTCACTGTGGTGGTAATACTATTTAATTCAGTAGCACCAGAAGTTCATCTATATTTAGAATCCAAAGAAAAGGAGAAACCCCGCCATCTTGTGGCAGTGCATCTTTTTGCATATGATCATATTTACAGTCTAGACCACAGGGCGAGCAGAAATGTTTTCCCCAGTATGATATGGGGAATATGGGCTCCATACAATGATACCATGATGGCCTTTTCACCAAAGGAACCAAAATCCCCAACTGTTCCTTTCCCCGTCTGAACAAGCAACCGGTCTCTATATCTACCAGCGCCAAGTGCCTAGATAGTAAGCCTAGATCCCAAACTTAGCTGGGAGATAAACATAGACCAGCGTGTTAAGAAGGCGTGCATAGCCTTCTACGCCTTCTTCGGCAAAAGGTGTCGCCTCCAACCAAAGTTGGATTTACACGGCGGTAGTTCGGCCGATTTATGGATATCGATCACTAGTATGGTGGCCTGCCCTTGGAAAAAAAAATATAATATAACAGAACTCAACAGGGTACAAAGAACAGCATGCATTGGCACCACAGGTGCTCTGCGGTCGACACCAACAAACGCCTTGATCTTAATGCTACATCTACTACCCCTCGATCTACACATCAAAAGCACTTTATCACACTGTGCCATCAGGCTCAGAGAGTCTGGGTGCTGGAAATCTAAACCCTTTGGTCATAGCAACATGTTAGA
Source organism: Eristalis pertinax (assembly GCA_907269125.1). NCBI lineage: Eukaryota > Metazoa > Arthropoda > Insecta > Diptera > Syrphidae > Eristalis > Eristalis pertinax. The sequence goes on from OU026145.1 coordinate 123,595,856, forward strand.
CTTCTTTACTAGGGACCTCCAAACGGTCCCAAACTGCTTTGAAACCCAAATCCCCGAAAGAATGGAATGGCAGGTATGCTAGGATTTTAACTGGGTTATCTACACTGACGGCTCAAAAATGCGCAGTGAAGTCGGAGCGGGTGTGCTCAATTTCCCTCAACATTTCCAAAGGCTGTCGTCACGCCAAAATATCCTGCCAAGACAAAATGTGACTACATGTATTGAGCCAGGCTGGTAGACTCTTATTTAACTCACTTGATGAGATTTCTACAAAGGATTTTTGGGAACTAATGGTCTTCATAAAATCCTCAAGTTGGTTTTAGTGATATCTCAATTATTCTCCTCAAATATATAATCAGAGTGGTGGCATTAAAACGGCACACATTGCTATTTAGGTGCTCTATGAACCACCAATAGGCTCCCTGAATATCTATAAAAGTACACAAAGTAAAGTTAAGAAGTATTATGTATTTCCAGTCTCTAGAGCCTTTTGGATAAAGGTCGTATGTGTTTGTTGAGTTCACTCAAGGAACGCGGTCAGAAATTCATAATTGTCCTGTCATAGGACCTACAGAGAGGACGATATACCTTCGATGTGCTGTTCGCAAGGTTACTACTGACTGTCTAATAATGAAACTGTCATATAAAATAAGACAACAAAAAAATAACCTCACTCAATCATGACACCTTCATTTGGTAGTTTAAAAAACTCCTGATCGACCCACTGAATTTTCACATTTGTCATAACCCCCGGTTGCATTTTGCTGTCATATTATTTCGTAAGGTCATTGCTTCACATCACATCCATAGAGTAGTCAGAAAAAAATATGACATTTGAACCTTGGCATCTATTTAAAATTCGGTGAAATTTCAAAGCAACCAGCGGCAAGTGACAGTGCTGCCAATTTGCCAATTCAGCTACGTGTCAATTTATGCAACTCATTATCATACCTATGCCCTCAATCGTGCTCTTCAGGCGGAGTGTTTACATAAACGTGCGAGATCGACAAAACTTCACGCGATTCACAAATGTCATGAACTCCTAGCCCATATTTAATTAATAAATAACACATTAATTGAATCAATTTCATTCTCAATGATGCTTCGTTAAAAGTGCGTTATTGGCAAACTACTCGTCCGAGTACTGGATGAGTATACCGAATGTGCCAATCAATTTGTCCATCAGCAATCATTAAAGCAGACAGTTTTTTTTTTGCCCCATTAAATGTTGCCGTCTCTTTCGCTTGCACGCTGACTTCTTCAATTTACAACTTCGATATGTCGCCGTCATCGCATGGTATCCCCGGCACACACATCATCACCTCACACTTGATGGGTGTTGTAATGTGTATCTATACATATATTCGCGGTTGTATCAATAAATTCATTGTGTACTTTTTTTGCGATGTAGTATAATTCCACAATTGATCACCAATTACGATATTTACGTTCTAACAGATTGGACTCGTTTTCAGTGGCGGTATTTTTTCCTGTGCTCTGTTTTTGCGTTATTTTTCGATGTGTAAACATTCTAGATACTTCCGATGTGGATATGGACGTCAATTAATGCACGCTGATCCGAGGTAATTTGCTGCCTAATTTGACAGTTAATTACGTTCGGTTGTATCTAGGTACTTTTTTTATGACTAAGAGCTTGTTAAGAGATACCGCTATATGCCATCGGAGTTTTATTATCGATTATTTTATGCGGCTTTTACAATTCCTTAGATAAAAAGACATCTCGCCCGTTCCCTTCCTAGACGTTACGTAAGGTGTGCGTTGTTTTAGTTGCTTTTTGACATTGACAAATGTCGAGATACCAAAACATGCTTGTAGATACGACAAACTAAACGCTTGTATCTGTGTCTTTCACTGTGTCTGAAGAGAAACGTATAATTTTTGCACAAAAACAGACGGAAAGATAAGTTTAATTCTGCGCGCTACTGGCCGATGATATATATCTCTCTAGTAAGACACACTTTCATATGTGTGTGCGATAAAACTATTGACACTGGTTTTTTTGGTTGTGTTAAGAAGTTGATTGTGCCAAAAGGTGCGTTGTGTATTTATGAAGAGTGTTGCCGCCGCTTGTGACGCGTCAAATGCAACAGAAATTGATTAAGTCACAAAAGCAAATATACACACAACTAGGGACCGGCCCAACGGAACCATTCTGGAAAAAAGCTCATTTCATTTCACCGGATATTAGCTTTTCGGTGCTGCAGAACATGGATGTTTGGTCAATGTTTATTCATCATGGATGGCATCCTTTAGTATTTTTGTGTATCAAACCGAAATTTTAAGGAAATTGAATTTGGGGTAGGTGGAGCAACAATTATTACGGTGAAGCTGGTTTGCTCGAACTGATGAGAAATGTTTGCCTTCATTTATCGTTGGTTTTTCTGTTTTGTATAATTTTGTTGCTTTGATTTGATGGTCCTTTTCAATTGAATCTTATAGAAGGGATTGTCTTGGAATAGACTGACAGGAGAAGCCTGGAAGTGTTAAATTGCAGATATCTAAAATCACAGTTAAGGAGTGAACAAACTGTTAAATGATTTACTATAAATTCAACGAATTTTCAAATTAAAAAAAGGAAGTTAAAGTTGTGCTACATTTCCCCCAAAAATAATTGAATGTTGAGTCATTAGCGCGGTGCAGTGTGGCCAGTGTAAAAAAGCGGGGCAATTGACAGTTTTTTTTTCTCTTTTGAGTGGCGCTACAACCTGCGCCACCTTAAATGCTGGCTTCCGCTGTTGAATTGGCTCAGAGCCAAAGAGTCTTCAAGCCGGAGCCAAGAGATAACAGCATTCTACATGGCCCAGCTACGGCAACAAATTAAGATTTTATTCATCAAATTTTGGTATCATATGATCCCTGGATTGCGTATTTAAGGCCTGGACCGAAAACAAAAGATTCGCTTGCACTTAGCAATGAAGCGCAAGCCTTATTATACGTGTTTGCGAATGCACCCGAGAAAAAAAACGAAAGAAACGAGATGAAAAGAGGAAGATTATTATTTTATTTGATGTTGTCCCTCTGCTGTATGTGATCGAAAACTTGAAAATCGACTGAGGTTAAGTGTTATACAAGCTTAGCAAAGATGTGCAATAGTACAGTGAATTCAAGTGTTATACATGGATTATGGCTTAGCTAGAGATGTACAGTCAATAATATGCGAACATTTACAATAAAATTTATATCATTTTAATATTTCTAATCATGTATGTTAAGAAGTCTTGTAAGATGTAATGTATTTATATAAATAGTGATTGCAGCTTTGTTTTAAACTCCATTTTAGAATCATTGACAGTAATAAATAAATTATTTTATGCATTTTAACCAAAAAAGTGATATTTTTATATTTCCTATATGGCACCCTAAATTTCATTAAGATCGGTCCACGGTCCAAAAGTTGCAGATTTATTTCCACCTCTCACATGCAACGGAACTATTGTGCGACGCCTGTCCAACCCCAAGTTTTGCAAGATGACAGTTAAAACTTATCGAAAAATTATCACACGAGAAAATGATAATAAAGGTCCGACAACGAGAGTGTGCAAACAAATCGAGCGCTTTATAAACAAGAAGACATTGTTCACTGCTTGCAATAACACCTACTCCAAACGCTGCGAAATCGGAAGTGTTTTGGAAGAGCATACAAATGTTAGCCGATGAAACACTTATCCGAACCATCAAAAACTGCTCTTCTACCATTATGGGCATTAAACGATAATCCCAAAAACAAAGAACAACAACACCGTCAAACTGATGATAGGAATCGTGGTTTTCAACAAAAAATCACCAAACAAATCCCTCTAGCTTGAAATCATGCAGCGTTTACACGCCAAACTTGATAATCATCCCTGATGATGTGACAGATTGACTGCTGTGTCAAAAATCTCACATTCGAGGCTCATGTCACACACAGTTCCCAAACACAAGCCCACATACCATTATTGCCTAAAGAAAAGCAATTTTCAATTACTAAACCCATTCCACTCCAGACTCGGATCATCCCAATGATGGCAAAATCTATTCAACAGCCACCACATGTCATGGATGTTTTGACATCAAATGAGTTTCGATTGGAGGCAAATTCAACGCAACTGGCACTTTGCCAAAGGGATCAGTAGGGCTGATGCCTCTCAGGCCCTTAAACGCTTGAAAATACCGCAAACACAGTTCACTCGTCCGTATCCATTAAATGGGTGACTCCTTCTTTTTTCCTCCCTTCCTTCAGTCTTTCTCCAGTCTGGTCAATGAGTTCCCTCGGCCATCTGACAATGTGGTAAATAGGATTTCGATTCAATACCCATGTATCCATTGTAACAGCAAATCATTCATCTATGCCGTGTATACATCGTCTGAAGTGATGTAGAGACCCCGGCTGCTTTAGCAGGAAAAAAGGGATGCTCCACTAAGCATAATACCAGCACCAATACCAGCCATCATCACGACCGCCAAGGGTAGCAGCATAACACGAACCTCGTAAACAATAACCGACAGGGAACATGATTAAGTGATATGCACCAGTAGAGCACCAGCACTCCGAAGGGATATCGGTACTGGACTGGCCGCCCTTAGACCATGTTCTGGTCAAGAGTTGCCGACGGCGGCACTGGGACTGCCCCGATCAGCTCTGCTATGCGGTTTCTTTTGTACTCTTGCTGGGCTTTTTGGCATGCAGAAACCTTTAAAAGCTAATAAAAATATTGATTTATTAACTGAATGCATTTCAACTGAGCCTTAAATGCTTCACATACTTCCTCTGACCGTTCTTGGTGGAAAGCATGTCAGAGCAAATTGTTTTATCGCTCCCGCGGGAGTGTTCTGTATACACGGTGTTTACACGGCCACGGCGCGGCGCGTCACTGCCCATCGGCCAGGTGGTCGAATAACACGATTTGATGGAGGTTGCTTCTATAAGTCAGGCACTCAAGTCCAGGAGGGCTTACATTTGCAATTTACTTTGAACACACATGCTTCAATTGTTTGTGCAGATAGTCGTTTAATTGGGCTTCAACCAGCCAAGGGAGTGTGGCTGCTCTGGAATGTTCCTTATTTCGGACTGCTTACGGCATTTTAACAAGCATGTGAAGGGGTTTCTATGGAGAACGTAGTTTACACCTGAACTTGAGCTCCTCGCAAAGCTGCAGCAATGACCCACATAGCTTTTATTTACAATTAACTGCTCGCTTCTTCTGGTAACCTGGTTGATTGCCGAGAGAGGATGTTCACTACACGCCGTGCTGCACCGTGGGATTATACGCAATTTGTAGATTACTCCCATTTAAAGAGCTGAAATTGTTGAATCATCGGTTGGTAGGGGAACTTTATGAAATTCTGCATTATGGAAATACTGCAGGCATTGCACACGACTTTTTCACTTTCCTTCTGTTGAAGAGTGGGTCATGAAATAGTGGATTCTAAAATAAAAAAATTCACACAATTTTTTTGCATTTTTAATCACATAGAGGATGGGTAATTTTTAAATACCCACAAAGCTAATTAGCCGCAAATAGGAGTAGAATTGGCTAACAATTTCTCACCCAAACCGCGCATCAGGAATTACGTATTAAGGTTGACCACCAGCAATTATTCGAAACATCCAGCAATACATAGAATGTCAATAATCAGTAATTATGTCATCGGATTGACAGAATGATACCATATTTAAATGCGAGCTTGATTCTATGCAATTAATAAATCAAAGCGTCGGTTTTTTTTCCCATTTTAATTCGGCCTCGGATTATTTGATTGCCTTCGTTTTAAGTAAATCTGGCGACGATTATGTACAGCTTTAAAAAGAACTTGACCACTTCGGAGGTAAATGCAGCATGTTCTTTTTCAATCTAAACGCAATCATATCAAAGGTTAATTATAATACTATTTAAGTAATTCACCGAATCAATTAGAACCGACAAACAATGCCTGGAAATCAGTGGTAGTTATATTGAGTGTTGCACTAGGCAATTGTCACCCTTTTTTATACTCCTGGCACGTTCTTCGTTCGTAAACACACGTTCGTAAACACGACATTGACGGTTCGGTCATTGGTTAAAGGGTGTCTTCGCAGTGAAATTTCAAATTGGAAAACCCCTTCAAATGAACCCGCTTTTGTCGATTCTGATCAGACTTGCACACTTTGCTTTTCAACATCGTGAAGTAGTCTGCAGCAAAACTTTGCTGATTCAGATTTGTGTTTTCATAAATGTCAGACTAACAATGGACTGCGTTATCCATGTTCATTAATTTAGATATACGATGATACTAACTTAGGTGAACTTCAGTACCTGTACTAAAGCAAGCCTGCAGACATTCTGCACCCTGTGTGTGTTCAAAACCGCATGAGAAAAGAAATGCGATTGGACTAGCACTGATTTCCGACGTTTATAAAAAATACCCAACATTTGACTTGGCAGCACTTTTGAACTGGGTGACAATACAAGAATTGAAATTTTTTAAATAGGTTCATTTTGTAAAAAGTCGTTTCAGTTCGACTCGAATTTAGAATACCGGATAAACTCATCCGAGAGTGTTCACAAACCAACAAACGATTTCACAGAGTACGTTTAGTTCCCAAGTTGGAAAGTTTGCCGCTCAATCAATTTAATTCAAATAAAATAAACATATGCCTTAAATTTCGGAATCATTGAACAAAACACCGAAGTCACCTGAAACTTGAAAATCGACTGCAATGGCATAATGGGTCAACTCCAACATTGGGTAAGAGGAGACGAATTCTGATGCATTTATCATGGAAACATGTATTTTTTTTTTTGATGACTTTTTTCAAAATGTATGGGCAATAACGCGGCGAATGTTGTCCTCCAAGTGGTCAATCGAGTTCACATATCCGCACAGATATGTGGGCGTTAAATCGCACGATCTTGGAGGCCAATTCACGGGTCCATAACGTGAAACTATGCTATTACCAAACGTTCCCTTCAGTAAATCAATTGAGGCAAGAGCTGTGTTCAATTGATGAATGAAAAAGTCAGTAATCATGGCTCTATTGCGGTTACCATTGACTGTAACGTTCTGGCCAGCATCGTTTTGAAAGAAGCACGGACCAATTATTCCACCAACCCATAAAGCACACCAAAAAGTCAGTATTTGTGCATGTAACGGTGTCTCAACATACACATGAGGATTATCATCCCTCCAAATGCGTTGAAATGCTAAACCCAACCAGGTAGAATAGTGTTGCCAGCTTAAAGTAGTATATCTCTACCCTTTATATAAACTTAAGGTCAGCTGAAGGCAGCAGACTCTTCTCCAGCGAATCAACGAGCTTGAGTATGAATAGTGTTACTCAAGCGCGTTGATTCGCCATCCAAGACTATAACTTACTGTATCGTCGCAACACAAGCATCGTTTAATTTAAAGTTCGGATTACCACGCGCATATTTTCAAAATAAACCTCAACCCATCGTTCCCCCCCATTACTCGAAACTCAACGAAGGCACCCATAAAGTCAAGTGCTTTAACACATCGTATGATCATACATGATAACATTCTCAATTGCCAATCGTTAAGAATGCCCTCACACTTGACATCATTTCAAAAGGTTAATAACAACGTATCAGCTCGCTGACGTACATAAATCGTCAGTGAGTCGGATTAATTTTGACACTTTTGCTCAAGTCAAATGTATGTCGCCACCCTGAGGTCTCACCTGTTAATCGAAAGCAAACGATTAAAACGAATCCACAAAAAAAAAATATGTTAATCGATTAAATTTGAAATGCATGCTGTTCTTATTTATTCTGTTACGCCTCGCGAGAATCACTTACATACCTGGTAAATCACTAAAATAGATCCGTCAGTCGCCTTTACCTTTTCCTGTTTAATTAATTTCAATTTCATTTCAAACGGGTTCGTGGATGTATTGCTTTGAAACGGATCAAGTGACAGCTCCTGCTTCTGTTTCCCCTTGATTCCGTTTACAATTTCCATTTTGACGCTGACAGAACAAAAAGTTTCTGTCATCTTTAAATAATGAAATGGTATCTGTATCTGTATCTACACATCTCCTCCCATTAAATCTCTGGAGAAGTGTCATTCATTTTTATATCTTCTATTTGCTTTTGTTCTTGTTTGTTGGTTTGTTGGCGTTGTTTTTTGTTTTCTTTCTTTCTACCATTGAAAAACAATCCATAACTCTGGTTGGTTTTCCCGGTCCACACCCGGGCCCGGAATAATGCAAATTGATTCTATTTGTATCTTTGGCTAATGTTTTAGCACTTCAAAGGGAATAAAAGTTAAATCGCTATGACATATTAATGGCCATTATCATCGCATCGCACACTCTTTTGTGTCGTGTTGTGCCGGTACAAGGGTTGCTACGGCTGTCAAAACCACCACGTTGTTGTCGTCGACCGGAGTGGAGACCCTTGTGAAATCCAAATAAATGGATGATTGACGATATCGACTGGTTTGTCATGACTTGACTTACCCTCTGCCTACAGTCGCTCCAGTGACTGCTATCCCCCTTCAGACGGCTTCGAGTATCATCTTCATTCCAAATGGGTTAGTTCTTGACTCGGCTGTGGATGATTTTATGCCATTGTTTAGGAACACAAGCATTCAGGGGGTGGTCCTGCCTTGTATAAATGTGTTGGCATATTTGCTTGGCGTTTATTTGTCTGTGCTCACCCTTCTGGGGTGATCTTAAAAACGACGACGTCGATTGTGGGTGGTGATTTAAATATAAAATCGTTTAACAAAACTTTACACTTGACGTTGGGATATTTAGCTTTACATAGCTTTATACTAATTATGTGATTTTTGACACTGTTTTTTGGTCTATTTTGGTACTTCGCGCTTTCATTCACGCCAACAACTGCCAGGCGATTGGTTGATGGTGGCGCTGTGATTTTATGTGGCGCATTGAAAAGTGCTTGGTGGCCAAAAAAAATAAATTGTTTTCAATGTAAATCACTTGGGAAGTGGTCGTCAGCTGCTTTGAAGTCGAATTCATTCTGCTGTCATAATCGTTTCCGGGTTTTTTCTGTTATTGTCGATTTGTGTATTTCACTTTCATTGACATCATTTGGTTTAAGAAAGGTGCTACCTGTGATAACTTTAGGTCATCGTAGGAAAACGACGAAATAAATTCGATTTAGTTGTAGGAGTTGATGTTATATAAGTGACAGGAGATGACTCTGTTATGGGTGATATTTATGGTTCCAAAAAATGAAGAAACCAACAGTATTCATTTTCACGGCACCACATCTCAAGGCATGGATGAAACTGTAGGTTCACACTATTCGTAAGATTAATGTAGCCCCATCCAAATAAGAATAAGGGCGTCAATGATGGTGACGTTTTATTCCTCCAGCGACGTATAGGCAAATACAAAAACATTTCCGAAACTATTAGCCAGTCAGATTCGAAATTTATTTAATCCACAAATTTCATCGAAGACTTTTTCTTCGACTTTCTCAGCGGAAACTAAAAGGAGGACATAATTTTTATCTATGTAATGGCACATCATTCGTGACAAAAAAAGAAGAAAAATGTATTTTAGTTTATTTTAGAACGAATGGCGAAGGTCACCATATTCTTCCTGTAATCACTGCCAAAATCGCCGCCAGCCAATTTGTTCTTAATTTTTGTTCACTTTTGCCGGATTGAGGGATGAGAGGAGGGGTGTACACTCCGTCCTGCAATTATTTCAACATTACTTGCTCTTAACACATATTAGTGAATGTGATTCGTACTAATTTGTTTAACTAGCAGCTTTTTTAATCATTTTGGTTTTTGAAGCTTACTTTGGGAAAAACGGCTACAACATAAGCCTATATCTATTGCCTTAACTGCATTAAGAATTTCAATAAACTGATGAATAGCCAAGCAGACGGAAAGAATGAGTGTTGTGGTTTTAGTACTAAGTTTGCTCAAATCTTATTATCTGTTAGGTGTGGAGGTAAGGACCATTCTCATTCCTTGAATATCATTCTGAACTCAGTTTCAGATGCCATAAGTGATAAATGTGTTATTGGACTGTCGAGAATGACAGCTAATTTTATAGTTCAGAGTTAGTACGTCATATTACTAAATTTGTCGCATCTCTTATACCTATGATTTTTTTCCCTAAAAACTACGTCTATCATTCATGTGAGTCTTGGCAAACTGTCATAATCGTCACAGTGAACGTGATTGGCTAAGATATAATTAATTGCTCGGATTAAATCTATATCTACTACTAAAAACCCACATTTTTCAATGAATTTGATTGATTATTCATAATCAACTACAGATACTCCGTTATGACCTTCTAGTCGGTCCAAATAAACAAGGAAATGCTCCGATTAATCAAACAATTTTCTAAAAAAAATTATTTCACCTCGCAATTTGATATGGAAATCTCTTATGTCATTATAAAAACCAGACTAGTTGCAATCTTATCAACCTATTTCGCAGAGACATTGAGAAATCCCTTTCACGTGCTCTAGATAAAGCAAATCCAAATCCAGAACGCAAAAACCCCTTACCTCACAGACGCGACAAAAAAAACGAAGTTATAATTGCTATCCGGAGCTGTAAGACAGGGGAAAATCTCTTACGGTTCGGTCGAAGAAACAAAACGGCAAACAATCGGCATAAGGTACAATAAGAGCGACTAATTATCGATTAGCTACCTTTTGTCCTTATCTGTATTATCCGGATCTAATCGCAGTGGGGAAGTTTGTTGTGGCGTAAGTGATGACCAGCGGAAGATGATTGTTTGAATTTTGTTTTGTTCTTTTCCCACATGGATAACGATGGTATTTGCTGACAAGAATGTGGGGGTATTGACCATTATCATTTAGTTATCAAGGCGATGATGGGAAGACTTGAGAGTGCTGTTAGTATTGACAGTGAATTTGATTATTTTGTCCGAAATTAAATGCATTTCATTGTTTTTTATGAGTCCGGATAGAGTGTTGCGGATCAATGGAGATTGCTTTAGATCAATCATAACTCATTCCTTCGTTCCCCAATTAAAAGACCTGAACGTGTACTCGCAACAATGAATTATGGTTTCATCAAGACGTCACAACAGGGCACACAATGAGCGACAGCATTTTGATGAAGATCAGAATCAAAACTCTCTGAAGGAAGCGCCTGCTGCCAGATATCAGAAATCATGTTCAGCAATTGAAACAGACATCTCTCGTTCATGGAAGGAAGCGCCTGCTGTCAGATATCAGAAATCATGTTCAGCAATTGAAACAGACATCTCTCGCATAAAGCTAATGTTTAGTCTAAAATTATGATGTGTATGCATTTTCTTTCCTATTAAGGAACACCCAGCATCACCAAAAGTAATCGTAAACTGATGTGAGCAGACCTCTACTTATACTAGGACGATATTGCTGCAAATATATTGAAGTCAATCTCCGCACAATAACAGAGCTTACAGAGCTTCGCAACAAGTGTCAATTTATATAATCAAATTGGATTCCGAAAAAAGGACTATCTCCAATTGAACGCACTCATGTAACCACGTCAAAGGATCAACGTCACGAGTGTCATCTGTCACAAGATCTGAAACTTTGATTGTCGCCTCAAAGAAGACAAATGCATTTACATATCTCAACTCTTTGGAGGACGGACCTCCATAATCTGCCAATGGTCTCAAAATCCAGCGGTCTGATTCACTTACAATTGACAGCTGCCATTAAGGGCACATCTCAAAAGGAATCTAAAGCGATTTAAAACATCCAATTCAGTCAGTGCCAAGCAGCTTATCGCAGCTCATGAGTCGCGTAATCCCCCTTCCAATTTCTATCAAATACTCTTTTTTCGCCAACCCTAATGTAGTTGACATGTTCAAGTGTTCCTTGGGTTCCTACGCTTGGTTTACATTCCCGCTCTTGCATCCGAATTCCGCTTATATAAAATCAGTCGTACTGCTTAATCGTTAGATCTTGTGTAAGTGCATTACACTGTAATGTCATTACTGGCACGAGGACAGTAGTTTACTGCAGCACTGCTTCACCGCCTCAAGATAAACGCACCTGAAGTGATTCGACGAAGCGAAGGAAAATCTCCAGCATCTGGTGAAACTTTTACTTTTCTCTCCTTCCGTTTCTGCTCCAGAGCCTTAATTCACTTCTCAGAAACTTTTGGCTGTAAGCACCTTTCCAAAAGTCCCCGAAGTTCTGATGAAATGCATGCATACGTGCATGGTTGCGTATGTGTTTTGGATGCAGCCCCCACCCGAGGAGAAAGTATTCCTGCAACCTAAGCTGGTTACTGCCAAATTCCAAAATCCGTCCCATGTCATATACCGCCGGCGGATTCACCCAAATTCGGAACGCATTCCGGTGTGGAAGACATAATTTAATTATGTATGTCCTCTCAGCCCTCGCCCACACAGCGGAAGACAAACAAACGTGCGCCCGGAAAGGTTGTAATCTCTAAACAAGCTCTCGCAAATGTACATCTGATCCTAGTCTACTTTTTTGTGTAAACAATCCGATTTGCTGCTACCGCCGGTGAATATATCAAAGTGTTGATAATCATGGCACACGTACAAGTATAGTTCCATTTCAGGACTCGTTTGTAACAATTTGTTACCCACACGCACTCGCTTTTCGCGCCACCGCGCCGTCGACGACAGCCTACGGATCATCAGAGGGTGACAGAAAATTATTCCACCCCGACACGGGAACACCCTTCATTGAATATCCGTACACACAGCCGCACTTCATTAAGGATGCGACGACTACTTACACACGGAAAGGAGGATACAGAGGCAAAAAAAAACGGTAAACAGAATGCCAAGTAGAATTTCGGTGAAGGCAAGCCCCCCGGGGGACATGAAAAATCCCACAAATGCACTACAACTGTCACCCTGGCGATGACGAGCGGGTGAAAGTTGTCGCGCCGATAGATGTTGAGTGCTCCTTGCTGGGTGCTCGCTCATGAGCAGTGGAAATCCAGCGGCAGTAGCTTAACTCAAAGTGCTTACGGAAGTGTTCTTGAAAGGTGTACGAGCTGTGGTGGGATGGCAGAGGGCCGTGATGCGCCCTCCAGGCACATCCATGCAGCGGACGGTAATTCGAAACAGCGATAATAAATTACGAAGGGTGGCTTATGACATCCCACCAGGGGAATGTGGAAGTTGTCGGATTGACACGGTAAATATGCCAATTATTTCGCACACTTCTCGAGTCACGAATCGAATGGCAGTCGATGTGGGAGGTCTGTCTGGGGGGTGACTGGTCTGCCAGTCTTGCGGTCAGACAGTACTTAACCACCAGTGCTCTGCACGCGTGTTGTGACTGCGAAAAGGGCAAATGTCGCTGAAGGGTCACAGTCGATGGACGGTGTCTTGGTGGTAGCAAATACCTCCAAGGCTAATTGTCACCAAGTGGGAGTGGTCCTTGGGCATTAAATGCCACTCCTCAATTGCTTCAAGAAGTTTGGCCACAGCAAGGGTAATTTTGTTCATGTCTGCCATGAACAAGCCGATGAAGTGAGCGGCACAACCTTCCCTCTCGTTGGTTGAAAGTGAAACCGACGATGATCACACAGTTGCTTTGTGTTTTTCATGCCACACCGGCGCCCAGTTTCCTTTTTGAGCAGATGAGTAGTCTCCAAGGTCAGACCACATCATGAAGACCCGTCACACAACTTTTAAGGAAATCGGGAAAGAAAAAAACTGCCTTCAGACATCTCTTCTACTCTTCGTATTTCACGGCTTCGAAGAGACAAAGCGAAGTGCTCACGACAACCAGTTGTTGGCTGGTTTTTATGCCGACAACATTGTTGATGAGCATTTTGCGATCCCGGATACGGTTGGCCACGCCGGTGTAGTCAGGAATAGAAACGCGTATGCTTCCAGCTGTGCATAGATAATGTTTGCACAGTGTTGCAATTTTGATGGATTATTTATGAAGTCCACGACGAACGGGAATGCATATTTAAAGATTCTGTTAGGAAGTTAATTGAAGTCTAGACAGTTTTTTTTTTTGTGTGTGCGATTAAGGAGATACTTAATGGATGGACAGTTCGCTGACCTCTATCAGTTACAAAGTTGACATCTTCAGAGTCGTCAAGGATTGCATTTTCGCAAAAGGATATTGAGGCGCTGTTGTACGACTTTAAGTGAATCTTTTTTAACTTTAGCAACAGGCTTCTCCAGCTAACTTCCTTTATCAACAACTGTCTTCAGATCTACGCGCCGATGAAGTTGACCAGTGATCGGTGGCAACTTTTTGTCGCAGTCAAGGAGTTTGTCAGCCATAGCACTGTGGAACCTTGGCCAAAGCGTCCGAATGCCGTAATACAGCCTTCTATTCACTGACTCTACGATCGGGGCAGTCCACATTTTCCTTTACATCAAGTGGGTGTCTGTTCAATTGAATTTTCTGGAAAGGTCGACCCATATCTTGACACATTCATCACCTATTTTATGATTATGATGATATTGAGTGCTTCGAGACAAGAACTTTTATTTTTTTCAACACAGAAAGCGACTAGCATGGACTTGGTTTCTATGGCCTAATTGAGCTATTATTATTAATATTTCTTTAATGACGGCCTAATTGAGTACTGCAGAGTCGACATTTCGAAGAAAATGACCCCGCCGGTGGTTGTAATCATTTGCTATCCAACAGTTTACCTGATTTGTCGATAGACATCCAACTATAAAACCGCATGCCAAAAAACCATTAAAATGGCGATACATAACACCGCTTCAACACGTGCCGACTTTACATTTAACGACTTAGATGACTGTTATGTATGTAAGTCCAGTCGTCACACTGCAAAATCTGATGAGCGTCTGTACTGAACATGGCACAAGATCGACAACCAATTGGTTGCCATTGATTGTGGTTTCCTAGCCATTGTTCAGAATCAGAAGAGGGTGAACTTGTGGTCTTCGAACTTCACAAAGGTAAAGATGTTCAGTGAAGCATTCATTAATTGCGTTTCAAGTTGATTCATTAATATTAATGCTAGCTAAGATCATTTGACTTAACCTAATTCTCAATAAAAAAGCTTACTTCAAAATGAATCTTGCTCATTCTTCTCTACTTCAAAACCCACACACAAACGACCAACGACGCGTCGACTTCTAATATTCTTGGTAATGAATTGATTGGCCAAGTTCATAGTCAAGGAAGAGCAACTGACAACAGCTGACAACTGTTAATTACGAATTCAGTTCGTACGTACTGACGGCAACTGATATATCGCTTTGACATTAATGAATAACGGAGAACAAGCAATTTTAATTTCCCATGTTAATGACTTAATTCAAAGTAAGACTCAAGCCTGCCACACGCTCGCACTTTGGAATAACATTAGCAAGAAATTTACTTGAGCCGCGAATGACAGATCGTTCGAAGAAAGGTGAGACACGCGTCTTCAGAAATCGCATCAAGAAAACCCATGAGCACACGCGGCGCTCCATCTATTTTATAAGTCTTAGAAGAAAACAAATGAAATGAACCTGCTCCTAATCATTTGTGGGAATCAATTGACGTAAGCTGAAAACTTGATGTTTAAAATTCATAGTGAATCACATTAAATCGCACTAGAAATACATTATGGGCGATTTGTTTTTTGAGGCACACGTCCATTATTTCAGGAATTTGATATGATTACGTAGTACTTCCTTCGTATGAGGCGCGTACAGCAGTCAAGGCATTGGTTTCGAGTTTGATTGAAAGATTAAGCCGACAGATGATGATTTTTTTGGATTTGAAATATTTTTCTTTAGCGTCATTGGTTGACAATGAACCTACGTGCATGCGTCTACATATGAAGACATTCTTTTGCACAGGAAATAGCCCAGAGGGCATATATATTGTATCTCAATTTAATATCAAATCAATAAACCGACGCATTTTTTTAAGGTGTCCTTTAACACAGGGTGTTTAAAGATTAACCCAATTTTTTTGTATTAGTTGCATTTTAGCGTTAGAACAGCTGGGTGGCGCAGTTGGTTGAGTGCCTTACCTTGGTTAGAGGGGTCCCCGATTCGAATTCCAGTGAAAGCTAAATTAATACGCTTTATCCGTTTTTCAAATCTGGTCCAGTCACCATTTTCCGCTGGGATCAAATTAAAGGCACTATCACTGGAGTTGTCGATCAGTGGTAGTAGCCTCAATGGACCAATATGGTCTAAGTGTGTTGGCGATTTGGCAGCAGCCCACCTACCTAACCTAACCTTAGCGTTAGAAAAATGAAACAACAACATGTTTTCATCATTTAATAGCACCTCAAAAATAACGAAAGTATTGTGTTTTCTACTTAATTCAAATCAAAATTTGGGACAGAAATCAAAATTTGGGACACCCTATACAGTGGTGGTCATGGAAATGGAGCCGATTTTCTTTTTAGTTTTTGGAATTCCTATGTTGAACTGTCAATTTGGCGTGCTCAACTTGGCGGATCTTGGTAGAAATTAATGCAAATCGCAACGACAAAAGTTGGTAAAAAATGTTTTTAAATAAAAAGAGAATGTGGAAAATCAAGGTGCAAAGCGGAAGTTGTCAAGTCGATCGAAGAATTGTTCGTGCCGCAAAGACAATACCCTTTAAGTCTTCGCACAATATTAAAACAGAACTTGATCTTCCAATCAGCGAAAGAACAATTTGACGAAGTCTGTAGGAGTACAACCTCAATAGTAGAGTGGCTAGAAAAGGTTCACTCCCATGTAAACGACACAATGCACGTTTACAATTTGCATATGATCACCTCCAATGGACAGGTGCAGAAGCTATTAATAGAGTACAAATATTTTATAGTGTGGCGAAACGAAAATAAATTTAATCGGTTCTGATGGCAGAAAATACGTTAAACGCCCTTCAAATCAAGAATTTTCACCCAAATACACAATTTATTGTGTCACATTTTATGTACAGCTGTGTTCAAAATAATAGGAGCGATATCTCAAAAAATGTAAAAAAGGAGATTTCTACTAATTCGACGAGGCGATTTTTGAAATTTTTTCTTCTTCCCCAAGTTTCTGGCTTTTCGACATAGCGTAAAGCATTTGCAATTGCCAAGACACCACAGCCAAGTGATTCCTGAATCGCCTTATAAGATTTTCCCACTTGACGCCACTTGCAGATGAGATCTCGCTTTTCCAAATTTGTGTGCTTTCCACGGCCCGCTACCATACATTTTTAAACAAAATGTTTACAAAACATCTAAAAGAAATCTAAAATAATGTTTTAGTGACGAAAGCTGTTTATCTTCTTACTTCTTGACCCAGTAAACTAAAATTAAACTCTTTTCTGCAAAGTACTCCAATTATCTTGAACAGCAAATTTTCCGGTCGCAGTCACTTCCTTGAATAAAATCCTAGACCACTCAGGCGCAGATGTGCATATTTTTACTGATTTTGGTTGCGAAGTACCGTAAGAATATTTACCGAAAAGTTGTACAGTCTACGCGAAGAAGTTTTTCTGAGGGAAGAATTTAAATCAAATTCAACGTCGCGCTCCTATTATTTTGAATACAACTATTAGCATGCAGTATCACATTGTTGATGGCACTGTTCTTGAGTTCATTGTGGTTGGTTTTCCAAGAGGGCCGGCCATGCTCTGTCCATCACACTACCCACTTTTGAAGATGTAAGGACCAATCTTTGTGGAATTCCCTTAGTTCAGATATGAACCAATCGAGCACAGAGAAAACTGCCACAAAAATCTCGGTTCAACCGCACTGCATCTGCAAAGTCCTTGCTCACCAAACTCATCAAAGGACGAAGTCAAAATCAGTTTTGATAATGAAACAAAGTTGCAGTTAATGAACCAAAGATTGTTTCTGAATTGGAAAACATTCGGATTGGCAATCTAATTTACACAAGACCTAATTCCCCACATATCCTTTCAACAAGTCAATTTATTTTGTTTCCGTTTTTTTTGTTTTGTTTTATTCCCGACAGCCATGGAATTCTCCTCATCAACGTGTCATTCTGAGTTAAATGAAAAACCGCACACACATCCCAGCAGCAGAGCAGAAATTCAATGCAACTCCGAGCAGAGGCAAGCGGATTTCCAAGCCGAAGAACAGCCATGACCCGGAAACCGTCATACATTGCTGGCTTTGTAAAACTATATGTGTGAGAACTGGTTGACTATCTGTTCACACATGCTGAAACTATCTGCAGTAATTAGTGTTAAGCTGCAAGACGTGTGTACACATGTACTATTTATTTGTTTTCAATGGATGAATACAGACATTGGCGCCCTGTTAGTAGTTAATTTTCATCATATTTCAACAAACTGATGTGCCCCAGACTTTTTAACGCAAACTTATCTGTGGTGGGGGTTGTCTGACACTTCCTCACGGTTTTCTACAAGCATGTTTGTTGGATTCCTTGACCTGGTCAGGTGCTGGGCCGGTTCCAAGATAAAGCAGAATGGTTTCTTTCTCTATGCCAACACCGTAAGCAGAAATCTTTGTACGGAACTATAATACTTTCCGTATATTCCCACAACAGGCTGTGTCCAGTCGTAGCCTAAGTTAGAAGAGCGGATAAACGTGACTAATGCAGACTTCGCACTAAGGTCCCGATAGACGCACTATGTGCCTGTGGATAAAATACCTTCATAGCTGGTCCAGTTCATTGTTCCAATATTACCTTAAAGACTTCCACAAGTAGTGGTGATTGGAGGAAAATTATGCCAGCCCTACCATGATGTCTTGCGCACGCAAGTTTGGTCTTAGTCAATGGATTTAGCGTGACGATCGTAAATAACATAAGGCAGCTTAAGCTAAGGCTCAGATGAAGGGGATATTTTCATTAGACGCTACTAGCAGATCCTCCTCCGATCGAAGCCTAGAAAAGTCTTATGCTCAGCGTAGGGTAGCTGAGGTAGTGCCATAATACTCTTGACTTGGCAGATCATTTGTCCACAGCGTAGGTGATCCATCAGTTGCCTATGTAACATGACAATGAATCGGGTATTTACCGAGAGCATTCATAACAAGCCACCGTAATGAATTGAAGAAATTAAGTTAGTTTCTACTCATTCTTATCGCTGGTGCTTTGGACTCTTAAGGCTATTTGGAAGAATCGATCTATATGATGCAGACGGGTGCTATATGTGGCTATTTAGTAAACAGCTGGTTGGGGAAAGTTCGAAATTAATATATTTGTACGTATTTGATCTTCAGTCTTGATCGATTTGACGATAATCAGACACCGTATACAAGAGCTATTACTGTTGTGTCTTAAGGAATTTCCTGCAACTAAACGACTTCACAAAACTATTTGTAAATAGTAAAGCTGGCTGCGCAGACCTCTGTAGTCGGTGAGCACTGACTGTAAATATTCAAATTTAAAGACGATTCTTGTAACTTGTAAGTACTTTTTAAAGCGGAACGCCTGAGCCGCAGATTACGACAGCAAGAACGGATATTATGTGAGTCGGTGCATCGATTCCTTCGCACTTGAGCCTATGATCGAACCTACGGCGTCTATGTTCGAACTTACGGCGTTTAGGTTCGATTCTTTAGTCAACGAGAATCAGCGTTGCCGGGAAAATATTTTTCAAAGTGCCACCACTGCTACCAAACGGAAATATGACAAAATATACATCTTTGTGTATTTTAATCAACTTTATGAATTACACTTAATTAGAAAATGGTATAGAGACAAATATAAAAGCATTAAATAAAGTAATTAAGTTAATAAATAAATAAAGCCCCATTTACGCATAATCATCGAAACTTAGCGACCTTTCAACTCTTTCGGAAGGCTGATGTAACCGATGTGGCAATTGTTTTTTAAACGTTGAGGTACGAGAATGCACTAAAATAATAGTATTACTTGATAAATAAGTCAACTTATATATACAACCACAGCTTCACCCCGATACCGAGAATATATTGAACGCCCCTAGTAAATCTGTTAATTTTTCGACATTTTTACCAGAGTGGCACTGTACAATGTTAAAGTGTCACAGTGCCATTTCAATCAAAAAGTGCAAAAATGGCCTGATCGTGCCACATCAGCAACCGTGCTGACAATAATCAATGAGTAATATTGTCTCTCTAATGCTCAGTTTCACAGGGAGGACGTTTAAACTCAACTTTTGGTTTAAACTTCAGTTCAATGATTTGTTCGGTTTCACAGTTTCGATTAAACCTTGAACTGAGTTCAGTTTGTAGTATAACTTAAACGAGAAAACACTGCCGTTTAAACCTCAGTTCTACGCCATTTTGCTTCTCTCTTTATTCTCTCTGAGATCTGATGTTCGGTAATGCGATCGATTCCTTGTATAGAAATCATTTGGAATCTATACCCAGACCACAGCTTTTTCCTTCTTTGATTGAAAGACGAGCTACAAAAGCTCAAAAAGGATGCGCAAAAACGTTTTAAGATTAAAAAGCACAGGAAAAACATTGAAAGACCTTACAACTTGTAGCCAGTGCACGCACCAAGTGGAAAGTGTTACCATCACACAATCGAGGTTCACTGTGAAACCGGACGAGTTAAGCAAACATTTGAACTCGGTTCATGGTTCAGCTGAACTTAAGTTTAAGCCTCCACTGTGAAACTGGGCATAAAAAAAGCTTGACAAACGTCATTTTCTTGTTTCCTCACTAATGAAGAAGACCTACACTTTTATGCCGCCTCCGGACAGCGAAGTTTGAAAGTAGCCTCTGAATATTATCAGTGACACGAGAGAGGTTGACCAGTGATTTATGAAAGTTGTTCGTGTTGGGAGTTGGACCTGAACAATCAGCGTAGGAGTTTACGATTACAAGTCTTAATTAGTTGCCTGATTTCCAATATACCTCAATTGCGGTCATTCAGCATTCCATTCAGTATAAATCGTTTCGATCAACGTTGTCTTCGAAAATGCTCCAACTTTTCTGCTGCCGGGGGCTCGAACAATTAGATTATTTGTTTGTTTCAAACAAGTGCGTCAAATGCCGATAAACCGGTACAAGTTACAGGACCGGATTTCAGATATATTCTCAATAAAATGTACACCAATTAAAAACAACGCCAGCTAGTTGGTGGAAACAAGTCGCTGTACCACTAGTTCTTTTAATTTATGATTTCAAACTTGAAATTTGCCTCCTCCCTAATCGATTGGACATTTTCTCGTCTCATCGAATTGTTATTGTTTTCTGTGTTGGATAGAACAATAGTTTTTAACAAGATCCTCAATATCTTGAACCGCCGTATTTGGGCTCCTTCTACAACGCGATCGACTCCTATTCTTAATTAAAATTCGAAAACTCACATTCGTACAATCTCACAAACGATCATATCGGTTTCGGCTACTTGCCGTGACTCGATCCGAAAACCAGTCACAATGAACATAAAAACCAAAAATTTAATTGCGTCCATAAAAAAGTAAAAAACAAAACCATAAATATTATAACTTACCAATTCCAAGAGCTGTACCGACTTTTCCGGATATATTCAAAAATTTCATTTCCATAAATCCTTTTCCAGCCCCCAATGGCACTACACTTGACCTGGCTAAGCCCGTTGCAGTTCGCTGTGTTGCCGACGGCGGTCCGTCCGTTCCAGTTGAACCACGAAAAGCATTCAGTTTCTCCATCAATGACGATCCATTAAAACTTAACAACAAATTAACATTACTAACTAAAGACTGCCCAGGCCCGCCAGGCGTTGTTGGCGATGGACTGGCTGTTGACGATGCTGAATCGGCAGTACATAGCTTACTGATGCTCAAAATAAATGTGATGTACAAGAAGTTTGATGAGGTAAAACTAAAGCTTATCAACTGCTGCACTTTGCTTTGGTAATTTGTACTACTGCTAAAGAATTTACTAATTTTCGGCGGTTCGGAAAGTGTTGCCATGATAACCGATGTTTGAGGGTATGTAGTCGCTGATGAATTGGAGACACTAAAGTTCGCGCTTCTTCGTTCTTCCCTTCTCTTCCTCCTTTTTTTTGGCAATTCACCAGCACCTTTTGAACACGCTTATTGCGAACCAAAGGCAAGCGATTTTCCCAAACTTCTAGATTAAACCAGGTAAGCGGGGTGATATATCATTCACGATTAAACATCCGATCTGCCTCAACCAATGGCAATGCGAACACGTGCTTGTTTGAACACACAAAATATCTCTGTGTTTGCGCGAAGGTGAGGATGTATAGATCGCGAGGGGATTGGGTACACCTTCGGGAAAGATACACGCGACGAAAAAAAGAAAGAAAACACTCTTAAGATATCTCCCGTGCTCTTTGCGATCACTTTTGCTCGCGCAAAACTCTCTTCGGAATTCCACAACAGAAAATAATACGAAACCAAAAAAAAAAACACTTTACACACTGGCACACACGCGATGTAGGTGGAAAGAAAATGCTTACGAACACACTATGTTATGTAGATCTTAAATATCTAGTTAAGCCCTAAGTATCGCTGAATATATCACAATTAATCACAAGAGTACCGATGATGTCGTACCGAACTCGCGCCGCCACTCTTCGATCTCCGGCCAAATACCGAAAACTCAACGAATTTCAAAAAGGAGAAAAAAAAATTAAAAATAACTTAAAAAAAAATTTAAAGACCGGCTTCTTTTGCTTGACTTTACTGACGGCACGACGAGCTGATGTGACAAGAAATTAGTATTTTTTTTAATTATTTTATTAATCTAACGGTCAAGCGGTTAGGCAAAGTGAAAATCCCGATTCGCTATGAGTACTGGCTGCTGTCATAAATCCCACACACAGAGCATAAGAAACCGTCCAACTCCCTTCACGTTCGTTTCGTATTTGAGGCGACGACTACACCGCAGCAGTTGATATTTGCACACACTATCCGGGCGACGACGACGGCGGGCGACGTATGGTGTGGATGGATATGACGACGGGGCTTGCGACGGGCCTTGTGACAGTGGGGCGGTCTGTGGCTGCTGAGGGGGAAAGTGGTATGTTGGACAAACGACAAAAATCTATTTTGTTTTTGTTTTGTTGGCTTTGGCGTTTTTTGTTTGTTATTTTTTTTTGTCTTGTGTTTCTCGGCTTTTGGTGTTCCTTGCTTCCACCCGATTTCGTCGCCCTCGATATTGAATTGAACGAGTGCTGCTGCTTAATGTGCACGCGGTGAGTGCGAGCGAATGGTTGCCTGTATACGGGAAACGATATGCAAGTGCGCCAATTTAACGCCTGCTGCCCAGACACTATCAAGTGTGATAGAGAGAGACTTGAGTCGAGTGTCCACACACTGTGACAGATGATAAACGTCACTGGAGAGGTGTGAATTTAAATTTGATTGTTCGGCAGCAGGATAGTTTTTTTTGTTTTTTTTTTATGTTTTTGGATTCTCCCGGTATTTACACGCGGCACCTTTTTCAAATCAGAGCCAGAAACAGAAACTCTTCTCCGTACACGACGCACGGTCTGTTAGCATCTGTGCTCGCTTAAGAAAGAGTTGACTGTGCCGCCGTTGGTGGCTGCTACTGCTGCTGCTGGTCGGGTTTTGTGGAGCTCATAAAAGCGCAAAAGAGAGATAAATAATCCACGGCAACGAAATGTATCCCAAAAAAAAGGAAAGAATATTGTATCCACTAATGTTAAGGTATGTGGCGCTGGATGGCGGTGCGACGATGTCAAAATACAGGAGATACAATAACAAGACAAATGAGAGAAATGCTGCCTTTTTGTGTATTGCCTGTTAAATACACTGTGTGCCCCGACAGAGTTAAAGAATAGAAACACACAGACGAAACGAAGAGGTGGAGTGGAATGATGGCGAAGAAGAAGGTAGAAGGCGCAGGCAAAGGCAGTGGCATGACACTAGCAGCCATACCGCCGCAGTTGAATGGTGGTAGGACGGTTGAGCAGCAGTGACTGGTGGGCTTTCCAAAGAGCAGCGAGAGAAAATGACGTGGACAATGACTTGGTTTTGAGACTCGTAAGATATGCCAACAGTGAGGGTTGATTTCATAGGTACATTGGTGTTTATTCGCACTTTTAGGTGTAAAATTTGGTGTAATCGAAAATATTTACATGTGAATATCACAAAAGATGCATTAAGTTTGTGCATAGAGTTTAACATTGTTTATAGGGTGGCCCAAAATTACCGCAAGACTTTTGTGGAATAAATTGTTGACAACACTGAAAAAAAAGATCAACCGTACTTCTCTAAAAACGATGCTGGCCAGAACGTTATAGTCAATGGTAACCGCTACAGAGCCATGATAACTGACTTTTTCGTTCATCAATTGAACGACCATAATGTGCAGGAGCTGTGGTTTCAACAAGACGGCGCAGC
The DNA here is from genome assembly GCA_907269125.1 of Eristalis pertinax. Taxonomy (NCBI): domain Eukaryota; kingdom Metazoa; phylum Arthropoda; class Insecta; order Diptera; family Syrphidae; genus Eristalis; species Eristalis pertinax. The sequence goes on from OU026145.1 coordinate 123,620,083, forward strand.
ATGTCACACAGCACGTGCCACAATTGATTTATTGAAGGAAACGTTTGGTAACCGCATAGTTTCACGTTACGGACCCCTGAATTGGCCTCCAAGATCGTGCTTGCGTTTTCTGTGGGGATATGTGAAGTCGATAGTCTGAAACGATTGACCACTTGGAGGACAACATTCGCCGCGTTATTGCCGATATACCACCACAAATGTTGGAAAAAGTCATAGATAATTGGACCTTCAGATTAGACTACGTCCGAGCCAGCCTTGGCGGTCTATTTAATTTATAATGCCACAGGATTATCTTTCAAATGAAGGAAACCAAGCATTGAAGAGCAGGGCGCCATAAGTCGGCTTAAAAACAATAACGCGCCTGGAGCCGAAGACATACCAGCGAAGTTGATCAAGTATGGAGGGTCTACACTACACCAATCAGTGCATGAGTTCATAGTGCACGTATGGGAACACGAAGCGATGCCAGAAGACTGGCGAGAAGGGATTATATGTCCCATGCTCAAGAAAGGAGATGTCGCATCGCGCAGCAATTGTAGCGGTATAAGGTTCTTGTGTACCTCCTATAAGATACTTCCTTTATCCTAAAGGAGCAGATAGCTCCATACGCTATGCAGATGTGATAAAGAAGAATATAAGCTCGGTAAACTCGGTGGGCTGCAAGTATGCCGTAGACCATGACGCACGCAGCCTAGGGATGCCAAACTGGATCACATCGGCCCGCAATCGGGATCGGTGGAGAGACTTGCTGAAGGAGGCCAGGACGTATGTTAAAGACCGATTTTTTAAATGAAAATATTATTTTAAAAATGTAAACCCTCTTATTAAATTTTAAACGCAATTACTTACTCATCATCCGTATAGACCAAAACATCAAGTAGCACCGGATTTCAATTGAAAACTCAGTTCTATCTGCATTCACCCATTTCCGTCGAGTTTACGGAATTATTCCCGTGAATTGCTGCATAACGTGATATATTTTGCACATCAACAACTTTAATTATTTGACGGTGACGCATCAGCCTTCTATTTACGCCGCTGACACTGTTTTTCATTTCTAAAAAAATGCAAATATCGCGCATTATCTCAGCGCATCCGTCCATACAAGAACACAATCGAAATGATTCATTCCGTTCTGGAACATGAGTTCATTATTTCCTGCGATTTTTCATGATCGCTGTGATCACCAGCGTATATTTATCGAGCACGCTTTACGTTTTCCATCTGACGTCTATCGCAAAGTTTCAACCAGCATGCTCATCAGAATCGTGAATAATTTTCTGAATCAAGTGGGATGTTCCCATTGAAATCTGAGCTTGTAGATTTGGTTGGCGATGCAATTCCATACGTCTCCAATTCATAATCTTCTCATTGCATCTGCTACAGGAAAACATTTGCCAGAATTAGTCGCGTTATCAGAGAAGCAAGTCAATTAAGATTGACGACTAATTGTCTGGCAAACGAAGCAAGTTCAAAATACCCAAGATTTCATGACGCAAGGTGAATCAATCGAAATCGAACTACAGATACAAAGAAAAATTCTATTGAATTTGCACGTTTGTCAATGGAGGAGTTTACTTGTATGATCATATATCTGTTGGACAGATAGTAACATAAAAAGCTATGTGAACATGCTCAGCAAAGTACAAAGGTCAGCTGCTCTTTGTATAGAGCTATAAGGAGCACGCCGCAAGCAGTTTTGGACATTGGCGAAGCAGACACATCACTGCGATCACCTGCGCATTGTACCGGACTATAAGCGACATAATACAAAAAGTAGCCAACTCGTCTTGGCTCGCAAGAAATGATTGTGGCCAGAGCTTTATAACGGCAAGATTAACGCATCTGACGCTAGACTATCCGTGAACTCATCGGAGTGATCACAAGACACGGAGCAATGCTCCGGACATGGAACATACTCTGCTGCGATGAGGAGGAGACTGAGACGATCCAACATCAGCTGTGCCATTGCCCAGCTCTCCAAAATCGGCGCCTAGCTTCGCTGGGCCAAAGATTCTTCACAGAGAATTGGCGAATGTAGATATATCGGATCTCTTAAGATTCGTAAGCAGCACGGGGTTGCACGAGAATGTGTATCCCACAAACGAAGGAATTCGCAATGGGCCCTAAGGCATCCGAGTGGAAGTGATGTTCAACCATCACACTCCCCTTCCAAATCCTAACCTAACCTAACATTTTTATAATGGGTTTCTTTTAATGGGGTAGGTTTTAATTTAAATACCCGTATGTGAGTTCAAAACAGAATGCAATAAAGGAATGGGTCCCAGAGACTCTGTAAATGCATATTTGTAAGAAAAAATTGTAAAAATGCAGCCTTATATGAAAAAAGGGAGAAAAGACTGTAGGTCGTTACATTTAAGGTTCAAAACCATAGAACCCGTTGCGTGCGTTGAGTATATAATTCACAAAAATGTCCGTTTATGACAGATTGAAAATAGTTGCCCAATGAATACGTATGTTACGTCCGAAATCCATACAACCTGTGCCTGTCAGTAACTGTCAAAGTATGAAAGAGATTAAATTTGGCCAATTTCATCCGTCGTGATGCATTCGACTTGTGGACCGCATTTGCTGTATCCGTTCCTCTTATTAGGTCTTATGAGTTGTCAATTTTTTGACATGACGCAACGCACACAACGGATTCTATGGGCTTAGGCATTTACCACCGAACAACTTATACTGCACGTGAATACTTGTTAACCCCCTATAGAGTCTATCATCGTCCATCCGATTGATATCTAGTGATCTTGAAATGTTTAAATATGTGTGGAATAATTACAGATTTCAGTCCTCTGTTGTCCTCTTTTGTTATTATTATTAACAGAAAAAATGGTCGAAAGGGACTAGTAAGTCGCTGGGACGCGCCGGTGTCTTTCGGGACAGTCTTGCGACCTCTCGACCATGAGAGGGATCTGTGCAATCCCCTCAATATACATGCAATTAAGTCCTATGAGGAAAAAATTGGAAGGTGCTGTAGACCAAATTAAATTAAAATCATATTGACTTTTGTACACTACTGTGGATACACCTAAATGTCACATTATTATGTTGCACATGTTCACGTGAATAAAGTGGTAATGTGGTGGAAAACTGCCCACTGGCAGTTCTCTCATTATATATAAAGGAATGTAAGGTACAACAAATAAAGAGTTTTTCACTGATCCTCGAACAGAGACTTGCCCGTTTCTTTTCTAAAAACGCCTCTTTGCTATTAGGGATCCTTTTCGGGTTTTGTGCCATAGGTACATATTTACCTATGCATTGCGCCTCAACATACCGCATAACGACTTTTGCAGAAGCTGCAGAAATGAGGAAGAAATATAATCTGTCCAACCTCTGCCCAATAGTACCAATGAAAAAGGCAGTTCTTGGGAAAACACTTATCAGGAGGCATTAAATAGGGTCAAACTGAAAAAGCTCCCGGGATTTCAGGCCACAAGCTACCCAACACGATCGTCTAAGTGATCCAAGGTCTTAAGGTCATTAGGTATGTGCTTACTGCTTCGCCCACTTTGTATTGTTTACCTTATTTAAATCGACCGACAACTGCGACGACCACATTTCTTTCTCATTTTGAAATTGCTTAACCCACCTGTGTTTTTATCCAGAAATGTAATAAAAATATAAATATAAATATTGCGCATAATTGTTACTTTGAAAACATTACCCTAATTAGTTACACTTTTTGTGTCCAGAAGTTTTTTCAATAGTTACTGGGGTTTCGTCCTCAACATTTATTTTTTTGTTTATTTATTTGTTTCGATGCTACTTTTTTCCATTCCAATAATCTTTCAACGCAATTAACGTCATTCCAACTGCGTGCATGCGGTCAATATAAATCAAAGCCCGGACCTGATTGATTGATTGTGTGACCAATTTCGAACGTCATTACATTGCAATTCAAATCGCTGAATGTATTCACAACTAATTCAGACGCCCGATGTGATGAACTGCCATGTAATTCATTTTAGAAATATTCATGAGTGTGAGGGAAATTTGCGTTCGCAATCGCATGTGGTTTCCCTTAAAAGTCTTGCCGCACCAAAGAAACATCGTCAGGGGGAAAGTCGAGAGATTTTCTTAGAAATTATTATCGCGCTTAGACTTCCTAACTTCTTATTCGAAACAGTGGCTTAGTAGAAGCTCTGAATTACCGATAACACGATAAGAAGCGAAACCCAAACACATTGATTTCCATATAATCCGTTACATAAATAGAACGTCGGTTTGTTCTTGAAAATAATCTTATGAATAATTCTGTTTATCCAAAGTGCGCATTGCGGATAATTGATAAGTCAATGACGGGGAATGGGTAAGTCCGTTTCCTTGGCATCTGAGAACCTGAGTAGATCAGATCAGCAATTTCTAGAATTTATGTGGATTAGTTTTTCAGTCTTTGATATGATTTCCGAAGAAACCAACGTCAGGGTAAAGTCAAAGAAAATCAGTGCAAACCGCAATTAATCTGATGACTTGCGCATCTATGGAGGATGGGTAAGTGGAACACTGCAGAAAAGAACATTCACTGTGACCCCACACGTGGTAAAGATGCAGTTGTCAAGCTGAAGAAAATTCACATGAATATATGAGACAAGGCGCTTAGTGTGAACTAAATTCCACCTTCTTCTTCTTCCCACTATTTCTTTCACTTCGTTGAATGCCTTCAGCGCTCAGTTGTGTGGGAAAAGAGATCCAACTAGGCAGTAGCCAGCCAGTAGCAGGGTACAGAGCTCAAAGATATGTCAGCATACGTGAATGTTACCCTTATGCGGTGTACGCTGTTCACTTTATCGTCATCATCGTCATTGTCTCTGTCTCCGTCTATGTTGACGTCGTCGTCGTCGTTGTCGTTGTTGTCGTCATCAACATCATCAGAAGCGAAGCTATCGTTTACTTTTATCTTTCGAATACGTAATCGCTCTTGACTGGTACCGCCGGCAATGCTTCTGTTGGTGTTGATGATGCTAGTGCCAGTGTTGGCGGTGTGGTGGTGATGATTTCAGCCACCAATGAAGTTGGTAGTCTTAATGGTCCTCCCAAAGATGCAAAGGAGGGGACCCGGAGATATACAAAAATATAACGCATCGAATGGCCCAACTACTGCTGCCGCTGAACCCAAATATGACCATAAAATGTAACACAAACCAAACAGGGGTTGATAGGACCAGGAAGACTCCAGTATCCTCTGGGGGTGGGTCTTGGCTAAAACCATCGAAAAGGCATTTCAACCCCGCCTTCCCAGATGCCCCCGAGAGGGGTGGACGAGCTGGAAGTAAGTGATTCTCGATAGAAACAATGCAAGTGAGCGATGAGGTGGCGGGAATTTCAGTGTACACCCTATGGCAGTGGCGATTTAGAGCTAGATACTATTTAATGTGCTTTTATGGCAAATAGCCACATGAATAGACCGAAAGATGTGGATGCAGCGATAAAACACCACACGCCTTGTCCGGCCGTGTGAGTTTTCTGAGGAAACCTAGAGAGTCGTATGCTTGAATTTTGCGGGAAATCCAAAAGTAACTTTAATGAAATTCAAAGCAGCGGCGGCGTTTTCAGTGTAATCTGAGGCGATACAAGTTGCTAAGACATTTGGAGTCAGTTGAGATACAAATGGCTACCGAATCGGTTTCAATTGGATTTCAATTTTGTTGTACGATACTGATTTGTTTTGAAAGTTCTTGGAAAAGGCAACTTGACACCTCGGCTGTGGTGGTGCACACGTATGCAGTTGGCATTGATTCCGGTGAAGGGGTCTTGCAAATTGCTCGGTGGCTTGTGGTGGGAGATACAAATCGGGGGAAATACAGATCTATCTGAAAACTGGATGGTAAGCAAATTTCCTATAACATATTGAGATTCATTTGAAATCGTTATTTGGGTAATAGCATTTTTATGTATTCCTGGTGAGCGGTTTCATAACTACACCAAATATTTTGTAGATAAGCACCGCCGCCGTTGAAGGATTGAAACGATTTCACCAACATTTCTAAGAATGGCGACACACACAAATTTTGTGTGCTCAGATAAAACTTTCATTCTGTTGAGTCATTACACTAGAGGCGTAATTTTACGAGTCACTGTTGAATTGTCGCATGAGACTCAAATGCCATACATGTATTTTTGTAAGACAAGACATGATGTTATCAAATATGAATCGATCGAGACTCCCACTACGTTTCCGAACAGAGATGGAACCTCTTGGTGATCAGTAAGTACTTTCTGGCACACCTACAAAGTATTGGACGATCTCTGTACCTACTCAGTCATGGTTTTCGTACTTATGAAGCTCAGTTGATAAGATACGTGAAGCCAGTCCTGAAAATAAATTCACAAGATCAAACAAAGCTATCGTAATTGACAACAAAAACCCAAACGCTCTAAGAATCCAGGCGGGTATTTCGACAAGTCTTCTTGCATTGAATTACTTATCTCAGAGTTAGTACTTCAGGTTAAATTAAAATGTATTATAGGTATCATCGTTTTTTAGCTTAAAAGTACACCTCCCAGCCAGCTAGCTAAACATACGTTATCAAATATTTTATTCTTATGTTCCTCTGTTTTTTTATATTGTAATTTCTTATTTTATTATTGATTTTATCTTACGTCAATTAATGGCGTACACTCATTCTATCAAAGCATGTAATTCTCCTTTAACACTTCTTCGACCTAAGTTAGTCGTGGTCTTTGGAGTTGCACATCCTCATCAAATAAAGCCTTCAGTCATTACATCATAAGCAAAATAATCGCTAAGACTAACTCACGATGAATGTCACACCATTTTGCTGACAATTTCCGTGCATCATACCAGGCATCCCTCGGTCGCGGTGTCCCTGATCACCACCGGTACCACAATTTAGGACATGTCTGGCAATCGTAATCACCATTCGACTGCGGTGTCTATCAATTAGTCCCTACCGATGGCCACAATTGCTATTCCTACGGCTTCCGAGCAGAAGACGCTGTCAATGCGGACAAATATTAGTAGCCTGGTGAGCTCCAGCGTCACACTACAGCAGTACAGTAAGTCACATATGGTACCGTCTGCGAGGAAAGTGAATGGAGGAGAAAACATAACCTCGAACTCTACGAGCTGTACCAGGGTGTGGATGTAGTTCAGAAGGCAACAAATCCGTGACATCGAGCGTATGGACACCAATGCTCCACCTAAAATAGTCTTTGAATCCCAGCCTCCTTCGAGGTTCGAGAAGGACAGGAACTTCCGGAACAAAGACCAAGTTATCGCGGATGTAAGACAGCTTGGACCAGGTGAGTTAGCGAAAGAAGGCAGCTATTGCTCAGGCTAAGACCCTCCAAGGTTTCAAATTGGAAAAAAGTCAAAATGCTTTTTCTACCGTACTTTAAGAATGCCAACTTGTTGTAGCGACCATTCACATTGACGGTTGCGCACATCAAGCACGGTTGTCAAGCAAATCGTATAGACAAATTGTTGAGTGTAAACGGTGATGAATTATTTTTAAATATTTAAATCCTTTGACACACAGTTTTTTTATGAATTTACAGCACAGTGACAACTTATGTATTTAACTCCTATGAATGTTTTTATGGCCGATAGACTAGATTAGATTATAAAACCATATGTAATAAAATGTAAGAATGGTACAGGGATGCACAAACTAAGATGAAGAACAGATCTATCACTTAGCCTAGGAAGTTAGAAAAAAGCCACCAACATGAACTTCTCAAAAATTCAACAAACAAAGTAACTCTCATTATTCTCATAAGAAATCTAATACTTTGTCTGCCCTACAGTGTGGATGATTCAATTTGTACTACTCTGTCATTAGGTATTTTAAAAATTACCATATTTAAAAGTTTCACAGGCATGCGACTGTGTAGTTTATGTAAGTCATGTAATGTGTCAGAGTTTGCGACGTGTAATATGTAAAAACCGAGATATAGTAATATTATGAAATTATAAAATAATGATCTGACTCATTAAGTCAATTACATATTTTTTCAAGCATTAATTAGTCGGAGTCACCATTTGTCAATGATTGTTATTTATTTTTTTCTAAATTAATATGAAATAAAAAATTAATTGTTTAATTGTTGTATTGTATTGTGGAAGTAAAATTCCACTTTTTAATTGTCCGTCAAACTGATTCCTTTGAATAATAAAAGCTATATCGCAAGGACGCGTTCGGTCTTTAGCAGTGCGGGCGTTCACTCTCATCAATTTTTCGATACGACTTGCTTGACAACCGTGCTGGATGGACCAAATCGTCAATGTGAACGCGCAAGTTGCAGACTTGTAGTGCGGTAGACAAAGCATTTTGACTTTAATCCAATTTGTGCCGACAGTTTGCCAAAAAATTCAAACTGAGAAATAAATTTAAAAAAAATTGTTTCACAAACGGCAGACCGCCAGAGTGAGTAGAGAGTAGCCCCACCTAGAACATTGTGCAATGGCTTACGATATTGCGGTCAGTGAAATGATTTTACATGTATCCTACTTCAAAAGTCAAAGCGCGAACGCCTGAAAGCGTCATTGCGATATAGCCTAAAAGATTTTTTCAATTGAAGCGCCCTATTCCTACAAAAGTTTCTAATGACAAGCAAGAGAAAGATAACTCCATTTATTGTACTTCCCTTCTCGGACAAAAATAGATCACGGCTTTGCACGTTTCAATGGAGCTAAACACACGAAAACCACGGTTATGGCTAGGAATATTTATTCATGGGAATATGGCAAAACATACATGCAATAAAATAACTTTCAGTTACCAAATTTGTATGTCACCATGAACGATGCTGCCAAATCGAAAGTCAAAGCTATAAAAGAACGCCCTTCAAAATGAAACGAAATGAAATGGTACTGTCAATGATTTGCTTTTTCCAGTGGAGATGTCATTCGTGACAGCTAATAAAAGTCATTCTTTATTTCTTTATTTCTTTTGACATTTCTTTACAGCTCTGCTTGGAATTTTTTTAATTTCAAATCAATTGTACGACGCGGTATCGCCCTTGGCAATCCTTGCTATTTCGGTTTATCTAAACAACTAGGGTCTCAAGCCCTGACTCGAAGGACCAAAATCATTTTCTACAAGACGCTCATTTTGACAGTTCTGCTATATGGTGCCAAACGCTGGGCGGTAAACAAAGATCAGAGGTGGTTCTTGGTGCCTTTGAAAGAAGAAATGTTCTTCGGATATATGGTCCCGTCGTCGAGAACATGTCAGAAGGCGAAAATCTATCGACTGCTCTGGTTCGGCCACATCGTGCGCATGGGGACTAATGCTCGAGCTAAGAGGATGTCGGAAGCCGAGTTTCCTGGTTCCAGAAATAGAGGAAGACTGAATCTCCTGTTTAAAGACCAAGACATTGCTGGCGTAACACAACTTGGTCAAGATGACTGGAAGCAGCGTACCTAGCACCGCCAACCATGGAAGGCAGCTATTGCTATTGCTCATACCCTCCATAGGTCGCACGCCTGGCGTAAGTAAGTAATCAAATTGAACAGAGTACCCGCGCTTTTTTCATAGCTTAAGACAGAGAAGTAAAGTAGGATTTAACAAAAACACGCCACTGTGAACGTATTTGTGCTCCTAAAAGACGATCTTCATGTACTTATCTTTCTTCCTAAAGATAAAATACAACTTATTCCGTAAAATGTGGAACGCAAAAGTAATGTCTGCCGTACGTAGTGAAATGCCACTCTTTGTGACGTTTTCCAGCACACAAAACATAACTTACCCTAGCATCCTGCTATCCCATTGGTGGGAAAGTAAAAATTCTGTCAAACTGTAAACATCATTGAATATTTATCTTCGCTGGACTTTAAAACCAATGTTATGAGAATTCCCATACAAACGAATCGGTTCCTTCAACCAATGTCCTGTCAGGAAGAGAACTTTGATAAATGGCCATCCAATGATTAATCGAGATTTGATGTTGTGCTGTACTTCTTTCGCCGTCCATCTCGTCTTCTATTATTTATTTGGACGAAATTCCCCACCCATCAAGCGGCAACTTGACAATTATATGCACCAGTCCAGTGTAATCCGGGATTGGTTCTCGTGCACGGATGTGTGCCTTGGGGCTGTGAAATTTTATTGTGCAGACTTATCCAGTTGATTAGGCGTTCAAAGGTTTGCTCCTGACATCTGATGTCATTAATAATTCCTGCACTCTCTGTCATATTCCCACTCACACGTCCTGTCATACATAGTTTACAGAGTATTCGAGCGATAAGCTTTCGAGGATGTCCTTTGTTCATCGCTGAACACTTCAAAGCTGTGGATTTTCGATGGACGAACGGACTGCTGTTGATGACTTTTGTTTAGAGGCCAATATTTTCGAATGATGACAGCAGCGATGCTCGGTAGTAATTTGAAGAGGAACGTTTCAATTCAGTCGAAATTCATGTCGACGAATCATTTTACTTCGATGTGATTGAATGTGACAGTTGTCACATATTCGGGCAGAATTTTCATTGCAGAATGGTTCACTGCGAATGAGAAGCTAGAATTTGCATCCATGCATTGCCTCGTGACCCCGAATGCCGTGTAGTGCTATTAAATCTTTCAGCTCGTCGTACACATACTGAAACTTCAATCCTATGAATTACACCTACATGGGAAATAATGTATGAATTGTGTGTATGCATGGAGTTGCTGTTCAATTAGTACACAATTGGTACTAGGCGTCCTTCTGATACAGTCCCGCTCTGATAGTTAGTGGGTAGAAGGGTAGTTTTCGAGAATACTGAAATCGTCGCCAGCTATTCAAGAATATTAGAAAGGCGTTGTCTTTCAGGGATTTCGTCAAGAATGTTAAGAGGAAAGATTTTTATCTGATTTTAACAAATGCCGCACAGTCAGAAATGAGTTGGTCCATGTTTATCTTTCTGGTACACTTCTCTATGAGGGATACCAAATCTGGCGTGGTCTTTTATTGACCAGTGCCTCCTAATAAATGCAGTTTTTCCTAGGATGTTTATGGGGTTTCTCCTAAGACCAAGAACTTAACTTACCAATATTGACGTAGTTTGCTTATGTGTATGGAGGCCCGGGGACATTTTTTTGCCTATGCAATTCAAAAGGCATTCGTTAAAAAATTGCCCGATTGTATAGCTATAATTGAACTAGGAAAATATCCCATTTAGCAACTACTGAAGATGTTATTCATTAAATGCTGGTATCACCGGATCCCTGGATCACAAATTTAATGCCTGCACCAAAAACGAAGGATTTACATCCATTAAGCAAGGAAGCGCAGGTTTTATTAGACTAAATAATATAAAATAAAATATATTAAATAATTTTATTGGAAAATAAATACACAATGTATGTCAAATGTAAATTGTATGTGTAGAGCGTTTTTTTCAAAAAAAAAACGCCCGTTGTTTGGATACTTACAAACAATTTATTTCAACGATTAAAATGAAAAATAAAAAAAAATAAGGAGGAACTCACACAAGAGTTAATTTAACAAAATCAAAATAAAAAAAGAAACCTCAAAAAGTGCCCGTCGTTACTCAACTCTCAATACGCGTTCACAGTATACCCACTCACGCCAGCCGCCGTGGTACTTTTCGTGCACTATTCTCACGCAAGTTGCCACCCACACGGCCATCCTGAGATTCTGAGATTCGACTGCCCCAGTCGAACGAACAGCATCTTCAGCATAGTCTTCTTCATCAGACTCGGAGTCAGGCTTTAACACGCGCCATCGCTTCATATAGTCCGCGGTCGTTGAAGTCTGGTTGGGTCCCTCGTTATATCCACCTTTCTGACTAAGTACCGGTCGTTACCACACACCTTCACTATCTCGTATGACCTAAGATATTCGTGAAAAGTTTCTGGCCCGTAGCAAACTGCGTATTTTGAATTACGATAAGCTCACCCAAGTCGTAGGTGTGCGCTTTTTTTTCTTTTCGAATCGTAGGGTTTCTAGTATTCGCCTTGTACTTCTAGAATCGCTTCTGCCCTCAACCGTCGGCGATCCTCCTCGAACACAACCATGATCTCATCCTCAAGAAGATGTCTCAAGTTAACATCATCTTCCATAGCCATTTTAACTCCAAACATCAACTCGAATGGATTTCTCTCCACATTCCGCGATACCGTAGAGTTTGTGACAACTTGTACTTTGAGAACGAATCTGTACTATTTCAATAGATCGTCAATAGTGAGGCGCGTTAACACTTAAATTATGGTCTTATTCATCCTCTGCGCCTGCCCATTGGCTCGAGGAACTCCGGTCGTCCCGAGATGATGCTCAATATTTCTTTCCAGGCAATACGTTTCGAAATCGTTGGAAGTGAACGCTGATCCTTTGTCAGATAAGATACGTCGGGGGAGCCTAAAAACCTGTGATTGCACGTCCAAGCAGTTGATGACGTCGATGGCCGTTGTGCTTTTCATGGGATACATCCAGATAAATATTTATTAATTGAAAGTCTTAACTCAACATCAGAGATGAGATTAGAAAGATATTTTTGGCATTAAAACAATCATTTTTAATAAAATTTAGAATGTATGCCTTAATTTTTAAGCCACCTCTATAATTCAAACCATGAGACCAACTCTTCTCATTTGCGATATGTCTCAAATTTCATTGATCAGTACACTGGTCTCGATTTTGTAGATTTTTTTCCGCTCTCCCATACAAATGACCACTGTGCAACGACCAGCTCCATGCCAGTCATTTCCCTTGATCCACATCGATTTTACGAGGCAATTTCAAAAGGCTATGTGGTTATTTGTAGTAGACTTAAAATCTAAATCTCCATTTGTGATTTGGATTTTTGGTACAACGTCTGAAGCCACTATTCAGGCCCTAGGCGACAGTGTCAGATAATGGGACACAGTTCAGTTCGAAGCCACTGTCACTCAGCTCTTCTCTACTCGCAGTCAAAAGGAGTAGGAGAAAGGCTAGTCATCCTTGCATCCAATTTAGACAGGTTTCACTGTACAATAATAAAGATAAGTCAAGACATTTTGTCAAAAGCATGGGTAATATAATGCAGCCTTGTTGTATAAGAACGTATTTTTTTGTGCGTCTTATTGTTCTATCACGACTGGTTGAGACGTACAGATTTATGCCGACTTCGAACGGTTTCAGAAGATTTTTTCTAGACAGAAATACTTTTTTGAGCATTAAAAGTAATTTAAAAATTGTATTGTGAACAGAAATTGTTTTCTTACAAGTTTAGAGCCTAGTTGTAGGCTTAAAACTAAGGATTAGGGTGCTGGCATGATGATTTTGAGCAGTGTCAGTGACCGTTATTGCCTTCACCGTCCGCAAATTTATGTGATCTCAATTTCTTTTGTGATTTCTATTTCTACTTCGTTACGAAGTGTCTTATCGGTCTAACGGTCACGATTTTGTGTGACTTACATGAATCTTAAAATTTAAGACGCAACTTCGTTGGTATACACTATGCATTTGACTACAAAGCAACAACGTAAATCAACCATGTAAGGTCAGAAGTCAACTCAACTTGTGTAAACTGAAACCAATAAACGTCCACATAAATGTTTCTGGTAGTTTAAGCAAGGACGGGGGTACATAAATGACGTATTGACCATGAGCAGCTACAACTTCAAGGTTAACTCGTGGCAATAATGACATCAGGTTAGAGTTCAATCGGATAATCTTTCTTGCCGGCCGATGTTTTATTTGACTGAAGAGGCAATGGGGTGTACACCGGCACAGGTTTACACATCAGAGACATTGATGGTATGGAAATCTGGTCAGGAATTCCGTGATCCGTGTACTGTCTTTGTTTGGATGACTACTATCTATAGGGAATGATTAAATCACAATAAGACAATGTGGGTTGGACTGCGATATGAATCAATGGATGTAGATATGATATGCATCAATGGTGGCTAAGCCATACATTATGTATAGATAATTCTCAGAATGGAAGAATGTTTGACGTCCGCTTTTAAGGAGCACACAGAAGGGTGATGAAAATTACCTGAAGTAATATTAGGCGTAGTTGAGAGAAGTCCACTATTTTTGCACCAAATTTGAGGCTGTTTGTTATTTATTGCCATTTTTATGGTAATGCCGTTTCCCTGCTCGTAAAAGCTCTTGTCCCTACTGGCAAAAACTGAGACTGGCTTATTTCACAAGCCTCTCTTGAGGCGATCTGTTCACCAGCAAAATCGTTCACCATGGACAGGAACAGGTGGTAATCATTTTGTGCTAGAACAGGACTATAAGATGGATGCATTAGGTCTTTCCAACCAAGCTACAGGAGCTTCTGGCTAGTCGCTATCGATTTGTGAGGCCTGGCGTTGTCCTGTTGGTACACAGTTTCTCTACTATGGGCAAAAGCTGGCCGCTTCTGAGCGATAGACCGTCCAATTGTTGACAATGCAGGTCTGAATTAAGAGTTTTACCGTAGGAGATCAGCTCAGAGTAGATGATTCCCTGCAAATCCCATCAAACAAAAAGCAAGGCCTTCCCGGCCATCAATCCTGGTTTGGCCACCATTTGCGCCGACTCACCGCGCTTCGAGCAAGACCATTTTCGCTTGAGGTTGCCGTAAGTCGTCGATGTTGCTGCGATTCAGCAGTGATTCGCAGATGGAAATTCGGTCCATTTGGTTCTTTGGCGTTAACTCGTGTGGTACCCATACATCAAGCTTGTTTTTGTATCCAGCCTTATTCACATAATTCCAAGCTGATTTTTGTGCAAAGTTTAGCTCCTGGGTGTGATTTTGTCGAAATTTTCGATAATTGGACTTCCAGAGCGTGGTGCATCATTGACATCGAAATTCCCTGAATGAAATCGACGGAACCAAAACTGCGAATTATTTACTGTTACAATATCGGGACCATTAATTATTCACATTTTGAGCCGTCTGGCTTGCGTTTTCGCCTTTATCGAATAAAAACTGTAAAATATTGCGCCTCCTTGCTGATGTTGATGATGATTCGACGCGCGGGTTAAGTTTGGTATGCGTACATTCAGAACGTAACAATTGAGAGCTACAATTTTGAGGAAGGGATTTTGCCAATCCTGCTACATGGACCCGAAACTTGGACGTCAAGTAAAACAGCAGGGCTGATTCTTGGTGCATACGAACGAAAACATCTACGACGGGTATACGATACCGTCTGCTTAAGACCGTCATCGATGGAAGGCAGCTATTGCTCAGGCTCAGACCCCCATGGGTCGTCGGACTGAGAAGTAAGTATACATTCAGAACATTGTCAACGACTGGAAGGTGACCCTAACCAACCTGCGTTGGAGCGGATGCACCTTCCCACTTTAGCACGGCAATTGGCTGGTTCACTTGAGAAGACTGTTGGTTGAGGTCCGGTTCCTCTTCGAAAAGCGGAGCCATGCTAAGAAGAAGAAACACTGAGCGCTTGCATTGTCTGATAACTTTCTTCAGTTTCACTTATGAAATATAATCGAAAGGCAAGTGTTTGTCTGTCTCAGTCCATATCTGACTCTCTCAAACTTCTGTATTTTTCTTTCCCAGGTGAAACGCGAAAAATCCCAAAAAAAGTATGGTCTTTAAATTTGAATCCTTTGTTCATTTGTACGCAACGCACGCTTGTCCAGCCCTTGTAACAGACCATTGAAACAGATTTGTCGATTCATATTAAAAGCCCGTTTGTCCGGCAATAGCAAGCACCACGGGCTCAAGAGCCATTAAAGAGAAAACGAAAAATGTCCTTCCACTCCGAGGGTGAGTAATGTATGTGAGTAGGCGCAACTGGTCACCTTTACATACCACTCGAATCGCGAAGTACCGGGCCCCTCGTGTCGTTTTCATGCCCATATTTGTGTATATAACATGGATACGATTTATTAACATCCATAACCATAAACCGTGATTTTTTTTATTAAAATTGGTTGTAGACCCTATTTAGGACATCACGTCTAATCGCTGAGAATTTCCTTTTTTGAAAAGAATTCACGACTCCATCAAATGGACGTAAGCGCTCTACATAAATCCATAAGTTACGCTCTGAATGCGTGGCAACTATAAATGTCGGAGCGTGTGGATGGCATTTTTGAGAATTAAATTCAATGACTTTCGAACGACAAACAGTTCCAGCATCTGGACGGTTGCATAATGTTAAACTTTAAAGCAATCCCATAAAAGCGTCCATTAACTTGCTCATAACCCCATTCGCATATCTTACGAGTGTACGTTCCATGCGAAGGATGTCATGTGTTGGATCGAACCAACTCAAATGCGAGTAGTTAAAATTTAGTGGCACATTCCCCAATCGACGGGCGAAACCCCAGCCAATTTGGCTCGACTTTCGGTTTCGCATTCTCTCATGGAGATTACCTTCCTTTCAAGCGTAAACAATCCAGTAGCAGATACTGTGAGCATCTATCACAAACCAAATATCACAGAAGTAGTTTCCGAACCTGAGTTGGAGCTTTGGCTGCTTTTTTTTTCCTGAATTTCACCAGGGCTCAGGGTATTGCGTAGCATATTCGTAGTCCTAGCGTCCAGGATGCGGGATGAAACATTCAAAGCCACACATGCTCGTATACGTTCTCATCCTCGTCCTCGCCCCCAACCAAGCGACCAGAATGGAGGAGAGTCTACGAGATACAAAAGTACAATAAAACAATTTGGCAATTTTAACGAACGAACTGTGAACCTGCTAGCCCATATGAGATATGTATATCCACGAATTTGGATTTGATCCCGAAATTCGCCGGCAAGGAATCTACCACCACCATCGCCACCATAGAGCCATCGTACTCCGTCAGACACACATGTCCATGGCTGTTGAGCAAATAAACAATTTATGCTGTTTGTGGAACCCAGAGAGGGAGACCGGTGGGCCTTCGACTATGCTGCATTGCCGGGTTCGTCGTGTTGGTTGACTGGCCTCATCGTGCAGACGGATATTTGGTCTTTGTGAAAAATGTCAATTTTTTTCCCTTTTTTAACAAACAAAAGGGAAAGAAACCGTCCAGTTACAACAGTAGGTCCCCATAACCCACGGCATGAGGGTACGAGTTCAGGCCATGTGCTAAACAGTTGTGCTTAAGTCGGACAGAAGTCGTGGCGTACTGGCTGCTGCTGGCGGTGAATCGGTAAGGCGGGCTAGGCGAGGTGGGCTTACCACCTTATTGGTCGTCTCTTCTAAAATGTGACGCGCTGTGTAGGAACAGGAATTCAGCTTCAATACTCTCAAGGATATTCGCTATTTGGTCTTCTTTCATTTTTTTTTTCTACATTTTCTTATTTTTTTCAATTTATACATTTGGTTTGGGGTTTTTCGTCGTTTTTTATCTTTCGTTTTCGGTTCGTTGATTTCCCTTTTGCATTCCCACTACCGGAGGGAGGTGGGTGTTGAAGTTTTTCATTCCACCACGAGCTATGGACGGATACATCGTTGCGCTTGTGTTGCCCGGCGTTGCGTTGGTGGGTACGGGTACGGGACGAAGTCGAATTATAACGAAATTCGTAATCGCATCATATTTTTGTCCCAGTGCGTACGTAAATAGAGTCGCTCCTTCATTGGGGGATGAAAATAACAGGCCATTAAATATTATAATAATGCCAGAGAGAAGGGTTTATTGTGTGGTCTTGCGGAGGGGTTCGATTCATTGCGTTTCCGCGGGATGCGATTTATACATTACACAGATACGACACACATTCGTATTCTTCCTCCTCTCGAGTGCTGGTATTCTCTGCTCTCGATTCGGTGACTCTGATGCGAGAAACAATGCCTCATACTCGTTCTCATTGAAAACGTATTCCTATTTGCAGATTTTTTTTTTGTTTTTCTTTCCTTTTGTTGTCGTTGGTTTATTCACCCATATGTGTGTAGCGAGTTTTTGAAGGTTAATGTTGTAAGAGAAAACCGTGTATGTTCGCCTAGGACACACAAATGGATTTACGCTTTCGGGTCATTAAACGACAATTTGTGATGGGTGCTTGAATCCCTTTGGTTTAAGCGGATCATGCTGAAAGGTACACCAATGCAATCTGGTTTCGCACATACATGCGAGGCTTTGGCTAAATTGGTGCTGAAGAGTAATTTTTCTAGATGATTAAACATTATCCCGTACACACTATATGAGCAAAGCCTTGCTTATCTTAATGAGGTCTTCATGGAATCACGCTAATTACTGGTCCCCCATGTATGGGGGCGCACATTGTCAGACTGTTCTACAGTGAATATCCAGGAAGTTGACTGCCAAAGGAACATACTTTCACCTGAATTTTAATGGGTATCATGTAGGCTTTAACGACTTGGATATTTTACTTGCAAACAGGAGGGATCTTGGTTAAGAATGAGTTTAGCTGTACTAGGGAACTTGGTTAGGAGATAAAAAAAACAAAATAAACCAACAAGAAATCGATCGTTGCAGGGGAATTCAATAAAATCAATTTTTGGCAACAGTAGTCTGTACCCGCACAACTGTCAAAATTCACCCTTCAGAAGCAAGAAAGTTAATTGTCAATTAATGGTCCTACATGACAAAAATAAATTAGCTATAAAAATTGTGGAAGTATGGAAGAAGGTTAGGTTTAGGAGTGGCAATTTCTTTGATAAGATAGGCGGCAGTTCAGGAAAGTCTTTGAAGTAACTGCGAATCCATCCAGAGATTTAATCGTCTCTTGGCTATGTTTATTTAGCCAAGACAGAGCTTCCTGGAGGGAATGCTTGTTGAGAAGGCTTTGTCTGCCGATTAAGTCAATCGCCACGTTAACCTTCATCCCAGCATCAACACATACATATATTGCTTTTGGCTAAGGTTTGTCTTTTAACACTAGAAGCACGATATTTAACTCACATCATTGTTAGACTGCAGTGTACCGTCAAAGAGGGATTTGCTCGCATAGCGCCGGCATCGGATACAATAGGACTATCGATGGACGAGAGGAAAACGAAGTATATTTTGCGTCACAATGGACAGCTATAACTTTTTTTTGTCAAAAACTTGTTCACTCTACACTGGACCACTCAAACCCAAAAACTCCCACTACCAAGCATCAACCTACATTAACTGAAATTTCTTGGTCTTCCGGAAGACTGCCAGCAGGCGCTTCTGCGTAAGGAGCATAAATGATCAGCGCGCAAGGAGCACCTAAACAGCGCCGATCAACGGATCCAGCAAAGGCGCGACAGTGGCAGAGGAAGTGCTATGCAGTACAGTCTATTCTGTCAAAAGATAATAAGAATGCCGCGGATTTCTTTACAGACATTTGGGAGCATGCATGTCTACTTCGTGGAGAGTCATGGCACCTCCGGTTGTGCTCTCGAGAAGTTCAACCATGGATGAAAGCCCTAATCAAGGACACAGGTAGTCCCAGCGAAGTTTCAGGTCCTGAGAGCCGGCGATCTCATTTCCCGTGATTCCGTGGTAGTCCAGGATCTAGACAAGTCTTATTGAATTTGGACTGCCGATCAAATTTGGAGAATACTTGCATTCCTGCACTATCCTGGAAGTGTGCAAGACCTTAAGTACAGCTTGGCTGTCGCTACAGACACAAATACATACATACATTTCCACATGTTCTTCACAATATAGTTCGTGGCCATTCGGATCTCATATGTTGCCGCTTCATCATCATCTTCTGACCCGCATGATCCACTAAAGGGGTCGCGGGAGTAAACCAAGCACGAGAGATCTCCAGGCAACTCGATCCTCCGCCATCGACTCTAATTCATCAGGAGCAATGCCCAAGCGTAACCCGACTAGTTTTTGGACTTGGTCCAACCACCACGTCCTGGGTCTGCCAAGCGGTCGCCTACCTGATGGAATCGCATTCAACGCCCGCCTCGGAAGTCGTAATGATGGGGACATTCGTGCCACGTGACCAAACCACCGAAGCATAGCCCTTTCCGTTCAAAGAAGCAGCTGCTCAATGTTGAGTTCCTCACGCACTGCCGTGTTTCTCACCCTATCCCGGCGAGTAATTCCCACAACAGCACGAACAAATCTCATCTCAGCAGCTTGCACTCGCGATCTTATTCTTTCGGTCATTACCCAAATTTCATGACCATAGGTGAGAGTTGGAACAAATACTGAGTTGAAAACCGCTAACTTGGCTTTGACACCAAGCTCGGCCTTTCTGATTACAGAACTACCAAGCTGTGTCAAAACTGACCCAGCTTGACCAATCCTACAGGAAAGCTCAGCATTACTCCTTCCATCACTCGTGAAAAAGACCCCGAGATACTTAAACTTCTCCACCTGCTTGAATGGGACGCCACTAACATGCAGAGTGCATTGAACAGGCGTTCTGGAAATGACCATAACCTCCGATTTGTCCATGTTAATCCTCATTCCAGCATCAGCACATACGGCCACAAACCTATCGAGTGCGCGTTGAAGTTCCGTCTGGAAGGATGTGAGGATAACCAAGTCATCTGCAAAAAGAAGATGACTTACCCGCTTGGAAACAGAGCAAAATTTACCTAACGAGGTGTGCAGTCTTATGTTGTCGCCCTCCACGAAGAGGCCAGCGCTAGAACCTTCATTGGTCTTGGACCCGTCCGAGAGGATTAAACTACAATAATTTCCTGGCTCAGATTCCTACCAGTGCCATTCCTGAGTGTAGGATAAGTCGACTTTGTATGTACGTCGCAGCTGAAGTACTGGTGTCCGTGCGAAACGCGGTATAATCATGAGACAAGGATCAAAGGAAATGACTTCGAGGTTGTCACGGACTTATTCTTCCCCGGCTACAAACAGTATTAACTCTCAAATAGCGACAGAAAATTTCTGCGTTCGATCTTTAGGTTGTGTTTGCGTTGATGTCATCTGGAGAGGAAGATTCAGTCATGAATTGTAGGACCTGTGCAGCGACATGAGTCTAGCCAGGGATCTGCGTACAATGGACCAACCATGTAAAGCAGATGGGCTACTTGTTCACGCACATCTTAATCTCAATCCAGTCTCAGTGGAGTCGCTAAATTCCAATGAAATCTACAAATAATCCACTTCCTACTCATGGAGTAAAGGAAACATCAGCTCTGGGACACCCTGTTGATAATCATCTACCTTATTAGAAAAAGGTGAATTTAAACAGATGCGCACACTGATAAAAAAAGCAACTCTCCGCGTCTTTGGAAAATGTTAGTTACATTCTACACGGCAGATAAGCTGCCTCCAACCAATACAGTGAACTGTACGCAGATGACTCGCTGACTTATGCCAGCTCGAAGTCACCAATGATCGCTACGCGAAGGATCGAAATCCAGACAACGAACAAATTTCACAACTACACCAAATGGGGTATTCGTATCAATGATGGAAAATAGGTACTTATGTGTTTAAAAAGACTATCTCGAGGTGGATCAGGTCTAATCAGCAGCCAAATGTCGGAGCATAAAGATAGTGCTCCTAAATGGTACGGAAATATCAACAGACCAAATGGTCGAGTACTTTGGCTCTTTAACTTCATGGAAAGCTTGAAGATCAATAGCCACCTAGGCTATCGCATCTATCCTTTGATGCGTAAGCAAAATGGAAGAAGCAAGAGCACAAAGCTGCTGCTCTACAAGTAGCTAACACGGCCGACTTTAACGTACGGCTTCCCATTATGGCACACCATTTCTAAGACCAGCGCGGTGACATATTTTGTACAATGCCGGTTATTATGGTCGAGCAACCCTGTTTTGGCAGGCTTTTCGAAGTTGAAACATTGGATCGTGTAAGTTGATCTAATGGTGTCCGAGCACAAGAACCCAGAAGTCTGGTATGGTACACAGATAGATCAAAGATGGAATCTGGAGTGGGGGAGTCTTTGGACCGAACACAAGGATCTCCGTACCAATGGGGTCAAATCCTACAGTGTTCCCAGCCGAAATCCACGCCATCGCGCTAAAACAAAACCCCCCCCAAAGACATTAAAGGCGCTAAAATCTCTTATTAAAGCATCTCTTATTTCTGGTATGCGGCTTTGAAGTCGATGAAAAGGTGGTGCGTATCTTTCGGCTTCTCCAGGATTTACCTTAGTGTGAAGATGGGGTCTATAGTCGCTTTGCCGGGCCGGAAGCCGCACTGGTACGTGCAGATTAGTTCGATGCAAAACGGCTAGACGTTCAAACAATACGCTGGGCTGGATCTTGTATACTTCATCCTAATAAAGAAAATATAAGATTGCTAATAAGCTTTCTTATCGGCCACTATAGCCTGAACTGTCACCTTAACAAATTAAACATATGTCAAGACAAGGTCTGTCGGCTCATTTTGTGCGAATGTCCGGCACTAATATGGTTAAGGAAACGTATCTTCCATAGGGAGATGCTCATCTCAGTGGCTTTAAAAAATCCACTACAAAGGACTTACTATCTTTCATGAGAAAGTAGTACGTCTTCTGATATAACTCCTAAGCGAGCTTCACAGCGACATCATCGAAAGCAGCCTTATCGAAGTTAAATCGGCAACCCCACCACTACTCCTTCCCAAAGGGCCAATATGGAACCAAATCGTAAAAAAAAGTCTGCTCACAATAAAATGTTGATGTGGTTGTTGCCTTAACTAATGCCTGTCATTGGTTGTTGTACTCGAATAGCTGAATCACTTTCGCATTGCGACGTTGCCGTGCAGCCGAAATGTATAAAAATACTGAACCCTGAACCTTTGGATTATTGAACAAAAAATGTACCACGCGAATTATTTTTTTTGATTTAATAAAAATTTTACTAAATTAAATGAAATTTAAAAACAAAGTGTGTATATTACAGATTAACGTTAAATACTATATCGTCACATTTCACAATTTTGTCTATAGTTGTGTTCACACACAACAATTTGTCGATACGATCATTGGAAAAAGTCAAAATGCTTTGACTATCGCACTACAAGTTCGTCAACTTTGTAGTAACGAGCGCTCAAATTTGCGATTTGCCACATCAAGCTCGGTTGTCAAGCAACTCGTATCGACAAATTGTAGAGTGTGGTGAACGCCGCTTATAGAGATATTTATTTAACCGACATTTTTGTATAATAAATCGAGTTTAAGGTTCTCATCAGAAAAAATGTACACCCAAAATAAATTTCCCTTACATGGCAATTCCATGTGTTGACAGTTTGAAGGCATCTGAGCTGAACATTCTGTTGCTGTCACTTTGAAACTACGGAAATTGTCAAGTACTCAAACAAATTAAACACTCTGATTTACAGGCGGGATTGCTGATTCCCACGAAATTCTAAAAGTCTACAAACAATTTAACAATTTGCAACCAACATGTCTGGTTTTGGATTGCAGCCTGCAACAACTACAAGCGGATTCAGCTTCGGTGCTCCGTCAACACTGCAACAGGCTGCGGGTGCAGCTGCTACTCAACCACAAACTGGATTCGGTTTTGGAACGGCCAAGCCGGCAACAGCGGAGGCTCCAGCATTCGGAACTGGAACACTCGGACAACCAGCAACAGGAGGTTTCAGTTTCGGTGCACCCACAGCATCTTCAGCTCCAGCCGCAGGAACAACATCATTCTCATTCGGAGCACCAGCTGCTCAAGCACCACCAGCAACAGGTTTTGGTTTCGGAGGACCAGCGGCAACATCTGCTCCAGCAGCAGCACCTTCATTTAGTTTTGGTAGCACTGTCCCTAATCCTGCGACTACAGCTCCGGCGCTATCTTTTGGAGCTACAACTGCTATCACAAGTGCCGCTCCTGCTCTTGGCGGCTCATTTGCATTTGCCAAGCCCGCGGCAACAACATCGGCAAGCTTAAATTTCGGTACAACAACAACTGCTGCCACATCGTTCACAGGGTTCAACCCCACAGGAGGTGTCAGCGGTGGCTTGTTCGCGGCGAAACCGACATTCAACACGCTCAATACCGCGCTGCCGGCAACATCAGCAGCAGCAACTCCTGCACCGTTTGCGGGTCTCGGTGGAATAGACGTGACCTCATCGCAACCAAAGCCGGGTGAGAGTAAGCAGGACAATGTAAAGGTTAAAGAGACCCAAGTGCCAGAAGAGATTGGAAAAACCGTCGAACTCCTCAAGACTCACATCAAAAATCAGAAGAGCATGAGTTCCGACATTGGTCGTGCTTCAACCAGCAAGCTATCCAGCGTCTCCAGTGAAATCTTATCACTTCAGTGGTCCCTGCAGGAGATTGCCAACAACGTCGAGTCCAACTACAACCAAATCAAGCTTCTCCGCAAGGAAACCTCCCGCGTGATGCAGAGTGTCGAAATGGCGCAACGGACCCAGGACACACCAGCAGGCCTCCAATTCGAAAACTCCGCCCCCTTTCAATTCTTTCAGAATCTTGTGCAGAAGTACGAAACGGATTTGATCAATTTCCGCAACCAGATCGTCCTCACCGAGAATCACATGCGGTCGCTGACCACTCCGCAGGCAGTTACCCCCGACGACCTCAAACGTGGCTTCAAGCAAATCAACGAAAGCTTTGTCTCACTCGCTGGCCGCCTCAACGAGCTGCATCAGAAGGTCGAGATCCAGAAGGAGCAATTCCTCAACATGCGCAAGTACCGTCTGCGTGACAACATGAACGTCTTCGCCAGCCTGGACACCGTTGAACCCAACCTCAACACATCGAAGATCACATGCGGCCCCACGCCGTTCTCCAACATGGGCGGCATCAGTAGCATTGGCAAAGCCCTCTCCAGCATCGGAGTCTCCAATACTGGGCAGTCGGGAAAATCCTAAAATCGAAAGCAAACTTCTAAACTAAACTTTTCCAAAAATAAACGGTTTTTTTTTCAGTAACTGGTTTTTTTTTTTTTTTATTTTCTGCGGCGTATATAAACTTAATAACAGCTTATTGCTAGGCACACCCCAGGCTAGAAGTCACTGTAGTGGATTCAATTTAAAAAAGGAAATCATGAAATAAAATGTGTTGAAATTCCCTGGAACGGCAGTCGCACGAAATGTGTTGAGTTTATTTCTTGACGACTTGAATGACATCCTCATCGTGCATGATGTGACTGATGCCCACTCGCTGCGGGGAGTATTTCGTTGATGTTCCCCATACAAGGGCATACTTGAATTGAGCAGCCAGCGTCCGATGAATCGAGTGACAGACATGCTCAACACTAACTCCCTGTTAAATGGAAAGGAAATGTGATGAGATTATTGCCAGACAGACTGCAAAAACTGTCAACAAACAAACATCGAGAAATGCAATTAAATATTACCTTTCGTAAGATAAGACCATCATCGAAATCTGGAGGCGCACCAGGTTTCTTTGTGTACACTCTGATCAGCTGCAAGGCCTCCCACAGTGCCTCTAACAAGTAATCCAAATTCAACTGCATATTACAACTGACAACAATCGAATTCGGTTCATGGGCTAATCGATCGACTTCCTCGATGGAAATCTGATCGATCTTATTGTAGACATACAAACAAGGCAAGT
This sequence comes from Eristalis pertinax, assembly GCA_907269125.1. Taxonomy (NCBI): domain Eukaryota; kingdom Metazoa; phylum Arthropoda; class Insecta; order Diptera; family Syrphidae; genus Eristalis; species Eristalis pertinax. Next base: position 123,645,420 of record OU026145.1, read on the forward strand.
AAACACGATTCGCGGTGACCACATCGATGAACTCGTCCTCGGTGCAGTCCTCGCGGAAGAGCACTTCGGCATTGAAAATCTTGAAAGAATGCAAGATAGTTTGCACCATTTTCTCGTTGCATCTACTCAAGGAGCACGTTGCGTTGAAGCTCAAACCACCGCCTTTCTTCACTTTATAGTAGATATTCGGTTTGCGTTTGTTCAATCGAATCCCAACAGATTCCAATTCTCGCTCTAACAGATCGCGATGAACATTTGGCTTGGTTGCGTCCAACATCATCACCACCAGATCTGCGGTACGGGCGACAGCTATGACTTGTCTACCACGACCTTTACCCTGCAAATCACACCCAATGTAAGCACATACAATTTGCGAAATTGAATTTGTGGAAATTTACCTGAGCAGCACCTTCAATGATACCAGGCAAATCGAGAAGTTGTATATTCGCACCCTTGTACTCAATGACACCGGGGATGCACGTGAGAGTTGTAAACTCATAATTGGCAGCTTCCGATTCAGTTTTGGTCAACGTAGAGAGAAGCGTTGACTTACCCACTGACGGAAAGCCGATAAGAGCCACGCGAGCATCACCACTCTTCAGAACATCAAAGCCGTCACCTTTCTCACCCTTTTTGGAGGGTTCCAACAGCTGCGAGCGATATTTTGCTAGTTTTGCTTTTAGTAAACCCAAATGGTATTCAGTTGCTGCAGAATGTAAAAGGAAATCAGCATTTCTTTCAAAGATAACCTAAACAGAAGTAACAACTGGGGGATACACTTGCCTTTGTTTTTTTGTGTTCGGGCGATTTCCTTTTCGATTTCAGAGATTTTCTCCAGAATACCCATGTCGCAGATATGCTATTGGATTTTAATTTCTCCTCGTGAGACTAAAATGCATGAATAAAAAATTGTAACAAATGTTATTTCGGTCTGGAGGATTGCAAGGTGAAAAAACGCCGAAAAGGCTGACAGCACATAAATTGACAGTTGGCACGATATTTTTTTAGCATGGAATGTCAAAGTCACTTGTGGGCTGCATTCAGTGAAAACTTAGAAATACATAGGGTGTGGCAAAATTCATGTCGTTGTTTAAAATTTCTTAAAATTAATTAATTTAATTTTAAAAAAAACATGAAATGAGTCAATTGCATTTACCAGCAAACAATTAAAGAAAACTGAAGTCTCGTCTAGAATAAAAATAACTTTTATTTACGTCTCACATTTGTACATTAGCGTTTCATAATGTATAGTTCTGTTACGAAAATAAACTTTTATTTAAATCCAGATTCATCATATGTACAATGTATAGTCCGAATGTTGATTTGTGCATGATCCTGAAGAGTTATTTTTGTGCTGGTTTTAGTTCCTGTATGCCCCATCGCCAGTGTTGCCCATGTACTCAGTCCATCGTTGCTTCGTTATGTCATCCAGTTCGGAACAAACTTCACCCTTCTCCAGTGAGCGACATGAGCATGTCAGCGTGATCCTGGTTATGACAATCTGCGATTCGTATCTGGGAACTGTTGGAGTTAGGCTGCTGATGCTCCTGCTGCTTAAGCATTGCTTGAGAAACTGCTTCTCCAACACGCTTAAATTCTCCGCGGTGTAACCTTGAACGATTCAAATGAGTACCTTGTTAAAATATGGAACTTCCACGACTCACTTCGATATGCGCTGATTTTTTCCTCCATGCAATTCCAGTCTTGTGGCAGAAAGAGTGGCGGATAAGTCTCTGATTCTCGGATATTCAGAAGGAAAGCGTAGTCAATGGAGCTCCGGGTGTTATTCAGGGGTTTCAAGAGCGCTCCACTGGATGATATTGAGGCCAGGTATAGAGTTTCGTCCTTGTCTTCGTTGCCATCGTCTCGTTGTCGTCGCTGCTGTGGTGAGCCATCCGGAAAGTATTTGTACTTTTGCCTCTCTTCGAGGACATCTTTCTCTTCCTTTTCCACTTCCAAATCCCACAGGCTTAGGGGTTCAACTTTCTCGAGGTTATTTTGTGCAACAATCGGAACTGTATCATTTGTGCTGTCTTCGAAGCTGATAAAATCGCTGCGTACATCTCTGTTACCGGGATATTTGGTTCTCAATCGAATTGGACGCTCGTTTGGTATTGCTTCATTGTCGTTGTATAGTTCTTGGTATTCCTCCTGGCTGGGCGATGCATCTGTATCATATTCTTTCTGGAAATACACTCAAATTAAGTCGCCGGGGAAACAAGGAAGTTAAGAAAGTAATAAGGTCATTACTGCCGTCACTTCCGTTTCTCAAATACTCACAAAATCTCTGGCTTGATTGCTGGGATACGGCAAGTATTGAAAGCCTCTGTTGTTAGCAAAGCCAGTCTCCGATTTTTCATCAAACGAACTTTTAAGCTTGGTGAACTGCTTCGGTTTGTGCGTCTTCACTTTGACATCTTCTGCGGCTACAACATCTGCTCCTTTTGTCGTCTGTTCAACTGTCGCCTGATCCCTGTTCTTCATGAGTTTGTTCAGCATCTTGGGATGCCTCAAGGGGGACTTGGATTTCTCCTTAACAATTTGCGGTGTCTGAGTTCGATTCAAATGCACGTCCAAGTCATCTAAAATTTGAATTGATCATCAAGTGATTCAGTGTGAAAGATGCTCGCTTACCTGTGCTAAAAATGACAGCTCCTGGTGGTTCGATGTGCCGTGCAATAGCGTATAGTTTCACTACAGTCGACTCGTTGTAACGTAGGACACATGTGTCTGCTCGAGCTTGAAGGATAATGTCGCTGCCTGGAGTAGAAAACCATTCATAAGACTTAAAGATGTGTACACACTTAATTTACAAACCTGGTATGAATTCATAGGCGTCCTTGGCGTCGTATTTATTCCTGCACTGTACCTGCCAATGGAGAAAGAAATCACCACCAAATGTCTGGGATATCGACATTCCACCCAACAAGCTGCTGGCACCTCCAGAGTCGGTCATCATAGCGTCAAGCAAGGGCTTTCCAGTCACACCATCGATAATTGTTGTCTGCGAGTAGTAGTACACCGGGAATCCCGGTCCAGTGTTGTACTTGACCATGAAGTCGGTAACATTGTCATGATTAAAGTGACCGGGAACGATGGCACTGACACTTTCACTCGCCGGAAAAGAGTAGTTCCAGAGCATTGAGAAGTTGCCCCCGTCAAACGCGTAGATGGTAGAATTGAATGATGAGACAACGATGTCGTCTATGGTGTCGCCAGTGACATCTGTCAGAATTGCCGGCACCATGAATCCGGAAGAGTTCTTTCTGTATAGCGGTGTGAATTGCTTTTCACTTCGGAACTGCATTAGATTCAGCAGTCGTATGGAATAGATGCCTCCCGGCGTATTCTGACCACCAGTGATGATCAACAGCATTTCGGTGCCGTCCTGTTGAGTGACAATTTGAATCGGCACGAAAGCCTCCTCCCTGAATGGTGTTGGAATGACGCGGATGGTTTTACCGGTCCTGCCGGAAATAAGCTTAATGTGACCCGATCTGGAGGACTCGCGTTCCTCAACGTGGACAGCAAGAATCTCTGGAATCTCGTCGCCATCCAAGTCCCGAACTGAATTGATGGTGTACAGATCGATGACAATCGGAGAATTAGTCTCAATTTCAAGTTCTTTGTAGTCCCAAATCTTGTTTCCGTTTCGTCCATTTATTGCAAAAATCATCTAAAACACAGGCGTATAAGGAAAGAGCTTAAAATAGATAAAGTAACTCACTCCTAGTCGCCCGGAAGCCACACAGTCAGGGTAGCCGTCCTTGTCAATGTCGACTGTGCAGTAGAGGGAGAACACGTTGCCCAAACTCCATGTCTGCCAGAGAAGTTTACCATTGGCCCCATCGAGAGCGATGACGCCACCCTCACAAGGGACCTCTTCGTTTGTTCCTTGTTGCAGCGACTTGCACTTAGGCAGCGAGATCTCATCATACTGGATGTTGTCATCTGCAAACAAAAATATTCTATCAATGTCATTGCCATCACCTTGTTGCATCCAGATGTTCTCTAGTGAAAACTAGGCGTCATATCACCACTTGACATGCTGTCGGCTGCTAACAGAGGGCGAAAAAAAAAGTGTACTTACCCACTCCGTAACCGAATATAATGTCCTTCACTTGGTCACCGTTGAGATCCGCCTTTCGGATGGGACTCTCGCTGTTTATGCGTGGGAAGGTTCGACTCCACACCTTTTGCACACTTATCTGAGTACACGGCACAAACTCCTTGCCCATACTGTCGCCATACGAAATGGGCGACGCCAACCCCAGGCTGGGCTCCTTTTTCAACCACAACTTAATTTTCTGCAGCGGTATCGGGAACAAGGTTAGAATCAACGCCGCCAGCATAATCAAAGCGATTAGTATCGTCAAAGCTGCTAGACCATAGCAGAATGGCTCGCAGCATTTCCAACATCTGCGGTGTTTCTTCATAATCGGCGGAAGGGAACTCTGTGATTTGCCACCATTTTTGCGACGTGGTGCCATGAGTGGTCGCTTCAGACCCTTCTCTTCACTGACCTGCAATCGATTTCCGGTTAAATATTTTATTTCAAACTTCTTCTATAACAGTTACCTTAGCAGAGTGAGCATCTTTGATGAATACGTCGTCTTCCACCTCATCGCTGATGTCCTCTTCGATACTGTCCCGAATCGCAATTCGATCCGACGGAACATATGGTCGCATTTTAATCATTGTTACCGGAAAAATCTTGAAGCCGAACCTCGAGGAAGGCAGCTTGATGATTAACGCAATAAATTCAGCAAGTCACAAGTAATTTAAGACGAGAAAAACCCGTCTTTTTGCGCACTAACTTCAAGCACTGCCTACGGATGCATCCGAACCGAAGAAAAACAAGATGTCACTCTTTTGTGTGAGAATGTTAATCGCAACGAAAAATCGATACTTAATTCATAATACATTGACGCGTGCAGCCCGGACATGCGCCAACGCATGGGAACTCACGTGGCGTATTGTTTATTGTTTGCATTCATTTTTCGGTGGTTTACTTGTTACGTTTCATTGTTGATATGTTTGGGGGTGGTCGGCGGTTACACGACGGAAGGAAATTGACACAATTTTCATTCTTTCACACGAAGTATAGTGTGTCGGCAATCGTGAGTACACTTGTGTTTTTTTTTTGTTTCGAATTTGTTAAGGACATGTTCTTTACTGTTTATTCACTGTAATTTCATTTTTTTCGTGTCAATGTTCATAAATAGGACTTAAGAAATTATGGTACGCCAAGGACTGGTCTTGCTTATACGACTACTACACTCACTTTCTACAGCAAATAATGCCGCATTCTTTCACTAAAAATATAATGCCTTTTTTTATTTGGCTAAGGCTTAAATATTTCCATTTCAGACGCCTTCTATCCGGATCCTCCAGATCCATCCAGGTATGGCTGTACTGTCCCACGAAATCCACCACCAATCTCCCATCAGTTCTGGGAATCATATGACAAACAAAAAAGCGTTTGAACGAACTGAAGGTTCAACCACTAGACTGAAAACGTCCAGGACAAGCTGGTTTCTAGAGCTAAAAATATCATACTAATGTTACGATCGCGGACAGAGGATGGATGTGGCTAACAAGATGTCTTATAGGTTAGTTTGACTCTTTGACTGCTGAATTCCTGATTCACTGAGAGAGATAATTTAAATTTGGTGTTTGATACAAGTAACACGCTCTCAAAGACGATAGCTCAGAGTTTTAAGCCGCGCATGCCAGACACAGTGATTAAATTCGACACCACCGTGGGAGCGTCGCTTACCGTCCACTGTTGGACCGAATGACGTCAAGGCCATCGCTTAACGACATAGAGCAATTAGAATAGGTAGAGTAGTTTAGTTTTAAGGCAACTGCTGGTTGAGTAACTTCAGCATTTTAATTTAAATAAATAAAGAGGGAAAATAATATTTACATCAGAAACGGTCTTGGCGTCAGTAAGAACGACTATGATCGAATGCTTTTGCAACGTATCCACCGCTCTTGCCACTTTGTGAATGTTATGTTTTCAAAGCATAGGAGTAAGATGAGATATTGAAGGCCATCCTTAGTAGTTATTAAAGTTATTAAAGTGGACACAAATCTCCACCTACGCAAATGGATCATCGAACAGATGACTCAGTTTTGGAACAAAGATGAGAATATTAAGCACTCTCGAACGTTTATGGAACAAAACTACAATCCCAAACGAGCCAAAGAAACTCTAGAACTCAATAAAGCTGACCTAAGGTTACTATGTACAGCACTAACAGGACGTGGAGAATGTAACTACCACCTTTATAAAATGTGTCTTATCAGTACAGAAATCTGTAGGCACTGTGGCAAGGCGAAGGAAACCATGAAACCATGGAAAATAATCGAATGCCCAAGGGCTCAACTATAATGCGCATGAGCGAGAATGAGCTAGTGTCAAGTTTGGACGAACTGTTTCGTCATGTTTCCTAAAGAAACATGAGTAACTATAATAAACACATGCGCGCATAGCCTCCTGTCAGAAATTTTTCCGTTGCTTGCTTTATTTTTTTATTTAATTTTGATTTATTATGAATTACTCATGTTTCCAGTTCGATTATATGTACGAATACCAATACAATATCAGCTGATTTGCTCATTTTCCAAATTTGTTTTCTTATCTGTGTTGTCACATTCGCATATGCGCGGTGCGATTCATTTCGCACTAGCTCAACGAAATGTTCGCAATTTTTCATGGACGACATTATAGGTTGGCTCATAGGGGTGGGTGTATTCGCTCACTCACCCATGCGCGTTTGACACTAGCTAATGCTCGCTCATGCGCATTATAGTTGAGCCTTAAGTCTTATCCGGGAAAGATTAAAAATTAAAATCCGTAACAGGGAGAGACTTTCAAGAAATCCAATCTAGGCAAGTTGTCAGATGTCTGAAGGCAGCACATAAATCCTAGACCAAAAGAAGGGGGTGCTAGATCTTTATGGCCGCAGTACTATGACAAGTTCTTCAATTAAAATATGAGAGCGTTACGTATACCATAGCTGATACCACCATGAACATTGGGTCCATATTTTATAATTGGTTTTGTCTAAGAAGATAGCTCGCCAACTCTACGGGTTGTACAAGGATGTGCATTTCGTCGACAAAACTAACCATGCTGGCACCATCAAGCGCCTGGACACCGACACGTTTTGTTCGAGAAGAAAAGCAGGATCGAATTTTGGTTAACTCCCGGCAAACTCAGCCTTGATGACTAGAAGCACGGTCAAGAACTGCTCAGAATCCGCCCGCGTTTGTGGCCTGACAAGTAGGTAAGTACATAAGCGCATAAGATTTATCTACAATTGTAATTATTCAAAGAAAGCGTAAATCAAGGTTGTTAGGAAAAGTTACAGACAATTTGTCTTCGGCTTGCCGCCAGACCTCAGTCATATCCAATGATCCTTCTGACGATCTTCTTATTTTTAGGAGCAATTAGACACAGTGTAATCGTATAATATCTCCGAAAAGCTACATACAAATGGCTAACATTTGCAAAAATAAAAAGAGACTGAAAAGATCCTTCATGTGTAGAAACTTTATTGACCGCAAGCGCAAGAAGATTAATGCTGAAAGAGCTGCACTAAAAGTCGAATTTTCGTTTTAAATTGTTTGTAGAAATGTTACTAAAACAGTCTTTTTGTCAAATTATATATGTCTTACCAAGAGGCTCAAAAGCATGTGGTTACAGAGGCAACAACTTAATGTGTCGTCATCCTTCACTTTGTCTAATAAGAACTTTCAAAGGAGCTAAGTGATTCAAGTTCTCAGGAATACACACCCAAACCTGTTCAAAGACTATACAAACAGAAGTTTCGTCACAATTCGCAGTGCTCCCTCAATTCTCCAGCACCAGTTTCGCCTTTGAGTTATTTTAAGAAAATTACAGACAGTAATACACCCTCCGCCCAACGTCACACGACAACCTCCAGGCTTAACACTGACTGACACTGAACAAAACAAAAAAAGGAAAGAAAATGCTTAAAACATAAAAAAAAAGTCTAAAATATGTATCTCTGCCATTTTAAACAAGCACTTACAGCACAATGCAATGCAACCACCTCCCGCGTATCCTTGCGCCGTGCTTAAGCAAATAAAATCCCTCATAACTACACACGTACCAATGCCGCACGCTCAAGGACCTTGAATTTTTGCACTAAGGTTAGGCTGGTGGTTAAGGAATAAAACAACCACAGTGCAACCAGCGCCCATTGAAAAGTTTACACTTTCCTGAAGATACTTATCGTCATCTTCGTCGTCATCATTTTTTATCGTATCTCTATTTCCACCACTACTCCGGCAGTGTCAGGAGTATCACTTAACCTCATCTTTGATTTGAATTCTATTGGTGGTGAATCAAATCCTTTTTCTATTTGTATCTGTGAATATAATTTTAATGTGATGTAAGAAGGTACGATGAGTACAACAAAAACAAAAAAAAAAACTGGTTAGCTTTCAGCAATTGAATTTGTAAGGCCGCCCGGTGGAGGTTTGAATGGAATCTCTTAACAATTTTTCCGTGCCTCTCTCATGGCAAGGTGAATTTTAAGTGATTCCGCAGCCAGATGCCTGAAACTCTTGGTTTTGTTTCGACGCCGTCGGCTGGACGGAATTATATCCAGTCCGGGATTAATCAACTTTCCTCTCAACTCCTAAGAGGTGAATGCTATTTGAAATATCCAGAAGTGGGGATGGGACTACCCACTCAATGGTACATTAGATGCGACAAAGTGATGGAATGAATCAAATATTGAAACTCTATAGCGAATTTTGCATAGCGAAATATTGGGTCTAGGATTTTTAAATGTCTGTTCAAAGAAATAAGTATGCATGATCTGAAACACAACGTCTGGGGATAGTAGTGGAACTAAATATTCGACATTGCTCCAAGGGCAAAGGTCGATGGGTATGCGCTGTCTCGTAATTCTAAGGATAGACTGAAAACATTCCACACCTTCTCCCTTAGCCATGCGTTGAGAATAAAAGCTGTGTGTGTCTATAGTACAATATCTATTTCAAGTGGAAAACAAGACAATACCGCTAGGCTACGTATTTCATGCAAGAGTTGCCCCAGAAAATGATTTAAATACACCACCAACCCAAAAACCATATAATATCATTACCCATTTGGGTTAGATGAACTAAAATAGTTGAATACAAGCGTACAATTTAAAATGACACCGCTTATTGAACAATCATTTATATTAAATTGAATCCAAAGGTCCCAAATGAAGCTAGGAATAGGAATGTGGGTAGACGTGCGGAAGCCCAATCCTGGACGGAGGCCAAATCCATGACGACATCCTCCTTAGGAGATCTTCCAACTGGTGAGACTGCCCTTCGCCTGCGCCGAATTGTTTCAACCACTTGGGGAGGAGGGTGGACCCATCAATGCTGACTTTCTGCGGAGCAGTCTTTGGGCAGACAGCTAGCTGCTCTTTATCCTCTGACTCTATTGGGCGGAAGGCATATGGCCTCTCCAGCTCTTTAGTAGATTCCTCTAGAAAGTCAAGCGCACTTCTCAACTTCCCTGAGCTCCTTTCTGCCCTTATGCCCACTGATCGTCCGTCTGCAGTTACGGCTTTTGCGTAATGTTATGCCATTCATTCCTAGGCACGGTTGTTAAAACCTGAAATTGCAGGTTTTATAAAGTTATTCCCCTCTAGATCCCCTTTATGCAGTTAAACAGCAGGGTCACGTATACGGTCTTGAAGGTTACCTTCCCTGATTCACGCAGAATATCGCCCCCTGAAGTTAGCTTGATTCCGATTTGTGAGATGTTGTGCACATCTATCACATGTAGGCCATAATCTGATCCATCTCCAATCATGAATTTATGTAATGTTAGCTTTATATAAAACGAATCTTGTTTCATTGATTGACTCCATCCATGCGTTGCACTCTAAGCCTCAATCTCTGTTGCAAAATACTGAACGTCTTAAGCATAAACTTTTGAAAAGCTGATCAATACGTCCAGCAGTCAACAAATCGATAAAAACCTTCAATGAAGATAAAAATAATTTTTCTCGTCTTGCAGGGAAATATAAAGGACAGACATCATAACCGTTCAATCAGTTCACTTAAAAATCCACTAGGTCAGGAAAATGTGCTACGTGTGTGTTTGTCTCTGACGAAACAGTCTCTGAAGAAACTTTCGATACACATAGGTTTTATTTCGCATTCAAATCATAATATCGATTTTTAAGTACCTCTCGACTTTTCTAACTTTTTAATTAGGAACTACAATATGTGCTGGGGTTCGGTAAAATATTGGGGTAAACTTTATAAATCAAGAGAAACTAGTTATATTATTAATGACGCTCAAACAATTGCTAAAAGCAATGTTCCTTTCCACCCCGAATGCGCCCAAAGCCGACAGTCTATCAATAACTTTTCAACAACACTGTAACGATACCGCAACCACTACACATTCCCTCATTTTGAGGACACTATGTACTTTGCTCATCCTTGCAATTCCTGCATAGACACTCTGGCTTCAAACACAATGAAAGCACATCATCTCCAACGACAAACGATTCAAAATTAAAGTCGTTGAGAATAATCTCGACAGACTTGATGCTTGTGTTAGTTATCGCAGTCAAGCAGTGCGACACAAGCGATATTAATTATGACAGAGCTGTAGCTGTGAATATTCAGTGACAGAAAGGGAATGCTGTCTTAAAAGAAATTCTTAAAAAAAATGTTGCATTAACGGTTTAAAACATATATCATTTTTTTTCCTAATAATTTTCGTAGATTGGTATTGTTGAGTTTGTTAAATTTTAATATTTAGGATTAAATCTGCTAGTGAGTGAGTAAGTGATGAGGATGATTCTATTTAATTACTTACACGGACGTATAAGTAAATATAGTTTCTACAAGGAATCATTAATTGCAGACGGAGTCGAGGTAGATATTTGATCAATTCTGGAGGAATTCATTAGCAACATTGGACTTTGTATTTTAAGCAAGAATAAAAACTTTGATATTGCTTGTGTCTAAATATAGGGTTCTACAGAGGGTTCCAATGGAAAAAGAGAACATGTGGGCAGCCTGGTTGTAAAAAGTAAAAATATAAAAGTAAAATAACTCATGTTGAACACTTGATGACAAACTGATTTACAGCAGGCTAAGCAGGCAGCTTTAGTGCAGAAGGCGGTACTCCTACGATTGCACTTAGCATGACACAACCATATAATACCACAATCCTTCAATCCCTCCAAATTTACTACAAATCAAATTTATTGGGTCGTTACAGAGAACTAAACTTTCAAATTTATCGCGAAACACATTCCAAAAGGAATGAAGCCTCGAGTTGTTAATGAAACTTAAGTTACTTCCGGTTTAACACTAACAAATGTCTCAATCTCGTATACTGGTAACTTGTTAAGGGATTCAATTTCAGTCATTTTATAAAGGCTGCATATTATTTCGTATCGCAAAAGATTGACTGGGTGTGATTATATGTCAAAAAAACCAGACTGCTACTTGAATAACCGTTAAATTTAAAAATAAAACTCAAACTATCATTTGATGATCATGACAATGAATGCAGAAGTGGGTCGCGTCAGTAAGCAGGACCGCATCTGAAGAGAGCAGTACCAGGTCTTACAGTTTTTTATGTTACTCTTCACTTGAATCTGCCGCCATTCGCTTCTGCCACTCGATGGCAAGATTAAAACCCGATAATGTATGCATCCTTCAAAATGCAAGAGAAAAAAAAACTGTACCAAATGATTTTGCTAATATTTAAAGCTTTCCATAAAAGAAGACAAAAAAGGGGAAAAATTGAAAGGAGAAGAACAGAAAAAAAAAAAGAAACTGAAAGACTGACGACGAATCTTTTCTTATGTCATGTCCCAGAAGGACCACTCCAAATTTCAATCAATAGCACTGAGAACAGTTTAACAAGGTGCCTGCCTATGTGCGAGATGGTGCTCCCCAGCGATAAAGTCACCCGTCATCACATCGTTAGCTAGCCACACACAACCCCAATGCCGCTGCTGTGTAACTTGTTGTTCTCTATCTCTTTCTTTCACTCTCGCCTTCTCTCTAGCCCCAAGTTCTTCTTTCAAGTACCAATAATAAGGAGGTTAGTTTGAAAAGAAATGTCAGGGTATAGACTGCAATGTCATGTGTGGATTATGTGACGTAATTAGGGCATTATTACGATGAGAGTGCGCTAAAAAAAAAATTTTAAAAATAGTCCTGCAACGATTTTTTTGTCTTTACCTCCCACTACTCCGTGTTCAGTGTCTTTCAAAGGGACTGAATGTAGTGTGGGTATGGATTGTTTTGTGGTTTTCGCTAGCATCGATGGGACAATGTTGAAGATTGAAGATGAAAAGAGGTGAATTTCTTTGGAAACTTGATGGTGGTTAAAGCTTCTAAGTGGTGAATTTCGTTTGGGACCTTCAGACGAGTTGCATGGTGGCTTAGAATGGAGGATGATATGTTAATTATAAATCGCGAAGAATAGCCCGGTAGATGATAGATGAGACGAAGGACGAGGACATGCTATAGGATATAAGGTATAAGACAATTCGCATTGTATTGCTGTTTTTCATTAGTGCTGAGATGGATGCGAAATAATTCGTTGAAACTCACCGTGGTTTGAACCTTTCAAAATAAGTTTAGAATCTTACATTTGGATGCACTAATATGTTTTCAATTAGGTCTCTTCTATATATCTCTCTTTACATATATGTGCGCTGTCATGAGATCCTGCAGAATATCGTGCAAAACTCACACGTCCGTACATCTGTTGCATTTGCCGACGAAATTGACGTGATTGGCAGAACACAGTGAGCTGTCAACCATGGTTGCGTTATTCTTGAACAAAATATTCAAACTTACCTGCAACCTCAAGAAATACATGCTGTATTGCGTATATCCCTTCATTTCATGAGAACTCTGAAAATACGAGATGTTTAAATCAATCAACTAGTGACAGACGTATGACTTGCACTTAGCATCTTAATTAATACGCACCAAATTTAAATGCTGTAGGAGTTATGAAGTCAACTTCCTTAAGATATACTCTTTAACTAATAAAGTACCAATGACAGTCACAGTTCCTTAATTGTGTTTAGTTTCAATTTCTTACACGAACAACTATCCTAAACCGCGACTTCACCTATCCCTCCGCAATTACCCGATCATGCAATTAAATCTCGAAACTTTCCTATCAAACCCCACGGTACCTACCTTATCGACTGGGCCCTGAGCATAAGAATATTGTGTTTTAGATAGAATGTTGAAGGACATACCTCATTTCACTTAATGTAAGCATACATACTGCTTTTGAACAAAGTCATATTCAAATGTTCAATAAATTGAAGCACCATTTGTTTCCAGTTGCATCTATAATCGTACCAATGCACACTATATCCTGGTAAATTAATTTAGTATACCGTAGGTTCACCATTTCCCATCACCTTTGATAAGTTCCGCAACCGCCTTCACGAAATTCCACAAGTGAGAATGTAATAGCACATATTACCTTCTCACCCCTACTTCCAAACATCGAATACACTACCTTACTCTCATTCCGATCGCATCAATTGCAATGACAGTTACAGTATCTAACTTGCTTGCATGCATACAGTCCAACAAAATACACAACTACAACATCGCGTCGTAAAAGCCAAATAAAAAGCTTTCATCATTCAACCAAACACATTCATACACATGTCCTCCTGCAGCGGGCCACACACACAATGTATCTATTTAAGATTACAACGAATTTACATCCGTTGCAGTTTAAAATGCACGTTCACTCGGATTAGTTCGTTAAGATGTCTCAACGCGTTCACACGGCTGACATCGCTGTCTGCATGCAAAAGTGACGATATTGAACTAAATTGTTTAAATGAATTGTTCATTTTAAAATCATAATCTAAAAAGAAAGGCAAAAGTAAATGAGATTAAAATAATGAATCACATTTGAATGACAACCAACGTTACAAAGTTGAAAATTGTGTTTCCCACAGAACTGTGTTAAGGTGTGAAGAGTGAATAAATATTAATTATTTCAAAGCGAAAAGATAGTGTTTAAATTCAATGATATATGAGCTAACAAAAGTTGAATAAAAAACGAATTAGTTAAATTTAATTTCCTTTTGAATGCATTCGGTGAGTAGAGGACCTGCACTTTTTTAAATGCAAATTGGTTACGTAATGTGCTTAGAAATAAATCTTCAACTGATTTTATTTTGAAATATTGTTAAAATATGTGCTAATTGAAGAGCTAGTAATTTTTTTTAAATATTTACATACATCCATTGATGGAGTCGGAAAAGGATGTGTTCACTAACTGGGCAGTGATCAACTAACACTTACGTACGGTAACTTTTACTCTGATCAAATTGGTTGAAAGAGATGTGCGGTTTTTGAACGCAGTGGTTAACATTAAATCCTTCTGGTTTCATTTTTAAACTTTTTGATTGGATCCCGATCCGAAAAGTTATATTTTTTTGGAATACCAAGAGAAACCCCGATTAATATTAACACAATCTTTTTGATGGATCCAATTCTGAACATAGACCTTACAGTAGACTCTGGATAACATACAATTAAAAACCAAGAAAGTCCCACTGCAGATTTTAATTTTAAAATGTCCTATCTTTAACAAATTTAAAAGGTTATGGCATAATAAGTACAATTAAATATTGGACGGTTTGAATAAATACTGGGAGAACACTCCCAGTTAACACTCATGAGTAAAGTGCATTCGTTAAAAATCCTCGAAGTTGGTTTTTCCCTTCAAGTTGAAGTTTGAAAACTGGAGCTGAGTGCTGTCAAATTTATTTGTCAACATTTTTTTATTATGAGCAATACAGGTGTGAATAAAAAATTTCTTCAAAGTAGGTTCTTCTCCTCAAGTTGAAGTTTGAAAACTGGAGCGGAGAACTGTCAAATTTATTTGTCAAATTTTTTTTTAAGAGTATGAGCAACACAGAGAATTTTCATTTTCAGAAATGTTTGTATTTTATATAATTCACGGCGTTTCGGGGACACACAAATATTTCTCTCTGTGTCATTCACATATTTATTTCAACTCATTTTGCTCTAGAAGGAGTGCTTTTACTTCTGAAGCTCAACTATTTTGACTTCTTTTAGGCGTTGAAACTTGCCGGAGTTTTCCTTGAAGGTCTCGCCATAGATTTTTTTAATTTGTTCCGCCACAGCTTCCACCGCAGTTTGCTTTCTAATTTTCTTGGCTGGAGTTTGACTCTTTTCTAGCAAGCACGGAACAAGTTGTATTTCTATATCTTCCATTCCAGATTTTCCTTTTTTACCGATACGAAATTTAATGGAAAAAATCAGTCATTTGTTTTTGCATCTTCTTCTTCTCCAAAGGCATTCCCACTGCTTTCTCCCTTAAAACACTAGTGCTATTTTGGCTAACAGACCACCTTCAGCCCATTTCAAAGCCTTGTTAAAAATGGAAATGGCTTAATTTTTTCTTACCGCAAAAATGGAGAAGAGGAACAACGAGGAGACAAGAACTGGGATGAACTGCAACAAACCGGAAACTGTACAAGACGAAGTATTGTATCAAGAATAAGGAATTTCAGGCTAAAATACAGATTACTCAAAAAGTTTACTGTTAAACTGAGGCAGAAATTGTTGTTCGCGTTTTAGAGTGTTCATGATTTTGTTCACTTTTTAGAAATGTCAAGCAAAACGCTGTTCACACTAATCGATGTTCACGTTAATGGCAGTCTATTGTAGTTGCGTTTCCCTTTGATCCGTCAGATTATAAATGTGTCCTGAAATCGAAGGAAATTTAATTGTCAAGTTAGCTATTATGCAAATCTCAAAGGCTTTCAGCTATTTCTTAAAATATACTAAAATACCGTAAATATTTCGATAATTTTTTTATGTGGACCCAAAACTTGACATAATGCCATTAACAAAGTAACAATATTTACTAACATACAGTGGCTTAAAAACTAAAAATGAACACCAAAATGTTATTCCTGTTCGGTCCCAACCACGTTCTGGATGAGTTACTTATGAGAATTTCCGGATGGAATCTATTTCATCATCTTGGGCTTAAATTGAAGGATTGTAGAAAGCGAAATAAATAAAAGAATTCAATGCATGAGGTACACAGTTAAATACAATGGACGTCATGTGATCATGTGATGGTCTGAGATGCATGTTTATGGAATAAATGAGCTCCAAGATTTACTGTCACAATTTGTAGACATTCTTTTATTGCCATGTTGCATTCATAATTTAAATCACTTAAATTCCAAGTATGAAGATGTGTCACTCTCAATCTTTACTTGTAAAATAATATAAAATTTTTAATGCAGGGCCATTTGAAAAATTAGCATGAACAAAGAACATAATCCTACTTAGATAACTGAAACGTGATACGTTGTTTATTCGTAATCACTCGTGGGCTTTCAAAATTGTTGACCATTAACAGCGCTTTTAAAATGAGTGATGAGCTTCGTTGCTCGAGTTGGTCTCGAAAACGGCGCAATTATAAAATTGTTAGTAATAAAAATAAATCTAATATGACTATTTTGTCTAATTCAGATGTCTAAACCAAAAATTAAGCACTCTAGGGACTTATACCTCGCTTGCACCTTAACAGTTTTTGAAAGCGTTTTTATATCGTCTTCTTTGGCCAACGGAACAACCAGGGAATTGAGTTTAAATGATTTCGAGAATAACTTTCAAAAATGCCTAAATATCTGTCAAAAAGTCATTCAAATTCGACGGCTGACTAGAGAACATCATTTCTGGCCTTAGGCTTAAAATATTCGTCTTACAAGGCTTACAAAAATATACCACCCGAAATTTAATTAAAAAAAAGCCTCCGAGAAAGTATTTAGTCAGCTTTCATTATAATAATAAAATAATGCAATGACTTTTTAGCATATTAACTTTTTTAAGCTACCAGCGCCTTATGCCAAGTTAAGAACTCAGTTCAACTCAAGAGAGACTATTTTGACTACTATCGTTATCCTCTGCTTCGTTAATTACTTCTTTTTCTTCTTTGTGTGGCGGTACAGTCCGGGGTGGACCTGTACCAAGACAGGCCTCTCCAAATACCGCAATATCTGCCTAGTTGTCCTCAATTTCGCACTTCAAATTGTTTGAGGTCTTTTCCACTTGGTTGCTCCACTTTATTCGAGGGTGTCCTCTTTTGTGTTGTCCCACAGGTTTTAAGTCGAAGACTCTTCGGGTCGGAACAGAGTCCATACGGTCAACAAGGCCCACATTTGGCCACATTGGTGGATCCATAGACGGCTGGATCCATAGGCACGCTGTACCTCCTGCATATACCGTCAACGCAAACAGGACTAAAGATCGCACGTAGACGTCTTCATCCGTTTTTGAAATTGACCATGCCTCCGTGGCGTACAGCAGAACTAGGATGATCAGCTTAGTCCTTCGAGAGATGGCTCTATTATTCAATTGCCTCTTCAGCCCAGAAAGAGCGTTTGGCAAGAGTTATTCCGCGTTTGATCTTGGTACTGATATTGTTTGTACTGTTTACTGCGGAACCAAGCTAGGCGAAGTCTTTAATCACCTCTAAGCCCATTCTGACGCTCTGTCCAAGACGTCGATGTTGTATGTCCTTTCTTGAGGAGAGCATATCCATCGTTTTTCTGTCATTCACCACCAGACCATTTTTAGCCGCTTCCGTCTCAAAGCCAGCAAATCACGTTAATGTTCCATCGCGTATGTTAACAGTTGTACGGATTTCTGTAAGATCACGCCCTTAGATGTTGAAGAAATCACATGACAGCGCGTCGCCTTGTCTAAATCCTTTTCTGACGTCTCTGTGAGTTCAAACTAGATTTGGCGTTGCACGGTGTCATTTGTGCTTGAAATCGGCGAATATGGTCGGATGGGTTTCGATAAACAATAACGGAGGTACGTCCGCTGTCGTATTTATAACCTTTTCTTATGTTATTTCCGATTAGCTTTAAATTATTAGTCTATGCAAAAAGCCGGCATTGTCAAATCCAATAAGGAACGGGAAATAGCGATTGTTTCCTTCGAAATGTGTGGCAGACCGCTGTAATTTTTGATTGTACTTAAAACCAATTATACAATTACCGAGACAGCTCAAATAGTTTCGATATGATTTAAAAACAAAATTGCCCTTATTGGATGACGCGATAGTATTTTTTTTGTATTTTCTTACGACAACTAGCAGTATCCGCGACAATGTCCTATAGGCCTAATCCAAAGTACAAATAAGTTTAGTAACGCGAGTTCCAGAAAAATCCAAATTACTGAAGTCATAAAATGACATTTGAGGAAATATGCAAATTTCAAGAACTAATCTCATCTCATTTAAGTAGTTTATCTCGGATGATAATGACTCACCACATAGCTTATCCAGTAAATCATCTAAACTCTTTTACATTAGAAGATGTCAAACCACACACTCGGCTTTCTTTGTCCGATGTCATACCACTTGTCAATTATTCAATTGAAACAGAATCTAATCAACGAAACGTGCTGATAACTAGTCAGTCTTTAATTTTGAATGAATTTGTTTGCCTCATTTATAAATCACGGTACACAGCTTGAATGCTCATTTTCATACCCTTTGAAATGCATTTGCGAATAAAATCTGAATCTGAGCTTTTAACATTCCATTTGATTGAGCGGAATGTAAGTACCTTCTTACAATGAAATTAAATTCAATCTGATTCAAGCTGATTTGATAAGTCTCAGTTGTATTTCAATAAACTAGATTAATTGTAATTCGTATGACTATTTAACTAAATGTGACTTCTAGCTTCTGTGGTTGATTCTATTAAATTAATGTAATTTTATTTGGGCATTCAGACGGTTTTTTTCTCCGCCAAACTCTTAATATTTGATCTTCTTTGTTGCCTTTGTTGATCATAATATGGAGTGACATTATCGTCTTCCTCTTAGAGAGTTGGTTATGTTTGTGTTTGAGGCCTGTGATTTTATATTAGAAAGAAGTCTAGATTTTTGATATCGGAGGATTATTCGGGGGTCACTGCCAATCACAATGTTTGTTGATTTTAAATATCTGCTGCAGAATATCGGTTGCCGGGTGCTGCTTCGTCCTGAAAATTTAATTGAGGAATTAAACAATCATTAGTCATGGCATTATAGCCCTCACTATCCTCGGCATTATCCAAAATCGAATAAGATCGACGCAGACTTACTTTTACAATGTAAACGGCACACTAGGCAGTGCCTTGAATGAATGTGAATGTTCGATTGCGGATTCCTTTTCTCTTCTAACATTTCAATTTCCCAGGTAACCCTAGAGGAGGAATGAAGTTCATGACGCTTTTAACGGAGTATCGTCGACTTCTTTGTTGACCGTGGCTTATATGTGATTTTGTTTTATCCATGCACTGCTCTGTCAGACTACCTGACTACGGCAGTGTTTTCCAAGCGGAGGTCCTGGTGGCCAAAGAAGCGGCCAAAATGATATCATTGTTGGAAATACTACCGGCTGATATTACCATTCTACTCGACAGTCAAGCGGCCATTAAAGCAATTTCGGCTATAGAAATCAAGTCCAAGCTGGTCGTAAACTGCCGCGAAGGGCTGAAGGTTCTTGGTACCCAGCACTCGATTACTCTATGCTGGGTCCCAGGTCATAGGGACATAACCGGCAATTAGCTAGCAGATGAGCTTGCCGCGAAAGGGCCCGAAACCGACCCATCCCAAGCAATCCCATACATTGCTCCACCTCTGGCAAATATCAGGAAGAAAGTGGATGACAAAATTATGGCGCTAGCTAATGAAAGGTGGAACTCTTCAACAACTCTTCAATGCCTCAGCCTCTGCCTACTAAGGCATAGAATACTGGGAGAATTCTTCTTCCAAGATCTCCAGGTACTTGCAGAAATACCACTAACATCTATTTGTAGGTTCATCAAGAATTCTGGATAGCTAAACTAACTCAACTCATCAACACCTGCGGAAAGATGTTGCGATCTCTGAATGGCTGGTCTAATCATCGCATTAATACCCGAAACACGAGTAGGGGTAGGGAAAAGGAGGTTAATATTTCCCCATTTGGCCATCACCCACCACGTCTAGTCACTTACCTAACCACCGCCCACAAATTCTGCTTAACATTGCCTCACAAACATCAAAACTCGAATTGACATTTGATACTGTGGATCATTTTGTAAAGCGGCTACCAGGCATCATTGAAGATATTAAAAGGAGCAAAAGTGTTCTCCTTTTTGTGTGAACTTAAAAATAAAATAAAACAATATTTCGAAGTTCAAGGCCTTTCTGTTTCTGTTTAGAATCTTCCACAATTATTTTTCTAACGTTTCTCGTCCTCGTCCATTTATATAGTATATTTCCTATTTCTAAAAACTTGACAAGAATCTTTTATTCGGAAGATATTTAACATTTTAAGCCCACTCCGGCCAAGACAGACAGATTTTTCAGTCTTGGCCATGAACAATTGATGTTGCGACGGTCATTCGTGAATCCTTACAATATTTTCTAAATTATTTCCTAAAAAAAATCTATTTTCAGATTTAATGGGATCTACTTTACCATTGACACTAAATATGAATAGATATTTTTTTTCTCTTATTTTTCTCTATATAAGTACATCTCTTTAGTCACTAAATAGAAATTTTACCGGATACAATCTTTTTTAAATATGAAAGCTAACAAACAATTGCTGCAATGTTCTTTGTCTTCTCAGTTGAGGATGGGTGGGTGGAAGATTGTCCTTCCTTCCCCGTTGAGACAATCGTTTTGTATATTTTATTTTCCCTAATACATACCCGGTTTGGTTGGGTCTTAACAAGTTTACCAGACTTGTGTCTAAAAGAGAGGTATGTATATATATATATATTGATGTTTAAACGCGTCCATGTATCCACACAGTGAATGTTGTGCTTGAATTTGAGGTCTAGGGCCTGCACTTAATATTGTTAATCAAAGAAACTTTTTCTGTTTCTCGTTTTACCTCTTGAAATGTGCTGCGTTTACTTGATTTCTGTATGCTCTTGAGGGTACACGTGCTGTGTATTAAACATATTTCGTCAAAGAAATCCTTTTCATTCCGATTGCGAGCAAAGTGAGTAGCGATATGCTTTGAACTTGTGAAAGCTCAAGGAGCTTGTAAGGTTGTTATTTGGAATATGTAGTGTAGTCGTGATACGGACTGAGGCCAGAGATGTGAATTAAGCAGATCAAGACCAAGTCTGTGGTTCACTTATTCGCTATGTGAAATAAAACATAGAATCGCATTTATTTCTTATTTCCATGCCTTAATTTGGAAACAAGGCAGTGAGTTTTTTTAAGGGCCCTTTTTGCGTATAACGCACAGTAAAGGTTTTCTTGTACACTCATTACCGACGCAGGGCAGTTAGTATGAAAACGGGGACAGCAGCAACTACGAGTTTACTCATGACCTGAGGCTTTGAGCTTATACAGATGAGAAAATAATGTACGTAGACAAAGATGTTAGGTTAGAGATACATTGTGGCAGAAGCGCCGTCGGCATAGGAAGAACCGCCTTCACATCCAAACGATGAGAAAATCGAAAAGATTGAAAAGATTTTCGATGAAATGACTGAACGAAAGAGGATATGGACTCCAAAATTCAAAGATTTTAAAGGATTTGACAGACTGTCTGACGCCTTTCCTGGACTTCGAAATTAAACGCAGTACTATTTTCCCAACTAAGTTTGCCACTGGCACAGAATCAGGAGATTGATGACTAATGATGAACGCCATTAACGACAACAATCGTAGGACATGCATATATCCATGCACATCATCGAAAACGATGTGGCCTGCACCAAATCAAAAGGGGACTAAAGCTCTCCTGGAGTTAAACACGAAGGATATTAGTAAGCTAATAGGTGTAATAACTGGCCACTTCCTCATAGGCCACCAGGCTAGAAGACTTGGAGCGCCTCTGTAGAAAATGCTTGGATGAGAAGGAAGGGGATACAACGCCGCACTATCCTGGAACATGCCTCGCCCTTGCAGAAACAATAAAAATACTGCTAAGCAACTATTACTTTAACGTCCTGGAAGATTTGTATAATATATATATAAGAGATATCCTACAATATCTAATAGCCATAAAATGGCTATCCAATCGATTACCAATCGATCCAAAACAGGAAACGCAGTAACTTCAACGGGAGAACCAGGTTCCACAAAGCCTGATGGTAGGTAGGTAGGTAAGTGGGCTGCCAGTGAAATCGCCAGCACACTTAGACCATATTGGTCCATTGTGATACCCATAGTCAGACTACTACCACTGATCGACAACTCCAGTGATCATTTTATCCCAACGGCAAATGGTGACTGAAAAAGATTTGAAAACCGGATAAAGCGTATTAACTATGCTTCCATTGGGATTCGTACCGGTGACCTATCTAACCAGGAGCGGGAGCTGAAACAAATGCGCCATACAGCTCTTAGCCTGATAGTGACAGCACAGTTGAACGCAATGGTCTAAGTGGAGCTTGCTATATACAGAATAAGCAAGCAGTCACCCAACTTACCTATCTACATCGAGATACATTTTTGCGACTAAGGCTTTATTAATGAGTGGTGTGAATAAAAACCGAGTATGAGTGTTCCCTCAGCATTTTGGAGAGAACAATCCATCTGGTGTGAATAAAAATAATATTCGTTAAGTTTAAACAAATGATGACAAATAAATTTGGCAGCTCCCCGTTTTCAGACTTCAACTTGAACCTTAAACTTGAACCTACTTTGAGGAAATTTTTATTCGCCCCAAATTGAGTGTTCCCTTTAACGAAAACAGTTCAATCACGAGTGTTAACTCTGAGTGTTCCCTTAGTTTTTATTCACACCACCCAATAACGAATTCAGCAGATTAATTTGCTTGTTGAAGCAGCACCATGTTCACCCCTGAGAGTCGCCTAATCAGCATTTACTCATGTCCAGTATCACGTGTTATAAAGTAACAATTATATTGTAGTGACTTGCTAGTGACGGTATCTCGAAATCGATCAATAGACACTCTGCGTAGGCTTGACGCATTTTTCTACTTTGCTAAACAAAGTGAAATCTTGAAAGTCAACTTAAAACGAATCTATTTTTTTTCCTGATGATCGAAGAACGGAATCCGTTAACACGTTTGCCACAAACTGACATTTCAAATTGCAAAGTGCTGCCAAAGCGCGTCACTTGCCATTGCCTTTGTTTCCGAATTGACCTGCATTCATTTTAAACAAAAAAACATAACGAAGCTTTACTCATATCCATAACTCAGACACTTAACACGTATTTTATCTTCCATTTCAGTGATGATGGACCCTCGGCTTTTCCTTTTAGTTATAATTTCAGTATGTCATCAAAAATTAACTTCCGGCGAGTATCAGTAAGAATCATCTTCACAGTACACATATCAGTTTTAATGCCTCCGTCCTCTATTTTCAGGCAAAGTTTAGCTTTCACGGACATCCTGCCAGAGGACACGAAACGTTATGATAAAATGCGACCGCCTAAGAAAGATGGTCAAGCGACAACTGTCTTCTTTCACGTGACCGTGATGGGCTTGGACTCGATAGATGAGAACTCTATGACCTATGTGGCAGATGTATTCTTTGCGCAAACATGGAAGGACCATCGACTGCGACTGCCAGAGAATATGACAACAGAATATCGTTTGCTCGAAGTCGATTGGCTGAAGAATATGTGGCGACCAGATTCGTTCTTCAAAAACGCCAAATCTGTGACCTTTCAGACAATGACTATTCCTAATCATTACATGTGGTTGTATAGAGATAAAACGATACTGTACATGGTCAAGTTGACTCTGAAACTATCGTGCATCATGAACTTCGCCATCTATCCCCATGACACGCAGGAGTGCAAGCTGCAGATGGAGAGCTGTAAGTACTCACAAGAAGTTTCCGAAGACCTCTAATCGATGTTTGCTCCGTTTCTCAGTATCTCACACCACAGATGACATGATATTCCAATGGGATCCTGTCACTCCACTGGTTGTCGACGAGAATATTGAGCTACCCCAAGTGGCGTTGATACGCAACGAAACCGCTGATTGCACGCAAGTCTACTCGACTGGCAATTTCACTTGCCTGGAGGTGATTTTCACTCTGAAGCGTCGTCTTGTGTACTACGTGTTCAACACATACATACCCACTTGCATGATTGTCATCATGTCGTGGGTATCATTTTGGATCAAGCCGGAGGCTGCACCAGCTCGAGTTACACTGGGCGTCACCTCCTTACTGACACTGTCTACGCAACATGCGAAATCGCAAGCGTCACTACCTCCTGTCTCGTATCTAAAGGCTGTGGACGCATTCATGTCCGTGTGTACGGTGTTCGTGTTTATGGCCCTTATGGAATATTGTCTGATCAACATCGTGCTGAGTGATACGCCTATTCCGAAGCCCATGGCATATCCACCGAAACCAGTGGCAGAGGCGCCGAAAAAGGAAGAACCGCCGCCACGTCCGAAAGATGAGAAAATCGAGAAGATTGAAAAGATTTTCGATGAAATGACTAAACGGAAGGTGAGTACTGAAATTTGTGTAGGTTCTCGGCTTAGTTGAGAGAAAAGTAAGTTAAGGTATTGGCGTCTGCGACGGAACGTCTTGTTTGCCATATTTGGCTACGTGGTACCCATTATTCTCATTTGTTTAGTAGAATAGTTATCATTTAGAAATCCGAAAATAACCATGAAAGGCGTAATTGACTGTACAGCAGTTTCCGAATTTAGTATAGATACGGTGTAATTCGTTGGTATTACCGCGAACATCACGAAGAATTACAGAATCGCAAGCAGAAGAGATTCTAAGCCCGAGAAAGTGAAAGACGGCTAAAAATGCATTACTAGGACAGTCAATAATGTTGCATTTTTTTTTTTAATTGAGGGTATTCGAGTCACCCTTCTGCATCAAACATCCAAAATGTTATCTCTGGCGACTGTTTGGTAGCCTTCGAATGCTGTGCTTGCCTTTCTAGTACGTTTTTCAATGTTTTGTTTGGATTCAGAACGATTTGTTGATACTTAGCGCAGAATCAGGGAACATTCCAAATAAAACTTCTAAGACCTTTGCCTCCACGAAACTGATGTAATTCATGCTATCTTCCTCGATGACGGAAATCATATACACCTTTGCTACTTTATTTCTGCTTGACGATTTCGCGAACACTGCTTGCAGTCTTCAAAACCAAGCAGTGATGCTTCCGCCATCATCGGATCTTTCTACCGGAAGCTGCGGTCAGAGGTTACGGTACCTGAAAGAACACAGATATACTGAAAATGAAAATGTATTGAGGACACATCAATCGTATATCAGAGCTGAAATAAGACAAGGTGATCGTGGAAAAGAGGTAATTCTGGCCGAAGTTGGATATCTCATTGCTCTCTTATTTCTGTATCAGAGTCAGAGTAGGTAGGTAGGTAATTTGTGGTGCAACAGCGCATGAACTGAGGCTTGGTATGCTAACCGGATATCCTGTATTAAACTGGAATTAATCCACTACCAACTGGTGGGGAACTATTTTCAACAACGGAGCGGTGGAGATTTTACTTGGGTCACTGAGATCGTTAAAGAAATATGATATCTGTGTACTCCTAGGCAGAAATAAAGTAGATAGCATCTACCTCTTTTGATCCTTAAAAGTGTTTGAAAGAGTTTATATGTCGATTTCTCAAACCCGACAGAATAATCAGAGAATGCCATTTACATTATTTCGTGAATAACCGCAAACAATTCGAAAACCTCTCAAATTCGTCGATGGACAAGGGGTCAATCAGTTGTGAATTCTCTATAGTACCTGATTTCTGCTCTTGTCAGAAGCTCCGGCTGTCGCAGAAAATAATGCCGATTGAACGCAAGTTCGTCTTTTAGTTTCATAAAATGACCAGAAATCAACCATTCAACTCAACACATGGATATAATCCAATGTTATCGAATCGAATAAGTTCTGATGTCCTATGTGCATACAAAATTAAATGTTCACCACTTCCCTTTATGAAACTGAATACTACGAACTGAATAGAAATTATTCTAATTAATTACAACCGCAATGGATTAACTACTTTGAATCGTTTTAAATCAATAAAAACTCGTGTTATTGGAATTCATAATTTCAAAGTTTCAATCCCGCCATCTGTCACTGATGCACCATCATCCACTTGATCTTGTAATCAGAAAACCTCACCGAATATGTAATATTTTACAAACTGAATTAAAAATTTGGTAAAAGAGAACTAAACCTTCAACCTCAAGATATTAACATTTTAATTGGGTGGCCTGTATTCAAAAGCTTCGTCCTTAGCTCTACCGGTGACATTGGAACCTCAAGGACATCTCGACTTTGGATTTCGGTTTTATTAATTACCACCCAAAAGGGGTTTTTGATAGCCAATATTAAAAAATATGAAGTATCGTCAAGGGAAATGTTAAAAAGAAAAAAATGTAGATATTGAAGGCTCTTGAGATATTTTTGTTAAGATGCCCCCATTCATCGCAATCTAGATATGTATGTACATATTTAAAAAGGAATAAATTGTAGTTCTGTGAAAATTGTATTAATGGCGAAACAAAAATCAAAGGCATGGGGCTAATTAATTTGTATTTAAATTATTATCGGAGCGATAGTTTAAATTGAGTGTCAATTGACATTCGTTTTGATTGCAGTAGTTTGGATAAGCAGTTCCTTACATTACATGTCTGGATCTGAGGACTATTCGCTATCACATCGCTTGCATTTAATCCAAAAATATTGAATTTACTCTCAAAATCACATGCTTCCAAAATTACAACAGGTTCCCCATGTAACTATTGCATTTTTGACGCTATGCATGGCTGTTTCTCAGACCGACGTTCATACCGAAACTATTAAAGATCTGTTTTTGGTGACGAAAGCTTCAGAATAATAATTGTTATTTATGAAAAGAGGCCGTAGCGTTGTGGATCTGTGCGTCGATTCCTACGCAGTTGGACCTTGGCGTTTAGGTTCGATTCCCAATACGACAAGAATAATGCTCAACGCGTATAATTATTTAGAAAAAAGCTTGGTCGTTCGGAGTCGGCATAAAACTGTAGGTTCCTTCCAGTTGTGAGAGAACAAAATAGCACGCACAACACAAGTGGTAGATGTAGAAGCTTAGGCCCGGGATGTAGCACCATCCGAATCATTATTATTTGTGAAAAGTAGCAGCAGCCATGCCAAAATGACATGACAAATGTCAACAGCAGAGAATAAACTCGATATTTTTTCCAGTGATTTATGACAACAGAGAATAAACTCCATATCGCTTCTTGTTTGAAGATCCGATATGGGAGAGAATTTTAAGCTAAGCCCTTTATTGAATCTTAGGTTATGTTA
Organism: Eristalis pertinax; assembly: GCA_907269125.1. Taxonomy (NCBI): domain Eukaryota; kingdom Metazoa; phylum Arthropoda; class Insecta; order Diptera; family Syrphidae; genus Eristalis; species Eristalis pertinax. The sequence goes on from OU026145.1 coordinate 123,672,798, forward strand.
GGTTAGGTAATGTGGCTGCCATCGTAAGCGATGGACTCACTTAGACCGAAGGGTCCAGTGTGTTGCTTTCAGGGCTGTGATTTTTGGAGTTTCTATTGGCACCCAGATGTATTCAAACTTTGGTCCAATGCTTATTGTTCCGTTTCTAGCATAGACGCTCTATGTCCACTAACCCAGCACACCGTTAGGCTGCAATGTATTCATATCTCGTTAAAAGACATACGGAAGAGTCTCACCAAATTTTGATCTTAAAAATGATGATTCTCTTGCCGTAATTGCGGCTTGACTGTCGATGTAGATGATATCGTTTTAATCAACAGCCATTCAACGGCTTCGAGGATAGCCGTTATTTCTGCCAGAAACTACAGTAATCTAGTAGTATAAAAGGCCGGCTGATCTGGAGATGTTTCAAGTAAATCCCCGCTCCCACTCCACTACCGGTTTTAGATCCATCTGTGTAAATTGCCTTGGCGTTGTTATTATTCAGTACCGAGTTCGTCTCACATAGTTGTCTACTCTGTATTCCGGTTTTATATTTTATATGAACGATCGGGGTTGAGTAGTCCGTAGGTTTTTCGTCACAAAGAATTGAGTTCAAAATACGTTGATTACTCCATTGCGAGAGTGTTTTAAAGTTATTTGTCTTAATAGTTATTTATTTTCCTAATTGATTTTAATGCCTTAATATCTTTTTTTCAGTCTGTTCAGTCTATTCCTGCACGTCGAATACCACGTCCCGATACATCAGATGGTCCTTGGATTCCACGACAGGAGAGTCGCATCATTCTGACACCGACAATTGCACCTCCTCCTCCACCACCGCCACCGCCAGAGAAGCCGAAGCTTACTCCACAGCAGGAGCGTCTAAAGCGCGCCATTTACATTGATCGAACCTCCCGAGTCCTGTTCCCCGCACTATTTGCATCTCTCAATATAATCTATTGGATAGTGTTCTTCGAGTATTTGTAAACTAACCGTTAAATTGAAGGATTTCTCAATTGATTCACACAAAAACACACACACACAAATTTGTACAAAGTTAATTAAATGTTTTATGATGAACAACAGAAATAATACTCGTCGTATCGTTAATCTTAAACTAAAAAACAATTAAAATACAGTAAATGCATATGCATTCCGATTAGGTTACAACCTAGACACTTTTTACATTAAGGCCAAGTATTAAATTTAAAAAAAGAAACATAGTCAATTTCAAATTAAATTGTTAAACGGAGGGGAAACTATATTTTTTTTTTGTTTTTAACATTAACTTTAAGCAATAAGCACTCACATATATATATAAAAAAAATGTATATTCGACTGTTGTTGAAATGTATTTGTTGATTTAATAAGTAGAGAAAAATACACAAACTCAATGAAAAAAAAGGATCAATTTTATTCTTAATAAAATCGTTACTTTGAATAAAGTAGATGTTGCGTCCTCAAATTAAATTTAATAAACGAACTAACGCTGTTGAGTTTGGAAGTACTCCAAATATGTACATATATGTATCTGCTTATCTGAAACTTGCACAACTTAGGCGAAGATTTAAATAAAAATGAATTAAGTAAGCAAGGTGTACGAGGTTTTTATTTGTTGTTATGTGAAGCTAGATTCTTGAGAGTTGGGCAGTGCAAAGCAAAGCAGATGTTGGATCGTCTCGGTTTCTTCCTCGTCGCTGGAGCTCCGGCAGAGATCGCTTGAGCTCCTGGTTCCATTTTCGGAACATTGTACCGATAGGACAGTGTCCTGTGATCACACCAACGAGCATACGGATCGAGTTTCGGTCCATCGCCAGAAGCTTCTTTGTTTTGCTTTATTATGCTCTGGCCGCGCTGATCTTGTAGTGGGACGGTCGTTTCTTGCAAGCCAAGACGAGTTGGCTTCTTTTATTATTGTGTGGTATATGTCCGGTATAATGCACTGATCAGTGGTTGTAGTGATGTGTCTGATTCGCTAGGGTCCATTTCAGACCCTTGTCTTCCCAATTCGTCCGCTCTTTGGTTCCCTGTTACTGAAGAGTTTGACCGGTCGAATTTAAGTCCCATACGTTCAACGACCCAGGATTCGAAAACGTTCAGAGTACACAGTTTTGAGTTTTGAGTGGAGAATTCCCTTTTGATTTTAATCCTTAAGCTTGGCTGATTTTGCAATAACCTAACCTCCTGGAATAATGGACAATTCAAAGAAAATGTATTCTTGGAAGAAGTCCTTATGAACGGGAATGTCTCTATAGTCTCGATGAATATGTTAAAAACAATGGACTATTACCAAGGACACTATTTTAACATATTTTTCCTTGCTAGCATACAATCTGTATTTTTTTGAAAAATAAACTGCGTGAGCATAAGGAATTCAAGCTGCCAAACGCAAGTCAGTTCCAAATAAATCCATCAGGTAAGTATGTACCAAAACTAGTGATTGGAACTATCGAACAAAACCTATCGATTTATTCGATAGTTTCAAACTATTAATTTATTCGATAGTCGAAAATCATTCATTCGACTATCGACTCAGTTGGCAGTTTGCATTGAATGAATGATTTGTTCACTTGTATGGCCGCTTTTACACACGCTAAATTCGTCGCCAAATACTCGAAACACATGCATGCTATCAGGAACAACTAACGCAGTTAATATTTAGACCCGTCAAAGAATATAAAGCTAGTCAATATACTGGTATTCTGAAGAATGTAAACAATGAGGTGCGGAACGAATTGAAAAAATCTCCTCACAAAACCTTCGTACAAAGTACAAGTCAAAAAGAGTTCGTTGGCAATTTGTTCACGTTACATGCATATCGTCCATGACCCCAATCTTTTGACAATTAGGCAACATTTTATAACAAAATTGATAATGTATCATTATGTAGCAGCCATACTTTGTTAGATCAAACCCACATGAACTGTTTCAGCACGTGGATAAACAACTTTTACCACATGAATATCTGTGTCTGTCAGGAGTGCAACCGCGAAAAGTTTTCCCAATAAAGTTGTTTCCACTGCCGGTGTACACATCGCTGACAATAATGAAGGACAAGAGTGGAAATTTAATGAAATCTTTATGTTCTGGACTTTGTTACTGCGTCATGTAAATTTTTTTTGTTTTTTAAGTAAATGGATTGACATTTTGCTCAAATTGTTTTCATCGTGTGAAACAATGAATGACCATTTCTGAGACCACTTTAGACAAAGTGATATGGAGACTCGTACTCTCTACCAACTTATTTGCCTGTATCACTTCGATCGTCAAACAACAGTGGCCACTGTTATTCATTCGCTGGCATACTCTCAGTGGCCGAGTCTATATTCAATTTGACATCAGGACACATCTTTAATGGGACTTAAAGTCAATGACGCATATTCATAAACCGCTCATTAATAGTGCTCAAAGTCGACTTTATAACCAGCTCTAAATCAAAAAGCCGACTTTAACTTTTCGATATTTATAGACATATCTATGCCTTATCTGGTATCTACTTAAATGCGTTATTGTAAAGTCAAACCCAAATGTCAAAATATTTCACGAGAAATCTATTACTTTCAAGTGTTTCTGTTTTGAATTTACAAATTTTCAAAGAAAAAGTAATTGAAATCATTATGAATTGTAGGCTTTGTTTAGGTTTTATTATTGTTAAGGTTGTTTATTTAAGATTCAGATCGCTCAACTGGGACCAGAATATTTCGCTCCTTGGGAATGTTGTTCAGTACTGGAACAACAACAATCACGTTCTTTGGAGTATTTAAATCTATGCGTAGTCTTTCTAAGATCGAACGAAATTTTGACTTCAATTGTCCGTTTAGGTATTCAATTCTACTCCTTGTTGCCGTATTGCTATTGTTGTACAGTTCTTATTTCCGATTGGAAGGGTTTCTGATTGACATTTGCAATATATTTTAATATTAACAGTTGCTTCCAGTTTATATTTTAAAATGCAATTATTCCATATTGCAACCTCACCACCTTCCAACAACATCAATAATCTTGCATTGGATAATAGCATTTTTTACTTTGTGATAAATTACTTGGCATAAATCGAAGTCAAAGAATCCAAACACATAAACACATACATATACACATAACCACACATCAAATATTCCTATTATGGTTGTGTGCTTCTCGCAGTCACTCTGCACTAAAAATTTGCATTGGACTTCCTTGCCGACATTTGGCATTTGTATGACTGGAGGCTACCATCGTTGGCCAACTTCTCTTCTTGATAAGAATACTGTATCTAAAGTAGAAGTATCGAATGAAATAAGGAACGAGGATCAGCAAAGAATATTCTACAAAAAGTGCGATAATGAACAACTTAAAGTCAAAAATGCTGATATTTAAACTTGTCCCATGACCAGGGGTAATATCTTTCTGCAGCTCGCGTTACTCAAATGTCATTAGTGATCGAAGACTGCTACAGGTATGTAGGTCAGTAAAACAAATGTATAAACTTTCCTTTACGTACACATTGCATATAATCAAACGCTGCAACTTAATGAATATATTGACTACTGAAAAATATGAAAGAGATTTCTATCATGTGGTGCCAACTGGATGGTTACCCACGGATTTTTTTTATTTATGAACGCACTGACTGCTAGAGGTTGGTAGAGCCTTTTCGATACTAGATTTTTATCCACAAGTAATCTCAATCAAATATCAACTTCCATTTCATGGCACCTTACTTCCAAATCATTCTGAGCGCATATTTCAAAGACAGGAGCGACGGATTTACGCTGAAGTTATAGTGAAACTGCTTGCAGTTCATAGTTACGGATTGCCATTTGTCGCTTTATCTGCTTTTAATGCAATTATAAATTCAAAATTTGGAAAATATAGAAGTGGTACCTAGTGTAAATCCTCCTCCTTTGAACGGGTCGGGTTAAAAGTCATTAATCTCAGAATCATTATTTAACTTATCACCATCTCAGTGTAAACTTTCTCTTCGATATCATATTATCGAATATAAAACAAGAATTACTAAGCCAACGTCTCGATTAGTCAACAACGACGAAAAAACGCTTGTAAATATTTTAAAAGCTCATATCAGTTTTGTTAAACTACATACATATAGAATCATAACTATAAAGCAGAAAGTTCGTGTGTCTGACCAACAAAGGCTCTGAAACTACACGTCGCAGAGCTCTGAAATTTTCAACAAAAATCATTCTAAAATTTAAATGCTGAATGTGATGAATTTTTAAGTCGGTACGACATACGGTTCGGAAGTTACGAGCACTTTTTTTAAACGGGAATAAAATTCTCAAAATAAAGGCGGTTGCATCAATCTGGTATGAAACCATTTTAAGTTGCGTAGTCGTGGATATCAACCATCCCCCCAGTGTGTTGTAACTTCCAATATACACATACATTTTTCATATTTTGCTTTGGTGCAACCATTCATGTTTTTCAACGTCTAAATCGAACATATACGAACGACTGCCTGCGTCAGCAAACGAAAAGGAAACAATAAACATTTTCGCAATTTTCTTATTTTGTCATACCCAAACTATCTATGCAAATCATTAAATTTTGTTGAAATTGTGAATACTGAACTTCTGAACGGATTAGCCGATTTAGATAAAATTTCAGAGCTAGACTAATTACATAATGGGTTACAAGATAGGCTAATTTTTTCATGGTTCATGACGGTTGAAGAAACAAACCCGGGCAAAGCCGGGTACGGAATCTAGTGTACATATAAAATTCAAAGAAAATGGTCTCAGATTGTGAGTAATAAAAATAACATGTAATTCCGAACAGGATATACTCTATATATCCATTCAAAAATTAACTAAGATTTCGTTACCTGTTATGAATGAGCCTTATTCCGAGAATAGTGACTCTTAGAGCTGGATGGCGCAGTTGCTTAAATGCATGCTCTTGGTCAGAGGGGTCTCCGGTTCGAATACGCTTTATCCGAATTTTAGATCTGGTCCAGAACCATTTGCCTTTTCATCAAATTGAGGTCACTATCACTGGAGTTTGTCGATCACTGGTAGTAGTCTGACTATATGGGTATCACAATGGACCAACATACGGTCTAAGTGCGCTGGTGAATTCGCTGTCAGCCCACTTATCTAACCTATACTCGATTTCTAGCTTGTCGTTTCAGTACCAATCTAATGGTATGACTAGTGGTGACTAGCATTTCCTAAGTGCAATTATGACGTCTTTGTTAGCAGAACCATTCGCATATCTCAGGCAGTTTGTTACACATTTCCCAATGTATAGTACAGTAAAATGTTTTTGTCAGCTTTGAAGTTCTTCATCGTGACTAAGGAGTCCCTATGGTGAGTTTTTTCCTCGAAACACATAGTTGAAGAGATCTTCCTTAACATAGTCTTTTTTTAGGTGATTACATCATCTTTTTTCATATTTACACTTATAAGGACTGGTTATCAAGACACTTAAGAATAAGATTCTCTACGCATCATCTTATTTGATGTGACCAAGCAGGGGGGTTTGGGCGAACCAGTTTACATAGAATAATATACAATAAAAGCCTACCTACCTAGGGGCTAGCTTCTACAGCAACCACTTGTGTTGTACTTTCACGACTGGTGTACCAGTAATTTTATGCCGACTCCGATCGACTAAGTTTGAGGAGCTTTCTCTAGACAGTAATTCTCATTGAGGCTCATTTTTGGCCTCAAATCTGATATGTACAGGATAGGAGGTAGTGAATTTATAGCAAGCAACAATTTTCGAGATGAGTTATCTTGCGTTATTTGCTAAAGAAGAAAGTAGGTAAGAACCAAACAAACGACGGACGCTTCAAAAACGAGTTAAGGCATAGTTGTTAAAAGTGAGAAGACAAACATTAGGTTAGCAGGACATGTTTGAACCACGATCATTGACATCGAACTGTTGTCAATTATTGTACAATTAAGTAGCTAGTGAAGAAGAAGCCGAATTGTGACAAGTCCATGCTACAGATGCGGAAAACAGACCAAAAATGGATTATCATTAATACACCTGCTGAGATTTGTTACACTCAAGGAAAAGAGCGGTCGATAATGCTTCTTCGAGGAAGAATTTTTCTGAATTTTAATTTTATTTTGAATTAATTAAACTGCTGACATTCCAATACACCGTCTGCCAGCATGGACTTAACTTCTTATCCCCACTCTCGCCTGTGCAGACAATTAAGATGCATCTACCCGTTCGAAAGGTCCATATTTCTAGATCCTCGTTGCTTTGTCGAAGATATACCCACGATAACTAGACGATACCTGGCAGCTTCATCAACAAACTGGAGACGGTCTCCTGTGAGCGATGTGACGGTCCATGTACCCATCGTCGATGGGGTAGGCGACCGCTTGACAGACCCAGGACGAGGTGGTTGGACCAATTCGAAAAAAAACTCGACTGCTTGCGCTTTGGACTAGTTGCTGATAAGTTAAGGTCGATGGAGGATGATCGAGTGGCATGGACATCTCTCGTGCGTGTCAAAAAAATTAAACTTAACATATGTTCGAGGTAGTAATCAATGACAAAATTGATTCAAGTTTCTAGGAAGTGGCGATAACTTTAAAAACGTTAACTGTGCGATATAATGCTTAGCGTTTGAAGGTTGGTTATCCACCTGAGATTTTCTTACTGAATTATACATGCTGTTTAACAAACAAGCGATATAAACTTTTTAAAATACTTACAAGCAGCGTGTAGCAGTTCGTCAATGTCACATTAATCGATTGACCTTGCATTATGATAGCTCCTCTATGTTCTCTAACATTAAAGCCTGGCGAAAGTTTATGAGGCGGGCGTGACTAACTTAATTATTTACCTTTGTTGGCATTTAATCGCGCTTTGGACAAAAGCATAAATTGTTCAACATTCTGCAAAACACCGTCAGTAGAAATTCAGCTAGGAGAAGTTTGTTACAGCCATTGTGAAAATACACTAGAAAAGCTAGTTACATCCTCAGATCATTCCTTGGGAAGTGAAGTATCGTGAAATGAGAGAGATTTCTAATCGAGATCGAGATTAGTTTGTGGATTAAAGTCGGTGGCGGATTTTTGAAGGGCTCTACCAACTTCTAGCAGCCAGCGAGTTCGTAAATATAAAGAACACCGTGGTCGACTTCTATTTCATTATTCTCCGTCAGCTAACTTCGCGTCAGATACCGAACGCGCTTTGCATAGAGTATACGTGCGTTGGTGAAAGATTACCGAAAAGTACACTTACGAGTAAATCAGTGTTCAACTAACCACGATGAAACAAATCAAAACAATTCCCAGCCTAAAGGACTTCATTAGAATCCCATTAATTTTGTTTAATATAATTGGCATAAGGCTCCTTAAGACCAACGCGGAACGCAGGGAACTCTGGATAAAGAAGCTTATCGCAATCACATTTGCAACAATTTCATTAAGTCAAACTTTAGTAAAGGTCTTATATATCTGCATAGAACCACTACCAGATGTAGTTGCTGCCATACAACTGATTTGCTACACGGGATACGCCATACAATCGGTCCTGAAATTCTATGCAGTTTTAAGGGGGCGATCTCTACTGTACGAAGTCCTAGAAGAAATGGAAACGATTCATCCGTACACAAAAAAAGATGCCATTGCGTTTCGCTCGAAGGAGTATTACACGCAGATTCGATCGTGTGTGCATACAATAACGATCTATCACGGCTCTGTGACAGTTATGTTCGACATTTTCTCATTTTTTCAATCTGTTTTTGAATACCTTTCGAATGGCGGAGAATTTGTGAGGAGGTTGCCGTTCTTCATGTATTATCCATTCGATCCGCTTAAGCCCGTATTGTTTCCCTTCGTGTACGTCACGCAAATGATGTACTCCTTGGAATTGTTTATCTTCTTTTCGGGCCCGGACTATTTGCTGATTTCGACAGTGCATGTGATTTGCATGCATTTCGAGCATTTGTCAAACAAAATCACGAATTTTGTACCCAAAGGTACGGATGAAGATATGGATGTGTTGAGCCACTTCATACGACAGCATCAACAACTTTTAAAGTAAGTATTTCAATTCGAATTTCAGACATTTCGAATTGAAACTAATTGCCATTATAACAGATTAAGTTTCAAGATAAATGAAGTCTTCAACTTCATGATTTTGGGGAACTACTTAACCACCGGCATTCTGATTTCTGTTACCGCTATCCTCCTTGTAATTGGAATACAAATTTTGGATTTACTTAAGTTTGCTGCGTTTCTAGTCTCATCACTTTGCTACTTCTACGTGGTTTGTCACTTTGGCTCGAAACTCTTGGAAACGGTTAGCCAGCAGCAAACGCGTTTGATATCATTATTGATATTTTTTTTCAATTTTCAGAGCACTGACATATCTCAAGCAGTCTTCGCTCACCAATGGCATTTGGGCAACGCGAAATACAGAAAGATGCTGCCTCTGATCATAGGACGAGCTCAAAAGCCAGCATTTTTGACAGCCTTTAAGTTTTTCATTATAACAATGGAGTCTTTTAAAACTGTAGGCTTTACAGTAACTGGTCTTGCACAAGGTTTTTATTATTTCTCACTTCTCATTTCAGTTGGTTAGCACTTCGTATCAGCTTTTTACACTTCTTAAGACGAGCTATCATGAAGTTTAGGAAGATGTGATTGCACAATAAACAATTGCGTTCGTATTTCATTTCACTTTAAAAATGACTTTTATTACTTTGCGTTCTTCATCAAGCAGATAAGACCTTATAGCGGCGTTCACTCTCAACAATTTGTCGATACGATTTGCTTGACAACCGTGCTTCATGGGGCAAGTTGTCAATGTTAACGCACAAGTTGGCAGACTTGTAGTACGTACGACAAAGCAATTTGACATTTTCCAATTCGACATCAAGCAAATCGTATCGACAAATTGTTTTGTTGCATGAAAGTTCTTCAATGCCCCATTTCTAAAACTAGAAGACTTGGATGAAGTTTTGCCAGGTGATGTCTAATTCTTCTACAGTCAAGTGATCCAGCGATCATAACTGGCAACCCCTAAAGTGCTGTGCGAACTGTGAATTTCACAAACTCTGACGTTTCATTCACTTAGGTTAGGTTAGGTAAGCGGTAGTCGTGGTGAAGATACGCCTCACTTATGTCCGCCTGGGCCCATTGTGATGCCCAAACGGGGAAATTTTAACCTTCTATTTCCTACTCCTACTCGTGTTTCGGGTGTTGAAGCGATGATTAGACTAGCCATTATCTGTCCTCAGATGTTGATGAGTTGATTAGTTTAGCCATCTAGAAATCTTGACGAACCTGCAAATAGATGTTATTGGAATTTCTGCAAGTACCTGGAAATCTTGGAAGAAGAATTCTTCCAGTGCTCTATGTCTCAGTAGGCAGAGGCCTACTCACAAGTGGTTAACGAGTTCCAACTTTTATTAGCTAGCTCCATGATTTTATCGTCCACTCTCTTACAGAGTTTCCAGAGTTTCATTCCTCCCTTGCTGGGAAAAGGCAACTTAACGGTCTTTCGAAATCTTGGGATCCACAGGTTTGTTTTGGTGCTGCTGTCGTATACTGCACATGGACGCCCTCTTCACTCTTTCATTAACGTTTAGTTTCCAGTTGAGTTCCCTGTCCAGGATTACACCGAAGTACTTTGCGATTTATTTTAGAATCAGGCTCGTGCCCTCAATAACTGGAAGATCAAAAGGCGGAATGACCGCTTTGTTGGTGAAGATGACGAGCTCCGTCTTTTGAGGGTTGATCCCTAGACCGCAAAGATTTTGTGCACCTTAGAAAGGTGTTTATTGCGCGTTCAACTAGCTCACTGATGATTGGAAGAAATTTCCGGCAGATAATAATGACAATGTCACCAGCGTAAGCGATTGCCTTGGTTCCAGTGAGTCTACGTTTTTCAAGTATATGATTGATGACTAGTACCCATAGAAGGGAGGATATGACCACGCCTTGTGGCGTTCCCCTTGAGGCCATTATTATGATAGCCGAATCGTGTAGGGTTGCATTAATGATTATTTTGCTAAGCAAACTTCCAATGACTTAGATAAGTGACTGCTCAATTTAAGCCTTTTCAAGTGCAGTTTTAATTGCATCGTTGAAGGCTCCTTCAATGTATAGAAATGCTCTTGCATACTCTTTGATATTCAGAGACCTTTTAATTACACTAACTACTTCGTGAAGTGCAGTTTCTTCGCCTTTACCTTTCATATACGCATGCTGTGCACAAGAGATGGTGTTGTGCTTAAAATGACTTCGTATGTGCACATTTATTATTTTTTCGAACTTTTTCGAACGAACGATGTAAGACTTATCGGTCTGTAATCTTTGGATGTGCAGTGGCTGGTCTTACCTGCCTTGGGAATGAAAACAACTTTGACTTCCCGCAGCTGAGCTGAGCGGTACATGACCGTAGGCTAGGCTACATGTAAAGAGATCTACTAGGATAGGAGTAAATAATTACCGTCGACTCCATGCACTCATCGATAATTCCTGTCGGAATGAACAGTGCAGGATTAGGTGTCGTCTGAGTCGTCAAAGGATAATCTTGCGTACACTCCGGGAAGTGGATATCCATCGCGTTTCGCTTTGATGACTGTGTCCAGTTTCCATTTATGTCATTAATGAGGCCTGGAAGAGGAGTTTCCTCAATCTAGCAGTCTCTGGTGTTTTTCTGATCTTGTTATAGTGAGATCTCCACGTGTCACGTTTAGCAGTGGTGACTACTTTTTTTTAAAGATCCTGAGACTATCTTTGTAGGCATCCCAGTCTTCTGCTAGTCTGTATGCCTTGGCCACTTTGAAGAGATATCGGGATCTCTTCCTCAGAACGAGGAGATCTTTACTCCACCATGTTGACACGCTTGACAGGCCCAGGACAAGGTGGTTCGACTGGTTGCGCTTTGGACTAGAGGCTGATGAGTTAAGGTCGATGGCGGATGATCAAGTGGCACATGACATCTCTCGTGCGTGTCAAAAAATGATGCTTAACATATGTTCGAGGAAGTAATCAATGACAAGTAACACTCTATCAATTGCAAATTGATTCAAGTTTCTAGTAAGTGGTGATAACTTTATAAACGTTCTCTGTGCGATATAATGCTTAGCGTTTAAATCTTGATTATCCACCTAAAATTTTCTTACTGAATTATACATGCTGTTTAACAAACAAGCGATATAAACTTTTTAAAATATTTACAAGCAGCCTGTCGCAGCTCGTCAATGTCGCATCAATCGATTGACCTTGCATTGTGATAGCTCCTCTATGTTCTCTAACATTAAAGCCTGGCGAAAGTTTATGAGGCGGGCGTGACTAACTTAATTATTTACCTTTGTTGGCATTTAATCGCGCTTTGGACAAAAGGATAAATTGTTCAACTTTCTGCAAAGCACCGTCAGTAGAAATTCAGCTAGGAGAAGTTTGTTACAGCCATTGTGAAAATACACTAGAAAAGCTAGTTACATCCTCAGATCATTCCTTGTGAGGTGAAGTATCGTGAAATGAGAGAGATTTCTAATCGAGATCGAGATTAGTTTGTGGATAAAAGTCGGTGGCGGTTTTTTGAAGGGCTCTACCAACTTTTAGCAGCCAGTGAGTTCGTAAATAAAAAGAATAGCGTGTTCGACTATCCTATTTAATAATTTTCCATCAGCTAACTTCGTAACGGTAGCTGATACGGTTTACCTGGAATATACGTGCGTGGAAGAAAAATTACCCAAAAGTACATTCAACTAACCACGATGAATCAAATCAAAATAATTCCCAGCCTAAAGGACTTCATTAGAATCCCATTAATTCTGTTCAATATAATTGGCATAAGGCTCCTCAAGAGCAGCGCGGGACGTAAAGAACTCTGGATAAAGAAGCTTATCGCAATCACACTTGTAACGAATGCATTGAGTCAAACTTTAGTAGAGGTCTTGTATATCTGCATAGAACCACTACCAGGTGTAGTTGCTGCAATACAACTGATTTGCTACACGGGATACGCCATACAATCGGTCCTAAAATTCTATGCAGTTTTCAGGGGACGCTTTTTACTGTACGAAGTCCTACAGGAAATGGAAACAATTCACCCGTACACAAGAAAAGATGCCATTGCGTTTCGCTCGAAGGAGTATTACATGCAGATTCGATCGTGTGTGCGTACAATAACGATCTATCACGGCTCTGTGACAGTTATGTTCGATATTTTCTCGTTTTTTCAATCGGTTTTTGAATACCTTTCGAATGGCGGAGAATTTGTGAGGAGGTTGCCGTTCTTCATGTATTATCCATTCGATCCGTTTAAGCCCGTATTGTTTCCCTTTGTGTACGTCACGCAAATGATGTACTCCTTGGTCTTGTTTATCTTCTTTTCGGGTCCGGACTATTTGCTGATTTCGACAGTGCATGTGATCTGCATGCATTTCGAGCATCTGTCCAACGAAATCACGAATTTTGTACCCAAAGGTACGGATGAAGATATTGATGTGTTGAGCCACTTCATACGACAGCATCAACAACTTTTAAAGTAAGTATTTCAATTCGACTTTCAGACTTCCATCATTTCAAATTGAAACTATTTGCAATTATAACAGATTAAGTTTCAAGATAAATGAAGTCTTCAACTTCACGATTTTGGGGAACTACTTAACCACCGGCATTCTGATTTCTCTTACCGCTGTTCTCCTTGTAATTGGAATACAAATTTTGGATTTACTAAAGTTTGCTGCGTTTCTAGTCTCATCACTTTGCTATGTCTACGTGGTTTGTCACTTTGGCTCGAAACTCTTGGAAACGGTTAGCGAGCAGCAAACACGTTTGTTAGCATTATTCATATTTTTTTTTTCTATTTTCAGAGCACTGACATATCTCAAGCAGTCTTCGCTCACCAATGGCATTTGGGCAACGCGAAGTATAGAAAGATGCTGCCTCTGATCATAGGACGAGCTCAAAAGCCAGCATTTTTGACAGCCTTCAAGTTTTTTGTTATAACAATGGAGTCTTTTAAAACCGTAGGCTTTACAATAACAGGTTATGTACAAGGTTTTTGTTATTTTTCATTTCTCATTTCAGTTGGTTAGCACTTCGTATCAGCTTTTTACACTTCTTAAGACGAGCTATCAAGAAGTTTAGGAAGATATTATTGCACAATAAACAATTACGTTCGTATTTTATTTCACTTTGAAAATGGCTTTTATTACGTTGTGTTCAAGCAGATAAGACTTTATGAATTTGTTTGCTCTATAAAAAGTCCTCCAGTGTCGCGTTTTTAAAACTAGAAGACTTGGATGAAGTTTAAATTGTCAGGTGATGTAGTCCGTGTCATTGTCATATTGTTTCTGTGATTCTTCTACAGTCAAGCGATCCAGTTTCCACAACTGGCAACCACAAAGTATTATCACTTATGTCCGACTGGACCCATTATGATGCCGGAAGGGGGAAATTTGAACCTCCTATTTCCTACTCCTACTCGTGCTTCGGGTGCTGAAGCGTCTAATCATCGGCTTTACAGAGATCGCAGCACCTTTCCTCAGATATTGATGAGATAGTTAGCTTACCCGTCCAGAAATCTTGACAAACCCGCAAATAGATGTTAGTGGAATTTCTGTACATTCTGGCAGAGGTTGGGGCATTGAGAAAGGAAATGAGGGGTGTCCTCTAGTTCCGCTTCGGCCTCGCAGCCACTGCGTATGGTATCCTGGGTAAATCCCGTTTTGTTTTCATGATATCTCAAATGATCATGACCGGTTAGCTCGCCGACTACCACACTCAGCAGCCATTTACTGCATAGGAGGAGTTTGTCGGTCTCTGCGCTGTTGAACCTCAGCCATAGCATTCGGGTAGCCTCACAAGTGGTTGAAGAGTTCCACCTTTCATTAGGTAGCCCCATGATTTTATCGTCCACTTTCCTCCCGAGTTCCATTACTCCCTTGTTGGGAAAAGACAACTTAACGGTCTTTCGAAATCTAGAGAGGGAAGGGAGTAGTCACTTTATTTTCCAGTTGAGTTTCCTGTCTAAGATTACACCGAAGTACTTTGCGATTTCCTTTAGAATGAGGGTCGTTCCCTCAATAACTGGAAGATCAAAAGGCGGAATGATCGCTTTGTTGGTGAAGAGAACCAGCTCCGTCTTTTGAGGGCTGATTCCACAAGATTTTGTCCACCTTAGAAGGGTGTTTATTGCGCCTTCAACTAGCTCACTGATGATTGGAAGAAGTTTTCCGCAGACAATAATGACAACGTCACCAGTGTAAGCGATTGCCTTGGTTCCAGTGAGTCTAAGTTTTTCAAGTATATGATTGATGACTAGTACCCATAGAAGGGAGTATATGACCGCACCTTGTGGCGTTCCCCTTGAGGCCATCACTTTGATAGCCTAATCGCGTAGGGTTGCATCAATGATTATTCTGCTAAGCAGACTCACAATTACTGAGATAAGTAACTGCTCAACTTTGGCCTTTTCAAGTGCAGTTTTAATTGTATCGTTTAAGGCTCCTTCAATTCCTAGAAATGCTGCAAGAGCATATTCTTTGATATTCATAGACCTTTCAATGACACTAACTACTTCGTGAAGTGCAGTTTCTATGCCTTTACCTTTCATATACGCATGCTGCGCACAAGAGATGGTGTTGTGCTTAAAATTACTTCGTATGTGCGCATTTATTATTTTTTCGAACGTTTTTAGAACGAACGATGTAAGGCTTTTCGGTCTGTAATCTTTGGCTGTGCAGTGGCTGGTCTTATCTGCCTTCGGGATGAAAACAACTTTGACTTCCCTCTAGGTGAGCGGTATATGACCGTAGACTAGGCTGCATGTAAAGAGATCTACTAGGATAGGAGGGATTATATCCTTGGTTTTCTGTAGCATGATGGGTATGATACCGTCGACTCCTGGGGATTTGAACGATTCAAAGGAATCAATTGCCCATTTGACCTTGCACGCATCGATAATTCTGGTCGGAATGAAGAGTGCTTAATTTAAGTGTCGTCTCAGTCGTCAAGGGATAGTCATGCGTACACTCCGGGAAGTTGGTATCCATGAAGAGACGGAGCGTTTTACTTGATGACTGTGTCCTGTTTACATTTATGTCCTTATGAGCCTGGAAGAGGAGTTTCCTCAATCTAGTATTTTCCAATGTTTTTGTGATCTCTGCTAGTCTGGATGCCTTGGCCACGTTAAAGAGAGATAGGGATCTCTTCCTCAGAACGAGGAGATCTTTACTCCAACATGTAGGAGATTTTTTGTTTGCTTTTACGCTTTCTCAAAGAATTTCTGGAAGGAGGTAGACAATTTATTGGCAGTTTTTTCCAGATCGCTGATACTGTGTTATATTATTTAGAATTCATTCACTTAAGTGTCACACGAGCACACTGCGAAACGTAACAAATTCTGACACTTAATTTATATGGAGTTGTGTCATTTGCAGAGGACTATGGGTAGAATTTGTGCAAAATGGCACTTCATCGCGAATTTGTTGGTCGTGTAAAATGTATTAGACAAGATTTTAGGAAAAGAAGGAATCGATGATTTTCTCATGTTATTTGTTGTATTTTTCGTATATCCGGTACGCTCATAAACATTTCAAGAAATTCTTTTCAGAATTGTTTATTCTCAACACTCATTTTGACATAAACTAAAATTCTATCACGAACAACCTCACAGCTTGAAAAATGTTCAGAAATGAAAATTCCTTCAGGTGGGACAGCCACTCGTTCACTGGATCGAATATGTCTATCCAACTACCAAAATATCAACATTTTTTGAAAACCATCCAACATGTCCTTCAGTCGTCGTTTCTTGTGTTCGCACGATCGCAACTAAATCTGTCAGACCATGTCTGTCCATATGAACGCCCCTAATGTTAGATATCATATGACATTATTCTTAGTTCTTCTACTTATCACACTCCCTTACGTAATTCCTTACTGCTGTATGCTGACATCTATCCGTGATATATCATGAACTCGTGTTTTTCATTTTCTTGTGAATTTAAGCAATTAACTAATCAATCTATTAACTTTGAATTCATTGCATTTAATTCTTTTTTAAATTAGCTACAATTTTATGATAAAACCAATAAAAATAAGTCAAGTTTTAATTTCAAAACACCCAATGACAGTTAATGGAGAACCAACATCAAGATGGCGTCGAGTTTTGCCAACCTTCTACCAACAAAAGCGCCGCTCGTGTCAAAATTTGACAACTCAACACAGCCTAACCTTCCTTTTCTAAATAGTTTCCCTGCGGTGTACACGTGTTTTTAAATATGGCACCCGTCGAAAAAGCTAAAAAATCTGCCAAAACTGGCAAGAAAGTCACCAAACACCCCCTAAATACATACCTTGGGGGTGGTATTATGCGTTACTCCAAAAACCAGGTAAAAATGCTTAAAATTCCCAACAAAAAATGTGTTTAAAAAGTGCATGTCGATGGCCGAACGAAAGTATCGTTGTCCAACAAATAGTGTGATCTGGCGCTCTAAAAGCATTTTCTGTCACCATCGATCCAAGAGAACTAAATTGTTTATTGTGTTTATGCCTTGTAATATGAAGTGCTTAATTTTCTTTTGTTTTTTTTTCATTTTAGATGTTCAAACGTCGTGCCCAATGGCGTCTGAAAGGTGTAAAGAGCCCAGTAGTGAAGAAGGAAAAGGTTCCAATCAAGAAGGTGAAGAAAATTGGAGGACCCAAGAACGGAGGTGAACGTGTTGTTTACTCAAAGAAGCCCAAGGCCAACTACCCAACTAAAGCTGTTGTCAAGAAGCGTCCCGCTCGCGGTGTCTTCAGCAAGCATGTTCGCAACACACGCAAGAACATGAAACCCGGCCGTGTGCTAATTCTTTTGGCTGGACGTCACCAGGGAAAACGTGTTGTTCTCCTTAAGGTCTTGGAGTCTGGACTTTTGTTGGTTACCGGACCATTCTGCGTCAACTCATGCCCAATCCGTCGTGTGTCACAGCGATATGTCATAGGGTGCCAAACACGTCTTGATTTGGGCGAAGTCAAGGTTCCAGAGCACATCAACGATGGCTATTTCAGACGTATGAAGGTTAAGGAGGAGAAGAAATCTGGTGAAGGTGATATCTTCGCTCCCAAGAAGCAGAGGTACGTTCCAACTGAACAGCGCAAGAAGGACCAGAAGGAAGTTGATGCTGTTGTGCTGAAGGCACTCAAGGCCAACCCAGACGGCAAGTTCTTGAAGAAGTATTTGCAAAGCATGTTCAGCCTGCGGTCCACACAATACCCACACCGTATGAAGTTCTAAGCAAAGAGTCGGAATACGTTTCGATTTTTTTTACTGTAATAAACTAATTAAAATGGAAAATACAATTGTTTTCGTTTACATTCCTCTTCTCCATGTGGTTAGTGTGCGTCTTCATTTGTGAGAAGTAGTTTCTGGTAACAAGTCATGGTGGATTTTCTGGCCTTGGAATATCGTTGGGATGTATGGTAAACATTGGCTGAGAGCTCAATTTACAGAACACGTGTGTGCCGGTATCATGGGAGAGCAATGGAATAGTATCAGATGTGCTGCAGCTGACTTGCTTCTCGATTGCGATGATGCTTAAATATTCTTATTAGAATGGAGATCATGTTCGTGGTTGGTGCTGAATTTTCCCGTGTGGTCTTCAAACCACTTGCTGCCCAAATGTGCCCTTTGCCTCCGAAGCGGAGAGTGGAAAATCATTTAACAGCAATTGTTGATGGCAAATTTGGAGCAAAGAAATTTTGCAAGCAGTGCTAATTGTACTTTTAAGACCAATTTAGTCTGACATCGCAAGAGTTGTCGTTTCTTCACTTGACCTATGATGATTTATATATGGACAGGCTCGGTAAGTCGTTGTTCCACTCGGAATATCTATGGACGGTTTGAAGAAGAAAGGATGAATTTTACCAGAGTGGACAATTTCGTTCTCACATGGCATGTTCAGAAGACAATTGGCCTAGATCTAGTCATAGCTGGTTGGTAAACTGAAAAAACAGAAACTATTCTATTTCTTCCATTACACCGTCAATTTCCCAATTGTTATGGAAGCACATAATGGTGTAACCAATACTTACGACTAGTGATGGGTCAAACCGAGTTAGGTACATACATCCAAACTGAGTTAAATTTCTGTCAAACCGAGTGGCCGAAACTAAAACCAATCGAATAATTGAAGAGGTGAATGGAACACAGAAATTCGCTTTCGTTAAGACAAAGTGAGGACATTGCACATACACGTCAACCGAGTTGTTCTGCCCAGTTCTACACCTAATTGGAGTTCGCTACTAATTCTGTTTTGAGACGGTGATGGTGACACGTGAGGCACGTGGTCCACTTCTTGTTGTTTCTTTTTACACATATAGTGGACCCTCGGCAGTCCGGCCCCTGTTTTAACCAGCACCCCCTGTAATCTGAGAAGCCTTAAACTCATAACCTGACTCGAGTGTACGTACATTTTATTTCGGCAAATCTTCATTAATGTGGGTTTAAACTAATTCGCCTCCACCACGAATTTTGTTCGACGCGTATTGCTTTCTTTTCTGTTGTTAAGCCTTATTAAATTCCATATACACAGTATGATTTAGAATACACTTTGATTTGTGATGTTTCTATTGTGGGAATTACTCGCCGCGATAGGGTGAGAAACATGGCAGTGCGTGAGGAACTCAACATTGAGCAGCTGCTTCTTTGAACGGAAAGGGCTATGCTTCGGTGGTTTGGTCACGTGGCACGAATGTTCCCATCATTACGACTTCCGAGGCGGGCGTTGAATGCGATTCCATCAGGTAGGCGACCGCTTGGCAGACCCAGGACGTGGTGGTTGGACCAAGTCCAAAAACTAGTCGGGTTACGCTTGGGCATTGCTCCTGATGAATTAGAATCGATGGCGGAGGATCGAGTTGCCTAGAGATCTCTCGTGCGGGGTTTACCCCCGAGACCCCTTTAGTGGATCATGCGGGTCAGAAGAAGATGATGATGATGTTTCTAAAAGTTTTGAGCTACAGAGAATCTAAGGCAGTACTCCATATTTCCCACAAATTCGATAAACCGACATTGCCTTGCAAAACATTTGTCGGATTTCTGCGGGTGCACTGTAATATGATTTGAAACCGAGTTAGCCGACTCGAGTTGCAACTCGATTTGCTTCAATTCCAACTTGGTTTAAGGCATGGGGGTTTACTACACAAACTCCACATCCTTAACTTCCCAATCCACTTGATAAAGATTGTCCAATCCTCTTTAACTGGTCGTAATTTCATGGTCTCTGTGAATAATAGCCGATCTCAAGTTTTCCCAGTTGAGGCAGGTGTACCTCAAGGATCAGTTCTTGCTCCAATACTGTATAATATTTTTACTCATGACTTTCCATTATCCAACAGTTATGAAGCTGCATTCTTTGCGGACGACACATGCATCTTTGCGTCAGATACATTGTAACGAGATTGCAATCTGGCGCAAATGATGTAGAAACATATCTTAATAAATGGAAAATTAAATTAAATGCTTCAAAGAGTCAGGCTGTCTTTTTTACTAGAAAAAGAAAAGCCTGTTTCCTGCCAAGCCACAGAATAGTGTTAAACGACATTGAATCAGATTGGAAATCAAGTACTAAATATCTTGGGGTAGGACATCTGGATAAAACCCTAAACTTCAGTTTTCATGTCCAGGAAACAATTAAAAAAGTCAGCTTAGGTATACGAATTGTGTATCCCTTCATAAGTCGTAAATCTAAGATGAGTATAGAAAATAACCTCACTATTTTTAAAACAATTTTTCAACCAATCATGTTTTATGGCTCCCCTGTATGGGGCTATTGTGCAAAGACCCACATAAAGAAATTACAAATCGCACAGAATAAGCTATTCAAAATGATGCTTAACTTACCGTGGCATTTTTCGACTGATGAGCTTCATGAAGTCTCTAATATTGAAAGAGTTTCTATAAGACTGAGATGAAGTTGTTCGAACGACATAAATTGTCTTGCAATCAATCTGCCAATTACTTGATTTCAAGTTTATATAATGATGCATAATACGCCTTTATTTATACTTTTATTAATTTATTTATTTACTAACATATATATATACTTATTTATCTTTCTTGTTATTTATTTATTTATTGAGTTACTTATTTATTTAATTAATTAATAATTTATTTATTCTATTAAAAATGTATATATATATTTTACTAAGTGTATAATTTGAAATCAAAGAAGAACACCACCACCTTCCCAGTCCATTTTTAATCGTATTCATATATTTATGTACTTTTTTTTTTTACTGTATAAAGGTTTTTGTTATCAGGTTTTCCTCTGCCATAAATAATTAATTCTTATGTAGAAACAAATATATAAATTGTCAGTAGCAAGGTTATTTAACCAAATCTCTGTAAATTGTGCAATAGCGATGACAATGTAAAACTAAAAACTCATACTGTATTAATAAATAAAGTTAAAAGTTAACTTGGTTTAAGAAAGTCGTAGTTTGGCACATCATTTCAGTTACCACCACAAACAAGGGGTACCTACATATATGTTGTCTCAACAGAACCCTACCAGCGATTGTTTGCTATTTCGCGTGTGAAGGGAACATCTGCCCATTATCGACTTTGAACCCACAATCTCTCTCTATGCCATAACGCAAAAGCAAAGAACTTCAACGATGGAGGGTTGATTTCATGTCTTTCGTCCAAGCGAAACTTGTGCAGTTCTTGTTTAGAGCTGAGTGAAATCTGAACCCACGATTTGGTCTCGAATATTAACAAGATCTCTAAATGTGCAGATAATTTGTACTTCTGCGATAAGAAGATGCCCGTAATCATAGTTGCGATTGATTACAAGCCAAGCGACGCATTGTCTTAATTTTGTGGCTTCATTTGCCTTAAAAATCTGTTCAAGTTAAAATCATGAGGCACAAGAACTGCGTTCATCCATAGATGTAAAGGGGCAGTTTGGAAATGGTAGTAAGAACGGATAGCTGAAGTTGGGTGACTCCAAGCCCGCTTCAGTTGTTTTTAGAAGGAGATTATGACAATCCGAGGGCACAGTTGTGTTTTAAATGGAATGTAACATCCGCACGCGATATTAGCAACTTCACGACAGTCTATTGGCTGCCTGATGCTTGAGCCAATGTAATCAATCACCCTAAACACAAAACTGGAATCAAATTTCCGTACTTCAATATTAGTTTGATGTGCTAAACCGAAACTATCTTCAACCGAGTTAACCCGAATTGGATTTGAAGCGAACGGAGTTGCAACTCGAGTTGACTAACTTGGCTTCAGTGCTGGCTGAAAGTGCTCAAAGAGTGCAGCGGCAACTTCACTCCCGTATTTCAGTTCTTGTACTACGACGCTATAGAGTGCTTGCCAGAGGAGGACATCTCCGATGAAGATGCCCAGGCAATTGGCTCACTTGCAATGGACAGATCGCCATATTCGGGCAAGGATTCCAAAAACAACTCGACGATATCAAGTACTTCATCGTCGGCGCTGGTGCAATTGGTTGGGAGTTGCTAAAGAACTTTCCCCTTGTCGAAGTAGGGTCTGGAAAGGGAGAACTAGTCATCACCAATGAGATCCATTCATCGAAAAGTCGGTTGGGGCTAGTGCGGTGTGTACTGCTTCTACCTTCGTTGCTCAGCCCAACGAGTTTGAAACCTAGAAAATGTATGGCCTTCATTAAAACATCACCACATCCTTTCTCAGCCGTAGACCCGCCTTATCAGAACAGAAAAGAACTTCTTGTAGAGCACTGGCGAGTTAGACTTTTGATTTTACTGTACATTCATTTCGTCTTAGTTTCGTCAGCTCGATTTGACATACATTTAACCCGATTCAACTCGGTTTGACGCGATTTATAAACTCGGATTAGCCCATCATTAGACTTTG
This sequence comes from Eristalis pertinax, assembly GCA_907269125.1. Lineage (NCBI taxonomy): Eukaryota > Metazoa > Arthropoda > Insecta > Diptera > Syrphidae > Eristalis > Eristalis pertinax. The sequence continues at coordinate 123,695,598 of OU026145.1, forward strand.
TACTGGGTCCAATACTCTGAGACATTCAGGGCAATTGCACACGGGACATCTCTGCCCCTTTAATCAACGAAACAAAATATGAATGCTTGGAATGTCCCTCATTACATGCAAAGTTTGGTTACGAAGAAAAATAACGTCTGGCAATAGCAAAGAAAGCTAAGAAAACCCCATATCCGCACTGTTACGCAGATCAACTTTCTTTTAGCTGCATGCGCATGTTGTACTAGTGTTGGTAGTTCTCCCGGAGGACTAGTACATAAATTCCTTGACTACCTCGGCAACAGCCTATTCTCATGTTCTGATCAAGGACAGCCTTGTCTTTTCCCTTGTTTAGCGCTGGAGTCATTGCCAATGCCACCAATGGCCTCATTGACTGCTCATTATACTCAACCAATCACGTACTGTCATCCCCCACTTCTACCAATTGGTGAGAGTATTTGAAGATTGTGCCTCTAGTGCGTTGACCATTGGCAGTAAGTATCGCAGGATTTCGCGTGCTCCAGCCTGTAACGGTGTGTCTTGATGATAGAGGGGCTATGATGTTATAGGAGATGATAATAGTCTCTGTACACAAACTATAGTAGCTGTGTTCGGGTTAACGGTGCAACTAACACCTTTCACCGTGGGCGTTGAACTTCGCCAATGGTGCATCTTGTTACCTCTACTTTTCATTGCGAATGTGGACTGGATGTTGCACATTGGGAGAGTTGAGGGTAAGCCATATTCGTTTTGCAGATGACTTAGTTATCCTCACATCCTCCCAGACGGAACTCCTGCGCGCACTCGGTAGGTTAGTTGTCGTATGTGCAGATGGTGGGATGAGGGTTACCGTGTACAAATCAGAGGTTATGGTAATTTCCAGAACGCCTGTCCAATGCACTCTACAGTGGAGTCCCATTGAAGCAGGTGAAGAAGTTCAAGTATCTCGGGGTTCTTTTTCACGAGTGATGGGAGGAGTAATGCTGAGCTTGCATGTAGGATTGGCCGTTTTTGAAACAGCTTGCAAGATCTGTAACCAGGAAGGTCGAGTTTGGTGTCAAAGCCAAGCTAGCGGTTTTCAATTCAGTATTTGTTCCAACTCTCACCTATGTTCATGCAGTTTGGGTAATGACGAATGATTAAGAACGCGAATACTAGCTGTCGAGATGAGATTTCTTCGTGCTGTTGTGGGAGTTACTCGGCGGGTTAGGGTGAGAAACACGGCAGTACACGAGGAACTCAATGTAGAGCAGCTGCTTCTTCGAACGGAAAGGGCTATGCTTCGAAGGGTTGGTCACGTGGCACGAGTGTCCTCATCATCACGACTTCCGTGGCGTGTCTTGAATGCGATTATCAGGTAGGCGACCGCTTGGCCTGGAGAAGACCAGCGAGTCTCAAATTCATCGATTTCAAAGCCGCATGCGACAGCATTCATCGCAAGGAGCTATTCGATGTGATAGTCGAATTCGGGATCCCGGGAAAACTGATCCGGTTGTGTTACACCACGCTAACGCATAAGCCATACGCTATGGCCGCTTTGACACACGCTAAGTTTGTCTGCAACTTACCAATCTTTAAGGCAAGGGAGGAGAAACTTGCAAGGGGTAGCCCGAGTTGCGTGTTCTCGAGAATTGCGATTGATCCTTCGTATTCCCTTTTATCTCTTTTCGTTTTTTCGAATTGCTTTATTATTGCCTTCTCAGTGTTGGGTATTGGAAGCATGCTATGCATATGTAAGAAAGAGATGACACATGTGTGAAAAGGTGTGAAGCGGAGAAATTGAGCAGGAATTGCAACTGGGTTATTTCTACGTGTAAAAGTGGCCTGCGATCACAAAAGGGAATTGCAGAAAATCGTTAATAAAAAGTTGCGTGTATAAAAGCGGCAGTTCGGTTCGAGGATTTCTGCAAGGAGATACGCTGTCATATGATTTCTTCAATCTGGTACTGCAGAAGATAGTGCAGAGGGCAGCTGTAAGCAGGGAAAGCGCATCTTTTACAAGTCGGTCCAACTTTTGCGGTACGCAGATAAAAACGAAATCGTCGCGCGTTCCCAACGTGCGTAGTGGAGGCTTTTACAGCGATTGAAGAACAGAAAAAAACGAGCTGGTCTCAATGTCAATGAGGCCAAAACGAAATATATGCTATCGACCAAAAAACATTCCGTCGCACACCACCGAACACCGGACAAAACCTGACGATCGACAGCCACAATTTCGAGGTGGTAAAGGAGTTTCTCTACCTCGGGGCAAAAGTGAACTCCACAAACGACATCACAGTGGAGACCCGACGTGGCAACCGGTGCTACTTCGTTTTGTCGAAACAACTGAGCTCAAAACTTCTGACTCGAATGACCAAAATCATGCTCTACTAAACTCTTACTTTGTCAGTCCTGCTCTATGGAGCGGAAAGCTGGACGCTAAACAAAACTGCAGAGCTGATTCTTGGTACCTTCGGAAAAAAACTCTACGTCGGATATATGGTCCCGTCTGCGAGGAAGCCGAATGGAGAAGACAACCGCGAAATCTACACGAGCTGTACCAGGATGTGGATGTAGTCCGGAAAGCAAAAGTCCGTCGACTGCACTAGCTCGGCCACATTAAGCGCATGGACAACAATGCTCCAGCAAAGAGGGTTTTCGAATCCGAGCTTCCTGGTTCGAGAAGGAGAGGAAGACCGAATGTTCGGTATAAAGACCAAGTAATCGTGGATGCAAAACAACTTAGTCTTGATGACTGGAAGCAGCGTCGGGGCTCCATGGGTCGCCGGCCTTATAAGAAAGTAACACTGGTTTGTCTTTATGCAAAAAAAAAAAAACGTTAAGAGAAGAAAGGACCTCAAACATAATTAAGCCATCGAATCCATGAACACTCCCCATCACCGAAGTTGCTATTGCAATGGCGGCAAACAAATAAAAACCCACAAAACCTCGTTATGAACATTTGTATGTATATTTACTTTCTTTTATCTTTATTACTTCTTGTTGGTGGCTTAACATAAATTAAATCGTTTCAGAAAATAATGAAATTATATTAAAATTATCTATGAAGCTGTTTTATTTAATAATATATTCTTTTCAAAAAGAAACGTACACATTTCGATTGGCAATGATATCGTTATTGGATGCATTTTATGTTTTACATTTCATATTTCATAGTTTCGCTTCAATCTATAGTTGTTTGACTCTATTTAACTGGGAATGAGGGAACATAAGTGAAGGACGACTACGCGATCAAGCTTTAGACAGTTGATTCCAATGATTCAAGTTTAATCTTCTAAACATTCAACAAAATTTCTCTTGTGATTCGTTCGTTCGTTATTTTATTTCTTATTTACAGGACTTAAATAAGACATATATCTGTGAGCATATGAATGAACAACATTGAACTTATACTGTAAAATAAAAAAATTGATAAAATTTACGAATAAAACTTATTGAAAAAATGTGCTAATCTTGCGAATAAAATGGGGGCACATTATAAAACATACATTTTTGCGTTTGCTGTTTCCTCGTGTTCACTGCATTTCCATCAATCGCGGGTAGTAAGTAATTTAAAAGAAATGATTAAGAGTTAGATTTATATAGAATTGTGTACATAGCAGTGGCGGGGACATAAATTCAAACTTCTATATATAGATTTAAAAAGTTTATCGTAATTTCGCGCTTCATTTAGTTCATATTCTCATTTTAAACATTCACAGAAATTTATGAAAGATCACACTGAACGCGACGCTGATGGTTAAGTTTATGGATGAGAAACAAAAACAACAACTTAGGAGTGCTGAAGATGAACAATTTGGTTCAGATGCTGAAGACGTTGTGCAGAAACCTGATGTACCTTACTCACTTCACGGGTCAGCGTCGATCTGAGCTTAAAATAAAGATGTCTTACTTCCTTGGCGATTCGGTTCGGTCTTACTCTTCCTTTCGAGCCAAGAGACTCGGAGACTCTCTTTGTGAATTTGCTCGATGTGGCCGATCCAGTACAGACGACGGATCTGTGCCTTCCGATCAACCTCTACATCTTCGTACAGCTCTCTGGTACCTTATTCCCTGTATCGTCGTGGTCTACGAAAGTTCGATAGCTTAAGAGGCTCTCTAATGTACCATGTTCCCTGTACATCGCGCCGTGGTCTACGAAAGTTTGTAATGTTCGTAATACGTACGTAGTGAGCAGCGACAGTGGCGGCAAAGTTGTCATGCTCGGAGATTCCTGAGCATTGCGCTTTCAGGTTCATTCGAGCATTTTCTCGAAATCTTCATAAATTGTGTCGGGAGCAAGCTAAATACTCAAAAACCTTCCTTAAACCAGTTCTAATAAAATTTAAATTGAGAAACGTGATCCAATGTCAGATATGCATGCGAAAGAGATTCAAAGCGAAGAGGGGTATAAACTGGTTTCTGACTGATGTGCGTCCTATTTACGAAAAGATTTACCAGCTATTCTATGCGGTTAGCTGTACCTGAACAGCCCCGCGTTTTTGTTTTTCTGACACACCCTAGATCATGGCCAAGAAATGATTGATTTAACATTTATCAGTAACATCGTCGAACAGGCGAAAAAGACGCGCGGCATTCAGTGTGCTTCAAGCTTATCTACGATCTCTAAGCTCCGCCTCATGAAATTCATTCTCTCTGTTCCCTTTTACTTAAATTTTTGAAAATTTATTTATTAATACAATTTTGTGTTTTAAAAATTTTAACTTGGCAATATAACTATTTTTTTGTTTCTGTTTTCTTCATTTAATTTCTTTATAAACATTTGTTGTGTTCTGTTTTTTTTTGCTTTTTCTTTTATAATTAATCGAGTTCTAGGCATTTTTTGTTTTGTTTTTGTTTTGTTTCTTTCATTATCCGTTTGCAATATATAATGGTTAAGTTTTGTGTTCCTTTTGTTTCTTTTTGTTTATTTAATGCACGCGATCAAGATACATATACAGACTACATATCACCCATTTGGAGATCTTTTTTTTTTGTTTTGTTTTTTTTTTTGTATACACAACATCTAACAACAAAAATAACAACAATTTACATTTTTGTTCATAATTTTGTTTTGTTTTCGTCCATTTAAGTAGGGTTTGCAAAATTCTCTTCACTTTCTTTCTGTAACTCGTTGCTGCGCTTGTTCTATTCTGCAATTCTTCTTGTTTTTGTTGGTAGACATTCATGCTTTTTTTTGTATTTTTCTTGAAATTTTATTAACTTTTTTTTTGTTGAAATTATTTTCTTCGCTATTAGTGTTCCATTAAAGCGGCTGGAAAAGAGAAAAGGATGTAATTAAAACACCGATTAAGGAGAAGTCAAAGGAAATGATTGCAATACTTACGTGATGGAGTCCGACATGCAGTCTCATTGGGTGTGAAATTGAGGAAATCCCAAATTAATATTGTATCATCGTGTGAACTGCTTACAATTTGGAATTCATCGAATTGTAAACGGAATACCCGACCAGTGTGCTCCTTAAGAAAATGTGGTTTTTATACGATTATTCATTTTGTAGTTCAAAAATTAAAAAAGAAAATATGGTCTAAGTATCGTTATATTTGCATATTTATCTATAGAAATAAAATTATCAATAAATATATGTATATTTTGTGTGTTTCAGTGCTGTACACATGAACCGAAACTTGCTGTCGCGATTTATCAGAAATTACCAATTTTCAGCAAATATTAAAAGTACGTGCTTCTTGGTGTATAATGAGTTGCGAATCTAATTCATTTCAAAAATTTCGTTGGTTACTTGTCAAATTGAAACCGCGATCCAGAAAGTGTCGGTTCCAGTCGTCAAGATCACGATTAAATCAAGATCTCCTCTACCCACGCAAAATGGAGCTTTCATTGTTTCATCCGATCGCGACTACATGCAACCAACGAAAGTTCCAGAAGAATGAAATAACAATCTTTGCGAAATTCGCAAGTCGCGACACATGTGTGCAGCACTTAAAATGATGAAGGATGAATTGAGGCCGCATGTACAACTTCTATACTGCTGCAACTATTATATCAAATATTGCCTTGTAGACAATCTTAAAATTAACTGAGTACTGAGACGGTTCATATCTTGAGCAATAGTGAAATAGACGAGAGATGAGTATGCATTTTCATTGGAAATCAAAAAGAGGGTTTGAAAAATAAAACATACAGTTGTTGGCATAATTTCACACCACAAGGTGTCACTTGACCTTTCTTATGCACAATAGTGTTTGACGAAATCATAAAAGCGTAGGAGATAGAAGGGTGCATAGTAGCCGCATTCGCGGACGATGTGGCCATCCTCATTTGGGGGAAGATTCTTTTAACGCTTAGCGAGCGTCTCAGTCATAGACCAACGCTAGGTAACAACTGGACGAGGACTGAACGTAAGCCCAAGTAAATCAGAACTGTTACTCTTTACAAGGAGGAGGAACATTCCTGAGTTCATCTGTCCGAGTATAAATGGAGTTGAACTCAAACTCTCAAAGACGGCTAAATGCCTAGGCGTCATTGGTTAGGTTAGGTAGAGTGGGCTGCCAGCGGAATCGCCAGCACACTTAGACAATGTTGGTCCATTGTGATACCCATAGTCAGACTGATTGACAAATCCAGTGATACTGGCGTTAATTTGATCCCAACGCAAATAGTGACTGGACCATATTTGAAACCCGGATAAAGCTCATTAACTTTGCTTTCACCATTCGAACCGGGGACCGCTCTAACCATACATCCATCCAGCTGTTAAGGAGCCATAAATGATTCCAAACACAATTGGAAGGAAAATACGGAATACCCTGTAAAGAAGGGTTATGTAGCGTTCTACACGTGCAGACGTGCCTTCGGTAAAACATGTGGTCCCAAACTACGAATGGTATACTGGCTATACACGTTTCTTTAGTATGGTGGAAAGCATTGGCGAAGAAAACCAGGTAACTAAAATCTAAAGATCGGCCTGCCTAGGAATCAGTTTGTCTTAGAACAAAACCGACGACAGCACTCGAGGCGATCCTAATCCTCCCTCTTATCGACCTATTTTGCAGCAACAGTGTAGCCTCATTGGCTCTAAGGCTAAGAGAAGTGGGTTTTGGAGGGAAAAAACACACGGTCATGCTGACATACTAAAAATATGGACAAGAGCACAGACATAGGTACATACCATCAACCCTAGCCACGGCGAAGAACATTAATCAGAGCTTTCTGGACAAATGGTAATAGCAGAAGGGGAGTTTGCCCTATACATTGACGGCTTACAGACGAGCGCAGCAACAGGCGCCATGGCAAAATGGCAAATCGATGGCAAATCATCATTTTCCCTGATTGTCAATCGGCAATAAAGGCCCTAGCATCAGACATTCTGACATCGAAGCTGGTTAGGCTGTGCAGACAGAACATGAATGAGATATGCCTGATGAACGCAGTGACCCGGAGCATGCTGGGATCCAATGAAACAAAAGGCGGACAGCCTCGGGAAAATTGATCAGAACTGGAAGAATCTCTAGCCATCCCGTATGCGCATACGGCGCTCAACTCCATAAGGAAAAAACTAGAGGACGAAGCCCTTGAAAGAGCCAGATCTCAATCCCTTGGTCTGATTATTGAAGCAACGGCGAGGTCTCTACGCCCGACGATGAGTAAAAAGAGATCAACATTATTGATCTGTTCTAATCGCATAGCTAATAGGGGTCCTTAGCGGACACTATGCCATAGGCGCGTCTGAACATACCGCATAACAACTTTTGCAGAAGCTGCAGAGAAGACGAAGAAATAGAATCTATCCAACATCTGCTCTGCGATTGCACAAGTCCAGAAAGAGCAAAGAAAAGTGGGAAGTATCTGGGTAAACACTTCTTCGTAGATCTGGAGGAGTTAAGTGGTATTGAACTGAAAAATCTCCTCAGATTCGTTTGTTGATCAGGGTGGTTTTAGGACAAAAGTAGGTCTTACGGGGGTAAACCACCCAAACAAGGGCACAATGGAAACGACCTAAGTGAGCCACAGTCCAAGGCGGACGGGGTACCCTACAACCTACCTACCTATGCCAGCTTCTAACAGCGAAGTTTGAGCAGTTACTTGACAGTTTTAATACCTGAGTGTTGTCAGTGACTAGAAAGAAGTTTTGCCGCTAAGATTGAAGCTATTGTGGAAGCTGCGATGGTTAGAGAATGAATGGCTCATAAGACACCAGCCACACTCTTTATTCTCCCCTACAGAACCAATTCAAATTCATATTTAGCTTACGAATACCATCGCATTTTAGGGCAAAGACCGAGATTATGAAATGGAATCGTATATTATAGAATTATTGAACAAATGCTTCTATGAACCAACGTAACTATCTATCTATTGGTTGACCTCGTACGTTGGACACGGGTGGAATCGTAATAAAAATAAAATGCGTTATGTGTGATTGTCAATTTAAGAATTTTTTTATGTAACTTGCGAGTGCTCAGGGGATTACTAATATCCTTAAGTGTCCGGGGTCAAGACACATCACTGGCCGAAGTTATAGATGGAGAGAAAGTATCTGTGCCTTAAATATCTGCGGATTGTAGCCAGTGGGAAATTTTGGGTTGGAAAGAGCATTCCATATTCGTGTAGTGCGGATGGAAAATGAGTCTCTAGATTTAGCTGTGCGTCCGAAAGCAGACTTAAGGGTAAACTGACGGGCATTCCTGGCGTGACGTATATTGCCGGTGAATTCATGGAGAGGAGGAATGCAAATGGCTAGCTCCGCAAAGAAGACACGATACGTCGGTGTTCGAGCGAGTCTAATAACTCTGCGATATCGTTGGCTCCTGTAAGTTTAATCACTTGCTCTTGGATTCTAAAGGGTGATCCAACTATAATGCACGATGTTAATTGTGAGTCACACCTAAACGTCAATTTAATTTGACATTTCTTTGTTTCAGTGTTTGACAAAATTCAACCATGAGGAGGTTACACAATTGAGCATCGCGTTAAGATTCTTGAAGCCTTTTTACTAAAATGGCCATCCAAATCAAAATGCATTCCGTGATTTTGTTGGTCCGCATGATCAACTAAATGTGTCCACAACCGGTAGAATTGTGCGCAAATTTGAGCAAATCGGGTCTGTTGGAAATGTGAAAACACCTGTGCATGCTCGCCCAATTCGTTCTGCGGTTTATGGGCTGGCGAAGTCATCGGGTCGAACTTCTTAATAGTGTTCGCTATTGCGAGATGACAACCGACTCCTTGTGACCAGAAATTGGTGCCACTTGTCACACAGCCAACGAAACAATAACCCCTTTGCATGAGATATTCAATGGCCGTGTTATCTCACGTCGTAGCGATGTTAATTGGCCGCCACGATCATGTGATTTGACACCATTGGACTTCTTTCTTTGAGGATATTTAAAAGAAAAGGTCTACGTCAATAACCCAAAAGCAAATCAAGAGCTAGAGGATAAGATAATTCGGCACATTAACGACAAAATATGGACCATCGTATAGAGGTATGCCACCGAAGCCGTGGCGAACATTTGACCGATATTTTGTTTCACACATAATTGTCATAGATCCTTCTATCATAATAAAAAATATTAAGATAATTCTCTGAAAACTTTTTTTATTTACAATTATCGAGCGTTTTCGTTGGACAACCCTTTATTTTGAAGGTGCCAGGGTGGTGTGTGGCTCATAAATTAGTATCAATGTAATTTATTCCTTTCAATACAAAAACAACCACATCGTGGGTATATTGCAATAAATAATATGCAACAAACCTATTCAATATTACAAATCCACATATGTACATTTTGATCGATACTCAACCATCGTCACGCCCGATTCCACCCCATCATAGTAATTCGAAGAACAATGGGCTTATATCCGAAGTCTTAGTTGAACATCATCCTTATAAGGTTAGCTATTAGCGTTTATCTTTCGGACATTTTTTTTAAATTCTGTAGAAAGACAAACTGAAAGCTTTCCACTCGCCTTAACACAAAGCATTGCTTAAAAAAAAGTTTAACGCAAAAAAGGAACCGCAAACGTATAAATTTACTCAAAATGACACTCCTCGTATGCACGTCTGACGCCTTATGTGGGGCATAATCATCAGCTACTGACCCTACTCTCCAGGTGTTTCACCTCAAAGCACTCCACAAACATGATTGTATGCATTGGTCTGCTGAGTGTAAAAAAACAAAAAGTTATTTTTGATTCCACAATTGAATAACACATCTGGCGAGGCGAAACAAACAAAAAAACCGCCTTCCTGACTGTGCTGACAAAACTTTACTAAATGACTCATACTGTACACAGTCAAAATCCGCCTTGGATCAATGACTTGGGATCCGCTCAAAATGACAAAATGGTCGTTTGATATTTTTGATGAGAATGGCGTCATAAAAAATGTCTCTTCACTTGAAACATCAAATATTAAAGAATTAAAACTTACCACCAATGTGTTAAGGCAAAGTGCATTCGATTGAGCGCGAGGATCTAATGCAGCAACCAGATCCCACACTTTGATTTTACCATCGTAGGCACCACTAACGATTCGTTTCGAATCGAATCGTATGCAACGAACTAATTCTTCGTGTCCCTCGAGGACACGCAGGCAAGCTCCGCACTCAATATCCCATAGTCTGAAAAATAAACAAAATTAAATATGCTTGATATACATAAAAAAACAACAAAATAAATGTACCTTATGGAATTATCTGAGCTACCGCTGACGACTAAACGATCACGGTACTGTAAGCACGCAATACCACGTTTGTGACCATTTAGCGTGCGCACAAACTCACAACTTGATGTTGACCAAACCTTAATAGTTCGATCACCACTGGCCGACACAATGTATTTCTCATCGAAATCAACGACATTAACGGCTGCTCGATGGCCGACGAGAACACGTCGCAGGGTTATTTCGCTTGGCGATGTCATATCCCAGACGGCAATTGAACGGTCTTTCGAACAAGTCACCATCATGCCATTGTTGAAACGTAAATGTAGTACTGCTTCGCAGTGATGGATGAGTGTGTTAACCATTTCGCCAGTGTTAACGTCCCAGACGCGTACTGTGGAATCGCTTGAACCGCTAATTATGACTTTGTCATCATACTGTAGACACAGAACGGATCCTGTGTGCCCTGTTAATGTCTGGAATATCAACAAAAACAGTCATTATTTTTTTATTATTTGTCAGAATTTCGCATTTCACACTCACCTTTACACACTGCAGATCCGTTCGGTCCCAGATTTTAATAGTATTATCCCTAAGACCGGAGACAATTTTAACATCATCGTACTGTAAACAATAGACACCTTTTGAATTCTCCGATCGACAGTTTATTCTGCGCAGCATATGGCGCCCGGTTCTCCAATTGTTCTCTATACTTTCAATGTCCTATAAAATTAAGTTTATCATAGCCAACATAGTCGAATTAAATAATCACATGTAGAGGTTTTTACATTCATAATTTTGGGAAACAGTTCACGATAGAATGAGTGCGGTCGGTGTGTTGAGCCTGGACGTGGTTTGAAGAGATACTGAATCCAGCCGCGTCTTTCCGCCAAACCACGCCACAATGAATCCGTTCGAACTTTGCGTTCGATCAATTTCTTCCACAACATACCCTCGGAAAGGACACGAAGCCATTCTTTGCACACCAATTCAGCAGCCTTTAGAGAGTCCGCATCGAGGTACGATAGAATATTTTCAGCTATGTGATCCAATCCTTTTTCTGAAAAAAGAAAAAGAAAAAGAAAACAAAATATTGCGTTAAAAACCAATTAATTATAAAGATTTGCAATATTTCTGCGCTACTGCGCAATTTATAGTGAATGACCTCACAAATTGAGTTGAGTATACGTATGTAGAGTCGTTGTTGTCAGGAAATGTACTGTGCACTTGAACTGGAATCATAATTATGATAAGTGTTGTCTATCATTGATGACAAATGTTGATTCCAAATGATCAAACGAACCTCAGAATAGCTATAGAATTTACAATGACAGACAGGTGTTACTCCCATGGGTATCAGAGCAGGTTCTCCAGATTTTTTCTTGGCTAACATATCAAAACATTCATTTCTACTGGAATTTCTGCTCTAGGTGCTTTATTATGACGACTGATTGTAAAAATCACACGTTTAGCTAACTGCGTCATAACGCTGGATTCAAAAATTATTCATTAATGTTGCGTCTTTCAGCGTGGCTAGATAAAGACATTCAAATTCATAGTCAGCACCACAACATTCAAAATTCTAGGTATAAAAAACTTTACTAACATGGCTAAAGTAAATTGAGTCTTCGATTCGACGAAACATCTGCCAGGGTTAAAAGCTATAAAGAAACCAAACCGCAGAAATGAACTTATCGACAGAATTAGAGACATCCTTATAAGTCTACACATCTAACTCAAAATTATGTGGATTCCCATCCACGTTGGGTTTATAAAACAACAACTACTCGACAAATGGCAACACAAATAGAATTACACCAAAATACAAAACGGTAACAAAATCATCGAATCCATCAAAAACCCGAGGCATTTATTCATTTGAGACTAGGTCACACAAGCATCACACACCAAACATTCCAAAAAGGGAAAACGCTCCAACCGATCCTCTCTGCAACTCAACATGTAACATCAACCACCTTCTTGGCTTAGATAACTGTCCAACAAGAGGTCAATGAAACAAATTCCTGAAATCTAACATAACTCCATATGAACTGCTTCGTCAGAGAATATAAGTCATTCACTAGATTATGTTAAATCACATAAACTAAGTGCTTACATAAATGAATGGAACTGATAGTCGATTGTAGCTATGGCTCATTGATTTAAGCTAGTACTTAGTTTGTAACTAATTGCTAATAAATACATAATAATAATACTAACGGATGTGCCTGTTGGGAAGCTGTCTAATTTGTAACTTGAACGAAAGTTCCCTTCTTTTTTGTCAACGCACGCATGGGAAAACAACTGCATATATGCAACAATATGACGCAGAATTTTTAGTTTACGTTTGACTTAAATAAAAATATTGGAGAAAATGGAGTTCTTAACTGAACTTTACTTTAAACGCACACCCTCCCTTACAAGTGGCCACTGCATAACTTGGTTAGAAAAGCACTGCGAGTGCCCAACATAGAAAGATTCCACTGTACACTGAATATCTTATGACATGACGACAGTAAAAATAGGCACCAGAATAGATTAGCTTCGCGTTAGGAGGATATTGGAATAGCATTGTTTGCTAGTAATGATTTTGTGTTGTTTTTCCAAGACGACGTGGAGTAGTGGGTAAGTATGTACGTACATTGACTCCACACAAATGCTTCCAGTCACGCTAGTCACTCATAATTTGCCCTTATACGCAAATTACTACCTTTCAACTTCGGAGAAAATCTTTGATTAACAATTTTTCTGTAGTTGAAATTCGAAGGAATCTTTTCAAGGTTTTTCAATTTATTTACACAGCTCTGTACCTGTTGCCGACATTCAATGTAAAAGGGAACCCCTGTTCAAAATTGGGAGTTTCGATCGAGGTATGCATTGCCTGTCACCAAATCAAGCATTTTATTAAGCAGACCATCTTAGTGATCTTTCGCCAGCACAGCCGCGCATGTCCGTGGTCAGATGACAGCAACCCTGAACAAGATTGGACATGCACACAACACAGAAAAGATAAAAGCTATGATGCAAGTCATGAGTCATGACTCTATACCACCAAAGAATGTTAACATTTGCGAAAATAATTCAGATTGTAGAAAGGTACGTATGTATTATGCTACAGTGAGCATCTTTGAAAACAATTGTCATTAGGTACGTACGATAGATAAATAGTGAAAACGATCACTAGCATTTTAAGCTTCTGCGGAGAAAGTTACAATTGCAGATCATTTAACTGAGAACCTATGACACTCATAATACAGGTTACGACTGTGGCATCTAAAAAAGTCACAAGTTCACTTCAAACGTTCTCATCTCTATCTTTTCAATGAATTGTCTCTCACTCTATGAACAATTATAACAAATACAGCTGCAGCTCCCTCGTCCAAAAGCTACCACCTTCGAAGAGTCAATAGGAATATTATGTATTCAGAAAGTCATGTGCTGCAATACCTATATTTTTTTCACTTTTCTAAGCTTAAACTTATTTTTACAAATTCAGCCTTCAATTGCTACATCAACTCCTCCTTCTCCAATAATTCTCTTCCTTGCTAAACGATTTCCTCTCAATTAACCTGAGTCAATGTCAGAGATTCAGAATATGATCGCTCACGTGACAAATCGTTCATTGTCGTGAACAGTGTGTCACAGCTTTCAACTCCATCAATGCTATCGTGTTAGTTGAATAAGCGCTCATTTTCGGATAACAAAATGGCGCCAGTAGACTTAAAATGGCAGAAGGAAACGTTCTTTGATCCCATATCGCTTTTACTGTGATTATTCTTTCAGTTGTTCAAGCATAATAATTTATAGCGCAGAACACTATTGGTTGTCATGCCGAAAACAGCAAAATATCGACTAAACAACTACCCAAACCAGTCGTCAGTACGCATGTCAGTCACCTTGATACACAAGTTCGCGAGAAACACCTCCAATTCGAATGAAATTTAAATACGAAGAATTTTATTTACTATCTACTAGTTTATTCGCATGATTCAATACATGCAAGATACCCGCAAGTCAGCTTTTCAATTTAAATAAGAAACAAAATGTAATCCACCATTAAGTCTCGGCAAACGTATTGAGCACATATTCAAGTTAACATCCATAAACCCAATACACTGAATTATCGCTAAACCAGTTCAATGGCCTACAAATAAAAATCATTCACATTCGAGGTGACTCATCCGCGTACAGTGAAACTGAAATAGACAAACCAACAATCAATTTCTTTGTCTTGGCGTTTTCCTCCTTTCGTCGTGCTAAAAAACAAGATAATTGCCATGTCATGGAGGCCATGAATGATTATTGCATGAGAAGAAGAATCACTTGATCAGTATGAAAATAATATTACATGCATTCGATTAAGTTTAGGTGCATTTTTTTTTCTATTTCTCCATTTTTAGTGCCACAGCAATACAAAGTAGTGCTGCTAGCGAATTGCAATCGATGTAATGTTGCTGCATTCGCAATCAGACCCAAACTTCCTTGGAAGCAAATCTAAAATGCAAAACAATTCAAAATGTGGTTGATTGCATGCTTATCCAGACAAGCATAATGGTGGCATTAAGCAATCTCACATGGGAGCTAGTCAACCCACTCATCATTTGTGTGGCACTTTTCTACGAATGTATCACATACTGATGGAGGATTTCAAGCAGAAAATAAAAGACAGTTCATCTCTTCTGTCACCAGCGAGTTGGATACGCCACCACCACCACCAGCTCCATCTTCGTCGCCACCACCGCCGCCGCCATTCCTCATTCAGTAAGGTGGTGTTATATAAAATGCATACAACAGTACAAAGAAAATCCGTTGCAGGTGAGAGGGGGTAGCAAACAAAAAAAAAGGTAAATTCTGATGATGATGGCGATGACGACGATCATGTTGATGTGAAAAAGGGCGATGGTTGTGGCGCAGATTATATCACTCGAACAAAAAAAAAAAAGAAAGCTGAGGAATGACTGGGTATAGGGAGGTTATTCGAGGAAGGTTGGATGTGATGTGCCGACGAAACCAGACCTATTCAGGTTGCTTAGTGGTTTATTCGTATCATTTCGGTGTCTTTGTGAACAGGCATGAAAGGAAATGGAAATGTTGACAGTTCAGTTTGCAAAGATGTGGAAAGAGTTTTCGCTTTTTTTTCCCTTTCAACAATGTTGTCTTGTAAGCGCACTTCGGCCTTTATGATTATTGTTTTCTTTTTCAAAACAGGGTATATGAATCTCAAGATCACTGAATAACCACACAAAAAAAAACCATCGTTCGAAGAAAAGGCAAAATGTACACAAACCTGAAACTGACCCACGCTTCCAAAGACCTTCAACATGACCACTGGACAGCACACGTATGCAGAGAAAAACTGCCGAAGATGAACAATTAGTTGTTGCTTCGTACTTGAAGTTAAGCTTATTCCTTTTGTTTCTCTTTTTCTTCAACCGAAACGGGAAATCGCATTAACAATAAAAAAAAATTAAGTGTGTAAATGACTTCTTAATTGGATGCCTACAGGACGGCAAGGTACAAAAAGTGCGTGTATACATTGGATGGAATGAGTAGTGGTACGATTACAATTTGCAACACGAATGTAGGCCAACAAAATGTTCTAGAAAAATATATAACATAGAGCAGCAGCAGACAGATGCTTGATGTAGCCGCAAGAGACATCTTCGGAGATTGTTCTCCCCTTTAAGTGCGGCTAGTTAAATGGAAGTCAGTTTATTCAGTGATCTCTCGAAAAGAGGCAATGAAACGGTTTGAATGTCCGTCCGATATTTATGATATTTGATTTTTTCGTCTGCGGGAAAGAATGCCTTACAAATTAATATTTTCACTTTTAACGGTACCTTATGAAGAACGTGATAATTAATTATTTTTTTGCAAAAATATCTTTTTTCACACTAGATTAAGGAAAAATATTGGAATCAATTAATAGTAGACAATCATGCCTGAAATGAAACCAGTTTGACAGGCTAGCACAGCCTCAATCTTGTGAGTTCATACATATGTAATTTGAGAGGGCGAGTGCTCTGCGGCTAGTATTCACAGTTTCTTACAACAGTTATTCCTAAAATTATGGCATAATTAGTTCATCAACACATGAAATATATTCAAGCAAATGGATGACCCATTTTGTCTTCTGTTTAACTAGCTTCGGCTTGTATACCAAACCACACCTATTGGAAATGATTAAAGAGGTTACTTAATTCTATTTATTTTTCAACCGCGACGTAGCGTCCACCCCTTCGCGAAAAAAGACGTTGTTCGATTCTGAACGTAGCAACTTTTATTTTCTCTGTGACACCCGGTTGGGAGTCATTGTCACTGCTGAGGGGACTTTCAAAATAGCCCCCACCGCATGAATGAATGGTACCTCGTACAAAACCAACCAGTTGGTGCAGATGCCAGAACCAAGTCCACGAGGAATGTAGTATCATCCGAAAAAATACACAATGCAGAGAAATGTGAAGAATCTACGGCTTAGCTCTCATCGTTAAAACATAACAGATGCATTAATGTGGTCCAGGTTCGGATTCACCCAGAACTTTTCACACGAGAATAAAATATAGATTACTGATGCCGAGATGGTCATTTATGACATAACTTTTACTCCTTTTGTAAAAGCTTATGTGATTATAAGCAGATTTCGTATGTATGGGCATTTTAAGGTGCAGCACACTAAGCCAACGTATGCATCATTAGAGCATTAAGGACAACACCCTCCGCAGCTTTGAAGGTACTCCTTAATGCCCCACTGAAAGACTAATGCCCAGTTTCACAGTGAACCGAGTTAAAGTTGTTGGTTTAACTCGTCAGGTTTCACAGTGAAATCTGAACTTCAGTTCAGTTGAACATCGTTCGTGTAATGCGATCGAAAAAAATATGGCAACACTTTCCATTTTGGTTCGTGCATTTACTACACTTTAAGGGCTTTCGATGTATTGCCTGTGCTTTTTAGTTTTAAAACGCTTTTGTGCATCCCTATTGGAATTTTGTAGGGCGTCCTTCCTGCTTCGGAAAACAAAAATCTTGATAATCAACCGAGGAAGGAAATAGCTGCGGTTTGGGAGGATTTCATTACCGAACACCAGATGTCAGAAGAAGCATCAGAAGCTTAAAAAAAAAGCGAAAGAAACAAAATGGCGCAGAACTGAGGTTTAAACGACATAGTACTCTCATTTAACTTAAACTACAAACTGAACTCAGTTCAGAGTTTAATCGAAAGTGTGAGACCGAAAAAATCGTTGAACTTATGGTTAAGCCAAAAGTGGAGTTTAAACCTCCGCTGTGAAATTGGGCATTAATCGGTAGACAAACAGCGGCCAGTAAGCCGATCAGATTGAAATCGCTGCCTTGATAGACCACACCATTAGCCTTCATTGATTTATATTCGACAGTGAAGACCTCGATCCCGTAACACCTAAGAACATCTTCTAAACCAGCATCCCCTCCAGATCATACTGACGCTGGGTTGTCCTCTGCGAATCTTGACAGATGGACCCAAGATGGGCGAAGGCGTGGGCGCCTTGTTAATATCCAATTATCACGTCTTTAGATAGAGTCTGCCCTACAACGATTTTTTGCAGGGGACGAAGAAGGAGGAAACTATTGCCCTTCAGGTGAATTCAGCTAGTTGCTTCTTATTCAATAACCTTTCCGAACCGTAAGCTTCTTATTCAATATTCGTAAGAATATACTCCATTTTAATAAAGAAAGGTAAAAACCCTGGTCAAGACAAGGTCTGTCGGCTTTACCTCGAAATGGATGAAACTTCTGAGCACATTTTGGGCGAATGCCTTTCACTAATCTGGTTAAGGGAACGTATCTCCCATAGGGAGATACTCACTTCAGTGGTTTTAAAAAGATCCACTACAAAGGACTTTCATGAGGCAGTAGTACGTCTTCTCTCTCTGATACAATAGATATATCCTGGTCGCAGTGTCGTTGCCTTCACGGCATGGGTTGTACAAGAGGAAAAAAGCAATATTGATTTCAGCCATCTTTATCGCTTTGTTAAAGGCACTAACTGATTTGCGAAATAGGTTCGACTACATCTGCGTGGTAACACAGCGAGCATACACTGGCCTAAGTGTGACTGCTGCTTGTCGGCAATCGGCCACTCTAATCTAACCTAACCTACAGCAATTAAAAATGAAAAAAAAATACCATACAATGATTGTGACCATGGAGTTTTCTTTATTCGAAGAATAATTGTATGTAGATACATATATCTTTGGCTTGAATGATTTCTGGAAGGCCATTGTTCTACCATGCTTCACAATAGCTGAGGCCATATATCGACAATAACTTTTCTTCCATATGGTCCGAAGACTTTTACATTAACGTCGTTTAATCAAGGATGCTCCTGCATTCCGTTTCCAATGAGGGCGAAGTTTGAGAAGCTTTTTTTCTAAACAGGAGCATTGCCAGTTACTCGAAAGAGACAATTGATTATGAAAGTTGCTAAATTCGAGAGTTGAATCTGGCACTCCCGACGTACATATGAGTCGACGCACCAAACCCACAATGTCATGGCGAAATATAGTCAGATAAAAGCTCGACAAGTCGACTGCCTTTTTGTAATTTACAACAGCATAATTTAATACTTTGTGAATCACAAATGCATATAGGGTAAGGGTCATTAATTAAGCACTTCCCAGCTTTAAATTTAAATAAATCAAAGTGTGTGTTAGATGCCATCGACATTTTTTATTCGATTGAAAGCCTTTATCGATGCAATTATGTATGGAATATAACATCATTGTCCGATGCTGCTTCTGCGGGTGGCGCTTATCTGAAATGTCCAATTTTGCATGACTCTGGGGCATAAATCAGACTGAATTTGACCGATGGCATGGCTTATGTTGGCTTTGAAGGCCGCTGTGACTTGTGGCTTATTCGCATAGACCTGTGAGTTCAGAAAACCCCACAAGATAGAATCTAACGGGGTCAAATCGCACGTGGTCAGTTCACATCAACACATCTACTCCACGTGAGAGGGCCATGCCCTTCGAATCGCTCGTGCAGAATTTCCAATGTAGTGTGGCGCCGTCCAGTAGAAACCATATGTCGTTGGTGTCCATATAATCCAATTCAGGCGAAAAGAATTTGGTAATCATAGACCCTATAGCGCTCGCCGTTGACGGCCTGGCCTACGTCGTTCTCCAAGAAATGTGGACCGATGCCGATGCCAGCCCAAAACACCAAACACTAACTTTTTCGAGATGCATTGTACGCTCTTGGAACACACGTGAAATGGTCTCGTCCCAAATTCGACAATTTTGTTTGTTGACGTACCGATTCATTCAGAAATGAGCCTCATCTCTGGAGATGATTTTTTGATGAAAATAAAGCCAAAGTGCGCGGTTTTAACACTTATGTAAGTCTTTCACTTAACTTTTGAGTAAAGTGGTACAAGCGGAAGCTTCTACTAAATGTTGCTGTTCAATATTTTCATTAAAACTTCTTGCCAATCGACGTTATTTGTGTAAAGTCTATTGCGTGAAAGAGAAGCATACATATGGTAGGTTACGTTAGGTAGAAAGTGGCTTTAGATGCACTTGGACCAGGTAGGATATTTAATCTGCCACGTGGGTTAACAAAAACAGCCGATTGGGCTGGCTTTCTATGACAGCCAGCCAGATTTGTCAGTGAATTCTAATATTGATGTGACTGGTGTTTCACTGAGGTCGCCTAGATTATCGAAGAAGTAAGACCCCAATGTGGCTTGCCTGATCGAGGCGAGTGCAGGGCAGCTGCAGAGAAGATCCGGTGATTATTCCCACAGAAGTGCTATCTGATCTCTTTCGATTGAGAGAGGGCCAGATTTGCTTAGAGAATTGGCATGTATTGCCTGTCGTCAATTTGGCATTGGCTGTTTGTTTATTGAGAATGTTTAGCTGTAACTTGAAGATGGCAACAGAACGAAAGATTAAAATACAAATACTTTTTTACGTTGACCACGGTACATCCCTATTAATCTTTACCTTCTAAGCCAAAGGCCAACGTCAAACTTTCACGTATCTTCATCGAATGCTAATTTCATAATAAATTCGATCCTAAAATGTATCGACAAACAAGTACACATGTAGGCTGTTAACATGTTTTCACATCAGATGAAAATGTATGCATGAATTAAACACCTCTGACAAGACATACTCTTTTCCAATAGGAGAATACGGATTTAGAAAGTATTAGTCAAATTACTTGATCAAAGTGAAAGTAATCGGACATTTTTCAGTTTCAGATCAGAACATTTCACTCCAAGTCGCATCGACAACAGTCGTGTGATTGATTATGGTAAACACGTTTGCTTATTTATAATGAGACACAGTGGTCCATCTCATTTACATTATTTCTTTTAAGTTGAGAGCTTTAGGTTCTTTGTGGTGTTCCTCGGGATAAGAATAAACGTGTAGCTGTATTTTTACTAGACTAGAAAAGCGGCGATTGAAGAACAGGGGAAACGAACTGGTCTCAAGGTCAACGAAATATATGCTGCCGACCAAAAAACGTTCCGTGGCACATCACCTTGAATAAAACTTCACGATCGACAGTGATAGTAAAGGAGTTTGTCCACCTTGGGGCAAACGTGAACTCCACAAATGACATCACAGTGGAGACCCGTCGTGAATATCCCTTGGCAACCGGTGCTACTTCGGTTTGTCGAAACAACTGAGATCAAAACTCCTGACTCGAACGACCAAAATCATGCTCTACAAGAACTCTTATTTTGCCAGTCCTGCTCTGTGGAGCCGAAAGCTGAACGCAAAGCAAAACTGCAGAGCTGATTCTTGGTACCTTCGAAAGAAAAACTCTACGTCGGATATATGATCTCGTCTGCGAGGAAGGCAAATGGAGGAGAAGACATAACCGCGAACTCTACAAGGTGTACCAGGATGTGGATTTAGTCCGGAAGTCAAAAATCCGCCGACTGCATTGGCTCGGCCACATCGAGCGCATGGATAATAATGCTCCAGCAAAGAGGGTCTTCCAATCCGAGCCTCCTGGTTCGAGAAGGAGAGGAATACCGAATCTAAGGTATAAAGACCAAGTAATCGCGTATGCAAGACAGCTTGGTATTGATGAATGGAAGCAGCGTGCCCAGCACCATCAACGATGGAAGGCAGCAATTGCTCAGACTCGGACCCTCCATGGGTCGCCGGCCTTATAAGTAAGTAAGTAAGAAAAGCAAGGGAAATTACATATGTATATTCCAAAAGTTGCTTCAAATAAATCGGTCCTTTCAATTTTGCTCTGAACTTGAATCATTGTCAACTTTTTCACTGTATCTTCAATAACTCCAACAATGTTCAGATAAACTAATCCAATTAAAAAATGTATAATAAATGTAAACTTACTCGGCAACAGTGAAATGAAATCCCTCTGTAACATCGGTTTCAAGTAAGCATTTATGTGACCATGTTGATAGTGACACATTCGCGATAATAACTGCTCAACAAAATCAACTTGATCGGCTTCGTTCCATTGTGAGAAATATGTTAAGCAGGTGTCACGTTCCGATTGAAATGACGGCGATGATTCTTTCTTTCGTACAGGATCGTACAACATTGTTGATGTGAACTGTAATAGAAACAGAAATAAAAAAAAGTCAATAAAAAAAACAAAGTCGAATATGTGTATATATATTTTTTTTAGCAAAAACAAATTCAATTTAATTCAATTCACATCCAAGCGATACGAGAATGAATAATGAATACGCTTATGTACCCACATACTTCCTCTTTCTTGATGTGAGTTTATTTTTATTTATTTTTATGCAATAGAGAAAGTTTCCATGATTTTCATTATTTGCACATTGCTCTTCTATACCGGAAAGCGATTTACCAGATACACTATGTATCCGTGCACATAGCATACACAAGCTGGTTCCGATCGCATTTATGGTTGATGTGAATGGAGAACCACACCGCAGTATGTTGGTTGCAATGACAAAGAGTGGAAAATGCTCAGTTGCGGCATTCGTTTTTATTTTTTTTTTGTTCGAGCTTGAGTTTGGTGTCAATGAAAATTGTGCAATAAATGTATTCGCACTGATGCTTTAAGAGACAACAAGTAAAACGTGATTAATGAATTCACCAAATTAGTGGTCAACTTTAATCCGGATTGAGAAGCTTGATTGATTTAGTCACTGACGCGGCCACAGCTATTACAACAGCAAAGTCTCCTTTGTCGTTGATTCGTATCTCATTGCATTTGTGGAATACCCTTGAAACCCGACATGGTTTAGGTGTTAAACGTTGAAAGAAATGATCTGCTTCACGAGCTTCAGTATGAGTAACCTCAAAAGTTTCAAGAAAAAGTCTAATGTTAGTGCAGCAAATGCTCTACCTCAATTTGGGTTTGAACATAATTATTAGTCTCCATTTAGAGGTTTCGCTTTCAGTTACTTGAACGCAAAACCCGAACAGATTGATGGTAAATTACCAGCAAGACAACGTCTAGTCAGCGGGCCGCGTTTTCTGTTTCTTTTTCAATTGATATAATTCAATCAATTTTGTTGTCAATACAGTCAATTTGCGGCGCCGCTTTAAGGCCAAGAGAAATGTGTGATGTTTCCCAAGTAATAAATACATTAATAAGGTGGCGTGACCGGTTGTGACATTTAGTCGGAAAAGGACAAACGCCTTGTGTGAGCGCAAAATACAAAAATGTAGAAATGGTCAGGCAACCGCAACTATGATATATGACTAATCGTGTATACATTTAATGAAGATATTGTAGACAGTTTACATTACCGTATAATGGAAGTTGAATGTGATTGAAAATCAGAAATTTGACACTTGTGATTTTGTTCTTCCAAAAGATGGAG
Source organism: Eristalis pertinax (assembly GCA_907269125.1). Classification (NCBI taxonomy): domain Eukaryota; kingdom Metazoa; phylum Arthropoda; class Insecta; order Diptera; family Syrphidae; genus Eristalis; species Eristalis pertinax. The sequence goes on from OU026145.1 coordinate 123,719,027, forward strand.
CATGGCAATGTTTGAAATGATTTTCTTCTTGGAAAATGTCAATGACTTGAAGGAACTAGTGCCGTGTAAGTGTAAGTTCATGTGTCCGACTTGGAACCGTGGAGGTGAAGGCCAATCATTTACCCACTATACCACACCACATGATCAAAGGGTATTATTTCCGAAATGTATGTACTTGCTCTAGTCCTAGTGCTCCCTGGTTCGTTTGCATAAAGGTAGCCCTAAACGAAGAACTTTCGCCGCCGAACTTGTTCGTGTTCACAATGTTTTTCTCTTGTAGGGACCTTCGGGAAACGTCCTCTGTTGGCGAAAAATTTCGATTGTTTCGTGTTCGTTGCTTCGATGTACAAGTTCGGCTAGCATGTTCGTCGTTTAGAGCTATCTTTAGATACAATAGTCTAATATGCGTCAAAAGATAAAAAAAGTAGGTGGGCATGTTTAGGAGGTGTACATACGATTGCATTCACTAGTTGTTATGTCAAAACGTTCATCCATCGATATTCTAAATCGAAATGTCAAAATGAATGAAAAATAAAAGCAGAAAATCTATCCATACACGCGAAATGCTATTTCGATCTACTCCACCATGTGGGTGCATGTATTCTAATTAAACTGTCAAAACGTGACATTTGGATGTGGCGTGGAAACCCCCTTGCGGTAGATATGTACGGATGTGTCAATAATTCGGTTTATGCTATGAAATATCCAAGAGCAATAAACATTTAATTCAGTTAGTGAAATTAGGCAAAGTCGGCTTTTTTTTCAAAACCTACACCAAAATGCTTGTTCATTTCACACCCCCTATACGCCGGGGTTTTATGTCCGTGGGAATTTCCGTAGAATAATTTATTGATTGATATAACAGTGAGCCATCATGGCTACAAACACTGCATTGCAATGACCAGATTTAGTAATGTGGCACGCAAAATCTATTGAGCAATAACAATGCGGTCAGAAGGTATGCCAATAACCACAAACTGATTGCACACAAACGCAATTAATATTTAGAGCCTTTAACACTCCGATAAAGGTTGTTGAATGCATGGATTTTTGAAAAAATATATAGTCAGGGTAAAAAGTCTGCGTAAAATAGCACCCTTTTTTAGAAAAAATAGCTAAAACGCTAGTTGCCCATTCTTATTGGAATTATCACTTGAAATGAATAATTCTTTTGTTGCCAGCTGTTTTTGTCTATGTCAGCGGGATTTGAAGTTTTTTTGATTTGTCAAACTTGCAAATGCAGCGATGAAATTCAACATTTCGCTGAAATCAAACATGAAATGCTGCAAAATGTATGGCGAAATACTGAACATTTGGATTTTACAGATCCTAATATCGTAAGCCAGAGCACAAATTTCTAGGTGGAGCTACTCTCTACACTCTCTTTTTTTGTAAAAGTTTCTATATTTCTCTTGTTTGTTTGTGATCGATTAAAGATAAGTGCAAAATTTTATGCTAACTAGATGCTGGACATCCCGGAAGTTAGAGACTGGGTCATCGTTGAAGGCAATGAAGCTTCTGAACAAATTGACGACACTTCGAAGAATGAAAGCGACGAAGTCATTCCAGCTGCTCCCAATATAGCTAGCTCGCTAACGATCCAGAATACAGATACGCTTTTTGAGTACGCCGATCAAAATGAATTGGACGCAAGAACGATTTCCAGTTTGCTGAAGTTAAGGGCAGGACCAATACATTTTACCAAAAATTGAGAATACCGATATGGATATGACGATGTAAATGAAGCATGAATTGGAAATTCTCAGGACAGTCTGTCCAAAAAACAAATGTACGCAGACTTTTTTGCAGCATTTTCCGTGGTATTTACGAAGAATGGAGCTCTATTGAGTTTCCAAATGTGGAGAAAGAAAAACAATAATACAGTACTACTCGCTAATTCGAACAATCGTTAATTCGAACGCTCCACTAATTCGAACACATTTTTTTACATTATGTCTTGTAATTCGAACTCTTGCCAAAATGTGTATGTACTCTGTAATACGAAATCTATATTTTTTGTTCGTCGCTTCTTTGCAGAGTGTTTTAACAGTAACAGAGCTAAAAGTATTTTTTTTAGAAATATTGGGGAAAACATTTTTACGATAAGGTAGTTGAGTAGCTTGTAAGTTTTTTCAGACAATAACATTGATGGTTTCTTTCTTTCTAATTTCGACATATGAATTCATTTTACTATGTACCTATAACTTATTTATACAGCTTTTTCGCCCAAAATATTGACTTCGAATAAAGTATCCAGTACTTCGAAGACCGCCATAGTTCGAATTAGGATGGTCTCTCTTGACATTATTCTTTAAACTCTATCGCAACGGCGCGTTCGATGTTTGGCAAGCTCTGGTACGCGTTTTATCGAGTTTACAAGAATCTTGTGTCAGAACCCGGCAACTTCAATTATCCATATCGAAATAGAACACGCGCGTTTGACAAGTCAAATGTTCTGAAATACAATTTTCAAAGAAGAATATGCAATTAATACAGTCGTCCCTCGATAATGTGAACTTTATTAAAACAAGGCATTTTTGGATTTTGGATGGATTCACATTACTGTACTTTTCAGTACTTACTTAACTGACGATTTCAAATCCATTAAATATTGTTGAAACTAGAACGTGGTTCTCTCTTGGCTTTTTTAGCCACATAATTTTATTCCTGTAATTGACTATGACACACCATACTTTTCAGCTAATGCTATTCCAGTATGTCCAGCATCTAGTTTGCTTGAAATGTTGCACTTATCTTTGGACGATAACAATTGATACGATTTTTGTTTAGACACACAAAACACGAACCACACAGGACACAACATATAACATCTATACCTACACAAATGGCAGTTGTTGTGTATCTCTATAGCTTGCAGTCCGTAAAATAGCACGCAAAATATTCACATTGTAGAGGTTGAACATTTTGGAATTTCACATTATAAAGATAACAATGTAAAATTTTCGGTCACATCACGATTCACATTTTAAAGAAATTTACATTATTGGACTACTGTATTTGTTTTTTGATTTTGTGTGTTCTTTTTTGGCCTTGAGTTACTAAAATCCACATTTTCAATTTTTGTTTTGTTTTTAAATTACAAAATGAATGTTGTCTTAAATGAACTGAATAAAAAAGATTTAATTTTCTTGATCGCATCGGTCGTTATCTCATATTAAAGAAAGTTTCATGTTTTGTACGCAGACTTTTTACACTGACTATCCATACATATTTTCCAAAAGCTTTACTCATCAGTCAATATAGGCATGGACAATTTCTTGCGTGCAGATGTGTGTTTAAATTTAAATGCCAGAAAGATTGCGTGCATAGAGACGATGATTATCTCTAGTTTCTGCATTAGGAACCATAGCCGATACCTACATAAAGTTTAAAGGTTGGGTAAACCTCACTGGTTGACGGGACCCTGTAATTGTTACCACACGTGACGCAAAAAAATAAGCAGCGCTGCGGCATCTGTTTGAATATTTGAAAGTACGTTTACACGCAGCTGTCTTCAACCCTGAATATTTGAACAGTCGACTGCGCAAAACTACATGGTCTACGGATCCAACTGAATAATTGAACGCATCAGAAATGTAAACGTAGAACATGTTACTTTACGCATCTTCTCGATAATTGTCCGCACTTATGAAATTTGTAACATAAACCATGGTGTTGAGGCTACATAACGATGGACTACCAAGAGGAGCTTATATTTATGAACTCAGCTCTTTAATTGTCACTTAAGTTCACAAGCACTTGAAAATTTCCCTGAAGATTTATCAAAAATATATATAAAAATCCCCTTGTTGGTCATTTCATAGAAGACGATAAAGAAGTAACTCTATACAAACGAAAAAGAGATCAAAGTGAACATTTGCAGATAAATCTCGGATCATTCTAAGCACTTAGTGAAAACACACACAATGTCGCGGCTTACTTCCAATAGCCGAAGAGAAATTCAACTCTCGTCGGTCGCATTACTTCGAATTACTAAGGAATTAACTTACTTCAGTAAATATCCATTGTGCGAAAATGCGGATGAGACCTCGATGGGCAAATAATCTTAGCCAATCATACCCAAATCGGAATGGGGCGATCGCGGTGATGGTCTTTGACAGTTTCAGTGGAAAACGTGTACACTTACAGTGTAACTTGAAATGGGATCGCGTGCATTAGCTCGTGCAGAGACCGTAATATCGTAAGCTCGAGCAGAAAGTCGCGGATGGGAGCTACTCTCAATTATTTCGGGCTTTCTGACAGTTGGGTCTTTAAGTGGTTCATTATTATGTGTTTTAATGCTTTTTAGTCACAGGAGAACATGTTTATTGAACACAATTTATTGGTATATATACAAGGTAGCGGAAAATTAATAATCCTATCGGAAGATGTTATCATTTTTGTAAATGGCGTCGTACGTCAATCATAATTTACATTTCTGAACTAGGTAGCTGCAGTATGCAAAAACAGACAAGCAATGGAGCGCTTTACTTCGCAAGTGTACCAACAATTATCTCAACAAGGAAGAGGACGAATTTGTGTCGACAATCAACATGAGCGACGAGGCGCATTTCCACTTAAGCGGTTTGTAAGTAAAATCTTTGTTTCTGGGGCACTGAAAATCCGCGTGTGAAGCAGAAAGAGCCATTACATCCACTCAAACCAACTGTGTGTGATGCTTCGTTCACGGGGGAGGAGTTTTTGGGCCGCATTTTTTTAGGACGCCATCGGAAATACTGTCACTTTTACTGGGGAACGCTACAGGGTCATGATACGTTTATCATGACCCTGTAGCGTTCCCCAGTAAAAGTGACAATATTTCCGATGGCGTCCTAAAAAAAATGCTGCCGGAATTGGATGAGCGAAGATTGGTGAACATATGGTTTCAACAAGATGATGCAACCGCACTCACAGCACGAGCCACAATGGGTATTGTTAAGGAAGCGTTTCCAGGTCGCGTAATCTCCCGATTTGGCATGGCCAGCAAGACCGCCTGGTTAACCATCCCCGACTTCTTTCTTTGGGGCTACTTGAAGTCGCGGGATATGCCAACAAGCCTTTGACAATCGCAGAACTTACAGAGAATATTCGACACGAATTCGTATACAGTTATCATCGGGAATCTTGCGGAAAGTCATGGAAAATGCGATATAACCGACACAAATGTGTATCAAGACTGGCGGCAGCGACTTGGCGGATATCATATTTTCCACTTAACAGGAAAATTTTGAAAAGATCGTAAAGGACCACTTAAAGGATTCCAAAACCACTTCAGCCTGAGACCTCAAATACTTATAAGTACATCCTTCGGGACGTAAACCGAGCAAAATTCCTTTTCTACACCTAACGTGCTAACAAAAAAAATTAATCTATGGAAAACTGTCAAGCTTTAAATGTAGAAAACACCTATGTCGGATTTGCTTTTTGTCTTTATTTCTCGGGTTTAGCTGGCACCAGTTTCGATTATACTTGCAGAAGTCTGCTCTTTGCTCTTGAATATGACACATCCTAATATGTTCAGTCAGGTCACTGTGAGTTGCGTAACACAAGTTGTATAAGACAACATAGAAGTATGGATACGTATGCATGTACATATATTTACGCAACATATTCCCTCTGCTTCACAAATAAAGGCTAACCAACTCTTTTTGCTTTCCTTATAAGCCACGTTCGCCACGTGATCTGTTTTCTGATGTTATTTCGAAAGGTCACACATGTCCAGCGTATGCATATCGCACACATACGCACATCAGTTCGTCACTCATGTGCTCGTCCGTCAGGAATACATTGTTCATATTTTAAGTTTCATAACAACCTCTGCAAAGAATAATGATGACAAACTCTAATTAGACTTTCTCTCTTAAGTCGCTTTTGTTGCATAAATAATCAAAAGCCATTGTGTACGGTATCAATAATAAAATCTTACAGCAAACCTTTCAGAAAGTAAACATAACAAACCTTCCCCCCATTCCGCTCATCAGGTATGACAATAGATACAAAATAATGCTCCCCAATTAAGACAGCCAAACAATAACCGACGTTATAGATTGGAGCGAAACGTAAATAAAGACGTTAGACGATAGTAACAAAAGAAAACGCAAACAAATTGAAAGAGACTAAATTGCTCGTATTTCGTCGGCATTGCGCATAGCTAATTGCGCTTCTTACTCATCAATTTAAATCTCTTGTGCGATTGTTTCCAACATCGGTTCGGTAGTGTCATCAAAGCATTTGAATGCTGATGCATTAAGTTCTACGTAAGCAGATCCAAGTTATTCATTGTCGTGGGCGTTTGTTTACTCAAAATAAATCCTATAAGTGTATGAATTATTGTTTTCGAGGAAAACTTGATGAAAGCCCACGACATTTGGAGATGTGTCAATATGTTTTGGCAAATTGAAGACATTCACAGTTTTGTGTTCATTCGCATTGGATTGGTCGGTGGGGTTGCATTTTGTATGTGCAAAGAAGCCTTCGATAACACTTTGGCATTAAAACGCGTGTGATGCGTACTGGTTACTATCTAATCCAACAGACGGTTAGTGTGATGACAAACCATGGAAAAGAATTAGCTTTCAAACCTGACGTAGATTCAAAGAGTAGTAGTAACTGCATTTTAGATCAACGCGAACTACCGTCAAATGTATTCCCAACCCTTCTGTGGATGCAGGAGTTTCTCGAGAGTTAAGTCCTCTGGGTGTGCGTCAATCCTGGCCGAGTTCATTTTGCTGTAAATCTGCTTTACAACTTCGTTGTGTACATTTATGAATACAAACAATGCGGCAGCTGTGCTTTTGCGAAAAGTGAGTTCATAAATGTAAATTTAAAAAAATAAGTGATCCGTGTCAAAATGTGACGGAAGTTAAATATTTTGTGTAACTTCGAAAATTGTTGTTTTCTGACTGAGCGACGCGATGCTCAGCTTATTTTAAAGTTTATTAGAAAGATTATTTTGTGCATTATTATTAGTCTTTTAAAAGACGACAATTTGTAAGGTGCGCAAGCAAAGTTACTAGAAACTAAAAGAGCAACAATTCGAAGAAAAATAAAACTATTGCTTACAAATAGAACTTGGAACTTTGGAGGCCTGGTCAAGACTATTTCCAATAAATAATTATTTTCTAAGTATATTCTCATATACGTAAATACTTGCTATCCATTTTTGTCATACGCTTATACGCGGTTCTACCCAACCGAATGCCTTGATATTGACGCCATTGGAAAGGTAATTTCGTGAAGATGTGCACAATGTATATTGTTTTGCCAAAACTCAGGTACAAAATTAGGTTATTTTATTAAAACAATGAGCATTCAAAGTAGCGTAACTATCAAATTTTTTCATATAGATTAGTCTCTCACTTATTATGAATAAAATTCCCCTCGATCTTTTACACTAATTGGGAAACCCAACATGAACAACATTCATTCTGACAACGAAGACACAATTAATAAAGGGTGATTTTTAAGCTATTATCTTTTTGGCAACACATGGTTTAAACAGCTGACGCACGTTTCGTGTTTTGTTTCACTGCCAAACATCTTCAAACAGTTTGGTCTATCATTTAACCATGAATCGTCTTACAAACGAACAACGCTTGCAAATTACTGAATTTTATTATCAAAATGCGTTCGCTGTTAAGAAAGATCATCAGCACTTCTTACATTTTCTGGCCAGTTTAATTTTTGGCTCAATGGGTACGTACATAAGCAGAATTGTCGATTTTGGAGTGAATATCAGCCAGAAGCATTGCAAGAGCTACCAATGCATCCAGAAAAAGGCAGTTTGGTGCGGTTTATGTGCTGGTGGCATCATTGGACCTTACTTCTTCAAAGATGATGCGCTACCGTGAGATGATATCCAACTTCTTTTTGCCCAAAATGCAAGAGCTTGACTTGCATGACGTGGTTTCAACAAGACGGTGCCACATGCCACACAGTACGCGCAACAATGGACTTATTGAGGGGCGAGTTCGGTGAACATTTTGGTTCACGTTCGGGACCGGTCGATTGGCCGCCTAGATCGTGCAATTTAACGCCTTTAGATTATTTTTTGTGGGGCTATGTTAAAGCTCATGTCTATACAGTCAGGCCCGCTTCAACTGACGCATTGAAAGACAACATTGAAGCATTTATTCGTGAGATACCGGCCGAAATGTTGGAAAGAGTATGCCAAAATTGGACTAAGCGGATGGACCATTAGAGGCGCAGTCAAGGTCAACATTTGCATGAAATAATCAACATTAAATTATATGGACTGTACTATCGATTCAAATAGATTTCGTGCATTTTTCTGAATTTTAAAGAAAAACTTTCCTATAGCTTTTAAAAAAAACAACAACAACAAAATTAGAAACATATTTCGAATATAACTTCGAATTTTCCGCGGGGAAACAACTCTTTCGCGGGAAGCGAAAAGTTCGGGGGAACAAGGAATTCCCCGGAATTCATGACGTATTTAGAAGCCACTTTTGGATGATCAGGGCAATATTGCAGGTATTGCATTAGGTGCTTTGATTTGATTTTCAGGTTTACTCAATCTTAGGTATTTCACGTCGTCTTGTATGCTCTTAACCGTTTTGAACAAATTCTCGGTTTGGTCGTTCTAAAATACGTCTCAAGCTAGCAAATTGCCTAACAATTTGGAACTTGCTATAAATTGCTCATTTAGAAGAATTAGCAATTTGTTAAAAGTACGTATGTGGCTTAAGGAGCAGCTTTTAAATATTTTATTCAAATCACAAAACTATTATATAAAATAAAACGGCCAGATTCCACTGAATTGAAATCCAACCAAATGAATTGAAAAACAATTCTCTGTAGCTCGGCAGCAAAAGGAAAACGTATGCAGAGAATGCAAAACTATGCCAAACAGCTGCAGTAGTAATGCGGTCTTAATACATTTATGAACTCAAACTCTAGACAGCTGTGGTGTATTTACAATTATGAACTCGGCCCCCGTCACGACGGACAGTTCTACACAAATATAGCAAGGCGGACTATCATCCTGAAACATGCAATAAAGTTCGTGGCGTTGTGTATCTGTGCCTCGATTCTTATAGCACTTGACACTCGGCGTCTAGGTTCGAATCCCAGTATGCTACACCTCTTTCGAGTCACTGACAATTCAAATGTATCTCAAACTTGACCGTTCGGAGTCGGCATAAAATTGTAGGTCCCTTCCACTCGTGACAGAACAAAAGCACACTCAACACGAGTGGTTGCTGAGAAGCTAGGCCCTTGCCCTCTACGGACTGCGCCACCCATATTATTTTTATTATTAGTTACGGATGTTTTCATTCCCAAAGGAAAAACAGTCACGTTTCAACTACAAACAACCATCCCTTCCATACACAATTAAGTGAAGCTCATCTGGGTCCCTGGACACAAGGGGATTGCAGACAACGAATTTGCATATGAGTTCACCAGGGCCAACTCGGGATCTGATTTTATAGGTCCCCAAACGGACGGTAAAGACAACAGCTACAACACTGATTAACGAAAGGGAAAACAAAACTTCGTCTAGACCACTGGACCAATGGGCTTGGTATTAGGCAATCCAAACGATTAATCAGACCTTTTTCGTGTAAGGAAATCTTCTGCCTCGGCAAGGAAAGATTGCTAACGAGCTTTCTTACTGGCCACTGTGGCCTGAATTACCACCTTAATAAAAACATTTGCCAAGGCTAGGAATGTCGGCTTTGCTTGGAAGGGGTGAGACATTTAAGCACATTTTGTGTGAATCGCCGGCACTACTCTGGTTAAGGAAACGTATTTTCCATAAGTGGATAGGCTAGGTTATGTAGAGTGGGCTATGAGGCCAACGACATCACCAGCACACTTAGACTATGTTGATCCATAAGGAAATACTCAGTTCATTGGAACTGAAGAGATCCGATACAAAAGACACACATGGAGCCCTATGAATGAAAGGAAGCAGTTTCGAGTTAATCGAGACGTCGTTTCCATGGCGAGATGGGAAGTACAGCTGGAAAAAATACACATTTAGCTAGCTGGCATAAACTATTGGCATCCAAATAACATCCAAATTTAGAATTGCTGCAACAAATTTAACGATCACTTTAGATCAACATTACTGCTAAAAATCTACAAAAAAAAACGCCAAATTATGTGCATGAATAAAAGTTGTTTGGGTATTTTTAGACTCATAATATCTGTATTCACGGTTTAGTAATTGCCTAAAGACCGTCATTTAAAAGTCATAAAAGCCATTAAAGCTTTCCGATCATTATGAATGCACCGTAAAAGTTCGAATAGTTAAGTCCAAACGATCAGCAAGCTTTAGGCTATTGTTTGAGGTATGGTGTATAACACTTAAATGTCGCCTAACAACTTACCCCAATAGACAAAAAAAAAACCCCGATTATTTTTATTTTCATCAACATTCTGAAGCGATTTTAGTGGGCACATAGAGAATATTATAACTTGGTGGTGAAGGAAAACAAATTGTGCACGGGTTCCATCTACATCGCCATTTTTGCCAGGATGTCAAAAAGTTTTCGCCAACCATTTATATTTCACATAAAAGTCACATAATATGCTTATGCGAGGCACTTTGATGGTGACATCCCTACGCCGAGCATAGCACGCTCTTCTAATTGCATTCCGCTTTTTATTACTCCAATCCACATCCATTTATTAATCACGTATCTTCTCAAAACTTGACTGCGGACATTTTTTTTTTCTTCTTTTATTTCGATTCCATGACGATGAAATATTTTCAAAGTTTATTTTGGTTTCATCGTTTCCGCTTGAAATCGATGTTATTTCGGGATTTCACGTTAAAATAATCTTGTTTCATTCTGTTTCTCTTGTCAGCAAAATAAAAGTTAATCCTTTTGTTTGTTTTTTTGAACTGAAAGGAGAACACGTGCGAACTTTTTGAGGATTGTATTTTATAAAGCGACAATTATCTGTATGAGGGTCAGTCAGATACAGATTTGCTGATACTCCAACGCATTCATTTGTCAACCGTCGTTTCTGAGAAAGCAAAGCTCCTTTTTGCTCGATTAAACATCAAGTCAAAGGTGTGTCATTGAACTTATTTCATGAATATCGCCGCACGTGTATTCACAAGACGTATGAATCAACCGAATCTGGACATCTTATCTGTGTGAAAACGTTTTTGATTACCCATTCGCCGCCAATTCAAAAGCAATCTACAAACACTAGATTACACGAAATGGATTGTTTAGAAGAAAAAAACCAAACAAATCCACACAATAATGAAAACAAAAGCAACAGGTTAAAAACATTCATTCTAAACTTTCACCCCATCAAGTGGAAGGAAATTCAACAAACTCTCGTCGAAACAAAAACCATCACCGCCCCCTCCCCCACCCACACTTATGAAAATATGAAGAATAGTTTGAAAGGCTTTCAGCAGAATTCGCATGAATGAAAAATGAATTAACTTCTAGTTGAAATGTTATGGGGACTTCAAATTGTTCGACCTTCTTTTCAAATTGGGTTAGCAAACAGAAAGTTCTGCATTTGCATGGTTTCCTTTTGAAACCGGAGGCCGAGAAGAATAAAAAAAAATGAAATTATAACTCGTTGCTCCAGCAAGAATCTCCGGAAACTGAGTTTCAACCAGTCTCTGTGGGTGAGCATAGTGCAATTAATGCGAATCACATGTATAATGGCGCCTTATGAAACTAATTTGCTCCGTTAGTTGCGATGTAGGCATTGGGGAAAGTTTATCGGACGTAACCTTCATTAGAGTTCATGGTGATGCCTCTAGTCACAATTTGTCATCGACAAGCATCTTTCTTTGGCTGGTATCGGCTTATTGTTTACACACGAGTGTACGGGGAAATTAATTTATGCTTTCGATATCAATAAACACAGGCGCGAGCGTTTCAAATTGGGGGGCCATATAATTGTGATGTGGGGGTATGTAAATTCGTTTTGATAATTTTCTTGTTTTAGATGATTTTCATTTCTTTTCACGGCAATATAAACATCAATAAAAGCATGTTAGCCGATGTATCGCAGTTGAACGCATCGCCAACGAAATGAAAATGCGTCAAGTTGATTGGTCGTTATATAGCCTGACTCAGGAGGGGTATTTTTTGTAGACCATTTGCAGCATCATTGACTGTGATTTCATGGCGAGATCAGCTGTAGCCCAGCAGTAATATCAAAAACTGTGACATTTAGTCAGAGACAATAAACAAACAAATGACTAATATACAATTCTCCTCATCACCTCAATAGCCCACTTAACTTCGAGGACACTAGTCATCTGTATAGAAGAAGAAAACTTTCTTTTTTTTTGGGGGGGGGAAATCCCGACAAGAATACTAACAAGGCAAGCTTTCTTAATTCAGAACAAACATCGCGGCAGCGGCTAGCCAATCAGCCCTTCAGGCTTTCTCCATTTGTGTGCAATTGAGAGACTGCCGAAGTGATCCATCAACTACAAGACGATGTCGTTGCCACTAAGGAAAAAAAAAAACAAGTATGAACTTCCTTTTTCAACATTTGAAGTTCGCTTCAGACATCACTAGTCCGCGCTCTCTTTCTCAAGTGTCTATCAGACATGGTTCTCCTTTTTATTACATAAAAAAAAAAGAGGAAAAAAAAAACACAACTCGCAATATGAGGCCACAGCAAAAGACCCACAGAATGTGGTGGATAGGCAGTCGCAGCAGCTCAACGTAAAAAAAGGAAATTATGAAACCAACCATAGAAAGTTTATTTGGTGGTGAATTACTTTTTTTTTGCATGATTTCGTTCATTCATTTTATGGCGAAAACATTTTTTAGTTAAAAATAAAATAAATTCCTTAACTCATCTTGTTTTGGTAACAAAACAATAATTAAAATGAACAAATACGATGATTGGTTGTGCAAAAATACTCACAGGCTGTGAATTTGAATTAGTTTCATCCATTATTTTGTCAGTCTCCATTTTCATCATTTTCTCCGCACTTCTCGCGCACGGGGTTAGAAGATCTAGTCTTTTCTTTTTATTCCGCTTCCCACTTCAACTCCTCTCACTCGTCACACTTTCGGCTGATGCGTTCCTCTCTGTCACTCAACTGCACACTTTTTTCTTTTTTTTTTTTTATACGGTACCTTCTTTGTCGCGTTCGATCAAATCGGTATACTCTACTTTTTCAGAACTTCCAATACCAACTCCGACCAACACATTCACAAAACGCGCGCCACTGCTGCCAACACGGATGACACTTCTCACGTACTCCCCACTCTAAATTCAATGACTTCTCTACTTATCCCTTTCGCTCACTATTAATCCATCGAAACAACTATTCTCTATTTTCTTGGTATTTTTCAATAAAAAAAAAGAATTAAATAAAACTGCAATCAGGAATACATGAGAAAATATGTTCCCCGCCCTTTAAATTAAGGAATTAAAAATACGTTCGCAATGAAAAATTATCACAAATAATTATTCCCACAAAGTCTACAGAGGAAAAAATTTGAATTTCTCCACTGTCTCCGTCTGCTGCCGACACAATGGAGGAGAGCAGAACCCTGCTGCCTCTATTTTCTACGGATTTATTTGAAATTTTTTTTTTCTTCGTATTCGCTTTACTTGACTTTTTACCACAATTTCCACCGACCACACTGAACTCACACAACTATTTCTTCAGATATCTTGTAACACTGCACTGCTGGAAGCATGTTTTTTTTTTCTTTACATATTTCAATTGAAAATATTTCTAACTTAAAACTATATCGGGCTGAGTGAATAAATTAAATATAACCAACAAAATTACAATAAAAGGGAAAAAATATGAAAAAAAAATCTTGCTTTTCTGAGTGGAAAAGTTTTATAGGGATATTACACTCCCATTCGACACTGCGAAAAACTGGAGAGTGCGTTCGAATAAGATATTTCTTTCGAGTGCAACCTCGCAACGCGACGGCTACTCTTTGTCTGTGTGTTGCGTTTCTTTTCTTTCTTTTTTTCACCTTTCAAATGTACAGACACGAACAACGGAATTGGAAGTGATGACAAGTGATTTCGTCGTTCTTCTTGTTCAACTTCAATAAGATTTGATTGTGTGTGGGAATTTTGAAGACGTTTTCTTTTCCAAAGCAGGATGTACGATCCATCTGATTCGTGTTGGGGGAACGAGACGAATATACGTGATTGAGGTTGGCTTGTGTTTGGACGCGGAAGAGATGACGTGACACACACTATGAAACACGACGAGGGATATTCTTCTTTATTGTCAGCAAATGGGATATTTTTATATTGAACAGTTGGCATCGCATAGGACTGACCCCAATTGGGTCCCACTTTGCATTTTTACTTGAGTTTGCCAATTATTTAATAAATTATTATTTTCTAAGGTCTTGTTAGATAATCAGGTCTTGAATATGTGATTTAGTTTTACAAATAATGCTTGTCACTTGTCATTTTCTTCGTTGCTTCAATTCAAATATTTTTCGAATATTACTTTGGATACTTGCGCTTATGTATATTAGATAGATGGTCAGTTTCAGTGGTTGTTCAAACGAACAAATTATTCAAAAGAAGCTGAAATCAAACTAGGAGATTAGACTGGCCCTGTAGGGTTGTCCATAAGAAGTTACGTCTCAACGTCATTTTTAACTGCCACTCCGATCGATCTTGTTCCTTTGTTTTATTTTGCAGTGTTTCAACATTGGAATATGAACTTTCCTTCCAACCGAATAAATATCGTTTTCTTGAATTCTATTACGTGTACTTGCGCTGGGTTTCAATCCACATTCCATTGGATTATCATGAAGAGCGCTCGACATTTGTCTTCCCATCTGTTCCAGCATAACTGCACAGAAGATGCGCGTAGATTACTCAAATACAGGATAATTTTCAATCATCAGGAATTTGATAGGAAACGTGTCAACAGACAGAAACACTTTATAACTCAACAAAAGTAAACAACGCAGTCAATATTGCAAGACGGCTTCTAGCTTCTTCACAAATTATAGCAATCCGGGAAAGGCTCATCTCTAGACGAGTTCAAAAGCTTAAACGTCGCCTGTGTTGGTACTCATTCACCAAGAAACTCTGAAGCAGACGAACTTGTCAGGCCGCAAACAACCACTTAATTGCAAACACTCTGCCATAGGAATAGCCGCTTGTATACGAATTAAAGAGTTTGTAACCTATCTTGCCAATCTAGGCAGGAGCAGCCACAGGCACAACTTCAATCTAGATCCTAAAGGTTCTATAAAACACTTTTCCACACAGATCTAACCTTAGGGAAGCTATAGACATCATCAAGAACATCCTTCCATGACCATTTAGAAGCTGTCGGGACGAGGAAACTGAATACAATCCGCCTCTTCAAACCATTCGTACCTACCTACGTCACTGCGCTAGATGAAGCACAATTTGTAAAAAACAATTCTGGTCTGGAATGCATTGGTTGCCGTTGTCAAGGCATCTGGATGTTGCTAGGTGCATTTCAACTCGCATATCATAAGACTACTCTTGTTATTGAAATCAAGTAGTAACAATCACCCTCTGCTCTTAAGCCATCATCCTACATTCAGTCCAACCTAATGAAGTCTGTAATCAACGGCTGAGATGAAACAAAATCTTACTCTATTGTCCTGCAAAAGAGAATTAAAACTACAGTAGCTTCGAGTATCATTTTCTTATAAAAAAACCAAAATAAATTGTACTTTAATTCTCAGACTTTAATAAAACCGCTTTTTGTTCTTTCAACTTTGGTATGTGTTCCATTATGTTTGTCATTTGTCGTTGAATATTGGCCGCTTCAATTACGAGTTCCAGAGAGTTCTGGAATTTTTCTTTGGTCACTTGCAATGGTCGTGGTACGAGTACACCAAACCATCGAATTGGATCAATAAATCCAGCATCCTTATCTAAAGAGTATCGTTTCAATTGGAATTCTTCATCGGCACATGCACTTTCGGATTTCATATTTTCAACACGGACTAGAGCATTAAACTCTGGACTATCCTCGGTTGGTAGCTGTGAAATTCCGACTGTCTGTGGTCCTTGTATGTACCGAGCTTTTGCACAATTTATCCTTCCATCGTTGGTCACTTTTTCAATGCTTATCTTACACTGTATTAATTGTTCAACTAAACTGAGTAGTTCCAAATAGAGCTCATCGAGTGATTCATGCACTTGTTCCAGATTAAGGCTTTTGTAGTTACTTTTAATTAATTTTTCTGACATTTTTTCAAACCTTATGTTTTGCTCTAAAGAATTGTGTATTTTCTATTTGCACTTGAGGTAATCATATGACTTTTCTTTTCTCTTCGAATGACAGTTCTCATTGGATTTCGGACTGTGTTCAGCGATGCGATTTTTTCATATGTTTAATGAACAACATTTTGACATGTTCACAAAATATGCCTTTTAATTCGATTATAGAGGCGTTCACACTCAACAATTTGTCGATATGATTTGCTTGACAACCGTGCTTGAAGGGCCAAATCGTCAATGTGAACGCTCCTTGCTAGAAAAGTTGACAGACTTGTAGTACGATAGACAAAGTATTTTGACATTTTTTTCCAATTTGTCTTCAAGCAAAATAGACAAATTGTTGAGTATTAACGCCGCTAATAAATTCGTACAAAAATTGTTTTGAAATGTTGTGCGACGTAATATATTAATTAAGGTACTCAAAGACACGAAGTTGCACTTGTTAAAATGTTTTGCTATTATTTTACACAAAACAATTGCTGATATGGCAGTGTTATTATAAATATTTTGTATGTCCAACAATGCAATCAGACCCTTGGAAAATGAATTGCAATCCTACCGGGAAGTGCTATTTGTCAAACAAAACTCATCTGACAGTTGTGAATAAATATAAAAAGTAATGTCTTTTGCACAAAAATTTCAACAATTAACAAAACGAAAGTCATTTAAATATGGCTTGCCATTTCTTATATGCATTGTCGGCGGATCTTTCGGTTTACGTGAGTTTGCCGAGATCAGGTAATCTTTGATTAAAAGTTCTCACTCAAGTTGTGTATTCATACTCCATGGTATCCTAGGTACAAGTTTTCAAAGAAACAACTGATAAAACCGGAGGACATTGAAAAACATGGATTGAAAATGAAATCCCCACAGGAGGTTACAATAGATTCAGAATACGAGAAAATCAAGGCACTGGATATTGATAACTGGGAGAACAAACGTGGACCTAGACCATGGGAGGAGGGAACATCACAGTAACGACTGAACGATTATGTAATTTGTACTTTAATTAGAAAAAAAACTAAGTTGTGTAAGTGTTATTAAATGAAAAATAAATAAGACCCTTGTTATGTTTGTACAAAACACAATACTTTAACAATTTCGGTCCTTATTGCAACATTTATTTGATGATTAATAAGTCATATGGGATGTAAACAAAAATTCATCCCGTGTTTATATCAACCGGCAATAAGTTCGCAGGCTAATGGTATTGCCATTACTGATTACTTGATTTAACAAAAAGTTACTTGATTAAAAAAAGATGTGAGCTGAACTTAGAACGTGTGTAGACATTTAAGCGATTAGCTTAGAAAATATTTTATTACAATCACTATTGAAAAAATTGCCTCTTAAGTATTAAATTGATACGCCTAAAATGGCTTGGACATGTAGAGCGTATGGAAAACTTAGCTCCTGTCCAAAAAATCGACTTTTAGCATGTGGGACAACGCAATATAAGACGCCTACGTACAAAGTGGCGCACGCAAGTCGAAGGCTCACAAGAGGCATGTTGGGTGAGGCCCAGCTCCACCACGGAATGTAGCGCCCTTAGAAGAAGAAGAAGTATAAGTTAAATTCGACGAGGATTGCAAATTGATCATTAAAAGTATGTCTCTTAGACCTATCCGCAACACTTTTTCAAGTCATTTTGATAGTATTTTTAAAAAAAATCAGTTTTATTGGATTGCTATCCAAAAAAACAGACTTCAGTTTATAAATAGGAAATCATATGTCAATGACAAGCTACTGTCAAAAAATATGTTTTCTACTAAAAATTACCAACCTGAAATCACTACCAAAACCGTGTTTCAAACCCATTCGCTACAAGTGGACCGAAGGTACCCTTATTTCATCCGTTCTTCGCTTTCGCTTTCTCTTTAATAATTTGAGCTACTTAAGAGACATTTATCAGCTCAATCCATACAATGCGAACTCCAAGTGGTCAATTAATTATAAGGATACAATTTGACCTGTTGCATTAAGTGTTGGCAAAATTATAACCTAATCTAACTCAATACTGGATGTGGCAATGCTAGCTGGCAACCCACATGCAACCGTTACAGAGCTTCATGTAGTTCGAGTTCGGTATTAAAATCAATCTCCAAAGTAGTTTCGATATTGGGTGGATATTGTGTGAATAAAATCTGAGGGAACACTCCGAGTAAACACCCATCAGTAATGTGCTTTCGTTAAAGGAAACATTAAATTTGGAGCGAATACAAAATGTCTTCAAGGTAGGTCTTCGCATCAAGTTCAAGTTTGAAAACTGGAGCGGAGAGCTGTCAAATTTATTTGTCAACATTTTTTTTTAAGATAATGAACAGTACAGGAAATATTAATTTTCAGAAATGTTTTTAAACATACAAGCGCGAAAAGCAAAGATATATACTTCACGGCTTTTCGGGGACACAAATATTTTCCTTTGGGTCTTATTCCACTCCTTTTAGTACAAGAATACTTCCTTCTAAAGGCCAATTACCAAACTAAGTTGACTCCTTCTTTTAAGCGTTAAATCATGCCGGAATTGTGAAATACTCCTTAATGGTCCCGCCATGTTTTTTTTTTCAATTAGTTACTCCATAGCTTGCTTTCTAATTTTAACATTTTTAGGGTTTTGCACTTCATACATCGATATATTCTTCTTCCGAAACAGTATTTTCCATTTTGCAAGCCTTATTAACGTTTTTAAATCATAAAGTGTCCTACAATACACACCCAACTTCTTTAAGGGTTTACTCAAACTTTTCATCTTTATGCACACCAAAAATGGAGGGAACACTCATGATAAGCTCTATTGTCAAAACATGTGAGCGGAGGGTTTTCTTTAAACTTAACGGAAATTATTTTTACTCACATCAGATGGATGTGTTTCCCTCCAAAATGCTGAGGGAACACTTACACCCACCATTACGGTTTGACCATATTTGTATACTTATTGTTCTCGTAGAAATCTCCAACTGGCATTGCTCTTCGAGAAAATATTTATTTTCATCTGCATTCAGTTGAAAAGGGACAGATATATTGTCATCTAGCGCCAAATAAAAGATTTTCATCTCACCAACACAGAAACCATCTTATATATTTTCTCGCGTAAACGTCAAAAACGACAAATAATTTGACAGTTCGAGTTTTATATTATATTCTGTTCAGCGAGAATTTTCCACGGAGATTTTTTCCTCGTCGATATTTCTTTATAATTTTATATATTTTCTCGTCCGTAAGCATAAAATAAAACATTCAAAATAACATCCACAAGTGATATGACACCTAAATTAAAATTCGCCGAAGGTAAGGAAATATTGAATTTTTTCAAAGAATTTTCAATCGGACATCCGAAGTTGTGTGCTGGGTTCATTTCAATCCTTTGCAGGCGAGAAAGTGCTATGTTTTCATGGCCCGCTGATATACGAAGCGAAGGCCCTCAAAAGTACAATAACAAAAGATAAGCAAGTGAAATATTACATACACTATGCCGGCTGGAATAAGAAGTAAGTTATCAGTTCTCTCTGAACACCTGTTTGCGTTAAGTAATTTTTATTTTGTTTTGATTTTTTTTCTTAATTCTCTTGTCTCTGTTGTGTATTTTTTGTGTGTTTGTTTTCGCAAATTGTAGTTGGGATGAATGGGTACCCGAGAATCGTGTATTGAAGTACAATGAAGCCAATGTGCAGAGACAGAAGGAGGTTTCCAAGTTGCATTCATCATCGGCAGGACGAAATAAAAAAGGTGAGAATCGATAATCGAATAAGTGTCAGAAGCGAACAAAAATTGATTAATATCTCGGATACAACACACGTTGTTTACAACACAAATCGGTGCTTATGAACTTGTGTCGAGCATTAATTCGTAAGAAGAGTGAAGTAGAATCGCTTCTGAATGATCTGAACTTTGAAAATGGACAACGAGTCTGGGACAGGTACTTATTCTCTGGTCACTGATTTACTCCAATGTACAAGTGATGTTTTTTCCCACTCGTCCGCTGCTTTTGTGCAGAATTTCCCAAAGCGGCGGGAGCATTTTTTAATAAATTTATTTCCAAGTTATGTAGCATTTTATGAACATCTCATCGATTGACTGAAAGATGCTCTTACAGACATATGATCCTACACAGCTTTACAGATCGTCAGTCTGTTAAGGTTAAGAAGGTTAAGGTGGTTTCAGTTAAGGCGCGAAACTTCTTCATGTTGCCTTCAGCAGTAGTTACTGTCGGAGGTTGGTGAGCATTAAGCAGTCCAACGTAGGCTGCTTGATTTCCCATTTGATTATCTTGCTCTATAAATGAAAAGTGAAACTGTTCCATCGATTTTATTTGCATTTCGAACACGTACCAGCGACACTAATGACAATGCCAATGCTTTTTTTTACAGCTACACCAAAAGGAAAAAAGAGCGATGTTGGTGCTCTGACGGGTACCGGTGCTGGTGGATCTACTCCAAAAGACGGAAATGAATCAAGAGCTTCTACACCGTCCAAAGAGCTATCCACTTCGTTGGCAGCACCGTCCACATCGGGTCGTGGTCGTTCAAAATCGTATGCAGCAGCGGTTGCAGCTGCAGCAACTGCCGGAGCATCTACACCGAATCCAGTTGCGGCTACAGGCACATCAACCGCCAGCACCACGACAGCACCAGCTACACCAGCCCCATCCATCAATGTCGCACCAACAACAGCTGACGCATCCAAAGATGATCCACATAAAAAGAAACGTGGTCGCATCGATTTATCAGTAGAAACGGAAGAACAGTTCCTGTCTAAGGTCGAGGTGAAAATCAAAATTCCTGACGAACTGAAACCCTGCCTGGTTGACGATTGGGACGCAGTGACACGTCAACACAAACTAATCGATGTGCCAGCAAAAATCACTGTCCAAGATATCATAGACGCATACATTGCATTTAAGAAAGCATCAAAGTCTACAAATCCCTCCAAGGAGGTCGCAATCAATGATGTTGCCAATGGCCTCATCGAGTATTTCAATGTTATGCTTGGATCTCAGTTACTATACAAATTCGAAAGACCTCAATACGCTGAAGTGCTTCAGCAGCATACAGATGTTCCAATGTCCAAGCTGTATGGTGCGTTTCATCTGCTGCGGCTGTTTGTCCGTCTGGGATCCATGTTAGCCTTTACATCGTTAGATGAGAAGTCCTTGCAGACTTTACTGGGACATCTAAATGATTTCCTCAAGTTTTTGGTCAAGAACAGTGCAAATTACTTTAGTATGTCTAGTTTTGTCAATGTCAGCCCAGAGTATCATCGGAATACGCAGTAGATGTAGTTTTCTTATTTAGGGTCCATTTGCGAGTGGGTATAGTCTGCATGCGCATAAAGGATATTAGACTGAGCTGCGTCCAAATTTAATTTGTCTATGAACACGTTGATAAAAAGAAGCAACCAAAAAAGCAGTGCTTAAACCTCGTCGCACACTCAATTTTTTGAAGCGTGTTTAACTCGTGCTCAGTGTGTTTTGTCACATCCTGTTGTGCTGTAACCCTAATTCGCTTTTTTTCTCTTTGTCTCTCTCGCATAAGCCGTATGTGTCAAGCACATATGGAGAGCGTTTAATTTTTATTATTCTTTTAATTTTAAGAACTTAAAGCATTATCTTAACAAAGGTATAATTCACTGTGTAAAAACAAAAACTGTCAGTAAATAAATAAAGATGTTAGAGGATCGTATTTTATAAAATTAGTGTTTATTTATCCGGTGATATGGATTAAACCGTCGCTTAAACGGCAGTTGCTGAATGATATCAGTAGAGAGCGATGGGTCCTTCAAATGAATGTAGGCTGGCTATTGATGTGAAACTAGATCGCATTCCGAATCATTCTTTCGAATCGGGCAAGACTCGAGGTTTTGTCAGTGTACTTCCATTATGCAGAAACTTGTAGTTCTACAGAACTTGATATTTTACCCCATCGTCAATAGCTGGTTGCCATAATATATATAAAAAAAACAAATAGTTCAATAGTTCCTTCCCAACAAACGTTAATGTGTACAGCCGGCGTAATATGCAAATCGTATGGAACTTGATCTTGGAATCATTCATCCGTGGAATAGTTTTTCGGAAGCTAATTGGACTTAATGAAAAAGATTACATTTATGTTAGCTTTCGCAAGTGGTTGCTTAACAACTTTATTCATAAGAGGTAACATTCCTTTATTTATTCATCGTCACTACTACTGCTAGAAGATGGGAAGAATTCTTTATAGTCCTTTGGCTTATCTTTAATCATTTGTTCATGTTCCAAATATTCATTTTGAGCCTTCAACACTTCGTCGCTGCTCTTGCACTCAGCGTACTTGTCTAAAAGTGTTTGATTAAGTTCCACGAAAGCGTGGCCCCATGAAAATTTCCCCATATACCAATGAGCTTCTCGTTTAAACCCAGTTATGTACAATGTAGCAGCTATAGCTTCGACACAACTCAGTTTACATGGTTTACCGTAATTGATTGGATTAGCGGCCACCAAATAGGGCAATAATCTAGGGTTTGGGCTTTTCATTCTATTAAACGGTGTCTCATCCAACTTAGCCCATGAACAATCGACAACTGCAACGCCATTTGTTGCAACAATATCCTTGTCCAATGGACTAACGCAATTGACACCAACTGGAGTTAGTACTAGGCCGGGAAACTTTTGTCCCAAACGCAAATTATCAATTAATCCTAAACGTGAGAGTTTTCTTCCGGAACATTTCTTTGGATCACACTGGTTCAGATCCCACATTGCTACGGGGAAAGATGGTGCTTCTTCTGAAACGTTCGATGCATCGCTGTCACTATCACTGCTGCCACTGCTACTCGTACTGTGTTCGGCCAGATCCTTTTCGTGTTGAGCATATTTACGCTCACAATTGTGATTGCTTTTCACATTACGAAAGTGTGCACCACCTTTGGAACTTTTGAAATGTTTCTTTCCACCCATATTTGTGAATTTAAATTGAATAAGTTAGCACAACCTGAGTATTTTTTGTTTTGACATTTAAAGCATGTACTTGTCATGCCAAATGTGTGGTGTTCGAAAATGATTATTAGTTGATGTCGATAAGGTGGGTTTTTGTTTTAGAGGAGTGCTAATTTTTAATCAAAGTATATAAGAAAAATTTATTTTATGTAGATAACGGAAGGAATTTGTAATGTGAGTTATATTAATTTGATATACTGAACCGAATGCCATAAACCAAAAGTTTAGTTCATTGCTAATTTCCAAGAATACACGTATGTAGCGTTGAAATTGCAAGAAGAAGCGTTTGCCTTTAATAGAGAATTTTTGTTTTGAAGACAAACAGCTGAGATTAAACTATGCTGATGCTACATAAAGCGGCTTTTACACACTCTAAATTCATCGCCGATTTTTCAATGTCATAGGCATGGGAGGTGAGACAATTGGGGTCACACAAAGGAATTTGTAAGAATCGTCAGTTAAAAGTCGCACGTGTAAAAGCATAATTCAATTAATACAAAATAATTACTATATTTTATTACATCTCTTGACGAGCTACTTACCGAGTATATAATTTTGAAAGAAAGTTGTTCCGACATTTTTCCTCTAAAATCTAAATTAATGCAATAAGTACACCAGTCTCAGTTATGTTCCGCTAACAATACACAGAATTTAATTTTTACAATTCGGACGGATTTTTGACTAGTTGACTAGGTTTCAGATACCAAATGATCGCAACAGTGGGAGACTGCAACCACGAGTGGCTTCAATTTAATCAGTCCATTAATCTAGGTAAATTACATGTGGTTTCTCAGTCTGGTTTCAAGTTAAATTCCAAGGAAAGATCGCCTTAAGTGAGGAGCATAGAAATGTTAGGATTCTAGGCATCTCTTCTCGAACTCTAGTGCTGTGTCGTACCCTCAATTACCATTTCTCATCTATCTATGACCTAATCCTTCCCGTATTCCCACAAGTGTTTTTGGGCTACTCTACATAAATATTCAACTCGATCTTGGGCTCATGCTATCTCATCCTGCTACAGTACTAAGTACCAATCTTTCGATGGTAATCTGTACACGTCTGTTTGCAGAACATATGATATTCTTAGCAGTTCACGAATAACCTGCAGTGTGACCTTCTCAGCCTCACTTTCAATTACGATCTTCATGATAAGCGTGACATTGGCACCCGATGGCGCACTTTCTTCGATTAGCCGTCGATATCGTGACCCTGACCTATTTCTTTATGATTAATTTTAAACCACTACCAAATCGATAACCATCACCTTGAGTTGCTAAGAGTCAACATTGTTTACTGTCCTTGCGTACGATTTTCATTTTATTTTTAGAATCGATCACTTCGCATTCTATGCGTGCGTGCTTCTAAACATCTCTTTTCAGATTTAGAGGCTTTTTTTTTAATTGGCAACATTGCATATCCTTCATGTGACAGCTCAGCACACATTGAATGCATCCAAAATTGGTATCCGCTAGATGCAAGTTCAATTGATATTCATAACAATTTGTGGCAGCGCATATCCATTTGATATCCACAAGGCGTCCACCTTGACCGCTCGCTAAAACCAGCATGGGCCATAATTTAACAATTAATATACTCTCATGCCTAGAAAATTGCAACAACAGCAACAAAAAAATGCCAGCAATCCATGAAACTTTAAACGTTAACCTTTCCTGTGAGCCTCATTCATTCATCTGTCGGTCGCACCACCAGTAGCCGTGCAGCTGCTGCCCCGACTTTGCCTCCCCTGCCTGACATCAAAGCACTATGCCTCCACAATTGATTGAGACACACCGGACCTTATTGGAATCACGTTAATTTCCACCATATATGGGAAGAGTTTTTCCAACCAGATCTCTAATGTTATTGGCGTACATGGGTATTGGCCATATGTACGCCTGTTCAGTAGCGACGCAGCAGTTGGGGGGTTGGAGAGCATTCGGCTGCATTAGGCGCTGATCCAATGGCTCTGGCTCGAGAACACACACTTACCTTGCCAGCCGCTTCATCACCGCAATATGATCGATTATATTTTTCTTGTGATTCCAAATGTGGTCACTGGGTGTCCTTGAAAGAAGTCGTCTTGCCCTTTTTCAAGCATCCACAAAGTTAATACGTTAATGTCATGAAATGAACTGCCACTCAGCACAACGAAGTCTCTGTAGAATTTCTTCTGTGTGGATCGCTTTAAATGACGAAATCAAGAACGAGAAATGATCTATTTTCAACATACGCTCACTCAGTTTCTAAATATACGAATTTGTGCTTTGAAAAACGAATTTCTTGCATGCGAACGGAAACGACAGTGGCGGGGTATATTTCAGAGGCCAATAAATTTGCTTACGTAAACTGATTAATGTGATATTTGTTGAGGAACGCGAACATACTCGTACTCATGTACATATAGATGCCATTCCTAGTTCACAGGGTTCGTCAATTGATGAGAGACATGACATTTGTTCACAAGATCAATCACTGACAAGTCGCATGATGTTCAATTTGGACTAGCAGTTTAATTGGCGGCATAATCTGATACGATCGAATTACTCTGTAAAACTTGGCTTGATTTAAAATCTGAAAAAGAAAATGAAGCCATGACATGATGTTGACACACCTTTTGGCTGTGATAGTGCGATAAACATGTTGATGCAGGTCTCTTTGATGTGAGCTCTGGCTCTGATCAATGAGGAAATCCACTGAAAGGGAAATATTCTTGGAACTTTCGAAACAAAAAAAAATAATGATTTTCTTAAAGTTGTTCAAAAAGAATATTCAACAAGTAGTGTAGAAGAAGAAATGGCATGAGAAGCGGGAGATTGAAGAGACGTAGGAACATCTTTGTCGCATTCGATAATGGGTGGTATGAATAAAAATTGAGTGTAAGTGTTCCTTCAGCCAAACTCCAGCCAGAAAGCAAGCTGCGTTGGAAGCCTTGGAGGAGCCAATTTAAAAAATTGACCCATAGATTAACTTGTTTTCGATACAGTGAATCTACGAATCCCAATGTCCTCACGAACTCCTGCTTCGAATCCCGGGTCACCAATGTATCGAAGGAATATTTTCATCTTCTCAATTCTTGGTATTGCACCACAACGCGTTTCTCCAGGAATACCGGAAAGTAACTGATTGCTTAACCATTCCATGTTATGACACTCGAATCTGTACAAGTTCTTGAAATTATTCCGTAAAGCCGTATATCAATATAATACGTATATCTTTGCTTTTCTCTGAAACCTTGGAAGATTCCCTGTGTTGCTTGAAAAAATGTTGACAAATAAATTTGACAGTTCTTCGCTCCAGTTTTGAAACTTCAACTTTGGGGGAAGAACCTACTATGAGGACATTTTTTATTCACACCAAATTGAGTGTACCCTTTAACGAAAGCACTTTACTCATGAGTGCTACCTCGGAGTGTTCCCTCAGTTTCTATTCACACCACTCAATACCTGCATACAGTTTAACTGAGAAGTCCCCTGTGGGGATGTTGAACGATCGATGATACAGGAGATAAAAACTCTTTGGAAAGGTAGTGCTAGAATGACTGCCAACTGAAATTCGTACAGCAGCTCGGCATGAGCATATGTAGAAGCACATTTGTAAGACCCGATCAGAGGAAAAAATGTATGATAAATGAGATGTTAATATCTGTTCCCGATCCATAAGTTGGTTGTTTTGATTGCTCCCCCGATAATTTCAAAGCTATTTAGCTTCAGTTTTAACTCGAGAAGGCACTTGGTGATGGCCAGAAGTTTTTTCACTGCATTACCATTCATACTCCATACGCTCCTAGGTTTCGCTTATCAAAAACAATTTCAACGATAGTTGAATGTTGGCAGTTTAACAATGACGTGCATTTTAAAGTAACACTTCTAGTGGATTTGGAATACAATCTTCTACCATCTGTTCTTTAATAAAGTTAAACAATCTGGTGGACTGCCAGTAACATAAATGAACATGCTCAGCAAGCTCTTTGTACAACGGGAGCTATAAGGAGCACGCCGCAAGCAGGGATGTACATGATACTTCATCTCCTTCCTCTGCACTTATTCATAAAAGGCTGCGCCGCAGGGACTAAGGGAGTGTCCTCTGTTGAAACAAGCCAACAATAGACATGCGGCCATAATCAAAATAATAGATGACCTGGGAAAGAGACAGTAGCCTCGCTGTTACAACCTACTATACTATATATAGATACGAGGGGCGTTCAATATATTCTCGGTATCGTGGTTGTATATATAAATTGACTTATTTATCAAGTAATACTATTATTTTAGTGCATTCATGTAAAATTTCATATAAATGTGATTATTAATTCGCGTTTTATCTCTAGTTAAACAGAATCATAATGGCAACTGAGACGATGATGATAAAAATTGGGCATCGTATATGTACATATCTCCCCATAACGATTGCTTCTTCAAAACACCAATTCTGTTCCCTGACAGAGACAAGTGGTTTTCGAACGCCGTTATCAACGACTACAAGATTGTCCTTTTCACCGACGGATCAAAAATGGACACAGGTACAGGAGCCGGATTCTACTCGGACATCCTGCAGAAACAGGAATCTTTTAGACTCTCCGATACATAGAGAAAGCGCCAAACACCGATATTCCCATCAGATACCACCATCTCTGTTGGCAGCCAGGCTGCACTGAAGTCAATAGGATCCTGTACAATGAGATTAAAGGCTATGATGCTATGAACTGCCGCGACTCTAAAGGTCAAACTCTACTCGGTTTCGGGCCACAGCTAAATAGCACGGAACGAGAGAGAGGACGAACTGGCCAGAGAAGGGTATGAAATGGACATTAGCGAAGCGTACACATTACTGTGACCGCCGATCAGTGCATTATACCGTACTATAAGCGACATAATACAAAAAGGGCCAACTCGTCTTGGCTCGCAAGAAATGACTGGCACACAATAAGATCAACGTGGCCAGAGCTTAATAACGACAAGAGAAAGAAGCTTCTGGCGTTAGACCGAAACTCGATGCGTAAGCTCGTCGGAGTGATCACAGGACACTGCCCCATCAGAACAGCGATACTGAAATGGAGCGCGAATTCCAGTGAGCTCTCCTGGAGCTGTGGCGACCGAAATCTGCTGTGCCACTGCATCGGCGCGGCGCCTAGCTTCGCTGGGCCAAATATTCTTCACAGAGACTGCGGACTTAGTGAATGCAGATATATCGGATATCTTAAGATTCCTAAAGAACACAGGTTGGCTTAAACCATCACGCGACAGGATAGGTTGACAGAATGCGTACTCCACAAATGAAGGGATTCACAATGGGCCTTAAAGCCTCCGAGTGGAAGTGATGTCCAACCATCACACTCCCCTTCCGAAACCTGACCTAACCTAACCTAAGTTAAACAATCATTTCTCAACTGTACTAGGAACAGCTTTGGATAGCAAAGGGGAATTAAATCTTTCGAATCTACGACCATTTTCACAACAGGTAATATGGCGGTTTTTTTTTAAACCGGTCCGGGAACGTGGGACATTTGTGCTCGTAGCATAGTACAGATATAGCACTCTTTACCCGTATTTCCAAACCAAAAACCACCCAGAACTAGAAGCTCTTATTGAAGCCAAATTCCTGCTCTCCCTCTCTTAAAAAAAACAGAGAAGATATCTCATATTTGCCTGTGCTTTTGTCTCTTTTGTAATTATCGTAAAAACCACATTCGAAATTTATGGTACAGATTCTAGAGTAAACATTGTAAAACTGTCTTCAATCCACCTTCAGCACAATCAAATCTCCCTCTAGACACATTTACAGACACATACTTGAAGTGCATTAACCTGTCACCTTGCAAGCACGCGCGTTAGTCATTTTCTGAAATGATTCAATCTTCATGAAACCGGATTCCCGGTGTTCCGCGAGTAGACTGATTTTCGAAACCCTTAAGCCGTCATCAATGTGCCACAGTTCATTACTAATTCCCTAGCGCGTATACGTTTCTCCAATTTGTTTATTGACTCACTTGCAGTTCATTTGAATTCGCATTTCGGTTTTCGCATTTTACGCGTCCGCTTAAGTGTAGTAACCTTCCAGATAAGCAGTCACAATCGCCACCACCACCATTGAATCCAATGGCATCCATGTATAATTACAGAATCATCCAGTGGCGCATATGGATGGACTCCTTTATGGCAGCAGCACTTGCATCACCACGAAATTCCAAATAAGGTGATGCAAACATAGCACACCGAGGCACCAATTCGACTGTGTGTTGCCCTTATTTCTCCTCATGACTAAGCTCGTTGGATTCTGTGCACGGAGATGTGACGTCGAGGTGATTCGGCACGGCGCGCGGAGTTGTTATCAGCATTGCTTTCGCTGGAATGACGTGTCCGATAAAAAACGTAAACTCACCGATACTTGTCTGTGTTTCACGGTTGTTTTTTGCGATGACATTGTGATAAAGTTTGGAATTTCGAAGTGAGATACAATAATTGGAATTCGTTAGCTTTGTTACCCTCGCGTCTTCGGTGGTGGTGGTGGTGAGCCTATCGTAAAACTCTTACACAAATTGACCTTTTGTTTTGTTTTGCGGAGCATTTTATTCATGTTTCGGAACATGTTTGCGAAAATGAGACCTACTTGTTGTTCTTCAGAATTGTGGTGGCGCCTTCATAAGGTGACTCTACAAACTTTGTAGGAAGTCGACTTGCATGGAGAATGAATTGAGCAAATTGCATCAGTTTTCGAATATATTTTCTACGTCATTCATAGACACAGAGATGGTTATAGAGTTTTAGAGTATAACTTGAGAGTGACTGGTGGAGGCTGAAGGAAACAATATTTTTGTTTGCATACTGAATAGATTAGGGACATATTCGCTTTTTGAGAACTACGTACATATGTCAATTATACGGTAGTCTGGAGAAGATAACTGAATGCGCATCCATAATGGACGTAAGGAGACTTGAGTCAACTTAGCGAATGTATAGAAATGATACACCGTAAAAATAATAACCACTTCATTCAGTTTCGTTAAGTTTCGTTCGCTTTTGCTCAAAATCATCTTCTTTTTAATGTCCTTTCCTTATCTATAAAAAACAAAAAAAAAATTGCTGTTGTAATTTTGCGTAACTCAGATGCAATTATGGGCACTGGAGTTTTGTGATGATTCTAGCTAATAATAATAATAATAAGGGTGGTGCTACAGCCCGTAGAGGGCCAGGGCCTAGCTTCACAACAACCACTCGTGTTGCCGACTCCGAACGGCCAAGTTTGAGAAACTTTTTCTAGACAGTTATACTCTTTGAGCATTGTCAGGGTCAGAGACTCGAAAAAGGTTGGGGCCGTGAAAACTATTTCTTGTCGTACCTGGAATCGAACCTTGACAGATAGGTCCAAGTGCGCAGGAGTCGATCACACACCCACAACGCCATTGGCCACCACGATGCTTCTAGCTAGCTCTGACATAAGTTTAGGTTTACTTAGTTGCAGATGGTTCGGCCTTAACTGAAGAATGTGACGATACTGTTAAGTTTTAACATTTTCTTACATCTTAATGTAGAGACAATACAAAGAGGAGAGTAACCTCGCGGTTACGAGCAGCATGTTGCAAGGATGTTGCGGGTAATGTCAGCATTGCCATTTCTGGTCTGAAAAAAACTTATGTAAGCCTACCATGAATGTGGGGTCAGTTTTAAATTGAATGACACTTCGTTTAGTTTTAAATTTCCTATGAAAATGGACTTGGCGGTATACTAACCGGGTAGACGAGGAGTTTTCGAACTGATAGAAGAACTTACATTGTTATCTGTTTTTTCATTAATTTAATTAATCTTCAGTAAATACTCTGGACCAGAATACATTCTTCAAACTCGTCGATTGCAGTCTGGGAGCCAGTTTAAAAAAAAAAGTTTTAAAAATTGCTGTTCCCCTATTCGATGATCATTCCCTCATTCCCTTCCTGGTTAGGGCGCTGAGAGCACAACCGGAGGTTGTATGACTTTCCAGGATGTATGTAGATGCATGCTCCCTAACGTTTTTAAGAAATCCGCGGCATTTTTGGAACCTTTTGACAGAAAAGACTGCAGGCGACTTACAGGCGTCGAACGGGTCACTTACAGGCGGCAAACAGGCCACTACACCTTCGCGAAACACCTAAATGTGTGTGGCCTAAGCGATTAAACCCTCTGCGACGCCTGTGGAGAAGACTACGACACTGTAGAGCACTTCCCCTACCACTTTGCTCGGATCAGGTGCTGATAAGGTAAGATCAGATGATGTAGGCTGCTGGTATTCCTTCGGATGACCATGAAATTTCAGCAAATGCAGGTTGCTGCCTGGTAGTACACTTGACCAGGTTTTGAGTCTGAATGCTCCAGTGCAGTGTTTAATACCTAAGACAAAAAATAAAAAAAATGGTTTTATATTAATCTAGAACTGGATCATCTGTACCTTCCTTGCAGCGCTTGGAGGGAAGTTTGGTTATGGTGATTGCACTCTGTGTACTCCATACTTAAGACGATATTTTCCGTTGTATTTTGTGTTGTCTTTCTGAAGATAGGCTTAGTCTGTCCACCTTGCTGTTTCCTGTCGTAACGTCTTCGTCTTTGGGATCCTTTGCGTTCTTTGGACTTCTTGTACTGGGTCACCTAGTGTACTTTCACTTTTTGCAGAAGGTACGTCCTTGTTTTGATATGTTAACCATCTTGACGAATTTCAGTTGTCAAAGAACAAACCGAAAAAAATGTTATACCAACAGCACGATGACTCGTTTCTAAGCAACCCTCCTTTGAATCTTGAAAATGCTATTGTTCGCTTATACGGATACCGAACGGAAAGTTTCAGAAGATAGTTCTACTAGTGGATATGAAAGTTGAGAAGAGGTTTGAAAATAGAGCCATGTCGAATAAAAACTTTATGGAAACATGCTTTATTGGAAACGGTCAAAACTTGGGCTAATTTAGGCCCATTCTGAAAATAAACAAGCTTTCTTCTTCCCTTATAATTGAACCAGATGTTTCTTTACTTGTTTTTTGTACTACTCTTCATTCTACAGCACAAGGCATGGGTGGGTAATCTGCTAATAGTATCGAATTGCATGCAGACGGCTATCAGAATCCTTGCTGCTGAACTTCTCATTCTGGCTAAGCAGAGGCCCTTTACTTTTTAAGTGTTCCAGTGTCACCTTAACCTTTAGATAATTTATTATTATTCATCTCCTTCTTAAGAGCTTGCTGGATGCACATTAAAGATGACATTTTTAGATCGTGTGTTTTTTTAAATAATTAAGCAAGACGAATAACGAATCTAGATTATCTCTCCTGCTGTTCTTTCTGATATAGTACCAATGCAGATAGCTTTTAAAGAAACTCGAGGAGACTTTAAGGCTTTCATAAATTTATGGTAGCCTTAGCAAATTTAACGATATAGTCTTTTTTGTGTTCGAAACGCTTGAATAAAATTAGAATTTCTCTCAATAAGAACATTCCTTGATTCGCACGATTTTATACACGCACACATATTCTATTTGAATGTTTACCCATTTAGTATGTACGTAGTCGCCACCCAGATACATCTCTAGTAAATATTTAATTGAAATTTCATCTAAATCTAAATATAACCATCCAAAAACTGAATAGACACTCTTTCCACATTTGTGTGAAAAGAATTCTTCAGAGTATCATGAATATTTTTGAGAAAAAACAAAAAAATACTGGGAAGCAAATGAAAATTCACAAATGCGGGAAAAGTGGGAAAATTATCACTCTCTTTCTCCGCAAAAAAAACCTCACACATATAAATGTCTCGTCATATTTTCTTTAAGGAGGACCACACCGTCTCCACCCTCCACCAAGTCAGGTAAGATGAGATGAGTACAGAGACTCCTGCACTTCACCCGCGTTGTGCACAAATATTTGACCAAAAATCCAAAACAAAACGCTTACACACAGACAAAAGCTACACAGTGATCACCCCAACAAAGAGCGACCGAGAGAGCAAGAGAATAAACGCATAAGACAAGCTCTGTCTTAGCAAAGAATATATCACATCGCTGCTGCTCCACACAGCGCCTCTCCATAAAAAAAAATAATGAAAACCCAACAACACATGGCCTTTTGATACATGCATTGCGCATACAGACACTCTCGCTACACACTCATAGGTGCTTCCTCTCTGTCTCTCTCAGCCAAAACTGAACTAAACACCAACCAACCGCCAATATCTTTGGCGGCAACACGAAATACACCAAATACATCAAATACGAATCCAACGAATACAAAAAAAAGAAGAAAAAAAAAACGAAAAACCTAGAGCGTCTGAAAAAAGCAAATCGCTTCAACTGTTTTCGTAAAAGTTTTCAGTTGAACATCACAATCCGTTCAAGTCGCGGATATCTCTGAAATAGAAACTTTTTTGTGTAAAGTAAGTAGTAGTAGTAACGATTTATTTTAAAGGCGTTAACAAAGTACTGATGTTAGTTTGGGTTATCAGCATTTAAATTTGAAGTTTGAAATTTCTTTTGTGAATATTGTGGTGACTTTTTTTTTTGGTTTTTCATGAGTATATGCACATCTGCACATATCTGAAGCAAATATAAGCAATTGTAGTTACAAATAAAGCAATCCTTTTGAAAGGAAATCCATTCTGCTCACTAAGTGCATAAGAGTGTAACTGCTGGGGCTACAGTAACAGTCAAAAAAGAAGATATCCACATTTTAATAGATCAATCTTCATTCTTCCAGCTACTGTGTCCCCTTAAAATTCTGTGGATATTGTGGTGAATATATGTGAATATTTATTTTTAGACGACACAATGCAACACTTATATAATATTCCTACGTTTTGACTGAATTTAAATTCGTTTTTTTTTACTTTTGTATCCCTATTGTTGTTGTTGTTGCTGTTGTATGTATGATTGTGTCAATTGTGACCATAAGTTTGCAACTGTCATCTGATACAAAAGCGGTTTCTGCAAACCCAAACAAATTGAAACCACAAAAAAAATGTTTGCCGCCAGACAGTATTGCCTGACATAATGATGGTTCAAAAACCTCAGAAAGTAACTGATTGCATCTTGCATCTACAGGTGACATAATTGTTAGTTTGTTGCATTTCTAACGGAAAGCGAATGCACATAGTACTTTGACGTTTTTTTTTTTTCTTTGTTAAATCGAAGAAGGACAAAAGTGAAAATAGATTGGAACAGTTCAGCTAGAACTAAAAATATCCATCCTCGAGGAAATTTGATCGCACCTTTCTATCTTCTTCCATTCGATGTGTAATCGTTGCTGTTGTGTATCTATTTTTTATTCCTGAAATCTCTGTGTTTTTTTTTGTTCTCTAGCTCTCGATTAGGAAACAATTATTTTTGATTCTTTACTCTTTCGCAAGATCCAAAGATCACTCTTCATTTCATCTCATCGTGTGTTGTGGTGGAATGTCTGGCACTACTTGAGTAAGCTTTTCGCCATCAACGGTCGAGAGAGAGGGTGTCGAATTCGTATACGAAAAGGAGTGCACAAGTATCGATATGAATTTTTTAGCTCAGTGTTTATTTTTAGACCGCCTGGGGGAGGTGGTTCCTCAGATCGCATGCGTACTTCTTTCGCTTTGGGTGCCTTATGTCTGGGCATCCATTTCGTATTCACATATGTACATACATTATCTTCGCTTTCTTGTTTCTAAACTCCAATCAGTATGCTAGGGATTATCTAACCTTAAAGAAAGATTCACACAAAAAAAAAAACAGACAAGCATGACAGTAAATGACAGAAAATGTATTATATAGGTCAAGATATTCAGTTTAAGTAGGGCTTCGTTGGTTTCGCTGTCTTTGCTTTTGTTTTGTCTTACTTATTTTTTGCTCATGAAATCGACACGGGAAAAAAATGTACCCCATACTTGGCAATATTCAATTCGATTTTGTTTTTATTATTCTCCTCTTCATTTATTTTATGTATTTCTTTTTTTTTGTTTTCTGAAATTTTTTTGGTGAACGAAAATTGTTTACAAAATAAGTGAGGTGAATGATGTGTGTACAAAAGTGTTGAATACTTGAGGAGTACCTTCAACGATGAAAATACGAAAAAAAAATAGCATAAGTTGCAGGAATGTGGATGGCAGTAGCAATCAATGGAGAAGACGAAACAAAAAAAAAATGCAAAATTTGCATTAATGCGAGAGAAATTGTTTATTTTGTGGAAAAAAAAGTTGGTTTTTGGTATTTCAGCTGACCGAAGAGAATACCAGTTCGCAAGGCCCATACTTCTCTTTGTGAAAATTGAGGAAGTCGATTTTTGTCATGGCTTAGAACAAGCAGAACGTGAGAGGTCACAGCACATGCAATTTTAAAATTCTTTTTTCACGAGTCCGTTACTGAAGCTACCAATAATGACTAGGTCAAGGTCAATCAGTAGTTCTGTGTGATCTGGATTGGCAAAAGACCTGTTTCTCTTCTGAGGCGGATGTGATTTTACTGACGACGTGCTAACAAATGTTTTCATGCCATTGTGTAAATACACTCGTATTTTCTGGAAGATTATCCTTATGCTTTTGGGTGCATCTCAACCATTATGCTTCTTCAGAATGGAGCCTCATTTGTGAGCTGTCTCCATTATTGTTGGTGGTGGTGCTTTTCAACTTGTGTGTCCCATCGTGTCTGTGACTATTCTCTGTCGGCTGTTGTCCGTAGATGCTAGATCCAGCATAGGATCCTCCGTATTCCCCTGTCAAACATTCCTAAGAGATTGTAACCACCCAGATCGTGTTGGCAGGAACATCATAATGCAGAAGTCTAAGGATGGACTTGACGGAAGGTGCTCCAATACGGCGCCACTTCAAGCCTTATGCACATGTGCATACACATGTATGAAGGGTTGATGGGTATTCTATTTGAAAAAAAGGAAAGAAAATAATACAAGAAACACGTCCAACATCCCACTGGTCTGCACTTGAAGTGTGTCCGGCATTCGTCGAGTTCCTACTGTTGTATGAATGAACATTAGTTTATAAATTAGGTTAAGTACTTAATTCAAGAAATAAGGAACTGTCACTTTTTCCTGGAACGTGTCTTTGAAACCACATCACAGCTACTACTTAACCAAACGTTCAATTCGAAAGATCTATTGCATACTTGACAAATGTCGGAACCTCAAGGTCAACCTTACATTAAGATTTGTTTACATTCCACGCGTATGAACATGCATCCTCCTTCCTCAAAACTCTGCGCAATTTTCAAGAAAGTTAACCTTTTTGATGCAAATGAAATTGGCAAATTACAGTCTCCCATGAGAGACAACTTTCTACAAGTACAAGCATCATTGTGGATGCTTTTCAGATTTTTTTCTGTCATCACAGACTTTCTGTTTCCTTCATCACAAAGTGTTGTATCATTCGACATAACTGAGTGTGTAAGTGATGGATGCCAATTGACCTCTCTGGTGGACCTTCTATCGAAGCATATGGCCAAAAGTCACAAGAACCGCATTGACCGAAGGTGAAATATTTTCGCTGATTTCGTACTTAGTATTCACACTTTCGTTCATCGATAAACAGCAATTATTGGCATGTATGTAGATATGCGTTTTCCTTTCTCTTCGTCTGCGTATGCATTTCAGTTTCTTTGAGCCTAGCTAAAATTAGTTCTATTCAAGACAAAATGTTGGTCTGTGGAAAATATATCTGAAGCCCGAATATATTTGGCTTTAATTTCACTTTAGGTTGGCAATCCTTTAGACAAATTTTCGTTTTCATTCCAACATGTGTGTGCCTCTGACCTGTGTAAATATAAACTAACTGCGTGTTTACGGAAATGAATTTACGTTGCACAATTTTGTTGAGTTTGCGGATGCTTGTGCTAAATGCATGGCACCAAGGAGAGTGAGAGAACTGTATGCAGGTTGTGTCTGTGGGAGTGGAACACGTGGATCGAACATTCTTGCGTTTCAA
Source organism: Eristalis pertinax (assembly GCA_907269125.1). Lineage (NCBI taxonomy): Eukaryota > Metazoa > Arthropoda > Insecta > Diptera > Syrphidae > Eristalis > Eristalis pertinax. The sequence goes on from OU026145.1 coordinate 123,756,126, forward strand.
ATTGGGGTCATTGCGGCTTAGTGGTGACTTTGTCATCAATTGCATGTGGAGAATTTTATTAAGAATGAACTACCAGTGAACCCACTTCAAATCCATTGAAAAGTCAACACCGGGTCAGTTGTCGTTAAATAGACTTGGAAAAGGCATATTTATGTAGTTTGGTTGCATATTTGCCTCTCGAGTGCTACATCCGCCCACTGGCTTCTATATTCTTTTTCCTGAACATCAGTCAACGAGGCACTAGAGCCAGCACTATCCTTTGCTTACTATCCACATGTTAGATTAGGTTTAGGAAGGGGAGTGTGCTGGTTGAACATTATTTCCACTCGGAGGCCTTAGGGCCCATTGTGAATCCCTTCATTTGTGGAGTACACATTCTGTCACCTAACTTGTCACGTGATGGCTTAAACCACCCCGTGCTCATGACGAATCTTAAGAGATTTCAGCTCCATCTGAATCTGGAGAGCTGGGCAGTGGAATAGCATATGTTGGTTCGTCTCGGTCTCTTTCTCGTCGCCGCAGTTCAAGCTGAGATCGCAGATTCCACGTTCCATTTTCGGGGCGTTGTTCCGATGGGCCAGTGTCCCATGATCACTCCGACGAGCACATGGATCGAGTTACAGTCCAACGCAAGAAGCTTCTTTGTTTTGCCGTTATTAAGCTTTAGCCACTACTATCTACATCTTCTTCATTTGTGTGCACTAACGCAAACACGAGCTGTATCTGTTGCACAGGTTGGGAGTCGAAGATTCTTCGAGCCAGAGCCAGTGCTGTTCACGTGGACTTCTAGGCCTAATCTCATAAGGCGTTGTATCCGTTGGCTCTGTACAGCGCATACAGTTAATGACTGAATCTTCTTCGCCAAACACTATCAACACAAATAGGACAAAGATCGGGTGCAGCATTTATGGCTTGCCCATCTGCATCCAATGCCTCTGCACTCTGCTAAGGCTTTAACAAGTCGTTTTTTTAATCCAAAGAAACAGCAATTGCTTACTTATGTACTTATCAGACCTCTGACCCACGGAGGGTCTGAGCAGAACCAAAAGCGGGCTTTCATCGCTGACGGTACGGGATTGCTGCTTCCAGTCATCAAGACCAAGCCGTCTTTATACCAGAGTTTCAGACTTCGTCTGATTCTCGAACCAGGAGACTAGTATTCGAAGACCATCCTAGCGATGCAGCTGATACAGTGCAGCAATCTGCAAAAACCACGAAACCGAGGTAGCCAAAGCCCTAACTCACATCGTCTAGCCTAGTCGTCGTTTTGCGGGACCTTCTTGGAGAACCCACTCGTCCGCTTTTAATGCACACAAACGTCTACACATTCAAAATTAATCCCTAACAGACATTCTTCACTCATTTGCGTATTCCAACAATATTGGCTTGTGCCAAATGTTCCTGTCCTGGATGCAGATTCTGTCCCCTTGGCCTTTATGAACATCAACCATTGTGATCCCGGGTGTGTTCATCCATTCAATCTTTCAATTGAACAACTCATAGTAATTGATTGAAGTAATTAAGTTCGAACATCTAAATTTGGAAACCATGTTCAACTCCTATAAGCTGTGCCATTTTAATTGAGACATAAAAATAGGAATCATTAAATGAAATTGAGTGGTAATTATAATACTATAGACGATTTGTCATCACTCTAGAGTCTAGCCACCATGTTCAACAATAACGTCTGTCAATAGAGTATGAAACAAAAGTTATGAATCCTTTCGATAACGTGCGTCGGTCAACTTAAATGGTAGCATTCACCACGTTGTTGCCGTCATTCGCGGTCACAGTTTGAATATCAATTTTTTTCTACTTTGGAGAGTTTGTCGTTTTGTTCGTTGTTTTTGTGTGTGGATTCTCCCACGAGTTGACATACCTTTGATGGTGATTTATTATGCAGTTCACATTCGTTGCTTTTGCCGGCACACATTTCTTGAGAATACTATGTATGTGATCTAGTCGTGTTTCTTGGTGTCAGGTTGACTTAAGTTTTGAAAGATTTTGTGTTGCATGGAAACAAATCCGTTACTGATCTAGATCTGTGGAGTATCAGGCCAAAAAAGGGAATCAAACGAATTTGTATTGAAAAAGGTAATGATTAAATGTAGACCATAAGTCAATTGACCTTCACAACTTATCGAGTTGGGTGTGCTTTGAATGCTAAAGAGATTGTTTCGGTTTTTTGACAACACGTTTACTGATAGGGCTTTTTGACATATGGATACAAGTGGTAAAATGGAGGAACATTGTTTTCCTTCCTATGTGTTGGCTTATGCGTATGGATTCGATGTTTCCAAAAGCAGGTTAGGTTCGATATATATGAATCTACTACACGTTTGATAGGTCTCATCTGTGATTTGTTTTATAAACAAAAAATTGGCACAACAAGAGTCTTCTGACAAGAGAACTTACAAGTCTATCGTGGAAAATAACAAAACTCAGAGAAGTTACAGTGCTGGCCGAATGAATTCTTTGAAATTTCTTGCAGTTCAGTGTTACGTAGGATCGATTCATCTTAGCAGAATGTTTCCACTAAAGTGAATAAAGGCCCCTTCTGGTCATGGCAAGTCAGCAGCAGGGCACGATTTTTGATTACTCATCATCCTCCCAACAGACCTCTCTCTTTTCAAAAACACAATTTCTTTAGATAATCTGGAATCCTGCAATCTTGAGTCTCAATGTAAAGGAATCAACATCCTTAAGAAAAGTAGGATTTGTAGGAGTTGATTCACGGTGTTTCAATCAGCGGTTGAAAGAACTAAATGTTCGTAGGTCACCAAGCATTGTGACCGGCAAAGTTTGCGAAGCTTTTTCTAGACAGTTGTACTGTTTGATCGTACTGGGATTCCTAGACGCCGGGATTCAAGTGCGTAGAAGTCGACGCACAGACCCAAGTACAAAAACTACAATACAATACTACACAATCTCTTGCAATTAACTGACAATACGGCGAAAGCACTCACATGCAAATTATCTCAAACTTCACACCTTCGTAGTCTGCATAATATCGTAAATCTGTGTAAAAGCAAAACATCCACTGCACAAGTGCACGAGAAGCTAACGAAATGCCCTTTGTGAATTGAAATCACCAGATGTAAAAGTACATTATGCAATGGCAAAACTTAGGTTTACCTCCTGCACGTAAATCCTCATCGATTTCGATTTCATTGCTTTGAATTTACTACGAAACCATGTTTTGAATAGCCACCATTTGCGAATTTAAACAATTCACTTCTAACTCTAATTTCGTATGCTATACTGATACGGAGAAGAAAGCAGAAAATTCCCCATCAATTTTAAGGTTTTGCATCATTGGTGAAGATTTATTGCAAATTTCACTCTCAACTCTGTCTGAATCTTTCAATTATTTTGTGATGATGTACGAACGTCAGTACTTCTGATTTTCTATTAAATATGTAAGGAAACAGTCGCTTATAAGCCGAAAGGTGTTCTAATGAAATAGTAATGGGAAAGCATAGTTTTTTATTTTAGCACTTTTGATGACAACAAGATTTTCGAATTTACAGGGCAAGTAATAATAATAAGGCAAATGTTCAATCAGATTTCATTATACAGTGGTGGTCCAGTATAACGAATGATATTAATGTCCAGGTGTATTCGTTAAATCGAAAAATTCGTAATATCGAGAACATTTTACTTGTACGAAACCTTAAATAGATGGACAAATATTGTTGCCATTCCTTACGTTATTTAACTTTTTCCTGCTGACTTCCTAGTGCGAATATTTTATGCATATTGAACGTTGTTCTTTTCCCATTCTCGGCCCATTCAATGCAATTGTTAAATTGAATGCCCAATCTCATCGGTATGCATTACTTTCTGAACAGAGTTTTAGTCCATTTCCGAGGAGCACCATCTACAGCAATATCAATATCAACAACACCGTTCTCTTGAAATGTGCTGGCACGATTATCTTGTGTAAGAAACATTTCAGCATTGTTCCAAGACTCCAAATTCTCTTCTAGCGAAAGTCGTTCGCGAGTTAAAGACATTTCCCAAAAGCTTATCGAACTACTGTCACAACGAAAAACGCGACTTATAATAGTGCAATATGTGCTATTTTTACTGCTAAGGATATTTAATTTTCCCTTGAAAAAAAGATAACTAAATGAATAAACGACACTCGTTCTTACTCTGAACTAAGATCCAAATGCGCATGTGCGCCTGCCAAAATAATCAAAAACACTGAACAGAACGAAACTTGCAAAGTCGAAAACATTGCGAGTACAAATTCATAACAATAAAATAACAGTAACAAAAAGTTAAAGTGTCTACCAGTTTTACAACAGACTCGACAAGCATACATCAGCAGTCGAGGGAGTTGCATTGTGCCCTTTTTCTCTAAGGTAACAAAAACATTCGTTATATCGAGGGTCAGCTCCTTTTTTCGTAGGTACGTTATATAGACACTAATGCATTTGAAAAATACTAATAGGCTAATAGGCATTTGTATATTGGACCACCACTGTATTTAGTAACAAAACCAAAGGCTCCATGGAGTGAAACTCCTCAATGTAAGATAAAAGTTTTTGAAATTTGGATAAATTTTGAAACACGTTGTTTGATAAACTTGGTCTAAGCAAACTTAAGTAGTGGGAACAAAATCATATTTAATCGGGGCACTACGCAATTTTGTAAGCCATGCTTCATGATTGGGATCGCATTGTAACGACTATTGAGGAAGGTGCATGGATTAGGAAGAAATGCCTTCATATTCATCATAATCATCTTCTGATCCACATGATCCACTAAATTGGTAGCGGGGGTAAAGAATGCACTAAAGATCTCCAGGCCACGCGATCCTCCGCCATTGACTCTAACTCATCAGGAGTTATGCCCACACGCAAATCAGTTTTTGGACTTGGTCCAACCACTTCGTCCTGGGTCTGTAAAGCAGTCGCCTACCTGATGGAACTGCATTTAAGTCACGCCTCCTAAGTCGTGATGATGGGGACATTCGTGCTACTTGCCCAAACCATCGAAGAATAGCCCTTTCAGCTCGAAAAAGCAACAGCTCAACGTTAAGTTCCTCGCGTATTGCGGTGTCTCACCTTATCCCGAAAGAAATCTCATCTCGGCAGCTTGTATTTGCGACCTTAATCTTTCGTCATTACCCAGATTTCATGACCATGGGTGAGAGTTGGAACAAATACTGAGTTGAAAAACCACTAACTTGGCTTTGACATCAAGCTCGGCCTTTCTGAAGTACAGATCTTACAAGCTGTTTTAAAATTTACCCAGCTTGGTCAATTCTACATTAAAGCTTAGCATTAATCCTCCCATCACTCATGAAAAAGTGCTTCAATGGGACTCCAGTAACATGTAGAGTGCATTGAACAGGCGTTCTGGAAATGACAATTACCATACCTGATTTATCCATGTTGACCTTCATCGCAGCATCTGCAGAAGTTCTTTGTTGCAGAAAACTGGATCTAGGATAATATATAATATAATATGGGTGGCGCTACAGCCCGCAGAAGGTGAGGGCCTAGCTTCTACAGCAACTACAGCGTGCTATTTGTTCTCTCACGAGTGGAAGGGACCTACAGTTTTATGCCGATTCCAAGCGGCCAAGTTTTTCCAGGCGGATAGTTATTATTCTTTGAGCATTTTCACTCGTAAGAGGAAGAGCTGTAACGGCCGCCACACATTCTTAAAGAATTCTCACCCATATTCGAGAGATCAGAAAATTCTGAAAGTGTATTCGCAAATCAAAATGGTTTTAGTAATTAGATCATCAGTCGATAAGGTAGGTTCCATCTTGTACATCGATCTTCAATTACGAATTGCATATTAGTTAATAGCATATTAGTCTTGCCTACACTACAATACCTGCCAGAAAGAAACTCAATGACTTTCATGTTGACAGGCGCTTACTGCAAATTATATAGTCATTTTCATCTTTTGTTTACCATAAAATTCCACAAAACGCATCTAATTATGCAAATGAATCGGTGCAAGTAAATGCGAAAGTTAACAACATGCACGCCACAGATCTAGAATTCTATTCAAAGAAATTCCAAACAATCAATCAACAACGTCTCTACTGCTACCCGCCGTTTACATTGTAATAAGTTATTCACCAATTAATTACTAACTCACTTTTTTTGCTTTTACCTCAATTGCAGTTTCTTCGAGTAAACAGTGCATAAACAAAACCAGCAAACATGGATGCCATTAAGAAGAAGATGCAAGCGATGAAAATCGACAAAGATGGAGCATTGGAACGTGCCTTGGTCTGCGAACAGCAAGCACGCGATGCCAACACTCGTGCCGAAAAGGTAAACACAAACGTCTAACACGCCAGACAAATTTATATTAATTAATAATGACAATGCTGATAACATAATTAACTGTCTATTCATTTATTCAATTAACAGGCCGAAGAGGAGGCTCGTCAATTGCAAAAGAAGATCCAAACCGTTGAAAATGAACTTGATCAGACCCAGGAAGCTTTGATGCAAGTCACAGGCAAATTGGAAGAAAAGAACAAGGCCCTGCAGAATGTAAGTACTCGAATTATTTTCTTATTCAATCATATTATTTTCATTAGTAAAAGGGAAAAATCTCAAAAGTAAACTGTAGATAGATGGGTGGTTGAGGTTATCTCCTTTACCACCTTGTTATCTTCGCTAGAGTAGATAGTTGGGGAAAAGTTATCGCAAGATAGTGGATATTTTTTTTTATTTTCGAAAATTAATCGGCTGTTGAACTAGTGACAGATTAATAAGCAACTTGCTTGTAGAGGTATTATTTTACAGTTTTTTACATCATTTATTTAAGTTGTCCAGTTGGGATGGCTCTTGACACAGTTCCTGCATACTGTAGAGTTCATTGAAGTGTTCGAAATTTGTCTAGACGCCGAAGAGACGTTTGCGTTCGCGAACCTTACAAGATCTTAGTCTGGACGAGTGCCTGATTTATACTGATACGGTTTTGAAGAGCCCGAATGCAATTTCTTCTACAATTATTAAAACTCTACAAATATGAAATTTCTCTGTGTTTACTTCATCTGTCTTGCTTTGCCTCTCGATCCAGGTGGTTGGGATTGGAAGACCACACACATTGTATTTGAGTCTATTAAATTCTCCGATATTCGTATTCTGTACTACGTTGTGGTAACTATATATGTATAGTTTGCGGTTACCCTCATTTAAATTCCACACATTCCACTAACTTTATATAATTTTTCAGGTCAGCCATCTTTTTATATTTTCAAAATAACTTAGAATATCTGCAAATTGATTTAATAAGCAACAGCAAAAAGCTGGAACAATTTGATAGCCGTGCTATCTTATTCATAAATCCATCGAAACTCTTCCATATTCATTCAAATGCTGCTACTTTAAAGCCATTATGTATGGAACAGCAAATCATTCAAATAGCGGCCCGTTTATCCGCAGTAGCGTCTCAAGCTCAGTCTCGGGCTCGTAGAAAATAGTTGGCTTCTTAACGTAGGCTAAGGACTTGACGTAACGCCAAAGAAAATTATAGTAAAGTAGTGTCGCGCACTCGTGGCGCCCAACTAATGAACGCCAAATCTTTCCTTCAAATACTTTGTATCTCTCGTATGATATGTAGTGCCGTCCACAACTCGGATATATCGATGTTTTTGAGCTCTGGTCCAAGAAAGTTAGTCTGTTAAGCCAAATTTGCATTTATGCAGGAAGCCATTGTTAAAAAATGGGACCTAAATCCGGATGTGGTTCCCAATTTATAATTGCTCAATATTTTTGAATGACGTGGTTATGTGTACCTAAGAATGGCAGCATTTTGATATTCTCTTTCATCTGATTTCCTTCGATTCCTTTGACTATAAATGACAGCGAATTCATGTCCACGCCTCGTTTCAGTGGTCCACTTACCCACCGGTGAGACGATAGACGAAAGCTCGTTGTCATAAATTTTGAAACTGGGGTTCCAGTCCTTCACTTCTACAACAACACCGTTCTATACTTGCAACATCGCCGGATAGGAGCAGTCCAACTTAGGCCCGTTGTGTTACCACGTCGATAAAGTAGATTCTATTTGGCAAACCTGTTGGTGCTCTTGGAGAACTTGGCTGACAGCAATTCTGCTTAGCTCGGTCAGGTTTCCTTTTCCTCTCGAATGAAGGCCGATTGAATTACTCGTCTCCTCTCCTCTACAGCTTCTGCGGAATTAGTTGTAGAGCAGCTTCAATCTTGAGACGTGTGTTCCAATGACGCAATGGGTAGTGATGACGCCGATAAGAGTTCTGAGATGGGAAGTGGAACACTAAATAAAAATGATTAAAAAAAATTTCCAAAAACGAGTTCCAGCCCAACATTACTGTCTCTGATTTTGACTAAATACACAAGAAAACAGTTCAATCAGCTTTACTCACATGAAATAATGATAAATCCCTTCATACTCAATTATTCCCCAAATGAACGATGGCTGTTCAAACTTTTCGTTCATCTTGAACTTTCAAAAGCTACACACTAGCTACAGCATAGTGAAGATACAAACCATCGTGCGCACAACCCTTTTACGCACGCTCAATAAAATGTGTATTTTTAAACGCGGAAGTACATTAGCAAAACAGCAACAGCAGCATTTCGAAACTGAATTTAAGGACTTTCATTTACATCACGTAAAATGTGATGGAGAAATGCCAGAGAGACATGCTCAGTATTTGCGTCATTTCAGGCATTCGTTAATGTCTTTTGCATTGCATCACTTCGAATTGACAGAATTTGGAAAGCAATGTAAGCGCTTTGTCTTGATTTATAATTTTGACGAGGCGTATTTTGATTACTCATAAACCTTAAGAGTGTTTTTTCATAATTTTTAATTATAATTTTATGATTCAACGGTGTGTTGTGGGATTTTTTTGTTTGGGATGTCTTGAGTTCGGAAATCGTACATCTGACCCAGATTAATAGTCTAGACGATATAATCATGCGTTTTACGATCTGCAAATATTTAATGCAGACCGGATGCTTGGGTTTTCGCCCGTAAAGAGGTGTTTGGAAAGCTGGATGATTTAGACATTTATTTATAAACTATAATTTAAATTTAGTTCGGATTTAAAGTGATGTATACAACTGAAGAGCATATCGCGATTTCCCTGGAGCTCATCTGTGAATATCAGATTTCCATTGAATTTGAGTACAATATGTGTGTGTACCTCTTGTGGAACAAAATGGATTATCCGATGGTATGGACAATCCTAGTAAACTTTGATGTAGTATTTGATTTGGCTAGTCAATTCCAGTGACTCACTAGAAGAGACTGTTGCTATGTTCAGGTGTGTGCTCAAGGTGACTGCACACTTTGGCCTTTTTTATTGGCCTCTTCTTATAGATCACGTACAGATGATTCCAAAGTTTACATAGATTCGTAATGAATCATATTACATTGAAGATAAGAAGAACCATTTTTGTCCTATTCGGTTAGTTTTAATGCAGTTTAGAAACGCCTCGGTTCTAAGTGACATCCTATCCTTGGAGCCGTTCGTTTTCATGATCTTCTACGCATTCTACGGCATTCTTCGACTCTATATGAGGAATGCAGAGCACGTTGCACGAGTACGTTGCACAGATGTGGAATTATTACGCACTAAATTTCTTTCAATTGTAGTACTCTCGTTTCACAGAGCAATATTAAATATATTGGCCCGACTTGGGCCTAATCCTTACAACACCCTTATGTGTAGTCCGTTTCAAATTCGGGAAAAAATTCTTGCCTTATGGCATTCACTCCATTGCCTCAGTTGACTTAAGTCCTTAACGTCCATTGTCGTTGTGCCTTTGAAATGAAAGTTGAATACAGGCATCAAATTCTTATATCAGGTGAAAATTGGAGGAAGCCTCTCTGCAGCCTGGAATAAGCATGAGTGAATGAAAAGCTAAAGTCGTTAAAAATGCTTGATCTGCATTGCTGGGCTGTTGTAATTCCTATTTTCAATTCAATGCTAATTTGTTCAGTATCGAAATCTGAATAATTCGAAAACCTAAATTCGAAAAACTTTCCACTTTGTAACGAATCGTACGCAAAGTACGCCATCGACTCAGAGAAAGAAATACGCAAATTGGACTTAACAAAATTTGCTTAAAAAGTGGCATTTTGAAACCATTCCGTATTCAAATCAGTTTGGATATTTCTGATTGGTCAAAATGATGACCTGTTCGTTTCCATTTGCCACATAGTTGTATGATTTTCCAGCATTTTTTAGCTGGGAAAATTTGCTTATTTTAAGTCGATGACGAGCGTTTGAAACATTAACGAAATTTGATAGTTAAATGTAAAGTTGTGGAAGAAGATTTTCGTTGCAATATGTATATCAAGCACACTCATCATTCACATTCTGCCTGTGATTCACTGAAACAGACATTTTTATGCTTCCCTTCACATTATTATTTTATCTCATAAAGACCATGAGGCATTATGAAACATTTGGAAAATTAATCACAAAATCAAAGTTAGATAATGACTAACTTAAATCATCCCAAAATGATCCCCAATGAAACAGAGTCGCTTATATAAATATTCTTCTACTCCGTCTCACATAACATGATAGAAGACCTTTTAAAAATAGTCTCCCCCTGGTTTCCATGGCCGAAAGCGGTCAACCACAAGAGAGAGAGGATGATTTAAATCGAGAAATAGAATATGAACCCCCATTCTTAAGCAATGACCCACATTCTATTGTCGCTCTTCTCTTAGCCTGCGTAAATCAATTTAAAACAAAAAATACAGGTGTTCCTTAAATATGCAATGAATGAATGGCATTCCTCCAAAACAATAAAAAACATTGCAAATAAAAAATATACACATCTGCAAAAATATACATGAGGAATCTTAAAAAATTTCATACGACCACAGACCGATTATCGTCTTCCACCTTCTTATCTATCGTCTGACTGAAGAACAATTATCTCATCATTAATTAACAGACCCACGAAAAAAACAGAGAAAATACACAAGATGTACAATTAAGAAACAAAAAAAAAATGCTCAAGGAAAACGCCCAAGAAGATAAAATGAAAAGCACACAAGATGAGAAGCGAAAAGGGGGGCGAAAATGGTCTCTCCTTTTCTCTGCCCCATCTGCTGATGAATAAATGGATTCTATTTTTACCCCCCAACAGAAAAGCAGAAAACGCGAGCGCCAGACAGTGAGAGCGAGAGAAAGAGAAAAGCTAAGGAGGAGAAATGAACTTGTGTATTTTCTTTTTGAAGTATCTAGAATGTAGATGCATGATCATCGCCAAATACGGCGGATCTACACATATGTACTCGGCATACCTCAGTTAAACATGATACCTAAACATTTGAGGATTTCCTGCGCATGCGTTCTATTCCCACCCACCCCCAACTCGATGTGGTGGTGGTGTTTGTGAGTGGGTTGAACGAAAGAAAAAAAGAAGTCCGGATGCCACATACCGCAATTTTTCGCCGCTGCCGCCTGCTTTGCTTCTTCAGTTTTGTTACATTTCTCTCAATCCGATAATCAATTAATACAGTTCGAATTTTAAATCTGATTTTTTGAATAAAAAAAGTAAAGAAAATCGCCTGTGGAATCCAGTGTGGATGGTGGCAACAATGAACCTTGGAACTTAACTGAATGGTGTTCTGCAAGTGAAACAAAATCGTATGGTGTTAGTGTGTAAGGGAGGAGTGCCGAGTGCCGAGTGCCGATTGCCGAATGCTGAGTGCCGAAAGCCGCAAAATTTTCCGACTGATGATGCAAAAACCGAAAGCAATTTTCACATTTTCACTGTCGATGCCGAAGTTAAATTGAAAATAGACATTATGACTAACGATCACGGCCACGGTGATGACGATCTTGCCAACTTCTGTTGCTGACTTCACTTGATAAACTCAAGCATACACATCTACACAGATTCACTTTGGAATGACTGAATAGAAGTGCCAAGCATAACTCCTGTGTGCGAGCGGGATACGGATAAACTTGACTGAGTGTTAGATAGTTCGAAAGAACGAAAATAAATTCGTGTGTGTGTTCATTCACCACATGAAGGAAAAATCTGAAAAATTTTGTTGTATACTCTTGTTCATTTATTTAGAGCATTGAAGTCGGCGAGTCAAGTTTTTGTTTTTGTTGTTTTCATTTCTTTTTTTTATTTTCCGAAAACCTTTTTCACTATTCACTTCTTTACTTCTGATCGCACATCTTTCATTCTCTGTTCTTCTTATTCTTTTAAACTAATTTAAAAATATACCAAGAAAGTAAGAGATGATTTGTTGAGAAGGGATAACATCATTCAGAGAATAGAATCGCGGGGGTTAGAGTTTGCAGAGCTAAGGTGCCGAAGGAGGTGTAACAAATAGTGATCGTGATTTATACTTTTGCGATAGGAAAGCAAAGGGAATATACCGTGGAGGATAACAGAATCGAATCTTCAAGCAATTCAAACGTAATATGATTGATAAAACCGCACATCTACTGATCGATACTGAAGAACTTCATTTAAATAGACCTTTACGTAAATTGTGCACACAAATAAGTTGCAACACAAGCTGCAGTACAAGTTCAAATAGTTTAAACAATAAAATTCAAAGAACTCAAACCGCATTGAAGGTGAAAACAAGTGACAACCGGCATTTGCAAGTGGATAAAAACAATAATACACACTCGTTGCCAAATCGTTCAAACAGTGGTTCGAATGCAAGTGGAAAATCTGCAAAAGCTATTGTAAATCAAAATAATACTAGCAATAATAATAGTAATAATAGTGCAGTGAATTCTCGCCGGCGGCGTAACCAACAGGAAATACGTCATATAAAGCGAGCACACCGCCATCTATTGACAAGTAGTGGTGTACCACCAACAATACCGCCATCACAACCACCACCAACAGCAGTGCTTTCAAAACGGCCACAAGACTGCATCAGTTCACCACATAAACGTCAGAAAAAGAAAAAGACAAAACGAAAAACTGACAGTAGCAGTCATCACGACCAGCAGCAGCTGCGCCACCACCAGCAGAACACTCATCCACATCGCAACTGCAAATCCTCAAGTCGGAATAAGCCTAACAAAACCAGCAATATTACAAATCAAAACAATACAAATAATAAGTGCAATCGTAAGAATAAACCATTTTGCGATGATTCAGCAACGATTGTTTCGGTGATTTCCTCACAGTGGTGTTCAATTGAGGAACGTTTGAATTTGTTAGATAAACTCTTATATTGTGATGAATACGACGACTACAACGACTACGAATACAACGACGAAGACGTTGGTAATTACTCAACAATCAGCTATTGTGACGACTTGGATATAATGAGTGATCACAGTGGTAGCGGGCAAATGCCCATGAAACGTCGTGGTCATCAACATCATCCGAGATTCACAGGACAACGCCGTTCCAATGTTCCAGTTGAGGAGATATTGGCCGCCCTACGTCGCGGTGACAGTGTTGGTGAACTGTCAAATTTATCTACAACGTCAACAACTACAGCTGATTCGACATCATTACTGAGTGGGTCTGGGTCGTCTTCAACATTGGGAAGCAACACCAACAGCAATCTGGATGACGATGACGGAAGATGTATGTCACCGACGACAGACATTGGATACGACAAAGACTATGACACAACAATTAAGGATTTGAATAGAAATGAATTATCTAGTAGCAATTGTGATGAGAACTATTTAAATGGTGTAAATAATAAGAAAACGTCCCTAGACTTGCCTTTACTGCAGCAATCCGTGGATGTATCAATCCCTACCGCAAATAGCAGTCCAACGCCAACAGATGAAAGCAGTTTGCTGGATGATGCTGTGAAGACTCCAAGTAGTAGTAGTAGTTCTAAGCAAAAATCACCGAAAAAAGAGAAGATTCGTTCTGATAAGAAAAAGAAACGAACAAAAACAAAGAATCCCACAGAGGACGATGGTGCAACAACCCCAGGACTGGAGCGACCCGATGGCGATGGAGCACCAGACATAGAAACTCCTCAGGATGATGAGTCAGCCGAATGGGCCAAGTTGAGATGTACCAGTGAACGTACCGAAGTCATTGCCGAACGAGAGATCCGGAGGCACAAAGGTCGTTGCGCTGATTATCCTGGACTTGCGTTCGGTAGATCAATTTTCAGCTCAGATACGATGATGAAATTCAATATTATACGCAATGAGCTGCATAACATCATGAACACACAGCTGAAGCGGGTAAAACTTTGTCTTCAAATAGTTATTCTAATGTTTTAACTGTTCTTTTTTTTCCTCTTTCGAAGTTTTTTTTTTTTGAAAGCAGGGAGAAAGCCGCTGCGTTGGGAAGAATCAAAATCTAAAACTCACTGCGCTGACCTCAATTCACTTCCGAAAATCTCATATAAAATGCTCGTTGTGTGCGCGAGATTTGACCGCTTGTCGTTCAGCGTTTGTTCGCATTGTTTCATTCATTTGCAATGAACACTGGCTATTTATAGAGATTCTCTAATGTGTGGAGAATCCGCAGTGCGCTAAATTTTTGGTATTTTCATGTACATCGTTGTTGTTATGTTTCTCGTCTTTTATTTTTTGCACACATACAAGCGGCGCGTCGTGGCAGCTTATAATGAAAAGTGAATCTTTTCCTTGCTCTTTGGATTATTCCATTGTTCTTTGATTGACTACAATTTTGTATTTGGTCAAACATTTTGCATATATGGCGATCTACATACATAATTTTCTATGCATTTTGTATAAATTAAAGCTGGACTACTTGCGCAACCGTTGAACTATTTTTCGTGTATTCTTTCTGTGCGACACATGTGTGTGCGAAAAGAAAGTAAAATAAACCATACGAAGCCGACCTCCATTGAGGCTAGAGAGAGAGAGAACGATGTGAATATTTTTTTTCTTTTTTGATTTATTCCGCATGGATTAACTTGGTGATTTAGCGAATGTATTTGAGTTATCTTTGGCGATACACCAATGAATTTGCAATTTTTGTTTTTTTTTTTTTGTTCAACAAGCGGCTATTTTGAAAATTTTACTCATTTCTTTCGTTTTGAGTTTCGATTCGGTTTGAAGAAATGATATGATAGATCTGTCATCTGTTTGCTTTCACATGATTGGTATGGCGCCTATGAGAATTCTACATATTAAGGAGTGTATCGTTAGCTCGTCGTTTTGCTACCATTTGCATTTAGATGAAGTTCCTTAACTTGTTCGAATGGGGTTTCTTTTTTATTTTTCACCGTCAAGTTGAATTCACAATTCGATGATGACTTGCTTTCTCATCTCATCATCTATTCATAGGACTCAACAAGTTTTTACACCTATTTGATTAGCTGAAGCATTCGTAATGTCAGGCTTGTTGCTACACACGTTTCGCACCAATTACCTCATCTGCATGAGATTGTAACGCCTTAAGTGTGAACTGGGTCCATTGTCTATGAAACTAACGTTGCTCAGTCAACAGATCCTAATATTGCATATGCAACTGCAATTCATTCAAAGTTCTTGAAAGGTTCAATTAATGTAATTTCGCAAAATCTTCTTTCTGTACCTAATTAGCCCTTCCGACCCCCCGTCAGATAAATCAAGTTTTATACATTCCCTACAACAGTTACAATTCAATCCCCACACAGTTATAATACCCGGCAAATAGACAAAAACGCCGGTTTTCTAATAAAACAAAATCCACCTGTACCCTTCACATATAAAAAAAAAGTAAATCCACCTTTCAACCATTCATCGAAGAACCCTTTCAACTCCTCCGGCGCACTAATTCTTTCAACATTCACCCCTTTCTACCACCCGGCAACCAACTTACGCCAGGGGCGGTGGTGCAGGCTAAACAAAAAAAAATCTCATCGTATTTGGCACGCGACATGAATTGATTCTCCAACCCCTCCACATAAGCACACTCATCGAGCATAAATTCTCCATAGTGCCAAAGAAAAAGAAAATGCAAACAAAATTGTTACTGGAATGTTGAATATGGTGAATTATCGCAAATCTCAAGTGGTTGCCGACTTCAGCGATGACTGCCGTAGTGGTGATTTAAAAAAAAAATGCATTTGTCCCTTTTCAACCACCGATTAAATTCTGACAAGGCTCGATATGAACTCTTCACAGAATGATTCATTTCAACACACAGGCAGAGAATTTTCAATTCAACTTCGAGCCGCCTGCCGCCATTTTAAGTCGAACGGCAGATAAAGTAGTTCCACACTTCAATTTCAGAAAATACAAAATCCCCTCTTCTCACTCGCACACAAGCCTCACATTACGCTTGAGCGGTTTTCTCATTTTGTCTCGTCAACCAAATTCAGCGATCAATCCACCACCAAATTTGGTATTAAAACTGCTGAATTGATAAGCTTACCCCCATTTTCTTCAATGAATGTGAACAAAATGAATTAAAATGCGAGAATGAAATCATCATTGCCGGCCGACTCATGACCATATCGGAGACAGAGACAAACCGGTAACCTTTAACGTTACCCATTTTGCTGCACCAAAACGAGACCACCATCTACAGCCGGTGAAAAAGGCCAACGATTCACACAGTCAGCCATCGCGTTGAGTTAGAGTGAGAAAGCGACGATTTTAAGGCGAGGCCCCTTTTTTGGTCTTCGTGTAAAAGAATTGAAAAGAAAAAAAACATAATTTTTCTACTGCCCGTTGCGTGTGCCTGTGTGTCAAACGTCGTTTTTTTCCCGATTTCAGTGTGCAAAGAGCAATAAATTCGCTGCTGTGTAAAATAGTTGCCCAAAAAAAATTCTTCAATTCGTGCTTTAAAAAATTCAATTCGTACAAAATTGTGGTTTGGTTTTGTAAAATTTCCGTAATAACCGGTGATTTTTATTCCTCCTTGCTGTCATAAATATTCTACATTCCAGTTCTTCGTTCGTTTTTTTTTTTAATTTTAACTTCACACTCGATTCGTTTGGTTCTTCTCCTCTTATTTTCTGTGTCGTCATCGTTTGCATTAACGGGGTGCTTAGTATATAAATTAAATCAATTCTTATATTTTGTTCGTCAAGAAGTTACACATTTTTGTAACAGATAAAGTGTGCTTATATCGAAAGTTTCAATCAATTCTGTGCTTTCAACGTGTTCAAAGAGAAAAAATAGATATATAAAAGAAAAAAAAAGAAAAGATTTCTGTTCAATACATTCCCTACTTGCTGCATCTTACATATACTTTATACTATACACACAACCTGTCAAAATGACCACCAACATTCCACAAGGTACACTCTTGGATGTACTCAAGAAAAAAATGCGTCAGACCAAAGAAGAAATGGAAAAGTATAAAGATGAATGCGAGGAATATCATAAAAGGTTACAACTTGAGGTTGTTCGACGAGAAGAAGTAAGTTTTTTCTGGGACCTCTTAAAATTCTCTTCGTTTTCTTTGGATTTTTTTTTATTTTATTTTGGTTTTTTTTTTTTTTGGGGGTTTGAAAGAAGAAGAAAATCGAATTCGAAAATGATTGAAAATCTATTCGGTTCGGCTACAATAGAGAAAGTGTATCTCTGCATAGTTTCATGAATTGAATTGTAGTTTGAATTCTATCTACATACTGTTTGTCTTTTACTCGATCGATCGATCGATTGATTTGCGGATTTCTTTTCAGCGAAGTCAAGCAATGATAGGATCAAAAGCATTTCTGTATCTCTCGCCCGCATTGGAGGTTTTTCTTTTTGCACATCTAACATTCTTTTATCACGAATTTCGTGGGTCTATGGTTGAAGGAACATTCGTGTGCTGAGTCGGACGGAGTGAAAGGGTCAACAAACGAAAGATGATCAATGATCGTCGTTGAAGTGTGGCTGCTGAAGTTTGTTCCATCAGCGCAAGCGTTCAGATGGAGTTTTACTACATATCACATTTAATAGAATTATGCTAATTCTATTTTTTTTTTCATTGCTCTCCTCTCTGCCTCTCGTTCTTGTGTGATTAGCATATAAAGTTGGCTTGGATCCTGACTAACGTGTAGTTCGACACAATGATCCCCATTTTTTTTTTTGTATCACTTGATCGAATCGGTAAAGAAAATTCTGTGAGCACAGGTCTGTCAGTGAAGCTGGTGTGTGGGAAATATCATTGCCAAAACTTTAATCACAGCGCAACTTTTTCATTTCTTCATTCGTCACGTACAAATGAATGGAAATGTTCTGGTGTATAAGTGCCGGACTTATAATCCATCGTGTGATGATGGTCGCTGATTAATTTGTGAATAAAAACCCCACTTTCGAGTGCCATTTCTAGGTCTCCATGTCTCTGGACTTCATAAGCAGTTCTTGTCCCTGGCTATTCTCAGCCTCGATGCTGTAATCTTCGCTCAGACATGCTTTCTAGCTACAAACTAATTTTGTCCGGTTTCAGCCATTAGAAAGTTTTTACCGGCAATTTTCCGAAAAGCCGATTCATTACTTTATGTCTCGAATGCATTCAGCAAGTTCCAGTCACGTGAACACACATGTCTACTGAACCGAATCAATTATCGAAAAAGGTGGTTAGTTTAACAAGTCGATCGATGGCAATACCAAATTCGTTGATCCCACTGGATCGACTTTCAACAAGACTTGGAGTAATTCAATACAGTCAATGACAAATGTATGTGTCGAATGCGCTGACTCAGTTAAACATAGATTTTCTGTTTCTTCCTTTTGGTGTGTTAATTGATTGTAGCCATCACATCAAAAATGTTTCTCTCTCCCTCTCTGCTGCCTTTTATGCTCTTCCTCTCAAATGCAGCTTTTAGTATTCATGGTCAGTAAACATACATAAACCGCCGTCCACCTTCTAATTTGTTTGTTAGTTACACATTTTTTCTTTTTGGTTCATTTAACTTTTGTGTGCCCCAAATTAGGTGTGTCTAGCTCTGAAAGAACGCGGAGAGATTTGCTCATAAATATGTATATAGAACGAGAGAGGAGGAGAAGAGAACTCTGAGCGGCAATGTACAGCGATAGTAGCAAAGCAACCACCATTCATTTATGCGTAGAGTCACAGCGAACAGCGCTCTGGGCTGTTTCATTAGCCAACGATGACGTAATTTTTGTCTGTTTGAATCATTTGAAGTGTTTTTTTTTGTTGCCTTTCTGTTGGGGATGTAAAAATGAACAAAAATGTGGATTTTATTTTCTTTTTCTGTTGTTCATGAATTTTTTTTTACCTGCCTGTCCACTGACTTACAGGTCTATTGCTGTTTCCTTTTAACCTTTCTCTGCGGAGCGTATACCTTTTTCTGCCGGTTGGAGACTCGTGAAAAGCAATAAAAAATGTGTATGTACTTACGTTTGCGTTCACGAGAGCTTGATAAGAGCGCACATTTTAAAAGGTTTCTCTTGGCAACGTTTTTTTGCCATTTTTTTCTTCAAAAAACGTCTTTTGTTGCAAATAAAGGAAAGAAAATAATGAAAAAAAAGGTGCCCGGAAGTTAGTATTTGCATTTGCCTGTTGAAAAGATAATACAACCAAGCCCGGCGCGGATATTCTTAGATATTTCGTCACCAAAATAAATTCCAGGCCGTGACTTATCGAAATTCAACCGAAATGCATGGGAACATGCCTGATTTCCTTGCGAAATTATCGGACAAATTCCCGTGAATTTCCCCCTTCAAAAATGTACTCTTATCATGTGTTCTTATGTTTTGTTGGGCAAGCAATGTATTACCGCTCCTGTGACCAAAAAGAAACAGCTTATCATGTCCAGAAATTTCGAACAAATTTAAAGCATTTTTCTTCATCTCTTTTCATTAAATTTGTTTGAGTCATTTGCGCAACGATCGATGAGTCAGAATTTCTTTTGTGGAATTTCCTGCTTACAAGACTTCGTTTACTTTGAGATAAATGACACAGTCTTTGCTTACGCTTTATCTTGATGAAGAAATTCATGCGAGTGTTGTGAGCTCGCCTGAAAGAAAGTTTGCACGAATGTTGTTCAGTTGAAATAAATCCACCACTTAACTTTACAGTCGAAATTCAATAAACAACTGCAACAACAATTCATGTTTTCAATGGGCTTTCTTGGAAATGACAATTTTTGACTCAGATGTGAAGCAATCATCTGCTCAATGAATCTCCCCCGATCACTTCCGCACAAAACCTTCGCATGATTTCATTTTCAAAGAAAGTTCTGCACAATGAAGTGCATTCGTCTGTCTAGACACATTGAACTCAACTCGTTTATGACTCTATGTCTTCAGAATACAGCAGAGTGATGCTGATGATGATGAATATGATGAGTACTGAAATCGTGAACACTTAGATGTGCAGGTGTTTAAGTGCTTCTTTTTTTAATAGCTCCTGCAGCTACGACGATGTGGATGTTTAATGTCTATTTTATGAGGAACTCCCGCCAATGAACTCTACCCATGAGAACTGTATATTTTTTAATTAGGACTTTAATAGCAAGTTCCTTTATGAGTTCTTGTCATTTAATATTTCCTTAATGACTATAGTGTCATATCCTGCTTCCCTTATGAATTGTTTCGTTTTTTCTGTCCACTCTTTTTACTTGCCGTCCTATATTCCCCAAAGTCATTGGTGACAGATCGCTTTTCGGATCTCGAAATTGAGTCTCTTTATGAAGAAACCATAAATAAGTCTCATCTTGAAACCACCAAACGACCCTTTTCCTAAATTAAATGACGTCGTTACAACACAGGATCGCCCGATGGATGCCGTAACTTGGACTCTCGGACAGCCGTCAATGAAGACGCTATTGGAACACCGAGATAGAATAAGCAACATATTTAGGCTAACATTTTAGGATGCATTTAGAGATCATAGAAAAAACATAGGTTACCTAATTATATAGCAATCCATCTTTAATCGCTGTCCATGGAGAGAAGACAACGACCGACCAAGGGATTTTATTTTTATTTTGAGACAGGATAGGATAGGATATTCAGAAGAAAACAAATATTAGATGGGGGATTAAGAAAACAGTTTATTTTTGAGATTCTTTGCCTTTTTACTTTACAGCCAATAGTAAATAAATTTAAGTAAAATTATAACGAAATAGATAGCAGTTTGTTACGTTCGATATTTTTTTTTTTGTTTTTTTCCCAACACAAATAGGCTGAATCAGAAGTTGCTGCATTAAATCGTCGCATTCAATTGCTCGAAGAAGACTTGGAACGTTCTGAGGAACGTCTTGGATCAGCAACAGCTAAACTTTCAGAAGCATCCCAGGCTGCTGATGAAAGCGAACGGTTAGTACCCCTTCATAACGAATGGTTTTGAAGGATTTTTGCTTCTTCTTTGTTATATTTAATTTATTTTTCTACCTAAGTATTTGTGTCTCTGAGAGAGATATATATATAGAGCAAGGGGGTAATGGGCTTAAGTTGAAATTCAGTAGAGATTGTTTTTCAAAACGTTTCTTTAATTGATGAAATATTTTATGAAATACTTTAGGATACGAAAGGCTCTTGAAAATCGTACAAATATGGAAGATGACAGAGTAGCTATATTGGAAGCACAATTATCGCAAGCGAAATTAATTGCAGAGGAAGCTGATAAAAAATATGAGGAGGTATACAAACAAAAAATATCACACAAACGGAATACTTTGTGGTATTGTGCTGAGATTATTATAATTTTTCGATCAGGGATATCAGGGACATAGTTTAGGCTTTGGTAGGGCTTTTCTTTTGCAGGACACCATTGGACCGGATTCGACATCGTTAGATATTAGATTTAAGAATACAAAAACCACGTAATTCAAAGCAATGACACTAAGAAACGAATATTTTCTTTCAAAATTCATACAAATTTACCTCCTCGCGATGATGATGATGATGATGATGTGACAATCCTTTAACTATTAATGATGATGACCCCACTAATGACGATGATGATGATGATGATGAAACATACAACACACCAACTGTAATGGATGCTTACTCGCAACAGCGCCCGCAAGATCCTTGAGAACCGCTCACTCGCCGATGAAGAGCGTATGGATGCCCTCGAAAATCAGTTGAAAGAAGCACGATTCCTTGCTGAAGAAGCCGATAAGAAATACGATGAGGTGCAGCAACCTTCTCAAATAACTTGATGTGTTTTATTGTTTGTGGAACTAACAACAACAAAAAAAAAAAAAGTTTTGCGACAAAAGCAATTATGCTCTGCACTTCCTATAAAAACAAAAAAATCAATTCTTTACAAGTCTTTAACAAATGAAAAATCAATGAACTTTTTAAATGCTTAAAAACAAAAGATGAAAACAGAAATATTTTTATATATATAGTTCTCACAAAAAAAAAAGAAAAACACATACACACAGCTCACATGTGTTATTACCAAAATACCAAATAATGGATTTCACTACGTATATATACATCAGATTATATACATAAACTTATACTAACCAAAAAAAATTAAAGGAAAAACCGTCGATAGACAAAAGTCGTCTAATCGCATGATTAGTTGCAAAATGAAAACAACAACAAATGACAACGTCCTAGAGGAAGGTCGACACTATGAACTTGCTTCACTGCAAGTGCATTCATAAACTCTACGAACATACCGATATATTTTGAGAACATTTTTCCTCCTCCCGACAATGAGATCGACGATCAACGGCAGCTCCAGGAACGAGAATATCTTCTACAAATGCACCTTTTTTGTCAAAACAACACCGAAAAGATATGTTAGAAAAGTTTATTTTTTTTATAATTAATTTATTCACTCGAGTTTGAACTCATTCTAAATTTGATTGTGTAGTCTTTTTTCTTATTTCATAAAGTCAATTAATTTTTTTGTATTTTTATCTATATTCAAAGCAGCTCTGACCATGAATTTGTTCATCCTAAAAAATCATTGACTAAATTCAGAATTTTTTTAAATTAATTTCTTATGGTTTTTTTTTATTTTATTTTGTCGCTTATGAGATTTGTTATGAAACGTTATTAATGATTATTTTTTATGTTAGACTAGATTTTATGAAGACTAAAGTAATTAATTGAAATATACAATAAAATTTATGCAATAAAGAATATATTTTCTGTTCAAAAAAAAAAAAACAAAACAACTTCGAAAGGTTATCATATTTTTTGTAGGTTGAATTATTTGTAGTTTTGTGATGGTTTTCAGAGACGACTGGCTCCTGATTCGATGGATACTATTTGATTTCGTTTGATGAATATAGCTTTTTTTTGCGTTCCATCTGGAAACTCTGAAATCGTTTTAGAATTAGTTAGGAAAACAAACAAACGGCAGGACTGTTGATGATGGCTTTGAGAATATTTTATGAGTCGTAACTGAACTATAACTGATTGCGCGAACTCACGTGACAACATCTGGGCGAAAGACAACATGCATAATACACTACTTTTGACTGATTGAAGCACTCTTAGGTATCATATATTAATGATTGAAGGAGGTTGTGGAGCATTGAATCGAAGAAACACAAGAGTAGGGTATTTTTTGTACAACTTTAGGGTCTGTAAGGAATAGCAATATTTCAAAACATGTTTTCTCGTCTACTAATTAATGAAATCCTTCGGCGACATAATTGCAGTATTCAATATGCCGTCTACTTACCACATTCACAGATGTTTTACGTTTTGTTGAATAGGATGCGAAGACAGTACTAACTAGGGCCCAAATTCTCATGCACTTAAAAATAACTTTTAAAGCGCATAGCTATACAGTTAAAAAACACACACATTAAAAAGGAACATATTCAGCCTGACAAAATGAAGAATTAATACTGCTCTATCTAGCAAATCCGTTGCAAGTTATAGAAAGTTAAATATTGTCTATTAGCCAATACTACTCCCTTGTATATTGAATAGCTGCGTTCGGCAGAGACAGATGTGAGAGGAGCGTACTTGAAAACAACATTTCCCCAACTGGGTACTCTTCGATTGTAGACACGTATTGGTGCAGACGTCTTATTGTGTTCTATTTTGCCTTTAGCATGCTGAAACGATATTTTACTTAAGTTCGTCTTCTTGAAAAATGCAAAAAAATTACATTATTCACAATATCACAAAGATGCAAAAAGTACGTTGGATGTAGTAATATGTCAATAAATTTGAATTTAAATCATCTGTCAACGTGACATGTTCAATAAGAACATTCATTGATGTTGATATTGAGATTTCAGTAAATGTATTCAACAATTTTAAATTCAAATCTACTCGTTTTGGAAACACTTAAGAAATATTCCAAAATATGGAATAAAAAACTAAAAATTATGAAATTGCATAATCTGGTCCCTAGTACTAACTTTGCTTTAGAAAATAAAAGCCATATTAGATCTGCTTTCAGAACAACTTTTCAGTTTTGTTCTATAAATTCCATGTGACCATTATTTAAGAGATATTATTTCCTTCTGACGAAAAGTTATGCACACCACTTCCGTAAATCGTATTTGACAGTCGAACGTTTTCTTAATACAGTCGAATCTCCCTAAGTCGAACTCTCGCTAAATCGAACTCTCGCTAGGTCCCTAAGTCGAACTGTTCCTAAATCGAACTGTTCCTAAATCAAACTGTTCCTAAGTCGAACTATCACTAAATCGAACTCTCGCTAGGTCCCTAAGTTGAACTGTTCCTAAGCCGAACGGTCCCTAAGTCGAATTGTCCCTAAGTCGAACGGTCCCTTAGTCGAACTGTTCCTAAGTCGAACTATCCTTTAATCGAACTGTCACTAAGTCGAACTCTGCCTAAGTCGAATTTTTCTCTAACTCGAATTTTTTGTTCGTCATATTTTGGCATTCTCCTCAATTTTCCATACAAAATACCATCCTCTAAGTCGAACTCCCTCCAAATCAAACTAATTTTGATATCCCGTGAAAATTCGACTTGGAGGGAGGCGACTGTACATATTCGAATGCACTCGTACTTGACAGAAATGGTACTCGTAAATCTAGTCGTACCATGAACTCGGTTGGTCATTTCATGATTGTGCTTTGCTCACGCACAGACTCGGTTATGATGCAGAGAGGGAGTGGAAAGACATTCTTGTTAGAGAAAATAGCGCCAACAAGACAGTGGAGTAATAGATTCTGGGGGAAAATATCAGACACTACGAAGTACCCATCTCAGCGATATGTGGCCGCATTGTTTTTTTGTTTTCATATGACATAAAAGTGATAGCATTAAAAATGAAGATAACAGAACAGAATACATCTATTTAGCAATTATTTAATTTGGCATTTTACTTAGGACGTGAAAACGTACGAAATGTGACACGAAAAGAGGCCGTTTAGAGAAGAGAAACTGTTGATCGAGACCCAGAGAACGACTATAAGACGAATATTTAAACTAAAACTAACTATGGTTAGTCTCGTAATCGTCGGAGATTTATATATACAGTGGAGTCTCACTTATACGAAGCCCACTTAGACGTAGTATTCAGCCATACGAACAAATTCTTGTTCCCCGGCGATACTAAATTTAACCCTGCTACTATTCACTTCTAAGAAGTATTCACTAATAAGAAGTATTCGCTCATAAGAAGTATTCACTCATAAGAATAATTCACTTATAAGAAGTATTCACTTCTACGAAACATTTTCTGTATTTTTCGTTAAGTGTATCATTTACTTCCACCCGTGGGTGAACAATAGAACGCACAACACGAGTAGTTGCTGAGAAGCTAGGCCCTGGCCCTCTAGCGCCACCCATAAAAAAAACTATTTAGGTTACCGACAAACCCTGGGATTCAAATAAATTCATAACAGCTTCTACTTCACGTGACACTTCAAGAGAATTTAAGCCCAGCATCCACAGTGATACAACAAATACCTCGAACCTTGTGGCATTGACCAAAACTAACCTAGAGTCACATCTTTATGAAGTCGTTTAATTTATTCGATTCAAGTTGTTTTGTGCCACACTTAAGTCTGCTGTCCGCTAATACGGTACATGTATCGGCGTAGTCTTTTAAAGAAGAATAAAAATAAAGAGTACTAAAATATCCAAAAGCCTCAAAAGTTAAGTTGGCATACATATGTATGTGATTGAAATTCGTTACGTTTTTGCTCAGCAGGATATGGTGAACCAAGTGCATTCATATGTATGCATAACACCACATCACTAATTTTATGATGCTATGAATGGGTGTTAATGAGTTCAAGCAGAGGTACTAATCGGTGAAAAAAAAACCTTGGTTCAGTGAACTCTGGAAAAATGCTTGGAAGTCTGCTTAATAATGCATTTGACATTTGCATGAATTAAAGGAATTTGAAGGCACATACATGTACGCCATTCGCGTAATAAATGCCCTAAAATTCAGCTATCATGTGTAAATTATTCATGTCCAACTGAAAAAAAAACGTGTGTTTCGAAGTCGTCACGATTTAATATTTCCCGGCGAAACTTTTCAATCACAATGGGGCACGGTTCTGTGTTGTTTAAACTGCAGCGAATGCATGAGGCAGTTCAATCATTTCAGTGCTCGGCATTTGTTTTGTTTCTTTGGCGAGACTCATCTTGTCGCTGTACATATGTGAACTTTTCATGGGTGACTTGTTGAATACTTGTTCACTGATGTCATCAGCTCAATATTAACAAACAATATCACGTAGAAATGGCAATGTATTCTTTAAACAAAAGATATTACATTGCTAGTGATTAGGTCAATCGAAAATATTAGTAACATACATATCTTAGCCAATAGTTCAGTCAGTTAGACGTTCATTTAGTTGTGACATCAGTTTCTATTCTCTTTATCGTGCCAATTGATTGTTATCTCATTATTTAGTTGGAAGCTCTTGAAATGACATGAAGTTGTGTGCGATGAATAACTATAGTAGTTACTAACTGACGACGTGACCTACTCATATATAGTTTTTGAGTGTTGTGGCCCGTAGCTATAATTCAAGGGCTGCTAGGTTTGACATAGTCGACATGAATGATAAGTAGTTAGTCATTTTGAAGCATAATTTGTTACCAGTCCCATACTTTTTTAGTACTTAATTTATAGGTCTATACCATTATGGGAGCGCAAACTAAGCGGTTAAGATCTCTATGGGAAAACGTACGACTAATGAAACGTCGGCATGAAACCCGGAAAAGCAAATAAGCTAAGCATAAACTAAACAGTTTGCATAGCTTCTAAATAAACAGGCGACCACACAACCTGTACATGCCGATCCTATGCACGAAGTTAAAGCAGAAATGCTTATTTGTTTTACAACTAATCACTTCGTGAGCTAATTTACAGCGTGTATTGGACGAGCTAGAGCCAGTACGAATATGAGCAAAAACTAATTGAGATTCAAGAGAAGATATTTCAATAATTTCAAGACCAATCAAAATGAATGCTTTAATAAATAAAGTCCATGAAGCGTTTTGTTGCTGCATAACAAGATCAAGCCTTAACTTTTGATTGGATTTGACACTGTTCACAAGTATTTGGAATTCCAACTGAGAACGATGAATACTTTATTTTTGCACATTTCGTAAAACAAATGTTGGCAGTAACTCAATTAGGTTTTTGTTATTATGCCGAAGTGTTGTCTGCGACGAATTTTATAGCTTTTTAGTGGTTTCGCTTAGGATTTATCGTGGCTGTAAGCAACGTGACCACGTTATGACCCCTGCACCCACTTTTTTTTAAGTATTTAACTTAGGAATTCGAATTTTTTTAAGAGCTCAGGCTTTCTCAGTTTACAAATCATCCTCTGTCAATCGTGTACCCTTGTCAGTTATGAGATTATCTTCAGCAATAAATATGTATCATTTCAAGGCTTTACGCAATGCTCCCAACTCTTAAGTTAGCCAGTAAACAAGCAAACAAAAAAAACATGTAGAAGATAAGCGCTTGTGGCGTCAGAAAGATACTGTCGAAAACAAATCGAGATATAAAATACAATTGTTAATTGCCTAACATACTTCAGCCCTCCGAATCTGTTCCAGATTCCTCTTCCGGTTGCTTCGAGATAGGCTTGTACCAACAAAGGTCTCAGATATTATATCATGCCAACTAAAAAGTTCGAAATTAGAAGAAAAAAAAAATCGTCAGACAAACGAATGTTGGTTACATAATTTCTGCTTATGGACACTCTTATCAAACAAAGTGATGATTCTCATAAAATGATAAGTAAAATCCACAAGAATAGATCCACCAACACTATAGTTCAGCTCTTCTATTTTTCAGGTGTATGCGTAGTCACCTAATCAAGCAATCACTCCCCTATTTATGTGTCATGCATTTCGATTTAGTTTCGCCGCGCATTACACAATCCGAGCGATAAAACATTGCTGAGTTAAAACATTAATTCTATTTTTTTAACTGCTTCTTTTTTCTCAATTCCTTAATCAGTTAGTAGATACTAATTAACGTAGGCGAGACAAGATGGGGAACAAAAAAAAAAAAGTAGCCAACAAGAGCATTCCTTTGGTGTGCGTTCATTCTGCACACACAGCTCACGCGCGCGCTCTGAAGAAGGCTAAAAACGAAATGTTCTTCAACGCAATAAATTGAATTAAAATAAATTGTTAAAGAGAAATTAAGATAATGGGAAAGTGCCATAGAATATCAGCCCACGTTGAAAATGTTAACTGTCATGGTCTCGAATTAGTGTGAAATTTTTAATTGGCTTCTTGTCGCTGCAGAGGGAATACAGATTCTTAAAAGTAACTACATATAGGGGACGAAACCGTTCATGAGATGATTTCCCCTTCTGAGGCAAAATTTATAGGAAACAAATTGATGTGCCATGGGGGCGCTCATCGTACTTGCGTATGTGCATGGTGCGGCAATTATGCAACCAGTCACAATTATCTAGATATGGTGACAAATAATTTCATATTCTTTCTTCCACACTGAAAGATTGGCATTCGATTGCCACCTGACTGGTGGGTAGATCACGTTTATGCTCTGCTGAATTTGGGATACGCATACGACCTTCATATGCGCAGTGAGAGTATTTTATGTCATTACGTTAGAGTGTCTGGCTTTTCCGCGTCATGTTCCCATGGAAATAACCCAACTGAAGGTCAGTAGTTTTTCTAGGCAGACACGTGCATACACTGGACTGGATGGCAATATATATCATTGAACAATTAGCGCATGTCATCAAATCGAGTGTGTGTTCGAATGAGGGAATTGTTCACCCTCAATTTTGTTTGATACTTCCGGCACTTAATACCTTGCCATTCATAGTTGAATGAGCACAATTGCAGTCGATGCCTCTGCTGCATGGGAATTAAACTTTTATCTTTTTCCAAGAGTTGTGTTCATTCAATTGATTCGTGTCTTTAACGAACATTTTACTGTTCGTAGATATCATACCATGCTCTATGGTTAAGTGACTGTTCAGGATTTGGGAGTGAACCAACTGGGTTCTTGGCAGACACGTGAATGCATGAAAGTACTTGTGATTGGTTCCATTATAAATTATGGGAGCGTCCAAAAAAAAATGCATATGTTTTAGAATTGGAATTCTTAGGAGAAAGCTATGGATTTATTGAACATTTCAGTATGTGTACCATGCCAATGAACAGGCAACACCTACCAACCAATGAAGGCTAAATGATGTGAAAATAGTTTCTAACCGTCCTGACAATACCAACTGCAATGCGAATCAGATTTAAAGCTTCAAATTGTTGAGAGTTTCAGTTATTTCCAGGAGACTACAAAGAAAACACGTTTTGTACGATGAACGTTAGAATAGTACAAGGAAAGAGCTTATTTCGAAAAGAAATAAATGACATTTGATGATTGACAAGTATAAGCAAGGTTTTTCAGTAATGCCAAATCAACAAAAATATAGAATAAGACTAGACATAAAATGAGGGCACATGGAAAAACCTAAGAAAGATCGGAAAGCAAGACTCTTCTTTGTGAGGCTTGAGCTGGCGGTCTTGAGGAATATACTTCTTCGTTCCTTCACATATTCCCTTCGATAGAGGTTCATAGATAGTTAGGATGAGCGGATGAGAGTAAAATTAGTCCAGCCAGTCTTAGATCTATCAGAACCACGTTTTTTTTTCAACCAGAAGGATGTCTTATTCTTGTTGATTGACACACAAGCACACTTGCTGTTCTGTATTAGATTTGACGCATTTGATGTATTTCCAGCATTTCAGTCTCTTTGACACAAAAAAGAAAAAATGTTTGTTTTGGGCAATTAGACGACAAAACCATTCTCACTCAGCAAAGCATTGTCTGCTAATAGCTCTTAAAATGCTTGTACGCACTGCGCCTGGTGTTCTACAATCAGTTCTATGTATCATTCAATTGCTGTTGAAGGAGTCACTGTTCGTAAAGGCCTCGTCACTATGAGGTCATATACAAATGGAAATATTCAATTCTCAACCGCCACACCCTCTTTTATTCACACTGCGTGGTTGTATCGATTTTGAGAATTCAAAGTACGCACTCGAAGCACATTCTTGCTTTAATGATGATGCATACATATGTATACACTGGAATGCTGGTTCAATGAAATAGTTCACTGATCTCAGTTTTTTTTTTTTTAAATGAGAGGAAAAGTTTCGACAAATTAATATAAATCTTGCAATTATTTCATACAAACTGTAGTCATAAATGATGAGGAGAATATAAGCGGAGATAGTCATCACTGAAATAGGAATATGTACAAAATACACAAAACGAACGTTTGCAATTAGAGTGATCATGGGAGAGAATCAACAAAAAAAAATTGAATCCATTAAAAACTTATCCGACATAAAGGCGGCTAGTGAATTATGCTAATTATATCACGGGACATACAATTATTGTTTACCTATTCCGTGTATGTAGTTATTTTAGCCAATTCACGTCGGACACACGAGATTCATTAAATATTCTGCACATTCATCGAATCAAGCCAACGTCAACGATAAGCCATCACAATATTTGAATTAGTCTGCTTAAGTTATGTATTCTCTCGTCGCTGGATAAGGAAAAATGTTCTCAACGTTATAACGGTAAATCATTGAATTAACTCTAACTCAAAACTAACTTAATTGGATACCAAAATCGAATAAAATAAAAAAGAAAACTAATTTGCAAGAAATGAATCAAACATTTCCAATTTGCTTTTGCTGCTATAAAATCGTGTGTAAATATTTGTTTATGTGTGCGTGTGCCGCTTCTTGTTTTATGGAGATGACAAAAATGAAAGAATTCATGAAAACTTGATCTAAAATCTATCCTTTATCACTCAAAAATGAAGGTTGCCCGTAAATTGGCCATGGTTGAAGCTGATCTTGAACGTGCCGAGGAGCGCGCAGAGTTGGGAGAAAAGTATGTTTTTTCCACATCGTGTGTGTTTATGTTATGAGTGTTTTTTGTTGTTCTTTTTTTTTTGTTCCTGTTGTTTTTAATACATTTTCAAATAACTAACACATTTTTCTTGCAGCAACTACTGAACAATAAATGTTTTAATTTTCATTGAAACATTAAATGAACAAAACAGTTTAGCTAGATAGATTTATTATCATATTTCAGCGCATGCTAACAAAAGTTTTTTGTTTTGTTTGTTTTTTATTCACGAAATCCCATTAAAAATAAATATTAATATTTGATTTTTATTCTGTCTTTTCCAAAAACAAAAAACAAAAATATATATATATATACAAAAATGTTTGCGCTTGTTGTTTTTGATGTGTTATGCTAACTAAAACAAAATAACGCCATGCCAATGTGAAGGTGGCAAGGAAACTAGTCCTCATGGAACAGGATTTGGAGCGTTCCGAGGAGAAAGCTGAGCTTGGCGAAAGGTTTGTTTGTTTTTTTGCATTTTACTAACGCTGTACAAAAAAAAATATAAGTAAATGTTTTACGCACAATGCGCTGTTTGTGTTTGAAATTGATGTTAAATTGTTGATGAGATATTTTACGCATGGAATAAGTCACTGTTTAGTTTTGAAGAATGCCGACAAATGCGATATAAAACCTAAAACGTTTTTTTAAATGAATGGAATGCGAGGAATCCTTTTTGTAAAAGCAGAACCAGAACAGTGACTTTAATCCATGCAAAATATCATATATTCTCGCAGATAAACTGAATCCATTTTCAGACTCTTCAATTAATTTATTTCAACTTATTTTCACAGCAAAATCGTGGAACTTGAAGAAGAGCTCCGCGTTGTGGGTAACAACTTGAAATCCCTCGAAGTCTCAGAAGAGAAGGTCAGTATCAGCAAATCAAATATAACTCATTACTTTCATTTCACATATTTCTTTCACAATTTATTTTCCCCATACAATCGATCAAACTATATTTTATGCATTCAATGATATTTAATGCATTCTTCAATATCGTAACGCAAATCAAAACAACACACACCTAATCGTTTTCTGGTTAATGTAATATAGGCCAACCAACGTGAGGAGGAATACAAAAACCAAATTAAGACCTTGAATACTCGTCTAAAGGAGGTATTTAACAGCGCAACAAATTGCAATTCGACAATTGGAACACTGTTGGACTTGATAAATAAAGGATATCTGAATAGAGAACTATTCGAAAACCAAAAACCAGCGTGACGATGTGCTTTTGATTTGCTCTGTTGTGTTATTTTTTTTTCTCTTAATTTTGTTGTTTCTTTGGACAAATTTCTTTGTCTTCAGATAATCGATTGAATATGTTGTATTTTAAATTAATCCAGCCCTAACGGCACTGCAGATTTCGAATGGGCTCTTGAAGAGTGTACCTTTGCAGCGTGAATGACCGCAAAATGCGTACAGTTTTTCTAACCCTAACCTTAAAACAACAAGAAAGTTGTGTTAAACAAAGAAATCACACCGAACTTTTTGGTTCACCAGCATAACCGAATTATTTTATTTGACTAACACTCATCTCATTCACGAAATGATTCATCATTCATATAAAAAAAAAAAGACAACTCAAAACATGTTTATAAAATATCTACCGATACTTATTACAGTTTTGTTTCGAACTACTAATTTCATGCATATTTTACAAATTTTAATTTATTAATTCTTTTCTTTTTTTTTCATATATTTGGCTCAATTTTTGTTGCAATTACTTGCACGTTTTGCTTCTAACGATGTTGTTTGTGTGATTTTGATATAATACTATTTTTAATCCTAATCCCGTTGTTTTAATATGTTATTATTACAACAAACATACGAATATTGCGTGTCTGCGAATGGATTTGAAAACGTTTGTAGGCAACTCAAAAAGAGGAGACTTTCGAAGGTCAAATCAGATTATTGGATCAACAACTTAAAGAGGTATTATTTATTGAGAGTATACTGATAACTGGGCGGGCATGTGGATACTATTCATGTAGATTACATAAATGTTTTTTTTCTCTACTTCATATCTATCGCTATTTAAGGAATGCTTTTCTACTGTGAAAATCCACTTAGTTACTGTGAATTTTATAATGTAGTCGGACTATGGTGCGCTTTGGGCGTCATTTTTTCGTTTTGTAGACACGAAATGTATGAATTAGATATTTGAATATGTGTGCTGTCTTGTGGATTAGAATTGAAATGAAATAAATTTGCCTATGTATTGCGTTTGCGTTCGTAATGGGGACCAGATTTGGGACAGTCACGATGGACTGTGCAAGCCCAAAGGCGGTAACCAACACCCCAGTACTGATGACGACCCAGACATGATGTGCTAAAGAGAGGCACTTGAAGTTATAGAGATATTAGAAGATATATGTAGATTTTTAGTGAGTGGCGTTGTAGATTTAAAATAAAAAAGGAAATTCGCTTTGAATCCTTGGATCTGTTATCCCAAATATATTAGCTTTCAAGACAACTTCTGTATTTCTGCTATCACGGTTTTTTGAGATGAGATATAAAGTTGCCACTGTAGCGTATACAAAAATGATTTTAAGTGATGGAAATCCGTATTTTGACCTTTACAATTGTTTCTGTTAATTGGTAAAGATGATATCCGCCAAGTGGCTGCCGACAGTGTTGATACACATTTGTATCCGTTTTATCGCACTCCATGACTTTCCGAACGATTTCCGGTGATAACTGTTCGCATTCCTGTCGAATATTTTCCTGCGATTTGTCTAAGGCTTGTTGGCATAAGCTCGCGACTTCGAGTAGCCCCAAAGATAGAAGTCTGGGAAAGGCCAGCAAGGTCATGCCAAATTGCCAAAAACGGGAGATAACGCTGCAAGGAAGCGCTCCTTTCCAATACTATTGTGGCTCGTGCTGTGTGTGCGGTTGCATCGTCTTGTTGAAACCACAAGTTCACCAAGTCCCGCTCATCTTACAAAAGCCGGCATTAAAAAGTTTTATTTATCATGGCTCTGTAGCGTTCGCCAGTAACAGTGACTGCATTGCCGATGGCGTCCTCAAAAAAAGACGGCCCAGTCACTTCTCCTGCGTGAACGAGTGGATGTAAGGCTTTTCGATTTTCCGTGCCCCAGAAACGAAGATTTTGCTTTGACGCCGATTGATGATTGACGACTCACGATGATTTTCGACACAAAATCGTCCTCTTCGTTATTGAGATGATTGTTGATACTCTTGCGGAGTTAAGCAGTATGCATATATAGCTCACAAATGAGAAATATGATTGACGTACGACGCCATTTGCCACATTGTATAAGCGTCGGCAGGCTACACTCAAAGTTATTAAATCAAATCCCAATCAGAACACCTGATCCAATTTTAGGGCATCATCATCGAGGAATTTCAAAATTGTCTAAGGAATTTTGTACGGCCGAAGACCGATGCAATCATATTTGCTCCTGTTCCTGCTTGTTAAGAGACAGATGTTCATTTAGTCGCTATTCGTATGTTCTCATATTTGATTAATTTTTGTCGGAGTAGTAGTTTAGTTAAATGTCGTCTAAACATTCTAAATCCTAGCTCCTAGCCGTATTCTTAACAAGTAGTTTCTTAAACAAATTCAAAGTAAATAACAAATTACTTATACATATATCCAGGATACTTGTATTTGCACAAATCGTTATTCTCAATTTAGTTTATTTTCATTTAAATTTGCTGGCAATTTGCTGATTTTATGTTAAGCTATACCTTTCTTGGTACTTCTCTTTAATTTCGCATAGCAGAGGTCTAAAGAAAACACGAATGTCACAAAGAGAAACCCGACCAAGTTTGGTTGAAAACAATTGAAAACAACTTTTTGTGTAATTTATTGCAAAAAAAATGTTATTTTACAAATAAACAAAACATTGCACATTTTATATACTGTTTTGTATGATTTGCTGGTTATTCTACGTGTATTGTTTTGTTTTAATTCGGTAGACATTTTATAAGAATTTTGTTTAAATTTGATATATTTTCTTCCAGTATTTTTCCATGATATAGTTTGTAAATTATATTGACCATTCAATGTTATTGTTTAGGCCTCTGCATATCGTAAAGAAGCTCAGGAGCATGTAATAGAATTTAGAAAAACAGTAGCAGCAGTAAGTTTGACAATGGTTACTACAAATTTTTCACCTATTTTTTTCTTTCAAAACACGTAGATTTGTAGCGCTGCTGTTATACACATAAAACAAAAAATAAAATAGCAATTAATTTGTTTTTAATATTTTCTGTCTAAATTTTAGGGAGCATTTTTTAGTTCGACGATGTTATCCACATTTTCCCTTAATTTAAGATGTTTATTTGATTTATTCGTGTATTTATTTCCACACGTGGTATATTCATTTTGTGAATGTCTTCAGTAATTTCTTTAATCGTAACCATTTGTATTTTTATCTTCATTAAATATTTGTTATTAACACATGAATAATCGTATTTTTTAAAGCAATTTAACGCTGGGTTTTTGGTAGCTTTTGAAATAGCTTATATTTTGAATCCAACTGTGGCTGCAACAGATCAAAGATAAAATGTTAATTGTTAACTTTGACCTGCTGTTCACCATTGTCGAAGATTTTTGCCAACTTTCCCATCCAAACAAGGACTAACTGATTTATTTTTCTCGTCCAGGCTGAAGCCCGTGCTGAATTTGCTGAACGTTCCGTTCAAAAATTGCAGAAGGAAGTCGACAGGCTCGAAGGTATGTCTTTCAATTACATTGTTGAATTAATTGCATAAAAAAAAAATTTATGATTAGATGTAAAATCAAACAAAAAATATTCAGAAAAATAATTATAATTTTATTTTGAAAGGGAAACTTTAGTTATTTTTGATTGTCTTGAGATGGGTTTTTGTTTCTGAATTAGAAAATTTAATTTAATTAAAGTTATGTCATGATTGAATGAATTGCACTTTCAAGTTTTGCTTGAGATGATTAACGTAAGAAATGTCCCTTTTGTTGACGATATTTGGGATATTTTATGTATAACTGAAAGAAATTGACAACGATATTTGTTCTTGAACATGAATTGTGTCCGTGAGCGATTTTCTAGTAGGTAGTCCTTCGACACCTGCGCTAAATTTCCGCCCTCGGGCACATCAACTCATTTCTGTAGCACCCTTCTAGTGCCACTTATTACACCCTGGGACGGCTCAACTGTAACAAAGGTTTTTTCAAACTCCTCCGCATATGCAACATTAGTTGTTACTGTAGAAATCACGTCCATGTCCACTTCGGACTGCAACGCCTCCCAAAGAACAAGAGTTGATTAAGTTCGTGAATGGATTTTAAATTTGCATTTTTGGACTGCAACGGCACCCAATGAATAAGAGTTTTAAGATTAAGTTCGTGAGTGGGTTTGAAATTGTCCACTTTGGACAGAAACGCCTCTCAATTTGTCTTCGTGGGACTAGCATTTTACAAGAAGAGGAACATTTCGAATATCACCGATTTGTACTACATGTTATCGAGTATTTTGCTCATTTTGTGTATTGCTGTCAAACACATTGTAACGACATATTCCAGTTATATCCTCCATATGTTGTACAACAAGTATACTAAGACCACATTTTCTCATAATTACTGTTGAACATAGAATAGTTTCACGAAGCCTATCTCTCATCAAATATGTGTATCCAACAAAATACGTTCCACACTTCATCTAAACAAAAAAAAGAGAACAAAACTTACGTTAGATCATGTTAAAAA
This sequence comes from Eristalis pertinax, assembly GCA_907269125.1. Lineage (NCBI taxonomy): Eukaryota > Metazoa > Arthropoda > Insecta > Diptera > Syrphidae > Eristalis > Eristalis pertinax. Next base: position 123,793,044 of record OU026145.1, read on the forward strand.
CTTCTAAGTGTAATTACATCAAGTGATACCTGATCAATAATAACCAAATTGAAAAGAAAAAAGAAGCAAGAACCTACCCAAGCAAAATATTGCCCTAACAATGATATTTACCAAATAATTGTTCTCCTTTTGTTTTGTTGTTTTATTAATTTTTTACATTTTTACTTTTTTTTTATTTATTTTTATGTTGTAATTTTGTGTGGATTTGCATTTGTTGTTTGCGACTAAATCAAAACAAAAAAATATATATATCCAAACTCACTTTTGTTGTGTGCGTTTGATACGATGCTGCGCTTCTAACCCTACCGATACAAAAAATCAAACCAAAACAAAAAAAAAATTTGCTAACACAGATGATCTAATGAACGAGCGCGAGAAAAATAAATTGCTGCAAGAAGAAATGGAAGCCACTCTGCATGACATTCAAAATATGTAAACATATTCCCCCTCCCCCTTTAATTTTAATTTTATTGAAAAAAGAAAAGAAAAAGAAAAACGAAAAAAAACTAAGATGCAAACATAAAAGAAAAAGAAAAAAAAGAATAAAACGCTTCACCGAACGAACAGAAATCGCGCAACACTAGAAGGAGACTCTTAACTATATACTTCATTTTTTTTTTAAACATAATTTAAACAACTCATAAGTAAATTTACCTTTTAATGTTACCAATCGGTAATAGTATACACATACATCTGAATTGAATGAAGACAATCATTTAAAAATGTGCATAAATTTATAGCTATTCTCCTAAAATAACAAAACGTTGTGTTGTTTGCATTCAAATTTAGTTGTGGTATGTTAATTTTGTTCTTTTTGTTATAACAAAAACATCGATTACATTTCATTTTTGTTGTCGTTTTTTTTTTAAACGTATTTACTTTGTCGATTAAATGACTACAACATAACACACAACATATATAAAAAAGACAAGACATTGTAAAGAGAAAAAAAAGAGATATTCCGATATTTGTATTTACTTATAAATGACGTATCAATCCATTCCAATTTAAATTTAAAAAAAAAAAACAAGAAAATTCCGCTACGTGTTTTTTATTTTACATATATAATATCTAATTAAAGAAATGTTTTATTTATATAATTCTATTTACATTACCAACAAAAAAAAAAAAAACAAATTTAATACTAACGAAAGTATGTATTGTTGTTTTTTCCTGGTATTATAATTTACTTAACGAAGAAAGACAACGGATAACAATGTCGTTAATAAAACAAAACTGTGCTTACACGGAAGAAGTAAAAGACGTATACAGTATATGTGTATATACTTGAAAATATATATATAATTATATTTTTTTTTCTATTTTCAAAGTATTAAAAGACAAGCAAATTCTTTATATAAAATAAATCAAACAAAAGACGAAAAAACACCATATTTTTTCTTAGTAACCTAAGCATAGCAATACTTACGGAACTATTTTATTTTAATTTTTTTGTTTTGTTTTTAATTATTACTTATTTTCTTTTGTTTGTTTCAACGTAGAATTTGAAATCTATTTTTCCCATTTTTTTTTAATTATACTTTGCATTTAACATATTTAATGAAGAATAAACGAATGAAACTGCCCACATGTACGATGGAAAAAAGACAACTCTTCAAGTCTAGCTTAACATCCATTCTGCAAAAGAAAGTGCCTTACTATAGGGTTGCTGTTAAGAAATATGTGCTGATGTTCAATGGTCTAAAAAGGCCTCACAACAATCGTTATTTAGCTTCTTGATCAGTCTCTGACAGTAGATTCGACTACACGCAGAGTCTTTCGGTGTTTTCATAAACGTCAGACTCACAAAGGACTGCGTTATCCATGCTCATTAATGCAGATATACGATCATACTAACTTAGGTGAACTGCATTCACTATTGTTCATAAACGTCAATAGATCGATGTCTGCCAGATTGTGCAGTCATTATTTTTTGACTGCAAATAGGGTCGATTGGAAGAAAAATATTTTGTAGATTAGAAAAGAAATGCGATCGTACTAGTGCATATTTCCGACGTTTATGAAAACACCATTTGTCGGGTCGCTTCTGCGATCAAGAGTCTGTGTTAAAATTTCAATTCAAGCGTCCATACGGCAGTAAATGGCAAACTGAAATAAATATCCCTATTTATGCTTTCAATTGTCAAAATAAGAAGTCGATTTTTCTTTTCACTCCCGGACACAACGTCAGAGATTAGTGAAAAAGCTAGGGCGTTTTCCAAAACGCAGCATTGCTCTAATACTGCAATAGCAACCATTCCAAAACGCTGCTAATGCCAATACATACTATTCCAAAACGCATTATGAACAGATCTACTGCGCAAACAATATCAATCAGCGCATTACAAATAATCGTGATGCATCGCAACATCAAAAAATCATTGCATAGCATCACAAAGGCAGTGATGCTTACGCGATGCGCATTTTTTTGACGTTTACGAACTCAGCCCAAATGTTATGATGCAAACTCATTTGATAAAAACATCGCTTTCTTCGCATCATTTCGTTTGCGGTGTGATGCGCAATAATTTGATGTTTTGGAAAAAGCCCCTAATCTCAAGTTCACCCTGGACTGTAGCGCCAGCTAAAGGGAGAAGCAATCTTTTATTTTCAACACTAAAAGGTCCCTACTTCATTAGGTTCAAACGACCAACTGCCATATTACAAACCCAACCCCAGCAGGGTAGTATATACGTTGTCAATAGACACCCAGATGACTAGATATATCTGTTTAACTGAGCATACGAATCACGCTCGAAAGCGCATAATTCCGTGAGGGTTTCCGATCTTGTGTTTCTGAATAGCTTACAAGAATCGCTAAAATGTTTTTAAAGCTTGGTCAAAAACACCCTTGAATGTCAGCACGAAATTTCCGCACAACCCAATGTCTTCAATATATCATAATTCGAATTGCAAAAGAAAAGAAACGAAAAAAAAAACAAAACAAAATACCTAGGGATGCATACAAATCAGAAACACCATTCACGACACTTTGTTTGCACGTTGTGTTGACACTTTCTTTAAGACAATTTAATTAAGGAAGTATGAAGTATGAACGTATTAAAGACATAGTTCTCACAAAACCATAATTTGTCTGCGTTTTTATTCCCTCCCAATGGCTAATCATTCGTATCGTGTTTGTCTTTGGAAGCAAATAAGAGAAAAATAAAAATAATTCCCTTTTCAAAAGTTTATCAATTGTTATTTTTGTTATAATTTTTACTCATTTTCTCCTTTATTCTTGCTTTATATATTTCCAAAAACAAATAATGGCCTACCACTACCTACCTGCCTATATTTACCTACACATGCCAATAAAAAAAACAAAAAATATAACAAAATGTATCCTGTGCTTCAACGACCCCATTTTATAAATATTGTACACGACTAAAAAATTAACAATAACAAACTACCAAATAACAACAGATGAGCTTATCATAGAGAAGGAAAAGTTTGCAATTATTGGCGATAGTTTAGATCTGGCATTTGTCGATCTCATACCCGGGGTACTGCCGAATTATAATGAACGCAATCCGAAACCACCAACGCCGAAAGAGCCAACACCGACACCAGCTGAAATTGCCGAAAAAGAGGCTGCCGAAGCAGCCGCTGCTGCAGCTGCAGAGGCTGCTGAAGCTGGTGCCGCAGAAGGTGCACCAGCAGAGGGTGCCGCACCCGGAGAAGGAGGTGAAGGCAAACCTGAAGGTGCAGCCGAAGTGGTGCCAGAAGCACCTAAAGAGCCAACACCTCCACCACCACCGCCACCACCATTTGAGTATGCCATTGACTTGCCACCAGAGGGTGCTGAAGTGCCATATGTTAAAAACTATGATGCAGAGGCTGAGGCAGCCGCTCTTGCGGCCGCTGAAGCCGAGGCAGCTGCTAAAGCAGAGGCTGAAGCGGCGGCGGCCGCTGCTGCTCCTCCACCAGCTGAAGGTGCTCCACCAGCTGAGGGGGCTCCACCAGCTGAGGGTGCTCCACCAGCTGAGGGTGCTCCACCAGCAGAAGGTGCCCCACCAGCAGAAGGTGCCCCACCAGCTGAAGGTGCACCACCAGCAGAGGGTGCCCCAGCTGCAGCGCCACCAGCTGAAAGTGAACCTCCAGCTGAGGGTGCCCCAGCGGCTGCCCCCGCAGAGGCAGCTCCACCTGCAGAAGCAGCACCACCAGCCGAAGCTGCTGCACCGCCATCTTAAGCTAGAAACTAAAGAAGTACTTCATATTGTTGCTAAGTTCACCACGACGATTTATATATTCTCATCAAATTTCACCTAAAAATTCCAATAAAGTGGATCCACCATAACAAAAACAATTTGCGCATTCATTAGATGAATCTTCTGCAGCTCTACAAAGACAAACTCATAAGATCAAAGGCTCATTATCTCCACGACACTTAGTGACTAACATTTCCTTCTTTTTCTGCTAACTCTAACTCTTCTATAAACACTTTCTTGTGTTCTTCTGTTCTAAAGTCCTCCAAAGGGCAGCAACATTTCTTCTTCTCTATCCACTTCTAACTACTATTTTTTCGTTTTTATTCATTTGCTTATATTTTCTTTTTTATCTAGCATACTTTTATTTATTTGCTTGCCTAACGCTTTTTATTTCCGCTTTTGCTTTAATATTTCGACGATACTTTATTCTTCATCGAAATTAAACAAAAACAAAAAAAACCGAAAAAACAAAACAAATTCGCCAAACTTAAATCGAACAATGAACACGAACATCAGATGATACTATTGTCGAGAAGGAGAAGTTTGCTTTGATAGGCGACAGCCTTGAGTTAGCATTTATGGACCTGATACCCGGACTTGAACCGTTCTATACGCCCAGAAATCCAAAACCACCAACTCCAAAAATGCCAACCCCACCACCAGCACCAACGCCGCCGCCAGAGCCCGAAGTGCCAGAAGGCGGCGAACCAGGGGAAGGTGAGGTACCCAAAGAAGGAGAGGCAGCAGCAGGCGCCGAGGGCGCAGGAGCTGAAGGCGCAGCTAATGGCGAAGCTGCTGCTGCAGAAGCGGCACCAAGTCCACCGAAACCGGTGACACCACCACCGCCACCACCTTTCGAATATGCTATTGACTTACCACCAGAGGGTGCTGAAGTGCCATATGTTAAGAACTACGATGCCGTAGCTGCCGCCGAAGCTGAGGCAGCTGCTGCTGCAGCCGCCGCTGCAGCCATTGAAGCTGAGGCAGCTGCTGCTGCAGCCGCCGCGGCAGCCATTGAAGCCGAGGCAGCTGCTAAAGCAGCGGCTGAAGCTGCAGCGGCCGCAGCAGCTGCTGCACCACCACCTCCAGCAGAAGGTGCACCACCAGCCGAAGGTGCTCCAGCAGAACCGCCAGCAGAAGGTGCCCCGGCTCCACCGCCATCAGATGCAGCTCCAGCTCCAGCTGCACCGTCGGCGGAAGGCGCCCCCGCTGCAGCCCCACCAGCAGAGGGTGCACCAGCTGAAGGTGCCCCTCCAGCGGCAGAAGCCGCTGTCCCCGCACCCCCAGCGGAAGCAGCTCCAGCTCCAGAAGCTGCACCCGCAGCTGATGCCGCTCCCGCTCCCGCTTAAAGCCCATATTTTTTTCACAGCTTCCCACAACCCCAAACAATTGCAGATTCAATAGCTTGCATGCGCCAGCCTATCATTGCCAATTGAACATTTACCGTCAGTGCATAAACGAAAAAAAAAAATAAAAAAAAGTTTTTATTTCAACAAAATTTCAAGCATTAAAAATTTGCATTTTATTTTTCCTTAAGTTTTTTTTTATTTAACGTTTTTTTTATTAACAAAATCGAAAAGTAATGCATTGCGCGTAGCAAAACGAGCAGAACGGCTTTTACAAAACAACAAGAGCGTTGTTAAAAGCAAACAAACTAACCGCTAAACCTTACGCAAGGTAATTTATTTTCAGTTTTGTGCTTTTCAAATAACAAATTGCCAGATTTTTTTTTAAACAAAAAAAGAAGTTCATGACTTCGCTTGCTTCCATTTGCATAATCTGGCAGTTTCCCATAGTTACGTCTAGTTTAAAGTACATTCGTTTTATGTTTCTCCTTATTTACTTTCGTTTACTTATCATTTCGTTTTTATTTCTTTACCCACCCCCTTATAGACGACCTCGTCTTGGAGAAGGAAAGGTACAAGGATATCGGAGACGATCTCGATACTGCCTTCGTCGAACTTATCCTCAAGGAATAAAGTCCAGCATTATCACATCGACCAATGCCATTTATGGCGCCATCGAATTTATGAGATACGCGTCTAGCGTTCTTATTTATTGATTTATGCTTTCTTTCCAGTGATTATTGAACAACAACAGTGTTTAACTCAAAAACAATAAATTATTATACCATCACGCAAACAACAACTAAATAATAATCCATTTCATTTTATTTTCAATTTTTTGTTTCATTTCTTAAATAAAAGTCAATCAGTAGTATTCAATTTGTATTGTTTTTTATTTCTTTATTATTTCTATTTCCACTCTTTTGATTTTGCTCTTTCACTCTTCACATTATTGGATGCTCTCACAATTGGTGATTTTGATTGATTAATTTTTATTTACAGAGGAAGTCAGTAAAGGTAAAGAAAAGTACAAGACAATTGCACAAGAATTGGACTCCACATATGCCGATATGAATGCTTACTAAAAATTCCACACCAAAACTACAGACAAACTTATGCATTTTTATCGTTATTTCCAATAACTAACAATAAAACTGCCGAAAAGGACAAAAGACAAAACAAAAAAATCAATTAATCTTAAGTTATGACTTACGTATAAATAGAATTGTAATACAAATGTTTAGCGTTTTGCTTTTTAGAGTTTAGTTTATACACTAATTGAGGAGACATGAAACATAAATTGTATTTACACACAAAGTGATAGAATTTATTTAAATGCTATTTTAAATTATTTATGTAAAATTAGAAAATATTTCAATTGATCGAGAAGTGTGTGTGTTGTGCGTTGTGCCTGTGTGAAGAGCTGATTTTCTTAGAGAACTAGATCAAACACTAACTAAGCAAACGTCCAAGTGTATTAGATTTGTGAAGGGTAGACTTGAAAATGTGTGATCCGTGACTGAACGAAAATGTGAAAAGCAAAGATCTTGGTCCTAGATTGAAGTGATGTGCTGACTCTCCAGTTATGCCACGTAGAAGCTTCTCATATATTCCTCCACAGATTATTAACCTTCATTAAATCTAATGAACCGTCCGTATAATTCAGGAGGACTGATAATCTAAATCTGATTATCCTCATTTAGACTATGCGCGCACATGTGTTTTCCGCCGCACGACTACTCAGTCGCAAAAAGTAGAACACACAACTTTCAGTGTGACACCTCACAATCGAAACGATTAAAAGTCTGCGATTTGTCCCATTTGTTTGGCAATGCGATTGACAGAGTATCCACACACTTGCGATTTAAATCGCTGCGACTAGAAAATCGTTGTCGCAACACGATGTGGGTACGCACGCATTTACGATTTCCTATCGGATCATAATTTAGTTGCTAGAAATGAGACATATTGTTTTATACATGAATGCACACATATGCGACTTATAAATGGCACAAATTAAAACCAAATGCAACAAAATCCATTTTATAGACGATTTTTTTGCCGCAAATTTAAATAGGATACACAGATTATCATGAATCATAGCGCACTTGCGCTGGAAGTCTTGTTATTATAAAACTGGATTTCACGGAGAAGTGTTGTGTTGTGGCTCTTTTATTGCGGTTTTATTCTAATAAAAGGCGTCAAAAAAAGATATTGGATCCATCCTGTTTATTGTATAGAATGTTTAAGGGACAGTTTTATAGAATTCACCATAGCTTAAAAGAATACTCGACAAAATTCACACAGTACTATGGAATGGGTGACAAAAGCTTTGTTGAATTACTTAACTTAATTGGACCCAGAATACATTACCAGAATACAAAATGGGGGAGTTGTATACCGCCTGAGGAACGTTTATCCGTGACATTGAGTTAAAGCAATGTTAGTAAATACTTCAAAAACATAACAAACTGCATCATTTGTCAACAAAAAAGTCGCAAGTGCGTGGGAGTTTACGCTCATCCATGTAATCCAGTTTATTTTGCGGCAAAATAATCGACAACAAAGTACAATTCGTTAAAATCTGCGATTAGTTGGTCGTATTTGATATTTGATACTACTGATATTACACACCGTCTCCACTGGCCATGGTGATGTCCAACATCCAATCCATAATCTGCCAAATTATAATATGTCGTTTCATTTAAATGTTGTGTGCCAGAGAGTTAAGAGTTAAGTTGAGAGTTACCAATCACCAATCAAAAAATGAGATCTCACTAAAAATATGGTGTCAAAAATGAAATTCACTAACCCATCTACTTTAACTCCTTTCGCCTACCACTACATTTAAAAAAACGTGCATGTATAGTTGAACGGTGTGGTAATATACACACTAGAGATCTCCGCCATCGACTCCAAAGGGAACGCCACCTTAATCATAGCCTTTTCCGTTGAAAAAACACGTGCTAACATTGTGTTCTTCCCTCTATCCGGGCTATTAATTTCTCCAGCAGCACGAAGAAATCTCATCTCGGCAGCTTGTATTTGCTACCTTAATCCGCAAATTGAACATAGGTGAAAGTTGGCATAAATACTGAGTTGAAACCCGCTAACCTGGCTTTGACACTAAGCTCGCCTTGTCTGATTAGACATCTTGACTTTGACTCAACTTGGCCAATCCGACAGGCCTGCATCCTCCACCTGCATAGCTCTACATTTGTTTGTCAAATGCGTACCTCAGAGAATATTCTTTGTATATCATGCAATAAATAGAAGGAAAATAGCATTTTTGCAAAAATGTTTTCAAATTTGAGTCAATGGCGTAATTTGTTTCATTCAATGTACTTGCCCAACGCGACTAACTAATAGTCCTTTGATGAATTTAAACGGATGTAGGTATTTTATCAATTGCATTATATCACCACTTCAAGCGTGCCTTCTGTATAAAACTGTATTGTGTCTGTGCAAATAATATACTGAAATTATATTCACTAGAGCACTGAACTTAGCTTTTGTTCTCTTGCTTTATAATCTGCAAAAAATAATGTTAAACACAGTAACTTTTTGTTGAATAATATTCAACACTATTTGAATCACACAGATAAGGGGGAAGCAATAAACGCATTATAATAAAAATATAACCAATTCAGCCCGACTCAGTTTTTAGGACAATTGAAACAATCTTGGCATTGTTGAAATGATGTACTATCGATTTTTAGAATAGCTCGTAATTGTCGAAACAGCTCCTGAGCATCTTCTCTAAACCCAAACTATGTGAGGTCTTTGTTGATGACTAGTTGCTCCTGCGCTCCAGTGAGGAAATCTTTGGTCGTATACCAAGATCTTTCAACGTAGAAATATGCGTATTTGCATCATCATCATCACCACCTTCCACTAAAGGGGTCGCGGGAGTAAAGCACCCACTAGAGATCTTCATGCCACTCTATCCTCAGCCATCGACTCTTACTCATCAGAAGCTATGCCCAAGCGCAACCAGGCAGGCAAACGGGTGGTCCAATCACCTCGTCATGGGTCTGCTAAGCGGTCGTCTACCTCATGGAATCGCATTTAAGACACGTGATGATTCGAACTACTACGTACTCGAACCTTCGAAGCATAGCCCTTTCCGTTCGAGTTCCATTGAGTTTCTCGTGTACTGCCGTGTTTCTCACCCTATCCCGACGAGTAATTCCCACAACCGCACGAAGAAGTCTCAGCTTGGCAGCTTGTATTCACGATCTTATTGTTTCGGTCATTACCCAAAAATACTGTGTTGAAAATCGCTAACTTGGCTTTGACACCAGTCCATCATTTGATTTCAAAATAACACGAGTTGATTAGTTTGCAATTTCTTCCTTTGTGAGACTGTACAATTCAGAGTAGTAACACAACTATTGCTCTGAATTTGATCGGCAGTTTGAATTCGCTAAGACTTGTCTAGTTCCCGGGCCACTACGGAATCACGGGAATTGAGATCGCCGATGAACTTGCTTGACAATCAGAGGAGATACTCTTAGGACCCGAACCTGCGTTGGGACTACCCGCGTCCTTGGTTAGGGATTCCATTGATGGTTGGACTTCTCGAGAGCACAACCGGAGGAGGCATGACTCGCCAGGACGTAGGCAAACCAAGCACATGCTCCCTAATGTCTGTAAGAAATCCGCGACATTCTTGTTATCTCTTAACAGAAAAGTCTGCAGCCGACTTACCGGGGTACTAACGGGCCACTGCACCTTCGCCAAACACCTACATGTGCTTGGCCTAAGCGATCGCCTAAGGAGAAGATGACAACACTTCAGATCACTTCCTCTGCCACTGTCCCGTCTTTGCTCGGATCAGGTGGCAGTTATTTGGTGATGATGAGGTGAGAGCTGATGATGTAGACTCCACGTCACAGAAGCGCTGGCTGGTAAACCATGAAGTCTCAGCAAATGCAAGTTTCTGCCTGGTAGTTAGTACAATTACCAGTTTTTGAGTCTGAGTGCTCCAGTCCAGAGCCCAAAAACCCCCTCCAAAAAAGCACAACTATTTGCTGGCTATTTTTATGCGTAGTTTTGGTGTTCTCAACTGTGATGTCTTAGAATAGCGCCTTCGAAGTTTCTGGCTGAGTTTGTAAACGCAGTGTTAGCGCAGTACTGCAAAGTCAAGCGTTCTTTATTGCACACATTTGGCAATGATGCATTGCATCGCGTTTAAAACCGTCTTATGAAAGTAGCCCCTGTGCAAACAAAAGCAACCAGCGCATCACAGATTATCATGATGCATCCCAAGATCAAAATATCATTGTATAGCATCACAAAGCCGTTTACGAACTCAGCCTCTTTCACCTGGAGCTAAGTTGTTCATGCACTATGCATTGTCGTGCCGCCTTAGGCGATGGTTCGGTACCCGCCAGGGTAAACTGCCTATGGATTGAATCTAAAAAACTCCTCCCATCACCGTAAACACAAATAAGTACAAGCAACATTGCCAACTTTTATACGATAATGCTGGACTTGTATGTCCCAGAAATGTATGTCTTACATAAAATTACTTTCGTCCTTTCTACCCTATTGATTGAGTACGATAATAAAGAAGCATTGCAGAATACTACTTTCTTATGCATCTCATTCACACTAGTTGAAGATTAGTAGCTCACATCTGAACTCACAGAAGATGTACCCTTCCTCACATACAACTTAGAGCACCTTCTTGATCCAATCTCCGAAATAATTCCATTTCAAACATCGATACAAACTAATTCATGTCATACAATCACTACACAGTGACGTAAACAAAAACCAAAGCGTTCACTTAATTTATAGAAGATTACCACTTTTTTACGCACACACTCTCTTGCTGCTTTTAATATACTTGCATCAATAGATCTTTTTTGCATTTTCAAAGTATTTTCAATTTCATCCCACCAATCGACAGACCCAAATACAAGTAGTTTCGAAGCGAAAAGAAAACCAAATATTTTCAAATATACCAAAACAATCCAATAATCATTGTAAAATATTAACTATCTGTGTGTTACATTATTCAAATAATTAAACCAACAAATAAATGTATCTGCAAACTACGCCAGAGAAGTCTGTTTTAAAAATAAACCACAAGCATAGAAAATTAAAAAAAAATAAATTGGTTAATTAGAATGCGTCGAGTGATGGCATTTTCAATGAATTCAATTAATTGAATTGACCTTGTGCGGATAAAATCAGAAGATGCTACGAGCGAAAGAAAGAAAGTGGATCTAGTGCTTTGTTGTGACTATGTGTGTTATGCTTTATTATTTACCACAGCAACTAAGAACTCTTTCCATGACTAGATATGTATTTGTAAAAAAATGTATAATCTTACAAAAAAAAAAAGTGTACTCAATATATTTTCAATAAATTATTTATTTTACGAATTTCAACATTTGTTTGTAAAAAAAATGAGTTTGTTTCTTTTTGTTGACTTTGTTTTATGCTTAGATGCGAAGCTTAGCCAATTGCATACGTCGCCTATAACCGTAATCTTACACCAACCGAACAACAGGAAACTTTAAAACAAAAACTAAACACCTTGCTTGAAAAAAGAATCACAACCTACAAGAGAGGATGTATTTTTTTAACAGCTACTCAGTAGACAAAGTAAGTACGATCTTTAAAATACTGCAGCAGAAAAGCGTTTCCGGTATGCTGCCGAACATCGAGGGACCCGTATACCCAAGAAGGATCCTGCTTTCCAGAGTGTTATACTCAATTCTCCTATATGCTGCCCCAGTCTGGGCGGGTGCTCTCTCAATAAAGGAGACATCAAAAAAGATTTCGTCAGCATACAGGCTCTGCGCCATAAGATTCGGACGAAGCAGCCTGTGTGATTGCGGGTATGGTCCCCATCGACATTCTCGCCAACGATATGCATAGGGTCTACCTGAGGCGTTCGACAAACCGCCCAGAGACTGTCGGGCCACGCAGTTACTGTCGGGCCACGGGGCCTATCGGGAATATCTTCATAGGTATTTAAGACTTCCTTCTATACCTTCGGCCCGTGCTGTGTTTTGACTTCGCACAGTTAAGGGTATTCGCAAGTCGAATGTGCACAAAAACCGCAAACTTGAACTGAATAAATATATTTAAATAAATGCCTTTTATTTGTTTAACACACGAGACACATATATAATCAAAACCGTTTACGACGACATATCGTTTATAACGACCAAATTCTTAGGTCCCGGCTAAGGTCCATTATAATCCCATTGAATCATATCGCTTACAACATCACTTAAAACGTCATACCGCTTATAACGACCTATTATTCCAGTTTTTTTAAGTAAAGTATTGGTTACAACCACTCAAACCGACTGGTATTTTTTCCCGCTTTTCCTCAAACGGCACTGTTTGCTTGCAGATCCGATGAATGTATCAGTGAACATACATAGAATTTCGGATATTACAGCTTACTCATTGTTGATATGCTGCTCTTTTTGTTTTGTGTTTATTATTCGTTTTGAATTTGTTCAATCTAGTGCAAATTTTTCTGTGTGACGAGTGGTCACAGAAATTAAATTTTATTTCGATCACATAAAATTGTAGGCCCCACTCTCGGTAGCACAATGGGACAAAAACAACAACAAAATCTTCACGATTGAAGAGAAAGCGAGTATAGTTTTTACGATGGAAGCTGGAGAGCAAAATAAAGACCAAAGAGTAAAGACTTCTGCATACTGAGGTTTAAAAGGAGAAGAAGAAAAAAAGAACACAAGAACAAAAACCAAGCAAACACATATTACTACGTTCATTAATAAAAAATAAATTTACATATGTACATACATATCCTTGTGCATATGTAAAAATAAAAGTTTTTTTCTTCATCATAAATTCGAAGTCATGGGAGTGTATTATGTGAACTCTCCCAGCTATTTGGTCCAATCAATGACAACTCAGGGACAGTGGTCAACTGCTCTAATAATCTCATTCTGCGCCTACTGACAGTACATACATATGTATGTACATTACAATTTGGACGGCAATCGCAGCAGATTCAGCTCCAGTGAACAAACGACAAATATAGCAATTCAACTGCACTTTATCTAAGTTGAAAGAGAATTACCTCATTGACATCATCCTCACCATCACCGAATACAGGCCACTAGGATAACAGTAGGTAGTACTTAAGTATTAGTTAGTCTCCTTGATTAAAGAAGAACCGGTGAGGAAAGGAAACTGCTTTGTTGTTGTTACAATAACTTCAACCTAACCTAACCTACCACATCGACTAATCTCCGTTCTTACCGCGGTTATATAGCAGCCCTTAATGTATTGTCCTTAATTTCACTAGGTTTATGTGTCAAAATCAGAAGAATGTCAGCACCCTTCGTAGTAATCGTATCAATGCTATCAATCTGGATCTGGAGAATCTGAAACTGACTGAGAATCTCCTTGCTAAGGTAAGCACCAACAAATCCTCCAATTTACTGATTCCTCTAATAGGTGAATTTAAAGTGTTTGGAAGCTTAAGCATTTTTATTCTGAATGGAAATAAGACAGTATATGGAATAGATATAATAATAGTATTTTGGACGATGCTACAGCCCAAGATGGACCTGTGACTAGCTCAGTGTCTCTCGCGCGGAGGGGAGCTATAATTTGATGCATATTGCGAATGGCGAAGTTTGTTTTTCTAGACAGCTACATGTTTATAAGCATCAGTAGTCACTCAAGAGAGGTGGAGTTGTAAATTAGGAAAATTGTTGTTCGTATCGAGAATTGAACCTAGACAAACATTTTTTGCTTCATTTTTATTTTATTTATGAAACGTCTTTTAATAGGGATTTTCGAACTTTGACAGTTGATAGCGGCCATTTTGTTAAAGCGCGTTTTGTTCAGGCAACGCCGGGCGCGCTTCGCCAATTTTACGGTCGCCATAAGATGAGGCCCATTTCTCATAAGATCCAAGAGCATCCACTGCATCCGGAATAAGTCACTGGTGTGGATTTTGGCGGCTGGCGACGTCATTGGTCCATATTTCTTTGGAAACCAAGTTGGTCAGGCCATCACCGTCAACTTTAAGTGCTACAGGAAGGACATTGATTACCAACTTCTTCTGGTTTGAGTAAGATGATATGGACACTAACGATATGTGGATTCAATAGGACGACACTACGTGGCAGACAGCTCATGCCACATTGGAAATTCTGCATGAGCGATTCGAGGGCATGGCCATCTCACGTGGAGTTGCTGTGAACTGTCCACCGAGATCGTGCGATTTGACCCCGTTCGACTTCTTCTTGTGGGGTTTTCTGAAGTCGCAGGTCTATGCGAATAAACGACAAATCACAGCGGCCCTCGAAGTCAACATAACCTCAGCCATCGGTAAAATTTAGCCTGATTAATGCGCACAAGTCCTGGAAAATTGAACATTTGGTATCTGCAGCAACCAGAGAATCCGGCGCGGACATTTGAGCGCATCGATAGGCCTTGCAAACGAACAAAAAATTTCGATGATATCTCAAATACACGTTGTTTTATTTA
Organism: Eristalis pertinax; assembly: GCA_907269125.1. Classification (NCBI taxonomy): domain Eukaryota; kingdom Metazoa; phylum Arthropoda; class Insecta; order Diptera; family Syrphidae; genus Eristalis; species Eristalis pertinax. Next base: position 123,808,102 of record OU026145.1, read on the forward strand.
AATTTACAAGAAGCGCCTTTATTACCCCTTGCGAAACATGCGAGTTACTCACTCCTAATAGCATAGTGTGTCTCACCACCAACAATATTATAGCCTACTCTCAATAAGAGACGATCACACAGCCTGATCAGAATGAACGCCTGGTCCGACTGTCAGGCAGTGCGTCATTAGATTTCACGACTTTAGATTATGTCGGCCATAAAACGACTTCTGCAAAAGACGAGAGTGGGTTTCAATTCGATACGCACCAGTTCGGCTCAAGAACTTCCGAGTCGTTTGAAACCTGCACCGGATTTCGGCAAGAAGATGCGCCGTCGTGTGATATCTTCAATCTGGTACTGGAGAAGATAGTGCGGCGGGCTGCTGTAAACACGGAAGGCACTATCTTCTACAAGTCGGTCCAACTGTTAGGGTATGCAGATGACATTGACATCGTCGCGCGTTCCCAGTGGAGGCTTTCACGGCGATGCCTAGTGGAGGCTTTCACGGCGATTCAAGATCAATGAGTACAAAACGAAATAAATGCTTTTGACCAAAAACGTTCCGTCGCACACCACTTTGCACAAAACATCACTATCGACAGCTACAGTTTCGAGGTAGTAAACGAGTACCTCTGGGCAAACGCTAATTCCACAAACGACATCATAGTGGGGATCCGACATACAGTGACAACCGGTGTTACTTCGGTTTGTCGAAAAAAACTGGGCTCAAAACTGAACCATTCGAAGGACCAAAATCATGCTCTACAAAACTCTTATTTTTCCCGTCCTGCTCTATAGAGCCGAACGGACGCTAAGAAAAACTGCAGAGGTGATTCTTGGTACCTTCGAAAGAAAAATTCTACGTCCGATATATGGTCCCGTCTGCTACGAAGGTGAATGGAGGAGAAGACACAACCGCGAACTCAACGAGCTGTACCAGAATGTGAATGTAGTCTGGCCACATCGAGTGAATAAACACTATCGCTCCAGCTAAGAGGGTCTTCGAATCCGACCCTCCTGGTTCGAGGAGAAGAGTATGACCCAATCTCCAGTAATCGCGGATGCAAGACAGCTTGGTCTTGATGACTGGAAGTCAGCGATGGAAGGCAGCAATGGTTCAGGCTCGCATGATTTTCGATGTCAAAGATGCACCACCCTCTGGCAGGCTAATTGTCGACAATGCCGATAAATTCATGAAAATCGTTGCGTCTGACCATCATGTAACCAGTTTTCCAATTGGCCAGGAGCTAAACATTGCACAAAAAATTGCTTGGAAACATTTAAACAAGCCTGGATAAAAAAAAGGAAGCTCGATGTATAGATGCCACACGATTTTACGCCAAAGAACATCATGGACCTAATTTCCATGTGCGAATCACTGCTGACGCAACAAAAAATGCAACAACATCGACCCATTTTTGCTGGTGACGAAAAGTGGATCACAACATCAAGCGAAAATGGTCGTAGATTGACGGCCATGAAGGTCTTGTTGTAAATACAGCCTCAAATTGCGTGCAAAAATAATGGATTTCTTTTTACTACGCCAATATTAGTCGCCTACGAAGACGACTAACTCGATCGATCGCTCCAAAAGTTTGCTTCCCTTAGACCCCAGCCTGTAGGGACATATTTTCATTTTCAAACATCTGCACCAACATACACAGTACCCATCATCGGAGGCTTTAATGGAACCAGAATAAACAGAAAAATAAACATTCATCTAAATGCATTTCTCAGGTGTCTACGTATATGTTCATCTAAACAATAAAATCGAAGGATCGAAAAAGCGAAACGATTCACAAGTGATCTGATGCGAGGCTATAACGTTGCAGCTGAGGGGGAGTAAGAAGTACAAATGTATCTGATACATACTTTCTCCTGCAAACATTTTTCAAAACTTTAAAGAAAAGAGGCAAACCTAAACCGTAGCACCTGCAATTTAAAACATTTGAACGGATTACAGGAGAATCTCTTTGAGAACCGTATGTAAATGAATTACAGAACAAAACACCTGCAATTACCACTACATACCTTTCAATTTATTTCTACTCAATGGGATACACAAGAGAAGGTTTAAAAATAGCCAATATAAATATTTAGGGATATCATATTACATTATTCCAACTTCCAGTGTGAGAAGGAAAAAAAAAGCAAAATAACGACGAATTTCGGAAACAAAATTGCTAACGTAAAACCGTTCTTCTCCAAAGCCATAAACTACTTAGACATTTTTTGCAAAAAAATGTATCTCAAAATACCATCAATTTTCTATAAATATTTCTCAAACTGAAATTCCATAAGCTCTGGCTTTTGGAATTAAAATCGACACCCCGTGTCTCCTTCGAAAATTGCAGACTAAATGACAAAATGATTCTGCCGACACCACCGATATCCGCTGAGCGTTTTAGATTTTTTTTGTTTTTGAAAAAAAAAAAGGAAAAGAAATAAATACATATCTTACCCCCATTTCCAATTGAAGATCATAAGAAAAGTATTCAAAAACAAAAGAAAAGAAAAAAAAATTGGTAGTATGTATAGATGAATTCTCCTATGACCCACGATGGAAAATTGAGAAATGCTTTTGAATTTTCAAAACCAGGGGAAAACGGGCTATTTTTAAAGGAAAGCCCACACGATCACCAAGCAGATATCACCCCATACACGCACGAAAATCATTCTCACACCATCTCTCGCTCTCGGTTTTCTTGCCACACGAAGGATGGGATAGATGAACAATTTTGCGCAATCAGCTTTGGGGGAATTTTCTTCAGACACTTTTCACTTTTCTTTTTTCATTTTGAATTTTGAGAAAAACAGGGAAATTTTTTTTTGAGAAACCAAAACGAAAAGAATCTCTTTTTTCGCTAGCATGTAATTGTGTGCCGTTTTAAATAGGAATATAGAGCGAAGCACTTTTTTTCACACACCAAATACTCTAGCTTGTGTGTTGAAATAATGCGGGCCTGATAGGATAAAAAAAGTTGGTGCACATCAGTGTTCTCGGGTTTTTGCTAGCGTATAGTGTGTTCCAAAGCGCTAAGGTTGGTCTTTCTTCTGTCTTGCCCATCTATACGATGATTATTTAAAGTTTCATTTAAATATAATATATTCTTAATATAAGTTTTCTTTTCAAATTTAACTGAAATTATACAAAATCTAAACTGCAACGAATTAAAGGAATTAAAAGGATTCTGTGAATATAAGTGATTTTTCTTCTTCTTTTTTTTAAGAAGAAAGAAAAAAAGGATATTTGATATCCTTAAGGAAATTGTGACAGAGTGTAGAGTGTTAAAGTGAGGGATTAAAGTTTGTGCACCTACAGTAAAGGATACGATCGAAATCAATTCCAAATGGATAGCTTATTGCATAAAAAAATTTACATATCTGCCGTCTATTAATACCTGGTGATGATTCAGCTCAACCGCAGAGTCCTGGATATTCAAAAATAAAATCACTCATCTTCATTGGGCTGCGAATCTTATGCAATTAAATTTTGATTTATTTGCTAGTGTGTATGGGTGTGTGTGTGCGTACTATGGATTGACTTGATCTCGATAAAATATAAAATTATTGTCTTTCGCTTTTTTTTTTGTTTCTTCTCTGATCGTACATATAAGGAATTTGTAACTAAATCGCTTTAAAAACATTCGAAATACACGCACACATACACTCTCTCTCATGCACACACATCTACACCAAAGTACAGGCACACAAAAACTATCCCAAAATCACAGACACACAGATTCCAATTACAGATACACATATCACCTGCATCATCACGGTTGTTTCAAATATATTTCGTATACGTCGTCATGTCTAGTCTAAAAAGAAATTTAGTACATGTACATACTTCCATATGTATATGTCCGTTTTGTTTGTTCAACCAGGTTTGTCGATCAATTGAGATCTATTTTTTGATCCACACATATTCGCACATATCTGAATAAACAAATCTATTATTGTACAGCTCCAAAAACATATTTTTCATTGGTAAATATGTCCAAAGGCTAAATGGGAGCTAGTCACATAAAATTGCAATTAAGGAAGTAAACCCTTTACGAGTGCCAAAAAAAATAGACACCCATTGAACTATGTTCTTCTAAAATTGTCAGAATCCCCGACCACAACGTTTCTTTTTTCTTTTTTCGAACATTGATGGGCGGTGTTCGGATGGGTTTAAATTTAGAATATTGTGTAGGTGCAGTTTTATTAGGAGTTCAAAATATGTGTGTGTATGGATCGCAAACGATCCACGCAATATACTGTGTACCTAGATATAAATGTGACATCATCGATATCATGTGGGGGTGTATGTGGAGGCATTCCTACTTCCAACATTGAGAATTTTGCGACTTTCTCTCCTTCATAAATTTTGTTGTTTTTTTTTTCTTCGGTCAGAATCTTAGCGGTGGTTCAAAATTTGTTCATCTTGGATTTCATTTCAGCAACAACATAATTTGTGGATACATTTTTGAATGCTATTTTTGTAACATTCTGGTGGGGGTATCATCTGATGAGGTTTCGAAAATTAATTTCGATTTTTACTGATTATGGAGTTCAATAGCATTGGGGAATATTTTAGTTGTCTTCATTTTGATAACTTTTCGATTGAATGCATTGCTTATCGATGGATGCTTTCTTAAGTTTTAGGAAGCGGGACGGATAGATAATTTATTTATTAGTGAACAAATTCATGATCAATCCAGTGGATTGCAGTAAACTAATCTTTCTGATTTATGATGCACTTTTTAAGCACTCAAATATTTTTAAATTTATAAATAAATAAATGATTAATATTACAGTCGCCTCCCTCTAAGTCGAATTTTAACGGGATATCAAAATTAGTTCGAGTTAGAGACAGTTCGACTTAGAGGGATGGTTTTTTGTAAAAACTCGAGTTAGAGAGTGTTCGATTTAGGGAGAGTCCACTGTATTATGATTGTATTAGAATACATCTATATTCTACACACAGAGCAGTCCTGCCAAAAATCAATTTTCTAGATCCACGAAGGACAACCCATTAGTCATAAATTTTTTTATTTAACCTTCAAAATATACAAATTCAACATATACCATATTTTATTTGAATACGGTGAAAGGTTGCTCTTATGAAGCATATAGCGGTAACAGGGATTTCGTGAATGATCTCCTCACGACTCGGTCTTGTGCCAGCCTAGTCACTTCCGGCCACGATTTGCTGGCCTGTCGATGTTCTTTCTCTACGGTCCGTCTCAAATTTGAGCATGGTCGAGCACGACACCGCACTGCTTGCGGTGACCAAGTGAGGACCAGCCTTGCGGTGTTTACGTAGGGTGTGGCCTATCCAGCTCCACTTTCGGTGTTGTATCTCTGCTGCGATGGGTTTCTGCGAAGCTCTACGCAGCAGCTCTTTTGTTATCCATTCCGGCCAGAAGACCTTCAGGATTCGACTCAAGCATTTATTGCCGAAGACCCGAAGCTTGCGAGCAATGACATTGTCCAAGTCTCACATCCGTACGGATTTCACTTTGAAATTGAATATCCGAAGCTTGAATGAGGTGGAAAGCTGGAAGGATTCCCAAACGCTGCCAGCGAGGAGTAAGTCTGGCGAGCCTTATTTATTCGTGACACGACGTCAGTTTCTGCACCTCCGTCATTGCTGCCGAGGTAGCAAAATTTATTGACATCTTCAATAATTGGGCTCCCGCCAACAAGAGAGGTGCCTCACATCTTGAGCCGATTCCCATCAGTTTTGTCTTAGCTACGTTCATAAATACGTAATAAAAATAATTTTTGTATTTTCTGTTTGAGTTTTTCAAAGACTCATACTACAATACATAAGCTAATATCTTGTTTCATTTTTGCCGATGAATATGTTAAAAATGGATGGCCTTGTGGGTGACATTATTTTAATTGATGTGTCCCCATTTGTGGTGCTAAATAAATGTCTGGTATAGATTCCACTCGTGAGCGAACAATAGCACGCACAACAGGAGTGGCTGCGGAGAAGCTAGACCCTGGCACTCAATGGGCTGTAGCGCCTTCCATATGATTATAAATTATTGTAGATTGCATTCAGTTCACAGCAACAACTTCTGATTGTTTTTCCTTGATAGCTATAATTTACATGCAATGCTTAAGCAGAATAACAGTGAACACACATAAATACACAGCACATCAGTTCCAATGAATATGTTCATAAAAGAACATTCCCAGTCAACATAATTTTGTACAAAAATGTGTGTACAGGTGATGCTTAACTTGAGGTTAAGTTAAGCTGTATTCGATGCTTCTGCTCAGACCTTCAAAATGCATTTATATTTCTTCCTCGTGCCACTTGAACCGAACCAGTTTTCCGAATAATATTCACATTTTTTACACCGCGTTTATGTCTTCTTCTCTTTTCGGCTTCCTTGCAGAAAGGTCAATGCTCTTTCGAGGCACCATGTATCAAGTCTGCCTTCTAGTTGTCGGGTCTATCTAGCAAGACTGACAGAATGAGGGTTTTGTTAAGCATAATTCGTAGAGAATTCATACAAAGAGTTTTTGAACCAAGGTGCTTGCGCAATCTGAGGTAGTTGCAGTTGCCAAGAGCGATTCCAGATCGTCTCGCCACTAAGATATCATTTGTAGAGCGTACGTTTGCCTCGGGGCAAAGCAACCTTTTAACTACATCAGCATTGAAGTGTGATTGGGACCTTTTCACTCACGTAACGAGCGAAAGACACCTCATCCTGCGTTGAAACTTTTAAATAAGCAGTCAGCAGATAGACATTAAAATCGAAATGCGATAGCGGTTCTTAGGCCTAGCTTCTCTCTATATTTACAAACAAAAACTCATAACATAAGTTTTGATAAAGTTTTAGTTACAAAAACAACAACTAACTTGTTTTTTTTTTTTTTGTTTCCATTTCAGAGTTCCTTCATTTTTTCAATTTCGTCTGTTTTGTAAAGTAAACCAAAAAACACATTCATCATGGACGCCATTAAGAAGAAGATGCAAGCGATGAAGCTTGAAAAGGATAACGCCATTGACAAGGCCGATACCTGTGAAAATCAAGCTAAAGATGCTAATTCCCGTGCCGATAAGCTCAATGAGGAAGTCCGTGACTTGGAAAAGAAATTGGTCCAAGTTGATGTTGATTTGGTAACATCAAAGGAAGCCTTGGAGAAGGCCAACCGTGAATTGGAAGAGAAGGAGAAACTATTGACTACTACTGAATCTGAAGTTGCTACTTTGAACCGTAAGGTGCAACAGATTGAAGAGGATTTGGAGAAATCTGAAGAACGCTCAACCAGTGCTCAACAAAAGTTGTTGGAAGCTACACAAGCTGCTGATGAGAACAACCGGTAAACTATAATGAGAATCTTTACCAAAAACAAAAAATGCTTATGGATTTTTGTTATTAGTATGTGCAAGGTATTGGAGAACCGTTCTCAACAAGATGAGGAACGTATGGATCAATTGACCAACCAATTGAAGGAAGCCCGTCTCTTGGCTGAAGATGCTGATACCAAGTCCGATGAAGTTTCCCGTAAGTTGGCCTTCGTTGAAGATGAACTTGAAGTCGCTGAGGATCGTGTCCGTTCTGGAGAGTCCAAGATCATGGAACTCGAAGAAGAATTGAAGGTAAAACAAATAAAATTGAACACCATCAACTGAATTCGTGCTAAAACTCAAACATGTGTTCGGTGATAGGTTGTCGGTAACTCCTTGAAATCTTTGGAAGTTTCTGAAGAGAAGGCCAACCAGAGAGTGGAGGAATTCAAGCGTGAAATGAAGACATTGACTGTCAAATTGAAGGAAGCCGAACAACGTGCTGAACATGCTGAGAAGCAAGTTAAGAGGCTCCAAAAGGAAGTCGACAGGCTAGAAGGTAATGTTTACAGTTTTAAAATATTTAAAGTGCCATAGAAGAAAAAAAAATTCAGAACATCATTCAATGAATTTCAAATTTGATCTTTTTGCTTTCACTAACCTTTTAAATGAAAGGAATATCAAAGGAGAAACCATTCTTTTTTTAGCTCTAGATCATTTTGTTTTTTTTTTTCATATATATACAGGTCTAACTTTTATTATTCTGTCTAAGAATAGAAAACAAAAATACTGTATGATATAATAATTGCTATGCTTTAATAAAATGATGCTTTTTGCAGACCGTCTCTTCCACGAAAAAGAAAAATACAAAGCGATCTGCGATGATTTGGATTCAACATTTGCTGAACTTACTGGATATTAAAAAATATAATAATTATAATAATCAATTAAAAGCAACCTTACAAACATTTACAAAACAAAGATGCCATGACACACACATATTAAAAAAAAACCCGAACCTAACCTTACTTCTTGGAGACAATCCAAAAATGTTGAAAAATATCTCTATCTGCCACACGCCCACTTATTTCTTGCTTTTGCATTCATTTGCTGATGGAAACAAACTGAACTTAGAATGGATTTCAACGACAGAGTGATTTCCAATGTTGTTGCAAACTTTTCCGACTTTTTCTAGGCTCCATCAAGACTTGGTTCAATTGGAATCATTGAAGAACTTGTTTTATTATTTTTCGCTTGAAAAGTAATTCAATCAGAGCATTCTTTAACGTTGGAAAGTCTGAAATGATTTTCCGAAACGAGACTTGTTTCTTATTGAATGTCTGTCAAAATTGACGCGACATTTTAGAATCCTTTCAAGCAAGAAACACATTCATTCTTTGGTTCAAGTTACTTCCTGAACATCACGGTATTCATTTAAGCAGGAAATGCATCTTATTAACATTCGAAATTCGAATGGCATCAGGTCTTCAACCACAGAACCTGGTTACATTCAAATGAAATGCTTTATGAATCTCAGAAATTACCCATGAACAATGTAATCTTTTGTTGTTTCAACACAGTTGGTGGTTCCTAATTGTTTTCGGAACCGCTTCCGGTAATAGAACTGACAAAAGATCACTGACAAGTGAATTCGCCAGATCTGCTTAAGTTCAAGAGTTTATTTTTGTTTCCTAAAGTGATACGTATATTTTTTTCTAACTTGCTTGAATAATCTAAAAGATCTAGTAAGACGCCAGTATGAATGCAAAGCAAACAATTTCCCTGAATATTACATCCATTGTACAAAATATCCCACATTCTTACAACCATAACCGATCACTGAGTAAACACAAACAAAGATAAAAACAAAATTAAAAAAAAAACATCAACATTGTAAAATAAAAAAATATAACTTAATAATAATTAAAATATCTACTAATCCCGTCGCTCGTCTTCGTTGTTTGGGACAGCTTTCAATATCTCTCTCTCTCAATCGATCGATGCCTGCCAGAAGTTTGCTATTAGTTTTGCCTCAAAATCGATAGTTTTTTTTTTTTGAAAAAAAAAAGATATAGAAAAAAAAATCACAACAGTAACATTGTATTATAGAAAAAAGGTGATTTTGCTATATAATTTTTTGTCTATTTTTTGTTTTGTATTTCTCACATTACATTTCACAACTTTTTGTGTGTTCTATTCTGATCCTGGAGAACTTGTTGATGAGACAACAAAAAAAAAAAAAACACACACACAATCGAACGTATTGTTTTGTATTCGTAAAATGTTTGTATCCTTCTTGTATGTTCACGTCTATATCCACAATCTGTACTTGTTGACCGCACGTGATGTCGGTTTGAATCCACTATGTTTTGCACTCACACTAGTTTTTTAAGAATGCCCTCACTTGTCTTTGTCTTCCCCTTTTTCACTTGTTCAGCAACAACAAAATGAATGAACATTTTTGTGTACATAACAATTGCAATTTTACTGTATTTCTTTCTTTTTCTTATCTTCGTTACTTCTTCTGTTGAACATTTTTATTAATTTTTCATTTATTTTGTATTTCTTAGACGAATTGGGCATCAACAAAGACAGATACAAGAGTCTTGCCGACGAAATGGACTCCACATTCGCCGAATTGGCTGGTTATTAAACAATCACATCCATATACAATACTACACATGAAGTTGCGCATATTTATTACACATTTACACCGTCAATAAAAAAACAACAACAAGAACAACAACATCACGACTATGCTTCCTTCATTTATGATAAAAAAATATCTGTTTTTTTTTTTAAATATTAAATAAATCTTGTACGAATGTTTATTTGTTAAACAAAATTAAAATAAAATCAAAAACATCTTACGAAAAAAGCAAGTAAATGGAACCAATGGTATATAACCCACACAACAGCAACAATAACACCAACAATCTCTCTCTACTGAACTACTATTTGCTTGTGTACTCGATCATTACACTTTTGAAAAGAAAAAAGGAAACATGTTTGCGAAAGTAAAATCTTTATAATATTCATATACACAAATATCTAATTTAATTAATTCTCTTTTTTATTTGTTATTAATTTATTTGTTTTTGTGCTGAAGGGCTTTAGGAGAAATTGAAGTAAACAAAAAAAAGAACAAAATAATAATACGCTTCGTTTGGTTTTTATGAAATTGTTGTTTGTTGGATGAGTTGGAAGTTCAGTGCTGATGACATCTGTGCTCTGCATTCGTTTTGAAGTAAGCTTAAGCCACCGTCACGAGGACATTTCTATGTATCAGTCGATTTAGGGCAAAATTACGTTTCATTCCCTTCATATTCATCTGTTTTCGTGGTAAGCAAGGAGTGTAGAGTGTTTCCCTTGGTTAAAACAAAAAAAGTATTTTTCAGCTATCAAAATATCTATATGTCGCTAGTGCTACACAAATGGATAGGTGGGGTTCTCTCATCTTGTTTAGATCACCTTGAATCAATCCACATCATCCCTTTATTGATCACTTCAGGCATTTAATGAGTAGGAGCTTTTTTTTGTTGGAGGTTTTTGAACCCTGCCCTGGAGCACTCCGACTCAAAAACTGGTCTTTAATGAAATTTCATGGATTCCGGGACAGTTGCAGAGGAAGTGCTCTGCAGTGTCGTCGTCTTCTCCACAGTCGTCGCAGAGGGTTCGCTTAGGCCAAGCACATTTAGGTGTTTGGCGAAGGTGTAGTGGCCTGGTAGTACCCCGGTAAGTCTACTGCAGTCTTTCCTGTCAAGAGATAACAAGAATGCAGAGGATTTCTGACAAAAGTTAGGGAGCATACGCTTAGTTTATCTACGTTCTGGAGAGCCATGTCATTTCCGGTTGTGCTCTCGAGAAGCCCAACTATAGATGAAAGCCCTAACCAAGGACGCGGGTAGTCCCAAAGTAGGTTCGAGTCCTAATAGTATCTCCTCAGATCCCTGTCTAGCACGTTCATCGGCGATCTCATTTCCCGTGATCCCGTGGTGCCCCCGGACCCAGACAAGTCTTAGCGAATTGAGCCTGCCCATCCAGTTTATAGAAGACTTGTGTTCTTGGACTATCCTAAAAGTGATTAAAGGGTTGAGTAGGGCCTTAAGCACGGCTTGGCTGTCGCTACAGACACAATTACTCCACCTGTTCTTCACAATACAGTTTGTGGTCATTAGGATAGCATAGGTATCCGCTTGGAAGACCGACACACATTTACCTAACGAGGTGTGCAGTCGATTGTTGCTCTCCACGAAAGCGCCAGCGCTAGACCCATCATTGGGCTTGGAGCCATCCGTATTGATTCGACTACATTCTTTTCCTGGCTCATATTCTGGCCAGAGCCAGTCCTGGGTGCAGGAAAAGTCGACTTTGTATGTGCGTCGCAGCTGGATTGCTGGTGTCATTGAGTCAGAATGGTCATCGAAACTCCGCGAGTTGTACCAAAGACCACTTATTCTTAAAAGGATGATGGCCTTGAGAGTGGACCCCATGATGCGGATCTTTTTGGTGATAGACCCCAAGATTTGTCGAAAATTCCCGTACACTGCCAGAAAACTGACAGCGCCTTGGTAGTTGAGTAGGAGCTTAATAGGGCTCAAATACCACACAGAGTCGTCGCAACCCTTAAGTCTGTGCAAAACCTCCTCCGCCGCAAACGGTGCAGATAATCTGCACAGATTTTAGCTTGTATCTTTCGTCGTGGTCTTTTGCTTGGCAATTACAAAAAAAAGAGAGATCAAAGAAAAAAAGAATTTACATCAAAGAGTGGTACTTTCCTTGTCACAAAAGCGGCACATTTTAATAAATTTCCAAAAACTCGAAATCCAATATTGTCTATCCGTGTTTTTATCCATATTTACGATATACTGTTGTGTGTAAAATTCACTATACACGACACAGACACGTCGCTGCAGATCATGCAAAATTCATGCAAAGTTCATGCAAAATTTTGAATTAAACCTGACGGGCGTTGCAAGAATGCGACACAGACGGTCTGCGCAGGCATGTGCACTGTGTCGTGTGGCCCTATAAGGAAAGAGCTTATTTTTAGTATCCACCGCAACTGATTCTTCTACCTTTCTCGCAATAAGTGCCTCATAACGTCTTAGATCAAGACTGTTAAGCGCCTTAGAGCCTCCTAGACGATTTTAGAATTATATGTCTGGAACAGTGTAAGTGTACACTTATTCAAATATGCCCTTAGAATATTATGTCCAAGGAATTGGATATATATAAAAACATCGGTCTACGGGTATCTTACAAAACAACTGAAAAAAATTATGCTGGAAAGATGTAAGCGTCTTTTGCAGTGTCACGCGGACAATAGACGAAACCGACCCATCCCAGGCAACCCATCCCAGACACCTATGCTGTCGGTTTCGTACATCTGATTTTCCATTGTCGTGTATGTCCCTGTGACGTAATATTCAACATAGATTAATCGAGCGCTGCGTACTGAATACACTGAGCTGTTCGCGGCAGAATGTGCTATTTCCTCGTACATGATTTCTGTTGTAGAAATTGCTTTAATGGCCGCTTGACTGTCAATTTTAATCGTAATATCAGACGGTGGCATTTCTAAATTTTAGTACTGACATAATTTTGGCCGCTTCCTTGGCTGCCAGGACCTCCGCTTGAAGAACGTAATCTAGATCAGATGGATCAGATTCTGATGATTGAGTCAGCGATCATCCATTGCTTCGTCACCAACTACATCCGGTGTCTTCCTAGCTATGGACTGTGATTGTAAGAGGATGTTTTCCTCTTCCTCCAAGTTCCTTCCTGATCTCCAAGTCGGTTTCTTACAGCTCTCCGATGCGCGACTTAATAACATCAGAGTTCCTTGAAGTGTTATTGTGTGTTTCGTTATTAATTTTGATTCCCACGAGTAAGGGGGTAAGAGGAGTTACACTATAATCACCCCTGTATACGGTGAAGAGGACTTGTATTGAAACCGAATTGCCTCAGGTATTCGAAGTTCATCGTTATAAGACATATTCATGCCTGATTTACTCATCAGTACATCTTTTTTAACAAATCGAAAAGATCCCGTGATGCTAATGACGGCAACTCCTATAAGGAATACCTCAGAAATGCCCAACGAATCTCTTGGAGAATTTTTTGTGGTAAGATCGAAGAGACTTCTTCTTCTTCGAAGCTTCCACGCTCAGGAAAGTTCTAGCATCGTCTCCAAAATCACCTAGTTTCTTCCAAAAACTCGATGGGACCTGCAAGCCGCCATCAAATCCCTGGACAATGTCATGTTTAACTCAAAAACATGCCTTAATTGCAGACTCTTAATCTCTTAATGAGATGGCTGAGTATTTTAACACACACCTCATGTGGGTGGCGGGACATTGCGACATATCGGCAACTGCAAAACCGAGGAACTCGCCAGGTGTGTACAACCTCCTCCCTATCAATAGCAGGGGTATCACCTTCAATGCATATCGCTACAGCCTACCATCTTTTGAAGATACACACAGTGTAAACCACCAACAACAAATGGCTAGAAGGCACCAACTGCCTTAAAACAAAAGAAATTTGGCCATCGCTTAACCGAAAACGGTCATTCGGTCTTCTTAGGCTACGCAGACCCAATTGGCACTCATGCTCGTAGGATATATAATTATTTCTGCAGAAGCTACACGGATGAAGGGGAGAGAGAAACCACAGATCACCTACTCTGCTCGTACAGCGCTCTGGCTAGTCGTAGGTTCCTACACATGCCTACTATTTCAACAATCTCAATGAGCTAAACATCGTCAGCATAGACCAGCTAAATAGCTTCACTACAAGCACCAACTGGATTCGATGAGAGGAGAAGTTAATCCGCGGGATATCACAATGGGCTAAGTGTACTTGGCCTAAGTGCTCTCAGTTATCTTTTCCACATAAAAAAGTACTCGGCCCAAATCCATCTGAGACAGTAACAGTAACAGTAACAGTGGACAATGATTGATTTCTTGAATCGTACAAGTTGTCTACAAGTCATAATCAAACATTTTTAAAAATAGTGTTATCCATGAAAAAGAGACCATTCTTTCGTTAATCGATTCTTACAAATTATAATTAGGAATAAATTAGATAAATAATAATAAATTAGCAATTATTTTACATCAGCTTAGGCAATGACTAAACAGCGTTCGTTTCTATAATCAATCCAGTTGCAGTTCTCGGGCAATCTTCTTGATCTTGTTATCCAAAGTTTTGTCCTCGTACTCACAGATAAAGTGATGCCTTGAAGTGCACTCCTGGCCATAGTAGAAGTACGAGTGCTTTGCTGGATTGTATGACAATCGCAAGCATCTGCCCTCTCCCTTGATCTCCATTGTATTATTCAAAATTTGATCGGACTCCGACTTCGTTCCGTTCACATTTGTCCCATTGCCACTGTCCTGCTGCAGATTGTTGGCAATTGTTGTTAGATTCATATTCGGATTGACTGGCTTCGCTGAATTCGCCCAGATCCACAGAAGTCCGGGATTCAGGCCACCAAGCCAGAAATCTCGTCCGCGGTGGTACTGCTGATTGAGCAGATGTGCAATTAACTCCTCGTTCTCCGAGACCTTCTCAAACTCCGCCAGATAAGAATTAACCGATTTGCAGGCACTGTTTGCCGTCTTCCAATTGACCTGCTGATCACTGTTAATGTAATAGCAGTTATCGCTGATGCGAGTGAAATTCGCCGGACATGGATCGCGAACTGAGTACAAATGAAAGTCAATGTGTCACGCGAGCTTTAGTCAAGCACAAGTAAACAAAATCCAAAAGTACTTTACCTTCTTTCTGCTGATTGCCCGCCATCAAATAGTAGATCAATTGTTCGGCTCTCCGCACGCGACTTTCTAAGTAATCCACGCGATAAACGAGTTTCTCGATTGCGCCCAGCAAGTACAAGTCGTTCTCGGAAACAGCTCGGACGTGCTGTTGCGGATGGTGATTGAGTTGTTGGTGCTGCTGGTGCTGTTGTTGTTGCTGCTGCTGCTGCATGTGACCTCCAAACAATGTGGGCATACCTCCCTGACGATGTAGAGGATTTATGACTTTTGCTGGTGGCCGCATGTGCGGCTCCAACTCCATCGCTTCACCAATCCGTTTCGTTATGTAGATATTGTTCGTAGGAATGTACCTGTGGTATGTTTGATCTACGATATTCATCGGTCCTCCTGCATTCATCATGCCTGGCGTCATCAGCCCTTTGGGTGTCCTCGAACCATTGCCTTGGCTAAAACATTTCAAAACAAACCACAGAAAAAAAAGTCAAAAGTCATAAAAAAATAAGTTTCACTTTCGCTGAAATCACTCATACCTCACGGTGTATTCTTCTAGAAACCTTGACCACACCAAATGGTTATCGGCGTTATCACAGCTTGTACTGGCGGTCGTTATATTATCATATTTACGAACGGAACCATTGCATAATGACGGCTTGACCAAATTAACACATATCGCCAGACTGACACTCAGCAAGAACATTTTAGTTAATTTTTTTGGTTTCATTTTCAATTGCACGAACGGAAAACAAACTGAATAGACGTCTAGTGGCTGTTAATACCCGGAACAGCACACTTAACCGATGAAATTGTAATTTCGGACTGAAGCTTGATCCAATGGCATGATGAACAATCGTAACACTGTGGCGCGGTGGAGGTAACTTTCTCTGCGAACGCAGGCAGTGACGACGATATCGGGTTTGCTTAGCGACGAAATGAGCGGAAAAAAAAGAGTTAAAATTTGTTTTCATTTTATGCCTATTCTTTGTTTCGTATCCAGGTATTTTTATCGCGGCTCTTTTATATTTCGCTTCGTGCGACGGCGATGTCTTCTTGTGTTGCATCGGGATTCGAGTACAGTGGGCCCAAGCGAACGAATTGAACTTTTAGCGCTTCCATGGTGGAGATGGCACAGTGTAAGAACGGCATTTACTAAAAATCTGAAAGATGCTGTGATAAATATCGAATTTGCAAATCTTTTACTTCCGAATAAGTCAAAGTAAAGGTTTGAGTGGCCATCAAGTCTGACATACATAGATCAGCGTTGATCTGTGACCACAGACACTATGTAGGTTGATTGACTGCAGTTGTTAATACTGAATGATCTTGAAGCATGCGAAAATCTGATTAGATTGTGTTTAGATTAATTAGATTAATTCTTTGATGAAGCATATGAATATTTACGAACAGTCTTATTTCTTAGTTTGATGCTGCACAAGCATAAAGAAGGTGAAGCAGTTCTTGTCCATCCTGTCCATGTATTGAAGAACAACTAGACCAAATAAAGTGAATAATATATAATCATGGTAAACAAATCATAAAATGGGTTCAAAGATCTGTAGGCACTGTGGCCAGGCGAAGGAAACCATGGAACACCTGATAATCGACCGTCCAAGTCTTGCCGAGAAAGATTATAAGCAATGAGTAAAGCACCCGTAACAGGGAGAGACTTTCAAGAAATCCAATCTAGGAAAGCTGTCAAATATCTGAAGGCAGCACTTAAATCCTAGATCAAAAGAAGGAGTTAGAATAGATCTTTATGGTCGCAGTACTAGTATTTACATGACACACCGCAAGTTCTTCAATTCAATTCAAATGGTAAACAAATATAGAGTGCCGTATCAGCATCGATATCACAGAAATGATCAGATCAGATCTGCAGTGCAATGTTTTCATATATATCGGGTTTTCCAATAAGGGCTTAGCAACTCGTTTTTAAATAAAACGCAAACGATACATATGTATGTCGAAAACTCGATTTGAAATACAATTCGACGTCGTTCACATGTCCACCCCAGACACGTTTGCAGCGGTCTATTCGTTGAACCCAATTTTTGAGTGCTCGGCCACACATTTCGACGGAAGCTGCCGATATCTCTCATTCAATATTGGCTCAGAGCTTCTCTACCAATAGTTTAACGTATTCCCTACCTATCAAACCGGAAACAGGTCGTTCAATTGAACAGAGCTAAATGATCTTTTATTAATGTAACATCAGGTCTTCCGCAGGGCAGTCATCTAGGCCCTCTTTCGTTTGACTTGTCTGATATTCATAAACTTCTTACACTTGCAGAGTGCAGACGATGTTAAATTATTTAAAAAAATCTCATCTCCCTATGACTGTTTAAAATTTTAAAAACGATATTGACTCAAATACTCGGCATTTACACTGCAATAGTAAGAGCACTACGATCTTCCAAAAGTCCGTTCAACTAGCTAGCTTACGCGGATGACATTGACATGATAGGACGAACACGGCGAGCTGTCAATGAGACGTTTGCTGGCATTGAAGTAGAAGCGGCTAAAACGGGTCTAGGGGTAAACGAGGCAAAATAAACTATTTGCTGTCATAAAGGAAGAACGCATAACATCGACGTCTCGTGCAGAGCGTGATAATGGGCAGCAGAGATTTTGAGGCAGTCAAAGACTTCGTCTACCTCACCTCTGGAGTAAACAGGGATAATAACACCAGTACCGAGATCAAACGCAAAATTACTCTTGCCAATCTCTATTCCTTTGGGCTCAAGAGGCAATTGAGTAAGAGAGCCATCACTCGAAAGACCAAGCTGACTATATACAACGCTCTGATTATCCCCGTTCTGCTTTATGGCGCAGAGACATGGACGCTATCGAAAGCGGATGAGAAAGCTTTTGAGAGAAAAGGTCTGCGTGCGATCTTTGCTCCTGTTTGCGTTGATGGCGTCTAGAGGATAAGATTCAACCACGAACTGTATGGGCTGTACAGTGGCATGCACCCAATTGAGCATCTTCTGTAGAGTGGATGGACACCACAATTCCGGCCCGAAGAGCCTTCGAATCCTAGCCATTGTGATTACGCAACGGAGGACGTCCTCGATCAAGATGGCGCACACAGGTGGGGAAATACTTTAACCAACTTGGTCTGCGCAACTGGAGGCAGCTAGCGAAAGCTTGTGCTGGCTGGAGAAGCTTGTTGGTTGAGCTCCAGGTTGACCCTGGACTGTAGCGCCAAACAAAGAAGAAGAAGAAGTAAGACCAGTACTGACTTACGATGTCTTGTCATGGTGGACAGCACTACACGCTAAGCATTATCTGACTAGAATACTAGAATACAAAGCACCCTGTATTATAGATGCACTCAGATCAACACCCATAGGTCCCAACAATGGGGTAAAACCCACATCAATGGGCACAATAAGGAACTACTTCAAAACTCGGAGATCCCAAAACAATCGAATTAGATACATGACGCCTTCTGAGGACTTCCAAATAAAGCAGAAAATAATAATCCCTAGAGAGAAATGGGGAGAAGACAAGGTGTGCAAACCGACTGCTATGGAAATCTACACAGATGGATTCAAATCGGATGAAGGCACAGGTTCCGGTGTATACGCTAGGTCGCCATAGATTTACATAGCTATTTGTCTTCCGAACCACTGCGGGGTTTTCCAAGCGAAAATAACATCCATTCAAGAGGCAGCCCTCTGTCTATCAATGACCCCGGTAGACGGTAGATTTATTGCTCTGGACACACCATCGATTAATTCCAAGATGATAAAACTGTACCGCATATCTCTAAAGGAGATAGAAGAAAGATGCAACCTTACCCTACGTTGGATCCTTTGGTAAAGAAAAAGCTGATGAATTCGCAAGAATGGTTGCGAGTCTACTATTGGCACAAGATCAGGTGACACCTCACCTCCCATTGAAAGCATGAAACAATGCCCGTAAAGTGACTGCACAAAGGATTAGGGGTCGACGCACATACCCACAACGCCATGGCCACCACGTGAAGCATATTTTCTCAAATAAACATGCTACTCACCACTACCTACTAGGAATTTTGGTAATCATTTTTCATTATTTGTAAACGTTCCTTGAACTTCTCCATGATGAAAATGTTCACATTGACAGTTTGGTCATTGGTTTTAGGGTGCGTTCACAGTTAAAGTTCAAAGATGTCATGTCCGAATTGGAAAACACTTGTCTTATTCGGTCCATCATTCCCACAAATAACCTGGAATAGAGTACAAAGAATACGAGATGTTTCGGCTCAGTTATTGGAGGGAAGATTATAACTTAAAGTAAAAAAAACAATGCACAAGTTAACGTGAAGATGAAAGCTAAGCCTCTTTTCGTACGATCGACCGCACAGTGCTTTAAGAATATTAGTCACAACTTAATGACATGACGGTATTGGCAGTTAGCACCCGCGCGCACTCTGGCTGAAGACCAAGAGTGGTCAACAATGTTCGAGATAGGCGCGCGTCTTGGGTTTTTTTCTGAACTCTTATTGCCGATGCCGAGAGTGAGTGGTGGTGATTCATTACAGCAAATATTCCGTAAATTTCTCTGGGGCTGATATTTTGTAACATTTTTTGTTTTTAATTATTTCAATGGGAATTCACAGACGATATTCATGGGCATCAATATGTGTGAAAATCAATTGCTTAAGCAATTCCTTTTTTTTTGTTTGGTTTTTGCGTTGGATGCTTGAAGATAGTTGAATTGTACACGAATGTTAATGTTGAGGCTGTAGTAGCGAAGAAGTGCCCAAGTTGTATAATTTGTGAAAGGCTTGTGAAGAATGCAGTTTTTTTTATGCGAAAATGCTAATTCGTGTGCTACTTTAATTACTTTTAGAAAATGTTTGATTTCTGATGTGACCAGGAAGCGAGTGGAAAGTTATTGGAATTGAATGAGCTGGGTTTTGGAAAGACGTAAACACCTCATCATTTTTAGAACTTAACCCTTTAATGCCCAAGTTTTTTTTTGGGAAAAAATTGTATGTTGTAGAGGAGACAATTCTGAACAACTTTTGTTCTACGACTGTTCATATAACTCACCTGGGTACGTGACAGGTGACTTCAGGTAGTGCGTGCCCAATTGGGCACGCTGGGCATTACAATAAATTGAAAAGATGTATTTGTATGAAAAATTTTGATTTTTTTTTAAATAATCGAAACAAGTGGTATGAAAATGATTTACATCTCACTTTGTGTGAAATTCCATGAAACAGTTCCTTTCACTGGTGAGGCACAGATGCACTTCACATTTCCGGCAAATAAATAGAGTTCGTGAGTCGCATCCAGGTTTCTTGCATCGATGTTGAGTTGTATCGTTCTCCGGAAAGTGGCCGATTGTGTCTAGCCGTATATCCTTGGGTGGCAAATGAGCAACATTCATTCGACCCCGATTGGCTGCGATCTCCGATTCCAAATTCAATGGGCGGCCAGACTTTCGTGCCAACAGTATTCCGGATTTTGTAAGACAAGTTACCACTTCCATAATTAATTCGTACAATTTTAGTGGCTTCGTAGTTGGTACTGAACTATTGAAGTGGCGTCCATATAACATCAAAGCCCTGATGATGGCCATATCGCACAAGTGGTAGAAAATACGTTGTGTCCATTTGCGTGATTTTATGCGGATGCGACATCTACATCGACCCAAGTATGCGTCCATCAGATCGACGCCGTCCATGAATTTGTTGCATTCGTGTATGACGATGGAGCACTCGAACTGATTCCACCAATTTACACAGACGATTAGACGCCCTTAATTGGTTTCAGCATCATGACGGTGGTCGTCATCACCCGAATATATCTCAAAACAATAACAAAAGCCACTGTTGTCACATAGTAGGAATGGAGCTTATAGCCCCATGGGTGAGGCTTATCTGGCATGTATTGTTTGAGGAAATGGGCAATCTTCGTAGCACACATCTGCTCATCAAAGCATAGCCTTTCTTTCATTGCATCTCTCAGGGGGCGCAATTTGTATAGGCGGTCTTATGTTTGATCGTTTTGTGGAAGTGGACCAATCGTTTTGATGTTGAGCTGTCGCATCTCAAGACGGTTTCTCAATCGCTGGCGAAGTCAATCGCCTCTGTCGATGTCGACGGCTCTGTGCTCGAGGTTATTGCCTGGCTGGTGTGAAGTTTCGCTGATTTTGCGCTTCATTCTAAATAACACTTTTCAAAGTAAAGTTTTACATACACACTCTTTTTTAGCTTACAGATAACTTACGCTACCTTTGTGAAGTTCTTTTGGCAACGACAGTTGGTTTCAGCAGGAAGGTCCGGCAGTTCTGCACGATCAATTACGGGACATGGCCATCTCACGTGAAGATGTACCACGGTATGAACCTAGCCCAAGGTGACTGGGTCGGGTAGAGCGCACGGATGATCGGGTTGTTAAAGTCCTTGTGTCTATGTTGGTCCTCTTGGAATGAGATGAAGGTGTGGTGGCCGATTTAGCCTCGATGATGTTCTGCTCGCTTAGCAGATTCTGCACAGTGTTACCATGTGCTATTGCGTGCCTTATTACAAAGCTTCTTGTTGCTGTGGTGCTTTCGACGATCCCTGTCGAAGGTGACACCGGTACATCTTCGCAGTATTTTCCTTTCGAATATTGCCAGCTGCTTCATGCTGGTCTTAGAAATGGTGTGACATGAATATGGGCAGCCGTACGTTAAGATCGGCCACTTAAAGAGCAGCAGCTGGGTCTTCTGACTTAATTCATTTGGCTTACACATCAAATGATAGAGGCAAAGGGTCAGTTTCAACCTTGAAATGTCAACCTTTCCGTGAAGTTAACGCCAAGATACTTCACCATTTTTTTAATTGATATTTCCGCACCGTTATGGAGCACTATCTTTATGTGCCGATATATGGCTGCTGATCTACATACACCTCGGGATGGCCTCCTTAAACACATAAGTACCAATTTTCCAGCATTGATACGAATACCGCATTTGATGTAGTAGTAAAATTTGTTCGCGATCGTTCGCTTGGCAATCAGTGGTGACATCGAGCTGGCATAAGTCAACGATCTGCGAATAGACAACAGTTCACTGTGTCGCTTGGAGGCGTGAAACTGAAGATAGCACTACCTACCTTACCTGGAAAAGCTTGTTAGTTGTTTCACTATTCCGGAAATACTCGACTTTATGTAAGGAATGTGTAAGAAATGCCACAAAAAAGGCGATCATATTTCTTGCAACAACTATAGGCGTATTGTGTGAACGGCTAAAGCCGTTTTCACACTCAGACAAATCCTATAGAAGACCAGCTAGCTTCAAGTCGATACGCACCACCTTTTCATATTTTTTTAGCCGCATACGACAGCTTTCATAGCACGGAACTATGCGAAGCGATGGCCGAATTCGGGATCCCGAGAAAATTGATCCGGTTGTGTTACACCAAGCTCGGGGACTTACGAGCCGTTTGGAACCTGCACGGGTTCCGCCAATAAAATGCTCTGTTCTGTGATTTCTTCAATTTGGTACTGAAGAAGATAGTGCGGCGGGCTGCTTGCTGTAAACACGGAAGGCGCTATCTTATACCAGACATCGACCTCGTCGCGCGTTCCGAACGCGCCCTAACGGAAACTTGCACGGTGGATCTTCTGCATCTTAATGGAGACTCGACGTAGAATCGCCCTTGGCAACCCCTGCTATCTGTGGACTGCCCTGGTTCGGCCACATCGAGGGCATGGACAACAACGCTCCAGCAAAGAGGGTCTTCGAATCTGAGCCTTATGGTTCGAGAAGGAGAGAAAGACCGAACATCTGGTACGAAGACCAAGTCATCCCGGACTGGAAGCAGGTCCTAAGCCTGCTAAGTAAGTAAGTAATATGCTTATTTCGATCATTTACACCTTCGAATCACAAATCAGTCCCACCAGAGACACATTGCTGAAGTAAGAACTCGTATCGACAAAACAATAATAAATGTCTGCTCATTCTTTACTACCCTCTTGACTTATGTAAGTATTTATTAATAAATCGATTAAAATGGAAAGACCAATAAAGCTCTTAAATCCAGTCCTAAATAAAACAAGTTCCATTTCTGAATAAATGGATCAACTTAAGTGAATGTTGTACAGAATGTAGTGCATTGACTCATCGGTACATACTTGAAATACACGTGACACTAAACTTGTCTTCGTTAGCAAGATTCTCAAATATGTATACCTACTCTTCCAGAAAACAAAACGAAAATATTGAACATTTTTTAACAAAATTTAATCATATAAGAAGTGTTCTCCAAACGCAAACGATTTTATTAATTTAGTCTGCGAAGAAAGTAGATCGGTGTGCAGAAGAAAAATGTTTCGTCTCGAATTTATTTCAATTTCCTTATTGGCGCTGTTAATGATTACAAAAGCACAGAAATTTCGTAAGACTATTGCAAACAAGTATCGAATAGATTCTAAGCATATCAATACTTTTAGCAACCGACATCCATAGATGTTCTTATCTGGACGAGAAATGCCTTAAGAACTCTGTGCAGGATGTACTCAGGCAGCATAGCAAAGGCCACCAAGGACTCAATATCATTCCACTTGATCCACTGCATATAACAGCTATGAATTTCAAAAAACTTCCCGGTAGTTCAGTAAGTGTTGAGCTAAAATTGAAAGATGTCAATGTAACAGGTATAAGCAGGTCGAGTGTGGCTAAAGTCACGTAAGTATGATGGTACACATCCGTTTAGTTAACACAGCCCCTTCTGATTTTAGTGGCTTCGAAAAAGACCCAGTCAATATAGAATTTGAGTTGGAAATAGACGTGCCGAGAATGGTCTTTACTGGTTTCTACGAGATTTCGGGTGAAGTTGTCACCTTGCCCATATCCGGAACGGGGACATGTTCAATTACATTTGGTAAGTAACAAAGTTTCTGCATTTTTTTTTTTCTTTTTCAAAATTGATAATGAATCGTAAAATTGCAATTAATTTTGCTTAAATTTCAGACAATCTAATTATTGCGGCAAAAGCGAAAACAAATACAAAAACAAAAGGCAGTAAGCAATATCTGGATATTGAGTCTGTCGATATGGATATTAAGCCCGACCGTGTGAGATTTAACTTCTTAAACCTTTTCGATGGTGATAAGGTTTTGGGAGATAAAATGAACGAGTTTTTGAATGACAACTGGGATGTTTTGTTTTCCGAATTGAAATCATTGGTTGATGAAGCATTTGCCAAAATTACGCTGCACATCGCAAACGGACCGTTCTCAAAGATTGCATATTCTGAATTGTTTTTACCATTTTAATTCAACACACATATATATACGTACTTTGTAGACAAAACTACTCTGTAGACAATACTACAAATATTTGTTTTATTTTACCATGAGGCCGTTGCCACCTTGAATACCAACAGGGCGTTGAACGCTAACGACCATCGAGGTGGAAGAAAGCAAATCGGGCAAATATAAAACTCTTAAAGAGGGAATAGAAAGCGTTATTCTAAGTCAGTTGTTATCCACGAGGAGTTACGGTGTTGACAAGCGTTGTTTTTTTGTCTTACAAAATTAACCATTTACCAGAAGCCTTAGATAGGGTTGAGTTGCCTAATTTCGGCCGTCTCCAGTAACCGGCCCCCATCAGAAAAATTGACAAAGTTTTTAATTAATTATGAGTATATTGGTTGTGTGAACGCGTTAGGACAAGACATTCCGGAGTTGTTCTAGTGAAGGTGTGTTCCGGAATCAGTCGTTTTTGTTCATAATTTGCGCGCGCTCAATGGATTGGTAATACCCTTAAGTGTCCGGGGTCAAGATACAGAACGGGCCGAAAGTATAGAGGAAGAGAGGGAGAGGATGTACCTGTGGACATTGGTCTTAAATATATTCGGGTTGTAATTGTGAATGGTGAGCGCTACCGTGAGATGATATCCAACTTTTTTTTGCCCAAAATGCAAGAGCTTGACTTGCATGACATGTGGTTTCAACAAGACGGTGCCACATGCCACACAGCACGCGCAACAATGAACTTATTGAGGGGCGAGTTCGGTGAACATTTTATTTCACGTTCGGGACCGGTCAATTGGCCGCCTAGATCGCGCGATTTAACGCCTTTAGACTAATTTTTGTGGGGCTATGTTAAGGCTCATGTCTATACAGACAAGCCCGCTTCAATTGACGCATTGGAAGACAACATTGAAGCATTTATTCGTAAGATACCGGCCGAAATGTTGGAAAGGGTATGCCAAAGTTGGACTGAGCGGATGGACCATTTGAGGCGCAGTCAAGGTCAACATTTGCATGAAATAATCTTCAAACATCAAATTATATGGACCGTACTATCGATTCAAATAAAGATTTCATGCATTTTTCTGAATTTTATGTGTTTTTTTTTTTGAAAAACTTTCCTATAGCTTTTAAAAAATCACCCTTTAGTAGAAATATTGGACTGGGTTAGAGAGCATTCTATATTCGCGTAGTGCGGCTGAAGAATGAGTCTCTAAATTTAACTGTGCGTCCGAATAAACTGATGAGTATTCCTGGCGAGACGAGTATTGCGGGTGAACTCGTGGAGAGGAGGAATGCAGTTGGCTAGCTCATTTGAGCATCGTTTGTTAAAAAGCGATAAAATACGGATAAAGTAGAGACGGTACGTCGATGTTCGAGCGAGTCTAATGACTCTTCGATATTGTTGTCTCCTATAAGTCTTATCGCTCGCTTTTGGATTCTATCTAGTTGGTGCAGGGTGGTCCTGATGGCACCAGACCAGATATGAGCGTTGTACTGAAGCTTGGGGGGGGATACGCCAAATCAGAGGGGGTGAAATATTTCTTGCATCGATTAAGGAAACCTAAACATTTCGTCGCGTTTTTGGCGACCTATCAAGGGTTCGCTTGAGTGACAGCAGACAGCATTGAGTTTTTGAAGCATTGAATTCCACTCTGTTGTTCTTTCCCCAGTTTATTATGCTGTCAAGATCGGAATTCAATATGCTTAACATACGCTGCCGTTCCAAATCTACAGTCGAAAGGAAGCTGAGGGTGCTGTCATCAGCGAAGGAATGGATTGGAGCAGACAAACATACAGCATTTATTTGGTTGATATCAGACTTGAACCCATCCGAAACAACTTGAATTGAACGGTTTGAAAGGTAATTTCTAATCCATAGAAGAAGAGATTCATCGATACCACAGACATGCATTTTCGACAAGAGATCTTGGAGCCAAGCTCTGTCAAATCCCTTAGAAATATCAATTATTTCATAATTTTTTTGTATAGTTAATTATAAATAGTATATTTCAAGGAAACTTATAAAATATATAAAAATGTTACCTACATATGTTGCCTATACTCGGCCCATCTGAAATGCACACCACTATCGGCTGTGTCCTTCGACGAAACAGAAAATGATGATTTTATGTGTCTTTCCTATTTTGTGTCATTAATTACTTAATTTTTTTTATTATGTATGTCCCAAGTTTTATTTTATTATTAATAAATTATTTATTTTTTTTCAACATAAATCAACATCGCTGACCGAAATTAGGATGCGAGTCGTCGGACACTGGCAAAAGTTTGCTCTTTTACTAAATTTGATTTAATTAATATTTTGGGGATTCTACGATTATCGTGGCGCCAAGGTTTGACAACGCCATTTTATAGATTTTCATAGATCTCGCCGAAATAAGGACAAAATATAATAAGAAAAAATGATTAATCGCTTAGTTTAGCAGATATCGAGGTTTGGCATGTTTCTAGAGGGGAGAGTTACCTACTCTTTGTATACTAACATTTGTCATTAATGTAAACCTTGTAATTTTGGGATGAGTACTGTAGATCAAGAGTATTGACGACATAGGCGCCTGCCTGACGAAAAGCACATATGTACGCCGGGCGAAGCAACAAAACTGGGTGACCGGGACCTGCCACATGCGGAAAGATAGTTAGAATCCCTTAGGTAGACGCCTGCCAGATGCTTATCAATTACAGTACTACCCCGCTAATTCGAACACTCGGTAATTCGAAAGCTCCACTAATTCGAACACATATTTTTTTAATCAGCTTTGCCGGAAATTTGTTTTGAAAAGTGCCACCACTGCCACAAAAAAGGTGGATATAGGTGACAAACGGAAATACCATACGGTACCGGAACACATTGGGTTTTTGTCATTTTTAATCAATTTTATTATATCCACTTTAACTTCAATTATCAAATCTCCAAATTAAAATGTTCGCTGTTAAAATTTCAAATTTTCAAAGCACAGAAATTGTGACGAAATCGTTCTTTGTGAACATTGTTCAGAATAAAAGCATTCATCTCTTTCAGTAGTTGCAGCTGATACAGCGGATGTTTTGAATACGTACAACTCATTCGTCAAATGGAAGTGATACAGTGAATGTTTTATAAGTATTGATATAAAAATGCAAATTTTTACAAGGGTTCGCCAGCGTGCCATATTCAAACTTGAAGTGTCACAGTGCCATTTAAATAAAAGAGACCCAACAAAGGCACAATTGTGTCACATTGGCAACGCTGCTAGTAATTCGAACGGTTTCCAAAATGTGTATTCTGTAATTCGAATTTTATAATTTGTTCCGTCGCTTCTTTGCTGAGTGCTTTAACAGAAACAGAGCTGAACGATTTTTAGAAATAAAGGGTGTTCCAGCCATAATGCACGATGTTAATTGTGAGTCACACCTTAACGTCAATTTGTTTTGCCCAACTTAATTTGACATTTCTTTGTTTCAGTGTTTTTAACAAATTCAACCACACAACTGATCAGCGCGTTACGATTGTTGAAGCCTTTTACGAAAATGGGCGTCCTCAAAATACATTTCGTGATTTTTTTTTGGTCATCATAATCGACCAAATTTGTCCACAATCGGTAGAATTGTGCACAAATTTTAGCAAACCGGGTCCGTAGGAAATGTGAAAACACCTGTGCATGCTCGCCCAGTTCGTTCTGCGGTTTATGGGCTGGCGGCGCCATCGGGCCGTACTTCTTCGAAAATGAGGTCGGCCAATGATCATGTGATTTGATACCGTTGAACTTCTTTCTTTGGGGATATTTCAAAGAAAAAGTGTACGTCAATAAGCCAAGAACAATTCAAGAGCTAAAGGATGAGATAATTCTGCGCATTAACGACACTGAACCTCAATTATGTCTCATCAGTCATTGAAAATATGGACCATCGGATAGAGGTATGCCAACGAAGCCGTGGAGAGCATTTAGCCGATATGTTGTTTCACGCATAATTGTCATAAATCCTTCTATCGTAATAAAAAAACATTAAGATAATTTCTGAAAACTTTTTGTTTTATTTACAATTATCATCGTGCGTTTTCATTGGACCACCCTATATTAGGGGGAAACAGAGTTTTTTCGGACAATAATATTGATGGTTTGAAGAATTCATTATTTAATTCTTTCTTTCTTATTTCGACAAATAAATGCGTTCTACTATGTTCAAAACTGCTTTACACTGATTTTTCATACAAAATATTGACTTCGAATAAAGTAATTCCAGTAATCCGAAAACCTCCATACTTCGAATTAGAGTGATCTCTAATAGGGGTTTTCGCACGATCAAACATACCGGTCAGACATAGTCTGACAGGCTTAGATTTGATCGTGTGAACGCAAGAACGACGGTTGAATGCCATGTTGGATGGTTTTCAAATAATTGTGGTATTTCGGTGGTTGGACAGACATATTTGATCGTGGCCGACCTGAAGGAAATTTCATTTCTGAAATTTAGAGCTGTGAGGTTGTCCGCTGAAGAATTAAAATATAGTGAAAGTGGCTGTTTTTAATAATATATGCGTGCATGAGACATGAAAAATAAATAAGTGAAGATACAAAAATAAAAATTTGAAAAAAATTCTTCGATTTCTGTTTTTGTTTTTAAATCTTCTCTATTATTTACATGCACCCCTCGGCGTACGTCCACCATAATTGAAATTGATTTGAAAAATGAAGTCTGACAACATGTTTGATCTAGTGAACGCAAACGACATCGGTCTGTCCGACATCCATCCTAACAGGCCTGTCCGGTATGTTTGATCGTGTAAACCCCCCTAATAGTTCGAATTACCGAGGTAGTGCTGTATTTTTTTCAATTACCTCAAAGGAAGCAAATCATATTTTGCAAGGGGGTTTTCATTGGAAAACATTAATATTTAAACCTCGATATCTTCTTAACTAAGCGATTAATAAATTTTTTTTTCTCACTATATTTCGTTGAGATATATCTAAATCTAAATGGCTGGGATGTTTTAAACAAAAACCTAAGCTTAATTTCATAACGGATAATATAAAACAGAAATTGGTCCAAAAAGTTCAAGTCCAAAGGTTCAAAATAACGGTTTTTATAAGACATTTTCTGTGAAAATTTTGTTAAGGGGCTGACCACTGACGACTCTACCCTACGTTAATATTCACTCATAAAATCAAACTGACAATCAATCCACCGAAGTTAAGGGGACGTTTGCACAAAACTATATTTAAATTATACAAAATTCTGTCAAACCAATAAGAAATTCCTTAAATATTTTCAATAAAAACACTAAACAGTAGGTGAATGAATAATAACTTGCATTCATCTGGGGTCGATGATTGCTAATGCTAAATCGTCTTGTTCATACACGAATTGCAACAACTTACGAATCAATAAAACTGGATTGATTTGTGATACAGCCGAGTTGTTGACGACCTAATACCTAATATGGTCAAAACGAAAACAAGCTGGTCCCCAAACCTGCAAACACCAACCAACTTAGTCCACTTTTGTAAAAATACATGCACACATCTAAACATCGTCGCTTCTGCTTTTAAATCAATCACGACCATTTTATTATGAAATCATTTACAGAACAAAGGGGCAATAAGTTGAAATTTCAAGCTTATTTAGGTACAGGAATAATTCAAGTTTTAATCAACGTACACTTACAAAAAAAAACATGCAGAATAAACAAGCACATAAGACTCATTGGACACATTTACACATCAAGAAATATAATCATTTAATCACTTAACCTAACCAATATATCGTCGAGCTGCTGATGGACGTCCTCTATTAGCCTGTCCCATAGACTCCTCCAGCATTACTGGATGCAGTGGTGGTCCGCCGCAGCTAATACCAGCTGCTGCAGCATCATTCGCTTGGATACAGGATTTGGTCAACGCCCACACCAATACTTCCACATACATTCGACTTTTGCCAATACCCTCAGTAACCTCATTAACAGATTCTATCAGTGCGTTGAGGTTCTCTGCAAAAAAAGAAAGTCAGTATTTTCAGACACAACTTTAAAGACACGGTTTTACCACGAGCTTCCAAAGAAATGAATTTACCCTTACGATGCTCCAGGTCACAATGTTTGAATGCTTCCAGTTTCAATATTGCAGTATGAAGTTCCTCCAGAGATTGCTTGCATTGGCTTAACGAAATTTGATATTCAGCCGAAACGTGAGTATATTTTTTCAAGGTTTCACGTAAATGACGAAGAAGTTTATTGCTACTCCACACAGCATGTCTTGTCTGAACCGACGCATTCATTGTGTTCGGAAGGGTCCTTGCTTCATGAATATCATCGAAGATGTAATCTGCATTCGTATAAAATGACATTTTTTTGTAACATGAGAACAGTCTGTAGACTTCGTTACTTGTTAGCCTGTTGGAAGATGTTAATTTAGAAACTAATTTTAATTGATGAAATGCAGCAGTCCTTACGAATCAGGGGTTAGTCCCAACTCTGCCATGGCTGTGTCTATATCAATATCCGAAGTATCAGGCTCTTTTTCCGTTTGTTTAAAATTGACACTTTTCTTTGGGCGGGGAGGAGTAGGATGGGCAAACCGAAAACTTGAATTTGGGGTATTCATCCGCGAGGCTAAAGCACTTGTGACGTTGGTCAGATTGCTAGTGCTAGAATATTGAATTATTTGAAAAATACGTCCATAAACTGAAAAAAAAACTTACAATTGTGGAAGAATGCCTGAGGGGTTGTTGGGTGGGCGCGAAGTAGTGCCACTGCTGCCAGAAGGTAAATAATTATATTGATCAAACCTTCGACCCACTCCCGCAATTGGGCTACGGTTGGAGCTGGTTCGAAATTCATCCACAGTAACCAATCTGTCCAGGTAAGTAGACATTTCACATATTTTACTTTCTAAATCGTTATCGTATCGTGATGACGAAGCCATATTATATATAATTGAATTTAATGAGAATGTCCTTAACAGCAGCTTTGATATAATTCAACAAATGAAAGTTGTATGAAATAAAGGCAGCGAGACTGTTCAAAGTCATCCACTCGTTGGCGCTTTAGTTTTGAATTTTCCAAAGAACAACAGATTTCAAATGAATCCAAAGATTCCATTTCCCCAGCGGAAATTTATTCGGAATTATCATATGCGTTCATAAATTCTGCTGTCGGCTGAATAAAACAGCTGATTTTGTGTGCTTTGAAGGAGTTGCATGGGTTAAATGCCTAGGAGATTGAAATGAAATTGAATGGATCACCAGTTGAAATACAATCCATACCAAAAATACACAGTGAAAATATTGGTTTGAGGAAATTTCCGTCATCCATCATTCCGTTTACTACGTATTAAGCAAAATCATTCAGTTCAGTAACCTATCATAGAGCTACTAGTGAAAGTTAACCATGAAAGCTCTTGATATCGAAAGTAGGTAGTCGTGGATTCTAACAGTCATGATGCAATTCTGTGCTGTTGCCTATAGGCGTTCACACTCAACAATTTGTCGCTACAATTTCGACAGATCGTCAATGTGAACACTTGTTACTACAAGTTGGCAGACTTGTAATACGGTAGACAAAGCATTTTATCCGATTTGTTGTCAAGCAAATCGTATCGACAAATTGTTTAATATGAACGCCGTTTATCAGTTTTATCAACATTTTTTTAACTTTTCGTTATCTTACCTCTCACAAGCCCATCTACAGATGTCCTAAAATCCCGATTATGTAGAAAATGTAGAGCTTTTGTTACTTTCCTAATTTATTTGACAACTGACTTTAATTTAATATCATCGTTATAATGAAAATTTGAATGATTACAGTTTGTACTGGGGGAAATATTTTTTGAGGATAATACCATCTGCTTCGATGATCTAAGTGCGCACCAGCTGCTATGATAAATATAAACAAACTTTTGAAAATGTATACATACATATGTACATAAAATTCAAGATTACGTTTAAAAACAACAAACTCGAAGTGGACCTGTGCCTATCTTACAGCAACCGTCG
Source organism: Eristalis pertinax (assembly GCA_907269125.1). Classification (NCBI taxonomy): domain Eukaryota; kingdom Metazoa; phylum Arthropoda; class Insecta; order Diptera; family Syrphidae; genus Eristalis; species Eristalis pertinax. The sequence goes on from OU026145.1 coordinate 123,840,386, forward strand.
TGTTGTGCGCAAAATGAGGAAAATGAAACTTGGAGGCCAAGTACAATTTGATGCTGACTCCGACTGAATAAGTTTGAGAAGGTTTTTCTAGACAGCCGATACTCCTTGCTCATTGTCAGTGACACGAAATAGGTGAAACCAAGTTTTATGAAAGTTCTGCGTGTCCGAGATTGAATCCAGCAAAGGAGTGGACGCATCAACCCACTACGCCACGGCGATCACATCACATTCATAATATGAGTACAATTTCATGATGAATGGCCAAATACCGCATCCGAATTGAATAATTTACAAACTTGGAAGCACCTATATGGAATGTCTACGTTGAAGCCAGTCTAGTGGATGTGCTACATGCACATCGGGTCATACACTATAAATAAAGCAAATCTGAAGAACAACCTGGTGCAACAGCAATCCCAAGCGAAGCTTAGAAGGGCAATCTGTTGCTAATGTAAATTTCGTCGCATTTTGCTGTTATCACCCTCTGTGCATATTGATTATGCGATATCCTCATACTTTGTTTATTTATTTACAAGAAGTAGCCTATAAAGTAAATTTACAGACTCTATTAGGTAAGGCATTCGGGCAACTGTTCTTTTTTTTTAATGCAATAATAGTTTTATCCATGGATTCATATTTCCTGATACTTTCTGTGGTATGATGTTTTAACGCAGTTTTAACGTTATATATTGTTTCTTTCTTTGCTGGGTTTAAGACTTCAGCCAATTTGTTCGTGACATCCATTTCGCCGCCAATTTGATTGGATCTCGGGCAATCCACAAAGATGTGCCGCACAGAGAGCACAGTCCCACAGTCTTGACATAGTTCAGGAGGTTTATAATTAAATAAAGGGTGGTTAAATTTTAAGGGCCGATGTTGATTTTGAATAAAACAGAAATTATTTAGGGAATTATTGTCATTTCTTTTTATTATGATAATATTGGTATGGTTCAATTGTGTATGGAACAAAATATCGGCCAAATAGCCGCCGCGACCTCGACGGCACACCTCCATCCGATGGTCAACATTTTCGATGACGCTGAAGCATAATTGAGGTTCTATGCCATTAATGTGCCGAATTATCTCATCCTTTAGCTCTTGAATTGTTGCTGGCTTATCGACGTACACCTTTTCTTTCAAATAACCACAAAGAAAAAAATCTAACGGTGTCAAATCACATGATCCTGGCGGCCAATTGACATCGTCACCACGTGAGATAACACGGTCATTGAATTTGTCGCCCAAAAGAGCCATTGTTTCGTTAGCTGTGTGACAAGTGGCACCGTCCTGTTGAAACCACATATCGTCCACATCCATATCTTCCAATTCACGATAGCGAACACCATTCACAGTAACTGCCTGACCGGCCTCATTTTGGAAAAAAATACGGCCCGATGATGCCGCCAGCCCATAAACCGCACCAAACAGTCACTCTTTGTGGGTGCATTGGTTTTTCGACAGTCACTCTGGCATTATCATTCGCCCAAATGAGGCAATTCTGCTTACTGACGAATCCACTGAGGTATGAAGATGATTTTCTTCGAAAATTTATCATCCACTGTTGCTATTTCTTGCCATCATTCTGACCATTGACGACGCTTGAAATGGTCAAGAGGGTTTAGTTCCTGAAAATTGAGTTAATCTGAAATTAACCTAAGACAGTCGATTCTTACTGTCGATGGCTGCTGACCTGCTCCAACACTGGTATAAGGTGTTCGCTGAAGCGGCATCTGTTTTGTCGCTTTTTCCCAAAGTTACTTATACATCAACTTATGTGTATAGCAACTGCAATGATGGATGACAAAACACAACATCGAACTAGCCTACCGTGGAAAATATCACTTTTTTGATACGGTGCAAGGTAAAATCAGCCTTGGTGTGCAGTCTTCATCTATCATCTACCTCCAATAATTGTCCATTCTATTGCACTTCCTCAATGGACAATCAGCTGAGACAACAAGAATGAACAAATTGCCATCCATGTGAACTGGTTGTGCGTTATAAAGAGCATCCTGTCCGCAAAGGAAAAAAATTAGTTCGAACTATCTACGTCCAGAGAAAAGGTTACAACCGGAGTCATTACTGTTTCATCCTGCATCAGGTCGTGTCTATCGACACATGAAATCGCTGCGAGAGTCCGAAGCTATTAATCTTTTATAAGTTAGCATCCATTTTGCTGTACAATATCATATATGTTCGTTACTGCTACTATTATGTACTATGCGACGAAAAGAGTCGTTACTCCCAAATAAATACGGTTATAGATGAGATAAATGAGCTGCTATTAATACTGGAAGAGGCAAGATGCAGTGATTGCCTATGCGGAAGATATTGCCACAGCGGCATCTGGCGAAATAATGCAGAATTCCTTCGATAAGCTGGAAGAAAGATATTGTACTTTTCACCAGAAGATGCAAAATCCTTCAGAGGCGTTGTCATGGCTCGTAAACAATGTGATATCAAAAAGGGATATCGCCATCTGTTCGCAGAGTTAGGACGCAATCAAATTCATGCACAATGTCATGTTCAACATCCCTTAATTGCAGGCTGTCACTTGCATGAGATGGCTGATCATTTCAACATACAACTCATATGGATGCCGGGACATTGTGACATACTGCAAAGCCGATGAGCTCGCCAGGTGTGGTACAACCTCCTCCCTATAGAACCATGCTACCACCTTCCATGCCGATCGCTACAGTCAACCATCTTTTTAAAAACCAATAAGACACTCATTTCGGACTCTCTCTCTGTGCAATTGGCACTCATGCTCGTTGGAGGGTGTCTCATATAATGATTTCAGCAGAAGCTGCATGGATGAAGAAGAGGTAGAAACCGCACCTACTCTGGTCGTGCAGCATTCTGGATAGTCGTTGTTTCCTACACTTGGGGGGCCTACTATTTTCACAATCTCAATGAGCTTAACAGAGCCAGTATAAGCCAGCTAAATCTCTTCACTACAAGTACCAACTGTCCTCGATGAGAGGAGAAGTTAATCCAAGTGGTATCACAATTGGCCTAAGTATCACAAGTAACCTAATTACATAGTTAATTATCATTTACATCAGGAACTGAAGAAAAGGCTCAGTTTCTTATTTTCTTAATTATAAAGAAACTTTTTTTTGAACAATGCTATGTCGCGATGTCTTCGCCTGCGTCTTCTTCTTTACGTGTACCGTACAATATATTTATCGTCGAAACTTTTGCCGTTTAAATTCTGTTAAGTAGTAGTAGTAGTCGTTTTTTATTGAGATTTTTCTTTTACTTCAGTACAATTTTTTTTTTTTTTTTAAAAAATCTTGTTTTTTTTCTGCCGACTTAGAAGTGGTCTGGCTACTACACTTTTAGAATTTTATTTTTGTTTGTTAATCAAAAAAAGTAAAGTAATGAGGTTCAACTGCGGATTGCAATAATGTATACGTCTACACAATACGGCGATATCAAAATTAGAAAACTTAACCTAGTGAACAACAAATAGGGGGATAGAAAGAGAGGGAAACTTAACCTAGAGTATAACAACAGACAGTCGCGGCAATAGCCGTTTCTGTCTGGGACACTGAACCAGTGTGCAGGTAGGGCAGATTTAACGTATTTATCTACTTAATTATTGCATTAAAATTATATATTCTTATTCTTGTAGTATTCACAACCATTATTTAGTTAGGTCTTGTTTGCGGGTCTGGGAGAATTGAGCTGCTTAGCCTCTGTATGTGGATAGGGATTGTCTTTTTTTAATACGGAGATGTAAACTGATTGTCATTTTCCTGTATGAGGAAGGAAGCATTGGATCCCCCAGCGAGGATGCTGATCGGGGAAGCGTAATAACGATCGTCAATTGGCCAAACGATGTTCTCTTCAAATATGTTCTGGATGATTGGATTGGGGTGAAATTGGAGGGCTGAGATTATTTTTCTAGCCATGCTAATGAGGTAGTCAAGCAAACCACTTACTTCCGACTCATGATAGAGTGCTTTATTACTATACCATTTTCCTGACGGTCTTCTTGTTTTGGACGTGCAGTTTCTTAATACTTTGCGTTCAAATTGCTGCAGCTCTAAGGCCACATAAGGTGTTATGGAGAACCAGTTTAGGAAACCGTAGGATATTAAGGGGCGGATGAGTGTTTTGTATGCAATTGTTTTGTTTTTTTTCACATTACGTGAGTTGAGTAGAAGTTTTAGCGCTTTTCTAGCGTGCGGATTCATTTTTAATCTTTCATGGAGGTCAACACCCAGACATTTGATAGAGTTTGTTAGCGGGATTGAATTACCCTCAATAACAAGTTTGAGGTTTCGGCTATCGCGAACTGCTAGATGATGGCCTCTTCCGGACGCATTCCTGAAACAGATCAGTCTGCATTTCCTTACATTTAGGTCGATTCCCCATTTTTTGTAAAATGGGATGGTTGTTGTGAGGTGGGATTTGACCTCATTCAGGGCTATATGGAGCCTTGCTGAGTAGTATCGTGTCATCTGCATATAGTTCTCCTCTGAGTTCTGATGAAAGATTGGGAGATCATATAAGAATAGGTTGAAGAGGTATAGGCCTAGAATCGACCCTTGCGGAACTCCTGCTATTATTGGTAATGAGGAGGAGTTTTCGATTTCGAAATGAATGTAGAGGGATTTTTGTAAATGTCGGAGGGACATTTATAGTGATCAATTTGTGAATTAGACCAGCATGCCAAACTGAATCAAATGCCTTAGTTAAATCTAATGCGCATGCAACGGTGCATTGCTTTTGTCGTAAGTTTAAATTGTGTTAAGAATAATAACTAATCATAATTCCGTTGAGCACATTTGAAAAACACACAGGTCCTCAAACTGTGCAGTTTTAGTGTTTCATAGTAGTTCAATTAGGTTGCCAATGTAAACCTTCAGTAAATGTCATTCTTATTGGCAGAAATCTTGTTGGATTCCATCTAGCAGATTTGCTAATTGCAATAGAAAAGTACGATAAGTCCTTCGAGAAGGTATTTTAACATTTAACATTCTATGCAATTAAATTTCTTTAATTTTCTGATCAATTTAGATTTCTGGTGAAACGCGTCATCTCCTGTGGAACATAAACAACATCCAAAATGTCATTAAAACTTGTTTCAACTGTGAAATGTTTCGCCGGCGAACAAAGAGTCTATTCGCATTTTTCAGAAGTTTTAAAATGCGAAATGAAACTTGGCGTCTTTCTGCCACCCCAAGCAATTGAAGAAAGTAAAAAATGTCCTGTGTTATACTACTTAAGCGGACTAACATGCACCCATGAGAATTTCATTCAAAAGACTTGCTTTCAAAAGTACGCCTCTGAGAAGGGAATTTGTGTGGTTAATCCAGACACATCGCCAAGAGAAGTGAACATTCCCGGCGAAGATGATTCGTATGACTTTGGTTCAGGAGCCGGATTCTATGTTGATGCCACCGAGGAACCCTGGTCAAAGCATTATAAAATGTTCACTTATGTCACTAAGGAGCTTATTGAATTGGTTAGTAAAAATCTGCCAGTTGAGGAAGGCAAACAATCTATTACGGGACACAGTATGGGTGGCCATGGAGCATTAATCTGTGCTTTGAAAAATCCTGGTCTGTATCAATCTGTATCGGCGTTTGCTCCGATTTGTAATCCGACTGAGTGTCCATGGGGTCAGAAGGCGCTAAAGGGTTACATGGGAGAAGACAAGAACGAATGGAAGAACTGGGACGCAACTGAGTTGGCAAAAGTGTATTCCTCAACTCCTATGGAAGTTCTTATTGACCAGGGAACTGAAGACAATTTCTTGAAGCAAAAGCAACTTCTGCCGGAGGAGTTTGTTAGTGCGGCTACCAAAAATGATCATCTACAGGTCATCTACAAGCAAAGGGAAGGCTACGACCATAGCTACTTCTACATTGCAACATTTATTGCTGACCACATTGACTACCACGCAAGGTCTTTGAAGTCATAAGTTATCCTATATAGTCAGTAGTTATCCTACTATTACTTGTGAAGGTGAAGTGATTGTTTAATAAAATTTGTTTAAATTGGATATTTTTTAAATATTTTGTCGTTTGTTTGATTGTGTGACTCGAATGTATTCTCAAAGCGGTAAGGGATATGCTTAGGGGCACTGAATGTAGGCACAAAGTGGGCTCATTTGTTTTCTTGTTCTGTTACTCCCAGACTGGAGGAGAAGACCAACAGTTAACTTTACGAGCTGTACAAAGATGTGGATGTAGTCCGGAAGGCAAAAATCCGACAACTGCACTGGCTCGACCTTATCGATTATGGCCCCTTTCTGACAAGTTCGTCTGCTGTCTCATTGCCGGCTATGTCCCTGTGCCCTGGGACCCAGCATAGAGTTTTCGAGTGTTGCGCGTTGTGAACTTTATGTTCCGACCAGCTTGGATTTGATTTCAATCGCCGAAATTGTTTTTATGGCCGCTTGACTGTCAATTAGAATAGAAATTTGTTATCATTTCGACTGCTTCTTTGCCTGCCAGGACCTCCGCTTGAAAAACACTGCCGTATTAAGAAATCCTGATAGAGCAGTGTGCATGTTTAACAATTCGGAGAAAATGCCCGCTCCTATGCCTGCTTGTATCTTCGATCCATCGGTATACACTTGGATGGTCGAATTATTGATGGGTTCTCTTGTGGTCCACTCCTTTCTCGTTGGGAATTAGCATCCGAAGTGTATTCCAAAGTCAAGGAAAGGGAGTACATAGTCACTTTCGGACTGTTCGGACTGTCGTATACCAAGATTGGCATTACCATCGCTGTGTTCATCCACAGGATTGTCTTGGGTTTTGGGCCCCACTTTTGCCTTTCCAGTTTATTTTCTTGTCTATGATAACCCCTAGGTATGTCGCGCTATCCTCCAATTTGAGGATTGTGCCTTCAATTACTGGACGAGTGAAGCGCGGAATGACAGAATGAATGTTGGTGAAGAGTACCAACTCAGTTTTTTGTGGGTTGATGCCTAGACCGCAGGATTTCGCCCATATTAGGAGGGCTCCTATTGCGTTTTCAATCAGCTCGCTATTATTATTATCATTGTTGAGGGTAAATTGCACCGCAATCTTTAGACCCTATTCAGCTCTCTATTCATACCTTTGGTTTCTTTAGAGCTCCCCTCCCATGCAGCTCTTTTCAGAGTTGTATTCAGGGTTTTTTGGTCCTAATGCATGAAGGTGGAAGAGATTTATCCTAGAGTATTCTCTCTAAGCCACTTTGCTTTAGGAATCTAAGAATGAGAGCTGGTTCTAGTGACTTCAATTCTTCCTTTTATATTAGGTGTTTGCCCAGATATCTTTGTCTTTTGTGGGCTAGCGTACAAAATCCCAGTTACATGTTCTGGAATTTCATTAGATGCTTCGCAGAATCTGCAGAGACCTTTTTCTGATACTCTTAGTTTCCTTAGGTGCTCCCTGAGTTTACAGTGCCCTGTTAGGATACGGAGATTGTTTTTTCTCATTCTGATACATGCCTCAAAACTCTTGCGGTTATGTTAACCCAAGAGTTTCCTGGCCTGCTTCATACCAAGAGCGTTGTTCCATGTATCTACCCGGTTCCTTCTTTCTAGTTCCCCGAACTCTTCCCTGAGGAAATTATCCCCTACAGCGCAGAATGGCTCGTGGCCTATAAAATGTTCCGATGCTCCTTTCCTAGCGAGGTAGTCGACCATTTCATTGCCTTCAATCCCTGTATGTCCAGGTATCCAACAGAGTCTTACTCTGTTACTCCTACTCAGCTTCTTAAGCTTCTGTAGACATTCCCCCACTAGCCTGGATTTGATGATATAGGAGTCTAGTGCCAGGATAGCTGCATCTGTCTATGGCATAGACTTCAGCTTGAAAGATACTAGTGCATTTGCCCATGGATTAGTAGTACTTTGTCCGGGGTGCAAATACTCCTGCCCCTGTTCCTACATCAGTTCTTGATCCATCCGTTGCTGCTCAATCTGTCAACTGTGGATTCATTGCTCCAGTCTTTTTTGGTGCTGAGCTTAATGGTAAACAAACCCCTTTTGGAAATTGAATTTCCTAATCGCGTCATCCTTCGGAATGGCCAGGAGTGGTAGCTTTTTGGTTAGATAGTGCATCGAATAGTCTCGATGTAATGCACCTGTCTTTTCCTATCCCTTCTTTTGCCATTCTCATGATTGTTTCACTTGCACATTCTGCGACCACCAGATGCAATGGAGTCAGCTCCAGTAGCACCTTCATGGCGGCGGTTGGGAAAGTTCTCATAGCACCTGTAATACAGAGGCATGCCAACTTTTGAACTTTGTTGAGTGTCTGCCTTGCGCTGATCATGTTGGTTCTTTTGGACCATGCTATTGCACCATATGTGATTGTTGGTCTAGCAATAGCTATGCACATCCATCTTAGGATACTTGGGCTGCATCCCCAAGATTTGCCGGCTAAGCTTCTACAAAGCATTAAAGCACGCGTCGCCTCCCTAGCAATCTCTTCTGTGTGTCTTTTCCAGATGAGTTTGCTGTCTAAGATGACTCCTAGATATTTTACCTCTTTTACTGGGGCCAGTATTGTGCCTAAGAGACTTATTTGTTTTAGTTGTTCCAGTTTGTGTTTTCTTGTGAATGGTACTATGGTGGTTTTTGCCGGATTATGATTTAGCCCAGCTGACAGGCACCACTCTTTAGTCATTTTTAGTCCCCATTCGATGATACCACATAGGCTCTCCTCCATCCTGCCTCTGGCTATGATTACTATATCATCAGCTTATGCCCGACAATTGATGCCGTGATTTGAGTATCGAACTGCAAGTAACCACAACCAATTATCTTAAGAAGAGATGCACTTCCCTCAGGCATAACTCATGTTCAGAAGAAATTAAACGGATACATTTTTTAAACGATTTATTCAGTCATCATTCAGCTTTATTTACACTTGCCCCCGCACCAATGAGATTAAAATGAGTCTTTTCGTGTGACTTCTTATGATGTTGCTGAGTAAATTTTTTATCGCACACCGAACAACTGAAAGAAGTAAGTAAGTCATTTTTAGATGGATTGCATTATGTAAACCCGATTTAACGAATACCTGAAGGGCTTCTCTCCGGTGTGAGTTTTCTGATGAACTTTAAGCACATTTGAATAAGCAAACGCCTTGCCGCACTCCAGGCATTTAAATGGCCGGTAATTTGTGTGTATTCTAAATGCAAACGAAGTTACTTATAAGAGGATCCATTAAAAGCCCACAACTTACCGTTCATGTTTTATGCACGTTGAGGGATCTGCAAAGCTACTCGGACAATACTTGCATTTGTAGGGTCGATTGCCTGTGTGTGAATTCATATGTCTAGATAATTGTGCAGCTTGTGCAAATTTCTTCCCACAGATTCTGCATAAAAAAAAAGAAAACAATAACGCCTCACTCTGTGGATAGACAAGTGAGTAAACCTACTCGCACTCATGTGCTTTTTCAGCTGTATGCAGTTTTATATGCTGGCTAAGTTTCGACTTATTTCTGTAAAGATTTCCACATAAATAGCAAATGTAATTCGTATTTGGTCCTGCAGTTTTTTCCTTGCGTAAACGTTTCAATCCTTTTCTTGGTTTCAATTCGCACATAACGCCTAATCGCCTCCCACTGGATTTGTTCTTATTTGCACAGTTTTCCGCCTCTTGTGATTTACTTTTGCTATCGTCGGCTACATCTGACTCCTGTGAGTAACTGTCTACTAGGGCTTCTTCATCAGTATACACCATTTCAATGGAGTCCCTCTGTGAAATGTCCTGTAGAAATTAATGGCAAATAATAATACTGAAAGCTACAATGTTCATCTTAACGAATCTACCTTTGGTAATTCTATTAAGTCACTATATTTGGCCTGAACTTCATCATGATCGCTTTCGGCTTTTACCTCTGTAATGGAAATGTTTTCGTATGTCGTCTGCTTATGGTCCTTGGTGCTTATCATTTTATGCAACCGTTGATACGATATTTGACAAACATTGCGGAATCTATAAGCTACTTCGAGATCTAAAAAGCATCGATCACATATTCGGTCCGGCATACCATCAAATATATTCACCTACAAAGGAGCACATTAGTTTGAATTCAAATGGAATTTTGTTTATCGTTTTACCGGTATGCCACCACATTTAATTATTTTGGTTGCAATGTCTTCTGGTAAGGACATATCACTAAATATACACTTCATATTTCGATCTTCAGTTTTTAAACAGATTCGACATGTTAGAAGCCAGTTAATTTCACCTTTCTCTACCGTTTCCATTGTTGTGTACACAAAATTGGATACCAATCTTTCAAATATTTGTAAATTTCAAAATGACATTTACTAATGTCACTACAATTTGGTCAGGGACACTAAGGGCGTCGTCACATTGTTTTAAAATCCAAATTAAATACATTTATTGTCGTGAATCCATTCATGTGCTTATAAAAAGTTGTGTGAAGCAAATAATAAGCTCATTTGAAACTTAGGGCGTGTGTCAACATAAAAAGTAGAATGGCCGCAAGTCGCAATAACAAAAATACACTGATGAAAATTAAAATTTCGAAAGAGCTTTTATGCACGCTAAATTCGTCGCCGATTTTTGTAGTTTTCGAAGCGGTCAAGGGGGACAAGACAGACGCGATCACACAAAATCAAATCGGCGACGAATTTAGGTTGTGTAAAAGCAGCCAAATTAATCGGAGTACCTAGTTTCCTGTTCTAAAAGCGTCGTTCACACCCAACAATTCTATACTAAATATAAGCTTGACCACAAATTGGGAAAAAATGTTAGTTCTGTCTACACCGGCGTTCACACTCCACAATTTGTCGATACGATTTGCTTGACAACCATGCTTGATGGGCCAAATCGTCAATGTGAACGAACAAATGGGTAGACCTGTAGTACGGTAGAGAAAGCATTTTGATTTTACCCAATTTGACGTCAAACATATCGTATCAACAAATTGTAGAGTGTGAACGCCGCTGAAGAAACAAAAAAAAAACCTTAGGTAAGGTCAAAAATTGTCACATCTGTTCTAAACATAAATACTTGTTGTCCCATCTAAAGTACAGTTTAGGTAATACTGCTAAATGCGTATTGTTTTTTTCTGATACAAACCGAAAAAGTTCAATTGTAAACAAGTGTTGTACTATTAACAATGGCGGTTAACATAGATCCTTCTATTTGTCGAGTATGTTTAAAAAACAGCGAGGAGGAAATGGTTTCAATACACGATAAGGACGACAGTAACTTGTCTATATTAAGGAAAATGGAAGTTTGTGGAGGGATTAAGGTAACTTATTTGGCAACAAACATTTGTCAGATGTTTTACGATGCCTATCTTCCCACAGATATCAAACAAATCTAAATTACTGCCACATATCTGCCAGAAGTGCAATGCATTTTTGAAGATTGCACACACATTTCGCATAATGTGTCAGAATTCCGATTCTTATTTGCATGAACATGGGACTGCAACTGCAGGCAACAACGACACACCTGCAATAAAAGAAGAAACAAAATGGACATGACAAATCCCACAGAATACAATGTAAGTATTTTAAAGGTATTCAATTCTACAATTCCAGTCTTTACTTATTTTATAGCTTGGCAGTGAAGAAAAATATACACCAAGCAATGCGAGAGATGAGTCGGTTAAAGAAATAAAAACTAGCTCAGTTCCTTGAGCATCAACATCATCCACAGTTGTTTCTTCTGTGAAATGTTTCTCTGGCGTCCAAAGTCTATTGCAATTTTCAGAAATTCTAAAATGCGAAATGAAACCTGGAGTATTTCTACCGCCTCAAGCAATTGAAGAAAGTAAAAAATGTCCTGTGTTATACTACTTAAGCGGACTAACATGCACCTATGAGAATTTCATTCAAAAGTCTTGCTTTCAATAGTACGCCTCTGAGGAGGGAATTTGTGTGGTTAATCTCGACACGTCGCCAAGGGAAGTGAACATTCCCGGCGAAGATGAGTCCTATGACTTTGGTTCAGGAGCCGGATTCTATGTTGATGCCACCTAGGAACCCTGGTCAAAGCATTATAAAATGTTCACTTATGTCACTAAGGAGCTTATTGAATTGGTTATTAAAAATCTGCCAGTTGAGGAAGGCAAACAATCTATTACGGGACACAGTATGGGTGGCCATGGAGCACTAATCTGTGCTTTGAAAAATCCTGGTCTGTATCAATCTGTATCCGCATTTGCTCCGATTTGTAATCCAATTGAGTGCCCTTGGGGTCAGAAGGCTCTATAGGGTTACATGGGAGAAGACAAGAACGAATGGAAGAACTGGGACGCAACTGCGTTAGCAAAAGTGTACGCCTCAACCCCTTATTGACCAGGTAACCGAAGACAATTTCTTGAAGCAAAAGCAACTTCTTCAGGCAGAGTTTATTACAAATTATCACCAATTTGACGTCATAATCTATCTAGTGTCTTTGTCGTCTATACTACTGCTTGTAAAGGTAAATTAATTGTTTAATAAAATGTGTATAAATTAAGATTTTTCTTAAATCTTCAAACTTAGGAACAATCCCACACTCATGGAAAGTTGTTAGTATCATATCCCATTTCCCATCACCAAAGCCAAACAAAGATCCTTCCCCTCAGGTTAGCATCCTTTCCTTCACTCTCGTTCAAGTAAAATGTTAGACAAATGTATTCAATCCATACAAGAGAGATTGATTGACATTAGACAAGTTATCTTCAAAACAGATGCATACATAATACATATGTACCGCTATGCAAGATGGCATATTTCAAGTTTCATGCAACATGTCCACCAATCCTTTTAACGGCTGCATGAAAATCTAAACTTGGAATTGCAAGTGGTAATCGTGAATAAGGCCATCTTGCTTGTACTTGAAAGCAACTGTTAAAACCGAAAATTGGTCCAAACATATTCGAGTTCATAAAATCGTCCATGTACAGCTGGAGTTTCCGTGTTAGGTAACATCTCGAACATCCACACACTGTAAAATGATATCTCACAGGGTAACTGACCTTCTCCCATATTGGCGAAGCTTTGCTAAGGTGGTATGAATACTCAGATGATTCCATTTCATATTCAAAATCTGTAATATTTTGATTTCAGCTGATTTCTCCTATCTCAGCCGTTCATTGTTGTGTACACAAAATTGAATATCCCTTTTTCAAATAGTCCTTCATTTTAATGTGACTTTTACTAATGTCAGCATCTGTGTCAAAATGATTTAGTTATATAAGTTAAGGCTGCTATCACATTTGTATGCTGATAATTGTTAAAAGTTGTGTGATTCATAGAAACTCATTTAACAACTTTGTGGACGTATGTCAATTACATTAAAGTTTGTATACACAGTATAGTTTTTGACATAAAATTTTAAAAATTGAACCTGCTCTGCAAATGCGAAAAAGAAAATTAAAATTCCACCCACATGCTGGAATGCTGGAAACAGATGTACAGGATTTCTCATGCAGTGCAATTAGAATACACACGATTATATGTAGCTGAATGCAAGTAAATTCTGTTCGCAGAGCAGCGCTGCATTCAGTCTCTATTTCTAATTTCACTTCGCAGAGGCAATTAATACCACAGCACAAACAAAATATATTTGAAGTTTAGCGCTGCCTGCAGAATCACACATCTGTTTCCAGCATAATTTGGCGGAAACGTCAAAAATTGTTCTTTTGTTAAATTTATTTTCTTCATAAGCCCTCACTATCTGTTCACACTTCATTTCTAACCTTGAATGCTTTTTGTCCCATCTAAAGTACACGTAACCATCAACAATCAAATGTTAAGGAACTGTCAAAATTATTGAACAGTGCTAAACGAGAGTGTTGTTTTTTTTGATGCTAACTGAAAAAGTTTAATTATAAATAATAAGTTTTATATTATTAACAATGGGGGTTAACGTAGATCCGTCGGTGTGTCGAGTGTGCCTGCAAAACAGCGAGGAGGAAATGCTTTCAATACATGATAGGGACGACAGTAACTTGTCGATATTAATGAAAATCGAAATTTGTGGAGGGATTAAGGTAACTAATTTGTCAACAAACATTTATCACAGACTCCTCAATGATGCCTATTTTCTCACTAGATATCGAATGAATCTGAATTCCCAACAAAGATCTGCCAGAAGTGCAATGCATTTTTGACAATTGCACACAAATTTCGCATAATGTGTAGAAATGCTGATTTTTATTTGAATGAATTTGGATCTGAGAATGGATGCAACGACAATGACACGCCTGCAACAGAAGAAGAATCAAAACCATTGGACATCATAAAGCCCAAAGCGTATAATGTAAGAGTTTTGAGGATACTAGATTCCATAATTTCAATGATTTGTTGTCTTGTAGCTTCGTAAACCAGACAAATTTGAGTCAAGCTATGTGAAACAGGAATTGGATAAACAAACAAATAATAGCTCAGTTGATTCCGCTAGTGATTTTGATAATGGCGCGTATTCCGATGACAGCGATATGGATACCAGAATGGGCGAACCAATGAAAACACTGGCAATGTGTGCAGATGGTACGGCCATTATCGAGGCCAATCGTAAGCATTCTCATATATGTGAAGTCTGTGGCAATACCTATGAAAGGCGTTACTGCTTAGAGGCACATATGCGAAGACATCGTGGAGAGAAACCCTACGAATGCGAGTATGCTACTAAATATGTTAAACATTTAAACAGGAAGTTATACCATTATTTTTTTTTGTAGGATTTGCAAGAAAGGCTTTGCGCTTAACTTCCAGTTAACTCGACATATGCGATCGCATACAGGACAGAGACCGTACAAGTGTCAATATTGTGATCGAACATTTGCCGATAGGTCCACAAATGTGAAACATGAAAGGTAATACTGATGATTTAGTAAAATGCTCAAATTCAAACAAACAGCTAAACAATTCGTTGCTGTTAATATTTGGTTATACATAGACGTGCATAGTTGCATAGCTTTTTCTAGACAGTTATACTCTTTGAGCGTTTGTCAGTGACTCAAAAGAGGTGGGGCCGTGAAAAATGTTTTTGGTCGCATTGGGAATCGAACCCAAACACAGAGATCCAAGTGCGTCGGAGTCGCCGCACATACCCACTACTCCACGGGTCACAGAATTGTCAGTTATTCGTGGATAAAATTAATATGCAATTATATAGACATTTTTCGGATCAATTGACGTCTAAAAATCGGAATCGGAGATCATTTATCATCAGCACTGTAATTTCGTAAAGATTAATCTCGATTTTCAGCTTATTTTACAATCAAACGGATTCAATCATTAGTAATTAATGTTTCGTTGGCCTCGACGGGGTTCTTCTAATGACGCTACAGTCCTGGGTGGACCTGGACCTCAGCCAACAAGCCTCGCCAGCTAGCACGATCTTTAGCCAGCTGCCTCCAATATCAAGTCGGTTAAGGTCCTTCTCCTCTTGTGCGCGCCATCAGTTCCGTAGACGTCCTTTATTACGTTGTCTCACTGGTTCGGATTCAAGCCTCGAAGGGTTTTTTTTTTGATATTTGTTTTTGATTGATATTTGTAAAAGCTTTTGTTGTTGTAGAAGCAATGCCCTGGCCCTCTACGGGCTGTAATGCCACCCATATTATTATTATTAAGAAATCTTAAGACGAGAATCTTACGTTAAGAGTCATCCCTAGGTATTTCGCTTCATTACCGAAAGGTATTTGGACACGATTTAGAAAGACTGGCAAGTTATCAACGCGCCTATAAGTAAAATTGATATGAACAGATTTGCCTTCTTTAGGGACAATTCGCCAGAAGCTCATCCATTCGTGTATCTAATCCAGTGCACGTTGTAATTTTGATGTAGACTCTTCTCAATTTTAATGTCATGTTTTCGGCTGAACAGCTTGTTTTTTCGACAAAAATTCAATTATTTGATTGAATTTAGATTCAAAAGACTTTTTATTGCTATTGCAAAACATTTCGAATAGCGTTCTTCTCTTAACATAGAACTTTCGGATTCTGGAAGAATGTCCGAAAAGTTATTTTAGACATGCGCAAGAAAAAAATTGTTATACAAAATTCGCGCTACGGGCTGTTACTTTGGACTTCTGTTTCGTATATAGGACATGTTTGTGCATCAATTTGCATAAACAGTTTCAAAAGCAAGTTGCGGAATTTTAAAATAGACTAATTATTTATTAACCCTTTGTTGGATGTGCGATGGATGGTCCCTAGATTTCCATTGGCGATTTGGTTCCTCATCAAGTACCCTTTTCTTTGGAAGGCTGCAATCTGGAGAGATGTCTGAAATCGGCTCATCATCCCCAAACAACTTTTTAAGCTCTTCATGGAGTAAAATTTCATCCTGTTTCTCATTTGTAATTGTTGCAGATTTTGAACTAATTGCCACAGGATCCATTTCAGCGTCGGATTCTATGTCCGTATCTTCATTGTTGTCCAATGGTAATTCCTCAATTAGTGCCACAATCTTATCATTCTTCAAATTGCGAATAGCCATTTATTCATATTATTCTTTACTACACGAAAATTTGAAAACAAAACTTTATTTTGTCACACAGCCCAACGGTACTTACCAGTCCGCTTTAGTTTTGTTTGTAAACTGATATAAAAAAATTGTAGAACTGCAATTGTATTCTTACTGCTTTCGAAGCTGAATATGCAAATCAAATAAATAATTTAAAAGTTTGACGAAATTTGCAAGGCCTACTGAATTCTTCATACACCAAAGTTGATGAAAATTACTCTCTTCAATGTGCAGTAGACCTTGGAAAAGAAAAAAACGTAATAAAAAATGTCAAATAATAATTTACATTATGGTTACATGATACTTAAGGCTCTCTTTGGGAGTACATATCGTATTTGAGTTATATAGAGTTTTTACTTAGTGTAAAAGAATGTGGTACTTACAAGTACCTTTGGTCAACAAAGGGTTAAAACAAGCTATTGTTTACTTCAATCTTCAATATTCAATTTCTCCCGTTATATGTCCAATGAAATTATGAAATCTGTGTGAAAAAATTCCTCTTACCTCGGTCCATGGCCAATCAAGTTTAGTTGTTTTTATAAAAACAAAAATGCACTCGATAAAACACCACTTTTCTTAGCCCTCCTTAAAATCACAACTTTGAACACGTTGCTTGCACACAGTAGTTGATACTAAATGATGTGAAAGAACCTGTACTAACGGAAAAACAAAACAAAATTCATAACAGTACTCATTTTAAATTTTGAGTTTTGGACACTCTTCCCATACATGCGGCCCCTGTGTGCGATGAGTGTTCAGGGTAGTGTGTTGCATTAAGACATCACTCAATGGAGCGACGATTACATTTCCTGCTGATTACCGAACGATTTTTTTATTTGTTTAAATTAAACGTTGTCACTCCTTTCATTTCTTATAGAATTCATACAAATGAGCGACCATATAAATGCGAAACATGCGGAAAATCGTTCACGTATTCCAACGTTCTGAAAGTTCATTTCATGACACACACTGGAGAGAGGCCATACGCGTAAGTTTGTCCGGATCATTGACGCAAATCTCATAAATTAACTCCATAAAATTTGAATTTCAGATGTGAACTGTGTGGCAAACGATTCTCTCAATTGCATCATTTACGCGCCCACCTGCAGACACTTCTACACCAAAACGACCCATTGGCTAGTAAAATCTTACTTAAAAGTGAATTTGATACTCCCCAAGACCCATCATAGTTGGCTGTTTCCTACCGAGCAGTTCATCAACTGATGACAAAGACCAGTTAACCCTCTTAGACAAAAACAAAAACTCTGTGTGTTCATCGTTATTGTATTATTCCTCGAAACACAATTAAAGCACCACTCAAGAGAATTCATTTCTTTTTTTTCTCGTGTTTATTTTTACTTTACCGTACAGTATGACTGACTTACATGTTAACTATCTAAAAGCTATATTCTTATAATTATCATGTTAAAAACGAAAAAAAGGGTGAGTGTATATTTAACGTAATTATGAATAAATAGGACTATTATCTTGCACTATAGATTTAGCGCAACACACTCCCAGGGAGCACGATTTAACATGCTTTAATTAAAGAAGAATCAACAACGTGTGAAGTATTTAATGAAACAAAATGAAAAAAGAAAATGAAAAACAACAACAGGTATAGGGAAACAGGAAACGGAAGTTACATTTTTAACCATTGCTTTCGTTGTTAAATTGAATAAATTTAGCTCCTTTGGCAAATAATATAACGTCATGTCTTTTTATTAGGTACAAACAATACTTTCAACAAGTTCATGTGCTGCTGCTGCCGCTGCCTTTTTGGAATTTGAGTTGTTAATGAATTTTGATTCTTCCTAATCCTGGTTCGTTTTAATTCCCATATTTTTTATTTTTTTTTTGCTTCCTCCTTTCATTTACTCATTATTTGTTAACCATACGAATTTTATCCTTGATAATATTTTTCAATTCCGTAACAGTTTGTTCATGGCTGTCCTTGAATGTTGTGGCCACTTCGTTGAGAAGGCTCGACTCCATGTCGGGATTTAGTGACATATCAGCCATGCATGATACTAGATCCGTTGGAATTTGTGGTCCTTTCCAACTAGCTGCAAGAATAAACCAAAAATACAGGAATTAAGGCTTGAATGTAGATGAAAAAGAATTTTAAATGCATGGTGTCCTTAAATCACAACTATTCCTAAACAAAGACAAAAATGTGATCAACTATTTCGGTATAACCTATTTTGGAGCTTTTGAAGAGTTTGAAGTCATATCATTCGTACCCGCATCCAAAGGATATATTTATATAATTTCTCAACAGGCTCATTAGAGAAGAAGAAATGATGTTTCTAAGATGAGCGACGTTGCGTTTGGCACCTGCTTTAGAGTGGTACAAATTAGTCTCGTAGTAGGACATGCTGAGACTGCAGGGATCATGTACATATGTACGAGGGGCGTTCAATATATTCTCGGCATCGGGGTGAAGCTGTTGTTGTATATATAAATTGACTTATTTATCAAGTAATACTTGTATTTTAGTACATTCATGTAAAATTTCATATAAATGTGATTATTAATTCGCGTTTTATCTCTAGTTAAACAGAATCATAATGGCAACTGAGACGGCTACTGCTTGTACGGGAGAAAGCATCAAAGAAGTCGAAAAACTTGTTCTTGAGGATGCCCGAATAAAGGTGAAAATGATGGCAGAGATCACCAAGCTTTCAATGGGTACCATTCACACCATTCATCATGACCATCTTAACCTTTCAAAGGTGGGTGCCACGAATGCTCACAGCGCCTCAGAAAAAAGTGAGAATCGCATGCTGTAGAGAGCTTTTGGAGATGTGTAGTGAGAACGCCGACGGTGTTATGGATCGAATTGTTACTGGTGACGAAACATGAGTCCACCACTATGACCCTGAAAGCAAACAAGAGTCCATGCAGTGGCATACAAAAGGAACAGACCCCCCGAAGAAGTTCAAAGTCACTTCGTCTGCCGGAAAGCTCATGGCCACAGTTTTTGGGACTCAAAGGGAATCTTGCTCATTGAGTACAAAAAAAAAGGGGAAACCATCAACGCCACATCCTACGCTTCCACTTTGCATAATTTGCGGGAGGAAATTAAAAAGAAAAGACGGGGTAAACTCGTAGCGGGTGTGTTGCTTCTTCATGACAACGCTCCTGTTCACACGGCGCGAGTTTCCAAGGCTGCTGCGCTAGATTGTGGTTTCGAAGAAATCCAACACCCACCATATAGTCCAGACCTTGCCCCTAGTGATTATTTCCTGTCTCCGTATTTGAAAAAATGTCTTCGTGGAAAAAGATTTTCGGATGATGAAGAACTCAAGTCGGCAATAAATGGGTATTTTGCAGAGAAAGAGGAAATTCATTTTTTTGAGGGTTTAAAAAAGCTTATCTCAAGATGTAACAAATGCATTGATGTTAGGGGAGATTATATTGAAAAATAAAAACAATTTAAATTGAATTCGCATTTTCCTTCATACCGATACCGAGAATTTATTGAACGTCCCTCGAGAACATGCAGTGGCGAGCAAAACTGGACACAAATTCAGTTTTTTGTGGTTTTTGTTTCCTTATGACGGATTTGATTGATATTTAATTTTAAATTTCTAAAATAAATCTAAAAAATTATTAAAATCGGACAATCCATGTATCCAGTTTTGAACGTTTTAATTTTCCTTTGTTTTTTCGAGCATTTACGGATAGATCCAAGCTCGACGTATAATATTTTGTGATATCTTTCGCCATTCTGATTTTAGCATCATTCAGAGTGGCGCAAAGACATTCCAGGATAAATTATGTCAACCTTATATATTACAAAAGTTCTGCAAAGAAGATAAAAACTGGACTGCAGAAGACTGGAAACGAGTAATTTGGTCTGATGAAACCAAGATCAACAGGTTCCAGTTCGATGGAAGGGCGCACTATTGGCACCGCCCAAACGAAACTCTTTAAAGGTACCACGTTAGGCATACTGTGAAACATGGTGAAGGTAGTTTGATGGTTTGGGGCTGCAAGTCGGTCCATTGGTGAAAATTTCAGGAATAATGCGAAAAGAAAATTATTTAGATATTTTGCAAATAAATTTGCCGAGTTTGTGGAAAATTGCGCATATCCCACGGGTGAAATAATTTTCCAACATGACGGTGATCACAAGCACATAGCCAAAATTGTCAAGAGTTGGTTAGAAAACCAACGTTTTTAGGCAATGAAATGGCCGATAGAAAACGTGTGAAGAGGAAGATAGGGGAGTATGAAAGAGCACCGACAAATTTGAATGAGTTGTGGCTTAGAGTTCAAGCTGGATGGTCTAAAATTCCCAATGAAATTACTCAGAATTTGGTGGAAAGTATGCTAAAACGAATGGATGATGTCAGAAAAAATGTAGGCTTATGGACCAAATACTAAGTCATTCAGAAGAACTTTGTAGAAACGTGCAAAACTGGATACATCCGGTGGACTTGGTGTTTATTTCATTTTAGCCGTTGTAATTGTCCGATTTCTTTCATTGATGTCTTTTAGAAATTGAATAAGAAAACAGCTCCGAAAATTTCAATCAAATCCGTCGTAAGGAAACAAATTTTATTGACGAAAAACCACAGACTGCATTAGGTCTGTTCCCGTACTTTCTGCACAAAATTGTGAAGACTGTCATTTTTTAAGGAGTGGGGAAAAAATCTCTCAGAGAGAAGCTCAAGAAAGTACGGGAACGCAGTTTTACCAAATGTGTAAATTATGTCATTTGTGAAATGTCAAATAAGAAATGGCACATACTGGTTTGAATTAAATTACATTTGTGATTTCTAAGCGCTATGTAAAAAATGGAAACTTTAAAAGACTCTGCTAAAAAAGTTATTTTTGGACATGATAACTGACGACGACGACGTGATGGAACTAATTATTAATGAACCGGACATTGAAAAAGAATTGTTGCTAGCGGTTGTGTCTTCATCTAAGTCAAAAAGAACGTGAACTCTGAAAAGGAATTCATAACACATTTCCGTATTAAAAGATTTTTATTTGAAAGCCTTTCGGAAAAGTTTGAAACATCGCACTTTTATGCTGATCTACGGCCCGATAAAAGATGCAGGGTTCATAAGCACACTGCAGTTTTCCTATGGTTTGCTGGTCATGAAGCATGTAGTTTCAGAGATTTAGCCGACCGTTTTGATCTTTCATTATCATCTGTTTCACGTATCATCGACCGGTATACAATGTTCTTAAGCAGTCTCAGAGCAAAAACAGGAAACAAGTACATTTTTCCAAAGTATTTAGATTTCAGCACAGATTTCACATTTATTTGTAAGTCATTATTATAAACAAATCTAAGTATTTGACACATCAACTGATTTGACAGAAGACCAACAAACTGCCCACAGAAATTGCTTGTGTTAAAATGGGCAGAGTGGGGTAATTTTGTACTCTCTCGAGAGAGCGCTCATTTGACATAAAACCCAAATTTTTGGCGTACGGGAACAGACTTTCGTAGATTTGTGTTGTTTTGTACTGTTTTGTGTTGTTTATTTTGGGTACGGGAACATACCTATTTATGTATAGTTATTTTCGGGTTGAAGGAAACATTGATTTCCTGTAGATATTGCCCATATTTCCTGGCTAGGTTAGGTTAGGCAACAGACCAACATGGTCGGTCCCATTGTCCCACTTACCACTGATCGACAACTCCAGTGACAGCGCCGTTAATTTGATCCCAACAGCAAATGGTGAATGGACTAGATTTGAAAACCGGATAAAAGTGTATTAACTTTGCTTTCACAGGGATTCGAACCAGGGACCCCTCTAACCAAGGGCAAGCACTCAAACAACTGTGCCATTGCCAGGAAACGACAACGATCGTTCATGGATGATCTATGTATGTGAAGTGTTGTTTAGGTGAAGTATGTGGGACTATTTGAATTTGAACTACCTTCAACAACCGGCATTGGTCCCAGAATCAGCGGAGCATAAGGCGAATAGTTCAAAAAACTCTGGTCCGTCTATTAGCCAGCCAGAACCAGAGTACGACCACGATTAATGTGACGCATAATTGAAGGGGAACTTAACAAAACTTGGAGTAGGAAATTGAAGACAGCGTGCGAGACACCATAACTGTGAAAGCTTGTTAGCTGAGTCCAAGGTTCACAAATCTAGCGCAACTTGAGAAAGTGACAAGCGATTATGTGATGGCCTGCTAGTACTGTAGAAAACGTTTGCACATGATTTTCTCACATAATTATAAAGGGTTTTTATTCTCGGCGAACTTCAATATCTCGAATTCTTACCGCCTCCCAGATCAATGGAATACCTTCCAGGATGAAGTACTAGCGATCAGAGAAGCGTGTAACCTCCTCAGTAGTAGGTGAGCTCACGGTAGAACTGTATCGACAGGCAAGCGGCTATAAGGCTATTTCCTCAGTATACACTTCCTCTAAATTGGTGCAACAGTGTAAGGCAGAACTCAGACAGGCCAATAGCAGGTGATATATCACTCTCCTCTGGTTTTCAGGCCACAGCAACACAGAGGGAAATGGGATTGCCGACGAACTGGCTAAGCAATGAGTTTCCGGCAACGCCCCCACTGAGTTGGTAGGCCTCCCAATCAACCACCTCCAATACACTATCTATCAACACTTCCTGTCCTTAGCTAGTAGAAGGTGGACTTGGTCATCCAAGACATCAAAGTCTCTAGGAAAACATGGCCCTCCTACACGAAAAGAAGGACTGATGACCTTCTCAATAGAAATCGCTCCGAATTTGCTAGAGTCGTGGCTGTAATCACGTGACACTGGCCCATAGGCATCCACGCTCTGCTAGACACCCACTCTGACGAAAGTCTGCCTCACTTTCTCTGTAATTGTCCGACACCATAGCCAAACGTGCGTGCATAGTGACCTATCCGAGATCTCCAACCAAACATTAAACATAATAAAATTCCTAAACGCCACATACCGAATTTAGCTAACACAAACAACCACGGTCTACTAGGTGTGGTATCAAAACGGCTCGCAACTGCGCTGCTTGTACTCGATTTGAGACAAATCGCACAGCCCTTAACCAACCAACCAACAGGGTTTAACCGGGTTTGCCCGATCCATAAAAAATGGGACCCCTTTGACTGCGCCAACAACCGAGGGATCCGACTTTTTAACATCCCATGTAAGGTCTTTTCTGCGGATTTGTGTGCCCACCTGATGCCCTTTATAAACGATCTGGTAGGTACTTTCCCACCACATATTCGTCGATTTCAAGGCCGCATGTGACAACGCGCATAGATACGAGCGATACAAGCCATGTATAGTTTTGCCATTCCTGCCAAACTCTTTAAATTGTGCATGATGACAATGGAGAATTCCCACTGCTACATCAAGTGCGGTAACGAATTCACCGAGAGCTTCATTGTCAAAAAAGGATTTAGACAAATATGTTTTCTTGCACAGGTACCTGGAGAAGATCCCGCAAAACTCACACGCCAACACTAGAGGCACGATCTTCCAAAAGTTCGTATAACTGGTAGCACACGCCGACGACATTGATCTGATTGGCAGAACACAGTGAGCCGTCAATGAGGCGTTTGCTGGCATTGAGACGGCAGCGGCTAAAATGGCTCTAGCGAAACGAAGTATGTATGCTATCCTCAAGAAAGGATACACAACATCGACGTCTTGGACAGAGCGTCACAATGAGCAGGCATAACTTCAAGGTAGTTAAGGACTTCGTCTACCTCGGCTCCGCAGTAAACACTACGAACAACATCAGTACCGAAATCAAACGCAGGGTAACTCTTACCAACCGCTGATTCTATTGGTTTGAGAAGCAATTGACTAATAGAGCCGTGTCCCAGCTGACTTTATATAAGACGTTGATCATCCCAGTTCCACTGCACGGCGCGGAGGCAATCATAAAAGCGGACGAAGAAGTTATCGGTTTCTTCGACAGAAAAATTCTGCGTGCGAAAGGTGGTACTGAAAGCGTTGATGGCATCTGGAGGAGAACCAACCACGGACTGCATGGGCTGTACAGCGACAATAGCCAAGTCATGCGTCTACGGTAGAGTTCGGTCGTTCCTGTATAGTTGTGAAACTACGTCCACACTCGGAACTAGTGCCAATAGTTCCGCATACTTCCCGAACATAAGGCATCCAGAAGAAACATTCTCATAAATCCGACGAGATGTAAAGCATAAACGCTTGTATTTATATGTCAAGCCACCGAATTTTGCACACATTCCGCGGACATGTCACCTAGTTCCGACTGTGAAAGGAAGCGTTCCATGTCCTTTCCATCGTCGGAAGTGTTTAGTACAACTCTAGCCAAAGCCTAAGGTGGCTAGGCGCGTGGACAACTTAGCTCCGGTCCAAAAAATCTTCGACTCCGACGCTGTGGAACAACGCAATCCAAGTGGAGAAGGATCTCAATCACCTTGCCGTGCGAAACTGGAGATAACTTGCCAGATATCGCGCTTGTTGGTTGAGACCCAGGTCCAACAAGGACTGTTATGTCCCTGTTATTGTATTCCTGAATAGTAGGACCCTAAATAAATGCTTTGTTCAAGAAGCTAGTGAGAGGTTATTCGGTCTAATGTGGACCAGTAAGCAATAAACTCATAATAAAAATGTATCTTACCAAGAGAATTATTACAGTTCTGAAGATTTTGTTTTAGGTGCCTCATCAACTCCACAATCAACTGCATCCTCTCCTTTTCATTCATAACGGATGTTGAAATCTTTTCATCATTTTGCACACTTTTCCCCTCCTTCTTCTTATTCTTCCTTGCCTGAGTTGTTTGCGAGGATAATACGAATCTCTCATGGGCCATGGACAGTGTAAAGGCATACAGTGACAATATCTAATGAGGAAAAGGCAGAAAAAAGAAAACAGAAATTCTGTAAATAAAAATTCAATCGTAATTTCAAAGAGACCCGCTTTACCTCAATAACAACAGAAATTTTGTGTTGCACCTCACGACGTGACCAGAGATTATCCTCACTGGCATTGCTCTCTACAATCGTGTTGAGGAGCACTAAGGCAACAGCGTCAACATTATCACTAACTACTTTGCATTGTTCCATCTTAATGCGGCCGGTATGCAGATCAAATATGAACTGCGATAAGTCACTAAAGAATTTCTCATATGGAAGCTCAAGCATCAAATGCAATCGCGTCGGCAGCAAATTAACTAAAAACTGATTTGATAATTTCTCATAATTCATCAATCGTATACGTTGAAACAGTCCTTTCCATCCCTCGCTGAGTAGCTTCAGAGTATCGGTATCCTTTTCGTTTGCTTCTTTCGTCTTGGCACTTGAGAAGTGATACAGATCCACGTATGACGCCACTAATCGCAGCATTAACGAACGGAGCTGTAGCGCTTCGAGCTCTTGCTCAATCGTATCCCTCTGATGTTGTTCATGGTTCACCAAATGGACTGGATCCCAGCGGACAATTGCCGGCAAATCTCGATTATCCGATAAGTTATTCCAATTGATGCGATCCTCATGGGGATCTATGCTCATCAGATTGTACGTGTTGAGGTTCTGTTGAATCGATCCGTATAAGCCGACTAAATCTGCCAATTGAGCCTCCACCGATACCGAAACGTAGTGCAAGCTATTGGTCAGACGCTCCTTGAAGTTCAGAAACTCTTGGACTTTTGAAAACGAACAAAACCGGTATGTCAACGCTATGTATTCCAGGCGCTCTTTATAACTGTTTGTGAAGAACTTTAAGGTGGCATCAAATACATTTCGAGCAACTGATGGCCGGCCACACAGAGGCAGCAGATTACAATGAATGTAGCCCATCGAATCCAGTTGTATGTGCTTGATATCTATTGATTCGTA
Source organism: Eristalis pertinax (assembly GCA_907269125.1). Lineage (NCBI taxonomy): Eukaryota > Metazoa > Arthropoda > Insecta > Diptera > Syrphidae > Eristalis > Eristalis pertinax. Next base: position 123,866,675 of record OU026145.1, read on the forward strand.
CATTTGTTGTGCGCCCGTTATGCACCCGAAGATGTGATAAATCTTCAAACACAGCAATTTAACGTGAAAATTGCTGGGACTGTTCCTAAGAACATATTGCAGCAGGCACAATGCCTCGAACAAGTGATTCGATTTCTGTTCACGTATACAAACATCGTACATAACATTAGCTGTAGGAGTAGAATACAATCAACCTTATTCTGATTGGCTGTTTAAGTTAACAAAAAAAGACTAACCTGCCAGCAGGGCGTACGGATCCGATGGTCCCATGTCCGTGGGCAAAAGGTTCTTCCCAAATGTACTCAGTCCATGTTCGTAGTGCAAACGTAAGGCTGTATAGAAGGCGATTAAGTGTTCAGTTTCCAGGTTCTCATAGTGGCCACATATTCTTGAAATTTGCAACGAACATATGTGCTTTTGCATTTGTTCTTTCTAAATGAAGATGTAACTTAGCTTTCATTCAAAGGATTCACATTCAAGAGATTGCTTACATTTTGCGGTAGTACTGTTGATGAAATGCCAGTCTCCTGCAGTAGCTTACTCGCAAGCACTAAACGCTCTTCAATGGGTATAGAGGTCAGGAAGAGTGTGACATCATGAGTGCAGCATGATTTGTCACCGAATAACCTGAAATACTCAATTGTGAGTTGTGTGAAATCACCTAATAGATCCTGTGCATTCATTTGGTTCATACGCATGCGTTTGTGGAGCTCGAGACGAGCCAGATATGGTCCCCGAACGCGTTTACCATCGCCTTCGATTAACTGATGAATAATACATTTTCTTTCAAATCGTGTATAGCGTATGAAGAAAGTGACAAACCTGGCATAGAAAGTCGTGACATTCATCCATGTTCACGATCCCATCCTCAGTGCTCTCTGTGCCGCTTTGTGATTTGTGTAATTCGAAGCAACTGGTAAGGAAATCCTGATAGTAGTCCCACCGATCACGACTGAAAATAAACAAGCATTTAATTCTGGGTACGTTTTTAGATTTTGAAATGATCTTTAGTTGGATACAAAATGCTAAGTTTTCAAGTTCTGGAGTTGAGTTCAAGATTCATAATATCAAAGAAATGTAGGGCACCTCCTTCGTGTTGAAGACGTTCGAAAAGCTCCTTAACATATACATTCGCAACAGCTTCACGCAAAACACCATCTCCCGTGCACAGCATGCGTATGTGAAGGGCGTAGAAACCGTACTACAGAAGGTGGTTAGTGTGATTGAAAAGTCCCTGAATATCAAAAAATACGTACTCGCAGCATTTCTAGACATAGAGGGGGCCTTCAATAATGTAAAGACCACGGCCGGCCTTGAAAAGGCCAAAGTTGATCAATCACTCACTACAGTCATAGTAAGTCTGCTCCGCAAGGGAATCATAAATGCAACCCTAGGAGACTCATCTATCAAAGTTGCAGCTGCAAGAGGCACCTCTCAGGGGGATCATACCCCCTCTTCTATAGGTGCTTGTAATAAATGAGATTTTAGAAGAGCTCCGATTAACAGGAACCATAGCAATTGCCTACGCTGACGACTCTTAGCGAGCAGACGTTGCGATTGTTAAAGCTCTGGACAAGAAGAAAGTAAAGCGAACAGCATCGAAATGGATGTATGCACTTCAGAGCATGAGAGCAGCTGCTCAAGAGGTTCAGAAGGAATAATAAAAGTTAACACAACAAAAGGATGTCCTCAAGGAAGAGTTTTATCTCCCCTAATGTCGAGTCTAGTTGTAGAAGTTCTGGAGATACTGACAAATCATGACATCAAAAGCATATGCTGATGATACAGTAATTATAACCAGAGGCAAAATGAAGGACACCGTGTATGATCTATCGATCGTGTATATCTATCTATGATATCATCGAATGGGGACTAAAAATGACTAAAGAGTGGTGCCTGTCAGCTGGGCTAACTCATAATCCGGCAAAAAACACCATAGTACCATTCACAAGAAAACACAAACTGGAACGATTAGTCTGTCAGCACAATACTGGCCCCAGTAAAAGAGGTAAAATATCTAGGAGTCATCTTAGACAGCAAACTCATCTGGAAAAGACACACAGAAGAGATCACTAGGGAGGCGACGCGTGCTTTAATGATTTGTAGAAGCTTAGCCGGCAAATCTTGGGGATGCAGCCCAACTATCCTAAGATGGATGTGCATAGCTATTGCTAGACCAACAATCACATACGGTGCAATAGCATGGTCCAAAAGAACCAACATGATCAGCGCAAGGCAGACACTCAACAAAGTTCAAAGGTTGGCATGCCTCTGTATTACAGGTGCCATGAGAACTTGCCCAACTGCCGCCATGAAGGTGCTACTGGTGCGGACTCCATTGCGTCTGGTGGTCGCAGAATGTGCAAATAAAATAATCATGAGATTGGTATACATTTAATATTAAATAAACTTAGAGAATGGGGTGTTGGACCTATAATTTACAACTATATCCGCTCCTTTTTGACCAACAGGAAAATTAATGTAAGGGTCAACAACACCTACTCGAATTCACTGCCGCTTTTCAATGGGATACCCCAAGGATCGCCCCTCTCCGTAATTCTTTTCATTATTGCTTTTAATGACCTCTCGACTATAATCAGAAACCACAAACTCCTGGATCACATCATCTATGCTGATGACGTTCTCATCCTCTGTAAACAAAGTGATATCGCGTTTGATCGAGGATATCCAAACTTGGTCAGAATCATCTGGTGCAAGTCTTTCTCCCAACAAATGCAAAATACTGCACACTTGTCGGAAAAAGACATGCAACAGAGACATTCTAAATCTTATAATAAATAATGTCAGAATTGTCAATGTAAATTATTTAAGCATTCTTGGTTTAGTGTTTAACAATAAATATAATTGGAAAAGTCATTGTATAGCTTTAAAAAAAAAAAAACCTGGCTGAGAGGGCAAATATTGTAAATTATCTCTCTAGTAAAAAAATTAATGCTCATACTAACACCTTAAGTTTAATCACAAGATCATTATTACTTAGTAAGATTTAGATTAGATTCACCCAAATCAACTTTAAACACCATAAAAGCACCGTACCATCAAGCTGCACGTCGGAGTATCAACGCTTTCAGAACCAGCCCGATAAAAAATGTTCTTGCCGAAGCGGGTCTTCCATCAATCCAAGAGCGAATTGAAACCTCTCTCGCCAAACTTTACATAAAGCTGCTCTATTCCAAAAACTCGCTCATAACGAAGAATTTAGCATGCAACATCAACACAGCAAAACCAATCTTGGCAGCTATTACGAAAGCCCGCATCATTGGGAGTAACCTCGGTTTACCGCAAACTGTACTACACCATCCCACAACAAAATTTCCTCCGTGGAGCATAAAAACTGACTCATTTATTTTGGGCATGACCAGGTACGAAAAAAAAAATACCCTGAAAGAGGTCCTTCACACATCCTATACAAGAATTTTCGCCGATCTGAAACTCAAAGGATGGAATTTTATCTTCACGGACGGATCCAAAATAGAACACAGTACATCATTTGCAGTTACCAAAGAAAATGGTACTTTGATAACATCCGGGCTACTATCAACGTATGTTTCTGTCTTTACAGCAGAAGCTGTGGCGATCCAAAAGGCAGTTAACTACATTGCCAAGTCCAAAGGGAAATATGTCATTTGCACCGACAGTCTGTCTGTGATCAATTCTGTTAGAAACCCTCGTGATGACACAGAAATTATAATGGATATTCGTAACCACTTCATTAAGTCTCCCAACAAACTTAAGTTAATGTGGATCCCCAGTCATACTGGTATCAAAGGGAACGAATCAGTTGACTTAGAAGCTAGTCTTGCCCACCATGCTCCAATATTCAAATTCAATATCAGCACTAAATTGGATATTTTACGGCTAATGATGACTAGCAATAATGTCGGACAGTCATGCTGGCACTAGTCTCCTATATCATCAAATCCAGGCTCGTGGGGGAATGTCTACAAAAGCTTAAGAAGCTGAGTAGGATAATATAGTAAAACTGGCGATACAGAGTAGAAGGCAATGAAATGGCCGACTGCCTCGCTAGGAAAGGAGCATCGGAACACTTTATAGGCCTCGAGCCATTCTGTGTTGTAGGAGATCACGTGCTTAGGGAAGAGTTCAGGAACTAGAAAGAAGGAACCGGGCAGATACATGGAACAACGCTGTTGGCATAAAGCAGACCATTAAACTCTTGGGTCAACATAACCGCAAGAGGTTTGAGGCATGTATCAGAATGAGCAAAAACATGCCCCGCTTCCTAACAGGACACTGTAGACTCAGGGAGCACCTAAGGAAACTAGGAGTATCAGAAGACGGTCTCTGCAGATTATGCGGAGAATCTAAAAAAATATCCAGAACATATACTGGGATTTAGTGAGGCGCTAGCCTACAGCTGAACGGGGCACAAATATGGTCTGACGTCGCGAATAAAACATCGCACATGAAAGGAATCAAATCTGTGATTATGTGCACTGAGAGTTAGCAGTGTATATCGAACGGTATTGGTACTATCCGCTATGATACCAATCGATATCCTAGCTTTAGAAGCTAGGCGAATCTCTATGACAATCGCGTGCAAATCGCGGCAACCGTAAATCAAGTGAAGAAACTCGAAAGAAGCCGCATCAACGATGGAGCGAGTCCCAAAAAGGGAGATTGAAAATTGGGTAAATCGAAAACACGGCGAACTAAATTATTATCTTACACTGTTCTTGACTGATCACGGTTGTTTCCGGGAATATCTTTACAAGCAAACCGTGATTCGAGTCCATCATGTCCTCGCTGCCTAAGTGCGGTAGAGAACGTGGAGCACGTTTCCTTCGAATGCGATCGGTATACAAACGAAAGAGCTTTATTGCGCAAAGAATTTGGTGAACGACCAACACCAGAAAACACCAGAACTTTGGGCTTTGGGTGGTTTTATGGTCGCCCTTCTTCGAGTGTCAGGTGCGGTAGAGAACGTGGAGCACGTTTCCTTCGAATGCGATCGGTATACAAACGAAAGAGCTATATTGCGCGAAGAATTTGGTTAAAGCCCAACACCAGAAAACACCAAAACTTTGGGCTTTGGGTGGTTTTATGGTCGCCCTTCTTCGAGTGTCAGGATATGCACTCTCTTTGTTCCGTCATATTTCGTAATTAAAAATCCCCTCATGCTCGTAATCAATCAGGCAGCAGAGAGGGGAGAGCGATCGCCTGGGTTTAATTATGCGAAAGATTTTACTTGTGTTTTACTTTCAGCTTGTGTCCAAAGCCGCCACGAAGGTTAGGAGTCAGTGGAGAGAAAGGATCAGGGGACGCTTTGACATTACTCAGGGATTTGAGGACACGCTACTCTAGTGGACAGCATTGACAAAAGATGTGTGCAGCCGAACTTTAGTTGGTGTGGGGGCTCTAGGAAATGGTGTCACCTGCGGATCACTGATGAATGCGGATGTGTACACATTAGCCAGTCAAACAGCGGAGCTAAAAAGAGGCTGTTGTGAACGATGCAGCAGTATGAATAATGTGCGATCTTAGAAATTTAGAAAGGCTGCGGGACGTGAATTCGCCAAACACCCCGTGACGAAGCAAAAATTTCGAATCCGTCCCGACTCAGCGGTAGTTCCGCGGAGGAATAAACGGAAAGATTCGTGAGGTGGTTTTAGTCAGTAGGAATCTGACACTACCAATGGACGTCGGATCATTGGTGCCTATGCAAGGTTTTGCACCTACCCAAGCAAAAAAAAAAACAACATACCCCAGTCTCAACCAACTAAGACACAGGACCATGGGAGAATTCTTCTTCCAGGACCTGCAAGAATTTAACATCCGGTTATGTGTGAAGAGAGGTCTTCACTAACTGTGATCACAACGTCTCGATGAGTACGATAAGGGTACAAGCAACACCTCTCCCTCTGGACATCACAATGGATCCAAACGGACCTAAGTGAGATGTACTTCCTCACGTCCATACACATTCCTATCCTATCCTAAGGAAATATATTTGCAATTGACGAGCTTGAAGGTTGAATACAAATGAAACGGACAAGCAACAGGTGTACAACTTTTGTTAATCAAAATGCTGTCAATGACACAGAAGAACACGAATGAGGGACAGAGTACCCGTGCATATGGTCGGGGCAACTCAAGAATTGAGCTTCAGTTCAGATATGTACAGGTCAACTGAGAAAGGAGAGGCACTGTCAGAGGCAATTCGCAGGGGATACTTGAAATGCATACCGAGTGTTCATATTTGTAGAAGGAAAATACTTGATACACATTTTTTACTTTTCTTCACTACATTGTATCAGAAATGACGGAAACTTTTCCCTGCAACAGCAGAGGTTTATATGTTTATCAATCAGAAAGATAAGTAAACGTCTCGGACAACAATCAAAATCTGTTACGATACAATTGGAGTGTCACACTGACGATGATAAGCAAAACCATACATTCTTGATAGCGCGGTTTATCTCGAGAACTAGAATCAGTTTGAATCAATAAATCATACTCTTCTTCTACGCTACCGAACAGCGCAAGTGTTATCTTTTAAGGCGGGTCTACGGTTTTACATCGACTCCGAGGATCGAAAGATTATCTTGACGTGAGGCCTGAGCCTTGCCTGTGACTCGACTAAGATCATATTACTGAAATATGAGATGAGTAGAGAAGGAATGAAGAATTCGAAATGAAAAAAAGAAGAAAAAACCTCTAAGAATGTTATACCACATACATTGTATACAAAACACATTCGTCATACCATCAATTTGATCAGTCTTAATGGACAGGTCGACAAAGTAAACAAATGCTATGCTTTGCATTCGACTATAGACGAGGAAATACATACGAATCTATTTGGGGAGCGACAAACAAATGTTTGATCGTAACGACAAATTCGTAAAAATAACACTTTTTATGTGTTGTATAAATATCACGAATTTCATTTCTAAGCTTGCTGACGAAATCACATCAAATTGATGAGAGAACAGCTATTGTCGATGTGGATACATTGTACTTCTGTGAAGACCAACAACTTCACATAGATTCGTAGGACGCAACAAATATGCTCTCCCCACCCATAACGAATAAAATGGAAATAGAACCCATTAAGTCCGAATGACCCACGGAGGCTTGGTAGCGCAATGACCGGGAGGGGAACGTAGCATTTTTTTTAATAACAATTAATTTCTGATAATCAACACGGTGTGTGTTTTAAATTGTAAAATATAACAAACTGATGCTTCCACTCAGCCCGTCATTTTGGTTTTGTGTTCCCACTGATTTAAGGTAATTAATGAAGCTGTCACTTCATATCAGTCATGTCAGTGGTTGACTTGCTTGATACGTTTCATAAGAATATCACACATAATCAATGTTGTTCGCACATACTCATCTTTCAGGAGATCCTTCAGCATAGAATTGATTTCATCCCACATTTGTAGTTTTTTCAGCAAATTGATTTTCAGGTAAACCGGTGCGCCGGGATAGCACTTCTCGCAAACTGGTCCGTTTAAGAAGTTAAGAGCATCCTGATATTTGCCCTGTTCCTCCAATATGGTTATGTAGAGAAGAGCCTCTTGTTCAGCTTCCAATTTATCATCGGCGATCATCTTATCGACCATACGTTGCGCCAGCGCTAAGTAGAGTTTACGTTTATCTGGATTATTGCTCTCCGGTCCTCGAATGCCCTATACCAAGGATAATAATTTACAGCCATACATTCGTCGATATGATGCGTGTCATTCTTACCTGAAGGACAACACTCATTACAGCCCAAAAATAGTATGCATTTATAAGTTTCACCTTATACAGTTGCAATGCGACCGATTGTTGCGACTTGTAGTCATCCAATCTGACATATGATATGAATAGATGGGCCAAAATCTCCTCGTTGAGGGGTGTTTGCTTAGCTGCATGATTGTATAACTCACATATTTTGTCCACTATAAAATGAGGTAAACTTTCATATTAGTGAATTCAATTCAATTGCATTGCTTTTGGCAGTACACACGTACATTGTCCCATCTCTTTGTAACAATATGATAACACTTGCAAAGTGGAATCATCAGTGGGTTTTTCCAATGATATACTTTTAAGCAGAGTATTACTTTCATCATATTTGCCCAAACGTAACAAGGATAGAGCCTTTAATGCCTGTGCACAGATGAGTGTTGGCTGTTTTTTCAGCAATTTTTCAGCTTCTTGAAGCGCCTTTTTATTATTACCACCTCCGAGGGCATCTATAACAAAAAAAAATCATTTGTCCAATTATAATATAGAGTTTATGAAAAAGACTTTGCTCTTTCATTGATTGTTTATGCATTTCTACCGTAAATAGGCCGCAATCTTCGCTCAAAAACCGCATCATGCACGTGGTCCGCCATGTCTGAAATATCCCGAAAACTGATTTTCGAACAAAAATCATGGGATACAATCTGACAAATGTCAAATGGATTAAAAAAGTGACAATTCTGTATTTGATGAATGTGTTTGTGTTCTTCCTTATTTATTTTTTTTTTCTGTGAATAAACAAATATATTTAGAATCTGCAGATTTTAATGGAAGGATGAAAATTTTATTAATACAAATATCGGATTTCAAATTTATTTATGTATGAATTACTTCTAAAACTGATATAGAACACCATATATTTACTGCATTCAAAAATATAAAAATAAGCTTTTGAACGTAGCTGTGTGGCGAAAATGTCACTTTTGAATACAGTTGCTGGTGCTATGGCCAGCACAGGCTCTCAAACTTTTTGCCGGTCATCTGCTTATATAAATTTTAGCAGAGGAATTGTAACGAGTATTGTTGTTCCAGTAATTTCAACGTCAGTATGAAGCAGTTTTTAAAAATGTTTATAGTAAAAAGGAATCAATGGCAGCTCAATTTAACTTGAACTGAATATTTATTTGAAAGTTTGTTATATTATATAAAACACAAATGTACACAATACAAATAAGATCGCAACATGAATTTATAACATAAGTTTGCAAAATATATTTTTTTTATTATATTGCAACTTTTGAACATGCCTCACAGTTTGATAAACACAGTGAGTCATATTTTGGCAAATGACAAATGAAATGTCAATGTGGCTGTTCCTTTACCCCGTCTTTTGGACCAAAATATTTTTCTCTGCTACCAATCAGGTAAATAATCCGAATTTAAAGAGATTTAATAAAATCACAGATTGCTACACATATTCAAAACGCAAAATAATATTCTAAAAAACAATGTCTTTCACTGTAAAACATATCTATTGGATTAATATCAGGATAACTAAATGCTGCCATTATCAGCTGCAGCAAATGTGGGGCCTTAAGGACATCGTAAAAAAAATTCTACAAAAATTATTACAAAATTCTAACTAAATGCAGCCGAATCCATCCAACCAAGCATCGATTGACTGAATGAAATGAAATGAAATTTTCCTGGCTTAGCGACAGTGGAACTGGAAGTAGTAGTAGTAGTAGTAGTAGTAGCGCTGGGCTAGATCTGGGCACACTCCTAAGCAATATTTCAATTAAATCAGTATCTTCATTTGTTTTGGCCACTTCAACAGAAGCCCTGGAGCATATTATCTACATTATTTTGGTATACTTGTTAGTATGCCTGTCTTTATACAAATTAACATTTATGAAGACAAGCAGCCGTTTGCTGCGACTGCTAAAGCTTATCAACTCTGTTCGTCTTCCAAAGCTGCTGGGTAGTAAGCGTGTACTCTTCGTTACATCGCATCCGGATGATGAATGCATGTTCTTTGGGCCACTAATACTTGCTTTAACCAACCGATTAGACTGCCAAGTGTATCTTCTTTGTTTGTCCAATGGTAAGCGTTTGTAAACATCTATGCATCAGCATATTCTTATGTATTATGCAAACAATATATCACAATTTAGGTAATTATGAAAAGAAAGCTCAGACACGTCGAGGAGAACTCTGGAATTCCTGCGAAAAACTCGGTGTTCCCGCCTCAAATATCGTCCTCGTGAATGCAACTCATTTGCCCGATGATCCTAATGTTGAGTGGAAGACCGAGTGTATATCAACTCTAGTTCTAAATACCGTTGAAAGTCTTGATATTCAAGCGATTTTCACATTTGATCGGGATGGAATTAGTCAACATCCCAATCATTGTGCTGTGTACTATGCTACTGCATCATTATGTTTAGCAAATTTATTACCCAAAGGTAAGACAAATTCTCCGCCTTCATTTATTTGACTCTGACTCATTTCTCTACTTCCAGATTGTAAATTTTATACCCTTGACTCTATAAATATTTTAAGAAAGTATTTATCTATTTTTGATTTACTATGTACATGCTTAATGTCGACGCACTGGTGGGTTACTTTGCTTCCACATATTAATTAACGCCCTGAATTTACTGATATTCTCTTCGTTTGTGTGTTTCAGGTGCATTTTGAGCTGGAAGGAGGCGTCGATCATTCGACGTGCTATGCGAGAACACAAATCACAAATGAAATGGTTTCGATGGCTGTATATTTATTTTTCTCGTTATATGTTTATTAATTCGTTACGTGAGGTTAACTTGTCAGATGTTGAACTGGAAATGCAAATTCATGAAAACTAATTTGCTGCTGAGCTTTGAGATTATTTGATTTGATCCGTAATCCTGTGTTGTTGCAATCTCTTCTGAAATAGTTGATTTCTTTTTTTCTTTCTTTTCATTTTTTCTCTTTGAATTGTTTGATAGGAAAATTTAATATGTATATACAAATATATACTATATACATATTTAAAAGAATATGCAAAGAATCAAAAAAGATAACACAATTGTAAAGCTCCCCACCTTTTGTCATGAAATAAAATTTGTTTAAAAGAAGTTACTTTGTTATGCCGGCGATCATACTTGGATAATGCAGGGAATAAATGGCAGAGCTTTCGTCTGATTGGAAACGTTTCGAAATCTGGGGAGCGGAGACACATTTTTTCAAGGTTCAAGGTTGGCACTAGCCGCCACAACTTGATTACTGATGGCTGATCTTTCGGGTACTTTGAAAAGGTTTTCCTTTCTAAATATGCACAGCTGGAAGTAATGAGTTGAATGTACATGGAGAAAGAGTTTCAGTGCTTTATAAACATATCCTCCTTATCAATTTCCAACTTAGACCGATTGAGTATTTGAGATATTTTAAAACTGTGTTGCGAAATTAAATCTGCTCCCTTCACTCTTCATCATAAGCCAAAAAGTGAGAGACATTTTGCCAAAATTGGGATAAAGCTTAAATCTGGTACCGTTCCAGTTAAAATGTGCTTATTTGAAAGCCCATTTGTGGCTCATGGTATACCTAAAAGACTTAAGCTCTTCCTATAACCTCAAGCATAAATTAACTTATTGGTGGTCCTCGAGGCAGAGTGAGTTATTTTTTTTTAAATCCATGTGCATAATTAAAAGTGCGGAAATATATTTAAAAATACACGCGTAAGACTTAGAGAAGAGATAATCTAAATAATACCTACACAATTATCTTATCATTACCCGGCAACAAGCGAGAAACCAATTAGCTTTGTCACGATTTGGATTAATTTCACGATCGTGAAGCTTTACTTATGGAAACTAATCAAAATGTAATCCAAGTATTAGCCATAAAATGTGCACATTGAACCACAGCCAAGTTCAGCATAGTTCAATTTGACATTTCGCCAATTGCCATTTTGGCATTTTCATTTTTATTCAGTAGACATTTTTTGCTTGGTTCGTGTCGTGTTCTCCGCAAAGTCCATGTGAATTCGTTTGAGCAAAGTCTCTTCGCGGCTGCAGAAATTCTTCTACTTCTCAATCCAATAGCACACTCTAAATATCCTGTTCGTTTTGCATCATAAATTAGGTTCGCAATCGTGCATAAATTATTTCGGTGCCCAAAACTTAGAGCCAGAAATTAATAAAAAAAAAAAATAATAAACGAGAACGAGCCAAGAAATTAGTAAATTTGTGCAAAATGCTAATCAAAGAATTGTAAGTAATACACAGTGACCACATAGTCGTATATCGCAGGCAAGTTGGACAGAAAAGGCCAAAAAGACTTTCATGAAAAACTGAGTAAGAGCAAATAAGCGTTTGATGAAAAGGGACAGCCCGACGAAAATTTGATCGATTTTCATTGCCGGAGGAGAAGAAACTTGAAAAGGGGGTGCGATCACCCTTCTACAAACTGCGGTTTTCCATCTAAAGAAAACTAAAAAAAACAAAAAAAAAAACTATTTCTTTCCAAAATCCCTGTTTGTTGTTCTGAATTCTGTGGCAAGGCAGTAACTTTTTTTTTCTCGGTGGTTTTTCGCATTATTGTGGTGTCATTGCACAATTTGAAGACACCAGACTTATGTTGTCGATGGATGAAGTCTTTCTGGTGAAGAAAAGTGTAGTAAATGACGTGAATGTCTTCAATCTGCATAATAGGTTGAAACGGAAGTTACGTCTATTCGAAATATGTTACCACTATCAGTTGGCAAGGTTCATCTCATTATATAAGTTTTATATGTCAAGGATGCATGTTTCTTACCATCCACCCACATACCGTGAGGCCAGAGAGTGAGAAAAATGCCGGAACACTTTGGAAATCTCCTTGACAGGATGGATGCGATGTGCTGTGTGGGTGATTGCTGGTGACTGCTGGAATTAATGCAGCTGTAATTGAAATCGAAATTCTTTCCCTTCCTGTGTTCGGCATATATTTGAAGTTTTACATTCTTTTCAATATAAATCTCCGACCATCGACCAACTGACCTAAAACATCAGGTGATGCCGCATTGATTTATCGGTTATCAACGTATGACACGGGGGGTAGCCAACAAAGTTTTGTTGAGGCTGGCCAATGACTTGCTGGTGCTGCTGCAGTTGGCACGTGGAATCCATCTCTCAAATCTCAGTGTTTTGAATTTAATTGATGTGTCATTGATCGTCATTGATTCAATCGAATTCGCAGACAAAGAGAAGTTAATGTGCGTGCAGTTCTATGTTGATGATGGTGCTCTTATCTGATAATACATATAGTATATGCGATAAATCTAGGCGGTGAACATTTGGAAAATCAGCATAATAGCGTTTGATTAAATCACTGTTGTCATGGTTGGAAATGTGAGATGTTTCCGATACGAACATACGTACACACGAACACGTTCAAGAGGCCTTATGAATCATATATTGTTCGGTTAAATGATAGGCTAAATTTCCAAGAAATGTACGCAAAGGAGAATACACAAACTGAGACGTGTCATTGTACAATGCGTATTCGGGCAGAGCCACCACTGAAGTTTGTAGAAAGTTCATGTTTTTTTTTTGTTCGTCTTTCTTAAAATACGAAATAATACACTTGGCTATAAGTGTATCCATTTCAAAGGGTGAGTGTAGGGGGAAATCCATTTATATTGTGACTGGCTCAAGGAAGTAAATGATGATACCCACGAGCGCGGTATAACCACTCTGTCACAGCAACACAATTAGTCATACGTAAATGAAAGTTTATTAGATCTGGCCTTTTATCTGTTTCACTGATGGGTTGTTCAGAGTGCGTTATTTACATAAATTTACGCGTGTGTGTGTGTGTTTTCTGTGAGAACGCCGAGCTTGTTTGCTGCACAACAGAAAGGCTAAAGGGAGATAAATGTGTTAGTTGGCGTTGTTGAAGTATATTCACACATAACGAAACTCCTTGCTTTTATTTCAGATTTTTTTTTTTTTTACTCAGAAATAACATCTTCATGTGACTGATGTTTGTATTTTGGGTCAAAGGCCAGCACTAGACTGACATGGCCAGATTTTTTTTTTTGTTAAAATACATGTGTGTGTGTTTTGCCGGCCTTGTTATCACTTGCTGGATCAGCGATGTGATATGGTGGCATTCAGGCGTGCATAGTACAATTATTTGCGGCCCTGTGTATGCCATCGTCACAAACAATGTTCCTATGTTCAACATAATTGTACTACCACTATTTTTATCTCGGCTTTAGTGTGCAACTCTTGGATTATACATTCATACGTAACTTGTAAAGCTTACTTAAGTACCATCAGAGTGCCTTCAAATTCTCTCTTTTTTCCTGAACACAATCTTTAGGGGCGGACGTGGGTCCATGCATATGTATGTATGCTCTTCAGTTGTTGACTTTCGTACTCGATTCCTTTTTGGACGGACAATGTCGATCAGTATGGATGAGTAGCAATTTGGGTTAATTGTTGATGACTTATTAAATGACTATGACGATGATATTGAATAGCTTTCGATTACGAGTTCAATTCTCTTTAGTCTCGTTTATGTAACTCAAGTGATAAGAACAATTGACCTCACAATTCGAACGTATCAATTATTGGACTAGACGCTCCAGAGACTGTTCGCAATTCGACATGGTTTATGTATTCACTAAGTTCGATGTGTTGATTAATGTAAATTAGAATGGACACGGTCGATTTAAGATTGTGATTAACGACAAAGGCAGGATATTTAGTTTCATTTTTATTCAACTATACCGAGTCACGTTCGTTATTTCTGAATACTAATTCTTAACCTGTATGTGTGGACATACTATACGAATATAAATCGATACAAATCACTGTTGTTTTTCTTGTTCACGTGGCATCACATCCCGGAAAAAAAGATGTGCATTAACAATAGATTATGTTATATTTTGTACAATGCCGGATGTTATGGTCAGCCAACATTGTTTCGGAAGGTTTTTCAAAGTTGAAATATTAGACCAATGGTGTCTCAGTACAAGACCCTAGAAGTCTGGTATAGTACATAGACACGATCAAAGATGGAATCTGGAGTGAGAACATGAGTCTTTGGACCCAACACAAGGATTGCCGTACCAATGAGGTCGAATCCTGGAGTGATTAAGCGGAAATCCACGCAATCGAGATCTGCGCCAGACTCCCACAAGAACAAACCTCGACAAAGGCATTAAGGGCGCTAATATACTGATGTTTTCAGACAGGCTGAGTTCGTAAACGTAAATAAAATGCGCATCGCGTGAGCATCACTGCCTTTGTGTGATGCTCTGCAATGATTTTTTTACGTTGCAATGCATCACGATAATCTGTGATGTGCTGGTTGCTTTTGTTGGCGCAGCGGCCTTGTTGCATATGACATTTTATAACGCGATGCATTGCATCATTGTTGCAAGTGTTTGCAATTAAGAGTGCTTGACGTTCGCTAATACTGCGTCTACGAACTCAGCAACAGTCAAGCAGGATTAACGGCATTCTCGTCTAGCCTTTTGGACTCCAAAACAGTCAAATGTTGCAATGACGGTCTATAATCCCTTGCCAGACACAACAAAGTAAAAATTGGCTGGGTCCCTGGACACACGAGGAGCTCGCGAAGGCTGGCTCGGAATCTGCATTCATTGGTCTTGAACCGTACTGTAATGTCAATTGGACAGCAGTCACAACTCTGGTTAACGAATGGGAAAACAAACTTTGCTTGGTTTAATCAGGTCTTATTCATAAAGGGTGATTTTTTTAAAAGCTATAGGAAAGTTTTTTAAAAAAGAAACACATAAAATTCAGAAAAATTCATGAAATCTTTATTTGAATCGATAGAAATGTTGACCTTGACTGCGCCTCAAATGGTCCATCCGCTTAGTCCAATTTTGGCATACTCTTTCCAACATTTCGGCCGGTATCTCACGAAAAAATGCTTCAATGTTGTCTTCCAATGCGTCAATTGAAGCGGGCTTGTCTGTATAGACATGAGCTTTAACATAGCCCCACAAAAAATAGTCTAAAGGCGTTAAATCGCACGATCTAGGCGGCCAAATGACCGGTCCCGAACGTGAAATAAAATGTTCACCGAACTCGCCCCTCAATAAGTCCATTGTTGCGCGTGCTATGTGGCATGTGGCACCATCTTGTTGAAACCACATGTCATGCAAGTCAAGCTCTTGAATTTTGGGCAAAAAAAAGTTGGATATCATCTCATGGTAGCGCTCACCATTCACAGTTACGTTACGATTCGCATCATCTTTGAAGAAGTACGGTCCAATGATGCCACCAGCCCATAAACCGCACCAAACTGTGACTTTTTCTGGATGCATTGGTAGCTCTTGCAATGCTTCTGGCTGGTATTCACTCCAAAATTGACAATTCTGCTTATTTACGTACCCATTGAGCCGAAAATGAGCTTCGTCGCTGAACACAATTTTTCGGTAAAAAAGTGGATGAAGCGCGCGATGAACTTTCTTAACAGAGCACGCATTTTGATAATAAAATTCAACAGTTTGCAAGCGTTGTTCGTTTGTAAGACGATTCATGGTTAAATTATAGACCAAACTGAAGATGTTTGACAGTGAAACAAAACACGAAACGTGCGTCAGCTGTTTAAACCAGTGTTGCCCTTTATAAGGAAATACATAAGATTTTTTAACGGCCATAACAATTTAAGCAAGGTATTTCAGCTCTGCATTGAAGAAGATGAAACTTCTGAGAAGAGATGAAGTAGTAAAGAGATGTCCAACTCGGGTTTGGGTCTTTACTAAAAAACCCCTCGCCTATCTCTGATTTGCTCTAAAGTCACGCATACTACTCTATTTTTACTCGCCCTTCTTAAAGCTTTAGAGCAGCCTGCAGTTGCTCTGTGATCAATCGTTTTCACAAAACACTGTCTGTGAACATTTTATAAAAAACGCTGTTTGATGAAATCAAGTGGCGAGAGAAGTAGAAGTTGATCTCATTCATACTTTATCTCTGCTTCTGAGCACATCTTGTGCGAATTTCCGGCACTAATATGGTAAAGGAAACGTATCTTCTAATGGGAGATACTCACTACAGTGGTTTTAAAAAAAACTCCACGAGTAAAGACGTAAAGAAGTAGTACGTCTAATATAACTAATAACTTCAACCCTCCGATAAAAAAGATCTATCCTGGTCGCGGTGTCGTTGTCTTCACGGCATGGGTGGTTAAAGAGGAAACAAAAATAGATTATCTTCTCAGCCCGTGTGAACTTTTTTAGTTGTGTCCAAGGCTGCTACCCTTTTAAGCTGGGATCCTTTTTAACGTATGCCTATTTAAGCTTCCTAATTATTCTGGCTTCTTGTTATGTTGTTCTTCTAGTTTAGATTCGAATATTCCCTGGATCTAAGGTTTGGTGTCTACACGTCCATTCAGTGCTCTGTTTCTTTACTTTCCTGGGTTTTGCCTAGAAGCATAGAATGCTGGTGTACCCCAAGGCTCTGTTCTGTCTCCGACACTCTTTCTCATTTTTATTAATGATCTCTTGCCTGCTACTTCTAATCCAATCCATTCCTTCGCTGATGACTGCACCCTCAGCTTTTCATATTCGTTCCGAGACTCACGACCCTGCCCTTCGGCCGTAGAATTGGAGCGGCAGCGTATGTTAAGCACATTGAATTCCAATCTTGACAGCATAATTAACTGGGGAAACAACAATAGAGTTTAAGTCAATGCTTTAAAAACTCAATGCTGTCTGCTGTCACGCAAGCGAACCCTTCTTAATCAGCCATTATCCATGAATGGCGCTTGTGTCGATGAAACCGGAAAGCTTTCCATCCTTGGTATGTGTATCAACACAACACTTAGTTGGAACGATCACATATTTGAGGTCGCCAAAAATGCTGCGAAATGTTTAGGTTTCCTTAATCGATGCAAGAAATATTTCATCCCCTCTGATTTGGCTTTCATTTATAAGGCGTATATCCGCCCCAAGCTTGAATACAACGCTCATATCTGGTTTGGTGCCCCCAAGACCACCCTGCACCTACTAGATAGAATCCAAAAGCGAGCGATAAAACTTATAGGAGACAACAATGTCGCAAAGTCATTGGACTCGCTCGAACATCGACGTACCCATTCTTCTTTGTCCGTATTTTATCGCTATTTCAACAAACGATGCTCAAGTGAGCTACCCAACTGCATTCCTCCTCTCCATGAATTCACCCGCAATACTCGTCTCGCCAGGAATGCTCATCAGTTTACTCGGACGCACAGTTAAATTTAGAGGCTCGTTCTTCAGCCGCACTACGCGAATATGGAATGCTCTCTAGCCCAGTCCAATATTTCCCACAGACTACAACCCGCAGATATTTAAGACCAATGTGCACAGGTACCTCCTCTCCCTTTCTCCCTTTATACCTTCGGCCCGTACTGTGTCTTGACCCGGAACACTTAAGGGTATTATCAATCCCTTGAGCGCGCGCAAATTACAAAAAAAAGGATATGCCACTGCCGCTTTGAAGACCAGATAGTTCGTGCATCGCGCATCTACATATGTATATATTCTTTAATAATTTCAAAGATCATTGCAGAGTCACTGCAAAAGAGCGTTTGGTTACTTCCAAGTCATAAAATAATTTGTTGTCGAATTTGTTGTTAACCTCATATTCTAAAGATAAATGATCAATATTTTCGATCAGTTGGCTTATAAAGTAATGAGCAAGCAGCTAGTGGATCCAACATGTACCCAAATCTGGTTTAATTGGCGGTGTAAATTTCACAGAAGGAAAATAACACCATTAGTTAACATACATATTTTGTGTACAGTGAGGTTTAGTCAAGTGTTTAAGTCTCTTTTAAATTACAAGGTAATTCATCCTACACATAAACAATTATACCGCTGGGTTGCGATTCATTTCAGTTGCTATAAAAATGAAATAAAAAAAAAAAATATTTTTTGGGTCTCGAACCCTTTATTATTAGAACAGCCGGTCGTAACGAAATCCAACTATCGTCGAACCCGGTTAGTCACATCGCTTATTAGCACAAATCACTTGAAGACATAATTTCATCTAGCCAGTTGCTTTTTAATTCATTTGTACTGATCAAAAACCTTTGTATAGCACATCGCTTAAAGTCATAAGCCGCCTAAAATCACACAAAAGCTGGTCCAAAAGTCAGTCAAATGCACACATTTCTGGAGAGACAATTTCCGACAAATGCGAATGTAGTTGTTGTCAGTGGACTGTGATCCCACTTTCATACATTTTCGTAGACTCGTCATATATTCATCGACTCGGAGTCTACTATTCTGACCCTGTCAGGTAAGAGAAAGAAAGACACAACTCAACATATCGTCATATTTTGGAAAACATCACATCAGACCTAAAATTAGATGGATGGAATCTTCTATTTGCGGACGGATCTAAAACACCATCAAACACATATTTTGCCGTATCATTTAAAAGTGGTACGATCGATCGGTATTTACTGCTGAAGCAGTTGCGATCCCCCAAGCCATGAAATCTACCGTATATTAACGAGGTAAACACATTATATTCTCAGACAGTATATCCGTCGTGAGAGCTATAAAGAATCCCAACAACAATTCTGCGCTTATCTCTGATATCCGATCTCACCTCCCGAAGCACCCAGAAACATGAAACTTTTGTGGACTCCAGGACACGTTGGAATTCAGATTGAATGCACTTGGACCTACCTATCTAGGTTCGATACCTGCTACGACAAGAAATACTTTTCACGGCCCCACCTCTTTCGAGTCACTGACAATGCTCAAAGAGTATAACTGTCTAGAAAGAGCTTCTCAAACTTGGCCATTCAGAGTCGGCATAAAACTGTAGGTCCCTTCCACTCGTGCTAGAACAATAGCACGCACAACACGAGTGGTTGCTGAAAAGCTAGGCTCTGGCCCTCTACGAATATATCCAACTTTTTGCACTTAAGACTGGGACACACAGGTGACGTGAATATGTGTGAACGTGAATAGGTGTGCTTAGTTTTGCTCGGTACCATAGCACTTAAAATCTAGTGAATCGTTGCTAAACCAAAATCCTAAGTTAAATAACGACCTTAGTTTCATACCCTACAAAACGTTTATATTTTGAAAATCGTACTAATTTGATTTAAGTGAAGCAATAATTTAAAAACATAATCAGCCAAGCCAACTAGTATGCTGTCCGCTATTCTGTTTCTGTTTTCACGCAATACAGCCAAAGATCTCCCCTCAGCCCCACCGCTCAAAAGCCTCATGTCAACTGGCCTAAAAACATCAGTAAGTGCATCTCGCTCTATAGCTGCTGTCGCCAGTCCTGCCCTAAACCTAAAAACATTAGACGATCGTCTCTGCAATGTGTATCATTCATTGAAGCCCTCACGATGGAAATAAACAAACTCCGTAACGACTTCGAAATAAGGCTAACAGAGCTACAGAAATTCTGGTCTTCTCAGATGGAAAGTGTCACCTCAACTATAGCCGATGTGGTTAAACTAGTGGAGTATATACTTACTTATCAGGCCGGCGACCCATGGAGGGTCCTAGCCTGAGCAGTTGCTGCGTTCCATCGTTGACGGTCCTGGGCACGCTGCTGCCAGTCATCAAGACCAAGCTGTCTTGCATCCGCGATTACTTGGTCTTTATACCGGAGATTCGGTCTTCCTCTCCTTCTCGAACCAGTAGGCTCGGATTCAAAGACCCTCTGTGCTGGAGCATTGTTGTCCATGCGTTCGATGTGGCCGAGCCAGTGCAGTCGACGGATTTTTGCCTTACGGGCTACATCCACATCCTGGTACAGCTCGTAGAGTTCGCGGTTATGTCTTCTCCTCCATTCGCCTTCCTCGCAGACGGGACCAATATTGAAGAGAATACTCATATTAATGCTGTCAAAAAAGAGCTTCCTATCAACCTGTACTGTTGACGCACTGCAAAGAAGAGGTTTGGTCGCTGTCCTCTTCGGCGTTCCCCATTTCGCTGTGGAAAATATCCCGCTCCACTTTGAAGAGATATGTAACACCATCCAGTGTCAAACCCCGGCAATGAGGGACATTTTTCGTATTCAGCCCAGTAAAAAGTATAATAGCCGCTCGTCGCCACCAATTATCTTGCAATTCCGCGACTAGCGAAATAGGGACGTGCAGCAGCCCTTCATTTGAAATGCAACAAAAAGATCTCTCCCTGCGTGATGTGGGGATTGATTCATTAACCTTGATTAATTAACCCTGTTATCAAAACCTTATTAAACACAAATATCTATGATACCCTGAAATGTACATTACACATGAGCCGCGAACTACAAATGCGAACTTTCAGAAACAACTACTTTTCAGCAAATGTAAGGAAAAAGTTGTGGTTTTGGTATGCACAAAGATGATCATTGAATTATCTCGTCTTTTTATCGACAAAAATCTCAACAAAAGTTAGCTTAGTGTTCTAATTAACGATTTTAATTTGTTTCTCTGCGAATCAAATATTCTACTTGCGAACTGTCAAAGGGGCAAACGCGATCCACAAATTCACGACCAAACAATTCGCAATGAAGTGTCAGTTTTCATAGAATCTACTCGTAGTTCTCCGCGACTCCATATGAATGAAGTGTCAGTGTTTGCAAAGTTCGCAATTCGTAGTGGGCACATATGAATGGCGCTTTAGGGAGGGTTCGACTTATTGAGAATCCACTGTATATAGGAAAAACACTGTCAAAGTATGAACATGTTAAAAGTTGACCAATATCATCCGTCGTAAAATTCCACTTATTGCCCCCATTTGCATCACTCTCTCATTAGGACTTATGAGTTGTCAATACTTTGACATTACGCAACCGATTCTATGGGTTTGGACCTTAACTCATTCAGTAAATAAATTTAGGCCAAGAAATTATTAGTTTAGAAAAAGCTGGAAGGTATTGGGAATTGTACTAATTGGCTGAGCACTAAATTGGGGTCTCGGTTCTAAATAAAAGTTGTAGAATATCGTTACCAAAGTGGAGAAAGACTGCTTCTGCTCATGAGCAAGAGTATGGGACATGTTCAAATATTTTCTCAGCCTCATCAGGAAATCGTCCGACAGTGCCATGCTTATCTAGTTGCAAAGGTGTCAAGAATAGATTTGGCCTAGTCTAATACTGTGTTGAAGACAAGGTTCCTGAGTCAGCTGATCGAGAAGCAGGAGATGCATTGTGATTTCTTCCTTGATATGAAAGATGGGTCCTATTGAATCTGGGTTTGGGCTCCATCACTTCTGTTGCGCATGCTATTCTCAGCCTTTTCACAATTGGAGGGGAGTTATAGTATTATGCCGACTCCGAAAGGAGACGAACAAGGATGCGAATCTTGTCTTTTATGGAATTGGGGCTGACGAACATACCGACTACGACGGCCTGGAGATATATTATAGGTGGCGCTACAGCCCGTAGATGGCCTTATTTATGGCAATTATTTTTGTGGATCAAGTCTTTAATGCCCCTGCAATGTCCACACATGATAGGCGCTAGATATTGCTAACAGTCAGTTGAGTAACTTTGTTCACTTTGTATTAACAAGGCAATGTGTCAGGGGTCGTCGTTAGCAACGAAAGTTCAGGGTGTTGAACTGATAGCCTTGGCACAATGAACTGCTGTCTCATATGCAATTTCAGACCTGACGTCGTGGACTACGTAAAAATGAAAATGTTTTGATTCGATTGATCTTGATCTTGAAGCTATGCAGTCTTTCTGGTCGGTATGTTATAAGAAGCTCTGCAGAGCACTTTTATGTAAAACTTAGAAACAAGACTTGTTTTGTAAAACGAATTTATCGAATTTGGATTGTGTTTTGTTCTTACATTTTGAACTTACCGTGACCTTATAAGAGACCGATATGCGTCGTCATCATCATCATCATTTTCTGACCCGCATGATCCACTCCAGGGGTCGCAGGGGTAATGCACGCACGAGAGATCTCCAGGCCATTCGATCCTCTGCCATCGACTCTAACTGGAGTTATGTCCAGGCGCAACCAGGCGAGCATTTGGACTTGGTCCAACCTGGATCTGCCAAGCGGTCGCCTACCTGATAGAAATCGCATTCAAGGCACGCCTCGGAAGTCGTGATGATGAGGAGATTCGTGCCACGTGACCAATCCATCGAACCCTTTCCGTTCGAAGAAGGATCTGCTCTATATTGAGTTCCTTGCTTACTGCATATATCGGCGAGTAATTCCCACAACGGAACGAAGAAATCTCATAGCGGCAGCTTGTATTCGCGATCGTATTCTTTCGGCCATTATTCAAATTTCATGACCATAGGCAAATGCTGAATTGAAAACCGCTAACTTGGCATTGACACCAAAATCGGCCTTACTGATTACAGATCTTGCAAGCTGTTTCAAAATTGAGCCAGCTTGGCCAATACTACAGGAAAGCTCAGCATTACTCATCCCGCTACTCGTGAAAAAGACATGAGATGCTTGAATTTCTCCGCCTGCTTCAATGGGGCTCCAATAATATGTAGAGTGCACTGAACAGGCGTTCTAGCAGTGACCATAACCTCTGATTTGTCCACGTTAACCTTCATCCCAGCATCTGCACTTACGACAAGAAACCTATCGAGTGCGCGCTGGAGTTCCATCTGGGAGGATGTGAGGAAGCCATTTGCAAAAAGAAGATGACTTACCCTCAACTCTCCCAATGTGAAACATTTCTCCGATCTGCGTGCCATTTTCAAAGCTGAGCAATGTTTAACATCCGTTAAGCAATCGCCTCTGAGCTTAAATCCAACGACTGGAAGTTTATTTTCACCGACGGATCCAAAACCAAAGACAGTACATTTTTTGCATGCACACCGGTCCCCAGTCTTTAAAACGATTGATTACACAAAAGAAGACTTTACCAGGATAATCAAGAACAGCTTAAAAATTAACCAACTTCAGTCTTGGGCCAACTATTCCCATCATTATTCAACAAATAACAACAACAGACTGCATCCTGTACACCCCACTTCAACGCCCAAATCTATGATAAATTCCTTTGTGAGATTGCGATTAGGGCACACAGCAGTAACACACAAACATCTTCTTAAAAAGGAAGATCCGCCCACATGCAGTGGCTGCAGATCTATATTTGACATAAAACACATTCTAGGCATTGGCACATGCCCCTCTGCAACCCAGCAGCAACATCAATCTATTCAGCAAATTTTAAACGAACCAACACAGTATAATTTTTTAAAGATATATAACTTCATCCAAAAATGTAAATTCGATATTTAACATTGTAATTAGTACTATTGAGCCGAAAGTCTCGCAACTAGTGCTCTTTTTCTTTCTGTTAACACTATAATTATATTATATGTTAATAAATTATAATAATAATAATAATAACATCCGTTAAAACGTATTTTTGTTCCTTTCAATACAGCCACATTACAAGAAAAAGCAATTAGTTTTGCCTAAGTTACATATTAATGCATGTTTGCGTCAGTTGTACTTTTCTTAATGTCTTTTTATGCACTCAATGGATGTCCTCCAACATTTATATGGGATCAGAAGATCACGATTATGACAAACTGAGCTTGACAATGTCGATGAACAGAAAATCATCAAGAAGTCACCGCGATCCAGAGTAACTCTAAACTTTGTGAATGCGCACAAAAGTCTCATTAACCCACGACTGATTTTTTTTTCTCTTTGAATGCCATACTTGGTTCATTAATAACGCATGCCTCGTGGATTCTATTCCAGAATAAAAAAAAAAAAAACAAATGTTTTACTCACTGAATTGTGAAACATTTGCTTATCTAAGAGTAGTGCTAAAAATATAGGGCGAGAGAAGGTTGCCGCATGAAAGCTAATTTCAACTATTGCACGCTTATTCATGATTTCGTGATTTTTTTTTAATTGCACAGTCGTTAAAATTTGAGCGAATATGTTGGACTTAGGGCCGTTGAAGTTACTTTTTTTTTTGTAATCAATCCAGCATGGTCAGGGTACGAATGAGTTTGGAAAAAAAATTAAATGAAAATTGAAGTCGGGTGACATAAGAAAATCGAGAGATAAGATTAACTTTGTTTGGTTTTATTTGACAATAAAAGTACTATATGACAGGGGATACACAACTTCAAATGTGTTTGATTTCAATGTTTTCTGATAGTAATCTGCAATTTATTTGGAACTATTTGAATAGAGAATTCAGCCGGGGAATGGTAGCACTATGGTACTTTAAAGATCGATAGTATTTCGATATTATCGATCTTTTTCTTTAAACTGTCATTTAATCTTAAATTTACTATCATTTGAAACAAAGAATTACTCCAAAAACTTTTTTTTTACTTTTTATAATTTTAAAACTTTAACGTGTTAAACTTAATCATTCGTGCTTTCAAATAATTTTATATTTTGTCTTAAGAAAAGCAGCTCATTAAGGCGTTTTGCCTTTAACCTGTTTCTTAGATCGCTATGTATCAAGTTGGCCTTAGAGAAAATACATTCGTTCGGAATTGATGTCCCTGGTATGCACGATTATAACTATTCCTTCCTCTTGATTCTTTCCCCTATGTAAACAGAAGTTCTTTTGACTTCTTTAACCTTAGATGCATTTCAGTAAGACACGTAGTTTCAGATGTAGAAATGTTGGTGCTTGCAGATGTGGTCGCTCATAACGCACTACCTTATACCGTTTCTTAAAATTTGGCAAAAACCTTTTTCTCGTTTCAAAAACTACTTGATTTAATTGGCACGATGTTAAGTTTGCGTGACTATTTGATAAAAAGCTTCCGAAGTTGAAAATATTTCCACCAAAAAAGTAATAACACAGGTATTGATTATCAAATATAATACTTCCCATTGCGAAAAACTTTAAATTTTCACAACAGAAACAAAAAAGCAAAAATTCAACTGCAATATTTAAAGTACTTTCGTTATTTATTTAAACAAAAAAAGCTTCTCAGCAACCACTCATATTGTGCGTGCTATTGTTCTGTCGCGAGTGGAAGGGACCTACAGTTTTATGCCAACTCCGAACGGCCAAGTTTGAGAAGCTTTTTCTAGACGTATAACTGTCTTCGAGCATTGTCAGTGACTCGAAAGAGGTGGGGCCGTATTTCGTGTCGTACCAGGAATCGAACCTAGACAGGTAGGTCCAAGTACGTAGGAGTCGGCGCGCATACCCACAACGCCACGTGCCACCACAATTTCTCATTTGTGTGGTCATTGCAAACATGTCAATCGGACATGCAATTTGTGACTGCCCAAACGAAAACAGATAAAAAGCAATTCATTTCCTTTATGAACTAAAGTATTCTAATTCACAATAACAAAACCTTCCTCGGCCTCTCACATTGCATTTGTACAACACATGCATTGCAGGGAGTTTGAAAATGCAGAAAAATGCACGTCATTGCTCCACTTAAACGACTCGTTCTGCAGATTTGGGTCCTACCCGTTGATAGAGACTACTTTTCAGAAAAAGTTGGCCTTGGAACTTTTGTTACAGCTCATCAAACATTGAAATACCTCATCAAAAGGTTGCCTTAATTAAAAGTCTGCAACATCAAATTTGCTTATAAAATCGTAATTTTTTGTAAATTTCAAAGTCCCAACTTTGAGCTAACGGTACCACGAAACGGATCATCAAAAGTCACCCAAATGTTGGCCTAAACCATTTGGCCGGGAAAAATATGTCACTTTGAATACTTTTTTTCCACTTCAGGACCACTGTGCGTCGGCCTGGGTTTCAGGACATACAGGTATCAAAGGGAATGAGTTAGGCCGCTTTTACATACGCAACTTCTTAGTCATGATTTTCTGCAACTCCCTTTTGTGATCGCAGGCCACTTTTATACGTTGAAATAACCCAGTTGCAATTCCTGCTAAATTTTTCCGCTTCCCACTCTTTCATACATGGGTCATATCTTTCTTACATATGCATAGCATGCTTCCACTACCCAACACTGAGAAGGCAAGAATAAAGCAATTCGAAAAAACGAAATGAGATAAAAATGAAATGAGAATACGACGGATCAATCGCAATTCTCGAGTACACGCAACTAGGGCTACCCCTTGCACGTTTCACCTTCCTTGCCAACAAGATTGGAAAGTTGCAGACGAATTTAGCGTGTGTAAAAGCGGCCTTAGCTGATCTAGCAGCAATGCGTGTATGTTCGAAATTCGTCGTAACATCGTACTTTCCGACTAAGAAAGACTTCAAGAAAATGGTGCACTCGCGCTGTGAACGCATACGACATGCGACCTGGAATCAATATTCCCACCAATACTCCACCATCAACCCAAAAGCTGTTGCAACTGTGTACCAAACCGACACAACAGCCATGATGAACAAATGCTATCTTAGACTCCGCCTTGGACATACTAAAGCAACTTACCCACCTCTGCCAAAACGGAAATGTCTTAAACATCAAACAATTTACCTTAGATTGCCCAACCATAACTAAAAAATGTACAGATTTATTCCACAAAAACCTAACCCATCTTATATCCAACCCCACCTTAGCCTAGAGAACAGCATATAAAATACCACTCTACTCCAACCTTGTTACTTAGCCTTTTGTCGCTAGTGCCTTAGTTTGTTATTAATTATGAATTTATTTGTCTTTAATAAAATAATAATAATAAAATTAAAGAGGACTCGTGCCTCTTGGTTCGTGATGAAGGATCTCAGTCAAAAGATCAGAAACATCCTGTTTATGCGCGATTATTGCTTAACACACTTGAATTTCGTTCTTCTTGTTATAAATAATTTTGTGTGTTGACCTTTGCTCAGGTCTTATCTTATCGTTTTATCTGCAGAACCGACGCAAACCTATACTATCGCAAAATTGTAGCTAATGCAAGGCAAATCGCTAGCTGGTTCTCATACATAAAGCTCCGGTTTCTTCGGGATCTGCCCAAATGTGATGCATTTTGAATCGAAACTTGTTTCACGGCGATATACACTATATAGCATATCTTGTTGATTTGATGTATAATGCGATTCAGTAAACCACCCTAAGATTGTATTATCGGCATGGCATAGTGGATAATTCTCCTAGGTTCGTGTATGAACCGATTTGATGTGGCTAGGCCCCAACTATAAGTGACAATATACCGAGTGTACAAATGACATGGACAACTTTTCAAATGTCTTCGTCACACTCAGCATACAATTGTAGGTCACTCGATGCGTGTGAAATGAACAGCACGCACAATACGAGTGCTTGTTGCTGAAGCTATGGATTAACTCTTCCACGAATTGTTATGGCCCATAAAAAAATAACGGTGAAAGATTGAGTGATAATCATTAAGCACTCCCGCTGAAACTAAACTAATCAGAAAACCATATTGGACCTCTGAAAGCTATGTTCAAAATAACGTTTTGAAAAAGTACAACCTAATGCTTCGGGGACGTAGTATTTTATATACCAACCGGAAGTATTACCAAGGGACACAGAAAAATGAGAAGTGTAAAATATTAATGAGCAGACTGATGTATATTCATGTATACACATGACGCTTGACATTTATTGAGTTGACTTAGACCAAAGTGAACAAAAAAGAAAATAAAAATGAGCCGCCACAATGCATTGTGTCTAACACATGGGTTCTCCTGCTTCGTTCCTCGAGCTGAGAACAGCAAAATTCACCACAGAGTACCAGCACTCCCTTCAGTTTATGCAGTATGTTTCAATGTTTCTCTCTCATTCATATTTAATGTGTACTGCCTGTCTTGTTCTTTGTGAGTTCTGCAACATAGAGCATCCCCAAAAGAATGTGTTTTTTTTTGCTTTGGATCCGGGAACTTTTATGATTGTGTAAACCAGGCTGATGACACGTGTCATTTAGCAGCAATAACAAACTAATTGCACAAATTATTTTCTTCACCATCAACAGCACAGCGTGCGCTAATAATTGTCTTAGATACAGCGAACCCTTAACCTTAACCCAGATATTAAGGTACTTATGCTGTGATAAATCCGTTCACTATGGAGCTAGTAATTCCCTTAAATGATGCACTCTGCACAATCAATCGATTGAGTGTAATGCATAAAATGGGAGAGCAATCAATTTCTCCAGTTCCCACAGAGAGCAACTTCTAGTTGTGGTGTGGACATGCTTTAAAGAAGCATTGCATACGCCAACAAGAATGCTTAATTGGCAGTTATTAGATTAGGGCCCCTTAACTGAGAGATAAGACATCGATAAAGCAGTTATTTTTTTCCATCTTCGACTTGGACATTTTCATCATCGGCGACATGACTTTTCTCTCTCTTTCTCTCTCTTGGCAATTAAGCTATTATGGTCCGTGTATAACTTTTTTATTAACATTACCAGGGTCTTTTTTTTTGCCCACTTATTACAAAACCTCGTATGTTCTAATCTTTGTGACCAGATCAAAGAGGCAAACAAAAAAAAAAACACCAAAAAATATTGTCTGAAGTTTAATGTGCATATTACACAGCGAAAACGTTAATCATCGATTGTTTTACTGTTTGATTAGATTCCATTGATAAAGAACTAAGATAAAAAAAAGCAGTGAATCCGAGACGGCAAACAAACAAACAATCAACAAAAAAAACTCATACACTTTACGTAATTGTGTGTTAATAAGTAACTTTTATTTTCTATTTCCAGTCGAGTTACCTTGCCATTGACCGTTGAAGAGGTAAATTTCCACGATTGCGTTACGTGTGGTAGCAAGATGAATGAATGAATGTTCAATTTTATTTTACAGTATCAAGTTGCACAGTTATTCTCTGTTGCAGAGGCATCCAAAAATGAGACAGGTGGTGGTGAGGGTATTGAGGTGCTGAAAAATGAGCCCTTCAACAACCACCCGTTATTGGGTAAGCAGTGATTTATTTTTCAATTTTTAATGGTTTTCTCATTGGCGTGTGTGCGCTTTTCATTTCAGGTGGCAAATACAATTCAGGGCAATATACATACAAGATCTATCATTTGGCATCAAAAGTTCCAGCTTTTATAAGACTGTTGGCCCCAAAGGGTTCATTAGAAATTCACGAGGAAGCTTGGAATGCTTATCCGTACTGCAGAACTGTTATCACGGTTGGTATTTATTGTTTCGTTTTTGCTTTTTGCCTTTTCTATTTGATTATTATTGAAGTTAATTGGCAAGACAATTCGCGATTGGAACACTTAGATAGAACGGGTAGGTGAACGTAATAGTTTTAGGTGTGGAAATGTTTAAAAGAACAAACTCAGCAATTGAGGACATACGTTCGCGTATCCGCACATCTGTTCACAACAAATATAGATAAGGGGACACTCGGGGATTGTATACACTCAGCAAAATTCAGTTAAAGACAACTCATTTTCCTTTGAAATTTTCCAAGCAGTGTTTATTAATATTAAAAAACTTATTGAATATAAATTAACGATTTATTTAAACAAAGAACAGAATTGACTAAAACAATTAAATGCGATTTATCTTGTTAAACAAAACAACAACACAATTTAGACTGCGATTCATTCAATTAAAGGCAGTCTAGGAAATGAATCTAAATGGAACTTCTGTACAACAATTAACTTAAAAGTATGAATTAATTATCAGTCCAACCTGCAGACTTGGTTATAACTTAAAAAATCCGACTTGCCATCGAATCAGCCATGTTTTGGAACTGCTGGGTTGGAGTCCATTCAGTTGTAACGACCTTTCGTATGTCCTCCACGGAAACAAATTTGCGCTCGCCAGCATAAACACGGCGAGAAAGATTTTCCCACATGTTTTCAATCGGGTTTAAGTCAGGTGAGGCATTTCTTTATCTGAGAACCACGCACGACTGGCCAGCGACACATGAATTGCAGCATTTTCTTGTTGAAAAATTGCATTGGAATCCGATTGATGTTCCCAAAAAATCGACTGAAACTTCTTCCAACAGAGTGACATAATCTTCTGAATTGTGCATATTGGAGTCCTGATGTTGCCCAGACCATCAAAGATCCACCTCCAAAGATTCGCTTTTTTTGTCGGAGGTTTTTGAGCACTACACTGGAGCACTCAGACTCAAAAACTGGTCCGTTGTACTACCAGGTAGCAACCTACATTTAATGAAATTGCATGATATTCCGGTGGCATACCAGCAGGCGCTTCTGTGATGAGGAGCCTACATCATCGGCTCTCACTTCATCAACACCAAATAATTGCCACCTGATACGAGGAAAGGCGGGACAGTTGCAGAGGAAGTGCTCTGCAGTGCCGTCGTCTTCTCCACAAGCGGCGCAGAGGGTTTCATCGCTTAGGCCAAGCACATCTAGGTGTTTTGCGAAGGTGTAGTGGCCCGTTAGTACGCCGGTAAGTCGTCTGCAGTTTTTTCTGTTAAGAGATAACAAGAATGCAGCGAATTTCCTACTGACATTAGGGACCATGCGCTTGGTTTGTCTACATCCTGGAGAGTCATGTCACCTCTGGTTGTGCTTTCGAGAAGCCAAGCCAAGCCAAGCCTCGTCCGAAAATATCACGTTTCTTCACTGTGCAGACCAAGTCATGTATTCATTGGCAAAGCGTAGTCGGGCAACTTTATGTGCTTTTCTATAAGAGCTGGCTTTTGACTTCATTTATTTTTCCAAACCAGTCGATTACTCCCAGCTGAAATTTGTTGTACACGTCGTTTAGATATCGGCAATTTGAGATAATTTTAGAAGCAGTTGTGTTCTTTTGCAACCCAGCTCGGATAATGGCCGATTTCTGTCTTCGTGAAATTTTTTGGTTGTTTTTTATTTTCTCGGTTCGCGTTATAATTGGCTCCCAATTTAAAAACATTATCGATTGCATAAGCTGATCGATTTATTTTTAAGGCAATTTGGCGATGGACGTATCCTTATACGCCAGAATTTTCGCGTTTTCCGCATCCGAGAGCGTTTTTCCTTTTTCCGTTATGACTGTCAGCTTATAATCTCCGAAATTCAATAGTTCTAAGTGTAGAAACAATTAATTAAACAGATTTCGCGTCTCCAACTCACAGCTTCTCAGCATAAACATGACTGCTCCATGACTCCCACGACCATTACTGACAAAACAGCAGATGTTGAAATTCTCTGAGCAAGAGTAACGGTACTCTTAAAACGTACTTTGAAGAAAGGATACAAAGCAAAATAAAACATGTTCTTTAACACTACCAACACATTTTCTGCACAAAAATGCATCTGTCTTTAATTTAATTTCGCAGAGTGTACATTTCATTCTTGACCAGTAGTGTGCTCTCGATAGTGTCTATAGGCTTATGCCCTCATCGCATTGGAAGCGAGATACGGCGTTTTAACTTTAACTTTAGCTTTCCTAGAGAATTTCGGAATAATTTGGATAATCCTCACATTAAGACGCAATACATGCTTTAACCCCTTATCGTGTCAAACCGTATAGAATTTTTATCTAAATTATTTCCCTAGATAAAACAGACATTGCCCAATCAATCAAACGGCCGTGTCATGTTCTGAACTACATTTGGCACTTTTTAGATATGTTTTTTTTTATTCAAGAACTATTTACCTTTTTACCGGTCGTATGACAATCGAAAATGTATGACCTCGGTAGCATGTGTCCGTGTAACCGCAGTCCGTGTCCCCCCGCTTGTCACGAGCCTTCTGTTTCCGTAGATTGCTTATCGACAAATACATACAGTAACTCACAAAATTAAGCGTACACCCGTGGAAAAGCCTTAATTTTTCCCATTTCAAATGGGGTTTGAATTAGTGACAGTTTCATAGTAATAATCGAAAAAGATACCGCACAAAATTGAGCGTACACGTTTAAAAAACCTAAAAACGGAGTTTGAATGCTTGGGAACCAACGATATCGAAAACTCCCAAGAATTCGGCAGTATGCACGCACTCAGAAAATTGTGCTTACATTTCAGCGAGACAAAGAATATGCGACAGAGAACAGGGCAGTCGGCAAACAGACTTCAAAATTTGTTCCCTGGTTTTAATTAATTCTTATCGTAGTATGACCACTTTTGGCGTATATATACGCCTGCAAGCGGTGTAAAAGAAGGAGAGATACTGTTCCATGCGTCCTCAGTTCTATTTCTTAGCTGAACTTTATTAGAAGAATTCCTTTTCTTTAACCTGGTTTTAATCTCCTGCCACAAATGCCCAACAGGATTCAAATCCGGTGATTGTGGAGGAGTTCCACTACCTTAACCACACCCTAACTACATGTGAGGTATGCCTCGGATCATTGTCTTGTTGGAACCAACAATTCGTGAACAGACCTAGTATCCTTGCAGAGGCGATCATGTTCCTTTTTAAAATCATCATCCTCATCATCTTCTGACCCGCATGATCCACTACAGGAGTCGCGGGAGTAATGCACGAGAGATCTCCAGGCCACTCGATCCTTCGCTATCGACTCTGACTCATCAGACGGTATGCCGAAGCGCAACCAGGTGAGTTTTTGGACTTTAGCCAACCACCTCGTCCTGGGACAGCTAAGCGGCCACCTACCTGATGGAATCGCATTCGAGGCACGTCTCGGATGAGTACATTCGTGCCACGTGACCAAACAATCGAAGCATAGCCCTTTCCGTTCGAAGAAGCAGCTGCTCTGTATTGAGTTCCTCGTGTATTGTCGTGTTTCTCACCCTATCCCGGCGAGTACCTTCGTCAACAGCACGAAGAAAATTAAATTTTGAAAATGTTCAAATACTTAATTTTGTCCATAGTTGTGTCAATAAATTCAAAATTGCCAGCGCCACTAGCTGTCTAGCCCTAGCCCCTACTAGCCCCACATCATAATACATCTTGCTCCGTATTTTACGGTTGGGCACATATTTTTTGTTTTCATTCCTGTATTAGGCACATGTGGTGGCCCGTGGCGTTGTGGGTATGTGCGTCGACTCCTACGCACTTGCACCTACCTGTAGCGCCACCGATATTATAAATAATAAAGAATATGTCGATAAACCAAATTGCATTTCTAAATTATCTCTAAAAACATTTCCTCGCATCGAAAAAGGCGAATTTAAGTCTATGCTCAATTCTGTGAGGTGCTGTACTTTGACTGCTATTTGCCAGTTTCCCATTCCAACGAAAAGCTGTGTAGTTTTCCCCACATATGTACATCCGTGTCCTAGAACATATTTCCAGGAATTACAAATTTTTTTCTCGGCCGGTTAAAGTTTACGTTCATATTGTCCTTTATACTTACGCGTCTCTGATGCGTGAGGTAACATTTGACATGAATAATTTATTCATTGGGAATAACCAGGCCCGTATTTACTTCCATTCCCAAGCAAGCTATCAGAAATGACTGTCGCATGTAACAGTTTGCATGGTTGAATTATTTCGCCATCACCTTTTACGCATGGTGATTATTTATGTGAGTCCTTCAAGCCCGGGTGAAGCATAGGACGAGACAAAATTCCTCCATCCTTCTCGATATGCGACCAGATACTTCAGCTGTGGCCACGTTTTACGTTGTGTTGCTGCTTCGGTCAATACTGTTGACTTGCAAGTAGTTCTGCCAATTCGCCATGTACCTTGAGTATTGCATTCGAAGAACTGCTTCGCGATGTTGTCGTTTGGTCTCCTCAACGTGTGGCCAATCAAGCGCTACTTCCGCGGATCTTAAGATTGTATCAAAGGCAGCGGTTTACATAATCCTCTCGAGATGGAGGTACATAGAGACTTTCCAGGTTTCACAGGCATACAGTAGTACGG
Organism: Eristalis pertinax; assembly: GCA_907269125.1. Classification (NCBI taxonomy): domain Eukaryota; kingdom Metazoa; phylum Arthropoda; class Insecta; order Diptera; family Syrphidae; genus Eristalis; species Eristalis pertinax. The sequence goes on from OU026145.1 coordinate 123,901,013, forward strand.
ATTTGACATTGGATCCGATGAGCAATAACTTGGTGCTTGACTGGAGTTCCATGCATTCCAAAGACGCTGTGAGCTTTTCCTAGTCTGCTATTAACATCCACATCCGTTCCTCCATCGGGCGATACAAAACTGCCTAGATAGTTAAATTGTTTGACCGCCTTAACCGGCGTCTGTCACAGAATAATCGGCATGGATGTGCCGAGCGGCCAGCGTACATGATTTTGGTCTCGTTGCATGTTGATGTTAAGACCAGCCATCTCTCCATTCACTTGCGGTGATTGGCACATCTCGCTCATCCCGGTGTTGGTACTTGTCAGGAAGCATATATCGTCGGCTTAATCTCTGTGACTGTCTCCATTGGTTACCTTGTCTCTCAGTTGTACCTACGGTGGCAGTCAGTACATCATCTATCGCCAGTACAAATAGGATTGACGACAGAATATCCCCTTGTCTTACTCCCTGGTGCATTTCGAATGAATCAGAAAGCTGTCCATTATGCAGAACGAAGCATCTTGCTGACTTGATAATACTCTCCGATTAATACAAGCATAACCTATAGTCACTGAATACCGTAGGTCCCTTGTACTTAGAAGTGCAAACATTTTAAAAGGAACCAAGTAAAGGGTGTTTTTTTTAAACGTATAGAACTTTGAAATGGAATAAAACAAAGAATTGACATGAAATTTAATTTATTCGAAAGATAATCTTCTGGCATTAATTTAAATACTGGCATTAATTTAAATACGATATCTGGCATATGACCGTCACGGCTGGCTCGTAGTCTAATCTGGAGTTCCAATTTTCGATGACTTTTTCCAACATTTTTGGTCGTATATCGGCAATAACGCGGCGAATGTTGTCTCCAAGTGGTCAATCGTTTCGGGTTTATCGGCGTAGACTAGCGACTTCTCATATCCCCACAGAAAATAGTCAAGTGGCGTTAAATCACACGATCTTGGAGACCAATTCAGGGGTCCGTAAGGTGAAACTATGCGGTTACCAAACGTTTCCTTCAATAAATCAATTGTGGCACGAGCTGTGTGACATGTTTCGCTGTCATGGTAAAACCCCAGCTCCTGCACATCATTGATCAACGAAAAAGTCAGTAATCATGGCTCTATAGCGGCTACCATGAACTGTTACGTTCCGGCCAGCATCGAAGTACGGACCAATTATTCGACCAACCAATATTTTGTTGATGTAACTGTGTCTCAACATACACTTGAGGATTATCATCACTCCAAATGCGGCAGTTTTGTTTATTGACGTATCCATTCAACCAAAAGTGAGGATGGTAAAAATTGACGTAGAGCGCGATACGTATTTCGAACAGAACCATGATTTTCAAAATAAATTTGCACAATTTGGAAGCGTTGTTCAGGCGTCAGTCTATTCATGTTGAAATGCCAAACCAAACTAAAAATAAATCACTTGACAGCTGACAAAATGTCAGCCAGTTAAAGAAGTGTTGCCAACATAAAGTTCTATACCCCGAAAAAAAACACCCTTTACTTATTTCTGGTTAACATATAATTAATTTATTTTCGTGTATGTACATTAGTGATAAGATAACGTAAGTAACACTGTGACATAAGATCATAGGTTCGAGCTTATCTGCCACTTAAGTTTTGCCATTCATAAACAATTCAATCGATTTTTATTAACAATCTATTTTTATTATTACAAATTATCATTAGAACCCGAAATTTATGAAAGACGGATTCAAAATTTTTATAGACTCATTACACTTAGAAGGGTGCGGAGATGATGAAAACGTAAGTTACCAAGCGATCAATTCTAATTGTGTTTTTTTTTTCTTTTTTGATATATTTTCATGTCTGAACATAAAATGGTTTTGGTTTGTATGGTGGTTGCCTCCTCCTTGTAAATGAAATCGAATTTAAAAACTAAATCTAATCCATATGCAATGTCTCTTCCTCCTACTCAATTTTGGTGTTGTTGTGCTTTAACTCATGATGCTTCAAAAATAACATTAAAATTTCGACCATGTGCTATAATAACAATAATGCTTAATGTTCACTAAACAAACCTAAGAATCCTGGCTATATGAAAGAGAATTTTATCATTTGCATTGAATCGCTTCATATCGCCGATCTGGGAGATCAGCAGAATGTAAGTTCCTTTGCTAAAGCTGAACGTTGTTTTGCTTCTTTAGTAGTTTTCTGTTTTGTGTTTATTTTTCTGTTTTTCTTTTCAATTAAACATTTACCAGTTTTTGGATTTATCAATTAGTTATGTGTGTGTGTTGATAGGTTCATGAATTGCCACCAGAGAAGCTTAAAGTACGTGATGTAGTTCATATTGATATTGCCAATGATCCCGTGACGCCTGCCGATTACAAAGCTGATGAGGATCCCGCAAAGTAAGTGTGCGTTTAAAATTGTATTTATCGCAACTTTAACTGTTTGCATTTTCTGATAGGTTTAAGTCAACAAAAACAGGCCGAGGTCCGCTGGTTGGACCAGATTGGAAGACTAAAGTTGACCCAGTAATGACATGTTACAAGTTGGTTACATGCGAATTTAAGTGGTTTGGATTGCAGTCGAGAATAGAAAACTTCATTCAAAAGTCAGAAAGAAGATTATTTACGAATTTCCATCGGTAAGTGAAAGATGTCATATCATTTTATTTATTAAAGTAAACTGACAATGTAAGCTCTCGGCCATTAAAACGTGATACTCTCGAAATTTGGTCAGTGACTAGCGGTCACTGGCAACCGTGATGTTGTGCGCAGAAATCAAGGGCTATAGAGACAGCCTACTTCACAGCTGTTTGTCCCCTTGTTCAACGATGAATATGAGAGAATTTTTTGACAGTTATTCACGGAATCACGTAAATGTTATTCGGTTTGGTTCGTTTGAATTAATATAGTAATATGGGTAGCGTTACAGCCCGTAGAGGGCCAGGCCCAAGTTTCTCAACAAGCACTTGTGTTGTGCTGCTATTGCACGGAAGGGACCTACAGTTTTATGCCGATTCCGAACGGCCAAGTTTGAGAAATTTTTTTCTAGAGTTATACTCTTTGAGTATTGTCAGTTCTTGTTGTACTAGGAATCGAACCTAGGCATTTAGGTCCACGTGCGTAGGAGTCGACGCACATACCCACAACGCCACGGGCCACCACGTTATACAAAGGAAACGATATACAAAAAAACACAACAAACATTTTAAGGGGCTGAGAGGTAGAAGTCGGCTGTCTCTATGGTACTTAACGATTTAGCAGTGGGTATGTGGCTGTTCACGGCCTGTCTGTTAAAGCTTCTCAAACTTTCAGTGTGTATAAATCTTTAGGTTCCCTCCCCTCCACTCCTCAGAGAACAATAGCATAACAAGCGGTTGCTAGAAGCAGAAAGCACAAACATGGGGAAGACAGATATCAACCTCCTTTGCTCCTCGATTTCATCTGACAGTGTTTTTTTTATTTCCGTGAATACGTGTGAGCTGTTGTAAACAGCTCAACCCTTCTCCAACCGGTGATGTGGATCCGTGGATTTTCTAAAAGTATGTGAAATACAAGGGAACTCCACTATTCTCTTTTTTGGTGGTCGTGGACAAGGGGTAGTTCTAGCCGAAGTTCGATGACTCCTTGCTCTCTTATTTCTGGTCTCAAGTCCACTGCGGACTGTAACAGTCAGTGCATATTTCGTTCTCCAGATCAAAATGATTACAAGAAAAATTCTCTTTTACATTTTGTTTTTTGTCACCGCTTTGCATCATCTGGTTAGAACAATCGATGGTTATATTTCAACCTAATCCCTAAGTTACAGTCATAAACATGGATTATGACTCGCGTCGCTTGTTAATTTATCGTAATTTCATTGTATCTTCAAATCGATAAGGTGCTGTCCAGCGAACGGAATACCCGGCGAACAGGTTATAATATTCTGCATTTCTTCGATCGGTATTAAATGGAAATAGTTCTGGTTTCTTGCTATTTTTCTGTCAGTACTTCAAAGAATTTGTATAAATCATGAATATTTGAAATGTGGAGTGGGCTTAAGTTAGTTAAACATAATCTGAAATAAGTTTGTCACATGTGTGAAGGCAGTACAGTGCATCTTGACGACGCCATGTCCACTGCTTGGAGTAAATGCGCTGTGGCACTATCCTAGCAAATAATATCATGACAGCATAAAGTTAAGACTTTGTCTTTATTTGGTATTCGTGTATTTTGAATGGAATGGAGGGACTTATAGAATTTGATACTTTTTCACTTCATCAATATCACAACTAAATATGTGGGGGGCATATCCGGTGAGATCCTGTTTCAGACACAAATTAAGCTGGAAACTCAACATCCAGGCACACGTCGGAAAGGACTCCTCGGCTGTTTACTGTAGCAATATGGTGCAAATGGGAATACAAACCCGCTGGATATTTATATCAGTAGTCAGGCTCACCCTACTGTATGGCGTCTCGATTTATTGAACCGCGTTAGAAAGAAACATCAATTGCCAACCGCTCGAAAGAGCGCATCGGATGGCGTGAATTCGTTGTTTATGTGGAAAGATCTCCGTTCCGGACACTCTACTGTCATTGGCAGATAATGGGTGATATGAATAAAAACGAGGGAACACTTCGAGTCTACACCCATGAGTAAAGTGATTTCGTTAAAGGGAACACTCAATTTGGTGTGAATAAAAAATGTCATCAAAGTAGGTTCTTCCCCTCAAGTCTTAAAACCTTTTTAAAAGTTTTTAAGTCTTAAAGCGTCCTTCAATGCACACTCAACTTCTTCAAGGGTTTACTCAATACTATTCGTCTTTATTCGCACCAAAATTGAGGGAACAGTCATGACACGCTCAACTGTCAAAACATGTGAGTGGAGGTCTTTCGTTAAACTTAACTAAAATTATTTCTATATAGCGATTAACGAAGCTGTGTCCAGGCTAAACAAAATATGCAATATTAAGCACAGATGTCGTCATATGTTCTGACAGCCAGTCAGCGATCAAATCTCTAAGCGCAGCCACTTTTAACTGAAAGACTTCCCTGAATTGCCGCCTATCAGTCAGCGGGATGGCCAAGTATTTTAGCATCCAACTTATGTGAATGCCGGGACACACCCGGACTTTCCAGAGAATTTTGAAGCCGACGAACTCTCTAAAAAGGGTACTAGCTCCGTACTCTTTCCGGATGGAGACCCACCATCCGCACCCATCGCTACTGCAAAGAGTCTACTGAAGCTTGCTTTCAGAATTTGCCACAGGCCAAGCAGCTATGGCCTACTATCGATACAAAACGCTCATGTAGCCTGATCAAAATGAGTAGGCAGAATCTTAGAACCATTATCGGCGTCAAACCCGGTCATTGTGTCATTGCCTCCAGATTAGGTCTCCCATATAACGATGATGATAAGGAGGAGGAATAAACTATTGCACATTTTCTATACAACTGCAGTGCTCTCCTCCCGTTGAAAACATCGAGTTTCGAATTATCGAGAGGCGGCCTACTTTGAGGAATAGGGTCAATCAGATTCGTGTGGAGCCTTTTCTGGCCTAAGTGTGACTGCTACCAATTAGGCACTCTAACCTAACCTAACCTATACTGGTGGAAGGATGTTTCTAAGAAGGGGTAGACGATCAGTTGAGATATGACCACTGCACATGAATAGTATGCTTGTTTAAAAATATAAACGGCTGCCTAATGAATAATGTTAACTACAGTGCCATCTCAAAAGCAAACATCGATACGTGCAACTTCTCGATAAAAGCAACGCCTTAAATCTTGATTCAGTAATTAAAACACAGTTCAATGCTTTGGGCCCGTGGTGGCCCGTAGCGTTGTGGGTATGCGCGTCGACTCCTACGCACTTGGACCTACCTGTCTAGGTTCGATTCCTGGTACGACAAGAAATACTTTTCACGGCCCCACCTCTTTCGAGTCACTGACAATGCTCAAAGAGTATAACTCTAGAAAAAGCTTCTCAAAATTGGCCGTTCGGAGTCGGCATAAAACTGTAGGTTCCTTTCACTGCTAGAACAATAGCAGCACAACACAAGTGGTTGCTGAGAAACTAGGCCTTGGGCTTCTACTGTAGCGCAACCCATATTATTAATATTATATCATCCTGATGATAGGTCACAAAAATTTGCTGGTTTCAATCGCAGTTTATTGCATTTCTTATATCTCTACGTTTTTGAATAACTTTTTGTAATACATTAACACTTCTTCTCTTTCAGGCAAGTGTTTTGTTGGACAGATCGTTGGTACGGCCTGACAATGGATGATATTCGTGCCATTGAAGAGAAAACCAAAGAAGAACTAGATAAACAGCGTCAAGTTGGTGAGGTACGAGGTACTCGCGCCGATTCTGATTAAATTCCATGTCTATATTTTCCAACAACCACAAAAAACAACAACAAAAAAAAAACCGAGCATTATATAGTTATAATAAAGTAAAAGATTTAAAAAGAAATATATATGCGGCAACAACAAGAAAACTGAAAACACTAGCAAGTAGGCAGAGATAAAATAAAGCAATGAAAGATAAAAGAAAACATAACAAAATGATCTTTAAATTTTTTCGGGTAACGGCTAAAACGATTTTAAAAACAACAAGATGAAATAAATGTGTTATTACTGATATATATATATTAAAAGAAAAAAAAAGAAAAATTATATTTATTTGTAAATTCTATACTCTAATATGTGTGTGAGAGAAAAAAAAATATGAAAAAAAAAGAAGAAAATAACAGACACAAGCAAAGCAAGCAAAAAAAAAAAACAAAACATTACAATGCAACACAAGATAAATTAACATAATTTTATTAATAAAAAAAATAAAGAAGAAAAAGAAAACACAATTATGCCACTTTAAAGATTCAACATAAGTTAAAAAAAACAACAGGACCGTTCTAAGCTGATTAGAAGCGTAATATGGGAATTAAATGAAATTAGTATTAAATTTATGAACATATAAATAAATTCCAACACGTAAAAACAAAACAACACAAAATGTTTACTATACATAAATGAAATTAAGTATTTTATTCGTAAACGTATTTACTATATACAAAGCATAAATATATATATATATATATCTATAGATTAAGGTATTGAGCAAGACAACACTTTGTTGATAGCAAGCGTCTTCTCGCTTGGGGACAGCTGATTCTCTCTTGAACTCAATGTCTTAGATGGTCAGACTTTCTTTTTCATCACATTATTCAGGAAGTGTAATGGGCATTTAGTTTGCATTGTTCATGCAAATTTCATGGGGACTTGAACATATTTTCAAGAAATATTTATACAGTCGAGTGGATGTGTTTGTGGTCCCCCTTATCATTTCCTGAAGTCTTCCAGATTGATTAGAGAAAACTTGCGAAAACTTCCGTTGCCTGGACCAGAAGTTGTGACCACAAAGGCGGCTATTGCATCAGCTTAAGTACAGAATATCTTTTAAGCATTCCCGAATTGAACGAGACAGAATGTGGGATGAGTGCTGTGGAAAGTGGCCTAATTCCCTTAATTTTTCCGAGTAGATTCGCTCGTGGAATTGGATTTACTTTAAAGTTTGATCTCAATTATGGCAAATGAAGTGCGGAGGTGAGAAGAAAGGCGAAAACGCAAGCGAAGTTCCCATTTTGCGCGTCTATAAATTGTATCTCTACGCAATAACTGCACTGCCTGACGCCGACTTGTTCACAGCACATTTTCTAAGCTTAGGAGCGCGGCATATGAAGATCGGCTCGTGTTATTTCAATTTAAGTTCATAAACAGAAATAGAGCAGATCATTGTCAGACTGGCGTTTACGTAGCCATCCATACTTTACCGATCACATCAGATTGTTTATTCGTTATTTCGAATCCATGGGAGTCTTGAGTATGAATTATTGACTTTCTTTAGAAGGTATTCTGCCCTAGCGAGCTAACCGTTCGAAAGGAAAACTTTTCCGCAACGCACCGCACACTCTATCGGAAATATAAATTATATATCTGTTTTCGGAAAGAAATTTGTAGTCGTACAATGATCCGCGTTAAATTCTTTGCGGAGAGTTTCGGACAAATGTGTCGTTTGGCTGACACGAATGTTTGTCAACAAACGACATTGAACGCATAGCAACGCAGCATGCAGGCTTGCGTTACATGTCCGAAAAATTGTCCGATCAGCTGTTCGGAATATTACTTCGAAGCAAAAATCGTTCGATTTGTATGAAATTGGAAAAGTTTACGTTCTGAAAAGTTACCTCGCTAGGGCAGATTACATATACATATATAGAGTCCAAAATCGATTTATGTAACTAATAGAAATTAAGGCAGTTGTTGCTCTTACCGGGTTTACAATTTTTTGTAATACGAAATGATAGTCAAATCTGTTTGTTTCTATAGAGAAAATGGCAATGTGATAAGAAAACGCATTTTTGAAACGAAAACAAACCGCTATTGTTGAACAATTGTTTTTAAAAATCAGAGTACGAAAGTTTAGAACGGACTCAAATTATACTGCGTTTTTTCTTTTAAAGAAATTGGATATTTTAGGCAATTTTTTTTCGATTCCATACTTTCGAAAACTGCCAACTCTTTTATTTTTGTAGAGTTAAAATATCATCTAGTAACTATTACCCTCTTTGACCCAATGTAGAGCATTTGTTGTAGGACCGAACTACAACTTCTGTTCAAACTTTTGATAAAGGAGGGGCAGCTTCACTTTCACTTTTATTAGTGCTCTCAATTTCTGTCGGGTCCTCACCATTTTGCAGAGGCATTCAAGTTTTCGTGAAGCCAATCATTGGTTTCATCATTTGAGATTTTCTGAACTAATGAAGACATTTTAGTAGTGTTTGCGTTGACAAACAAATTTGTCCGGATCCAAGAAATCCAAATGTAAAATAACGGCAAAAATGGCAAACAAAAAGGAGATGTAAATGAAAAAAACTGATGAACAAACATAAGAAGTTGCACTAATCGAGGTAACTTTTTTGAATTGCACTTATAAGGTATGTTCCAATTAATTTTTGCACAGAAATTCGTAGTTGAGCGAACTGTCAGGAGTGGGGGTAAAAATCTCTCTTTGAGAGAGAAACTGTGCAGAAACTTGTGGATGCACAGACTTCACGAAACGTCAACAAAAATATTTGAAATATGAAATGTCGGTTATTTTTTTATTTTGAATTTGACAGTCTTCAATTTCTAAACTCTCTCACGAGCACTCTCTTCTGCAAAAACTTACGAAAAAATCACCAAATGGAACGGCCTTTGACGGTTTTTCGGTGCTTTTCGGTGAATTTCACAGCAATTGAAACAGACCTATAGAATCAAAACGTGTTACGATTTTTGTGCTACGAAAATCGAGGAGTTGCTCGAATGGAGCGTTGCGTAAATCGAGTTTGTACTGTATACATACATTCTGTCGTTCTCCTAACAGGTGCATTGAACATCCAAAATGAGTCATAAAAAGGAGAGACTATATTTACCTCGGTTAAGGTTAGGTCTCAAATTCCAAACTCCGAAAAAGCGGTCACAGAATTCATTCGTAGAGGAATCGTAGTGAAAAATCTGCTACAAATTTCGAAGTTCGTGAAAGTTGGTATCACGGCAAGTTATTTGCGTCGGAGATTGTGTGATAGCATTTTTTAGTTCCTATCGTAACTTCTATTCGTAGATTTGCTACGAATGGATTTTGTGATAGGGCTGAATATTGTTATTCATAAACCTGTGATGAAAACCATCAATCAAATTCTGTATGAAAATAGGGACCGAGGATATTGTAAGACAGTTTTTGTATATTATCAGGTTGTGAAAATATTCTTCTACGATAGAATAGATAAACGAACGCATGATCGGATTTCTAGCCCTCGAATCGACGACGCAAGTTGACATCTAACCGGTTTTCTGCCGTTCTGTTCATGTTTGGATTGTGTTCGTTTTTCGTATAGAGCTATCTTATAAAAAATGCCTCATGAGATAAACAATTAAGTTTTTAAACATTCAGTAGATGTGTTAACTGTCCAACGAACTTTTATGTTGGCGTCGTCGATTCGACGAAAGTTCTTTACGTATAAAAAATAAGTATGTCCTTCGAGGGCTAGTGAAATTGATCTGTTTTGATCGTGTATCGCTTGCGGATTTCAAAGCGTATAAGATGTGAAAAGCTTTCATTTTGATTTCTCTGATTTGATCCACTTCTGTTGTCCAGGCTAACAATTCATAAAACTCTTTAAAATTCCCAAATAATACTTTTGTGTCAACGTTTGTTTATCTTGTGGCTTAAAAAACATTGAAATCAACACAGTCTTGTCTTGTTGCGTATCAAATATATATATCGAATGGTATTTTCGAACGTCCAACACTACCACCACTCTCAAAATAAAATAAAATAGCAACCACTATTTTAATTAAAACTCATTAATCAAAAAAACAAAAGTCAATCGCCAGAGATAAATTTAAACAAACTCAAACAAAACAGAAAATATATAAATACAAAATGTGAAAAGTTTAATCGAAATTTTTAGCAGCAAAACAAAAAGAAAAGATAAATATATTTACATAAATTTTCTTCTTAACAAAAACTAAATAGAAATTAAATACTTAAAATATACGTGTATGTATTTAAAAAAAAAACCAAAAAAGTGGTAAATCATAAAAGAAACAAACAAACAAACAAAAAAAAAACTAATCTTATTTTCGCGCTGGTCACTTGTAAGATATGATATAGGTATGAACTATATATTTTTGTTTCCATTAATTTTTGTAGTATTTAACTGCTGAATAGTACACACGATTGTTTAAGGGGAAAGAAAAACAACAAAACAAAACAAACATGATGAATTTTTATTAATGGATAAATAGTTTTATCGTTTTTATTTTTATTCTTGAGAATGTTACTTCCTATTACTTGTTCTTTTCGTTTTCTAGCTCTTCTACAGTATATGACAAATACATATATATAGTAAACACAGTCACTCATAGATACACACATACACATATTCTTTAATATTTTATATACAAATATATATATACATATGTATTGAATTAATAACTTTTTAGATATTTAAATGTATAACGAAAATTACACAAAAGAAAAAAAAAACAAACAAAGAATTAATATTGAAATTTTTCCATTTCTCTCAAATTCTCCATCACAATTCCCTTAATTTTTGTATAAATAAAAGAAAATGTATTAAATACCAACAAAAAAACAACACTAATTCAAAAATAACAACAAGTACTAAAACAGGTGTTCTTATAATATAGTGTTATATTGAATACATATACATACTGTACGTCCATAGATGTTTTTCTTTTAATTTTCACTTTCTGTTTTACATGCTACTTCTAACGTCTGTGATGTGCATAATCTAGGGTCGCATTCCTTCACCATACAGAGTAACAGATACACTATTTTGAGGACAAGATTTGCTTTATTAACCAAGGTTCACATACTATTCTTCAAAGCGTATAATGTACTGGCCAGTGGCAATAGTTTGTCATTTAGATATCAACGTTTTGGCAACAAGTTGAATGAAACTCAGCCCTATTCCCTTAGGTGAAGTGACAAATTGTCACAAATTGTGACAAAAATTCATACTAATTCTCACCCCAAAAAAAATTCAAATAAGTAGCATCACTCTCCATTCGGTTGGTGTATTTGGTAAACATTTGCAACACTTTGGAAAGGTTTAAACCGAAGATTTTGATAATCAACCTATTTTAGGTTATCGAATTAGCCATTCTGGGAACAAGCAAATGGGAATGATTTGAATGCCAACGTTTTCCAAAAATGTAATCCAAATTCTGGGAACGAAAAATTGTGCCAGATGGATTACATTTCAAATGACAGAAGAAACCTTTTGCAATGCCCAAATTCATAAGTTAAGGACATAGTTTTTGTAGTGGCGCTACAGTCCAGGGTGGACCTGGGCTTCAGTCAACAAGCTTTTCCAGCTGGCACGATCTTTAGATAGCTGCCTCCAATTTCGCGCGCCAAGTTTGTTGAAGTCCTTCCCATTTGTGTGCGCCATCGGTTCCGTGGGCGTCCTATATTGCGTTGTCCCACTGGTTCGGAGTTGAAGACCCTTCGGGCTGGAGCAGTGTTGCCCATGCGCTCTACATGACCTAGCCACCTTAAGTGTTGAATCCGTAGACGCCTGACATGGCTCATGTCGCTGTACAGCCCGTATAGTTCATGGTTGACATTCTCTTACAGGACCAAAGATGGAACGCAGAATTTTTCTCTCGAAAGGACAAAGGACTTTTTCATCTGCTCTTGAGATTGTCTAGGCTTCTGCGCCATAGAGTAGGACATCGATGACTAGGGTCTTATATAATGTTAGCTTGGTCCTTCGGAAGAGGGCTCTACGACTCAATTGCCTCTAGAGCCCAAAGAAAGAGCGATTGGCAAGAGTTATTCTGCGTTTAATCTCGGCGCTGATGTTGTTCTGTTTACTTGGGAACCGAGGTAGGCGAAGTCCTTAACTACCTCGAAGTTAAAGCTGCCTACGGTGACGTTCTGGCCGAGTCGTCGATGTTGTGGGTCCTTTCTCGTTGACAGCATGTACTTCGTTTTGTCCTCATTCACAGCTAAACCCATTTTCGCCGCCTCCGTTTGAATACCAGCAAACGCTTCATTGACGGCTCGCTGTCTTCGATCAATCACTTCAATGTCGTCCGCGTATGCTAGCAATTTACGGACTTTTGGAAGATCGTGCCTCTTGTGTTGGCGAGTGAGTTCTGTACGACCGTCTCAAGTATGATTTTAAAATAATCACATGACAGCGCGTCGCCTTGCCTAAGACGTTTGACATAGAAGGTCTCGGTGAGTTCATTTCCGACCTTGATGGAGCAGCGAGAGTTCTCCATCGTCATCCTGCACAACCTGACGAGCTTGGCAGGAATGTCAAAACTAGACATGGCGTTGTATAGCTCGTCTCTATGCAGGCTGTCATATGCGGCCTTGAAATCGACGAATAGGTGGTGGGTGTCGATATGCATCTCTTGGGTTTTTTCCAGGATCTGCCGTAGTGTGAAGATTTGGTCGATGGTGGACTTTCCCGGCCTGAAACCGCACTGATAAGGCCTATCAGGTTATTCAGGAATGGTTTCAGGTGCTCACACAGAACGGCAGAGAAGATCTTATAAGCAATGTTTAGGAGACCTATCCCACGGTAGTTGGGGCAGTTGAGGGGGTCCCATTTTTTGTGGATCGGGCAAACGATACTGAGATTCCACTCATCTCGGACATGCTTTCCTCCGACCATATCTTAATATCTCATCTTTAGCTGCTTTAAAAAAAAGTTCTGCAGGCAGTCCGTCTGCACCAGCAGCTTTGTTCGACTGTAGTCTCGATATCGCTATTTTGACTTCGTCTATGTCGGGGGGACGGAATTCTCTTCTATCATCGTCCCTTGTGTGGAGTGGAACATTCTGCCTGACAGCGTTATTGGTGTCGTCCTCGCCGTTTAGCAGTCTACAGAAGTGATCCTTCCAGATTTTCAGTATCAACTGCGACTCTATTACTAGATGCCCCTCTTCGTCGCGACAAGCTTCTGTCCGAAGTTTATACCCATTGGATAGTTGTTTCACCCGTTGGTAAAACTTTCGAAAATCGAAAATTAAGGATACTCAAATTGTTGTCTCGTTGTAGTTATAACACTTAACGGGAGCCTAGCTACAACAGATTTAGATTGTCACCGGTGTCACCCACAAAAATACAAGCGACGAAATCGCACTATACCATGAAATGTGACTGAGGGAATACACAATATCGTCGAATGGGTGACAAACGTCACATACAGTGATTAAGAGAATACAAATTTGTCACAATGACATATTTTTGGGAGACACGAATAAGAGAATAGGGGTGTATATTAAGCAAAATGCAAATACTAATCCCCAAAGCTTCTAATGCACTGACCAATGCCTATACTTTATCATTTAGTTACCAACGTTTTGGCGACAAATTGAGTGAAACTAGTAAGCGAGGCAGAGCCTGATTCTGAATAAACAATTTTTTTGGGCGGTCTTGACGTTGCGCTGGGATTTTATGGTACATATGTGCCTATTCGGAAATGCAAAAGCAATAAAGTAGGTGAAAAGGCAAAAGCAATATATTTTGTATATTTGTGTAATTCCGATCAAATTCGAATTACTGCGATTATTCAACACTTCCGAATACCAAACTGCGTACCCGATGGTACATGCATTATCCTTGATCAGTTAGACTAGTGCCTAGCACTGCAGTGGGTATAATCACCGGACACTGCCTCCTCGGCCTACACGCAAAACGACTAGGTCTATTCTCCAACGACTTCAGTAGAAGCTGCCTAAACGAATAGGAGGAGGAAAACATTCACCACCTCCTTTGCAAATGTCCTACTCATGCCTCAACCCTACTTCTTCGACAGTCTAAACGACCTCAGCAAAACACCAGTCAAAGCGCTAGCTGAGAGCACCAAATGGCTGTCATAAACCCCCTTCATCTCCTGCTCCCTATCTGAACACCACACCTACTCTGGCCTAAGTGCATCAATGCCACTGCCTACCTACATACCTACCTAGACTATTGCCCATTCCTGCATATTATTTCCCTATCAAAATACGCATACTTTCTGCATTCATCTATTATTTCCCTTATGTTATCAGAAACTGAAGTGTTCTGTATGCGATAGTTTTCTTCATAAATTCCCTGAATTGAATACACGGAGATATGTACTAATATGAAATGTAACCGACAATTGTGATTCAAAAAGCGGAAGTACCGGGTTTGATGTCATGCAATGGTTTCAAGCTAATACTCACCCGTTTTTATACATCATGTCAAAGTGTAATCAGTCACCCTATATATATCTGACAAAAAGGAAGTTTTAAACTAGCACTGAAACGACATGTATAGATCCCACACAAAAATTCCACCATTTTATTGCAAGCAAATTAGTGAACAACGGTTTTATTTTCGAGACATTCTACCTGTGCCTCTTAATTCGTTTCCTGACCCCAATCAATGGTCTAGTATGTATATGTATGTATACTGTTCGATGAAAAACAAAAAAAAAAAAAAAACTACAAATTGATTCGATATTTTCAATTGAAGAGTTCCATTTTAAGTAAGTTTTAGATTAAAACTAATGCAAAAAAAAAGAAAACAAAATGTGTAAATTATAAACTAAATGATATGTTGGAAAATTGTAGTGATTAAAACAAAAGAAAAATTAAGAAATTAAAACACATTGTTATTATTCTTGAAAGGAATGGTAAAGTTTGTTTTATTTTGAATATATTTATGTATATCAATCATTTAATGGATCACTTTAGTCCAGCCAAAAGAAGTGACGTATTTCTTCCTCATTTGATGGCCTGCAATGTGGTGGTCCATCGTTGGGAGCACCATTAGCGATCAGGGCATTACGCAGTGCATTCATAGCCATGTTGTTACGCTTTGATGCTGCGTTTAGATCTATGATGCAGTGTGGATAGTGAATGCCAACAATGCATTCGGCTTGTTCCTGGACGCTTTGGGGGGCTTTCCATGGTTCGTGTCTGGAAAGAGAATAAACAAATTAATGACCTGAATATGTGTTTGAGTAGAGTTTAGTTCAAGAGGATGTAAGTCCCTCACTGTTTGGATTCAGGGGTGGCTTTGATACTCGCGAAGGATTATTATGCCTTTAATACGGTAATTCAACGAAGCTTTGCAATAAACCGGAAGAGATTTACGTTGGTTTTGTAGACTACGAAAAGCCTTTGACAACTCAGGACTCTCAGGAACAGAGACTGAAGACTGAAGGATTGGAATATAATCGAAAACCTCTATCGGGATCAACAAGCAAAAATAAACATAGAAGGAGAAGAATCAGATGATCAGGTGAACATCAAAAGATGAGTCAGACAAGGTTGTATTCTATCTCCACTTCTGTTCAATATGATCTCGGGAGAAATCTTCAAGGAAAGCACAAGACACATCGAACTTGGAGTAAAGACTAATGACGTGAGAATAAATAACCTAAGATACGCTGATAAAGCAGTAATAATCTCTCCGATTACGAAAGTCGTTTAACGGCTTGTGTCATTCAAGTAAAACGACTTTTGTAATCGGGGTGAATAACAAACGACTTAAGGAAGCTGCACATTATGATGACTAAGCGAAAAAGGAGACCCTCTGCATTACGACAACTATAGAGGCATCAGTCTTCTGAACATCGCGTACAAGTTCTTATCCGCGTGCACGCCTCAATTAGTTCATCAACAACCTGGTCAGTCCATACCCGTGTGAATTTAGGCCAGGAAAATACACCATCGACTAAATGTTAACAACTGCGGCAAATGTTGGACAAAACCCAGGAGCAACAGATCGATACCCACCACCTTTTCATCGATTTAATGGCCGCGTATGACAGCATTTATAGAGACGAACTATACAGAGCAATGTCTAGTTTTGGCATACCTACCAAACTCGTCCGTTTGTGTAGGATGACGATGGAGAATGCACACTGCTCCATCAAGGTCGATAAAGACCTAGCCGAGATCTTTGATGTCAAAAAGAAGATTCAGACAAGGCTACGCTCTGTCATGCGACTTCTTCAACATCATTGAATTCGGCTTCCGGTCCGGCAAATCGACTATAGACCAAATCTTAACACTAAGCAAATCCTGGAGAAGACCAGCGAGTTTTAAATGGAAACGCACCATCATTTCATCGATATCAAAGCCGCATTCATCGCATGAAGCTATTCGATGCGATGTTCGTATTCGGGATCCCGGAAAAACTGATCCGATTGTGTCGGATTACGCTAACTCATACGCGATGCACCGAGTAATTCAACATGCACTGGATTTCGGCAAGGAGATGCGCTGTTGTGTGATTTCTTCAATCTGGTACTGGAGAAGAGTGGCAGCTGCAAACACGGAAGGCACTATCTTCTACAAGTCGGTCCAACTGTTAGGGTATGCACACTACATCGACATATTTGGGCGTTCCCAACGTGCCGTAGTGGAGGCTTTTACGGCGATTGAAAAACAGGCGAAGCGAGCTGGTCTTAAGGTCAATGAGGACCGTCACCCACCACCTTGGACAAAACTTCACGATCGACAGCTACAATTTCGAGCTAGTAATGGAGTCCACAAACGACATCACGGTGGATATCCGACATAGAATCGCCATTGGCAACCGGTGATACTTCGGTTTGTCAAAACAATTCGGCACAAAACGCTTGACTCGAAGGACCAAAATCATACTCTACAAAACTCTTATTTTGCGAAAGCTGAACGCTAAGCAAGACTGCAGAGCTGATGCCTGGTACCTTCGAAAGAAAAATTCTACATCCGATATATGGTCCAGTCTGCGACGAAGACGAATGGAGAAGACATAACCGTGAACTCTACGAGCTGTGCCAGGATATTGATGTAGTCCGGAAGGAAAAAAATTCGTCGACTGCATTGGCTCAGCCACATCTAGCGCATGGGCAACAATGCTCCGGCAAAGAGGTACTTCGAATCCGAGGCTCCTGGTTCGAGAAGGAGATGAAGACCGAATCTCTGGTAGAGAGACCAAGTAATCGCGGATGCAAGACAGCTTGGTCTTGATGATTGGATGCAGCGTGCTCAGGCCTGGACATTCCATGGGTCGCCGGCCTGATAATTAAGTAAGTAATTATATAGCAAACTAATAAAAAATGCTTAGTAATAAATATTAATAACATTGGATACGGAAATTGAATGTTGACGGCAAAAGTGAACACACACACATAATAATACCTAGGCATGCGTTCGGGTTGGATTGGTTGGCTAACTCGCACGGTCGATAAATTTATGCGGACTTTCGTTGCTCCAAAAAACGTACCGTAGCGCCGTGCCGGATAAATAAACTCGGTAGCAACTGCAGTTCAAGGCAGCTGGGTCACTAGACACGAGTGAGTATGATGTTCATAAGATGTAGCTCAACAGTTTTACGGAGGACAAGCGTGATTGATTTGAACGTATCTCCTAAAAAGATTGATTATGGATGCTAAGCTAGCGAACTTATGATACAGACTTCGGAAAATCTGAACGATAAAATAATAATGATTTGATAAAACTGTATATCATTTGTTCAACAGCCTCACGATCATAACGAAGAGCTCACAAGGGTAGCCAATTCTGTATATAGACATATCTGACCATCGCTGTTTCTTCACGTTCAAGAGTAACAAGATCACTAAGATCCCTCTCAGTTTAGAATTTCAAGTCGTTTTAACTTACACATATTCCTTTGGAATGTCTTGCAACTCGGGAACATACTGCTTTATGTACTCTCCGTTCGGGTCCAATCGTTTGCCAAGTGCACTTGGGCATGTGAATATTGACGTATCCAAGAGTTTTTCAAAAGCCGACGACGATACCCACATCCAATTGCCAGCACACACCGACCAATCAGCGTCCAAGAGATACTTCAAAAAATGCTGCAGTCCATGTTCCCAGCATTGCCAGAGACCACCACGCGTTAGAAACGTTGCGACTAGATTACGCATGCAATGATGTAACCAACCCTCAGCCAACAGTTGGCGCATGGCCGCATCAATCAGTGGGAATCCTGTTTGGCCCATCTTCCATTTGTTCAACTGGTCCGGACACGGTTTTGCCCATGGAATACTCAAGCATATCTCATTGCCCTCCATGCGATCGTAGTTGGGATTGTTCACCGACATTGTGTAGAAGTACTCCCGCCATATGAGTTGACCAGTTATGTGTGCTCCACCGGGCATGCTATTTCCAAATTTCTTATGAACCTTTTCGAAGCTGTCATGAAGGTCCCAGTAGAATCGTCTCACCGACAAGCAGCCAAATCGCAAATGAGCACTCATCGACTTGGGCGACTCCAAAATGTTCGGCATGGCTTGGTTGGGCAAGTAAAAGTCGTGCTTGAAGGCATTCTCCTCGACTTTAAGGCGTTCTTCTAGATGTAGAAGTGCTTGGGTTTCTCCACCCTTCCACATTACCTTCTTAACGTAACCAAAACTCTCTGGAAACACATCAAGGTCTTCTGGTTGTGGAATCTAAAAATTGGACTAAATAACATCGTGAACAATGTAATCGAAATGATGGCCTTTAACCTCTTTGAAAAATTGTAATCCTGCCAACAGTTGGTCAGAGAGTTGAGCAAAGCGAACGTACTGCCATTTCGGATCCGGTACTGGTCTCGGTGGCAATCCAATCAAATTCACTGTGTGCTACAAAATGGGGCAAAGGTTATTCGCGGTGTATCATAAAAACTGGATCATGGGACTCACAAGAAACATTTGATAAGTCAAGGGAGCTATACCGCCGTTGGTGTCAATCACCAGTTTCGGATCCCAAAGAGTGTGGGAGACCTTCTCGACGGTTTGAATTCCCAATTCGTTGCACAGTTGTTGCACGGCATTGTCACGATTGTTCCAGATGGGCTCACAATCCTGTTCGAAACAAATCTTACCGATTCTGAGATGTTCGTGAATATACTTGAAGATACTGGGTGGGTGGCCGCGGAAGACGTACAATCGCCCACCATGAGCCTGAAAGTGTTTGTCAATGTCGTCAAGTGAATCCAGAAGGAACTGCATTCGGTTGTAGCCAACACATTTGGTGCCTGAAAAATAAACAAATTCAATTTGATCGAATCCGGTTATAAGCGTGTTTAGTTTTAGCAACGATTGCTTTTCATTATTGCATGAATCGTTTTTCTGAGATCAGATCAGCAGATGAGAGATTAGGCAAGCGGATCATGCTTCCAGAGGTTACTTACTATGTTGATCCCGTCATGGGAGTAATATTTTTATCTCACGAAATATTAAGTGTAGTAAAAGTAAATCCATTTTGTCCAATTGATGGCTGCAGTAATTTGTAACTTTAGCGCGCCTCAAAGATGGACACCAGCAAAGAGAAAATATGCCATATTTTACAGTTTTTCTTCGATAAAGGCGAAAACGCAAGCTAGGCGACTGAAAATGTGAATAATGATTAAAGTCCTGATACAAAACAGTACTGTAACAGTTTTTGGTTCCAATTGTCAAAAATGTCGATATAATCATGGAAATCGTGAAATCTGACCGTTACGTAAACATTATTTCGATTTCCCAAAAACTAAACATTCCACAAGAAACCGTTTGGAACCATTTGAACAGAGCTGGATACAAAAAGAAGCTCGATGGATGGGTACCACACGAGCTAACGCCAAAGAACCTAATGGACCGAATTTCCATCTGCGAATAACTGCTGAGCCGCAACAACATTGACCCATTTTTGAAGCGGATGGTGAGGGGTGACGAAAAGTGAATCACTTACGTAAAGCGAACATGGTAGTAGTCGAATTACGGGGCGGACTGCGCAAACAGTGGCCAAGCCAAGATTTACGGCCAGGAATGTCTTGCTTTGTGTTTGTTGGAATTGGTAAGAAATCATCATCTATGAGCTGATATCCTTCCGCAAAACTCTTAATTCCGACCTGAACTGTCAACAATTACCGTCTGAAGGAATCAATCGCTTAGAAGCGGTCCTGGCCACCAAGTTGTAAAATAATGCTCTCTCAGTTTTTTTGCCAATACTCTCTCAGTTTTCTCTCAAATTTCGTGCAAAAATAATGGATTTATTTCTGCTACTCCTAATACTATGAAGAGTTGAAAGACTTTGAGATTTGTGTGGTTCTTCTCCATTTGTGTGCGCCACGTCGCCACCTCTCTCACAGATTCCAGTCGAAGACTACTTGGGCCGAATTCAAGTTATCCATGCGCTCAACATGGTCCATTGGAATCGTAGACGCTGGACTAGATTCATAACGTAAAGTTCGTGGTTGAAACTTCTTCAAATGCGAGTAAGAAAAGCGTCTTCTGTGAGAAAGATATCACACATGTGTAAGAAAGGGAGGGAAACAGAAAAATAGTGTCTCAATTTAATTTCAACATGTAGAAGTATCATCGGACCACAAAAGAGACATCTTTATGTGTTAGCAAAATGTAGTAAGCTAGAGGACGAGGCTGCTACATTACAAGCATCTAGTACGGCCCATATTAATGGCTTCCCGATATAACACACCATATCTAAGACTAGCATGGAAAAGCAAATTTTCGAAAGGAAAATACTGCGAATATATACCGGCCTCACCTACATCACAGCAGCAAAAAGCTTTGCGACAAAACATCATTCATCGCCTGACAACAGTACATTGTGACGCTGCTCAAAAGCAGCTTCTAGACATCAGCAACCATCCTAACGAGGTAATCTGGAAACTAAGAAGCACCTGAACAACGCTACATCAACTCACTAAATCTGCTAAGCTAGCAGAACTTTTCGATGACAGCGACCAAAAAGCTGCTTAGCAGCTATAGCAATCGCCATAGAGTCTAAATCGGCTATCACACCACTATCCTGTCCCCAAAGAATCAGCATGGATACAAGGACATGAACAACCCGATGTAACCACTAGACATTGTAGGATATAACCCTATATTCTAAAGGGTCTTCCCATAGGGACTTCCGAGCTTTGACAGTTGATAGTGGTATCGTCGGTCTATATTTCTTTGAGGACGACGTTCACCAGACCGATGGCAGAGCATCGAGTGTCCTCGAGATATCTCGTGCGTCCTTTACTCCCCGATCCCTTTAGTGGATCCTGCCGGTCACAAGACAAAACTTAACTTTTTAGAGACACTCATGGACTGAAACCTTCATAACTTTTGCGAGTCTTAACTTTTTCGAGTCTTTACTGTCCATCGAAATATTCCACTTCCGAAAGAGTATTTTCCATTTTTCATTATTTTTTATACGTTTTGAAATCATAAAGTGTCCTCCAATGCACACTCAACTTCTTCAAGGGTTTACTCAATACTATTCGTCTTTATTCACACCAAAATGGAGTGAACACTCATGATAAGCTCAACTGTTAAAGCATGTGAGTGGAGAGTTTTCGTTAAACTTAACGAAAATTATTTTTATTCACAACAGGTGGAGTGTTCCTTTTAAAATGCTGAACCAGCCATTCGTCCTCCATAAATTGGGAGAACAGATTAAGGCTTTAGTGGAGATGTTGGAAGACGACCAGAGGTGCTCCATTCACCATACACTTACACTCAGTTTTTATTCACACCACCGCACAACACATAATAATTGAGCTAGAATGTGCAACATATGCACGAAAAAATGTTCTTTAATTTCAGTTGTATAAGCTAAATAACCTGAATTTTCAACTCAAATCGAATTGTTAAAAAGAAGAATAACACAATTAAAAATTGTTCTCCAAAAATAATTTAAAAAGCTTAAAAGAAACTCAGAAATGGTTCACTAAATTTCACTCTTATTTTAAAAGAAAAAAACAAAACGGCCCGTGTTTAAAAGCGCCTTATTAAATCACACTGTTTGCCCTCATCTACAGACCGACCCTGTGCAGCAACAGTGTATTAGTTTCATCTATGCGGTGCAAGTAGTTACGATTCGATTTTAATTAATTCATCTTTGTTACACTCTACACTCACTTACCTGCACTCTCCCCATCGAATATGAAAATCGGCAGCAAATTGTGACCATCCCCTGGATTTCCAATCGCCTCCAGCAATGCTGGGTTATCATGGATCCTAAGCCCGTGACGAAACCAAATAATATTTGTTGTCATTGCTGACGCTACTGCATGCACGCACTAACTTAGAAATAAAACTTGAACGGAGAATTATCTCAAAGCGCGACCTCTCTCCGATAACAATTTGCGAGCGAATGCAAAGTTGCACTGCTGGAAGCTTGCTTTTATAAGCGATGTTCGCCGTCGTTAGACACTCGCAGCCACACTCACACAAGCGATCCGCCACCGCGCTGGTATGAAGCTTCAAATGCATGCACTTGTTGGATGTTCGAATAGAATAATAGTAAAACTAACCCTGAAACCGACTGCCGGCGAACGGATTCAGGGGTGGTTAGTTGTTTTATTTGACGACTTCTCGTCGTTGCACAACTCGCTAGGGCTTGCCCGTATTCCGCGAAGAACTCGTTGAAATTCTCCTGCGACTAGAAAGTGTATACTGTTACGCACAACCGTGCATAAGAGTGATGCTTACGTGAGCGTCTGAAGTTCATGGGTGATGCATATAATGCAGCGAGTAAACAAAGGGTGTTGTGTTCCGGACAGGATATCTTATGAGTGCGCAATGTTGTGGGAAGTTAGGGTGATGGGTTTGCATTGCATGAATCGTTCGAATGATGCGGTCACTTGTAATGAAGCGGTTAACATTGATTAAAAGGTTGAATCTCGTGTGTTTATTTTCGGATATCTGTGCCGACTAGCTGTTTGTTGGCAATATCGCGATGATGTGGGTCCAACCAGGGGGAACTAATTTCTTGTGGGGAGATTCTATTTTGCGCTGTCACATGCAGAACGCTCTCAGGAATATGGCATTGACGAGGTATGTAGAAACGTTTCCAAATGTATCCAAATGAAGTTTCACTACTAAGTCCACAATACAAAAAAAATGATGTACATATTTGTGGAGTTTTAATTGAAAAAGATTGCTTTTATTTCCTTCGGATTCGGTTTCTAGAAAACTCAGGTGATAGCGAAGCACAACAGCCAAGTTTTCGTTCCTAGAAGAATTATACCCTTTGACTCTCAATCTTTCGGCGGAATTAGCCGTAAGAAATTAAAATACAGAAAGTATTCCCGAAAACCGTCATTCAGACGTGGTACATACTTAGATGCGTCCTAATGGACTCCAAATGTTGCTACTATGCACTGAAATCCCTTGCTTTGCACAAGAAAGGGAAACTCGGCTGGGTTCCTGGCAACAAAGGGATTGCAGCCAACGAATCCGCAAATGAGCTCGTTGGGGCTGGTTCGGAATCAGCGTTCATAGGTCCTGAACCATACTGTAATGTCAACTGGTCAGCAGCTACAACGCTGATTAACGAATGGGAAAACAAACTTCGCTGGACCAAGCGTCCATTGGAGATGGTCATAGGCAATCCAAATAAGGAATAAGATGAGACATCCAAGCACATTTTGTGTGAATGTCCGGAACTATTATGGTTAAAGAAACGTATTTTCTATAGGAATATACGCACTTCAGTGAAATTCAAGAAATTCATAAGGATAGTAGTACGTCTTTTGGATTGACTCCAATCCTTCAATGCAATAGATCGCTAACAACTCCTTTACGGCATGGGTTGTACAAGAGAAAAATAAGCTCCTAACGAGGTCCTGTACAACGAGGCAAACTTGAACAGGATAGATAATTTTATTATTAAACTGATCAGAAGGCATATTGCACGAGCTATGACTTCTTCCAACAGTCTGATCTTTGGGGCTTACTACCCCAATGTTATTTACCATGAGAGAGTGCGCCTTCCCGGCTTTATTCCTCCTGAAGCGTTCCTCTATCTCGACACAATTGGCCTAATACAGGATCCACAAGGATGTCCTGTCATCTTCCATGTCGTACGCCGAACAGTGGACAGGCGACTCCAATACAAACGGGATGTCGCTCGCAGTCACGAGGATCTCCTCCGGTTCAGCAGAGCGATCTCCGTTCGAGACAGGAGAGAGTCTGCCAAAGAACGGCAATTTTACTAGTGGTTACACCAAAACCAGTCTCTGCCGCCGCTGGCTTTTCAAGATGATGACGCGATAGTTGACCATGGTGGCCAACTTACATAGATTATAGGGTAGCAATTAAGAAAAAAAAAAAAAAAAAATTAAGAAAATATATATAGCAAAAAAAAAAAAAAAAAAAGTGTGCACTACGGCGTATAAATTATATATGTTAGGCATATACATAACATATACGCCCTGGTGCACGTGTCCGTAAAGTTACGGACATAGTTAAGATAGTTTTTAAGTTTTAATGTTAGGTTAAGCTAGTTTAGACAGATAAATTAAGCCAAGTTTTTCACAGTTTTCTTGGCTAAACAAAAAACAAAAACAGAATGAAAAAAAAAAAAAAGACATAGACTAAGCCGAAAGGCAAACTTAAATGATATATCAGAATAGCTTAGAGTGCACGTATAGGGTCAGTAGGTTAGATGTAAGAACAATTGTTAAGATAGTTAAGCTAGTTTTAAGTATTTTTGTCTAGCACGTAAGTAAATGAATTAAAAATAAAACAAAAATGAATTAAAAAAAAAAAAAAAGAAAAATAAGCTCTTCATATGTTACAGAGAAAAGTATCTAAAGGAATACTCTTAATTTGGTGTTCATGGAAATTGCAATTCTGCGCCAAATATTTAACATCATCCCGAGTGCACCTAGCTTTATGCAGTTCGGTTCCGCCATTCATTCCAAAATACATTTTCAAAGCGCTTATGCATCAGTACATAAACTTCGAAATTCTACTCTGGGTTACCGTCATTTTCAGAACGCCTGCACTCTACATGTTAGTGGAGCCCCATTGAAGCAGGTGGAGAAGTTCAAGTATTTTGGGGTCTTTTTCCCTAGTGATGGGAGTAATGCTTAGCTTTCCTGTAGGACTGGACAAGATGGGTCAATTTTGAAACAGCTCGGAAGATCTGTCTCCCTAAGTCGAATTTCTCTATTATTTTATGTTCGCCATACTTTGAGATCCTCCTCAATTTTTCATGCAAAAAAAAATCCTCTAAGTCGAACTCCCTCCAACTCGAACTAATTTTGATATCCCTTGAAAATTCGACTGTATTTCTTCTAGATTTTTTTTATTAAAATTTGGATAATGATTATTCTTTCGGTCATTACGCAAGTACAAGCTGCCGAGATGAGAATTTGCGCTGTTGTGGGAGTGGCTCGCCGTGATAGGGTGAAAAACGAGGCAGTACGCGAGGAGCTCAATGTTGATCAACTCCTTCTATGAACGGAATGGGCTTCGATGGTTTGGTCACGTGGCACGAATGTCCTCTTCATGGCGACTTCCTGAGGCCGCTTGGCAGACCAAGGACGAGGTGGTTGAACCAAATCCAAAAACTTGCCTGGTTCCGTTTGGGCATAACTCCTGATGAATTATAGACGATGGCAAAGGACCGAGTGTCCTGGAGATCTCTCGTGCGTGCTTTGTTCTCTTATGTGAATCATGGATAAAGCTCAGGACGATGTTCATCATCATCCTACTCTTACATCCACATGGTGAAATCTGGGCTCCGAAAATGATAGACATAACCTCTGGGGACAGAAAGAAAAGTCATGTTTTTCATACGAGGATTCCCAACTTTCCAAGAGGTTAAAGTGATTGTCACAATTGGAGCAGTTGTGACATACTTAGATCTCAGTTGGATCTATTGTGATATCACTCGCTTTAATCAAGGAGTCTAACTAACACCTGAGAGCTACCTACTGACATCCTAGTGCTGCCACTAGGATCTTGGAGGAATTCGGAGCAGTGGGGTCTAAATGCCAATTGGTGACGTTAACGAATTGGAAGTACTCAGCTTGACATTTTGTCTCGTCTGGTCTAAAGATGAGCTAATTTGTATAGCATCTGCGTGGACTACACAGCGATAGTGGGCCAGGACAAGCATACATAAATCCAACGGTAATGTGCAAAAGTTGAAAGGCACTTCAACAGACTTGTACTGCTGCACTAGAAACTAGAAATCCTGTCCAATTTAGACAGTAGGAGAAGTAATTTAAATAAAACTGAAACTGGGTCTCAACATTTGCTCCAGTACAAAAAATTGAAACTCTACATATATTTAGGTGGATCTAGAAGAGATTGAATTTCTCAATTTTCTCAAATTAGCAAGAGTGGCGCCAATTACATCCTCGAAAGTACGGAAATCGTTCGGTTCGGCTATTCGTTAAAAAATACCACCAGAACCTGATAGGTGAGAAATAGTTTTATGCTGACGCTACAGTCCAGCGTGGAGGTGGACCTCAACCAACAAGCCTCTGCAGTTGGAACGCACGATCCTTATTTGCCTCTTCTATTGCGTTGTCCCACTGATGCGGTCGATGTATGTATACAACATCTACATGGCCTACTCTTCCTGGGTGATGAGTCCGTAGGCGACTGGCTCGACGCTTCTCGCTGTGCAGTTCATACAGTGTCACCTTGTGTCCTTCGAGAGCATATCGAAGAGCTTCTTGAGTCAAGAGAAACTGCGATTGGCTTGAGTCCAATTACGTAAGTATCGCCCGCGTATGCTACCAATTGTACGAAGATCGTGCCTCTTGTGTTTGCAAGTGATTCCTGAACGATATTCTCAAGAATGGTGTTGAGAAAGTCACATGACCGCGTGCATTGTCTAAATCCTTTTTTGACATTAAATGTGACGGTGAGTTCCACCATCCATATTTTTGTACACCATTTAATAGAATTTAATCGCAAAAGAGCCACAACACAATACTTTTCCGTGAAATCCATTTGTATACTAACAAGACTTCTATCGCTATTGAGCTATGATTTATGATAATCCATGTATCCCATTTAAATTTGCGGCAAAAAAAGCGTCTTGTTGCATTTTTGTAATCGCTGCGATTAATAATTCGCATATGTGTGCATTCATGTATAAAACAATATGTATCTTTTATTTTATTTGCGAATAAATTATGATCCAATAGTAAATTGCAAGTGCGTCGTGCTGCGACAAAAAGTTTTTAGTTGCAGCAATTTAAATCGCAAGTGTGTGGATCCTCTTAGCAGTGCCTACATATGTTTCATTTTATCTTGCGACAATCGCATCGCCCAAAAAATGGTACAAATCGCAGACTTTTAATCGTTACGATTGTGAGGTGTCATGTGAGCTCGTTCACATTGAAAGTTGTGCGTTCTACAATACTTTTTGCGACTGAATAGTCGTGCGACGGAAAACATAAGTGCGCGCCGTGCCTAAAAAGAATGTCTTTTTCTTCCAAAAGTAGAATTGTACCAAATATTTCCTTCAACCAAATATTTACATGATGTATGTAAGCGCTTATTGTTTTTCATTGATCCGCCATCACTAACACAACAAAGCATTCATTTTATCTCGCGGAACCACCTCTCACGAGATATGCACGAGTGCAAGTCCTTCATATGATTATTTCTTGTGTCTGCCTGGTGTCAATGAAATAAAGTAGTACCACTCTCTATTCGTGTGGGAGAACAAAAGCTTTTTTGATATTTCTCCATCTTCTTTTGCTTAGGGCGCTCCAACACGCCTCTCCAGCGAACACGATCTCTCGTCAGCTGTCTTCAGTTTCGCACACCAAGTCGGCTGAGATTCCCCTTGTGTGTTGCGTTGTCCCACAGGCCCAGAGTCGAGGATTCTTCTGACCGGAGCTAAGTTGTCCATACGCTCTACATGGCCTAGCCTCCATAGGGCACCCAAATTCGACCAAAAGAAAGTTGTATCGCATTTTAAATATTTCCGAATCTATTTTCTACTTATTTGTCATACATAAACAAAAAGTACACTTATAACAAGACTTAAATCTACATCTAATTAGAAACTTCGATCCCATTAGTATCACTTGACCGATTAGTAAAAGTTAAATACGCCTAAATGCCGATATACACGATCTAATGCA
Organism: Eristalis pertinax; assembly: GCA_907269125.1. Classification (NCBI taxonomy): domain Eukaryota; kingdom Metazoa; phylum Arthropoda; class Insecta; order Diptera; family Syrphidae; genus Eristalis; species Eristalis pertinax. The sequence goes on from OU026145.1 coordinate 123,929,430, forward strand.
TAGGACGGTGATTGGAATTGAACTCGAGAATGAAATTTGTGCTAGAAATAGAGTATTATGTAGTTGAAGAGTATATATATACGTAAGTCTAGAATTCTTCGTGGAAACTGTTTGCTGTGTCGATCATTTTCGATTGAAGGAATATCTTCGATGAATCTTGCACCTGCAATTGAAACTCTCATTAATAAGCAAATGAACGATGAGAAGCAGACGAATATGGGTACCTCTTTTAATGACAGCATGCCATCCTTATTGCCATCGGTGAGGCTTATTAGAGTGGCAGCTTCCTGGACAGCATACCGCGGATGTCTGGGATTGACATAGTTAAGCAGTTCACCCCTATCTGCCCTCGCGTCGTTGTTCTTATCGATAATGCGCTTGAACTCCTCCCGCCGCTCCTCGACAGTTTTCGATATAACAGATCTTCTATAGACATCATCATCATCATCCATTGTTACATCTGAGAATTCTTCAATTGACAGCTGATCGTCGCCGTCCGTATCGAATAGACGCAAGAGATCATCGACCAAACTGAGCAGATTCGATGTGCTCGATTCGGGATGTCGGAAAGCTAGAAATTCGTCGAGTGTCAGACTGAAGAGGTCCGTTCGAGCAGCTTCGGACCAACGAGCTTTGTCCCGCATCATCTCTTCTTTCGCTTTGCGGTCCAATCCGGTGTGTTTCACCTCACTGTGCTCCTTAATGTCGTTCTCGTCCAAGCCATGCTCTTTAAGAAAATATGTGTGGTATTCCTCCCAAGTGATGAGTCCATCGCCAGGATCCTTGTCCACCTTTCCGAACTCAATCGGATTCATGTGAATAGCCCAGTCTATGTGCTCGAGAATTTTTCGGTTAATGTATTTGGCTAATTCCTGAATTGACAGAAAGGAATCTCGGTCCGTGTCGGCACTGAAAGGAATAGAGAAAATGTGGGCTATTATTATAAATTGTGCAAATTTATTTTGAGAATCATGGTTCTGTTCGAAATAGGTATAGCGCTCTACGTCCATTTCCACCATGCTCACTTTTGGTTGAATGGATACGTCAATAAACAAAACTGCAGTATTTGGAGTGATGATAATCTTCAAGTGTATGTTGAGACACCGTTACATCAACAAAAACTGACTTTTTGGTGTGTTTTATCGATTGGTGAAATAATTGGTCGATACTCCTTTAAAAACGATGATGGCCAGAACGTTACAGTAAATGGTAACCGCTATAGAGCCATGACTACTGACTTTTTCGTTCATCAATGTGCAGGAGCTGTGGTTTCAACAAGACAGCTCAACATGTCACAAAGCTCGTGCCACAATTGATTTATTGAAGGAAAAGTTTGGTAACCGCATAGTTTCACGTTACGGAACCGTGAATTGGACTCCAAGATCGTGCGAATTAACACAGCTTACATATTAGACGGTAATATAGTTTAATTCTATGGAGAGAAAGGGAATGAATGGTGTTTTGAAAATGGAATGACTTTGGTTTTGTTAGGATTGAGCATAGCGATGGGCGATTGCGAATGAATTTCACAATCGAATAAATTGGCAATTGTTTAAAATTGAATTCGATTGTCGATTTATTCGGTCTCATTAGAAAACAATCGAATAATAATCGAATCAAATCGAATTCTACAATTTATTCTCAGTACCTACTCACACTCCATACAAAAAAATCAGCGTAAAGCTGTTGCTCCAATAAGAAACTATACCTACCAAAATAGGAACATTTGGAATGGAAATACAGTCAAACCTCTGTAATTGGAACATCCTTAAATCGAACCAAATTTCTGAAAAATATTGGTTCCCGTGGCTATTTGAATTTTGGAGGTTCGACTGTATTCTTCACCCTTCTCACCCAATTAGTGAGAGGATTGTACTCTCGCTCTCATAAATGTAAAGTTTAAATTTTAGTAGTGAAACGAAATGAAAAAGCGATGGGCAATTGCGAATAAAAAAGTTGTTCCAGTAATACACCAACAATCTCTCTCCGACTTGAAGAATCGGCGAATACACACAATCTAACAATCTCGCTCAGAATTGAAAAATCGGCGAATACACACATTCGTTGACGATTGGAATCGTACCTACAAGAATCGAAAATCAACAAACGACTCCGCTCAATTTGGATTCGAATAATTGCGATTGCCACAACAATCGAATTATTCGATTGTTTTTATTCGCAATTGCCCATCGCTAATTGAGCATAAGACCATTTTATTCAGCCCACTTCGTAATTGAGCTCACTCGATTGTAAACATTGCGAAAAGACGACAGTTTAGAGTCATAAAAATAGCTTGGACACGGTTAGTAAGTTACGAGAAGATTAACTTATTAGTGGGACCACAGAAGTTAAATTGGGTGGATAGTTTATGACAATGTATTGACAGTTAACTAAAATAACTGTCGAATGCCTTGGAAAGTCTAGTAAAGCTAGTAAGGTGGTTTTATCTTCGGTCATAGCTTTTCGTATGTCGTCAGTAAATTTTAGTAAGGCTGATATAACAGATTGCGTCCCTCAATGTAATCTTTAATCACTCGACTGGCGATAGATTCGAAAACTTTCGACAAGAACGGAAGAATTACAATTGGGCGATATTAAGGTGGGTTTGTTTTCTTAGGAACCGGAATAATCTTAGCTTTCTTTCCAAAGTTCATGATACGTCCCATCTGTCGTGGAATGCGCACAATTGACTCACACTACCGAATCGAACAGAAGTCTGCGGAATATAGTTCCTTTTTGTTTTGGGTTTCGGTGGAGGTTTGGTTGAAGCCGATGGATGGAAATCTGGCACAATGATTCTTCAACTTCTGTGCGAAAAATCGGCAATTAAGAAGTGGAGCGGTCTGCTAAGTGCATCCGATGGTACAGAATATACGCGTTCAACATTGCCATCCAACAAATGAGAGAAGATCCGATTCGTTCAAATTCTGGTCTTGATGCCAATGTTGTATCGACCATGAAGACCATCCATCAGATCAATCTTGTGAATCGTTCGTCATATTATTCAAGTCACCACTAAATTGGCCACGGGTAGTTGCAGTTGTGCCCACCGCTTTTTATATTTCGGGTGGACGGAGACGTTTCTTCATGAAACGTGTATACCAGTCGCAAAATAACCGGTAGCGATTCGAAATAGATGGTATTGGTTCTTCTTCCTCGGCACTGAAACTGGTCAGATTCATACTCGCAGAATGGCTTCACCCATTTCAGTCGAATCCAAACACTGATCAATAAATGCCTCATTTTTGTTCAACAATGTAACCTGGAATGGTCAAATTGTCGTCGCTATCCAAATCTTCACCTTCGCTGCCAGTCTCATTGTCGGTCTGAATAGAATTCAAACGAAGGATGCTACGGAAATGACTAGCATAACAACGAAAGGAGCCATCTTTTGACTTTAGCCTGGGCTAATAGTTTGACATAAAAATCAAATATTTGAATCATTTAAAGCCAAACGCCCACATAGATGCGGTGTGGGGAATTAGAGGCTTAAAATGTAGAACACTAGGAGATCATTTCTTCAACAAACCTACAGACCTAATAAATTGTTTTCTGATTTTCGCACATACAACTGCAACAATTATCAAATTTGTCGCGGCGCGAAAGTTGAAACCAGCTCTTTCGCTAGCAACGAGTGATATTAAAAGTTTCATTATTCCGTCTTATGCCCTTATAACTTTGCATAGAGCGACGTACGACCATCACAGTGACTCATTGAGTTTGAAATGTTACGCGACGGTCAAAGCAGTGACAGTGAGAATCGGTGGCAGAAAAATATGTCTGCGATGGAGAGACCACACAGCACACACATCCACTTGACCAGGGGGAAACATTGAATTGCCCCTTGGGGAATTGGTTATGCCGTACGTGTAAGTAGGCACTCTAAAAATGTTTGAAATGAAATATGAAGTAAAATATGTTAAAGAGTGAAATTGAATATGACATCAGACATACTAACATGCCTATCAGTTAAGGCGTCGTATCTCGCTCATAAGAAAATGCAAACAAATCACGAACAAGAACGAATACCAAAAGCCCGCAAGTAAAAGTGCACAACGGATAAATGGACAGGCGATGCGGGAATTTGCCTCACATCAATTATATTTGGGCATTATTGTGTGAATTTCATTTGTAGAAATGAAGATCGATTGAAAATAATCCAATATTCCAATCAAAGAAATCAGCAACTGCACAATAGACGCTCATTTCTTCAAATTAGACGACTAACAAATATATATAGACGACTTAGATTACTTATAACTGAATGCAAAATTAACGCCGCCACAAATGTCACAAAAACCAGTCTTCATTGTTTAGCATTTAAACAACAGCACTGGTCCCACACTAAGTGTACGTTTGACATTTAGCAAACCAGCCGATTTTATAACATTATGCAAGTATCACCGCCCAACAATCCATTACCTTCTGAATGCCTTCTCCAAAATGTGATTCTCGTCTGTTGAACTTGCCGCCATAATTACAGTTTCCGGTTGTAAACGTTCACCCGCATTGTCCAGGAAGTTATCCTTTCTTCCTGCTAGCCTCGGTGCAAGGGCATTCCTCTTCGAATACACAAGCTTATCCATCGAACCGACCGTACTATTAAGTATCACACCAATGAAGAATAAATAAAAAATAATCGCCACAATAGTCGGCCATCTCAACCACTTTACGGTTCGTAAAAACAAAAGATTAACCATCGTACACGCACAACGTTTTGTTACTTTCGCAAGAAATCACATGGACCCACCCGACCCAATGTCGGTCACATCAACAACAGCAAATGCAATTCGTAATATCTAGCTCCATCCAGACGGGGAGGGGGGCTTTTTCATCTTTGTGTGCCTCTAACAGGTTTTCGAAAGTGAAAGTCGGGTTGGTGTGCTCTGGCTGTGTCTGTTGCCGTTGTTATTCTTCTTGTATTTGTTGGTGCTTCTTGTGCGATTACTTTTATGATGACCCATTGATTTTTCAAATAACAACTGCTGCCTAATGATGAATATTCAATTCCGGGGGCACTTGTCGGTGGGATTGATCGGTAATATAAGAACGTAAGCGTATGCTCTAGAGGTGTTTAATAGCTGCTGTGCGGTGCACTATAGAGTGGCCCTCATTTGGACGAAGTTATTTAATTTAAACTGTCGATAATGTGTCTAGTGGCTAGACCCGTTTTGACAATTGGGTATGAAAATTGTGTCTCTCCCAAAGCACAGTGTGAAGGAAACGGAAGACAGTTGAGTTTTAGTTGAATGAAAAGGAAAGCACCAAAATAAAGGGAACCCTGCTGCCATCTACTTGTGAATCAGAGGCAACCTTCGACTAATTTGCACACAGTTGTACAGTGCACAGTATAACAGTTTGAGACAATTTTGACAGTTCACAGTTTCATTGTTGTGAAAATCGGTAGAATGCTGAGAAATTGCGAAGACTAGAAAAATTTTCGCACAAATTTCTTTCCCGAAATTCAATTTTGTTTCTATTTTCTATTCACTTTGTTTATGCACAGAATTTGTCTAAATGCCAAATAAGGTGTCGGTATGCATAGTTAAAATCGAAATTGATGCGCCTGTTGTTGAGGATCAAGGTAAGTTGTTTGTGAGCCTGGAGTGCAGTCTTTTTTGCACTGCATTGTTTTTTGTTTTGCAGGAGCTGTGTCATCTGAACATCCTACAAATCCCAGATTTCTAAAGGAACGTGAACGCGATCGTGGTCTGAGGGCCTCAAGGGAAATAACAATTGAAACATTTACGAACCGAATGATGAATTGCAATTCACGAGACATTTTGCCGACGAGTTCGAGAGAAACGACACCGCTCGACGAGGCGCAAGTCTCTTCAGAGTTTCCAAAGGAGATCGGATTCTTTTCTGGAAATCCAAGTGTTGAAGTTACCAATGGAATCATTCATCTGTACAAGAAGAAGTAAGTTAAATGCAATGGGGGAAGTTATTGTTTGAAAAATGAAGTAAGTTCCTAGGCCCCAGAGCGCTGCATGAGCAGAGTAGATGATTTGTGGTTTCTACCTACTCTTCATCTATGCAGCTTCTGAAGAAATCATTGTATGGGACACCCATCCTACGAGCGTGAGTGGCAATTGCACAGTGCTCGGTTATGACTCCGATGAGAGTTCTAAAGGACTGAGTGACAGTTTTAGGTTAAGTGATGGCCAAATTTCCTTTGTTTTAAAGCAGTTGGTGCCTTCTAGCCATTTGTTATTGGTCTTCAGGAGATAGTAGGTTGTTGTAATCGGCATTGAAGGTGAAAGCCCTCCTATTTATAGGGAAAAGTTGTACCACACCTGGCGAGTTCATCGGCTTTGCATTTGCCCGGAATGTCACAATGTCCCGGCACTCACATGAAGTGTATGTTGAAATGCTCAGCCATCTCTTTAAGAGACAGCCTGTAACTAAGGGAAGTTTTTGAATTAAGCATGACATTGTCTAGGGATTTGCTTGCGGCCTGACTGTCCAATGACTCGCGTTGTTTTTGAGCCATGACAACGCCTCTTTAATCGCAATGGTTTCTGCCTGAAAGATGCTACAGTGATCTGGAAGCTTCAAAGAGATAGAAATATTGAGGTCTTCGGAATAGACGCCTGCATCCACGCCTTAGTCGGTCTTCGATCCGCCTGTGACGATAAGCAGGGGATCATCCAGCGTCTGATTGTCAGACATCCAATCTGGATCTGGAAGGAATGCTGGTGGAGAATTTTTTCTCGAAGACAGCCCGGGGTTGTAGGCTGTCGGTGTCGTTAAGGAGGAAGTTTAAGAATGGTTGATTGGCCTCTGTTAAGTTCGGACCACAGTCGGAGTGTTTGGAGTTTCAAGGGTGTGCTGGCTGCTATTCTAATCGGGTTTATAATTAACAAATTCTTTCAGAATACAAATGTTTGTGAATTGGCAGTTAATCGTGTTATTTTAGACTACAACGAATTCTGTGTACTCGTGAATGTTTTTTACACTTTTGCTGGGTAATCGTTTTATTTCGGATTTGCAATGGATTGAACTCCAGTTGGCTTTTAATTGGGTTGAATGGAAGGTTGGCTTATGCGAAAGGTATTTAGTAGAGAGAGATAGTCTTAGTATATTTTCTATGCATCGACAGTGTCTAAATGACACAGCAAGAGTGAACCAACGCACAATTTGAATGCTTGTATTATAAGGGAATAGTCTGCACTAATTTTAGTTTCTTGGCAAACAAATGTCTTCCTACATAATTCATCGTACGACAGATAATGCTCAAATATTTTCTATAAATGCGGATGGATGTTTTCCTTTTTTGCATTTGTATAGCTAATTGCATTTTATCACTCATATGTACTCCTGCTTACATCTCTTTTGCTCCAGGAAGTCATCAAAATGAATAAAAAGTGGTGCAATCCAAACGACATAATTCATCGTACGCTAACTGCTTCCGTTAAATCACCACGGTTTCCATTATATTTTGCACAAGAATCATTATATCCTAGAATCAGTGTTTAGTGTTTAAACTTCCTTTGACTAAAAAAAATGTTGATGTCAGCTCAACAGCGCAGAAAAAAAGCCTCGGTAGATTATCGACAAGCGGTTGTGAATTTCTATTTAAATGGTAAAAAGTCATTGGCAGAAATTGCTAAAAGCGTTGGAAAAAATAAATCAACTATTGAGTATATTATAGAAACCTACATATACAAATACATGAAGTGTTTAGTACGTGCGAAGTTCAGCCGTCCACGGAAATGAACCGCAAGATGTGAAAGTTTCATTCTCAACACTGTTCGCAAAGAGCCAAAAACGACTTATGCTACCACAAGAAAACAGGTCTCAGACACCTGCAACAGAAGAAGTCAGCACGCGGACGATCAAACAGAGGAAGAAGCCGTCGATAACACAAAGACGATGATCAATCTTTTTGGAAGAAATTCTTGTTTAATACAACATTTTCGGCCACGATGCTCATCGAAAGTATGGCGAAAGATTGGCACAGCGTTAGAAATAAAAAAATCTTCGAAGAAGAATCACACATGGTGGATGCAGTGTTTTGGTGTGCGGGTCCATGGCTTGGTTCGATGTTGGACCTGCACATATCTGGATATAAAGGGTGATTTTTTAAAAGCTATAGGAAAGTTTTTCAAAAAAAAACACATAAAATTCAGAAAAATGCATGAAATCTTTATTTGAATCGATGGTACGGTCCATATAATTTAATGTTTGAAGATTATTTCATGCAAATGTTGACCTTGACTGCGCCTCAAATGGTCTATCCGCTTAGTTCAACTTTGGCGTACTCTTTCCAACATTTCGGCCGGTATCTCACGAATAAATGCTTCAATGTTGTCTTCCAATGCGTCAATTGAAGCGGGCTTGTCTGTATAGACATGAGCTTTAACATAGCCCCACAAAAAATAGTCTAAAGGCGTTAAATCGCACGATCTTGGCGGCCAATTGACCGGTCCCGAACGTGAAATAAAATGTTCACCGAACTCGCCCCTCAATAAGTCCATTGTTGTGCGTGCTGTGTGGCATGTGGCACCGTCTTGTTGAAACCACATGTCATGCAAGTCAAGCTCTTGAATTTTGGGCAAAAAAAAATTGGATATCATCTCACGGTAGCGCTCACCATTCACAGTTACGTTACGATTCGCATCATCTTTGAAGAAGTACGGTCCAATGATGCCACCAACCCATAAACCGCACCAAACTGTGACTTTTTCTGGATGCATTGGTAGCTCTTGCAATGCTTCTGGCTGATATTCACTCCAAAATTGACAATTCTGCTTATTTACGTACCCATTGAGCCAAAAATGAGCTGACCATAAAATGGAAGAGGCGCGCGACGAACTTTCTTAACAGAGCACGCATTTTGATAATAAAATTCAATACTTTGCAAGCGTTGTTCGTTTGTAAGACGATTCATGGTTAAATTATAGACCAAACTGAAGATGTTTGAAAGTGAAACAAAACACGAAACTTGCGTCAGCTGTTTAAACCAGTGTTGCCAAAAAGATAATAGCTAAAAAATCACCTTTACTAAGGGAGAATTTAGAGCCATCAGTCGAGAAATTGGATTTTAATACTGGCTGGCTATTTTAGCAAGATAACTACCCTAAATACAAAGCTCGAAAAGTACTATGGCCCGAGGCAGTTGAACTCTCCTCCACAGAGTCAAAATTCAAATTCCATTGAGCATTTGTGGGATTTCCTAGAGAAATAGCTGCACAAACACACAACAACTTCAAAGGTGACACTCAGGGAAGCTCTGCTAACAGAATGGGATCGGGTACCCGTAAGACGTAACCCAGAACCTGGTTTGTTCAATGCCGGGGAGACTACAAGCCGTTCTCAAATCCCGTGGTGGTCCAACACGCTACAGGAAACCTACTGCGACGTAATAACCCATTTTTTTTTTTAAAGTGGAAACTGGATTTACTGTCGTACGTAAATAATCTTTGTTTTTTATTAGAATTCTGAAATGTAATCGTTTTTTTTTACTGAAAACGAGCATTTTTGGGTGTCGTACGATGAATTATGAGCCTGTGTATATCGAGCTGATAATACCACTACTTTTATGAAAGACAATTTTCAGTTGTCAGCAAAGGTCAGTTATATTGTATATAACCCGTCATCGCGTCAAGCTGATTGCTATACAACATAATTCGTTCCAAGCAAATGCTTTGTATTTTGATGCCACGCAACATCCACGTTTGTACAGCACGGGTTTCCATTTTCGTCCTTAAGGAAGCAACCAATAATGAGTATTTATATAAGAATATTGATTTAATTCTGCTCCACAGGCAGCTCGCTGCTGTTCACTGTTCTGGCAGTAGATCCAGAAAATCAGAAAATCATCAAATCATTTGACAAAGAATGAAAGAAAAAAAATATACCCCAGTATCTAATCGAGCATGATGGGACCGAGATGGGATCCCGATCTCGGACATCGGAATGCGAACTCGACCTTCCCATCGCGAAAATTGTATACAAAAAGAAAATTTGAAAAAAAGCTTCAAACAAACATTGAATATTATTCCCCGGGCAACTAAGTCTTTAGGTCTCTTCTTCAAATGCTTAAGTTTCTAATGACTATACAAAGTAACCCTATATTTCAGTGAGCGAAAGGAAATTAAAGAAGGACCTTCGAATCAACTCTGCCTGTTGGCTGTGCCAGCAAGCCTCAGTTGTCACGACCTACTCAACTTTGTGGCTCCGTGTCACTCCGAAATCCAGCACATTCGCATAATACGAGATGGCAGTCCAAATCAGTTCATGGTCCTCCTCGTGTAAGTATCAATGAATTTAAAATGCAATTAAATTCCTTTACACAACTGAGATCATTTCCAGCTTTCGTTGCAATGAATCGGCTTTGGAATTTTACCAGACGTTCAATGGCGCGGCATATAACTCGCTTGAACCGGAGTCTCTTTGCCATGCAGTCTGGGTGTCGGCAGTCGAAAGAGGAGAAGACGGAATTCCACCACTTGGACACACTGAATTGCCTACATGCCCAGGTACGTGGTCTTCAAACGAGCACTTCAATCGAAATCAATTCATAAATATCTCCGCTTAGTTTGTCTTGAGAGAATGGATGAAAGTGTGGATGGCGTACTGACGATTCTCTGCAATCATGCTTTCCATGCAAATTGTCTCATTAAGTGGGGAGACTCTACTTGCCCCGTTTGCCGGCACGTGCAAACACCAGAGCTGATGGAGAACTCTGTATGCATGGAGTGTGAGGGAATCGAGGCCCTTTGGATTTGCTTGATCTGTGGACATGTTGGATGCGGCCGATATCAGGGCGGCCATGCGGCCGCTCATTACAGGGCAACGAATCATACATTTGCCTTGCAATTGGGCACCTCTAGCGTGTGGGATTATGCTGGAGACAATTTCGTACATCGTTTATTTCAAAATAAGACTGACGGCAAGTTGGTGGCCACGCAAGCGCCCAATGATGAGGGCGAGGAAAAGATCGATTCCATGCAGTTGGAGTTCACCTACTTGTTGACCTCGCAACTGGACACCCAGCGAAAGTACTACGAGGAGAAAATGCAGAAGCTCGAGGCTGAATGGAAGAATTTCAAAGATTCAGCGGAAAGCATGTCTGGTAAGCTCACTGCTGTGGAGCAGAAAGTGCAGACCTTGACAAAAGAGAAACAGAGCTTGGAGCGAAAATTGGCAACAAATGCTAACAAGTACGACGACAGAAAGCGCATTCTTTGAATTCAATTGAAAACGATTTCTTTTTTCTTGCAGATTAAAAGAAGTTCAGAAGCAACTAGCCGATGAATGTCAGATCTCAAAGGCTCTGCAGAATAACCAAAACTCGTGGCAAACAAAATATGCCGGCCTGGAGAAAACCTATAAGGAGTACGCGGAAAAACGCGAAGCTGAGCTGGCCGATGTCAAAGAGCAGTTACGTGATATTATGTTTTACATGCAGGCACAGAGTCAGATTGCCGAGTCCGATATGAAAGACGAAATCGTGTCCGGGTCGGTTGTGGTACCGGAACAGCAGCCACCGGAGCAAACTAAGTCCAGCAGACGGAAGAAAAAGAACTAATCAATGTACTTGTAGTCGATGAATGTGTTAATCCTTTTCTATGATCTATATACTTTGTTTTAAAATGTACACGTTTCTAAGCTTTTTGAAGGTGATAAATAAACATATTTCAACATTAACCAATAATACCTAAAGGGTTGATTTCATTTTATTCATTTTGTTCTTTTTTTTATTCATGACAAGTATTTCTGTCGATCACAATCAAAGACATCCGCTTAGGCGCTTTTAAACATGCAACTTTTTACTCACGATTCTTTAAATTCCCTTTTGTGATCGCAAGACGCACGCCACTTTTACACGTCGAATTCAACCCAGTTGCGATTACTGTTTAATTTTTCCTATTCTTACCCTTTCACACATGTGTCATCTCCTTCCCACATATGTATATGTACGAGGGGCGTTCAATATATTCTCGGTATCGGGGTGAAGCTGTGGTTGTATATATAAATTGACTTATTTATCAAGTAATACTATTATTTTAATGCATTCATGTAAAATTTCATATAAATGTGATTATTAATTCGCGTTTTTTTATCTCTAGTTAAACAGAATCATAATGGCAACTGAGACGATGATGGTGAAAATTGAGCATCGCGCTGTAATTAAATTTCTCACCAAGCAAGGAAAAAGTCAAAAAACTATTCATGACGAGATGGTGGCTGTTTACCAGGGTTCCATACCTTCATTATCAACTGTGCAAAAGTGGTCAAGTGAGTTCAAGAGAGGCAGAGAGAGCATTGAAGACGACCCCCGCTCCGGCGCCCAGGCTACTGCTTGTACGGGAGAAAGCATCAAAGAAGTCGAAAAACTTGTTCTTGAGGGTGCCCGAATAAAGGTGAAAAGATGGCAGAGATCACCAAGCTTTCAATTGGTACCATTCACACCATTCTTCATGACCATCTTAACCTTTCAAAGGTCAGTGCAAAGTGGGTGCCACGAATGCTCACAGCGCCTCAGAAAAAAGTGAGAATCGCATGCTGTAGAGAGCTTTTGGAGATGTATAGTGAGAACGCGGACGGTGTTATGGATCGAATTGTTACTGGTGACGAAACATGGGTCCACCACTATGACCCTGAAAGCAAACAAGAGTCCATGCAGTGGCATAAAAACGGAACAGAGCCCTCGAAGAAGTTCAAAGTCACTCCGTCTGCCAGGAAGCTCATGGCCACAGTTTTTTGGGACTCAAAGGGAATCTTGCTCATTGAGTACAAAAAAAAGGTGAAACCATCAACGCCACATCCTAAGCTTCCACTTTGCATAATTTGCGGGAGGAAATTAAAAAGAAAAGACGGGGTAAACTCGTAGCGGGTGTGTTGCTTCTTCATGACAACGCTCCTGTTCACACGGCGCGAGTTTCCAAGGCTGCTGCGCGAGATTGTGATTTCGAAGAAATCCAACACCCACCCTATAGTCCAGACCTTGCCCCTAGTGATCATTTCCTGTTTCCGGATTTAAAAAAATTTCTTCGTGGAAAAAGATTTTCGGATGATGAAGAACTCTAGTGGCTGGGTGCTGTGGCTGTGGGAATCGAGTAGGCACTGACTGGCGTCAACCTGGCGATGCCCAGTGTTGTAACTTTTTCTACACGCCAATTGTGCTTATTTTACCTCCAAGTGGTAGCCATCGGGTACTGGTTGTAGTTCACCCGAGCTCAACTTGCCAAACTTATAAGTGCGACCTCTTGTCCTAGGGGTTACAAAAAAGGAACTGGCCCTCCAGGTTGGGGGTTGTGTCGTCGGGGTAACTGCCCGGCCACACAAAAAATTGCTAGTTACGAAGCAACAACAAGCCTCGGAAACGGATGATTTTACTGATGACGAGCCCTGCAAACGATATACGGACAACGATCTTCGGATTTGTACGTGGAATGTAAGGTCCCTTTATAGGCCACGTGCAGCCGAACAACTAGCGGAAGCCCTAGACTGCTGCAAAGCAGATATAACCGCCATCCAATAAGTGCGATGGGATGGACCGGGCAAAAGAAGGATGAAAAACTGTGATATATATTACGGTGATTGCTACAAACAACAAAAACAGCGCCTATTTGGATGTGGATTTGTCGTTAGAGGCAGACTTAGGCAAGAAGTCCTATCGTTCAGGTCCGTGAACGAGCGCCTCACGACAATTCGCATCCAGGCTAAATTTGCCAACATAAGCCTTATATGCGCACATGCTCCCACAGAGGAGAAAGATGATGACACCAAAGACAGGTTCTATGAGCTCCTGGACAAAACGTATGAGCAATGCCCTAGCTACGACTTTAAAATTGTCCTTGGCGATTTTAACGCAAAGCTAGGAAGAGAGAACATCTTTGGTAGTACGGTCGGGAAGCACAGCTTACACGACACCACATCCGATAACGGATTTAGGCTGATCGATTTTGCTGCGGGGCGAAATTTTGTAGTAGCAAGTACAAGATTCCCACATCTCGATATTCACAAAGGAACATGGCGATCTCCTGATCAATCAACCAGATTGACCATATTGCGATAGACGCAAGGCACTGCTCCAGTATCATAGATGTCCGAACGTTCTCAGGCGCCAACATTGATTCGGACCACAACCTTGTTGTAGCCAAGGTAAGGCTGCGGATATGCCGAACACCGCCAAGACAAAGAAATACTGTGAGGAAGTTCAACGTCAGCCGGCTACAATCGCAAGAGATTGCCAAATCCTTTTCCGATCGTGTCTCCCTTAACCTCTTAAGAGATCCTACGCCGCCAACATCAAGTATTGAAGACCAGTGGCAGCATTGCCAAAAAGCCATCAGAGATGCCGCCTCTGATGTGCTGGGTTTCAATCCGCCACCACAACGAAACCCCTGGTTTGACAACGAGTGTAGGCGAATGCAGCCAAGCAAGAAGCATACAAAGCGGCACTGCAAAGAAGGACAAGAGCTGCTCGGGAGCTCTACGAGCAGAAGAGGAGAGACGAACACCGGCTTCTCAGGAGAAAAAAGAAGGAGCATGAGAAGCGCGCGATCGGCAGAATAGAGGAATATTACTGCAGGAACGAGGTGAGGAAGTTTTACCAAAGGGTAAAGCTAACCAGTCAAGGTTATAAAGTCCGAACCGAAGCCGATGCTGAGGATATGGAAAAACCATTTCTGCAGACTGTATAACGGCGACGAAGAACCAAATCCCGCTGTCAGGCAGAACGAACCATTCAACCCCAATGAAAGGGACGACGAAGATCAACAATTCCGTCCACCCGACCCGGATGAAGTAAGGATTGCCATATCTAAACTGAAATCCAACAAGGCTGCGGGAGCTGACGGCCTACCCGCCGAGCTTTTTAAAGCCGCAGGCGATGATTTGGTAAGGAGCATGCACCAACTCATCTGTAAAATATGGTCGGAGGAAAACATGCCCGATGAATGGAACCTCAGCATTGTTTGCCCGATCCATAAAAAAGGAGACCCTTTGAACTGCGCCAACTACAGAGGCATCAGTCTCCTAAGTATCACATATAAAATCTTATCTGCCACACTGTGTGGACGCCTAAAGCCATTCGTCAACAACCTGGTCGGTCCATACCAGTGTGGCTTTAGGACAGGAAAATCCACCATCGACCAAATATTCACACTACGGCAGATTTTGGAGAAAACCCAGGAGCAACAAATCGATACCCACCATCTATAGAGACGAGCTATACAGAGCAGTCTAGTTTTGGCATCCCTACCAAACTCGTCCGTTTGTGTAGTATGGCGATGGAGAATGCACGCTGCTTCATCAAGGTCGGTAAAGACCTAACCGAGACCTTTGATGTCAAAAAAGGATTCAGACAAGGCGACGCGCTGTCATGCGACTTTTTCAACATCGTTCTTGAACGAATTGTTCAAAACTCGAACGCCAACACCAGAGGAACAATCTTTCAGAAGTCCGTCCAACTACTCGCATATGACGACGATATTGACATTATCGGAAGAACGCAGCGTGATGTCAATGGCGCTTTTGTGGGTATTGCAACGGAGGCCGCGAAGATGGGTTTAGCGGTAAACGAGGGTAAGACCAAGTATATGCTGTCAACGAGAAACCAAGTCCTGGTATATGCTGTCAACGTCAAAGCAGACAGATATAACTTTGAGGTAGTCAAAAACTTTGTCTACCTAGGCACCGCTATCAATTCAGACAATGACACCAGCGCTGAAATCAAACGAAGAATAACCCTTGCCAATCGCTGCTTCTTTGGGCTAAGAAAGCAACTGGTAAACAAAGCCCTCTCTCGAACAACCAAGATAACGCTTTACAAGACCTTAATCGTCCCAGTCCTGCTATATGGCGCGGAGGCATGGACTTTGTCAAAAGCGGATGAAGCTGCCCTTGGTTGCTTCGAGAGGAAAATTCTTCGTGTGATTTTCGGTCCAGTCTGAATAGACGGTGAGTGGAGGAGGAGATATAATGACGAACTATACGGGCTGTTCAGCGACATCGACTTAGCCAGAAGAGTGAAGATCCAAAGACTGAGATGGCTAGGTCATGTAGAGCGGATGGAAACCAATACTCCGGCCCGAAAAGTCTTCGAATCCACCCCCGAGGGACGGCGCAGTAGAGGAAGACCGCGACTCAGTTGGCGCACGCAAGTGGAAAGGGACCTCAACCAACTATGCGTGCGAAACTGGAGACAGCTAGCTAAAGATCCAGCTGGCTGGAGAGGCTTGTTGGTTGAGGCCCGGGTCACCCCGGACTGTAGCGCCACCTTAAGTAAGTAAGTAAGTAAGAACTCAAGTCGGCAATAAATGGGTATTTTGCAGAGAAAGAAAGAAAGAGGAAATTTATTTTTTTGGGGGTTTAAAAAAGCTTATCTCAAGATGTAACAAATGCATTGATGTTAGGGGAGATTATATTGAAAAACAAAAACAATTTAAAAGGAATTCGCATTTTCCTTCATATCGATACCGAGAATATATTGAACGCCCCTCGGATGTATGCTTCCAATATCCAACATTCGAGAAAAAAACCAAGATACCCCTCGGACGTTTCACCTCTCTTGCCAAACAAGATTGAAGAATCGCCGACGAAATTAGCGTAAGTAAAAGCGGTTTCCTAACCATCCTAAACCCGCGCATTAGGCTGTCAGACCGATAATCACCCCTATTCTCTTAGTCATGGCACCCAAAAATATATGTCATTGTGACAAATTTGTGTTATCTTAGGCACTTTATGAGACATTTGTCACCCTTGATGATCTTCTGTATTCCCTTAGTCACCTTTTATGAAAAAGTGAGATAGAATGTGGGTCATTTTGTCACTTGCATTTTTGTGGGTGACACCGAAGGACGCAGAATAATTATGTTACTTGGAATAGAAATTTGTTGTAGCTAGGCGCCCGTTAAGACTTATAACTACAGCGAGTACCTGATCTTAATTTATGAATTTTGCCATTGCAAAATGTTTTGATCTGTTGACCAAAAATGATCGGCTGCCGTCTTCCATTGCGCGATTGTGAGGGATGGTAAAAACTTCAACACATCCAATCACACCCGGAATAAAGATAAGAGAAAATGAAGATAAAGTTCTACCACAAGAATCACCTACAATTGCGCCAAATCTGCATACTGAAATCTGCTTCTGAAAATCCATGGGAAAATTAAGATAAAATAAAGCTAGAAGATGATGAGTTAAGAAAACACCTTGATTGTTTAGCTGTTATTTTGGAAACCGACAACTCAGTTTGCAATTGAATGCTGTTTAAACGACTAAAGAAAACTTGTAACAATATACAAAATATACAACAGCACGAAGATTTGCTTATTGAAACAAGTTTTTGTACAACCAACATCAATAGAAAGAAAGAAAAGGCATCATCATCTCAGCAAAAATGTCAACTCAAATCAACCAAATGCTCAGACGCATTAGATGGCTCTAGGAAATAACTCCCCAAAAAGGAGAATGAAATAAGCCCCCAAAATTGGGGACTAATTTCACTGTGAAATAAGTATTTCTTAGATATTTTTGTGAGCTTGTTTGAAAATAATGTAGAAATTTGGCTTCATTTCGCTTTGTAAAAGTATGAAGTGCGTGGCTCGCTTCGTTCGCTAACAGGATTTTAATCTTTTTTTGCACAGGGTTGAACACGCTCACGCGACTTCGTCACTCGGCTAAGGGAATGTCAATAACTGTCCGGCAGGCGCCTGGAGCTAAATTAATAAATGTAGCCAGTTTTTGAAAATGCAAAACGAAATAAAAAAAAGCCAAACTGGACTTTTTTTTCATTTTTCACGTCACCATTCGCCTGTTTATTGTAGAAATGGTGATGTGAAAAAAGACCCAACGAAATAAAGCCTAAATGAAAAGTTTGGCCTTATTTCGTTATAAATCTGGAAATAACGCCGGCGAGCCAAACACCTCATTCTTTGAAAACACCACATCGATGGTAACAGTTAAAATCACTTGTTTAACAGTGACAAGAGCGCCCAAAATTGGGGACTTATTTCACGGGTTTTTCATGGTACTACTTACTTACTTCATCATGAAATAACCCCTCAATATGAAGTATGAAATAAATCCCCAAAAGCCCATGAAAAAACCCTCAATTTTGGACGTTTTCCCATATGAAAGAAATCTCCACCTAATGCTGTTCATGTCACAACAAAAATGAATATGAATTTAGAAAATTAAATTAAAATAATTTCATTTGAAATCCTTAAATCCCTTAAACTTTATTTAATTCTAATTTCAAATGCCAACTCTATGGTCAAAGAAACTTCTGAAAAACAACAATTTGTTCTATGCCCACAGAATGAGCTGTACCAACCTGCTGTTTACTTCAGTTTTTAAGCTTACAAGAAAAATACATATGAACACAGATCAATCTGTGGTAGCGTACAGTCTGCTCTACAATAATAGTAAACTTGGTGAGCAGGAAATATTTCAGCACATATTTTAGGCGTCTGTCACTTTCAGTCCACTTTTGACTTTTATTGTCTCAAAGTTGATCCTCATTCATTCAGCAGTAGCGCTGTCTGAACAGATGAAAATGAGCCATCCTGTATTGTGTATGGAGCATGCAAAATATGACCACATGCCCCCGTTCATAGAGGGTCCATAGAGACGTCGATAACTGCCTCTTGAAACAGAGTCATCTGCTCCCTAGACAAAGAACCTTTTTGTCTAAGTGCTACTTGGTTGAAAGTGTGAACATTAGGTGCTTCTGCGCATTGCGTATTTAAATTGCCTACTTTTGGCAGAGTTGAACTTGACGGAGCCGGCAGGTACAACCCGCTGTTCAGTCTTTTCCCAATGGTAAAGCACTGTCTAGAGAATTGTCTGTGCCTACGCTGCACGTGAGTGAATGTTGATGTGTCAGAGTCGGCGTTGTATGCTTTGTCTGAGTTGGTACTATTAGCAGACAAGGATTGGGCCCGATTGGTCTGTCCTCCTTGGCAGCTGAATTAGTTAACTGCCCCTTAACGGGCCGAGCAGGTGAGGTACTGGCCAAAGATGGCGTGGCCGTCAGTAGCTCAATAGCATCGATACTGGTCGAATATAGTTGTAATTGAAATTTTGATTCTCACGAGTCGTCGAAAAAGGTACATCGCTCTCTTCCAGGGATGGCTGGATGGAAACCAAAAATTGCCAAGGCTTCCGGATTTCGTTTATGGAAGACTAAGCACCCTCTTGGGCACGCATCTATCGGCGTTTGCTGTTCCACCATTGGATTACAGATTGTTGTGCTTTATTCATCATGTCATTTACTTTGGCCGAATACTTACAGTCGCAAGACCCAAGGTCGTGTACCGTAGGCTGGCGCAAGAGATCAAATCTTCAGTTTAACAAGGTTGATGTGCTGAACCTATTATCTCGCTGTAACATTCGTTGTCCGGTGGCCGGCCCATGGAGGCAGTAAGTCTTCCTAAACCGGTTGCTTTATAGGGATCGTGTACAAAAATTTAACCTACGAGGCCGGACCTGGTCACTGCAGTCATTAGCATTGAATCGGGGCTTGACTAGAAGCTTACTACTAACAGATGTCATCACCCTTGTCGTATGGTGGACGGAAAATAGTAGATTCTGTAGGACAGCAGGACTACTATGACCTAACATCAGTGCGAGAAGTATCAGATCTTTCCTATCGGCCAGAAGGACGCTTTGCTTTAGAAAACAAAACGAAACCAAATTTTGATCTAATTTCAAGTCACCGAGTGCAGTCGAATATGATCCTAAGATCCTAAGGCCTCCCTTATGAGAATCAATCAGATCCCTGTTGCTCTTCTGCTTGAATTAAGCCTTGATTCGGCCTATCTCCCGATATCCGTGTTTTTACCACCAGTAAATGGTCATCGGTTTTGTTAGCGTCAAGAACACTGAAGGAGTGACGGCTATAGCCATGTTGATGCCATTATCAACAATGTATATATATCTTGCATAAAAGGTTTTCGATACAATACCAACAGCGCACAGTGTGTTATTTTCCACATCTAGCGGATCTTTATTCATGTTGTGCCTGGTATAGCTTAGCTATGGATTTTCCTATTCGGTGGAGGAAAAAATTTAGTTCTATCAAGTTTTTAAAACCTATAGTCATTTGTAGTCACCGATAGGGGGGCGTATAGCCCACGCCATCCATCCTCCATAAACTAACTCTAACTAAAAGACTACTGCACCGATTTTGTTCACTGCACCACTGTGTTCAGAAAAGACAGTAGAAAAATCACTTCTTTTACTCCAACCCATAATCTCAAAAAAGTCCCAAGATATTTTGATATAACACATTATAGTCGATTTTTTTTTGCTTGAAAAATCATCATCGTCTTCATCGGAACTGCTACCAGGTGGTGCTACTCGTGGTTAACAGGGCAGTACATGCTTGAAGTAGTGGGTTCCTTTTTCTATGGGACACTGTACTACGACTCGAACGATATGGATCTGATGATATTAAAAACCTGTGTAATACATCCCTATTCGTATTTTTTCTGGAAGATTTCCGGCTAAAATACTCTCGAAATCGTTTGCATTCCTTATTGCTGGCTTCTTGGGCTTCCTCGGACAATTGACCAAGTGGCAGTATGCAAGCTTGAATTATCTCTTTTGAATGTATCAGAAGTTTATGTATGCTTGCAAGCATGTGGATATATGTTTTTTGTTTCATTGGTAGTCCTTGCAGGGGAACTAAATGCAAGCTCCTTTACCAGATTTGCAGCATCTCTCTTGCCACGCAATCTTAAAGACACTTCTGCGGCAGTAGCAATTTCACTCGTCGTTTTAGTGCATACAAGATCTTTTATTTTTCGTTTTTGTACTTTGGGTGTACATTCGTTAAATGTTTTCGAAGATCGTCCAGGATTCAAAGTCGTGCTTGATGTTGGGACTAGATCATAAAATTCTACCGGAAATACAATTTCCTGATCCAACCATTCCGCAGTATTTTCCGATTACTTCTTTCCCACCTAGCATGTATCTTGGGACTCATAGAGCCTAATATCTGTAGCACTCTAGGAAAACTCTTTAGTATCCAAAATGGTGAAACTTTTCATTATGTGAACCGAAATTCGCCTATTTTGGTCCTGAAGCTTAGAATGTGTCCACACATTAAAAAGTTCACTGATTTTCATTGTAATAAATTGTCTGAGTTAAAAAAGCGTGCACGATTTTATTTTATTTTTAAACTTTTAAACAAAATTATTGCGGATATATTATCGGTGACGGACAACTCAAAACAGAACTTTTAAATTCCACCTAGCTTACAGAAAACTTAAGCTATTTTGTGTGAAGATTGCAGCGTTGCAGATAACAGAATTCTCAAATGAATCCTTTCTTGGGAATGATGGAATAATGGCCTGGATTGAAGTGATAAGAAATGATATTCCAGGAGTGTAGTAAAAAAAAATTGATCGTGTGTAGCCTTCTTTAGAGCAGCGGAGTTGAATTGGTACATAGATAAATAATCGTTAATTATTTAAGCGATGTTAATTCACAAGAAAAAAATAATTGTATGGATTGCGCAGCGCATTAGATTTCTGGAAGTATATAGTCCGGAGAAGGTAATAAATCACACCTCGAGGTGGCTACATGCGGATACATTTTGAAAACTCTGCACAAAGTTACAATATAAAACCAAAAAAACGGATAATTCTAAGGCCTTCAAGCAAATCGTTAATTACTACCATTTGCTGAGGTCGTGCAAGATTCAAACTTACCAAAAAGATTCCTTAAATAAGAGGCAAGAAATTGGAAAAAAAATTAGAAAGATGTGTTGCTACTTACTTCACACGAACACGATGAATTTGAGTCACATAATGCAACTTATGTTTTACATTTCTCTTGCTCAAAAATGTTTACTGTTCGCGATGTCACACAACGGTAAATATCGTTCCCATGAAACTGGGGTTATAACTGACGTTGGATACCAAACTTTTGTCATTCGGACGACTTTGATTCTTGAATTAAGTTCCGCTAGATTCGCAAAATAACGCACTGTGCAGCGGTCGTAGCACCAAAACAGTTCTTGTCTCGGCTCTGGAGATTTTTGCAGAATCATTGTTTTGTCGGAAGTTTTTGAACCCTTCACCGGAGCACTGAGACTCACAAACTGGTCCATTGTACTACCAGGCAGCAATCTACATTTACTGAAATTCCATGGTATTCCGGAGGAATACCAGCAGGCGCTTCTGTGATGAGGAGCCTACATCATCAGTTCTCACCTCATCAGAACCAAATAACTGCCACCTGATCCGAGCAAAGGCGGGACAGTGGCAAAAGAAGTACACTGCAGTCTGGTCGTCTTCCCCACATTCATCGCAGAGGGTTTCGTCGCCGCAGAATAATTTAATCAAAGAATTATCTCAGTGTTGTCTGCCCAGTCTTTCGCTTCCTATGCATCAGAGGAATTGGCCAGTTCCAATTTAGGGTTTTGCAAGATGATGGGAATAGTCTAAGAAACGCTGTTGAAAACAATAGCGATCATTAAAGGAATATGATCATGAAGCGAATACGATATTGAAGTTCGATCCACATTCAAGGAAGCAAGGATCTGTTTACTTAGGACCATTTCTAAGCCACGAAATGCAAATCAAGTCGAAAAATCCTAATGATTCTCAACCAGCAACGGCTATCCCTTTACTAGCTGTTCGTCGAAGAGTATTCTTTAATGCTAATGTCCTCATTGCGAAGAAAAGAAAATCCTATCTCTACCATTGAGGAAATAGCTGCGGGCTGCGGATACAAAACTGAAGATAATTTATCACGAAGAGATTATTCGCCCAAGGCGATCGCATCATTTGAATACCGAATGAAGGCGCAGTTCTTTACTCGCAGCTCATCCTTCACTCGGTCCTTGGGTACACACAGTTATAGTCGGAAGTAGATTCCAATTTTATACGCGTCAAGGGTGAGTTCTGGCACGTCACCCGGCAGGACTCTCAATTTGCCGAAAGATGACTCGGATGGAATTAGAAATACGTGACAGTAGGTAAGCGGAAGATGATTACTTGGCGAGGAATAATCCTTTCTATTATATTGGGTAATGACCCAACACACTCACACACGATCGCAAGAGGAACGAATTCATCCACCGTTCTTCCGCAGGCAGGACCTTTCTCGCGCGATCAAATATGCAAATGACTCGCAGGACTCGGCGATCCCCTTTGTGTGTGATATGCATACATAATGTTATCCTCGCGAGATTTTTTTTTTATTCGGTTCGTCCTGTTTTTTTTTTCTGTGTGCCTGCGAACGCTGCCATCCATTGTAGTGTCTATTGTTTGTCCTGAGGGATCCTTTTTTTCTCGTTCTTGAATTAATTTCAGTTTTTTCTTGATCTTGGATGGAAATGAGGCGAAAAAAAGGAAAAAAAACAGGAACGAGTTAAAGGTGAGGATGCTTCTTCACGGAGATATGCGTGATGATGATGATTGGGTGTCCTTGTGTGTCAGGGTGAAGAAGATGGAATCGTGAGAAAAAAAAACCGAGGAACTGGGTAGCGAGGCAGAGTTGCGCGATGGGCTTTGTGCTTAGGAGTGATGTATGAGGTGAAAGTCATTAGTATGCAAGAATCGCGTTTTTCCGTGATGAGGATCTTGGAATCGTGAACGCACGGGCAACTGGGAGGGCTGTGATTGTCTTTTGCCATTCTCACAGGGCGACTCATTTAAACTGATGTAAGAGTAATTTTTTATGTGGCTTGTAACTCAAAAAAAAGGATATATTCAGCATTTTTTTTTTTTGGAAAGGAACAAAAAAATTGATTAAGGACAGTTTTTTGTGCAGGAAGGTCGGCTGTTTTTTTATTTTTTATTCGTGAAAAGGGTGCGGAGAATAAATTAAATTACGCGGCAGTTACACATGAGTAAGTGGTGTTTGAGGTGATTTAAAACGTTAGTGGAACTGGTTCCATTCTGCGCACATGATCATTTAAAGTTGAGCACTTTGATGTCAACGTTATACCCATTCCAGGTAACACATATTATTGTAGGGTGAACAGCAGATTGCTACCGACGGACTTAACTAGACGGGAGGAGCCATTGTGCTGAAACAAACACGCTCATCATGGCACTGATTGCATTTGTTTCGGAACAAAAAGCGCACTCAGTGTTTTTTTTGCTTATTTGAGCTGATTTTTTTTAATTTTTTGTTCTTGTTTTTTAGGGGAAAAAACGAATGTTTGTAAATCCTGGACCCTTCTTCGTAAAGGGTATACGAGCAAAGTTGTAGACGCTTTAAATGAATGGCACTGCAACGCGTTATAAGATTTCTTTTACGTTTTGTGTCACACTTGTCGCATTGTGTTACTACGTAGTGCTAGTTGATCCTATTCCACAAACCAGTTGGTGCTTTTGATAAGATGTCTGACACTAACACGGCTAAGTTCGACCATGTTTTTTAAGAAGTAAGCCCCTAAGTGGCATCTCCAACGGGAGAAAAAGGTACTGCAATTGCAGAGAAAGAGGACAATAGTTGCCTCCACCTGGTCTCTGCAGCTTCTGCAGAAGTAATTGTGCGGTAGGCCCAATCTTGAGTCGTGAGTTCTGAGGGCACAGCTCCCAGTGATGACGAAGATAAGAAATCTGATATTCGTCACATTTTGATCAGGCTGTGTGATCGGCTCGGATCGAGAGTCGGCCGTGGCAGTATACCATCTGCGATTTGTGTGAGCAAGCGTTTTAAGCTTCAATAAATGTTTTGACATGGATTATTAGCCATCTCCATTCGGAAAGGGTACTGAACTGAGTTCGTCCGCTTCGCAATTTTCTGGAAAATCACTCTGTCTCGGCACTCACATAAATTATATGCTAAAATAGTTCAGGCAAATATTCGAGTTAAATGTAAGTTCATTCCGAGAATTAATCTCCAGGACAAGGCTTAATTAAAAATTGATCGCTATAGTTTCTGCCTGAAAGCTGAAATGAGTTGGCAATCGTGTCCACACCTCCGCCCATCTTCGATTCATCGGTGAAGATTCGCATCATACTTCCACTGTCTCCAGGTACGAATCTGAATGTCGCAACGATAATAGAGTCCAGAGTCCAGAAGAGTGTTCTTTCCACATATGCAGCGATTTCAATCGGATCGCTGTACTAACCGCTATTTGTCTGCCGATTAAGTCTATCGTTGTTTTCATAGTGATACTGTTTATAGTCCAGTTTAGATTTAACATTTTTTATTTAACATTATTTAACTTCCCTAGACTGGATGTGTTTGGACGAATTTCGTGAAGTTAATTTTTATGGATATGACGGTGATTTTACGAATATAATCGCAGGAAACAATGAATTTATTTTTGGCTTCCAAAATAGTAGCAAAGATATGTGATTGATATGTGATTTACTAGCTTTTTGCACTTTCCTTTTTTTAAAGATTATCCGAGATCCGAAATTTTATCCAATTAAGATAAACAGAAATATCCTGTTGACAAACGACAACGGGTAAAATTGTTGTGTACAGTTGATATAGTTAGGTTTTGATATATGTATATTTATGGGATCGATCTCGTCTGAACACAATTTTTTTTTGCCACACTAAAGGGTGTTTTTAGAGACGGAGAACCTTAAATTCAAAATAAAACAATGAAACTGGTTTGAAATATAATTTATCTGCCGGATCACTTCAAATGACAATGGCATGTTTGAATACGATTTCGGAAATGCAGAAAGACATCACATACTCTTCGCAGTACATCAGACTCTTTTTCATCAGTATGGCGTCGAATGTTGGTCTCCAAGTCCAAGTGCGCCACGAAAAAGTTATCAATCATGTCTCTGGATCGCTTGACTGTAACTGCTCGGATTTGAATACATATATTCATTATTGATTGACAAATCAAACTAACCTCCAAACAATCAGCTTTCGCACACAATCAGCCCACGGCACAAAGTAGATTCGTTAAATGGACGTTCTATTATTTTGACTCCAACTATGTGTCGGTACAGAGTACATACAACGTGGCTCGAGCTTCCCTTTCAAGACGTAACTATAAGAATCCAGTTAAATGCTTTGTAATAGCGTAGAGTAGAATATTAAAAAAAGAAAAATGTCAGATTTGTGCCATTTAAAAAGAAATGTAGGAGTTACTTTATAGAGCTTGCTTTCGGGATGATGAGATACAGGACAAAATGTTGTTGACGTCTGAATAGAAAACCTATAGCAACCTGATGTCCATTAAGGGCAGAAACAATATAACACAGTAGAGCATCGATTATCCGAAAGTCAATTAACCGAAACGTCAGTTATCGGAAGCAAATGGACGTCAGCTATCCGAACTCCAATCGGCCGCAAAGTCAATAATCCGAACTAAACCATAAAATGAGAAAACACTCCATCATGAGATTGGTTGTTACCAGTCCTACATGATGAAGACCGATCAATCAAAGCCAAGGGAATAGCTGAGTTGCCATTTTCTCAAAATGTTGAAGAAGATCATTCCTCGTTATATCTGTCGTCATTTTTCAGGCGTCGATTTATCAGGCTAACGCAGCGAAACCCTACTATCTACACGAACAACTAAGCGTCTCCGTATCCGTATCCCATGGAATAACACAACTCTGTCATCACAGATCATAGTGCCGTTTACATTTCCTCGACGAATTGACTTTCATTGCTCCAATTCCAGTTTAATGACGTCGAAACGTGCCGTGAAAGTTTGCAGCTCACATTTTCTCGATGTAAGCAACACACAAAATGCATATGCTTAACGCAGTTCCCTTTGCATCTGTTTAGTGCCTTCTTCAAGTCCCCCAAACTCTCGTTGTCCCAGTGGCCCGCATTGAGTCGATTCTCCAACAGCACTCCTTCGCATATACACACACACGCACGACGTCAACGAATCCCAAATCACTGCTACCGATCAGGTGGACTCCCTGGTTCCACATGAAACCTGTTCCATGCCGTGGGAACAAGACCACATGTTCACGTTGTTCTTCCTGTTTTCTCCACGAAAACAGGCATTTGCTGCCCAAGTCACTTCTCGATTGTGAGATGCCATTTCTCGTAACCGCATCCTCCGCAGACCCTTCGCTCATTGAACCCCGAATCTGGTTACATCCAAATCTAATTTCATCTCCTCAGCCGTACCTCATGGGAGCAGGAATTCGATCCAATACAATATTCAGAAAATTCATCCAACCATTGGTTTGTGGCTGTTAAAACGGTTGAAAACTCAAATGTGTGTGTAATGCTGCAAGTGCATGTAATTGCGCATTGTTACGTCTTTGCGTGTTCTTTATCTTGTCAGATCGCTGAAGTAATCGTCGTATCGGGAATTTGAAAAGAATTCGCAACAGGAAGCATTTTAATTTTGACCCTCCTCCATCAGCGAGTTTCTGAAGAGAAAAAAAAGAAGAAATACTCGCAACTCCACCTCGGAGTAGGAAGCAGATGTTTGAGATGCTCGAGGCGGTGGCGTTCAGTTTGAATTGTTTTCCTTTTTTTTATGGGAGGTGTGATGTGGTCTTCACAATGCAAGGTAGATTTGTTAAGAAAGAAGACACCACCAAGTCGGTTAGGAACAAATGCGGTTTAACGTGGAACAATGACACTTAAGTGCCGCCATCAATTTTATTTTCTTTCTTGTGGCATTATTTGGGTATTTTCTGATGTGGTTCTTACACAAACTGAACTAGGATTTGAATCTGCTTTGATCTGCAAGCTATGAGAGGGATAATCTCATATAATGAAGATTAAAATTTACATTCTTATCTAAGACTTTTTGATCTCAGTTGAAGATGTCCGTGTTTCAATTCTCGGCATGTCTTTGCCTAATCAAATGCTTTTCTAATCAAGTCTATGATTCAGGCAATGCCTTGCAAGCCTGAAGAATACACGCAACAACGTCTTATATCCTTGACATCTGCTTGGCTTGACGCTTCCGTGTTCAATCATAGGTCGCCACCAGAAACATGTCATCCAGTGGAAATAATAGCCAGTTTTAAGGGAATGTATTTTGTTCATAAAGACCGAAACAGAGGTCTCACGCGCCTTGTTATGCCTGATTGACCACAATTGAACCGCAGACAAATGATACCGATTACTGTGAGCGTGTTCAATTACTTTGTGGTCGACTTGTCCGCGCGGTGGGACCAGCTGTGTGATCGCATTTTATCTGAGAGCGTTTACAACAGGCTAGTTGTAAACGCAATTCTCCAATTGTTTCTTCATTTTAACGAACTAACAGACTTAACGGACTCTTACTGTGCGATCACATTTAATGTGCCTGAAACACAATAGGGCTTTGCGGCTGGCGTTGTTTTTCAACACAGGCAAATCATATGCCTTGCACAAAATACAGATTCGTGCTTTTTGAGCGAAATGAGAGGAAAGTCATAAAACGTAAGAGGTCGCTATCAGGCAGTTTCGTTAAGTTTCGTTATCATTTTCCTTCCGGTGTGAATATTTTATTTCGTATTTTAAAAAAACAAAACAGAAATAGAAAAATGTTGATTCGGAAATTTTTTGGAAATTATCAAGCATTCGTATAGGATTAAATGGCAATCTGCCAATCTGAGCGAACTTTCGGAGCTCATACAAAGGGTCTTTCAAGGGAAGTACGTGTAAACTAGAAATCACTTGATTTTCTATTTATTACTAATCGAGGCAAAATTTAAATTTTTGAACCATTTAATAGTATAGTGATGCCAACGTTAAGGAGCAATGTGACAGCTGACAATTCGGGGTTAGTCAAAATTGACCGCTATACGCGAAGAGAGTTCTTTGAATAGATTTTGAAACACCAAGTGAATGCTGATTTTTCGAATAAAATCATTTTCAGTGATCAAGCTAAGTTTCATCTTGAAGGCTTTGTTGATCGTCCAAATTGTCGCATTTGGGGTTCAGAAAACCCACGAGTAATTGTTGAGAAACAAATGCATCCACGACGGGTGACTGCGTGGTGCGGATTTTGGGCTGGAGGCATTATCGGACCATTATTTTTCGAAAGTGCGGCTGGTCAGACAGTAAAAATTAATGGTGTTCGTTATGGTCACATGAAATCTCAGTTTTTAGTGCCTAAATTACAAGATACGGGTGTGACCAACATGTGGTTTCAACAAGACGGTTCCACATCCCATACAGACAGAGAAACAATTCAATTACTGCATGAGTAATTTCCTAATCGTGTAATCAGCTGTTTTTTTTGCGATCAGAATTGGCCATCCAGGTCTTGCGATTTAACGCCATTCGACTTTGTTCGTTGTGTTTTTTTTAAGTCAGAGATCTCTGCAAACAAGCACACCGCCACCAACGCCTTGAAAGAGGAAATTGGGAGTGGATTAATGAAATTCAGCCACAGTTATGGGAAACAGTCATAGAAAATTTCAATAAAAGAGTACGTTCTTGCCAGCAAAGCCGTGGCGGCTATTTATCTGATGTGCTATTCCATACATAACCCCAATCTGTATAATCTATGCATTAAGAAACAAACTTGAACTTTTTATTTTAGGATAATTTTTTGGGCACCCTTTACTAACTATCCACTTCACAGCTGATTGCTCCGTTGAAATTTGAGCGAAATTTGTGGTCGCAAGGAAAAACCACTAAAGTCTGTTTTACTCATTTTTCCGGCATGAGTTTGCAGTTGTCTACAAAAGCGTAAATGTACGTAAAAGTGACTTAATCTGTTATGTTTTTATGAAATTGTGGCCGTATTTTTGAACATAGGAAGCTGAACAAAAACTACAGATTTGAGTACGCTAAATCTAATGACATCAAAATCTCAATTTCGTTTAAAGTCGACTTTAGCGGTTATGCTTTGTGGCCACAGAGTTATTCAAACATTTTTTTAAGTTATTTACTAAATCATGTAAATGACAGCCTATAATTGGATCGATTAGTGCGAGAATATTAAGGCAAGAGAAGGTAGAAGTCGGCTATTTTGATTTCTGACAGCCATCTTACATGGCTCAAATAGTTTGTAACTGATAACAGGTTGTTTTGAACGTGTTGAGCACGGTTTAACTGGCATTAGCTATTCCTAACCTTGAGACTAAAATTAATGACATGTTCCTTAACATCTGTAATAGAATTAGGGTTTGGCCAATGATGGACTTCTCTGTGGATCAAACAGACCTTTAGAGGTGAGGTTAAGAATATAAATATCTCCAAACACATCCTAAAAAACAACCACTTCCAACCCGCATCAGCTTCTTAAAAGTCAGAAGTTCCGAATGGTTAAACAGAACCCAAACATCTAAAGAGGCACCTGCAATGCCCTAACCCATTCATCAAGTGATATGATTAAGTGCGAACAAAAATTGGCAATTTCGCCGATTGGTATCTCAATAAATCTCCGAATAAGCGATGTCAATACAAACAGCGATACGAACACAATAACACAATAGTCCCGAATCGGTTGAGCCATTCTCTGGCGTCACCACACCACACAGCAGTCCACAATAAGCACTATCGATTATGCATCTTGGTATTCGCAATACAATGCAAACAATGCGATCCTCATCATCAGCACCACTGCCATAGAAACTTCCCTGGTCGTAGTGCGAAAACCAGTACCGTCAACCCCATTCCTTCAGAGACACACACAAGTTCTCAGACGACCGGTGGCAGAAACCAAAATCCCATCTATGCCCCTCGATCGTGCGAGGAAGGAAGTTTGTTTTTCGGGACGTTCCCTTTGTCCCATTATATGCAGCACGGAATATTTTGAGCCCATCCATCTCTATCGGCTTTATTCCCAGATCCTTAATGACTCCCAATGATATTGACAAAGGGCGTCTCGTCTCGTCTCGATTAAAAATGCGAAGAGCATCCAATCGGATCGGGTCGGGTCTTTGGTGAAAGGTGTGTGAGCGATTCGTTGATAGGGTTCATTGTCTGTTCATATGCTAATGACTTGCGTCAACCCTTTTCTACTGGTTCAAGGGTTCAGCTGAGGTTCGGTGATCTATCCTCTCGATTCTGTCTGTCTTACCCACTTTTATTGTCAATTAAAAATCGCAAGAAACCGAGGACTAGCTTGAGGGGGGCTTTGGCAAATCTGCCCTGGCGGTGGCTGAGGTATTGAGCCGATTGTGTGCGAGGCGGCGGCGCGGCGTTCGATTGTTGTTCGATTGTAATGGAATATTTTTATTAGTCCTATTGTCGGGCATTGTGTTGTGCGCCTTTCTGTGGCATCGACGTACAATGAAGAAGCGTGTGTGGCATATTGTTGGCAAAAATTGATTAGGCGAAAAAATATCTGAAAAGAAAAGGATTTCCCTCGTTTCGTTCTTGTTTTTTTTTTTCTTTTTTTTTTGTTTCCTTCTGCGGTTTCTGTGGGTTGACGAAGGCACGAAGATTGAAGTGCGATACGATATGTTTTGAAGAGATAATCAGATAGGATATTGATTGATTCAGGATAATCATACGGATATAAAGTTGTCAGCGCAGAAGGTGCGATAATTGGAGATTGGCGAGGAAGGTTGATTACTTTGATGCAGTGGCTCAGGTGACAATGTTTTTGGGAAGGGGGAGGAGATATATTGTAATATGTATATGTTCAGCTTATATTTAAGAAGTGGGACAAGGTTTTATAGATATTATCATTAAC
Organism: Eristalis pertinax; assembly: GCA_907269125.1. Taxonomy (NCBI): domain Eukaryota; kingdom Metazoa; phylum Arthropoda; class Insecta; order Diptera; family Syrphidae; genus Eristalis; species Eristalis pertinax. The sequence continues at coordinate 123,960,937 of OU026145.1, forward strand.
TTATAGCTGAGCTGGACAATTTCCTTTCAGGTGCAATAACCGTGTGTGTTATAATTTTTGCAACTTGATTGATTGAATTTGTCCAGTAAATGAGAAGGAGAATTCCGGCCATCTACATATGTATGTACAGAGTTGTTCAAAATAATATGGATGATCACGCATAATCGATATTTCTACTCATTTACACATTTTGTTCAACTTTTCGCATCAGTATGCGGTACCGTTATTTGCACGGGTGCATTGCCTTTACTATGCATGCACATAATGTCATCTAATCATTCATGTAAGTGGCGCAGTAGTGCAAAGTACGGAAAAAGTGTTTTCTTGAGTGTTCAAAATTATAGGAAATTTTGTTTTCTCCTTGAAGAGTTAAGAAGAAGTTAAAAAGTATTTGTTTGTGTTTGTTGTGTGTTCTGTATGTAAGAACTGAAGCTAATTTTACGTATACCTCTATAGATTTATTACAAAATGGGCCGTAACACAGACAACAGGGAAAGACTTTAAAATTTACTACCGATGAGTTGGAAAGATCGGTTAATTTTGTTTTCAATGCACTTTCCAGAACCCCAGCAAAAGAAACACGAGGTAGATCAAGAAAAACGGCTTCCACTGATGACTACCGTATAGTGTTACTAGCCAAAAAGAATCCATTTATATCATCAAAGGCAATTGCAGCTGAAATAAACAACATAGTCAGTGCCCCAACGGTCCAGCGAAGATAGCTGAAAAATCAACTACCAGGAAGGATCGCTCGCAAAGTTCCATTGCTGAGTAAAAGGAATATAAAAGCAAGAAAAGAGTTCGCTTTAAGTTTCAGAAACCATTCCAAAGAGATGTTTCGTAACATTCTCTGGAGTGATGAAACCAAAATAAATTTGTTTGGTTCTGACAGTTGTAGAAACGTTCGGCGGCCTCAGGGAAAAGAGTTCCATTTCCGATTCACAAAAAAACTGTAAAGCATGTAGGTGGAAGCGTGGACCCATATTTAAAATAAAAGACATAAGTTTATCGTGATATCTTAAATGACGTGATGCTACCATACGCTGAGGACAACATGCCGTTAAGATGGCACTTCCAACCTGACAACGATCTCAATCACTCATCGAAATTAGTGAGTGCTTGGTTAAGGGACCATCAAGTGTCACTATTACCACGGCCATCTCAGTCTCCAGATCTGAATCCTATCGAGAATTTGTGGGCGGAACTGAAACAATCTTCGACTATATAAATATGTGATATAATCCTTGAAAATTATTCTATTTTACTCTTTCCCTATTATTTTGAACAGCTCTGTATGTACTTAGTGCTTTTAAAACATTTGCAACCAACATAACAGAATTCAATGGTTTTCACTGGGGTGACATTAAAAAAGGTCATCATTTCAAAAGTTTTAAGTGCTATAATTTAATTTAATTAATATCAACAAAAATGAAAAAAGGGTAAACTCCATTAAACAACAAAAAAACGTTCAAAATAAATCGACATCTAACATTTTTGGAGGTGCTTAATATAGCCTACTATTGTCAACCTACTATTGACAATCCGGAAAACGGTTGTTACCGTTTGAAAATGAGGAGTATTTGGCAGGAAGTCAAATTATTCCATCCCGATCAGAGGTGGTTTCTGCTATTTAAAATGTCCTTGTCTTCGAACACCATTATTCCCAGCACCCCCAAACCATCACGCTCCACGGCCATGTTTGACTGTCCCTTTAGTGTACTTTGTGTAAAGTCGCTCGCCTTTCGGTCTTCTTAAGTGTTGCCCCCATCAGATCCATGCCAATTGAATTTCGACTCATCGGAAAACAAGACAGTTTTCCATTGCTGAAGACTCCAGTCCAAATGAGCCCGGGCAGAATTTAAGCGGGCCTTGACATTCTTTTTTGAAATAAATGTTTTTTTGCAGGTTTATGCATAGCTTCGGAGCCCAGCGTCTAAAGTTCCTAGTCTTATTATTGATGAGTCCATATTCAATTCCAGTTGCAGCTTTACTTCTATAGATGACGATTGAGGATGCTTCTGAACAAAATTTAATGTTTCTATCTTCTCTTTTCGTTGTTTCGCTCTCTGAAACACGTGTTCGTTTTCGTTCTGTATAATATGGCAAATTGTTGATGTGTGGATTATATATTTTATTGAAATTTGTTTGTCGGTCATTCCTTGGCTATTGTCGCTCAAAACACTCTTGATCTGATTTCAGACAATACTTGTTTTCGCCCATTTTATTATAAAATGTTAATTTGTCAAACACTCACAGTGTTTCTACTAAATGATATCACTCCAAAAACCAAAATGAGCTACAAATTTCAGAAATAAACTAACAAAGCGCATTTAGTGCTTAAATAAAACTTATCGTTATGAAAACAAAAATATTGCGAAATAAAAGGAAAAATGCCATTAGTGGCAAATGTTTTGCACAGCTCTGGCAAAATGTTGAACTGTTATATCTCTCCGAGATGCTACCACTCTTTGATGTTGATTGAAACTAGATTAAGGGATATGTCCGCCTGTCGGAGTGTCCGTGAAGATCCAAATATGACGGAGAGATATGACGCTCTATTTTTTGCCAGGACGGTGCTTCCTGAATTCCCATAATTAGCGCCTAAGGGCTCTAAAATAATTGGCGATGACATGTACATTCGGATGTTGCTTACGGATTCCCCGAAGGGAAAGTGCTCCCATGCCACAAATCTCGCACAAATTTCTTAGTTTCTGTCGAGGAAATAGTGAGGAATCCCTCTCTGCACACCCATTTTCAAAAAACAGTAGAAACCCCAGTCCCACCCCTGCTGATATTTATTTTCATTTCCCATCCTAAATCGAACTAGAATAGAGTCGGTACCTGTTGAGGAAACCCAGTGCGAATCAATCATCTCCAATCAGCATTGCAAATGTAATCCGAAAGGGATCATCGGATTCAAGCCAATCGATCATGTTGACTGTGCTGCTCGTGACGCAAACCGTGAGACTAAGCGTTTACGCACTTCTGCAAAGTCGTGCGTTTTCATTATTGTTCTCCATCTTTCAGACATTAGAGAAGCCAGTCTCCTATTACCCATAACCTTGAGCTTGAATTAAAGACGAAGGCGAAAACCCAAAATAGACGAACAAGCCTAGCAAGCAAAAAAGAAACTACACCACACTTCACAATTGCATCAATATGGGTTTCGATTTGAATGTGTTCCCGTTTTGCGTTCTGTAAGGTCCCACATTTCAGAACACAAGTGATTCTCTCAGCGACTCGTGTGTGTATAAATGTTAACAACATACTCTCCCGCACGTATTGCACACACACACACCCAAACACACAGTCGCGTTTGGGAGCGTATGCTGATATCAAATGGCCACTTGGAAATTTTGAGGTACCTACCGAAAATATCTCGTATACCGAAACACCACACAAAAAGATGTGAAAAAAGAGAGAAGGAAACAGAAGAAGACTGAAGAAGAAAAAAAAACAGCAAGTACTTGTCGTCGTCGACCGTCGTACACTCGTCATTTCCACTTGTTCTTCTCTCCTTTTATTGTAAAGATGCGAAGCAGCACAGTAAAGTGGACATCCGAACGAAGAAGACTGTGGATGGTGGAGAAGGCAAGAGAACAAGAGGTACCCGCAACAAGATGAATGACTCGAAAGTAGTTTAGAAAAGACCTTGAGCCGAGAGTTTTTTTTTGGTTTTTGTATTTTTGAGGTAGAGAAATCCCACATGACTTTACACGAGCGCTGTGTGTGTGTGCGTGTGGATCTGTAACGATCAGCGAAATTGCCATAGAACAAGGGAGATATTTTTGGATAAAGTTTGGAGATTTGTTGTGATTTACGGAGGACTTGTAGATCTGGTGACAGGTTGAGATGTCCTCTGAATTGGGGCAGTTCAAGCTGTTCGAGCTAAATCAAGAAATGATTGAATTTATCGAATGCAAATGTCACTTGTCAATTGGGGCAGATGGACAGCAATTGCACAAGTTGGCTTTTTTTCTAAGATTAACAAATAAAGCGCGCTTGCAACAGCATGGCAACAAGAGAGATGAGAAAGATAGAAAATCTACAATATCCGACAAAAAAATCACTTGAAGGAGGAAGGATCACGCTTGTAAAACCACGACACGAGAAATAATGAACTTATTTTAATGTGAATTCGCCAAATCAATGAATCTCTACAGGAGCGAAAGATGACTGCTTTCACAGCTATTTCGGTCTTTTGAAAGAATACTTATACATATGCTTCAAGTCTCAGTTGCGCACAAGGTTCATTCTAGGAGATGTCAACGATAAGATGGATAATCCAGGGACTTTTAGAGGCTAGTCGGCGCAGAGAATCGACCATTACACAGGGATGGAGATTTCTTCCGATGAATCAAAAATCTGGTTGGCATCCTGCTTATCTCGTCTATATAGCTCCGATTTTTTCCCTTACTTCTTGTCAGGTCAAGAGAACAGATGTGAGAATACTTAGCAGCTGCTAGATCGATAGTCTCACTTAGTAACAACTACTGTCCACAAGGATGATGAGGCTGTTGACTTCTATGCTTTTGATGTTTTTGTCCGTTTTGTGAGAATGCTTATGATAGAATCAGTCTGGTTTTAAAGAAGAAATGTCTAGTCTCTAATCAAGTTATGCAGGATGGTGGTGCAAAAATCGTCTAAAGCAGCCATTCACAACCTGCCACAAACTCCGTGACGGCCGGAATTGCGTTGCTTTTTAATGTTGTATGTTGGGGAGGTACGCATTTGCTCAAAGGTTGAGAGACTATGGTATAAAGCACCCTGGGAGCAACATTGTCAATAAAAAAAAAATCGGAAAGATCGCGAAAAACTCACTAGCTTACCAACTCTTTGATGGTATTCTATGTACAGTCAATCACAAAAGTAAGTACACAGCAACAAGTTGTTTGTGGAGGATATCCCGAAAACTTTAGGCATAACGGGTCATACACCAAAAATCTAACCAAATTTACATTACCATCAAATGGTCATCTTAAGCTTAGTTTGATCTTTGATCAGCATGAACTAAATTGGCCATTGTATATGCTGCCATAAGTCCCCGTGTTATGGGAGATCCCACCACGATGATTTACATACAGTACACTTTTGTGGTGTGAATTTAGCTTAATTTTTGGGCTCATGTTCCCCTGTGGCTATAGTTGTTGGGCTGCACTTATATATTTTCTTGGCTTAAGTACATTACTAATTAATATAAATCTTGAATTTAATTCTCTCTTCAGAACACAGACAACTTGTTGGTGTGTGCTTACTTTTGTGATTGACTGTAGACACATGCAATGGCTTGAGTAACTTAGCGCTGGTCAGGTTAAGGTTGCTGGTTAATGCCCAGGGTATGCTGGCAATTACTTCAAAAGCAAACATAACCTTTTTATCAACCGGCTCATTGCCTAATGCCTTTTTTGAAATCATTCAAACTTGTTATGGTTTTATTTCAATAAATTATAACAAATCAAAATGAATTTACTTTTTTTACATATTGTTTGAAAGATTTCTTCTCCACCGACAACCGCCAATTCGCAATATCACGTCTCATTCGCATCTCAATGTGGTTTCTCTTTCTGATACTCACTCTACAACCAGCTGGATACCTATCACATTTATGATTTAATTTATGACTAATTACCTGCATGGTCTGCTCAGATAAAAAAGAAACAAAAACATTGGCACCACAGGTTGACTCATTTTATGATCTCTTTAAATTATTTACTACGCATTGATCTACCAAATCGTTTGCTGCGCCATCATAAAGAAGTTGCATTCAAAAGGGTTACCTTCGTAACTTGTGCACACCCGCATAGGTTGAGACCAGAAGGTAATAAAAAAAAATTCCACATGCATTTCACTTCTGTGCAAACAACAAAAGAACAAACAGCCTTATGTTAACGCCACTGACTGTGGCCTCTACTATATTGCCTAAATCTTCTTTTTTTTCTTCTCTCATTTCACAATATTCTCTAGTAATTTTATCTTTCTTTTCATGCTCCCTTTCAAATCACACCGCATATTCATACCTGCGTCCTGCACCAGATCTTATTATTCTTTTTTTCGGTCTTTCTTTACCCACAAAATGTCGAGATGAAGTAATAAATCCTTCGTCTGGTTTCTATTTCGATCATCCTTTGTGAAGGATTTCGCATACACACGCACACAATTGTCTCGAGGGCAATTCCGAGTGAGTGCCATTGAATTGCACTTGCACCCACTTCATGCACGCAACCTGTTGTTTGTTGAATTAAGGACAACAAAAGAGGATGTGCGGAAAATTTTAAAATTAAGTTGTAATTTTTTATTGGAGTTTTGTTTGTTTTCGTTTTTTTTTTCTTCCTTTTAATTTAGTCACAAAATTTCAGTAAAACAAATAAGAAAAGAATATTAATCGAACAATTGTTGAACACTAGATAGACGGACCCATTTTGAAGCTTAGCGTTTTATAATTTCAAAACTATTAATTTCTATGGCATGTCTTTTTGTGACTTTTATCAAAATACATAGTTTACATTTTAATTTATGTATGTATACATAGTTTCATTGTTATATCCTTCATGCATAACATACATACATACCTAAAAAAGAATGATATTTATTCTTTGCATCCAGTGTTCTTACTACTGTTCTTGTCTACGACCAACGGACGGATGCGATGTTGCGAAATTAGAGAAAACCGTTTCTTAGAGTAAGAGATCATAATATCCTTTGAGTAAATATGTAAAGTATTCAAGCGTAGCTCGGGATTGTCGTTTGAGTTTAGGCACTCTTGATCGAACTAATCACGAGGACAATAACGAGTAGCTCGACGCGAAATCTTCCAATAGAACATTTATTTTTTTTTAATTTGTTCCACCTGGGCTTCAGTCAACAAGATTCTCCAGCTGGCACGATCTTTAGCCAGCTGTCTCCAATTTCGCGCGCCAAGTTGGTTAAGGTCCTTCTCCACATGTGTGCGCCATCGGTTTCGTGGACGTCCTCTATTACGTTGTCCTACTAGCTCGGAGAAGACCCTTCGGGCTGGAGCAGTATTGTCCATGCGCTCTACATGACCTAGCCATCTTAGGCGTTGAATCCGTAGACAAGGACAAGGCTCATGTCGCCGTATAGTTGAATGGTTGAATCTTCTTCTCCAAAAACCATCAACGCAAACAGAACCAAAGATGGAACGCAGAACTTTTCTCTCGAAAAGACCAGTCCAGGATGGGGATGATCAGGGTCTTATATAATGTTAGCTTGGTCCTTCGAGAGAAGGCTCTACTATTCAATTGCCTATTGAGCCCAAAGAAACAGCGACTGGCAAGAGTTATTTTGCGTTTAATCTCGGTACTGATGTTGTTAGTACTGTTTGTTTGGGAGCCGAGGTAAACGAAGTCCTTAACTACCTCGAAGTTAAAGCTGCCTACGGTCCATATATTATTGCATATATTCCCGAATCAAGTTCTTCTAGTAGTGACGAATCAAATTACAGAGTTACCAGACCACTAGGTAATTACTTCTTACTATTATGAGAGGTTATGTGTGTTGATTATTATTATTCAGCTGATGTACAATATCAACTAAGAAATATGGGACGAAGTCTCCAAAGGCGTGCACGTGGTGCCCGTGGCATGCGCCCTTATCTCAATCTTATATGTCAGAAGACTGTATATATGCATGTACGTATGCTGAAGAGACTGAAGAAGTCGCCTGCAGTCCTTTCTGTCAAGAGATGACCAAATGCCGCAGATTTCTTACAGACATTAGGGAGCATGCGCTTGGTTTGTCTACATCCTGCAGATTCATGCCACATCCGGTTGTGCTGTCGGGAAGCCCAGCCATCGATGGAAGCCCTAACCGAGGACCCTGGTTCGGGTTCTAAGAGTATCTCATCTGATCCTTGTCTAGCAAGTTCATCGGCGATCTCATTTCCCGTGATCCCGTAGTGGCCCGAGACCCAGACAAGTCTTAGCGAATTAAACCTGCCGATCCAATTTAGAGAAGACTTGCATTCTTGGACTATTTGGCTCAAATCGGGTACAAGTAGGACCGGTTAGATACCACACCTCGAAGACGGTGGATGTTTGGGTTAGCTAAATCCAGCCTGTGGAGTTTAGGAATTTGATTATGTTTGATATACTTTGGTTAGCGATAACGTAGAGGTCACTAAGAAAGGGTTTGCCGAACGCGATATATATTTGTTTGGCTAGTGTCGAACAGTCACAGAGAAAGTAAGGCAGACTCTCCTCTAAGTGGTTGTCGGCAGTGTAGGTTGAACGGTACTCCGAGTCTAGCAGGGTGGGTGCCTGTGGGTCAGTGTTCCGTGCTTACAGCCATGACTCTAGCTAATTCGGAGCGATTTCTATTGAGGAGGTCATCAGAGGGTCTGGTTTTACTAGAGACTTTTTACTTAAATGACATAGTCGACACTCTACTAGCTAAAGGCAGGAAGTATTGATAAATTGTGTATTTGAGGTGGGATTGGGAAGCAAATCACAGTGGGGGCGTTGCCGGTAGCTCCTTTCTTGGCCATTACGTCGACAATCTCATTTCCCTCTATGTTGCTGTGGCCTGGAACCCAGAGGAGAGTAATATTGCACCTGCTGCTGGCTTGTTTGAGTTCCGAATTGCACACATAGTACACAATTTAGAGGAAGTGTTTACTGAGGACTTATGGCTGATTGGCTGTCGCTGCAGATCGCTGCGGTTCTACCTTAAAGGGGCGCTTATCTGATCGCTAGTACTTCAGCCTGGAAGATGATCGAGTGATCTGGTAGGAGGTAAGAATTGGAAATATTGAAATCCGCAGAGAAGGCCGCTGAGCCTACACCGTGATCTAGCTTAGACCGGTCTGTGTGGGTCAAAATTGGTATTGTGAGACCAGTGATTGAGTTTTTCAGTCCTCTCTGGATGGAAATCGGTATTGTTTGTATACAGTCTGAATGTGGTTTACAAATCCTTTCACTTTTGTTGGGCGAGTCTACATATTTGATGAACTGATCGGGTCAAGGGACTCAGCCAAAACCAAACTGACAATAAAACCTTTTAACTCAAGCGATCTTGTTTGACTTCAACAGAATGAATGGACTAAATGATATTAGATGAGTTCTGTGATATTTCTGAAGATGAACTACACTTTAACTGATTGACTAAAGGATCTTGGTAGAGTTCTGCTAAGGTTTTTCAAGAAGACCTACACCCTTCCCTCAACAACTTCCAATCACACAAATTGGGTGTGGTGGTGATTTTGTAGCCAATGTGATATAGAGTGGACGGTAATCAACTGGATTTTGCATATCGGCAAACGAAAGCGGACCAAATGCATGGCTAAACAACTTAAAAATTAAGATTCATCGGTGGAGCCAGTTCATCAACAACACCAAGTGACATCAAAGTTGGCACAGTTACAACATTACTGTTTAATAGTGCTGTGCCAAGATTACATAATGATTTTGTTAAAAGAATTGGGAGAACCTCTGCGTCGTCGTTGCTTTTGCTGATTGAATCCATGTTTGATTGGATTGAGTTTCAACAACATTTCAATGTTTCAATTCAGAGAACATGCATTTTTACTTTGATAGATCGAAATCACAAAAAAATCAAAAGGAACCCGATGTCATAACATGGAAAACATCGTATTTCGGACAAAGAAACACTCACTTGTTGGCTTAAGTCACAAGAAGAGTGTGTCAGAAGATTTTATGATCGAAGCTCAAATGGTTAAAGCCACTTCCTGCTGACCTGACTCCGCGTGTAGTATGTTGTAAACGTCAAAATAACAAAGGACTGCGCTATCCATGTTCATTAATCCAGATATACGATCATACTAACTTAGAAGAACATCGATGTCGGGCAGATTGTGCAGTCATTATATTTTGTCTTCTATACTAAGGCTGCAGACATGCCGCGCCGTGTTTGTGTTCAAAAACGCATGAGAAAAGAAATGCGATTGTACTAGAGCAGATTTCCGACGTTTATGAAAACATCCATACTCATGGCATCCAAAGACTCCCACAGTACATCAAATATTTGTTCATGGGCCAGCTGTAATTGAAAACCCTCTGCTTCCAATTGGGCAGCTATCTGAAGAAGACTTTAGAAGCGACTTTATGATTTTCTATTACTAACGGCCATTGCCTCTGCACGGGATGTTTGTGGAGTGAAGCGGCTTGGAGTGGCGGCTGGTGGTGAGAAATGAACTGCGTGGTTTAAAGCACCCGGAGTTCAAGAAGCCATCAGAGAGAAGAAGAAGACCTACAGATACTGCATTCTCTTGGGGGACTCTGCTTCTCGTGACCGGTACACTGAGGCGCGAAGAACTTGCAAATTAGCTGTGCGAGCAGCTAAAGAGCAGTCTTGGAAGTAGTTCGGCGAGAAGCTGGAAAGCGACCATAGATCTGCGAATAAGGTGTTCTGGCAAACCATTCGCCGACTCAGAGGAAGGAAATTCAACATCATCGAAGGAGTCAAATCCAAAGATGGGGTGTTGCTTGAGGCGGACATCTTGGGCAGATGAGGCGGACATCTTGGGCAGATGGAGCGAGCACTTTTCGGAGCTGCTCAATCCCGAACAGGGCACTGAGGATGACATATCCGTAGTCTTTAGTGGGGAGGAGAATAGTCCAACGGTGAAGGAAATCATTTTGGCGATTGAATCGCTAAAAATTCTCAAATACGCCGGTGTGGATGAAATCCGGCCAGAAATGCTTAAGGCAATGGGTAAAGAGGGAGTTTTATGGCTCTCTCGTGTCATTAAAGTGGCCAGGGAACGCGGTGAAACACCTAGCGATTGGTAAACTGGGGTGATTTTTCCACTTTTCAAGAAGGGGGACAAAAGAGATTGCTCCAACTACAGGGGCATATCTCTTTTAAGTATCCCCGGGAAAGTCTATGCTAAGGTGTTGGAAGCGCGTTCTAGAGCTATGGGCGAGCCCAGGATGGGGGATGAACAGTGCAGCTTTCGTCCCGGCAGAAGTACAACCGACCAGCTTTTCACTCTAAGAATTGTGCTTGAGAAGGCTTGGGAGTATGCCAAACCCATCTACAGTTGTTTTGTAGATTTGGAAAAGGCATATGACCGAGTCCCTCGAGGTAAACTCTGCAGTGTCCTGCAGGAGTATGGGATTGATGGTCCTCTTCTGAGGGCCATTCAGTCTCTATACCCAAACTATAGCAGCTGTGTTCGGGTAAACGGTGCTAAATCAACACCTTTCACCGTGGACGTTGGACTTCGCCAAGGGTGTGTCTTGTCACCTCTCCTTTTCATTGTATATATGGACTGGATGTTGCAGCGCAGCCGAGGTGAGGAATGTTTCACATTGGGAGAGTAGAGGGTAAGTCATCTTCTTTTTGCAGATGACTTGGTTATCCTCACATCCTCCCAGACGGAACTCCAGCGGGCACTCGATAGGTTTGTGGCCGTATGTGCTGATGCTGGAATGAGGGTTAACGTCGGAGGTTATGGTCATTTCCAGAACGCTTGTTCAATGCACTCTGCATGTTAGTGGAGTCCCATTGAAGCAGGTGGAGAAGTTTAAGTATCTCGGGGTCTTTTTCACGAGTGATGGAAGGAGTAATGCTGAGCTTTCCTGTAGGATTGGTCAAGCTGGGTCAGTTTTGACACAGCTTGGTAGTTCTGTAATCAGAAAGGCCGAGCTTGGTGTCAGAGCCAAGTTAGCGGTTTTCAACTCAGTATTTGTTCCAACTCTCACCTATGGTCATGGAATTTGGGTAATGACCGAAAGAATAAGATCGCTAATGCAAGCTGCTGAGATGAGATTTCTTCGTGCTGTTGTGGGAATTATTCGCCGGGATAGGGTGAGAAACACAGCAGTGCGCTAGGAACTCAACATTGAGCAGCTGCTTCTTCGAACGGAAAGGGCTATGCTTCGGTGGTTTGGTCAAGTGGCACGAATGTCCCCATCACCAGGACTTCCGAGGCGGGCGTTGAATGCGATTCCATCAGGTAGGCGATCGCTTGGCAGACCCAGGACGAGGTGCTTGGACCAAGTCCAAAAACTCGCCGGATTACGCTTGGGCATTGCTCCTGATGAATTAGAGTCGATGGCGGAGGAACGAGTTGCCTGGAGATCTCTCGTGCGTGGTTTACCCCCGCGATCTCTTTAGTGGATCAGAAGATGATGATGACACAAAATCTGTGTGCTCCGAGTTGTTGGTGGTCGAGGTTGCTTTTGAGTTCTGATCCACTAATAAGTTGCCTCAGAAAATCATCTCCAAAGGCTACAGAAAGGGTTTTCTAAGGACACCAAGGACATGCTTCTTCCAGAGGGCAGCTATCTTCCTCTGGTGGTAATATTTCATCTCTACTTGATGGAAATATTGAAGAAAATGCAGAGATTTAAGATTCTTTTAATGAAGGAGAATACGACTAAAATTAATTTTTTTAAATTGTTTTAATTGCAACAATAATCATTTCCAACAAACAAATAAATTGATTTACTTCAAAAAATAATTTAGTCCAGGTTTTCGATGCAAATACTTCTATGTGGGATGTAGCAAATGACTTAGATAATTTGAATGAAACCCATGAAATTTGATCCAGAGTCTTAGAAGGAGGCAGAAAGAAAAACCAATGGAATGGAAAATGTCCCTTAAAACCACTTCTGCTGATCAGATCAGTATGTTCGCACTTCAATTGCCACAAACATGCGCTTAAACCCAAATGAAATGCCCCAACGCCTCCAATCATTGCTCCCCTTCCCAATTTTACAAATCAGAGAACATTTATGAGAATAAAATATGAATTACTTTCAATACAGCATCAGTTATTGTATGTATATTTATTTGTTTTCTTTTTGTTTTGTTCTATTTGTATTTCTAAAAAAGATCCTACATATAAATTATTTCTCTTAAAATACTGTGTCAATTATTCAACTTGTGCAACAATGTTTACATAATAATCGCTTTCCATTTTGAATAGATATATTAGAAAAAAGAGGTATACATGAATTTTCAACTATAGTCCTATTTTGCACAAAATGAGCAAGACACCATACATGTCCTTCCTCGTTTTTTTTTTTTGTGTATTTTAGAAATTCGTAAAAAATAATAAATAAAAATAAATTTCTCCATTGTCAATTCAATGGATGGGTATGATGATGCAGGAAACGAGGACTGTGCCAAGTTCTAGAATCAATTTCAATTTTATTGAATTGACGATAGGAAATTCCTGAGTTTTGTGTTTGATATTTTGTTTTTTCTTTTCATTTTTTTGTTTTTCTTTGCCACCCTGCAGACATGAATACGTCTGTCTGTTGGTCAATTTGATTCATTTTTTTTTCTGTGTTTTAACTTTTTACAATGTTTTTGTGTTTTTTTATTTGTAAATTTGTATTCAACTACATACATAATTACATTAACAGTACTTTGTACTGAACGCGCCTGTATGAACGTTGTCATAATATATAGAAACATCTTTTCTATTTTTTTTTTCTTTCATTTTCTTTTTCATCGATCAAAAATGTGTAAAAACGAAATCGATACAGTTAAACGATAAAGTATTTTCCATCTAAAGCCTAGGTTCTACAAAATCTACATTTCTACAATCTAGAGATACACTTGCATTGCGTAATGATATAAAACGAACGCATTTGTAGCATTGCGGTTTTCGATTTCGATTTCGAACGATTTGATGGATCTCTCGTGGGCATATGCAAACACTACCAGCTTTTGAATGAATCGGTTGCCATCGGTTGATGTGGTATTCAATCCGAGACCACGAGCAAATGCTGGTGGTGTTTGCATTCACATTCATCACGTGGATATGAAATTAAATCATTCCCTTTCGTGTGACAGATCATGTAGGAAGCACCCCTCTTCTGATCTCCATCAGAAATCCATCGAATCCTGCGAAATTGCTTGTTTATGTATATAAAAAAAATAAGAAGAAAATGATCATTCTTCGTACTTCCTCCTTGATAAAAAATAACAAACGTCAAGTGTATGTTAAACAGAGGATAGAGAGAGAGAGAGAGAGAGAGAAAAGTCGTGGCTATGCTAAATCCTGAGGTCAAAAGATTTTCTTCATCTTCATCATCCATCATCACCTTCTATTGTGTTACATGTTCCTATTACTTTCTACAAATCACGCCTGGTTATCAAAATGTACTATTGACTCTTTTCCTTCCCTCCCGCCGGCACTCCAATGCTCAAGAGGTGATCACCAGCTGCTAGTAGACCGGCAGCAGCACCAGGCTGTGCATAGTTACGAATATGATGCAGTGATATTAATTGATTTGGGAAGGCATTTGTGGCACCACCGCCAGCACCAAGATTTTGATTAAGTCCACCCGCGATGGTTGTTTTTCCGGCCGTTTGGAATTGTAACGCATCGTAAATGTAGGGCCTCTGGGCGGCTGCATGGTGTGTCAGTGCGTTCAGATGCGGTGCAATAGCATTGATTGGCGTAAACGCTGAGTTTGTTGTGGCTTTTGCGCTACCATCGTATGAGCTCACAACGACTATAGTGTTCGGCGATGGTTGCTGCTGTTGCTGTTGGTGTTGCGGCTGACGGGTTATGACTAAGTCTTCACCATCATCGTTCGCACTTTGGGTGTTGCCGCCACTACCACCGCCACCGCCGCCGCCCCCGTTCACTATCGCTCGATGGTGTTCGAGCAGTGCACGCTGATGGTTTTGCAGCTCATTCTGTTGCTGTGGCGTTAAAGTGAAGTCGTAGCCATTGGTTTGCTGTTGCTGTTGTTGCTGCTGCTGTTGTTGTTGCTGATGCTGTTGCTGCTGCTGTTGTTGTTGCTGTTGTATTGCTTCGGCGAGACTTGCTGCCGCACTATCTGGACTAACTTTGGGCCAATACGGATGTTCACTGTTTGCTGCCGCCGCCGCCGCTGCTACATTCATCACGATATTCCGATTAATATTCAATCCAAGACCAGCAGCCAGTGCTGTGCCATTCGTCGTCGAGTTGCGGCTCTGCTTTTCCGCCTTTTCTGCATGCTTTTGCAGATGCTTCTGCAAGTATGTCTCTTGAGTGTAGCTCTTGCCACAAAAACTGCATATGTGTGTTTTCAGATGCTTCGAATCCTTGTGCTTCGGTATATGCTCCAGCAGACTAAGCTCATCGGTGAAACACTTGTAGCAGGAGTTGCATTTGAATGGTCTATCGGTTTGATGACAACGCGAATGCGATTGAAGATTGGAGAGTTGTGAGAATGCCTTTTGACAGCCTTGGTGGCGACATTTGTACGGTTTATCGCCGGTATGTGTGCGGATGTGTTGCTGCAGGTGGGACAATTGCGTGAACTTTCTTTGACAGATCTCACAGCGATATGGTTTGATGCCCAAATGAATGCGCGTATGCTGTGACAGGTAGCTTGAATTCGCAAACGTCTTTGTGCACTGTGTACATTTGTATGGCTTAGTATCACGTGCTGTTAACATCTCCGATTTGGGATTGTACTGCAAAAAAAAAAAAATAAGAAAGGAACGAATCAATATTTTTGCTTTATCGAGAGGTGTCTGGATGCAATGCATTCGCCACAACTGAGGGATGATTTTTTTTAGGGAATGACATTGCAAATGCTTTGTGAAAGGGTGCATAGGGGTACAAATGACACAGACAGAATTGTGTTCGAGTACAATGGTTACTTTTATTTTCTGCAAAATATTAGGGCCATCAGTGCAACTGCAGCCAAAAAGGGCGCCATTGTGTTAGGGAAGTACTGTGAGAGGTGTTATCAACCGATTATGACAAAGGGGCATCTCATAATCGATTATTGTTGGAAATGTTAGTGCCCACGTGCTGTGAATTTCAAAGTGAACATTTTCAAACCCAACACAACGGTCTCTGTCGGCTGCTGAAACGAACACGGACTACATATCATTGAATTTGTGAACAATCTCAACAAATTAAGTGGTCTGCTTTTCCAAAAACGAAGCAACTATAAATTGTTGTAAAACTATTTCAAGGTCACATGATGAAACTTCATGCGATTTGCATAACAAGATGGGTCCAGCGAAAAAAAAGAAAAACGCTGCAAGCTACACAGTGCAGAGAAAACACTGAGAAACCAGCATGCACTTCGTTTCTCTACATATCTCATTCACCGACGGCATGTAGATGACATAAAAAAAAGCGTTCAACTCAGTCATTCGAAGCACCTTTGGTCGCGTGCGAACGTGTTTTATGGCCACAACTCAATTTGTACAAGGCAAGAGGTGTTGAAGTATACATTAGTTGTACACATAAACTGTGATGGTAGTCGCAAGCTGCTGCATATGAATGAATGCAGCGATCGAAGCACGGAGAAAAAATGTGTGCAGAATATCTGCGCATGCATTCTTTTGGAACGAAGATTTTGCTTCTGTTATCAGAGAACATCCAGGTGCCAATTTAAAGGGGAAACAAAACAAAAAAATAGGAAGGTTTGTGCAACTTTTTGGCGAGGGCGAGGGAGGGGGGACAAGGAGCAAAAAAGAGGAAATACACACCTTAACTTCCTGACCATCGGACAGCGGAGTTGGCGGCGACGATGGAGCACTGTACGATTGTTTCAGTTCGATTTGCTGCACCTGCTGCTGCTGTTGATCATGATCCTGCCGGCCTGACGGGGATTCTGCAGCATTCACAACCTGCTGACCGGTACGTTCATTTTTAATAGAGTAATCCGATCTCTCTATATTCTGTCGAAAGTCATTGATGTTAAAATGCTTATAGTCCGGTATTAGGGTGGCAGTGCGTAGGTCCGCCGTGAGGTGACTCAGCGAACTTAGCACACCACGCTCATTCATCGAACGCAACTGATCAATTGACCGATGAAGGTAATCGCTAGTTGGGATTTCTGCCATTAGTGGAGAGCTATGATGATAATCCAACCCTCCTCCGGGCCGGTATTCTATTGTGCGACCCTCCAGCTTAGTCTTCCCAACGCCAACAAGACGTGATAATGTTGATGATGATGCTGATGGCGGCGGTAGTATTGGTGATGATTGAGTTCAGCTATCCACACAGCGTCAGATGATGGTGATGAGTGAGTGAGTGTTCCTCTTCTGCTCGGCCACACTGTGTATTTCAAAACAAATTTGTTTTTGCTTTCTTTAATATTCGGAAACTTTTTCTTCAAAATTGGAAAATATATATTTTTTTTGGATTTTTTTTGGTTGATGGTTGGAGAATTATATTTTTTTTTGCAAGTGGCCCGTTTCTCTCACACTCTCTTCGCGGTGGAGTGTTCTCCCGCGATTAATTTCCATACAAAAAAATTCACAAAAAAAATCAATAAAAAATATAACACACAGGGGGAATGAAAAAAAATGCAAACATGGCAGAAAATTTGGCGTAACACAAACACAAGCGGAAAAAAAGAAAATACACACGAGAGAAAAACGAGTGTTATGTGGTGGAACCGGCTCGGATCGGTGCGGGCAAAAAAAAAGTGTACACACGTAAAAAAATTCGAAATGAAAATGAATAAAAAAGCGCAAAAAGAACCGAAAAAAATGAAAAGAGGAGAGACAAAAAAGGGGCAAAGGAAAAAAAAGAACGGAAAAAAAAAACTAATACAGACGCGCGGGTGACGACTTGGACGACTGACGACGACCACGGCTAGTCCAACGAAAGTGGTGTAGCAAGGCACAGGCGAAGAGAAGAGAGAGAGAGAGAGAGCGAGGGAGAGAGAGAACCTCAAAAAAGCAGGCAACGAATAAAAAAACCAAACACATGCACAACAAGTCGAGAGAGTGGTGGACATGTAAACAATGCATACACTTGTGATGTTTCTCTGTTGCTGCACGACACGATGTGTAGGACGTGGTGTGGAGGAGAGGCAAAGAAAGAAACGAACAAAAAAAAACGCACACACGAAAGTGAAGTGTAGTTTACTACTCGCGGGAATTCTTTTTTTGTCATTTTTTTCTCTCTTCGGACAATCGCTCAATTAATTTCTTTCTTCACCACACTTCAAAAAAAAAAACGACAGTGGAGACGAATATGACACAAAAACCGAAAGGAAATGAAGAAAATTTTGACATTTTTGTCTACTTCATTCCAATTTGATCATCATCATCATCGGCACACTTTTGCACTCTCCTCTTCACCGTGTCATTTGAAACTTCGAAGTTTTCGCGAAATACACCGCGCTGTACGCGTACCGCACATCACCATATTATCGCGTTCCTTTCGCCCAGGCCACCCGCAATTAACCAACAAAACGACCAAGAGCCGATAATTTTTCTTATTCTTATTTTCTCTGCTACTAACCACGTGTTTCGATGTTGCCGCTCTTTCACTTCGTTTGACAGTTTCACAGATTTTCTGTTGTTTCTTGTGATTCTAAGGCAAATTTTTCTTTTTGTTTTTGTCGTCCGAGTGAAAATGCACAGAAGGGAAAACGGAAAACACAATCAGAACGGCGGAAAAGGTAGAGAATTGTGTGTTGCTCTTTGGAGTTTTCCTCTGGTCCGTTGTTGGTGTGTCTTTCTGTGTTTGAGCTAGCTTCGGTTTTTTTTTTCTTTCTTTTTTTGGATTTGCTCTCAGCGTGTTTACCACATCAGAGCAAAAAGTAGACTGGTGTGGTAAGTGCCTGTAAAAAAAATCATTTTGAACCTCCGCCACGGGAAAAAAAATTCCCCTCCATGTGGATGTAAGACGGAAAAAAATGATTGCGTTCCCTTCTCCCTAGTGTGGTCGTCGACGTTGCTTGTGGTGGCTGGCATTGGTATCGCATTGCTGAGGAGAGTAGGCTGGTTGGCTGATGGTATGGTGCACGGTGATGTAGTGTGCGTGTGTAGTTTCTTTTTTAGGGGTTTTTTCGTTGTTCAAATTTAGGCAGGGGGTTGAGGAGAGCCGGGCTGAGATATGGGTGTAGTTGTTTTTTTCTGAATGTGTTGCTGATTTTTTTTTCGTGTGTTGCTTTTCGGTTCTGTTTTGATTTGCGTTTGGTTCGCTCGCATTGGTTGATGGTGGTGTTTATCCGAATACACCGACAAGAGCTGCGAAGAGAGCGATAATTGGATGGGAAAGGAGAAGAAAAGAACAGAGATGATTTGCGAAATAATGAGTGCGCAATTGTAGTAGATCGTCGTTCTAATAAGAAGCGAAACTCCTGTGGGATAGACTCTGAGAGTTGATACTATGTGATGTAAATTTGATCGCATATTTACCGGCCATAGAGCAGTTAAGAATTTGACAAGGTGGTGGTAAGTGGTGGTAGTTGTTGACTCAACAAAGACTAATTTATAACCTAACCAGCTTTAAAAAACGAAATAAGGAACGAAATCACAATACCTGATCATTTGAGGGCAGTTTTCAAATAGAAGACTAGTCTAGAGCATAAAGAAACAGAAACAAGAATTTTTCTGAATTTGGATGTCGACTAGGGGTGTTTAACAATACGGTAAAAGCTCGTTAATTCGGAATGGTTTGGGGGAAGGTCATTTCGAATAAACGAATTTTCCCAATTAATGAGAGATTTTGCTCTAAAACGCAGAATGTAAGAAATTAACTTTTTTATTAACACAAACAACGTCTAAATGTGAATTGCCGAGATTCCCGCAATCCATTATCTTTTATAGTTTTCCCGACTTCTAAATTTGCATTACCGTGACCCCCCAATACACATTACAATGATTTGCTACGACTCTTACATTTTTGAGATTTGTTTTCTACCTAAACGGGTTCAATCATTACTTTATTTAATTTTTGCTAATTTAATTTAATTTTTACATACAAAATTGAAAACAGACTCTCATTTGTTCGGAAAAAATCTCTCTAATTCGGAAAAGATTTTTGTCCGAATAAACGAGTTTACCGAATTAAAGAGTGCCGAATTTAAGGGCTTTTACTGTATTGTCAAGGCCACTTAGCTACTATTTAAGTAGAAAATCATCATTGACATGCGCCATTCCGACATCACACCACCACAAGTGGAAAAAGAAAACTTCAAATATTTGAAAGGAGGTGCTTCAAAACCAACGAGAATCTACACTTTGTTCAATCGCATAGAGAGAATTGACAGAAGCACACACCTACAACACCATCAACTTCACCAATAAACTTTTTTTAAAATGTTTTTTTTTGTGGTTGGTTTATAATAGTTGTAATACAAATAAAATTATAACTAGTTTTACTAACATTTTCCTGTCATTTAACTAAATGCTAGTTATAATCAAAATACACTAACTTGTGTTGTTGTCCGAACAAATCTGTTGCTTTCTGGAGTCCCAAAGACAATACATTTGCACTCATCAGACCATAGAATAGTAGCTCACACTCATGAGATGAATATGGTGCTGTTTTTCGCACATTTAAAAAACTGCATTTTGGAAGACAGTATAGACAGTGCGACACACCACCCACTCCACATTGATGAATTTTTGAAAAACATCATGGTTGTTTGGCATTATCTTGAGAACATACATATGTTTACCTGTAACATTTGTTGTAAGAATTAAATATAACCCACAGATAGAATTTTTAAAAATTTTAAAAACTCGATCTCAAATACAAGATGTCACTGAGGCCGAATTTTGTATCTAATTAGCAAATACAGAATGAATTATTGTGTGAATTTCTATGGACTGCTGCTGTCAGCAAAGTTATTACACTAATATCTTCACAGTTTCATTTGTTTTATCTAGATGATTAAACGAGCAAGCAAATATTTGTCAGTTAATTTTTGTACACTTAAATTTATCTTACATCTTCAAGGGATCACCCTGTTGAGAATGAGTTCGCCAATAATTTGTTTTCTTCATAAAACTGGTTTATGCCTTTGCTACAATACTGTCAATGGTTATGATGAATCTGTGCATAAGCTAGGCTATGGTTTGTGCAATGGCTATTTACATTATATGTAAACTACTACTTATTCAAAATTCCCACAGCATGTAAAACTGTCTCCCTTACTGTGGTAACGGTTACTGTGGAACGCTTGATTGAGAAATGTTTTGGGTGGTGTGAATAAAAACTGAGGGAACACTCCGAGTTAACACTCATGAGTAAAGTACTTTCGTTAAAGGGAACACTCAATTTGGTGTGAATAAACAATTTCCTCAAAGCAGGTTCTTCCCATCACGTTGAAGTTTGAAAACTGGAGCGGAGAGCTGTCAAATTTATTTATCAACATTATTTTGAGATAATCACCAATACAGGGAATATTCATTTTCAGAAATGTTTTTCAACATTCAAACGCGAAAAGCAAAGATACATGTATAATTCACGGCGTTTCGGTGACAGAATGAATCATTTCAAGAACCTGTAATAGATTCAAGTGTCATAACATGGGATGGTTAAGCAATCAGTTCCTTTCTGATATCCCTGAAGAAACGCGTTGTGGTGCCATACCAAGAATTGAAAAGATGAAAGTATGCCTTCTATACAATAGAGACCAGGGATTCCAAGTTGGAGTTGGTGTTGACATTGGGATTCATTCACATTGTAAAAGCAAATCGATGGATTTGGAAGATGTTGAAATCAACGCCTTGATTTTTTTTTAATTGGTTTCTCCAAAGCTTCCAACGCTTTCTAATTTGCATGGCTGGAGTTTTTTCTAGCAATTACGGATGAAATTTTTAACATTTTATCTCATCTTTCATTCCAGATTTGAGGGTAGTGCACCTTACATCGAAGTATTCCAAAACATTATTATCCATTTTTTAAACTTCTTAAGACTTTTTTTGAATGTTTTTAAGTCTTAAAGTGTCCTCGAATGCACATTTAACTTCTTCTAGGGTTTACTCAAAACTATTCATCATTATTCACACCAAAATGGACTGACCACTCATGATACGCTTAACTGTTAAAACGTGATGAAAATGTGAGTGGAGGGTTTTCGTTGAACTTAACAAACATTATTTTTTATTCAAACCAGATAGAGTGTTTCCTCCAAAATGCTGAAGGAGAAAACCTGTTCTTTAATCCTAAATTTAAATTAAAGGCGTGTTTTTTTTGAGATACTGAAAAAGAACAGTAAGTGAGATCTGAAAAATAGACTCTCTACTCAGGTTTTTTGTTTGAAGAGTGTGTGCGTGTGATTACGTTAATGACATTTAACGACAAAATACTACCGTTATTCTCCATCAAGCACAAACAAAAAAGTTAGTTTATATGAGGTGTTTGTTTATTTACTTATTTTCTTTTTTGTTTTGGTTCATTTGACACGATGCTACCAATTTTTAAAAAAAACCTTGAGAAAAGGCTGCAGGCGAAATTATCATTCAGTAAAAGTTTCAGTAGGTTTTGTTGTTGCTTTGCGTTGAAATTTTTCTACTCAGGGTTCTGAGTATCTCAAAAAAACACATCTTAAATTGTTTATGTTAAGTTTTTGAAAAAATCACCTGCAAACTCAATCTTTTTTTAGACCAATTTTTTTTACAATTGTAAAATGAAGTGCTAATTTGGCTTTTTGTGGTCAATGCTGAATGGATATGCACCACCTTTTCATCGATTTCAAGGCCGCATACGAAAGCCTTCATCCCATGGAGCTATTCGATGCAATTCGGAATCATGGCAAAACGTTTTGAAAACTGCACTGAATCGTGTGATTTCTTCAACTTTGCACTGCAGAAGACAGTTCGGCGGGCTGCTGTAAACACGGAAGACACTATATTTTACAAATCAGTTAACCTGTTGAACGTCAGCTACGCAGATGACATCGACATCGTCGTGTGTTCGGAACAACGCGCCGTAGTGTAAGCTTTCACGGTGATTGAAGAACAGGCGAAGCGAGGTGGTCTTAAGGTAAGTAGAATTTTCACGGGATTTCAAAATTAGTTGGAGTTAAGGCATCGGCACATATAATACTTTACATGCGTCAGCGTCAGCCATACATTGAAAGATACATAAAATACATGCGTTCTTGTGGGAGGTGTGTGGAGGGCTACGCTGAAGTCGACGCATCGAACTTTACTCAACTTTTAACTTTTCTCTCTCCTTCAGCGTTGACAGTCAACACATTGAAACATTTAAATAGAATTCGAATTTTAAATCAACATTTGGGGGTTGGTTGTTGTCGAGATTTTACGAAATTTTAAAATGTAAATAAACGTTTGTAATTGCATATTTGTAATAAAATACAAATTTCATTTGTGCATATTTATGTGTAGATGACAGGTTGCCATTGAAATCAGCTGTGAATTGAAGTATTTATTGTCCCACCCCTTGCGCCATGTATTTCAAAGTCAACGGATGCTTTGACGCTGACGCATGGAAAGTATTCTATGTGCCGGAGCCTTTAGAGGGAGTTCGACTTAGAGTTCATCTTATGAAGAGTCCACTGTATATGCTGTCGACCAAGAATCGTTCCGTCACACACCACCTGGAACAAAACATCACGATCGACAGCTACAATTTTGAGATATTGAAGGAGTTTGCCTACCTCGTGGCATAACCACAAACGATATCCTAGTAGAGATCCGACGTAGAATCGCCGTTGGGAACGGGTGCTAAATCGGTTTGATAAAATAACTGGGTAAGCAAAACAACAAAGCTAATTCTTGATGCCTTCAAAATAAAGATTCTTCGTCGGTTATATGGTCCCGTCTGCGAGGAAGGTAAATGGAGGACAAGGCATAACCGCGAACTCTACGAGCTGTTCTAGCATGTGGATATAGTTCGGAAGGCTACACTGGCTCGGCCACATCGAGATGAGCACCAATGCTCCAACAAAGAGGGTCTTAAGATCCGAGCGTCCTGGTTCGAGAAAGAGATGAAGACCGTATCACCGGTACAAAGACCAATTCATCGCGGACGCAAGATAGCTTGCTCTTGATGATTTGAAGCAGCATGCCCATAACCGTCAGCGATTGCTCAGGCTTAGAACCTCCACATGATGGTTTGTGAGAGGCCGGGCAAAACTTCTAGTAACTGCCAATATTGTTTTCAAAACCGAAGTGTAGTTTTCGAACTCGACATGATTGTCTTCTTGCGGCGGGTGCATTTAATTTGAGAGATGCTTCGAGGCACCCCTTCCGAAAACTTGGAATGCTTGGAAATTGTCTAATGGCTACCGCGATGAGCTGTGGCGTGCGGGTTCTGCGTCGTGACAACAAATTAAAAATTGCTACTAATTTTCAGTCGTAGACAGAATATACCAGCAATCTCAGTGACAAGCACAAAGACTAGAAATTATAATTTTAGATCACTTGATCGCGTTAGTAAACTTCTTGGCCGAAAATTTGCAAATCTTAACTTAATGCAATAAAATTGAAATTGAGAATCCTTTGCTCCAAAGTGAATTCGAAAAGACCTACGGCGCCTGGCTGGCCACAGTTTTCATTTAACCTCTTCATTAACTGTCAAGAAATGCAAGTTTACCCCAGGCTGTCCTCGAAATGTGGTCACATTAAGAACACACACACATTCTGTGTGTGGTTTCGCTTGTCTGTCGAGTGGGAAATACTTCAAAACTCCTTCAAAGAAACCACACGAGAGTAAGTCGAGATTTGGCTTCCTTAAAGCAGCAAACCGCAGCAAATGCTTGACAGACAATCCCTGACATGTGTATGTCAATGGACTCAATTTTTCGTTTGGTCTCATTTTCAGGCAAGAGACTCGATGATGACACAAACAGAACACTAGTTCATCAGTCCACCACACTCCGCTGTGCGCCACCCCGAGGAGTAGTACATCATCAGGGACGAGGAGGCCTTTTCAAGTGCCATGCCACAAATGCCACCGAGTACCATAATAAATCATTTGTCTCAATGTCACAGATCTGTTGGTGAGCTTTGTGTGCCCGCCCGTTACGGGATTCCACCGCCACTGCCGCTGCCACCCCAAATGACCGAAATTACGAAACGATTTCTTAAAATCTTCAAGAAGATAGCGCCCGACGACTGGCTGGCAGCGGTGGCCCACAGCATGGCAGGACTGAAGCCCGTCAAAGGACGAACGCGTTTGATAGGAACGCATTAGCAATGCCAAAGATAAACATGACAGGGCGCATTCTTCCATTTATTTTGTGAGTAGAAGTGTGTGCGTTGCACAGGGGGTGGATGAGTTGTATCGAACATGACAAAGGAGTGGGAGTGTGTGTTGCCCACGGCCGATGCTTTGCCAGAGCACCACACCGACGATGACGAGAGTCATGGTCATGGACATTTTTATTGTTGTCTACCGTGTTGTCTTGGCTCAGTGGTGTTTTTTTTTTTGTTTTTTTTTGGGTATTTTCATGAAGCGCGTTGCTGCATAGTTGGCTAACTGAGTATTGGCTAAGTACCGTGAAAAATGTAATTTTAAAAGTCACACAAAAAGCCGAACGTACAAGCAGTTATTCTTATTCAAAAGATGACATCTGCATGATGGATACGTGAGATTGCTAGGTGAGTGGAACGCGGGTGGGGATGGCGATGAAAACGAAAGCTTGACTGGGGATATGACTTATGGGAGGTCTGACACGCGGAGAATTGTTTCCTCATTGGCCGGAGATAAGTGTGAATGAGACTAAACATGGTTATCCGTAGGAGAGGGGTGACTATTGTGCGAAGTTATGTTGGCAACAAGTACATACTTTTTGTAATTGATGTCTAATTTTGGATGAAGATGTCGGAGGATGACGTAGCCTTTTGGGGTGAAGTATGTAGACACCGCAGAAACATTAAATTCAGCATCAAAGTCGCGCTTAAGGATGCGCAGTCAGTTTGGCTTAGTAACTCAGTGATTCTCTGATAGAGCAAGAATATTGTTTGACATTTACATTCCATGCACATGTATCGGAATGTGAAAAAAGATAACGTTGAAATACAAAATGATTAATTGAATGGGTTCACAAAGTCAGATTACCAAGCCCCCATCAAGGCTCTGGACACATCATCAATTAACTCAAGATTGGAATGACAATGCCTCACATCTCTAAGGATTGTGGACAATCTTCGGGTCCCAGGGCACAAGAATCGCAGGCAAAGAACGACCTGGCTAAATCTGAAGCGGAACTAGGAAGCTCCGGGAGAAATCTTGGATTAGACAGACATCCAAGCCCCTTTAAGCAATGTTAGGATGTTAGGTTTAATTATCAACTTATCAGTAAGTTATGTAGATGAGTAGACGGGCGCACAGTGGTATATTTATTTCATAATTAAACAGTTTTATGACCTAAAGTATTCTAATCCAAAATACATAATGCTCCACTTAAGCGCTTCGTTCTCCCAGAAAAAGTCTGGTCTCCCTTTCTTGAAGCAATTTATTTATTTATTTATTTATTTATTTATTTATTTATTTATTATTATCTACAAGCTACTTACGTAGTAACAGATTATGAAAAATAAATATTAAGCATATAATTAACAAAAACTTAATAAGTAAATATGCTTAAAACCTGTATTTTGTATCAGTGTATTAGTATCAGATAATTCAAGATTTTGTGAGAACTCATTGGAAACCCTAATTACTCTTGTAAGCGGCTAATTTCTTCCGTATTCAGTGTTATTAAAATTTTCAAATAGTAAATGTCGAGTACGGAGTGGCCTAGTGTGCAAAAAGAATTGAAGTAATGACAAAAAATATGGACATTTTATATGATTGGATAAAATATCCCTAACAAACATTACTTCATTAACAGTGCGTCTAGTTTTTAGGGATTTTATACCAAGCAATTTACATCTCTCTATATAATTTGGATGAAAATTTCATTGCATTTTGGAAAAAATAAATTTTGTAAATCTTTCTTGGACCTTTTCAATGCGCTCAGTGTATGTGACAAAACTAGGATTCCATACAACTACCGCATATTCAAGAAGGGGCCTGACCAAAGAGACAGAGATAATAAAGCGAATGGATTAGTGAAACCTTTTGTGTTACGCTTAATGAAGCCAACTGTACAATTCGCTTTGGATATTATATAATTTATATATGTGTTCAGTGAAAAAGAAGAGTTCAGCAGTACTCCTGGGTATTTAACACTTTTAACTTTAGAAAGATTAGCAGATCCAATAGAGTAGTTATATTCAATGGGAAAGGCTGATTTCGTGAATGAGATTGAAATACATTTCTGAAAATTAAGAGTTAGACTGTTATTATTGCACCATTCGGACATATTATCTAAATCAGATGGAAGTAATAAGCAGTCATTAACATCTTTAATACTCTTATTTATTTTCATATCATCGGCGAATAGTAAGCATTTACTGTGTTTAATTGAACAAATAATGTCGTCAATAAAGATTATAAAAAGTAAGGCGCCTAGATGACTTCCATGCGGAACTCCTGAGTAACACTCTATTAGTTTGGATAAAGAATTTCCAATATTTACTCTCAGTGTGCGATTAATAAGAAAAGATGAGACCGGTGAAATCCAAAGTTTTCAAGCTTATTAATTAACACTGAATGGTTAACAGAGTCGAAAGCTTTGCTAAAATCAGTACAGATTGAATCAACTTGCTTGTTATTTTCCATCTCATTTATCACGAAGGATGAGTAGATTGACAGATTTGTTGACGTTTTTTTTACAGCCCATCAAACATTGAAATGCCAAATGGTGGCTTTAATTAAAAACCTGGTCTTAAAAATTGGTAAGCAGAATAAAAAAAAACTGTTGATGCAGTTTGAAGGCCAAATATATGTCATATAAGACAAATATAATTTTGGGTTCCAAAGTACCTAATTTTTTGGAAATATGTAACATCAAATTTGCAAATAAACAATATGTCAATTTTTGTAAATTTCAGAATCCCAAATTTCAGCTAGCGGTACAACGAAACGGATTCAGGTCTTAGAATCGAAAAACCTACACCATTTGTCCGAGAAAAATATGTCACTTTAGGTAGTTTTTTTCCACTTCGAGACCACTGTGGGGCTTGAGCCACGTCTCACTTAGGCCCTGCTGAACCCATTGTATTGTGATGCCCGTTGTCTGGCACCCTAGTATTGAATAGCCATCCTGAAGTCCTTATAAATCTGAAAAGATATATAAGTGGATGTCTTGGAAGAAATTATCTTCCGGTGTTATATGTATATTTCAACTGGCAGAGACTGAGAAACTGGACATTACCAAAAATAGTGAAGAGTATTCCTCTTTTTCCTCTTCGTCAAAGCAGCCTCTGAATATGAAGTCGTGGTTGAGTCCCATTTTCACTTCGTGGTACTTCAGATAATTATGGCCAGTTAGTACTCCACCAACTACCATCGTTAGTAACTTATTGCCGCACTTTTAAACTGGGACCACAGTATCCTAGTGGTCACGCAGATAGTTAGAGAGTTACACCTTCTACTTGCTAAAGTCACCCACCTCGTACCGACCCACAGCACTTACGTCCCTTCTTTCTAAGAGCATAGAAAACGCTGATAAATAGTCAGCTTATGAAATATCTTGAATCGGGGAAGCTTCTTAATGACCGACAGTACGGTTTCCGCAGCAACAGGTCCACTGGTGATCTAATAGCCTATCTCACCGAAAAGTGAAACCAATTTTTGTATAATGCAGGCGAAAACAAGATCGTTGCGCTTGTCGAATCTCTTCTTCTATGGATTAGAAACTACATTTCGAAGCGTTCAGTTCAAGTTATTTTGGATGGGTGACTTATATCCACCAAATAAATGCTAGTGTACCCCAAGGCTCTGTTCTGTCTCCGACACTCTTTCTCTTTTCTATAAATGATCCATCCATTCTTTCGCTGACAACAGCATCCTCAGCATTTTATATTTGTTCCAAGACTCACGACCTCGCTCTTCGGCCGTAGAATTGTAACGGCGGCGTATGTTAAGCACATTGAATTCCAATCTTGAAAAGCATATTTAACTGGGAAAAGAACAACAGAGTGGAATTCAATGCTTCAAAAACTCAATGCTGTATGCTGTCACTCAAGCGAACACTTGTTAATCAGCCATTAGCCATGAATGGCGCCTGTGTTGATGAAACCGGAAAGCTTTCCATCCTTGGTATGTGTATCAAAACAACTCTTAGTTGGAACGATCACATATTTGAGGTCGCCAAAAGTGCTGCGAAATATCTAGGTTTCCTTAATCGATGCAAGAAATATTTCACCCCCTCTGATTTGGCTTTTATTTATAAGGGGCATACAGCTCGTGTACAATGCTCATATCGGTCTGGTGCCCCTGCTCCTACTAGATAGAATCCAAGAGCGAGCGAAAAAACTCATCGAATTATCGAAATTATCGTACATCGACGTACCGTCTCTTCTTTGTCCGTATTTTATCGCTAGTTTAACAAACGATGCTCAAATGAGCTAGCCAAATGCATTCATCCTCTGCATGAATTTACCCGCAATACTAGTCTCGGCAGGATTGCTCATCAGTTTACCCTTAAGCCCACTGCCTCACTGCCGGTTATGTTCCTGTGATCTGGGACCTAGCATAGAGTAATCAAGTTCTGCGTGCTGAGGACCTTATGCTCTTTGTGTCAACATGCGACCAGCTTGTATTTGAATTCTATTGCCGAAATTGCTTTGATGGCCAGTTAGGATGGTAACATCAGTCGGTGGTATTTCCAATATTCCTATCTATTTGGCCGCTTCCTTGACTGACAGAACCTCCGCTTGCAAGACTCTGTCATAATCAGTGGTGTTTAATAATACGGAGGAAATGCCCGCACCTTTAGCAGCTTCGATCAATCTGTGTATACATGGACGGTGGCATTATTGGTGGGCACATTTGCAGTCTACTTGTTGGGAAATAACATCCGAACTCCTCCAAAAGTATAGTCGCTTTCGACATGTCTATCCAGTACCCTTGTATGACCAGTAGAGCTTGGGAGCCAGCCACTGGATTAGTTGATTTTCGGAGCTCCACACTCAAAAGTGTTGTCTTTTCCCGATCAAACTCCTTCTCATGAAGCCTATCTTGAATTAAAATACTGCCGACATAACGTTGACAAGAATAGAGCAGAGCCCGCAGTTGCATACGACATGTAACGATCGCAAGAACACACTTCAAGAGAAATCTAAAAATTACAAGTCCCCATCAATGTATCGTTCAAACAAAATCAATCAACAAAAAAATCCTCACTAACCACCACAAGTCCAAGTCGAAGTAAAAAAGTTGCCCATGCCAGCATGTACATACAAGAAGGTACCAACCAATCTCATAAGTAAATGGTCAGCCACTGAATCATCTCTCCCGCCAGCCTGACCCCATGTCTAAACGTCTAACCATGCTTTTAACCTTCCTCTCCGGAACTCCATAGTTCTAATTGTTTTCCTCAAAACTAGCAAACCTCACCCGCCCTCGACAGTGCGCCTTATTGAAATCTGATTTGAGGATACGAATTTAAATTCTCTGACTGCAGGCAGCAGCCAGCCAGCCCCCCTTTGGTGTTTACAATTTGTTGTGTCCTTCTGTATCCTTCGTCCTGATTTATGTGCTCATTTGACTGCTCGTCCTTTTTGCGCAAGCAACCAGCAAGCAAGCAGAACGTCTCTCAGTGTAATTGGCAAACTATCCGTGTTTGCTCAGCACTATCTTGGAGGGATGTGGAACCCATATCCTGGTGTATCCTGCGCTGCAATCTTTTCGCTTTTTACTAGATTGAATTATTAGTATCGATGCGATCCGAATTACATATTCCGACCGCATGCTGTGATTAAATTGTCTATTTGGCCGTTTCACGTGCCGAATGGGGGGCGTAAGGACGACGCTGGTGCTGCTGCCACCGCCCACATTTCACATCTTCATGCTGATTGTGCGATAAGACCGAGTTGCCTTCTTGGTGCCACCCCGCTACGGCTGTTCCTTTGGCGG
This sequence comes from Eristalis pertinax, assembly GCA_907269125.1. Classification (NCBI taxonomy): domain Eukaryota; kingdom Metazoa; phylum Arthropoda; class Insecta; order Diptera; family Syrphidae; genus Eristalis; species Eristalis pertinax. The sequence goes on from OU026145.1 coordinate 123,991,571, forward strand.
AAGCCGCTCGGGAATTTATTCCTTCGAGTGTTTTTTATGCTCCAAGGAGTAAATAAAAATAAATCGGGCGGGCTTTTTGCGCGGCTCGTCAGACAGAATGAAAATCATTAAAAACGAATCAGCGGATATTGCAGGCGCACCATTCGAATGGAATGGCTTGACGATGACGGCGGCATGGAGGACAAAATTCACCTTCGATTGTTTTCAGTTGACACCAGCGAAGGCTGTTGACATCGCGGCGTCCTCTAAGAGGGGGCGAAAACAAATCCATGGGCTCAGGTGGCTAGAGCAGCCGGGCTGTCTACCGTGGCCATGGGGATGTGAGAACAGGTGTCGAAAGTCGCTGAACGGATAATCTCTAATCGATTGGGAATGTGTTTACCTCACGAGGGCGGTACACATGCGATTGAACTCTGTAATCATTGTTGATTTAAGAGCAGCTGAAATGGAAGGAAGAAGAAGGGGCTAAGACGAGAGGCCTCTGGATGTGACCTTTAGCGTAGAAGTCAGCTAACTTGCCGACTAAGTCATGAGCGACACTTAGCTTTGTCTCTCACTGCTTTTGAAGACGCGTTGAATGAAGCCGCCACGTCCTACAGAAGTTCGTTAGCTCTGTTTCTACCCTTTCGCGTTGGTGAACATCGACATCAACGCTTGCTCCTTCTAACTCCTTCACTTGCGATTCAGTAGAACAAAACACGAACAAACAAAAGGAATTTCCCCCCAAGCTCTTGCTTATCCTTTTGCTACGGTTGACTTGTGCAGTGTCAAGGCCCACAGCGAGAAACAGAAAATAATCGCTGAAGGATAATGATTTATGAAAACCAAAACAACATTGCGTCTCATCGCATTCACAGCACATACAGACACACAGAACCATGTGACAACCGACAAAAGTGTAGACGCGCCGACGGGAGAAGAACATGAATAAGACGGAAGAAAGGAGTGAGGGTTAAGAGTCGAAGTCACAAAGTAAAAGCCAAACACTTGACAGAGGCAAGCACACACATGACTGCCTTTCGTCGTGGAGGCGGCTGGCGGACCGAGAGGGTGGTCTCGGGAATTTCCCTATATTAATGCTTATTAAATATGTTCCACGTAATTTATTGCTTGTTCTCGGTGACACAATATTCGTAGCTGTGCACCGCATCCGAAATATTTCTGGCAAATCGCAAAATTAAATATATTTATGTGCCACATGTTGTTGCTGTGTCCTCAGAGATACGAGGCACAAGCAGCAATCACACTACGAGACGGTATCTTTAAGAAGAACTTAAATTCGCTTTGCGAAAAGTCTCGCCTCTCCCCCCATCAGGAGCAAGAGAGGACACTCATAAACCGATTATAAAGGACATCCGATGAACTTTGGGCCTGGGTCCGGCAAATCGATCTCATGGGGACCTCCTGCGCACATGGACACGCACGAAGGTGAGAAAAGAAAACTTTTTTAAACAGCCGGAAGGGGCAATTAAGTGGCCGCACTGTGGCACGGGAAAACAAAAGAAAACTCATACCCGGATAGTTTCTCTGTTTTCGGCTGGGCTGCGGTTTCTTTTCGTTTATCGATTTGTGGATGCTGGACATGTGGCAAGGGATGAATGACAGGAATCGCATTGTCATCCTCCCGGATGTGCGAGTCGCTCGAGGAACTTTGTGAATACTTGCAGATGGCTGGCGGAAATCCATCATGGCAATAAGGAGTTTCATTTGTTTTGACGTCAAACAACCGGGAGGACAGTCCTGCGGAATGGCTGCATTGATGACAGATATGCGTGTTGGGCTTCTGGTGAGACTTGCCAATTTGTCATCATCCTTATTCTTGTTTTGTTTAAGGGTTCGATAGCCATTATTATAAAAAAATAAATCCAGGTTCACTGCCTTATTCCGCATGATAAAGAGGTCCTTCAAGAAATTTTGAAAACACGGTTTGATCACAATGGCAATTCAATCATCCTTATAATGTCTTCAATGGACCAATAATGCCACTTGTGACTGGGCTAGCTGTTGTTGTGGAACTGTGTCGACTCCTGCACTGGCATGTGGTTCCATTCCGGTCACACTTTTATTTCCACGACACATCTTTCGGACTACTGACAACCTGTCAGTAAGTACATCTTAGTTTATAAGACTAAGTATGCTATGTACGCTATTTTGTATGTAGACAGTCAGTCTACATTCAAAAAGGAAGGATGTAAAATTGGCTTGAACTAACGTGTGTAAGTAATCATGATTAGTCTGTCATCATTTAGACGTCCCATCATCCTTGGTAGCTGTTGTAATCGATGTTATTAAGAAGGTGCTGTATTCTGGGCTCATATTACAGCCCAAATTTTCTGCAAAGTATTTCATCAACCGCCTTCTTATTTCTCGGTAAATGTTGTGTGACTGCCATATTCCGATTTCGTCGTAAAAAGATTTGCAGAGTTGTTAATAAGGCATCGTATTTGAGGTCTCTCGAAAACTTACTTACTTTCTTCTCAGGCCGACGACGTATGGAGGGTCTGAGCCTGAGCCTTCCTTCAATGACGGTCCGGGGCACGCTGCTTCCAGTCACCCAGATTAAGCTTTCTTACGTCCGCGATTACTTGGTCTTTGTACTTAGGTCTGCCTCTACTTCTCGAATGGAGGTGTCCATGCCCTGGATGTGACCGAGCCAGTTAATCTACGGACTACATTCACATCCTGGTACAGCTCGTAGAGTTCGCGATTGTGTCTACTCCTCTATTCAAGTTCCTCGCAGACGGGACGACGTAGAATTTTTCTTTCGAAGGCACCAAGAATCAGCTCTTTTTATAGTTTTGTCTAACGTCCAACTTTCGGCTCCATATGACAGTAATGGCAAGTTAAGAGTTTTGTAGAGCATGATTTTGGTCCTTCGAGTCAGGAGTTTAGACCCCCGTTGACTCGACAGACCGAAGTAGCATCGGTTGCCTAGGGCGATTCTACATCGGATCTCCACTAAGGTGTCATTCGTGGAGCCCCGAGGAAGACAAATTCCTTCACTATCTCGGAATTAGTAGCTGTCGATTCTAATGTCTTGCCCCAGGTGCTATGTGATCGAACTTTGCTTGGTTGAAAGCATATATTTCCTGGCCTTAAGACCAGCACGTTTGGCCTCTTCTTTAATTGCCGTACAAACTTCCATTACGGCACGTTGGGAACGCGATGATGTTGATGTCATCTAACCAACAGTTGGACTGACTTGAAAGCCTTTCTAATAAAATCGCTTAATAGCTAGTTGTTATAACGTTAAGTTCTTGTGACAATATGACAATATTGGCCATAACTTACTTCATTTCGGCAGCTTGTATTCGCGATCTTATAGAAGTTAAATTTTTAAAATTTCAGTATAAAAACTTTGTTTCATTTTAACTAGAATGACCTAACGGTAATTGCAGAACATAAAAATAAGAAAAAATGACCCATGAGCTGTTATTTTTTTACCAGGAAAAGGAAAACCCCGATATTTGGTCCCGCCAAGTTAGATGGAACTCCACTCAATCTCACAACGGCGGCAGAGTACCTAGGCATCATTCTTGACTCAAAATTCTCCTGGAAGAATAACGTGGAGGAAAGGATTAAATGCTTTTTATGCTTGCAAAAAGACCTTCGGCAACAGATGGGGCTTGCAAACGCACATCATTCATTGGATGTACACAGCAATCATAAGACCCATTACAACCTATGGGGCCCTAATCTGGTGGACTGCCAGTAACATAAAAAGCTGTATGAACATGCTCAACAAAGTACAAATGTCAGCAGCACTTTGTACAACGGGAGCTATAAGGAGCACACCGCAAGCGGGTTTGGACATGATACTTCATCTCCTCCCTCTTGACTTGTTCGTAAAAGGATGCGCCGCAAAAAGCGCTCTCAGACTATTTGAGTCCTCTCTATAGAAGCAAGCCAACTATGGACATGCGGCCATAATCAAAATAATGGATGACGTGGGAAAGAAAAATGGCCACATTCGTCTCGCTGTTACAACCGACCATATATTTATCTCCCTATAACGATTTCTCCCCAAAATACCAATTCTGTTACCCGACAGAAAAAGTGGCTTTGGCGAGATTGCCCTTTTCACTGATGGATCAAAAATGGACACAGGTACTCGAGCTAGATTCAACTCGGACATCCTGCACAAACAGGAATCTTTTAGACTCTATTTAGTGTCTGCCAAGAAGAGATTATGACAGTAGAGAAAGCAGCCAAACACATACAGACAACCGATATCCCACCATCAAATATCACCATCTTTGTTGCCTGCACTGAAGTCAATATTATCCTGTACAGAGAGATCGAAGGCTGTTATGAACTGCCGTAACTCACTTAGGTCCATCAGCCACCATAAGGGCAAACTCTGCTGGGTTCCAGGTCACAGCTCAAGAGCAGGGAACGAGAGAGCAGAAGAACTAGCCAGACAGGGGTCTGAAATGGACATTAACGAAGCGGACACATTACAGCGACCACAGATCAGTGCATTAAATCGAACTATAAACGACATAATACAATAAGAAGCCAACTCGTTCTAGCCCGCAAGAAATGACTGTCACACGGCAAGATCAACTTGGGCAGAGCTTAACAACGGCAAGAGAAAGAAAGCTTCTAGCGTCATACCGTAACTCGAGCTAGTCGGAGTGATCACAGGGCACTGCCCCATCGGAGCAATGCCCCGGAATTGGAACGCGGAATCCAGCGATCTCTGCCGGAGCTGCGGCGACGAGGAAGAGACCGAGACGACCCAACATCTGTTGTGCGACTGCCCAGCTCTCCAGAATCGTCCCTAGCCTCGCTGGGTCACAGATTCTTTACAGAGATTGCGGACTACATATGTAGACATATCGGATCTCTTAAGATTCGTAAAAAGCACGGGGTGGTTTAAGCCACCACGCGACAGGACAGGTTATTAGAATATGTACTCCACAAATATAGCTCTCCGAGTGGAAGTGATGCTTAACCACCACGCTCCCCTTCCAAAACCTAACCTAACCTAAGGGGTGTCCCATAATTCACGCAAAAAGTAGTTTTTATACAAAATAAAGGTTTTTAATTAGAAGGCTTGATTTTGTTTTGAATTAGAATTTAGAATGGTCCGAAAATGCACAAAATCCGCACCAAACTGTCACGCGTCGTGGATGCATTTGTTTCTCGACAATTACTCGTGGGTTTTCTGAAAACCAAATGCGACCATTTTGACGATTAACGAAGCCATCAAGATCAGAATGAGCTTAATCACTGAAAATGACTTTGTACGAAAATGGCGGACAGTAGGTGATAAGCCTTCATTGTTTTTAAAATATTGCTCTACAAGGAAAATGCGTTGTTCTTTCGCATAGCGCTCCATTTGTACTAACCCCGAAATGTCAGCTGTCACATTGTTCTATTTTCTGATGTTGGCATCACTGTACTGTTAAATGGCACAAAATTCAAATTTTGCGTGAATTATTGGACACCCTTTACAACGTCACGGCGTGGTTGCCAATATGGTTTGGCAAATTTGTGATTACAAAGAACTGCCTGTGGAATCAATAGATGATGCTATTTAGTATTTGATGACATGACTAGAACATAATACAAATATCTGTGGCATATGTTGTATCTGCAGCACTTGAGTAGAAGAAGAAGAAGTCTTCAATATGGACCAAGCGGATATCCGAAGCATGGTTAGATTTTTGAACGAATCCAATTCGATTCAATGAATCATCTCTATTCGTGTGATCGAAAAATGAATGTGCTGCAGATATATTCTCTCTCCAGAAATTGATAAAGAAGTGAAGCATATAAGACCTTAACTCAGTTTGGTTGACCTAACCTGAAATGCAAATTCAAAAAAAACCAACACACTCACCCTAACCTCACCCAACATAAACATTTCAATTAGTGAAACGAAAACTAACGTAAAAAGCCACAAGCCCACCGAACCGAGATGGCAACTTCAACAGAAACTTCTGCTTCCATAAATTATCCGTTCAGAAAATAATAACGCCAGCAACTCAGGCAGTCAGATTTATCGTTTTGGCCCGCTGCATTTGTTAACTGTAAATGGCTTGCCCCAAAACTAATCACCATTGGTTCACCTCCTTGCGAGAGTGTACCTCAAATGTCCTGCCCCTTTCGGCAGGACCCATGAAGAAATAAATCTCAAAATGTTTTGCCACACGTTATCTCGAATGTTTCTCTCTCGAACTTTCCCCTCGAGCGCGGGCGCTATCCGACCACAGGCGGCACAACAGCAACAAGGGACGACGCTTGACCGCAAAATTATTAATTTAATTTGTAAGTGCTTATCTCGGACAAGCGGTGGGACGGAGGAGGAGTGAAAAATTGTTGACCAAACGCCGTCATTTTTAAACTTACGATTAATATTCGAGAATATTTCATCCCCTCACCCCAGAGATAAGCCACCAACACCGCCACCGGGACAGGTTGAACCCTTGTTCGGCTTGAAATTAGAGTAGCACAGCTTTTTGTCCGAGTCATTAACTCTCGCTTTGTGCACTCGGCAAGGATGCGCACTCTGACGAGGGCTTCGATGGTGGTGGTGATGGATTCTGAGACCGACCCAAGCAAGCCAGGGAGCAGGGGAGTTTTCACAAAACCTGCCTACTAATTGACTTCTGTCTAATAAAGCCGACAAGTTACGACAGTGCGCGTTGTCCGACGTCAGAGCAGGAGGAATCCGACTAACAACAATGCTCCGACAACGACGACGGCGACGACAATGAAGATGGCGGCAGTCGCGGCCGCAACAGCGGCGGCAGTGGTGGTGGACGTGGTCATCCAGTATCCAGCGCGCGTCTCATTAGGTTCGGATGGAGATGAATGGAGATGCATCGTGCATCAACTGTGTGGCAGACGGACGCAATTCCGTTCAATCATCGGCAAATGATAGGTTTTAATGGTTCTCGATTTACCGGAAGAGTTATTGGCCAGTATTGGCCGCTGCGCCGCAACGTGTGGTACCTTGGTGTTCTGGTATTTGTGGTGTGCCCCCGCACGGAACAAGTGGAAACAGTAGTTAAGACGATAGCCCGCCCGCCCGCTTGAGTGTGGCCAAGCAATCACAGATTGTAGCTTCGTTTTGGGGAATAAATTTTAATGACTTACGGGCGAATGGAGGATGAAGGCTGCTGCAGGTGGTGGTGGTAGTGGGCAGTACCTCAACGAGGTCTAATGAACCTGTATGTTATGGGTTTCAGTTACAGTGAATTCTGACGGTTTCAATGTTCATGGTAATGGTTAAAGGATTGCTACTGCATACGAAGTTCAAAGTGAGGCTGAGGAGGTCGGCTGATGTCTGGGAGTTGGCAAATTAGGTTGGTTGAGGCTGGCCGGGTGGTCTCATTTTCGCAGATATCGAAAATGATTCTTGATGAACTTCGATGTTTGTTCAATTTGATCGTAATCCAATAAAATAAAATTAAGCTGACTCACTAGCTCTTGTGGGATAACCAATTTAGCAAGTGTTGTACGACTTTTTTATATGTCTATGATCTAATTTGAGCCAGATAACAGGTAACACTTATAATAGGGTTATTGAAAAGTTGTGGAACAGTATTATTCTAGATTAATACTGATAAGCCAGAAGTACTAATGTTAGATTTAATAGTTTCACTTAGAATGTGAAAATGGCACGCATTTCAAGGGACATTGAACGACAAGCCATCATTCCATCTTCTCAGTCGGGTCGTTGAGAACGTTTTATGGTAATTAAAGAACTACCCGAAGAGCGGTCACAACTTTCAAGCAGTCCCATTATTCTTGTGATAATCGAATGGATCCAAAGGAAAAAAGGAAAGCAATTATTGAAAGCAGCAGCAGTAAGATATTATTAATTAATAAAAGTATGATTCTGAACATTTTCAGTTAAGATTTGGTTATGCTTATGGAAAAGATAAATACAGGAAAGAAAAAGAGCAAAGAAAGTAAAAGAAAAAACCGAATCGAAATAAAATAGTACATCGGTCAATAATCAACCATCTGTACAAGTGCCACAGAAATGACAAATCGAAAAGGAGATCCGAGAAACAGCTCTTGCCTTTGGCTCTGCCTTGGCTCCAGCCAAGCTTCCATCGATACCAAAGTTATTTGAAAGTAAAATTATATTTCATGGTAAAAGAAATTATTTCTAATAACCAGCATGGCGGGGCAGGTCATGTACAACTAATTTATCATTATTTTCAAATTACATTTATACAAATTTAGAAAATCAATTACAAGTTGATGTACTTTACACCGATTTCTCGAAAGCCTTCAATAAAGTACATCACACTTTGCTTTTAAACAAGCTAAAGTCTTTGGGATTCCATTCGTCAATGTTAGAGTGGTTTTCCAATTACTTAAAGGACAGGAAGTAATTGGTAATGATCGATAGTTTTAGATCTCGAGTAATAAAATTTACATCGGGCGTTCCGCAAGGAAGCCATATGGGGCCATTACTCTTTCTATTGTTTATAAATGATGTTCACGAAATTTTCAAATATTGAAAAATTCTAACATTCGCAGACGACTTTAAATTGTATTTATCTATAAATAGTTTAACTGATTGTAATAATTTCCAATTGGATATCCATGCACTAGCGGAATGGTGCAAGCACAATGGACTAGAGCTGATTATTGAGATTGTCTATGATTATGTCATAAATGATCATAGACTTAGTCGCCTAGAAGAGGTTAAAGATCTGGGTGTAATTTTTGATACTAAATTAAAATTTGCAATTGCGAAGTCTAATGCTGTGTTAGGTTTTCTGAAAAGAAATAGTAGAGATTTTCGGGATATAACTAGTCTTAAGTCCATCTATTGTTCGATAGTCAGACCGTATTTAGAATATTCTTCCATCATTTGGGATTCCCCATATGATACACAAGAACTCAGATTCGAAAGAGTACAAACAAATTTCACGAGATATGCTGTCCGTAAATTGTATTCCTTCGAAGAACTCCCTAAATATGACGATAGATGTAAAATAATAGGCTTGCAAACCTTAAGTTTCAGGCGTAAGGCAGCGTCAGCCATGTTCATCCGCGATATTATTAATTGCCGTGTAAATTCACCAGACTTACTTTTTCTCATGAATATATATGCTCCCCAAAGATCTCTTCGGATGAGAAATTTACTATACGATAAGAGGCATATAACCAACTATGGTTGCAATGAACCTATTACAAGGTGTATAAACACTTTTAATGAACTTTGCAACGAAATTGATTTTAGCTTGTCTCGATTGGAGTTTAAAAAATTGATCCATGCACTATGCTATAATTAATACTGTTTATTTGATGTAATCTGTGAGATACAAAATCGGTAGATGATCCTTAGTCGCGCAGCAAAATCTGATGTGTAAAGTGGTACTGAGAGTTAACACTTAGAGAACATAGTCTCTTGTGTACTCTGCGATGAAAATAAAAAAAAAAAAAAATATTACGAGTGGCGTGTAAGTTGACCGACTCTTGTCGTTTTTTGAGTCATATCGGTTAAGTGGCGTTTTAGTGTCTGTATTACATAGCGAAACGCATAGAGTGTCATTGATATTAATATATTTGGTCCCAATGTGGATCAATTTTGTGCGCTCTGTGTAGTTTGCTGAACCAACTGTTTCATAATTTATTATTTGTTACTTTTACACTGAAAAAATATAAATTAAACCAAATATATGGAGAAATTTAAAAGTTACATTTGAATTCGATTTTTAATCCCTGGCGTTTACAAATTTCTTCACGACAAAAAAAAAGGCTTTCAGCAAAACGTGATGGCACACTAAGCCGACACTCATAATAGCGATAAAGACACTTAAACGCTAAATAAAACGACAGGCCTGCTATAATGCCGATTTCGCACAGTCGACATTGTAAAATATACAATTTGAGCCATACAATAAAAGGTGATTTTTTAAAAGCTATAGGAAAGTTTTTCAAAAAAATATAAAATTCAGAAAAATGCATGAAATCTTTATTTGAATCGATAGTACGGTCCATATAATTTAATGTTTGAAGATTATTTCACGCAAATATTGACCTTGACTGCGCCTCAAATGGTTCATTCGCTTAGTCCAATTTTGGCATACTCTTTCCAACATTTCGGCCGGTATCTCACGAATAAATGCTTCATGTTGTCTTCCCATGCGTCAATTGAAGCGGGCTTGTCTGTTCATGTCTAAGCTCTAACATAGCCCCACAAAAAATAGTCTAAAGGCGTTAAATCGCACGATCTAGGTGGCCAATTGACCGGTACCGAACGTGAAATAAAAAGTTTACCGAACCATTGTTGCGCGTGCTGTGTGGCATGTGGCACCGTCTTGTTGAAACCAATGATGCCACCAGCCTATAAACCGCACCAAACTGTGACTTTTTCTGGATGCGATATTCACTCCAAAATCGGCAATTCTGCTTATTTACGTACCCATTGAGCCAAAAATGAGCTTCGTCGCTGGGCCGTTTAAACTGAGCATAAAATGGAAGAAGCGCGCGATGAACTTTCTTAACAGAGCACGCATTTTGATAATAAAATTCAATAATTTGCAAGCGTTGTTCGTTTGTAATACGATTCATGGTTAAATTATAGACCAAACTGAAGATGTTTGACAGTGAAACAAAACACGAAACGTGCGTCAGCTGTTTAAACCAGTGTTCCCAAAAAGATAAAAGCTAAAAAATCACCCTTTACAATGAGTTAGTTGGTCTTCCAAAGTGGAGCAGCTTAATATTTTTTTGAGACTTGATTACATTGTCTGCTTTCAGTTGGAACAGTTACACATTGAACATATCTTGTCAAATTCACTCTTTTTTTATCACCTTGCCCTGTGACAACAAGAGTTTAGTATTTATGTGTCCACCTATATTGCTGCTGTCAAAAATTAGCCATGGGAGGAATTGTATGTAGCCCCAGAGCAGGTTCAAGTTCACGCAAGAACTAGTTCATCAAAGAGCTCTAACAAGTGAACTAAGTGAACTAGTTAACATTGTCATTTTATTTTAGCTCATTTAGTTCAGCATTCAGCGTTTCAGCATTTAGCGTTGCCGGGGGTATATGAAGGAATTTTTTTTAAATGTACAGGAATGTGCACAATTTTATGCTCATATGCGAAAAGCGCACAAGGATCAATTTTCTGAGCAGTGAACTACATTGAACTAAATGAACTAGAAGAACGAACTCGTTCAATAAACATTTTTGAAAATATATAAAATATATACAAATATTGTATATATGTAAACAAATAAACAACGCACTTCTTGTGCAAATGTCAAACCGAATTCGATAACATTTTTAGGGTTTGCTCGTATGGACGTGTAGATGTTCTGCACGAAATTGGTAAACGCTTCTGTCAGTGATTTTGTCAAAATAAGAGAAACAAAAACAAATACGCAGGCGCCTATGAGCGTGTGCTGTATGTATCCTGTGTGCTGATGTCATATACACAGCAAATACACGTTGTAGCGCATTGCACATTGACAGCTGTTAGTGAGTGATGATGTTAAGTTTTAAATGAATTTGTCATGCGAAGTGAAGCACGCCGGGAGTTTTGAAAGAAGCGGCAATTATGTCCGATGGCCTATAAAAAATATTTGGAAGGACAGTAAAAGTTCGTTAATTCGGAATGGTCGGGGGGAAGGTCATTCAGAATAAACGAATTTTCCGAATTAATGAGATTTTTTTTTTATGCACAAAAAAGCGTTCCTATTGATGCAAAAATGCAAGAACTTAAAACGAAAAATTATTTTAGTAACCAAAGAACATATAAATGTGGGGATTCCGCCACTACAACAATGGTTTTTTCCCGACTTCTAAATATGAATAGCCGGGACTTCTCCAGTAGATATTTTGATGATTTGTTCCGACTGTTATCGTTAAAATGTCTTTCATAAATTCTATGACTTCTTTCTTCAACGTTCTAGTACAATTGAATTATCATATCATATACAAATCTTCTTTCTCTTTCTTCATATATATTAGGTACTTCTTCTTTTTCGTTAAATAAACATTCTGTTTTCGGAAGTGTGAACACCGACATCTACATATTTGAGATCTATTTGCTACCTATAGGTTTTCAATTTCAGCGTTATTTAATTTCACCTAATTTAATTTAAGTTTTACGTAAAAAATTGAAAACCGGCTCTCATTTATACGAAAAAAACCCTTTCATTCGGAAAGTTCGAGTTTTCCGAATTAAAGAGCTTTTACTGTATTGAATCGAACATTACAGGATCTACGTGGAAATCAACAGTTGTGCATTAATATTGTATCTGGTGATTTTCGACAACTGTTGCTCGTCATTCCCAGATCAACCACAGCTGATGAAATGATTACATGTTTGAAAATTTTGTTTCTTGTACGTGTGCGTATTCAAAATGAGCCATCAGCACGTGAGTTTTGAAGCATCTGCTGCAGATTGGTGATGATAAAATGGCAAATTTAAATGGCTTTATCACGTTACTTTGCACAATTGTACTTTCAAAAGAAAAACGAATTGATCGCTTTTTTGCAAACATTTTTCAAAACTATAAAAATCATGATTGGTTAAGAGAACGCGCAATTTATATGATAATGGCATACATTTACAAATTCAATAGAAATTTGCCAGGTGGCTTGATAGTTTACAAATCCATTGATACTGTTACGAATGAAGAAGACCCAGTAAATTATCCGGTTGAATTTTCTAATACTTTTAAACAACCCGGTATGCCACCGCATCGTTTGAATTTTGGTTAATCGATTATACTTCTTCGAAATTTGAATTCACCAAAACTTTGCATTGGAACGAGACTTTCCCTGAAAAAATTAATGTCCAATTTTATCGAAGCTGGAATTCTCACCGCCAAAGCAAAAGGAGGAGTTACAGAGTAGCGATAAGTACAGATACCACGGATACCTTTAATACCAACAGACATGCCATTTGCATTCATCATTGTCATCATCCTCATCTTCTAACCCGCATGATCCACTACAGAGGTCGCGGGGTGACTCCCATTTGAATTCTAACGCCTTCCATTTGCCGTGCGTTTATCCTTTGTTATTCCCGTTAATAAAGCTCAAACGTTTCAAGAGTGTGGTGAGCACTTGAAGGGACCGTGATTTTCTCACGGACAATTATAAGAGTAATAACACCAAAAAATTGACTTATTCATGCACAATCAAACAACATTTTGTATACATTATTGTATTGAATTAATTTATTATTTTTCTTTCATTTTTTTCCAAAAAATAAAACAAACAAATTAATTGATTCAATGTTAATATTAATGCGTAGCGAAGCACGCCGGGATCCGCTAGTAAATATATAAAATGCAAAAGCCTAATATTCACCTCATAAGTGGCAAACAAGTATCCTAAGGATACAATTTGACAAAAGTCAAAATTCAATTCCAGTTCGCTTTAATTTTAATTACACTTCGAAAACGTAAAGGGTTACGTCGATAATCTCGTGCATTCAACAGATTTAGGAATATCCAGGATAAGTAAAGGAAATCTCCGACACGTCAGATGTGATAATTGGAGTGTTTCCAGCTCGCACGTGGACATTTTTTATTGAATACACCATTTTGTAATGAGTGCTGTGCTCTATGCTGAACTGCGCGATCGCAGCCAACTTCAGGAAAATCCCTGGTCCTTGTATAAAAGGCATTATATGATAAGGTACACTCTCCACATGTTTAATTTTGTCCAATGTATAAAGGATTTTCCAATCGCTGAACTTGTAAACTTTGAACTTTCACTTTGAACGCACCCTTCTATCAAACTATCAATGTCATAACATTAAGAAAAACAACTCATTTTCATCATGGTGACAAACAAAGATTTTTACAAATAATTAAAATTTATTACCAAAATTCCGAGTTAGTGACAGCTCCTTCTGAAGCGTTAAATCATCGCAATATCATCTTCAATGACGACGCGCATAATATATGTACGTTCAGGAGCTTCAAGAAACTAAACTTCACAAAAAAAATATGGTTTTCAATATGTGTCATTTGTCCGTTGATGAAAATTGCCGTCACGTTACAGTCAATGGAGACCGCTATGCCAACAAGCCGTCGTCGTTAGAAGAGGTAAGAACATATGTAAATCGAACGAGAGATTGCGGAAGTTTCGGTCAAAATGTCTGGCAGATTCATCGAATATTGGGTTGAACGAATCAACCAAATGTGCCTTTGATGGACATATAAATGACGTCAAATTTCATACAAATGTAAATGTTTCTTCTGATGTTGAATGTCCAGCGCAAACTTCCATGTGAAATATCCTGTATTGCAACTTTTTATTTATCCATTGTATCTTAAATTAAGGGTGTTTTTTTTTGTAGAGTCGGAGAACTTTAAATTGGCATCACTGTTTTCTGTGATAGCTGATTTGACAGCTCTCGGTTGATTGGAAGTATACTTTATTTATTTGGCTGAGTTGTTTTTTGACGCTAGACTGGAGCACTCAGACTCAAAACTGTTCCATTGTACTACCAGCAGCAACGTCAGTATATAGGTAAGTGGGCTGTCAGCTAAATCGTCAGCACAATTGTGATACTTACAGTCGGACTACTATCACTGATCGACAACTCCATCGATAGTGCCTTTAATTTGATCCCAACCGTAAATGGTGACTGGACCAGATTTGAAAACCTGATAAAAGCGTTGCTTTCACTGGGATTCGTGGAGATTTTCATCTTACAGTCGGACTACTATCACTGATCGACAACTCCATCGATAGTGCCTTTAATTTGATCCCAACCGTAAATGGTGACTGGACCAGATTTGAAAACCTGATAAAAGCGTTGCTTTCACTGATATTCGAACCGGGGACTCCTCTAACCAAAGGCAGGCACTCAACCAACTGCGCCATCCAGTACATTTGGAAGTATACTTGCTCAACATTTACAAATTGTTCAAATTCACATTCCAAAACAACCTTTATTACACGCACACATACTCCTGACATGGACCTCTTACTAGTTCGATCTCTCCACTGCATACCAAAAAGAAATTAAATTCCCATCTAGTTAGTAGAATCCAAACATTGTGTCCAGAAATAAGGACAATCTTTTCTCACACAAATGCCTTCTTCATTCACCTCATTCACACTTTCTTCTCCTTCCAAATGCGAGAAGCTTAAGCGAGTCATAAGCGATATCTCAGCGGCGGCAGGCATCCACATGCACTAGGAAAAGATTTATTAGGGGAACTGCCTGTGGGGATTTTAATTGCCAAGGTGATTAGGCCAGACTAATGAACATCGAAGTCAAATATCATCATCATCAGCATCATCGTCGTCGTCACTCATCGTGTCAGTCATTCCAGTTCAACAGTCACACACAACGTGCGGTCGTTCAGTGGTCAACACTCAGTGGGCACCACCATCACCACCACCACCATCACCATCAGCACCAGCACCGCCATCAATCGCTTGAAACTGCATAAAGACTTCCATTCCCAGATCACTCAGCATTCCCTGGGAGCCAATCATTAATGCTGCGCATTTGCAAAGTTCGTCCACAGGAAGTACTCTTGTGTCTTTATTGACCGAAGTTGGCAACAGAAACAAAAACAAAAACAAAACACCGAAGACAAACCGTGCAAAACGACTGCAACGGTTAAGCCATCGGCAGCTGGGAGGATTATGACAGTCAGACAAGTAGCCACGATCAGTCCGGGGGTGCGGTGATGATAATTATGTCACCTTTGAGGTGTGTGCGCAAGGTTCTGCGCTCCGCTCCCAGCCCCGAGGCTGTACAATCAAAGCGCGGCAACGTACATATGTAGTGCAGTGCATGGAGGTTTTGACTCTTAGGGGATGTGCGCATTAATTAGCCGTTCCATTGCATTAATCATGTGGAGGCTCTATAATTTTCTTTTGCCCGATGTACCGCTTTAACGCTTTAATCGTCGCATAGCACAACGTTAATCATCTCGGGTTCTTCTCTGGTTCTGACCCATTTTCCGCCAACAGAAATGTGCTGCAAACCCTTTGGCCTCTTTAAAGGCATGACTTAACGAATTTCGGGGTTGATGTAGAAATTCCCATTCATCCCCTTGCACGGTGTGTGTGCACCCGAAGTCGTTGGGTAATTAAATAAAAGGGTTTCCCTTTTTGGTCGATATTTGTTGAGAGAGAGAGCGACTTGAAATTTGAAGTGTTTCTGCTTGTCACAGTGACTTTCGAAAAGTCTCCACTGCCAAGGAATACTTTTGGGAATTGGTGAAGCTTAAGGCCGTTGACTTGACTGATGGGGAACGATGATTAGAGGAAATAATTTTGATTTTTCGATTAAATAATTATTGGCATTACAGAGCGAAAAAGTTTTGGAGGTTTTGACAGTTGAAACAACGGTGGGCATTTGTTTTGACAGTTCAATGATTTGTTTTTGTTTGCAATTGAGAAGGTTAGGTGTCATTTGTCAGGTGTTTATTTTACAACACATCATTTTAAATCTGGCTTTATCATTCAACCCCGCGGTCAGGTTTGCTTTGGAAAATTATGCCATTTTGATAGTATGCGATCAGAAGAACGATTTTTGATGGAAAGTCCAAGCGCTGCTTTGACCTGAGTCTATTCGTGGTAAAATAGCGAAGAATATTGGCAAAAATTCAACTCTCAACTGTCAAATTGACTGTCACTACGTACAGTGCTGCCAAGTTGCAACGCTAAACATCTAAATTTCAATCTAAAATCTTCACAAAATGCATTGTTAAATTGGTTTCATATTCTAAAGAAAATCAAACAACCAAATTTTAAGCCAGAAGATCATCATCGTTGATAATTTTCGGTCTGTCGATTCGATAGAAGAAAATAAAAACATACCTACACATATTCTCGCTTGCGATATGAACCGCAATCAAAATACTTGTCTCCATATTCATCAGCAACGGCTCCTTCTCATTCGCCATAAGCATCAAAACCTACCGTCACCACTGTCCACCGGCAGCCACTCACCCGTCCGCCAATTGACCACAACGCCATCACGTGAATTGGCAGCACAAATAAATCCTCGTCAAGATGCGAGAATATATTCATTTTATAAATTGGCATCGGAATTAGAGATTCCTCCATAATTTCATCGCATCGTTCGCATGTCGCGTCTGCATTGAACGCTGCTCGATAGGGATCTTCTATCTGGATTGTTGGGATGAATCCTTCGCGAAAAAAAGTGGACAGACAGTGCAATGCATACACGCGCAGGCGAATTGAAAATTTTCGAGACCTTTTCGGGCGAAATGCAATCCTTGGAGCTGGCTCACTAATTCGTTGCTATTTAGCGAGACGGTATCCATTCGCTCTGGAGGAAGGCAGTTCCCCCCAAAAATGGGTTATACCATGTCGTATTCCGACGGATGGACGAATGAACGAATGGACGAGTGGATGGATGGACGCTGAGCCGGATGGCGAACGTCTGCTCAGGTGAAATATAGCGAGTCCTTAAGTGTTTCTCAGATTCAGCAGTAAAATTCCCCATCGGATATGTCCTCATCGAGAAGTTTGACGATGATGGTATCACCTGATTACACGAGAATTTATTTACCGCCCTTATATGGCTCCAGGCAGTGTGCCTGTGAATGTGTGTTTTGTTATGCGCTGTGCGCTGGTGTGTGTGTGCGTGTGTGTGCTCCGCCAAAAAGGACATGGCCACGGGTGTGTTTGTGTAAATCATGGGTGCCCTAGACACACTGTCATGAGCCATGCGGCACCTACATCATGGCATGTACACGGGAGATATGTGTAAAGGCGTGGTCTGGCGAATTTGGCAATAATGCAGCTCCCTTTCGACGGTGCCGGTGGATGGCGGCGGCAGAGAGCGCGCAATCCTTCTTTGCGCATTGTCAAATGTCATGAATGGTTGCTGCGTCGCGTTGTGCAACGCCCACTGTAAACAAACTAAGGAACCACACGGTTCTGTGCATGTTTTCTTGCTTTCAACACCGAGGGGGGCTGCAGGGCTGGTTGAATATGCATTCCACTCGTGAATGGACATCCTTTCATGGTTCTTCGGCAGTGGTGGCTCTTGGTGCTGGTGGTGGTATACCAGAGCACCCATACAGACGCGAACCCTTGCAGCTTCGGATGGATTATTTCTGAATGACGTGTCGAATAATAAACAGGTTGAGGCAGTTAAGGCGGTGAGGTGTGCCCAAACAATGGTGGAGAATGTGGTAAATGGTGGTTGCACTGTGCTGTCGCGGCGACATTTCACGAAGCTATTCAATGTAGGTCGTGACATTAAAATGGCATCGGACATACAGGCAGAAACTCTAAACTTCAGGTTCGACCGAGCGGTTGGAAATTGAAGTGTGATGGACACCAAAGCGAGCGTTCCGAGAATAGCAATGAAATTTCGGACATCTGATGACGGTTTGACTCTGGTGTGATGGTTTTTGGGTTTGTTGACATTGCCGGATAGAATGCAATTAGTTTGCTTCGTAGCTTTGCAATGAGACTGTGGATCAGGGTGTGGTGGGAGATCTGTATTTTTGACTCAATCTTGTCGCGCTCTTTGAAAAACAATAGCATTAAACCCTTCAAACAATGACTTCCAGGTTGGATACGACTTCTTTGAACACTGTTGCGCTGCAGTCTGAAGTGGACTTGAGTCTTTTTCGACCTTTTCTCGCATTGTTTTCTGACAAGTGGGGGGGACCTATGTCTATGTTTTTGTGGCGCGGCTAAAAAACAAGTCACACAAACTTTCGAAAGCAGGCGTAAGTTCTGGAGAGCCAATGCAATTGGCCAGCTCATTCATTAAAATTGCAATAAATAAGAGACTGTGAAGGCACAATATGTCCGTGTTCAACTGATGCGATTGATGTCGTTGTTGGTGTCTCTTATGAGTCTTGAGACATTAGACCAGGTTCAGGCCTCAGGCTTGTGGAGTAGCGGATAAATGACAATAATACCATAGACGTGGGCGTCCTCTTTGGGAGTTCTCACAGCCTCTGGGTATAAGACTCTTCGGATCGGCGATAAGTTGTCCATGTTAGTTGGTTTAAGTGTACCTGATCTGATTTATCTCAAATCGGGTACAAGTAGCGCAGTTGCGTCCCGTTCTGATACCACAACTTGTAGACCGTGGTTATTTGGGTTAGCTAAATCCAGTCTGTGAAGTTTAGGAGTATGATTATGTTCGATATGCTTTGGTTAGCGATCTCGGAGAGGTCACTAAGGAAGGGTTTGCTGAACGCGAAATATATTGTCCATCTGGTTGAATCTTTTTTTATCCAAATGTCTTCAATGCAAACAGGACTAACGATCCCCCACAGAACTTTTTTCTCGAAGAGACAAGGAACTTCTTCATACTCTTTTGAGATTGTCTATGCCTCTGCGTCGTACAGCAGGATTGGGATGACCTGTGCCTTATATAAAGTCAGTTTTATCTTTCAAGAGATGACTCTATTACACCATTGCCTCTTGAGTCAAAAGAAACAACGAATAGCTGCGGTTGATTTCGGTAATGGTGTTGTTTGTACTGTTTACTGCGAAGCCGAAGAGACGAGGTCCCTTACTACATCGAAGTTATTACTTCCCAGTGCGACATTCTGTCCAAAACGTCGATGCTGAATGTCCTCTCTTGAGGACCACATTCACTACCAGATCCATTGTAGCCGCTTCCGTCTCAACGCCAGCATAGGCCTCATCGTTGTCGTATACAGTTGTACGGACTTCTGGAAAACCGTGCCTTTACTTAACACTAGGGGCACACTTGCACAATCTTCTCCTCAAGAAATCACATGAAAGGGCGCCGCCATGTCTAAAACTTTTTTTTGCACTAGGCCTCGGTGAGTTGGTTACATACCTGACGGGGCTGGAGAATTCTCTCTGTGCCATCCTACACAACCTGACGAGATTATGATTATAATATGGGTCGCGGTACAGCCCGTAGAGGATCAGGATCTAGCTTCTCAGCAACTACTCGTGTTGTGAGTGCTACTGATCTCTCACGGGTGGAAGGGACCTATAGTTTTATGCCAACTCCAAGCAGATAAGCTTGTGAAGCTTTTTCTAGACAGTTATACTCGTTTATCATTATCAGTGACTCGAACGAGGTGGGCCTTGAAATTTTTATTTGTCGGGCCTAGAAGCTGAGGTTCAAGTCCGTTGGAGTTGAAGCATAGACCCACAACGCCACAGCCTACCACAAGTGACGAGCTTGGTTGACATGGCGATGAATAGCTCGTCCCTATGAAAGCTGTCATATGCGGCCTTGAAAATTCGAATTCGTTGTGGGTGTCGATTTGCACTTCTTGGGTCTGTACCTTGGCCTATGTCGCATTCTGAAGATCTGATCTACGGTGAACTTCCCTGGCCTGAAACCATAAACGCTTTAGGCACATAAAACGACAGAGTAGATTTTGTAAGCGATATTCAGGAGAATTACCCTTGGGGGGATTCCTTTCTTGTGGATCGATGTAGTAAAAGTAAGCTCAAGCCGCATTCATCGATAGAAGCATTCAATTCCACTCTATTGTTCGTACCGCCATTAAGGTTTCAATTCAATATGCTCGACATAAGCTACAGCCAAAGGGTAGGACTGTGAGTCTTGGAATGACTATGTGAGCTTAGAGCACTGACAATATATTCAACGTTCCGAAATTTCTATTCAGAGAAGGAAAAGGAGTTAACACTTTTCATAAAACTTAGGTTCGTGTGTTATACCAGCAGGCTAATCTGTTTATGTCAGCAGGCAATGAGTCTGGAATATCTGCAAACTTAGATTTGTGGGCAGCCATGCAGGAACGGCGTCTCACTTAGATCCTGGACCCCTGTGATGCACAAGTAAAAATATTACCTTATGGATCGATATCCAGCCATCCCGTCGACCTTATTACCCTGATACATATTGATTAAATGTTCTTCTGCTATTTAAAGTGGATTGTACAAGAGTACTCTTTCAGAGTTATATTTCTCAAATGACACATGCCAGAGCAATGTCTGACATTCGCAATGACATAAGATGCAGATGACATCATCTGCATCTTATGTCATTGCGAAGTCTAGTTTTTACAGTTGATACAAGTTAACTTCAACATGTTTGGTGTATGCTGAATCAATGTTGTCTGTCAAAGTACTCAGTAAACCTAGCAAATTGAACTTGAGCCAGTAGTTGCTGAATCCCGAAAGAGGTCGCAATGAAGATAAAAACTATGTTTTAACCTTTTCGCTCCCATTGGGATTAAATATCCTAAGTGGCTCAAGTGACTTTAGTGCTTCAGATTCTGAATACAACCCTTATGATGATGATTCAATGTCTGATGAAGAAACAGATGTAGAACCTAAAGAACCTTTTCAGACTAATGTTATGGAAGCCAATAACAATCTACTGAGCAAAGCAACTCTTGTTTGGTCTTGTCTAGTTTCGAACTTTTTTTCACGTAAGCAAGCTCCAACCTCTGATAATTTTAAATGTCAACAGATGATCTTCTGAGTAATGTATTTTCTATAAAAAAAAACACTTGTACAAACAAACCATAAACATTAAAATAAAAAAAATTGGAAGCGAAAGGGTTAATGTGTAAGCGGAAAATTGTGTTTTTTAGGATGTTTTTTAGATATACTACAAAATAAATCGAGATGCCGAGCCTGAATACAAATATTGTTTTCAAGTGATTAAATTCAAACTGAAGGTATTTTTCAATATATTGATTTCAGGCCAAATAGCGCACTTCCCAATTGCAAAATTGGGATTTTGCTAAAAAATCATCAGACAATTGCTAATAACAAATGAACTATGGAAACTAAAAAACAAAATACAATGTATTTTTCAAGATATATTCAATATTTCAAATAAATGGGATGTCCGAGTTACGTTGCCGGCGAACTTAAAAAATTCAGTTTTGAGATACACGGGTTTGAGCTCACAAAAGGAGACCAGGGGCCTTGTACTAGAATTCGCAAACCGAGTACTTACAGATTTCTGCCGACCATCATCTTTTGGGACTCAAAATTAGCTCCTTCAGAAAAATTAAATCAAGGAAATACCATCCCTAGCAACTTTTAACGTCCAGAAGGAGTTTTCTAATTTTATAACTGTTATACCTTAATTTAGGTTACTGTGACTGACTGGTGATTGGTAGCAGTCACACTTACTCCAGAGTAGCACGCGGATCTGATCTACCCTATTTCGCAAACCAGTTAGGGCTTTTGATAAGCAACGAAGATGAGAAGATGACTTAGTTCTGTCAGGTTTTTGAAATAGCAGTCGTCTAGGTAGCACCGGCCCGAGCCAAATGAGCGTCCTGTGGTCAAGACTTACGTTTGGAGCCCCATTCTGCTGTTTTAGCAGCATAAGTCACACTAGAGGTAGATATTCAATACGTTTTATTTTATTGAGGTATCCGCGGTAGTTCTAATCCTTTTTCATTCGTTTTTGTTTTATTTTAAAATTAATTTTTCTTACATGCTAGACAAAAATAACTACAACTAGCTTAACTAACTTAACAATCGTTCCTTAAGCTATTCTGAATTAAATTTAGATTGCCTTTCGGCATAGACTATGTTTTTTTTTCTGTTTTTGTGGACAATCATTATTATTTTGATTTGGTTTGACCAAGAAGGTCTAATCCTCGGTAGCATACGATTCGATTAGGGATGAGAATGCTAAGCCCAGAAAGTGAAGCAGGGACATTATTGATTTGCAAAAATGAAACAATACAATACATCTTAAATGGAATTTTGAACGTGAGATTATAATAAGGTAAACGAAGTAGAAATAAGTTACTACGTAGCAGATGCATAACAATTAATTAATGACGTAGATCTTAGTGAAATTTTTAATTGTGACTTTTTTCGAACTGTGTTCTTGTCTGTGAATGGAAATGCATACTTAGCATAGGGTTATTCAGTCTTCACAATGCGCCCCAAGCGCTGCGCGTCCTGTGCCTTTGCACATCATGGACATGTGGTGGGGCCGGCCCTGCATAAAGTTGACGTCTTCTACGGATGGAGATAGCACAGCAGTTGCATAGAAGATGTGCAATAGTTTCTTCGTCTCTGCAGCTTCTGCAAGAATCGTTATTGGGAGACCTACATTCTGATCAGGCTAGGTGAGCGTATTGGATTGATAATAGGCCATTACTGTTTTGTGATGATGCACCTAGTGCCAGTAGACCATCTATGACTTGTGTGAGTAAGCGTTTCCAGGTTCAGTAGATGCTTTACTGTAGGATAGGTAGGTCTCCATCCGGCAAGAGTACGGAACTAGTATCATTTCTAGTCCAATTCTCTAGAATGTCACAGTGTACCGCCACCCACATACGTTGGATACTAAGTTATTTGACCATCTCGTTGAGTGATTCAGGGAAGTCTTTAAAAATGTGACTACTCTCGAGATTTGAACATTGGCCATAGTATACGAGTAATAGCTCAGGTGGGTAAAGTACGACAAGTACAAGTTTTTCTATAAATGTAGAGTGGTGGTGGTTCTTCGCTACTCCAAGTAATTAGCTTATAATTGATTATAATAATAATATGGGTGGCGCTACAGCCCAAAGAGAGCCAGGGCTTAGCTTCTGAACAACCACTAGTGTTGTGCGTGGTATTGTTCTTTCACTAGTGGAAGGGATCTAAAGCTTTATGTCGACTCCGAACGGCCAAGTATGAGAAGATTTTTCTAGACAGACAGTTATTACTCTTTGAGCACTGTCAGTGACTCGACAGTGGGGCCGTAAAAATTATGTTTTGTCATACCGGGAATCGAACCTAGACACAGTAGGTTCAAGTCCGGTCACGGCGACATAGCCGCACAGTCACCGTGCGAAAGTATAACTTCGAAGTGGTTAGCGCGTTCTAAGTCTACTCCGCGTCGATGGACTACATGGTAAATAACTCTTTTAAATCACTTTTATTGATCTCAAGAGGCTGATGAGAAATACAACTCCCTCTTGAAAGAATATAAAAAAAATCCTTAATCATTCTAGTTCTGATCCCTGCTTGGGCAACATTGAAAGCAACTCAAAAAGTACCCCACAACCTACCCTCTCTCAACAAGTTCACCATGCAACCCCTTCATTTGGACACCACCGCCGACACTATGCCACCAAGAAAATAAAAAAGCAAAGAACACCAAAAATTGTCTTCACGACAACCGAAATCGCTCTTCTCATATATCTTTGTCTTAGAAATCGCTTCCTAAGGGCGATTAAAATATTTGCCGAATTCTCTGCGGCCTCCCCGCGGCCCGAGACGGGGGTGACTGTGAACAACAACTTAACTGGTTCACAAGCAAACATCCAAGGCATGGCAGGCGAACACTCACAGTCCCATGGCATGGCTACCGCACCGCTTCCAAATGTGGAGAATGTATTTCCGCCAGATAAACTTATTTCATATGCGACACTAAATTATCCGCAAGAATGTTGTTTATGCAAAATGAGACCTTCCCCGCCCACGCGCAGCCCTCTGACCGACGACACCGATTGAAGCCCTGGGAGCGGCGCGGCAGCAGCCTATCCCACTGACAAGTGGTAAGTATGTTGTAGAGTGCCACCGGGAACGTTTGATATACGACTGCATGGATCCTAGTCAGAGTGTTTAAAGCATAAATCGCTGCTCCCGTGGATAATAACTCAAGAGTGAGAGCTCGCCTGGTGGAACATACTTGTGCTCGTACTCGTGGAATAGGAACACGACCTCAAGACGAAGAATGCCGTGCAAGCGACAGCGAAGGAGGGAGCAGACGAAGAACAAAAGCATATGTACACTCAGGTGGAACATTCTTTTCCATCCTCCCACCCATCGGTGCGGCGCTGCCACCGGCCAGAGGGTCATTGCTTGTGTGTAACGTGCACAGAGAAACCCGCCCCGCAGTGAACAGTCTCGACCCGGCTGTCGTGTGGGCGGTGTGAACTTAAAGTGAATTCAATTGGACTTAAATTCCCAAAAATACTCGGCAAGCATGTGCGGTCGGGTGGGCACAAACGACTGGTGACTGGCGCATTGGATGGACGGGATGTAGATTGTGAGTAACTTTCATTTTCGATCTCTTTGGGATAATTTTAATAAAACCCCAACAAATTTTTGCACACGTCGGAAGCAGGCCGGCGACTTGATGTCGAGCCCGAACGACAGTGACAAATTTTCGATTTATTTCATTACAAAGCACGGCAGCAGCAGATCCGCACAAACGAATGTTGCTTGTTCTTCGGCGGCGGCGGCAGCGTCTTTGTGTATCCCTGACACATTCGAGGCAGAGAAAGAGATTCTCGCAGTCGTGCTTGTGCTTGAGTTTATGTTTCGTTGGGTCCTTGTTCGTTGTCCTTCGCACAGAGATGACTGAGTGAGTAAAGACGAGCGAACGAGGAAAGGAAATCCAAATCAATGTGCAATGTGATTTATTTGGATTAGCCCAGGCTGGCATCCACATCTTGGGTCTCGGCTTCGAATCAATTATGCGATGAGCGTCAATCCGTTTTGGTTGGTAACTATGACGTGCCATTAGAGTCGTTGTTTCTCTTTCTTTCTTTTTTTTTTGGCTGCATCGCAAAACGGATTGCCATGGAGACGATGGGGAGGCTGGATTGTGTTTGGGAAAACGGTCGTCAGGGGATGACGTTTAAATGATAAGCATTGTGCGTGGTTGGCCATGAATATAGACCAGAAAGTGAATGATGCGATAAGGAAGTGAATATTTTCGGCGGGTGTGTGCTGAGTGTTTCGAACTTTTGAAGGTTTGTTGGAGTTTAAGTCTAATAAACAATAGCAGTGACAGATCAGCTTCGGCTTTTGGGGACAGAAATCCTACGACTGCACTGAACTTGTCAACCACATGAATAGTTATGGTCTAAACGAGAAACAGACTATTATGATGATTTCTAGCCAAAAAAATAGAATTAAGCTCTGCCCCGGAGGTCAACTTATTGCGAGGGCAGTTATTATCTTCAGACACCCTTCTAAAGGCTGTCACATAATTCACTCAAAATTTTAATATTGCGTCATTTAATAGTACAGTACAGTGAGGTTAAAAAGCGCTATACAAAGGAACGAGGCGTTTTCATTGTAGGGCAATATTTATCTGATAATAATGAGGGTTTGTCAGCTATAGTCTTCAGTGACGACGTTTTCATCGTCAAAATTGTCTGTTTGGGGCTTAGAAAACCCGCGGAAGGAAGAATGCGTGTTATTATAATATTTACTTTGCTAAACTTGACGAACATACATAACTCATAGAATGTTTCCAGATCGTGGGAAAGTTAAACACATTGCAAATGTATGTGACAATCTTGCCCGTAAGAATTGCTCTTGCCCGATATGAATTGGAGGGGTAAACAGCTGATCAAAAGACAGGTCAGGGTTTTTTTTGGGTGGAAATTTGAATATTTCTATTAGTTGATGGTCAAAGGTCTATGCAAACAAGCCTACGACCACCAACGCCTTGAAAGAGGAAATTATGAGGTGTTGCGGCTATTTATCCGATGTGCTATTCCATACATCCCCAATCTGTGGAATCTATGAATGTGATCCTACCGCTTCCTACCGCTCTCTCTCTCTAACTTGAACTAATTTTCATATTTCGTGAAAATTCGACTTAAATATCTCCACTACATATCTCTGCTCAACGTCGCCAATAAGATCCTGCCCAATATACTGTGTGTAGGTCTAAAACCGTTTTGCACCTTACTAATGGGCACGAACCAGTACGGTTTTCGGCCCGGCGAATTGGCCATAGACCATAGACCATAGACAAAATTTCCACACTGAGGCAAATCCTGAAGAAGATCAGCGAGTTTCAAATGGACATTGACCATGTTTTCATTGATTTTAAGGCCGCAGACGACAGCATTCATCGAAATGAACTTTTCGACACGATGGTCGTATTCGAGATCCCGTTAAAATTGATGCTGGTTTGGTTACGTCGCACCACCAATGTTGCGCTATACGACTTTAGTCGTAACTTTACCCTTTTGGGAAGCTCACAGACCGTGACACGACTTTTTAAAAATTACGTTTTTGACATTTTTTTTGTATATTCTTCCGACTTTTGCAGATTATTACGAAAAAGTGACGAGTTTTTCAATTGCGTTAAGGCTCAGCTATAATGCGCATGAGCGAGCATGAGCTAGTGTCAAGTTTTGACGAACTGTTTCGTCATGCTTTCTAAAGAAATATGAGTAACTATGTACATATAATAAACACATGCGCGCATAGCCTCCTGTCAGAAATTCTTCCCTTGCTTGCTCTATTTTTTTATTTAATTTTGATTTATTATGAATTCCTCATGTTTCCAGTACGATAATATGTGTATGTATGTACGAATACCAATACAATATCAGCTGATTTGCTCATTTTTCAAATTTGTTTGCTTGTCTGTGTTTTATCTGTCACATTCGCATATGCGCTGTGCGATTCATTTCGCACTAGCTCATGCTTAACGAAACATTTGTGTTTTGTACATGCTTAACGAAATGTTCGTAATCTTTCATGGACGACATTATAGGTTGCCTTAATTATTTGGGACTATCTTTGCATCGTGAACCTTGGATTTTGCAACTTTCTCAAATTTTTAGCGGTAACGCAGAACTCTGACACAGGCTTGATACACCGTGCAATTCGGTTCAAAGACCTTCGAACTGTTTGAAACCTGCAACGGATTTCGGCAAGTAGATGCGCTGTATGATTTCTTCAATCTGGTACTGGAGAGGATAGTTCGGCGGGCAGCTGTAAGCACTGAAGGCACTGTCTTCTAAAAAGAAGTCCAGCTGTTGGGTCTCGCAGATGACATTGTCGCGCGTTCCCACCGTGCCGTAGTGGAAGCTTCCACGATGATTGAAGCTGAACCTTAGATCCTGTTTGGATCCATTGTGCTCTCACCATCCGGTGATTGATACACCGATTCCCCGTTAGTCAGGGGAACCAACTGACACCTAAGAAATACCTGCTGGTATCCGAGAGGTCTCTTCAGGGATTATCTACTTCATTACAGCGTTATAGCCAGTTTATTTTTCTAATGAATTTAGCTATGTTCTGCATTTTTATATTTGACATTTCTTCTAGGCTGCTAAATAGATAGTCGGCTAGCGTAATTTTCCGTGTTCTTGCAAGGAATAGATAGGTTCCGAAGAAGTGTAGCGTAGTTTCTACTTCTTCCTCATCTCTACAGCTCCTGCAGAAGGGGTTGTAAGGGGCTCCTATTCTTCTGTCAGCCCAGGATGATCCCTACAACCTTACTGATTATAAAGGGTGGTTAAATTTTAAGGGTCGATGTTGAATGTGAACCACATTCAGTTATTCAGACTTATTATGAAAATGGGCGTTCAAATCAAAATGCATACCGTGCACTTCGAAGAAAATCATCTTCAGTGATGAGGCAAATTTTCAACTCAGTGGATTCGTCGAAAAACCAATGCACCCACAAAGAGTGACTGTTTGGTGCGGTTTATGGGCTGGCGGCATCGTCGGGCCGTATTTTTTCCAAAATGAGGCCGGTCAGGCAGTTACTGTGAATGGTGTTCGCTATCGTGAAATGATAACGAACTTTGTAGGGCCCGAATTGGAAGATATGAATGTGGACGATATGTGGTTTCATCAGGACGGTGCCACTTGCCACACAGCTAACAAAACAATGGCTCTTTTGCGCGACAAATTCAATGGTCGTGTTATCTCACGTGGTGGCGATGTCAATTGGCCGCCAAGATCATGTGGATTTTTTTCTTTGGGGTTATTTGAAAGAAAAGGTGTACGTCGATAAGCCAGCAACAATTCAAGAGCTAAAGGATAAGATAATTCGTCACATTAACGGCATAGAACCTCAATTATGCGTCAGCTTCATCGCCGAGGTCGCGGCGGCCATTTGGCCGATATTTTGTTCCATACATAATTGAACCATACCAATATTATCATAATAAAAAGAAATGACAACAATTTCCTAAATAATTTTGGTTTTATTCAAAATCAACATCGGCCCTCAAAATTTAACCACCCTTTATTTCTATTGAAACTTAGGAGTGTACTTGTCTTTTCGGATTAATTAAGTGCCATAACTGCCTTGAAGTCCTGCAAGTGTCCAGTTCCATCCATCTCCAATTGGTGATATTTGCGGCATCTGTATGGTACATGGTATTTATTGCTTGAATTGAAGGGTAGGGGGTCTCCTGATTAATTAGAAGTGGCCCACCCCTGCCTAGCAAATTCCACGGTTCTTTCATTGCCTGGAATACCAAAATGCCCAGGGACCCAGCATCAGGTAAGGTTGCATCTAACCGCTATCTCCCTGAGAGATAGGCGGCAAAGTTGTATCACCTTTGATTTAGTCGATGGTGTGACCTTGATGGCCGCCTGACTGTCTATGTATATAACGATATATAACGGGTCTATCGAATTCATTGATAGTAAGTGGGCAGCCTCCTGGATAGCTTTAACTTCTGCCTGGAATACACTGCATGGGTTAAGTCGAAGGGACAGAAAGATGGAGATCTCCGACGAGGTCGCGGATACTCCGAGTCCGGTGCCTTCTTCCGTCTTGGAACCGTCCATGTAAACTTCCAGATTGGCAGGTTGTCTGACTATATCTTTTGCCCCATCCCAAGTTATCGCGGACGTAAGACTTGACATGATCTTGATGACTGAAAGCAGCGTTCCCAGGACAGTCATCGATGGAAGGCAGCTATTGCTCAGGCTCAGGCCCTCCATTGGTGGCATGTCTGAGAAGTAAGTAAGAATACGTCAGTACTTTCAGGTTTTCATATTCATTCCAAGACTCACAGTTCCACCACTTGGTCGTGGCATTGGGGCTGCTGCGAATAAGCATTCAAGCACATTGAATTGATAGCTTCTAAAACTCAATGTTGTTTCTGTTACGTTGTGTCCACGAAAGACTTTCCATTCTTGGTATCTTGGTATATGTGAGCGACTCCTTGACTCTTCTTTGAGTCGCACCTTGACTTGACTGTGCGAACTAGCAAGGGATAAGTCTTCTTAGCATTGCGTTGGGAAGTCCACAGTAGTCCAGAATCAAGCTACGGCGGAAAGAGCCAATCCAAGATCAGATTTGAACTCAACTCACAGTTAATACATCCTACACAACAAGAAAAATGAGTGAATCATACTAAAATCGGATCAATTACCTTGTTTCCGAGCTGTCGACGGAACTTAAGTCAGGTAAGGATGCTACTCAATGACCGAGGATGTTTGTCTGTTCTCCAAAATTGACCACATGTCCTTGGTAAGCTACAGAAGCTTTGTTACACTTAATTTTGGGTTGATTTTAGTGATTTCTATTGAAGTTGAATCAAGATTGGCCCTAGTCCACATGTATGCCAATCAATCTCAAATGTTTCAACTAAAAGCTTACTTTACTTTACTGTCCACCTCTTGGTTGAGTGCGCCTGAAGCATGCCTGGGGGCACCACTCCTTTCCACCGTTGACTGAGAAATCCTTCTCGTCCCACTAAGTGGGCACAAAACGCTGATAAGTCTAGAGTATCCATCAACTTTTGTCCAAATGTTGTGTCATTAATAAGCAACCCATAGCCCAACGGCGGCTGTCCTATGTAAATACAAGCCAACCTGCCACAGCATACCCCCAACTGGACGACTCTTTTTTCGGTTGAAAAAGTATTTTATTCGGCCGTCCCAGTGGACAATCCAATTTGTCCATCTTCATCATCGTCTCCTTCATCATCATTGTGGCCAGCCACCACCGCAATGATGGCGATAGCACACAAGAGGATTTACTGATAATCCCCCCCCCTCTGCAAACATATGGGTCATTTAACATGTGTGTGGGCGGTTGGGCAGACTATGGTGGGATGTTAACACACTCAGGTAACAAAAGTCCGAGTCTCGTCTTGGGGGTGATATCCGGAAAGTTTGACATAAAAGTTAACCTCGGTTGTCACTTGAGGTTGTCCTCTTTTAAATATGATACACACGATGGTGACTACGGGTCAGCAGGGGGTGGAGAGGTGGTTTGGGGTTGTTTGTGTGTTTATGCGGATTACCGGTCACGGAGAGACTTACATTAGCCATTTACATCATTTGCACGGTATCGCTGGAGGGGTGGATGCAGAAAAAACGGACAACTTCGACCGATGTACACTGTCGAGTGGTGTAAGCTTAAATTTTGGTATTCTAGGCGGGTCCTTGAAATGATTAAACATTTAAAATGGCCTAAGGTTGGAATCAATTTGTCGCTTTCCCTGGCCCATGGACATCATTAAAGTGTGCCTAAACAAATGAGATTTCTGGTGAACAACGTAACAGAAGAGGTTCACGATTAAGGCGGCGTGCGCAAGTGGACAAGGAAAGCGACTGGGAAAATGGACACTGCTAGGAAAGGAGGCTTGTTGGTTCCACTTCGAAGCGTCATTCAGAGGGGAAGAAGAAATCTCCCAGGAATGTCTTCCAATTCAATAGAAACCACTAAAAATCAACCCAAATTTACGTGTAAATTCACACGTTTTGCTTGTATTTAATATCATCCGTCATCTGTCAGCAGTCAGCTGTCATGCAACAAAACTATTGCATCCCGTTCGCTGAGTCCATCTCAGTTAGTCAGTGCGACTTCCTGACAGGCAGTACGATGTACTCATTTTCAAAATTTCACATTTGACTTGAAATCCACTATGAATGATGCAGCGAGTGACAGTTGACAGTCGAGTAAGCATGGTAAATGATTGCCGAACACACGCCGAAACCATTGCTGACACATTCGTTATGAATTGTGATTTGACGTCTCTCGGCAAGTCTCTCACCACTGCACCGTGCAGCTACCGCTACCGCACATCGCCACCTGAGGTCCTCCGGAGATGTAGAAAAACTCAATTTGACTCGCCGCTTAGCCGCTGACCGACCGACCAGAGCTGTGGTGATGTGTTTATTAGACGCCTCTATGAAATTATCACCACATCTCAGTGTGGCTCATAATCATTTATTTTCTTCGACCTCAGCCATCGTTGCGGCTCAATAAGAGAGAGCACATACCACTCTCATCATCATCATCATCAGTTGCAGCAGCAGCAGTTGAAACAGTTGCCGTAGCACCACCAGCAACAGCAACAGCAGCAACAGCATCCTCAGATATCCCGACTCTAGCGTGGCGGCAAAGTATAGCGTGCCAGTCTCCCTCTCTCGAGTCGGGCCTTAATCCAGGCCTCGGCCAGCATTGACTAATGTGATGCGGCAAATATGCATTCTTCATTTATCTTCGTCGGATGTCAGGCAAAGTGCTACTGCAGAGTGCTACCTTAAGGGCCGTTGGCATTTTGCGGTAATTGTGCAGGGGTCGAGTAATTAAGAGCGATTACACATTAAGAACGACACAGCAGCGACTAATTTTCCGCAACGGCATTGAAAGGTGGAAAAACGCATTTTTCGGTCCGAGCGAGTGTGATTTATACGCCGCATCACTAAGACGTTTCATTTTGAGAGCTTCAGTGGCCGTGGCAGAAGCGCAGCAATTTGTAGCATTCGGCATATGTTATGGAAAATAAAATATAACCACTTGCTGGGAATGTGATTTCCCAGGAAGGAAGACTTTCGCACATCTTTTTGTTCGACTGTAATGATGTGTGGAGGGAGGGAGACTTTGGTCTTGGTCATGACGCGGCCGGTGTGTGGTGTTCGATTGGATGGGGACGTGGCGCCATGTGAAATTATGACATTTCTCTCAGATGGTGATGGATTTTTGAGCTCTAATTAGTAGTGGAAGGGAACAGGTCGTCGTAATATATACACGAATGAATGCTTCTTGACCAGCATAACTTTGAGTTAGACTCCTTGAACTTTCAAACCTGAAAGAAAGAATAGCCAGTATTCTTGCATCATAGTTAGCTTTTCAGGCAATGTCCAGCCAATCTTCTGTTACTGCAGCTTCAGCGTTTTTGACTGACTCCACTTCGTGGATGTGTGTGCCTATTGCGATAACTGCGAATTTGTTAGTAAAACCCGACGCAGAGTGCCTTTATGAGTCCTTATGTCCAGTAAGACTGATCTTCTGCTGTGATAGGATATTATTTGGTGCCATTGGAAGGATGACAGTTATCCACTCCAATCAACTAATGGAGATATCGAACTTCTGGGAATACGTGAGAGGTCTTTCGAACAGCTGAGTTGAACAGGAGCATTTATATGAAAAAAGCGCTTGTTATTTGACTGTTATTTCATTAATTTAACTGGAAGTATAATGGAATGCATTGATCATTGGCACTTTACAGTTGAATTTAAGTATTTTGCCGTTGATTAGTTGTTTGATGGAAATTTAGAAAATTGTTGAACCAAAAGGGGTTTAATATGATTTGCCGCTTGTGATGCGCCGGTACAGTATCCTCTTCTCATGGTCATGCCGCACAGCTGCCGGATGGACATGTTGGGCTCAACTTTTCCCTTTTTTGGCTTGAATTTAAGGATATATGGACCGCCGTTTTTAATTTGCTTTGATCCAAATTTTCCACAACATCGTATGTGGTTACGACAACTGCAACTTACGACAACCTATGCATTGATCAACCTCTGGCAGATGTCAGGAAAAGTGGACGATCAAATCGTGGAGCTAGCTAAGGAAAGGTGGAACTCGTTAACCACTTGTGCGACTAACCGAATGCTATGGCTGAGGTTCAACAGCGCAAGGACTGACAAACTCCTTCTATGCAAGAAAGAGCTGCTGCGTATGGTAGTCGGCACGCTAACCGCTCACAATCATTTGAGATACCATGAAACAAAATGGTACTTACTCATAATACCATATGTAGGGGCTGCGGGGACGAAGAAAAACTAGGAGACGCCACTCACTTCTTTTGTCAATGCCCCAGCTTCTGCCTATTGAGACAGAGAACACTGGGAGAATTTTTCTTCCAAGATTTTTGAAGTACATACGGAAATCCCACAAACATCTCTTTGCAGGTTCGTCAAGATTTTTGGATGGTTAAGATAACAAATCTCTTTAATAATTTGTATTAACCAATAAGATATAAGATTATTTTGATGCAGTTGTGGATAGTCCCAGATATTAGTGACCATTTCCATAAGTCACAATCTCAACCACCACATTGATGCTTTTCGCTAACCTTCATAATGGAACACGAATTGTAGCTTTCGCATCGTTAACCTATCTGTCCCAGCTTTACCGGGAGGTTTTAAATGATGTTCACTACACTCTTTACAAAATATTTCCGTAATACAGTGCAACCGTAGTATAATGGTCGTCAATATAACGGCTTCTTCGATTTAAAGCTTTTGATTAACGTCAACTTGTAACTTATCATATCAATTATTCACACTCAATTCCACAATAATCATGTCTCGACAATATAAGACAATCATTGTTGTTTGATGCTAAGTGATGTAAACACTGCTGTTTGTGTTTATTGATTTTTTAGTGAAAATCGTTGGCTATAAGAGGGTATGCTGATGACGAGTACCTGATTTTAAATTTTGTTGGCGGCCGTGGCTTTGTATGTCTGCATTGGTTGCTACGCACTTGAACATCGGCGTCGAGGTTCGAATCTCAGTGCAAGTCACTGACAATGCTCAGGGAGTATAACTGTCTCGAAAAAGCTTCACAAACTTGACCGTTTGGAATCGGCATAAAACTGTATGTCCCTGCCACCCGCGAGACAACAATGGCACACACAACACGAAAACGCAACCTACGTATGTAAGAACGCTACATTTGTGCATTTATGAGCAAGAGGTCACATTTGCGAACCTGTATACTAAGCGATTGTCGAAAATTGCACTGTTAAATTCTTAAACCTACCAACAGTAGCAACAATTGAATGCAACCCTTTCGATTGACATTGAACACATTTGCAGACTAATTTTTGGCATTTACTTTCATATTCACTCTCCCCAAGTATTCAGTCTGCACCAAAGCCACTCCTGTGCCTTATGATCTATATCACCTTTCACTCGTGTATTTCTCCATCCGTCACCCAATCATTCGAGAGACTTCCTTCAACTCGATCCCTTGTTGTTTTCCAAATTCTAGAAGGACCAGCACACTGCCCGGTAGGTTCCCCTTTGGGAATTTGTCCACTTACCACAAACGTTCACAATCAAAGGACCGCGCTCTTAAGTCAATACCGCCGCACCGCCATTCAAGGGCGACCAACACTGAAAGACATCCCAGGCACATCCTTTGATCCACCGCCGCCGCCATCGCCGCCACCGCCGCTTGGCCCGTATGTTCATAATTACTCAGGCCGAATGGAATTACTCTGTCTCGGTGGAATGTCTCCTCTATGAGGTCACAGAGCACATATACCTAACTGTTTAATTGTGTCCCTCCTCCCCACGAACGCCATCCACTGGCAAGCGAAGCTTGACATTTCGTATCTAATTACTGATTCTACACTTGTCCGTCACCTCTCTCCGAATGCGAACACATTCCATCGGCTGAATCGCTAAAATGGCTCCAGAGCCCGAACATTTTTGGGTCACAAAGTCGCTCGGTCGCCCAGGCTCCACCGGTCAGTTGATCCTGTCTGCGCAGACGCACAGTAGCAGCCGGCCATCACCACGTAACGCGTTTGATTTCTATTAAATCAATCAAATCAATTTCGTTGCGAAAGTGATGAATTATATCAAAGCGGAGCCGACGACGACGGCACCAAAAATCATCCGAACAGCCTGCGATGTCTTGCTTTTTTCGTCGTTCACCACCTCCTCGCTTCGAGCACCAGTCGCACAGCACCAGCACCAACATCCACATGCCCGATGTGCTCTGGGTATACATTTTATGATGCGCAGTTTAGAGCACATCACCGCCGGGGCTATGTGGCTCCGTCTCGTTCCTAATTCTTATTTAGCAATCTTTCGCGAGATGATGTGTCCCCAATGATGATGATGATGGGGGCCGCAGATCTGCGCGCTGGGATGAGACTACTTAAAAAATCACTCACATACCAACTGCGGGACAAATATTTTTTGGCAAAATAAAATTTTTGTCATAACTCCTCTCTCACGGGCACAGAGAGCACTGACACAGAGCGCAAACGGGATCCCTCTCGCAGGACAGCAAGCAGACCTAATCGGTGTCCAGTGCACCAGTGGATCATGGCTCATGGCTCACGGATCATGGATCATGGATCACATGAGTTGCTTTTGTCGCTCTGTCGCGAAAGTGAAACGCTGCTGTCAAAGTGGCCATAACTGGTGTACCACTCCGACTCCGACTGCGACTGTCTCGACTGGGACTGTAGCTGTGGGACAGGTGGGAGGGGTTTATAATTGCGACGGTGACAGTGGAAAACTGGTAGCGTTGTGTGCCGGTTGACAGGCTTCATACAATTGACGTTGCATCATTTCCTGCGGCGGCCGGTTGCCCAGGAGAGTGGAAGGCAACGGTCTGCGGTGGGGTTTAATTGATTTCACAGCCGCAACACCAGTTGACACATTTAAATTATTATTATTTTTTTTCCAATCGTATTCTTCTCCTAAGCGCGAGCGATAATTTTCTGTGGCGTGAGTTTATTTCCGCTCCATAAACCGCTTGGAAGGTCGGGAATCACCTGGTTGGCCAATGGATAGATGGGAACCTGTACAGAGGCTGCGTGCCAACTGCGACCGTTGGGCGTTGAGTGAGTGTGTGATTTTAATGAATGGCAACTGCACACATGACACGGTCGGCAAAAGTGAAACTTACCAGTGAAACCACGTTGCTGTGAACTGTGATTACACGGGCAGTGATCGCCGGTAAACGAGGCTGGAAACGGTTTCACTTTCAACCGGACTCCAAGTCTAGCCAAGTCATGTCACTATTGCCTCATGGGCTTAATCGAGGTACTAGGCATTCAGAGGCTTGGCTTGGACTGAATGTACAAAAGTGCTTGACAGTGTGGGTCGACTTGGGTCTCAACCAATAGAGTTGGGAATATGTTGGGACACAGTTTTGGGGACTAAGTCTTAGAGTGCAATCCAGTGGAAAAACACAGGGCACTAAGGGGCTTGCTTGACAGCACATATGTCACTGTATTCTGATTTAGCTTGAGACGAGTTTGTTTCGCATGCTTCGCATATGCCGTGCAATAGAAGATAGGACCTTCTGTTGTACATCTGCCCCGGCACAGTCTCTAGTAGCAGAAAGTCAGACGACAACGTTCCCATTGCCAGCATCCCTCCTTGCTATCTCAGTCGCCAGTTATGTCTTCGTCTTCCCAAATCCTGCAGATGATCCGGTGTATGCTCTCAGCGTATACAATCAGGGCCTGTGACTTTGTTGGTCTTCCAATTTCTTTCCACTCCCGGCCTCTAGCCAGCGCTTGCGCTGTCCTAGTTTAGTTGCATCATCTTTTGGCGCACAAAGTCAGATGCTTGTTTCTAATGCTCACACTCTCCATCATACCACGGGTTAATGATTGTGAATTGACGTAGACATACCCGAGTGATTCTTTTTTTCGCCGATTCAGGCTGTCTGCAGTTGTTCATCTCTTAGATGTTTCAAATGTCGAAATTCATCGTAGTTAGCTAAGGAATTTTTTTTTCATTATGCCTAGTGGACCCACGCCAAGTGTTTTTTTTTTCTAGATTCACTGTGATTTGTTAGATTGTGGTAGAAGTGGCCATGGCAACAATAATAATATATCTCCCATAATTTGCTATTTGCCTATTGATTTATTCCAGTGAATATCACGATTTTGACAGTTCCACTAGTGACAATTAGTGTGTTGCTCTTGTGACCAATGAAACATTCAAGAGGTGGCCAATAATTCGGGCATTGATTTTTCGGTCGGTATATCAGTTTAGATACAGAGAGAACCTAAAGATGACTTATAGCACGTTTACACCGCACCTAAATCCAACATTTCGGCTAGTTTCTACATTTCAGCCCAAATTCTCAGCATTTCGGCATACATTTTCCAGTGTGTTCAATTGTTGGATTTCAGCGAAATGTTCAATTTCGTCGCTGCATTTGCGTTTGCGTTTGTCAAATCGAACAAACCTCTTTCCAAATTCAGCACGTCATTTAATGACTTTACAGCCCGTTGACATAAAAAACAGCTGTCAACAAAACAATCATCCATTTCAAGTGATAATTTGAAGAACGGAACGGCGAAAAATGTGCAAGCAGAGACTTTCGTCTCTGGACAGACTCAGACGAAGAATTTTTTGTTGAGCTCTGGGAGAAAAATAAGTGAGCTCCGTGGCAACCGCAAAAAGAGCCATGTTTACAAAAAGAGATGTCTCTTAAATTTTCTGAAAGAGTAGTCGATTTCTTCACAGAGGAGATTAAAACAAAGATAAGTTATCTCATCGGAAAATACAAGTACATTGTACACATGCATTTTTCATATATGTATACATTTATTTATTTTCCTAAATCCTAGGAAAGAAAAGGAAATCAAGGATCAGGAGGATCGCCTTTGAAATGGCCATTGTACACAAGTATTGCTGGGAGACCATTTACAATGCGCAATGGAGATAATAAAAATATTAAAAAAAAAAAACAGAACTGTAGCTTAAGAGGTTTTTCAATTCTACACCGCTCAAGTCCTCCAGCTTTATGAAGAAGTGCTTTCCCAGGAAATGCTTTCTCTTCCTTGCTCGGGCTGGGCAGTCGCAGAACAGATATATTTCTTCCTCATCTCGGCAGGTCCTGTTGTGCTTACGTTGTGTAATATATTCAGTCCCATTGCCATGCGTGCCTATAGTAGGGACTCCCATTGGCATGCGCACTTCCTTGCGGCTGTTCATCTTTTTGCTCAGCCGTACTACTGGTGGTTACATAAATTCCATCGCTTTTGACTTCTTAAAAGCATCGAGACGGGCAATCAATGTAGGTTTAGGTTCATTGCAGGCGTTCGACAGCACCACTCCTTCAATAAAAAAAGTGCAAAAATCAGATAAATCAAAATTAAAGTGAAAGCCTCTTAAATTCAAGTTCTTAATTCTTCTTTTTTTCCATCTCCATCTCTCAAAGCGAGAGAAAGTCCTTAACCATGCAATCAATTTCGTTTGCTATTAAAATTCATAAGGATCATAACATACATATTTCCTGTCCTCCTCGCATGCAGCGACACGCACAAGCGAACGCGCCCTATTTAGGATGACTCTGCGAATTAGTTTGCAAACATCTCGAAAATTTGAAAATTCGGTTGCGCGCCTAATTCAACAATTTAGCGTCACGCAATGCCGCAGCCATGCAACGCGGTTAGAGGCACAAAGTGCTACCGGTTCGGCTGCGGCAGACAGTTAAACGATGAATTTTTGGCCAATTTATGCAAATCACTGGATTAAGTTGCGATTCCTAAAACAAAGTGATTATTATAATGAAGAAATAACGGTGTGTGCCAGAAGAGCTGAAAAGAAATTACACAAGCCGAAGATTGGTCGGCCCAATGATGAGCAACTAAATGGCGTCTGGACCAGAATGCTACTGGCGGCTGTTTTTATGTGCGTCGGAGACGTATGCTTATGCAAATTTTGAGACAACCTTGTGAATCGGTGGTGTTCCACGAATAGATTGCTTGAATATTTATGTCAAATTATAAATTTTTGAACTGATTGCTGATTTGTGAGAGCTGTCATAAGGAGTAGACAGGGGTTTGGCCGTTGATGTGGAGTGAATTTTTGGCTTAGAGACATGAAGTGAACGGCATGCGATGGATGAGAGGTTCACTCACAGGTTAGTGGGTAAGGTGAATTTTAGTAGACTAAGCTTGTGTAAAGAATGCACCCTTTCACATTCATTTGGGTCCTTGTCGCCTGATGAGTTCTTGAGAAACGGTATGAGCACCTAGTCGTGTTATATTCTAGCTCAATGTTTTGTTCTCTAGGCCTAATTAATGATTCGGACAAAAGAATCATCACAACAGTGTCTAAATAGACATATACATAAATATTTCCCAGTAGGCGTAAGCTTAATAGTTGCCCATGATCTGACTGTAAATTAACAAGTCACGAACAACGAAAGTTAATATTACGTTTACATGGCAACCAAATTCAACATTTCGGGAAACAAATGTCGAACTTTCACTTTAGCTTCAACATTTCAAATGATAGCTAGTGTCAGAATTGATTAAGGATATTTTTTCTGTTTCGAACCTATTTAGCTTGTTTTATTAATTTAAAGATGAATTTAAGTGGTAATTCAGACATATTAAGTGTATTGCTGGCTCAGTATAGAGGTGCGGAGTTAGCGTTGAATCTTATGTCCACTCGAAGCTTTCAACTAATGAGAAAACGGCGACGTTTGCTACTATTACTTATGAGGAGTATGCTTATAAGTCATGCTGTGTTTTGCACAATTTTTTAAATGTGTACAATGAGAAATTTAACAACAATTGGTTACAACGTCAAGACGAAGCTCGAGGCAGTGAACAACCAGAGTATACATCTCACAGCAGTGACTTCAGCACATCAGCTGTAAGTATTGTATATAAATGGATTCTGTTGGTTTTAGGAGTAAAAAAAGGTCTCAATGTAGAAAAGCATCCCATAATAAGGTCACAATGGACCCAGCATGTTGGGCTAGGGGGGGCTGGTTGGCATGTTGGTCGCACGCCGGTAAGGGAACTTATTTACGTACCTACCGACTTAACCACCAGTAGAAGTACAGCTCATTAACACACTCTTTCCTGTCGCTAGTGCCCATCACTATACAGAGTCTGAGAAGATTTTCGTGGCTGCAAGGCTACTGTACGGCGTAGGACATAGAAGACAATAGGAACTCCTTGCGGTGCCTTTATTAAGCCTATCGTATCAAAGTAGAGGAATGATTCAGAAGAAATCAATAGTCAATAGAATGCATAGCCAGACCAACCAGCGCAATAACTCAACTACGAAATAAAATTACACATCTTGTTAAAGTCTATCTAGATGTACAAGACCTCGTTAGGACATAACTCTCTGAACTCCGATTCAACCATGGAATAGGACATCATTCAAATGGCCGCCTCTTCTTCGCTGGCAGTGCTAAAAGCGGTCGGTTCACATGGATTTGAACAACCCGATGTAAGCACTGGATATTGCATTATATAAAAAATAAACATCAAACCTATATTGTAATACCAAATGTTGAATTTAACAATGTACATCAGTTGGGCTCCTATTGTTGAGCCAACACCCTAACCCTTAGTATTAATCCTAGTTGTAAACTCAAATTGTAAGAAAATAATGTCTGTTCAACAATTTATTAGAGGATAGTCGATAAGGTTCGCATTCAAGAACTGGATATGTTGCAGTAAAAATGTAAAGCCTAATTTGAAATCTGTCGCTAGAATCAAGAGTGTTTCTTGACCTACTGCAGAATATTGATTGTCCAAGTGACCATGCTATATATTTCGATAACTTTTTCACTTGTTATGAACTAATGAGGATTCTACAAGAGACAAAATTGAGAGCAACTGACTCTTCTACTGATAATCCTCTAAAAAATGTCCCCTTCCTCCTTATAACGAATTTCAGAAGCAGAAAAGAGGACGTTTTGACTACCAGTTTGATAAAACAAATGAATTGCTTTTTCTCAAATGGAAGGACAACAGCATCATAACAATGGCCATGAATTATGTTTAAATCGAACCCTGTGATTATGTGAAGAGCTGTAGTAAGGAGCAGCAGAGGAAAATAAATCGCCTGGAGACTTCATAAACTAGTACACAATTACAAAGGTGATCTACTAGAGTTAACAAGAGCAGTGACACCTCATTACCTTAGAGTTCACACTTTGAACCAAGAAGTTTCAAAACTTACTGTCCAACGAAGCATTGTGAATAGCCTGGGGTATCACTTTCCCAAAAAATTATGTAATCATCTTAGATGTCGACAGAGTCATCTAAGATCGAAATAGAGCTGTGATATGTGTAATGTGTGTGTTTCAAAAATATTCATATTAATCAGAATGAATATAGTTCATCTTCATAACTCCTAACCTAAAATTCTTAAAAATGTTTTCTCTTGTATTTGTCTTAATTTTGAACTCAATAAATTGAAGCCACTATAAAAACAAAAAAAAATGTAATGCCTTTGGGTGTTAATGGGTTAAATGTGAACTGCATCACATCAAAAATAAATAGGTTACAATAGACCCAGAACGTCGACTTACAAGCGATTAAGCTTGGCATCTCTCACAGAAGTTAGCTGTTAATTTTACAACTCTTCTCAATTATCAGAGTTATTTCTAAAGGAGTTAAGGCACATAGAATCAGTTGCGTACGTTGCGTTATGTGAAACAATTTACAACTCATAAGCTCTAATGAGAGGGAGAGATACATCAAATGAGACCCACAAGTGGAATGCATCACGACGGATGAAGTTTGTCAACTTTTGACTTGATCATATTGACAGTTCCTTTTACACATAAATCATTTTACTCTGTTCTAATGTTGTCGTAGTGGGGTTGTATGGATTTCGGACGCAACGTACGTATTCATTGGGCACCTCTTTGCAATCGGCAACTACAATTTTTGTGGAGTCTAAACGTAACGGATTCTATGGGCGTATCATATTTTCCATTGACTCTCTATAATTTGCCAGTCTTAATCCGTGCTAATTAACATCTATAGCAACATAGAGAGAGAGTAACACAAATGATATCAAGCATTTTCTCTGATTTGCCACTTAACTCCATTCGAACACAAGCTAAATTTAAATTGGCTCACGAGCAAATAAACCTAAGCCACACACTGCACCGCATCGATTTCCACTACATACCCATACCCTCTTCAAAATCACCCCAAAGTGGTCGCGTTCAGCACGTGCGTGTGAATTTTCTTCCCCGGCTCTGCCATAAGTACACGTTATTACCACTAATTGCAACAGCTTACCCTCACACTCCTGCCACGAACTCCGCCACCACGTCCGGATAAGGCATGCCCTCATCTCATTCCATTCCAATGCGAATGGCCCAAAAGCTACAGAAGCCATTACCAGTTCCGCAATACGTACTCGCATGTTCAGTGTTAAAACGAGAATCTCGCATTTTATTATCAGTATCTTGGGCTGTTAAAAATTCCCATTTGCTTACGAAATGTATCCGCTACCACGGTGGTGCATCGATGGGCGGAAATTCCGCACATTTAGCCGCTCAGTGAGCCGGCATGCAACATGCACACGGCACAACCTCAACGATGATGTCGATGATGATCAACATGATACCACGATCGTTATCTTTATTTGTTTCTTCGGCCGGAGCGAGCGTACGTTCGCCGCGAGTTATGACCACCTCGTCGGCCGGGAGCCGAATTTGGGGCCAAAAACTGTGCACACATCTCGATGGATGCACGCACACAGACACGCAGCCACACAGAGGCATCTATCAAGTGGAAGCAATCGCGATCGTCCGGAATTGATCGTCCATTTACGCTAACTACCCTTCAATTGGAGACATTTGTAGCCGCTTTATGTGCGGCAGGATGGATGCATCTGCAATCTGTAAGATCATCATCGAATTCGGATATCACGTTCATCTGTGGCATTTTTCAGAACGCATCCCGGCATCCATCGCTGGGGCAATTTACGTTGCCCGAGACGTTTCGCATTTGCATTTCTGTCAGTTGTGTGATTTCGTGTCCCCGTCGGTCGTGGCTCGGTCGCTGGTCCTGATCAGTCAAGTGTAACCGATCCATGGTTCAAGTAACTCAACTTTCGGGACGGATGCTGGAGCGATCAGTGATGATCGGTCGCAGATTACCGACGATCCGGATTCGCATTTACGTCTCCATCTGGTTAGCCAGTCCGAGAAAGGTGCTGTGGTTCAGAAAACCAACAAGGCCCTTCTGTTTACATTCGCTTAATGGAATGACTTACAAATAATGTAAACTGTGTCCCGGTCGGTCTCTCGGTGAGCGATGAGCGCGCTCGTTCAGCCACAAAATTTGCACAATCGCAGAGGAAATTGCTTTTAGCGGTTTACGTGTGCAGCCTTGTGGTGCAGGCAATTCTCTAAGTGACAGGTGTAAGCCCATCCATCCTCTCCAACCGTCCTTTGGGTGGTAATTTGGTATACAGCCACTCCACTCGCCCCCTTATTCCTTTTTGCTCCCTCTTGTCAGCTAAGTGGTGATGATGATGATGTCGTTGTCGATGATGGCGGTCGGTGGTGGCGGTGGTGCTGTTTGACTGATTTAGATCTCCGCTGAAAGTGGCAATTTTCTATGGTCGATGTGTCCGCACATGGCTCTGTCACCAATTAAAATCAAATTTCTTTGACGTTTAATGTGCCGAAGTGTGGCACATTTCACATCCGCACCGCCCGCTGCATGCCGCCGCCGTTGGCCGTACTTGATGACTCTTTAATTGGTGGCGACGATGACAATGTTGATTTGATGAAATATTCTGGACAGACTGCCGGGGAACGTTGCGGGGTTGTAGTTGCGTGGATGGAGGTGGGGACGAGATGGGCAGATGTCACCCTTAATTATTTTGCACACGATTTGCATTTTGTTGACGCTGATGTTGTGTATTGAAGTATCGTTCTCCTTCTAAGCCCTTGTATAATGAGGTTTGTTTTCAAACTGTCTTGAGCAGATTGATTGGGAGAGGTCAGGACAGGGTTGGGGATGTCTAGAGAGTTGTCCGGAGAGGAGACAGACATGAACAGATGGAGAGAGTGATTGAAAACAAAATCGGTGTGAGAATGCATGTCTGTCCCTAACTCTGACCATAGGCATAGCTTTGAGTCTGTTAGCTTCTCTGAACT
Organism: Eristalis pertinax; assembly: GCA_907269125.1. Taxonomy (NCBI): domain Eukaryota; kingdom Metazoa; phylum Arthropoda; class Insecta; order Diptera; family Syrphidae; genus Eristalis; species Eristalis pertinax. The sequence goes on from OU026145.1 coordinate 124,036,108, forward strand.
CATGTATGTATGTTCGGCTCTGTGTTCAGACTTTGGCTTGGTCCATGCATTTAGTTCCTATTCTGGCTCGCCCCACTAATGGACGTACAAGACAATCTTCTTCTTCTTGTTCTTAGGCCGCTACAGTCCGAGGTGGACCAGGGCCTCACTCAACATGCCTCTCCACCCAGCATGATCCCTCGCCAGGTGTCTCCAGTTTCGCACACCAAGGCGGCTAAGGTCCCTCTCGACTTGTGTGTGAACATGTGTGACTGTTGCCTTTTTCAACAGGCTCAGAGTAGAAGATCAATACATGGCATACCCATCTTAGTCGTTTGATCCCTAGACGTCTGGCTAGACTCATATCGCTGTAAAGTCCATGTACAACCACTAACTGTTGAAGAACCTCTTTAGCAGCTTTGGATAAAGTTCATGCCTCTGCACCATAGAGCAATCCCCGTCTTGCTGGATGCAGGTCTTATACAGAGCCAACTTATTCTTCCGAGTTAGGGCTCCATTACTCATTTGCCTCTTGAGCCCAAATAAACAGCTGCTAGCAAGAGTTATTCTGCGTTTGATCCCGGTAATGATGTTGACGAAGTTCTTTACAACCTCAAAGTTATAGCTGCCCACGGTGACGTTCTGGCCAAGTTGTGCATCTTTTTTCGATGACAGCATATACTTAGTTTTGCCCTTGTTTACTGCCAGACCCACTTTAGCCACTTCCGTTTCAATGCCAACAAAAACGCCTCATTGACGACTGGCTGTGTTCCACCAATCAGGTCAATGTCGTCCGCGTATGCTAGCAAGTGAACGGACTTCTGGAAGATCGAGCCTCTTGTGTTGGCCAGTGAGTTCTGCACGATCTTCTCCAGGATGAGCGTTGACTTGTCTAAAACCTTTTTAGTCATTGAAGGTGAGTTCATTGATGGAGCAGCAAGAATTCTCCATCATCATCCTTCACAACCTTAAGAGTTCGGCAGGACCGTCAAAACTAGACGATGGTGGGTATACGATGATATCTCATCTCGCAGGTTTTATGATTTGTCCACGTTAACTTTCATCACAGCATCAGCACATACGGCCACAAACCTATCGAGCTCCAGGGAGGATGTGAGGATTACCAAGTCACCTAAAAAAAGAGACTCTCTCAATGTAAAACACCCCTCGTATCGGCTTCGCTGCAACATCCACTCCACATATATAATGAATAGGAGTGGTGAAAAAACGCACCTTTCGTCAAGGCCAATGCCCACGGTGAAAGGTGTTGATATACCATCGTTGACACGAACACAGCTACTGCAGTTTGCGCATATAGACAGAATGGCCCTTAAAGAAGAGCGTACATCGTATGCCTTCTCCAAATCATGGTATACTTCGTCTTCATAACAGTTATTTAACAGTTATTTACAGTTATTTAAGAGGAAGAGAAAAGACCCAAGTGTGATTGCCTCGATGTTCAAAAGCACTGCATGTTTTCATAACTTTTATTGGATTTCAGTTCCTATTCTCCAGTGTACATAAAGTTAACAAAATCGGCAAATTATCAGCATACCACCCCCGCCGTACAGTTGAGAGGCAAAAAACAATTTTACATTGTGTGATACACTTAGAGGCATTATCTAACCATATTTAGTGCATACAGCGAATGGCCTTGTATCAGAAATCAACTAATATAATATAAATTAGTTGATTTCTGCTTTGTATCAATAACAATGCCGCGACATGGGAAAATAATTTTAACAACATGTATAAAGAAAACGTAAACTTTTTTCTAACTTCGATTTTCTTATTCGTCTAGCAGCTATGAATTCTTAAAATAAATCGTCTAAAAATCAATATTTGCGAAACTTTAGTAGACCAGAACTAACGAGCTCCAAATTGATTATAGTTTTAAAATATTCTGTAGAGTCTTACTTAACCAACTGTAGAAGTTAAACCTACGTCAACCCGCTACGGAAAGATTGCTCAGGCTGTAACTAATACACCATCCATGGCAGTGTGTCCCATATGCAAGGCAAAACCTTCACAAATGAATGATTATGAAGTTTTTGAAATCTCTCCCGCACTTCAACTTGGCTTGTCCCCTCTTCATGCGCGCATCAAATTTATGAGTTTGTCTTGAAAATTGCATGTAAGTTGCCGTTTAATCAAGGAAATCAAGCCACTCATTGCGGTCTTAAAGAAAGATATTCAAAACAAATTCCTAAGCACTCGGACCTACCTGTCTAGGTTCGATTCCTGGTACGACAAGAAATACTTTTCACGGCCCCACCTCTTTCGAGTCACTGACAATGCTCAAAGAGTATAACTGTCTAGAAAAAAAGTTTCTCAAACTTGGCCGTTCGGAGTCGGCATTAAACAGTAGGTCCCTTCCACTCGTGATAGAACAATAGCACGCACAACACGAGCGGTTGCTGAGAAGCTAGGCTGCGGCCGTCTACGGGCTGTAGCGCCACCCATATATTATATATTCAAAACAAATTCAGATCAATAATGGGCTTGAAAGTTGATGTGGTCAAACACGGAATGAGCACCAAAAACTATGGAAACTGCCGCAAGTATAACAGTTGTAAGTGAAGAGCTTAATCCCCACCTCGGAATTATCCCTGACACTATCCAACAGCGGTGCTTCTGTAGATCCAGTCAAATTCGGGGAGTACTGTCAAGGAACTTGGACATCATACGTAGGCTTGTATAGTTGGTATAACATGCCTAATAGAGTGGGCAAGTTCCTACGGCATGAAACCACCATTATTTCAGCTGCAACACTACCGGGAGGGATGTTGAAACGAGGAGCCACAGGAAGCCCGAAATAAAGACTACAGATTGTATCGACAGAGCTATTCGAGAAAGTGCAGCCGAACTGCTACAAACGGAAATGTCGGCCACATGCTACTGGTGACTTCCGATCCCTATATACAAATATTTCGCAAGGAACCCAAAACCAAAATCAAATTGGATTTTCACGAAAATGTAAAAAAACAACGAAGTGTGTGAATTCTTCAAAGAACGCGTTTGTATGGTGGTTTCCAACCGGCCAGGGAAATAAGGATCTGGGTTCCCGATGTAAAAAGTTTTATGCTTCAAGATTTCACATCTCGGCATGGAATTATGTAGGTGGAACAGAAAACTGATTTCTAGCCCTAATTCAAGCTGGAACTTGCACAACTATTGATCATAAAGATTCGCTCGTCGTTAGCTAATTTCCTGACCTGGATGCGATTACCACAGGTGGTCAATGATTGGAGAGGGCCATCATAAAAGTATCAACAATTTTGTGCAAATCAAAATCAACTAGATATCCACACTGGTCACTCTATGACTACGGAAGTGCACACAAAGTCAGTGTGGACCTCATTAAAATCAAAACTCACCTCGACCCATCGGAGAGTACTTCCTGATTCCATTTCATCCAACCTTTGATCGGCGTAATAAGACCCCAGACCCAGACCTAAAGAGTTCACGTACAATCCGAGCACACCTGCCCGATAAATTTCAACTTCATGATTATCTCTGGGGCCGTTTTACGCCAACGTCTTCCTTCACAAAGGCACCCATACTACCTGGCTGGGCTACATTCGAAAGGTACTTACAGGGCTTGCGTTGAAATTACCACGCTGGTCATGCTGCCGCTATGTGGAAGGAAGGAGCAACGAAGCAATGGATGACGAAAATGTTTTGGCCAATCCATCGTGCGCGGTAGTCGTCATCGCTGTCGTAAGTCTCGTCGTAGAGTCGTCCTCGTCCTTTACCCTCACGAGCAAATGGCATAAATTTAAATTTTAATTTACTACAGCCAAGCATCGAGCTCATTTCGCCACCGCCACCGCTATCGCCGCCGTCACCACCTTCGTCCGGCGTGGTCGCGGCTCGGATGGATGGATCGATGGCGGATTCCTGGCCCGATGGACGGATGGATGGCCGGTATATACACGGGAGGGTATATATGTTTTTATTTACCTACTACTTGTGAAATAATTGAATAAATACATATTTTAAAGGTTGGCTCATTGCGTGCCTGTTTGGCGTTCCTCCAGTGGGACCAGCAGCGGCAGCAGTAGTCCATTCATGCTGCGGACGGGCACACAGACACTGAGCCACCGAGATCGAGGTTGGCGGCGCTGCTCCCCTCCTGGGAGTACATGCGGCTACGGCCCACGTTGCGAAGGGAGTCAGAGTGAAGGCGGCCGGAGCTGGTGGCAAGTTGGAGGGAATACACTCCCCGTGTGTTAACATACTGGGAACACTGGAACAACTAAGGCGCGTCGCGTCGCGCCGACCGCTCGGGCTTCGTGGGTCTTGACGAAAAGGTGATGTCTGTGTTCCCTTAATTTGTTGAATTTTGATTACAATCTGTCTTTTCGCTGCGTGGAGTACTTCTGGCCTATTATTTTGACATTTCATCTCATGTCCTCGCATGCAGGCCTTATCGCATTGCGGTGGCACCGCTATGCTGGGTGCATTTGTGAGGACGACTGCGGCTGGCTGGACTGCGAATCAATGCCATGGGTTGAGCGATCTGAAGATTTGAGAACACAGCAAAGTGGCCATAAATTAGGCCCGGTTAATGCGATTCGATTGTGGAGGCCGGGGTAATTATTTGATGACAGTGGATGAGTATTTCACAGGATGATTGAAGGAGAAGGGAAAATGGAATATCTTCCGACTGAATGTGAGACGGCGAAGCATGGGTGTGGGGTGGATGGACATATTGTGGGCCTAGAATCTACAGCAACTGCCCCGAACGGCAGGATTTGTGTCGTCAAAATGAAAGTTGGTGTGTCGGAGATCGAAAATTCAGGATCGAACCGCTGCAGAAGCTGTGTTTCTTTTTGTTAAATATGAACCCAATTTAACAAGGTTGCTGCTCATGAAGTAAAAAGCCTTTTGCGCACCCAACGAGCATCATAGACAGCCAGCCAAAGAACACTTCTCGCTATCCATCGCGGAATCAGTCTACGTCGCCTGAACTTTGCCCTAAAGGACAAGTTTGCGATCATAAATGGAACTGACTGGACAAACAACATTAAGTTGTTCAACTTTGATCCAGACCGTCGCGCCGGCACCATCCAGAAATGCTAGTCGCCAATCTAAATTCAGGTCAGAGAACCTGATTTCTCAGTTCACCGATGGTCAATCTTTGCTAGTTTTTGTTTGCTTAAAAACTTGTCAACTGTGAATAAATAAAAGCAATTAGGCAATTATATATGGTAATCAAAATAATCAATTGGCAGGCAAATTGCACGCAATTGGCTGCACAAACGGATAGACTATTCGCAGCAAATTGCACGTAAGTGTGCCTTAACAAGGGTAGTTAATAGATGATTTAAATATAACATTTTATCTGTGCTGCATTGAACTCTAAGTGATATCCGATTCATGCATATTCAGCCTTAGTTGACCGTTGAAGGAGAATTCAACCACGTGACTTTGAAATATGGGCAGCATGCCAAGCGGGGAAAGCCTACAAGGAAGCTGTCAGTGACTTTTACAGAGTGTAGGTACTACGCTGCACAGTGATCTGAGAGAGGAAAACAGGTCTTCGGAGAAAGTCATATATAGACTTTTTAGTTTTATGTCTAGGTACTCTTAGATAACCTGGGCTTATGATTCCAAAGTAATTTTTTAATATATATATACTAGGCACCTATTTACAAGCCCTCAAAGTTAATAAAATATTTATTCAAATTGCGAACCATATTTTGAATAAAAGCTTACATGCCTTTTTCCCAAGCTTCTTAAAATAAATTCTGTATATTTGTATATTATTTTATTGGTATATCCGTGACCATCTAAAATGCAAAAAAAAAATTAAATAAATTTCAAAGAAGCCTCCGATAAGTAACCTCAAACATAGGCACTAAAAAAAAATTTATGAATATTTTTTGAGTTTTAGAATTTGCTACGCGAAGCTACTTGTAGTCATATATGTATATATCAACACGTGCGCCATACTTTCAGGTTACAGCACAGAAAAAATTAGCTACATGTTCTTCATTATTTCGGAGTTATGCTCAAATTTGTTTCGCTGCATCAGATTTTAAAAACACGGTTTTGACTTTGGTCATCTTGTAGAAGTTACAATTTCTTGGCTAATAATGCGGGTAAAGAATGCAACTAGGACTTAATTTTTAGAAGAAACATACATCCTTCTTTTAAGGAAAAAATTATATGAATCCATTGACGGGGCTTTGAGATATTCAATATCTTAAACTAGTATTAAAATTGACCACAACTTTTTATTGGGTTAATTTAAGTGTTTGTTTTCAAATTTAAATTTTCAAGATACTTTAACGGAAAACCTGGAATCGTGCTCTAATCATGGTGTAAAAATCATATCCATCCACAGACAATTTTGGCCGCAAGAGCCTATTAAGTGTGGCAATATGTTGACCTAAGCTGCATACCTAAGCCACCACATATTGTGCCTATGCCACCACAATTTTGTATAAAGCTTCAGAGGTATTGTATTGATGCAAATAGAATGGAATCAGTTTTGAAATATTAATAAATATTGTTATAAATTTTGCTTTGTTTGCTTTGTTGTTTATTGTGGTGTCATAAAAGTTATGTCCGGTCCTCATGTGGCAATGGACATAAAAACTGCTAATTGGGTTCTAAATTCTAAGTTCCGGGATTCATGACTTCCGGGATGACATGTTAGTTTCTAATTGTCAAGATATTAGGGTTTTGAACACATTCAAAAGATGTTCGTTGAAAATTTGGCCAATGGGTAACTATCAGACAAAGTCCAGGAAAGTAGAACCAAAGATTATCGGTATAATCGAATTCATAATAATAGGAAAGGTTCCTGTTTGTCAACTAATTTAGATGTTTGCTCATCAAAATCTGGTATCATCGGATCCTTGGATTACAAATTAAAGGCCTGAACTAGCAACTACAGACTTACATCCATTAAGCAATAAAGCGCATGCCTTATTAGACAATATATTATAAAATAAAAGATATTAATGATTTTATTGAAAAATGAATACACAATGTATGTTAAATCTACATTATATATATATATATATATTTATCAATCGAAAATCTTAAGTTAATCAAAAGTCTTAAGTCAACATCAGGGATGAGATTAGGGAGATATTTTTTGCGTTGAAATAATTTTTTTTGGTAAAATTTTGATTTTATGCCGTAGTTTTTAGGCTACCTCTAAACTCGTCTCATTTGCTATGTTTTCCAAATTTCATTGAAATCGGTACACTGGTCTCGATTTAACAGACTTTTTTCCGCTCTCCCGATGTTTTGGTTGGCTTAGCGAAGCAGAGAGTCCATGGGGCATGTTCTGACACGGAATGAAATACTTTCAATAAATTCTCCCTTGTCCACGAAGTCGATTGTAAGATATTATATTGTTGATCAGTATCTTCACTACTTTCGAAGAAGAAGCCTTAAAACGGGTCATATAGGATGACCCAAAAAGTATGAGAAGAGCAGCAGCGTTCATTCAAGGTAGCAACATAACTGCCCTTGGATTCTCGAGGGAAGTAGTTTTGCGGAGTACACTGAATCCCATTATAGATCACATGTTTAATATTTCTGCGTATTTCTCGAGTCATCGCTATTATACCCCTTTACTCGTTTGCTTAGATATTCAAGTTTGCTATTTACACGGAAAAATACTGTGCTTTAGAGCAGTTATGTTTTCGATTTGTGATCAAGTCTTAAAGGAGGAGTACTTTATTCTTAACTCATTTGGAAGGAAAACACGGCGGGCCGTGTAAAGAAGGCGTGTGTGGTATACATGAAAACGCACCTTCTTTAAAACATGGGATCTCAAACCAGTTGAACTGTGCTGATAATAGGGGGAACATATATGTATGTTATGCAATTCGAGATCGTCTGATTCGTCTTCCCGCTGCGGGTGTGGGTGGCATGTTGGTCGCTCCAGTCAAGAATGGAAGCCTGAGTTGAGGAAGAAGGAAACGCCAGCTATAGTTATCAGGCAAAGGAAACCTTACAGGACCGAATTTTCATTTATTTTGAAGACAATAAAGGCGAAATGAAATGCTCCGCTATCACCGCTTCCAGTGCAAAAGAGTGTGCTGATTTGTGGCCACCTATTGCATCCAACGCAAATTCCATTGCCTAATAAAATGAAATCAACATGAAACCAAGGGTGTTACTACTGACAGTAACAGTGACCATGACAGCAACCCATCTTGACTTACTGTTCTCTAGTATGGTGGAAAGCTTTATAGAAGATATATATTTTCATCCAGCTCACTATTCCTCCCTGGGAATAACAGATTGTCTTAGAACAACACCAACCGAAGCACTCGAGGCCATCCTCTTATTCCCTCCTTTCGACATAATCTGCAGCAGAGTGCAGCCTCATCGGCTCTGAGGCTCAGAGAAGCATTATGGAGCGGAAAATCGTGCGGCCCCACTAACAAGTTGGACAGCAGAACTAAATATGGAACAAGCAGACTGCTTACCGCCAACCCTAGCCCCGAAGCGCTTTTCGAACCGGATACAGTGGCAGGCACAAATGGTAATCGCAGACGGGGAGGTCGCTTTACACACTCACGGCTCAAAGACGAGCCTTGGTAAAGGCGCGGAGACTTCTGTGATCTCTACAAAAAATTATTGGCGATAAGAGGCGACTGCAGCGTCTTTCACGAAAGTCCACAACGTTACCTATAAATCGATCACCATTTTCTCTGATATCCAAGCGGCAATAAAGGCTATAGCATCAGACATTCTGTCATCGAAGCTGATTTGATTGTGCAGACAGAGCATATGAATATATCCTTGGTAAACTTGGTGTCTGTTGGGTGCCGGGGCATACTGGATTCCAAGGAAATGAAAAGGCTGACAGCCACACGAAAAAAGGATTGGAGCTGAGAGAATCTCTAGCAATCCAGAATGGGAAAAAGAACTAGGAGAGGAACCCTGGTTAGAGACAGAGATCGATGGCTTAGTCTGTGTATTAAAGCCATGACGACGCTGAGCAAAAAGAGATCAACATCATTGATCGGTTTTAGTCGCAAGGACGTACGCATGCTAATCGGAGTCCCTACCGGACGCTGTGCCATAGGTACACGTGCAAATGCGTCTGAAACTACCGCATAACGACTTTTGCAGAATCTGCAGAGTTGAGAAAGAAACAGAATCTGTGCAACATCTGATCTGTGATTGTGCAGCCATAGCTAAGAAAAAGAGGCGGTTCCTAAAAAGTACTTTTTCGTAAAGCTGGAGGACTTAAGCGCTGTTGAACTGAAAAATCTTCTAAGATTCATATGTGGATCTCGATTCTTTTAGGACTAAAGTTGGTCTCACGGTGATAACCCATCCGACACAAGGGCATAATGGACCCAGCTCGTTGGTAAGTAAGCCACGGCCTTAAAGCCGACAGGGCACCCGAACTCCCACCTTTCCTGAAGGAGGAGGGCTTACACATTTATAAGATGAGGATGGGTTCAAATCAGCTGATGAAATATTGGACAGGATACCTGAAGATGCGAGGGTAGTTAACGTTTAGTTATCATTTATCAAGTGATTTCCGGTAGGAAATAGGTTTTATTTGCCCAAAAATCATTATACAAGAGAAAAGATTGTGATGCAACAACTCTGACGTATCGGATTGAATAGTATCGATTATTTTCCTTTTGGCGTTAAAGAAGTAATGGGAATTTGGGGACACCGTGACTCGAACTCTGTGGAGATGAACTCTGAGCTGGTTTTATGTTTTTAAAGTAGCATTGGGAGAGTTGAGGGTAAGTTAACTTATTTTTGCAGTTGACTTAGCTATCCTTCCAGACGGAACTCCAGCACGCACGCGATGCGTTTGTTGCCGTAGATGCTGGGATGAAGGTTAACGTGGACAAATCAGAGGTTATGGTCATTTCCAGAACGATTGTTCAGTGCACTCTACATGTTAGTGGAGTCTCATTGAAGCAGGTGGATAAGTTCAAGTATCTCGGGGTCTTTTTCACTAGTGATGGGAGGAGTAAGGCTGAACTTTTCTTTAGGATTGGCCAGGTCATGAAATTTGACATAGTGACCAAGAGATTAAGATGGCTAATACAAGCTGCCGAAATGAGATTTCTTCGTGTTGTTGTGGGAATTATTCGGCGGGATAGGGTGAGAAACACTGTAGTATGCGAGGAACTCAATGTAGAGCAGCTGCTTCTTCGAACGGAAAGGGCTGTCCTTCAATGAATTGGTCATGTGGCACGATTGTCCTTATCATCACAGCCTCCGAGACGTGCCTTGCATACGATTCCATCAGGTAGGCGACCGCTTGGCAGACCCAGGACGAGATGGTTGGACAAAGTCCAAAAACTCGCCTGGTTGCGCTTGGACATAACTCCTGATGAGTTAAAAAAAAAAATAATCGTTGTTGATTGTATTGCCTAACGTATCATCTTTGGTCCAGCAATGCGTCCTTACTTAGTGAACTTAGTGACGAGGTCAACTGAATTATCGATCCCCTGAGAACCGGCGCAGGTTGCAGCATAAGTACACTGCAGCCTATTCAACCAACTGCCAGTACTAAGTATTCTCCGTCCGATAACAGCTCCAAGAAATGGTTCGATCATCAATCTCGAATCTCGGCCAAATGTCACATTTGTCGCAACAATCGTCAAACGCCACACCCACTATACGTCAAATCGACGACATCAGTGAATGATCACCCCCACACGTGAGCAGTAATTGTCAAGCCCAGGCACAGTGTCCACAGTGTCGTTCTAAATTAAACTCCACTTAAAGACTGACACTATTCCGCAGCCCAGCTCATGCAAGCGGCCCAGACCAGAAAACAGAAGAAAAAATAACACAGAAAGAAAACAGGAAAACCTACACTCCAATGCGTTAAATTCCCATGGCAATAAAAACATCAGCAGTCAGATTAAACCAATTTTCCCCGGTATTAGCAGGCCAGAAAAAAAAAACAGCCAGCCCCGACCTCTTGGAGAACTCGGATTCCGACGGATAAAAAAGTGCCCCAGCTCGGCCGTGGATATCTGTGTGTGTTTTGGTTTTTTTGTGCAGTTTTTGGGGGCAAAAAGAAAAATTCCCACACGACTTTTTGCGGGCAAAGAAGAGATTTTTCCTGCTGCCCGCCCCTGCATTGCCGCTCCGCTAGCACCGGCAGACGTGATTCCAGCGCGCCGCAGGGAGAATGGGCAGCACAGAAAAAATTTGTCTGGAGCAATAAATCCTTTTTTTTTTTTTTGGTTTCTTCCTCCGAAGACGAAGGAGAGCGGGAAAGGCAAGAATGTTGCGAGGAATCGGTCATATTTGTAAAACAAATGCGGCCAAATAAAGAAACCACTTAGAGCGATGAGTTTCACCGGGAGGAGCTGGCATGCGGCGGTGGTGTCAATGTGTATGCGCGCTTGTGTGTGTATAAGCGGCGGAGCCAGTCGGAAGAAGAATGAACCCGTCGAGGGTACATTATGGTTTCGGAAGCTACACATGGCATATGGCAGTCGAGGGAAGGCAAATCGAATGGAGTATCTGAGATTGTGGCAATGAATTGAGGTTGGTGTCGTTTACAGATGCTAATTGGGCGGGAAACGTTGTTGAATGTTGAAACGAGGCCTGAATGATTGGTTTGTTCAGTGGTTGGGGATTTGATGACTCACAGCGAGGACTCCCCCGCTCGGGAACAGACACTTCTTCTGTCAGGAACTTTCCAAGCTAGCCGCAATGATGAGCTATACGTCCGCCCCCGGAGTGATGACAGATGACAGGCATTCCCATGACGTCAACTGATGTCTAGTACAGTTTTGACATCCATCAAATGTCGCACTCATCAAAAGGCACTACCTATCCTTAACGCCACGGCTGAGCACCACCAAAAGACTGAATTAGAGAATCGCGGCCACGCATTTGTGCCCTTCTTGTCCCCTCCGACACCTTCAAGGCAATTATTATCGAATAAAAATCGAATGATAATCGAAAAATTAATGACAGTTAGGATGATTGTAACAGACACCATTAACCCATGCACAGACGGCGGCGAAGCGCATCAGCACTTTTGTCTTCTCAGCCAGACCCACGCCACTGGTAGGGAGGGAAAACGAAGGACGATGACGGCGTCGACGACGACAACGACGACGACGACGACCATGATGATGATGATGATGATGATATGCTAGAGAATAATCCTCCTGACAGTTGCAAACACATCTTGCCGCACGAGGGTTAGAAAGAAGAAAAATGATTATCGACAGACAAAACGAGGGGTTGACGGACGGCAGAGACAAGACGGGCCAGTGGCAGTTCTCTCGTACGAGTATATCGCTCCTCAATGGTGTGAATTGTTTGTCATTTTGCGTGATTGATGAAGAGCAAAAGAAGAATCCCCATCGTATCTGCGCGATTTGTTGCCTACGCCCATAGTGCACTTTCTGCTGGGACGCCCAGAGAGCCGAAGGCAAATCGAAATGGCTTCATCCAAAGCTCATTATATAATCGGGGGGATATCTCTTAACCCAAAGACAGCGCGCGCACACACTCAAACTCACACAGATTCATAAGGAGATGAATTTAAATCGATTTTGGGTTCGTGGCGAGGACAACCGACAGGTGATGGTAGTCGCTGGCCGTGGCGGACTTGACGGCTGGGAGCGTGGGTACGGGTGTGTTTTTGTGGAGAGAACTTTGACTCCTTGCGCCAGGCACCATCCATCAGGTGTGTTTTGACTTATTTTGAATAATTTTACGAGTATTTTGTGTTGTTATCCTTTCGCCGAGTTAATATTCAATTTGTGCTCGTCGAGGAAAACCGCTCGTCCATCAGAGAGAGAGCAGTCTCTCGGAATAGGAATGACACCAGTGAATGTAAAACGCAAAGAAAATAACCAGCGAACCGCAGAGCGGATCTATCGTCAGTTGTCCTGTCATAAATATTAATGATGACACTGTCCTCGACACGGTCTTTCAATTGTGCTCTAAAGCGAAGGGATGTGGAGCGACGCACGGTACCTTTCGCACAGGGGCACCATCCGGTGGCAAATTTCTTCAACTTTGCACTTAAGTGTGTCTGTTTTTTTAATGTTTGCTTTCGGCTTTGTTGTTGAGATCTATTGAGGTACTGGGATTGAGACAAGGTTGAACTTAGAGCTTGAAAGAACTGCATGACAGTCGTGAAGGTTATCACTCAACTAAGGTGCGATGTCACGACGAAGACACTAAAGTAAGGGGAGAACGATTGTAAAATTTAAGGCTTTTCTTTTTAACTGGGTTTGAGCCCTAATTTTCGAGGCTGAAACAGAATTGAAAAGGAAGCGTAGTTTGCAACGTGACCTCATTCATCTCAACCGAGAGTTGTTAAGAGTCGGTGCAGCTATATCTCACACTTTTGTCAACCTGTCCTTTAAGGATACCGTAGTTCTTCTTGTCAGCTCTGAAGAAAACGTGCGGTGAATACGGATAGTTGAGCGTTAAGCTGTAGCTCCACACGAAAATGAAGATAAAATAAGCTGAGCGGGTTTTCCTCTTGCAGTCTTGTGATAGTTCGTAATTTGAAGATGTGTCTTGTTTTTGTCGACTCAGCTTGTACGTCCTAAAGGTCGCTACCTTAGGTGTTCTTTCAGCAGTAATCTGGTAAAAGGAGAGAAAGCTCATTACATCATCTTCTGGAGAATAATACATTTATACATAACTTTTTTTTTTTAATTTCTAAGACTTTCTGGCAGTTGTTGTTAAATACTGTCGCCTTGACTTTTGCTCACTTTTGTATCCCTTCTTCTTCATCTTTGCGTTGACTTGGATCTAACGTCTTCAGCAACCATTCATGCCGTACGTGATCTCAGGAAGGATGATGACACATTCATATGTAGCTCTATGCTTACTCCCAACGGCGAAAGTAGGAATATTTTGTCCAGAGTGCAATCTTCAGACTTCTCCAGTGATACGGACCAGCAGTTCTCCTCTTTGTCCTTAATCTTTCTTCTAAGGCCTTCCGATTCTAGTTTACTTGCCTGAATTGCAACTATAATATAATATGGGTGGCGCTACATCCTGTAGAGGGCCAGGCTCTAGATTCTAAAGGGTGGTTAAATTTTAACGGCCGATGTTGATTTTGAATAAAACACAAATTATTTAGAAATTAGTATCATTTATTTTTATTATGATAATATTAGTATGGTTCAATTATGTATGGAACAAAATATCGGCCAAATGGCCGCCGCGACCTCGGCGGCACACCTCCATCCGATGGTCCAAATTTTCGATGACGCTGAAGCATAATTGAGGTTCTATGCCGTTAATGTGCCGAATTATCTCATCCTTTAGCTCTTGAATTGTTGCTGGCTCATCGACGTACACCTTTTCTTTCAAATAACCCCAAAGAAAAAAATCCAACGTTGTCAAATCACATAATCTTGGCGGCCAATTGACATCGCCACCACGTGAGATAACACGGCCATTGAATTTGTCGCGCAAGAGAGCCATTGTTTCGTTAGCTGTCTCTCTTTGTGGGTGCATTGGTTTTTCGACAATCATTCTTGGATTATCATTCGCCCAAATGCGGCAATTCTGCTTATTGACGAATCCACTGAGGTGAAAATGTGCTCATCACTAAAGATGATGTTCTTCGAAAATTGATCATCCACTGTTGCCATTTCTTGCCACCATTCTGACCATTGACGACGCTTGAAATGGTCAAGAGGCTTTAGTTCTTGAGTCAATTGCACCTTGTAAGCGTGTAAATGCAAGTCTTTATGTATAATGTTCATCAACGACGAGCGTGAGAGGTGCAATTGCTGGGCACGACGACGAGTTAAGCCGTAATATTTTCTGCAGTACGAGCTGTACGAGCATGCACTGGTGTGTTCACATCTCCTACAGACCCGGTTTTTCTAAAATTTTTGCACGATTTTTCCGATTGTACGCACATTGGGACGATTCAAATGACAGAAAAAATCACGAAATGCACGATATGCATTTTGATTTGAACGCCCATTTTCGCCCATAACTTTAACGCGTTGCTCGATTGTGTATCTTTCCATGGTTCATTGAGTTAGTCTGATGTCAAATGTCAAATTAAATGCAGAAAAAAACTTGACGTTTTGGTGTGGTTCACATTCAACATCGGCCCATTTAACCACCCTTTACAACAATCACTAGTGCTATACGCAAATGCAACGAATGACGAATATCAATTGCAAGAATGACATTAGTAACAAATCTACATAAGTTCATAAGTTGTTTCAAGATATTTTCATTCACAACGCAAAACTCCCATACGAAATGTCTCCCGTTCAACATTGTTTAGCGCACAAATTCTGCGCTACCAAAATCTCTACAATCTATACATTTGTGTTTGACTACATGTATATGGCAAAGCCTAGCCAAATATACAGAAGAGTTTGTGCAAAAAAATGCGATAAACACCAACACATCAGCTGCAAATTGCGGTAGAAATGTGGAAGTAGGCAGTGTGTTGCGTGATGTACAGAGCAGTGATGGAAATAAAGGCTATTTGCAATTAATTTAAGTAGCATGCTATTTTTCCATACTCAGCATGTGAAATGCTAACGCTAAATAAATATGAAATATCGTTGAAAAGCCTCCCACTTTAGAAAATAGGTTCCAAATTGAATTAGAAGATATCATCCGGTAAAATCCACTGGATACTGTAGCCTTATTATAAATGCCCAATAACTTCAGACTCAGGGATGGTACAAAATAAATACAACAGTGTCATAAGGACCAATTGAAAAGTGCTTTAGGTGCCACAAACGGAAATGTACCAAAACACTATGGGTTTTTGTCAATTTTATATATTCAAAACGAAATTTCAACATCATACGTTCTTTGGTTTTTGATCTTTAGGAACAATTTTTGTTCAAGGATTCGATGGCGCTTCATTAGAATTTTTTGCAGTTTTAATGACAATTTTTAAAAAAAGTCGTCGAATATTTCTGAACTTCATCGTGATCCATTTTATTGATATAAAATTGCTAATTTTTCAAAGGTTTGCCAGCGTGCCATATTCAAATTGTAAGTGTCACAGTGCCATTTAAATAAAAATGTGAAACAATGACACAATTATGCCACATCGGCAACAACTTCATTTGAAAGCTCGTCCAATAAAAAGTACAGATGACAATACGCAACCCTTGACGAATCCCAATATTCATGATGAAACCGGTTGATTTCCAATTCAATTTTTCATATTTCGTCAACTTGATTCGGTCGTATGATAACTACTTAGGCACTGACAACTCTTAAGTTACACGTCAAGTGTTTTTTTTATAAATCTGTAAATAAATGCTGCACTGTGCAGCAAAAGGACTCTTTTAGCCTACTGTAGACTTCCTCAACAAAATTTGTCTACTTGAGAATACTTTCCAAAAAATTAAAACAAGGAAATTTCACTAAAAACTCATATCTGTGAATAAATGCTAGCTTTATAGCAATTTCCTGAATTGTTAAAGCGATTTAAAATTTTACTTAAAACTTTTCAGGGGGCAGCTCAGTTAAATCAATTTATGTTGGCATGGAAATTCTCGCGATGACGTCACACAAGGTCTAAGTAAAGGGTGATTTTTTAGCTATTATCTTTTTGGCAACACTGGTTTAAACAGCTGACGCACGTTTCGTGTTTTGTTTCACTGTCAAACATCTTCAGTTTGGTATATAATTTAACCATGAATCGTCTTACAAACGAACAACGCTTGCAAATTATTGAATTTTACTATCAAAATGCGTGCTCTGTTAAAAAAGTTCATCGCGCGCTTCTTCCATTTTATGGTCAGCTCATTTTTGGCTCAATGGGTACGTAAATAAGCAGAATTGTCGATTTTGGTGAATATCAGCCAGAAGCATTGCCAGAGCTACCAATGCATCCAGAAAAAGTCACAGTTTGGTGCGGTTTATGGGCTGGTGGCATCATTGGACCGTACTTCTTCAAAGATGATGCGAATCGTAACGTAACTGTGAATGGTGAGCGTTACCGTACGATGATATTGAACTTTTTTTTGCCCAAAATGCAAGAGCTTGACTTACAATGTACTTATTGAGGGGCGAGTTCGGTGAACATTTTATTTCACGTTCGGGACCGGTCAATTGGCCGCCTAGATCGTGCGATTTAACGCCTTTAGAGTATTTTTTGTGGGACTATGTTAAAGCTCATGTCTATACAGACAAGCCCGCTTCAATTGACGCATTGGAAGACAACATTGAAGCATTTATTCGTGAGATACCGGCCGAAATGTTGGAAAGAGTATGCCAAAATTGGACTAAGCGGATGGACCATTTGAGGCGCAATCAAGGTCAACATTTTCATGAAATAATCTTCAAACATTAAATTATATGGACCGTACTATCGATTCAAATAAAGGTTTCATGCAATTTTCTGAATTTTATGTATTTTTTTTTGAAAAACTTTCCTATAGCTTTTAAAAAATCACCCTTTAGAACTGTTCAGCACACCTTATTTTCCTCTCACCGTGATTTTTGGCGTAGGCGTGACCTTTAAAATTCTATGGTGACAACTTTATAGCAGACAAATCGGTACACCACGCAAAATGATTTACGTAATTCGCTTACATAGGTGAATGAAGACGTTTCTCCTCCTCATACAAGCATCAAGCACAGTATTCATTAAACCTCTTCACAAGTGCAGTGGTCTGTTAGGATCCCAATTATGTCACCGATATTTTTTCTTCGCAGTTTGGGCAAGATTTCTGATGAAGATGTGATATCCATCTTTGATGCGCATTCAGTGAATTGGAAAATACGCCATATATTACAGTTCTTCTTCGATAATGGCGAAAACTCAAGCCAGGCGGATGAAAATGTGAAGAATTTTCATGGTCCTGACATTGCTACAGTAAATCATGTCCAGTTTTGGTTCCGGTAATTTAGATGTCAAAGATGTGGCACTGGAAGGACAATTGTCGAAAATGTCAAAGAAATCGTTTCGTCTGACCGTACTATTTTGACTGCCCAGGAGCTAAACATTGCCCAAAACACCATTTGAAACCATTCGACCAAGGCTGAGTACAAAAAGAAACTTAATGTATGGGTACTACACGAGTTAACGCCAAAGAACCTCATGGACCGAATTTCCACTGCCGAATCGCAACAACACTGACCTATTTTTGAAGAGTATGGTGAGGGGTGACGAAAAGTGAAACACTTACGTCAAGGGAACACGGTCGTGGTCGAACTGCGGTGAGTCGGCGCAAACACTGACCAAGCCAGGATTGACGGCCAGGATGGTCTTGCTATGTGTTTGATGGGATTGGCAGGGGATTATCTACTATGAGCTGATCTCTCTTAATTCGAACCTGTATTTTAAACAATTGGAACGTCTGAAGGAAGCAATCGCTCAGAAGCGACCAGTTTTGGACCGGAGGAGATGAAATGTGTTCTATCAGGACTCGCCATAAGTTCCAGCTGCTTAGTTGGGAGGACTTTCTGCATCCACCTTATAGTCCGGACTCCGGAAGTGATTAAATTAAAATTGTTGGTTTAAGAAAAGTGCACCTGTTACGGCATCCACTTAAATCTACTATTCAACTGTTTGTGACCACTTACCTTTACGACATATCCACCGGCAAAGTGTTCAGTGTATTCCTTCGATTTCATTTCGGCTCGCAATGTATGCTAAAGTATTAACATGAATCACTGAAAAACAAGTCCATATCACCAATTTGACTGCTTATTCGACTGAGTAAATTTTCTCAGAAATTCATAGCACATACCCTAAGGGGGACTGTGTGATGTAGCATCTCTACAAGCACCTAACTGCTGTTACACTGCCTTAGACGTAGTAGTAGTAGCAATTGACATATTTAAGGGTTGAATGTAAAAGTAACCGTCAGAGGTTAAAGGCAACAAATTCGTTACATTTTTTTCTCTCGCAATTGCGACTCCACTGTCTGCACTGAAACTGTGCCAATTAAACCTCTCTGTATGCAGCGCCAAGAGATATTCCACAATTCCAAAAAATCCACAGTAACTCCATGGCATCGTGGTAGACGCTTGCTACTGCAAAGTAATTTATCAAAATAATCTCTCCTACTCCGCCCCATCGACGACGTCCTTGCCGCACAATGCCCACACCTCCGACCATCAACGGTACTGACGTCGCCAGAATGACGACGACCACCAAACAACAAGCACGACAACGGAAAATTAAGATAAAGTTCCTATCCCGGTAGCATCCAGAAAATAACGAAACGGAGAAATGGAAACCAGAAAAATGATCATCACCGTCGTCGCTGATGAGTATCCTGATGCCAAAGCCATTAACGCTTCTGTTTCCACGTAATAAAATGAAGCACTCTCCGTAAAAAGGTCACCGTGTACTCCGACAGTCCGATGCCGTGCTCTGGGCCGCTGTGCCGAACTTGTGGCTAATTGAAACGTTTCCAGAAAAGTTCCCACAAAGGTTGCCTCGCAGACGACTGCATGAAGTGCGAGTGAGATGACCTCCCCTGCCCACGTGGTAAATCTAGCGAAAGCCCCCCTCCCCACGCACACGAGTAGAACACGGGCATAAAGCGGCGATTCTGCGAGACGAGGGATTGATGGATACGCATCGGAATTAGTCCCTGCCCGACATGGGTGGCACTGGGTGGTGGTGGGCGATGTTCTCTGGACTGCGGGACAATTGGCTTTGGCTATCATTAGTTTTCTGGATACTTAACGATGATGCCCTTAATTATATCCTTTTTCCTAATTTCTTTCCTAAGTTGATTGTTTTTATTTTCATGCAGGCCACCTCCTCCTCACTCTCCCCATCGTGTTGTTGTTCCGCTTGATGATGATGGTAGTCGTAGTTGGGGTCGTGAAGGACCAGGGAGACAGGCATTTTTAGTTTCTGCATTATTTTTCCTTGCCAGTCGTTGTTTACATCCGGGCGAGGGCAGGGGTGATACAGCACGAGTGGAAGGTCTTATGTGTGTGTGTGTGTATGAGTTTTCGGGTGTGCGTACTTTTACCTCGGAAGCAGGAATACGCGCGTAAGATCCTAGGGTTGATGCGCTAAGGATGTGATTGATTGTTTTTATATGTAAATGTCTTGAGGAATTAATCAATGCTAATGACAGATACTCTCCCTCTCTGCGTCTTTGGCTCTGCAGCCGGCTCAACTTGAAGTCGGATAACAAATTGTCGGGGGCATTTAAAGCAATAAATTGATGACATTTCCGGATGTGCTCTATTTTCGGGATGATCCTGGGGTGATTTTCAAGATTTCTGGAAAGATGTCTCAGCTTTGGTCTGGAGGTATGTGATGGAGAGCGTGAATTGAAGTCAATTTAGGCAAAAGCTGAATGTGATGAAACTACAGGTACGGCTTTGAGTGATCACTTGATGAATCGAGAGTGAAATTGATCACATTCATTAGTGGAGGTTGGTACAATTTACTTGTGTGATGGTGTGGACGATTTTAATACACCACGTGCAGTCGACGAACTCAAGACAATCCAGACAACACCGGACAAAAAGAGGATGAAGAACTGCAATGAGTGCAACAGGCAAAAGTACTTCTTTGGATGTGGATTTATTGGGGTGGAGTTAAGCAAAAAGTCTTTACCTTGGATTATAAAAGGAGGCACCTCATAAGAAATTAGATCAAGGAGAAACTCGCCCACATTAGGCGGATTTACGTTGACGTCAACAGCTGTATGGCGCAGTTGGTTGAGTGCCTGCCCTTGGTTAGAGGCGTCCTCGGTTTGAATCTCAGTGAAAGCATCCGGTGACAACTCCAGCGGTAGTGCCGTCAATTTGACCTTATCTCATCAGTCTGACTATGGGCCTCCCAATGGACTAACAGGGTTTCTAACTTAAACTACGTTGACTCCCCACAGACATGACAGCATAATCTTTCAGAAAGGACAAACGATCAATTTCCAGCTTCGATCTTTCTATGAGATGTAAACTTTAAGCTGGTTGTGGAGGAGATCAGGAGTCATCAGGAAACACAGCCTTCATGACACCACATCTGACAGACTTAGGCAGGCGGACTTTGTCACATGAGGTTGTTTTCTGTAGCTATTCCAACATTTCCATAAACGGGGACTAGATTTAATAGAGTGATTTTTTAAAAGCTATAGAAAAGTTTTTAAAAAAAAACACATAAATTCAGAAAAATGCATGAAATCTTTATTTAAAGATTATTTCATGTAAATGTTGATCTTGGTTGCGCCTCAAATGGTCCATCCGCTTAGTCCAATTTTGGCATACTCTTTCCAACATTTCGGCCGGTATCTCACGAATAAATGCTTCAATGTTGTCTTCCAATGCTTCAATTGAAGCGGGCTTGTCTGTATAGACATGAGCTTTAACATAGCCCCACAAAAAATAGTCTAAAGGCGTTAAATCGCACGATCTAGGCCGCCAAAAATGTTCACCGAACTCGCCCCTCAATAAGTCCATGGTCGCGCGTGCTGTGTGGCATGTGGCACCGTCTTGTTGAAACCACATATCATGCAAGTCAAGCTCTTGCATTTTGGGCAAAAAAAAGTTGAGTATCATCTTACGGTAGCGCTCACCATTCACGATTCGCATCATCTTTGAAGAAGTACGGTCCAGTGATGCCACCAATCCATAAACCGCACCAAACTGTGACTTTTTCTGGATGCATTGGTAGCTCTTGCAATGCTTCTGGCTGATATTCACCAAAATCGACAATTCTGCTTATTTACGTACCCATTGAGCCAAAAATGAGCTCCAAAAATGAAATGGAAGAAGCGCGCGATGAACTTTTTTAACAGAGCACGCATTTTGATAATAAAATTCAATAATTTGCAAGCGTTGTTCGTTTGTAAGACGATTCATGGTTAAATTATAGACCAAACTGAAGATGTTTGACAGTGAAACAAAACACGAAACGTGCGTCAGCTGTTTAAACCAGTGTTGCCAAAAGATAATAGCTAAAAAATCACCTTTTACATTGTGATCAACGTCAGATTTTCGCTCTCAGGGAGGCGATGGAAAAATGTCTGCCTTAGGGCAGCCTATGACAACATAGTAGAGACTATATAAGGCTATGAGAGAATTCGGCATCCATGACAAACTATGTAGATTGACCATGACTAACACAACAAGTCAAGTTAAAATAGCCATTTTTAATGGACTCCGACAAGGGGATTTGAGAAAGCAATCCGAGACTTTGCACAAATACAAGAGGGACTATCATCACCAAGCCATCATCATCGGGCGACGCAGAGAATGGGTCTGCACGTAAATGAAGTAAAAACTAAGTACATGGTGGCGTCGTCTGCGAGGAAAACACTTAGAGTTGGTTAAACAATCAGGGTAGAGGAGAACGAATTTGAAGTAGTGCAATCCTTCAACTACATTGGGTCGAAAGTAGCAGTTGATAACAACATTGAAGAGGAAATACGCGGGCGGCTGCTGAAAGCCAACAAATCCTACTATAGTCTGTCAAGGCTCTTTAAACCAGAAAGCTAACCATAACGTCAAGGCTACTGTTGTACAATGGTCCTGCCAGTATTCATGTATGGATCCGAGACTTGGTTGCTAAGTAATAGGCACTCTCAACGCTTAGTCGCGTTCGAGAGCAAAGTCTTACAGAGAATTGATGGCCCCATACGTGAGGAAGAGCGATTCCGGAGACTCTACAACCATACGCTATCCACATAGAAGCAGATGTGATAAAGAATATAAAGCTCTGTAGAGAACTGTAGAGCTCTGTAGACTCCGATGGGCAAATTGTTTTGTAAAATTAATTTTTTTTGTTTATAATAAATTTTTAAATCTCAAATCTCTGCAACCGAGTCGGGAATGAACGACGGTATGCTAAATGTTGGTGAACATCTAATCATACAGATGTGTACTCAACAATTTTGTCTAGTCTTTCTGGCTGAATGTTTTTGGTTTTGTGATTTGCTTTTCTTCGATGCGCTAATGTGGAGAGAACACCTTTGACAGATGGCTAGGCAGTTGCAAAATTAATACAAATGAGGACATTTAAGTATTTTGGTAACATATGCAAAATAATGATGTTGGTAAGGTGTGCGGTGAACACTTGTGCCCTTCGAATACACGTAACTCAAAACCACATGTGGGTCACATACACATCTTATAGTTTAGGAGCTAAGAACTGGGTTATCCTGTCACGATAACGTTCATCATTAATTGATACTGCCTGACCAGCCGCATTTTTGAAGAAGAATGGTTTGATAATGCCTTCAGCTCAAACTACACACCAAACAGTCACGTGTTGTGGATGCGTTTGTTCCTCAGCAACTACTCGTCGGTTTTCCGATCCCCAAATGATACAATTTTGACGATTAACGAAGCCATCAATATCAAAATGAGCTTCGTCACAGAAGATGATTTTGTCCGAAAAATCAGCATCCACTTGTTGTTGTTCCAAAATCCATTCAACGAACTCTCTTCGCTCCATTTTTACTAACCCGAAATGTCAGCTGTCACATTGTTACCTTTTTTGTGTTGGCATCACTGTACTTCAATTAAATGGCGCTTAAATTATGGGGCATACTTTACAATATATTGATGATTTCAGTTTCGAATAGTTTCAAATGCGGATGAAGAAGTTCTTTAAAAAGCAGTCTAGCCCGTGTGACAATGCAACAGAGAACGTCGTGCCGCCTTCGAAAGTGTCGCACACCTCAGCCTATGCGATGGTTGTTTCAGCAGTTCAGCGGAATGAACTTCAAAGCAAGACCAGTGGGATTTGAGAAATTGTTCTAATCTCTCTATAAAATCACAAAACCAATTCCATCAAGCCATCTGTTTTTGAGGAGATTTTTAAAAGACTCCTAAAAGACTTCTTGCCGTCTTAAATGATCCCTCCACAAAGCGCCTGTGGGATTTTATAAAGATCTGTGGTTGCTCATTTTCAAAGAAACCACCTGCAAGACGGATTCCTTTAAAGACGTGTTTCCTAGCAAAAAAAATTGTAAAAAATTTCCCTCTCAAAAATAAAAAAACAAAGGCAAATCCAAATAATCACCACTTGAGCGGCTTTAAAATGTCGGATTACGAGTTGAATTTAATTCTCCTCTAGACAGAGTGATTATGCAGCGGTAATTGCCCTTAAAACAGCTCTGTTGGTGCTTTGCTGGTGCTCTGATGGCGGTCTGGTGGTCTGGTGGTCTCATGTATTTTCCTTTGTCTACCGTCTTTCGGCATCTACGAGAAGCGCCGCACCCGCCCCCCTTCCAATTGTTTACTTCACATAACTGATGAGAGATTACATGTGCTCCTTCAGTACTTAATCTTGCCACGCTAAGACGACACAATGGAAAACGACTAAATGCGACAGAGAATTCCGTATCCGACTAATTTACAACAAAAACAGTTATCTTAATAAACATTTTATGGAAATGCGTACGAGGAGGAAACCCTTAGCGCAAAAGATCCAAAAGATTATCGCCCCAAGAAACCCGCCCTTCCACCGGAATGGGTTGTGTGTGTGCGTGTGATGGCGAGTCGACAAGGGTTGAACAGTCGCTGTGGTGTCTGCTTCGCATGCATCCCCTTCAATTGGTCGGTTGGGTTAGTTGGCCTGGTCACTGACAGTTTATGCAAATGTCCGGCCAAAGAATGAGAAACGGCAAGGAGGTCTTCGAAGCCGAAAAGTGTGAAATAATGGGGTGAGTAGTTCACTTCGCATTGACCGCCCCGTGTTGACGCCATGCAGCGTGAACCGGACCGAGCATAAACGTGACCAAATCGCGTAACGAAAATGAAACGAAGCAACAAAGCACATGCTCCGCGTCGACCACAACCAAAGGTGGAAGAGGTATTAATTTAAAAATTCCGGTGATTACAGTAGAGGCCGGCAATTTTCCATTTTAATAGCCCACCGCGGTGGGGGTAATTTAATGTGAGTGCCTCCGCAATACACACATTATCTCATTTCGGAGGAGCATGGTACGAATTGGCGGTGTACCTGTGCCTCTTGCTTGCCCTCGGCCGCGCGACAAATCGACAAGCCGGCGTGTGTACCCGTTTGATCATCACCATCATCATCATCAGTGGAGTTGAGTCGACCGACTACTACCTACAGCGGGACATCGCGTCGTGGCGTTGGTTGGTGCTTAACTCAAGGCTGTCAGTGGTGGCGTGGCAGAGTCTGGTCCGGAGCGTCAATGACAACTCCACGCACATGGATGTAATTGCACAGTTTCATGTGTGAAATTATCGCGCGCCGGTACTTCAAAAGGTGAAGCGAACCGACTGACCGGCTGTTAGACTGCTTGCGTCTGTGATGCGTTACGACTTTTTAATGCGACGACAATGGTTCTCGCATCCGTTTCAGTTATGTGCACTGTGCGTATGTGCGTTTCTGATTGTCGCTGCAGTGAATTCGGCCCCGGAAAATCGGTGGAAATCTGGTTGTTGACTCCCTGTTGACCTAGTAGTCCATCGGTAATTAGCTCGTGTTACATTTCCGGATGAGTTTTACTTTCTTTCGGTCGAAAGGGTCCGATTGAACATGACCCGGGTCGAGGCGATAATGATGGACGGAGCACATGTTGCACAGGCGGGTGGCGTGTGTTCATGGTTTTTATTCAATTACATGGGGGGCAAGTGATTGGAAGAGGGATCGGTGACAGTTGGGTGGGAGATTAAATACTCATCAGGTGCATCAGATGGTGGCACACATTTTACAAGTGAATTTTGTGTCATCAGTCTTGTAACTTGCTATCTCCACTTTGGCTGTTGCACCTTATGCATTGAAGTCAGATGCCGTTGCTTTTAACAGATGACACAATATCACACATCTGTGTTCATAGGTTCAGGTGACCAGGTAGGCGCCAAACATGAAATGCCGGCCCATAGCTACTTTTATTTGACTCATATGAGGTTTGATTTTCAATAGGCTTTTTTTTGACAGATCACGCGTGGCTCCTATCAATCTGCTTTGTCATTTTTGTTTAGTATCGTTTGGCAAGTCATCATGGAAAGACTCACACCACCAATTGTTCAGCTGTATTATGAAAATCAGCGTTCTGTGAGAAATGTTTTTCGTGCGATTCGAGGAACGACCTAATCAAACCGCTATTGCCAATACCATTCGCAAATTTGAGTTCCAGTTTACATTAGTGGATGATACTCGACCGGTTAGACCACACATAGTGAAGGGACTATATCAGCTGTAGCTGAGTGTGTACGCGAAGACCGTGACGAATAGATTCGTCGTCGTTCTCAACAGCTTGGCCTGGCGTATTTTATGTGAGGATCTCGGTCTAAAAGCGTTCGAAATTCCATGGCGCTACGAGCCATACAGCACTTGAAACGTCGCTTTGCGCGAACGAGTCTCCCAAAATTGGACCTTCCAAATGGACCAACTCAGACGTAGTCGTGGCCAGCATTTACATGATATCATTTTTAAAAAGTAAATGTAAATGTGCTTTTAACAGATAATAAAAATTTTAAGTTTACTTTCAAATTTATGTGTTTTATTTTACATTATAAATCAAAGCTCACGATGGATCACCCTTTAGAAGGCCATGGAATTTCTGTACGATAAGTCGAACTGATGAAAGTACATATTTTCCGGGAGAAGATGATGTGTGGTCAGTATACAAGAGAGATGGGTTCGGTCAATAACATTGTAGTGGAAGTTTACTACCCAAGCCACAATAGCACAGTAGAAATATGTTTCTGTTTCGATAAGTAAATTCGTCATTATCTGAACAGACTCAACCAGTAATACCAAACTCTGGTAGAAAGTGAAAGTGAAGTTCATAGAGGCTGTTGAAGAATAAACGAGACACCTGTATTCAGAATAAAAATGAGTCATTTTTAGAGGGTTAATTTTTGACTTAGCAGTAATTGTAGTGACACAATCAATTTTATAATTGTTAGCTGATTGGAAATAAGTATGATCCATCATACAACGAATATACTAAACAAGAACCAGTGCTTTACTTCGCTACTTCACTACGAAAATTATGATTAAATTCGGCCACTTATTCGGGGACTAAGTTCCCTTGGAATTTCATAGTTGCGACAATAAACAGATGGAAAAACTGACTCTCCTAACGGGTGGTTAAATTTTAAGGGCCGATGTTGAATGTGAACCACACCTAAACGTCAAGTCTTTTTCTGCATTTCATTTGACATTTCTCAATTTCAGACTAATTCAATTTGAAGCATTGAAAGATACACAATCGAGCAACGCGTTAAAGTTATTCAGGCTTATTCTGAAAATGGGCGTTCAAGTCAAAATGCATATCGTGCACTTCGTGATTTTTTCGGTCAATTTAATCGTCCAAAAGTGCGCACAATCGGAAAAATCGTGCAAAAATTTGAGCAAACCGGGTCTGTAGGAGATGTGAAAACACCAGTGGATGCTCGTACAGCTCGTACTGCAGAAAATATTGTTGCTGTTCGCGATAGTGTGGCTGAAGAGCCGTCCACCTCAACTCGTCATCGTGCCCAACAATTGCACCTCTCGCGCTCGTCGTTGATGAACATTATGCATATAGACTTGCATTTACACGCTTACAAGGTGCAATTGACTCAAGAACTAAAGCCTCTTGACCATTTCAAGCGTCGTCAATGGTCAGAATGGTGGCAAGAAATGGCAACAGTGGATGATCAATTTTCGAAGAAAATCATCTTCAGTGATGAGGCACATTTTCACCTCAGTGGATTCGTCAATAAGCAGAATTGCCGCATTTGGGCGAATGATAATCCAAGAGTGATTGTCGAAAAACCAATGCACCCACAAAGAGTAACTGTTTGGTGCGGTTTATTAGCTGGCGGCATCATCGGGCCGTATTTTTTCCAAAATGATGCCGGTCAGGCAGTTACTGTGAATGGTGTTCGCTATCGTGAAATGATAACGAACTTTTTATGGCCCGAATTGGAAGATATGAATGTGGACGATATGTGGTTTCAACAGGACGGTGCCACTTGCCAGACAGCTAACGAAACAATGGCTCTCTTGCGCGACAAATTCAATGGCCGTGTTATCTCACGTGGTGGCGATGTCAATTGGCCGCCACGATTATGTGATTTGACAACGTTGGATTTTTTTCTTTGGGGTTATTTGAAAGAAAATGTGTATGTCGATAAGCCAGCAACAATTCAAGAGCTTAAGGATGAGATAATTCGGCACGAAAATTTGGACCATCGGATGGAGGTGTGCCACCGAGGTCGCGACAGCCATTTGGCCGATATTTTTTCCATACATAATTGAACCATACAAATATTATCATAATAAAAAGAAATGACAATAATTTCCTAAATAATTTGTGTTTTATTAAAAATCAACATCGGCCCTTAAAATTTAACCACCTTTTCTATCGCAAAACGTGTGTGTATTTTGTGTGCATTTTGAACCGATGGAATCTCTTTTTTCTTTCCGTGATGCTATAGTCCGTGTGGATCTAGGCCTCAAATCTCAATCCTATTAAGCTAGCTCTAGGGTTATCTGCGTTTAGTTGCTCAACTGTGCGCCAAACTATGTCGAAGACCCTTCAGGGCAGAGCCAAGGATCAAACGCGCTACATACTAAATTCGTTTAGGCGTTGTAGACGTGTTAGACGACTGACTAAATTCAAATTGGTATCCATGGTTTAATATTCTCATTAATTTGGCTTCAGCTCAAAGAACGCTTGCATAATTTGTCTAAGGACGCCTTTATTCGATTGGGAATTATTCAGCGATGGGATAATGACTGGGATGAATGTCTTGACTCTTTCGGGTATCTTCCCTTCTTTTTTGTTCGTCGAACTCACGAAACGGCTCTCATAGTGCGCTACACTGTAAATTTGTATGCTTCTGGCTTCGACGTACGTGCTATTTCTATTCCATAACGTCTCCAATCTTATTTAATTATTTCTGAGTTTTTGGCAGACACAATGGATAAAGGTCATAGCACTTCTCTATCTTTCGATATCCGGTTTCTTGTCTACAAAAAGAAAGTGCTCTGAGTGTATGTGGGCTCCATACAACGTTCGGACATCAAGACTTGGGGATGAGTGTGCAATGTAACCAGGGGACTGCCAAGGCCCTTTATGGATGGTCCGATTTGAAAACCGCGAGAGGACAGAGAGGGCCCACAGCTACACACACCCCACTAGCTTGAGTCCGTTATCGGAAGTATTGTCGTGCATACCATCTTTATAAATGACTCCAAGAGTTGTGTAGTCCTTAACCAGCCTAACGTTGAAATTCGGTTACATATCTTGGTGTAGAACCGGAGGAGTGATAATATGCCCTTTGTAAGAGATCATAGCTCATAGACATCCTTGCCTTCCTTGTCTTCTGTAGGGACTAGAACGAAAGTCAGGCTGATGTTTTTGAACAAACCCTTGAATCAGACATTCAGTTTAATAATCAAAGTAGAAGATGTTCCACCAGAAGGGAGGCACTAAATTATTATCTTTGTACGAACGTGGCACTAACTAGAAGTAGGTACACTTTGTTCATCTGTTACAAATCAGCGATTATAACTACCCGTCGACTGTCGTATGCGTGCAACTTGAGCAAGCCATTTCATAACATATACCTGGACAACAATTTCTAAGCTTAAAACTGCAAGTTGTAACTTACGAACTGCAACACCAAGCCATCTTCAGATGCTATATTTCTGACCTCCCCCTTATGGTATGTAAGTCTTCGACTTCGTTCACTGAAGTTTGTCTACTTCAAGTGTATTTTCTCCATTCATCATGTTCTATAGTTCAGGTGACATCAGGTGATGCTAGAGCCTTGGGTGAGTTTTGTCCAATTTCTCAAGTTAAAAAAGCGACCATGTAGAATTCTTCACAGTCTTTGAACGCATTTAATTGCTGAGATAATGGTCGTCGTCAATTTTGCACTTGGCATAACCGGCCTTCGACGTACCTATCTCTATTTTATGGCGGCCAAAGTAACGCTCATGGCAAGATAACCACCGAAGACGAATATTCCAAGAAAGCCGAATTGGATGCCGCG
Source organism: Eristalis pertinax (assembly GCA_907269125.1). Classification (NCBI taxonomy): domain Eukaryota; kingdom Metazoa; phylum Arthropoda; class Insecta; order Diptera; family Syrphidae; genus Eristalis; species Eristalis pertinax. The sequence goes on from OU026145.1 coordinate 124,065,970, forward strand.
GATTTCTTACAGGCGTTAGGGAGCATGAGCTTGGTTGTGCTCTCGAGAATCCACCCATTGATGGAAGTCCTATCCAAAGACGATAGGAGTCCCAGCACAAGTTCAAGCCCACCATGAGAATTGGTCGCCAGATTAAATTCATAGAAAAAAATCATTTATGGATCCTTAGCATTACTATAGCATTTCTCTCGCCCAATGTAACTCTCCTGCCATGTTCGGGCGTAAAGAATGAGAAACTGGAACACATTCTAAAACATTCATCAGCATCATTGGCCGGCCGGAAACATCCACAAATCACGGGAAAATGGTCACACATGTGTGAAAATATTGGATATCGATCCCATCTCAGGCACACATCACTATGCTCTCTCCTAAGCCAACCTGAACTGGCCACATTCCGATTTCCTTGACTCGCCAACTGTCAAACAAGTGATTATGCCAATAAACAGTGTTGTCCCGGCTGCATGGACACCATCTTGTCTGCCCCTCCTTTGAATGAATTATTTTGCTTATCAAACGTGACCATAATAGACAAACTGTTCCCTTCAACCACGATGTGTTGGATACCAAGAGCTCTCAGATTGTGTCCGACGATAGTTAAAGCTGACACCATTCCATTCCTGCTGGAGCGAGGTTTTCTCCTCGATTTTTCTTTCCTTTTTAAAGAACCAAACTGGAGACCACCCCTCCATAAAAAACGAGGAACTATTCACATGTGTGTGTGAGGAGCAAACCATAAATCACGTCCAACGATTTTTTTCGTTAGGTCTCTGGACGAAACCAGATTCACAATGCAAGTGGGACAAGTGTTGCTCCATTCCCCAAGTGTGGCAAAGATTATGCACACACTGGAGGACTGTGGGTGGGGATGGGTGGTGGTGGTGGTGTGACGAGTGCGAAACTCTCCTTGAGCTGGGATTTATTAAATATTTAGAGGAAGACCATGTGGCTGACCGAAACAGTCAACTCACATGCTCACACTCCGGACGGTGGACAAGGCATGATGGCGATGGATGTTGAGTAAGGATTTTCTTCGTTGTTTTTGTTTTTTTTTTCTTGTGCTCGTGCCCGCCTCTCGAGTCCTGTCGGATTAATAAAACAGTGATTATGTGAATTATTTGGAAAAGTTTTTTGGCAGTTTTTGTCAGAATCCATTGACACGTTGTGTGTTGAAAAACGCAAATAAAACGTGATCGGGATTTGAAAAGTTGACAGGATGCTTAGAGCTTTAATAAGAAGGCGGGCGAACTAAGCTTTTTCACAATCCAAGTGGATGGATTAAGTTTAGTTACGATTACATCGCTTCTGAAAGGATTCAGTTAAAATGTGTGTCTTAGTGCTTAAATCAATCTCAGTCAATATTTGATGATTTGATGCTGATGATGATGTTTTAAAGCGACCATATTAAGTAGACTTCATTTTGGTACGGCTGCTGTTAAATCGGCGCTGCGACATCTTATCATAGATAATTTAATCATGTCGCACGGCCGAAATGGTGTGGATAGTTGCTAAAAAATCTTCGAATTGGCCAGTCTTCTTTACAGTGCCAACCAATCTCAAAAGCTGTAGGATGAATAGTGCTCGGTTTTCCTTTTTATTTTAATAATGAAAGTTTGATCAGTCATAAGTTTCGAACCAGTTTGTCGTTGCAATACGATCCCTGTTTATGGGTTTTATGCCACTCTCGAGCCCAAAAAATAGGCGTTTTTAGTTTTTTTTTTCAGAAATACTACAAAATCAATCGAGATTCCAATAAAGAGTATTTATTATAGATTATTATAAATATCAGCGACTGTATAGAAAAATTGTTCATATTATATAAAAAAATAGTGACTGTACAGCATTTTTCCGATGACGTCTCCGTTTGAAGTTTTGAGTAGTCGAAAATCATGAGTAATTTTGCCTTGATCATTGTACTAAGAAACGTCCAGTAAAGGTTAGGTTAGGTTAGGTAGAGTGGGCTGCCGACGAAATCGTCCGCACAATTAGACTATGTTGGTCCATTGTGATACCAACGGCAAATGGTGACTGAACCAGATATGAAAACCGGATAAAAGCATACAGTACAAACTCGATTCGCGCAACCCTCGATTCGCACAACCCTCGATTCTCACAACCCTCGACTCGCGCAACTCCTAGATTTTCGCATCACTAAAGTCATAATACGTCTTGACCCACTTTTCAAAAAAATTACCTCGATTAGTGCAACGTCTTGTTTTTATTTGCATGCTTACCCTTTGGTTCGTCGTTATTTTACAGTAGGTTTTCTCGAGGGAAAAACGAATTGATATTGTCCGCTTCCAATTTGGTTGATGAAATTATTTCCAATATTTGCATCTCGGATGTCGAAATCAATGACTGGCTTCAAGAAAACTTTGAGGAGAAGAGAATCTGCAATTCGATCCTTAAACATGTGCTTGCAATGGACCGAAGAGAATAGTACTCCACTAGAAGACCAACGAAGAGGGAGATATTCAATGGAACAAGAGCCAGAAACAATGCACGGGTGCCTGCCTGATTGACCTGGAGAAGGCCTTCGACACCGTATAGTTGGAAGGACTTTTTTACAAGCTCAATGGGCTAGGCATTAGTGAACCACTGCTGTACCTACTGTGTAACATGCTTACTGGTAGAAGGAAGAATGGCAATGTGACCTCTGCAGGTATATTTGAAGTAAAAAATGGTCTCCATCAGGGTGCCGCTAAATCGCCGATCCTGTTCAACATTTTCTTGAGCGATCTGATAAGTCCTCTTACTCACGTAATTTTGTACGCCTACGACTTGATTGTGTACAGATCAGGTAAAAATATCGAGAACATCACTACCCTCGCGCAGGGTGACTTCGACTCATGCATGAGAAGTTGCGATGACTGGAAGTTGAATATCAACTTTCAGAAGTCGGAAACCATACTGTTCAGGACCCCGTTGTATAAGGCTTCGGCGGATACAAAAAAGAATTGGCAAAAGTTCTCAATTGTTGGGCGTCACGGGCAACCACTGGCGCAAAGGACTGTAGTCAGATACCTTGGGATCTGGCTAGATCAATATCTATATTTTAACAAGAATGTAGATGCTGCTCTAGCCGGAGCCCGAAGCGCTTTCGCTCTTACAAACAGACTATTTTACAACAGCCAACTCTATGCGAGGGTGAAGGTAATCTGCTACATGGCCCTCATCCGGCCTATGCTCACCTATGGCTGTCCCGTGTGGTTCAACGTGAGTGCAAGCTTGATGGAAAATATTCGGGCGTTTGAGAGGGCAATTGATTCGAGGGTACACTGCCAGAGCGATGAACTCTGTTGATAACTTCGTATCGGCGGCTTGTTCATGTGTACGTATGCTTATTTAAGTTATTTTAAGGTAGTAAGGTAGTATGTAAGTTAGTATATAATTTTTATTTAAAACAGTTCGGTTATTAAAATTTTTCCTTTCGAATTTTTCTTAATCCTAAATTGTACAACGAATATAAATTATTTAAACATATGAAATGTTAGGTTAAGTCGAAAGACGTAGAATAAGATTAGGTTTAGCTTAGAGTGCTCGCCGAAGGCCAGTAAGTTTAAAGTAACATTGTTCGTCCAACTAGTTTTAAGCATTTTTGACTAGTAAGTAAGATTGTTACGAATTTAGAAAATAAAAAAATGAAGTAAAAACAAAAACAACGAAGAGGGGGACGTAGTCAGAGGTGCTGATGTGCAATTTTAAATGACCAAATACATAGACGATAGTGATGACCGGAAGAAAACTAACAAGATTGCTACAAAAGGGTAGTAAGAACAAACAATAACCCACAACTCAAATAAATTACTTTTTTACTTCTCAAAATTGATTTAATTTGTGCATTTTGAAAAAGTTGATATAAACAAACACTTTTTATATGATCAGTAAATATTGTATTTTTTACGGTTGATATATTAAATCTTTCGTTATATCGAATTGTCTGAACATTATATCTTTCACGTCCAGTGTACTTCTTTTTTCCCCACTATAATATTTGGAAGGTCAGGTTTGAGATATGAGGGAACAATTTAAACAAAAAATAAAAACAATTTTTGAAAATTCTAGAGCGCTCTGAGAAACTAGGGATACGAGTTATTTTTTTTGTCAGTCCAGCTGTAATGTTCCATTAAGATTATAATTACGTCCGAATCTGTCTTTATGTAAATTTGAGTCGGTTTTTGAAGCGGAAACATATGTGTGTGATCATAATTTCCAAGAACTATATTGTGAAGAACATGTGGTAGAGGCAAAGTATTTGTGTCTGTAGCAATAGCGAAGCTGTGCTCAATTTTTTAACCACTTCCAGAACATTTCGGGAGTGCAAGTTTTCTCTGAGTTTCATCAGTAGTCTAAATTCGCTAAGACTTATCTGGTCCCGGGCCACCACGGGATCACGGCAAATGAGATCACCGGTGAACTTGCTAGGAAAAGATCAAAAGAGATATTCTCAGGACCTGAACCTGTGCTGGGATATCTTGCGTCCTTGGATAGTGCTTTCATAAATGGGTTGATTCTCGAGAGCGCAACCGAAGGTGGCATGCCTCTCCATGATGTAGACAGACCAAGCTAATGCTCTCTAACGTCTGTAAGGAATCCGCGTCATTCTTGTTACCTCTTGACAAAAAAACTGCGGACGACATACCGGCTTACTAATAGGCCACAAAAATATGATTGGCCTCTCCGGCGCCTGTGGAAAAGACGACAACACTGCAGAGCACTTCATCTGTCCCGACTTTTGCTCAGCAGGTGGCAAATATTCGGTACTGAAGAGATGAGAGCTGATGATGTAGGCTCCTCAGAAGCGCCTGCTGAAGAAATTACAACAAAAATACGTTGCTGCCTGCTAGTAGATACAATAGACCAATTTCTGAGTCTGAGTGGTCCAGTAAGGAGCTATGAAACTCCGAAAAAAATATGTCGGAATCTTCTTCTTGCACTGAAGGCATATCTCCGTGGCTAGGTATAGCGCCAGGCATCAAATAAAACTATTATGAAATAGGTATTTTTCTTTTGTTGGGGCTACTTTTGGTCACATTGATCCTCTATGATAGCGTCATACACTTTCTTCTTGACATCCGCAAGAGATGTTTTAATACACAGGATTGTCTGGGATTGGTCGATCTCGGCCCGTTTCCTGGCAAGTTCATCAGCTGCCTCGTTGCCGTCAAAGTCTTTGTGCCCTGGGATGCAGCAGAGAGTAATCGAGTGCAACGCGCTGAGAACCTTGAGCTCTTCGCATGACTGTCAATTGGAATGGTAAAGCCAATCGGTGGTATTTCTTACATTGGTATCAATCTGGCCGGTTTTCAGGAAGGCCTGCCACCAGATTAAGCTATCATAAGTCAAGATAGATCTGACAATAGCTGTGTACAACCACAGGATTGATTTGCGGTTTGGTCCTATTCTTTTACCAAATATCCTGGTCATATTCACCAGCTCTTTTTTGCTCAAAATCTGAAGATATGAATGTGGCACGTGGTTCCAAACGACGGCAATTCATACACTCGTACACAGTTGATAATGTCACAACCATAATGTAAATCAAACAATTCATTGATACATCAGACTCAATTCTTTAATTAGGTTCTAACATCTACCCGCCTCCACACTCTAGCTACACGTCGTCGACCTTGATAGATTAAAGCTAAGGGGATTGTTAAGATTGGCACTCAGATCCTTGCCGTAGCCGGATAAGCATTTTACAAGTATTCACATTTGAATCGACGACGTCAGGACTTATTGTGTTCAGATTCATTGCATAAATCTCTTCACGGTGGTAGGCAAATTTGACCTTGATAACGACAATCAAAAGCTGGCTTCATCAAGAATTGGACGAAACTCTTTGAAATAGGGTGACACGAAGTGGACTTAACTGTGATAGATGCTACCTCACCGTTCAGCTTTAAAAAAAGCTAGCGTCTGATCACAAGTTGCAATTAGACGCCACTGTGGGGACTTCACCTCCTTCAACGGTAATGCTCACTTTGCGGGGCACATCAGCGAAACAACATAAATCGACATTTCATTATACAGCTGAACCAAGACACTGAACTACGGAAAGGCAACCGCTTATTGAAATCCTGACTCCTGAAACAAAACTAAACATTAACTTTGCAAAATTGCACCGTCGTTCGCTGTAAATGACGCGACACAGCGGCACAGCCTTTCTAGTCCCCGTCTTCGAATAATTACAAAAAAATAAAAAAATGCCCTCAAACAGTCCAACTAGTCTGCAACGCTTACAACGTCTACATCGATAACTCCACACAGTTTGTCACAGAATTTCCCCTCCATCTATCATCGTTAAAGACTTATTCTACGACATTCAATCGATAATCAGTCCTCGCATACGCGAAGAAGCCAAAAAAAGTGTTATTGTCTACACTTTCCCCCACCAGACGATACCCGGTAATATCGTAGTCGTGAAGACCACCAAAGATCATCGTGCACAGCGTCCACGACAGACGTGTGCCCCGACACTCAGATCTCAGTTTTAATGAACAGACATACTCTTCCCGCAAGCAGCACGTGCCTAGCCATATTTAAAGCAGTTCCCATAGGCCTAGACAGCACAAAACAAAAAAAAAAAACAAAAAATAACGACAAACTCCAATAATTAGTAAAAAATTCCTTAAATCCGTGGAACATGGTGTAGGTCAGCAAACTGTATGAAAAAACTGAAACTCACTCAACAATTGAGTGAATCAGCAGACTGTGACTCTCCACTCACCAGCGGATGGCATCCACACAAGCACACATCGAATGAGTGAGAGAGAGAGAGAGGCAGCCCCGTCGTCTAACCAGTTTCCAGTGAGCCGAGCCAAGTTGTGTTGCGGTCGTGAAGGGAATAGGCACACCACCTACTTGCCAGATCGGTTTTGTATCTTTTTCGTTGCCGTCTCCTCGGTTGTCTGTCCGTAGATAGGTTTCGGTGGGCGGCCAATGGCAGGCGAGCAGTTGGAAGCACGTCGCATCGTGTGACGGCGGCGACTCGAAGGCGGGGAGTTTAGTCGAGCGATTGCGCGTTATATGCTCCCCAACCAATTGTGCGTCTCGGTATGTATCCGACGAGAGAGACACCACGGACGTAGGTGCTGTGCTGTGCTGCCCAAGGTGTGCGCTGGTCTCAATCTCTCAAACAAAGACATCATGTACTCGGATCTGTAGTACATAGCCTTTCAACGCGCATACATGGACGACATGAAGTCTCCTTCCTTTCAGGGGGAGGGGAGGGAGGTCCGCGACGAAGGCGCACAGACGGGCAAGCCCAAAAATTTAATTAAACTAAAATTTTGCCCATAAAACCTTGCATTGTTTGGATACCTCAGTTGCAATAGATACGGGGTGGCACACTGCGCCCCGTTTGTCTTCGGCTTGCATGGGAAATTGCTTTATTTGGGAAAATTGCATTCCGCCAGGCACTGGTCGGATAAACAAATTAACGCGAGGGTAATCAATGTAAATTGGCGACGGGTTTGTGATTTGTGATATCGGCTGCTAGATGTGTGGTTCACCGTTCATGGGGGACTTGCAGTGGTTGGATGGGAGCAAAAACTTGCCGAGGGAAACTGTTATAACTAGTTTTTCCGTTGTCGCCGATAATGCGTATTAGTAAGTCATATTTATCGCCGACTGAAGGATGTCTGGGTTTGCCTGGCGACCAGTTAGCCGGCAATTATCGTTCCCAAGCAATGGGTTTGGGTAAACAAATCAGCTAATGATGTCGGAGAATGCTTGCTAGTGGAGTGTTGGATCGGATTTCGCCTGAGGTGTGTGGTGATAGAAAAAAATGTCTATGAATGCGTTAAGTGTGGCATGAGCTGGCTTGGATTTGAGGAAGGAAGTATTTTGTCCAGCCGATTGCAGGGAAGGGGTAGTGATTGCAATTTTCTTTTTGTCGGCGGTGGAATTTAACAGTCATTGGCTGGTTTAATCAACAACATTGAGTTGTATGAAGTGGACTCTGTTTGAAGGACAGTCGAGCGCAAGTGGAAGTAATGCGAATTTAGTTTTCGGTTGACTATCGAGTTTGCATCTGTTGTTGGCATTATCTGAATACAATTCCCCCGTACCGTTGTGGGTACATTTGTTTCTTTAACAATTCCCCCGCGGAATCCCCAATACATCATGTGATTTCTACCCAAAAATTCGTACAATTGGTAGAATACGGAGATAACATCAATGTAATGAATGTACCCCTGGAAATGGTACATGCAATCGAGTACAGTACCAATATCAAACTTGCCTCATTCATTGGGCTCAAGCTGCAAGTAGCTACCTGCCGAAGGACGAAACTCATAAAACAAAACATCGATCATCGCAGTCATGCTCTACGTTGTTGAAGAATTCCATGGTATTTTCTATAAAATGGTTCTGCGTGTGATCGTGGTCCTAAAGCATTTAGATTCATTCACCAAAGCCACTCAGGACTGTAGAGTCATACGAAGAAAAACACTTGAAACATTTTCTTTTCTTTAAACATTGGTCCTTCGAGCCGGATCCGCATAGGAATAGAAGACTCCTACTACCAGTTGATATTCTGGCACAATGAAGAGACGAGGCAAATTAAACTCTATCGCCTCCAAACGGGTACTTTTGAAACAACAAACTTAACCATACGTCGTCTCAATCGATTGGCTGACGACGAAGCGCATAACCACCTCTGGGGGCATGGATGGTCAAAGAGGACACGTGGACGATCTGTTAGCTGGAGCTAAATCTGCGAAACTGTGCAAGATGCGCAGCGTTAACGCGATGAGGTTAACAATTTGTTTCTGGCGGAAGGTTTCAAGTTGAGGAAATGGGCAAGTAAATCGGTTGAGAACGTAGTCGGTGCACCCGTTTAAGAACGGGAGACACATTCACTATTACCTAAAACCCCTCAGGATCACTTTAAGGCCCTAGGCATTAAGCGGTTTGCCGTAGAAAATTACATTTCGGTCCAGAACATATGCTCGAATGCTTCTGACGCCACCAAAAGAAACATCTTGTCAACATCCATCGACCCGCTCGGATGGATCATGATGCAACCTTTGGCGGAGTCAAGTGGAGATGTGTTGTGTCAAGTGGGATGAACCGATTTCGGACGAATTCAGGAAGGAATGGACGTAATTTTTTGGGGACTTACTCTCAAAGTTTTAGTGATGAGAAGGCTTATGGGGCAGCTGATTATCTCCGAGGGTTGGACGAGACGGACAATATCCATACTCTGTGGCCGTACTCCTTGCTTTTATTGATGAATGGAAAAAAGCTTTTCTAGTACCGATTCATAAATCAGGCTCTAAAAATAACGTTGAAAACTATAGAGGAATCTGCAAACTTTCAGCGATTCGAAAATTGTTTGAGAGTATGGTGAAGAGAAAACTAGACTTCATAATTAAAGAACACATTTCGGATGTTCAACATGGCTTTATATCTGGGCGTTCTACGTCAACAAATCTGTCAATCTACTCATCCTTCGTGGTAAATGAGATGGAAAAGAACAAGCAAGTTTATGCAATCTACACTGATTTTAGCAAAGCTTTCGACTCTGTTAACCATTCAGTGTTAATTAATAAGCTTGAAAACTTTGGATTTCACTCTGAGTTTCTCCGTTGGCTCACATCTTTTCCTATTAATCGCACACTGAGAGTAAATATTGGAAATTCTTTATCCAAACTAATAAAGTGTTACTCAGGGGTTCCGCAGGGAAGTCATCTAGGCCTCTTACTTTTTATAATCTTTATTGACGACATTATTTGTTCAATTAAACACAGTAAATGCTTACTATTTGCCGATGATATGAAAATATATAAGAGTATTAAAGATGTTAATGACTGCTTATCACTTCAATCTGATTTAGATAATATATCCGAATGGTGTAAAAATAGCAGTCTAACTCTTAAATTTCAGAAATGTCTCTCAATCTCATTCACTAAATCAGCCTTTCCCATTGAATATAACTACTCCATTGGATCTCCTAATCTTTCTAAAGTTAAAAGTGTTAAAGACCTAGGAGTACTGCTGAACTCTTCTTTTTCACTCCCAAGCGAATTCTACAGTTGGCTTCATTAAGCGCAACACAAAAGGTTTCACTGATCCATTCGCTTTATTATCTCTGTAAGTTTCTTTGGTCAGGCACCTTCTTGAATATGCGGTAGTTGTATGGAATCCTAGTTTTGTCACATACACCGAGCGCATTGAAAAGGTCCAAGAAAGGTTTACAAAATTAATTTTTTCCAAAATGCAATGAAATTTTCATCGAAATTATATAGAGAGGTGTCAATTGCTTGGTATAAAATCCTTAAAAACTAGACGTACTGTTTATGAAGTAATGTTTGTTAGGGATATTTTATCCAATCATATAAAATGTCCATATTTTTTGTCATTACATCAATTCTATTTGCCCACTAGACATTAATTATTTGAACATTTTCATAACACTGAATACGAAAGAAATGAAACACTTACAAGAGTAATTACGGTTTTCAATGAGTTCTCACAAAATCTTGAATTATCTGATACTAGAATGCATTTCAAAATACAGTTACTAAGCTTTAACTTAACTTAACTTTTTAAGTTTTTGTTAATTATATGCTTAATATTTCTTTTTCATAATCTGTTAGTACTTAAGTAGCTTGTAGATAATAATATATAAAATAAAATAATAAAATAATAAAGGAATATGAATACTGTGATTCTGTAATCTCTCATAAATGTGTTCATTCGATTTTCATGGTAGACATTTCATTTATTGATTTTAATCGCTGTACATTAAGCTTATAAAGAGTTGTTGAATTTTAAGGGCCGATGTTGATTTTGAATAAAACGCAAATTATTTAAGAAATTACTGTCATTTCTTTTTATTATGATAATATTGGTATGGTTCAATTATGTATGGAACAAAATATCGGCCAAATGGACGCCGCAACCTGGGCGGCACACCTCCATCCGATGGTCCAAATTTTCGATGACGCTATGCCGAATTATCTCATCCTTTAGCTCTTGAATTGTTGCTGGCTTATCGACGTACACCTTTTCTTTCAAATAACCCCAAAGAAAAAAATCCAACGTTGTCAAATCACATGATCTTGGAGGCCAATTGACATCGCCACCACGTGAGATAACACGACCATTGAATTTGTCGCGCAAGAGAGCTATTGTTTCGTTAGCTGTGTGGCAAGTGGCACCCTCCTGTTGAAACCACATATCGTCCACATTCATATCTTCCAATTCGGGCCATAAAAAGTTCGTCATCATTTCACGATAGCGAACACCATTCACAGTAACTGCCTGATCGGCCTCATTTTGGAAAAAATGCGACCCAATGATGCCGCCAGTCCATAAACCGCACCGAACAGTTACTCTTTGTGTGTGCATTGGTTTTTCGACAATCACTCTTGGATTATCATTCGCCCAAATGCGGCAATTCTGCTTATTGACGAATCCACTGAGGTGAAAATGTGCCTCATCACTGAAGATGATTTTCTTCGAAAATTGATCATCCACTGTTGCCATTTCTTGCCACCATTCTGACCATTGACGACGCTTGAAATGGTCAAGAGGCTTTAGTTCTTGAGTCAATTGCACTTTGTAAGTGTGTAAATGCAAGTCTTTATGCATAATGTTCATCAACGACGAGCGTGAGAGGTGCAATTGTTGGGCACGACGACGAGTTGAGGTGGACGGCACTTCAGCCACACTATCGCTAACAGCGGCAATATTTTCTGTACGAGCTGTACGAGCATGCTCTGGTGTTTTGACATCTCCTACAGACCCGGTTTGCTCAAATTTTTGCACGATTTTTCCGATTGTACGCACATTTGGACGATTAAATTGACCGAAAAATCACGAAGTGCACGATATACATTTTGATTTGAACGCCCATTTTCATAATAAGCCTGAAAAACTTTAACGCGTTGCTGGATTGTGTATCTTTCCATGGTTCAAATTGAGTTAGTCTGAAATTGAGAAATATCAAATGAAATGCAGAAAAAAACTTGACGTTTAGGTGTGGTTCACATTCAACATCGGCCCTTAAAATTTAACTACCCTTTATTATTCTTTTACTAGTACAAGAACATTATGAATACAATACAAGTTTCAGTGACGCTGGGAATTTATTGATATCAAATTATTTCAATTATAATTGAGAATAGTGTAGATTTGCAAAGATTTTTCAACGGTTGCGCACAAATACATAGAGAAAATATATAAACAAAAATGCTTAGGAATTATTTCATTTAGAACGGGAGAAATATGAGAAACAAGCGATACAAAATTGTCTGTACTCGGTCTTAGACCGTACCGTACCGAAGGTGATCTTTTAATAAAGGTATTTTGGTTGTTCTTGTGAATAATATTGAAGAGTAATATGCACGATGTGCAGCTTAAGAATGCTTCGAAATCGCATCCTAGGAGAATGCGACGTTGTTCCGAGACATGTTCAAATCTGCGTAGGCCACGTGCGGCCACGTTGATTGCTCTTGTCAATTTTTGGGAATAAGAATAATCGCAGTCAGCTAACAACTCAGATCCCTATGTCAAGATTGGCACTATGAGTGCTCTGGCAAGTTTTGATTTTACGTTGACGGGGAGAATATATTTGTTTATTGACAAGAGTCTTAGGAAATTATATACCTTGGACACTACGCTATCAATGTGATCAGTCCACGTCAGTTAGCTATTGCACATAATCCCAAGGTTTTTTTTACACAGGTCACATATTCAATTGCGGATGAGTTAAGTTCCATTGGCGATAAGTTGGAGAACGGAATGGATTTGGTTTTTGTCAGGATTGAGCATTAGACAATTTTCGGTGGTCCAGTTGGCAATAGAGCACAAATCCTCGTTTATTTTAGCAACTGAGTCCTCAACCATACCAAGAGGAAAGCTTAAGTAGATTTGAACATCGTCTGCATAAATATGATATTTCCAATACGACAACACCATGGGAATGTCATCTATAAACATTGAAAATAATAACGGACCGAGAATGGAACCTTGAGGAGCACCACAGCGTACATCACAAAAAGATGACAGTTTTGAATTATGGAAAACAGCTTGAACTCGATTAGTAAGATACGAGAGAATTTATTTATTAGTGGGATTACAGAGATTAAATTGGGTGGACAGTTTATGGCAGAGTATCCTTGAGTCAACACAGTCAAACGCTTTTGAGCCACATCTGAGCGCCATAAAAACAGTGACAGTGTAACTCCAAGGCTAACAAATTTGCCATTCGCACGGAGTATTTGCCATTTTACTAAAATTCCGAGCAATGTCGGGGCGAGGCAAGTTTTCAAAGTAGCATAACAAGACCGCCGCATTTGGCCTTCAATATAATATATAAAATGGGTGGCGTTGCAGCCCGTAGAGGGCCAGGGCCTAGTTTCTCAGTATTTTGCCTTCAAGAGGGAATTTAAATCAGAGGAAAAAATATGTTGAATCAGAGTCAATCATGATTTACAACAAAAAAAATGCTATAAACAAGGAACTTCTGTAATCGACGTCAGCTAATATATAATTTGAAACTATTAATTTGCATATGTGTTTATTGTACTGCATAATTATTACCTCATTCTATAACTAAACTTCCTATAAAAACTGACTCATAAAAACTGGCATCAGAGTGTCATGTCGTGTCATGTTTTTTCAAAACGGCATTTTTTGTTAGGTTTTTAAGAATATGTTATTATAGTCAATTTGTCAAAAGAGATTACCTTAGGAAAGGCATGTCGTGTTAATCCTTTGCTGTTGACGCAGTTCCATCAGCGAAGACGTGTCACTGATTTGTTTAGTTTGCGAAAAAAATGTAATTGACCTGAAAGTTGCTTATTGATAGGAGGAAAAAAGTTGTCAAGAGTTTAAAGGAATCACTTCCATAATTAGTCAAGACAAGACACGCTTGCTCGGCTAATTATATCAAGTTGTTCTGAGCTTCTTGGTTACCGAACTACCGATGTGGTCATATGTGGTCAACAATATCCAAGTCGTTCTTATAGGAAGGAAAACCCCTTCAGTTTCAAATTATCTTTTAAACTGTCACTGCATCAACATGACATATTCACACAATCTTAGTTGAACCCCCAATCACACGTGTTCTTTGCCCTCTACCGTCGGGAATGGATGTCTTTTAGTCTGATCCAATAATTGGGATTATTTCGCTGGTATGCTGAATTTTTATATATTACGTACCAGTCCATGCTTGTAACATAATGTTTTTTTTGTAGGTAAGGTAAGTGGGCTGCCAGCGAAATCACCAGGTAACTTAGACCACCATGTTGTTCCATTGTGGTGTCCATAGTCAGACTACTACGACTGATCGAGAACTCCAGTGATAATAATAATAATAATATTGGTGGCGCTACAGCCCGTAGGGGACCAGGGCCCAGCTTCTCAGCAACCACTCGTGTTGTGCGTGCTATTGTTCTATCAGGAGTGGAACTGATAGTGCCGATAATTTCATCCCAACTCAAATGTTGACTGGACCAGATTTGAAAACCGGCTTAAGCGTATTAACTTTCCTTTTTCACTGGGATTCGAACTGGGGACCCCTCTAACCAAGGGCATGCACTCAACCAACTGCGATATCCAGCTGTTCGTCTGTGACTAACTAGGAGTTTTCGGAATTAACTCGTCTCGTCATTTCCTTCATGTCATTTCACTTCATAGAAAGTGTATAGACCCTAATTTGAGACATGTAGGCCTTGAGAACGTCAGGAGAACGTTTTATTAGCTGGAACCTACATGCGAAGAATGGATGCTGTCTGAAATGAGATCTGTCTGTCTGAAAAGTGGATAAAAATACTTTATATTGTCTTCAGCAACAGGATTCCTTCAATTTCCTTATAATGGGGAGAATTTGAAGTCTTCTGTGTGCGTAAGGTATTCCCCTGACCACCATCACCAAGCACTTCCTGAAGTCAATAGGATCCTATACAATGAGGTCAAGTTATGAACTGCCGCGACTCACTACGATCAGTCACCACAAGGTCAAACTCTGCTGGGAGACAGCTCAATAACAGGGAACGAGAGAGCGGACGAATTGGCCAAACAGGGGGTCTGAAATGGACCTTAGCGAAGCGGACACATCACTGTTATCACCGATCAGTGCGTTATACTGGACCATAAGGTATACAATACAAAAAGAAGCCAACTCGTCACGTCAAGATCAACGTGGCCAGAGCTTAATAATGGCAAAACAAAAAAGCTTCTGACGTTGAACCGTCGATTGGTTGTTTTGGTATTGTGATTATCGATCCTAGGCGATTTTCCCTTCAAATTTTGTTGTCTACAAATTTGTGGTTGACGGTATTCGTGCCGCAGAAAATCGTTATTATTAAAATTAAAATTAGCTGTTAAGCCAGAGCGCTGAAACCTTAGGCTAAAATAGTTCTTATTATAATTTAAACAGCCGACTGAGTTACACAATACCGAAGTAGGTTTCAGTCGGCAATTTTGTCAACTATTGATTCAATCGATACTCGCAATCGGGGCGAATATTTTGATCAATACAAAGTCAAAATGAGATCTGCGAACTGGGAGGATCGCAGAATTTTAACATTTTATTCAGATGAAGTTTCGCGGAGATTTTCTAAAAATTTGACAAATCGCTGTCGCTACATTTAACGGGGTGAGTGAGTAGCAAACCGAAACCTAACTGAAATGCATGCATGACACACACAAAACGCTTGAATTGCCACAAGTCTAGCTGTTTAATTGAACTAACAGCCTGTCAGTTGCACTTGACCGAACTCCACGAAAATTAAAGATTCCTTTACAACCGCCACGTTTACTTCACATTTTTTTTCCATTTTCGTTAAACTTTACGTGTTCTCGTGACATGCTTTCAATGGCTTTCAAACACAAACTAAATGACACAGCTGAAAACTTCGCAGTTGTATATTGTAAGTAGTTGACGGGAACAGCGTTGCATTTAAAGTTAGTGCGTGGGATATTCAAAATGACTTATCAAAAGACCCTCGAATGCAAGAGACATAACTTATAATTACCTAACCTAGTTTATTGGGCAAATTGTTATTTCTAACTTACAAGCCCTCGCCTATAAGGATTCTCTAAGCTAAACCTTCTACGTCTTTTTCAAATGCACACAATATAACGAGACGCAGGGTCAAACGCACAAAACTTATCTGAAAACAGAGATCTGGCAGCACTGCATGGCTCGAGGTGTATTTAATGAGGTTGCCGAGGAGATGTACTAAAATAGTTATTACTCTCGACAACTATTTTCAGGTTCAATCTTCTCATGGGCAATTTAATCCTGGTTCTTTAGGAGGTGTTGACACTCACGTTTCATGCTGCTGGCAAACGATAGAATCACCTTTTGAAGGTTCAAACATCGAAATGGGAACTCAAGGCAATCCGTCTTAAGAAGGAAAGCTATCCAACGTGCATATACAACACTGTATCGGCAAAGACGGATCATAAGAGAAGTCCGTTCCCCTCTCTGTTCCATTATCAATTCAAAATGGCGAACACTTTTTGGCCAAATTCAAATAACAGCCGCACTGACGACAAGCACAGAAACCAACAAAAATTCCCATGGATTCATGATATCATCCCATCACCATCGTCATCATCATTGTCTAGATACACTTATGAAAGGAATCCAGCGTGACGCCCTCTATGAATAATAATCAGCAACCATACTCGTCGTCCATCATCCCAAACATTCAGTGTTCGTGTCGAATTTGCTTGCAACGGACCAGCAGCGACGGGAACAAACGATCCACTGTAATGCATCGCGAGCCAATCTCTGGTGTGGTATCTCTCACTAATAGTGTGTATCTGCAATGTCAAATGCATTTGTAAAACAAAAAATTGATTAGTAAATCAATTACACAGCCGCATCCATACAAATCGGCCGGCTTGTCCGTCAAACTTAATCCAACAAAGCACGACAAATATTTTTCGACTCACCACAAAAACCGACAGTAGATTGAAAAGCGAATCACACAATGATTGAAATGAAAAAAAAAACTCGCCGTCTAATTGCACATTAGCCTGGTCCGCCTCATTGTGGGCGCGCGGACACACACCTAAGCTTTGCATAACGAACGGCAATTTGCCTGAATTAGTCTAATAAGCCCGCAAGCGATCGCGATCTTTCACCGTGCCCGCGGGGAGAACAAAACAAAATACGAGTACAATAGAGGGAGGAAAAAAAAATGATGAACGAATCCATCGCTGATTAGTGTTATCACAAGGCGGGGAGCACTTGGAAAAATATTTAATTTCGCCACGAAAAAATAATCTACGAGCATGTGGAGTACAATTAAAGGGGGAAAAAATGATGGAAACGGTAGGAGCTGAATTAATTGATTAGTTGCAAACAAGCGGACAACATGGAGGCTGATTGTTGATACCAAAGTTTACACGAGGTGGAGCAGTGTTGTTGTGTTGTGCCGTGCCGGGTGGGGGGAGGGGTCAATCAGCAAAAGCAAAAAGGACTCACTTCCTCCCGCCCTTTGGCATGGTGCTTGTAAT
This sequence comes from Eristalis pertinax, assembly GCA_907269125.1. Classification (NCBI taxonomy): domain Eukaryota; kingdom Metazoa; phylum Arthropoda; class Insecta; order Diptera; family Syrphidae; genus Eristalis; species Eristalis pertinax. The sequence goes on from OU026145.1 coordinate 124,083,457, forward strand.
TATTCTTATGGATGCATTTGGTAATTGTTGTGTATCTACTGGATTGCGATTGGAAGTCCTTGTGAAAAAAGTGGTGCTGTGTGGCTGTCTCTTTTCGTTGGCCAGTTGACAGTGCATTTGGTGTGCGTGTGTCGAGACTATGGCAACATGTGCATCGAGGAAGGAGGTTTTCGAAGTTTCTCACTCGATTTGCCGAGGAGTTTCACTCGATTAAGGAAGAGAGCAGTTGAGACAAAGTTGGGAAATAGTACTGAATTTTTGATACAATTATGCGGATACCTGTTGACATGGTAGACTTCATTACTTCAAGATAGTATACTTGGTGTGAACTGAATGACAGCTTTTTTTTTGCAGCATGAACTCTGTTTCATTCATTCAGTTCTCGATTGTGTGTTAAATAGCCCTTTTAACCCTCTATTTTTTGATTTCACTCAGAAAATCAGATTATGTTCAAAAAGAGATAGGGATTCGAACAAAAAATATTATACAACGAATTACACAAATTTAGTGCATAATGCTTGCTCTTCCCTCTTGCAATCCGGTAACTTTGCTTGTCTCATTGCCCGATCTGTCGTGGAATGCTCACCAATGACTCACATTATCGAATCGAACTGAAATCTGCGGAATATAGTCCCTTTTTGTTTTGGGTTTCGGTGGAGGTATAGTTGATGCCGATAGTCGACCCACTCCACGTTTCTCATTTGGAACACTGGAATTCTGGCACAATGACCGGTTGCATAATAATACATAATATATGCGTTAGCACATCCAACAAATGAGAGAAGATCCGATTAGTCCACTTGTTGCTCTTGATGCCAATGTGACATCGACCAAAACGACCATCCATCAGTAAAAGTGGGTCCTTTATAATTTTCCTTCAAAGTCCGTCTTTCTGTCAGTCACACTTCTTTCTGTATGCACGGCTTGTGTGTTGTTTTTACACACATTTTGAAATGTTATTGGACCATCGTAAATTGAGTGTCTTCAAATGAATTGGATGTTCCACCTTTGCGATTCAGAAGGCCGTTTAAAATACATTAAGCTCGATAGTAGGTTAATATGTGTGATGTTACCAAGTTCAAGTGTGTTTCGAAGCCATTTCGAAGCTATTGGCAAAAAGAACTGGACCTAAATGACTGCTCTGAGTTATGCCAAAGAAGCTACCACAAAGACACTATTTACACTAAGTGTGCATCAACAATTAATGGACTAGATAGGTAGGTAGGTCGCTTATTGCGTATAAACTAAGCTCCACTTATTGCGGTCCATTATGCTGTCACTATCTGGCTTTGGAAAAACCTGGTTTTCACGTTGACCCTATTGCTTCCTGTTTCTGTTCTAGATTTATTGGTCATTGCTTATTCGATCCTTTCATAGACATTTAGTGGCCGTTAAATATTGTAGGATGTCTCTATACTTGTCCCAGACAGATCTTCGAAACGGCTGCCTAGCAGTCTCCTTTATGATTCTGCAAGGGCAGGGCATGTTCCGAGGCAGTGTAGTATTGTTTCCTGTTTCTCCTCATCCCTGAATCTTCTACAGAAGCCGTTGTAGGGCGCTCCAAGTCTTCTGGCATGGTTGCCTATGAGCCAGTGCCCCATCATTGCGCCGACGACTTTACTAATATGTGTCCTTTTTAATTCGAGAAGAGCATCAGTCCTCTTTTGATTTAGTGCAGGCCACACTGATGTCGATTATCTGCTTGTATCCATTTCCATCCACCTATGATTGATGCCTTCAGTGAGACTAATGGAGTAATGGACCTCGTCAAATACAACAGCACGTAAGGTGAAAAATGTATAGTTACCGCAAATCACGAAAAAGCATGAACACCTTTGTAACACTGTCCTCTCCCTACAATGTAACCAAATGTTGCAAAGAACATTTCCTGATAACTGTTCACAAAATTGTTTGTGGCTGGTGTTTACGCTTGAATCACAGCCGAGCTTAATAGGTCCAAGAAATCGCACTATAACTTAGAGGGCCAGGACCTAGCTTCTCAGCATCCACTCGTTTGTGCGTACTATTGTTCTCTCACGAGTGGAAAGGACCTGCAGTTTTATGCCAACTCCGAAAGGCCAAGTTTGAGAAGCTTTTTCTAGACAGTTATCCTCTTTGAGCATTGTCTGCACCTCTAGACCGTGAATATTAATTTTGTCGTTCTGGGATTCGTCCCTAGACGCCGAGGTTCAAGTGCATAGGAGTCGACGCACCATAACCATAACCATAACCATAAATATCATTTACGACTTTGACAAAATGCGAAGATAATCTGGCACAACATAGTGAGTTCGGAATACCCACTACTACAACTAATGAAGCGGCTCCAACAGAAAATTGGCATTCCACTCTGCTTAAGCTCAGGAGGCTGCGATGTCTCAATCCTCTATGAGAAAAGACCAAGATTGTAAGCCAATCCATATGATAATAAGACCAGAAGACGTGTCTATATCACTCTTCTACAATGACAAAGGTCTTAAGGGTCGAATAATGGGATCTTGATTTTTATGGCGACTCTTGGAAGTATTCTCATTACTGGTAGACTCAATTCTCTACTACATATGCTTAGTTCCATCGCGCATATCCTACTAAGCGATATGCTCAAAAAGACTTATTTTCTAAAGTGGCGCCCAAAAGCGGGCACCAATCAACTACGAATGGAGGGAAAATCAGAAACCGAAACCTGTGACCTGACCCTTCTACTACTCAGCAACCATCCCTTAAACTTACCCCTTCAGTTGACTTACCCGAAGCATTCATCCCATGAAGCTAAACAGCTCTTTGTGTATCCAACAAAAGGCAAACGGCAACACCCAGCCCTCTCAGTCGAATCGATACGAGTGCTTTCCACTCACACAACTGAGTGCGTTCCACAGCGACAGCTCTCCGAGGAAATATCCTAAATTCTCGCATACTTCCACACCACACAGCCAAATGGAACCTGTTTCGCCGTCTCTGTTCAACCTGCGGCCACTACTTGCCTTCGGGCTCCATGTATCGACTCCAAACTCGATCCCAGCCAATACGGCATTCGCCCCGCAACTGTGTGTGCGTGACATTCGTCGAACAGTATCCGTACACAAACGAACCGCATACAGACGCTGAGGCAATCTCTCTCAACACACCGGCCCCAGCGACGAGCATTCTCGGTTTTTTGTGGATGCTGCCCAGCGCGAGCATTCGAGTTCGGAATTCCAGCGAGTTGGAAGCTGCTTTTTGCTGCCGCTGCTGTACCGTGCTACTGCGTCCCCGTGTGTATTTTCCAATTGGACTGACTGCCGCCCTGCGTTCTACACACATCCGTTTGTCCGATGAGCGAGATTCCTCTTAGCCAAAGCGGCACAAGGCAGTCGCTGAATGTCTTTTGGCCTAAAAATTAACGAAAAACTGGTATTTCGATGCGAGCTCTGTTGCAAGCATTTTTCCCCCGCACTTGTGCTTTTTTGTGAGTGATCAGTGAGCTACTATCGTGCGCCATTGATCGGCCCCGCGCGTTTTCCCCCTAACAACAACAACAACAACTGCGACGAAAAAAGTGTAAACACGCGTTAAACTCAAATTAATTTCAATTGGGCCTCTCTCAATCGGCAGCAACAACAATTGTTTTGTGCGTTTCGTGTTTTTTTTTGGTGCGTTTCACAGCTCTTCCGTGACGCGAGTGTTTTGCGCGCGCGACTTTTAATTAGCCACCCGTTGATGGAGAATTTGAATTTGAGGCAGGTTCCTGCAAGTGTCACTTCCGGCTTACAACAAAAGTGAAACTCCTTTCTTGGCGTGACGTGGTCCGTGCATTGAGTGTTTTTGGATGATTCGCCGTGACCCTGGACGTCATCCGTCATCAAAAGTGTTCTGTTGCAAGGCAAATGATTTGAAGCCATCCAAGTGAAGTGCGTTAGAAGTTGACACGTGCGTGGTGTCTGAAAGCGAAAGAAAAGCAAACAGAAGAGATAAGGAAACAAGGGATTTGCATCACGGTTTCTGGTCGAGAGCAAATGGCTCTTGCGTAGAGCATGCATTCATGGTACAAAGGACCTCAGTTTCATCAGAAACACTTTCGTCATCCGTTGGCTGTTACAGCACCGCCACCGATAAAGCTAGAAACTGGATACAATGATAACTATTTAGCTTTCGAGTGTGCGTCACCGTTTAAGGTGAGTTTCGAAAAAAAAATGCCCAAGCCTTTGGAATATGTGTCTTTTGTGATGCGGTTTAGTTCTTATTTAATATTTTTTTAAATTGTGGATCATTGAGCTATTAGCTTTAATCTTTGATGGGTGATGAATGACAGTTCCAAGAGCGAAGACGGTGTGATCGCCGGCTTAATTCAAGTGGTTCAAGGGATTTTCAGTGCGTCAGTCTGCAAGGATACCTGCATTTTACAAGCAGCACATTATTACAATATGTTGTAAACCACGGGGTCCGACCTGTGAATTCGGGCCGCCATTATTTAAAGTGATCTTGAATGATGATTGTGATATTTGATCTGTCATTGTATACCCTTGCTAGTCCCTTACTTTTTGGGTGAGTGCCTAACAAACTGATACACCAATTCGAGGGGTTCGAAAACCGATCCTGCTGGCTTAAAAACGAAATCTTTGGAAAACAATTCGCGGCGCATATGGATGTTCAATCGGACCATGAACAGACTTTATGATGTAGGCCATGACTGGACACGGTAGCGACGGTGATTTCGTCTTCCAAAACTGAAGCAAAAAAATGAAGTTAATGAAAAAGAAACAAGGTTTCAATTGTAAATCGCTTAAAACTTCACAAAGAAGTAGTAGAGTGGATCAATATGTGTGAGTGTTTGAAAACAGCTGCCTTTGTTGCTTAATGAAATGGTCATTGTCATTTGACAGATGACAGACTCGTCTGCTGACAACTAAATGAACTAAGATGTCCGAAAATTGTCCAGAAATTATTAGCAACAGTCCTTTTCTACTGAAACTATTCTGATACAACCTTCAATCGACGAAGTTCAGTTGTGGTCGTCGTGGCGTAGCCGGTTGGTGCGTAGACTCCTACGTCGGGGGTGTCAGGTTCAATCCCCGAATTCACCAACATTCATAATTCATGGCTCCACCTCTTTTGAGTCACTGACAAGACTTAGAAAGTATTCCTGTGTAGAAATAGCTTCCCAAACTTCAAACTTCCCCGTTCGGAGTCGGCTATAGCACGCACAACACTAGTAGTTGCTTTAGAAGCTAGCCTTACGACCACCTCGGAATGTCGCGCCACCCATCTTATTGTTATTTAGACATCCTTTAGTTACAATTAACATTCACAAATTCAACATGATGAGATCCGCTGAACTCGTAGTCGATTGCAACGAATTTGTACTTTACCGGCGTTCACATACAACAATTTGTCGATACGATTTGTTTGACGACAAATTGAAAAAAATGTCAAAATGCGTCAAAAACCGTTTTACAAGTCTGCCAACTATAGTAACCATCGTTCACATTGACGATTTGAACGGTTGTCAAGCAAATTGTAGCTACAAAATGTTGAGTGTAAATGCCGCTTTAGTCAAAGTTGATTTCCATCCTTAATGCTCTCGGGCTGACCAGTCATTAAAATCAAGTCGTCATGTTACCCATTCACTCGGTATACTTACATACCGGAGGTTCTTCCTCTAATTCTCGAATCAATTGGTTCGGTTTCAAAGAGCCTCTTAGCTGGAGCAGTGATCTTCATCTGCTCGATGTGGCCGAGTATTTTGCTTCTGAACTATATCAACATCTTAGAATTTTTGGTTGTGCCTTATCTTCGTATTTCACAGACAGTACCAAATGTTCTTTCTTTCGAAGACACAAAGAGGCTAAGTTAATTGTTATTGTCTTTTAGTTTATGTAGACGTACTGTTCAGCTGTTGTAAGATGCAGAAGGATCTCTATCAGGTCTTGAATACTCCTTAAAGAATTAAAGGAGTGGAATATCAGAAAATAACAACTCGTGCTTAAAAAGATATATAAATATACATAAAAAGAATTTGCAGCTGAAGGTTTACTTTGAGTTGCTTTGCAGTAAATGTATCGGAAATTGGAAATTAGCGGTCGAATCAACTTATGGTCTGTTAACAGATATCCTCATAGTTATAATTGTAAACAACGATCAAATAATGTTTGATCCTGGCTTATAAACCTATAAACACTGAGCAGTAACTCAGGTGGAAAATATATCAATAGCCTGATCTTAACCTGTTGAATTGCAAACCAGTTTGTTTTGATAAGTTAATGAATCACGCAGCAATAATAGCCCACTATCCAGGCACTAGATTCAAAAACCCAATTAATCACAGATCGAGTGATCTGTCATCAGATATTCCTAAGGACCAAAGAAGGGATGTTTTCAATGTTTTCTATGCTCTTTCATTAAGTGCTTCTTATGTTTAAACTTAAATAACAGTGTGTGTGAGATATCGGCGACACTTTCTTTTCGTTTGAAAGGGTAGTACTCGTAATTGTAGTAGTACTATCGATGCCATTATGTGTGGAATATAACATCGCCCAAATGTCCGCCGCAACTTCTCTGGGTAGCGCGCATCTAAAATGTCCAATTTGTCATGACTCTGGCGCATAAATCAGACCTATTGGCAATTTGACCGATAGCATGGGTTATGTTGTCTCTGAGTGCATGGGTTATGTTGTCAAATAGGACGACCATGCCTTCGGATCGCTCGAATTTCCAAAGTGGCTACAGCTATGTGGCACGTAGCGCCGACATGTTGAAACCACATGTCGTTGGTGTCCATATCATCCAATTCAGGTCAAAAGAAGTTAGTAATCATTGACATATAGCGCTCGCCGTTGACGGTGATGGCCTGGCAAATGTCGTTCTCAAAACAATATTGACAGATGACGATGCCCGCCAGGACAAACTCCACAACAACCAGTGGCTTTTTCGGGATGCATTATAGGCTCTTGGATCTCTTGTGGATTAGTATGGTCCCAAATTACACAATTTTGTTGCTTGATGCACCCATCCAGAAATGGGCTTCATCTTATGGCTATCGAAAATGGGCGAAGCGCGTAGAACGTTGCCCGAACAGAACACCAATTTTTATAAAAAAATCTTTCATTTGCACGTGTTGTTGAATACTATGTTTGTCCAAAATGGCAAAATAAACTGAATGAATGACAGCAAATGTGACAGATGCACATTCAACAATATGGACTGTGAAAGTTCGAAAGTCCCTATTGGAGGAGCCTTTTTTACAAACCATTTTGTATAGTGATCGGCGCAAAAAAGTCACAAATATTCAATTGGAATGGAAATAAAAACCAAAGAAAGCGAATATGTTTGCTTAAGTCCTGGATTACGACCCATTGATTGGCGATCAGTGATGACTTCCAGCTGGCATAAGTCAGTCAGTCTGCGAGTCAGTCTCAGAGTCATCTGCGAATTGACAACAGTTCACCGTGTGTTGGTTGGTGGCGACTGATCTTCGACCCATGCACAGCTCTCGCTTGGTGCTCCGCTCAGTTGATAGGCTGCCTTCCACTTGAACGTATAATCTTCTGGAATGCAGAAAGCTGTAGACTATTCTGAGTAAGTTGGAGGTTGGATGAATCTCCACCTAATTCAGCTTGTAGATTAGACCCTCTATTTAGACCGGGCCGAAGGCGTTTTCCACGTCCAAGAAGCAGACAACGGTGTTCAGTTCAGCTAAAACATCGTGCTGGAAGTTTGTGGTTGGTTTTAAGTTTATATAAAATTCATCTGATGTACATTAGCTACGATCAAGTTTCAAAGATCTAAGATGTCCGACGAGATGTTGCCTTGCGATGAATCGTATCAGCAACACTAATCTTCCGTCGGTCCTACAAGTTCTGTTGTTTTGACACATACTGAATGCTGTCGTATGCGGCTCTAAAGTCGATAAAAGGGTGGTATTTATCGATCCTTTCCTCCGTGTGAACATTTTGGTTGATTTGCCGGGCCGGAGGCCGCACTGGTACGTGTCGATTAGTGGAGTGCAAAACTGCTTTAGACGTTCACACAGTACGCAGTACGCTCGACAAGATCTTGTAGGTGAAATTAGAAAATAACGTTTATTTACGAAATATTTTGAAATGATTATTTTAATGCAAGGTGCAAGTTCTGGAGTTAATAATGGAGTACATTTTCTACCAAATGTCCGTCTCTTAATCTAGCAATAATAATATAATGTGGGCGACGCTGCAGTCCGGACCTGAGACTAGCTTCTACTCCAATCACTCTTGTTCTGCGTGCCATTGTCCCTTCACGATTAAAGAGGAGACCTACAGGTTTATGCTGACTTCCGATAGCTTTTTGTTCAAGAAACATTTTCCAGCAGGCATACACTCTGAGTATTGTCTGTCACTCACACGCACAGTTGTAAAACAGAACAATTTGTGACTACTCATGAAAAATCAATTGAATGTGGACAATTAAAAAATGGCGCGAAATTTGAAATTCCACTTCTCACTAGAGGATCCCATACTCAGTCATTAATCAGCGAAATTAGAATATGTTGCCCTGTTGACACAAACCGTTTATTTATCCAACCTTTAACAAAAACTAAATTGTTCTAAAAGACTTAATAAGAGCAACTATTATCAGTTCTATTAAGCATAACATAAACAGAGTCACCTCATCACAGGGTGTTGATATTAAATAGGAGGCATACTTAAGTAAATGACTTAATAACGGGCTCCACAATGATCATTGGGGGAGGTGCTAACTATGCCGCAATTAATATTACGTTTTTCTCGTTACATAAATGCATTATACATGACTGTAATTAAACTAAATTGACCCATGAAATCGAGTACATAACGAAAAGCATTTTTTTCTTTGCTTTTATTTATAATAATTCATTGGCTTACTGGCAACACAAAAAAAAAACGCTCAAAACTAGATGAAATATCGAACAATTGTTATTCATTGTAACCTACTGACCCTATGCGGGTACTCTAAGTCAATCTGATATATGTTTTGCTGTTTTATTGTCCTTAATGATAATCTTTATTGATTTTATGGGCCAAGAAAACTGAGAAAAACTTGACTAATCCTAAGTACTTAACCTAAGTTAAACTTACTTAAATTAACATACAACTTAAAAAAAGTATCTAAACAGTACGGGCACGTGTACCAGGGCGTATGTGTATGCTTAACATATATAACTTATACGCCTTTTTTCTTGGATTTTTGTTTTATTTTTATTTTTTTTAGAAACTATCTTAAAACCTAAGTTGGCCACCGTGATGAACTACCGCCTCATTTTGAAAAGTCAGCGGCTGCGGGGACTTGTCTCGAACATATATAACTCTAACGTCGACCCACTGTTAGACGCACGGCAGAGAAGGTGACAGGACATCCTTGTGTATCCTGTACTGTTCCAATTGAGTTGAATTAGGCCAAATGTGTCGAGATAGACAAAAGCTTCAGGAAGAATAAAGCCGGTAAGGCACACTCTCTCATGCTACATAAAATTGGGGGAGTAAGTCCCAAAGATCAGACAGTTGGAAGAAGTCATAGCTCGTGCAACGTGCCTTGTGAGCAGCTAAATAATAAAATTATCTATCCCGTTCAAGTTTGCCTTGTTGATCTCTTTGGGATTGAACTTCTTGTAGTCAGACTCAGGTGTACGATACAGGCAGAGACTGGTCCGAAGTTAACCTCATCTTGACTGGAATCACGCTGAACCACAGTGGACAACCGTACACTATAAATGGCCGGATCAGGGCCAATAAGCAGATTACCCTCACCTTGGTATCAAGATGGGTGCAGAAAAACAACCTCTTTGCCGCAGCAAAAGCCTTTCTGGCTACAACACAGCGGGGTCCTGAAAAAGATAGTTTCATGATAATCAAAGTCGAGTTGTCGCAAAACCTCTGAATTTTTTCGAAGTCACGTCGCAACAAGATATTTATTAGCTCGACATTCTGTATTGGTCTGTACGCTAAAATATCGTCGGCTCCGCAATTGCTGCAAGGAATCTAAAGGGTGTTTTCTTTAGAGGTATAGAACTTTAAGTTGGCACCACCATTTATCTGGTGACCATTTCTTCAGCTGTCAAGTGATTTATTTTTAGTGTGGTTTGACATTTCAACATAAATAGACTGACGCCTGAAAAATGCTTCCAAATTTTGCAAATTTATTTTGAAAATCATGGTTCTCTCCGAAATCTTATCGCGAACTTCGTCCATTTTCATCATGCTCACTTTTGGTTGAATGTATACGTCAATAAGCAAAACTGCCGTATTTGGAGTGATGATAATCCTCAAGTGTATGTTGAGACACCGTTACATCCACAAAAACAGACTGTTTGGTGTGCTTTATGGGTTGGTGGAATAATTGGTCCGTAGTTCTATAAAAACGATGCTTGCCAGAACGTTGCTGTCAATGAAGTCGCTAGTCTAATCCGATAAGCCTGAAACGGTTGACCACTTGGAGGACACCATTCGCTGCGTTATTGCTGATATACGACCACTAATGTTGGAAAAAGTTATAGAAATTGGACCTACAGATTAGACTACGTGTGAGACAGCCGTATTTTTTATTATAATGCCAGAAGATTATCTTAATTTAAAAAAAAGAGTTCTATACCTCTCAAAAAAACACCCTTTATAAGATCTGCATGCCTAACGAAAAACATTCATCCCATGGACTTAATTGGTGCGCTCTTTCCAATAGAAGTGTCATAATGCTTCGACTGTAAGTGAATGTGACTAAGAGTCGAGTTCATAAATTGTACAATGTGACAGACGATCGTTTTTATCACGATTCAATTCAACACCTTCTTCATACTTTACGGTGAAGTAGCAATTAATTCTTGTAAATTTCTTCCGAAATTGGCGGTTCTAGGAGAACACAATTTGCACTATGTGCCGTTTTGATACAAAAGCTTCATTTTGTTTATGTTGACGTAAGTTATTAATTTTTCCACTTCCACTCGTGATTGAACAATAGCACGCACAACACGAGTGGTTGCTGAGAAGCTAGGCCCTGGCCCTCTACGGGCTGTAGCGCCACCCATATTATTATTATTATTATTAAGTTATTAATTTTTTCTTACAACCATCGTGTTGCTTTTAGGAAGTTAATTAGCTCATTTATGGTTTTATTGAATATTACCTCGAGGGATTCAAAAAAGGATGTCTGACTCTAGCTAGCGCTGGGCAGCTGCACAGAAAATGAGTTAATGTTTCCTACTCCAAAGTGTCGTTACAGCTGTGATAGTGTGTGTTATATGGAATGTTTAGTCTGATGGCGTGGTCTCCTAACGGCCAGTGCCCTGTGATGACTGCTGTTATTCTTGCGATATCAGTGCGGATCCGAAGATACTCAGTCCGTGCAATATTATATACCGGCCCTGTTTTCCTGGATTTGGGCCAAGTAGTCAGTTGGGACCACCTAAGCAATTTTTCAGAAATTTTAATTAATTCTAGCTTTAACTTGTCCTAATGGTATATGTACCTTCATGGCAGACGAGCTGTTGAGTGCGGAACCTTGCTTGTCTAGTTCGTCAGCTCTTTCGTTACCAGTGCCCGGAAACCCAAATAATGGATATCTTGAATCTTTCTGCTAAATTATCAAGCTGTTCGCGGCAATCTTGAACTATTTTTGATGATATGGTGGTCTATACTATAGCATTAATGGCTGCTTGGCTATCACCGAGGATAGCTATTCTTCGTATCGAGTTTCTGTGTTCGATTGATCTGATTGGATGACACCCTTCCTTAATGGCGAAGATCTCTGCCTGAAAGACACTGGAGTCATTCGGCTGTCTCAAGGCTGTAGATGATAGATGCTCACATCCGAGATGAAATTAATGCGTCCTCTATCCCAGTCATCTCTTTTCGGAAGAACTACGTCAACATGTTTAATTAACTCATGTATCGATTTTCGGTGTCGAGTTTAGGGTACAACTGTGTCCAAGGTCAAAGCTCTTACTTCACGAATATTGACTTAAAAAACTGATATTGGTTATCAGTCCGTTTCAATTAGTATCTCGCTAAAAGTTTATAAGTGGCAGATGGACGGCAATATCACACGACTGCAGTATGACTTTACCATTATTCTTTTCCAACTACATTTACTGCAGCCTATACTACATATTCGTTCCATTCTAAACAAGAAAAATCGGTAGACATGTGTCGGGCGCCATTTGAGACGCAGATTATTTTTCCTACACATCTGTGTCTTGACATAAGCAGTTTACTTTAGGTCTTAGTGGCTGACTGCAGAAAGCGGTCAAATTCAGAATCACTGTGATGCCATGCGGACTGGATACGTATTGTTTGCTACGAAGCGATTTATCCGGCTTACGATAATATTCTTTAACTCGCAAACATTTTGGAAGAAATATGCTCACTGTATTCATGTGGACACTGGAGGAGCAGATGAGATGTTGTATATTCTCATCCTGTTCCAGAATGAAATGAGATGGCAATTGCTCAGTATCCTTTCATAAAGACTTCCAAGATTGGAAGTCCTCAGAGCGCATTGGATGCAAGTAAAAGGGTTGGAAGTAGCATAGTTCCGACGGATGATGTAGGATAAATTTTTCTCTGAGACACTCGTGCATTTTAGGCGAAAGATCTTATTTAACGTCAGGTAGGGTGGTTCTACATTTCGAGGTGGCTCACGACATAGCTTCTACAGCAACCACTTGTGTTGTGCATACATAGATGTGGCCTACATCTTTATGCCGACTCCAAACACGATCTTAGTCAGTTACACCCTCTGAGCATTATTAGTGACTTGAGAGAAGTGGAGGTGCAATCGGCCGACAGTTCAGACGTTTAATGGGGTCAAAAAGTTATCCGGCTATGTTTACATCCTCGCACATATCGAAGAATTCACAGTTGATAGCCATGTTTCGCAGATAGAATTAAAAAGGGTGAGAAACTAGTCTAAGAGAAAAACTAGACAAAGAGTCTAATGACTCTACTTGCATGCTTTCAAAACTCCAGTTTGCCAGTTCTTCTGAATTGAATGGAATACCAGGAACTCCTTGGAAACCAGCTATCCGCTTAATGCATTACAACAAGTAAAATAGTGATCTTGAAAGCATGGGAGTCATATGTTTTGATCCAAGTAGAATATACCAAGCAATAAAGCAGCCGCTGCTAAAGACGTTCCTAAGTCGGCTCACTCTAGTGCCGCTGGTAAAGATAACGACGCAAGCTTCTTAGAGTCCTCAAAGCCGTGGCTATCGTGGGACTCGTGGTAGGGTTCACAAGTTCCAATGAAACAAAGACTGTTCTTCGCATCCCCTGCTTAGTAGTAATAATGTGTGTATGGCTGCTAGGCTACGGAGTGGGTTTTGTTCGGCAGCCTCTATGTTAGCACGATCCTCGGATTTTTTCCGAAATGCTAAGTTCGGCCAACGCCGAATCGAATTGATAGTCACTACTCCGTCTCACGATTTGTCGAATTGTGGAGAAGCTAGAGCCTGTAGTCGATTTGGAGTGCTAGTACACGACGAGCAAGAGACAGAGACGCTTTTTTGTGGATGAGGCTTAGGTTCCACACGCCAGACATGCAATTGTCTTCCCAACTTTTGGTAGACAATCTGAAGATGTTTCCTTGTTGGGTCGGTTTTGAACTTTGACACCCAGCATAGAAGTCAACGAATTTTACGACTGCGGCGCTGTAACAAAAACCCTTCTTCTTAAGGCGCTACCGTCTGGGGTGGACATGGGCCTCAGCCAACAAAACAAACTAACTAGCCCAAGTAAATTTTCTCAATTTATGAGCGCTTTTCTGTCGAACCAAAATTTACATTAACATGAGAAAAAATACTGTCAACAAATCAACTGTCAAATGTGACAGTTGCTGTCACTATCAACAGTGCTGCCAAGTTGAAAGTCAAACCCTTGACAGGCAGACCTCTTCGCCAATCAATGTTTTTTGCTGTTTGTAGCCAAGTTCACCAGTGACAAAGAAAATAAGCTTCGATCTGACGACAGCCAACGAAGTCAACACGTTGTTATAATCTGACAGATCTTTAATCTCGATTTGGATAGAGAACGATTCTGCTTTCCATCACTGCCACAACAGCAATCCATAAAACATTTCATAAAATGTCAACTGTCACGGTAACATCCACAGACTACGCACACAATTTCGTCATGTTCATCTGCCCTCCCCAGCTGTAGCCGTGTAGCGGATTCCCGTTGAACAATGATGAATTATAAACCAATAAAATTAATTATAATTGGAATTATGAGACGACAACACCGTCCACCCCAACTAACAACCCTCGGCCAGAGCATGTCCACAGGTCATTGTCATTATGACAATTTCAACTTCCACCTGCCACCTGGGCTCCTGCAAACATCAACAGCAAATGAACGCTGCGAACTTTCGTTGCCGAGTGAAACGAAACACTCATTCATAACTGGGGCAGGATTAATGCCCACGAATAAATCCCGTGATGAGAGTAACAAATGATTTGAAAAATTGCGCATTAGGTAGATGCTGGCCAACGCCAGAGCCAGAGACGCTCGTTCTGTTTTGTCGTAATGGATGACAGCCGATTTGGACAATTGGCTTTGCAAATGGCCCCAGCCAATGGACATGTTTGCGTGATGATATTTCGGATTCTCTGAAGCTTGGTGAATCTGATGCACAGATGTGAACGAAAGATTAACCGCGATAATCGGACCAAGCGGAGAGGGAAAGCGAATAAATTGACTGAGTCCACGTGTGGAGATGTCGAAAGCTGCTACGGCACGTGGCCAGGGGACAGCAGAAGACCAGCTGTTTAGCATGTAGATTGACATTTAATGATGCGTTTTGCCGATGTAGATGAGCTGGATGGCTAGTGGAATGTCAAGTCAGTGGTGGTTGCAGCATGCTCTTGCCTCTAGTCTCGTTAATTGAATAGAGAATGTTGATGTGCACTTTACATAATTGCAATGGTTTTTTTTTGCAATTTTGCAATACGCGTTAGATCCCTGCTTAAACAGGTTCGCCTTTAGAGCTGAAAGTGAATTGACGCGCAAAGGCCTTGAATGATCGAAAGATGTGCAAATTGATGGCTGCAACTACCACTTACATGTTACTCTCCGAGGGTTGGTTAAGAACTGGGTTAGAATGGATGTGACTGAAGAAGCTTGGTGTTTAAGCTTCTGATGCGCCGACTAGTTAGGTAGGAAGGTAGTGGCATTAATGCACTTAAGCCAAAGTAGGCCCATTGTACCGCTAAGTGAGTGTTCAGATAAAAAAGAGGTTTTATGACAGCCAGTTGGTTTTTTCAGCAAATTTGACTAACGCTTTGACTGGTATTTTGCTGGAATCGTAGCTTTCCTGATTGAGGCAAGACAATTGCAAAGGAGTTAGTGAGTGTTTTTCTCCTCATCTTCGTCTAGCCAGCTTCTGCAGAAGTCGTTGGAGAATAGGCCTAGCCTAGAAGGCAGTGTCCGGTAATTATACCCACCGCAGCGCTAATTTTGGATTTCTTTAAGGAGATTGATCTTTTAGGATCAAGATTAGACCAGATTTATCTTGAGATGTAATACCTATCGACCATGTGGCTTTGACTTTCTTTGCGTAGAGGTTATTGAGCTGTAACTTGAAGGTAGTAACAGGGGTGCCTATGTTACAAGAAAAACTATCAACTGGCAGTCTAGTGGCGCGTTTAGCGAACTCATCAGCTTTGCAGTTTCCCGGGATGTCTCTATGGCCTGGTACCCAGCACAGGCGAATGTTGAACTGTTCGGATATCTAGTTGGGAGATGCGCGGCAGTCGATTATTGATTAAGAGCTTATAGAGAACCATGCCAGTGATTTAATTGCTGCTTGGCTGTCAGTGAAAATGGATATCACGATCCATCTCAGGACAGGGCTTCGCTATTCACAATCACTTCCGCCTGCAAGACGCTGCAGTGATTGGGTAAACGAACTGATTGGAAAACGACGCTTCCTACTGCATCATCCATCTTGGATCCATCTGTGTAAAAGTGAATGCCTTTACCAAAGGGAATAGTGGCGCCATACCACAGATCTATGTCCGGAATCAGTGTTTCGAGGTTGTTCTCTAGGAAGTGCCGTGTTGAGGTGTAATCTAAGTGAAGTACGATTTGGTTAGTGTAGAATTTTAGCATGTTCAAGGATGAGGTTGTACCATTGAGAGCATACCCTTAGACGAACTGCGCATTTGGTTGCTGTTTGCTTGCCAAAGATATCAAGTGCGGCATGGTTCAGGAGAGTCTCCAGTGCATCGGTGGGAGTAGTTCTAAGTGTTCCACTGATGTTAATACAGGCTTGTCTCTGTACCTTCCTTAAGTTGTTGAGATGAGTACCGACGTTGTGGTCGTGGCCCGTGGCGTTGTGGGTATGTGCGTCGACTCCTACGCTCTTGGACCAATCTGTCTAGGTTCGATTTCTGGTACGACCAGAAATACTGTTCACGACGCCACCTCTTTCGAGTGACTGACAATGCTCAAAAAATATAACTGTCTAGAAAAAGCTTCTCAAACTTGGCCGTTCGGAGTCGGCATAAAACTGTAGGTCCCTTCCACTCGTGATAGAACAATAGCACGCACAACACGAGTGGTTGCTGGGAAACTAGGCCCTGGCCCTCTACGGGCTGTAGCGCCACCCATATCATTATATACCGACGTTGAGTATGGGCAACCACACGACCACGCCGTATAAGATAATGGGTCCTATGACAGATGTGAAGAGCCATTGTGTCATGTATGGTTGGAGACCCCAGTTGTGACCAATGGCTTTCTTGCTCATGTATAAGGTCGTGATTCCTTGTTTCTTGTTCTTTCTTCTGTATTGAGCTTCCAGTTTAGTCTACTGTCTACAAGTATTTGAAGTAAGTCTTTCCTACTCTCTATAATTTGAAGCGTTTTTCATTAACCAGCCTGTCATTTGTTTACATACATGTCGATTGTTTATACAAGTGAGATGTGCATATTCTTAGGTTGGCAAGTCAAGTCAAGTTTTGTTTCAAATGTTGAAGTGGGTATGTTATTTTTTTATTTGTGTATTTTAAACGACAAGGCAAGGAGCTCACTAGCTGCCGTACGCCCTCAGAAACTACACAAGAAGTGGCAATTTCTTCTCAGCTCTCACCACAACCGAAAATTCATTGGACAAATGTAGACAGAAATCGCTCAATCAACGAAAAATTACGAACTTCTTTTCAAAATGAACATGTTTGAAGTACGAACTTTAATCAAACTCGCGTTTACTTGAATGTTTCTTTCCTCCCTCTTGTTTATTTAAACTCCTGCTATTTTAAAGCCTTGATAATTTTTCTCCGGTCTCTTGAGTTCCAAATGATCTAGAGTAGACTGTGCATACATATATGTCAAAAAACAAGGACATGACAAATTACTCATTTTGAGAAGAACCATATGGAGTTAGTAAGATGTCATTCATGAGGGATATTTAATTGACATGTTTAAATTTTTAACTAAGCCTCGTTGAATACAATAGGCAGTCAGTCGTTAAATGAAACTAGTCAACTACATTTTGAAGGTTCCGTGCTCTAACAATATTTTAAAAGAAGTACAGTACAAGTGGCGGTAGAATGATCATCGTTTGAATGAAAAATTTAATAAAGTTAACACACATTTCAAGTGAGATATTGTAGTGAAATTGGTTGTTGTTCATTTATTATACACATAAGTTATAGATCCTGGAAAAAACCCAAGAGATGCAAATCGACACCCACTCACCATAGGCAGCTTTAACTTCGAGGTAGTTAAGGACTTTGTCTACCTCGGCTCCCAGGTAAACAGTACAAACAACATCAGTACCGTTCCATCTTTGGTCCTGTCTGCGTTGATGGTTTTTGGAGAAGAAGATACAACCATGAACTGTACGGGCTGTACAGCGACATGAGCCTAGTCAGGCGTCTACGGATTCAGCGCCTAAGATAGGCCATGCAGAGCGCATGGACAACACTGCTCCAGCCCGAAGAGTCTTCGACTCCGAACCAGTGGGACAACGCAATAGAGGACGCCCACGAAACCGATGACGCCAACAAGTGGAGAAGGACCTCAAGCAAATTGTGCGCAAAATTGGAGACAGCTGGCTAAAGATCGTGCCAGCTGGAGAAGCTTGTTGATTGAGGCCCAGGTCCACCCTGGACTGTAATGCCACTAGAAGAAGAAGAAGAAGTTATAGCATTGTTCATGAATCTTGTTTTCTTTTTTTAATTTTGTATTTTGACAACAAAATAATGAAAACCAAAATGAAGTAACAAAAAAAAAAAAAAAACATTTCATAGTATACTACACTATTGCCTTCAACAACAGTGCCCCCAATACACTCCCATGTACGACAGCGAATTTTTAATCTGGATCACTAATACCCAGTTTCAATGTGGAAATTGAAACTCCACTTTTGGATTAAACTTCAGTTCAACAATTTATTCGATTTTGCAGTTCGTTTAAACCTTGAACTGGGTTCAATTTGTAGTTGAAGTTAAACGAGAGCATACTACAGTTTAAGCCTGAGTTCTGCACCTTACCCCCATTTTGTTTCTTGACAAGAAGAGTCAAGTTTTCGTATTTTTAATACATTTGATGTTCGAATAGGTTCATTCGCAATAGATTGCCATAGTTCTTTGGATTCGTAGCATTTTCCTTCCATTGCACTTTGTCGTGTCTTATTTATTTTCAACATCTGATGAAAAGTTATTTGTACTAGTTTGTTAAGATATATTTTCTTTCACTCGTTAAAATCAGGGTGGAATTATCTAAAGTGATTTGTGATGGTTGATTATGATAATCTTCGCTTTCCGATAATAGTAAAGACGCGCTACATAATGGTTGACTTCATAATTGGAACATTTTTGCCCCTGCACTGCACAAAATATTTTCTCGATTAATTTATGAATACAAATACTGACGCAAGTTTATTTGTCAGTTTGCATTGTCAATTGCATTGTTCATAAATGCTACAGAAGTAGGCGATGCAGGCGTTTGAGTGACGTTTAATTGCATTGCTAAACAAAATACAAAGAAGAGGGGCGACGAATTATCAGTCAAGACATGTTCCAAGAAACCGAAATCTCCTTAAAGTAATAAGAGAATTTCCGTAACACAATGTTTTTAAGATGTTTGAAGAAGTTCGGCTTTCGATTTCCCTGCAATCCTGTAGCAGAACAAAAATCACTGTCAATTCGATAGCAGTTTGGCTGTCGCTTTGCTTTTCTGAACGCAGTTGCCAACTGCTGCCATGCATAGTCAATTCAGTTTATTTACATTTACGCAAGTCTTGCATGGCTGCCGCAGTTTAACGTATATTAAGATCTCGGCCAAGTTCCAAAAGCATTTTAAACATCGAAAACACTTACGTTCCACCAAATGGAAATTGTTGCAATATTTTTTTCTATTGCACTCCAAATCCAAACTCCAGTCGACGAAGTAGTCCTCCCACCCAGCTTTGAAGAAGTCGACACAGGTCGGTGGCGCTGTTCTAGATAATCTGCAACATTTGGAAAGACGAAATCATACCCGACGATTGGAATCTCTATACACCCCATCCACAAATAGAAGATCCTACCTCTTCCAATAACTACAGAGGTAAATCCTGGTCAAGACGAAAGCAGAACAGCAGAGCTGATTCTTGCTGCCTTCGGAATAAAAATCTTATGTTCGATATGTGGTCCCGTCTGCGAGGAAGGTGAATGAAGGAAAAGACACAACGCGAACTCTACGAGCTGTGCAAAAATGTAGATGTAGACTTGAACGCAAAAATCCGTCGACTGCACTGACTAGGCAACATCGAGAAGGACAGGCAGACCGAATCTCCATTATAAATCGATGCAAGTCTCAGACCCTCCACGGGTCGCGAAAAAATTATTTCCTTATTCATTACTGTTGTCTAGAAAGTGAGTCAAGTGTTTAGTGTTTTTTTTTTTTAGTTCGTCCCCAATATGGCATGCTGGGCACTTACGTCATAAAATATAAATTCTATGAGATAACATAAGGACAGCGTATCTATGGTCAGATGATCAATGACTTATAAAACGTGGACGCTCGTTATCGGGACCGGAAGCATTGTGCAATAAACGAAAGCGCCATTGTTATATGCAACCCTGCACTCTTCACAAAGATGTAGCGTAGGTTATCTAAGCTAGAAAAGAGTTAATAATCTAGCTTGGAGTTGTCCGTCGCCGATGATAAATCACATTTCTAAGTGCAAGCTTACACAAGAGTTCGACAGTCGTGGTGATGGCATTGAATATGTGGCTTCGTACTACGGCATCGATGTTTCCACAGTCGCATTAAACGACGAAGTTGTGAATATGGCTTCCACGATGGCTGGAATCAGACCATATTTATCGTCCTATGTAACGACAGATCCATCTGTTCAGCGTTTCTACACAAAAATTTAAATCAGTGGAATCAGTTGAGTGCCCCAACGTCATACACGAATACAATAAATACATGGGCGGCGTCGATCTGAAGGACGCTTGCTTGGGTCGATGTCTCATCCGCATCAAATCATGCAAATGGACACACCGCCTTTTCTACCACATGTGCGATATGGCCATCATCAGCGCTTGGATGTTATATCGACGCCACTTCGATTGTACAGTACAAACTACGAAACTACTAAAAATGTACGAATTTAACATGGAAGTGGCCACATGTCTTACAAAGCCCGGCATACTGTTGACACGAAAATCTGATCACTCATCGAATTTGGAATCGGAGATCACAGCCAAGCGGGGTCGAATGAATGTTGCTCATTTACCACCGAAGGATGTACGGCTGGACACAATCGGCCACTTGCCGGAGCACGATACATCTCGACGTCGATGCAAAACACTTGGATGCGCATCACGAACTCGATTTGTTTGCCGGAAATGTCAAGTTCATCTGTGCATCACCAGTGAATGGACTTGTTTCATGGAATTTCACACAACCTGAGATGCGTCTCCGATGCTTTTTGATCCAAATTTTGTTTTTTTAAATCACTTTTCGTACATTCAAATACACACAGCGTGCCCAAAATGGCACGCACTACCTTAAGACTCCGTACAGTACCCGTTACAGTTGTTGATTTAATATCTCTGTTCAAATTGGCAAACAGGAGTGTCGTCTTGTTAGCTTTTCTGCGTTATCACTACTCATTCAGCTAGCAATTCTTTTCTCTCGAACATTCATGACCATATTTGGGGCCAAATTCATTCACTTTCAACGAGACATTAACCATTATTTGAGATTTGAAAATTTTGGAGACTTTCTGGCAGTTAATCACGGTTTTCTCTGATTTGACCGTGCGATCTGAGCAATCGTCATAAAAACGTTGTCAACAAATGTTAAGACACATTAGAAGTAGAAGTCCTGTATCTTAACCATATTTTTACATTTCAGTCATTCATTAAATTTGAGTTTGTGTTGGACATATTCTGAAAATATGTACAACCGCCTCCTTTTTGAAAATTCCCAGATACACTTCATGCAGTCCACATGGGAACTCCTTCCAAAGCGTTTAATTAATAAAATTGTAAACCTTTTAAATAATCAATTTACTCCCACAAAAACAAGCAACCGCCTAAATTGTCAACCTCCCCCCATCTACTCCACATTAATTCCCACTCAAACTCGTTTCACTCGAACCGCCACTCCACTACCCAACTACTCATGACCAATCACATTTTTGCACACAAAAAAAGAGGAAAAACGAAAATTAAAAGCCTTCCACATCCAAAGGAATGTGGGCGTTGCCATAATAATTTAATTGGAATGTCAGCAAGAGCGAGACAAACTCACCGCCCACCAGATGAAATCGAAAGTTAGACAGAGGACAAGAGAGGCAAACGTCTTACGATCCACATTTAATTCACATGGAAAATGCATCCACAGGACAATACGTACGTTTGTTCCACAGCACAAAAAACAGGAGAAATTTCGTCTCACCATCCTTTGCAATAATTTCGAGATGAGTTGTTGTCTTTGCTACTGGAAAGAGAAATGTTTTTTTCCTGGGATTGGATCCAGGCTTGATTCAAACATCCTTTTTGGGGGACATTTTTATGGTTTTGTTGTGGGGATATAAATTTGATCCCACGGAAGGACATGGTGTGAAGCAAATTATGAACCTGTTGATGGCTTGACAAGGGCATTGTTTGGGTCGTTTGCCAACATTGTCGATGGAATGGAGTTGTGAGGACAAGGCATTAGGAGAAATTAGCTTATGTGGTAGTGGGTGAAATTAGATACTTGATACTCGTTGACTTCGATTCCAATTGACACGGCTATGAGAAGTTAGAATGTTACGTGTGGAGTGCGACTGTTGGCGAGAGTTACATCAAGCGAAGAATTGAGTAAGAAAATTGGCTTCTAGAGGATATCGACCCATCTGAATACTTAAATCTGATGATATTGTCGAAAAGGTGGATGCCATTGATCTTTTGAATAAGTGAATGAGTTGAACGAGGAGTTCATCAATAGTTCCTGCAATTTCTGTATAATAATAATTATAATATGGGCGGCGCTACGGAGTAAAATTTAATTGCTCCGTAATTTCCTTAACCGACAAATTACGTCTAGACCGTTTTTTCCTGGTTAAATATTATGACCATGTTGCTGGCAGTTACAGATATTTATTTACAGCTTGAATGCCTTGAAAGACTCGCACTAAACTAAGAAAATATACAATTACATTGCCCATTGAGTTTTGGCTGGATTGATACACAAAGCATAATAATAATCACACTAATTTTCAATTGAAGATTATGCGGCGGCAATACAGATGAATCCAATGAATTTAGAAATTCCGTGGGATAATTAACTACCTCTCATTCATTATTCATCAATTCATTAACATCTTTATTCCTGGCTGCCAAAATTGCTCTTTCGCTCAACCAACCCTGATTTTTATATTGCTGTGCTATGTTAGGGAATACGCCGTCAATCAATACGTCTTTTGATGGTGTAGTTTCATCAACTGTCAGTGCACTATTTCCAAACATCAAGAATTGCTTTGAAAATCTAACCGCTGATACAACATTTTGCAATTGAACACGAATATTTGTTTGTAAGAGAAAATATCTTCACATGTCTCCACAAATACGATGGCTTCAAGTAAGCATTAATTTCATCTGCGGTAGTTGATCTTGGTATAACAGGCAAAGTTTGTCGAAAGTCTCCTGCCAGCAAAATCAAGGGCTCACCAAACCCAGACGTTTTCGATATATTACATGGTTTCATTGATTTGCATACATATTCAACCGCAGTTTCAGTGCAAAATGTGCAGTTCGACCGCCTTTTAACAATGTAGCTGCAATGCCAGAAGATGCCAGCGCTAGTGCAATTCTGTTTTGAGTAGGAACGTATTGTTGCTAAAAGCAGTGATGTTAAAAAAGTTGTGCCTGTTCCTCCTGGAGCATCGGAAAAGTAAAATTCACCACTTACATTATTAACTACACGCACAATTGTTTCATATATACTTGTTTGTATATTGGTTATAGTTCTGGAGCGTGTCATCCACATATGTGGAAATCATAATTTCTTCCAATAGTGATTTTCATGCTGTTTTTTTCGACGCGCTCCAAAACAAAAAAGAACAACCATGTTATATAGCTACAAAGCATCGTATTGACATCTACATCCACACAAAAAGAATTTCGCCAAACGAATTAACCATTTTCCACAACAATTATGACACACATAACGTAGTCTTTTTTTATTTAGCAAGAAATTGCAATTCCTGGAATGTAGTTGATGCCCAAGTTCGCTCCGTTTAATCTAAGACAGAAGGTGTTTCTTTCACTTTGAAGACAGAATAATAAACTCAAAGGGGCAATTGCATTAGCTACAGCTGATGGAGTTCATCTTAATGCAACCCCTTATGGAGCATATTGGGTTGTTGCTACTTGCTTCAATTCATTTCATACCGATTGTCAGAGCGCTTACCTACTTTGTAACCGTCTATGGAAATCCTTGGCCACTTATTCATTCAACTTTTTCCATGATCTCAGTGATCTAAATGAGAACTCTATCAAAAATCTGCTAGTCTCGTCGTAAGCTCTAAAGGGTTCATGTGGCTTTTGGATTAAATCATGTCTAATCCAGCGTGGCAATAAAACAAATCCACACCAGGTCTACTAACTAGTCTGATCAGTCAGTCTTCTTGACTCTGTCCTGTAACAAGTTTGCTTAGGGTAACTCACTCGCCCTTGGGTTGGGGTAAGCACGTAGCACGACTTTCGCATCACAACGGAAATGACGCCCTGGAGTTCCGTCTGGGAGGATGTGAGGATAACTAAGTCATGTGCAAAACGAAGATGACTTACCCTCAACTCTCCCAATGTGAAACATTCCTCGCCTCGGCGAAGTCCAACGCCCTTGTGAAAGGTGTTGATTTAGCACGGTTAACCCGAACACAGCTGCTATAGTTTGTGTATAGGGACTGAATGACCCTCAAAAAATTACCATCAATCCCAACAGGACACTCCAGAGTTTATCTAGAGGAACTCGGTCGTATGCCTTTTCCAAATCTACAAACCAGCGTTATATGGGTTTGGCATACTGATAAACGTTCTCGCGTACCATTCTTAGAGTGAAAAGCTGGTGGGTTGTTCTCCTGCCGGGACGAAAGACGCGCTGTTCATTACCCATGCTGGACTCGACCATATCTGTAGAACGCGCTTCCAACACCTTAGCGTAGACTTCCCCGGGAAAGTCTACTGTAGACTGTAGCTGGAGCAATTTCTTTTGTCCCAATTTTTAAAAAGAGGCACAATCGCCCCAGTTTGCCAGTCGCCAAATATCTATTCATTTGTTTATAATGGGTGATTCATTAGGACAATTTTCTTAAATAAACCACATCAAATTTGGATCGTTTAAATAAAGGGTGGTTAAATTTTAAGGGCCGATGTTGATTTTGAATAAAACACAAATTATTTAGAAAATTATTATCATTTCTTTTTATTATGATAATATTGGTATGGTTCAATTATGTATAGAACAAAATATCGGCCAAATGGCCGCCGTGACCTCGGCGGCACACCTCCATCCGATGGTCCAAATTTTCGATGACGCTGAAGCATAATTAAGGTTCTATGCCGTTAATGTGCCGAATTATCTCATCCTTTAGCTCTTGAATTGTTGGTGGCTTATCGACGTACACCTTTTCTTTCAAATAACCCCAAAGAAAAAAATCCAACGGTGTCAAATCACATGATCTTGGCGGCCAATTGACATCGCCACCACGTGAGATAACACGACCATTGAATTTGTCGCGCAAGAGAGCCATTGTTTCGTTAGCTGTGTGCAAGTATGCAAGTGGCACCGTCCTGTTGAAACCACATATCGTCCACATTCATATCTTCCAATTCGGGCCATAAAAAGTTCGTCATCATTTCACGATAGCGAACACCATTCACAGTAACTGCCTGATCGGCCTCATTTTGGAAAAAATGCGACCCAATGATGCCGCCAGTCCATAAACCGCACCGAACAGTTACTCTTTGTGTGTGCATTGGTTTTTCGACAATCACTCTTGGATTATCATTCGCCCAAATGCGGCAATTCTGCTTATTGACGAATCCACTGAGGTGAAAATGTGCCTCATCACTGAAGATGATTTTCTTCGAAAATTGATCAACCACTGTTGCCATTTCTTGCCACCATTCTGACCATTGACGACGCTTGAAATGGTCAAGAGGCTTTAGTTCTTGAGTCAATTGCACCTTGTAAGCGTGTAAATGCAAGTCTTTATGCATAATGTTCATCAACGACGAGCGTGAGAGGTGCAATTGTTGAGGTGAACGGCTCTTCAGCCACACTATCGCGAACAGCAGCAATATTTTCTGCAGTACGAGCTTTACGAGCATGCATTGGTGTTTTCACATCTCCTACAGACCCGGTTTGCTCAAATTTTTTTCACGATTTTTTCCGATTCTACGCTCGTTTGGACGATTCTATTGACCGAAAAAATCACGAAGTGCACGATATGCATTTTAATTTGAACGCCCATTTTCATAATAAGCCTGAATAACTTTAACGCGTTGCTCGATTATCGAGTATCTGGCCATGGTTCAAATAGAGTTAGTCTGAATTGAGAAATGTCAAATAAAATGCAGAAAAAAGCTTGACGTTTAGGTGTGGTTCACATTCAACATCGGCTCTTAAAATTTAACCACCCTTTACATTTTATTATGACATTTACTTTTTGGCTGAAATTTCGTGCAAATTTTTGCTCGCGACTACGCCGCAGCGTACGAGTTTCATTCTGTAGGGACAATTTTGGATCACTGCTCTGATATTTGTCTTACTACAAGAGTAATGTTGGCTTCCAAATACTGGATGTGGTCTATTCGGTCCCGCATCATCCAATAACGTACACTGATCCTTGAATTTGCGTATGGTAAAGGCAATAACGGGCTCGGAAGATCGCAGTAAACAAACTGTCTACCGAACACTGACTTTCGTCACACAGCTGAATAATTTTGAGACCTTGTTGAGGTGTACGTGTGAGAGTTGAGGGCTTTGAGTGACGACATGTCAATCAATATTGCACAAGAATAACACGACACCATGAGACAAGATACGCGAGATCTGTCCAAAAAAAACTACACCCTTTATATTGTCAACATATTCACGTTTCATTGTCACTATTTCAGCACGTCCTGTGATTGTGTATCGATCAACTGTTTTTTATTTATCAGAGTCATTGCGCAATAAATTCAATTCAACCGATGGTGATTTGATTTCATTTAATAGACAATATTTCAATCCATAAGAGCTCACATAATGTCCATTACCACACGATTATCCGATAGAAATTAATTATGATGCTCGGTTGTTTGATAGATGTACATATGTATACATATATTCCTTGCCAACGTAATAAACATGTTCGACAAGTACGCGTTCGATACTAGGTGCTCTTGTTATTTTCTCATTTGGCTTATGTACGAGTATATGCCTTGTAGGTTAAGTACTCTAATTAAAATGCATATTGCTACATTTGCTTCAAAGTTGTGTGCTCAGTATTGGCACCTAAATTGAGCTCTGGTTCTCATAGTTAATTATTTCAGCATTAATTTGCCTCTCTTTATGGAATTTTTAGCAGTTTGTTTGCAGTTTCGGCTTCTGAAGACCGTGTTCAGTCGAATGATTTGCTACATTTTCACGTCATTTAAAGCGATGCTGTAGTCTAAGTTCGACCCGAGCAACCACCAACAACCTTCTTGTGATAGCAAGCAAGTATGCTGGTGAGTCTTCTCGTCCTGTGGCAGTGGATCCTCTTCTTTTGGTGGACATGTTGATCTCTCTTTAGAGTCACTTCAAGTCTTTTATCGTGCGACCGTGGCGTTGTGTTGGTTTGTGCGTCGTGGGAACGCACTTGAACCTACTGTGTCTAGGTTCGATAAAAATAATGTTCGGCCCCACCTCTTTCGAGCCACTAACAATGCTTGAATAGTAATAAATGTCTGTCTAGAAAAAGCTTCACAAATTTGGCCGTTCGGTGTCGGCATAAAGCTCTGTAGGCCCTTTCCACAGAGAACAATAGCACGCACAACACGAGTGCTTGCTGTAGAAGCTAGGCCTCTGCGGGTTGTAGCCGCACCCATATTAGATTATTATCATGTCGTCCTATTCTGTGTCTTATTCGAGGAACCTTCGGATCGGAGTTCTGATCCCCATTCAGTGCACATAGTCGAGGCTACTGATCTTAGGATTCATAGACTCTCTTTAGCCTATACTGACAGAGACTCATAGCAGCACCTTTGTGCTTCATGTGTGCGTGTGCTAATGTCGTTTCTCATCGTTGCTATGAAACCGGTGAAAACGTGGTCCTTGACTACCTGGATGTTATAGCTGCCAATAATGACATTCTGCCCAAGTCGCAGAGAATGTAGGCACATCCTGGATAGTTGAATATACATATATCTTATTCTTCTTTGTTTGGCGCTACAGTCCAGGGTGGACCTGGGCCTCAACCAACAAGCCTCTTCAGCCAGCACTCCAAATTGGTTGAGGTCCTTCTCCACTTGTGTGCGCCATCTCGTTCTAGGACGCCCCCTGTTGCGTTCTCCCAATGGCTCGGAATCGATGACTCTTCGGGCCGGAGCTGTGGTGTCAATCCGCTCTACGTGATCTAGCCATCTTAAGCGTTGGATCCGAAGACGCTTAACTAGGTGCATTCTGCTGTACAGCCCGTACAGTTCGTGGTTGAATCTCCTCCTCCAGACGCCATCAATACAAACAGGACCAAAGATCGTACGCAAAACTTTTCTCTCAAAACGACCAACAGCTTCTTAAACCGCTTTCAATGGCGTCCATGTCTCTGCGCCATAGAGCAGGACAGGGATGATTAGAGTGTTATGTAAAGTCAACTTGGTGTTTCGAGAGATGGCTCTGTTACCCAAAGAAACAGCGATTGGCAAGAGTAATTCTGCGCTTGATCTCATACACACATGTCGTTTGTTGTTAATTTAACACAATTGACGGTTCAATGAATTCGTCAATGACATCTAGTAGTAGTTGAGGGAAGTCTTGATAAACAAAATTCCTGGATGGTGGATATTTTTAAATACTGAATTCAGAGCGACTACCATCGGTACTGTCCGGTGTTGTTCTTCTGTAGAACTGCGTTGTGTCGGGGTTGAATAAATCATTAAATCCAGGGTGGGTGATATCGGTGACTGTGCTCGAGTGGATGTCGTTGCTGTTCCTGTACTGATTGTCCTGATTGGGGTAACTCTTAATTTTACTTAACAGCTTACTGGATAGTTAAAGGATGTATTTATCAATTGGCAGGATCTTCGTAAATTCTTTTAGTGGGGATGAATTTCGAGTGTTGAAGGGTGTCTGTTTAGACCGGAGCACATTCTTATATCTTCCGTTCAAACAGACAGACAGATTCTATCCATTGCTGTGGTGTTTGCAGGACATATTGCATACGTCTCATATTGTTATACAACTTCTTTGACATATTAGGCCGCACAGTTTCCAGTACCGATCTTGATGGATCTGCGAGATTTCTTTACCGTCATCTTAGAGCCCAAGGAAGTTATGGCTAGAGGTGGCGTCACTTCCTATCCACATTTATGTACTCATTCTTATGATTTAATCGACCATGCCGTGTGACGAGCGTCGGTTTCTAATTTAGATTTGGTTGGAGTGGCTGACTGTAGATGGCATTCCCACTCAGCCCACAGTAGGCCCATTGTCATAGCACGCGGATTAACTTCTTCTAACATCGGAACCAGTTTGTTCTTGTAGTGAAGTGACTTAGCTGGCCTATGGTGACGCTATTTAGCTCATCGATATTATTGAAATAGTATGCCCCTTAGTGTTAGAATTTACCACTAGCCCGTGCGCTGCACGAGTGGAGTAGGTGTTTTGTGGTTTCTACCTCCTCTTCATCCATGCAGCTTCTGCAGAAATCATTATATGGAACACCCATTCTGCGAGCATGGGTGCCAATTAGACAGTGCCTAGTTATTCCTCATATGAGAGTCCTTAATGAGGTTCTGATGAGCCTAAGCAGATTGGGTGACCGTTTATGTTAACTGATGACACATTTATTTTGTTTTAAGGCAGGTGGTGCCTTCTAGCCATTTGTATCTTGTGTATCTGTATCTTCAGGAGATGGTAGGCTGTAGCGATCGGCATGGAAGGTGGTAGGAGGGGTTGATAGGGAAGATCTTGTACCACACCTGGCGAGAGTTCATGGGCTTTGTAGTTGCCTGGTATGTCACAATGTCCCGGCATCCACATGAGGTGTATGATAAAATGCTTAGCCATCTCGTTAAGAGTTGCAATTAAGGGATGTTTTTGAGTTAAACAGTAATTTAATTGCGGCCTAACTGTCCGGACCGATGGTGATAGTTAGATGATGAGATATCATGATGTTTGTGAGCCATTACAACGCCTGAAAGACGCTACAGTGATCAGGGAGCTTAAGAGATATAGCAATATTGAGGTCTTCGGAATAGATACCTGCACCACCACTTCGTCGGTCTTCGATCCATCTGCGAAGATACGCAGGGGATCATCCAGCGTCTGATTGTCAGACATCCGATCCGATCTGGAAGGAATGCTGGTGGAGGAGTTTTTTTTCTCGAAGACAGCTTGGGGTAGTTAGTGGTCGGTGTCGTTAGGGAGAAAGTGGAAAAAAATCCATCGCAATGTGAAAATTAATCACTCATTATATACACGTTCAGATGTTTACACAGTACTGCAGGGAAAACACATGATGTTCAGGTCGCTGAACAATAATAAAAGAAAATAGACGTCTAACCGCTGGTGGCGAGAGTTCTAATAAAAGATTTCTATTTGCGTTATCCTATTTATTGGCACAAATTGCTTCCTCTATTATATTTACAATCCTGTTTATTCTACATAAAATTCTTGCACTTTAATGCACCCCGGTTATCGGCGCAGTTAACCGGGTCACAAGCTTTAATAACTAGTTTCGTAGCAATTATTGTTAGTGGCTAGACTGATTTACTGTTGCATTTTTAGGTTAATTAACAGTTAACCCCCATTCAGTAGTCATTCAGTCTAATATTGGTTATAAACTAGGATGAACCTTTGGGGGCAACAAGCAGTCATTCGTTTAAGCATCAATCACTTCCGTTCTGAATCTCTTGCTTACTGATTTCAATTTCGCTGACCAAGTGGTTGGGGTCGTCATCCACTTGCGTGTGACATACTCTGTTCTAATGCACAAAGGGATTACAGATGAAAAATCAGTTTGGAAAGAAAGCACATACCGTGCGTAACAACATTTGCGCTCCCTTTGAAGCTTAACTTTGCGCAAAAATTTGAGTTGAATGATCACTGTTTGTGTCGGCATTTGGCCCAGTTGTCCCAGGGTGACTCAAGACATAGGTAGGTAGAAATGTTGTTTCGGGGAGAGCCTAAATAGCACTATGTGCCCTTTTAACGCCACAGCTCTGGTACCTTGTATGTAAAGTGTATTATTGAGATACATCTATATATAAATACGTGCTGCCGATTTTTGTGGTACGCTTATACGTCGTTCTACTCAATCGAATGGCACGATACTTAAACCATTGGAAAGGTAAATTCGCGTAAATGTGCACAATGCTTTTTTTGCCAAACGGTTCAGTAAAACTTTGGTAAGCACATGTACTTATTATATAATTTATATATATTGTTTACATCTTCTTCTTCTAGTGGCACTACAGTCCGGGATGAACCTGGGCCTCTGTCAACAAGCTTCTCCAATTTCGCGCACCCATTTGGTTCAGTTCCTTCTCCACTTGTTGGCGCCATCGGTTTCATGGGCGTCCTCTATTGCGTTGTCTCACTGGTTCGGAGTCGAAGACTCTTCATCACTTTTACATCTTATTACGGGAAAATATCATAGCACGCATTTAAACACATAATTGTGGAATTTCGAAAACGGACGAGCCTAGTATTTCTAAGTCCAACCTGAGATATTTAACATATCCTTTGCAGAAATTTCATCAAGGGAGTTGATGAAGGGTCTACCAAGCTCACACAGTCTGGCTCTATCAAGAGCCGGGCTGGAAATATGATCCCTGATCTCCTATCGGCCAGTGGCCCATACATATCGCCACCATCATAGCGATATCATGTCGAGTTCGCCGAAGATAATTTTTTGTTTTGGATCGCTTGTCACATTTATTTTGGCAATTTGGCCCATCTGATGTTAGCAATTTCAAGGAATCGCGTAGAGATATTATCCTTGACCGCTTATATTGATGTGCACCTCTTCTCAAGTGAGCACTGAAGGGCAGATCTATGCCTAGCCAGTTCATCGGCCTACTCATTTCCTAGGACGTTACTGTGACCTTTAATCCAGATAAGGGATATTTAGAGCAGCCCTTCTAATGACGCCAGCTCAGCCCGGAATTCCTGTGCTACAGCCATTCTCAACATGATCCCTGGGAGTCCGTGGCGGCCTTTCAATATATGTAAATCTGTATCTGGGAGTTACGTTGTTTGTTTAGAGTTGTATGTTGGAAGGGGTCCACCGAAAGATAAATTCGTTGCTGGGGGGCCGCATAGCTCAAAGGTTGAGGAACTATGCTCTACTAGTTTAGAGTATATAATAAAGGAGGCAATAGCTCTGATGGCTGTTTGGCTGTCATTACATTCTCGGTGGGCAACTTGTATTTTTACTTGACGACATGCTTCCGGATTGCAAGTAGTTTCGCTTGGAACACACTGGAATTGTCCGGTAGTCTTTAGGTTTTTGAAATGTTCAGGAATTCCGCCCATCTTAAAGCCGTCACTGTAGGTTGTCCAGTTAACCACTGCACCAACTGCCCGCTCTGCCATTCCGTTCTTTCGGGAATTAGAGTTTGATAGATCCATTTTTTTTTTGGACCGCATAGTCTGTGGAGGATGGGACGTGATGTCTCGGTAGAAGGTCTAGGATGATGCTGCTCTGAGCCTGATAGCGTTGTGTGCTAGAGCGTTTTTAATGTGTATGTAAGTGCAGAGGTATAAGAAGTTCCACTACCGTCAGAGCGTCTGTTGGTATCGACCGTAGACTGCCTATGATGACAATATATGTTGTTCCTTGTATCTAGTTGAGTTTTGTAATATTACATTTTCTAATTGCCTGCTAGTGGTCCTGCTAGAATCTTTCGAACTACCCCCGTGTACATCTATAGGATCAACTTTGGCTGGGTTTTTTACCGAAGGTTCTACTGCATGCGTTGGAAGCTATTAACGCCTTCTTAACTCATACGTCACAAGGCATACTGCCACTGAAACCATAGCTCCATCAAAACATTTCATCAGAAATGGGCAATGGGTTGACGTCTAAGAACTGTTCTGGTTGGGGAATAAGAAAATTATTGTTTTCACTCAATTCAACGGCAAAATGTTAGCAAGCCGGCAAGCTGACTGCAAAAGGGCAAAAATACTCCTGAACATCAGAAATGGAGCATTAGACTCGTGGGACGAAACGTCGTTTAATCCCTCTAACAGTTATTGGCATGTTTGGTTCCGAGAAAAAGTATGACTCCGTCCGGCGCCCTTGAAAAATGTTGAAGATAACCATTCCTTCTCCATGCCAAATTCGATAAATCCCGACCACCTCAACCATGGCCACGAGCACACAACTGAATGCTAAAGTGTCACATAATCCAACGCACCAACAGGTAATTACTGAAAATGTCCCAGACATGGCACTCACCCTTCCCCTCCCCCCAAATCGATGGAACTCGCCAATTGCGCTCCCGCTTCCATGTTACAACTGCCAACTGATTTCCCGAAATTCTCAAACAATGGACCGCCGCACTCAAGTGGAAGCGACACTAGACCATGGAAGAAGACAAACCTACAAAAAAGAAACCACATCACATCACTGCATAATTTTCCCCGAAATCACGATGAAATTGAAAGCACATTAAGAGGACTGTCGAGACTGAGCGCAGCCCCACAGCGGAACTGTACAGCCAAATTTAACAGGTGGTCGATAATCTCCATAAAACTTGGCGCCGTGTGACCGGGCGCTTTAATGACACACAACCACCTCGATGACTTCGGGGGAGGGCCAACAATAGGCGACCGAAAGTCGTTTTGAGTACATGTCCTCCACCCATTAACCTTGAAACCGACTTGCAGGAACACTTCATACAAGTGAAGTCATTTACATTGCATCCCATCCGCTTGTAGTGATAATTCTTCATTCCTCACGTATGCGAGTCCTAATCGCGCCCTCAACGATTCTCGTGCTCCATCACATCCCTCCCCAGTCACCGCTCTCAGCTGGAGATGAGGGCCATTGTCCTATATCCTTTTCCCCATGCAGGGAATGCAATAACAACAAACATATCGAATGCAATCACCAGCATTTGCCATTCCCTGTCACCCCATCGAACCCACTCGTTCATAGCAGCCGCTCCCCCTGAAGAAGACCGAACAGGGAGGGAAAAAAAAACAAACACCAAACGATTCTAAGGGAAGAAACAAAACAAGGGACGAGTGAAGAAAAAAAAATGAACTAAGTATTTCAAAAGAAATGTTGGATAAAGAAAAACATTACCCACATACACATATCGCCATTCCACCCACCGCCAGTTCGCCCGCTGGTCTGCACAAGGATGAGGAGCATCCTCTAAGAAAGAAAAATGAAGGTTCACATTCACGATCACACACACACGTTCGAACGTATTGCCGCGACGACGACGACGACGACGACGTCCTGGTTGAAGCAGAATAGGAACAACATCAAAATAAAAGCATTGAAGGATACAAAAAATAAGAACAAAAAAAGCGAACAGAATACTATCATACCGCTAAGAAGGAGCACGGGAGTAGAAAAAATAGAAATAGGAAATGAGAAGGAGGAAATAACGGGTTTACATTTTTCTTGCATTTTCCACATAAAGAAAAATTATAGATTTATATAGGTGGTCGTGCAGTGAGGTACAGTGATGAACAGAGTTAATTGTAAAGCTTCACTTTTGGTGTTTAAAGCTAGCTTTGTTTTGTTTTGCTCCGGACTATAGGACGCTTTATGTCCACAACCATTTTGCTGACAGGACTTGCTAACGTCTGTTGGTGAGACAAGATATTAACGTTCGAAGCTTAGACCGTTGTGAAGTCATCCGATTTCGGTGGTTATGCAGTGTGTTTGGCTATGTAGACAGCGTTAATCTGATCATTTTCGGTCGGGAGTTAAGAGTATTCGCCAGTTTCCAAAGATGCAACGTCGTTTATGACATAATCGGGGCCATTGACAGAATTCAGTTGTTTTGCCAAGCATACGAGCCACATGGTTGCAGCTGACAAACAAAGCAACAATTTTACTCAGCTTGTAAAAAATCCGACGAAGCGTGGGTTTTGCCGTACACAGTTCACGATCCTGCTCCGTTCTCACAAGAGTGAGAATGAGTCTACCCATTTGGTGGATGGATAAAAAGAATGTATACTTTTAACTCCCCGTGGTAACTGGCGTTATTTGGTGAAAAGCTCACGGTTGTAGAACCCTGCCCCAGGACACTTAGGAAGTTAAAATGGTGTCGCTACTAGAGCTCATGTCGTCCGCAAAAGGACGGCAAATATGATCAAAAATTGTACAATGAAGAGAAGAGGAGCAAGATTTGTTAGTCGGTGTACACCAGGGAAGCATCTTAAATCCTTTGTTGTTCATTGTTGTCCTTGAATATCTGTTTGAAGGAAAAGTGACGGACTCAAAAGTGCATCAGTTATTCTTTGCTGACGATGGAACCACCATAAGTGATGATCAGACTTCCCTGCATCGAACACTTGGTGTGTGGGTGGATGTTCGGGAGTGGAATGGGTACTGCATTAGCCAGAAAACTACCGAGTAGCTATGCTGCCCGTTCTCCGATCCGCTCAGGTTTATTCCAGACATTTATTTAAATGGAATAATGCATTGCAAGTGCGAAAAGTTCAAATATCTGGGATCTATGAAATGTGGTGACGATATCAATCATCGCGTAAACGTAGGGTGGATGAAGTGGTGGGGAAACTCAGCCGTCTTTTGTGACCGAAAAATACCCTCTAAGCTGAAAGGAAGGCTGAAGAATGTCGCAGTTGTACGTCCGGCACTCACGTACGGTTCACAATGTATGGCAACTCAGTTGAAAATGTTTCGCATTACAGCAGGAGTAACAAAGTTCGATAGAATAAAAAGTTCATAGATCCGAGGTAGCCTTCATCTCTAATAAAGTTAAGCATGACAGGCTCAGTTGGTATTGTCATGTTCAAAGGAGAGATCCGTCGAAACCCGTTAAAAGGGCAATATTAATCAACGTACCAACGCAAGCACGAAAGAGAGGCAGGCCTAAAGACTCCTGGATCTCACAAATGCAAAAACACCAGCATTTGATCGGCCTCAGTGATGAACTGAAACTGAGATAGGAAGGCCTGTCCATATATTTTTTGAGGTCGAATCGGAGAACCCCACAGACGCACCAGTAAGGATGCAGAAAGTGGGATGATTATGATCCAAATAATTCAGATCATAACCTCGTCGAAAAAGAAAAATGAGCATGATTTGTTGTTGAATTTCAGTGTTCAGAGTGTTGCTCGTTAAAGGTTGCTGGAACGCTGTTTCTAGTCAAAAAGACTGCCAGGTCTTGGTCTTTATACTGGAGGTTCAGTCTTCCTGTTCCTCTTGAACCGTGAGGCTTCTCCTCCGTTCACCTTCCTCGCAGACAGGACCATACATCAGACGCAGAATTGATATTTCGAAGGCAGCAATAATCAGGGCGGCTCCATACAGCAGGACTGATAAAATCAGAATTTTGTAGAGCACGATTTTGGGCCTTCGAGTCGGAAGTTCTGAGTCAGATCGTCACTCAGATTGCATTTGTGGAGTTCACGTTTACCCCGAAGTACACAAACTTCCTTAAAATTGTAGCCGTCTATCGTTCTTCTTCTCCAAAATTATTATAAAAATACGAAAGAAAAGAAGAAAAACACTCTTAATTGTTGTTTTGAATCAAAGAACAGTTTATAAAATATCGGGTGCACGCCATTGAAACACTTATAGCTCTTTAACATTGAACTCCATTGAAAATGAAAACATCTATGTACGTCCTGCGAAACTACGTCTTTATTGTGTCACAAACAAACGAAATGATTAGCACAGTTTTTTTTAGTGAGATCTGAACGAATTAAGTGCTATTAGTTTGTTTAATGTTTCATGACACAAACAGACATTGTCATATGCCAAACACAATAACAATTGGGGCCACTTGATGTTCAAGGACGCCAAATTACGTTCAAATAATCGTTGGCGGTGTACTGAGTTGTAGAGCAAGAGAATTTCTGCTGAAATAATAATTGCAATATTTTGCGACTAAATTCATTTTAGAAATGACTTTAAACTGTTTGGAGGAAACATGCGAAATGTGTAACCGCGACAGTTCGCTCGTATTGTGCGTGATATTGTTCTCTCACAAGTGGAAGGGACCTACAGTTTTATGCCGACTCCGACTCTTGGGGGCAGGAGCCTTTGGACGCAACAAGGATTTCCGTAGACAATGATTTCCGTACCAATGGGGTTTGAATCCTACAGTGTTCCAAGCCGAAATCTGCGCCATCGAGATCTGCGACAGACAGAACCTCCACAGGGCGCTAATATTCTGATATTTTCGGACAGTCAAGCAGCACTAAAGCACTTTCGCTAATTCTGGTGGACTCCAGTCAAATGTTGCTATGACGCTCTTCAATCCCATACCAGACACAACAAATTGAAGCTTGGCCTGCACACACGGGGGATTGCAGGCAACGAATACGCAGATGAGCTCGCGAGGGCAACTGCTGAGCACATATTGTGCGAATGTCCGGCACTAATCTGGTTAAGGAAACGTATCTTCCATAGGGAAATTTACTTCAGTGGCTTCAAAAAATTACAAAGGACTATAAGGACTATAACTTCGACCCTCTGATACAATAGATCTATTCTGGTCGCGGTGTCGTTGCGTTCACGGCTTGGGTTGCACAAGAGAACAAAAATCTCCGAGCGGCGGAGTTTTAGAATATTTTTCTAGCAACAATGACGCTCCCACAAAAGCGTCCAAGTGCAGGTGATTAGGTTTTCAGTTTCAGGGTCTCCCGATCACCCGTGGGTCCAATATAGCCTCTGGTGGAGCTAGACATCTAGCACTATTGGCCTTATTATGTTCTTTTATTCAATGAACCGCAATCTATGATACGATTGGGCATAGTCGATGGAAATGCATTTGTGTACGAGTTGTTGCAGTTGCTCTAGCTAGACCACAACAATTTTAAGATCTCTTGTTACTAGAGTCCTTTTTGTCGCCAGTCATTTCAAATTGCTAATAGTAGGGTCCAATCTTGGGAGGGCTGTGCCATTTTTAATCGAAGACTTAAACAAGTTTTATTGTATTTCTTTTAGTGGGATAATTCTGAATAAATGATTTCCTAATGCTTATTACAACGCCGATAAGAGTTTGTGATTCGTTGGTGATACCTAGAGAAGTTTGGTTTTACTACCACTGATCGACAACTCCAGGGATAGTGCCGTTAATTTGGCCAACGGCAAATGGTGACTGGACCAGATTTGCGAACCGGATAAAATCGTATTGACTTTGCTTTCACTGGGATTCGAACAGGGGCCCCTCTACTCAACCAACGGCGCCATCCAGCGAGTATTCTGAAGGGGTGTTTTTGATACTTAATTTGAACGAAAGCAGGGCTTAACTGGATGATTGGTCCTCAACTTATGGAAGCAATTATTGGAGCAAGCATTGCCAATTGTATGTGGATGCAGCCCGGAAAACCAAGTCGAGTTCATGAAAAGTTCAAAACAAAAAAATGTATTTCAATCCTACTTACTTGATTGAGAAAGAGAGAACCCTCAGCAAATCTGAGAGGAATGGCTTGCCCTAGACAACTTGAAGCATTGAACACAGCATTGTTAAAGCGAACTGATGTAACGGTTTTAGCTCAGCCTCAGAACCAACGTTGTTCGTTGGCCGTGCGACGACTACTTAAGGTCGCTCAAATCAAACGACAATACTGATGTTGCGATAATGGAGTCATAGATTTTATCAAAAATCAAGAATACGCGTCCGTAGGCTTCTGCAAAACATCAGAGTAGACACGGAAGAATAAAAAAAATACACGAACTATTAAGGATTCTTGGTCTCTGGTCTTCTGTCTTGTTTGTCTTGATGGCATTTGGAGAAGAAGTTTCAACCGTGAACTGGATGGTCTGTACAGCGATATGAGTCTACCCACGGGTCTCCCTGGATTTAATGCCTAAGGTAGTTAGGCCATGTACAGCAATAGGCTCCAGTCCGAAGAGTCTTCGACGCCGCAAACAGTGGCAATAGAGTTCACCCAAGAAACCGATGACACGCAGAAGTAGAGAGGGACCTCAGTCAACTTGGCGTGCGAAACTGGAGGCAGCTGGCTAAACATCGTGTCAGCTGGAGACGATTCTTGGATGAGGACCAGGTCCAGTCCGAACTGTAACGCCAGCAGAACAAAGACAATGCCAATTGCATGCATTCCTGCGTTCGAGCAACTACGACAATATGCAATTAGTCCAATCGATACCGGCGAACCGACCAAACCTCTGAAGTTCAATATCAGCAAATGCACTTACTCTTCATCCTTCCACTCACTGTATATGTGCACCGCCACCATTTCATCCCTAACTACAAGCAAAACAAGCAAAGGATATGTGTGCTCCTCGCCGTTTGCTTGTTGGTTGGAATTGAGAATCGAAAGACAAAAAAAAAAAAGAAAAAGACGCCAACCAAAAAGAAAGCAATCGCAAAATAACAAAACG
This sequence comes from Eristalis pertinax, assembly GCA_907269125.1. Taxonomy (NCBI): domain Eukaryota; kingdom Metazoa; phylum Arthropoda; class Insecta; order Diptera; family Syrphidae; genus Eristalis; species Eristalis pertinax. The sequence goes on from OU026145.1 coordinate 124,122,667, forward strand.
AAAGGAAGAAAATTCAAATGCATGAGGAAAAAAACCCTGAGAAAAACGCTACTCGCTGCTCCCTCCACCGAGCAGCACAAGCAAGCAAAGAAAAAAATTTCAAAAAAAAGCAAGAAAAATGAAAATAGGAAGGTAAACCGTGTGGGGTTGGTGGAGGTGGCGGTGGTGGTGGGAGTGAGTGGCAAGAGAAAAGTGCAAGCATGTATCCTTTCTTGGTTCCATGTTAGGTTCTCTGTGTGTATTTTTATTCCTCATTCTTATTTCTTTTCTTTTCCCGTTTCTGTTTCTTTTTTTTTTTTGTTAGAGAAACAGTAATAATATCATTGCACTCACAATCGTCGTCGTCGTCCTTCGGTACGGTTTGTCTCGTCTTCGTCTTCGTGTCGAGTGTGCACTACCGCACATACAGAGAGCTCCACTATCCCCCATCTATCCTCTCATGTATTTGTAGTATTATTACTAAAAAAAAAAGGAAAAAAAAACAAAAGAAAAAGAAAAACAACGAAAAGAAAGAAAAGAAAAGAAAACATACAAACGAAACTCACATACAGAAAAAGAAAATGCACCTTAAGAAAAAATCAATCCTTCCTCGAAAAGTAGTTTTCCTTGAAAGGGATACGTGGACGTATTGGTGCACGGACGACGACGGCACCATCGGTCGACAATGCAAGGGTCCAACTGCACCGCCGAGTCCGCCTTCAAGCTCAGTGCAACCTCTGGCTAAACAGCTAACCGGGCCAACAACAAGAAGTTCCTAAACACACGCACCAAAAAAAAAAGTGATAAAAATGTGAAAAGATATAAATAAAAAATAAAAAAAAAACTAACCTCAATTTAACGAAAGTTCCTATTTCAAGTGCAAGTAACCAGTAACCAATTAAAGTATCAAAGTCTGCCTAGATAAGTCGTATTTATAAGTCATACAACTAGTCGTAGTCCTAGACGTAGTCCTAGTGTTAAGGAGTAGTGCTAAGTGTGTTTATTCAAATCGTCGGGCGGTTAATTGCCACCTGGCTCGAAGTGCAGTTGGCCTTCTGTGGAACGAAGACGTGCGCCGAGTGGGAGAGGGGGGAGTGGTGGGGATAGTGCGCGTCAGCTGCGGGAGTTGAGTAAAGTTTTTTGTTTGCGAAAGTAAAAGTGTTGCTTGCGAAGTTTGGCAGAGAGAAAGTTATGCGCTGCCTATGTGAAGTGTGTGCGGAATAGTGGGGAGTTAGCGAGGGGGTGTCAGTGCCTGTGACCACTCATGGAGCAACTGACATCTGCTGGCCAGTGCAGTGATGGAATTCCGGCCAAAAGGACGAACAAACGCGCACTAAGTGCTGATGAAGATTGCGATTGCGATGGCGATGGTGATGGTGGCGACAGCGAGGGGGGCCAACGCAACAGTTGTCGCTTGGATTCAATTAGTCCGATTAGTGTCGTCGATGAGCACCAGCATCACCATCGGCAGCAACATGAACTGGACATCAAGCCGTTCGCTGTTGCGGAGCACTTGGCTGGCGGCAGCGAGGGAATGATGCGTGGCTATCACGGGGGACAGTCGCATCGTTTGGCGGTTGGCTTTCATCCTGGCTACTGCCATGGGAAGACAAAGTCACCGTTTCTGCTGCCGGCTGAGATATACAAGAGTCTGTTCGCCAGTGCGGTGCTGCAACAAAAGCATCAACAGCAACAGCAGTTGCAGCAACATGATGCGGACGATGAGAAGAGTGCTGTTGCGCATTTTCCCAGGAATTTATTGTTTTCCTGTCCAGATGTGACCAAACGAATGGATAACTCCTCGCCTTCCAATGAAATGGAGACGAGTGTAAGTATTGTTTGTGCATGGGGCGGGGGAGGGGGCCGGTGTTTATTTTTGGGGGTCTCGCATTTTTTTAAGGAAACATTAAGGCGGAGCAGGCAGTGTACCGGCATGAATAATTTTGAATTTTTGGTTGATTGGGTCGGGAATTATTTTATGTAAATTGCAAAACATTCTGATAACATTTCAGCTCGAAATTTAACTATTTTTTTTAATAAATTGGCAGTACTGCTGGTAGAGATAGTGAATTTGTCAATTGAGATTGGATTAGTTGACAGTGTGCATACATTTTATCATGAATAGCTTCCAATAAAGTTTTCAAATTGTGCGCAATTATGTCGAAGTTTATGGTTCAGCGGTGACGTGAAATAACGCCGAGTGAAATAAGACATTACATTACATTTTTAAAAATAACATAAAGCCTGTCGGCGTTATCCGGCTTTCATTATACACACACAACTATAGACCACGAAGGCGCGTGAACGGCTAACGTACTTACTTATCAGGGTTCTAATCGCTTATTTTTTCAAGGGACTATCGTCCACCCGGTTCTCTTCAGTGATATCGTCGATGATTTGCTTCATGTAAGACCATCATTATCGTCTCGCCTATCGCTTATTTTGTGTAGAGTTTGAGGGCTTTGACACATTCTCATTTCAGCTTGCGCCCAAAACTAATGCATATGCGTCCTATCACTCTAAAATCGTCACAAAAGTGAAGAACAAGTTGTGTATACATAATTATTCTCATTTTGTTTGGAAACGATACTAAAATAGCTATCGCAAAAATCAGTCCCCGAGACGATAGTAATTGACAGTTTTAAGTTTAAGTGAAGCAGGCAAAACGATATCTTTCAGGCGCTATCGTTTTTTATGCTTCCATGAAGGGAAACTATCGTCGGGGACGATTGTCGCCTTAGGCGCTTAGAGCCCAGGCCTGGTCCATGGGTAGCATGGGCCTTAACTGCATTCTATCATTGATGGTAACGCTGCTCCCTGTCAAATCAAGACTAAGTTGTCTTGCGTTCGCTCTCCGGTTTATGCCGAAGGTTCGGCCTTCCTCCCTTACTCGGACCATGGGACTCGATTCTTCCACAAATTAATGTGAACTACAAAAAAAATACATACGACAGTGTTTATCTTGAGTTGCTTTGACAGTTTCTTGTATCGGGAATTGAACTGAACATTCAGTGTATAAGTGGCCGGTATTCACTACGCCACAGCGACTTTTTAAGTCAACTTCAAAATTAACATACGGAAAAACAACATTGGGGTTTCATTGACTAGAGTTTGAGGGATTATTACGAACCGCTTACATAAGAGGGTGACAATTAATCAACAGCAGACATTGTCAAACGTTCTCTGACGTTCAATCAACAGATCAATATAAATGAATCGGTCATGTAGTCAATTATATAAATATAGTTCCGTTCTTCAACCACAATTTGCCAAGTTCATCATCTTATCGACAGTTTCATAGGATTGCATTTCTTCAATGATGTCTGTGATTATGTTCATATTGATTGATGTCTTGCTTCAATGAACATTAATGCTAAAGTAGCCATTCCTATAATAAGTTTTTTTCTTAAGTTAATTGCTCGTTGTTACCTCTGCCGCCAATAGTGTTTGGGAAATTGAATAATTTGGAACTTTGGAACGGGAAAAATTATAAACTTTTATGGATGATTCGTGCGCAAAAGTCGACGGATTAAACACGACCATTCTTAGGTGACGTCTAAGGTAGACGTGTGCTGTAAGAAGAGTTGGTAGATGTTCGGTTTCAAAATAGGTTGTGTTAGTCGTGGTTATCCTTTTTAATGGATTAGAAGCCAACGCTCCATTGTTGGTGCTTGACTGGGCCCATGTACAGCTCGTAGTAGTAGATCAGAGCTGCTTTTAAGCTCTTTGATATAAAATAAAAATTATATGACTCATCGATCTGAAATCATGGGGAAGGTTGTAAGTTAGACTTTTTTTCAGTTTTGTTATTTTAGGGAGGCTAGACTAGATTTTACAATTATCTTATTCCAAAAAGAAAAGTCAGAAAATGGATTCGGAAAACTGTGGAGAGTTAGCGATACGATGAGCGATACGCCTAGCAGGGTGACTGCAGTTGCATTCGTTGCCGTGGGAACGACGATGTGTCAGCGTACCTGGCTAGCTGTTGTTTGGTGCATGGGTAGCGTCCAGTTAATATTGATAAGAAAACAAGGTCAATATTATTCACTTAGTGGGAACGATATCGCGTTGGCGTATTATTCAGCGTATGCATTACGTCCGGTTGACATGGATGTGAATGAATATTTTGGGTGTTAAATTGTACAATATTTTCGTAAAACAAACTGAAATTAAACAAACAATGAATAAAACAAAGCATTTAGAGAACACGAAGTACCTTCATTGGTAGATTGTGGGATTGTATGATGTGTAAGTTTGTTTAAGTATCATTTAAATGTGCAATCATCATCATTTGAAAGAGCTCAAAGGTATATTCAATGCGTGTAGATATTTCTTTATATTGTACAACACACGTCGTAAAGGCAACGCCACTGCGACTGTTGTATCGACGGGTTGGCGTTAATTCAAAAGACGTAATACTTCCCTTATGAAAGATATGAAGTCCTTTGTAATGGATTTCTTTAATTCCTCTGAAGTGAGTATCTCCCAATGGAAAATACGTTTCCTTAACCATAGTAGTGCCAGACATTCGCATAAAATGTCATCGGATGTCTCACCCTCTTCTGAGGCAAAATCAACATACCTTGTCCTGGTACTGGTTCATTTGGTTATGGTGGTAATTCAGGCATTTTTATACTTTCATTGTTGAGGCTGAGGATTTCCTTACTGATCTGATTAATCGTTTGGATTGCCTAAGACCATCCTCATTGGTATATTGGTCTTGGCGAAGTTTGTTTTCCAATGCGTTAATCAGCGTTGTAGCTGTTGTCCAGTTGACATTACAGGACGAGATGTTTTAAGTGCTGCCTGATTATGACAGACAGTCTAAGTGTATGTACATATGTACTTATGTATCAGCTAAGATTTTTCTGAAGTTGTGTGGAGTTTACGAATATCGTATTGTTTTTTGTTCCGAAAATGTTCAAACATTTTTTAAAGCATTTATCCTATATGAGCAAGAAACGATGTACGCGCTAAGAGGTCTTTTCAGAAGATTATCTGGTTAAGCTTCCAATATACTCGTTTCCAATTATCATTTTTACTAACGGCTTATCCAATTTGAAAAGTTTTGTTTCTGATTAGGTGATGAGTGAATGTTACACTCGGTGGTTAAATTTTAAGGGCCGATATTGATTTTGAATATAACACAAATTATTTAGGAAATTATTGTTAATTCTTTTTATTATGATAATATTGGTGTGGTTCAATTATGAGGGCCAAATGGCCGCCGCGACCTCGGCGGCACACCTCCATCCGATGGTCCAAATTTTCGATGACGCTGAAGCATAATTGAGTTTCTATGCCGTTATTGTGCCGAATTATCTCATCCTTTAGCTCTTGAATTGTTGCTGGCTTATCGACGTACATCTTTTCTTTCAAATAACCCCAAAGAAAAAAATCCAACGGTGTCAAATCAAATGATCTTGGCGGATAATTGACATCGCCACCGCGTGAGATAACACGGCCATTGAATTTGTCGCGCAAAAGAGCCATTGTTTCGTTAGCTGTGTGCAAGTATGCAAGTGGCACCGTCCTGTTGGAACCACATATCGTCCACATTCATATCTTCCAATTCGGGCCATAAAAAGTTCGTTATCATTTCACGATAGCGAACACCATTCACAGTAACTGCCTGACCGGCCTCATTTTGGAAAAAAATATCGCCCGATGATGCCGCCAGCTAATAAACCGCACCAAACAGTCACTCTTTGAGGGTGCATTGACAATCACTCTTGGATTATTATTCGCCCAAATGCGGCAATTCTGCTTATTGACGAATCCACTGAGGCGAAAATGTGCCTCATCACTGAAGATGATTTTCTCACGAAGTGCACGATATGCATTTTGATTTGAACGTCCATTTTCATAATAAGCCTGAATAACTTTAACGCATTGCTCGATTGTGTATCTTTCCATGGTTCAAATTGAATTAGTCTGAAATTGAGAAATGTCAAATGAAATGCAGAAAAAAACTTGACGTTTAGGTGTGGTTCACATTCAACATCGGCCCTTAAAATTTATATCAGACCTTTTATAATCGCAAATCTATCGTTATTGGCTACATCGGTCTTGTTTAGAATGTTCACTGGTGGAGGTCTTTTTTAGACGGTCAACAGTAAACACTGCATATATACAATTCAAGCAATCAAATAATTCATAAAATAATGACTCCTGTTTCTCCTTGAAGTTATAACTTTGCCAAAAAATCAATATATTCGATTTTAAGATAATTAAGTGTACTCACATTTGTCTTGCCGCAGGAATATTTATACCTTTCAAAATAATCATGTCAATCGCCGGACCATTTTTCAAATTGTGTTTTAAATAAAGTCGATTGTTAATCCCACTATGTGGCTTGTGGCGCCGTCATATTTTTGGCAATTGACTAAAGAAATAACGTTGCAACATGTCTCTGTAGCGACCTCCAGTGACTGCAATGCACAGAGCACGTGACCTGTCCCATAACTTCTTTTTGCTGTCGTCAGCAGCCGCTTAGCCGATAAAGTTTCAAAGGTACGTTCTATCGTTCACATGCAAGTATATTACTATTGTTTCACATGCACCACACGCTAGCGATAATCTTAAAAAAATAGTTTATTTGAGATACAAACCGGCAGATCACGACACACTATTGTAAGATTCCCGAGATGGCATTTGTAATTTTTTCTACATCAAATCACCAAATCCGAACTCGAGTGGCAATACCTACAGAAACTTAAATAGTTGAGTAGGAGAAGCAGAGTTAAACTCTGCTGGATACCTGGCCATACGAGGATAGAAGGCAATGAAATGGCCGACTCCCTATCTGGGACAGGAGCATCGGAAGCATTCACAGGCCTCGAACCATTCTGTGCTGTAGGAGACCATGTCCTTAGAGTCTCTAATATGACTAGCCAGCTCATAGCATGAAACAAGCCAAGAAATTCTTTGGTCAGTATAACCGAAAGAGGTTTGAGGTATGTATCAAAAAGTACAACGTCCGTAACGTGGCATTGCAAACTCAGAGAGCACTTAAGGAAACTAGTGTTGTCAGAAGAAGGTCTCTGTAGATTCTGTAGGGAATCTTATGAAATTCCAGAGCACGTACTGGAATTCTGTTAGGCACTAGCCCAGAAAAGACAATGATATCTGGGCAAGCACCTACTATCAGGGGAAGAAATGAAGTCATTCGAACCATCTCTCACTATCAGATTCCTAAAGGGAACTGGCTTAGAGGGAATACTCTAGAATTATCTCTTCCACCTTTGCGCAACAGGAGTCCATAACGCTCAATACAACTCTGAAAGAAACTGTGTGTGAGGAGAACTCAATAGAGAACGGTGGAATATACCCTCAACAACATTAATAATAATACATCAAACCATTCCGGTTTTATAGCATGTGGTGCCAAACGATTGACGGTAAATGCCTAGCATAACATATTTTGAAAGCGAATATTTTCGATCTGGCTATTGCATCGGGCGCCATTCAATAGCATAGCTAACGGATTAATTGTGTATTTCCTTGAACGAAGTAACGAAACGACTAATGACCACATAAACCACAACTCCAGTAGCTTTATGCCGCTGAGTTCTCCTAATAGAGGCCCATGGTTCGAACCAAGACTCAACCAATTGTATTTACAACGGAACTGTTTTCTCGAATCACTAACAACGTTTTGACACTATCACTGTCAAGACTGACACTGTGTCTCAAACTTCGCCGTTTCGAAATGAAATGATGGAGTCACCCTCAACTCACGAAAAGCAATACCACACACTGCATGAGTCATTGGTCTTGAAGCTAGAACCAATTGAGCCTCAGACTGTGGCGCCATTCTAAAAACAAAAGCAGACTAGGCTGTGTCCGGAATCTGTTCCTTCATTGGTGCGTTAGTTTGTATCTAAATACTTCCTGTCCTGACACACGTTAGGATATTTGGAAGCAGCCAATCCGCCACCATGTGAGACAGTCTATGCTGAGTTTCAGTGCAGTTATTGGATATTCTCCGTTTAAGTTCAGTTAATTTAAATTAAGTCAAACGGAAACATAATCATGTGACAATTTCAAAAACGTGCCCATCATGCCAAACCGAAAATAACCGACTCTCCTTCTTAATCTCCTCAGTCTTACTTACAGACCAAAACAATAAAATTCATCTGATTCACTTTTCATTTCTTTTGCAGAAACCATCGAATTTCGGCTGGCCTTCGGACAACAATATCCTCGGCTCAGCGGCACCATCCCCAAGTGCCCTCGAGAACCACCTCACCTCGACGTCACAGCAGCATCACACCAACCACCATCCGAACGGCAGTGCTCAAGACCAAGGTCTCACACCGAAATCGCATCTCTCGTCCACCGAAGGAGCACCGCCGCCACCATCATCACCCTCGGCACCATCCCAGCTGGGAATCAACTCACCGCCAAACAACAGAATCACACCATCCTCCAGCAACAGTATGCCAATCGGTGGGGTGCAAGGCCAAAATCCCACTCAGGGCCTGGTCCATTGGATGAGCGCTGTGATGGCCGAGCATATGACAGGGCAGACGCATCACGATCCCACCGCCGCTGTTGGAATGCATTACATGTGGAATGGCAATGTTGACGTAAGTATTTCTGCTGTTGCTATGTTGCGTATGCCTTTAAGGACGAAAAGGGAAACAGTTCGACCAACTGCAAGCCTGGCATGGGTGCGAAACTCCATTGTATAGTGGTTGGAGTGGCTATTGATCATGCGGCGTGACCCAATGCGCAATGTCTAATTTTTTGTTTGTCCTGCTTCCCAGCGGAAAAAAAATGTTTCAAAGAATTTTTTGCCCGGTTCTCTGTTTCCTCTGATTTTTTTTTTTTCATTAATTTCTTCCTTTTTTTGCTCGACCCCTCGAGAGCTTTAAAGCTGCGGCCAGGAGAGTTGAACCCTTCCGACCCACCCCCAGTGGCCAGGGGATTAGCGTTTGGGAGAAAATTGATTCAAATGAAGGGCGACATTATGTAAATTAACATGGTCCGCCGAGTTACTGGTTTTTATTTTTTTTTTCTGCTCAATTGACGTATGTCCCGGAGGGGATTGATTTGTGCGGAGTGCCCGGGCATTTTGAGCTCGAAACTTAGCTCCAGCTATTGCAGAAGTGACTGGTTGATTGGAAAATCAATAGAAGCAGACAAGTCAGGAGCAAATAAAAATACATTCCATAAAAATACAAAACAAAGCGGACTAAAAAAAATGCGGAAAAAAAAGGATACACTGCACACAAATTGGTATTGTTGTTGTTGTTCTCCTTTTCTATGCACTCAAAGCTCTTTTTTTCTGGGTTCGCTTCGTCCTGTGTCATAGTTTGTTTATTTTTTTCGGTTACCCTGCATGTGTGTGTGTGGGTGAGGATGGGACTAGGGTGTTGGGGATAATGTGCCCCACCAGCCATGGCACAGAGGCGGCCACACTGCTATGCGAAGTGGCAGTGGTCAGGCTGGGCAATGAATAGAGCATTTTATTGACACGGTGAACTGGAGAGAATAGTTGTAGTGTTGTTGTTGCTGTTACCGTTGTTATCCACACACAAAGGGCGCTGACTGTACTCCCGCCTGAATTGCGCAAAAAGGATACGCCGGTGTTGGGATGGCGTTTTTTTTTGTTCGTGCTTCTTCTTTTGTTTCGACTGAAATCTTGTTTTTCGAAAGCAATTGTTTGTGGTATGGCCTTAATGTTCGTAAGCTGTGACAGAAACTTAACAGCCATGACTAATGCCGATTGACAGATGAAAGGAGAATGGCTGGGCTGGGTTGGCGGACGAGATAGCGAGAGGGGTGAAGAGTTATGGCGAAGGGGAAATGGCTGGTATTTTGACTTGCGTTGGGTTGGGGGCCTCTCATTAATCAGATGAACCGTTCTGTCTGTCATGCTTGCACTGTCCATCAGAGGATGTCGTGAACGGGTAAGGGCCTGGGCAGTCAGTCAAGAGTCAATCAATTTTGAATAGTCTAACTACGGGCAGGAAGTGTGAAGGTCGATGGTGAACTTGGAAGAATCATGGGGCTGCTTTGGTTTTTTTTTAAAGAGCTGTGTTTTGGTTGCAGTTTTTTAAAATACGACTTGAAAATATCTTTGAAGTCCTAACAGTTTGATTGAGGATTAAACTAACGATTGACATCAAATGCTGAAGGTTTCGCAGATAAAATACTAAGAAGAAGTAGGTCCTTGCATGCAAGAGCATCGCTTTTATTAATAATTCCTTCAAACGGCTGTGAATTATGAATTTTCAAGGTAAAGGAGAGGGAACGAATTCCTTACAAATCTTAAAAATACAACTCCGGGTTATTTGAAACTGAAATGTCAACTCCCACTGCCGCCAAGTCCTTGACAAGAAATTCGGGTGGAATATTGTGGATAGAATACGATTAGACACTGACACGCTACATTGGGCAGAAAGTGATTGTCGAATGGCTATTTATTGCTTTTTGGTGCATTATATGTACTTTCGTTAAGTGCTGCCCAGTTAGGGTATGAATCATGGATGAGTCGAAAAACAGCTCGATTTCTAGGACTACTGGGTAAAATATGCCATGTACGAGCACACAATACTTACTTGATATTCGCTGCAGTTGCCTATAATGTTGTGTGACGCGGACATCTTGCAACCGTATGTGTAGCTAATTGCGAATCCTCTCCGACATTTTGACTCGCCTTGATCTACTTGGCCGACAATTGACAGGACTAGCCTTGTTTCTCAATCATGCTCCACCTAGACCCCAGATTGGGTGTGTTGCGCTGTCAATTCAGCATTATACCCTCGCCCTCGTTGAACGTTCTGCAGTTCTCCATGCTTCTGGGATCGTTGTAAGCGTTTTGTCGTATTAGATGTCTAATGTGATAAGAAATTTAACGAGTGACTGCCTATAGTTTTTTCATGTTTTAATTACATTACTAATTAATGTAAGCATTCATGGTTTTTTCTTGGAGTCTCGGTTGAATTTAATTTTAGTGGAGAACACAAACAACTTCAAGCTGTTTACTTCATTCTGAAATTGACTGTATTTCTGTCCATCTTTGGTTGGTGTCGTTTATGGCGTTCGAATAGTAAAGATTTTGTTCCTTCTGTGGGGGATGGGGTGTCCTTGCTAGTTCGTCGGCTATTTCTTGTGTCCGGAGACCAAGCCTCTGCCTGCTGTCTGATTTAGAGATAGGTGACAATATGAAGAATCAATTGCCAATATTGAATCGTCTTGGAGTTAAAGGGTGCTGTCTGCAGAGCCTTTATGACAACAGCTGTCACTGCTCTGGAAACTGAGAAATTCTACAAGAAAACTCGATATTTTACCAAAGAATATCGACTGCAAGTTATCACTATGCTCTATTTACAGAAACTTCGAAACCCTAATCTCAGATAGAGACATCTTGACAATTCATCAACTTTTTGGAATCCCCTCTACACGGATACCATCACATTTTCCTCTAAAAAAGTTATTCTTTCTTAAAGTCCAGAGAATGTGCCAGTTGCCACTTCGAGAAGTACTGTCCGGACTTAGGTAGAACTCATGATACACAGAATACAAGTTAATATGTTCATTTTTCGGTCAAAATCGTGTGACGTCACTCAAATTCCATTTCCTGCAGACAATTGAGACAAATTTAAATGAAAATTTGGAAAAACTTTCTGTGTAAATATAATAGAATGGATTTTATTTACTTTTTTTTAGGTATATATTGATACTTACTTGTGGTGGCCCGTGGCGTTGTAGGTATGTGCGTCGACTCATACGCACTTGGACCTACCTGCCTATTTTCGATTCCTGGTTCGACAAGAAATACTTTTCACGGCCCACCTCTTTCGTGACAATGCTCAAAGAGTATAACTGTCTAAAAAAAGCTTCTCAAACTTGGCCGTTCGGAGTCGGCATAAAACTGTAGGTCTCTTCCACTCGTGATAGAACAATAGCACGCACAACACGAGTGGTTGCTGAGAAGCTTGGCCCTCTACGGGCTGTAGCGCTACCCATATTATTATTATATTATTATTGATACTTACGGGTACAATCTTTTACTATACAGTCAAAATCGGCTGTAACGACCTTCAAGGGACTGACGAATTTGGTCTTTATAACCGATACGTCGATATAACCGACGTCGTTGTAAGCGACTTGTACATTGAATAATTTGCTATTTTGAGAAATATTTCTTTTTAAAATTCTCATTCTAAGATATGTATATCTTACAACTAATAAAAGTTTTTATTATTTCCGAACTTAAAGTGGAATTTGAACTTAAATCTAACACAGTTTTTATATAATCTGTACCCCTTTTTAATTCTATTTTGGTACCATTGCATTGATTGAATATACAATCTATTTTTTCTAACTTACTTATGCATAAAATATTTGATTTATGGAGACCTTCGGATATCACGAGGCCAGCAGCATTCTTGTTCGTCGTTACTCTCAATCATATTCAGGAGCTATCCTATTCAAAACTCCAGAGCATCGTACCTTATATTTTAGGTTAGGTTAGGTAGTTGGGCTGCCAGAGAAATCGCCAGCACACTTAGACCATGTTGGTCCATTGTGTTAGTCAGGCTACTACCACCGATCGACAACTCCAGTGATACTGCCGTTAATTTGATCCCAACGGCAAATGGTGACTGGACCAGATTTGAAAACCAGATAAAAGCGTTTTAACTTTGCTTTCACTGGGATTCGAACCGGGGACCCCTTTAACCAGAGGCAGGCACTCAACCAACTGCGCCATCCAGCTGTTTACCTTATATCTTACATGTCTTCCATCACAGCATCTGAGTCCTGATCTTCACCTTAGATGTGATCTGCAGTAGTAACTGACCTGAATACCAACTGACATCGCGGTTTCTCATTCAATAAAGCATTACACGTTTGTACCATCTGATGTTTATCCTTCATTTCTTCCGACTAAATAGGGATGAAAACGATATTTGAACTTGGATGTTTACATAGACCCCCATTGACACATATCACACACAAAAAATCATCTCTGAGATATCTGATTGGGTAGGTAATGGGTGGGTAATGATATTTCAGGAATTCGAAAAGCAAAATCAACTACGTAATGCTTAACAAAATGCCTCTGTGAAAGGGAAGTACGTTGCTTGGTTGACCAAACCGCATTTTTTAGCACAATGCTTTGAATATTGACCAATTACTTCTTCTAACTATCGATCTGTAGTACAAAGGATGCATTTTTAGTATTCGAGTGATGTCACACATACAACCAATGAAAACATATTACCTTGTATTCTGTGTATCATGGGTAGAACTTAGTATACGCTGGCGTGGAACTTAGTATTAGCGTTTCTCCAACTAGTCTCCGACACTCTTTCTCATTTTTGTTAATGATCTCTTGTCTGCTACTTCTAATCCAATCCATTCCTTCGCTGATGACAGCACCCTCAGCTTTTCATATTCGTTCCGAGACTCACGACCCTGCCCTTCGGCCGTAGAATTGGAACGGCAACGTATGTTAAGCACATTGAATTCCGATCTTGACAGCATAAATAACTGGGGAAACAACAGCAGAGTGGAATTCAATGCTTCAAAAACTCATTGCTGTCTGCTGTCACTCAAGCGAACCCTTGTTAATCAGCCATTATCCATGAATGGCGCTTGTGTCGATGAAACCGGAAAGCTTTCCATCCTTGATATGTGTATCAACACAACACTTAGTTGGAACGATCACATAGTTGAGGTCGCCAAAAATGCTGCGAAATGTTTAGGTTTCCTTAATCGATTCAAGAAAATTTTTCAATTTCACCCTCTCTGATTTGGCTTTCATTTATAAGGCGTATATCCGCCCCAAGCTTGAGTAAAACGCTCATATCTGGTCTGGTGCCCCAAAGACCACCCTGCACCTAATATATAGAATCCAAAAGCGAGCGATAAAACTTATAGGAGACAACAATGTCGCAAAGACTCGCTCGAACATCGACGTACCGTCTCTTCTTTGTCCATATTTTATCGCTATTTTAACAAACGATGCTGAAGTGAGCTGGCCAACTGCATTCCTCCTCTCCATGAATTCACCCGCAATACTCGTCTCGCCAGCAATGCTCATCAGTTTACCTTTAAGCCTACTTTCGGACGCACAGTTAAATTTAGAGACTCTTTCTTCAGCCGTACTACGCGAATTTGGAATGCTCTTCTCAGCCCTATATTTCCCACAGGCTAAAGCCCGCAGATTTTTAAGACCAATGTGCACAGGTACCTTCTCTCCCTTTCTCGTTCTATACCTGTGTCTTGACAACGCAAACCCTTGAGGCGCAAATTATAAAAAAAAAAGTCGGGCAGCCAAGCCCAAGCTTTTGGGAATGGTTTTATGAAACTTTAATTTTGTATCAAACTGTCGCACATTTCTAGAGAAGTTCATCAACTGTTACCACCATCACTTAACCATAATAATGATACGAAGTCCTACTTCAAACAAGTCTTTCTTTTAAAAGATATAAAGTTGGATCCATGGTGGACTTCTAAAAGAAGAAAACGGAACAAAAACTCGGTGTTATCAAAAGCGAGGGAAGGGAGTACATTCTCCACCTTCTCTGTATCTCCCAATGACCGTATCGAAGAACCCCGACTTCTTCGATAATGATAGTGACTTAGCCGATAAGTCCATTAGTCTCCTACAATGACGGACAATGACTGCCACATAATCAAATTATATCTTTCGACGAATAAAATTGCATTCTGAGACCAAATCTGCAATGCCTCGCAGGCATGTCGACGAAATATTGCAGGGAATTGTTTTCCCAAAAAAAAAAAAAAATGGGATAAATGCTTGAAACGAGTGACATTTTTTTTTCAATTTAACCAATCGACATTTTCGCATGTCATAGGCGGTTTTTACACACACCCTTTGTGTAACTAATTTCAATAATGCCTCGGTTGGATTAGCGGCTGTAATGTCTGGAAAACTGTTAATGAGAGCAGCAAACGAAGTTAATTAGGGTTACACAAAATGAGGTATTTATGCTTCTTTTTTGTTTAGAAGAAGCGGTAAGGCTGGAGTGCTTATCGAGTTGATTGAGGTTCTTCTCCGCACTAAGCGCGGGCGTCCCCTGGCGCGTTATCCAACAGTCTCGGCGTGGAATCCTATTTAGGAGGCGTCTAGTTACTCATGCTGTCGAAATGGCCAATAGGGGTAGAATCCGTTGACGCCAAACTAGACTTCACTGTACAGCTAGGACTATTTGGTTGAATCTTCTTTTCTACATGTCTGTTCAGACTTCAACGCAAACAGGAACAAATATCGTTCGTATGACTTTTCTAGCGAAGACTAAGGCCTTTGTGCCGCTGTGCAACGGAGCGCCGTAGAGCTGGAGAAGGATAATCAATGTCTTATGTAAGGTCAACTGGATCCTTTGAGAATGGACAGTATTATTAAAATGCTGCTTGAACCTGGAAAAACAGTGAATGTATCCAAAGTTCGATCTCGGTACTGACGTTGTTCACTCTGTTTACAGGAGAGACGATGCACACGAATTCCTTTACTACCCTTATTCCTTCATTACCATTGTGGCGCTCTAACAAAGTTTGTCGTTCTTGTGTGTCCTTCCTTCAAAACATCATATATGTATGTACTTCGTTCTGCACGTGTTAATAGAATACAATTTTGTTTCACAGAATTTGTTCATTCTTTAGCGTCCCGTCTGTTGAATTCTCCACAGATCTCTTTAAGGTAATGTCTCCAGTATTCTGATGTGGTTTTTTAATACAAAAGCGTACGCCCCATTTCATGAAAATCTGGACTTGTGCCTGCTTCGTTGGCACTATTTCGTTTTTAATTAAATCTCTGTGTGTTTGCAGAACAATTTAATCACATCACGGACGACGCACGGTGATGATTTGAGTCTATCCCAATGAGGTATTTTCTGTGTACATCTATGCTGATGTGTTTTTTTTTTTCTTCAGCGTCGAAGTTAAACTTTCCCTATCGAGTAGCTTATGACCTAAGTCAATCGACGCCCAAATCTATTCACCAAATTGAGAAGCGCAGTATATAGATCTCCACAAACGACCGAACTTACTAATTTGTCAAATTAGTAGGACATCAGAGAGAAAAATCAAATTTTAGCTAGTGCCACACACTTGAATGGGCCGTTTACCATCAGGCGTCCTTCAAATGATGGGATATTTCAATTGCAATTTTATTTGGTAAAAAAGGGAGTTTTTTTTTTATAGAAGGAGAGAACTTAACGTACTATACGCGGCGCGTATACGTATACGTACGTGACGTGCTCCAATGTAGGTTCAAATTCCACATACTCATCACAGTACATCAGGCAGTATTTCAGTAATAACGCGTCGAATGTTGGCTTCCGAGTCGAAGAGTAGGTTCTGTACAACTCCAGTGATAGTGCAGTTAATTTGACCCAACACTACCCCCCTGGTGACTAGACCATATTTGAAAACCTGATAAAGCCTATTAACTTTGCCTTTCACTGGGATTTGAACCGGGGACCATTCTAACTAAGGGCAGGCACTCATCCAACTGTTTGAAGTGTCGAATTGTTGCACGAAAAAGTGCATCACGATGTCTCTGTACCGCCTCACCCTTAATTGTAACGTTTTGACCATCATCATGTTTGAAGATATGTGGACCAAATATTTCACAGCCCGATCTTCTTCTTTGCTGCTGCTACAGTCCGGGGTGTACCTGGCTCTCAGTCAATATGTCTCTCTATCAAGTACGGTATTGTGCAAGAGCTTCGCACGTTCAGCTGCGTACGCCACTGGAGGCGTGGTCTACCTTTACCGCGTTGTCCCTCGGGGCTGGAGTCGAAGACATTCCAGCCCATCTGAGACGAGAGACTCCAACTCGTTTGACCAGATCGATATCGCTGTCCAGCCAGTAAAGTTCGTCTTTCAGTCGCCTCCTCAAAACACCATCTGTGCATACATTCGGGGCCAAAGATAATATGAAGGACTTTCCTATCGAAGCGACCAAGAATCTCCTTTTTTTTGCGTGGAAAGATTGCTTAGGCACCAATCCCTCTCGAAAATACCGCTAAGTAATCGCGATCGACGCACTCGAGCTTCTTGCTTCGTCACCGAGTATTTGGCGAATTCGCGTTCCGCTGTCGTTCTACAGTTCTTAGATCGCACATTATTCGTGCTGCTGCATTGTTCACAACAGCCCAAAGTTCCTCGGATTTCAACATACACATATTTCACTATATTTTCTGGTGATGGCTGTTCACCAAACTCTTCTCGCAATATAGCTCCTTTGTTTCCATACCGAGCGCATTCGAATAAAACGTGCTCCACGTTCTCTACCGCACTTAGGCAGCGAGGACATGACGGACTCATGACGGAAACAACCGTGGCCAATCAAGAACTGTGTAAGACAAAAATTTAGTTCGATGCGTTTTGGATTTACCCAACTTCCAATCCTTGGGATTACTCGGTACGTCCATCTCTCTTTTTGGGAATCGTTCCATTGTTGTTGCCACGCTTCTATGCTGCGTCTTCTTTCGAGTTTCTCCACTTGATGTACTTTTGGCGCGATTTGCACGCGATTGTCATACAGTCGCCTAACTTCTAAAGCTAGGATGTCGATTGGTACCATAGAGGAAACTAACAATATCACGTCGTGGGCTAACTCTCAGTGCACTGAATCTATATCTCCGCAGATTTGATTGCTTTCATGTGCGATTTTTTATTCGCTATGTTTGACCATATTTGTGTCCGATACAGCTGTATGGAGGCTACAACAGTCGCAAGCAATAATCGTTTACCTTGCTTCGGACCGCCGATATTCGACATGAGTCTGGAAAGAGCGCCTATCGCTTGCGACGATTTTTCGCAAGCATATGCTAGTGATGCTTGACATTAAACCGAGCATCTATCACCTGTCACTCCCAGGTATTTTATAAAACGGGCCGGAAATAATGTCGTGTTCTCCGATTTTTATCCATTACATTTTTATCTACTCCTGCATCCTTCTACTCGTAATGAGCCTTCTACTCATATCGCGTGGTTCTTTATCAGTGCTATTGCTTCATTTAATACAACTCGATTTCTTCACGCTGTTCCGCCACGACAACAACAGCAATATCGTCCGCAAAACCTGGGATCCCTCAGGATTTGGACTATCAAGGTCTTATATAGGGATATCTTGGTTCTTCGAGAGAGAGCTTTATTTCTCAATTGCCTTCCAAGCCCAAGGACACAGCGAGTGGCGAGTGTTATCTTTCGTTTTATCGCCGCGGTGGTGTCATTTCTTGCCTTTCACCGCCTCATAAAGGGCATTAAACCGAGATTTCTTGGATGTAATGGTGTCTCGATAATGGTTCTAGTTCGAGTAGCTTTTAAAATAAAATGTGTAAACGGTGCCCAGCGCGTTGCCAAACCAAACCGAGAACTGTCAAAACTGCTGTCACAGAAAACAAAGCTTTAATTTAAAGTCCTCTGACTCTAAAAAAAAACACCCTTAAGCCCCTTCTCCCCCAAATCGAAATCCTAGCAAATATCATTTTTGTAGAGATTAAAAGGTTAGCAGTTGGTAATAAGAAGTGTCAAACAATTCGTGTGCTTCTCCGTTGAGCGCCTTTATCGGCGGGTGGACTTGAGTTTGACTTCTACAGCAATTGTACTTGTTGGCACACGGTAAGGGCAACTGAGTGCTGTGCTACAAGATGGTGCTTGTGACGGTGGCATATCTGCGACTCTGCGTTAGTTCTTAAATTTCTTTCCTTTCTCCGTCTACATTGATCCAAAATGTCTTCACACACACACACTCATCAATTGTTGAGAATACTAAAATATAAAATTTCTCTCTCTTTTTCTTTTCAATAAACTGTTCCAGCAATGCGGGCAACATGCAAAAGAAATCGATTACAATGGCTGGCCGACACCAAGGAACCACATGTCCATGAAGCAAGGATACGAGGTACACACAAATCATAGCTTTCCCATATTGCACATATTCTTCCACCCTCCCACCTTCGCTCACCCGTTGAGGACACCTTCTCCCATTCTTCTTTTATCATTACATTCGATGCACAGCCACATGCGATATAAGCTACCAAAAGCAACCGCACAACTAATCTCGTTCCCCTTTCGTTTCAGGCCAAAATGAACGACCACCATGGGAACCTGCAAAAAGGTAAGGCACTCAATTTTCAGTCAGCCCCCTCCTCTCACCCAAGACACCGTCAACGAGGCGAACTGTCTGCGATCATCACTCCCACCGGCCGCCCCAGAGCGCGACAACAATGCGCGCAATTCGTGTAGAATCCGTCCGCTGCCGGCCGTTGTTGCAATGTTCCGGCAACATGTTTACATATGTCGGTGCTATCGAAACTATCGACTTCATAGTCCCGCGCAATCGCGATAATGTCATCGCGGCGGTGATACTGATCTGCGATACCGGCGAATTCCGATTGCCGAGGGGCAGCATCCTGCCCTCCACAGCAACCGCGGCGATTAACATTCAACGGGGGCATGTTGCGTTGTCGTCTAAGCAATATGGCTTGATCAGAGCGTAGATCGCAACGATCGACGATCTTGTAATTTATCCCTCGCTTTCCATTACCACTTTCTCGGCGTAAAGATTTCCATAAATGAGGGGAATAATTTCGGAGCTTCACTCGGTCGGTGGCGGCCGCTTGAATGATTTACAAACCAACACATGACGACAACGATGTCGCGGTGGTGCGCTGCAAAAACATCCGCCGTTCGCCATTCGCCGTTCGCCGTTCGACGTTCAACGCTCGCCATTGAGTCCAAAACGGATCGCGGAACATGGATGTCTTACATGGTAAACTGTTGTCAGTTACAAGCACCGTCTTGTAGTACACCAGCTAGTTGCCCCCTGCGCTCGCCGGTGGCTATAGACAGGCTGTGCGACAACACACCGATACAATGGTAGCCAGCAAACCATTGACTTCGACGAAGTGCGTGGTGGTGTCGTAGCTGCAGTCAATGTTGACAATGCTGCCCACAGACAACAACAATTAGCGTCGAGTTCAGTTCTAATAGTCGTTAGATGGATTCTCGGCGTTTCTGTGTGCCGTACTCGGCGATTACATGGAAACGCGACCAGGCGCAGCAGAGCAACGCCACCACACGGTCCATCGTCGTCCGTTAACGCGCCAAGCCGGGGTAATTTACACCAAGCGCCATCCGATATCGCCATCTACGGATGCTGCAACATGCGACGCGGCCTGTAATGTTATCATTATTGTCCGGGATGGACGTTTAATAAATTGCCATGCAGCGACGGCGGCGCGGCGCTGCGCTGCGATGCCAGTGGCAGTTGCCCGTGGAATCCATAGATTCCAAAGAGCTTAGCGCCGGCGCACAATGCGCGCGCATTCTTGATCACTTTGCTGTACTTCACCGATCATTACTGGAGCGCACTGGACGAGCAGGTTTTTGCCATGTCGGCGGGCTGTCCGACAGGTCTTGCTCTCTCTCTAATTAGGCCCGATTCTACGAGTACGTTCGTTGTTATACCGTACAGTTGTCGGCGATCGGTTGCGGGGTCTTTTTTTTTCGTTTCCGTCGCCTTCTTTTGGAGTGATTATCGGTCTGCGACTGGGTTCGGTTTAATTATCGTGTGCGTGTGGCATAAATCAGTGCACGATGATCCCCATTCGGGTTTATTGATCGTTTAATTGAAACTGTCTCGATGGTTGGACGGTGATTGGGGGCGGTGCAGAGGGCAGTTTGCACCGGGCATTTTATGAATGATTCTCCTTTCATTCTAGGACACATCTTTGACGATGGACGACTGGACCATCATGTGGGCGCGGCGCAAGGCAATCAAATGACGATCTATGGACCAGGTGGACCTGTGAGAACTGTTTCGTCGAACAGTAATTCACCGGGTGGCGGAGTGGGTGGTGGCAATCATGTGCATCATAGTTCGGCGACGTCAGCGTTACTCGTGGTGCCGCAGCCGATTAATGCGACCAAGATAAGTGCAAGCCTGGGTCCTGGAGCTGGGGGCACTGGGAGGAAGTATCAATGCAAAATGTGCCCACAGGTAAGTCGCTAATGGGAGTGGTTGCCACTCGAAGTGAATTGGAAATGAGACTGCCATCTGTCAAGTGTCAGTTGACAGCTGTTTGCTGTCACGTTTGTTTTGCATATTCAAGGTGGAAGTGTGTATGTCTGGAGATTGTGTTCCCAATTGAATGACTTGTGGTAATTGTGCCAATCTTTGAAAGTTGAAATGGTTAATTTATTTTTTAGATTAAGACACAAGCTTTGCACTTTTTGCTTATTTGCAATACTTTAAGTGCGGACGCTACTTATGTAATTAAATGCATACATTTGTTTGTCTGTTTATCGTCCATAACTTGTGGCGTAACGTCACTGTTAAGGCCCGTGGTAATTAAGTCGGATGCGGCGCAAAATCTGCAATAGAAGACGATTTTTCTAATTCGGGCGTAAAAGTGGATCGATAATTGAGACAAACTGTCTGTTGAACTGTCCCCTGTTTGTCACCGGCCGAGGGCCCTTGCCAATTTCCCTGTCATGACAACATATTGTTTCCCCACTGTCACACAGCCAAGATTGGAAGGAGAAGTATGAGGAAAAACCAACTCGAGTCGATGAAGTACAGTGTACTCCAAAAAGAAGTGTAATTTAAAATTTCGTGTCGTTGTTTAATAATAATCATCTTTTATTGGAGGGCTATTACCTCACGAAAACTAGGATACTAAATATCGATACAGCCACACTTGAAGTATTGACATTTAGCCTGGTAACTGTAAAAAATGTTGGAGTTTGTTGTAAGACTGAATCGCTTTCGAGCAATCGTAAAAACGTAGAATTACTGCAAACATTTGTACCACACATTCTATAAAGTCAAGATGCTCCACGGATTGAAGGCAGCAGACTTACATAGTTGCTCGATTTAGTAAACCAGATTTAGATTGAAGGTTCATAGATGATATCCTGGTGACCACTACCTCAATTGTGTTACTGACAGTGTCCAGTGTGTAGTAAACATAGGACAACAACCAGCAAGCACACATTTTTAGAAGAAATCTCATGAATTTGCACAGTAGGGTAGGATCTGCAACCAGATTCTTCCGGTACCATGACGTCTTGTTAAGTGCCTCCTGTTGCGCACACCAATTTGTTCCACACGGTAGGAGTCGCAGATTCTGC
Source organism: Eristalis pertinax (assembly GCA_907269125.1). Taxonomy (NCBI): domain Eukaryota; kingdom Metazoa; phylum Arthropoda; class Insecta; order Diptera; family Syrphidae; genus Eristalis; species Eristalis pertinax. Next base: position 124,144,771 of record OU026145.1, read on the forward strand.
GTGCCGGAGCCAAGTTGCTCTTGCCCAGTCCATGGCCTAGTCACCTTAGGCATTGAATTTGTATTAGAATGGCTAGACTTAAATACGTATATATGTCGCCACACAGCCGGGACAGCTCATGGTAGAATTTTCTCCTCTAGCTGTTATCAAACATTTAACTTAGAATGCACGGAGAACTTTTCTTTCGCAGAAAACAAGAACTTTCAACATCACTTTTCAACAAATTGTTGTCAATACGTCTCTCTATTAATTTCATATTATTTCTCTGGTTGGCCGATCCTTTTGGTATCGATGACAAGTGAGGTTAGATTATTGAAGAAGTAAGACTTCTCCTTCGGCAGGAGAGGACGCTGCAATTGTAGCGAATGTGCACAATAGATTTCTCCTCCTCGTCGTTGCCGCAGCTTAAGCAGAAGACTTTGTAAGACATGAGTTCCAATGACGGCGTGAGTTATGACGCCGAATAACATTTCTGAGACAGCCTAACCAGTCCAATCAGCCTGTGTGATCGCTTGGGATCGAGAGTATGCCACAATTGTTTCGTAGTGAGGCATCCTGTGCCAGTAAACTATTTACGATTTTTACTAGCGTTTTCAAGCTATTTGGTGCCTGGAGAGCTCTCGTGCGTGGGTTACCTTCACGACCCCTTTAGTGGATCATGAAGATGATGATGATGATGATGATGATGAATTCTGAAAGTTTCTTATTCATTTTTTTTTGGATTTTGGTATTTCTTATATTTTTGAGTTTCTGTGAAATTGTGTTCAGAAGTTCAGGTACACTGCATGTCAGCTGTCGTCTCTCGTAGTTGTTATAGAATCGGAGTTCTTGAAGCATACCTTGTGCCCGCCTTGTGTTGATCCCATATTCAATTGGTACAATAAATCGGCTGTCATCGTAGTACTCCAGTATAAGAGTCATCTTGATCTTGTACTGGCAGGGCTTTAAAATGCCCTTTTTCCGAAATGTTGCACTGCTTATGTACGCCTATATTCTTTATTGCTGAGTGTTGTATCTTTCGAAGTTTCTGGATATGTGTTGCTGATGATTTGCTCCACGCAAGTATACCACTCCTCAGTTTAGATTCCACGAGGATAAAGTAGACTTGTTTTATTACGGCCGTTGTTGCATGGTATTGCAGATGGGTTAGATGGCCTTATATGTAGGCTTTTCTTAGGTTTACTCGCAGGGCAATGCTGTGTACATCCCACAAAAAGTTGCTGTCGATGGTATCTCCCAGATATTTGTATCTCTCCACCATATGGATAGGACAACTGACTGAACTACTACAGGATTCATTTTTGAAGTGGATCAAATTGAAGTGGAGCAATTGTGTAGCCTTGAATTGCAGGGGTTCGTATATGCATAATTTTTATCTTAGATGCGTTGATCGTTAAGTCATGATCATGGCGCCACTTAACCTCGTTGTCGAACACCTCCTGCATAATAGCTGTTGTCGAATGCATGGATCGGTGACGCACCACAATCATCTGCATAGACTAATGGAGTTGCCTTCTTGAAGACTCCTAACAGCTCATTGTTGTGCACTATGAATAGGATGGGACTAAGTTCCTTCCTTGTGGAAGTCCATTTTGAACGTTTTCATTTTGGCTGTACCTATGCAATCATTCCTCGTATACCAATGTTTTCCTGTACTTCAATTAGCTTATTATGGTTCAGTGTATCAAAAGCTTTACTGAAGTCCACGCGATAGGACGGTGGCAATAGAAATTTATGGCAGATCTCTACTCGGAAAGAGTAGTGAGGTCGTGCCCTTTCTGGCGAGTTCTTCCGCTTTGGGATTTTATGGAATATCACAGTGCCCCGGCAGCCGCATAAGTTGGATGTTAAAGTACTATGACATCTCGTTAAGAGATAGGCGGCAGTTCGGACAAGTGTCAGTCTATACTAAATTTTTTAATAATAATATACATTCAGTAGAATTTATAAAATGACTAGTTCTGAAATAGGAGACAGTACTGATCTGATCCTTAAAGACTACAAGCTCCGAAGTCTTTACCAGTCTTAACACGAAACTGGGAATATTTGATCACGATTCTAAAAATCAATCGGCATCTCAACCTCTCGATGATTTCGATTTCTGCAACGGAGTGCTTATGCAAACACTTCAGTGGTGCTTGCACCTATAACTTGTCTGACTACATTAAGAGACGAAGAGTATGAACGTGGTCATCATAATCCGGACCTCCGGCCACAAAGATTTCGAAGGCAACGGTGTAGACTATCTTGCAAGAAAAAAATTCAAAAAGTCTTTAGTTGGTCTTCCTTGGTGCCCCTTTGCCATCTTTAGCAAGCAGTCGGTCAAAAATGAAAGAGGGAGCAGGGTTGTCCATCTTCTCTTTCGCTATGGTAAAAAAAACAATCGTCTGCACGCTGATTACGGAACTCCATGCCCAATCTATCCTAGGCACCAATTCGTTGCTAAGGTGCCTTAAGTGCATAATCTTAAGCATCTTGACATGACTGATAAAATAGATCCAACAGTTCATCTAGCCATCATTTCACATAATTTTATATTTACGATTTTGTGCAGTTTTTTGTTGTAATTAGGACAAGACAATCTTGACATGACCAGGTCATCTGATTCTCAATTAGCCCTCAAAGCCGCTGCGCCCAAGGATTCAGCAAGGGACGCATTTCGTTACGACCAAATTGTTCCACAGCTTACTGGCATTGTTTCACTCGGAAGCAAGACACTTTTAGGAACGATTGCCGCTTGATTTTCTTAAGACGCATAAAATTGAAATATCTGAGACATTATTAAACGCAGCCTACATGCCCATGTGGGCTAAGAACTACTAATCCACTGTTACCCCTCGCCCGCCTTGGCATCGTAATGCTCCTGAACTTTAGGTTGTGAAATGTCAAATCATTACGTCTGCGCATATTTTCCCACGCTGACCGTGTCTCTAATTGCCAGTTCCACCTCACTTGACGGTAATTCTCATCATCGACCATTAACTGGTAATTACCTGCCCACCCCTTAAGCTCGCTTCGGCTTTCACATGCGGATTTCACGTGAAAACAAAACGAGCCCACCCTCAACTTACGACGCTCCTAAGACACCTGTGTGCCTCAAATAGGTATCACCCCAGTCGCCTGTAACCCGAGAGTCCAAAAATCCCGGCAGAAATCGCAGCAAACTTAACAGCGTTTGCCTGTCCGAATATTTTTGCAAGAAATGAAACCTGATCCGAACATGTGACGAGAGAGTCTGGTAGATGCCAGTGCTGGCACTGGGTGGGTAAATCATTATTGGCAGCGCCTTGCGCAGCAGATTAAAATGCGTGGGAAAATGTTTGTCAACTGCAACAACACACAACTCCTCTAGTGGCTCATTATGCCGACCACACACTTTGCGGCTTCAATATCTGATCTGGCACACAGACACCAACACACACGCACATGGGCGCCGGTTGACCGATGATCTCGCATGTGCAGTATGTCATCTTAATCACTTTTCCCACAAACGACAGTTAGCCAGTCAGGCGCAAGGAATTATTGGGGCCACGTATGCTGTCGTATAGATTTCTGAACACCGCCGCACCGGCTAATAGGTGATGATCTGCTGAGCAGGCCATACGCTGGATGCAAGCATCGTGCGATATTTAAACCCGATGATCTTGTGATTGACAGATGTGACATAGAGAAGCCTTTTAATGCCTAAGTAATAGAGACATAGGTATCGTTTATGTTTTGAAGGGTGCTGACTGCTAACACAGGGGAATACGCGAAATAATGATTTTGGATGCACGTGTTTTTATTGTATTTATGAAAGGTTTTGCGTATAAAGTGGATGCTAGGATTTTACGTAAATTCACATAGCTTGTGTTGCGCTGTACCACTTACAGACGTTATTGCATAAATACACGTGCAATTTCACGTCTCTCCTGTATTCTTTTTTACCTAATTTCATGTGCAAGGCGTAGTGTAATATTTACAAGTCCACTTTCCTGTTCTTTGTTTTTTTAAATTGGAGGTATAATACTCCATTAGCATAGATTAGTAAATGATATTCATATGCTGCAACGAGTCTGAAAGCCTACAAGCGGTTTGAACCTTTTTGAGGGATAATCCTATTGGCGTTCCGAGGTTCGAGGTGCGCCTGGGCATATATTCTACGGCAACCACTCCACCTGCGTGTGCTGTGGGCTGAGTGAAGGGGATCTACAGCTCTTATGCCGACTCCGAACGGTGGAGTTTGTGCATTTTTTTTCCAGATAGGAGCGGTGTAGTCGCACTTAGGCCAAAGTAGGCCCATTGTGATACCACGCTCCACTACTTCTCCAAACATCGAAACCAGTTGGTGCTAGTAGTGAAGCGATTTAACTAGCCTATTCTAACGCCATTTAGCTCATTGAGATTATTGAAATAGTAGGCCTCTAAGTGTTAGAACTTACGACTAGTCACAGCGCTGCTCGAGCAGAGTAGGTTATCTATGGTTTCTACCTCCTCTTCATCCATACAGCTTTTGCAGACATCATTATATTGGACACCCATCCTACGAGCATGGATGCCAATTGCACAGTGCTTGGTTATGACTCCTTTGAGACTCCTGCTGAGCCTTAGCAGACAGTTGTACTGATGTTTTAGGTTAACTGATGGCCAAATATCTTTTGTTTTTTTTTCCAGACAGACAGGATTACTTTCTGAACATTGCCAGCGACTCGAGAATGTTGCAGTCGGTTTTTTGCATGGCGACATCTTCGTGTGGCGCTACAGACGGGTGCGGATCTTGGCCTCAACTCACTAGCAGCCTCTAGTTTTGCACGCCAAGTTCCCTTTAGAGTTAGTTTCAACTGTCCTTCTCCCTTTGGGTGCACCAACTTAGGCATGGGCGTTCTCTTGGATGCTGAGCTAAGTTGTTCATGTGCTCTACATGGCTCAGCCACTTTATGCACTGGGTCAGTGGACGCCTAACTAGGCTCATGTTGCTGTACAGACTATACAGTTGATGGTTGAATCTTCTCCTTCAGGTCCTATTAACGCTTTTCTTTTCTCCGATGGATCCACTGATAGCGAAGCATAGGCGGCATTTTGAACGATTTGCTATTAATGCCATGAATCTATCGTAATGCCAAATAATATCGCCGACAGTCGATCATAAGGAGTAGACAAGGATAGTTATATATGCCCAATTATGATTTTTATGCATACACTCATGTGGGAGGCGCTACAGCCCATAGAAGGCCAAGGCCTAGCTTTCACGTCTAGCAACCACACGTGTTGTGCTTCTCTCATGATTGGTGAAGTTTGAGAACCTTTTTCTAGACAAGAAGCTCCCTTGAGCATTGTCAGTGAGTCGAAAGAGAGGTGTAGCCGTGAAAATTGTTTGTCATTCTAGACCAGAATTTAATACCTCACACCGTTGTTGTCTCAGTTAAATGTCTTTTCACATCGGACACTCTGTGGGTTAAATTTAAGCTATCTATCTATCTATCTCTAATATTAGTTTTGATCTCAACGGCTTTCATCATCTTTTCATCATAATTCGTGTCTCTTCTTCTTCGATAAAACCAGCATTCTCTGCAAATGATCATTTTGTATGTCCTCGTATGGTTCAGCAGGTATTGACTGACGCCAGGTGTGCGAGCAGGGCATGCCTCCAGTTCACGTGTGAATCCCCGAATTTGACGTTGACTAGCGCTTTGGTCAAATATTCCATTTTGAAGCCATCATCTCCCCTCCAACTAGATGAATTCCCCCATCAATCAAAGTGATTCATGCTTAAATCCAACGAAGGACGTACTTAGGAAATATCTACGTTCGCAATGTCTGCTTAGTTGGTTTTAACTAGTAGTAGTTTTGTCGATATACATAAGCTGCCTTAGTCCCGCTCACGCTGACCAGGTTGTTGTGCGTCCGCTGTTACTTGTTCTTCGTACAGGAGGCTCGACATTTCTTTCTTTCCTGACCCAAGAGAAGGATTGGTGTTTATGTGTTCGATGTGGCGGAACTAGTATAGTCGACAACTGTAGGTTGTGTCATCTACCCCACACAACTTCCTCACAGACAGGACAAAATATTCGACGTAGCATTTTTTTTTAAAGGCAATAACAATCAGCGCCACACTTCTGCTTATCGCCCATATAACAGGACTGTCAACGTAAGGGTTTTGAAGAGCCTTATGCGAGCATTACATTTGAAGGGATGGGAGTTGCCAAGGATTTGTTAAGTTCGCGTCTGCTCCAAGATAGAAAAATTTCTCTATTGTAGCCGCTGTTTTTCCTAGGTTGTCAGCAACGGACGGATAACACACTAGAGCACGAAAATTAGGTGATAGGTTGAAGAGTGTAAGTATCCATCGAATTTCTGGGTGGACTAGGAGACAATCAGGTATATCAGGTTGGACATCTTTCTAGTACCTGATTTATACTCGGAAGTCTGGGAGTTGGCAACGTGTGAATTTGTGTCGGGCAGGAAGTAGTGCAGTGCAAAATCGCCGTATACGCTCAAGTTCTGGTGAACAAGATCGTGTAGGCATTCATTGTAGGCAACATACTTCAATTGTTTTTGCAAGAGGCAGGATCTATATTACTTATTTACTTAAGGTGGCGCTACAGTCCGAGGTGGACCTGGGCCTCAACCAACAAGCGTCTCCAGCCAGCTCGATCTTTAGCTAGCTGTCTCCAGTTTCGCACGCATAGTTGGTTGAGGTCCCTTTCCACTTGCGTGCGCCACCTGAGTCGCGGTCTTCCTCTACTGCGCCGTCCCTCGGGAGTGGATTCGAATACTTTTCGGGCCGGAGCATTGGTTTCCATCCGCTCTACATGACCTAGCCATCTCAATTGTTGGATTTTCACTCTTCTGGCTAAGTCGATGTCGCTAAACAGCCCGTATATTTCGTCATTATATCTCCTCCTCCACTCACCATCTATGCAAACGGGACCGAAAATCACACGAAGAATTTTCCTCTCGAACCAACCAAGAGCAGCTTCATCCGCTTTTGTCAAAGTCTATATTAGTAGTTTATTTTATAATTCGGGTTATGGAGCTGATACTTTGCGAAGTGTGCAGTTGATCTGGTCCATGTATCCTACCAGAGTATCGTCACTAGCGTTGATGTGGTTTTATGGCAGACCATCTGCACCTGGTTTTCTTGTTTACTTATCGCTTGGCACCATCTGCACCTGGTTGTCCTGTTTACTTCTCACTTGGCAGCGTCTGGAGATCCACAGAGCTTTCCACCTTACTCAAGCTTCAGATATTCAATTCCAACGTGAAATCCGTACTTCTATACGGATGCGAGACTTGGAAGGCAGTCAATATTATTGCTATCAAGCTTCAGGTCTTCGTCAATAAATGCTCGAGGCGATGTATTCTGGCCGGAATGGGTAACAAACGAATCGTTGCTGAGTAGAGCTTCGCAGTAGAGATACAGCATCGAAAGTGAAGCTGGAAAGTGAAGCAGAGTACGGACATCGCACGGATGGCCCTCACTTGGACACCGCAAGGAGTGCGCAGTCGAGGTCGACCACGCTCAAATTGGAGACGGACCGTGGAGAAATAACATCGACAGGCCGGAAGTGACTAGGCTGGCCCAAGACAGAGTCGTGTTGAGATCACTCACAGAATCTCTGCTACCTCTATATGTTTTATAGGAGCAACCTTTCACTGTATTCGAATAAAATATGACATACATACGTTGAATTTGTATATTTTGAATTTTAAATAAAATAATAATAATAAATCTGCACCTACTGCTTTGATGTTCCGGGTAATATAGGTTAGGTAGATGGGCTGCCAGCACACTTAGACCATTTTTGGTCCATTGTGATACCCACAGTCAAACTACATCCACTGATCGCCAACTCCAGTGATATAAGAAGATGCTATTTATTGAGAACAGACACTTCTTGGAAACACAGCCAGCAATGAGAAATACACATAACGCATTATTAAATTAGTGATTTAGAAACTAACTTCAAATGCGGCGATTTAAATAGAATTCGCTATCAAGTCGAGTCATTGTCTACATTTGAATCCGAGTAAACTTGATGTCTGACTCTTTGTCTACAGACAGTCTAATTGAGTTCCTTCCTCCAGACTCCCCACTTGGTATGCAAACAAAAGTAACTATGTCCACGCTTGTACACGATTGGAATACAATCAAGCAAATGAAGAATTAGTCTTTGCTGGTTCCTACTTCGTTGAATTAGCCACATTCCCCATCTCGAAACATTTTAATTAAAATCAATTACATTTTAATTCCGACTCAGAGGAAAATTCCATCAAAAAGGATGCAAAACGAACAAAACTTCGTCGCGCCGCATTTCAACCCTTTAACACATTTTAAACACTTGAAATAGCACTAAAATTCTAGATGTATAATCCCAGCATCCCCTCATTCACCCACACTCTACCTCCTTTGGTTGAAACTTTTGGCCAACACCAATGCAAAAGCAAAAGCAAAAAAAAGACAGTTTAAAACATTTTTTTTTGAATTTTTTTTCACATAGAAACGGAAAAAAATTGGTTTACTTACACATTCACGATCGCCACCATCTCGGCATCCCCCAAAACATCCTTTCTCTCGCTGTAAATTCGCATGCAAAAGTGTCAAAAAGCGACCAACAGAATAAAAAAATGAAAAAAAAAAAACAAAACGAACTCGGCAAGTTCGCTGGCAAAACTAACACAGCAGCATTCGTATTTGAATCTCCATCACAGTGGGCACAACATCCGAATACTTAGGAAATAGCCTGCGGTGCATATAGCCCTCTCTCATCCCCCTGCCCACAAACCGATTTCGAGGCCCATCTACGGCAAACGAAAAAAATTAAAAAAAAAAATAAAAAATACAGAAAAACTAAAAAAAGTGAATAAAATCTCCCTCCCATCTATGTGTACACCAACTAGAAGGGTTGGCCGACGACGTATTGATGTTTTGTTGATGTACATACCTACACAATTGCACACACACACCCCCACACATCCAAACAAACACCCGCATCCACACGCTCTACTACTTAACTCTCGGGGAACACAGCGAACGCGATAAAAAAAAAAAAAAAAAACGCGCAAAAAATGGAAATGTGGTCGCCTAACTATTGGCAAATGAGGATCTGAGAGCTTTTTTTTTGCGCCATGGCCTGGCTAGAAGAGAAAAAATCTGTCCAAACTCTTTGCCACGATTCTGTGAGTGTGTGTGTGTGTATTTAACACACGAAAAAAAGAAATCAACAATTTTTTGTGTTTTTTCCTCTCGCACTCTCGCTCGCTCTCTCTATCGCGTGTCGCAAAGCTTTGGCGGCGCGCAAAGTAGTGAAAAATCGACAAGGAAAAATTGTGAAAAATCTAAAAACGAGGAAAAAATGTTTTTTCTCCGAATAAGTGTACAATCGACACAGAAATTTGCTCTTCATCCCCAATCCACGACCATTCACCACCCCCTCACACACACACACACACACAGTGGCAAAGTCACTAGCTGTAGTAGAGGAGTGAAGGTTGAGAGGGGCGAACAAATTTACGCGTCATCCCCTCGGCCTCGATACGGGCAGACATCCCATGTCGGATGTGTAACGCTGTGACGATGAGCAACAAAATGTGGGTCGTCCTCGACAACCGTCGCCGCAGCCTCCGCCGCTGTTTCTTTAAAGCGTCGTCACACAGGTGGACGAGTGGCGGGTGGGTTAGGAGAGGAGGGAATTTCCTACTTTGTTTAATCGAGAAGCGTGATAAAGAGCGCAACTTAAGACGTTCGTCTTTGGATGCCTCTCGAGTGTTGACATTGCGATTGCAAGGAGCGCCTGGTCGGTCACATGGTGGCATGCCTTTGAACGCAATCTTTTCGAGTTTCCACTTCAACACACACACACACATCGAAAACCGCGTGCACGGATCCAACATCACGCACCCATACACCCGCGCACTCGGCATGGGGGATGCTCCGCTTGCCTGCATTAGTAGCATCGTCATCATAACCGTCATCAGCACATCCACACGCAGTTGTGTAGTGTACACGATGTTATTTAGCGTGAGAATACAAAAAAGCCAGCCGGGCACGGACAGGCAGGACGAGAGGATACAACAACAACAGCATCGACGAAAAAAGTGGGAAAACGGAGCGAAAAAAAATGAGAAGCGAACTGGCGTTTTCGTTTTTGTGATTTTTTTTTTGTTTTTTTTGTTCACTTTTTTGGGCGGAAGAATTTTTTCGAAAAGCTCAAATCGTGATGAGTCTCTAAAAATGTGTGTGTAGATGGAAAGGATTCGGTCCCAAGAGATGAGAGGCCGGACGACCACCAACAAGAGCTCTGGTGGCTGGGTGAAAAGTGGGGTTATTCCGGAAGGGACGGTCGAAAAAACACGGAGGACGACGCACATGGGCACACGGCATATAGACAGATAGATGGCAGCGGCACTGAGTAGAGTGCAGGCTTAATTTTTTTTAGGACTTGTTTGGTCTATATAGTCGGAGTGTAGTTGGAGTGAAGGCAAAAAAGACAAAAAAAAACAGAAATGGGTAAAAAAGGTTTGCCAGGAAAAATGTAGAACGAGTGCGAGCATAGGTATAGAAGTTGTGGGTGATAGGGTTACCATGGTAGCTGGTTATAAATCTGAATAGATTTTGGATTTTTCCCCCATTCCTATGGATGTCGGTGGTTTCTAAGGCAATGTGGAGGTTCAAAGATTTCCTGGGAAGGTGACGAATTCAATTGCGTTTGTCTCTAGTCAGCAGTGGAACAGGTCTATAGAAAAAAGTTAGGTATTTGCTGGTGTGCCAATGTTTGAAATTAACGAAAAAGTTTAGGTATCAATAGAAAGTGAGTGCTGCCACTTGCTCTGATTGGTACAAAAATGTCTGAAGTCCATGCGTATGCACACATAAACCAATCCCAAGGCAAATAACAAATTAACCGTAATATGCTAACTTGAGAGTAGAGAATATTGTAGGAATCATTTATTTTACTTTCATCATTATATAACACTCACTCTGGCGTACCTCAAGGTGCCGTACTGGCTCCCATTTTGTTTAATATTTGTATGTCCGATATATCAATATCTAATGGTAGCACTTTTCTTGCATTGTTCGCTGATGACACAGCCCTGTTCTCATCAAATATCTTAGCACAGGACTCGCTAACTTCTCTTCAAAATGCACTTGATTTGTTTCAGTTATTCTCATTCGGAGAGTGAACATATTCGTAACATTTTGAATTAGGGAAAATTTCAATCATATCGTAAAGCTATAAGATTGTATCATATTGGCAGCACTCTTGGCAGTGACGGTCAAGTTGGCAACTGAGACTGGATTTGTTGTTCAACACGCATAACTATTTTACCATGGATAGCCTAGAGCGATGGACGAAACACTTTCTCATTTTGTGAATCTTACTTGGAAACTATGGTTTATTTCGCGAAACTTATTGCTTATAGCGTCACCGTCCATTCGAGAAACTGCACGTAAAACGTTTCTGCATTCCCAAAGTCGTGCTGAAATGAAGTCGTTGTGACTTTCATCTTTCTTCTTCCTTTTGTGTATTGGCCGAAGACCAGAGTGGTCTTGATCACTTTTTTTCTAAGAATATTCGTTCTGAAATTGTCAATTTTTATTGAAAAATCACTCATAATGTTGCACTTAGATGTTTTCTAGAGGTTTTTTGAAACATTGGTCAAAATCATAATGTCAAAGGTCGAAAAAAAAGGTATCGAAGAAGACGACAACTCAACTTGTGACCTAATTACATACATGGGTCACAAGTTGAGTTGTCGCCTTAACTTGTTCTGAACCTGGTGGTAGGCTTGACTATGCGTTGTTAGTGTATAGTTCCCATTTCGATTCTGATTCTGGTTCAAAGTGTATGTACATCAGCATCAAATGGAAGTATTCGAGAGAGTCCTGGTTGCATCTGTGATGTGTTTTCGCGGAAACCTCCAAATATATCTTTTAGTGCTCCAGATTTTGTAAATTCAAGTCCCATGTATGCTTATGTATGCTGTGACCCTTAAATGCACACATAATTAGTGTAAAGTACTTCAATTCTCATTAATTTCCTGCATATTTAGCAGAAAACGTACACCAGAACTAAGTACATGCAATCCCGAGAATACACCTGAATCGACATGAAATCGGGAGCTCTATTATCTTGAAGGAATGAACATAATTTGGGAGATATTAAATGACAAGACACAAGGCAAACAGACAAACATAGTGCATTAGGTCACTGTACTGCAAGATGAATCATTGCACAGCTTATCTATGCATTGTCCTTGAATCTTTTCATCAATTAGCCAATTCCAAAGGTTAAAAATTCTATCAGACAGTCAGTGCATCACTTTCGCAGATGTCTCCAGGGATCCTGGCAGGATAATACGAAGCTGTACGTTCGAAATTAGGCTTAAATATTGGTGTCTAGTACCAAAAAGCACTTGAAATCGACTGGTGGAACATTAAAGTTCAACTAACTGGCGATGCAAATTTGTTTCCACTTTCTGCGAATAAACCTTTGTCAAGAACGAGAGTATCGACAGTATCGCCTTGTTCTTGTCCTTGGGGGTTTTTTTGGGAGTAGCCCATTTGCGGAAGCAGTAACAGCATGTTCCAACTAACAAGGGATTCCAGAGACTCTCAAAAAAGACGCACGCACCTTAATGATCTGGCAATGATGAATATTAAACGGTATGTTGAGTACCGTCACCCGTGGTCAGTAGTGCAGGATGAACAGCAGAGGAGGAGCTATGTGAATTCATTAGTAATACGTGGCATACAAGTGGCACCCGATACATCCCCATCCCCATTTGTATTTTGGCTGTCATGGGAAAAGTGATGAATTGCGTAGGTTGTTCTGGAGTTGCATCAATAGTCAAATCCCAAGAAATATTCCTCAACAGACTCTTATTAATGGACCAATTATGCGCCGCGGTGTACGTGTAGTGGCGACACCTACGCTGTGTTTTTAAGTTCAATGCCCGACACGAAAAATTCATAAAATTCACGGCTCCACCTCTCTTGAATCACTGCCAATCCTCAGAGAGTACACTTGTATTTTAGCTGGAATTCGGTCTATTGCTATATCCGTTTAGGAATTATGGGCAATTTTAAAAAAAGATTAAATAATTTCAATTTTCTCAAAATCTAGCAGATAAAAACATTCGGTTTTTTTCATTCGATTCACAATTGATATAGGCTTAAGCCACAAAAAGCGAATTTAGCGCTTCATTTTACAGTTTTGTTAATAATTGGTATAAACCTTTTTTTGAATTTGTTCATCAAAATTTTGAGTTTGCATTCGAATTTTTTCAAAAACTATTAACGTATGTACATAAATAATTTAAATTAAATTTATGATTAAATTTTGGAAAACAACTGTTTTTTGGCTTTCAAAGCCGGTATTGTACTTAATTGTAAGCTGTACAGTTAATTCTTAATATTTTTTTCCATTTTAAGTAATTTTTTTCTTAAATTGCCCATAGCTCCTAAACGGAGCAAGATAGCCCCTCCCGCCAACCATTGTAAAAAATGCTTCTTTCGACCCCTCTAAAAAAACCTTTATCAATTTTTTGGCGCCAAAGTACTCGTGCCACAAGACATTACTGTAATCCCTCGTTTTGTTTTAAATTGTTGTGGTGGAGTGTTATTGACGTCCAATAAGGTGCTGAGTAATTTTATTCCCGTAAGCAGTGCACAGATTCGTCTTAACTGTGTATTTTTCCGGTTCCCTCACTTCATCTTTGGCAAGTTTCTACAAACATATATCCATCGAGTAAGTAACACAACGTCAGTGATTTAACAACCCATGTTTCTCCTTACAACCGATTTCAGAAACCATTTCAAATCGGAAAAATTAACTGACTAACTGACAAACGTTGAAAAATCAAATTATCTGCAGTAGTTTACAGCTACAGGACGAAACCTTTGACACGGTAACTCTAAAACATCCGACTGGCGAACTTCAAATTCTATGCGCCACCTGCTTGTTGCCCCAAACCACCACCCGCAGGGTTATGTACTAAAAAAAAGCGCGTACACACAACCCAAATACACACACACACACTCTCAAACACATCCACATAATGTTCCATTATCAGGGGCGTAAATTTTTTTTAAACTGTTTAGTGCAAGCTGAGCGTCGATGAACACAAAAAAAAACACAAAAAAATGCAAAAAAAAAGGAAAAAAACAGCACAAAAAAGCGCATAAACATTTCGGGGGTGTTGAAGGTATAACTCTATCGCCCCAACTCTTGCCGGCCGCCGCCACAGCATCAGCATAAGCATCGGGAGCAAGCAGCATCAGCATCACCAGTAGTAGTATCATCATCATCATTGCCGAGCAACATTTTTTCCCAAAGACCATCCCTTAGTGTTTTGCGCTCCACCGTTGGACGCACATACATACAGACACACACCAACTAGATTCAAAGTTAAAAAACGAGGCGAACAAAAAAAACGCAAATTCGGAAGAGTATAGACGTGAAGGAAAAAAGAAAGCGGCGTTTTCTTCATCGCATCGTGGTGTTCCTTGTTCGTTGTTGTTTTTTTTTTTCGTTTGTTCGTCGTACGCTTGGTCGTCGTTTCGTGGAAAGCACACAACAGCCAGCCAGCCAGCCAGCGGGCTAACAAGGATGCGCGGGTGCGGAGGAGGAGGCGGACGACTACCATGATTATGATGGTATTCGTTGGGAACAAGCAGAAACGAACGCAAAAATTAACCCTCCTGCAACAAGACTAAGGCAGATTGTGTGAAGGGAAAATTTTTTCTACAAAATACTAAAAAAGTTGGAAAAAATCACGAAAAAAAGAAGGAACTCACCACCGGCCCAGTGGGTGGATAGAGGAAGAAGAGAGGTTTCAAAGGACAGCGACGACGGCGGAATAAAAAAAAACAAAAAGAGTCCATAGGAAGGAAAAAGGCAGAAGGAAGAGAACCTAACGGCAGTTGGAGTAGTTGCGAACACACAAAGCAACGGCGGGCAGGACGGCAGAAGGACGTCACCAGTAGTAGTAGTAGTCAGTGACGAGCGCCAACGCCGACAACGCCAGCAACGCCAGCAACGACGACAACGACGACGGCGACTGCGGAGGAGGCAGCTGAACCAGCAGCAAATCAGGCGGCGGTGGCGGCGGCTAGCGGCAAGCAGCAAAGAGGCTTGAATGCCATGCCGCGCCGTGCTGCTTCAGACTGATAGAGACGAGCAGCGAGCAGCCGAGAAACCGAGAGCTCTCTGTGTGAACTGTGCTGTACCCCATCGACCGACACCAGCACCATCACCATCACCATCACCATTACCAACGGAAAACCCCGACCCGTGGAGGTGGGCTATACTGGAGAAAGCCAAGCAAGAGTGAGAGTGGCGGCCAAGAGGTGGGAAATGGGATAAAAAAGTTTTCGCTGTAAAAATTGAAAAAAAGGCAAAACGAGGAAGAAAAAATACGGATTTTTTCCTTTTTTTTTTAAAAAAATCTCCTGCTCCGCGGGTGTGAGGGATAAAACGTACCCAAAACGAAAGAACTGCTGCTGGTGGCAGATAGAGAACCGATAGAGATAGAGAGAGGGATAGACAGAGAGAAAGAGGAACACGGCGGCGGCAGCAACGGCAGTGGCGGTGACGGCGGCGGGCTCCCCAAAAATATATTGTTTCAAATTTTTTCTTGCTTTAGTCGGTTTCTCACATTGGTGACGGATCGTACTTGAGGAACGAACGAACGAACGAGCACACATAGAGCAAAGAAAAAAGGCGGCCCGCTCGGCATAACCCAATACGACCCAGAAAATAATCACAATCACCCTTGCTGTCGTTATAATGAGAGTCGGAGTCTCCTGCACCTTCGCTCGGTTCAACATCATCGGCAACCTCGTCGGGTCGTCATCGGTGTCATCTTCGGCTTTCGCAAAGTCTTCGTGTTGGTCTCCGTTGTCGGTGTCGCTCTTGTTGGCATCGTTTGTGTCGTTGTCCTTCGAAAGTGACCGGTTTATTGCATTGTCACCCACGCCGCACAGCACACCTGTCGTTATCGATCTTGTTTGGATCATCATGTCCCTCATCGGTTAAGCTTGAAGCAATCTTCAATCGCAACGCATCGATCAGTAATCAATCGAAGCCCGGCCACGAAAGACTGAAAAGCTCCTCGGTACTGTTTTGAAAACGCGACGCGAGTGACTAGTTTGTTTTTGAATTCGTTGCACGATCTCCTTGTGTTTGCCCAAGTACTCCAACCCAACGTCACACACAAACACATATACACACACACGGAATCACGGAATAGGAGCACCAGCACCACCCCTTTGGCGAGGAAGAACAACAACACACAACAATCATTCCGACAACGAGACAGGAATTGTCTGGCATCACCGTTTGTGCTCGCATCTTAGAATCGTTTTCGTCTGGTGGAGCCGGGGCACACCGTACCGCACCGCACTCTTGTCGTTTTCTTTAACAGCCAGCATCAGTTCATCATCCCGGACTACCCCACATTGTATCCTGTTGCACACACATTCACGAATTGTGTGTGTGACGACAAGGACGACGACGACGACGACGACGACGACGGCGGCGTCGGCAGCAGCACCACCCTCAGCATCAGCCGTGTGGGTGGTTGGAGGTGGATTTTCATGGGTTTCCCAAAGATTTCCGACTTAAGGACTCCTCTCCACACACCAAAGTCGAATAAGACGACGACGACGACGGCGGCTGCGGCGGCAACGACGAAATTCTGATTCATTTCGTTTCTTTCGTGCTTTATCCTGTGTTGTTGGCGGGCGGGTATTGTCGGTCGCGACGCGGCTCGGCATGAATGAGAGTGTTCACGGTCTACACTTGTGCATGTGTGCGACGAAAAACAACAAGATGTGTGAGTAGAAGAAGAAGAAAAACAGTTGTAACTGAGTTGTGAAAAGAAAAAATAGAAAAAAAAAGAAAAACCCTACGAAACGAAGAAAAAAAAAGAGTTTAAAGTGAAATCTAGGGTACCCCACAAGGATATACACAAATACATGAGAAAAGTGATTTTTTTTACAAGGGCTTGGTTTGTTTACGTTTGTTTTTGTTGTGCTCCCTTCCGTTTGGCGTCCTTGTGAAGACGACGACTTAGCCATAGTCTGTGTTGCATTGCCGTGTGTTTTTGTTTTCTTTTTGGTTTTGTTTGTTGTTTTTTGAATCGAATTTAAATGGAAGGTCGTCTGCTGGAGTACCGTCCGATCAGCGGTGGCCTGGACTATCACCATAATTCCCCACTGATTGGGGAGATCCCGAACGGTGAATACAGTCACGTTGTGCATCGGTCAATTGATCAGCTGCGGAACAGCTTAAATGAGCGCGTGACACTTGGACCGCTGAGTGTGTTCTCGAATACGACAGACTTAAGGAACTCGGTGTTGGCTTACAACAATCATCAGAACAATGTGGCACTGTCGGGCAATGGGACGGCGGGTGGTGCAGTGGCTGGCGGAGCGAGCAGCAATAATGTGGAGAATCGAATGCACTACGACATCCATCGGACAGCGACGGCGAATGCGGCGGAACTGCATCACAAGTCGGGAAATGCGGGCGGTTGCATGGACGACTCGAAGGATATGCTGCATGTGGATGTGATTATGGGCTCAACTGCCGGCGGCGATAGTGCTGGCGGTGGGGGCTTGGTCGGCAATGGCTCGACGGACGGCATGAATGGCGGAATGATTAGCGGCCAGAATGGCGAGAATTTGCACATGAGGTGTGTGAATGGCGGACAGGATCAGCAACAACAGCAGCAGCAGCAACAGCAACACCAGCCGCAGCAGCAACAACAGCAGCAACGGACCAATCGGAAGGGCCGGCCGCCAACGCTGCACCATGCTGTGTGTCACGGCAACAGCAACAGTCAGCGAGTGTCGCAGAATCATCAGCATCACCATGCGTCGTCGGACTCAAGTTCTCCGCATCACGGTCAAAGTGGCAAGGACTCAAAGGTAAGCGTTGCTGATTTGTTTTCATTCTGTGCCGCTCCGAAGTGTTGAGTGAAAAGTGTCTATAGAGTCTAATGAGACAAGCATTTGCTTCTGAAGATTGACAATCGTCCGATTGACTTGGTTTGGCTGTCTGTCGACTCGTGTCAGTAGTTTTTGAAATAATTTTGTGTCCCTTTGCAGAGTTTATTTGATGAGCTACAGTGAGTTGCATCTGAGAATGATTGAAAACCGAGTTTCTTTGGCCTAAACTACTGACAGAAGACCAAGCATTCGGCACAAATCATTATTCCATTAAATATCAAGACAGTTCATTGCGTTGTCAGATGCCGCCATTGACACACCAAATCCTTAGGGAGCTGAGGAAAATTTAGTTATCTCCAAAGCGCAATGCGTTCCACCTCCACCTCATCATTCTAAAGATGAGTGTTTGTTTTCTTTTGGAACACTTGTTGGATGGCTTCTTGATACAGTGACACAAACTAAACGACTCTGGGCACCCTGCTATCTGCTATTTTGGCCAGCACCTGTTATATCTCGATCGGTCTATTGAATGTTTGTTTTTATTGTCTCTCTCTTTTTCTTCGAGTCAGAAGTTGGCAATTTGAACAACACTCTAATTCAAGAATTTCTGTTCTTCAAGAGATACTTAGACATCAACGGAGGAGTCTAATCGACGAAACCTTCTCCTTCGGGTCACATCCATAGAGGTGTCTACAGTAGTTTCTGACTTCAAAGAAAGCACGTAAATATGTCAGCAGTTGTTTTTTGTTTGAAATATTATTCCGTCCTTATTAGTACGTTTTGAAATTATCATATGGTCACCTAGGTTATTTCGAATGAAGAGCAATCACTTACTTCAATTTTCCACAAATTTGACAGACTTAGCCATGTTTCGGAAATAAAGTCGTTGATAGTGGCTTCCAGTTGCTCCAAAGTTTGTTGTGCAACACTGCTGACTAGCTTTGATATCACATGATCTTGGAGACTAAATGACTCATTCGGGAGGATAATGCGTTGACGTAGGTGTATGGTGTTTTCATAAACGTCGAAAATCTGCGCTAGTACAATCGCATTTCTTTTCTCATGCGTTTTTGAACATACACGGTGCAGAATGTCTGCAGGCTTGCTTTCTTCCAATCGATCCTGTTTGCAGTCAAAATGACTGCACAATCTGCCGGGCATCGATGAGCTATTGACGTTTATGCACACTAGGTACTGAAGTTCACCTTAAAATTATCGCACATCTGCATTAATGAACATGGATAACGCAGTCCTTTGTTAGTCTGACGTTTATGAAAACACCCGTACTTTATTGAAGATCAACTGTGTCTTGCAGTGTGTAGTTTGTAGCGCCGTCTTATTGAAACAGAACTGTTCCAATTTAATCCAAGAAATAAGTCAACTCTTGCAGGCTTCATTCCTAGCGGTGACTGCACACTTTACAGTGCTTTGCGACATGGAACGGCAATGACCGGACTTACTGACATACAAACTGACTAAAAAGAGGTAATGACAATCAATTTAGAACTTGACGGCCTTCTTAGACTAACCAAAGTCTCTGCCATATTTGAGGTCAATTTGTGTGCATAGACCATACTTAAGACGTCAACAGATTGTACTGGAAGTCTTTTATGCCTGCAGGAAAATTCTCGGGCAGAGTTTGCTCAGCTTTTCTGTGGTTGTATAATATTTTCACATTATTTTTTACATTAATTACAATTAAAATTATAATTCACATTAACCTTAATTCAAACTTATATAGACTCTGTTTGAATTTCTATCATTCATTGCTGTACAGAAGATAAGTTTATTCAGTCGCCTGAATTACATGTGGTGTCCAGAAGCTGGATGTCATAGCATATTCCCAAAACAGTGGGAAAACGTGTAGCCCACTGAAGTTTTAAAGTTTCCCTTTTCACAGTAATGAAAGCGGATCAAATTCAATGACTGTCTGCAAAATAAAGGCGATTTCAGAAAGAACGCAAACGACAATGGATATGGATACATATGGATTCACTGGAAATGACTGAATTTTGCTTTAACACAATCACACTTTCCAACAAGGCCACTTTCCAAATTTGTGGCCATTGGGTCAAGGTGGCACGTACTGTTTCCGTGGATATCGTGGACGCTGCTCTGGTTAATGCTTTTTTAAGGCTTACCAAACATTTATAGAGAGCCTTGCAGTTCAATCCCCGGCCTTATCAGCTTTCACAACTAACGGCTCCGAGTTCTGAGTCACTGACAATACTTAGGGAATTTTTCTGTCTAGAAAAAGCTTCTCAAACATCGCCGGTCTGAGTCGGCGTAAATCTGTAAGAGCCATCCACTCGTGTTAGAAGAACAACACGCGCAACACCAGTGGTTGGAAGAAGGAAGCTAGGCCTGGTTCACCTTGAACTGTAGCTTCACCCATGTTATATTGTTGTTGTCTTGCAGGCCATGTTCTCTAATTCTGATCATAAACCATAATCCCATGA
Source organism: Eristalis pertinax (assembly GCA_907269125.1). Taxonomy (NCBI): domain Eukaryota; kingdom Metazoa; phylum Arthropoda; class Insecta; order Diptera; family Syrphidae; genus Eristalis; species Eristalis pertinax. The sequence continues at coordinate 124,165,165 of OU026145.1, forward strand.
ATTCAGTCAAATATAGTCAGGTTTTCAGACCAATCTTCCATTGATAAAAAAACTTGACTTTGAGGCACTCGTACGTAGTTCTAGCTTTAAACGCGATCACAGCCCTGTTGGAAGATGCATCTGCTCCCATTGCAAACGGTATTAGTCAACCCATTCACAACACCCTATAGCGCATATTCTTGGTGAACATTTGCACCAGTTCTTACGCCTTCTCCACATAAATGGAGCAATGTGGCACCTTAGTGACAGACCCCACACGAAACCATCTTGGAAGGCCATCTTGATGGCCACATTGAACCATAGGAACACCTTTGTTTGCTGCCTTAGATGAAGTGGCACGAATCTTGTAATTTTGTTTATTGAAACCTTCTGCCTCGGCAGAAATTTTCCCGTCCGTAAACATAATGTTTTTGTTTGTCGTTTGGTTCTTTTCAGCCAAATTTTTGGTCAGATGAGGATTTAAATGACCCATGAACCGACGATGGTGAGAAGTTAGAAGACGACCCATACGCAGATCTTCTGCTGTCTAAGGTGATTTTCGCGAATTCGTTCACGGTCGCCTTTTACTACCGCACTAGGTGTGAACAATGCGCTGGCGACTACTTCTTGTCCTGTCTTCTGTTTCAGACAATTCGCCGCAGCAAGCCAATAGCCCCATAAACGAATATTCCCGCTATACCAACTCAATCTAGCAACTTCTAAATTTGACCAGCTGAAACCAAACTGGCAAGTACTCATTACCAATCAATGCATGTATTCAAAGTGTTAACGGTTCTATTTCCGCAAAACGAAATTATGGCAAGACTAGATACACACTTTTACTTTTCTCTAATAGACCGCTAAACATCTCCCTTAAGGGTACCTCCCCAATTGTCAGGCAACCTCTATGCCCGAGGACGTTTATAGATGCGTCTCTTTGAATTTACCGTATTCGTATATATGTACCATGTTCTAACACACACTGAATGTGTCTGGTGATTTTGTATACACGGATTTGGGAATATTGACTTATTATTTAGTTTAGCAAAAAATAAAGGGTGGTTAAATTTTAAGGGCCGATGTTGATTTTGAATAAAACACAAATTATTTAGGAAATTATTGTCATTTATTTTTATTATGATAATATTGGTGTGGTTCAATTATGAGGGCCAAATGGCCGCCGCGACCTCGGCGGCACACCTCCATTCGATGGTCCAAATTTTCAATGACGCTGCAGCATAATTGAGGTTCTATGCGGTTAATGTGCCGAATTATCTCATCCTTTAGCTCTTGAATTGTTGCTGGCTTATCGACGTACACCTTTTCTTTCAAATAACACCAAAGAAAAAAATCCAACGGTTTCAAATCACATGATCTTGGCGGCCAATTGACATCGCCACCACGTGAGATAACACGGCCACTAAATCTGTCGCGCAAAAGAGCCATTGTTTCGTTAGCTGTGTGGCAAGTGGCACCGTCCTGTTGAAACCACATATCGTCCGCATTCATATCTTCCAATACGGGCCATACAAAATTCGTGAAAACTGCCTGACCGGCGTCTTTTTGGAAAAAATACGGCCAGATGATACCGCCAGCCCTTAAACCGCACCAAACGGTCACTCTTTGTAGGTGCATTGGTTTTTCGACAATCACTCTTGGAATACCAAATGCGGCAATTCTGCTTATTGACGAATCCACTGAGGTGAAAATGTGCCTCATCACTGAAGATGATTTTCTCACGAAGTGCACGATAAGCATTTTGATTTGAACGCCCATTTTCATAATAAGCCTGAATAACTTTAACGCGTTGCTCGATTGTGTATCTTTCCATGGTTCAAATTGAGTTAGTCTGAAATTGAGAAATGTCAAATGAAGTGCAGAAAAAAACTTGACGTTTAGGTGTGGTTCACATTCAACATCGGTCCTTAAAATTTAACCACCCCTTAAATAACTAGAAAAAACCTTAAAGAAGTTCGGAAAGGGTCGGCTAAGTTTCATCGAAACCATAATGCCTTTAAATTAATGATAATTATGCTTCAAATTGGAGTTCTTTCAAATAAATTATGACGCATTCCATAACAGAAATAAATTATCAAGGAGATATCCCACTGCTACCCTACTTGACCCTAGATTTCATCTGATAGTTTTTTTTATACTTTCCAAAATGGTGACTTGCTCCGTTATTTCTTTTCCAAAATATCAACAAAGGTTAAAGAAATGAGACTCATTTTTCCAACAAAGTAGATGCATACGTAATTTGAAGACAGTGTTACTACTACTTCTACCAGGCAAATAGTTAAATATTGTGAGGGTGTCAATGGAAAGCGCGCAACTCTCCATTAGGCACTGGGCAATACATAATTGACTTAAACATGACCTCCAATAAGCTGTCTTCACCAAGATGTTATTGAAGAAGATCAAAATTAAATCCACGTCAGTAGCAATCTCTAATCAGGCTACCTTTCTAGGTGTAACTTTCGATAGGAAACGCAGGCGGAATGCAACAGTCAAAGAAGGCACACCCACAGAAGAATGTTCGGATTAAAGTGGAGACTAAAATCTAAGTTAAGTGATCACTCAATTTGACTTTACGTAGTCAAGCCATTGAAGAAGGACTCGTACTGACACTGCATGAAATACTGTAACGCCTTATATGTTGCTCGTCGACTTGGCTTGGATTCCACAAGGGTATGTGCAGGAATGGGACAGTCTTTCCTCTTGTACAACCCACGCCTCTTGTACAACCCAATCCAATAGTCGTACTACTTCTCTTATGAAAGATCATTATTATTATTGTTGAGGGTATGTTGCAACGCGACCTTAAGATATATTGCGCCCGATTACTCGAGCTTTGGGAATCACCTTCAGGAATCTAAGAATGAGAGAAGGTTCTAGTGATCTCATCTCTTCCTCTGATAATAGGTGCTTGCTCAAATACGTTCATCTTTTCTGTGCCAATGCCACACAGAAACCCAGTACATGCTCTGGGATTTCACTAGATTCTCCACAGAATCTGTAGAGATCTTCCTGTGATATCCTTAGTTTTCCTTAGGTGCTTCATGAGTCTGCAGTGTTCTATTAGGAAGCCTGTTAGGATGCGAAGGTTTTTTTAGCTCATTTTTATACATGTCTCAAACCTCTTCCGGTTGCATCGGCCCAAAAGATGTTTGGCTTGTTTCATGTCCAGTACCTTCTTTTCTAGTTCCCTGAATTCTTCTCTGAGGGCGTGGTCTCCTACTGCACAGACTGGTTCAGGGCCTATGAAATGTTTCGATGATCCCTTCCTGACTAAGAAGTCGACCATTTCATTGGGCTATTTATTTGAGTTTTATTCTATTTATCCGGCTCAATTTTTTGAGCCTCTGTAGACATACCCACACAGGCTTAGATTTGATGAGTCTAGTGCCAAGATGGCAGCATGGCTATGCGACATTATTGCCATGTCACAGTTGGTGTAGTTCCTATCCGGATTGATTTGAACGCATCTGTCTATGGCATAGATTTCCGCATTGAAGATGATGGTGCATTTATCCATGGTTTCGAAGTATTTTGTCCGTGATCCAAATACTCTTTCATCAGTTCTTGATCCATTTGTGTACATATTTGATCGTGTTACTGCTCAGGCTATGGATTCTCCAATCCCTTGACACAGGTTAATTTTGTTAAGGTGCTAATTCAGGCCGAAGTGGCCAGTAAGGAAGCGCTTTAGCATTCTCATACTCTCAATTGTTGAGGCAGAGGATTTCTTATAGGAATATGGCCTGATTAGTCGTTTGCATTGCCTAAAACCGTCTCCATTGGTTCATTTGTCTAGGCGAAGTTTGTTTCCCATTCGATAATGAGTGTTGTAGCTGCTATTCCTTTGACGTTACAGTATGGTTGAGAATCAATGAACGCAGATTCCGAGCCAGCACTAGCGAGCTCATCTGCGGATTCGTTGCCTGCAATCCCTTTGTGTCCAGGGACCCAGCCGAGCTTCATTTTGTTGTGACATACACTGTCGCGCCACCCATATTATTCCTTTTTTTATTATTATAGGAACAGGACGTACATATAAACGGTCGAAATTACATAAAATAAGCTTGTTTCGTGGAGTAGAGCATTAGTTATAAGGAAACACATGCTCAAGACAAAATGTTTAAGAGCAGACTTAAGTATCCAATTTTGTATGCACAACCTTTTCTGTAGTAAAAGATATTCATACAAAATAAGATAAAAACTTAGTCGTGAAAATTTCAATTCAATTTGCATTATTCGGTAAAACACAATTTACGTGGAAGGGGTGGGAGCGGGGGTGGATATCTCACGAGACTATAGGGAAAAAAGTGAGATTTTTTTCCGTCATCGGCAGGTATTTTTCATTATTTTAATTAACATCACTGGTGGAAAAAAAATGTTTTGGAAAATTAATTCCTGAAAGGTTTCGACTATAGGGAGTACTGCAGGGAACTTACTTTGAGAGAGATTTTTGGTATTGAAACAGAAAAACAAATTTTTTAGCAATGCCCGCCGAAGTAAGCAAATGTCGATCAAGATTATTTTCTGCACGAAGCATCCGGGAAATATTTTCAACTACCAAACAGACGGGCTGTGGGAAAAGAGCGTCTTAAATGTCTGATGCCCAGTTTCACAGTGGACGTTAAAATTCCACTTTTGAAACTCCAGTTCAATGATTTGGTGGGTTTCACAGTTTCGTTTGAACCTTGAACTGAGTTCAATTTGTAGTTAACGTTTAACGAGTACAGTGCCGTTTAAACCTCAGTTCTATACCATTTTGCTTTTCTCGCTCTTTTTTCAAGCTTTCGTATTTTTTTCTCTCTGCAATCTGATGTTCGGTAAAGCGATCGATTAAGTGTATTGAAAACATTTGGAATGGATACCCATACCGCAGCTTTTTCCTTCTTTGGTTGAAAGGCGCGCTTCAAAAGTTCAAAAGCGTTGCACAAAAGCGTTTTAAAATTAAAAAGCACAGGAAAACCATCGAAAGCTATTACAAATTGTAGCCAATGCAGACACCAAGTGGAATGTGTTGCCATACTTTTATCGATCGCATTACACAAACCAAGTTCACTGTGAAACCGGACGAGTTAAACAAAAAATTTAAACTATGTTCATGGTTCAGCTGAACTTAAGTTTAAACCTCCACTGGGCATAAGCGATTTAAAAATTTATTGTGGACGAAAACATATTTTTATTTACAATTTGAGATTACAACTATGCTTAATACTAAGGGTTAGGGTGTTGGCTCAACAATAGGGACTCAACGGATGTACATCGTTTAATTAGACATTTGGTGTTTATTTTTTATATCCTACAGTATCAAGTGCCTACATCGCGATGTATAATTAACGATTATTTATCTATGTCTATTAAAAATGTATAACCTTGGGATACCTTACAAGTTAGGCATTAAGAAATCGCAGGCAAGTTCACAGGAAGAAAGAAGTCTAGTTGTGAACAAGAAAAACCACATTCAAAAACGATTTCGGAATGAAATAGGACTGCTAGTTGACATGCCAAAGGAAGTAGCAGACAATACGAATGATGGCAACACAGCGCGAATATTTCTTAGAAACGTTTGATGAGCGCGGATATAACAGGCATCATCATGGATTTGATCTACCATTTCTGAATTTTACTCGAAGCAATATCGAGTTAATATGAAATTGATGCAGACAAATTTACAAGCTATGCCAATGAAACAAAAAACATTAAATGGTGATTTTTTAAAATTTATACGAAAGTTTTTCAAAAAGAAACACATAAAATTGGTTTGAATCGATAGTACGGTCCATATAATTTAAAGTTTGAAGATTATTTCATGCAAATGTTGACCTTGACTGCGCCTCAAATGGTCCATCCGCTTTGGCATACTCTTTCCAACATTTCGGCCGGTATCTCACGAATAAATGCTTCAATGTTGTCTTCCAATGCGTCACTTGAAGCGGGTTTGTCTGTATAGACATGAGCTCTAACATAGCCCCACAAAAAATTGTCTAAGGCGTTAAATCGCACGATCTAGGCGGCCAATTGACCGGTCCCGAACGTGAAATAAAATGTTCACCAAACTCGCCCCTCAATAAATCCATTGTTGCCCGTGCTATGTGGCATGTGGCACCGTCTTGTTGAAACCACATGTCATGCAAGTCAAGCTCTTGCATTTTAGGCAAAAAAATGTTGGATATCATCTCACGGTAGCGCTCACCATTCACAGTTACGTTACGATTCGCATCATCTTTGAAGAAGTACGGTCCAATGATGCCACCAGCCCATAAACCGCACCAAACTGTGACTTTTTCTGGATGCATTGGTAGCTCTTGCAATGCTTCTGGCTGATATTCACTCCAAGATCGACAATTCTGCTTATTTACGTACCCATTGAGCGAAAAATGAGCTTCGTCGCTGAACACCATGAACGCGCGATGAACTTTCTTAACAGAGCACGCATTTTGATAATAAAATTCAATAATTTGCAAGCGTTGTTCGTTTGTAAGACGATTCATGGTTAAATTATAGACTAAACTGAAGATGTTTGACAGTGAAACAAAACACGAAACGTGCGTCAGCTGTTTAAACCAGTGTTGCCAAAAAGATAATAGCTAAAAAATCACCCTTTATCTAGCTCACTACACATCGTACCACATGCATGCAAGCATACATAAACTTCTGATACATTCAAAAGAGATAATTCAAGCCTGCATACTTCCAATTGGTCAATTGTCCGAAGAAGCCCAAGAAGCGAGCAATAAGGAATACAAACGATTTCGAGAGCCTTTTTTGCCGAAAATCTTCCAGGAAAAATACGAATAGAGATGTATTAAACAGGTTAAACGAAACGCACTACCTCAAGAATGAATTGCCCTGTTAAAGGCTCCCGAAGTACGAGTAGCACCACCTAGTAGCAGTTCCGATGATGAGAGCGGCTAACTTCAAGTCACATAAATCAACATAAATTAAATCAAGAAATAAATAATTATAAAAAATTGCTAATCTTTTACTCACGTTTTTGGTACTTACAAATGATGAATGTGAAGATGCACGTATACTGTGTCAAAATATCTTGGGACTTGTTTGAGATAATGGGTTGGAGTAAAAGAAGTGATTTTTTTCTAATTGACATTGGTGAAGTTCTGCTAGCTTAGAAAATTTAGCACTTTCAGGTAGTGTTGTCCCTGGATGGTGTTTCTTATGTTCCTGATTGCATCGTTAGGATGATTGTTGATGTTTAGAAGCTGCTTTCTCAACAGTGTCACCATGTACTGTTGTAAGGGGATGATGCATGCTTCGTCATAAAGCTTCTTGTTCCTCTGGTGTTTTCGTCGGTCCCTGTCGAAGGTGAGACATAATCGCAGTATTTTCCTTTCGAAAATTGCGACATTCTCCATGCTGGTATTAGATATGGTGTGCCATATTGGGAAGCCGTACTTTAAAATCGGCCGTATTAGCTGCTTGTAGAGTAGCAGCTTCATCCTCTGGCTTAATCCATTTTGTTTACGCATCAAAGGATAGATGTGGTGTAAGCCCTCAAACCAATTGAGTGTATAGTATGATGCAGAGAATATACATTCTGGTATACCGTTGTCGATACGGCAAGTGCCATTACTCGTACATCAACGTACCGTCTCTTTTTTGTCCGTATTTTATCGCTATTTTAACAAATGATGCTCAAGTGAGCTAGCCAACTGCATTCCTCCTCTCAAAGAATTCAACCGCAATACTCGTCTCGTTTTTCAGCCGCGCCACACGAATATGAAATGCTCTTCCCAGCCCAATATTTCTCACAGACTACAACCCGCAGATATTTGAGACCCATGTGCACAGGTAATTCCTCTCCGTCTATACCTTCGGCCTTTGCCGTGTCTTGACCCCGGACACTTAAGAGTATCAGCATATAACACAACAAAAAGAAACTACAGTTCAGGTGTCATTTTCAGTCACGAGCTTGTTGTTTCGACGAACTGAAGTTTCACCGGTTGCCAAGGACAATTCCGATCTCCCTTAAGTTGTCAGCTGCGGATCAACGGTATCGCGTAAATGACAGCTAACTAACATCAGTTGACACTTGGTCTTTGATATGTTCGTTGTACTGAGCTTATAATAGCTCGTCGACGCCTTGGAAGTGTCAAAAACCATTCAGATTACAGTATTGCGTCATTTTGCAACTTTGCGCATACTATGAATATCATCTGAAATTTTGAACACTCGAAAAAAGTGTCTTGTAGATTGTCGAAGGAGTTAAAAGTACCTATCCTTCTTTTTTTCAAAACTAACTGAAAACATTGTCCAAAAATGTATACTTTGTATTTTTAAAATTATTTTATTACCTCCTGACCTTACCTGACATTACCTACCATCCAAGCTTGTGATTATCTACCGCGATCAAAACATGTTTGACAAGATAAGCGGTCGATTAGGTGAACATCAGCAACGACAGCTACAAGAAATCAGCTAAGCTCAGACGTTTCACTCTTGCTTTTCACTGAATATCAATCGGGAATCAATCGAAGCGAATGATTGGGCCGGTAGACCGGTAGCCGCCGGATATAGTCTCTGATGTCACCTCATATTCACAGTCATTGATCTTCGTTTAGTGTACCGACTGCCAGATCGACTCGTGGTCTCATTTACATATTCAAACATATCAGTGCATTAATAGCCTCATCGGAGTCGGCACAGCACCCGTCCACTTTTCCCATTGAGAGTCTTCCGACAAACGGATGACAATCGGATCCGATTTGAGTCGAGCCAATTAGGATTTCCGCCATTAACGAGTCAATTATTGACCACACTTTGACAGTGAATTTGCAGTCCATTTCCGCTGTATTAATGAACCGCAACCAGACGGCTAATCGAAGTTATTTTCTTTTTCTTTTTCTTTGTTTGTTTAGATATTCAGCTCGAAGGCGGATCTTCAGCTGCACACGCAGATCCATATGCGCGAAGCGAAGCCCTACAAGTGTTCGCAGTGCGCGAAGGCGTTTGCGAATTCGTCGTACCTCTCGCAGCATACCCGGATACACTTGGGCATCAAGCCGTATCGCTGTGAGATTTGCCAGCGAAAGTTCACTCAGCTCTCCCACCTGCAGCAACACATCCGTACGCATACGGGTGACAAACCGTACAAATGTCGCCACCCCGGCTGTCAGAAGGCGTTCTCGCAACTGTCCAACCTGCAGTCGCACTCCCGCTGTCATCAAACCGACAAGCCCTACAAGTGCAATTCGTGCTATAAGTGCTTCTCGGATGAGCCCTCCCTACTGGAACACATTCCCAAGCACAAGGAGTCCAAGCACTTGAAGACGCACATATGCCAATACTGTGGCAAGAGCTACACGCAGGAGACATATCTGACCAAGCACATGCAGAAACATGCCGAGCGAACCGACAAGCGACCACCGATAACAGGCGGACCCTCGTCGACGACGCCAGCCTCGAATGGAACAACAGGGGCTGGAAGCGCTGGCAGTGGTGCTGGTGTTGGTGGTCCTGTCGGTGGAACTACTGCATCCCATGTTGGCAATATGAACCGAAATATTGGACTGAATCCGTCATCTCTGCCGCCGGTTAGTGTGGGAGATCATCCCTACTGGCCGAAGGTGAGTCCGGACTCGGCGGCAAATCTCTCCGACGTTATGCACCATCATCAGCACCAGCACCACCAGCAGCAGACGCAACAAACGCAGCCGTCACATTTGGATCAGTTTCCACCGATTAACACGCACCAACCACCGCAGTCGAATGGACACACCGATCTACAGTCGCATCACCGGATGACGGAGAACGGTCGCGAAGATATTGGTAAGTTGAGACCTATTTAACTAAATTTTAGAAATCAGTTGAATCTGACATTTACGTCTTTCTGAAGAATACATTTTGAAATTCGAGTTTTGGCGAGGTCTGAAAAGTTTTGTGGAATAGTCCTCGTCATTACGTCCATTTCATTAAAAGAGTTTCTTAAATTCGTATATTTAGCAGCTATCATTTTTAATCGATGGGTTGTGTGAATAAAATTTGGGTGTAATTGTTCCCTCATCGTTTTGGATAGAAATAAATGAGTAAAGAGATATTCAATTTCCGCCATTTTTACAACTAGTCCACAACAGAGAAAAGTGTTAGAGTATTGGAATTTCCCTGCATTTCACCCCAATATGGCGGCCAAATCGTGAATTTTGTGGGAAAATGGCTTTAGATTAACAATTTTTGTGGGATAATGGCGGCCGATTCATGAATTTTGTGGGAGATTCGTGAATTTGTCCACGAACATGTACAATTATTCGGAGGATGTTCAAAACATGACTCATATTTTTAAGTGTGCGTATATTTGTAATAGGGGCTTGCGTGATTTAAATGTAATGCTACGCTCTATTTACAGGAATACTTTGCATCAATTAAATTCTTCCGAGTAATATATAATATATAGCTGATTTATATGCCATGACTGACAAATTAACTTAGTTTTATAGCCTTCATTCATGAAAAATATATGCATTTAAATTACATAATTCGTTAAGAACAATTGCTACAAATATACTTAATTCATACAAATTTGCAATTAACTTGCATCTCAATTTTTTTGTAAAAAAAAGTAAAATGAGCAAAGAGAATAATATTGTTATTATTAGTTACCGGTACACATGTTTCGTGGAATGCATTTGCAAAAATACATACATGAAGTAGTGTATTCATTAATAATTAGTGCATAAATAATTAATGTAAATAATGGCAAAGTTATTTTTTCCTATTACCTCAGACTTTAACTCACAGAAACTCACCTCACTACTACGGTTGTGGAAGGGTACCAGCTTTTCGCAAGAGCTCACACGTATTCACAGACAGGGGACGAAAAAGCGTATACAAAAACGCTCTCAGATGAAATCAAAGGGCAAGAAAGGGAGAAGTTGAATATCTCTTTACTCATTTATATCTGATTTTGGAGGAGTTCGTTAAGTTTAACGAAAAACCTCAACTCACATGTTTCGACAGTTGATCGTGTCATGACTGTTCCCTCCATTTTGGTGTGAATAAACGCCCGTGGCATTATGGGTATGTGCGTCTAATCCAACGCACTTGAAATTACCTGTCTCGGTTCGATTCCTGGTAAGAAAGAAATACTTTTCACGACCCCACCTCTTTCGAGTGACTGACAATGCTCAAAGAGTATAACTGTCTAGAAAAAGCTTCTCAAACTTGGCCGTTCGGAGTCGGCATAAAACTGTAGGTCCCTTCCACTCGTGATATCACAAAAGCACGCAAAACACGAGTGGTTGCTGAGAAGCTAGGCCCTGGCCCTCTACGGGCTGTAGCGCCATCCATATTATTAGTCGGGTGATTTTTTAAAAGCTATAGGAAAGTTTTTCAAAAAAAACACATAAAATTCAGAAAAATGCATGAAATCTTTTTTTGAATCGATAGTACGGTCCATATAATTTAATGTTTGAAGATTATTTCATGCAAATGTTGACCTTGACTGCGCCTCAAATGGTCCATCCGCTTAGTCCAATTTTGGCATACTTTTTCCAACATTTCGGCCGGTATCTCACGAATAAATGCTTCCATGTTGTCTTCCAATGCGTCAATTGAGCTTTAACATAGCCCCACAAAAAATAGTCTAAAGGCGTTAAATCGCACGATCTAGGCGGCCAATTGACCGGTCCCGAACGTGAAATAAAATGTTCACCGAACTCGCCCCTCAATAAGTCCATTGTTGCGCGAGCTGTGTGGCATGTGGCACCGTCTTGTTGAAACCACGTGTCATGCAAGTCAAGCTCTTGCATTTTGGGCAAAAAAAAAGTTGGATATCATCTCACGGTAGCGCTCACCATTCACAGTTACGTTACGATTCGCATCATCTTTGAAGAAGTGCGGTCCAATGATGCCACCAGCCCATAAACCGCACCAAACTGTGACTTTTTCTGGAGGCATTGGTAGCTCTTGCAATGCTTCTGGCTGATATTCACTCCAAAATCGACAATTCTGCTTATTTACGTACCCATTGAGCCAAAAATGAGCTGACCATAAAATGGAAGAAGCGCGCGATGAACATTCTTAACAGAGCACGCATTTTGATAATAAAATTCAATGATTTGCAAGCGTTGTTCGTTTGTAACACGATTCATGGTTAAATTATAGACCAAACTGAGATGTTTGGCAGTGAAACAAAACACGAAACGTGCGTCAGCTGTTTAAACCAGTGTTACCAAAAAGATAATAGCTAAAAAATCACCCTTTATTATAAAGATGAAATGTATTGAGTAAACCCTTGAAAGAGTTGAGTGTGCATTGGAGGACACGTTTATGTTTTAAAAACTTTTAAAAAGTTTGAAAAATTTAAAATATTGTTTCGGAAAAGGAATAATTCGATGTATTTAGTGCGAAGCCCTAAAAAAAGAAAAGGAATCTTGAATGGAAGATGAGGATGTCATACATTTTTTACAATTTTATCCACTTGTAAGCCAAACTCTAGCCATGAAAATTAGAAAGCAAGCTTCGGTGGAAGCTATGGAGGATTAAATTAAAAAAATCCATTGCGGGACAATCAAGGGACATTCCACAATTCCGGCAAGTTTCAACGGCTAAGAGAAGGAGTCAAAATTGATAATTGACCTTCAGAAGGAAGTAGTCCTAGAGCAAAAGGAGTTGAATAAAACACAAAGAGAATCATTTGTGTGTCCTCGAAAAGCCGTGAATTATATTTCTCTATTTAAAAACATTTCCCAAAATCCGTGTTGTTGATTATCTTAAACAATTTGACAGCTCTCCTCTCCAGTTTTCAAACTTTAACCTGAGAGGAAGAACCTACTTTGAGGAAATTTTTTATTCACATCAAATAGAATGTTCCCTTTAACGAGAGCACTTTACTCATGAGTGTTAACTCGGAGTGTCCTCTTAGTTTTTATTTACACCACCCAATGTCTGATGTTTTCTGCGGCCAAAATCAACAGCCGACATTCTAAGCATACATGGTGCCAATGGTAGTAGAGCTTTTTTTGCATTTACAAAACAGCCGATTATGACCACGTATTGGTCGATCGCAGAAATTCCGATTAGAAAAACCTTTTAGGATTTTTTGCATCAACTTATCAAGAAGTTTAAGTGCACTGCAAAAATGTTTGCTTGCACCCAATAGTCAATTGCTGTGTCCATGGTTTTGTACATGTTTGACACTCTAGATGGCGGAGTCAGCTTACTGCTATTACCAGTAGCATTTGAGATTAGAAATAGCTCATGACGTTGCTCCATTGTTTCCGCAGAAATCACGCGGGCTCTGTGTGCTGTTGTACTCTGAAGAGTGGAGGTGTGATGTAAATTCTGAATAAAGTTTGAGAAGCTTATGTGACACTGGGCACATTGTCAGCGACTACAATTGTAGCACATGCAACATATCTTTCAATTCGCGTTCAGTTTGAGGTAAAAACGTCTGTAAAGGGATATGTTCCATATTAGATAAATAATCGGCGGTGCATTAAGCAGTCGGTCCAATTCCTGAGGACTCTGTCCGATAGGGACGACTTTAATCCGGCAGTAGCGTCTCGAATGCTGATCTCGAGCATGTCCAGAGTGGTTAGCTTGTTAGTGTCGACAAAGGACTTGACACAGTCTCACAGGAAATAATCGAGTGGTGTCAAGTCGCGTTACAACTGAGTCCAATTGACCCATTCGTCAAATTTCTTCTTCGCCAGTTCCAGCGTATGTAGCGTCGACTTGTTGGAACAACACCTAAGATATATTGATATTGATGATGCGAGCTGGATTCAAAAACCGAAACGTCGAAAGTCGTTAAACATTGCTCTTTACTTCAGACAGCAACTGTGTCTCCTGCTCATTTTGAAAGAAATAAGGTCTGCTGATGCCGCTATTCCATAAACCGCACCAAACACTCAATCATTGTGGGAACATTGTTGCTTGGTCGATGGGCATGGTTTTCTTGTTGGCATAATAGCTTGTCTATGAACACCCGCTTTTCTTCTTGCGTCATCACAATCCAACCGCAAATGAAGCTGTTCTGACTGTCTGGCCATCGTCAGTCTATTCAGTATACTTGCATGCTCAGTCCGGTTTTATAAGACACACGGTGGCATTTTAGAGAAAGGTCTAGAGAAAAAAACACAAAGGTTTGGCATCACGCGGTTGCGTCCTCGCGGAACGATCTCTCGTAGTCTTAGTCGTGGAAGAGATGGCGTTCTCTGCACGTCGCGAGGTGGTCCTGCATATCGCTCGGCTGGACTAGGTGACATGCATTGTACACGCATTTCACAAGAGCCAGCATTTGGATTGATTGATCCTAATGGCGCTCTTTGCAGCTGTCGGTAGAGATCGAATGGGAGAATGTTCAATGCCCAACGCCTGCTGTTGGAGTGGTGGAGATTGCTCCTGTGACGCCTAAACATGCAAGTCTCTGTAGTCCCGTTAGTACCTTTAAGTTGACGGTCTTTAAAGAGGCCTTCCACTATACGACGCTGCCATATGTCAAGATTGCTTTACTATAGCTGCGTATGTACATCCACAGAATAGTTTTGGGGTTGGGTCCCCATTTTTAGCCAGTTATTCTGTTGCTCAGATATAGGCTGCTTTCTTGCCTCTTTCCTGTACATTTAAGTTGCAATTTAGTTTCCTGCCTAATGTCTCGGATTACTCCAAGGTATTTTGCACTCTTCTTTACGTTGAGGGGTTGTTTCTCAATGATTGCGCGTTTGAAGAGTGGAATGTTCCTTTTGTCGGTAAATAGGAACAATTCTGTTTGCAAGTCAATTTACTATTTACTATTATTCAAGTCAAAACAAACGACCTGAACTAACACACTGAGGAATATGATGAAGTTTTCGTCACTATGAAATCTGGTACAATTTGATGAATGTTTTTAGAACATCAAATTGGCAGCATTATTTTCTGTGCCGTTGAACAATGTTAGTGTCGAGTTCATTCTAGTCTTCATGAACGACATCTTTTATTACTTTAAGCTTAGGTTGTGTTTAGTTAAAATGCCAGACTGCCACCAGGCAGCAGTCACACGTGGCCAATGTAGGCCCGTTGTGTTACCACGCGGTTTGTGTCTTTGACAAGACAATACACTACTACTGCTTCCTTCTTGCTTCTTTACCCTTATACCAGTCAAACACGTTATCCTTCAAATTATTTAACATTATTGCCCAAATTTTTTAATCTAATTAATTTTTGTATCCGCCTATCTTTTTTTTGCAGTTTCAACACCATCCACCGTCGGACCATATGATACCGCTAGTATAACAAAAACAACGAGTAATTCAGCATTTACCCCAATCAACTCGATGACACCACATCTGAACACGCTCAGTCATCATCCGATGACGCAGCGACCCTACCTGTACGATGCAATAAGCTTTCAAAATAAGAACGTCAATCAGAATAACGCCAATAGCTTTCCCAATCAACTGATATCGCTGCATCAGATCCGAAACTATGCCCATCAACCGACCGGCATCATGGCCGGTGAACACTTAATCGGAGTGAGTGTGGGAGCCGGCAAGGACAAGGGATAGCTATACTTTTAAAGTGGAAGGACGTTTTTAGTTTCTTTTTTTTTTTTGGTTTTGTTTCGTTGTCTTCACATAATATGTATATGTACATGCTTGTACTGTATATAGGATCTATTTAATTTGTATTCTCCGTTTAGATGCAGTGCATGCAGATGTGCACGCGTGTGTATTGTTTCGTCAGCCTCAGTTGTAATGAGTCAAGTTTTGTTATGTTCTAAGTTAAATTCTAAGTTTAAGTGATATTCAGCTATACCGTCCATTTATTGTTTTAAGTGAAGTCAATCGTGTTTAAATTTATATTTTTGTGTGTGGTTATCCTTCGTTTCGTTTTAAATTTTCAGTTTTCATCGTTCTTGAAGTGTCTGTGTGATTGGAGAAATAAGATGTGTACGTTTCGAATGAATCAATAATAATTTTAAGCGAAAGACGAACCAAATGTCTGTACAAAATTCGCGTCATTCTTGACTTCATGTTATATCTTGACGGAAAAGACTGCAGACGACTACCGGCGTACAAACGGGCCACTACGCCTTCGCCAACACCTTATTGTGCTTGGTCTAAGCTAAGAAAACCTCTTCAACGCCTGTGGGGAAGACGACGACACTGCAGAGCACTTCCTGTGGCAGTTATTAGGTGCTGATGTGGTGACAGCTGATGATGTGGGCTCCTCATCACAGAAGCGCTGCTGGTATTCCTCCAGAAGACCAAGAAATTACAGTAAATGTAGGTTGCCGCCGGTATTACAATAAACCAATTTTTGAGTCCGAGTGTTCCTGTGCAGTGTTTAAAAACCTGACAAAAAAAAAAAAACGAAAAGGGCTTTACTGGTCAGACATCATCCGATTCTCTGCAGTTTACACTTTTCTTTTGTTACTTGGTGGCACTGCATCTTGTAAAAGAAAATGTGCGGCAAATATGGCGAATAGCGGTCTCAGATTGGTCCTTCAAGTCAGGAGTTTTGACAAACCGAAGTAGCATTGGTTGCCAAGGGCCATTCCAAGTCGGCTCTCCACTAAGATGTCATTCGTGGAGATCACGTTTGTCCCGATGTAGATAAAAAAGAAACTCCTTCACTTTCTCAACATTGTAGCTTTCGATTGTGATGCTTTGTCCTAGGTGGTGTGCAGCAGCGGTTCGATTCTTGTTCGACAGCATATCTTAACGTCATTGACCTTAAGATCAGCTTCGTTTCGCCTGTTTTTCAATCGACGTAAAAGCTTCAAAAGCAATGACGACGTTGAGTCATCTGCGTATCCCGACTGGTGAACCGACTTGTAGAAGATATTGCCTTCCGTGTTTTCAGCAGCCCGACGCACTTTCTTCTCCAGTACCAGATTGAAGAAATCCCACGACAGCACTTCTCCTTGCTGAAATCCGGAGCAGGTTTCAAAAGGCTTGCGGAACTCGGTGCGTCGCATATGTATCCGTGTGGTGCGACATAATTGGACAAGATGGTGTGTATCGATTTGAAACTCGCTGGTCTTCTCCAGGATTTGCCTTAGTATGAAGATTTGGTGTATAGTTTATTTTCCTTGCCAGAAGCGGCGCTGGTATGTGCTAGTGCTGTGGAAAACGGCTTTAGACGTTCACACAGTACGCTGGGCAGGATCATGTAGGCGACGTTGATCAGGGATACACCTCTATAGTTGTTGCAAGAAGTATTGTGGATGGGGCAAATTGGCTTCCAATATTACAAATCGTTTTTGACCTTTTGGTCACTATTTCTTCTTGCGAATATGTAATGATTTGGAATATCTTATGTGGTATTAATTCCTTAATTCCTTGCACTGTTGCACTGTGGACATAGATCTCAAGCGGCAAAGCTTTCACATGAGAAACTTTACAGGCGTTACTTTAAGTAGTGCCTGTTACCCAAAGAATTGACTCAAAGTTGAAGGTTTTTCGCTCAATTTTTCGTATTTGGCGATACGTTGTACATGGTGTAACCACACACGAAGCTTCTACAGTTGGATTCGAGTAGATTGATGTCTTTCCCATTTAAAGCAGAGCGGAGACGCTAGCAGGCTTACAGTCTTACAGAAAATGGTCTGCTAGACTGTTTTTGTCGAGGTAGGCATGTAAATAATGGGCGCCCTGCCGGCCGTGGTTCACTTAGACCAACGTATGAGATCCCATGTCATGCCCTTTAATACGAGATGTTTTTCTACGATGAGACATTTTTTTTCCTAAAACCTACCCTGATCCACATATGATTTTTCACTTCGACGCTGCTTAAGTCCTCCAGCTCCACGAAAACGTGCTCTCCTAGGAGCTGCCTCCTTTTTTTTGCTGGGACTGGCCATTCGCAGAACAGATATTGGACAGACGCTGTTTCTTCCGCGTCTCTGTAGCTTCTGCAGAAATTAAATGCATGTGCACCTATGGTACAGTGCCCGGCAAGGACTCATGTTATCATATGGACTACCCTCTGAATAAAACTGACCATTGATGATAATTCAACATCGCCTATTAGGGCCTTCGCTGCTGATCCAAGGTCCAGACTAAGCCATTAATTTATGGTCCCATCCAAATCTTCGTCTCCCATTTGTTGCCTTATGCGACATGTATGCAATACAGCGAGCATGTCTGCTTTTTCGTTTCATGCAGTATGGCCATAGTCTCACCGTGTTAACCATAGGTAGCTCACTGCAGCTTTGTCTGCATAACCTGACCAGTTTCTATGCCAGAATGTCCGATGCTACAGCTTTGACTGCAGCCTATCGGAGAATATGGTGAATCACTTTGGCTTGAATAAACGCTACAATCGCCCTATTTTGGTCAACAATTTCCAAGAGTTTCTGTCAAAGAAAATGCGATTATAAGAGTATTACCTTCTGATACCGCAGAGAACAGATTCATCCCGCTGCACTGTTCGTTGTTGAATTTTCTGTTTCAGTTGCCATCAACGCAAATGTGGATCACACGCAGAATTTTTGTCCCCTAAAGTATTAGGGCTTCTTTGTCCGCTTTTGTAATTGTCCACGCCTTTGGAGCAGAACTGAGATGATCAATGACTTATATATGAAATAATCTTGATCCTTCAAGAGAGAGCTTTAATAATGAGTTGCCCCTTGAGCCCAAAGGCACTGCGATTAGCTAGAGACACTCTTTGTGTATATTTTTTGGCGGCGCTCTTTTTATGGCAACGTTTGCTGATATAATTGGACGGATTATCTGAACAAAGTCATATCTTGTATGAACAAATGAAACTTAAAAAACACGACGCATTTCCTATCATATCACCAGACGTTGCCTAAAACTATGAGACACAACTTGTGATCGCTGCTGTGCTCTTTACAAGAACCTCGACCCTTTGGCAGAGAGATAATGTTTCGATTTTAACGAAAACATTTCACACTCCTTGCATTAATTCTTGTAAATCATTGAAAATGCTCCGGGAGAGTAACTTCTTCTTCTTATTTGTTTGGCGCTACAGTCCGGGGTGGACCTAGACCTCAACCAAAAAGCCGCGCCAGCCAGCACGTTGTTTCGCCAGCTGCCTGCAATTAGGCACACCAAGTTGGTTGAAGTCTATTTCCAGTTATGTGCGCCATCTCGTTCGAGGACGTCCTCTGTTGCGTTGTCCCAATTGCTCGGAATCGAAAACTTTTCGGGCCGAAGTTGTGGTGTCCATACGCTCTACATGACCTAGCCATGGTGGTTCCTCCTTCAGACGCCATAAACGCAAACCGGACCAAAGATCGCACGCAGAACTTTTCTCTCAAAACGACCAAGAGTTTTTTCATCCGCTTTCAATAGCGTCCATGTCTCTGCGCCGTAGAGCAGGACAGGGATGATCAGAGTGTTATATACAGTCTGCTTGGTGCTTCGAGAGATGGCTCTGTTACTCAATTGCTTCTTGAGCCCAAACACACAGCGATTGGCAAGAGTAATACTGCGCTTGACCTCGGTACTCGTGTTATTGTCCCTGTTTACTGCAGAGCCGAGGTAACAGACAAAGTCGTTGACAACCTCAAAGTTTCTGCTGCCCATTATGACCCTCTGCCCGAGACGTCTATGTTCTCCGTCCTTCCGTGATGACAGCATGTACTTTCTTGTGCCCATATTTACTGCCAGACAAATTTTAGCCGATTCCGCTTCAATGCCAGGAAACGCATCATCGAAAGCTCGCTGGGTTTGTCCAATCACTCAATATCGTTCGCGTAAGCTAGCAGTTGAACGGAGGTTTGGAAGATCGTGCCTCTAGTGTTGATCTGTGATTTTCGAACGATCTTCTCAAGTAAAAAATCAAATGATGGCGTGTGTTTGTCCTTTTTCGTCTAAATCTAAGCCCTTTTTCGACATTGAAGGTTTCGGTGAGTTCGTTACCGTTTATGGAGCAGCGAGAGTTCTCCAACGTCATCCTGCACAACATGACGAGTTTGGGAGGAATGTCAAAACTAGAAATGACGCTGTGTAGCTCGTCTCTATGTACGCTGTCATATGCGGCCTTGAAATCGACGAATAGTTGGTGGGTGTCGATCTGTATATCTTGAGTGTTTTCCGCGATCTGTCGTAGTGTGAAGATTTGGTCGATGGTGGACTTTCCCAGCTTAAACCGCACTGATAAGGACCTAAGGTATTATTGACGAAGGGTTTCAAGCGTTTACACAAAACGACAGAGAGTCTTGTACGCAATGTTAAGGAGACTGATCCCTCGATAGTTGGCGCAGTCAAATGGGCCTCCTTTCTTGTGAATCGGGAAAGCAACTGTCAGCTTCGAAATAATGCCTCAAAATTTCCGCGTTCACAGTTCGTAGTATCGTGAAATATTAGTCGTGGGAGTATTACTAGTGACTGCAGAAATTTTATTATGACTCTGCAACGGTCAATTGTCTACGAGACCTTTAAAATAATAACTTCATCTTAATGGAGTTCAGTCTTATTCTCGATTTGTCTGTTGAACACATTCCGGTGACAATGACAAAGACTTTAGTCTCAAAATCCCATTAATCCAGTGGAACGCCTACTTATCTTTTCAACAAAGACAGACTTCTGTTATGTTGTATTTTTCATTTTCTCTTATTCAATCTCACACACAACCAAGTATACTGTCGTTAAAAAGCGTCCTAAAATGAAGTTCCACCTTAAAAACAATAAAAAAAATAAACTAACTCGAATGAATGATGAAAATGAAACCAAATCTGTGTACTAAATGTGAACGAACCCACGGATATGTAAATTTTTCTAACTGTTCAAATTTAAATTTTCAAAAAAAAAACAAAATATAAAATGAATTAAAATTTAACAAAACAAAGTAAAATTAAACAAAAAAAAAAAACAAATATTTGTAAATACTTATTGAGGAGTTAAAACTTTTCTTTTTTGAAGACTGAATATGAACTCAAAGTCTAAGTGTAACTCAAAACTAATGATTTATAAGGATAACGAATGAAAAAAAACAAAAGAAACAAAAAAAAACAAAAAGAAAGAAATCTGTAAGCACTTTGTGTTTGTATTTAGCATATCTATGTGAAGTGGATATGAGCTGAGATAGAGAGAGATGAATTTTTAAAATAGTAACTATAAACTGTGTGAAAACACAATAAAAACATGTGTAACATTTAAACAAAGAAAAAGAAAAGATATATAAATAATATTAATGAATACCATTCAGATAGATAGAGTATTTATGAGTACATTCATTTCACGTAAGTAGATTAATTTACGATAAGATGATTCTAAGTGTATATGATGTCAACTTAAAATGAAGAAAAAAAAAAAACAAAAAAGAAAACAAAATGGAAAAAAACAAAACAAAACAACAATCTAAGCCTAAGTTGGTAGCGTCTTAAGTATTGTACCTAATTTAAGTGAAGTAAATCTTTTTTTGTAATTTAATTTTATGTCAATTCAATGTAAAGAAAAAGATGAAGCGGAATCGTATATAAAAAAAGGATATCAAGAGCAAGATAATTTGTTATATGTATTAAGACAGGAAATACATTTAATATCTGATGTAAATTTGATTGTGTTTTTTGATTGCATGGCGACGACGATGTGCGGTTACGATGCCATACACATCGTCGACAAGTTTGTATTTCATAGTAAGTAAATGCAGCCCAAAATACTGGATGGTCAGATAAGACCGATAGGAAAAAGAATGGGCCTTGTCCAAGAAAATGCTTTTTTTGGTCCGGATCTACTACCAACAATTTCAGTGAAAAATTAGCTAATGCGTAACGGCGTTATCTAAGGACGTCAGCTCAGTCTTATACGCATGAAGGCTCAAATCCGTGCAACAAAATGGAAGTCTAATTCAACTGATCCGCGAAGAATCGAGATTTCTGGGTCTTCTTTGATGCTGGCTGCTGCGACGGCCAACTCCATAGCCAGGGAAATATTTCGGGGATTTTCCATTTTTAACGTTGGTAGCGGTTGAGGAAAATATAATTATTTTAAATTTCAGATTAATTTTTTTAAGGAGTTGTAATTTGCTATAACACGGAAAGTAAGTAGGAAGGGTAAAAAGTAGTAGATTAAAAAAGTAACTATATTTAACATAGCAAAATAAAGAATTATTTTATAAAGGGTGATTTTTTAGCTATTATCTTTTTGGCAACACTGGTTTAAATAGCTGACGCACGTTTCGTGTTTTGTTTCACTGTCAAACATCTTCAGTTTGGTCTATCATTTAACCATCAATCGTCTTACAAACGAACAACGCTTGCAAATTATTGAATTTTATTATCAAAATGCGTGCTCTGTTAAGAAAGTTCATCGCGCGTTCATTGTGTTCAGTGGCGAAGCTCATTTTTGGCTCAATGGGTACGTAAATAAGCAGAATTGTCGATTTTGGAGTGAATATCAGCCAGAAGCATTGCAAGAGCTACCAATGCATCCAGAAAAAGTCACAGTTTGGTGCGGTTTATGGGCTGGTGGCATCACTGGACCGTACTTCTTCAAAGATGATGCGAATCGTAACGTAACTGTGAATGGTGAGCGCTACCGTGAAATGATATCCAACTTTTTTTTGCCCAAAATGCAAGAGCTTCACTTGCATGGCATGTGGTTTCAACAAGACGGTACCACATGCCACACAGCACGCGCAACAATGGACTTATTGAGGGGCGAGTTCGGTGAACATTTTACTTCACGTTCGGGACCGGTCAATTGGCCGCCTAGATCGTGCGATTTAACGCCTTTAGACTATTTTTTGTGGGGCTATGTTAAAGCTCATGTCTATACAGACAAGCCCGCTTCAATTGACGCATTGGAAGACAACATTGAATCATTTATTCGTGAGATACCGGCCGAAATGTTGGAAAGAGTATGCCAAAGCGGATGGACCATTTGAGGCGCAGTCAAGGTCAACATTTGCATGAAATAATCTTCAAACATTAAATTATATGGACCGTACAATCGATTCAAATAAAGATTTCATGCATTTTTCTGAATTTATGTGTTTTTTTTTTGAAAAACTTTCCTATAGCTTTTAAAAAATCACCCTCTACAACTAAATTTAATCGCGTGGCCTTCTTTGCTGCGAATGCATCAATTACTGCGTCAGTATTTATTTCTATTTCCCGACGAACTGACATTAAGGCAAAACCAATAAGTCGATCTTCACCGGTAGAGTTACTTAAAAAAGTTTTTAATCGTTTCATCGTCGAAAACGTTCTTTTCGTACACGTCGATACTGGTAAGGTTGCCAACATTTTTAAAGTCCGAAGTATGTTGGGAAAGACGTCATTAGTCGTCTTTCTAACGTTTTTACGGCATTCGTTGAACGCTGGTTGTACATGACATCTTGTCGTGCACAGTAGTAACTCTGCCTTCAATGTATCCAAATCCAAAAATCTTTTACAAAATTTCAAATTTTCTTTGTTAAATTTAGTTTTGCTTTTGCCAAGTATTGACAGGATCAAAATATATAATGCCGAGAGAACGGTGTTATGGCAATTGAACCGCGTTTCGAGCTGATTTATGAAGTCGTCCAAAAGGGCGATCATAACACCTATCCTATGAAAGTTTTGTAGCATCAGACGCGTTTACATTGTCCCTATGCTGGTGCCTCGATACTGTTCGTGTCATTTTCAGAGTTTCAGCTGCGCAGTCTCAAAAATATCTTTAAATTCTAAACTAACATTTTTTTCAATTTCAATTTATTTCATTTGTTTGCACATAAAGACATTAGTCAAATGTGAAGATAAGCAGTTCCATAGTCGCACAGTGTGAATGAAAAACAAACGTGAAGAATTAAGAAAATTGCAGCGGTAGGGAATTAGATTGGTAGTTCGTGACACGTAGTGCAAATCACAACCTAGTAAGCCTTGGAGTATGCAGATATATCTCGAATTTTTCGAAACGTATTTAAAACTAACATTACTTGGTCCAGAGCTGACACACCGGTAACAAGAAGCGGAGTGAAAAATTGTACACAATGGTAGTAGGTACGAAAACTTGAAACTTATCAAAAAATCACTGGCCAAAACTGATTTTAAAAAAAAAACAATAAGCTTTAGATGACGTCTCAAAGTCCTTATCAATACTCAACAAATCCAAAGTATCAGCTATGGCTTTTAAAGTTTCTTTGAACCTAAATAATCCGTCATGATGTTTCCTGCAACAAATGTGTTCGCTTTTTGCGTTACTACAATCCACTTGTTAAAAATGTCGAGAGAGGGTTGAACCCCTGTAAGCCCCTTCCTAGCTACGGCATTGGCGGCAGTTATGTTTTATTCATTTCGCACCAATCTCTGTCTGGATGTTTTTTTCATAGTGCAACGAATTTACTGCACACTGAAGCAATGATGACTAACACTACTTACAAATTCTAAATTTCGATATTTGTTTAATGATTTCGGCGCGTTTGGCAAAACGTGAAGCGATAGGTGATGCCAAACCTTTCTGAATATTTGGACAGGTGAATGGCATTGGTACTGACTTTGACTGTTGCTGAAACACAACAATTTTAAAAACTATCAATACTATCTGGTCACTCCTTACAAGACACCATTTGAGGCTTAAGAATTGAGGAATAGAGATTGGTTTATTTGCGGGGAAAGTGTTGGTTTCTTATGTGTTTGTTCAAATTTTGTGTTGGCTGCAATTAGAGGAGTAATTCTGCGCTTGATCTTGGTATTGGTGTTATTGTCAGTGTTAACTGCAGAGCCGAGGTAGACGAAGTCCTTGACTACTTCAAAGTCTTCTGCCCATTATGACGCTCTGTCCGAGATGTCGATGATGAAAGCATGAACTTCAATTGTTTCAAAGCCAGCAAACGCCTCATTGGCGGCTCGTGGTGCTCGTCCAATCATGTCAATGTCATCCGCGTAAGCTAGCAGTTGAATGAACTTTTGGAAGATCGTGCCTCTGGTGTTGACCTGTGAGTTTCGCACGATCTTCCCCAGTATGATGTTGAAGAAGTCACATGAGAGATCTCTTGTAATCGCCGTTTCTTTAGGCTCAAGAGGCAATTGACAAACAGAGCCATCTCTCGACAGACCAAGCTGACTATATACAACACTTTGATTATCTAAGTCCTGCTCTATGGCGCAGAGACATAGACGCTATTGAAAGCGGTCTTTGTCACTGTTTGCGTTTGTAGGAGAAGATTCAACCACGAACTGTACGGGCTGTGTCTTCGGTTCCAACGCTTAAGATGGCTGAGTCATGAAGAGCGTATGGACACCACAACTCCGGACTGAAAGGTCTTCGATTCCGAACAACTGGGACAACGCAACAGAGGACGTCCTCGATCGAGATGGCGCACACAAGTGAAGAAGGACCTCCACCAACTTTGTGTGTGCAAATGGAGGCAGCTGGCAAAAGATCGTGCTGGCTGGAGAGGCTTGTTGGGTGACCACTCCTGACTGTAGCACCAAACAAAGAAACAATTAAAGGAGAAAGTTTAACTGATTCTACAGATTATACACACTGAACATTGACACCCTAGGAGTTTATATCAGCAGCATATCAGGACAAAGAAAGTCTGGCCTGCCATTTGTCTCCTGCTTAGTAGTTTCGGGAAAAGTCGTTAATGATGGTGCCTAATTTCCTCGTGTGATCTCTCCAAAGGCAGTGTTCTAGAATGACCCTTATCAAGTTACTTCATGTTTAATCGGTCCAGTCTAGTCCAGATCATCGTGTAGGTTTTGGGGCACAGTTCTGTGTTGTAGTAGTTGTAGTTCTGGGAAGAGGAAGGGCAATGCAATTGTACACATGGAAAGCTCATGTGGCCTGGCCAAAATAAATAAGTGTATATATAAAGTGTAGCCTAATTTCGTACGCTATTCGCCTGATTGTCGTCCACTGTTGTTGTAATTTTCTCCTCTACGGTCCTCCACGGCTCTATACTGCTATAAAAAGGATGTAAATAAAGCCATTTATTGTGCACTGGTTATTCGCGTCTATAGCTTCGGCAATGCTCATACACAGATTTGAAGAAGCGCTCCAAAAAGGTTGCCAACTCCCAGCTCAACAAGAACATTGAGGAGTTGAGGAACAAGCATAAAATACGAGCAATATATAAGAAAGCTAAAAGCATTTACCTAAGCTTTAGAAAAGTCACAAATTGAAAGGGTACTCTAGTCGATGAAGTAGTTTTTCCGCGTAACACTGACATTGGCAACAAAGCCACAGGCTGAGGCCGTTTCCGTTGAGGAAACCGTTCTGATACGAAATCTGTTCATCTACCGCATTTGGGAAGAAGGAAACAGAAAGCAGTCACTCCATCCAACAGAATGCCAACTCCATATTCTCCAAAAAATCGGGCGCCTAGGATCCATTCGTGTCGCATCATTCTTACGCTTAATTTTGTCAGTTCTACTATACGGAGCTGGGCAAAGCAGCCATAGCTCGGGATAAGCAAAGCAGCCATAGCTCGGCCACATCGAGTGCATAGACACCAATGATCCATCCATGGTGGTCCTCGAGAAGGAATGGACGACAGAACCACTTCACACCATTAACAATGAAAGGCAGCATGAGCTGAGGCACAGACTCCCCATGGGTCGCCAGCCTATGGAAATAGTCCGGAAGGAGAAAGACACGCCGATTAAACCGATTCAGTCATATCCAGATCAGGGAGAAGTGGCTTAGATTGCCAGGAAAAAGTTCTTTTGTAAATTAGGGACCACAAAATATTTTCCCTATATATGTATATTTGACTTCAGTCTCCACTTAAGTACATGTGCAATTACGAGGTTTATCGACTTCGTTTATTATCTAGAAAGCGGCATACGTAGACACAATTACTTGCAAGCAGTAGTAACTAGTGTAAACTCCATCATCACAGCTAGATGGATCCAATATATCATTCAGGACATCATATCACTTTCATGGTGAATATGGACGAAGGTTAGGAAGAAAACGCATGAAAATACAGGAAAACCTCAACACAGTGAACTGTTGATTGAACCCGATGTCCACAAAGGGAATTGTACAATTTCCACGTGTACTCTGTACTGCATTTCAATCCTTGACAATCCTCTAATCTTGGGCGTCACACTAAAGCATTTAACCTTCTATCCAATCACGAGCAAGGGCGTCTTCTAAGTTACCTAAAGAAATGTAAAGAAATCCCAGCCACTTTCGAGAAACCACTCAAAAATACATTCGTTTTCGAAAGCTCGATTTATTGAAATACATATTCATCTCATTTCTAGCAACACTACCACAAGTTCACAAATAGGTCCTCTGCAGCAAATGCTATTGATCCTGTTCATCCTCAACCGGCTCGGTTGGTTCCGAATGCGTTGAGCCGCTGAGAACGCTTCCCGTTCGGTTAAGCAGTTTGTGTAGCCTTCTACCGATCAGCTTTGGATATTGATTATTTTTTATGCGATACTCCTTCGATTGATGCTCCACAGCACCGTTCTCCAATTGATATTTGCACAGAGTATGAAGTGGTTGAACAAGTTGCTCTTTGTACTCGGGATGGTCTTCCAAAATCGCAAGACTCTCTGCAGCTGTTTCCAGCGTACTCAGGCAACCTTCGGTCGGTTGGGTTCGAATAACATAGTCACTGGTACCAGATGTGATTAGTTTTACTTGTTGCAAGGTGTGCAGAAGTGGACTACTTGCATAGATTGCCTTGGCCTGAGGCCAAGTGCCGTCGATTAGGATTAGGGTGAAGGGTCCACCACTTTTGTCAACACTTTCAATTGGAATTGCATTCTTGCTAGGATACAACAGCAGCGTATTCGGCTGACTTAATATACTCTCTAATTCGGTTTGATTTTTGATCGATGGAAATCGTTTTCCCTTGTACACTGTGCATTTTCCCGGCGCCACACCAAGTTGCAGCATGAGGGCAGTTCGAAGCGGACGTTTCTCCTCAGCCGGATGCTGTAGAATAACAATTGATGAATTTATAGCCAGCGGCGGATTTGGCAGAGACTCACAGTAGCATACGGTCTTTGGTCGCCTGTTAAGTGCAGAATGATTATGAGTCCAGTACTATGTACGTCTGGGAATTTGATTTATTTACTTGCACTTTTCACATTTTATACGCCGGTGGGGTACGTCTGAGCTGATAAGTGACAAATCCTTCCATACCTCTTCGTGGACATTTCGATTTTCAATTGTTTCCATGTGGAAATCGCACAGAAATTGATGAAATTGTTTTCATAAAACTACAAATGCAAAGTGAAATACACTTTAATTTGATCTGTCATAGCAGCTTATACACAGTGTGACATTTCATGTGCGGACAGGTGTTCTACTACAATTTGTGATGTAAATGAGAAGTGTACCCTGCTTCTCAAACTGTGGCACATAAAGAAAATCTAATTCATTGAAATTCATTTAAATCAAAAAAAGTCGCTTTTAAATTGGCCTATTTTGTACTTCGATTTTAGTGATAAAATCATCATAGTATTGTATATTTAGGTAGTTCACAAACAAATAGTCGACGCAAGTCGCACTGCTTGGAACTCCGTTGCTGACGATTCCCCAGAGGTAGAAGCGATTTCTGCCGCCGCTTGAACGTTTGACAACAAACCCACCGCCACTGTCGCCTTCGCAGACATTCTGATTGAATTTATTCAGAACGCAGAATTTATCGTCGGTTATGGTACCGGCTAGGTCGGGTCCGGCTTCTTGCCGGCACACTCCGTAGCTACTCATTGGCACAAACGTGGTCCTCAAATCTTCACTGAAAGTTCCTGTTTCGTCTCTACCCCAGCCAGCGGTTTGACCATATGTATTATCGGGCAGAGACTTGGCTGCTGCATATTTCCATTCAATACAGACGGGTGCAACGAAGGTGGTGAATCTGAGGGGTTCGGTGAGTATCAGGAGCGCTATGTCCGCCTTAAAGTTGTTAGCGCCTCCACTGAATCTGAAATTGTTTCCGAAATCATTTCTGTTTGTGTACATAAATGTGAATAGATTTACATACTCTCTGGGTACAGTGATTTGGGAAATGGCTCGGAACTGTGGTACTTTGGGCTCCATCGCTGCGTAGTTACGAAATGATTTCCCAGCTCCGACAAGATATATATCTTTTGTGTACAAGTTCTCATTGGCATTATCCCAGAAGCAGTGAGCCGCTGTGTGAAGAAGACAGATTTCAATGTAGTACATCTTTGGGCGAAAGGATTTCGTGAAATCTCTCACCTGTTATCACAACCTTTGCATTGAGTATGGTGCCTCCGCAATGGTGCCTGTACCCAGTGGTGAAATTTCTGTAGATTGCAACGTGCCATGGCACTGCTGTTATATTTGTAACCATGGCATTTGTCGCAAATGGAACACTCTCAACTAGGATTTCGCCGCAAACTGGCACGCAGCGCGTTGGCTTATAGTCCCACCTGCCGTCCTCCTCGCACAGCAGGCGCTGTTGCGGATTGTTATCGGGTATCCTGTATTTTGTGCGGCAGCGTGTTTCAACAATTGTTCCCGGCTTGATGCGGTTCCTGCAGTCCACTACTGCGCCGTCGTATTTACAAATAGCGTCGAAAGTAACACCGTTAAGTACATCGCTTCTGCAGTAGCCTACAAGGTTACATCAAATTGAATGGTTTTGCAAAAGTAACGTCAACGTCTTCTCATCCTTACGTGTACAAATTGGGTGAACCCGAGAGTTCCATGCGCCATTCAAGCACACATTTGAGGATTGTTCTCCTTCGCGGAAGTAGGTTCTCACGCACTTATACTCTATTTCTAGTCCATTTGGCACCTCGTCCCCGAACTGCAGTTCAATGGATGGATCATGCATGTACACCAGCTTGGAGTTTTTGATTGCTGGTACTGTGCAGGATGTTTTTGAAGTTGAAACAGAAACAGAAACGGTTGGAGGCACTATAAACGGAGCCTTTGTCGTTGGTGATTGTGTTGTTACGGAAGGCTGCGCAGGAGTGTTCTCACAAATAGTCTCATCAGATCTGTCGTTACAATCCACCTTACCGTCACATTTCTTGTCTGGACTGATGCACGCGCCGTATCCGCAGCGGAAATATGGGGCTGGACAAAACGTTGCAGAACATGCTTTTGTCGTTTCGTCCGAGTTATCTTCACAATTTGGTTGACCGTTGCATGCATCGTCTTGGCTTATGCAGGTTCCAGAGTCACACTGGAACTCTTGATTCCTAAATAAAGTAAGAGTTTGGTTAGAATGTACATGTTCATATAGATGAATGAGGTACCTATTACAAATCAAGTTTAAAGCAAAATTAACCATGGAACAGAAACTCTTCGAAATGAGCCATCAATATGGCTCCTCGACATACGGAAAGCCCTCTCTAAGTGCTGTGATTGCTTACTTACTTATCAGGCCTGCGACCCATGGACGTCTGAGCCTGAGAAATTGTTGCTTCCCATTGTTGACGGTTCCCATTGTTGACGGAAGCTGTTTCGCATCAGCGATTACTTGGTCTTTATTTTTTTCAGGCTTCCTCGTCTTCTCGAACGAGGAGGATTCGAACACCCTCTTAGTTGGAGCGTTGGTATACATTCGCTCGATGTGGCCGAGACAGTGCAGTCGACGGATTCGCCTTTTTTTGTGGATGGAGCATATGGAGCTGATTTGGTGCATGCTTTCTACCAGAACACCGCCATCGGTTTTGAAGAGTTTTGATGGTAAGCCATCTGAGCCTGCGGCTTTGTTGTTCTTCAGCCTTTTAATGGCTGTGCCGACTTCTTCAATGCCAGGTGGGAGGACTACTTCATCGACTGAAATTGCGAATTCTTGATCCGGTACTCTTCTTGCGCTGCACTTGTTTTCCGTTACACGGTTCTTCTGCTCAGGCTCCCCATCACACCACGATTTTCTTGTGGAATGAATTAGAGTTCTTATTTGAAAATTCGCTCGTTAAGTATAACGAAAACCCTCCACTCACATGTTTTGGCAATTGAGCGTATCATGAGTGTGAGTTTTCTCCATTTTGGAGTGAATAAAGCTTGAAAAGATTTGAGTAAGCCCTTGAAGAAGTTGAGTGTGTATTGGAGGATACTTTAAAATTTAAAAACGTTTAAAAAAGTTTCAAAACTGTAAAATACTGTTTCGGAAGAGCACTTCTATCTATTAGGTGCAAAATCCTAAAAAAACAAGTCTGGAATGGAAGATGAGGATTTGAGGAAGCAGAAGCTGCGTTGGAAGCTATGGAGGAACACATTAAAAATATTCATGTCGTTGATTTGAACATCTTCCAAATCCGGAAAAAAATATGAAGGGCCGCGTCAAATCAAAAGGAGATAAGAAAAATACGTGCAATCTTTCCGCCATCTTTCGATCGATGAGGGAAATTTCATCCATAGCTTTTGCACATATCTATAGCACAACACACTTGCCAAACTGTGTTCGATACAGTGGATCTATGAATCCCAATGTCCTCACAAACTCAAACTTGAAATCCCAGGTTACCAATGTATCGAAGGAATATTTTTATCTTCTGTGTCCCCGAAACGTAAATTATATATCATTGTTTTTCGCGTTTGTGTGCTTAAAAACATTTCTGATATATTGACAAATAAATTTGACAGCTCTCCGCTCCAGTTTTCAGACTTCAACTTCAGGGAATTTTTTATTCACACCAAATTTGAGTGTTCCCTTTAACGAAAACACTTTACTTATGAGTGTTAACTCGGATTGTTCCCTTAGTTTTTATTCACACCACCCATTGTTCTTAACAGTTTTCACAATTCATGAATGAAGGCGATACAACTGAGTTAATTTGCCAGTCATGGCATACAAATCAGCTATATATTGCTCTAAAGAATTAAATTGATGCAAAGTGTTCCTGTAAAAAGAGCGTAGCATTACATTTTTATTCACGCAAGCCCCTATTACAAATATATGCACTCTTGAAAAAATGAATCATCTTTTGAACACCTCCGAACAATAATAAATTATCGTGGGAAAATTCACGAATTTGCCACCATTTCCAGGGGATTTCATGAATCGGCCGCCATCTTGCTTAAAAATTCGCGAATGTTCCGCCATTATTGTGGCCAGTCGGGGAACCTTGAAAAAGAATGTGTGAAATCCAAGGGAAATTCACTACACTCTAATATTTTCCGGCCTACACTTAAAAAATTACGAATGGACTAGGGGTAGAAATGGCCGAAGTTGAATATCTCTTTACTCATTTATTGCTGATGATCAAAATGAATAGATCGAATATTAGAATTCTCACCGGGAACATAACTGGGCACTGTGCCATTGGAACTCTGCCCTCAAGATTGGACCTGCTCCGATGAGAAGGAGGAAACTATTGTGCATCTTCTCTGTAATTCTCACTTCCCGAAGGCGAACCAACTAAGTGGTTTACTTCTCTAAAAATCTGACCGAACTAAGCAGCATCAATAGCAGCAACTGCTTGCGGATTATACATATATAGATCATATTCGTTCATATTTTCGAAGTCTGACAGGAAGAACAATTTATTTCAGAGAAAAGGATTAAATCCGCTCGCTATCCACGGAATTAAAAATTGTATTTTTTTAAATTCTTGCTTCATTTCATTTTCTTCATAAATGTCTTCTTCTTCCGAACTATATAAACCAGTTCTATCAGTGAAGAGCATTGTAATGTAAACCCCCTTCTATGAGGAGTATTGGCGGCGTTTAACTTGTACCGACACATTAAGACTACGTGATTCACAAAATGGTAATAAGCATTCTTCTATTTCTGTCTTTACACTTTTTTTTCTCGTAAATTTCGTGAGACAGAGAGAGAGAGAGAACATGCAAGCCGGCTTCGTATCATAACGAGTGCTGTCGGCAGACCTTGAATTAACGAAGAATATATAGATGCCATCCTCACACATCCTTTTCTAGGGACTAATTTTTCGGCGATCTAAGTCAACCGTCCATCTTAAATCTGCATCACTTTGTAGTACGCTTTATATAGATTCCGACAAGGAAATGGAAGATTAGTTCTCATTTGGTCCAGCGTGACAATACAATGGACCATACCAGGTTTAAGTGCATCCACTACGCACATGCCTATTGATGACGTGACTTGTGAATCGTTTTATATTATAGAGGATAAATCACTGGGATAGGTAATAATACGAATTTATGAAAATCAAACTCAAAAAAAGTTCCAAATTTCTACTTACGAACAGATAGTGTTTGAAGAAATTACGTCCGGCTTACATATTCCATCAGCTTCATCCGATCCATCAACACACTCCGACTTGCCATTGCACTGCGACTCCCGAGGAACACACGCACCATACGTACAACGAAACGAAAACGGCTCACAGACTGTTTGTAAACAAGTATCTGCTGTCTCATCCGATCCATCTGGACAGTCAGAGATACCGTCACAAGCTCTTTCTGCTGCCAAACAGTCGCCGCTCTTACACGTGAACTCTGCGTTCTCTTCGCAGCAAGAACCTGTTGAAGAAATCATTTTATCATCGAATGTCATTATCACCGAGGCCGTACACGATTCGTCACTTACTCAACGTGATAGATATTGCCAAAATTATAATTCCAAATATATAGCTTTTCCAATGATCTGACATCGCTTCTTTCCACTCAGCGAATTGTGCGCAGCTGTCAGTGTATGACAGAAAGCTGACTTAGACTGAGATCCATGGAACATCTCATGCGGGCAGCCATCGTGTTGAACGAGTTTTCAAAGTCCAAACTTCGGAGAGAACGAGACTCTCTTGAGCTGAGATCTCTTTTGAATTCAAATCACGAACAGCCTGCAGTTGATGATATTTGGCAGTTGACTGATCTTCATTCCTTTGCGCGAAGTCACTTGAGGGGCAGAGTAGGTGGATTTACATATTCTTTTGTTTCCCGGAAACATGTGCGTAAACTAGTTACTTTTATGTTGAACTAGATCCTTTCTCCTGAAGCCTACATAATTTAGAAATAAATGCTAGTGGAAGGCATTGTATTTATTAATTTTCTGTGTTCGTTCCTGAAGCTATATATTTACTTACTCAATTACTTGGTGATAGTGGCTCACGGACGTGCCAAATTTCTGATAAGAGATGATAAGGAGCATCTGAAGAGTGAAGATCATAAACTTTTAAACTCGCAGCAGAAAGAAAACTAATTAAGCAACGAAAAGCTTTCAAGTCAGCACAAAACAGCTGAAGAGCTTTTGCGTAATCTTACTTTCATTAGCAGAGTTGAAGACTTATAATAAAAGCAATTATAATGTGGGCGGTGTAGCAGTCTGAGGTGGAACTGGTCTTAGTTTATGCAGCACCCATTCACGATGTATGTGTTATTCTTCTATCTCGAGTGCATTTATGCTGACTCTGAAAGGCGAAGTTTGAGAAGCTTTTTCTAGACAAAAATACTCCTTTTTGAGCATTGTGCGTGACTCGAAAGAGGTGGAGCGGTAATTATGAAAGTTGGGGAATTTAATTCTGGGAAACCCAGCGCCTGAGTCGACCTACTTTTTTTTGCTAGACAACAATTCTAACCTACTGACCCTCAGTGGGTACTCTAATCTAATATTCTTTTTGTGCATTTCGATTTGAGGTACGTTTTTTGTGGTTAACGACAGCCGATATTTAGCACATTAACCAAATGCGAGAATAACTTATTACACTTTACATCAATCAAGGACAAGTGTCTATCAATGGGGATGGTATTAAGGGATTGTAATTCGACACACCTTGTATCGGTTCAAGAAACCATCATAGAGAAGAAGCGGACCTACAGAGACTGGCTTCTCTTGGCGGACTCTGCTTCTCGTGACCGGTACACTGGGTCTGAGGCGCGAAGAAGAAGCGATGTTGGAAAGTGACCATGGATCTGCGAAAAAAGTTTTCTGGCGAACTATTCGCCGACGAACAGTGCTCGATTTATTTTTAATTTTTGTAACGCAAACTTTGCTCATTTATGCTTCTAATAATATATCTAATGCTTCAGGAGGCAAAGATTTATTTATTTTTTTGGAAGATGCCTTATATCACTTACAATATGATCGGAAGGAGCATTTCCTCTGCCACTGTCTCGTCTTTGCTCGGATGAGGTAGTAATTATTTGGTGTTGATGAAGTGAGAGCGGATGATGTAGGCTCCTCATCACAGAAGCGCCTGCTAGTATTCCTCCGGAATACCATGAAATATCAGTAAATGTAGGTTGCTGCCTGGTAGTACAATGGGCCAGTTTTTGAGTCTCAGTGCTCCAGAGAAGCGTTCAAAAACCTCCGACAAAATAAAAGCAATCAGATCGGTCGAGATCATTAAATTATGGAGAGCATTCTTGTTGGGTGGTATCCGTGATATCTTTCTTGAAAGCTTCCACAGTACAGAATGTAATCTTTTTAGCGGGCTTCTAAAGCGTCTTCAGACAGTTGTCCGATTGGAATAGCGAAGTTCTCAATAACGTCAACCGTGAGGAAGTGTTTCATGGATGCTCACAGACATTTTATACAAATTATATTTGCTGTAAAGCAGTTGTGCTGTATCCACGCAATGCATTTGTAGTCAATGTTAATTTAAATCTGTCCGTTTACTTATGGTCTCGACTGTGTATTTTACTGGATATTCTATTTACTCCACAAATAGAGCTTTCAGTACATAGAATACGTTTGCTATAATAATCGTCATTGGCCTTAATGATCGAATGATCTATCCGCAATTGTCTTACTGTGCACTCGCACCGTTTTCCTAATGAATGTTGTAAGAAAATGCATAATGTAGAGTCAGTCAATAAAGAACCTTCGAAGAGACCGTATTTTATTTGCCATCCCTCCCGAATTTCCCTACACATTCTACATTTTTTTCCTGATGATGGTGGCAGCACTATTGCAAAACGTTGCACGGTCGCACGATCAATTCTTATGATGCCGGGTGTTTTTGCTGGATCCACGATTTGCGTGTTTTCTTCTAATTAAATGGACATTTGAAATTTACCCTGGATATGCAACTGTCTCCTGAATTTAAGCACATTAAGCGTACGTTTCTTTGAAGACCACTTTTAAAAAGCTTAGTGATACAAATTTTTTTATGTAACTTCAACAATTTTTATGCTGGTCCTCATTTATGTCCAATATGGAAAGCTTTGCATAAACTAACTTTATCACTTCACAATCAGAAACGGAGGATTTCAAAAGTCCGTACTCGTACATAGATAAAAATATGTATTTCTTTTCTTGTTACTGATGACTTTTCTGTTGGAAGAGAATTGCTACCTTTAAAGAGGAAAAAACATATTTTATGGCGGTAACATCTACTTTTAATTAGAGTGAAAGATTCAAACTTAATAATAAAATAACTTTCGTGATCGGAGTACGTCGGGATTTCTTTTGTATCGTTAAAAAAAAAGTACTCACTTATTTATACACACCACTTTCACACCTTAATTAACTGCTTGATAAAATTTATTTTTTTTAAAGCACTTACATTGACGATCTTGCGACATTCAGTCGAATTTCGACAACTCGAAACATTACTTGCCACAAAAAAAATTCGAGTTATCAAGAAAATCCAAAATTGATAATATAATATAAAAATATTTAATATAGAAAAATATATAAAATATATAAAAGGCGATCTTGCCTCTCGCAACAACTATAGAGGTATATCCCTGCTCAACGTCGCCTACAAGATCCTGTCCAGCATACTGTGTGAACGTCTAAAGCCGTTTTGCACCGCACTAATCGGCACGTACCAGTGCGGCTTCCGGCCCGGCAAATCGACTATAGACCAAATCGTCACACTAAGACAAATACTGGAGAAGACCAGTGAGTTTAAAATCGATACGCACCACCTGTTCATCGATTTCAAATTCGCATACGACAGCATTCATCGTAATGAGCTATTCGATGCGATGGCCGAAATCGGGATCCCGGGAAAACTGATCCGGTTGTGTCGCACCACGCTAACACACACGCGATGCACCGTGTAGTTCGGCTCAAGAATTTCTGAGCCGTTTGAAACTTGCACTGGATTTCGGCAAGGAGATGCGCTGTCGTGTGACTTCTTCAATCTGGTACTGGAGAAGCTAGTGCGGAGGGCAACTGTAAACACGGCAGGCACTATCTTCTACAAGTCGGTCCAACTGTTGGGGTACGCAGATGACATCGA
The DNA here is from genome assembly GCA_907269125.1 of Eristalis pertinax. NCBI lineage: Eukaryota > Metazoa > Arthropoda > Insecta > Diptera > Syrphidae > Eristalis > Eristalis pertinax. The sequence goes on from OU026145.1 coordinate 124,202,108, forward strand.
CATCGTCGCGCGTTCTCAACGTGCCGTAGTGGAGGCTTTTACGGCGATTGAAGAACAAGCGAAACGAACTGGTCTTAAGGTCAATGAGGACACAACAAAATATATGCTGTCGACCAAAAAACGTTCCGTCACACAACACCTTGGACAAAATTTCACTATCGACAGCTACAATTTCGAGGTAGTGAAGCAGTTTGTCTACCTCGGGGCAAACGTGAACTCCACAATCGACATCACAGTGGAGATCCGCCGTAGAATCGCTCTTGGCAACCGGTGCTACTTCGGTTTGTCAAAACAACTGGGCTCAAAACTCCTGACTCGAAGGACCAAAATCATGCTCTACAAAACTCTTATTTTGCCAGTCCTGCTCTATAGAGCCGAAAGCTGGACGCTAATCAAAACTGCAGAGTTGATTCTTGGTACCTTCGAAAGAAAAGTTCTTCGACGGATATATGGTCCCGTCTGCGAGGAAGGCGATTGGAGGAGAAAACATAACCGCGAACTCTACGAGCTGTACCAGGATGTGTATGTAGTCCAGAAGTCAAAAATCCGTCGACTGCACTGGCTCGGCCACATCGAGCGCATGGACAACAATGCGCCAGCAAAGAGGGTCTTTGAATCCGAGCCGACTGCTTCGAGAAGAAGAGGAAGACCGAATCTCCGGTATAAAGACCAAGTAATCGCGGATGCAAGACAGCTTGGTCTTGAAGACTGGAAGCAGCGTGCCCAGGACCGTCAACGATGGAAGGCAGCAATTGCTCAGGCTCGGACCCTTCATGGGTCGCCGGCCTGATAAGTAAGTAAGTAAGTAAGAAATATTTATTTATTTGCCTCAAAGCACATAAAACGTACGTATTATTAATTGAAATTGTGTGTGATTTTTTATTTTGGTATTAAAAAAAATGTTCAATGAAATGTAAACCATTTTACAGTTTATGGATTGTTTTTTCATTAGTTTTTGAATACACACGCCAAATGTTTAAAGAATTTGCAAGGTTTGAAGGTGGTTGAATCAAATCATTATCAAAGTCTTTCTCCATCACTGTATCACTGCCGCTGTCATCGTTATTGTCGAGATGTACAGATTCGAATTCACTTCTGAATATTTCGACAATATCTTCGAAATCGAAAGATAGCATAGCTACTCTAGTCTCTTCTTTATACATTTTTCCGATAAATTAGGCTTTTTGCGAGGTGTTCGAGCTTTGTAACCTTCTTTATGCAGATTATGTTGTTCTTTTTTTAAAGTTTTAGCAATTTTAACCGCTGATTCCTTCATTGCATTGATAATCCTTAAAATCCCCTAGTTTAGTCTGCGCCGTGGACATGAAGGCCTTCCATTTCCAGAGACACGGTAAAGAAAACTGCAACGTTTGATTTTGCACAATGCTTAAAACTGTCGACTTTGGCTTATAAAATATAAATTTTATGAATACCTTGCTTTTTTTTTATAATGATCAATTATTAATTCGTTCATATCGAGCAATTTGAGAGAGAGAGATGTCCATTTTATTCGGCAATGAAGCATGATCTGAGATAAAGTAAAAAATGCAACGGAACTTCAACAGTAGGCTTGTAAGACAACTGTCCCAATTTATTTTGACCGCAAAAACAGTACAATGGTTTTATTCTGTTGAAGTTAACATTAAACGGGATCGGTGAAATGGACGGAATAGGAGAAATGGCAAATAGGTATCGCGTCGTATATTTATTTTGGCCTATTTTGAATTTCGACAGAACTTATGAAATCCTCATAGAACTGAATATTGACGTAGTTCACAAATTCGTACTGGCTGTAATACGTCGAATTTGGGATTCCGTTGCTGACGATTCCCCACAGGTAATGACGATTAATGCTGGAATTCTCCATCTTGACCACAAATCCACCACCACTGTCGCCCGGACTGGCATTCTTTGTGTGCTTACTTAGAACGCAGAACATATCGTCTTTAATGAAGTCAGCCAACTCAGCTCCGACTTCTTTGCGGCACATCTGATAGCTGCTCATTGGCACATTTGTGATCTTTAGCTGGGAGCTGAACTTACCCGTTTCATCTTTACCCCAACCAGCTATTAGACCATGTGTGCCACTGAGCAAAGACTTGGCACTATGTCTTTTCCATTGAATGCATATGGGCGCAATGAATTTGGAGAATGTCAGGGCGTGGGTCAGCACAAGGACAGCTATGTCCGCTTTGAAATTACTGTTGGGTCCGCTGAATCTGTAAATGAAAGAATTAGAATTGATTTTGATGCGATGCTGACGGTGCGCGGACTTACTCATTTGGAATGTAAATTTTTGAAATGTTCGTGAACTGCGCTGCTCTCGGCTCGATCTCGTAGTAATCGCGTAGGATCTTACCAGCACCGATTAGATAAAACACCCTGTTGTTCAACTCCCCTTTGGAGGTATTCCAGAAACAGTGGGCCGCTACGAGGAAAGGAGAAAGTCATCACAGACGTTTGTAGCCAAAAAGAAGCCTACCCGTAATCACGAGCTTTGCATTTAGAATTGATCCCCCACAGGTGTGCTCGTACTGCCCCGACATAGAGTTGTAGATTGCCACGTGCCACGGTACTGCTGTGATGTTCGTTACCACGCCCTTGACTGCGAAGGGAACACTTTCGACCAGTGCCTCCCCGCAAACAGGTTCACATTTTGACGGCGGATAGTCCCACTCACCATTGTCTTCACAGAGCAGTGTCTGCCGAGGATTATCGGAGGGTATCCTGTACTTAAAGCTGCAGTGTGTTTTGGCAAATGTTCCTGGCCTAATCCTTTCTCCACACTCAACAGTCGAGTTGTCATAAAAGCAGACAGAGCTGAACGTGACGCCTTTGAGAACGCTTCCTTTGCAATGCCCTAGAATGAGAGAATGCAGATAGAAGGATTTGGGCCTAGATTTGGGCAAGTCCTTACGTTTGCAGCTTGAGTGCGTTGGCGGCATCCATTTGCCGTTGTAACAAACACTTGAGGCTTGACCTTCGCGGTAAAAGTTGTTCCTACATTTGTACGTCATCTGCGCGTAATTGGGCACTTCAGCGCCGGCTTGGATCTCTTGTGATTCATCGTGTTCATAGACCAGTCGGGAGTTCATGATGCTTGGGGCAATGCATGAGGATGTTGCATTCACAAATGTGGGGAAATTTATTTCGCACGAACTTTCGTCAGTACCATCATGACAGTCCACATGACCATCGCATTTCTTGCTAGCCTCGATGCAGGCACCGTATCCACAACGAAAGAAGCGAGCTGAACACAAGTTTGCAGAGCATGCTCTTGCCGTCTCGTCAGAGTTATCCGGACAATCGGTTTCTCCATTGCAGGCGTGCTGTTGACCTATGCAGGTACCAGAGACGCACTGGAACTCTTGGTTCCTGAAAGGCAAGGTTATTGGCTGTCATATTTGTTTCGATCATTTAAAAATAAAATAAATTGTCATTACACCAGGCGGGGGTAAACCAATGTGATAAGAAACTTTCGCGTCTCTATCGGCAACTTAGCCAGAAAAGGGATTAGAATATAGTGTCTCGTACATGTGTGCACATATCAAACAGGATGAGTGCAACCATTTTGGTTCAACACGCAGAAGATCAAGCTGATCCCGACGCGAAGAATTTTCAATTTCAGGCAAAATTTCGGAATCTTCAATGATGGTCGTCATTAAGCAAGATTGCGCTTAAAAGAATGCATACGGCATCCAAAAATCACGTGCAATTAATGTGAAGAAATAGTGAGGTTGTAAAACCTGCGATTTCGACAATCGAAGATAATATTACTTCCAAAACTGGTCTCAACAATTTTTGAGACCTCTAGCAACATGTTGCCAAGGAACGCAACTTTTTCATTTCTTACTAAGCAAAATATTTTGATGAGCGCACAGATCGAAGCTAAGGTTGGAAAGTCCACAAATAATTTTAATTTATTCCCAAAACCTGAAAAGATCTTTATGTTTTACGTCGTTACGGTAAAATACAGAAATCATTCTGTAGCATTGCCATACGTACTTTTTTTTAAATCAATGAAATCATCATGTAAGCATGATTCATACTTACGAACAAATAGTATTTGAAAGACCCAAATCAGGCTTACACAATCCATCAGCTTCGTCTGAGCCGTCGACACAATCTAGCTTGCGATTGCATTGGGCTTCCTTTGAAACACAAGCGCCATACGTGCAGCGAAAGAAGAATGGCTCACAGACTGTTTGTAAACAAATATCTGCAGTCTCGTCCGATCCATCTGGGCAGTGAGAGACGCCATCGCACACTCGCTCCACAGCCAGACAATCGCCGCTCTTACACTGCCACTCTGCGTTCTCTTCACATTCGAAACCTGATTTTTAAATTCCAACATAAGTCGTGACGCACCGGGAAAGACCAAATGTTATGCGTTCAACTTACTTGACGAGATAACAATTGTGATGATGAAGTGTGTGAGTCCAAGTCTGTAGAGCCTTAATTGTGTTTTCATCGTTGACCATGGGTCGAAAAAGTCTCCCGCACTCACGCTGTTAGCTCAGGGATTGAACGAAAACTAAATACCATCTCGGCTTGTGTTCGAGCTTGTGTTCAGCTTGTTTTGAATGTTTCAGCCAGTTGTAGATAGCATTGCTAGGAAAAATGTACGTGGCGAGATGATACAAGAGAGATGCTCATCTCTTACAGTCGCTCTTGAAGTCGGAAAGTCTCGCGGATGGTGAGATCTTTGGCGGAAGTGTAATTGTGCGTGAACATCTGAAACCTATAAGAGAGGGAGTTTTAAGTTGTGTTTTATGTTCATCAGATGAGTATATGCATTTTCGTTTGTAATGCAAATTTGAGATCATATTCTGGGAGAGTGTCAATGGAAGTAATATGAATATATTTCCATTCATTATGACTTTTACTTGATTTCCTTTGTAGCTTTCCCTTGCTTAAACGGCAACTTATATGCAATTTTCAAGACAAACTCCACTAATTTGATACGCACATGAAGAGGGGAAGTGCTTCGTCAGATTCGCGGCTATTTCGCAAAACATCATAATCATTCATTTGTGAAGGTTTTGCCTTGCATGTGGGACACTGCCATGGATGGTGTATTATTTACAGTTTGAGCAATCTTTCCGTCGCAGGTTGATGCAGCTGAAACTTGTCCACTTGTTTAAGTAAGACTCTAAAGGATATTTTAAAACAAGAATCAATTTGAAGCTCGTTAGTTCTGGTCTACTGAAGTTTCGCAAATATTGATTTTTAGAGGATTTATTTTAAAAATTCAGCTGCTAGATGAATAAGAAAATCAAAGTTAGGCAAACGTTTTCTTTAGACATGCTGTAAAACATCATGTGACATCAACTATTGACTAGAATACAAAGTCCTTCGCTGTATGCACTAAACAGGGTTAGATAATGGAACGAGCTTAAGATGTGTGAATATAAGTAAACACAGTGTAAACTGTAAATATTTCGCCATTTCATCGAAATGTGTTATCCAACTTATATACTTTAAGAATGCAAAGCCCCTAAGCGTATCACACAATGTAAACATTTGTTCGCCTCTCAAACCAAACTGCGCCGGATGCTTCCATATTCAAAGAAAAAATTTCGTAATCCACCGCTCTACCTACCTCGAGAGTATTCTTGTCAATGCTTCCAACTTGTAAATTTCAAATGCAACAAAAGAAATCAAGTCGCTCATTGCGGTCATAAAGGAAGCTATTCAAAACAAATTCAGATCAATAATAGGCTTGGAAGTTGATCTGGCCAAACAAGGAATAAGCACCACAAACGATGGAAACTGCCGCAAGTAAAGGGTGATTTTTTAAAAGCTATAGGAAAGTTTTTCAAAAAAAAAACACATAAAATTCAGAAAATTGCATGAAATCTTTATTTGAATCGATAGTACGGTCCATATAATTTAATGTTTGAAGATTATTTCATGCAAATGTTGACCTTGACTGCGCCTCAAATGGTCCATCCGCTTAGTCCAATTTTGGCATACTCTTTCCAACATTTCGGCCGGTATCTCACGAATAAATGCTTCAATGTTGTCTTCCAATGCGTCAATTGAAGTGGGCTTGTCTGTATAGACATGAGCTTTAACATAGCCCCACAAAAAATAGGCTAAAGGCGTTAACTCGTACGATCTAGGCGGCCAATTGACCGGTCCCGAACGTGAAATAAAATGTTCATCGAACTCGCCCCTCAATAAGCCATTGTTGCGCGTGCTGTGTGGCATGTGGCACCGTCTTGTTGAAACCACATGTCATGCAAGTCAAGCTCTTGCATTTTGGGCAAAAAAAGTTGGTTATCATCTCACGGTAGCGCTCACCATTCACAGTTACGTTACGATTCGCATCATCTTTGAAGAAGTACGGTCCAATGATGCCACCAGCCCATAAACCGCACCAAACTGTGACTTTTTCTGGATGCATTGGTAGCTCTTGCAATGCTTCTGGCTGATATTCACTCCAAAATCGACAATTCTGCTTATTTACGTACCCATTGAGCCAAAAATGAGCTGACCATAAAATGGAAGAAGCGCGCGATGAACATTCTTAACAGAGCACGCATTTTGATAATAAAATTCAATAATTTGCAAGCGTTGTTCGTTTGTAAGACGATTCATGGTTAAATTATAGACCAAACTGAAGACGTTTGACAGTGAAACAAAACACGAAACGTGCGTCAGCTGTTTAAACCAGTGTTGCCAAAAAGATAATAGCTAAAAAATCACCCTTTATAACAGGTGTAAGTGAAGAGCTGATTCGCCGCCTTGGAATCATCCTTGACACTATCAACAGCGATGCTCGTGTAGATCCAGTCAAATTCGGGGAGTACTGTCAAGAAACTTGGACATTATACGTAGGCTTGTATAGTTGGTATAACATGCCTAGTGCAGTGCACAGATCATATGGTATGGATCCACCATTATTTCAGCTGCAATACTACCGGTAGGGATGTTGAAACGAGGAGCCACAGGAAGCCCGAAATAAAGACTACAGATTGTATCGACAGCGCTATTCGAGAAAGTGCAGCCGAATTGCGACAAGCGAAGATTACGGTCACATCCTATTGATGACTTCCGATCCTTATATACAAATAGTTCGCAAAGAACCCAATACCAAAAACTAATTAGATTTTCACGAAGATGTAAAAAAAACTCTTAATGTATAATTTTATAAAAAAAAATTTTAAACTATAGATGAGATTCAAAAGAGATTTTCCGAATGAAATTTTCTTTTTTAAATTTTTTGATTGGATATTTTAATTTTTGATCTGCCTGCCTTGTTTTAAATTTCGTTAAGATCAGTACACTGGTTTAAATTCTACAGCTTCCATACAAATGGGGCCACTGTACGGCGTATGATCCGACGCACCCATCCACTACGCGACCACCAAGTTGTCAATAATGGACGTCATGTGTCTTATCTCACAAGAAATGATACGAATTGCCAGCTGACCATATCGCCGTCGTAGCTGAACATGACATACCGACATTCGGAGTCCAATTGATTGACGCCTGTACATGTTTTGATGTTTACTAATTCGATCAATCACAAGTAATTAGTCGTGACTGAATCTTTAGTTGACGAGTCAATTGATTATGTCCACAGCGTCGTACTTTCGCTGATTGATTGTTGGAGATCATATCAATTCTACAAATGAGAATGTTATGATGTTTGTGGAGTTTTATCGAATAAACGGCTGGCCGGCTTACGATCTGGGTAAGGACATAGACGATATAAGTGCACAACAATGTTAGTGAAGCTACAAAGAAGCTACCCCGCATTTGTGGGTACTACTGCTGAATTCTACTATCTCTAGCAAATGTTGTGGTACACGGTTTTTCCAATAACATATGAACTTTATTTTTAAAAATATTTGCTTACTCTTGTTGTCCGTTGCCGTTTGATACTCGCACGCACTGGTTAGTGCATGGCGTGGCTCCCCCCACATCCCTATAACGGCTCACGAGGCCATTTATGCCGACCCGACCCACTACCGAGCGGAACAGGCCGGTCACCAGACGCTGGCATACTGCTACCATTCCGGCCTGGCTCCAAATGGGGCCCTGGCACCCCAGGATAGTCGGTATCCGAGGCCAATTTTCTTCTCGTCATCTGTGGGCGTTGCGCTCCGTTAACCAGGTTTGGGTTGTATGAAACCACGCGGAGGTATGCTGTCGGGGGGATTCATCATCACGACTTCCGAGGCGTGCCTTTAGTACGATTCCATCAAGTAGGCGACCGCTGGGCAAACCCAGGACGAGATGGTTGGAACAAGTCCAAAAACTCGCCTGGTTGCGCTTGGGCAATGCCTGATGAGTCAGAGTCGATGGCGGAGGATCGAGTGGCCTGAAGATCTCTCGTGCATGCATAATCCCCGCGAACCCTGTAGTGGAGCATGCGGGTCAGAAGATGATGATTTCTTTATTAGTTCACTAAATCGCTGTAAATTGTGAAACAAATTATTCGAAATGCCCTCAATTTGTAGTCCAGCAACAGCGAAGTCAGCCACTTTTTAATTGCAGTACGCAGCACATCCAACAGAAACAATCCACTGCTCGGATAAGCGCGCGCTATAAAGTGTCAATATTTGGTTGTAGCCTAGCAGAAGCCATAATTCGTAGTCCAAAGGAGTGAGATCTGGGCTTTCAGATGCCATGGACTGAAGTATCCATGAAATCTTATTTATTAGCCCTGTTTTTGTCGTTTCTCCCTAATGAGTTGGAAGTTCCAAGCTTTTTTTTCGAACAGTATTTGGTTAAGAGGCTTGACAACGTTCTATAAAATATCCTTTGGGTAAACTTTCGCTGACTCCATCATGTAGGCTGGGATGGTGTCAACGTTGAACTCTCGGCATAAGTTCAGACACATGTCCTGAAGACCGAGCATAAGTCATATCATTCTGCTTCTTGGACGACTATTTAATGGTGAAGATTTTTAGAAAAAAGGATTTTTTTCTGATCAATTATTAGCGTATTACCCTATTCCATGATTCCATATAAATGAGGTTAAAATTTGTAACGCAGAAGCTGTCAATTGGCCGCGTTCCATGAGTTTTAAGAATCAAATTAACGTCAAATATTGAAGACTTCTGATGGTACCCTGGAGAGTCTAAGAAGTATTGTGTCTTATCTTCAAGTCTACACTCGGCTGATCTTTATTTTCTTCATTAAACTTAAATTAACCTACTCTAACACTAATAAAATGTACATAAATATGGCTCGAGCAGGAAATGCTCATGTTGGGAATTGGGATTGTGCAAGGTGCGAGTATTTATGACAAACGTGCTGAGGTATCGCTCGAATAGAAAATGCTGACGGAGAGAAGTGGTGCTCTTCTTATTAGCTTACAAAGAATGTACAGAAGATATTCTTGGCCAAGAGCAAATTTTGATTTGAAAAAAAAGGAAAAAGGGCTTGAAGGAAATGCGTGCGATAACGGCGACGCATGACACATTTTGCAAGAATTCGTGGTTCAATTTAAAGTCGATCTATTCTCGAAACAAAAGCAAGAGAGACCACGTCGAAATGCGGGTCAAGCAGCATTTCCAAATGAAACGGAGTATGGGGGATTACCTGATTAGATTGGTTTATGAATCATTTGTGAATTTGATTATGTCTCTTGGGGATATACTCGATGGATTGGGTAAGTAACTGAAACCAAATTCGGTGGTATCCCACAGACTGAGTCAAGATTATGTAAATTGTTCAAATATGCATGATGCAAAATGTATTGCCTTCAAAAATACCCGACTAAGAGGAAACTGATGAAAAAATAGATGGAATAGATTCAGGACTATTGTAGGAGTATTACCCGATCGCATATGAATCTCGGTACATGCAATCTGATCCAGTAGTATTCCGTTCATTTGTCGACAATTTGCTAAGAAGTCCCTGATATTGGTGACTTACTGGTTGAGAAAGATGTCGCAATTCCGAAGCGCTCATTAAGAAAATTATTCCGAATATTCAGTGTGAAAACTTGTAGATGATGACCATATTGTCTCGGTTGGAAATAATCATCACCGGATAAGTCTGACTGCTCCAATGCGGAGGACAGAATGAAAAACTATGAAGTGAGACCATTTTTCTAAATGTTCGTTCAAAAGTGAAATAATGAACATGCACCCATTAGATAATCGGAACCTGCCTGACAGTTGTTGATGTATGTACAATTAAGTCGCAGGAGCACCTAAATTACTTCGGGATGTGAAGTTGAAACAAATAAAGCGCTTCAAGGATGCTCCTAATTAGGAGTCCTAAACAAATTTTAGCTTGGCGTCTGGAGTTAAAACTATTTTGAGAACAGACAGAGATTAATCAACAATGTTGCCCTTTTAATTGCGAAATAAATCCGAATTTTGTAAATTAGGTCTTATTTCTTTCGATTTTATTACACGACACCATGTGTAGTAACGTCGTCTTGATCAGTCACTGTTATTCCTGAAATGTAGACGCAATAATGTCAATATTTTCTGTATGCTCCGACAACTACTCCGACAACTGACACTGTGTATATATTTTTGTATATGGTTTAAGTAAAAACAACGTGGACTGGACATCTTGTAACTGGACACACGTGTTTCTTAAGGCAACATCACAATTCAATTAAGTATTTAAAAAATTCAAGAATGATGTGAAAAACACTTTATTTCCTCACCCAAAGCTGTCCAGCGCACCTTACGCGTGATTCTTATTTAGAATTCTTTCGCAAATCAGCATACCCCTTCCTGCGTTCACAAAATATACTTAAACATTTTTATCTATACATATTTCACGCTCCTATACGTATGTACATATATTTTTTTGGAACGCAATTTGCATATTTTCGATCATTCGACCCCCCGGGTACTTCAAGCCACCGATAAGAATTCGCACAGAGCGCACACATGTGTATTCATATCTTCTCTAGTGGGGACAGTTTTGCGGAAGACTTACAAATTGATCGTACATAAAAAAACATCGGCTGTGAGCATTAACTGTGCTTAAAATCTTGCCAAAGATCTTGTTTTATACGCTAACCAGATGGAGCTAATGGAGATATTGTTGTTTCGATGGTATGGATGGATACAATAGGCATGGACACAAATATTTCTTTTTTTTACGAAAAATTTGTACATTGCATAGCTATGCGTCAGATTAAAAAAAAAGAAATTCTAAGCTAATGCCAATATTGATGTTTTCAAGAATTCACACAGCTCGACTGAATCCGTTTGTTTGATTTGATTTGTTTGTACATATAAACTAGAATAATTGCAATGAAGCCTAAATGGTTATTTGATACAACAAAATATATTTATTAATTCTGCTATAAGCTTAATCAAAAGACAAGTAGTTCCATTGAAATAAATACATTAGTATTCATGTATACACATTATGGCTAAATCACGGCAGCGAATTCGCCGGGTCGGTCTTTGACAGGCGTTGGTACGCATTTTATCGAGTTTCCGAGAAGGTGTGTGAAAACGCGGCACCTTCTGTTTTCATATCGAATTAGAACGCGCGCGTTTTACAAGTCAAATGTGCTGAAATAAATAAAAATAGAATTATATTAAATAGAATTCCTACAAACAAATTTCTCAGCCCGCCAAAAATGAAAAGTCATTAGCAAATAAAAAAGATGTTTCACAATTGCCAAAACTCCCGAGTGAGTAGCTTTACTTAAATCTTTCTGCTCGGACGGTCTGCGAAATAACAACGCGCGATTGATTGAATTATTGCAAGCAATTTGTCAGTAAACTGCAACATTTTTCTTGTCAAAACTGTGCGCTACCACATGATATATTTTAGACGAAATCCTTTAAATATAAATTAATTGTAAAAGAGAAGAATGACAAAACTCAACGCATTGTCCTTGGATGAATGACGACTCCTACCTAACTCGAACAGAGATCGTTCTTCTAAACCGGAGGAGATATTCTCGTGACTGAGTCGTATTGGAGTCGCCTGTCCACTATTCGGCGTACGACATTGAAGATAACAGGCTATCCTTATGGATCTTTTATTAGGTCAAGAGTGCCGAAATAGAGGAGCGCTTCAGGAGAGATAAAGATAAGACGCACTTTTTCATTTTACATAATATTGGCAATGTAGTAAGCCCCAAAGATCACACTGTTGGAAGAAGTCATTGCTCATGCAATATGCCTTCTGGTCAGCTTAATAATAATATTATCTATCCGGTTCAAGTTTGCTTCATTGTACAGGACATCGTTAGGATAGAACTTCTTGTACTCAGGCACGGGTGTACGATACAACCGCAGACAGGTCCGACGTGCCTCGAACAATATCATCTTTTTCATCTGGGAAGGACTCACGTTGAACCACAGTGACAACCGTACTCCAAAAAGTAGGAGCAATCATTATGGGACCTAGATGTAATCTCCACATGCCCCTCCGTAGAGAGCCCACAATCCTTCAAGCTGAATTATTCGCCCTAAATGAAGTATCACATTGCAGCAGTATTAATCTACTGAACTAAAGAATATCGATATTCTCAGATAGCCAGGGAGTGCTTAAAGTCCTAAACAGCTTGACATACAACTCCGGGGCTATCTGAAAATGTCACAAAACACTTAACACGTTGACAAAGAAAAATATGTTAAAGCGGATATGAGTGCAAGGACATGAAAGCCGTAATGAAAGCGTAATGAAAAGGCGAAAACACAAGCAAAAAAAGGGACAAGAACTGCCTTTGTTGAGCCTTTCCTTCTGCATGGATTTAGCAACGAAGACATACCACGCCACTTAAACGACTGGTGAAATAAATATCGCGCCCGATTCAGGAACAGTCAGTATATACTGCAAAAAATTCATGGGGGTCGACACTGAAGACTGAGCAAGCCTAAGCTAAGAATATTGTCTGGCGCACTTACTGGCCACTTCTCTTGCAAGTATCGCCTGTAAGGCAGTCAAGGAAAACATGCAACAGCTACTAGTTGAGTGTCTCAGTCGGACATTAAGCAGATGGAATATAGCCAGCAGAACCACCACAGGATAGCTCTACTGTCCTAGATCCAGAAAGAGGGCAGTGCAATGTGATTGCTGCATATACTCACTCTCCAGTTTCTTTAATAATTCAATTCAATAGGTATTTAGTGACACCACGATTGACCTGAGATCGAAAAACGTGGTACGGAAGACATTTTTTTGTGATGAAGTTATTTGTCCCAAATTGAATTTTTTCTTAAAAAATTGTTACTCAATCTTCTCTTCCAGCTCATGGACAAATGTTAATATATTTCTGATGCGGTATCTAAAATCGGCACAGAAAGTATTAAGGATTGCAGTTTCAAAAATTGTCTATTTCGAAAATTCTATGTTCAAAACACAACGCGAACGAAAACTGAGACTGCATCGTTAAAAAAATAACAAAAAAAACCTCGAAGTCTTGCAGAAAATACAAAAAAACAACCTGAAAGTGTACTTTTGTCTTCTTGGAAGTCAGTGATTCAATACTGTTGACCTTTCCTAATAATTCCACAAAAGACATGTCGAAAAAGATAATGAATTAATGTAAAACTTCGTCCAGTTTTTGGAGAGTATTGTTCTCTCACACACTCGCGATCACAGATGATTTGAGACCTGTTCAGGTTCGAATGTGTGCATTGTGACGAGGCGGGACGATACATGATAGCCTTTGCAGAGCAACTCGGTCAGGTACTTTACCTGCTGGTCGCCTTTAAGAAAAAAATAAGATGACTGTCATTGCGAAGTCGTTAAACCAGTGATTTCCTTGGTTAACTGAGACTCAGAGCAATCGCATCGCTGATAACACACGTCTTACAGGCTAATTAAAGATCTTCTCTTGGTTGCTGAATCTCTCTTCCGCACTCTTAAGGTGACTCTTAAAGGCAAACGTTCAAAACCAAGATCGAGGTGGACAGATACTCAAACCAAGATCAACCTCAGTCGATCGCCGTCGTTGAATTCAGCTCGTTTTTGTTGCGCATGTTGTCGCGCGCTTTGTAACCAAAACATTCGGAGAGAAAAAAATAACAAAATTGTGACCAATACCGTAGTACGCATCTAATGGATTACTATACACTTGTTCGCCACTCAATCGTTCTGTAGGCAGCAACTTCTTTGGAGTCAAACAAAAAATACAAATTGATGGAAACCAAGCAAACGACTCTGTGCATCGCACTTTTTCTGACAATCATCTCACGAGGTAAGTAGCAATCGCCACCACTGGTGGCCAGTGGTGGGGACTTACAAGTTGCTGTTTTGAATTTCCCCACCACGTCAGTGCCAGTCCGGTCGAGTGAGGGACGATAACTCGTCATGAATGAGATACCTGATAACCTGACTTTGTTTGTTCAGCGGTATGTTGCGAGTTCGATGAATGGAAGTGTGATTCTGGTCAATGCATAGCTTCAGAGGAACGCTGTGATGGTGCTGTAAACTGTGATGATGGTTCCGATGAAACTGCAGAGAACTGCATTCAACAGACTTGCGCATCGTTCGCATTTCGCTGTGCGTACGGTGCATGCGCTTCGGGCAATGCCAAGTGCAATGGCGTTAAGGAATGTGCGGATAATTCCGATGAAAATCCAATACTCTGCGGCAGTAATATAGCACCGAGGATGTCCAAATGTCAGTAAGTATCGCTTTTGTTTTCTGAATTCGTGTTAACCAAAACTTTTTAATCAGTGATTTGAGAGGGGGTTATCAGTTGCCTGTTCGCTCAATCGGAATCCGCTCAATTGTAGTTTGATTGATAAGACGATGTGTTTTTGGCGTGGGCAATGTTGTGGTGGTTCAGTGTTTGAATCGGTTTTAAAAATCGTTGGAGTGTTTATTTCCTCGGCTTGTCCGTAATCATTATGTCAAAACATCGTGTCTTTGTTGACGAGATAGTGTAAAAACAGTGAATCACTTCAATGTTCGATGAATTGAAGGTGTTTTAAAGTGGAAAAGTGTTTAACCCTCCGATGAGTGGTGGCATATTAGGAGGTAAATGGGGCGTAAAGGATAGAGAACGGGAGATAAGCAGAGATCTACTAATGTGAGGTTTTGTGTTAGAATCTGTTTGCTAGTATGTGAAAATATGATACAACGAATGTTTTAGTTCGTGTGAATAGGTGCAAGTACCTTAATTTGTTATCAAATATAAAAAATTATGAAGAGTATTCTGATCTGCACTTATGCATTTGCATAAAATGTTCGTTGAGACATATAGGACGATTGTATATGCAGCAATGGTATCGAGTCTTAAGCGCAAAGATAGCACAAGGAACGAATGGAGGCTGCCTCAGCATATGGCTTTGGTGAAGCAGCCTTTGTTGAAGCCACTCCGCACCGGTGTTCCCGATATCGAAGCGGATGTATGTATGTGGTCAAGTGCTTGAATCGGTTGAAGGACATGGTGGCTTGGTAAAGATTGTAACTCGCCAACAAATCTTTTGCTGGCCGCGAATTGGCGTGGAATACATCAGCAAACAGCATCATCCTTACATTCGTCCTCGTTGGTCATCATCCAAACTCGCTGTTTTTTATTGGAATGCTCTTCGTTCCATGGTCGAAAGGATTCCAAGGCGATTTTCCACAATGTTCACGATTTCGGGTGACAACAACGATTTGAAGATGGCTCGGTAGTGCGGCAATGTTCCTCGTAATGGCCCATTATGTGTAATTGTTGGCATACTATGCGAACGTGGCCTTCCGAAAGTTGGTGGATTCGGACTCCATATCTTACCATCCTTAAAACGTCTGGTGCAACAGCACTGGATAATGGGGTTGCCGTTGGTGCTTCTGTGTATAGTTCATCTGCATTATCATCATCGTTATCATGCGAAACGTCCTCTTCCTCTTTCAATATCGGACGCCTCATCCACATTTTCAACTTCTTCCGGCAAATTCATCGTTCAAGTCGTCACCTAATTCTAATGGGTCGATATTTTGTCCAATTTGCGTCTCAAGACACCTTCGTTCTTCCGGTTTCATCATAACATCAACCTCACTGGCTTCTCGCTCCATTTTACCGGGAACGAAAAATACAAAACAATTTACATATGAGCCAAACAATATTCAAAACCGGCAGCAAAATATTTCCTAAAATAATCATAAGACACGTGAACTAAAGATCAGCTTCAATGAACCAGTATTACTAACCTGCAATTGATAATAATCTAATATTAACTTACCAGCCAATTTACTTTCGATATTCGCACTATGAATCCTTCTCATTAAACTGTGGCGCTCATTAAACTGTGTGTATGATTCTCGAAAGTCGTTTAAAATGATTTTTTTTCTTTTTATAAATGTATGGAAAACGTATTGTTTACCGTTTTTTTGTATTCACCTCAACATATTTGAAGACGTCAAGGATCGCTGCTACCCAGAAATACCAAGAAAAAAAGACTCAAGCACATTTCAAAACCGTTTTAGTCTGGCCAGTCCCAATACGCTTATTCTTGCATTCTCACACCTACACTTCAACCTAATTGTTGCGGAGAGTGTAAGTGTGTTTTAAATAACTACACATTTTGACAAACGGTTATCATTTGAATTAGTTTGAAAGCAATTACGCATAACGAAGAATATAATAAAATGAAGTGACGATGCGAACAACCTTGGATGCTTATCTGCTGATCGTGACGTATAAACTTCAGTGTTACTACAAAATACGAGTAACTGCGTTCACTCTTTAATACCTACTCCTCTACACTTTAACAGAACTGAATACAACGAAGAGTGAATACCCCCTAAAGTGTTGTAGGTGCCTTATGACGCAAGCATTGACGGCTCATGAAAACCGCCAAGCTGTTAGTGGAGAAACATGCCGGGAGTAGATGCTATGACATTCTTTTCGAGTGCGTCAGTTCCAAATCAAATCTGGTCCAACTGTCGGCACCAGCTCTCGCATACGGCTGTAATTCTCTGTCGATTTAGCTACACAATAGTAAAAATGGAAATAATCAATAAAACGACTGCTAGTCGAAAACCGCAATCGGTTATCAAGTCTTAAAGCTTCTTAAACGTTGTCATTCGGCGCGACATCTAATTCTAAATCCCCTTAACTCGTGAGCATGAATCACCAATCTATCTTACAAGTCTAACATCTTCAATCTTCAATAATTTATAACCTTTCCATTTGTTTGAGAAAATGTATGCATATTACGTAAGTAGTAGTTTCTCATTAAAACAAATCGTCACTATCTGTCAAATTCGTGGACTAGGGAAGTTCAATAGCGTGGCTAGGAAGTTTAATAGCTCGCTGTATCTGCTCATGGCACTGAAACGCAATGCAATACGTGTGATGAAGCTAACTCCATGTCCACCTCGGACTGTAGACTCAGTCAAATAATGGAAAAAATGCTGAGTCCTTAATACTTATGCTTTGCATGACATTTAATAATAATTATATAAATGGCGCGACAGTTGGAGGTGAAGCATATTATGAAATTTGCTCGATTCAGGGATTGAACCTAGAATCCCTATCGTAGGAGTGGATGCACCTACCCACGCCACGGTAGCCATTTTCATGCGTTAATTGCCTTGCACGACGCCGATCTTGGATCAAACTCGTAATGTTATGAACAGCAGCCAAAGTTCGTTATATTTATGGTAAAATAAAGGGTGGTCCTTCAGCTGTCGGCGGCGTATACATGGCCTAACAAATTGAGCACACTTGTTGGGATGAACTTAAATTTGAGCACAGAGATATGCAAAAACAGATACAAAATTTGGAACTCAGACAGTCAAAGAAAATAAGAATGAAAATGGATAAAAATTGGTTGAATTCGATGAAAAAAGTTGAAAATGCACTTTTAAATTGAGAATAGTTATGTATGAACCTGATGATGATGGTAATGAGTTCCATAGCCTAACAGTGTGAATAAAGAATTAAAGGGATGAATTTAGAAAATTCCAAAGGAGAGGAATAAGGCTAGTTATTCTGGATGATTGAGTGAAATTGGGTCTGTTAGATAAATACTGGGGACAGCGTTTGTGAATAACTTTGTGTAGAAAGAGAAAATGTCTGCCGTTGAAGTATTGTTGTATGTTGTATCCTAGTAAATCAATTTGTAATTTGCAGTGCGACAGTGAGTCAAGGCTACAATGGACTACCTCGCCATATGTAACTAGATGCAAGATTAAGGATATTACAAGTTTGCGTTGCGTTTCAAGGGGAGCGTAGAAAACACAGAGCAAGGTAACCATATATACGACCTATAACCTTATTGGTGTTATTATAACCCGACAAATCTCGATCAATAACATATCCAATACTAGAGGCTCAACTATAATGCGCATGAGCGAGCATGAGCTAGTGTCAAGTTTGGACTAACTGTTTCGTTTGACACTAGCTAATACTCGCTCATGCGCATTATAGTTGAGCCTTAGTGACAGACTATACTGCTTTAACTTTTGAGTTGTTTCGAGAAGCACTTTTCTTTGATAAAGGAACTACTTCAGTTTTAGTCGAGTTCAGTTATAGTCCGTTTGAAATGGACCAGCTATAAAGGTTGGCTAGTTGCAATTGTACATCATCGTCGTAAATGTGCACTGATGAATGTTTGCATACCCACGGCAGATCGTTGATGAATAGGCAAAACCAAAGTGGTCCTAAAATATACCCTTGAGGAACTCCTTGTTTGAGCAACATGAGAGATGAACTGCGTCCATTCGAAAACATTCTTTGATACCATTCAGGGAAGAACATTTTTTTTTCGTGTGTGGGTGGAAATCTTCAACAAGACTCTATGGCGAACGTTCGACCATAGAAGTGTGAGATTTTTACTCACTAAAACCACCTCCATTTAAATGTT
Source organism: Eristalis pertinax (assembly GCA_907269125.1). Taxonomy (NCBI): domain Eukaryota; kingdom Metazoa; phylum Arthropoda; class Insecta; order Diptera; family Syrphidae; genus Eristalis; species Eristalis pertinax. The sequence goes on from OU026145.1 coordinate 124,220,860, forward strand.
ATTTTCGACTGCAACTAAGTGAAGCACATATCCAGTAGTTTGTATTTCTTGATTTAGATACGTTTGACAGGTAACTCTCCAATGAATGTTCCTGCTAACACCGCAACCATGGGCGGTTGTAGGCTATCGCACGAGATCAAGGGGTTTAGTCCTTTGAAGTCGGCGCAAGACGTTAGTTTCCTCAATGATCGAATAAACTGCAGAGTTTGTATGCTATTCCAGGCGGCGCTTATGTTTGTAAGCGATTTTTTTGATTTCATCTTGGACTGGTAAAATTTCTAGATCTCCGTGGATATCGTCGTTTCTGATATATGTATTTACAATAGTTTTAAAAAATCTGTATAATATTCATATTGCTTGCTTTGGTACAACCCCAAAGTTGTATGCCATACGTCTAAACTGACAAGAAAGTAGCAATTTTAACGCGCTACCGCTAAAAACGGTATAATGCTTAATTTTCCAGCAGAATATCTCGTGGTTTAGTTTATCGCCTTAGAAAAATCTAGCAAACAGAGAAGTGAAACATATTTTTTAGCTGAGGAGCAGCTATGACTGGCAATAACTTCTGATTGTTTATCGTACATGAGATTGTTAGATGTTATGTACTCTGAAATTTGTTTTGCTATAATTTTTTCTTAGACTTTCGAAAAGCAGGGTAGAATGCTTACTGGCCTAAAATCAGCAGATGATCTTATCGATCGGCATAACTCGTTCGATTTTCCATCTCTTCGGAAAGGTGGGCGTTATTATTACACCAGTTAACTAAATGAGTCAAAACATGGGAAATTTATGGTAGGATAAGTTTGATAAAGCGCACTGGAATCCCATATTCACCAGAGGAATCGCACTTGATAGCCATGACACATCGAGTAATTTCATCTTCCGTAGCTATCTCAAAGCCTTCTAGTCCAGGCAAGGTGTGACTGGAGTCTACATTCTGATTGAAATCAAAGTCAAGGATCATCTCCCAGTAAAGCGTGATTTAAATCATTAGGATCGAGAAAGCATTCAGACTTGTCATGACTAGCAAAACCAATTTTACGCAGGTTACTCCACAGTCAGATATGTGATGGCTGTCAGATTCATTTGTTCATTGATTCTGAAATCTACTTGAAAATTAAACCTGATAACATTTTACGTCATGGAGACGTTTCCATCTATCACATATTCATCTGACCTAACCTGTTCGACTTATATGACTATGGGTTTATCCCCTGTCTATTAAGACCGCCTGAACATTCAAGCAAAAAATAGATTTGATAGAAAATACTTATTCTGCAGGCACTTGTTCGTATGTTAGTGTCGAATATTAAAATGTAGTTTTCTTATTGACTGATGACGTATGGCGTTATAAAAGTCATCTACCCGCACATTGTGATTTTTTGTAAAGTATTCTGTGAGCGTTTTGCATAAATGTGACTGAATTCCGTTCGGATAAACCAGAATATTAAAAAAGCCTGCCAAAAAAGTCCAGTGACGTTAAGACGAATGATCTTGCGGCCAATTCGAATCATCAAAAGGGGAAACTACATGACCCGGAAATGACTCAGCCATGATTTAAACGGTGTTTGGTTCTAGATGGGATGTTACACTTTCTTGTTGAAGCTACGTATGATCAACATCTGCGTCTTCTCATTTTGCTATGAACATGAATCTGTATTAGCTGAATTCAATTCGAAGAGCTGACCAGCTATGTTTAGAGTTTGTTTCACTACTCACAACTTCTTCTTGTGCTAGCGCTACAGTCAGGGGTCGCAACCAACAAGCCTCTCCAGTTGCTAATTTAACTATTCTATTGGAAATTCGTGTCTTTCAAATATTAATAGTTTCAAAGCCTTGGGTGTTAGGGTGGGTGGATGTTTTCATATCATATTTTCGCAAAACCAATTCAGCGGTCGGCTTCATGAAGCATAACATTGGAGGATTCCTTCATTTTTTTCGAACATATTTATAAGTTCAGTGGCGTCCGTGGCGTCGTGCGTCGTCTTCTACGCTATTTGGGTTCATTTCGCAATACGACCAAAAACACGGTGCCACCTCTTTCCAGTCACTGGCTATTACCAATTCTCACAGTGTATAACTGTCTACAAAAATCTTCTCAAAACTTGGCCGTTCGGAGTCGGTATAAAACTGTAGGTCCTTCCACTTGTGAGAGAACAAAAGCACGTACAAGACGACTGGTTGCTAGGCCGTGGCCCTCTTCACCATACCCGATTTTAGTATCTCTAAATACAAACAGATCCATAATACCAATAATTCTAAAGACTGGCCCTATTCCCCAACCAGAGAAGCAACTTCAGGCGAGTAGTTTAATAAGCTTTAAGACATGACGAAACAAAATTTCCTGTTCGTCACTTCTCTCTGTCACCTGATACACCTGAAAAATACTCCAAAAGTACTCAGTATTCTTACGGGGGTGCTTTAGGTTTGTCCAATACTGTACATGGCTCTGTAAAGCTCGTCTCAATCTTGAGTTCGTGGACTGTTCAGATTTGGTCCATTGGCCTAAAACCGCATTCTAAGGATCTATCAGTTTATTCACAAAGGATTCAAGGCGCTCACAAAAAAGGGTATCCTTATGGATCTATCCAACTGCGGCCTGTTAATCGTTATTGTCACTGGCTATTATCTAAGTGGAGGTATCAAGTTAGGACTGATGTTGTCAAATTCGATCAGGAATTACAGAGCTTCGGATGGGATTGAAACGGTGGTTCATCTACTATGCAACTGCCGAGGACTGGTCGAAAGAAGAAACAATGTTCTTGGTGGGACTACTTTACTTCCCCTAAGGGTGGGACAAACATCCACGCACGTTTCAAAGACTATCGTGGTGACTACGAACCCATGTTGCTGCTACAAGCGCCAACCTTAATCCAAGCCCACGATCGATCTTCCATCTTCCACGATTTATTCGAGAAACACTCCTCGTTCTGCCAGATATATAGATATCACTTGTTGAATCGAATTCATACAAAGTGAGTATGATGCAAAAGCAAGAGCTTCTTGAAATCTTCACTTTTCGACAACGACGTCGAATGGATATTCCTCGACTTTCGTAATAATCAGAAACAGGAGTTTTTTTTTGTTCTCTTGATCGATTCATTGAATGACAGTATATTACTAATTATACCACCCACATTGAAATTGTGCAAATTCTATATTGATCGTGACACTAATTGTGCACCGGCACAAGTGACAAATGATTTCCTTCCGTTCGAATGTGTCTTCTGTCTTGCCATTAGTTACATTTACTACGATTTGGCAGTACTGACTCTCAATGTGGCCAAACTGTTTCGAATACATTGTAGTTGCACCGCATACGATAGTGGTTTTTTGGGCAAGTTTGACGTTCGCAGACAGCTTCCTTCTTTTACGGTATACATTTATTTCCACGTACTCGATATATTTTTAGACTATATTAATCTCTCTAACCATATGTTTTCTGCTATCAGAACTTTTGAAGTATGCGTTCTGTCAATTTGCTAGTAATAGCTTTAAGACTGTTTTTTTAATTTGAAATAAAGCAAATAAATTTAATTTGAGTGGTAGAAAGTTTCTTATGGTTTGAAAGAAAAGCGTCTGACATTCATGTTTTGAATATAATTTCGTGTAAGTGTTGCTTGCTACTACACCGCACAACGTTCGCTCTTTAGATCGAGTTTTGGACCACTGCCTCCAATATATTTGACCGTGTAATCTTGGCTTTCAAATTGTAGCTGACTTATCGGGCTGGATGTGGTCTATTTGGTCGAGTAGCATCCAATAACGTACGCTGAGACTCGAATTTGCTAATGGGAATAACAGACTCGATTATGCACGCCATATGTTGCTCGAAGTGCATGAAAACGATTTTCGTAATACAGCTGGATAATTTGGCGACGTTGTTGAGGTGTGATTTATGATGATGATGATTTGATTTGAAACAATACTGAATAAAAGTAACACGACATCATCAGGTCATTCGTGATACGTGATCTGTAAAAAAAACACGCATTGTATAAAACAAATCTAAATGAACCATCCGCTATTAATTGCCTTAAATTCGGAGAGTAAAGACTTAATTGAACTGAAGACAGTTCATGATTTGATTTTTCTTTTTCTTTATAACACTCAGTAATCTGAGTAGATCACTTGTACTAATCGTACTTACTTTCAGGTCAAGTCTGCGATCCACTTCGTCTCCGAATAAGTTGGTGGCCAACAATTGGCTGGCTTGTCCTTAATTAGATTTAAGTCGTGCTTGTTTCTACATACCTCCAAAAGTTCCTATCCCCATCTATAGTTTACATCATCGACTTCTTATGCTCCCAAGAGCTGTCCCTCCTGAGTCCCCGGTTTTGGTTTTGAGTCTATTTTATTTTCCCCTTTTCGACGTTTCTACATGTGAATTTGCTACTCCATCGAAGGAAGTTTTTTTGTGGAAAGAACAGATTGAATCTTTAATAATTTTTCTTTGTGTGGTACAATAGCCTCTTCATGTAGAATAATCTGTTTATCACTGTCTCCAGCTACATACGCCTAAACAATTGAGGTCATTCTGCACGACATCAATTGAGGTGTCCCACTGGGCCAAAGTCGATGACTCTTTCGGCTAAGGCCAAGTTTCTGACATGTCCTACCCAACTTAGGCTTCGAATCCGTAGATTCGCTGTACAGTACCGTCTTGACCGTGTCTATATCTCCGCAGGACAGAACATGAATGATCAAATTGTTCTTTCGAGATAAAACCCCATTTCTAATCACTAGGATGAAAATAAAAACAAAGAAAATGCATATCTGTCACACAATTTTTAAGTAAATTTCCTTTATTTTCACAGTAAAGATCAGTTTGAATGTGGAACAGGCGAATGCATATATTCGGAGAACGCATGCGATGGGCATGCCGATTGCGCAGATCAATCTGATGAAACTGTGGAGAATTGCGCTTCCATCCAATGTCCGCATTACGCCTTTCGATGCGGGTATGGAGCTTGCATAAGTGCAAGACAAACATGTAACGGGGAACCGAACTGCAGGGATGGATCTGATGAGAGTCCAAGTCTGTGCGGAACTGTGACCACTAAAAAGCCACCAACAGGCGGCCAGCCTACGAAGGGAACAACAATCAAGTGAGTTCATCAGCGTCAATCGTGGACTCTTGGGCCTTTCACTGATTCATCATTTTCAGACCACCGCTTTCCAATTGCCTTGCACCGGCAATTCAAAACGCTATCCTCCGCTACGAAGCGGATCCTACAAGAATCATCAGTCCGCGAGAAATTGTGGAGGACGGAGTCTCAATGCAGTACACATGCAAGCGTGGCTACAATCTGGAGGGCATACGCTTCAATCTTTGCTACAAATTTACTTGGAGAGAGTCGTTGCAGCCTGTTTGCACATGTAAGTTGATCACGAAAACAAGATGGATTTTGCCCAAATTGACGTTTTTTTTTGTTATGTTTACAGTGTATTGTCCGCCCCTCCAAGGGGTGACATTCGAGGTGACCTGTGAATTTGACCGGCATCGTGTACCCTGCGAAAATCAAATCAAACCAGGCACACGTGCGACACTCACTTGTCAGAACAAGTATAGAAAACCGCAGAGGAATGCACCCAGTGAGCTGCTATGCCTCGACGATGGTACCTGGGACTATGAACCGTATCGTTGTGAACCGATCTGCGGTGAAGAGCCTATTGTAAGCCAAGCTTTCATTGCCAACACGGATACCACCAATATAACCCAAGTGCCGTGGCACGTGGGAATCTACAATAATTTTTCTCAACGATACAAGCACAGTTGCGGCGGGACCATTATCAGTGCCAAAGTTGTTATATCCGGTAAGTAGTTATTGTCGACTTAAGGCATTATATTGATCCTTAAGAGTGACAGCTTAAGCTTTTTTTTGTAATTTGCGGGCATTGAAGGGATTGCTTATACCTTTAAGTGTCCCGGATCAAGACACAGCAGGGCCGAAGGTATAGAGGGAGAAAGGGAGAGGTGGTACCTGTGCACATTGGTCTTAAGTATCTACGGGCTGTAGTCTGTGGGAAACATTGGGCTGGGAAGAACATTCCATATTCGTGTAGTGTGTCCGTTACGAAAGTAGACTTAAGGGTAAACCGATGAGCATTCCTGGCGAGACGAGTATTGTGGGTGAATTCATGGAGAGGAGGTGTGCAGTTGGCTAGCTCACTTGAGTATCGTTTGTGAAAATAGAGGACAAAGAAGAGACGGTACGTCGATGTTCGAGCGAGCCTAATGACAGCGATATTGTTGTCTCCTATAAGTTTTATCGCTCGCTTTTGGATTCTATCTAGTAGGCACAGGGTGGTCTTGGGAGCACTAGACCTGGTATGAGCTTTGTACTCAAACTTGGGGCGGATATACGCCTTATAAATGCAAGCCAAATCGGAGGGGGTGAAATATTTCTTGCATCGATTAAGCATGCCTAAACATTTCGTAGGATTTTTGTGATCGTTCCAAATGAGTGATCGGTTGATAGAAAGCTTTCCGGTTTCATCGACATTTGTGGATAATGGCTGATTATCAAGAGTTCGCTTGAGTAACAGCGGGCAGCATTGAGTTTTTGAAGCATTGAATTCCACTCTGTTGTTCATTCCCCAGTTAGTTATGCCTGTCATCCAGAGAATTGAATTAGAAGTGGCAGACAAGAGATCAATTATAAAAATGAGAAAGAGTGTCGGAGACAGAACAGAGCCTTGGGGTACACCAGCATTTTTTTTGGTGGATATCAAACTTGAACTCATCCAAAACAAAGTGAATTGAACGGTTCGAAAGGTAATTTCTAATAAATATGATAAGAAATTCATCGACAAGAGAGTTTGATGCCAAACTCTGTCAAATGCCTTAGAAATATCAAGGGCAACGATCTTGCTTTCGCCTGCATTGTGCAAAGATCGGTGCCACTTTTCGGTGAGACTAGCTATCAGATCACCTGTAGACCTGTTGCCGGTCATTAAGAAGCTTCCGCGATTCAAGATATTTCATAAGCTGACGATTTATCAGCGTTTCATAAGTGCTTTGGATCAGTACTAGGTGGGTGACGAAGATTCGTCCTTTTTAGGGACGGGCTGGACAAATGCTGTTTTCCATCTGCTCGGAAAGAACCCTAAAGAGTAGGATAGATGAAAAGGCTTGAGCAGTGGTTTTTCCAGCGCAGAAGAACACCTCTTCAGAAGTATATGGAGAATACCGTCTGGGCCAGCGGATTTGTGCACGTCGAGAGCTTTAAGTAGTCTTGCAACTGTATGCGTGCGGAAGTGGATTTGTCCCATGGTGAAATAAACGCTCTCAACTACAGGTGGAGACATATTGGAATCTGGCAGAGTTGAGCTGACTGTAAAATGCACCCCAAACAGATTGGCTTTGCCTAAAGAGCTCACAGCTGGAATGTCATTGTAAATGAGAGTGGGCTTTGAAGACAAGGCGGAATTCTTTATGTTTTTTACAAATGACAAAAAGTTTTTTGCTACCCTTGGGTCATTGTAGCAGTTTTTGCTTCAATATAGGTATATAGAATAGGTACCTGGGCACATTGGTCTTAAATATCTGCGGGTTGTAGTCTGTGGGAAATATAGGGTTGGGAACAGCATTCCAAATTCGCGTAGTACGGCTGAAGAACGAGTCTCTAAATTTAACTGTGCGTCCGAAAGTAGGCTTAAGGGTTAACTGATGAGCATTCCTGGCGAGACGAGTATTGCGGGTGAATTCATGGAGAGGAGGAATGCAGTTGGCTAACTCACTTGAGCATTGTTTGTTGAAATAGCTATAAGGAGGTGAATTCTTTCCTGATATGGAATAAATTAATAAGTTACTGTTGGCAATGTCGCCACTGTCCCTTCTGGTAAACTCATCCCATTGATCTCAGACCTCATGCAAACAGGATACACTTGTGGAGCTGTAAGCCCCATAAATTTGAAGAAGATTAGAAGGACTTCAGTTGTCTCCTGGCTGATCGCTCAAACTTTTGGCTTTTCCTCCGGACTTGGAGTCGAAATCAACTGACCGCACTTTAAGATTTCCCCATTGCGTCATTAATTTTTTCTTTTTTCTACAGACATTTATAATATTACGCTTAAATGAGCGTTCAAGGGTCCTCTCAGGATGTACAATAAACTCGAATATCCATTGCACTTGATTTACTGAAGAGTTATCTTTACTAATGCCCCATCTTTCTTACAGCTGCTCACTGCTTCTGGGACTATGCCAATCAAAAGGTGTACCATAAATCCAATTTTGCGGTTGCTGCTGGAAAATACTATCGCGACTACTATCACTACGAAGGCTATGCCCAGTCACAGAACATATCAAAGATCGATATTCCCAGTGAGTGAGTACATTTTATCCTTGCCCCCTACCAACTACTCACATTTAATTTTTGTAGGTTTCAAGGTGAAATTGGACAGTACAAAAGTGATATCGCTGTTCTGGTGCTAAACGATTTCCTCAGGTTCAACACGTTCATTGCACCCGTTTGCATTGAATGGAAGAAGTTCGCTGCCAAGTCGATTGATTCCGGTGTTTATGGTCGGGTTGCAGGCTGGGGAAAGACCGAAACTGGATCATTTAGTGAGGAATTACGAAGTGCCGATCTACCAGCGACAAGCTACACAGAGTGCAAACGTGAATCGGGCATCTATTCTGAAGCGATACACGATGACAAGTTTTGCATTTTGAATAAATTTGGAACGGTCGTGTGTCAAGGCGACAGTGGTGGAGGCTATTCCGTGAAGCAACGACAGAATAACAAGGATATCTACTATCTGTGGGGAGTGGTAAGTGGAGGTGTGCCACGGGATAGAGTGTGCCCGGAGTTGTCGTTTGTAGTTTACACAAATATTCAATTTCACGCTGATCTTGTTAAGGATAACGAAATACCCAATCGTCCAAAATAGTAACTCAGGCTCGAATAGCATTAAAGTACTGATGATGTTAGTTTTAAGGGAAATTAAAAAAAATTATTTGAAAAAATATCCTCTGTTAATTTTCATCTAAGTCTAAACCCTGGCTGGTGTGCATTGAATATAATCCTGTGTTGCATTCAGCATTTTCTGAATTTTCTTCTACAGGGTGACCAGACAAGGACGATAGGAAAAGAGATTTAAATAAAACAACAACGGTGTGTTGTATACTATTGGTTCTGGCTTTACTGTGAAGCTACAGTTATGCAATTAAGTATGGAATGGAACATTATTTAAATGGCCATCACGGTTTCGCTGGCAGTGCTTCTAGCGATCGGTCCAATATGTGCGGCGTTATTCTGTCAATAGCTTCTCGAATGTTTGCCCCACCTTTGGACGATCTCGTGGCTTGTTCGTGTGGACTAAGGACTTGACCTAGGATCAGAGAAAATAATCAGGAGGTGTCATGATAGCGGGTGCCAATTTATGAACGCTCGCCATGAGATGATCCAGTCGCCAAGTTTCTCATTCACAACTGTGAGCGTTGCGCCGCCTGGATGATGTCTTGCTGGAACCACAGCTCGAATATATCGATGTTGTCGATCAGTGGTAAAATAAGTCTATTATCTTCGCTCTATATCTAATACCATTAGCAATAACGGTGCCTCCTTCCTTATCTCGAAAGAAATAACGTCCGATGATACCTCCATGCCTTAAATTGCACCAAATGGTCAATCATTGTGGACGCATTGATGTTTGGTCTAATACTTGCGGGTTGTGTTCGCTTCAATAAGAGCAATTTCGGTTGTTGACATATGTACGTACATAAGCTTAAATTTGTCATGATTTTTTGGGCAAAATCGTATGTCTTCTTCATTTTGCACCAATCCCGGCCTTGGAGTTGAATGAGGTGAAGCAGTTTATTATGAAAGTTGTTCGTTTTGGTCAACCTTCCGGCCTCACCCCGGCGACTTATTTTTCATTCCATTTTTTCCTCATACTATCTCTAAAATGGCAGTTGAATAACAACATACGACTTGTTTGAAAATACTTGTATTTTTTTCATAGCATACTTTTAGTATGATTTATTATTATGTACAGCTGTGTTCAATATTGTGGTAATGGCTGTCCCAAAATTATCACACGATTTGAATTAAATAGAAAACACAGTTTCTAGTCTTTAGAATATTTTTTCTCAATGAATCATAAAGTACATATTTATGGAATAACACATGGGACAAATTCCCTCCACGGCTTTGCTGGCACATACACACTATTTTGTTAGAAAGTTTTTTTTTTAGGCCACATCAATATCCTCCAATTTAGGTTTTTAACATTACACTGGAGCACTCAGACTCAAAACTGATACATTGTACTACTACCAGGCAGCAATCTACATTTGCTGTTATCTTCCGGAGGAACATCGGCAGGTCCTCCTGTGATGAGGAGTCTTCAACGCCGAATAGCTGCCACCTGATCCGATCAAGGTGGACCAGTGGCAGAGGAAGTGCTCTGCAATGTCGTCGTCTTCTCCACAGGCATCGCACAGGGTTTCATCGCTTAGGCCAAGCTCATTTAGGTGTTTGCGAAAGTCTCAGAAACGTGCCAGAGTTAGTACGCCTGTAAGACGTCTGTAGTCTTTTCTGTCAAGAGATAACAAGAATGCCGCGGAGTTTTACAGACGTTAGGGAGCATGCGCTTGGTTTATCTACATCCTGGAGAGTCATGCCACCTCCGGTTGTACTCTCGAGAGGACCAACCATCGATGGAAGCCCTAACGAAGGATGCAGGTAGTGCCAACGCCATCCTAAGAGTACTTCTTCTGATCCCTGTCTAGCAAGTGCATCGGCGATCTCAAGTCTTAGCGAATTTAGACTGCCAATCAAATTCAGAGAAGACTTGTATTCCTGAACTATCCTGGAAGTAGTTTAAGGGTTGAGCAAGGCCTTAATCACAGCTTGGCTGTCGCTAATAGACACAAATGCTCCGCCCCTTCCATCTGTTCTTCACAATATAGTTCGTGGCCATTTGGATCGCTTATGCTTCCGCTTGGAAAACCGACTCAGATTTACCTTACGGGGTGTGAAGAATATTGTCGTTTTGCGCCAGGACGAGACGTTTCCTTGGTCTTTGAGCCATTCGTGATGATTCGACTACAGTCCTTTTCTGGCTCAGATTCTGGAATTTTTGAGAAGGAGTTTGTGGTCATCTCCAAAATTGCAGGATTCAATGCCGATCTTGTCTCGAAAAAAATGCTTGTAAGTCCTTCGAAATTTCGCATCAAAACTTGCAACAAACGAGATGATGTTCATTGTTCGAAATATTGAACTCACTTGTGTAGTATTTCTTAAAGGATTAGATGTCTGCAGTGAAATATCCTGACCAGAACCACATTCGCCGGAATGTGCGAATCAATCGATCGTATTTATCGTCTCTGGACTGTTACGGTATACTTTTCCCATGTATGATCCATTTTAGAAGCAGACGACGGCAGATAAGCACATTTTCCCCAACCAACAGTGGCTCCAAAACGAAGGCTGTACAAGTAATTAGCTTACCCAATGATGTCCTTGACTTCAACAATGACATCAAGTCTACCGTAAATATATTCGTCTAGTCTTTAGTACATGAGTGAAAAGTAACTTTGATTATGATCGAATATCTATTATTATTTTCAGAAAATATTTTCATTTCCCTTAAGGCTATATCCTTGGACGATTTGTTTCTTCAATAGACTGTATGAGACGACTGTAATACTGAATGTTAGTGTAGATCATAAACCCTGACTCTGAGCACACTCGATAACTTGCCACTCCCCTGCTTACCACTCCCCACAGAAAGTGCACATCTTTGTTGTTCATGCCTTGCATCACCGTGTAGCCTGCTCCACTGCCGGCTAGACACAAGGCTGTTCCGATTGTATTGGAAACGCACAAATTGTCAACGTGTATGGCATCAGAATAGATTCCAGCTTTACGTTTGCACTCTGTGTAACTTATCGTTAATAGATCTGAATTTAGCTTTAGCCCGGCAGATTTTTCGGTTTTATCCCAGCCAGCCACCTGACCGTTGACGCCAGACATAATTGCCATAGCAGCGCCATGCTCCCATTTGATGCAAGCGGGTGCAATGAACATGTTGAACCTGAGAAAATCGTTTAAGACCAGAACAGCGATGTCACTTCTGTACTGTCCAATTTCACCTAGAAACCTTTGAAATGAAGAAGGGGGAAAGGGTGGGTTGTTGTTGGTTGCAAGGATGAATTATACTCACTCATTGGGTATCTCGATTTTTGATATGTTTCGAATCTGGGCCTCACTCTCGACTTTATAGTAGTCGCGATAGTATTTTCCAGCAGCAACCGCAAAGTTTGACTTGTGGTACACCTTTTGATATGCCTCATCCCAGAAACAGTGTGCAGCTGTGTGATAGATAAACAGCTTTTATTACGATGCACTATTCAATACGCATCCTAGAAAAAGACTCCCGCAATAATGTGGGGGTTTTTAGGGGGAGGTCATGAATTTAGCGATAGAAAGTCAGTCGGTTAGTAAGGCATTGGGACCACTCTCTCTCAACTCGAAGGCTGTATCAAATGGTCGTTCATCTATGAGAAGCTCAATATTGCCTCTGCGCAGGGGTGCCAAACTACAGAGAAAAAATCCAGGCACCGTTGAAGCGGGCAAGCAGTCCAAATGCAACAAACTCGTGACTGAACTAATCGTTGATGGTCGGTAGTTATGAGACTGCACACAAACGTCTGTGTTCCTTAAAGCGGGAATGATAAATGTTTTTAGCCAGAAACCTCGTCCAGATCCACTCAACTTGCTCTATTTGAAGACCTTCATAGAGAAGTTCAAAACCTCGCTCATAATGACTAGTGAAAGGTTGAGAAACATTTGAAGACAAAATGAATTACTTACCCGATATAATAACTTTTGCACTAATGATGGTTCCATCACAAATGTGATAGAATCGTTGCGAAAAACCACCATAGATTGCCACATGCCAGGGAACAACAGTTATATTAGAGTCAATACCGTGAACAATTAAAGGTTCCACAGGCATTTCACCACAAATCGGTTCACATTGATTCTGTAGATCGTCCCAGTTACCGTCGTCGAGGCATTTTACAATACCATTCCAACTAGGATCCCGACTTCTATACTGTGTTTGACATTTAATCGTCGCAAGTGTGCCTGGTTTAATGTGAGTATCGCAGGACACAGGGTGGTCGTTATATTCACAGTCACTCCTGTGAGGGCAGGACAATACTCTGAAAAAGAAACTCAAACCATCAATTGGGTGGGATGCAATTTTGTTTTGTGATCCATTTACTTATGCACACAGGTTGTGATGTTTCACTCCATTTAGAATTGTCACAGGTATTGGTGTCTGGCCCCTCCAGGGTGTACTCAGGTTCGCACGAGTGAATCATTTTGGCACCGTTCTCGATAACATCATTCGGTTGGATGATTCGTGAACGATTGGCTTCGAAACGTAGGATGGCATTGGGAATTGTTGGTGCTATGCAGCTTGTATCCGCACTAGAAGTGATAAGTTAGGTTATGTTTTGTGAGATTATTCTGTTTGGCGCAAATTCACAGTCATTTAAAGTGGATTTATTCATCTACATAACATTGTTATTCGAAGTCAAATATATAGTAGGCTACAAACTTAAAGTCGAATACAAAATTAGCTGAACGTAATTTTAAACAAATAAAGCCAACTTTATTGTCAGATTCGATTTCTTAAAGTTGTTTGCTTTTTTCTGAAAATATTTCCGGAGAATCGAGATGTGCGGTTGGAGGATTTAGAAAGTCTGGATGGGTGGATCAGATAGTACATGAGTCGAATAGAAGTCACACTATTTGGATACCGGGCACCGAAATGTAGACTGTAGACTGACTGAAACCAAATTCCACATAAATGTTGGGATTATATACTTACACAGAACGTGAGTTTCGGGATGTTAAAGACGGGACGCCACAAAGTGCCGGTTCTTCATCCGAATTATCAGCACAGTCCTTCACCCCATTGCACTTGGCATTGCCACTAACGCATGCACCGTAGGCACATCGGAAAGCGAACGACGGGCAGATATTATTGCAAACCTTTGCCGTCTCATCCGAACTATCATCGCAGTCAACAGCACCGTCACACGGTTTTTCCGCATCTATACATTGACCAGATTCACATTGCCATTCGTTGGAGTTACAACACACCACTATGTGAAGAAACTTTAATCTTTTTTCAATCGTAGAGGCGATAACTACTTACCAACTGAGATGATTGCACAGAAAGATACGATGTACAGAGTTGCTTTCTTGGGATCCATCAATCGTATTTTTATTTCACCAATAAAGTTGCTTTTTAAGTTGAGGATTATATTGAAAAAGAGATGTTTTGCTTCCGAAAAGTAGACGCAGCGTAAACGAACTGAAATCGAGAACAGCGATCGTGCATCTGCTCACTTCGATCTTGGGTGTGAATGCGTCGGTGTATGATCGAGCTGAGTACTGAGTTTGAAAGTGTGATTAAGTCAATTATAATGTAAATTAAGTAACAATGGTGATAGGTGTATGGCGCGATTGATTGAACAAATTGCATTAACCAAAAGTTTGGCATCGGAAAAATACTTTTCGAGCAAAAGTTGTTTATAGACTTAATGTTCTATTCTTTTTACAAACATGGCTGAAATTACTGCAAGATTTCGGTGAAAGAATGACATCCGACACTAGTCAACGGAATGTGACACGATTATATCATCTTCACGTAATTTAGATATCAACGCAATAGTAATCGCAAATTTGATGAATTTTAGCGAAGGTACGTTGAAGTAAGATATTGATTTCTTTCACGTTTAGATCTGCTCGATACAATGTTGAGTAATAAGTAGTGAATGCTGTTAAATGGGGCGAGCAACCAATAACAGCACTAGTCAATTTTGCGAATAAGTTTGGAGAGTGTTTGACTGTCACATGTTTTGAGAGCGTCATGCAGTTATCATCGAAGAAAATATTCCATGGTTTAGCAATGGTTATTGATCGTAAAGTGGCCATGGCGTTGTGGGTATTGGCGTCGCCTCCTAAGCACTTGAACATCGGTGTTTAAGTTCGAATCCCAGTACGACAAACAAAATTTTCACGCTCCACTGTTGAGTCGCTGACATTGCTCAAAGTGTATTCTTGTTTAGAAAAAGCTACTCAAACTTTGGCCGTTCAGAGTCGACATAAAACGGTAGGTCCCATGCACTCGTGAGAAAACAATATCATCCACAACACAAGTGGTTTCTGAGAAGCTAGACCCTGGTCCTCAAAGCAACGATAACAATAATTGTGTTTAGATAATTAACACTGAAAAAATGGAGAAAATATGTGCGGGCTGAGTTGGATTTTGACTCGACACATATTTAGTAAGACTAAGCTTGCCCGTCGATTATGTGTTTATCGTGATTTGCGTGCTATGATATTTTTTGTAATAATATAACATAATTCTGTACATATGTTTACCTAAGTTCTACTCAACCAAAAGACATTGTGCACATCTACGCGTGATTACTTTTCAAATGGTGTAAGTGTCATGCCATTCGGTTGAATGGAACGGCGTATAAGAGTACCACAGGAAAAGAAAACACATCAAAGTCTATTCACTGATTCTGATCATCTATTGGATGAATTACCTGTCCTTATCATCGTTCCGTAAAGGGTGTTTTTTTTTAGAGGCTGGGGATTTTCAACATCATCTTAAGTATCCCCGGGAAAGTCTATGCTAAGGTGTTGGAAGCGCGTTCTAGAGCTATGGTCGAGCCCACGATGGGGGATGAACAGTGCGGCCTTCGTCCCGGCAGAAGTACAACCGACCAGCTTTTCACTCTAAGAATGGTACTTGAGAAGGCTTGGGAGTATGCCAAACCCATCTACAGTTGTTTTGTAGATTTGGAAAAGGCATATGACCGAGTCCCTCGAGGTAAACTCTGGAGTGTCCTGCAGGAGTATGGGATTGATGGTCCTCTTCTGAGGACCATTCAGTCTCTATACACAAACTGTAGCAGCTGTGTTCGGGTAAACGGTGCTAAATCAACACCTTTCACCGTGGGCGTTGGACTTGTGTGTCTTGTCACTCCTTTTCATTGTATATATGGACTGGATGTTGCAGCGCAGCCGAGTTGAGGAATGTTTCACATTGGGAGAGTTGAGGGTAAGTCATCTTCTTTTTGCAGATGACTTAGTTATCCTCACATCCTCCCAGACGGAACTCGATAGGCTTGTGGTCGTATGTGCTGTTGCTGGAATGAGGGTTAACGTGGACAAATCGGAGGTTATGGTCATTTCCAGAACGCCTGTTCAATGCACTCTGCATGTTAGTGGAGACCCATTGAAGCAGGTGGAGAAGTTTAAGTAGATGGAAGGGGTAATGCTGAGCTTACCTGTAGGATTGGTCAAACTGGTCAGTTTTGACACAGCTTGTTAGTTCTGTAATCAGAAAGACCGAGCTTGGTGTCAAAGCCAAGCTATCGGTTTTCAACTCAGTATTTGTGCCAACTCTCACCTATGGTCATGAAATTTGGGTAATGACCGAAAGAATAAGATAGCGAGTGCAAGCTGCTGAGATGAGATTTCTTCGTGCTGTTGTGGGAATTACTCGCCGGGATAGGGTGAGAAACACGGCAGTGCGCGAGGAACTCAACATTGAGCAGCTGCTTCTTCGAACGGAAAGGGCTATGCTTCGGTGGTTTGGTCACGTGGCACGATTGTCCCCATCATCACGACTTCCGAGGCGGGCGTTGAATGCGATTCCATCAGGTAGGCGACCGCTTGGCAGACCCAGGACGAGGTGGTTGGACCACGTCCAAAAACTCGCCGGGCTACGCTTGGGCATTGCTCCTGATGAGTTAGAGTCGATGGCGGAGGATCGAGTTGCCTGGAGATCTCTCGTGCGTGGTTTATCCCCGCGACCCCTTTTGTGGATCATGCGGGTCAGAAGATGATGATGATGATGATGAATTCATCATGAATAGCCTAACGCCGAAGGAACAATTTCCGAACTCGCATGATTCAATTTGATACTCTCAAAGTGAAGACATTGTCGAAACACCATTACATCAATAAAAAGCCATTTGGCTCGCTTTATGGGCAATATGTCTTCAAGAGTGATGATAGTCAAACTCAAAACGTCACAGTCAACCATTAGCCGAAATTCAGCCTGATGTACTACGAATAGTATGTGAAAATAATAAATTCTATTTCATTGATATTAAAATAAAGTTTCTGTGTTTCACTTCAATTTAAAGGTGTCCGCCTCAAACAAAATTCACCCTTCACTTCAATAAGTATGATTATCCATCCAATTAATTTGGAAAAATGCCAGCCAGTTGCTTGAACTTACCCACAAAAGCTAGGATTAGGTCTGATTAAACAGATTTGCCGAAGCTTTTTGTTTCACTGATAATTGTGATGAATATTTAACGCTCTGGGAAAATGATATGACGCCAAAGATGTCAAGGTGTCAGTGAGTATTGAGTGTTTTTTTTTTACTTGATTTTAAGTTAATAATGTTTTAACTAAACTTGTAATCAGTCACGAGGGGCTTATCAATGTTTCGTTTGGAATTCCCAGCTATAATGATTGCACGACAGAATTATCTTATTGAACCAGCAAATTTTAAAATCTTATTTACGTACACTACAGTTAGTCGTTCTGTAGCGTCGACTGTTTTTTTTTTTGTTTTGTTTTTTTTTGGTTACGTCCAAGGATGTGGCAATATTCGAAAGATACTAATAGCCCGGGCTATCAGGATGCTCGATTCGCAAACCCAAGTAATCGATTCTAAGAATACGCCTACGTAGTAACCCACAACCTGCACACTTCTACCACTCTCCCGCGGAACTGCCGTTAGGTATAACTTCGCGGGGCTGTTTAGCGATTTACGCTATATTCCAGAATGCGGTCTCTTGAGCTCTTCTTTCTGCTTCGGCCTGCCGCAATGTTTAATTAACTTTAACTATGTACGAGCAAAGCTTATTCCAACTGTTATCTGATCTTGTCGTAAAAGCGATCAGGTTTTCGTGTAAGCGGTAACTCTAAACCCCACTTCCCCGCAATTTCGAAATTGTGACGCTAATCTTGTTACCGACCGGCGATGTTTTCCAGAACCACCTGCAGCAGCTGTTTAACGAGCATGAACAGAAGAGTGATATCGAGCGAAGGAAACCCAACTCCATCCGATAAAGTAACCCTCAAGTTAAGCATTCAATCACACTAATAACATGAAGAACAGCATTCTCACAGGCTCCGATGGTTTGACATCAGAGCTCTTTAATGTTGCGGATGGTCTGTTAAGGAGAATGAAACAGATTATCTGCAGAACTTGGGAAGACGAAAGCATAATCGACGACACAGCTTCTGATAGCATATTCCCCAAAAATTCGATCCTATCTACACTGAGAGAAATCCTACAAAAGTCTAGGAATAAGCGATACGAGAGGTGGTGCTCTTTATCGTTTTCCAGCACGCACACTGCAGCAGTGGTCTTAAGCAACTTAAGTTCAAGGACCAACGACGAATAGTTCCATTACCGTTATCCTGCAACGACGTACTACTGGAATAAGAGGAAAGAAAACTGAGGACCCGTCATTTATCACATCCCAGCGTAATCGCCGTAACTTTGTAAAAAATGTATAATTTTCAAAACGTTGTGTAATTTGAGTTTTGTAATCTCCATCCAATGATAAGGCAGTTCACGTACAGAGCTACACCAGCGACATCTGCGACAAAATAGAAAACAAAACACAACTGGCAACACAAATTCATGCGTCAGGATGGCACCTGATTTGATATGGCGAATAAAATTCGAACATACCACCAC
Organism: Eristalis pertinax; assembly: GCA_907269125.1. NCBI lineage: Eukaryota > Metazoa > Arthropoda > Insecta > Diptera > Syrphidae > Eristalis > Eristalis pertinax. Next base: position 124,239,628 of record OU026145.1, read on the forward strand.
CCATTCCACCCGCACGCACAGTACGTTTTTCCACAACAAAATCATGACTCATACGGCATCTAAAGCGCATATCAGTCAACCCAATACACCAGAGAAACACTGGCTCCGGGTACACGCGCTGAAAATAAAAGTCAATCTGTATAGCGCCAGCCCTGTCTCTCTCGCCTCTCCCGCAGGACTGCTCTTCACTCGCTCTCGACCACAGACACATTCGGCACGACAATAGTATACAAACAAACATTCAAACATTCATTGGGGGCCCGATGAAGGGACGGTTTGAGGTATAAAGCACTATGGGGGATGGTTGGCACTCGAACTTCGGCCACACACTTCGAATAACAACAACACTTCAGACAGCGTCGACTCGAAAGTATTGATTTTGCTTATGGCTGCGGAGATTCAAGTACAATTTGTCACACTCTAAGACGGCTCACAATGGGAATGCTTTCCTCTGCCTAAATTCGACCGAAAACCGAGAATAAAACAATTCGACTGCCATCAAGTTTTGCTCACAAAAATGTAGTTGCATTGAAGAAAATCTCTCGAAAATTAAAAACTCCAATTCAGTGAAGTTTGTGTTAAAAGAAGACGTGTATTCTTAAATCGCAGGATAATCAAAGGAAAGAAAATTAAATAAAACAAGCTGCAAACATCCAAGTGAAGTGAAGAAAGTTAGACCTGAGCCAATACGGCCGCAGGTATCGAGGAGTTTCATCCAAGAGTGCGTCAAGTGTGTTCGCTTAAAGGCTTTGTGTGCAGAACAGATCCCGGAAGAGGATTCAAAGACAAAGTCCCATCCAGTGGCACCTCGTCAAGAAATTCGGGAATCCCAATTCAATATGGGCGACTACAGTCCCGACATTAACGCAATGGAAACGGGTAAATATGTGTTTTTTTTTCTTCTGTGAATGGGTGGCAGTGGGGTCGGGCGTCGGGCGGATTGAAATGGTGGCAAAGGATGTTAAGGATGTTTGTCATTGGGGAAAAAACTCGGTGATTCATCGCTCAGCTTGTGATGTAAAAATAGTACGCAAATAATTATTGGAAATTCGTTTTTCCTTCATTTCGGTTTTTTTTTCCCCCGAATTCAATCACGTATGAGTGACATTGAGCATTTCGCTGGGGGTCCTGCGGTCAGGATGAGATGGCACAATTACATTTTTTTTCCGTTTCGAGGAATTTAGTCCGGAGTATACATATGCACCGACCAGCAGCGGTGGCAGAAAAAAAGTTTGCGCCGTTTGATGGGATATACATTTTTCACCGCCCACCAGGAACGGGAATGTGACGTAGGAAGATGAATGAAAGTTATGATGAAGCACAGCTGAGCTTCCTCGCAGCGGTGAGATGATGATGCCCACACTAGTTGCAGCGAAGTTAATTGTGGATTTTTTCCCAGACAGAAGTATAAAAATGGACTTGTTGGCTAGGCTCCGGCTCTCCCGAAGGATGAAGCTTCCTTTGCAAGTATTTGCTGGTGACTTTCGTTTTAGTTTGACTTAAGCTTGCAAGCGATCATTGTTCTCGAGAAATTGGGGTGACATGCATTGAGTTGTGCTGATTTCGGTTTGCGAAAAGAGTCAAAATGTACAGTATTTAAACTTCCGGAAAAGGGGTCACCTACAGCTTAAGCCTATTGTTTGCTAATTTGAAAAAAAATGCATCCCAAAACTGCCAAATTTGTACATTATGGAAGAAGGGAAAGAATCGTTCATTAACTTATATGATGTATCATTATTGTTCGTTCCTTCATTTAGAAATCCATCCACACTGTGAGTAATGGACGTGAACAAAAAAAAACCCGAAATTTCTTCTCTGAAACGCCGTATGTCAGAAAACAAATACGTCCGAATGTCGCCACAGTTCTGATTGAATTTTAATTAAAACCTCAAGTGCTTTTGGTCAAAGCACAATTCTTGGCCACAGTCTTTTATCGTTGTCAGTCACGAAGTCACGATTCATATAGATTCCCTCTGTGTCGCTTAAACTGTAGTACAGGTCCCTGGGGAAAAAACAGTCACAGCAGCAGTATGTCTCTGCAAACACAGACGACATTGACTGACAAGTTTCCATATATCACTTCAAACGTCACACAAAAATATATTCTTAATTACTACTCTCATTCTAGACTGAAAGCGGTTGGCGTTTGTTACCACAGAAACAATAATGGATAATGAACTATAGCGTGTTTATGACAAATTCAGATGACTAGTTCCTTGATAGAGCACGAGGACTTTAACTACATTCTTAGATCCCATACTTACACTGCTTAGTTGACGTTTGTCATCAGGCAAGCAGATTCAAGAAGTAATGGCACTTGTCCGCCACACGAGCGCTATTTTCGGATACATAAATTGTTTCACAAATTATTATGATCATCCTACAAGGCGTTTCATTTGAAATCAGTAGAAGGACGCAACAATTGTATGAATGTTCAAGTTTTACATATTTCTCCGTAAGTCAGTAATGATAGTAATGGAATATGACACCTGTCAAATGACTGGCTGCACTGTGACGACACAAATCCGTACTTTGGATGACATTGTTCATCACTTTTGCTCATATGTTGGGCAACCTTTCGCAATGATGCTTTATTATTATTATTATTTATTTATTTATTATTTACTGCTTGAATCTTTGGTGGAGTATTCGCGGAATAATAATAGAATAATAATAAAAATAATAAATAATATAATAATAGAATTTATTTATTTATTTATCCACACTCCCTAAATTGAAATTAAAAAATCCGCTCGGTCTCGGAGACCGTTAATGCTGTTAAATGGCCCCACTTCGGTAGACAATTCAAGAAATTTATCCACCGTTGTCCACCGTCTTTTCGAAAAAAATCGTCGATCGACATCACGACTTTAAAAGCCTGAAGCAGCCTCTCACTTGTTGTGGATGAAAAAGCAATTCCATTATTTGCATTTGGTTTTCGGAGAACAAAGGGTTCGATATTGTACCATTCCCGTAAGAGCGAAAATGGATTGATGTGTTTCAACTGTGAGAAACGTATGTTTACGGAGATATTTCTAGCGAATATAGGCTGCTGTACGTCACCTGCTGACTTCAATTCGTATGTCAATCAGATTGCGGATGAACTAAGTTGTATCGAAAAGGATATTTTCTCTACTAAGACAGGCATTCTTTCAACCAACTTTGTCAGTCGGGCGCTACACAGTGGGCCCGCACTGGAATAAAATACGCAAAGTGACATATTTTCCTCGGCCAAATTGTATAGGTTTTTCGATTCTACAAATATGAGAACCCAGAAATCCAACATATTGGTGACTTTTGATGAACCATTTCGTTGTACCGTTAGCTCAAAGTTGAAACTTTGAAATTTATAAAAAAAAAAATGACGGACTTCTTAAGCAAATTTGATGTTCCATATTTCCTAAGATTAGGTGTCTTGTAAATTAAAGTTATCATTTTTTTAAAGGACACACATTTGACCTTTAAACTGCATAAATCGTTTTTTTTTTCATTTTGCTTACCAATTTTTTAGTCCATGCTTTTAAAGCTACCTTTTGAGGAGGTTATATATTGTTTGATGGGCTGTAACAAAAATTCTCCAAGAGTCTCTGAAGGGAGACCAACCTTTTCTAAAAGCTAAAAGTATTCTCTATAGATGGCACAAAGACTAAAACGTTATTGTGCCTTATACCCGAGAACAAGGAGTTTAAATGGAGCAATGTCATAGTCAGCATTTCCAAACGATTTCCCTTGCCTTGCATGTGTTGTACAAGTGCTATGTGAGAGGCCGAGGCAGGTTTTGTTATTTGTTATATGTACTTTCAGTTAGCCACGTTATCGATCGGATCATTGTCAGAGGAGACGGAATAAAGATTATAGGTATTATCGAATTCATAATAGTAGAAACGCCGGTAGCAGTCATTACTTACATCACGTTCAAATTTATGCACTGCAGCAGTACGAGAAGGTTAGAGTACTGTTGCTTGTTAATTCTCTAATTTACCAATGAGTGTGTATTGGTTTATGTTTATTTCCTAACCTCATAGTTTTCACGAGGAATCAGGTAGAGGTAGCCGACTTCTAATTCTTTAGTCGGTTTTTACATCATTTTCACGGACTAATCAACGAATGGCATTTATTGCTGCACTAATGTATTCACACAAGTGTGTGTAAATATGAAACAATGTTTGCTGGGTCGAAACTTCGAAAAGAAAGCAAAAATGGCGCGAAATTCATATGCCACCTTTTGCAGAATTGCCCTCTATATGCTCTCGATATTTAATTCCACCTGATTTGGGTATGCCTGTACAGTGCTAAATTTTGGACCGCTACAGTCAGAGGTCTAGCTCTTACTGAAATCACACGTATTGGATCACACAGCAGCTCTTAAGAATTTTTTCTTGTCCGTAAAAAAAAGACGTTGATTGTGCCCGGATTTCATTTTCTCTATGGGAATCGATGTAATTTTTCACTGCTCCACAGCGCCTATTAGATTTCTTGGATGTGACACACATAGCATGTTCAGAGAGATTGTTTAAAGTGCTCGAAAACTCCACTCAAACTCATGTTCATTGAGCGATTCGTAGAAATGGCGCCCTTCTTAAGTTTCGCTTGTCATCTCCAACTCCTTTTGGTATATGTATATATGGACATGGTAACTCAGGAGACAATTGCTATTGATACTGCCTACTACAGTGATAGAGTTGAATTTCTGCACTTCTATTGGTCTGGTTAGGCACTAATTCGTTGAAAAATTTATGAATTGGTACTGCAATGTTCAATTGGTTCTGATTCTGTAGCGGTTAAGACATGTCCGCTGGTTTTCGAGGGTTAACACGCCTGTCTCCCCGCTTATCAAGTAGTTTCTAGAAGTTTTTAAGAATGGCGATGATGGCTTAAAAAATGTGCAGTCTAACGCATTATGGTTGTATATGGGCTTGAAGCCTGAAACCTCGGAAACTTCGTTCTGCTCTCTGTGTAGATGTAGATTATGCCATAAGCTGCCAGTAAATTCCTGCAGTTACTTGAGATCCACTAGGTATATGGTCATGTTGTGCGCCTTAATGACTTGTTGCACTGACTTTTACTAGATTAAAGATTACTTCACCACGTTTTCCATCAATGGACTAAGAATTGACAGTATTTCTTCGTTCCAATATTATCTACTGTTTTGCGTAAGGCGTCCTAGTCTCTTCAGAAAGGGTTTACGAGTACTACCATCTCTCTGGCAGCTCAGAATCAAGCGTAATATCAAAAGCCGCTTAAGTAGAACTTCGGTCGTTTAAAAAAAATTATCAATCAACTTTAACTGACATTAGTGTAGCAATGCGTTCATTGATTTAGCTGAAATCGAGTCATGTTTTTATGGATCTAGTTCCGAGTACAAGAATCCCTGCCTCTAAGGCTGGGGATGGAAGAATACAGGATCTCGCCTGAAATTGAGACTGGCCCTAATGAAAAATGCTGAAAACTGGCCAGAGACCGTGCTTCTCATACAGGGTCCACCCCAGACGAGCGTAGTACCAGACAGAGAGATTTAAAATAAAAACATCTTTGCCAACATATCCATTACCAACCAACTCCAACTCAGCAAGTTCATAAACCGTTCTGTTGATTGTGAGATGACCAAGAAGCTTGCGATCTTCATAAAGCTACTAAAATCGAAAGTATGTCATGAATTGTGACCATTTCCGCTTCAAAGATCCCGCCCTGGAAAACACCAGACTCTTTTATTCATTGAAAACCATTACTTCACAAATGAAAACTACTCAACCAACAATATTTTTTCTAGTTCTTCCAGCAATTCTGGGTTTAACAGCAGCAGCTGTCCTCTCAGCGGTAGCATGCATATGCGCCAAGCATCTGCGTGCCAGAAACAAGAAGACACACGACGCCAGTTATCCATTTCAACCGACAAGACGACCAACAGCAGTCCGATCACCAAGTGGTCAGCCGCCACACTATCTGAAGAAGTCCCCCTCACCGACTGGCACCAAGCAAATTGGCATCATTCAGCCAGTGCAGGATCAAACCGCATCCAATACGACCACGCCCATTGCTCCGCAGACGATAAAGTTCGTTGAAGAGGATGAAGTTCAGCCCAAGGTCGTCAACGAAAAGGAAGCAGTGGTGAAGAAGTCACCAACCGAGGCCGAAAGTCCGGACAGGGATCTACCCGAGGGATGGGAGTACGGCAAGCTGGGAACCATATTCTTTAAGCTGCGATATCTCAAGGAGCGCAGTGCTTTAGTGGTATCGATCATTCGCTGTCGGGGACTGCCATGCAAGGCATCGTCAGGATCTGGAAGCCATGACATTCCCGCGGGAATGAATGGGCGCACTCAGGCTGCGACCGATCCGTACGTCAAACTTCAACTGTTGCCAGACAAACAGCACAAGGTCAAAACCAGGTAAGTCGTCGCATTAATCTCCGCTTGCCGCTTGTTGTCATAACTTGTCTTTCCTTGCCTTAGGGTGGTTCGCAATACCAGAAATCCCGTCTACGATGAAGATTTCACATTCTACGGCCTAAATATTCATGAGCTCAGCACGATGACCCTACACTTTGTGATCTTAAGCTTCGATCGTTACTCCCGCGATGATGTCATCGGAGAAGTGGTCTGGCCACTGTCGTCGATTAATCTGAAGGAAGTCGAAAAGGAACACATGTCGATCAGCAAGGAAATTCAGCCGCGCAGTTTGAAAATCAGGGCACAGGGACGTGGCGAGCTTTTGATCTCGTTGTGCTGGCAGCCGGCTGCAGGACGTCTCACAGTTGTCCTCCTAAAAGCACGCAATCTACCGCGAATGGATGTCACTGGTCTCGCTGATCCATATGTGAAGATCTACTTGCTGTACAACGGACAGAGGATTGCAAAGAAGAAGACTCACGTCAAGAAGAGGACCCTGAGTCCGGTATTCAATGAGAGCTTTGCTTTCGACATTCCAACAGCTGAAGTGAGTTTTGTATTGTGCCTGTCTTTGGCGAGACACACTGATGGGTGATTGTGTTTTTCTTTTGCTATGCTTAGGGTACTGGAGCTTCTCTGGATGGTGTCTCGCTTGAACTGATGCTTCTGGATTGGGATCGGGTTACCAAAAATGAGGTGAGATAAAATGCACTATAGTTATTTAGGGGGTGCTTCAAAGAGTATGGCCATTGGTGGCAGAACTTATTCTTAGCCGCCAAGAGGCATACATGTTTCGAAAAGTAAGTCGGTTGGCGGTTTGTTATAAAAAAAGCGCATTCCTCCTTACTTTCGACTTAGAATGGAACAGTCTTGTCCAATATCCAGAGGCAAACTACAGCCACAGCTGCCGGGCATCAATTCAATTTCAATTAATACATATTTTGGTGTACAAGTAAGACGTCTGTTTAAATGTTTGAAATACAGAAGTTGAAGCTCAAAACTGGCGGAAGACTGTAGATATGAACGTTATTTTCACCTGAACATGAACACAAATATGACGCCGTTCTGTTCTACAGTCGAAGTCGACTCTGGAAGGTTCATAGTTCATGCCACCTCCTCCCCCTAGTCATTGGCAATGCTCAGAGAATAGAACTATCAAGAAAAAAACATATTAAACTTCTCCGTTCGTTTGCGTCACAGAACTAGTTCCTCTCGCGAGCAACTCGATCGTTTGATAGAGAAGACCGGACTGCGACAAGAAATATAATTAAATTCAATAAAAAAGGGCGGCATTTTTTTTCTCTCTTTATCTTAGTCCAAAGCTCAAACTTTGAAGTTAATAATAGAATACATTCTCTGTTGAATGTCCGCCTCGGGTCTACCTATAAATAGCTCCATTAAACAACAAATATTTTGCATCACGTTTTCGCATAGTTGCGATATCATTTTGAGATTACCTGGTGTGATTATTAGGTTTAGTCCACGAGTCGTTGGAGGAGCATTGACGTAGACATTATTTTTAACTTAGCCCCAAGGATACAAGTCTGAAGCTGTTGAGTCGCATGATTTCTGGCAATCGGAGTCACCATTTACCTTAAGGAATTTTATTAAGCTTTTGTTACATCAGATGTGTGAGCATGTGGCATCGTCATTCTGAAAGTAAATGTCATGCACGTGCATTGCAAAAATTTTAGGCATCAAAGTTGACTTTCTCGAATCAAGGAATGAACTGCTATAGGAAAGCACTCATAACTCATAGCTTAGTGTAGCAAAGTTGTATCCGGTGTTGTTTTTCGTTCAAAACATGGCCACAATGAGTCCGATCCTTGGGTGAAACTGAACATTGATAAAAAAAACACAGTGCTCCCCATATGAATTCCTGATTTCTGCTCATTTTTAAAGAATTCATTCTAAATATCATCAAACACCGTGCCTTCGTGCCGAAAGCTGATTCGAGTTTGGTGCAGTGTGTAAATATGGTTCATTGGCGATTTGCCACTCGTGTACGTGCCAGTTACTGTGATGCAAAACGCCTTTTATTTTTCAAATAAAGCGAGATTTTATATAAAGGGAGCTCTCCCTTCTGCAGGATAACCACTAGCACTAGTTACTTTTTGTACAATACCTTATTCCCATCTCTTTCATTCTCTGCATATGCGTCGATTTTTTGTTGCTAGTGTGGATATCCTTAGATATCTAGGGTGCTACGCAAACCCTTTTGCAACTGGTGCTACTTATCAACGTATTACAAACATGCATATTATTGCCGACAAATGTGTTTCACTTTAGATCTATGTGGCATCAGAGCACAACGAGTACGATTTTTACATCATACTCAAGGACCGTTGAATGATTATTCAAAATTAATCAAACAAATCAAATTAATTGTATCTTTAATCCAAGCCGTTATTTTCCCATGACGCTGGTTGGAAATGTTTTCCAAACCATCTAACATTTTCCGATAGTGGGGTGCGGCCTCTAGGATAAGAAATATGATTCAATAACGCGAGCGGACCAAATGCCGTAGCAACCGACACCAATTAATGCTGATCTTTGCCCCAAGAACGGTTTGTTCTACATGACGATCAGATATGACCATCAGTCTGGCCATCTTTTTTTTTGTGGCTCGGTCTAATATGATGCTTGTTGCCCTCGAGCTCAGCTCGTCCAATGTCATTGGCTTGTTAGCGGTGACTAGAGAAATAATGAATTGGAGTCAAGTACCACAATTCAATTGATGAACACTCGCAGTGAGATGACCCAGTCGCCGATTTTCTCAATCACAACCTTGCGCGTGAGCCATCTTGGTGGGACCACAGCTCGGACATATCGATGTTTGCGAGCTCTGGCCACAAAAAGTCGGTGAAGTTCTCTCTATACTTAAGGCCATTGACGGTAACGGGGTCTTTGAAAACAAATAAGATCTGACGATGCCGCGATGCTTGGTGGAAAACTTATGGATAGTGTAGCAAATTTGCTTGTTGACAGCTGGCGACAAGATGATTTTTTGGCTAAAGTCCGCATCACCGTCCACTGATTAGATAATGATAATGATCTGGATTTCCGGCCAACATTTCTTACGTCCAATTAGCGAATCGGCAGCGTTGTCTATCCGTCCGGCTTCGGTTTGTTCGTCGGCACAATTTTAATCGGGTGTAGCCCAAGTCCAGCCTCAAAATAAGCCGACTTGACTCTCTGGCGATGGCCAATTGAGCCGATTCAAACCGAATCAACATTTTTCGGGTTTCTTCGATAATTGCCGCTACGGCAGCTATGTTTTCTTCATTTTGCAACTTCCCTTGGTGGACAACAGAGTGTGCTCAAGCTTAATATTGTCCACGGTGTGACGAATTGAACGCTGAAGCCACGATAACGACCGACCTCACGATGAAATTTACGACTCTATTTACAACTGTTGCAAAATTATACTTTGATGTGGAATGTACCGAACGAATTATTTGGTAATTTAAAAACAAAAAAAACAACACACATATGAAAGGAAAGGGTAAGAGCGAATGTGGCAATACAATATTTATTTGATTCATTAAAGACAGAGTTAACGTATCTGTACAGCAGTCGAGATTCAAATGGACGAGAGTTTCCCGACCACTATCAAGTGTCAACATACAGATTTGAACTAACGTTAGCATAGAGAGCAAGAGAGACAGAGATAGAGATATATAGCAATTGCAATTCTATGTTAAGAGCAGAGACATACGAGTATCTGTTAATGAGTAACAGCAAAATGTTAGAAAGTTTAACAGAATTGAAAAGATTTTTGGATTTATATAAAGGGTGATTTTTTAAAAGCTATAGGAAAGTTTTTCAAACAAGAAACACATAAAATTCAGAAAAATGCTTGAAATCTTTATTTGAATCGATGGTACGGTCCATATAATTTAATGTTTGAACATTATTTGATGAACACTCGCTTAGTCCAATTTTGGCATACTCTTTCCAACATTTCGGCCGGTATCTCACGAATAAATGCTTCAATGTTGTCTTCCAATGCGTCAATGGAAGTGGGCTTGTCTGTATAGACATGAGCTTTAACATAGCCCCACAAAAAATAGTCTAAAGGCGTTAAATCGCACGATCTAGGCGGCCATTTGACCGGTCCCGAACGTGAAATAAAATGTTCACCGAACTCGCCCCTCAATAAGTCCATTGTTGCGCGTGCTGTGTGGCATGTGGCACCGTCTTGTTGAAACCACATGTCATGCAAGTCAACCTCTTGCATTTTGGGCAAAAAAAAGTTGGATATCATCTCACGGTAGCGCTCACCATTCACAGTTACGTTACGATTTGCATCATTTTTGAAGAAGTACGGTCCAATGATGCCACCAGCCCATAAACCGCACCAAACTGTGACTTTTTCTGGATGCATTGGTAGCTCTTGCAATGCTTCTGACTGATATTCACTCCAAAATCGACAATTCTGCTTATTTACGTACCCATTGAGCCAAAAATGAGCTTCGTCATAAAATGGAAGAAGCGCGCGATGAACTTTCTTAACAGAGCACTCATTTTGATAATAAAATTCAATAATTTGCAAGCGGTGTTCGTTTGTAAGACGATTCATGGTTAAATTATAGACCAAACTGCAGATGTTTGACAGTGAAACAAAACACGAAACGTGCGTCAGCTGTTTAAACCAGTGTTGCCAAAAAGATAATACCTAAAAAAAAAACCTTTATTTTAACTTAACAACAATACAACTGTAAGTCCTCAATATCCCGGCTCCCCTGGAACATGTTTCAGGACACGGATAACACAGCTAGCTTCGATATAGGTCATATAAATGCTCCTGATGCAGGTTTTACAGATTGAATGCGACCCAATATCCATTTAGTAGACTGAATGTTAGATTCTTTGATAATCATCCTTTGCCGGTGTTTGCGATTTCGGACGTTCCTGAAGAGTTGTCAGGCAATCAGAGTGCCGTCGCTTCCTAAAACCTTGAACCATACTCTGGATGTGTTGCCAATGCGAGAGACGATTACGTGGAAGATTTACAAATCTGTGAGTTTTTTTTTTGATAACTTCCGTACATTCATCAAGGGTGGAACTATGCTTGATGAAATAGCAGGCCGTGCTGAATATTTTGACAGTTGAATGTCAATGGTAACCTTGACAGCTGCTGAAACATTGGAATTGAAAAAACTATCATTACTTTTTGCTTACATTTTTTATTTTAAAGAGTTCTCTCTAAACTTAAAAAGTTAAGGATTGAATGTCATCCAAACCGATATGGGAGACCAACAAATTTGCTTTCCTGTGCATTTTCTTATAGCGCATTGTTAATTGTGTTTAGCATTTATAATGTACCTGCTATAAACAAGATCTACGCCAGCTCGAAATAAATAATCATACATTAACAAATGCATTTATTTCCAGGTAATTGGTCGACTTGAACTCGGCGGACCAAATTCCGGCGGCACAGCCCTCAATCATTGGAACGAGGTTTGCAATTCACCGCGAAGGCAAATCGCTGAGTGGCATAAACTGAATGAGTAAGATGATTATGTTAATATAGAAAAAAAAGAGAAACTCTTCAAAAAGGGAATGCAAAGTAAAACAAACAATTATTTAAAATAAAAAAAAAAACAAAATACACATAACTAATATTTAAAACAAATATACAAACAATTAAGATAAACACGAAACCAATTAAATGTAATGAGTAGTAAAAACATACACATACAAAAGTAAAGTCGAGAAATGAATCAAAATAATAACTGAAAAAACGCTAAAAAAAAAAACCTCATTTAATTGTGTCCGAAGGTAGAGTGGCACCAATACCCAACAGATTTTTAAACTTAAACGCCTCCATACCTCCAAATTCATTCGCATTCAAAACATACAGACTACAACAGCAACAGGCTTAAGTATATATACATTTTATTATAAATAATTTCAAAAACAAGATGACGTCACAGTTGGACGTTGGAAAAAAACGGATAAGAAATGAAAGCATAATCTTAAAAATTAAATAGAATAAACATGAAAACAATGAAAAACTAACGTTTATATACTCGTGCTACACGCTATATTTGCTAATGAGTTAGCCACACTAATGAATTATTAGATGGAATATTTGTAATTGTGTATAGTTGCAGCTCATCATATACAACAAAATGAGATTCATCGTAAGTTTTTGAAAGAAAAAAAAAGGTCCTTCTTTCTTAGAATGGCAAGTGCAAGCTTAAGTTTAGAAAATTAAAACATATTATATGTGTATGTAAAATTAATATCTCGTTAAACACAGACACGATCTCTCTCTCACACACACACACACTCTCAAACAGACAACAACCGTACTGAATGTAACCTAAAAATAAAAATAAAGTAAAAGAAAAAATATAAAATAAATGATAAACAACGCGTGTATACATAAGTAATTAAATGCTTCACCGATATATAAATGTAATTAGGCAAAACTTCAATTTCATAAAATAGAAAAAAATAAAATCCATATATACGTACGCTCAGGCGCAATCCAATACATCGTTTGAATAAGTTCCACAATAGCACACGACTGGAGTTGTGTGTGTGTGTTTCGTTTCGAAGAGAAAGAAGCCAGATTAAACGTAATGTGAACTGTCATGAACCTGACTTAGAATAACCGTGTCCAAAAGAGTATAGTAAGTGAAAGAGTAGAAAGTAATCGGTTTTTCTTAGGCATCCATTTTGCAATTCGAACATGCTCCTTTTTGTTCATTGAATGGTGTTGTATTCTAAGAGGACTTGGGGCTCCTTAGGCTGTTGCCATCTCTTGTTATCTTGCCGAACTAAGCAGCATTACTGTCAGCCATATAATCACATCGCTTCATTAAAAGCGGTATGAGATTGACTAGAACCGGTTGGTAAAACAACTGGCCGAAGTGTGACTGCTGCTGCTTGTTGGCAGCCACTTTAATCTTATCTAACCTAGCTATCCCCGGCTGCACATGCCAAGTCTGTTGGAGAACTTTGCTCTAGTTTAACAGACGACATCCTCTGTTGGCCCGGAGTTGATTTCATTGGCTAGCCGGCGTAAGCACTTAACCCAAAGAGGCTACAGTTCCTGATTGATTCATCTTCTCCAATCGTCCTAGTATATCCTAGCACATCAAGAAGTTTGTGTCAAGAACTTTTTCTTGATATTCATTAACTTAATTGGAGGCCCAGCTGATTTCACTTTTTCCAATCCATGTGGTCTATCGTCTTGTACATTCATTAGTTCTTCAAAACACCATCTTAAACGTCGGCAGCATCTGCTGCTTTATTCTGATATGGTGAGCTTCTTATTCAGGTCGATCTTAGTAAGGTTGATTAGATAACGTCTAGACAGAATGTACACTATTCATTGTACTTTCACAGTCGATCCTGGGATCATTTAGATTTCGGGATGAATTTCCAGACTCATCTCACGCCCCGTGCCCATTTCCTCCTCTTCCCCGGACATGCATCGTCTGCCTAGTCTTGCGGAATGAACTCCTAAAACGTAGTAACCTGGAAAGGCTCTGATTACGATCTCTTCATCCCATTTTGACCAGTTTGGTTATACTGTTCCAGTTTGCCACGTCAATCTGGCGCCATCATATTCTGACCCGCATGATCCAATACAGGGGTCGCAGGGGTAATACACGCACGATAGGTCCTCCGCCATCGACTCTAACTCATCAAGAGTTATGCCCAAGCGCAACCAGGCAAGTTTTTGGACTTGGTCCAACCACCTCGTACTTTGTCTGCCAAGCGGTCGCCTACCTGATGGATTCGCATTCAAGGCACGCCTCGGAAGTCGTGATGATGAGGACATTCGTTCTACCTGACAAAACCATCGAAGCATTGCCCTTTCCGTTCAAAGAAACAGCTGCCCTGCATTGAGTTCCTCGCGTACTAGAGTGTTTCTCACCCTATCCCACCATGTAACTCCCACAACAGCACAAAGAAATCTCATTTCAGCAGCTTGTATCCGAGATCTTATTCTTGCAGTCATTACCCAAATTTCATGACCATAAGTGAGAGTTGAAACAAATACTGAATTGAAAACCACTATCGTGGCTTTGACACCAAGCGGCGACCTTTCCGATAACAGATTTTCCATGTTGTTTCAAAATGGATCCAGTTTGGCCAATCCTGCAGGAAAGCTCAGCATTACTTCTCGCATCACTCGTGAATAAGACTTGAACTTCAGTCTTTCGTAATATTCAATATTCCCTGAGTTAGTCATTAATCTGAGACTTTGGGTCTTAGGTGGTGATTCAATCGGCCTAAAGGATAAGTTGGTCTTGCAAAAAAATACTTTCGAGCTCGGAGGAGATCTATGTGTTAATATGTTCACTCTTATTGGGTCACAAGCGTCTATGCGTAACTTGCCGAAGGTTCTTGTAAGGAAATCTACTTTTGACCGAAGTCCAAATAGTTTATTAACAAGGCCAGTGTCAAAGGTGGAGGCAAGTTCTAGAGCTGAGCACAAATTTCGGATCAAGTAAAATTGAATTTTGTGATTTTTTTCATCCCCATAATTCGACTAGTCTGTTAAATAGAAAATTCTGTTAAATAGAGTTTACTCAATTCCTCAATTTTTAAATTGCACAGCAACACGATGCATAGCATATTTCTGGGCGCAGTGCTAAGCTAAGCTCGTGTTTTGTTGTTATACTCCTAATTATAGGTGACGGAAGGGACCGTTCAGAAAAGTTCACCTTGCACAAAATGGAAATGGAAATAATTTCGCAGCATTTAGAGAGTTAAAGAGTTTTTCAATAGAGGCTAATGCTGAAGAAAGTAATTAGTCTTTCCGATGCCAGAGAAAGGAGTATTTTATGTGAAAGGCCAATCGATGGCATTATGTGTGGCCACGTGGGATATGGCATTGATCAAATAAAATTACTTTTTGATCGATTCTGGTGCGAAGATCAGGCAAACTTGAACGATGGCACGGTTCCCTTAAGGACATCGGTCGTTTGTGATTTATTGCCATGAAAATGTGACATAAGAAAACCCCAAATAATTGAAAAATCGCACAATATCGATGGCGTGGTAGGAGTCAATAGCAGCATTAGATCTGTGGCACGAAGAGCTGTTTTGTTGGAAATACTTGATCCCTGCCATCCACGCCGTGGCGATTTGAGTTTAGTCTTTCGAAAAAATTTAGAACAATGGACTAAGTAACAACATAACTGGCAAAAACTGGCAAAGATTCACTCTATGGGCATACGATAGCAAAATTGGATTTGTGAAAATGAACAACAACCCAGTTTTGTGTTTCTAAATTTTTCCTTTATTTATATACATACATATATAAATCTTACATTCAGGATGAATCTGTTTATGCCTGATTTCATACAATCATAAAATATACCCTAATTCAAAAGCTCAAGTTTGAAGTTCCACAACATTTCCAAACACACTCCAAGATCAGGACACAATTCAGAGCAGTCTCTAAACTTAATCTGATCCCTTCTTTCGATTGAAGCGAATCTGTCTTCTCCTCTTCCGGCGGCACACCGAGTTTCATTAAAACATTCTAATCAACGCAATTCAATAAAACAAAACAAAAAAACAACTTTTCGTGATCATTCCCCACTGTTTGTTTGTTCATTGTAGAAATGTAAAATAGTCATCGTTATACATACATCTTATAAATATATTTTTTTATGTTTAAACTTAATATTCAGCACAAGATATTATTTTTCCTTCAATTTGAAGTCATTAACTCACTTAACACAAAAAAGAAAAAAGAAAACAAATATTTTAAGGTACCTTAAATTGATTTGTATAAGCTGAATAAAAAATAAAGTATATACAAAAACTGACTTGAAATATATATCAAATTGGTGTAAATGTACTCATTGTAAGCATATATATATGTAATAGGTAGTGGATCAAAAACAAAACAAAGAATATATTTCAAAAATAGGAACACAAGTAGATGTAAGACGTTGCTTTTCAAAAAAAAAAAATGAAAACTGTCACAGCCTAAACCTTTTCTCCTTTATATAACCTAAAACTTAAGTCCAACATACATAGAAAAAGCGACACAAGCTCACAATGAACTACATACATACAAAAAAAAATTAAAGATACGAGTAGAATATGAATATGAAGCGAGTATTTTGTGATGGCGAGCTTTTTTGGTCAGAAAAACGAACAAAAATTTCCTTTGAAATGTATACATGTGTACAGATTTAAAACTTTACATTTTCCGTTAAATTGTTACAACAAAAAAAAAAAAAGAAATGAGACAAAATGAAATTTGTTTTTGTATTTAAGAAAAATTGTTATTAAGAATTATTTGTTTAACATGTAAATTGAGTTAGTATTTTTGTTTGAAGCTTCGGAGGCACACAAATTAAGACACACACCACAACATATGAGAACAATGAAATTAGCGGTTACGTAATGCAAAGAATAGTATTTATTTGAAGTGATGTTATGCGATATGTTAATGATTTTGTGTTTAATGATTTAGTCCCAGCTGAAGAAGGCTACCCAATTGAACCTCGTCTTTCCACGTTGTTGATGTGAACCAACAGACGACACATAGAGTATGTAAACTGTATTAATACATAATGTATACATTATATGTCTCCAGAAAGCATTATTATCGTAATTTATGTACTTAATATAGTATTGTGGATATGAAATATGAAAAATTGACAAGAAACCATCTTACTCAATAAAAATAAATAAATAAATAAATAAATAGTGATTATCTTACTGTCACACCAAAAAAATAGACTTATTCATTGTTCACATGTGGGTTCATTCAGGTGCTCCTGTCTTGTATCATCGCTGTGTAACGACATTTAGTTCACTTCAAGACTATTGCAGCAGCTTTAGCTTTGCACACTCAATCTACACAGGCCGACATAATTCATCGTGCGACAGATGAAATTCAAATATAAATGTGGATGGATGTTTTCCATTTTTGCATTTCATTGCATTTTATCACCCGCACATATGGGTGCTGCTTTCCATCTCTTTTAGTCCGGGAAGTCATAAAAATGAATACAAAATGGTGCAATCCGTAAAATTTCGCCGGTTTCCCTTATATTTTATACACAAGAATCATATTGTAGAATCAGTGTTTAGTGCATAAACTTCGTCTGCCCAAAAAAGTGTCCATGTCAGCTCAACAGCGCAGAAAAGAAACCTCGGTCGATTTTCGACAAGTGGTCCGACGCAAGAAATGAAATGATCAGTCTCATCACTGTTCGCCAAGAGCCAAAAAGGAATTGTACTATAATAAAAAAAAAAGATCTCGGATACCTGTAACAAAGAAATCAGCACGCGGACGATCCAAAGGACCATTCTATATTTATTTCATATTTATTTAACCAGTTTTACTTACAATAGAAATCTTATAAACTAATTGCAAGCTTTAAGAAAAGTTAAGCGGAGTATAAAAATATAAACATATCTTAACATAGCGCACATTAGAAGCTTAGAGCGTAAATGAATTCAGAAATTTAATAATAATAACAATAACAATCAAAATGAAGAAAAAGTAACCTTTTGTTTGAATCTACTCGAACTAGTGATCCCTCTTAGATGCGCTGGCAGAGAATTTCACAGCCTAGTGGCATGAACAAAAAACTGGCGTTCTGACTGAAGCCTTGAATATCTCGGTTGGATTATCATTAAAGATCTTGGTGATTGGAAGAATGTAATCTTATCGAACAGATATTTAGGCTGCCCAGTTCGTATTAGATTGTTTAGAAAGCAAAGCGGTCTGATTTTTAATAAGTTTTCGTACTTTATAATCAGGCTTGCAGAATATCTCGCAGCCATATAACAATAAATTTATCTTCATTGGCAGAAAATGCTGCGTGACTCAGAGCCTACGAAGTCCACCGTAAACTTTCGCAATAATTGTATTAATATGATTGTCCCAAGATAGTGTACGATCAAAGATTATTCCAAGATTTTTTGCAGTAGTAGCCCACTCAAACAAGCCATTGAGAAGAACACGTGGTAAACAAGTAAGTTCGAAAGCCTTGTTATATATAGCAACTACCTTCGAATTTTTCGGATTAAGACGCAGGTCTTCTCTTAATGACCAAACATAAATTCAAGATAAATCATCGTTCATATAATTAATCGCACTATCAATTTCATTAAGCGGTTGACTTAGAAAAAGTTGAACGTCGTCGGCATACATGTGAATTTTGCAGTATTTAATAATTTCAGGCAAGTCATTTACATATAGTGAAAATAACGTGGGACCAAGAATAGACCCTCGCGGAACTCCACTTACCAGGTTAATAAAACTTGAAGATCTATCACCAGCATCACCGCATTGTTGTCTTCCACTAAGGTACGATGAGATGAGTTTAATGGATGAAGAAGAAAACATAAAGTTATCTCCCAACTTTCTGCACAGGATAGAATGGTTGACTGTGTCAAATGCCTTAGAGAAGTCAGGGAGTGTTGTGAAATGTGGCCTTATTATCATCCAAAGCCTGTCGGATTTCTTCAACCACTAATAAAAGAGCAGTATTACAACTCCTTCTAGATCGAAAACCCGACTGATCATTACTAAGAAGGTTATTACTAATTAGATAATGACGCATTTGAAGCAATACTAACTTCTCAAAAACGTTTGATAAGAAGGGAAGAATAGCGATATGTCTAAATTCGGTGGCACTTCTCGACTTATTTTTTGGAATGGGGATAATCTTGATCTTGATCTCTTTTTTTCCACTCTGATGTAAAGGTTGAAGTAGTTAAACAACAACTAAAGATATGCGTAATATATTTTAGCGTGAATGGCAGTACCCCGAATTAACATTGGTATTTTGCGAGAACACCGAGGAAGAAGCCGTCGATAAGTGCAGCCAATAAGATCCAACAAGGGGATACGAATGGACGAAGACGGTGATCTGTCTTTTTGGAAGAAAGTGTTGTTTACTGACGAAAGCAAATACAACATTTTCGGCAGCGGTGGTCCATCGGTTTATAGGTTCGTGGAATAATTGGTCCGTACTTCTTCAAAAGCGATCCTGGCCAGAACGTTACAGTCAATTGTAACCGCTATAGAGCCATGATTACTAACTTTTTCGTTCATCAATTGAACCATGGTGTGCAGGAGCTGTGGTTTCAACAAGACGGCGTAACATTTCATACAGCACGTGCCACAATTGATTTATTGAAGTAAACGTTTGATAACCATATAGTTTCACGTTACGGACCCGTGAATTGGGATCGTGCGATTTAACGCAGCTTGACTATTTTCTGAGGGGATATGTGAAGTCGCTAGTCTACGCCGATAAGCCCGAAGAGACCACTTGGAAGACAACATTCGCCGCGTTATTGCCGACATACGACCACAAATGTGAGAAAAAGATATCGAAAATTTAACCTCCAGATTAGACTACGTCCGAACCAGCCGTGGCGGTTATATGTCACGAATCATGTTTAAATTATAATGCCAGGAGATTGTCCTTCGAATAAAGTAAATTTCATGTCAATTGAAAAAAACCATCTTTGTTTTATTCCATTTCAAAGTTCTATATCTCTAAGAAAATCACCATTTATTTGCAGAACTGACAGCAGATGTCTGGATATTTCATGACATACGATTTGTATCTGCTTATGTAATAAGTAACGTTTGTATATTTCCATAAAAAACTAAAATCAAATAAATTAAAGATAATTTTAAAAATGGATCAACCTCGTTTGCAATTCATTTTGTCCGACAGTTTAGCACAGTCATGTCGATTGACTGGAAGGGTGGACTGGCGGAGGATTCCTTAAGAACATTGATCGCCAAACAACGCTGGATGCGTATACGGAATTATCAGGAAGGTAGATAGTAGGAGGAAGGTAGATAGTTTCGCGAGCGCGCTTCCGGCCTCTTTTGCTGATACTGGCATAGGCGTTGAACACCTCTCCTTGTCTACGTTCCTGTCACTTATTTTTCTTATTCTTCTGATAGCCTACATCATTAGTTTTCCCTCCGTGTCCATGCTAGGGTTTAAAACTTCTTCTCACTTTTCCTTCTATCTTAGCTGGCTGAAGGCACGAGATATTTCCTGCAAATGGGTGGTTTTTTTTTTTTTGCAACTTCCCTAATAAGCGATTCCCCAAAGCTAACACATGCTCAGTTCTGCATCTAAAACACACGTGCACTTGAACATACCGTAGCTTATCTGCTCTCATCTCTCTCTATTTATTTTCACGTTCAAACATAACCAGTTATCGAGCTGGTTGCCTGCCAACAAGTTCGACATCAACATGTTCTCGCATCAGGTTCCATTGTGCCACAGTCGCAGCCAAATCTCAGCTTCAATCGTCTTGCATTCTCGGTCAAAGTCTCATAAATAAATGCCAACACACAGGTAGCGAGCTCATTAAGTTGTTAGCCGGCAAACGTAAAAGATCTTACGGGCACATCGCGCGAAGAGTACGCGCGCCGAAAACCAACGAAAAAGAAAAAAAAAACATTACTCAATCCAATTTTTGTTGATCGACTTTAGCATTCCCATCGCCAAAGATACGCAAAAGATACTCGCGAAACAGTAGTTAAGTGCAATACGATACGTTGAAGTGCCTTCAAGATACACTGTCAGTTGTGTGTGCTGCGGTGTGACACATCGGGCCTTTGAAAGTCTTCACAGTTCGAATTCATAGGTAAGATCATAATTTCGAATTCAGTTTCAAAACGTCTCCGCTCCAAGCTTCCCATGGGATCCTTGAACTTTTGAGTGCAGTTTCATTCACCAGCCACTACTTCTCCGCTGTTGTACGGCTGTGTTTCGTGTCTTGCGGATCTGCGCATCAGATCCGACTGTTGTGCTTTGGTTTCGTTTTCAAGACGATCTGTGCACATTTGCCGCTGCATTGGGGGATCATTTGTACCGCATTGTGTGCCCGTCTGTTTATGTGTCGTGGCCGTAGCATGGTCTTGCAGTCTAATGAGAAAGTGAACACAAAAAAAAAAATCATCTGAAATCCGTTCAATAAAATATTCTGCACGATTTTTTATTTATTTACCTTTTTTTTTGTGCTTTGAAATCTTTTTTACTTCGCTCTAAGCTGCGCGTTGGATGTGTAACTCAGGGCTGCAGTCGAGCCGAGGGGGTGGGAGAGTTTCTTTGTGGCAAACAAATGACTGTATCTGCAAAGCAAAAATGTATCTCATTGCGCTTGTTATTGATACATTACCGGGCAGCGGCAACAAACGCTACTGTGTACTAGCAGCGACTCACTCAACGCTGTAGATACCAGATGCCAGATGTAGGTGGCATTTCAACATCTTTGCCCATTGTTTGAGGTGCGGATGATTTGATAATCCAACAGAAGTACATCACAAGCAACAAATGCATATCTTAAGTGCTTTGCACGTTCCCCCCACTTGGTCAGAGGTGGCTCCAATGTCTGGCTAGTCTTTCTTCTTTTCAAGAAGCAACATTGTTTTGAATTGAAAATTTCTATCTTTCAATCTGAAACAAGTTTCCCATGTCAGATTTCGGATTTCTTGAACACAAATGATAATGAGTTTAATGTGGTTCATCGGTCATTGGTTCTTTCTTGCGGTATCTCGAAGTGGTTCATGTTTTTCTTTTCGGCCTCTCTTGTCTTCTTTGTTCCAGGCCCGAAATGCGGTTGGGGCTTCATTCCCTTGCGTTGTGGTGTATTTTCCTTGTATCAAATGTCATGCAGTTTGGTGTGTTAAAATGTCGTGAAGTATGAGAGGTAACATAAATTAAATTGTGGTCTTCTTTCAGCGTCATTGTGCATTGTGGTGGTGAGCAATTTACGGAATGGAAAATATACGCTTGGACCAGCTCTTTTGAAGCCTGTAAGCAGCAGCCGAACCGAACGGGTTTCAATTGCACTTCAATTTGAGATGGTTTCACAGTCCCTTTGTGTTTGGTGTTCAGTTTATATCCTTGATATGGTCGCTTTTTTCCACCGAGACATTAATCAAATTCGTTCTTAGTCAAGTTGTCTTCGACTTTTAGGCTGTTGAACGACTTGAGGAATGAAATTAATGAGTTCATTGTTATATGAAACAAAGAGGTTTAGTTGGTCTCAAATTTGGCAGCAGTTTGTTGAGGTCCCTCTTTGTCGGTAATTTTGGGCTTTTAGTCTGGACAAGGAACTGGGTGGGGCAGCAATAATAGAAGCCCATTATTTCTGAATAAAGGTGTCGTTTGCCTAAAGCAACTGCCTCGCATTTCTATCAATTTAAGCTGATGCCATGCATCCATTCATGCTGTGTTCGCACACAATTTTGGTTAAACTTTATTGCAGCTCAAGCTAAATGTTGTTCCGTTTTAGAAATTCAACTGTTTTGAGATCTTTTAAGGGTTCGCGTCCCAAGAGAACCCAAGTGTACTGAATTTATATCCTCTGCTTCCGTTGTTAGTCAACCTCTAAGAAGTGATGTGATGCACAGAATTGTCGCGGCATCATCTTCTCTTTTCTTCTTGAACTTGATTCATTAAGAGGTTACAATTTAAGTCTAAATTAAAATTCATTTTGATAAACAACATCCACAATTTTACATCAATTCACTAATGATGAGTTAGGTTTTTGTTGGACGTGCGTCATGTATAGCTGTCGTTTATTTTTGTATAATTAATCATTAGTATGTCATTATAGGAGAGTCCCAATTTTCTTGGGTAATTGACTAAAGATCTGTGTGCACTAATGATCTGTGTAACAGTCAGTTTTGTTCATTCACGTCTAGTGTTCGTGTTTCAAAATCTTTTAATTTTTTTTTAAAAAATTGTCACCCTTTATTGACACATCGAATTGGACGATAGAGTGAAATAGTGATCCGCGGAACGATTTAGAGTATTCAGGCTACGTAAAGCATGTAATATCATACCGTTCAGATGATATCGTTATTGCATGTTTGCATGAGGCAAAACTATCGTTCAATCGATATCGCTACATGATTGTCGTCACTCTTGTACGTGTGTAGCTTTAAGTGTTTTTTTGATAATTCGATAAGATTGACATTTTAAATTTCTGCAAGCATTTCAGCAAATTTGAAATTTATTTTATTGTAAAAGCCCGACAGGAAACTGTTGCTTTCGAAACAAGGTAATTTTACTCCACTGTTACACATTCTACTGAGCACTTGGTTGAAACAATCTTGAAAGCGGCATTCACTGAGTAAAGGTGATTGTATTGCAAAAGCAAACTTATTGAGTAATTTCCCACACAGATCTCATGGTAAATTTCCACTATTTCAGTGATGATCTGTTTAGATTCGGGCGCCATTTGTGTTTTATTTCAGAGAAGATAGACTCCAGATAGGTAGGTAGGTAGGCATAGGGGAGCTCTTACGACCTTGTGGTCGTGGCTCACTTATATCATCATGTTTGCCACAGGGCCATTGCTGTCGCACCAATTTCCAAATCAAGCCATCGGGTTATGGCTCTGTCCAGGGTTTCGTCTTCCAGTTCTTTTCTTTATAGAAGGCTGAGCTAAGCACGTGAATACATAAGGGATTGCTCGAGATTCTTCCAACTTCGATCCATTGTTCGCAAGACTGTCCGCTTTTTCGTTTACTTGGATGCCAGTATAGAGTAATCGTTTTACTGACTATTAGAATCTGTATGCATAGCTTATCAGTTTCGATGGCAAAATATACAATGCTAGGACCTTGATTGGCTGTCGGAAAAATGGAATTCAAGCTAACACAAGTAGAAAATAATCCGCGATCGGCAGTCAGCTTCTAAAGTCGTGTTTTGCAATTCAATCCACAAATTAAAATTAAGATTTTTATTACTTCAAAATTAATTGAATATCAGTGAGCCTTTCCTGATTATACCCGGTTATAGCGTCCCATTTCAAGGTGGCCTAGAGTCCTTGCAAATTACCCTAGTCAATGTGTGCGTTGTCTTCTTCTGTGGCAGTGCCTAGCCGATGTTTGCTTGCTGGTGGCAAACCTTATGAGGTTCGACTACAGTTGATTGGCTTACAAAAAAAAAAATTAAACGCCGCGAAGTGGCCGACATCCTCTTTCCGTACCAACTATTAACTGGAACAATCGATTCGCCTGCCCTTGTGGAAATTATTTCACTCGACTTCAACCGCAGGAGTATTATGTCTGTACTTCTTTGTCCGCTCCCCCTTCATCGTATCAATTATGACCAGTTCAAGCCTATGTTCATGTGCAGCGAGTACAGAATTAACTTGCAACCGAAAACAGAGTGAATATATTCCATCACTCGCGTATGCAATCACAACAAACATGTGCAAATTGTGTGCCACACGGATTTGGATCGTATTCCTTTCACATCTCGGAGTCGCCTGCCTTCCTCAGGTTAACTCTCAGATATGCAGGTATAATCTCCACTTCACCTCGCGACTTTGGGTTTTAAACCACAGCCACCACGATACTCCCACTTGGGGACCAACCTCAAGCGATCAGGGCAAAACCTATGCGGTCCTGATCTCCCGTGCCACCAGACTATAGCCCCTGGTCAAGCTACCAGTAGGATGCCATAATATCCCCAGACTGGTGGTTAATATTCAAAAAGCCGCATTCTGTCTATACCAGTCTAGGATTGAGATATGGCACGTCCTCCTTTTCATTTAATTTTCTTTGCGAGCTTGTAACCGTCATATTCAACGAGCACTGGAATAGGGGCGTATCCTAAATCCAGTTGCTCTTAGTTCAAGGATTTTAGTCGTCTCTTACGACATGCATGCCTTACCTCGGGTAAGTTCTCATCCCTTCCCGAAAGGGGAAAACGAAACGACAGCACAATAAAGCGTTGTAAACAGCGCCATTTTATGGGATTAATCTTCTTTATAAAGCTTGTTTGAAAAACGAAAAATGAAATGAAGTCACTCAAAACATTCAAAAGGTACTAAGAATCTGAAGAAGAAATCCTGCTTTCTGACTGCCTTCAATGCCTTACACCAAGTCGGCTGAAGCCACTTTAATTTTTTGTGAGCCACTTTAAATTCTGGTCACCCTTTGCCTTGTCTCACAGGTTTGGTGGTGGATCTGGATATAAGAATTTGCCTTGAATTCAATGAAACTAAAATCCTTCCTAAATCGAAAGTCTTGCTTGTGCCAACGTGCAGGAGCCCATTAACAATCACTTGGTGTATTTTTTGTTCGAGAATCTTCCCAGAAGTGGATACAAGTCTCTCCATAATTGGTTTTCTGCTAATTCGCTAGATAATTATCTACCAGTGGACTGAGTTCAGTCTCTGGAACCTCAGCCGAAGTCCTCTATTAATCGTCTTGCGTACTTGCCTAAAGGGCTGTGTTCAGTGACAGTGATACTTTCTTCTTCTGCGTTTAGACATGCCGGCGAGATAAGCTCAAACATTTTTAAAAGATCAGTCGTATCTGCGCGTTGTTGTAATCTGATCGCTTGCATTGGTATTCCATTGAATCAGTATCAACTTCACTGCAAAATTAGGTAACTCATCGGCTCTTTTGTTGAAGCCCAGCAGTAGACATATCTGCATCCATCTTTGATCCCGTGTAAAGATGCGCGCCAATGTTTTAATCTTCCTAGATCTGATGGAAGACGTGTTCAGACTCAGGCAAAGGACAACAAACTCACAATCTATTGATATCCATCGACAAATGTACAGTGAGCGAGTGGTCTTTTATTTCTATAAGAAAAAAAGTCCGCACTGGTCTGGGTAACGATCGGCAGGGGGTGTCTGTGATGAGTTTGCTAAGACTTACAAATCCGTGCGGTCATTGTAGGCGTATGACATAACAAATTCCAGCACTTCGTGAATGTGTAGAGCTAGTTGGCGAGGATCATTTATATCTCCAAAACTCTGCTGCACTGGGGTTGCATCATTTCCTTGGGTAATATGATGAATTGCACATGCACTGGTATCCTCTGCTATTTGGGATTCTTCACGTTTTTGGAGGACAGTACATTTATTGTGGCGGCATCAAAGTGTGTTTGAATTGCGCGCCGGACTCACACAGATCATCTTTTAAATGATTGACTCAGAACAAGACGCATTCGTCTTTCGTTATAACTCTCTACGATCAACATGTGCTAACAGACACGTGTGATCAAATTCGAAGTAGTAGCCAAAGAAAATCGATCTGGAACATAAAAGGCATTCTGCACAAGACATACTCTTGTCCACCACCCAGGCATCTTCCCCTGATTCAGGTTATCTATCCACGACCTAGAGCAGCTCAATCAATCATAGTAGATCACCCTGGAACCGGATTCTGCAAGCGTGCGATTTGCTGTGCGCAGTGCACGACACAAGTGCCAAATGAGTGCATACATGGTATTTTGTTACCCTGTTCTCGGCTGGGTGAAAAATGAACGCTTGCGGAATCCGGCCGCTGGACAGTTGTCCCAAAGAGAATGGTAATTGGAATTCCGAAAAAAACGCATTTACAGCACTCATCCAATGACCTCTTGCGGCAGGGTCACTACCAGCGCTTGGGTGCCCTTAATCTCTAATCTCTTTCACAATTCCCGAAGTAATGGCTTCGAGTGGTATTAGCTTGCCCTTCAGATGTGTTTTTTGGGCGATTTTCGAAAGTCTTGCGTGGTTTCCCGAATGCATACACCAATCCAAGATTCAGTTTGGCAATTGACATTTGCCAAGACGGGTGACATTTTGCTGTGCGCAACAGCAACGGATGGTGTTGGCGGTGGCTATGAGTTGGCATTTCACGCCAGAATCTGGTTGTGATTCTCTATGATACAACGCAGAGTGTATCTTATCAAACCCAGCACCTGCGCTACGGCCAAGAACTAGAACTCACACACTGACTGCAGGTGGCTTTAGTTTTGTCAAGGTCACCGTTGGCGGTTGGCGTCGGTCTATCTGCTGCAGGTAACTTTCTCCTCTGCCGCTGCGGTGGATTCGTTGGGCAAGTGTCTGGATAAACACGTTGCGTTGCCGGCATCTCTGGTGTACTCATACAAGTCATTGCTACCGTACATTTCCACAGCCAACCGGAACAAACGCAAGGAGAGGCAACATGGCTGAGCAAAAATTATGAAAAGGAAAAACAACATGTGCGTGCGCAAGTATCGGTTACTGGTATCTGTTACCCTACATTCGCACACAGCTCACACAGTCGGGGTTGCGTTAAACTTCGGTGTGATGTAATAATTTGCGGAATTAATTAGAGAAAGAGTGAAATGAGTCTGCGACAGTTAAATTGGCATCCTGACTCCAATTGGATGTGAACGAAAATGAAATGGAAAAAAAAAACACAGATAGTGGTTAATGAACAAGATTGACTTGCAAGACCGCCAGACGAATGATACTTGGTTAGAGCATGTAACCCGAAGCGACCGGTAAGGGAAAATGGTGTAAGCACAAGCGGAAGACTAGGTATTCGATTTGAAACCATCTTTAGACATGGCCACCAGTTCAGAGAGTCAGTAGTTGGTCTTGGCAAATAGCGAAGTATTGCGATTATTTTCCCATATCTAGGCCTTGGCAAGTATACTGGTTGTGGAAAGGCTGTGGGGACGGAATGGGAAAGCATCAGCACCGTATCGGACATGGCCTTATTAATGTCAACTCACGGAAGCGTCATTCAAACTCTGGACGATATGTTTCTTTGGACACATGGAACGAAAAACATCTTGTATGTGCTGGCAATTGACATGAATGAATGGAACTTCAATGGATTAGCCGAATAGACAGGTAGTTACTTTGAGAAGCACGTCCATGAATGAATGCAGTAAGAGCTATAAGCGACGTGACTCACGAACGAAATGAAAGTTCTTCTGTGCGATAGGATCAGGGTCTAATGACTGACTGCAGAATGTATACCGAAGCTTAGACCATTCTAGGCCAACTGTAGTACCACGCGTATCGTATGATTCCTTATCCATTGAACCATTCTTTGGTTAAGTTTGTGGTTAAGTTGGTCGATACTAATGTTTTCCAGCTCACTCAAATTGAAGATAAGAAAGATAGCAAAATAAAATTTGGTAAAACAACAAAGGTGAGAGATGCAAAATTGATTCCGACATTAATTTGAAGTTGTTTTCATAGAGATCATGGCCCTGTTGCAGTTTGTTGCTTCACTCCCATATGTGCGGCGTTATTGTGATAAAAGTGTCTCGACAGTTGGTAACCCAAGGACTTGACCTAGCCACAGCATGATCGCCCAATCGTGGCGGCCACTTGCTGAACGCTCTCCGTGAGATGATTCAGTTGCTAAATTTCTCCTTCACAAATTCGATCGTTGCGTAGCTTGACATGTAGCTTACCGTTGATACACAGGGCTATACAATATCGATGCTTTCGAGATCTGGCCAGAGAAAATCGTAACGACGCCTCCTTCCTCATTTATAAAGAAACAATGGCACATACTGCCGCCATACCATAAACCGCGCAAAACAGTCAATGTTTCTGGATTTAGTGACACTTGGTCGAAACCAACCGTGTTGTGCTTTCTCGCTTTTATTCTTCGGTTTGAGGGTCAGTCTACAAGTTTTAAAGTAGTTAAGAAGTTGCAAATCATTTGGCGTGTATCAGAAAGTCTTCAGTCTTGCGATTAGAAACTCACGTCAGGTTCTTTCAATCTGCCTTCATTACAAAGAATCAGTTCTTGCTTGTCACTGACAGTCATCCGAAAGCGGAGACTCATGCGTATTTCCTACGGAAGTTTGCATTAAACTCTCTGTTTCCTCATTTGTCAGATGTGAAGAAGAAACTAAACAATGGTCTACCGTATGGTGGTCCCACTGACCGCTTTCGAGGAGCAGGCTGTCCTACAAAGACTTAATCTCATTTAATTTCAGTCATTAAACGCTTGTGCGCGTCAACTTAGTTGGTATTCGATGCATATTGGCTCGGCTTGTGACGAGTGCGGTAGATTAGATGATAATTGCGTTTTACAATGCCACTGTCAACGAGCCTCCACTGCAGAGTATTTTTCATCACAAAGTCATCAAACTGGTTAGCCACTCTCACTCATTGCGGATGAAACGCATTCGACGTGATTATGCCCCCGGCTTTGTGTTGGAACAATGCATCTCCAATGACAAAACGATTGACATTGGAAAAGTCAGCGATTCCTTTGCCATTGTCTTTCAGTTGGTGTCGTCATGGGGACTTGACTTTGCTTCAAATACAGTGAGTAACAGAATGTTCATTGTCTTCTCTTAAATGTCTTTTTGAAAAGAATTTTGAAGTTATTATCTGAGCTTATTATCGTCCTTCAACAGAAAGTATTCCCCAGACTCCGTTCAAATTCCCAAAACATTCATCTTGATTGACTCAAAATCGACTAATATCGCCCGGAAAATCCCACAGATTCATTAAATATCAAAGATCCGCTCTTCGTCAGGGAATTCTCTGAATCCTAATTAAAGTGACACCCGAATTTAATACGCTGATGACTGAGCGTCATCCATTGATCGTGTCTAGTAAACACGATCAAATATGCAAAAACCAAGTGATAACTTGTATGTGAATCACCAAGCTCACTGGCCAATAACTCTTCAACTGATCACGTGAATCTGCGGGAAGCACACGAATGCGATATAAGACGTTTGATTGCTTCTTGGAATCCACTTTGAGCTGTGTACCATCTTGATGGTGGATTAAGTCTTGGACGTCAGTCGGAGTGTGCCAAATCTGGCATCAAACACGAGTCTTTGTCGGAGAACGAATGTTGTAATGGCTAGTTCTTGTGTTTACTTGAATGCTTTTATTAAGTAATTCGCATTTAATTTCCTCGAGATGATTGTTTTATATTGGTGTAGTGGATGAACTCCACTTTACAGTAAACAACTGCATTTTTAAGTGTACTATGTCATTAGTTGGTATGAATTCTGGTTTGAATGGCAGTTGCTCTTTTGTCTCAATTAACAGCTCATTTTGATATGCCAGCGGTTGGTTGTCGAGTTTATAGCTTTTTTGGAAGATCTGTTGAATATTCACGGGTTTGATTCTGGCGAAGCAAGTTCAAGGTGATCTCGACTTGGTAACCTTTCTTCTGAATTTATTTAAGTCACCACGGAGATTGCTCTCTGCCTACGATGGATATGGCTGATTTCATATGCAAGTCATTAAGATTAACCCAAAATCAATTTCGTTGAAAAGAACTAAACAAATACAAGGAATTTGTGGAGTGAAGTACAGAAGAGATGGGATTTCCATGCCGCTTTCAAAGTATCTCATCCATAGTTCGTCACCACGAAAGGAAGTTGTTCCAATCTTTGACTTGATTTCATTGTACCATGTTTTGTTGGATTGAACATGTGATTTGAATAAACCGGAAAATCTCTGAATCAAGGTTCAAGCAGTGCTGCTACGTTGCCCAAAAAATATACCACTGACAGGAGAGTGATTATTCAAAATTCAAAATGTCTATTTGTGACTAAAATGGATGTGTGAAAGAATATTTCTAACAGTTTCAAGAATAATGTGCACTCTATTACATGTTAATTGGATCTTACAATTTACCACGACATGGCAGCACATGATACTATGCTACGAACGTAAAAAGTGGGCCAAATACAAGTTTCTTCTTAAAAATGCAATAAAATGAATAAAATTAAGTTTGTTCAATTTGTTATGGCTTTATTAGTAGGAACAAAAATTCCCGTTAGTAACGAAATACAACGACGTTCGAGTAGCTGCATCGGCTGGCTTCCCTTCGTAGCTCATTCTGTCACCCTAATTTTCCACAGCCTTGTTGATGGTTTCGGGCTGTAGCGCACGGATTGCTTGGATGATATTGGCTTTAAGTGCTCAAATCGTTTCCGGATTGTTGGCATAATATCGGACCTTCACGGTTGCCAACAAAAAAATGTCGAGTCCCAGCTCCGAACCGGCAAATTGACATCGCCAAGACTGATGATAACACGACTTGTGAATTTGATTCGCAAAAGATCGATTGGGCCACCGGCTGTGTGGCATGGCGCGACATTCTGCTTAAACCAGTGGTCATCCAAATCCATGTCAATTCGATTCAATTTCAGTAAAAAAAAAGTCGGTTAACATGGCTCTGTAACGTCCACCGTTGACCGAATCGTTGTTCCAAGCCTAATTTTCGATGAAGACCACAGCAGCCACATTCTCATCGGCACCGTACGAGGACGGGAACCATGAGCGTTGTTCACTAGGATACCAGTCTCACGAACTCTTTGCGTACGCCTTAAAAAAAACGCATTGTTTGAGCTACACAACACTCAATTTAAATTAAGTTTTCAATATTTCCCATGGTTGTTCAAGCGTAAAGCTCACTCATTTCGTTCAGCGGAGGTACTGACTTTGTGTCAAGATTTCAAGCGGGAAACAGCTGTCAGTCAAAATACCTATGATTTAGACTAGATAGCCCACCCTGTACATATCTACACCACTCCTTGCAGTGGTGTCTCATTATCTTCTTCGGAATGTAATGTAATTACACTCAACCACTCTAACAACCATTCTCTTGATTTCAATGTTAAGAAAATTAGTGTTTCATGTTCGTGCAAGTAGCATTTGTAACCATCATAAGTGAACCAATTATCGTCACTAAAAATAACATCCACATTGGATGCCTGATCGGAAAATACAACCCGTGAATTCTTATGACTACTTTTTTTTCAATACACGTTCACCGTTTGTCCAATTAAGGGTACCAGAACTTTGTCAAATTTGGGCCAGTCGTCGTTTTTTGTCGAACTTACAACAAATCACGGTATTATATTTATTTCACTGACGTACACTCAATACAAATTATGGCGTTAAGTTTATGTTTTCTGCAAAATTTGCGCACAAATTAGAGCTAAAATAAGCGAATCATGTGCAAACCATGACGTAAGGACATACATATGTTTATTTCACTGACGTACAACACTAATGGCAGCAAAATTCTCCAAAAGGGAGGAAAGAAGAAGTAACGGTTTAACTACCATAACAAAAATACTTTGCTGATTGGAATTTTGTTGATTCTTTTTACGAGCATCTTTTCTCTTGTGTGTCGTGTGTATTTACCTGTTTTCTTGCTTTGTACCTCGTGCAAAATACGATTTGCGCAAAAAATGTACCGAAATTTGTTTATGCATGCAGTTCTTAGGGTTTCATCATCAAAACCGGATTCAGTTTAATACGCTGCACGGTTCATCTGCATGTTTGACACAGTTATAAAGATTGTATAATTGTAAAAAGGAATTGTGTATATTCCGCCCTTTTCACCACACTTTCCGAAAGGAATAATTTGTTAATAGATAACTCCCGAGAAAATATGAAGAAAATGGTACTTATTCAAATGGGAACAGCTCGAACAGCATTGATTCCTCTTGTTAAAGCAGACATAATTGTAAAATCGTCTGCATGTAATTTAGGCACTGGTAGGCAGTAGGTTCAATTTCCAACTTTGTTATTTAGAGCTCCGTTATATTTATAGCTTAGATATATCCAAGACCTTCTATGATTGATTGAAATTATGTCGAGCATTCCGTCCGATATTGGCAAAAAACGTTTTAAATAACAACAAGCTTGTTATGGATATTCACCAAAATTCGTCGGTATTTAATGAAATTTAACCGAAACTGCCAGTGGCAAAAAGTTCTTTTGAGAAGGCTCATTTTTAGACATCACTTCTCACTTCGATGATCCTTTTCTGCGTGTTTAACTTAATCGACAGTTCACGATACCATTTCTCCCTCGTTCTTACTACACTTAGCACACTGGATGGTGCAGTAAGATGAGTGCCTGCCCTTGGTTAGGGCGGTTCCAGTAAAAATTCAAAGCTATCCGGTTTACAAACCTGATTCAGTTACCATCTGCCGTTTGGATCAATATAACGACACTATCACTAGATTTGTCGATCAGTGGTAATAGTCGATATATAACGATGTATCGATGAAAAACATCCATATTTTCGATGCATCGAGTGAAAATATGAACGTAGTTAAAATAAAGGTTAGGAAATTCAGAAAGCCTGTTATTTTGAAATTAGACATCCCAATTCTTCTTCTCCAAACTTAACAGGAATAGTGTTTTATTAATTCGCTTTTCTTGGATTCTATTGCGTTGCTGATTCAAGACTTGGGAAGTTTTGGAAAACGTCTTTCTGATGGCACTGATTTAAAAACCAAAGTTACATATTTGTATGCTAAATATGAATAAAAAATGAGCGCCTGAAACATTTGGGAATAACCTGATGGATCCAAACAGGGCCGGACCCACCATATCTGCAGTATGAGCAAATGTACAGGGCGCTAAGCACTTAGGCGCGCAATTATTTTCGAATAATACAAATTGCAAACATACACACAAAAATGTTTTAAAGAATTAGATGAGGCAGCATTGTATCAAGTGTTAACATTAGTAACCCCGCTTGTAAGACCACAAAGCTCTTGTTTAAAAGTGTTAAATTGAACATTTAGCTCATGTCTAGAAGATTTGGCTTAAGATTTTAAACACATTGGCAGTAACAGTAGCTTCAGGAGAAAGCAGTTTTTCTAAACTCATTCTAAAAAAAAATACATTAGGACAACACGACTGAAGAAAGATTGATAGGTCTGTATATAGTAAAACATGCTTAAGAGAAACGACAAAAAATCAAAAAAAAAATCAGTTAAGCGAACCTCGGATAATGTATGTAAGTGTACACGGCGATTTGAGAATCTTTTCACTTAAGCGGGTTTTTCGCTTAAGCGAGTTTTCACTGAAATAATGTTATATAAGAGTCCTGCCACTATGATGACACTGTAATAGAATTTTCTAAGTCTTAGGTTTCCTTAATTTAACTGACAAAACTGATGAAAGGGGCGCCTAAACGTAAGGCTTGCACAGGCCACTCATTTAGCTCGGACCGGCCCTGGGTCCAAGCC
This sequence comes from Eristalis pertinax, assembly GCA_907269125.1. Lineage (NCBI taxonomy): Eukaryota > Metazoa > Arthropoda > Insecta > Diptera > Syrphidae > Eristalis > Eristalis pertinax. The sequence continues at coordinate 124,273,772 of OU026145.1, forward strand.
TTCAGTATGTAACACCTCGCTCATTCCTGCTCTATGGTGCGGAAGCATGGACAATCTTAAGAGTTTGGTATTGCATTGATGGTACTTGGAGAAGAAGAAGGCTCCTAAGCTTATGTCTCTGCGGGTAGGGATGGCACTGCACGAGCAAAGGAGATGATGTACATTCTGCTACACATCTCTCTGATTGCAGAAATCCTTAAATGACTGTGCAGTAACGTGATATGAAGGTAAGTCGCCTAAGTGCTGGCATACTTAGTCTAAGCAGACAAAGTGAAATTTTGAGGTTAAATGCTGGCGAAATCTGCAAGTAATGCCTTCCAGCCATCCTTATAAGAATAAGGATTATAGGCATCTTTAAAATATGGTTAGCTGAAGATGGTGGGTTTTCTCAAAAAAGAGGCCGTATCACTCACTACCTCAACGGATTAGCAATTACACTGTATTCTACGATGTCTCGGCGCTTACGGGTGGTGGTTATTGAAATGTTCAATCAACTTATCAAGAGACAAATTGGGATTTTTTTAAGGGCAGAAGACATTGTCCAAGGCCTGACCTGCCTAGCTGTCCGAACAGATAATGATATCCTTTCAGGACATCAAGTTATTCTTGAGCCCGAACAGTAGCTATTTGATCGCTATATTTTCTTCCGGGATAACGCTTCAATAACTGGAGTGATTCGGGATAACCTTTAGATCTATATGGTAGAATAAATGCAAAATGCATATAGGACCATTCAGCGTCTGATTGTTAGACTTCCTTCCAATATAGAAGCAAAGCTGGTAGAGTCATTTCTCCAGATTGAGGTAACAGGCGGTCGGTGTAGTTGGAAAATAAAACGACTTCGTTGAGAACAGTTTCGATCAATGATTGAAGAGTCGTAGTACCCACATAACTGGCTGTTACATGTCTTCTGATTATTTCGAACGGATGATGGTGAAGTACGAGGGGTGTTCAATATATTCGGTATCGGCTAAAGGCTGAGATCATCCGATACTTTGTTCGAGCTATCGGAATCCGCTTCTATTCGCTTTTTATTAAGGAAGTTCTTCGTCAATTGCATGTGCACAAGCCATCGGGTCTTCAAAATTAAGTTTCATGAACCGAGGATCCAACAAGGTAGGAACAGCTAAAGAAGAAACTTGTTCAATAGCTCCCAACCGTTTCTTGATTTCTGCCAGAGTGTTCTCCTGTACTTGTACTACTAACGGCTCACCAATCACAATCGATTTTAGTTTTGATATCATACAGTGTGCGAATTACTTTGCTGCTGGTACAATGTGTATCGCCAGACATTTCCTTAGTTGCAGCTGTAAGTGGACGTAAAATGTTGATGAGAAGCCCGGGCGAACATTCGGCTTCTGCTAAAAATATCACATTCGGCGGCGGCCAAATGAGGCCGAAGATTTTGCCGAAGCCGACTGTTGAATTTTCTGTGAATATACAGATACAGCGTGAAATGGAATTTGGTGTTAGTGTCCGTCAGGAATCGAACTTCAACATTCTCTAAAGAGTATATAACTGGTCTATGATTAAGAAGTAAATTATTTTCAGGGAGTAGCCTTAATGTTACCACAGCTTGCACTCACAATGTTACCTCAAATCTTTGCGACCCAATATCTTTGCGAATCCCTAGTCAATAGGCACAAGACAAATTCTCGACCCTCGATGATGAAACAATGAGCCAGACTCTTCCCCCAAAACTGACCTCAACATCGACGGTATTCAACATTGCAGTTGTGTAACATAATATATTGCGGGAAATGTATTCGATTGTCTTGTTACTTAGTTCAAGCTGATTTTGCAAGCAGATTTCCACTGATATGGAAACACTGCTTGGTCGGTCGTAAGTCGTTTCATGAAATTTTAGCAAACAAAACTGCCCAACGGATTTTATCAGTCCGTCTGATTGTTGCGTTGCGTGAAAAACCACCATAAAAACTTTCTTTACACCATTTCGTTGTGACTTTGGAGAGTTCTTTGCACTGTTTATGATGTTAGCGAATCAAGTGATAATATCTTCAAAATGAAATGTAAGCACTATCATGCTTTTAGGCACACCCGATATTTAGCAAAAAAAAATGTTATAACTACGGAGCTACCTTAAACACATTGAATGACGTTCACTCATTGGAAAGTATATAAGAATCCGCTGCCACAGGATATGTTAGATAACTCCTAGTACACCGATGCCATATTTTATTGTTTCTAGACATTCTTCGATACTCACCAATCGCCATCGGGACAATTCGAAGAAAAATTTAGCAATCAAATGACCATCATCGACCCACATCTGCGTAGAAATATCCATCAATTTGCATTTCATCAGACAATGGAGACTGTGAAAGGTTAACCATCCCGAAGGGGCCCTCTTAACTTTCACCCAAAAAACGCTCAACTCCAACCGTGATTCAATGAATCACAGAACCGAAATTCCCCCTATTTTCTGATACTCGCTCTTTTGATTCACATGAAATCGACCATGCCCATACGCATGTGCACCTGGAACTAGATCAGCAGGAAAGTCGTCAATAGCGCTGTCAGATCGCGTTCGAAAACGCTGAAAGTGAAACGTTCGTCGTGGGATAAGAGGAGAAAACAGAAAACAGATATGAACAAGAAAAAAAAAAAGGTTTTCTTTGAGAGCATCACATAACTTCAAGTGACGATGACAAATGAGTTTGAGTGGATACACACTCAGCTTTTGATCTTCGAAATGTGTTTACGAAAAAAAAAGGTCAACAACTCACATCAATCTTCGGCCACAAGTGGGCACTGTGTATGCGGTGGTGCATCACTTGAACGTGACCACAAATGAAGTCGTCAAAGTGTGTTTTTGTGACGGGCAGGAGCGCAGGGGAAGTCGGCATGTATCTAATTCAAGCCAGTAAACCTAAAAACCATTATGGCTTTGCGTAGCATCGCCTTCCTTCTCTCGGTGTCTTCCCTCGATGTAAGTCTGTGTAGTCTTACGTGGGGCCACGGATGCTACACACGCCCTCGGCGCGTTGTTGCCGTCTCGCATGCGGTGTGCTTTCGAAATCGTTCATTATCTGGAAAGTAATCGTTGAACAGCATGCATCTTCCCACGGCATTAACACAGAGCCGTCGCGTCGTCTTAACTCACCCCCCTCCAACATCTGGTCTTCATCGCTGGCTCTCAGTTAAGACAAAATTACCGTTTTCTCATTTTTCCTCATTGCCAAATTTTTGGCCATAAAATGCAAATCACTGTGAAGACGCGTTAAATGCTGGCCCATAAATAAGTCCACCGTCGGGACTTGAGGGAGGAAAACGTGTGTTTTTATTTGGAACAATGGCCAGATCACATCCACGGTAGCTACGATCAAGGTCAGGAACACGACATGAACTGGTGCGCACGAAACTTCCCCCTCCGACAAGCTCGCGTCTGAATGCGCAATCATTTCTCGAGGAAGTCGTTTTGCGAAACCCATGCAACCGATGGCCGTATGGGAGCATTTTAGCAGATCTCACGTTGTGGGAAGACGCTGCACGTTTTCTGCTCTCGACATTCCACTGACAGTTGTTCGACGTTTCAGAAAATTGATTAATTTATTCGATTGATTGGGTTTTTTTGCTACTGATGCTAGTCAAGCAGAGTACGCCTGGCGTCAAGGCCCTACACGACGCATTATCGTTCGTCAATCGGTGGTGTCAGAATTTGTTGAACTCCGATAGATGTTTGCATATTTGTTCCTTGTTCGTGCTGACTTCATTTAGGGAAGCCCCATGTAGACGATGTTGATCATCGAAAGTTTATATGTAATTAGTCTCGGTGCATCGTCGCGCTGGGTAGGAAAATGCAAAACCGCATCGAACCGAGCGGCTTATGGGGAAACAGGTGTCAAATCAGTTATCAGTCATCACTCATGTGTGGTAATGGCGCGGCGTCGCGAATGACTTGCAACATTTGAGAATTTGAATACGGCTGAATTCGTCGTGGCGTGGGGGTGGAAGGACGGGGAAGATGTGCGCAAGAGGAAATGCCGTTGATCGGGAATAGTTGACAATTTTTTCGAAATTCATTAAAAAAGCGGTGGCTCTAGGCGAGTTAATTAGTGTTGAACTTTGGCTTCTGAATCGCAACATGGCATTCTGACTGATGTGTGTTTTCTTGTGTCCCTTGCCTGCCTGGTAATTGACTAATTGATATGCAGAGGCGTATGGGTGACGCTACCGCTCGAGGTGGATTGGGCCGGGTACTCTTGTGAATGAATTCTTATAATACTCTTGAGGAATGTGAGTGACTCGAGAAGGGTAAATAAATGATTTATGACCTGAATATGTTTGTGCCACTGTGTCTTCACAGGAAATATCATGGTTACCTAAATAAAAGCTTAACGAACTGGGTGAAGTATTTTTACTTACTGGAGTATTTTGAACGTATCACGCGCGCTATAACCGATAGCCTGCGCCTGTTCTCGTCAGTGAAGACATTAAGAGTGTCATCCAACATGTGGTTTTATTTTAAACTAGCTTCCTGCATGTTTCACGGTGCAAAACAAAAAATAAACAACACATAATAGTTCGAGTTCACATACTCTATTATAAACAAGATTTTTTGTTTTTCCTTTTCCTTTTCCTTGACAAAAAATGAAATGAAATACTGATGGTTTACCGACATGTGAACATTCAACGTACAATTGTCGGTGAGAGAATACTGAAAATTCTAAGCTTATCCTACAAATTCCCAAAGACTGGCATTGCGCTTTATTAATTGTAGTTGCAAAGGCAACACGCACTGGAAATTGTACACATTTGAATTCAAAATGTCTTCACCTTTCATTTCAAATCGAAATAGTGGCTACAATAGCATTGCCCATCAACTGTTCAATGCGAGCCACGCACCGCTGCAAAATTTCCAATTTATTCAGAAATTCTGTGGGATAATTAGCCACATCTTCTTCATTGGCAACAGAATCAACAAACGTATACGAAACTACATTCACCAGGTATTTTGGATGGCATAGCGAAATTCAATTCATTAACATCTTTATTCTTGGCTGCCAAAATTGCTTTTTCACTCAACCAACCCTGATTGCCATTCGACTGTCATATGACAGAAAATTTGTGGCAACGTAATCACTCCAGTTTCATCAACTGTCATTGCACCAATTCCAATCCTTTGAAAATTGAACCGCTGATACAACATTTTGCAATTGAACATGAATATTTGTTGGAAAAGAAAATATCTTCACGATGACTTCAAGCAAGCATTAATTTCATCTGCGGGAGTTGATATTGGTATAACAGGCATGGTTTGTTGAATCTCGTGACAACAAAATCGATGGATCACCAACAAAATTTTCGGATGTCTTTCGTTATTTCCAAAGCTTCAATTTATTTGTATGAACCATGGTGGCCTCATACCAGACAATAAGACCAGCACACTGTAAAACTTTAGCCTTCACAGATGTTTTCGATACATGAAGCTTTATTCATATTCTTCAGCTGTTTCAGTGCAAAATGTGCAGTTCCCCTGCAGACCAACTTCTAACAACGTAGGTGCAATACGAAAGGATGCCAGCCCTAGTGCAATTTTGTTTTAAGTACGTTTTGTTGCTAAAACCAGTGATATTAAAAATGTTGTGCCTGTTCCTCCTGGAGCATCAAAAAAGTAAAATTCACCACTTCTATCATTTGTACTACATGCTCAATTGTTTCATACAGTGGACTCTCTCTAAGTCAAACTCCCTCTAAGTCGAACTCCCTTTAACTCGTACAAATTTTCTCTATTCCTGGCCTCCATTTTCACCCCTAAAGTCAAATTTTAGTTTTGCATAAAACAAAATAAAAAAAAAAGTTTTAAGGGATTACATCACCAGATCGGAAGTTACCTGATTTTTAAAGGGTTGCTTTAATTTTAAGGGCCGATGTTGATTTTGAATGAAACACAAATTATTTAGGAAATTACTGTCATTTCTTTTTATTATGATAATATTGGTATGGTTAAATTATGTATGGAACAAAATATCGGCCAAATGGCTGCCACGACCTCGGCGGCGCACCTCCGTCTGATGGTCCAAATTTTCGATGACGCTGAAGCATAATTGAGGTTCTATGCCGTTAATGTGCCGAATTATCTCATCCTTTAGCTCTTGAATTGTTGCTGGCTCATCGATGTACACCTTTTCTTTCAAATAACCCCAAAGAAAAAAAATCCAACGGTGTCAAATCACATAATCTAGGCGGCCAATTGACATCGCCACCACGTGAGATAACACGGCCATTGAATTTGTCGCGCAAAAGAGCCATTGTTTCGTTAGCTGTGCGGCAAGTGGCACCGTCCTGTTGAAACCACATATCGTCCACATTCATATCTTCCAATTCGGGCCATAAAAAGTTCGTTATCATTTCACGATAGCGAACATCATTCACAGTAACTGCCTGACCGGCCTCATTTTGGAAAAAAATACGGCCCGATGATGCCGCCAGCCCATAAACCGCACCAAACAGCGGCAATTCTGTTTATTGACGAATCTACTGAGGTGAAAATGTTCCTCATCACTGAAGATGATTTTCTTTGATTTGCATTTTGATTTGAATGCCCTATTTCATAATAAGCCTGAAAACTTTAACGCGTTGCTCGATTGTGTATCTTTCCATGGTTCAAATTGAGTTAGTCTGAAATTGGGAAATGTCAAATGAAATGCAGAAAAAAATTTGACGTTTAGGTGTGGTTCACATTCAACATCGGCTTAAGTTAACCACCCTTGATATGTGAGGGATCATCTTTTACAGATATATAAATTAAAGAAAATTGATTTAGATCTTGGCACGAAGTTTCGATTAATTAAATAAAATCAGAAAGGACTTAAAACAAAAAAATATTGTTTCTCTCTCTAACTCGAATTTTTCCAAAACTCCCTCTAACTCAAACGACTTAGGGAGAGTCCATTGTATATGTGTATTTTGTGTATTGGTTATCGTTCTGGGGCATGTCAAACGTATATGCGGCAATCACACGTAGCTACAAACCATCGTATTGGCGTCTACTATCCCACACAAAATTTTGCCTAAAGAATGACCCGTTTTCGAGAACACTTATGACTTACAGAATGCGAAGTTTTTTGTATGTATATATATAGATTAATAATAATAATATTGGTGGCGCTACATCCCGTAAAGGGCCAGGGCCTAGCTTCTCCGCAACCACTCGTGTTGTGCGTGCTATTATTCTATCCCGAGTGGAAGATTAATTTATATAAAAATAGGACTACCAAAGCTGTGTTTGAATTTCTCTCGCAGATATATTGGCAATTTTGCTGATACGCTGTCTGGTCAGATTTTACGACTAATTTCCATGTTTAAGTCCTCAAAAATCGGTGTAACCAATTGAGGTAGAAAATAAATTAGTTTGTTTTAATAATTGAGTTCAAGTAAAGGAAATATCTTTTTGTGTTTTATCAGCAGATTAGGCATCATATGCAAAATAAAATTGCAAAGTTTACATTATGCAGCTATGCGCATATTTTCTTAACTTTCTTTTTCTTGATCACAAATGAAAAATTATTAATTTTCGAAAAATGTGTACTCTCAAAATCAGGACACAAATTCTCAATGGGAATCAGGTCGAGATTTTGGGCCGACTGGCTGAGAACACTTACATTTCTCATACTGGCAATTCTCAATTGGAACTTTCCACGCTATTTTCACCACTGCATGTATACGTATACGGATAGCGGATAAGCAAAAACAAAATAGTGTCTATCAAGGGATCCATTCAATATGACGTTGTTCGACGTAGATATATAGAAAATCGGAAGTCTCGTAAACATTCCAGCACTTCAACAAGTCATTACAATTCCATTTTATTCAAAGCAAAGCCACCTAACGTCATTATCCATATCCAGTTGTACGTCTTAAGTCCAAATTAGAAAGCTGTTTTGTATTTTACAAAGGAACTCACCAATCAGTGATATAAAGAGGCTATTTAATGAAGCCTTCAATAGGGAATCGCAATGATGCAAATGACCTTGAGATCCGTAAGTAAATCGGGGGGAAACGGCGTTTGTTCAATAAAAAACAAATCACTCTTCTTGTTTATAACAAGTTATGGAAGAGATGCCCGATAGATTTCTTCTTGGGGCATTTGTTAGTCTGTTTTACAAAATCATGTAATGACAGTGCAACTTTCTAATCGAATACGATATACTTTGAATACATGCGATCTCTTCTGGCGATTTCGAGGAAGTAGATCGTTTTAAAAATTTGGCCATTGTGGGATTTTTTTATTACAGAAGATCAATCAGTTGGAATTAATTATGGGTTTGAAAGAGTATATTTCTCGAGAGCAGTATCTTGATCGCTATGTTCACTAAGAAGTGTATTTAAACTACTTCTTGAAACGAGTTGCTAAGCAAGGTTTAACTTTTCAAAAATTAATTTTATAGTAAGTTCCTGAAAAAGAATGTTGACTGTTGAACGTTCACTAGATCGTTCTATGGGCCGGACGATTAGTTATAGTTTTTGGCTTGTTACTGGTCGCTTTAAGAGACATAATGCAGAATGTCTTCGATAAGCCGGAAGCAGGAACACAGTCATGCGGACTCGGTGTTAACCCACAAAAAGGATATTGTACTATTTACCAGTTTAACCTCCCCCTTTCTGTGCGACACTTACAACTAACCGCCAGTGCGAACTTTCTGGGACGCACGACGGACAATAAGCTAAACTGGAAACTCAACATCGAGAATAGGTCAGGAAGGCATCCTCTACCCTTTTTAGCTGCAAAAATTCCATTGGATGCATATGGAGACTACAACCACGCATTGCTCACTGGACTTTTATCTCGATTGTCACACCGACACTCCTGTATGGGGTCTCAGTTTGGTGGACAGGACTAAAGAAAGCTATCAACTGCAAGGCCTGCATGTGCATCAACGGAGCGCTGAGATGTACTCCGTCAGACGCAGTGAATATTCTCCTCCACCTTCCACCACTCGAAATACTCGGCAAACAAATAGCAGCCAGCACAGCCGTGAGACTCAAGACACTCCAACTGCGGTCCGAACTCAACTTAGGCCACTCGATCATTCTTAAAAAATTCAACTTCCGACACCGACCGCCTACTACTCCAGGCTATCTCCGAGAAGAAATTCTCTACCAGCATTCCTTCCAGATCGGATTGGATGTCTGACAAGCAGAGGCTTGATGATCCCCTGAGTATTTTAATAGACGGATCGAAGACCGACTAACCGGTGGATGCAGCTGTCTATTCCGAAGACCTCAATATTTTTATCTTTTTGAAACTCCCTGATCACTGTATCGTCATTCAGTCAGAAACCATTGTATTAGAGAGGCGTTGACGTGGCTCAAAAACAACGTGATGTCTAAAAGATAGTCAGGTCAAAATCAAATCCTGCACAATGTCATGCTCAACTCAAAAACATGCCTTAATTGCTGACTGTCTCTTAAATAGATGGCGAGATGGCAGACCTTGCGACATACCAGGCAACTGCAAAGCCGATGAACTCGGCAGGTGTGGTACAAATTCCTCCCTATCAAGGTACTGCCTAAGCTTCAGCCTATCATCTTTTGAAGATACCAATAACAAAGAGCTAGAAGGCTCCACCTGTCTTCAAACAAAAGAAATCTGGCCACTTAACCTACAACGATCACTCAGTCTGCGTAGGCTCAGCAGAACCTCATAAAGGAGTCGCTTAGAAGTCATAACTGGGCACTGTGCAATTGGCACTCATGCTCTTAGGATGGGTGTCCCATATAACGATTTTTGCAGAAGTTGCACGGATGAAGAGGAGGTAGAAACTACAGATCACCTACTCTGCTCTTGCAGCGCTCTGGCTAGTCGTGGGTTCGTACACTTAGGGGCCTACTATTTCAATAATCTCAATGAGCTAAACAGCGCCAGTATAGGCCAGCTACATTTGCTTTACTACAAGAACCAGCTGGTTCTGATGATAGGAGGAGTTAATCCGCGTGGTATCACAATGGGCCTACTTTGGCCTAAGCGTGAGTGCCCTCTGCAGTCAGCCACTCCAACCTAACCTAACCTAACCTACTGGTCGTTATGGTGTAGCTAATGGTCGTGAAACTATATATCGACCCCATTTAATTCGATGTTGAGTTAGCAGAAGAGTATCCGGACCAGCGTTTAAAATCAATCTGGTTAAGCAATGACTTACGAGTATCTCAACGACTGGCCCTAGTCGGCCCAGCCCGATGGCCTACTGTGTAAAAGATGTCGATTAAGAAAAAAACGAAGGATATCGCGCGATTTGCTAACAGTGTTACCAACCAAAAACACTTTCACATGCAAACCAAAATCAGGAGATACCAACTTATTGTGGAACTGCTGCAAGCCTTCTCACAAAATCGAAGAAGTCTCGTTCATTTTGAGTCAACGAGTTGAAAAAACTCCTTAAATCGAAAATGTTCAGGCACTAAACAGGTGACAAATGAGAATTTTTTTTTACTCCTAAACGTATCGAACTGCGTACATTCGCAAAGAATATTCGAAAAAGCCACTTAGAGAAGACGAAATAAAACCTGATACACCCCGGACAGCCAACGCTAGCCAATTGGGCATTTCACAAAGTCCAAAGTTAATAGTAGCTGTAAATGGTGTTTAAGACAAATTAAAACCACTTGCCTGACAAAACCACACCGAATATTTGACCGGTTCCATTCAGGAGTTCTGCTGAGAAATTACATATACGTACGTACATAAATTCATTATTGTTTATCCGTCCGTTTTAGAAGTTCTATTTATTTATGGAATTTTAAATGCCTTCGTCCGGCATTCTCTCCCATCATCAATCGGGTTATTAACTTACCTTGAAAAACGAGAGACAAATTCGAGTCGATTAGATGGTTCACAGACCACATGCTCCCTGCCATCATCATGTGGCCGCTTTTTCAGCAACCACATTAACATTATATACAAAACTAGTTCCGTGACTGAACTAGATATGTACGAGCGCCTGTAAAAAGACAAAAAGGAACTGATAAACACGGTAGACGAACAAACTGGAATCCTCTTTCCACACAGGTTGTTGCGTAGATTTGTTAAACTTGTCATTCCGTGAATTGCATAACACTTTGCTGCGTAGCGTTTCCTTTCACTCGATAAGAACAGCAATAAGAGCAATCGACAATCAATTAACGCTAACTAAAGTGCGACGTGCACGTCCTACTGAGTGACTTTTTAGTGACCAAACCAGCTCCTAGCGGCCCTCTCGTTGGCATTCAATCAGTCTCCCTAAATACCATCACGCCGTATGCCTACCACCCAATGTAGGTCGCATCAAGATATGCAGGATATCTTTGTTACGCCACAATAAATCTGCGAAGATATGTATCTTCGCTCCCTGTGGTGAATAACCATAGTGTGCAGTTGACACCCTTTCGCCTCATTTGGCGGCAAGCAAATTCAAACTCTGCTCATGCATCGTTGCGACCAACATGTGGCAACTAGCAGTGTTTACATCTTCACTAGCCGCTGTCAGTCGCCATCTGTCACTTGCAATATCAGAGGTAATAAGAAAAAAAAACAGTGTTGGCACGGTTTCTTGTCAGCCGTTCAGGCAGATGTTGGCGCTTGGGCAAGCCACACTTCCGTTGGCAATCGCAGACGAAATGCAATGAACACCAAAGAGAAAGAAGACAAATGTCTTGAGCCACTAAGCACACTCCATGACTTCCTAGTTTTCACTTTCTCATCACCACACGGTCATATTGTGGGGAGCAGTTAACAAGCGCTTACACTCTGCTGGGCGCACTTACAATAGTTTGCTTTTTGCATCGTGCGCATCGAACTTTCTTTGGATGGCTGTCACATGGTTGGCAGATAGAGAGAGAGAGAGCGAGAGCACGAAAAACCGATTCCAAACAACAATTAAACTGCATCGAGGTGCAGACGCGTGGTTAGTGTGAAAAATGAAGCGATGATACTTTGGTGATAAACAGCTTTGAGTATGATTTGCATTTGATTTTGGCTTGCACCGTGCTTGGTTGTTCGAATTTTTGGAATATCTTCGCAGCCCAATTAGCGGTTGGGACGCGTCCATATTCGTGAATACTTGCAATGTCAGACAGTGCAAATGGGTAATTGAAGGGTAATTGATGCTTAAGTTGAATCAAGAGAAGTTTTAAGCAGTCTTTGAGATTGCATTTGTGGGTTAGCGACTTGTAAGAAATTAAATTTTAATGAATTCCGAGGCGGTTGTGAAACTAAAATGAGACTTTGGAGAATCATTTGACAAGTAGATACATAATTCAAAGAGACAAATGCATGCATTTCGGGCTTAGAGAAATAGGGCTTGAATATGATAAACGCAACAGGCAGCTTTATATGAATGTAGATCATCTGTTATATGCCACGACCAAGTTCTTTATTCCAACCCTTGACAGGAGTGATTGTGTAAAAAAGGTAGCAGTGAATATGAGGAAAATTCGTCTTTTACAAAATCTCTATGCGATGACTGCAGCGCTTAACACAGAAGTGCAATTCAAAAACCAATAAAGAAGTGTGAATAGGATTTTGTAATGTCATGGGCCACTACAATCCTATTCCTAGCAATGTGCCTAGGTTCTCTCCAAATTTTTACGATGTCCCCTAGCCCTATGTTGCTATTTACGTCCTGGCAATGTAGTTAATGTTCTTTACTTGATCTTATTCTGTCTGTCTGCCTCCTGTCACAGGGCCGCACGAAGAACATCGCTTGGCGGCAAGATAAACAAAAATTGTAATAGGATTCCGACTAGCTTTTTTCAGTTCTGTTTGAAATAAGTATCGAGCACTACGTCCATTTTCACCATGCCCACTTTTGGTTGAATTGATACGTCAGTAAACAAAACTGCCGTATTTGGAGTGATGATAATCCTCAAATGTATGTTGAGGCACCGTTACATCCACATAAACTGACTGTTTTTAGTGCTTTATGGGTTGGTGGAATAATTGGTGCGTACTTCTTTAAAAACGATGCTGACCAGAACGTTACAGACAATGGTAACTGCTATAGAGCCATGATCAGTGACTTTTTCGTTCATCAATTGAAACCATGATGTGCAGGAGCTGTGGTTTCAACAAGACGGCGCAACATGTCACACAGCTCGTGCCACAATTGATTTATTGAGGGAAACGTTTGGTAACCGCATACTTTCACGTTACGGACCAAGATTGGCCTCCAAGATCGTGCGCCGCTTGACTAATTTCTGTAGGGATAAGTGAAGTCTCTAGTCTACGCCTCGCCGAAGAATTGTGACCACTTGGAGGACAACATTCGCCGCGTTATCGCCGATATACTACCACAAATGTAGAAAAGGTCATCGAAAATTGGACCTTCAGATTAGAATACGTCCGAGCCAGCCGTGGCAGTCATATGCCAGGAATCATATTTAAATTATAATGCCAGAAGATTATCTTTCGAATAAAGTAAATTTCATGTCAATTTGGAAATAACATCTTTGTTTTATTCCATTTCAAAGTCCTATACCTCTAAAAAAACACCCTGTACATCCTTAACCTCCTAGGATTTCAAATTGAGAACTTTCTTCTGTACAGCATGAAACATAATTGACTATTTCAATTAGTTTATCGTAAATGTCTGGATAACAAGCAGCTCAGTCAATACTGCTCAATCTACAAACCCCGCAGAAATACTGTTAAGTCTACCGCCTTATTTGTCACTTCGTTGAACTTCCCTCACTTTCATGCGATATGAGATGATGGTAGCTTTTCCCTGAAGTTACGTTAGCTATAACTTAAAACTTTAGCTGTTTCTGTTTCCTAGTTAAAGGCAGGTGCTATCGGGATCTGCCACTATGTGCCAATTCTCACGCAAGTTGTGATAGGAATATGTGTTGATAAAATGTAGTCCTCCAGGCAGTGGGTATAGATGTAAGTCAACTTAAACAATCGACTGACTACATCCAATAACCATTTCGTTTAGTTTCGATAAGTTTCGTTAATTTTTTTTTACTCAAGTAAATCGTTGGCTGATTGCGTGAGTAAAATACACTTGGTGGTGGAATCTTAACCGGTATAAAGATACCAGCATTCAAATCAACGCAAATCGAATTCTTAACCTCACAAACTTAACAGAAATAAGAAACGACCCAAATCGAATTTCTAATGAAACGACGCAATGTCAAATCGGGACTTACTCTCATTGGATTATTGGTGCATATTTTAGGACGAGGAGAAACAATTTACACGCGAAAACAAATCGAAGAATCAAATCAGCTGCAACCCAAAAATTATTCCCACATCAATCGCGATCCTTTCGATGATATAAATCTTGTTCAGGTCTGTTCATACAACGTTTTATCTATTTGAAGGTTAGCATTGACTTATTTATTGTCGTGGACCGGCTTACGGTTGAACCCATTTTTTGCTCAGGTAGTGTCCAGTGTCAACTGAATGAGTGATTAATGTGAGTGTTTTGGACGGTATTCGATGATTGTACGAGTTAACACGATGAATGTAAAAATCAGTTTAATGAACCATCATGAGTGCTGACTAACAGGCCGGACACACTAGGAAGTCACTTATTTCATTTCGCCTTGAATAATAACCCATTTTACCAAGTCCTTATCTACACCAGTGGCAACTTTGAATTTGGTTATCGATAAAATTTGTCAGAACAGATGGTGGCGATTGGTTTGGTTTGAATTACTTGACAGTTTTATCATTTTTTTTGACCATGACGACATCCACATTAAATGTCAACTCAGTTTGAACTCTCGTTAAAATTTGTTTTTTCTTTCGTTTTTTTTTGCAGACGCTTCTTCAATTCGCATCAAGATGACCACCTGTGATTGCCTTGTTGGGGTGCCAACAGGTCCAACGTTAGCGTCCACTTGCGGTGGCAATGCATTTATGCTTTTTATGGGACTCTTAGAGGTTTTCATTCGATCACAATGCGATCTTGAAGATCCATGCGGCAGAACTACCACGAGGGTAAGTAAACTTTATTGCGTGTAGCATAGTTTTACTTCATTTATTTTTATTCGACGTCATAAGCATTAGTCACATTCTTCTGGTTACTTGCTGTCTGATGGCTGTCGCAAAAATTACGATGATTAGCAGATTTTACTCTGTGAAGCAATGAGAAGGGAGAGGGTCTAACGTATTCGAAATTTAGCTAGACTGAGGAGGGTACTTGCTTAAATTAACGTCACTATTGACGCGCAATTACTTCTCTCTACTGTGTGTTGTATACACTGTAATCATATGAATCATACCACAACCTGTTTCCTTCGATTTATGCTGTCTCATTGACTCTGTCGTTTGATGACCAATTTGCGAAAAGTGTCACTAAACATACTTATGCTTTTGAAAAAACGTCATTGTATATTCATTGTGATCGGCGTCAAGCATTTATCCAGTATCCCATTCCTGTACTTAAGGGTGATTTTTTAAAAGCTATAATAAAGTTTTTCAAAAAAAAAACACAAAAAATTCAGAAAAATGCATGAAATCTTTATTTGAATCGATAGTACGGTCCATATAATTTAATGTTTGCAAATGTTGACCTTGACAGGGCCTCAAATGGTCCATCCGCTTAGTCCAATTTTGGCATACTCTTTCTAACATTTCGGCCGGTATCTCACGAATAAATGCTTCAATGTTGTCTTCCAATGCGTCAATTGAAGCGGGCTTGTCTGTATAGACATGAGCTTTAACATAGCCCCACAAAAAATAGTCTAAAGGCGTTAAATCGCACGATCTAGGCGGCCAATTGACCGGTCCCGAAAATGTTCACCGAACTCGCCCCTCAATAAGTCCATTGTTGCGCGTGCTGTGTGGCATGTCGCACCGTCTTGTTGAAACCACATGCAAGTCAAGCTCTTGCATTTTGGGCAAAAATAAGTTGGATATCATCTCACGGTAGCGCTCACCATTCACAGTTACGTTACGATTCGCATCATCTTTGAAGAAGTACGGTCCAATGATGCCACCAGCCCATAAACCGCACCAAACTGTGACTTTTTTTGCATTGGTAGCTCTTGCAATTCTGGCTGATATTCACTCCAAAATCGACTATTCAGCTTATTTACGTACCCATTGAGCCAAAAATGAGCTTCGTCATAAAATGGAAATAGCGCGCGATGAACTTTCTTAACAGAGCACGCAATTCAATAATTTGCAAGAGTTGTTCGTTTGTAAGACGATTCATAGTTAAATTATAGACCAAATTGAAGATGTTTGACAGTGAAACAAAACACGAAACGTGCGTCAGCTGTTTAAACCAGTGTTGCCAAAAAGTTAATAGCCAAAAAATCACCCTTTACAACTCGAATCATGTCCCTTTTTTGACCGAAATAATCGAATTAAAACTGTGACTCGAAGACAGATCAGATGATGACCAATTTGCGATGTCAAATTACTACAGCGGGGGAAGCATATTACCACATACCACAATATGGGTATCTGTCAACATGACAGCATGATGACAGCAAGTCGTTCTGTACCCTTTCGTGGATGAACCTCCATCGTGAATCGATTTAGATGAGGACTTTTTTTTTATATTGCCACACCTCTATGCCACAGAGTAAGACGCCTCCTAGAATATTGTGAATAAGTTACTCATTGTTACAACCAACAGAACAAGAAAGGTCACTACGGCACTATACATGAGCAAAAAAGCCCAATGGGTGGACAAATGGAGTCCTACCAAACATGACACATTTGACCCATCCTCCTTTACTGTGTAGCAGTATGGTGGTCCATGAAAACAGCTGGATGGCGCCGTTGGTTGAGTACCTGCCCCTAGTTAGAGGGGTTCCCGGCTCGAATCGCAGTGAAAGCTAAGTTAATACGCTTTATTCGGTTTTCAAATCTGGTCCAGTCACCATTTGCCGTTGGAATCAAATTAACGGCACTATCACTGGAGTTGGCGATCACTGGTAGTAATCTGACTACGGGTATCACAATGGACCAACATGGTCTAAGTGCCCTGGTGATCCCGCTGGCAGCCCAACTACCTTATATAACCTACCTATGGTGGTCCATACTTAAAGTCGGCACTCATCTTAACGTACTGCGAAAGGTACAAAGGTAAGCCTGCATCTGTATAAGTGGAGCTTTGAGAACCCACTGGTGCACTGGAAACTGTACCGAACCTTACTCCCTCAAAAATGCATATTTGGTAAACAAATAGCAACCAACTGCCCAATTCGACTGCAGGCATGCTCTCAATGGTGTGATCACACTTTTGGGCATGCAAAAATTCTAAAAGGTCAGCATCTTACATCCACCAACCTTGACTACACGTCATCTAGATACTTTCCAGAGAAAAACTTAGAAACCCTGACACCGGACATTCCCTTCCGCAACGCCATACACTTCTACACAGACGAATCCCAGACGGAAGATGGAGTAGGAAGTGGTGTATCTCTGAACATCTCAATTTAAATAAATCATTTCGTCTACCTAATCATTGCAGTGTTGGTGATTAGCAAAGTCCTGTCCTGGTTGACGTGGAACGTGACATCAGCCGCATTTAAATTCCTGACATCGCTCTCTATGAAATCTAAAGTAGTCATTAACTGTCGTCGATCTCTTGACGAGAGAGCCGAACAGTTTGACATTCGCCTGTGCTGGGTACCAGGCCATAGAAACATTAGGGGAAACTGCGAAGCTGACAAACTCGCAAAACCCGCCACAAAACTGCCGGATGACGGAACCTCTTGAAACATAGGCACTCCCTTAGCCACCTTTAAGTTACAGCTAAATAGTATCAATATGAAAAAAAAGTCAATGCCAGATGGAGGACAGAGAATACATGCCAAATCTCCAAGCAAATCTGGCCCTCTCTCCATCCAAAAAGATCAGATAGCTTGAACTCCTTAAAACAGAGATCGAAAATTATCACTGCAGTGGGCATAATCATCGGACACTGCCTATTAGGTCTACATGCAGAAAGACTAGGATTATTCTCAAATGACTTCTGCAGCAGCTGTCTAGATAAAGACGAGGAGGAAAGTGTACAACAACTTCTCTGCAGCTGCCCTGCACTCATCTCGATCAGGAAACTCACCTCTTACTTCTTCGATAATCTAGACGACCTCAGCAAAATATCAGTCAAATCAATACTAGAATTCATGGACAAATCTGGCTCGTTCAGAGCCACCTGGCAATACATCGGGCCTAACTGGCCTAACCTAACCTAACTCACAACCAACAAGTGTCTGCAGCTAACACGATATCTATCTAGCTCACTGCAATAGCTTATTAGATCATTAGCCAATCTGTCTGAAGTTCAGTTCTGACCCGTCCTTGTACCACTTACCAGTTCATACAATATTCCTTGCTTCTCCACATATTTCTGTCAGTAATGATATTATTGTATACTTCTTCTACTACTGGGTTTTGATCATTATCCTTTTCTTGAATGACCACTGCATTGGACTTTTGCCGCTACACTAGCGAGGCTAGCTGATGTCCTAACTACCTCCAACTTATTTCAGGGCACTGCGATTACCTCTAGTGGTCGGCAGTATGTTTTTGGACACTTGCCCTCAAATATGCTGTGATGCCTAGACCCAAAAGCCTTTTGAACAATGAAGGTCTCCTTGAGTTCATTACCGACCTTGATGGAACAACGTAAAGTCCCCACATTACATGTATTTGATATATTTGGCAATGACACCCAGCATTTTGCATGAGTCATCTCATAAGCTAATCCACAAAATTGCTCTGCATGCACAATTCATTCACCTCCAGCCTACATAATGCATAAACACCAAACCCAATTTCGCAACAAATAATCCAGATATGTTTTCAATGTCATCTCCTTTCAGTTTCGTTCAGAGCCCGACTACGAATATGACTTCATTGTCGTCGGCGGTGGATCAGCTGGAGCTGTGGTGGCGTCGCGTTTATCTGAAATCCCAAATTGGAAAGTTCTTCTCATTGAAGCTGGTAAGTATTCAAAAAATAAAAACAAAATGTATAGTGAAACCCGTTAAATACGATCAATTTAAACTGGAATGCGATAAAAGGTCACACGTCCTCGTCCCTCCAGCATGTCTGTGTCGGTGCTACCACCCTGTTGGGATGTTCAACACTTTTATTTCAGACAGCTGCTTCGGCAAACTAATATTTCATGAATGCATTTAATTGATTTTAACAGGTTAACATGCACGATGATGTTGTCGGCTGTCGGCGACTTGGGGACTACTCAACTACCCAACACTTTGCCGCTTCATGCAGACGATTATGACACGCAGCGTTGTACTTCATAGTGCAGAACGATATTGTTTTTTCCACAAAGCGTAACGCTTACAGAGAATCTGGGGGTTTTTTTCATTAAAAGTCCTTAGGAATCATTGCGAAATGCGAGTAGATGATAATGTGGGGGTTTCATTCGATGTCTGTTCAGCGCTACGTGAGCATTTGTATTATTGTTGTAATTAAGTGAAGTATTTGTCTAGAAAGTGAACGATTTGTAGGAGACGTTTGTCTCCATCCAGAAAACGTTTCTGGTCCCAGCCGAAATGAGTTCGTTGGAACTTCGTTTCTCTAGTGATGGCCCCCCATCTGTGGACAAGCATATCGTTAAAATAATGAGGATATTTTTCCTTTCCGAAATGTCCCCGAAAGGACATATAATCCTATTGAATACAACGCTAGCCAGACTCTTCCAAGTATTTTTGTGAACCGGTCGTATCAAGATAGGGTCGATTGTGACGTTCGGAATTTGTGGAAAATACATCTTCTCAGGCCGACGTCCCATGAAGGCCCTGAGTCTGAGCAATAGCTGCCTTCCATCGATGACGGTCCTGGCTACTCTGCTTCCAGTCAGCCACCTGTCCTGTCACTGCGTTCGCGATGAATTGGTCTTTATACCAAAGAGAAATACATACATATATTGAAATCAGTCCCGTGGTCTTAAATGGCTGCGAATATTCGTAATGTCCTTGACCAAATTGTTTATTTATCAACTTTTCGTTGCCTGTAATACTCTACAGAAATTCGTGGCGTTATTTGTGTTGTGCCCATATGCCTGTGGGAAAAAAAACAATAGACTGCATAAAGCAGCATAATAAGTGAGATTTGTCACGAAAACAAAACACGAACTTAAGCTTTTCCATCTGCCCCACTCTTCTGAGTGCTACTTCTATAGATGGAAAACAGAATTTGTCTAGCCAAGCTGGGTTAAATTTGTCTAGTATTTATTAAATTAACGCTGGTGCTCCCCAGGGCTCTGTGTCTCCTGTCTGCCATTACTAATCTATTTTACTGTTTCCTTGAGTTGAGTCAGCTTTTCGTATTCGTTTCAAAACTCATGACCTTACCCCTCGGGAATAGCAGCGTACGCTGTAAGACAACATTGAATTCCGAGAGAGCATAATCAATTGGGGTAGACACAATAATGTGGAATTTTAAGCTTCTAAACTCACTTAAACGAACCCTCAATCAGCCATTATCCGTTAACTGATGTCGATATAACACTTAGTTGGATTGACCACATATTAGGTGCAGTAAAATGAAATCCATTACTTTGCCGCCAGATGGCTTTAGTAATCTATTCCCGCGTCCCATCGGACCATACTACGAGGGGCGTTCAATATATTCTCGGTATCGATATGAAGGAAAATGCGAATTCAAGTTAAATTGTTTTTATTTTTCAATATAATCTCCCCTAACATCAATGCATTTGTTACATCTTGATATAAGCTTTTATAAACCCTCAAAAAAATAAATTTCCTCTTTCTCTGCAAAATATCCATTTATTGCCGACTTGAGTTCTTCATCATCCGAAAATCTTTTTCCACGAAGGCATTTTGACGTTTGAAAGGTTAAGATGGTCATAAAGAATGGTGTGAATGGTACCAATTGAAAGCTTGATGATCTCTGCCATCATTTTCACCTTTATTCGGGAATCCTCAAGAACAAGTTTTTCGACTTCTTTGATGCTTTCTCCCGTACAAGTGGCCGGGGCGCCGGAGCGGGGGTCGTCTTCAATGCTCTCTCTGCCTCTCTTGAACTCACTTGACCACTTTTGCACAGTTGATAATGAAGGTGCGGAACCCCCACCATCTCTTCATGAATAGTTTTTTGACTTTCCTTAGTGAGAAATTTAATTACTGCGCGATGCTCAATTTTCACCATCATCGTCTCAGTTGTCATTATGATTCTGTTTAACTAGAGATAAAACGCGAATTAATAATCACATTTATATGAAATTTTACATAAATGCACTAAAATAATAGTATCACTTGATAAATAAGTCAATTTATACATACAACCACAGCTTCACCGAGAATATATTGAACGCCAATCGTAAATGCCGTTAGAAATATAAGATCTGGAAGGCCAATTGTCGAAAATGTCGATAAAATCATGGAAATCGTCTGACCGTCATATAAGCACTTTTTTGATTGCCCAGGACCTAGACATTGCACAAAAACCGTTTGGAACCATTTGAACAAAGCTGGATACAAAAAGATGCATGGTACCACAAGAGTTAACGCCAGAGAACTTCATGGACCGAATTTCTATCAGCGATATCACTTCTGAATCTCAACAACATGCACCCATATTTGAAGTGGATGGTGACTGGTAACAAATAGTGGATCACTTACGCCACGTCGAATGGCGGTCGATTGGCGCAAACAGTGACCAAGCAAGGATTAATTGCCAGAAAGGTATTGCTGTGTGTTTACTAGGATTGGCAGGAAATTCTCTAAAATGAGCTGACCTTCAACGGCAATATTCTTAATTCGGACTTGTATTGTCAATTGGCCCGTGGGAAGGAAACAGTCATTAAGAAGCGGTCAGTTTTGGCCCATAGGAGATGGAGGAGCGGCATTAGGACAACGCCAGGGCACACACGGTGATAGCAACTCGCCAGATGCTGCGAGAGCTTGGTTGGAAGGTCTTTATGTATTCATCTTATAGTTCGGACCTAGCTATGGCGAAAGATCATTTGTTGCCATAATCTGCCAAAAAAAAAAAAATCAGCCTTCAATTTCGTGCAAAAATAATGGATTTTCTTACACCTAATATCTTGTGATATTTTTCTATTCTTCGAATTAACATATCAATTCAATTTTGTCTTAACTCCAATGATTGATAAGCTCCTCAAGGCACTCAGACTCGAAATATTGTCAGAAAAATTGACGCGGAGTAGTACGAGTTACTATCAGAAGTCGATCCTGAGACATTGTCCAATACTTAGAAATCAGCGCACTACCTTATAAGGCTATACACCATTATTGCTTCGGCTCACTCAAGTAGATGTTGACCGTTAAGACTTTTAGCCAAGTCATTCGTACATACACTTGCGGCCATAGAAACCACATCAAAATAATTAGAAATTTGTTAACAACTACGACTATCTTTTTAATAATAAAATTAAGTTTTTGTTGATAGTATTTCTACCTAATTTCCATCTGCTTGTTTTGGAAAAAGATATGAACAATGAGAACACAAACAATAAATTTGACAATTTATTAGAACTGTTATTAGTTAACAAAATCAAGCTGTATATTTTTCATATTTGTAAAGGGTGGTTAAATTTTAAGGGCCGTTGTTGATTTTGAATATAATAAAATTATTTAGGAAATTATTGTCATTTCTTTTGATTATGATAATATTGGTATGGTTCAATTATGTGTGGAACAAAATATCGGCCAAATGGCCGCCTTGACCTCGGCAGCACACCTCCATCCAATGGTCCAAATTTTCGATGACGCTGAAGCATAATTGAGGTTCTATGCCGTTAATGTGCGAATTATCTCATCCTTTAGCTCTGGAATTGTTGCTGGCTTATCGACGTACAACTTTTCTTTCAAATAACTCCAAAGAAAAAATTCCAACGGTGTCAAATCACATGATCTTGGCGGCCAATTGACATCGCCACCACGTGAGATAACACGGCCTGACCGTGTTATCTCACGTGGTGAAGTGCCTGACCGGCCTCATTTTGGAAAAAACTACGGCCCGATGATGCCGCCAGCCCATAAACCGCACCAAACAGTCACTCTTTGTGGGTGCATTGGTTTTTCGACAATCGCTCTTGGATTATCATTATTGGCTTATTGACGAATCCACTGAGGTGAAAATGTGCCTCATCACTGAAGATGTTTTTTTTTTGAAAATTGATCATCCACTGTTGCCATTTCTTGCCACCATTCTGACCATTGACGGTGCTTGAAATGGTCAAGAGGCTTTAGTTCTTGAGTCAATTGCACCTTGTAATCGTGTAAATGCAAGTCTTTAAGCATAATGTTCATCAACGACGAGCGTGAGGGGTGCAGTTGTTGGGCACGACGACGAGTTGAGGTGGACGGCTCTTCAGCCACACTATCGCGAACAGCAGCAATATTTTCTCCAGTACGAGCTGTACGAGCATGCACTGGTGTTTTCACATCTCCTACAGACCCGGTTTGCTCAAATTTTTGCACTATTTTTCTGATTCTACGCACATTTGGACGATTAAATTGACCGAAAAAATCACGAAGTGCACGATATGCATTTTGATTTGAACGCCAATTTTCATAATAAGCCTGAATAACTTTAACGCATTGCTCGATTGTGTATCTTTCTATGGTTCAAATTGAATTAGTCTGAAATTGAGAAATGTGAAATGAAATGCAGAAAAAAACTTGACGTTTAGGTGTTTTTTCACATTCAGCATCGGCCCTTAAAGTTTAACCACCCTTTATATATGTTGCGATATGCCACTTTCAGCACAACATTATTAATACACTCATAACTCGCTTTGCGCGGCAGTAAGGGGAATGGAAAGTTTCGTGCAAAGCGAGCGTATATAAAAATCGCGTCAAGGCGAAACAGCGCGAAACGAAACCACCCAAAGCGAGGTATGAGTGTACCGGGTTGCTCCTCCTTTGGCGGTAATGACCGCTTTTATTCTAGAAGGCATCGAGTTTACTAGAAGTTCAATAATATCCAGTGAAACTTCAGTATCTCATACATGTTTCAGATCTTGATTTAGCTTTTTTTTACTTTCTGGTTGATAGTCAGCCACCTTACGTTTCATTACATGTCACAAGTGTTCAATCGGGTTGAGATCGGGTGAATTCGCTTGTCAGTCTAATCTGGAAATTCCGATGTCATCAAAATAATGTTGCCCTGAGTTGAAAATTATTCAAAAACTGTGGTTACTCCTCTATTTATTATTTATTGAGTAGACTTGTAGAAGTTCATTTAAAACACTTTTCTTACCGATTTGGCTCGGTGAGACGGTGAAGAATGAGCTTGAATCAACATTAACAAAGTGCAAAGGGTCCAGAACGTAAATTGAAAAACATTCCCCAATCAATTGGCTTTGGGGAAACTTCAGTGTTTTAACTATGCACTCGTCCTTAAGCCTTATGTTGTGCGGTTTTTATGACTGCAAGTGTAGTTACTAATTTTGACTTTGTTCCAAGTTAATATTTGTTTAGTCACAAAGACATTAAAATAAAATTGAAAAACATCGCTGAATAAAATGCAGCAGCTGGTTAAGCGCTCACTTATCAAACCGTCATCGACACAAGCGACATTCGAGTGGAATCAGGCAGAAGTATCCTTTCGCTCCAACTGACCTAATAAAAAAACACATCTCATGAAAACATTGTTATTTTTCACATTTTATTAATAATCTATTTACCTTTTCTCCCGATAGGTGGCGATGAACCAGTTGGTGCACAGATCCCATCAATGTTCTTGAATTTCATTGGAAGCGACATCGATTGGCGCTATAACACCGAACCGGAAAAGGGCGCATGTCTATCGTCAAAGGAACAACGTTGCTACTGGCCAAGGGGCAAAGTATTGGGTGGCACATCCGTCCTCAATGGCATGATGTACATTCGCGGCAATCGCGAAGACTACGACGATTGGGAAGCGTTGGGCAACTCCGGCTGGAAGTACAATGATGTTTTGCCATTTTTCAAGAAATCCGAAAACAACATGCAACCGGACGATGTCGGCACGGACTACCACGGAGTCGGAGGGCTGCTTCCAGTTTCGAAGTTCCCATACAATCCTCCATTGTCATACGCCATCCTGAAAGCTGGAGAGGAGTTGGGTAAGAATTGGGCTCTGGAAATGTTTGTTTTTGATTTACATTTGTTTTGTTTTTTTCTCTCGTCAGGATATGGAGTGCATGACTTGAACGGTCGTAACTCGACGGGCTTCATGATCGCTCAGATGACATCGAGGAATGGTGTGCGTATGAGTTCTGCTCGGGCATTCCTTCGGCCGGCGAGGTTGAGGAATAATTTGCATATTCTGCTGAACACAACGGTCACCAAGGTTCTGGTGAATCCTTCAACGAAGAGCGCGCATGGCGTGGAAGTCATCGATCAGTTCGGAAGCATGAGGAAGATTCTTGTCAAAAAGGAAGTGATTGTGAGCGGTGGTGCCGTCAACTCACCACAGATTCTTCTTCTGAGTGGTATTGGACCTAAGAATGATCTTAAGAACGTAAGTAATGAATGGGGACTTGATTTGTTAACAAACTGACAAGGGACGAGTTTGACAAGAGCTCGTGGACTCTTCTCTTCAAAATGGACGTCAGTCAACTTTGAGGGGAGATCCATTAAAACGAACTCGACTCGACATTGTTTCTTAATTTTGATCACTTTAATTTTTTGTTTCAGGCTAACGTCCGATTGATTCATGACTTGCCAGGAGTGGGAAAGAATCTGCACAACCACGTGGCATTCTTCATCAATTTCTTCATTAACGACGCCGACACGTCACCCCTCAACTGGGCCACTGCCATGGAGTATCTTCTGTTCCGCGACGGCCTAATGTCTGGCACGGGAATTTCCGATGTGACAGCAAAGATCGCCACGCAATATGCCGAACGTCCTGATGTCCCCGACTTGCAGTACTTCTTTGGCGGTTACCTGGCCAGTTGTGCCAAGACCGGACAAGTCGGTGAACTCTTGTCCAACAATTCGCGCAGCATTCAAATCTTCCCCGCGGTCCTGAATCCGAAGAGTCGCGGTTACATAACACTGGCGTCCAATGATCCCCTAGCACCGCCAAAAATATTTGCCAACTACTTGGATGACGAGCGCGATGTAAAGACGCTCATTGAAGGCATCAAGTTTGCCCTCCGTATTGCCGAGACCAGTCCCTTGAAGGCGTACGGCATGAAGCTGGACAAGACCCCTGTCAAGGGATGTGAATCGCTGAAATTCGGCACAGACCAATATTGGGAGTGCGCCGTCAGACGCGACACCGGACCCGAGAATCACCAGGCAGGTTCGTGCAAAATGGGACCGGCCAGAGATCCGTACGCCGTCGTAGATCACGAACTGAAGGTACATGGAATTCGAGGCCTGCGTGTCATGGATACGTCAATCATGCCCAAAGTGACAAGCGGCAACACACACGCTCCGGCAGTGATGATCGCTGAGAAGGGTTCCCACCTGATCAAGAGGGCATGGGGCGCTCGACAATAAATCGCCTGTCAATGTACATAGAGTTTAAGTAAATACAAAAAATAAACTGATGATCCAGGAGTGAAAGAGACGGACGGATGAGGAAGCTAAGCGCCGCACGCATACGAATTCTATGCACCTAAAGAATTGTACTTTTGCAATAACTAATTCAATAAACAAAATAGTAATTTATTTATTGTAAAGAAATGTGTTTTTTTTTTTTGTCAATTTGGGGTGATTGCGCGGAAACGGAAGTCATTTGCGTGTGCTTGCGTGCGTTCAGACGATCTGTTAATTGGACCGTTGTTCACTTTGTTTGCATATAAAAGCTCACCAGCAAAGAGTTGTTAGCTTAAGATCGCTGCGAAATGTTCTCGATTACAGTTCAGTTTGTTTGTGTTCTTTGGTTGTCTCTAAGTGGTGCAAGTCGTGGTGACAGCGGGCACTCAGCGTTTGCTGAAGTGACACCATCTGGACAGATTGACTTCCAAGCGATCATGGACATTTGCAACTCAAGTTTCTCCATTCCAATGGGTAAGCATGAGATGAGTGCATTTTTGAATGTCCTCAGAATCTGTCACCTGTCATCTGTCACTTGAACTTTATTTTTCCTGCTTAGAGTATATAACCGAATTCAACAGCACTGGGGTTCTACCAGATGAAACGGATAAAACTGGAATGGTGAGTCATTAAAGTCAGCGATCACTTAAAACCGGTTGTCATGCAAATCTTCTCATCTGTCAGTGCTACATAAGATGTTTCTTTGAAAAATCTGGTCTGATAAATGATTGGAAACTGAACAGAGAGCTGCTCCAGCAAACTATGTGGCCTGCTACTGGAGATTCAATTGAAGTCTGCCAACAGGAGGGGAGTAAGTTTTGATTGTCATATGATCTGTCAAAAAATATATCACAGAATGTTTGGTTGTTTCAGAGAGCGAAACGTGTTCGTGTACAAGAACGTATGCCATTGCTAAATGTCTTATGATTAGGGCTATCGTTGATGCAAGGGATAAGCAGGTTGTTTGAAGAAAAACGAATGTTATGACAAATGTTGCCCTGGAGGCGTATATAAAGTTGCAATTGGATTAATATTCAATCGGTGGTTTAATTTATATCTTTTGCTGGTGGTCATGGTGTCATGTCAATGAATGGAAGATTTTTGAGATTTGTGGCTTTCCCAGGACGTAGAAAACATTAAAAACAATTCTAGTCTATACGAACTGCATTACCTACCAGTCTTGCTGAGTACATTAGCGAGTAACTGGCTAAATATTATGGAGGAAAAGCATTGTTTTTAGTGATCTGACATTACCTTCATATAGGACAGGTCAGTATCAAGAAACTCAAACAGAGCATATCCAAATGCCAGCCAAAGTAACAACCATGAAATAAACCCGATCGAGATCAGTCTCAAAACAACATTTCATTACATTCCCTCGAAGACATTCAGAAAGGTCATACTCATCAGAGGTAAACACAGCCAGTCTTGCATGAAGATCAACAATTATTCCAGTTGAATGAACTAATGACAAGTAGATACCCTCTTGACACTTAAAATCATTTGGTGAACATACCACCCAATCAGCTTAATGAGCCATCATCCAGGCTGCAGTTGAAATTCACTTTTATTGCACGCACAATTGCAAACTGACAACAACGACTCTTCAATGACAATAAGGAAACCTGAATGAAAAAGTAAGAAAATACGAATGACATTTTAGAGAAAACTCAAATAATCCCATTGTCAGCGTGCGACTTAGCTAGCGATCATAAACCATTGCCATGGCATTCGACGACATTGAACTCAATGTGGTAATCGACAAAAGAAAATCGACAAAGATTAAATGCCGACTGAAAAAAAGGGGGAACAAATGTATTACGAAAGCAAAAACAGATTAAAAGAAAACTTAAATGCTTTACAAGAAGTGAGAAGCATAAAAGTGAAATCTTAAGATGTGCGATGCATTTAACCAGCTGCTTCTCCAGATTTCGACATAAATTTGTCAACATATTGTATTGGATTGGAGTTTATGAGTCGAAATGTGTGATCATATTCAACTACAGGTTATCCTGAATAATTTTAAAAATGTTTTCTGTTCTTTACCAACATTTACTTAATATATCACTTAAAACTATTTTTATTTAAAATGTTCATGATGCCCATCTACACTCGCCTAAAACATTTTCTTGCCACCATCACCATTGTGAATGAGCACATCAACTTAACGTAACGATGACAATTAAGAAATGCAATTACGGTAGTTGTCAATTTTAAGTGTCAAATCTTTGGAAAGTGCTTGGTTGGTTTATATTTACAATTGCTTCAGTGGTAAAAGAAAAGAGCTTTTTTACGGGATTTTATTCAATAAATAATTGAACAGAATTCATCTCACGACGAAAGAATGTCTTCTGCGTCGAAGGCAGCAGTAAGTTCTCAAATGTTTTGTTCCCCGTTCCAGTGAAATTACATTCCCTTTTGCAGCCATCTGGTAGTGCTCCCGTCCAACCATCCAATGTGCAGGAATTCAATATACGTGTACCGAAAAATCTTCGCAAGAAACACCATGTAATGCGTTTCAATGCTACCCTTAATGTGGATTTCGCCCAGTGGCGTATGGTTAAGTTGGAAAGGGAGAACAACATGAAGGAGTTCAGGGGATTTGACGAGGACATGCCTAAATTTGGTGCTGGATCTGAGTACAATCGGGACTTGCGCGAGGAAGTGCGACGCAAGAAATTCGGTATCATTGCCAAGAAGTATCGTCCCGATGCCCAACCGTGGATTCTGAAGGTCGGTGGGAAGAGTGGGAAAAAATTCAAGGGAATTCGCGAGGGCGGAGTAAGTGAAAATGCCGCATTCTACGTGTTCACACATGCCCCCGATGGGGCAATCGAAGCGTATCCTCTCAACGAATGGTACAATTTCCAACCAATCCAGAGGTACGTCTGTCAGGTGGGAGCAGGAATCTGTGAATTGCTGATGGATTATTTTTAGGTACAAGTCACTGTCCGCAGAGGAAGCGGAGCATGAGTTTGGACGCAGGAAGAAGGTGATGAATTACTTTTCACTCATGTTGCGTAAACGTTTGAAGGGCGACGAAGAGGACCCCGAGCAGCAAGATCCGGACGAGGTCAAGGTCAAGGGAGGTGCAAAGAAGGCGAAGGAGCTGAAGATCAGCGACATGGACGAATGGATCGATTCCGACGACGACTCCGATACAGAAGAGGACGAAAAGGAGAAAAAAGAGGAGGAAAGCGATGACGATAACAAGAAGAAGAAGAGCAAAAAGGGGCAACCGGAAAAAAAGAAGAAGAAGCGTGATGTCGACGATGAAGCCTTCGAGGAATCTGACGATGGCGACGAAGAAGGCCGCGAGATGGACTACGACACGGAATCTAGCGAAGAGTAAGTTGGCCAACATTCCCAAAGCAACTTTTATTAACTGTTTCCGTTTTCCAGTGAACCAGATCCCGAGTCCAAACTCGACAAGGACATGAAGTCGGTCGCCGAGGAGGATGCGCTCCGCAAGCTCCTCACTTCTGACGAGGAGGACGACGAGGAGAAGAAATCCGACGAATCGGATAAGGATGAGGAAAAGAAAAAGCAAAAAGAAAAGGAAGAGATCGCGAAGGAAAAGAAGAAAACAAAGAAGCAAGGCAAAGATGAAAAGAAGGGCAAACACAGCCAGGACAAAAAAGACGGCGCTGCTCGCTCTAAAAAGGACCCTCTGGACTCGTCCAGTGACTTTAGTTCCGATAGCAGCGATTCAGAGAACGAGGATCACAATAAGAAAAAGCCAAACGCCAAGGAGAACCCGAAGAACCCTTCGCGTGCGGGAACTCCGACTTCAGCTGCAGCTGACAACAAACGTAAGGGCAACAGCATGCCATCGGACTTGACGGGCTCCGAAAACAGCAACAGTCCGCTGAGTACACCAGCGAAGCGGTTCAAGAACGAGACTGCTCCGGCTCTGCCAGCAACATTCGCTGGAGTCGTGAATGTCAATAGCAAAGAGTATGTCCTTCTCACATTCGATAAGACTGTGTTTGATTTATTTATTTTTTTCAGTGACTACGGCATCACCGAGGAAGCTGTGCGAAGGTATCTGATGCGTAAGCCGATGACTGCAACGGAACTTCTCACAAAGTTCAAGAACAAAAAGACTGGCGTTTCAAGCGAGCGTCTGGTGGAGACCATGACGCAGATTTTGAAGAAAATCAATCCAATGAAGCAGACAATCCAAGGGAAAATGTACTTAAGCATCAAAGTGAACAAGTAGAGATTAGAAGAGAGATCCTTCGGATTGGTGGAATATTTAAATTTTAGATTTTGAATATATATATTAACCGCTTTTAACCACAGTCCTGTGTTTCATTTTTGTGTGTTTCTTGTCTTCCTAAGCTTTTTCGCTTGTCATTCAATTAATCAAGGCGATGTCAATTGCGTCCATTGTTAAGAGCCATGTGTCAAGATAATCGTGACTTAATCAGTGTGCAGTGTGGGATCGTTTGGTTTTGCTCTTCCACAATTCACAAAAAAGGAGCATCCAACTACCGACGGATTAGTCTCCGAAACATCGCTATCTTCTCTGCCGTTTTGTGTGGGCGCCTGAAACCACTCGTCAATGACCTGATAGGTCATTATCAGTGTGGTTTCAGAGCGGGGCAGTCCACGATCGACCTGGAAAAGCCCAAGAGATCCAGATAGACACCAACCACCTATTCGTCGATTTTAAGGCCGCATATGACGAACGCCATGTCTAGTTTTGACATTCCTGCTAAACTCGTCAGGTTGTGCAGTATGACGATCTTCCAAAAGTCCGTACAATTGCTAGAATGCGCGGACGATGCATTGACGTGATTAGCAGAACACAGCGAGTCGTCAATGAAGCGTTTGCTGGTATTGAAACGGAGGCGGCGAAAGTGGGTTTAACTGTAAATAAGGGCAAAACGAAGTACATGCTGTCATCGAGAAAGAAAGCACAGCATCGACGACTCGGCCAGAACGTCACCGTAGGCAGTTTTAACTTCGAGGAAATTACTTCGTCTACCTCGGCTCCCAAGTAAACAGTACGAACAACATCAGCACCAAGATTAAACGCAGAATAACTCTTGCCAATCGCTCTTTCTTTGGACTCAAGAGGCAATTGAGTTTTAGAGCTCTCCCTCGGAGGACCAAGCTAACATTATATAAGACTCTGATTATCCCTGTCCTGCTCTATGGCGCAGAAGCCTGAACAATCTCAAGAGCAGATGAAGAGGCTCTTGGTCTTTTCCAAAGAAAAGTTCTGCGTTCCATCTTCGGCCATTTTTGCTTTGATGACATTTGGTGGAGAAGATTCAACCACGGACTGTACTGCGACATGAGCCTCGCCAGGCGTCTGCGAATCCAACGCCTAAGATAGACTAGGCCATGTAGAGCGCATGGACAACACTGCTCCAGTCCGAAGAGTGTTCGAATCCGAGCCAATGGGACTACACAATAGAGGACGCCATCGCAACAGCATCGGTTCCGCGGGCACCACACAAGTGGAACCAACGCGCGAGATAGGAGGTAGCTGGCTAAAGATGGTGCCAGCTGGAGAAGCTTCTTGACTGAGGCCCAGGTCCACCTCGGACTGTAGCGAGTGTAAAAGAAGTGTGGGATACCTTATCGGAAACTCGGATTTTAGACAGGTGTTGCGTGATTGTGTATATATATATATGGATGGCGCTACAGCCCGTAGAGGGCCAGGGCCTAGCTTCTCAGCAACCACTCGTGTTGTGCGTGCTATGTTCTCTCAGGAGTGGAAGCGACCTAAAGTTGTATGCCGACTCCGAACGGCTAAGTTGAGAAGCTTTTTCTAGACAGTTATACTCTTTGAGCATTGTCAGTGACTCGAAAGAGGTGGGGGTGTGAAAAGTATGTCTTGTCGTACCAGGAATCGAACCTAGACAGATTGGTCCAAGAGCGTAGGATTCGACGCACATACCCACAAAGCCACGGGCCACCACTGCGTGATTGTGTCACGAGATAAAAACTGAATCTCTTTTCACGCTTGTGTTACCACTGATTCCATACACGTCCAGAATAATTAGACGGCTCAGAAGTTACTTTTACGTGGCAGCTGGCTGTTTCGAAGGTCGTAGTCATGCCAACCGAGAGACTCCTCAAGGTTACGAGCGACTCCTCAAGGTAGACACCCGCTGCTATTCCGACTGATATACCAGATTACTACTAGACGTTTCGGGGTACACCAACCATGCTGTGAAAGGGCTACCTTGTGACTTCATGTGTCTACATTAACAAATGCGTCTAGTGTCTTAAATGTACAATTTATTTATAACAGTTACATGCAGACTCATTGGTTACGTTGGCGTTGAGAACAGAAGAACAAACATCACCCAAATATGCAAGAGCGCGATATACATCAGCACAACAATTCGTATCAGAGGATACCGTCGCAGAAACACTCCCAATCGAATGCCAGCTGAGTCCAGTGTCGAATAGGCTCGCTTCACTCGTCTGGCCACACGATTGTCAAACGGATTCTCCCTCATCAGACTGGGAAACTGTGCTTTGGCTGGAATGAAGAGGAAATGAAATAAAATTGGATGAACAGCTGCAGACTTACAAGTACCATCATCGGTATGGTTGGCAAGCGTCAGGGAGCTCCGCTCCATTCTTGGATTGTACGAATGCATTCGCTCTTGGTTCTGGAAAAAAATACAAGGCATTCAAAGCGCCTAAAAGGCAGAAAAGTAATGCATCGGACTGACCTCGGCTTTTTCCAATTGTAACTTGAGGGCATTCCTCTCCGCCGTCAGCGCCTCTAATGCGTTCTGTTTCTCCACCAGAGCTTGGGTTAGTGATCTCACTCGTGTCTCCATTGTCAATGGGTCAGCCTGTGCCGCCGCATAACTGGCCTTCAGCCGCTCCAACTGAACATCCTTCTGCTGAATTTTGGCTGAGAAATCCTCCATGTGACTGGCGATTTGCTGTCGCGTGGCCAGCAGTTCTTGGCTTGCAACCCTTAGTTCGGACTCAAGCTGAAGTACTCGCTCTTTCTCTGAACGTATTTCCTTGCGGAGTGTGTCGTCGTTCAAATGCAACATGGCCACAGTCTCCTCGTGCTGGCGGCAAAGTGAGTGAATGTTCGCTTTGGAGTTCTCCAGTTGCGTTCTCGTATTCTGGATTTCCTCTTGATATTGCTGATTTTCTTGCCTCAGCGACTCTAACTCCAGTTGTAAGATGCGTTCATTAGAATGATCCGCTCCTTGCTGAGTACCGCCAGATGTTTTCAGCTCACTGATCATCTGGTCCTTCATTTGCAGAGCCAACTGCGCCTTTTTTCTATACTCAACTAGGTCGAGTCTCTGCTGCTCAGTCTCCTTTATCTGCATTTGAAGTTTTTGTGACACGTCAATGAATTCCTGTTGAACCTTCGAAATACTCGACTCTAGTTGAGAAATGGAATGCATATAGCCTCTGTTGATGTTCTGAACATCGTACAATTCGTTCTGAATGTGATCGCGTTCGTCCGTCAGCCGATGAATGAGAGTTTCCATATCCCTGAGACGCTCTTGCATGAGTACCTGTTGACTGGTGTCGGTGAGTGCCAAAACTCTCGCCTTTAACTCGTCACGTTCGCCTGAAATCTCAGCAAGTGCGATTTTAAATGCAGCCAACTCTTGATCTGCTGATGAATCAAGCATAGATGACTCGAATGGTTTCTTGGAGACAACAGGAATATCAATTGTCACGGATTCTGGACGAGAATTTATCGAACTTCGACGTGAGGACATATTTGAAGACGGATTGTTATCCGATGGCTCGAGTGCAGCCTTCGGGATCTGCTGCTCAGTTCGTGGTAGTGCCCTTTTCGGGGACATAGTCTTGGATAACACTAAAGAATTGGAAGAAGAACTCCGCTTTGGCACATCAACAACTTCGGGGAGGTCAAGTTCGGTGGCTCCAATTGGCGTTTGCAATGCTGTCGCGGCATTTTGATCTAATTTGTTGAGAATATTCTCAGCCTTATCAGCTAGACCAGTTATCCATGACATGGTTATTGAGATTTAGACGATAAGAGAAAAAGAAAACAGGAAGTATTCACAAATTATTGATATCACACAAAACAAATGCAAACGTCATTTACAGATGTCAGGTGTTAGATTATCTCTTGTGACAGCTACAGCTGTGGTATGGGGGAGTTGTGACGAAGGTGGATTTAGTAAACTGCATTGCCGACAAAAGCCGCAAGAAACTATTTTATTGAACAAAATTGGAATTTAAGCCATAAAGGTAAACGTTTTTTGTTGGTTTGGGGGGATTTTGTTTATAACAAGTTTATCGAAATTCCTCCCTTAAACTGTTTTGAAAGTAGATGCACCATGATGCATGACGTCTTTAGCTATACGTGTGACATCTGTATGTGATAACATTTAACTAGAGGTCCTTTATTCTCCAAGGAGTGCTTAGAAACATTTTGAAGAAGGAATTCTATGATTTATCCCGAACCGGTAGACATTAGAAAGAAGGACGTGAGAATAACAGACGTATACCAGATATGCCAAAGGGATTCGCTGATGGTTGTGATTTGGGAAAAGTTGTTGTAGGCTGATGAAAGTGGAGAAATGGTATTTTTGTTGAGATTCAAAATGAAAGGAAACACGTACAAATCATGGCTGTGGCCAGAGTATTGACGATTTAAAGCGATTTAAACATTTTTTTTTTACATTTTGAGGCTACAATTAGGTTTAAAACTAATCGTTAGGGTGTTGGGCCCAACTGATGTATGTACATTATTTACTTCAGCATTTGGTATTACAATATCGGCTTAATGTTTATTTGTTTATATCCTACAATGCCCAGTGCTTACATCGGGTTGTTCAAATCCGTGTGTCCATTTTGGTCCTTTTGGGATGGGGTGGTGGTGTGATCGTCGATTTAGCCTCAATGATGACAGCTGTCGCTGCTCTGGTAAAAGCCATGCAGCTCGTTGTTAGATATCGTTGGGAAGTTCTGCTTGCTTAGCAGATTTAGGGCGTTCAGGTAGCTTTGTCCGGGGATGGTGTTTCTCAGGTTCCTGATTGTCTCGTTAGGATGGTTGCTGATGTCTAGAAGCTGTCTTCTGAGCAGTGTCAACATGTACTGTTGCAAAGGGGATTATGCGTGCTTCGTCGTAAAGCTTCTTGTTGCTGTGGTGCTTTCGTCGGTCTCTCTCGAAGGTGAGACCTGTACATATTCGCAGTATTTTCCATTCGAAAATTGTGACCTTCTCCATGCTGGTCTTTTTAATTAGGAAGCCGTACGTTAAGATCGGTCCTATTAGCTGCTTATAATGTAGCAGCTTTATCATCTGGCTCAATCCATTCTGCTTACGCATCAAAGGATTGGTGCTATGGAACCTAGGCTGGCCTTCTTAAAGGCAAGTTTC
Organism: Eristalis pertinax; assembly: GCA_907269125.1. NCBI lineage: Eukaryota > Metazoa > Arthropoda > Insecta > Diptera > Syrphidae > Eristalis > Eristalis pertinax. The sequence goes on from OU026145.1 coordinate 124,309,584, forward strand.
GAGTGGCTGTTGAACTTCAACTTTTCCGTGAAGTTAACGCCAAGATACTTGACTTCTTTGTGCGTTGTTATTTCCGTACCGCAGAATAGTTAAGCAGATAATTATCGATTTTCACGCATTGATACGAATACCCCATTTGGTGTAGTAGCCACATTTTTCGCTGTCCGGATTTCGACCCCCCGGTTAGGGCTTCCATCGATGGCGGGGCTTCTTGAGATCACAACCGCATGTGTCATGACTCTCCAGGATGTAGACAATAATGTCATCTCTTAACAGAAAAGACTACAGACGACTTATCGGCGTACTAACGGGCCACAACAACTAAATGTGATTGGCCTAAGCGATGAAACCGTCTGCGACACCTGAGGAGAAGACGACGACACTGCAGAGCACTTCCTCAGCCACTGTCCTGCTTTTGATCGGATCAGACTGCAGTTATTTGGTGCTGATGTGGTGAGAGCTGATGATGTATGTAGGCTCCTCGTCAGAAGGGGACTGCTGGTAATCCTCCGCTGCCTGGTAGTACAATGGAACATTTTTTGGATTTTAATTGTTCCAGTGTAGAGTTCAAAAACATAAAAAAGCTTCCAAAATTGAACTGCCAAGACTGAAGAATGGTCCGCTAAACCTAAGACATGCAGAGGACACTCATTTGGCTAGGCCCGTACTGCCTGTGGAGATGAATTTCTTTCTCGAATTGCTCTCATTGAAATTTAAGCGGATACAAATGAGCATAGTTGGCTGCATTTCCCCTGTCGACTGAAGGTGCGCCTTTCATTATGGCTTACTTAAGACATTGTAGCATCCTTCACGAAGATAAATTGTCATCAGCACTTGGCCGGAAGCAAGTGCACAACCACTTCATCAAAAATCTACCATCTAATGAACAAATTCACCACGTTATGTCAAAAAGTTCACTCATCAGTCATTCCAACATCATTGTAGACCACACATAGCTTCGCTATCCCTCCCAAAAGTATTACACCCGAAGCAGGGTGATTCATAAATGAGATCTGACATTTCATCTTAACTCGTATGCACTTTGGACAAAACGATGTAAGATATTTTGCCAAAAACAGACTCAGCGATGAGTAAACAAAATGAATTCACAGCGAAGAACTAAAAGTTTTCAAATATTAGACACACTCAACGCCAAACGCAGAGTATCACCTTAAATGCCATGCAATTTACGACGAAGGGTTGAAAATGAAAAACTCTTAACTGCAACCCAAGGAGATACGACATAAACACATTTGCTGCAGTCTTCTCAGGGGATAGCTAATACCTACCGAATTTCTGAACACACACACACAGCAGCAAATACATTTTTAAGTCGAGTGCTAGCCCAGGGACTCACCTATTCTTCGTTTCAGACACATTGTAAGGCACCCAGACGTCAACCCTTTGATGATAAGCAAACAAAGAGATTGTCGGGTTGACTCTGTGTCACAAAGCACTTCCCCCTGGAGGGTATGATAAAGTTCCACCAAGAGGTGGAATGGCCAGATGAGGGTGGTTGTTGAAGAGGGAATTTCTTGCACGATGCACAGGTGACTTGTATCTCGTGGCTCTGCGTGATTGGACGGGAGCGAACTTATTTCATATACCACCAGTGGAATTTGGTTAACTTGCGGTTGTAATTCGAATGCGGATTCGGGGAATATTTTTAAACGAATTTTGCTTCTCTCTGATTTTATGCTTCATGCAGACATTAGTCAGTTTCCCTCCTCTCTAGCTGGGTGTGTGAATCTACTTGAAAAGTGTTTGAAAACATTCTCTCTCGGATGGCATTCATCAGAATCAGGTGCGATGGTCATATGTCCGAAGTTCCAGACATGGTATCTGTTTGTCGATAGGGTTGATTTTACAGCTGGCTGGATTAGTTTACATACAAATTACGGAAACGAAGATTCAAGTTTTTAGGTTTTTGTTAAATAAATTAAGTTTTTGAAATAATATTTCTATTATTCAGTATTTGCCCTAATTTACAAGTTGATGTACTTTACACCGATTTCTCGAAAGCCTTCGATAAAGTACATCACACTTTGCTTTTAAACAAGCTAAAGTCTTTGGGATTCCATTCGTCAATATTAGAGTGGTTTTCAAATTACTTAAAGGACAGGAAGCAATTGGTAATGATCGATAGTTTTAGATCTCGAGTAATAAAAGTTACATCGGGCGTTCCACAAGGTAGCCATATGGGGCCATTACTCTTTCATTTGTTTATAAATGATGTTCACGAAATTTTCAAATATTGTAAAATTCTAACATTCGCAGATGACTTTAAATTGTATTTATCTATAAATAGTTTAACGGATTGTAATAATTTCCAATTGGATATCCATGCACTAGTGGAATGGTCCAAGCACAATGGACTAGAGCTGAATATTCAAAAATGTAATATCTTTACGGTATATCGAATTACATCCCCGATTGTCTATGATTATTTCATAAATGATCATAGACTTAGTCGCCTAGAAGAGGTCAAAGATCTGGGTGTAATTTTTGATACTAAATTAAATTTTGCATTACATTATGATTATACAATTGCGAAGTCTAATGCTATGTTAGGTTTTCTGAAAAGAAATAGTAGAGATTTTCGAGATATAACTAGTCTTAAGTCCATCTATTGTTCGTTAGTCAGACTGTATTTAGAATATTCTTCCATCATTTGGGATTCCCCATATGATACACAAGAACTCAGATTCGAAAGAGTACACAAAAATTTCACCAGCTATGCTGCCCGTAAATTGTATTCCTTCGAAGAACCCCCTAAATATGACGATAGATGTAAAATAATAGGCTTGTAAACCTTAAGTTTCAGGCGTAAGGCAGCGTCAGCCATGTTCATCCGCGATATTATTAATTGCCGTGTAAATTCACCAGATTTACTTTTTCTCATGAATATATATGCTCCCCAAAGATCTCTTCGGATGATAGGCATAGAGGCATGGAACCAACTATTGTTTTAATGAACATATTACAAGGTGTATATACACTTTTAATGAACTTTGCAATGAAATTGATTTTAGCTTGTCTCGATTGCAGTTTAAAAAATTGATCCAAGCACTATGCTTTAATTAATACTGTTTATTTGATGTAATCTAAAATCTGCTGTGTAAAGCGATACTGAGAGTTAACACTCAGAGAACGTAGTGTTTTGTGTACTCTGTGATGGAAAAAAAAAACAAAAACAAATTTATATTGACAAACTAAACCAAAGAAGAAGACCAATCAATACATTGTAGCAACAAGAAAAAATGTGTTTTCATAGAACTTCAAGTCTTGTGTAATGTGAGAAATATTACTATTTATGCCTATACAATGCCCATAGCTTATAATCGTATTAATTATTGATTTTACCAATTATCTGTAAGTATTAAAGTGAATACAAAAATGTGGAATGCAAGACATCTCTTCAGTTTTAATGAATTGTTTTATTTAGTTTTATTTTTCTCTTGTTTGGATGTTCAACTATCTCCTTATTTAATTTTCTAATTTTAAAATACATTCGAAAAGACAGTCAGACAGTCAGACATACAGTCTTTTAACTCTCTCGTCGCATTACACATTTTCTGCTGAATCTATGTGCGAATTTAAAAATTTAGTGGAGATGAGCAAGTCATTGAATATATCTTCTAGTTCTACAATTTTGGTCATCAGCTCCGACTTTGGCTTGGAAAGCCCCCCTCATTTATTTGACTTATCCAAGTGAAAGTACAGTCGCGTCGTTGGTCCACCCGGATCTCTAGAATTGAATCATGCAACTTGAGGCAAATATAGCCTGCAAGTTTGTCCAGACCGTGTCTCGTATCGAATCCATTTCTATGTCCTCTTTTTCTTCTGTGAATATGCTATCAGTATTTATTGATATGCTTTTAAGAATTGTACTTAATAGGAGAAGAAAGATTAATATTTACTTGAATATAAGCAAATGAAAGGAGCAAATACCTGTGAGAGTACAATCTAATCCCAGATCGGGTGTCATCCTCAGCAACACTTGCATTATCGGAAAGAACTCCTTCCCGTTGTACCCGAGAATATAGGACCTCAGCCTGTACTTAAATTATTGGCGGTCAGGGTGATCCTGAAGTCCGCCTTTTCTGCGAATTACACCAAAGAAATTCTCCAAGGCGTGTTGGTTGAGACGATTTATTAAAACGTAGTTAAAAGCGATCCTTTTTTTCGCTCAGAAGCATTTTAACTGCATTATTTGATTGAATAATGCCTGAAAATAAATGTAATGAGGATATCTCGTACCTTTTCGGAAAGGTAACAAGTTGTTCTTTCCTATGACCATAATTTTCTGAATGAGCTCAGTCATCCCATTTAAAATTGGATCTTGGATATCCATAGCTGAACCGTATCCATGAGTTCGCTTTCTGGAATATTGATATGTTGTTCTGATGTTCATTTCATTGAACCAGTCATTGATCTGAAAAGTAGTAAAAAGTTTAGTGTTTCAGTAATGAAATTACATCCAGTTCTCCCATCCGAATATATAGAAGTGGGTATTCGCCCCTCATCGTGAGAAATTCAAATTACACTTATCGTTGGTCTCTGTAAAAGATTAATTGTGGTCGCAGCACAGTGCGTGGATTAGTGGACAAAAATCAGAGAACCGATTGTGCGATATAGATATGTAATGCTGCGGATCTCAATTGGCATATCTAATTACAGTAAATTCCTATTTTTCTTATAAACGTTGATTTTTAAAAAGCTATAGGAAAGTTTTTTAAAAAAAAAACACATCAAATTCAGAAAAATGCATGAAATCTTCATTTGAATCGATAGTACGGTCCATATAATTTAATGGTTGAAGATTATTTCATGCAAATGTTGACCTTGACTGCGCCTCAAATGGTCCAACCGCTTAGTCCAACATTTCGGCCGGTATCTCTCGAATAAATGCTTCAATGTTGTCTTCCAATGCGTCAATTGAAGCGGGCTTGTCTGTATAAACATGAGCTTTATCATAGCCCCACAAAAAATAGTCTAAAGGCGTTAAATCGCACGATCTAGGCGGCCAATTGACCGGTCCCGAACGTGAAATAAAATCTTCACCAAACTCTCCCCTCAATAAGTCCATTGCTGCGCGTGCTGTGTGGCATGTGGTAACGTCTTGTTGAAACCACATGTCATGCAAGTCAAGCTCTTGCATTTTGGGCAAAAAAAAGTTGGATATCATCTCACGGTAGCGCTCACCATTCACAGTTACGTTACGATTCGCATAATCTTTGAAGAAGTACGGTCCAATGATGCAACCAGCCCATAAACCGCACCTAACTGTGACTTTTCTGGATGCATTGGTAGCTCTTGCAATGCTTCTGGCTGATATTCACTCCAAAATCGACAATTCTGCTTATTTACGTACCCATTGAGCCAAAAATGAGCTTCGTCGCTGAACACAATTTTAATGGAAGAAGCGCGCGATGAACAAGCGTTGTTCGTTTGTAAGACGATTCATGGTAAAATTATAAACCAAACTGAAGATGTTTGACAGTGAAACAAAACACGAAACGTGCGTCAGCTGTTTAAACCAGTGTTGCCAAAAAGATAATAGCTAAAAAATCACCCTTTATTTACACTTTTCATTTTGGTGTAGTAGCGGCATTTCTGTCAGAAGGTAGGGCAATTTTAGTTTTAGTTCTGGTTTGCAATTAGTTTTCGCTGTGTGGTTATTTAGCCTTTGTGAAAAATTGCAAAGGTTTTATCATTTTTTTTTTGTGAACTATAGTTACGGATACCTCTCGAGCTGGTATGCGTACTTCTGATAATTTTGGTATGAATTTCATTTTTAAACTAATAAATTAAAAAAAGGGTGCGTCTTGTCACCTCTCAGGCATGTTGCAGCGCAGCCGAAGCGAGGAATGTTTAACATTGAGAGAGTTGAGGGTAAGTCATCTTCTTTTTGCAGATGGCTTAGTAATCCTCAAATCCTCCCAAAAGGAACTCCAGCGTTTACTGCTGGGATAAAGGTTAACGTGGACAAATCACAGATTATGGTCATTTCCAGAACGCCTGTTTAATGTACTCTATATGTTAGTGGAGTCCCATGGAAGCTGATACAGAATTTCAAGTATTTCGGAGTCTTTTTCACGAGTGATGGTAGGAGTAATGCTGAACTTTCCTGTAGGATTGGCCAAGCAGGCTCAATTTGAAAACAGCTGGGAAGATATGTAATCAGGAAGCCCGAGCCAACTCTCACCTATGTTCATGAAATTTGGGTAATGACCGAAAGAATAATATCGCGAATACAACCTGCCGAATGAGATTTCATCGTGCTTTTGTGGGATTTACTCAACAGGATAGGGTGAGAAACACGGCAACACGCGAGGATGTAGAGTAGCTGCTTATTCGAACGGAAATGATTATGCTTCGATGGTTTGGTCAGGTGGTAGGAATGTCCTCATCTTCCGAGGCGATTCCATCAGGTAGGCGACCGCTTGGCAAACCCAGGTCGAAGTGGTTGGACCAAGTCTAAAAACTCGCCTGGTTGCGCTTGGGCATAACACCAGATGAGTCAGAGTTGATGCCGGAGGATCGAGTGGCCTGGAGATCTCTCGTGTGTGCGATACCACCGCGACCCCTGTAGTTGATCATGCGGGTCAGAAGATGATGATGATGAAATTTTCAAAGATCGGTGGATTAAAGGATTATGTTTTTGGCCAAATCTTTAACCATTGTATACGAACAAATTGTTTTTGTATACAAATTTCTTTTAAAATGTATAAATATCTCGGTGTGCTGTTTGCGTGATGGTTGATCATCATGAAGCAAGGTTGAAAGACGTCTATTATCTACCTTCTGTATGGTGTGATGGTTTGGACATACAATTCTTTCGAACCAGTTGAAAAATGTGTTAGATACTTCATCAAAATAATCTTTTGTCTACCGCGGCCCACTCCGAATTATATGCTGTACCTTGAAACATTCCTCCCACCATTCATTATGGAAACACTGAATATGCATTTCAATTACATTTTTAAGGTCTTCGAAATGAGAGATGAAAAGTTGCCAAAAATTATTCTAAAAAAAGTAATACAATCTACGGGAGATACAGCAAGTGAATGGAGACCTCTGGCTGTCATGATGTCTGTCTAAATGGAACAGAAAACGTACAACCTTCCCTGAAAATTCAACATTCGAAGCACGTGCGTCATCTTATAGATATTATTATAGCCGTTTGAATTTCGATCTAGATGATAAAACATGTCTCCTAAATTAGAATCAGATAAACAAAACACGAGGTGAATTGCAACCGCTGTGTACATTTTGTATACCGCATCACGCAGATTTAACTTTAGTCTGTCCTCTATGCAATCTGAATGAAAACACATGTTCCAAGCAGGCGCGCCGTGGCGTAGTAGGTGGGTGCGTGGCATTTTAAGCTGGTTGTTTCAGTTTGAAGATTCAAATTCACACTCGTTTTAATTGTACAAATGTGAGCTCATATGTCTCACATTATTTTTTGTTATCCATTATTACCTCAGTACGAACAAAACTCACAGTAGAAAAAAAGAAATGATGGCTCTTAAATGTTTGGTTTTTACATTCATAATGTGGTGCATCATTTTGGGCGGTTAGTTTTAGGTGACTCATTATTTCCGCTGTTGTAAATAAGCTCTTTTCACAAACTTTAATTTTTTTTTACTTTCTTTCCTTGGACCTTAGCTTAGTTGCACTGTTCAATATTAATGACTTCGCTTTTTTTCGACGGAATTCGTTCCTCGAGATTTGCATCTACGCAGAAGATTAAAAAGTTTTCACAAAGGAATTATGGAAGTTGTTCTTTCGTTGAAAGTCGCCCCCACGTCACTTCACTAAAACAAAAAACTGTGTATAATTAAGAGAATGTTTATAAACTTAAACTCCGACTTTGGAGGGAGGGAGGTGTATTTTATCAGAGCTAAAAAATGCATTTAACTAACAAGTTTTGTTCGTCCTTCCTCCATGGATTGGAGGTATTGGATGTAGTTTATCGATTACTGCACGTGGCGGACAAGATGCAATAATTTGGTTGCCGACATTGAAAGTTTCACATCAACCAGGATGTGCAAGGAAACTTTTTTGGAGTTAATTCGACGGCTAGCGAGACGATTTTAAAGTGAATGAAATGCCATTTGTCTGCGTTGCGTCGAAAGGTCAATACATAAACAATGTAACTAAAAAAAAAACCTTCGAGTTCCCTTGTAAGTTATTTAATATAATTATCGAAGATGCATGTTAAGCGGGGATAAAAGGATGGCTCTAGGTTTCTTCGATTTTCTTCGTCGAATGTCGTGTGTGCAAAGAAGGCGAATAAATGTAGCAACACTAACAGTGAAATCTATGATCTGTACCAAGGCGTGAAAAAGGCCACAATGACTCTGTATACATATAAGGTTCGTTTATGTCGACAGAATTGAATTCGAGTTACAACCTACCTGTTCGCGAATGATCTGGACATATCTGATAAGCAGATGAAGTGAATATTGTTTCCAGAGAGAGTGACGTGTCTTGTGTCAGCATTCCCATTACCCTCAAGGCTAAAACATAAAAAAACAAAACCTATTCAAAACTATGTTGCATCCATTCATGATTAAGTATGGAGTTTAAGAAAGCGTCATTTGCGTCTATTAAATTAACACACCGAGTAGATCATGTCAGCTGAACACAGCCCCTGGGGACGGTGAGGTTGTGTGTTAGTGCGTACCTATCCTAGAGTGAAGAAGGACAGTGTGGAATGTGGATGTCTGATTTGGATTAAGGTCAGTGAGGAATTCGAATAAAATAAGCTGTTGCCTCGTAATCAGCATTGCTTCCTGCTACCTTGCTCAGCACTAGGGTGGAACTCATACTTGACCGATTATTATTTCGACTTGAAAATAACGGAACTCTTTGGCATTTGATTGGTTTCATTTTTATTTTATTAACTCCAGGATGTGCAGCAGGGTCTAATCAGGCCCAATTTGAGTTTGAACATTATATAACTTTTTTTTCCAAATAAATAGGAGCGAAACTGCCTGACTTCTTGCGGGGATATTTGCTGAGCACAACGAAACTATATCCGGGTAGTTCCGGACACTTGACTTCCTCAATCGCCTGTGCAATTGATAACACAAATGTACCATAGGTCAAGTATCATTATGAAGTAATGATGTAGGATGTTAGGTTTAGGATACATCTCAAACAGGAAAGCACGAGTCTGAAGATAAAATATAGTTTATCATAGTTATAAGTAACCAAGTGCTTTATTCATTATGAATTAATTATTATATGTGGTGCTGTGTAGCGAAAAATATCGGAATGATGCTGCTGATGGACCAATCTATGGCCATTGGCTATGTTTTACAATGTATTGCATATTTCTGGTTTGACTTCGTTTATTATGTACAACCATTCACAGCCAGCAAAGCAAAGCGACTAGCGTCGTAAGTTTTTAACTCACTTGGTCATACAATTGTTTACTTCACATATGGAGGTTAGAGCTATTAAGGGGCATGTTCCACGCCAACCTCGTATCCTCTTCTTCTTCTGCTAGTGGCACTACAGTCGGGGATGGACCTGGGCCTCAGTCAACAAGCTTCTCCAGCTGGTACGATCTTTAGCCAGCTGTCTCCAATTACGCGCACCAATTTGGTTGAGGTCCTTCTCCACTTGTTGGCGCTATCGGTTTCGTGGGCATCCTCTATTGCGTTGTCCCACTGGTTCGGAGTCGAAGACTCTTCGGGCTGGAGCAGTGTTGTCCATGCGCTCTACATGGCCTAGCCATCTTAGCGCTGAATCCGTAGACGCCTGACTAGGCTCATGTCGCTGTACAGCCCGTGCAGTTCATGGTTGTATCTTCTTCTCCAGAAACCATCAACGCAAGCAGGACCAAAGATGGAACGCAGAACTTTTCTCGCGAAAAGACCAAGGACTTCTTCATCTGCTCTTGAGACTGTCTATGCATCTGCGCCATAGAGCAGGACAGGGATGATGAGGGTCTTATATACTGTTAGCTTGGTCCTTCGAGAGAGAGCTCTACTACTCAATTGCCTCTTGAGCCCAAAGAAACAGCGGTTGACAAGAGTTATTCTGCGTTTAATCTCGGTACTGATGTTGTTTGTACTGTTCACCTGGGAGCCGAGGTAGGTTGTCATCCTGCACAGCCTGACGAGTTTGGCAGGAATGTCAAAACTAGACATGGCGTTGTATAGCTCGTCTCTATGCACGCTGTCATATGCGGCCTTGAAATCGACGAATAGGTGGTGGGTGTCGATTTGCATCTCTTGGGTTTTTTCCAGGATCTGCCGTAGTGTGAAAATTTGGTCGATGGTGGACTTTCCCAACCTCGTATCAAACAATCACAATTCCGTGTTATTAATAAAAACATTTATAACATTTATTATTTATAACTATTTCCACCTTTCATTCTCATTAATTCTTGCATTCTCTCTTTTCATTCACCAATTTCGACGACAGCATTTAGGGTAGCATCACCAAGGAGTAACAAGGACTTCATGCAACGCCTGTGATACTAATAATTGTATTTTGTATACTCTTTACACATAGCAAAAGGCGAGCTAAACTGGATACATAAATTCAATTTTTGTGGTTTTTCGTCAATAAAATTTTCTTTATGACGGATTTGAGAGCTGTTGGTTATATAATCTCTGAAAGCAAGAGTCATTAATGAATCGGACAATTACAATGGCTAAAAAATATTAACAACCTTACGAATCCCTTGTAACCAGTTTTGCACGTTATAATTTTTCTTTATTTTCGTGCATTTACCGTTAGGTACAAGCCTGACGTATCATATTTTGTGATCTATGTCGCCACTCTGATTTTGGCATCATACTAAGCGGTCGCAAAGACAGTCTAGATAAAAAAGAAAAGTTTTTCATAAATATTAAAAAATATGTTACCATTTACGACAATGTGGAGGATATTGAGAACAACATTGTTGTGCTGTCTCAAAAAGACCTTTCATCTGGGGACATAACACAGAAATTCGGTCTATGCCATCACACCGAACTCATGGTGCAAAAAAATATTGAGACGGCGGATAGTAAAGATGGGCGCCCAAAACGGTTGTCTTATTGAGAACCTTATGGCAAAGAATGTCGCCAAAACACCGAAAGCAACTGCTAGACTGATTTGCAAAAATAGTGCACTGCTAGAAGGGCACTGCATAGGATTGGAGTGGTATCCGCTATAAAATACATAAAACTAGCGCTTTCCAAAAAATATATAAAGGCCAGACTAAAGTTCTACAAAGAACATAAAAACAGAACGATGAAACCAAAATCAACAGGTTACAGTCCGATGAAAAGGCGTACTATTGGCACCGCCCAAACGAAACTCTACAAAGGCACCACGTTAGGCAGACTGTGAAACATGGTGGAGGTAGTTTGATGGATTGGAGATGCTTTACTTGGTGGCACGTCAGTTCATAAGTGAAAATTTCAGGAATTATGAGAAATGAAAATTATTTAGATATTTTGCAAACCAATTCGCCCGAGTTTGTTGAAAATTGCGCAAATCCCACGGGTGAAATTATTTTCCAACAGGACGGTGACTTGGCTGTGTGCTTGGAGATTGTCAAGAGTTGGTTGGAAAACCAAAGTTTTCAGACAATGAAATGGCCAGCACAAATCCCTAACTTAAATCCGATAGAACACCTGTGAAGAGGAAGATGGGGGAGTATGAAAGAGCACCCACAAATTTGGATGAGTTGTGGCTCAGAGTTCAAGCTGAATGGTCTAAAATTGCCAAGGAAATTATTCAGAATTTGATGGAAAGCCTGCCAAAACGAATGAATGGAGTCAGTAAAAATTTGGTATTTTAGAAGACCTTTTTAGAAACGTGCAAAACTGGATACATACGTTGGACTTGGTTTTTATTTTATTTCATCAGTTGTAATTGTCCAATTTCTTTCATTGATGACTCTTCCTTTTAGAAATTGAATAAGCAAACTGAATATTTCTATCGAATCCGTCATAAAGATACACATTTTAATGACGAAAAACAAAAAAACTGAATTTATGTATCCAGTTTTGCTCGCCAATGTACATATATGTGTATCCGTTACATATAGATGTGTCCATCATGTATTTAACTTGGCACAATATAAAATCCATGACTAAGTCTGTTTTTCTCATTTATTCTACTGCATTTTCCATATAAGATTCATAGGGGCCTATCGAGGCCCAATAGGCTATGCTACCGCCTCACAAACAGCTGCTCATCCTAGGTTTAATTTACACTCCTGCAGACAATTTTGTTTTTATCAACCCTTTTCGAACAAGATTTGTTAGATAGTAAACAAAAATGTTTACATTATCTTTTCTGTGTTCTTTTTTTCAAAACATAATTCTTAGTAGCTCTTTAGAGAAATATTCACATTCACCTGTTGCTTGGTTCAAGAGAAATGACTTCACTCTCTTCTCTCGGAGGATATTTCCCAGTATTCTAAGAGACGAGTGAAACTTTAAGCTCTTCCCAAGAGCAAGGCAATAATACTTCTTTCAGTTTGACTGATTCCTGACCATAGATAGTGAAGACAATGTTGGACGTGGTTATGCACTTGCTGCAATTTTAAATGACTTGCTTTCTGGATTTGGGCCGTGTAACTAATTAAAATCGTGTCCGTGAGTCAACAGAAAATGGCATCATTAAGATGAAAATTTAGAGCACATTATGATACAACTTTAAACATACATGTGGATGACATTGATGGCATTGGACTAATGCAGTGACATGATATAATGGTGTCTTTAAGAATGGTCACACAGCATCAAAAATAGCACAACGGACAGATATAACTTTGACATTTGAATCATTGAACATCCCAGTCATGGTCTACGGGGAGATAAAACAAAATTCTGTATGCAATCTGTGGCACTGTATGCATTGAGTGCATCTAGAAGATAACATTCAACTACGAGCTAAACGGTCCCTACAGTCATATGAGTTTAACCAGCCTCTACGGATTCAATGAGAGAGTATGGCCATGTAGAGCGTATGAACAATTTAAATCTGCCTCCAAGAGCTTTCGAATGTTATGGCAGTTGAGAGATGGAGCGGCAGAATTAAATTTATTTTAAATAAATTCAATTTCTGTCATTTTTTATTGCATGAAAATTGGTTTGCCGTGGATATTGTTTTCTTTCATGTGACAGCTGATTTGATAGTTCGCCGTAGTTGTGGAGATTTCATAACGGAAATTTTGGAAAGCATGGTTCAATACCAGAAATTCAAGCTACAGCCATTGTCGAAGCGCCATTACATCTAGAAAATGTCACTGTTTAGTGAGCTTTATCGACATGTGGAATCATTGGTAAACCTCTTCTAAAGGGTGATTTTTTAAAAGCTATAGGAAAGTTTTTAAAAAAAAACCCATAAAATTCAGAAAAATGCATAAAATCTTTATTTGAATCGATAGTACGGTCCATATAATTAAATGTTTGCAGATTATTTCATGCAAATGTTGACCTTGACTGCGCCTCAAATGGTCCATCCGCTTAGTCCAATTTTGGCATACTCTTTCCAACATTTCGGCCGGTATCTCACGAATAAATGCTTCAATGTTGTCTTTCAATGCGTCTTTGGAAGCGGGCTTGTCTGTATAGACATGAGCTTTAACATAGCCCGACAAAAAATAGTCTAAAGGCGTTAAATCGCACTATCTAGGCGGCCAATTGACCGGTCCCGAAAGTGAAATAAAATTTTCACCGAACTCGCCCCTCAATAAGTCCATTGTTGCGCGTGCTGTGTGGCATGTGGCACCGTCTTGTTGAAACCACATGTCATGCAAGTCAAGCTCTTGCATTTTGGGCAACAAAAAGTTGGATATCATCTCACGGTAGCGCTCACCATTCACAGTTACGTTACGATTCGCATCATCTTTGAAGAAGTACGGTCCAATGATGCCACCAGCCCATAAACCGCACCAAACTGTGACTTTTTCTTGATGCATTGGTAGCTCTTGCAATGCTTCTGGCTGATATTCACTCCAAAATCCACAATTCTGCTTATTTACATACCCATTGAGCCAAAAATTAGCTTCATCGCTGAACACAATTTTTCGCGCGATGAAATTTCTTAACAGAGCACGCATTTTGATAATAAAATTCAATAATTTGCAAGCGTTGTTCGTTTGTAAGACGATTCATGGTTAAATTATAGACCAAACTGAAGATGTTTGACAGTGAAACGTGCGTCAGCTGTTTAAACCAGTGTTGCCAAAAAGATAATAGTTAAAAAATAACCCTTTTATATAAAACTGCAGGGTACTACGCTTTGTGTTCCGACCACAAATAGGCGACGAACTATCACAGTATACCGCAGAAACATTAATTATAGTTTTACTAAGTTTTTTGTGGATTAACGTCATGAAATTAACGACACTGAATGTATACAATACCCTAGTTCACTCCCGACTGGAATGTAATCAGAATAAGAAGGACTTCACATGGTTATAATACGCTGAAGAGGTGAATACGATATTGGAGAAGAGGCTCAAGTAATATGGTTGTCTACAGTTGAAATCGAATCTGGTGGTAAGCCTTACCAGCTATTGCTAGCTGGTAGTTGCTAACAGGTAGTTGCGCGTTTACGTAAAACTGGGTTTTTTTCGTAGCGGAATTACTTAGCACCCATTTCACAAGAAATAGAGTAAACAACGTACGTTCTGATCTCACAATTACACACAGTGTAAAAATGCGTGTCATTTGAAAGCTTTAAACATTGAAGCGGATGAGTAGTAAGCCGTCACAAGAACTGGACAACCTACAAAGGGATGCTTAATGTGATTGGAAGGAAATCCTCTAACATGAGGTACTTCCCCAGAGAAGAACTCAACACTTTTAAAGAAGCTCATAAATGTCATGGAGCAACTGAAAAGAAACAATCCGAATTGATCGGTTGAACAAGTACTACCTTCCATCCAGACATTGTTCAACCGACACAATCATTGGATGATACCCCAGAGATTGAGAGAGATTAGGGACAAAGTTTCATCATTCAGCCACCAAGCTCTAACCACCATCGGTTCCTATCTTCCTCAAAGGGGTAATACAACTTCAAGACGAGCATATGAAAACTATTTGGATTCAGTTTTTCAAACAAAAATAACAGAACTTCTTCGCCAGTGGCACCGAGACTTTGTTCCGAAAAAAAATTGTGAAAAGTTTTTCGTAAAAATGGATGTACATAAATTTGAATGTTTACTCTTTCAAAACTTTACTTCGGCCTTGGCGAATGGGAAGTAGCCACGGTTTCGTGGCTGGGCTCGGACGGAGCTGTTCCTGCACACTCATTCGCATACCATCTGTTTGCAAACAAAGTTACACTGCTTTAAGCTGGCTAAGAACCAAAGTTAAGGCACAAAAAAGACTTCGCTCGATGAATGAGGTAAGACAAGCGCATCGACCCTTGTGCAGTGCAATAACAACCACAGGAAACTTGTTTTGCACACCACACAGTTCCGGCGTCAATCAGATAAATAAAAAGCATGCCTCGCTCGCCTTCAGCAATGATTGGAAGAATTCAATTAATTTTCTTAAATTGATAAGAAAACACATTTCCATTGGCATGCTTAAACTTTCTCAACTCAAATCTTCTCAAATCCTCCTGGGATCCTTTTCAGATCTGTGTGCGAACGAAATTGATATGCAAAGATGATGATGAATCGTGATGATATTGAGAATGAATGTCCTCCGGATTTATATACTCGCCAGAGGTGAGTCAAGGCTAATTCGGTAATAAAAACAAAAGCCATAAAATCAGTGGAGCTTTGTTAGAAAGATTTTATGTTCACACAGCACTCGCCAGGATCATAGAAAACTTGGTGGATTTTCATATTTCTAACGTTTACTTTGATGGGTATGCTTTCATGGATGAGGTCAAGTGACAAGGAAGGCAATAAAATAACTTTGATAGCAGAAGTTCGATGAGCAGAACATGGACGATTATTTTCATTTTTAAAGTGACATTTGAAATGTCTTAAATTACGAAAAATAAAAATGAAACTCTGTCAAATTGAGTGTGTTTACGATGATGGCGGTTGAAAAAGTGATTACATTAATTTCATTCAGGGATTATAAGATAAATTTTGCTATATACAGAGGAGTCATTGGATGCTAGGGAAAGTTCTTCAATCAATGCCAACACTGGAATAAGTACTCTGCTAACGCTTGGTGGAACTTTGAATGGTGCCATTACTGGAGGTGATAAAATTCCAATGTCTTGATGGGAATAAGAGAATGCAGAGGAAAGGGATTTGAAGAAATCTTTACACCAGGCAAACAACTCTAAGGACAATTAAAACTTCAGTTTTAATAAGAATCCTCAGCTTGTCATGTTTATCGTCTTTAGCAAAGATTTTGATATCCTCGAACATGAACACACATCCTAGCTAAACAACATTGGGCTAAGGATGAATAAACAAATTAATGAACACTTAACTAGCACGATCGTGGTTAATAGTGGCTTTGATTCCCAGCTACTCAGCAATAGGGCGAGAAGCTCTTGTCTCGGTGATATCAGAAACTGCAGAGCGGTTAATAGAGGTTCACCGTAGGGCAGTTTACTCTTTCCCCTTTTGAGACATGTAGTAGTAAGTTAACTTCTGCTGTCCATATCAAGTAATGGGTGCAAAGTCATTACCTACGTGAAAGATGTTGCAGTCGGCCCTCTCTGAACTAGAAAAATGGACTACATGATTTGATCTATCTATGGACTACAAATTTGAGCTAATTCATTTCAATGAAATACAATATACCTGTCATTGACCCTTCCCCAGTGAGCGGGACTGTGATAATGTTCTTGGCTGTAATCATTGGTGCAGTGAGCTGGAAACTCAACATCCAAGGACGAGTCACAAAAGCGGCCATGGCTCTGCATTGCTGCAAGAAGACAGCTGGTTGGTGCCGTTGGTTGAGTGCCTGCCCCTGGTTAGAGGGGCCTTCGGTTCGAATCCCAGTGAAAGCAAAGTTAAAACGCTTTTATCGGGTTTTCAAATCTGGTCCAGTCACCATTTGCCGTTGGGATCAAATTAAGGGCACTATCACTGGAGTTGTCGATCAGTGGTAGTAGTCTGACTATGGGTATCACAATGGACCAACATGGTCTAAGTGTGCTGGCGATTTCGCTGGCAGCCCAGGATGCAAATTCTTTGTTTACTAGTAATTCTGCATTGTCTTACTGCAGATATCACTCATGACCTTGAAGTCCTCAATCATTGGTTTAAAGTGCATAAATGGTCATAAGCGACAAAACAAACAATTTAATTGGGGTTAAACGGGGATTTTAATGGCGGTAACTGTTAAAGATTTAAGCATGGTGCGACTATGTGACGGAACACTAGTCACAGATATATTTTGAGGAAAAGCCTTACTCTGACAAATGTTTTTGCATAGAGAATGTAAATGAGCACAAATACCTTGGACTACTGCTTGACTGGAAGATGAATTGGATTGCTCACACAAGTGCAGATTTATTATTTTAAAATCGTATTTCTCATATGATCAAGTTTTTATTTTGGCTTAGTCGATTCTAAACTGGAATAAGTCATCGCTTCCTGGGGTGGTACTCACTGTCACTATAATAACATATGTCCTCTTTTTATGTAACAAAAACATGTTATTCGTCTTTTTTTGTAACAAAATTCTTCAATCTGATAGTTTAGCTCCGTTTCGAAACCTAAATATCTTGTGAAAATTTTTTTTTTTTTGTCTTAAGAATATTTTTCAAAAGGTCATGTTATTTATTAAATAGAAGCTTATATAACTTCGAACTTAGATTAAATGATGTATATCTCGCCCAAGTATCTCATCACAATGTACAAAAATATTTTTTCGGCAATTGCTTCTAGATTGTTTAATAAAATACACGAAATCAAACCATTTTTCTTAAAAATATGAAAGCATGGCATTTAAAATTAGATTATGAAGTTGTTGTAATGGTGTAATTCGTTTTTCATTAATCTTTGTCTAGCAATTTGTTTTCGACAATCAGAATGTCTGATAAGAATGAGCCTCATTACTGAGCATTGTTCACTCACGCCTTTAGATTGGGTCGACGACTTCTGCAGAAGCTGCAGGGACGAGGAAGAAGAGGAAACTATTGTGCACCTTCTCTGCAATTTCAGCGGCCTCTCTTTTTGAAGGAGAAGCCCCTTAGAACCGTAATTTAACATAGCTGAACTAAGCATTATTAGTGTCAGCCATTTTCATCGCTTTATCAAAAGCACCAACATCTAAACAGAATCGACTAGATCCATGTGGTAACATAATGAACTTACAATAGCCGAAGTGTGACTGATGCCTTCTGGCACACACCTACCTTAACATGTAAAGAAATACATACAATCTTCGGCTTTCCATAAGGCTCAATAATTGGACCGACTGTGTTTCTCTTCACAGTTTTCTATCAAGAACCTTCGACTCCGCCATTGTTAAACAGAGCTATAGTACGTGTTTGTGGGCGTTCGCAAGAATCTCAACTAAAATGGTATGCGAAACGGGAGACAGCTAGGAAATTAAAGCTTTATCGGGGAGACTTATTGGTTGAAGCCCAGATACACCTCAAGTTGTGGCGTTCTAAAAAAAAGAACTTGTGATTTAAAGTGTGCAAAGAAATGATGTTTGATTTTATTTTTGGCATCACTGGTCGTAGTCAGTTTTTTTTCAGCGTGCATTTGTATAACTTTTGCAATGAGAACGACGTCGATCGCAAGGATGGAAGCAATATTAAACATCCCATAGCTACAAACTGCCATACAGGCTGAAGCTGCAAAACAATCATTGACCATACAAATAACGTGCAACTACTACTAAGATGGAAACATCTAGGGATCCTCAAAAGAGTAAATAACATCTGGGAGTATACTCGTGTAAGTGACTTGATGTATACCGAGCTAAACTTTAAAAAAACACTATGAGATACTTATACCATGAAGAGAGGAATGGAACAACGACCCCACTTGGATGAATGATGTGGCCACAAAAATGTATATACTGATGAGACGAAATCTGAAAACAAAGTAGGGGCTGGAGTGATATGACCAAAATACAGCCAAAATACAGTCTGTCACCAAATAAGACACTAAGGTTAATTTAGGTGCAAGGACATGAAAACCATGGAGGAAATGAAAAGGATGACATACAAGCCAAGAAAGGTGCTCAGATACCCTTCATTGGGCCTTCACCTCTTTATGGATCCAATAACATGGACAGAAATCTCCACCTACGCAAATGGATCATCAAACAGATGAATCAGTTTTGGAATAACCAAGATGGCATAAAGCACTCTCGCACGTTTATGGAATAAAACTACAATCCCAAACGAGTCAAAGAAGCTCTAGAACTAAATAAAGCTGACCTAAGGTTGCTATGTGCAGCACTTACAGGACACGGAGGATGCAATTACCACCTCAAATCTGTAGGCACTGTGGCCAGGTGAAGGAAACCATGGAACACATGATAGTCGACCGCTCAAGTCTTGCACGAGAAAGATTAAACATAATAAGTAAAACATCCGTAACTGGGAGAGAAAAACTTTCAAGAAATCCCATCTAGTAAAGTTGTCAAATATCTGAAGGCAGCCCTTGAATCCTAGCCCAAAAGAAGAGGCTACAATATATCCTTATGGTCGCTGTACTAGTGTTAGCTTGACACACTTAAGATCTGCAATTCAACAGTTGTAGGATTGAGGAAATATAATTCTGCTAATAAAATCCATCGAGTTTACCAGAACGAGAATTCAACCGAATTGGCCCATGATAAACATATGTTGGCTAAAACTTCCTCAACCCACCACCATTTCTAACACCCATCACAGCATTAAGGTCAAGCGAATTCAATACCTGGCCTTGGTTCATCTTACAATCACCTGCCAGCTGTGTGAGTGCTCAACAATACGCCACTACGACGAGGTGAATAGCAAAAACTATCCTAAGAAACAAAGGAGCACTGCGGCGCTGATTAATCCCGAATAAAAGCAGGACTTCGTTGTAAAATCATATCCTTCAACACCTGCCAGCGTTTACTCTTTCTCTCTCATTTTCTGCGTTGTTTCATGATCCTGACTTTTTTCTCTACAGAACGAAAAGAAAAGCTGGAAAAAAAAAACAACAAAAACTCATTCATTAACGCTCTGGCACACCAACATACACTTTCGTCTTACAAAGGACTACATCACGATGTACGAAGTGCTGCCAACACAAAAGTCTTTCGCATAACCAAGCAAAGGGATTTTGCAAATGTAAGAAAGAATAAGTGAATCTAAGGGTTGTCTGCCTAGTGCAACGACTTATAAACGTTTCTCCTCGACTTTACTCTTGTAATTAGAATGTGAACAAAAGATGGAACGACGGGAAGAAGACCTTGCCCAGGACATCTGAGTGCTTACGCTGTGCTTGTGTGTGTTGTGAATCTTTAAAAGGAGCGCAATGCACAATTTATGGCAATAGTGTCCCTTCTCGTGAGTCCGCATTGGATTGAAATGGAGCACGGTCTGTGTGTTCATTTGTATCGAACACACGAGTGAATTGATTCAATGTGAAATTATTGATTCCGTTTCGCCTGTAAGCCTCGTGGGATGCCTGACAAATTTGCTTTCATAAATTTGCTCCCACAACCAAACTGTACCTCCCGCTGTCCCACTTACACACGCACATGCATCGAATGAACGACATTCATTTCAAGGCTGTTTCCATAATGTATCTCAGTTTTTTTTCACTTCGGTGATTCTTGGCATTCTCTTCGCTCCGTCGACGACGACGACGACTGAAACGATACAATTACCGCACTTAACTTCTACGCCAGTTAAACGTGGCGCACTTTGGTTCGAAATCATTGTTTTCCACCTTCCGTTTCATTAACAAAATTCCAGAGTCGGCTTTATTTATTGCTGACTACCTCTCTCATTGTCCTAGACCAGGGCACGATAACGACGAGCAGGACACGACGAGGGTGACAACTCTGGCTGGGCTTGTGTTTCCTTTTGTTTTCCCGTCGCAACGAACAGGAATCCATTTCGAAGAACGAATGTGTCCGGGAGGCAGTGTGAACCTCCTCTATTAGTTCGTAATTAAGGACAATGACTAATTCACATTATCCTCTGGACTTGTTGTTCTTGCACATTTGGACATTAATTGTTTTTCTTCCTTCCATTTGCGGTGGTCGTTGGTCCCTGAATGCTGGATGCTGGAACGTGACATGGATATTTCCATTAGGGTACGTTGTAAGCCGTTCTAGGGGTGGTTGTCCTGAGATATTTTTGTCAGTTTGTTGGCGACGGTGTAGAATTGTCTTGTTTCGGTTAAAATATAAGTAATTATATTCAAATAAGCACGTAATTTATTGGAGCTTCGCTTGGGGGTGTATGTCACAACACTTTGTCAGATCAGGCATGGGCCTACAAGATCCTGTCCAGCGCGCTGTGTGAACATCTAAAGCCATTTTGCACCGCACTATTGGGCACGTACCAGGCTTCCTGCCCGGCAAAATCGACTATAAACTAAATCTTCACACCAAGGCATATCCTGGAGAAGACCAGCGAGTGTCAAATCGGTACACACCACATTTTCATCGATTTTAAAGACGAATTCGGGATCCCGGGATAACTGATCCGGTTGTGTTGCACCACGCTAATATATACATAGTACGGCCCAATGACTTCCTAGCCGTTTAAAACTCTTCACCGGATTTCGGCAAGGAGATGCGCTGTCGTGTGATTTCTTGAATCTGGTACTGCTGAGGGCAGCTGGAAACACGGAAATCAGTGTCTTTTAAAAGTCGGTCCAACTGTTGGGGTACGCAGATGACGTCGACAAGGCGAAATATATGCTGTCGACCAAAAAACATTCCGTCGCACACCACCTTGGACAAAACTTCACGATCGACAGATTTCGAGGTAGTCAAGGAGTTTGTCTACCTCGGAGCAAACGTTAGGTCAATCGCCCTTGGTACTTCGGTTTGTCGAAACAACTAGGCTCAAAACTGCTGACTCCAAGGACTAAAATCATGCTCTACAAAACTCTTATTTTGCCAGTCCTGCTCTATGGAACCGAAAGCTGGACGCTAAGCAAAATTGCAGAGTTGATTCTTGGTACCTTCGAAAGGAAAATTCGACGTCGGATAATCGTTGCCGTCTGCGAGGAAGGTGAATGGGGGAGAAGACATAACGGCGAACTCTACAAGCTGTACCAGGATGTGGATGTAGTCCGGAAGGCAAAAATCCGTCGACTGCACTGGCTCGACCACATCGAGCACATGGACTTCGAATCCGAGCCTAATGGTTCGTGAAGCAGAGGAAGACCGAATCTTCGCAAGACAACTTGGTCCGGATGACTGGAAGCAGCGTTCCCAGGACTGTCAACGATGGAATGCAGCAATTGATCAAGCTCTACTACAGGGGTCTCGGGGGTAATGAACGCGCAAGAGATCTCCAGGCCACTTGATCCTCGGCCATCGACTCTAACTCATCAGGAGTTATGCCCAAGCGCCCTGGATCTGCCAAGCGGTCGCCTACCTGATCTGAATAGCAGTCAAGGCACACCTCGGAAGTCGTGATGATGAGGACATTCGTGCCACGTGACCTACCCATCGAAGCATAGCCCTTTCCGTTCGAAGAAGCAGTTGCTCTACATTGAGTTCCTCGCGTGTTGCCGTGTTTCTCACCCTATCCTGTTGAGTAAATTCCACAAAAGCACGATGAAATTTCATTTCGGCAGCTTCTATTCGCCATATTATTCCTTCGGTCATTACCCAAATTTCATGAGAATAGATGCGAGTTGGCTCGGTCTTCCTGATTACATATCTTCCAAGCTGTTTCAAAATTGAGCCTGCTTGGCCAATCCTACAGGAAAGTTCAGTATTATCACTCGTGAAAAAGACCCCGAAATACCGTTAATCTAAACACAGCTGCTACAGTTTGTTTATAGAGACTGAATGGCCCCTCAGAAGATTACCATCAATCCCATAGAAATGCAGAATACTCCAGAGTTTACCTCGAGGAACTCGGTCGTACGCCTTTTCCAAATCTAAAAAAAACACACACTATAGATCGGTTTGGCATACTTGTACTTTTGCCGGGACGAAAGCCGCACTGTTCATCCCTCATCCTGGACTCGACCATAGCTTTAGAACACGGATCCAACACCTTAGCGTTGACTTTTTCGGGGAGACTTAATCTTAATCTCTTCTGTCCCCCGCTTTAAAAAGAGGGACAATCACCCCAGTTTTCCAGACAAGAATTAAGGCCGGATGGCCATGGACAACGAGATTTTGTTAACTAGCAACATCGTCATTATTCGACCAAGCATCAATGTATCCAAAAAGTCGGAGTCATCATATGTGAAATGGAAACGCGGATTCCAGCGATCTCTGCCGGAGCTGCGACGACGAAGAAGAGACCGAGACGATCCAACATCTTCTGTTCTACTGCCCAGCTCTCCAGAATCGACGCCTAGCCTCGCTGGGCCAAAGACTATTCACAGAGACTGCGAACTTGTAGCCATATCGGATCTTTTAAGATTCGTAAAGAGTATGTGGTGGTTTAAGCTATCACGCTACAGGATAGGTTAATAGAATATGTACGCCACAAATGAAGAAATTCACAATGATCCCTAAGGCCTCCAAGTTGAAGTGATGTTCAACCATCACACTCTCTTTCCAAAACCTAACCTAACCAAACTATCTACAAAGATTAGCTTTTTGGTGCGGTTTATGGCAAGGTGGCTTCATCGGACCTTATTTCTTTCGAAATGAGAAATAAGACACTTTACCGTCAGTATCACGTATCAGGTATGGAGCGCTGAAAACCGATGAATGTTGTGCTATTCCATACATAATGGCATGAAAATCGCTTCAAAATAAAGACATTAATTTCAAAGTTCACACCGTTGTTGTTCTAAAGGGTGATTTTTTAAAAGCTATATGAAAGTTTTTCAAACAAAAAACACATACAATTCAGAAAAATGCATGAAATCTTTATTTGAATCGATAGTACGGTCCATATAATTAAATGTTTGCAGATTATTTCATGCAAATGTTGACCCTGACTGCGCCTCAAATGGTCCATCCGCTTAGTCCAATTTTGGCATACTCTTTCCAACATTTCGGCCGGTATCTCACGAATAAATGTTTCAATGTTATCTTCCAATGCGTCAATTGAAGCGGAATTGTCTGTATAGACATGAGCCTTAACATAGCCCCACAAAAAATAGTCTAAAGGCGTTAAATCGCACGATCTAGGCGGCCAATTGTCCGGTCCCGAACGTGAAATAAAATGTTCACCGAACTCGCCCCTCAATAAGTCCATTGTTGCGCGTGCTGTGTGGCATGTGGCACCGTCTTGTTGAAACCACATGTCATGCAAGTCAAGCTCTTGCATTTTGGGCAAAAAAAAGTTGGATATCATCTCACGGTAGCGCTCACCATTCACAGTTACGTTACGATTCGCATCATCTTTGAAGAAGTACGGTCCAATGATGCCACCAGCCCATAAACCGCACCAAACTGTGACTTTTTCTGGATGCATTGGTAGCTCTTGTAATGCTTCTGGCTTGTATTCACTCCAAAATCGACAATTCTGCTTATTTACGTACCCATTGAGCCAAAAATGACCTTCGTCGCTGAACACAATTTTAATGGAAGAAGCGCGCGATGAACTTTCTTAACAGAGCACGCATTTTGATAATAAAATTCAATAATTTGCAAGCGTTGTTCGTTTGTAAGACGATTCATGGTTAAATTATAGACAAAACTGAAGATGTTTGACAGTGAAACAAAACACGAAACGTGCGTCAGCTGTTTAAACCAGTTTTGCCAAAAAGATAATAGCTAAAAAATCACGTATGCATATATGTGAAGGAAACATTTCTGCAAATCCTACCAAAACTCTGAAAAGGTGACCATCCGTGTGAAATGAAATTACTGGTTGGCCCATCTCAAGTCCAGGAGAGAACAATTTTCTTATTTTTCTTTCCAAATTTGTTCTCTCTAACTCAACACTTATTAGTGTCAAATATCCCTCGACGCGCCAAGCCAAACACATCAGATATCATTCAAAACATTTGTTGCTTGTATTCTTCGACCCCCCTCACCCCCACCGCTACGACTATGTAATCAAATCAAAATTGCTGGCATTGATTCGTCCTTTATTATCATCGGCTCGAGATAGAGACGCGTATCAAGGTCACCAATGGACAAGTTAGACGTTGAACCGATTTTCCGTGCAGGTGCTCTACTCAGGATAATGTTTCGTTATTGTGTCAAAAATATCCTCCGGCAAAAGAAATAGGTTCTATTTGAGTTTATCAATAACGTAATCAATAAGCTCTGCCCGCTGAAGTGATGGCCAGTGCCGCTGGTGAACGGATGCTGCCATGGACTTCTCTGAGTAGTCCCAAGTTATGATTGGGTTTGCTACTTCAATCGAATGCTCCGTCAACTAATGGGATCGTAAATAATCGAATGGTTACAGAAAGTTCGTCCGGATAAGGGATAAGTTTGTTCTTGTAAAGGATTTTCATTTTTTACGGTTCGCTAGTGAAGTGTGTCGATTGAATTTTGAACTTTGAATAAACAATGGACGAGACTTTTTATGGATTTAAGGTTCAAAATGAATTAAGGACTGTAAAACTGTATTTAATGATTATGGTAAACGGGTAATTTTGTTAGAAAACGTATATATTTGTTCAAATCTTTGGAAACTGTGTTGTGAGGTGTCGGTAAAGGTGCAAGCTCTAAAGGAAATCTTCGGCAACATTGCTTCATCCATTGAGGAGACTGGGTAAGGTTGAAACTATTTTTCCCATGTCGTCCGTAGCATTGGCAATAATAATATTAGCCATGATGGAGATCAATATTCTTTTAATTAACTCACAGTCTTTGTTTTAGTTCAGTGTGCTTTTTTGTTTCAGCCGTCCCCATACAACAATGAAGGTTGAAACATTGAAGGCCGCTATTCGATTTTCTTGCCAGAGCTTTTGGTAGAGGCCGGATAATTTTCGGAGAAAACACAATAGCACCACTTGAAAGTGGTGTTTTCAAACGGGTGTTTTTTTTAGAGATACAGAGCATAATTCTGTTCGAAATACGTTTCGCGCACTACGTTGGTAGAATGGATACGTCAATAAAAAAACTGCCGTATTTGGAGTGATGATAATGCTTAAATGTTTGTTAAGACACCGTTACATCCACAAAAACTGACTGTTTGGTGCGCTTTATCCATTGGTGGCCAGAACGTTACAGTTAATGGCAATGGCTATAGAACCATGATTACTGACTTTTGCGTTCATCAAATAAGCATGTGCAGGAGCTGTGGTTTCAACAAGACGGCTCAACATGTCACACAGCTCGTGCCACAATTGATTTATTGAAGACACGTTTGGTAACTGCATAGTTTCACGTTACGGCCTCCAAGATCGTACTATTTAACGCCGCTTGACTATTTTCTGTTGGGATATGGGAAGTCGCTAGTCTACACCGATAAACCCGAAACGATTGACCAATTGGAGGACAACATTCGTCGCGTTATTGCCGATATTCGACCACAAGTGTTGGAAAAAGGCATCGAAAATTGGACCCCCAGATTAGCCCTGGCGGTCATTTAAATTGTAATGCCAGAAGATTATCTTTCTTAAATTTCATGTCAATTTAAAAAAATCATCTTTGTTTTATTCCATTTCAAAGTTCTATACCTCTAAAAAAAATCACCCATTACATGGTCTCCATGAGGTGCTCTGCACTCTATTTATGCTCCGTCTTTCTGGAACTGGAATATCTCTTTGCTGGATCTCTGCTTGGGGTGGTAGTAGTAAAGGGTGGTCAAAAGCTTGGGTAGCAGGCAGACATGTGACTTAGAAACTCAGCTCCTATTGCGTCTACGTGGTCAATCGGTCACGAAGGAGGGTGTGAAATCAAGCTCTGGGAATAACTTGCGATTGAGAACAACAAAATACTTTGTTTCCACCGTTCCTATAAGAAATGTTTCATCCGTCATAACCCAGTCTTGTAACAAACAAAATATATCCAAAACAATATTAACAACACGGAAACCTTTCTGCATATCGCTGTATGCATTATGTACTCTTTTCTGAGCACAAAAAAGAAAACACTCTCACTTGAATACTACTCACACAACAAAGAAAAATAAAAAAAAAACAAAAAACTTAATTGTGCTTGTCCAAAAAATAAGACCTCCCTGTCCACAACCGAGGATCGTAGCTTTCCTCGCACGATTGAATATCGTGAATAGTCAAGTTTCTACTTAATCCTCCCTTAGTACATTGCGGTAACGGCTTCTGAGATATTTGTTGTGTCAACCGTCCTGTGTTTCGACCGTACCAGTCTACCCCATATTTTCTTAGCTTAGAAACCATTTAGTCGATTACACATCATAGCTCCCAAAGAGAATGTTAGCCAACTTGTAAATTGAGGAAACCATCGAGCTACGAAAACCATAATGCATCGAGATTATTCTCACAGAAACACATCTAATTGAAAGGCAGGTCTCTAATATTCACGTGGAGTAGCAACTTTGTGATGACAATTGACAAACAAGCTCAGCTCTGGTAACTGTTTTCCCCCACTCAAAGGGTGCGTTCGTTGATTTAATATCTGTTCGTGTCTAACCTGATTAGGTTCCATTGTTGTCGCACACTCTATTCAAGGAATATTTAAAAGAGTTTCCATCAAGTGGAATGAAGGAATATTCGTAAATGTACACCAAAAAGCAGGCAAAAAAACCGTCAATTGTCCTTGTAAACATTATGATACAAAATTAAATTTCATCATGTTATCCTTCAGATAAGCCTCGGTTGCTATCAGGCGCAAAAAGATCCCTGTCTCAGTCTCATCCCACAAGTGAGGTAAGCACGCTACAAAGGTAGGATTTTTTTTTTGTCAATGAAATGACGTGTCACATGTGTGTACGAGTAACCAACAAAAGATTATCCCTGTGTCCTGGGTGGAAGCAAGAAAAAGAGAAACATTCAAAAAACCAGTGGATCTCATTCAGTCGCCGTAATGACTTTTTGACAATGCCAGGCCCGGTGTTTTGGGCCCCACACCCTGTGATTTGTCGGTTTCTCTTCGAATCTTATTCACATTACGCAGATTGCGTACGCCGTACGGAGTGTACGTGCCTACTCCAGTCAGGACTGCGGTGTAGCAGCTAACAGTGCTCTGCGGGTTAAATGAGAATGAAAAAAAATATTCATCAGGACTCACGTGAACAGAACAGAACAGAAACAAAACAAAACAAACCAATTACGCACGTTTCCTCACATAATTGACAAGAAGGGAAAGAAACAGTGAGTTGAGTAAATTTAAAACATGGGGGCTTATGTTGTTGCTAGTCAATTGGGTGTCACTGCGTGTCCCTTTGGAATAAGATCTTGTTTTTTTTTTTGCAGAGAACCAAGGGCATCATTTGTTAGCAGTTTCTGATGATGGTGGTGCAGATTAGCTGTCAGATTTACGATTGAAGGGAGGAATTTGTTCATGGAAAGATAACTCAAAGTAAGCTTTTAAGAGGATTAATGGATGTGTGACAAGGCGTCTTATTAAAAGATGGTGTCATTGGCTAGTTAGATGTTGCTAGCAACAATGAAACGGAGATGTCAATAAAAGTCGATGCAAAATGGTAATATCCAAAAAGGCCGTTAGGTAGGTAAGGTAAAAGCGGCTGACTGCTAGCAAGCCCTTTGTGTTACAATGTGTACAAATGCCATTACTTGGTAATTTATTTTCTATGACTGACGTAGGAATACAGAGTTAAGTGTTTGCACGTCATAGTGCGCATATCCTCAGTGTTGTAAACGGCTTTATTTGGCCTCCGCTTTGTAGTTGTAAGCACAGACACAAGTTTTCCTCGACGTAAGCAGAAATCAAGTACTATAGACTTAATCCACTTCACAACTAATTGCCCTCTTGGCCAACGAGGAATGTGAGGGATAATCACAAGTTTTTTAACGGACATTCAAGAATTTGTTGACAGTTAATCACGAACCACCGAAAATTTGTCATATTTGTACACACTCACCGCCGCCCCGAGCCAAATGTGCGCCCTATGCATGCTCTACGTTTAGCGCCCCATTCTTCAGTTTTGACAGTTAACTTTTTGGCATAAGCTTTACTAACGTTTGTGTTATATCCTTCAACCTGCTCAAACCTTCGTGCAGTTGATTGAATCGCTTGATCTAGTATTTTGAAATAAAACTCTACATCAAATCGTTGTTCCGATTCTAAAATACCTAGTTTCAGAAAAATCATCAGCTTTTCGGCCAACGAATTCAAACGTTTTTGGAATTTTACCTTACCTAACCTATTCTGTTTATCAAACAAATATGTCAAATGAACAAATTTTTTTAAAGTTTCACCTCGAAGACTGCGAGTTCCTTACCAAAAATTTCACTAATGATTCCACCGGTCTATAAAGTAATCTTCACTTAGATTCGACGACATTTTTTAAGCAGTATAGTGAACGCCATAGCGTAGGTGGTAGGTGCGTCGACTCTGAAGAATCTGAGCTTCACCAGATTGACTAACAGTGACATTCCGACCTACGTGGCGCGCCCCCATTTTAGAGCTCCTCTAACATATACGGAGCTCAGGTTGCTGACAATACTCAATAAGGAGATCCTGTAAAGGAAAATCCTGTAAAAAAAGTGAGTTTCTCCCTATGGAAGATACCTAGCACATAAAATGTGCTCGCACGTCTGCGAGATTACAGTGGCAAGTAAGAAAGCTCGTTAGCATTCTTATACTTTCCTAAGAATAAGACTTGATTAATCGTTTGGATTACTTCAGACCGTCCCCGTTGGTCCATTGGTCCATAGACGAAGTTTGTTTTTCCCATTCGTGTATCTGCGTTGTAGCTGCTGAATTATGAACGCATATTGCGAGCCAGCCCTAGCGAGTTCATCTGCAGTCCTGTGTCCAGGGACTCCAGGTCCCCAGCTTAATTTTGTTGTGTCTGGCAAAGGATTGCAGGGCGACGTAGTAACATATGGCCGTCTTGGTGTCCATTAGGTTGGGCGATAATGCCTGACTTTCTGAAAATATTTGAATTCTGAAACCGTTGAGGAGATTATGTTTTGCCCAGATCTCGATGGCGGGGATTTCGGCTTGAAACGGTACGCCTCGACCACATAAGTACAGAAAGCCTTGTGTTGGGTCCAAAATCTCCCTTCTCTCCCATAATGTGTCTGAGAATACAGACAAATTGTCAGCAAGCCGCTGTCGTTCTCAAAATGAACCTGGATGACAATTTAAAGTCCACTCGTACATGAGTTTGTGAGTACTAAGCCCTAGTTACGTACAATCCTCAATGGAGGTTTCTCTTAAAGGGTTGAGTGCAGAAAGTAATTGCATCCAACTTCAGCTGCAGTTGCCATTTTATTGGTCACCAATGGACTGCCATATTGGCACCCTCCATTGGAGTCAGCATCGCTCTTCCATTGATGGTCAAATAAAAATGATTGTCATTCCTTTTGACAGTCAATTAATTCACTCACCCGACTGAACATAAAGTCAACCAATCCCATTGACATCTCGGAAACATTGTAATGTCCTCGATCATCACCGACCCTCATATCGTAGACTTAACGACGCAATTCGTCGTTCACGAAAATAAGTACGAAGCCCGTATGAGAGTCTTTTAGTCTTCAATTAATTCCCCATTCAGTCCTTAAGTAGTCAAGAAGAACCATCACGTCGTCCCATATTCTTTGCAGACACCGTGCCCCCCTCCCCGCCAAGGCTCGACATATATGTGCTTACGACTTTATGATGCACTCTGGTTAGAAGGACATTTTTTTTGTTTTACTGCAGTCAATTCCGTTAAAATACTTCCTGTCTTCTGGCAGACGTGTTGGACGGCAACTACCGTGGCGATGGTTGGGCGCCAAACAGTCGGCAAACATGTCCCTCGAAGAACTGTTCCCTCGTCGTAATCATCTAGAAGCACTCAAGGTGGAAATGCAGAAAGCTTCAGTCGTTTAGTGCATCTATGCGCTGAAAATCGATTCGAAAGATTTAAATATTCATCATCGTGATGGTTGCGGATGCGGGGTGGATGTAAGCACATGTGAGATTATGGATGAAGTGGGGATGGAGATGCGCTCTCCAGCATGTGGTGTACCACATGTGTGTACGTGCAAGCCATTAAGTTAGACAGATCGTATTACTTTTTATGTGCGAACTTTTCATTTCTCGTGGTTTCTGTCAGAGACGTCTGAACGTCGTAAAGTTTTAACCGTCAGTTGGGTGGAGAGATATGGAGGAACTCCTGAATTAAGCTGTACATTTTTTTTATGCAGGACGAGTGTGTTGTTTGAATGATGACTGTCTATCGGTGGATGAGGTCAACATCGTTCAGTGTTTCTCGCGATAGGTAGCAATAGAATGACCGCCGTGGTGGGGCGTTAAGGACGTCGAGTTATACGTCTTCTACAAAGGTACAGGGTTCGAGTCCGGACACAAGAACTCTAAATTGTTAGTGGCATTGAGTTATGAGTTTGACTTGATAGCTCCCTTATTACTGTGCATCCCTTTGTCTTTTGCTGACTGGAATCATTTCCGATTAAAGACGGCTTCCATGTCCAAGAGAACAATAGTTACAGGTGGTCCAAGGTGCTGGGCCCATTGTGCCCTTAAAAGGTGAAGTTATACTAACGTAAGAACTTCGTTAGTTCTAAAACAACACAAATTCATTTATGAATCTCAGGAGGTTGTTCAGTCCAATTTAAGTCCTCCAGCTCGAAAAAGGTGTTTTCACAGGGTTTACCAGCTTGGCAGAACAGATGCTGGACAGAGCGTTATCAAGACTCTGCAGCTCAAAATAAAGATCGGTCTCTCTCTCTCTATCTTTATATTGTCTATAATTATATTCTGACGCGCTGTATGTGTACCAATGGCACAGCTATTTGTTTCCCCCTTTATCGCTCCTCTTGGGCGCATAAGGCTTCCACTTTTCACTCGGTTGGTTGGAGCTTTGTCTTTACTCTGTTTCATATGGGGTTACATTTCCAGCTCGTCTCCAGGAATTATTGGGACGGAATCTGGACTTTTGCATTGAGGGGTTTATTCTAACGCAATTCTAGAAAAGCTGTAGGCTTTTTTCCTGATGGTATGTCCGATCCACTTCCATTTGCGTCCCTTATGCCCAGTTTCACAGTGGAAGTTTAAACTCCATTTTTGGTTTAAACCTCAGTTCTGCGCCATTTTCTTTTTCTCGCTCTTTTTTTCAAGCTTTCATAATTTATTCTCTCTGACATCTCATGTTCGGTAATGAGATCCCTTCCTTGCATTGACATCATTTACAATGAATTAACAATACAGCAGCTTCGGTTGATTATCAAGATCTTTGTTTTCCGGCAACACAAAGATAGCTCTACAAAAGTCCAAATGCATTTCTTTTTAAAACTTAAAAGCACAGGAAATACATCGCAAGCTCTTAAAATTTTAGCTAATACACGCACCGAATAGAGAATGGTGCTAATTTGTTTTCGATCACATTCTATCAACTGAACTGGGGTTCATATTTCACTATGAAACTGGACGAGTTAAACCACAAAACTTGAGCTCGGTGTAAGGTTCAACTGAAGTTAAGTCTAAACCTTCACTGTGAGGTATAGAACTTTACGTTGGCAACACTAGTTCATACTCAAGTTCATAATTGTAAACAGTTTGGTGTAAATCTGCTGTACAACTTCTTTGTGTACATTTATTAACACAAACAATACGACATTGATGCTTTTGCGAAAAGTGAGTTCATAAATGTAAATTTGAAAAACAAGTGCACTGTCAAAAAGTGAAGGAAGTTAAATATTTTTGTGTGACTTGCAAAATAATTGTTTTCTGACTTGAGTGGCGATTATTTTAAAGAAATGTAGTAAAAACAAGATTTTAAGCATATTTATTATTCTTTGAAACGACACTATTTGTAAGGTGTGCAAAAAAATGTTACTAGAAACTAAAAGAGCAAACATTCATATTTATTTATTTATTTGTATCTAATTACTTGTTTATTTATTTACTTATCTGTAAGCAAGTGATGTAATGTACAACCATTGTAAAATTGCTGCCAGAATAAATAAGCAATATACTAAGAAATCTAAGATTAATTAATTAATTAATCTAAGATTATTTCCTAAGTACTATTAATAAATACCTCGATGACGTATTTATTGGCCACTTTCGGATGACCAGATCAACATTGCATTTATTGCAATTGCATTATTTTCTTTAATTTGATTTTCAGGTTTATTCAATGTATTTTATGTCGTTATCCATGCTCTTAACCCCTTTTGAGTAAATTATCGGCTTGGTCGTCCTACATATACATCTCAAACTAGGACTTTGCCTAACAAGTGTTTATTTAGACAAATTAGCAATTTGTAGCTTAAGGAGCAAACACATTTTTTTTTTACAATTTGAGGTTACATCTAAGTATGCTTAGTACTAAGGGTTAGGGTGTTGGCTCAACAATAGGGGCATTACCGATGTACATTGTTTAATTCAATCATCATCTTCTGACCCGCATGATCCACTAAAGGGGTCGCGGGGGTAAACTACGCACGAGAGATCTCCAGGCAACTCGATCCTCCGCCATCGACTCTAACTCATCAGGAGCAATGCCCAAGCGTAACCCGGCGAGTTTTTGGACTTGGTCCTACCACCTCGTTCTGGGTCTGCCAAGCGGTCACCTACCTGATGGAATCGCATTTATTTGGTATTAAAATATCGGTTTAGTGTTAATTTTTTTTATATTCAACAATGTCCAGTGCTTATATCGGGTTGTTCCAGTCCGTGTGTCCATGTTGGTCCTTTTAGGATGGGGTGGTGGTCGCCGATTTAGCTGTCGCTGTTCTGGTAGAAGTCATGCAGCTCGTTGTTAGACATCGTTGGGAAGTTCTGCTTGTTTAGCAGATTTAGGGTATTCAGGTAGCTTTGTCCGGGGATGGTGTTTCTCAGGCTCCTGATTGCCTCGTTAGGATGATTGCTGATGTCTAGAAGCTGTCTTCTGAGTAGTGTCAACATGTACTGTTGCAAAGGGGATTATGCGTGCTTCGTCATAAAGCTTCTTGGTGCTGTGGTGTTTTCGTCGGTCCCTATCGAAGGTGAGACCTGTACATATTTGCAGTATTTTCCTTTCGAAAATTACGAGCTGGTATTAGAAATGGTGTGTCACATTAGGAAGAATTACGTTAAGATCGGTCGTATTAGCTGCTTGTAAAGTAGCAGCTTTGTCCTCTGGGCGATAGAAGCCTTGGTTGGCCTTCTTAAGGGTCAGTGTTGAGTGGCTGTTGAACTTTAGCCTTTCCTTGAAGTTAACGCCAAGATACGCTACCTCTTTGTCTGTTAATATTCCCATACCGTTAGGGAGCACTATCATTATGCTCCAACATGTAGCTGCTAATCTGAATCTACCTTCGGATAGTCGCCTTAAACATGTTACTACCGATTTTCCAGCATTGATATGATTAACTCATTTGGTGTAGTAGTCAAATTTGTTCGCTGTCCGGATTTCGACTCTTAGCTTGACGATCAGTGGTGACTTCGAGCTGGAATAAGTCAGCGAGTTATCTGCGAATAACAGACAACAGTTCACTGTGTTGGTGGGAGGCGATTGAACCTCCTGTGTAGATGTTGAAGAGCATC
This sequence comes from Eristalis pertinax, assembly GCA_907269125.1. Taxonomy (NCBI): domain Eukaryota; kingdom Metazoa; phylum Arthropoda; class Insecta; order Diptera; family Syrphidae; genus Eristalis; species Eristalis pertinax. The sequence goes on from OU026145.1 coordinate 124,344,227, forward strand.
GGCCCATGCCTCGATCCTTGGTGCTCCGCTCAGTTGATTATCTGTCTGCCACTTGAACATAGAATCTTCTGGAATGCAGAAAGCTACAGACTATTTTGATGAAGTTGGAGGGGAATTCCATCTGATTCAGCTTGTAGAGTCCCTCTATTCAAACCGTGTCTAAAGCCTTTTCTACGTCCAGGAAGCACGCAACGGTGACTTCGTGTTTGTTCAGCGCAGCTACAACATCGTGGTGGAACTTCATTAGAGGATGTAGAGTCGAATCTATTTTCCCGGAATCCATAGTGCGTATCCATGATGATGTTCAGGTCGTTGAACCTTTGCTTTAGTTTCTGCGCTACCAGGTACTGCAGGATCTTGCTTATATTGCTCAAACGAAAACGTATGCAGAGATTGCAAAACTTTGACAGCAGTCTTACATATGTTTAACATTTATGAACACAAGTTATGCCAAACAGCTGCGGTAGTAATACAGCTGCATTACAATTATGAACTAGGTCAATCCCCTACATTATGGTGTGCACCCTGTGACGTTAACTGACACTCTGTCCACCATGTCCTAAGCTTAACGTTTTTTGTCCTCTAGCTTTTCAGCTAGCTTAAATTTTTTAAACAGGTCGCTCTCTAAACCTATTTGGAAATGCACAAGCAATCACTCAAAATATACACCCTATATTTTTAAACGCCTTCTTTTGGGATTAAAAGAGCTTTACGAAGCTTTCGTTAACCCTGTGCTTGGATTATGTCCTGGAAACAGTTTCCGCTGTGCTTTTCCGTTTTAGTTTATGGGATGTATGTGACTTCCAGCCAATTCTTCCACTCTTTTGCACTTTTGGGCTTTCTTCGCTTTTGAAAGCTAATCCCTGGCAAGTGACTTGCAAGCCATATTTATGAAAGGTATACGGTCATCAGAAGAAGATGTTTATGAAAAACAAACGCATCTCTCGATATTCGTAATGTACGTCTCCGCGATGTCCCCTCCTTTAAAATCAGCTTATAAGGCAATTCCTCAGCCCAGCTCTTGGTTTAGATCACATTAACTTCTCCCTCAAGCAATAAATGCACGCCCAATCATCCGCTGATGAGTCCATCAAATTAATTCAATTCATTTCCATGTTTTATTTAAATGTAACGAGCATCCTAATGGATACCACTAAAAGCACATTACCTTTCAATTTGCAAAACAATTTAGCTCCTCCCATTCCCGTGAGGGACTCACTCAGAGACTATAAATCGGTCATCACATCCATTATCGTTGGGTAAACAAATCCCGGTGTAAACAATGAATTCGATGACCCACTGAGTCGCTAACCACACCGATACAGCCGGTTTTTATCCCCCTCACAGTCGCTCGCTTGTATGCTCGACCCCATTGCCTGCCCGTTCATCGTCGGGTACTAAAAACCACCACACCATATCGGATATCCTTATTCAATGTCTCATTAACCCTTCGCACAGGAGTAATTGGCACAAAGCACGAAACACACAGGGACCACTGTGTGCGGCGAGTATCCCCGTGAGCTTCCTTTGGGGAGAGATGAGTTGAATACAATTAGTTCCCAGACCACCTCCCCCCACCCAAAGGAGGACTGTCCATTCGTCTTTCACGGGTCCTTGCAGCACATCCTCACACATCTGTCCAGACTCGCGTTTCCATTCAGGGAAGTGACTGAAAGAAAAGCTCCGAGAGAGTAGGAGAGAGCTTTTCACACGTTACATGGACGCTAAAAGCTTTGCTCTCAAATAATGAAGCACGCGGTCGTAAGGATTCAAAACAGAACACACAATTTTTGTTCCCCTAAAAACAAGGATGAGAGCAAAAAGGTGGCATGACTACACATCTTCAGATTCAAAGCAATCCAGGATGGATGCTTCTTTCTTGTTGTTTTGTTTCTTTTGCATTTTTTTTTTGTTGTTGTTTTGAATGTGTCAGTGTGTGATGATGATGTATACACATTACGATTGTAGGGGGTGGGTTACACAATAGGTTCCACAACAGGTTCCACGCATTCAGCGAGCCTACCTACACAGAGCAGGAAAAGCACAGGACACTGTACGAGATGAGTCTTTTGCACCATCCAGTCTGCGAGAAATTTTCAACACGTTCGGACCCGCATTTATCGTGCGCGACATTTTTGTATCCTTTCTGTGGAAAAAAAATAAATATATTTTCTGATGTGTGTGGAAAACAAAAAAAAGTCAAAGAAGTTTTGAATCAAAATCAGAAACGCGTTGACTGTGTGTGCAAAAAAAGTGTAGTGTGTGTGTGTGTCCTGATTGTGAACATATCCCTCTCGCCAATCGGGACATTCAAATCACGTAGCAAATGCCCAAATCCATCGTACTAATGAAGCTAAACTAAAGTAATCTTCCACATAAATTTGAACTCTGTCGCTCTCCCTCGTTCTCTATGCATGGTCGGGTGTCTGTGAAAAGTCCTTTTAACCTTAATTAATGAGTGAAGGCATCTCATTCCATCACTTCCGTGGTGTTCGTCTTCGAAACCTCACAAACAGATAGACACCGCGCACACATGTGCACATACCCACGTATGCAACAGAAAACAACACATCTCTGAGGATTCTTTCTCCGCTCTGGCAAACTTTTCGCAGCAAAATAGTGCGGCAGCAAGGCGCACTAAGAACAGTGTACCCTGAAGTAATTTTTTTTTTATTTTTTTTTTTTGGGGAAAACAACAAACCCACAAAAACAAAGGCAGAGCCAACAACAAGACAAAAAAAAATAAAAGAAAACTCCTGCTTATAAGGATATAATCACAGCAATCGTTTTCATTTGTACAAGGATTACACCACCATTGGCTTGTGTTTTCGTGAAGAGAAAAAATAGGAGCGAAGCGAAAAAAAATACCGAAAAAGACAACAGCGAGGGTGGGTGAAGTGGCGAATCGGAAGGAAAACAACACGGAGCGAAGAAGAATATACAAAAAAAAAAATAAGAGAAATAAAAGTAACAAGGATACAATGTCGCCGGGGAGGAAAGCACAGCGGAATTAATAGTAGCATAGCATGCCCCCTCGAGTAGGAGTAGGTAAGTTTTCGATATCAGAATTTATGAACCGTTATATGGGGGAAACAGACGCGATAGTGATGTTACTGGTGTGTGCGAGAGTGTGTTCGCTTTAAAAAGGACTCGTCCTCTGCGATTGAATCAACCAATCCTACGTCACTGGGAGGGGGGTGGTAGGCACCAAGGAAGTGATTTGCTTGTTGCAATCTGTTTTCGTGGGGAACTTGTAATTGTGCGGCGGGGTGGTAGAAGGGGGCAATGCGAACTCCTAAAAAGGAGCATTCCCACAAAGAAGAAGGTGAGCTAATCCAGTTTAATGGAATTTCACTGAATATTTTTTTCCGAGTGTTGTTTATTGAGGCCGGGCTGGTATTTGGCGAGGACCAAAAAGGACCTTTTTCGAATATGATTAGCGGTAAAGCTCTCTGGGATTTGGCGAGGAAAGAATTGCTGTTTACATTCGACTGATGGTGGTGGTGCAGGTGGTGGGATTTTAAAGGATTTATGGTCGTTCGTACCTGCTTCGAGTCCTTTACTGGAATGGCTGTGCCAAATGCATTTTAAGCTCAAATCTGTGATTTTTTCTTCTTTTATTTGGATGGGCCGTCGTGATATAAACCAAATCAAGTTGCCTGTGTACTCTTATCTGGCTAGGCTAGTGACTCTCTGCTGCGTTGTCTCTTACGCTGATGAGCTAATGACTCTGCCGGAGTTCTATATAAGGTTCACTAGGTTCATCTTTCGTCATCCATTCAAAGTATTTTAAACATTGCGCCATTGTTGAACTGTTACCAATCTTACCCTACAACTACGATCACCTGTGACAAGTAAAAACTGGGAGGGTGTTGAATATGGATTAATTCACACGGCCGCGGAAATATATCATACACTTCGTAATGCTTCATAGCTATCTCCCACAGCTCCATAGAATGCAATCAATAAACGTGGCTGCAATTTAGGACCTTGTTGCATCGGCACATTTGTCTAAAATAACTTGGATTACATGTTTATAAACCCCAATTGACGTATGATTTACGCCAGTAAATGTCATACATGTGCGACGTGAGACCCTAAAAGCTCTTGGGTAAAACAAGCTGAGCGTCTAGCGGCTAAACCATCTCGAAAATGGAGATGAAGTTAAGATATCAGTCGCCTATATAAGGTTTCATTGTTACGTGTCGTACATAAATTGAGTTATGTCTATCACCGGGAAGACTGGAACCGGCATCAAGAATTGCTCTTAAGCATTTAGCAAACGGCCTCTGAGTTGTTTCGCAAGCCGCTATCGGTAGTATTCCGTATTTGAAAGCGCTTAAGCTTATTTCACTACACAGATGAGACAGAACGTCGCATTGGCGTTGACATTGAGCCATATTTTGCCGACCATCAATCCGTCATTCATCAAATCAAACAATGGTGCCTGATTTGACGGATAAGTCCTTTCTTGGACTGTTAGCAAGGGACAATTTAGCAAATCAGATCGTGTGACACATTTAGACAAACCTCTTCATTTGCGACCTTGTTACGGATAAAGTCCATATCAGTGCTCCACCAAAAATCCATGCATTAACTGAAAGTACATAAGCTGGTATTTGAGAAATAAAGTTTCAACGTAATGAGCAATTTCACAAAAGAATAAGTATTGTTTGAGTAATCGAAAATACAAAAAAAATCATCGACTTACATAAAATTGTTTAATTTGTTATTGATTTAAGGTGATACCTCTTGTTGGAAGACCCAACTTTTCCTTCAACTTGTTGCATTCGATATAAAAGAGGAGCTTAGCAGATCTTGAAGTTTCGGAGATCAAGTGTTTCTTTACCCAGTCTCAAACTCTGTCTATTAAGTACTGATGTTATTCAGAACCACTCTAGAATACTTGGTCTGCATTGCCTTTCAGAATAAGCAAAGCCCTTTAAGTTGTCGTTTAGCAACAATCACGAGTGACGGGGACCTATAGTTTATATGCCGACTCCGAACGGCCAAGTTTGATATGCTTTTTCTAGACAGTTATACTCTTTGAGCATTGGCCGTGAAAAGTATTTTTTGTCGTACCAGGAATCGAACCTAGACAGGTAGGTCCAAGTGCGTAGGAGTAGACGCACATACCCACAACTCCACGGGCCGCCCCTTATAGATGATACTTAAACATTTATAGAAAATACTTAAAAAAATAATACAGTAGACTGTCGATAACGTGAACACCGAATAATGTGAACGGATTTTTGTTTTGCTTGACATCTCTAAAACGGGAGCAAATCATGGACACTCTAAAACGTGAACAGCAATTTTAGCTTCAGGTTAACAGTAAACTGTTTGATCAATGTGTAATTTATCTTGAAATTCCTTGTTCCTGATACTATACTTCGTCTGGTACAGTTACCGGTTTGTTGCACGTCAGTTCCTTCCAGTTTGCTCATCGCTGTTCCTTACGCAAGTTTTTGTGTGCTCCATTTTTGCGATGTCTTTGTTTTTTTGTCATCATTTGCCATTGAAATGGGCTGAATGTGAGCTGGTTTGTCAAAATGACATTATTGTCTTAAAGCGCCTTATGGGAAAAGCAGTGCTTTTGGAGAAGAAGAAAATGCAAAAGCAAATGACGGATATTTTTTCTATTAAATTTCGTATCGGTAATACTCGTACTCAGTCAATATTTTTAACTTTTTATGCCATAACATTATATTTCATATGTTTTTATGCAATAAATTGTTTTTTAATAATAAATAAATGAATTAAATATGCTCTTATGTAATAGAAAAAAAAGATTATTTTTTAATTTGTTAAGGACAAGGCGTTTTGAAATGAGAATCATATTCCTTTATAAAAAGTTGATGTTCACGTTATCGAGCGTTTACTGTACACTGATTAATAAATAGATGATTTTCAAGGTTGCGTCCTTCATTACGGGACTTTTATAAGATCATACTGTCTGTCCGTTTGCAGCACTTTCAAAGCCCCCAAATTTTTTGAAGCAATGTACACTAAATGACGCCTATAAAAAAATCATGTTTATAAGACACCTGAACAAACGCACTGTGCACCAGAACATTTATCTGAATGCAGAAATAACAATACCGCGCATAAGAAAAACACTGATATAATGAATCAATGAATTCTTTTAACACCACCGATTCTCAGTTTTCCTCTGAAGTATGATGTATAAGAAACTTTTGTATTACACAAAAATGTCCCACCTAAATGTCCCTTCGATGTGAACGAACACGTGAGTTTTCTTGTTACTTTTTTTTTAAATAAAGTGAATTCATTTTTTGTGGCTTAAAAATGAACGTTTCTTTTTTCTGAAAGAACATTTTTTATAAGAAACTTTTGTTTGTGTTGTACTTAACAGAAACTTTGTTCTTACATCCGTGTTTATGATATAAGAAACAAACACTTACAAGAAACAAAAATTGTGGCATTTTGGTGTTTCTTATAAGCGTAATTTACTGTACATGATATTTTTGGATTTAGATATATTATTAGGCATAGATAAAATGTCTAGTATTCGAACCTTCGAAATGGGAATGTTTCTCGCACTTGATCAGCTTTATTAATAATCCTCTACTCTGCAGTCGCTAAAAGACGCCAGCATTTTTTGATGGATTTTAATGTCTAATATGAAATTACGTTGTTTTCCCCATGTGGCATCCTTCTTCAAGAATTGAGAAAAAACCGACAACTTAATTCGACTTAATCGGAGGTCGTTGGAAGCGGTGTAGGGAACTTTTGTTTTGTTGCTTATTCGCAGTTTATGCACTGGTGATTCGCCTAATTGGAAATCACGCATAAGCAGACGTACATATATACCTAAGTAGGAAAATGCTGATGCTATTCTGTTTGTCAGTCAGTCAGAAACACAGGTTTCATCATTCACCATTTTTGGTCAACAGTATTTTGCAACTGGGTCGGCATTCGCCGTGTAATTGAATCATTTTGCACTTAATGTGTTTCGGAAAATCGACTTGAAAGTTGATGCAGATCCTGTTGAATCCATTCATCATGGTACAAGCCAATGATGAATGCGTAGTCATTAGACGGTGAAATAGCTAGGATGCACCATTTCTTATCAGTAAAACAATGATATAGGAAAATTATGGAAATTGAGGAATAATCCATATGCTACTAAACCAAATTGGTGCAAACGATTTAGTGCAGTTTATGGGCTGACGATGTCACTTACTTACTTACTTACTTACTTACTTACAAATCGAGATGATGCCAAAAATGGAGCTCAGTATACATACTATTTTTCTTTAAAAATGTTTATGACGAGGTTGATTCCAGACTTGTGCGCCACGTTTATGTAACACTCGGACCATGTTATATCCGACATAATTTACCATCAGACATCGCTATTCGCCATATTGTTAATCCTTGTCGTACCACGTTTTCTTTGCTAGGTGCAGTGGTACCGAGACGCATTAGCAGATCTTTTTTGTCGATGTCGTTCATCGTCTTTGTCTGTCCATTTTTGGAACATTTTACGTCAAGATTTTGGTTTAGACTGACTGGTTTCAGCTCGTGGAAGAATGGAAGTCGAATGGTGGATTAAGAATCATTTGATCAGAGTGACTCTAAAGGCCAGAAGTTAAACGAAATAATGAACATAATGAAGGAAAAAACCGGTTAACGCACTATATCACATAATGGTCTAAAAAAAGATCTTGTCTCTCGAATGACATTGATGAAATCCAGCCGTTAAACATATACCCAGAACGAATTGAACTTCTCCAGCAATCATTCATGTTGTGCATGTTCTTGCTCACGCGAGGAGGGTGCCTTTAATTTTGTGCAGTCATTTTTAAGTGTAGACACTTAGCCGCATTTTTTTCGCGGGACTAGTTAGAAATTGTGCGGCCTGCCTCTTGGGCTCTTTTTGGAGCTTCTCTGCCCAGTCGGTGTCCGATCTCGTCATTTTACATACGCGATCCTCCAGGCTTGGCAAGCTCGCTCTGTCTTCTCCGAAGCGTGTGCCGTAGAATTCTGCATGCTCCACGTCCTCATTCACGTCTGGACATTCGGGGCACATAGGTGAGCAATCGTGGTCAAACCTGTGGAGATATTTCCGATAGTCACCGTGCCCCGATAAGATTTGCGTAAGATGAAAATAAAAGTTCATTATTTTTCTTTCCGCACATAATTCAATGGAGGGAATGAGCCTATAAGTCCACCTGCCCTTTGCGGAGCCATCCCACCTGGTTTGACATATCGTCATCGATATCGCTCTTTCCTCCGTTTTTATTCTTCTTGGCTCCTGGCTATTCAGGGGCTGCCTCAGGTCCATTCTGGCTCCATACCGGCTAGAACGCATGCTGCTGATGGCTCTGATTGTGCAGAGCCTATACTGCGCCTACAGCTTCCTCCTGCACTCAGTTATTGTTAGTGTTTAAGCCCATATCGGAGGAGAGTACAGAAGGACTGAGCAGACCACTCTGGACAGCAGGATATTACGAGCGTATCCGGGCCGCAGATGTTCGGGGGCATTCAGGAGAAATCTGCCGGTACCAGCGACGCTTTCTTACTGCAGTACTCAATGTGGGTTTTGAAGCGCAGTCTGTTGGCGATCATGACACCGAGATACTTCAATGATTCGTTTTATCTAATTGTCTGATTTCCGATCTGGAAGTTTGATTACTCCACCCTGTTGCAGCTGGTTATTACGACAGCCTCAGTCTTGTGGGCAGTTAGTTCCAGACCGGCAGACTCCAGCCAGTCCTTTATTTTATTGATCGCCGCGTCAGTTGCAGACACCACCTCGTGGACATGCTTGGCAACAGTGACCACTGCGATGTCGTCAGCAAAGCCAATCATTTTGACTGCATCTGGTAGCGACAGCCATTGTATCCCATCATACATGATGTTCTATAGGAGAGGTCCGAATAAAGACCCTTGCTAGACTCCTGCGGAAACGCTGTAGTACTTAGCGCCCTCGTCAGAAAATGGTACCTAAGCTTCCAATTCCGTGACTATCCTGGTGACCTGTATCCATTCTAACCTTAGCCGCCGTGGCGTTGTGCGTCGACTCCTACGCACTTGAATCTAGGCGTCTAGATTCGAATCTCAGATTGACAAAAATAATTTTCACGACCTTCACTAATTCCTTCTAAAAATAGCCCTCACAACACGAGTGGTTGCTGACAAGTTGGCCCTGGCCCTCTACGGACACCTCTACCGCCACCCATTTTATATTATACTCTCTCAACATCCGTGAGAGGTGATGCCGTGCCAATTAAAGTTGGTGTCATTGGTAACGAACCTTGGACCTTCAATATCGTTGATTCAGTGCGGAGAAGACAAGAGTGAATATGGTCGCCAAACTTCGTATAAGACGTGGCCTCAAGTAGAGCAAAAAAGGGGTCTACTGTTTGATGCAATTTAAATACCATTTGTGTTTCAATTCGAAACCCTACACCTCTTTAATCTGACCTAGTTTTTGTTGCTTCCTGTTAATCATACTTTTTCAGTGGTTCCCATCGCTCATTACCTAGCTGACGCAGCCCAGAAGTTCGACGAGTTTTCACTGCAAACCCTTAAGTTGACGCCACATAACATCAGCACCACACATCCCTCACGTAAATTATGCTTGTACATTTTAACATTTATGCCCCCCTATGGATTCGCATAATGGGCAGCCCCCCTAGCTCGCCTCACCATCGCGCTCTTTTAAGTGCCTAATTTTATAGTGGAAAGTGGAAAGTGGAAACCCTTTCTGTTTATGACTTAATTTCCAATCCAAACTACTCACAAGAAAATGTTCTAAAACCACAAGTGCCTCGAACGTGATAACAGCCCCGTGCAATAAAATTAATCCAGCTGTGTTGACACTCGTGTTCACCATTCATATGTGTATGGTTGTGCGCCTCAACCCCCAGCCGGCACATGTTGTGTACGCCAACAGTTCGTTGAAGTCTCATTTAAAATTTCAACAAAAAAACAACCAACAAACCATCCTCCAGCAAGGATCAAGTTAGCCGTATGCGGGGCGAATATAACACCCATACGCCACCGGCTCCGGGTCGCAACTTTGCCCGGAAGTGGATGAACGATATCTATTTTGCCTGGCCCACACGTGCACACCTAGCGTCAGTCAGCTAGCTGCTGTCAGTGGGAATCTTTTAATTCACTCTCAACGAACACCGTCGTTCTGATTTAGAAGATACATTATTCACGTGCTGACGACCGGTGAGTTTGAGGGCCAAAGAGCCAAAGAGCCCCCGAAGCGTTGACGTTGCGATATTAAAATGTTCACCGTTGGCTTGCGGAACGGGGGTGCGCGTGATGTACGCAACACACCCGGCTTTTGTTTGACGGGGAGGAAGTTTCCGTGTGGGACGACGCACTCTCTGACATTTTTGGGTAATTTGATAAATGGAGTTCCAATTCCTGTCAGAAATTAAAATAAACTCCAAGCACGATTCATCACTCGGCTTGATTGGCTGCGGTTGCGGGGGTGCAGATGGGGCGGTGCGGAACAGGTTGCTTTCAGGGACCTTTCGCACAAGATGGATTGCTTCAAAGTGTAAGCTTCCTCCTTAAAGAAGATATCCAATGACCTGATGGAAAGTGAAAAGCGGGTCTCACTTTTGACAGGGGACTACGCCTTGTGCACTGTGTGGGCTTTTCGTTGCCGCATACACTCACACTCTGTGACGTGGGGTGTGGGTGGTGAACTTGAAGAAATCGCTTTTGAGTTTCATTTTAGTTGGAAGCGACTGGGGAAATAACGGTTTAAACGGGCATGCCCGTTTTCCAGGACATGACAGGTCGGGGAATCTGAGACTTTACCTTCTCGTGATCAGAGTAGATCTACCATATTGGGCGGAAGGTAAAACCACGGGCTATATCTGTGTTTCAACAACAATCAGCGGCTTCAGGACACCTTCAGTCGACGCTGCAAATGGGATGCATAGAGTGTATTTTAGAAGCATATTAAACGTGGATCTTGAGGTGGTAACAATACGGACAAGCTCTACGGCAAACGAAACGGTGTCTCTCTACAAATTGCTTTAAACATCGAGACCGTTAAGAGAGTGTAATCAAATCGGGGACTGAGAAAATTCATCGGACAAAGAATGGCCTGCTCACATTGATGTCCAGGAGAAATAACGAAGTGCTCAGGAGTCAGCGTCATAAATTAGAACACAAATGCTAGGCAATCCAGTGGCACGTGGTGTACGAGCGAATGCAAGTACCACTTACGTTTTAATGGCCTTGACTCCACATCAACAGAGCAGACCGCCATAAAAGCATCAACATTTTCGTCTCTTCGATTTAATTTATTTCCATGTGAATTGAATTGAGACTCGCATGTCATATATCGCATTTTTAAAGCTTTTCTCATAAATTATTTCCTGGCGGTGGCGCAACGATTCTCGTTTGACTGGCTTTTGAATGTCAGTTGCCGTGAAATGTGAGGAGTTAATTACTATTTCAGACTACTTTTTTGTTGTCGTTTTTAACACTGCATTGGAGCACTCAGACTCAAAACTGGTCCGTTGTACTACCAGGCAGCAACGTGCATTTAATGGAATTTCTTGGTCTTCCGGAGGACTACCAGCAGGCGCTTCTGTGATGAGGAGCCTACATCATCAGCTCTTTGTTGTCTACAATACTGGATATTCATCCCACCTTCGGTTGTGCTCTCGAGAGGCCCAGCGATTGCTGGAAGCCTTAACCTTGGACGTCGGTAGTCCCAGCGCAGATTCGGGTCTTTTCATTGTCTAGCAAGGTCATAGGCTATCCCATTTCGGGCGATACGGTGGTAGTCCGGGACCCAGAAAGGTCTTAGCGAATTTGGACTGCCGATCAAATTCAGAGAAGACTTGCATTCGTGAACTATCCTGGCAGTGGTTAAAGGTCTGAGCTGTCGCTAGTATGCCCTTTCCATCGGTTCTTCTTGAGCCAGACCCTTCCTTGGTCTTAGAGCAATCCGTGAAGATTCGACTACAGTCCCTTCCTGGCTCAAATTCTGGCCAGAACCAGTACTGGGTGTGAGGAAAGTCGACTTTGAATCCAAGTTGCAGCTGGATTACTGGTGTCCGTGCGTCAGGCGGCACATCCATAAGACTGGTGTCAAGGGAAATGCGGTGTGCAAGGTCAGTTGGCAGTTTTTGATTCGATGTGTCTTTCCAGATATTCTAGGAAAACACCCGGATGTGGATATCAAGGGGGGAGAGATTTAGAAGTGCATCAAGAGCAGAGCAAGGCGTGCAGCCGAGACAAACCGCTTAGTGAAGACAGCATTTACGTATTTACGCGAAAGCTTATTCCACCACACGACCGATGCATATGATTGAAGAGGCCTTATCTTCGTTCTGAGTGGACCTGGGCCTTAACCAACAAGTGCCTCCAGTCAGTTCGATCTTTAGCTAGCTGCCTCCAGTTTCGCACGCATTGTTGGTTGAAGACCCTTTTCTAGCGACGTGGGCCACCCTCGCGGTCTTCCTCTACTGCGCCGTCCCCCTATACCGGACCATTGCTTTCTATCCGCTCTACATGACCTAGCCATCTCAATCGTTGAATCTTCATTCTTCTGGCTAAGTCGATGTCGCTGAATAGCTCGTACAGTTCGTTGTATCTTCTTCTCACTCATTTCTCCACTCACCATCTTTGGAGACGGACCGAAAACCACTCGAAGAATTTTACTCTCAAAGAGGTAACTTCATCCGCTTTTGACAAAGTCCATTAAGGTTTTATAGAGGGTTGATTTGGTTGCTCGAGAGATCGCTTTGTTTGTCAGTTGCTTTTTTAGCCCAAAGAAGCACCGATTGGCAAGAGTTATTCTTCGTTTGATTTCAGCGCTGTTGTCGTTGACTGAGTTAAAAGCGGTTCCTAGGTGACCACCTCAAATGTGTTCTCTATATGCGTCTACTGTGACCTTCTGTCCGAGACGTCGATGTTGGGTATCCTTCCTCGTTGACGGCATGATCTTGCCCTCATTTACCGTTAAATCCATCTTCACGGCCTCGTCGCAATACTTTCAAGAGTGTCACTGACATCACACTGCGTTCTTCCGATGTCAATATCGTCGGCATATGCTAGTAGTTGGACGGACTTCTGAAATATTGCTCCTCTGGTGTTGGAGTACGAGTTTTAAACAATTCTTTCACGAATGATGTTGAAGAAGTCGCATGACAGTGCGTCGCCTAGTCTGAATCCTTTTTTGACATCAGCGTGCATTCTCCATCGTTTGGTAGGGATGCCAAAACTAGACATTGCTCTGTATAGCTCGTCTCTGCAGATGCTGTGTCATACGCGGCCGCCTTAAAATCGATTAAAAGGTGGCCGGTATCGATCTGTTGCTCCTGGGATTTTTTACAAAAAGTGTTCCAAAAGTTAATACTGGATTAAACAAAATCGTACTTTTCAGCATGAGTGGCCAATTATTAAGTTTGTTTAGGACATACTTGAGCCATTGGTCACAAGTCACAACATTTCGTTTGATGTACTTACGGATATGCACACATCCGCCGTCCAAGTTTACAAATCTCTAATTTGGCAACACTCCTCTTTCGGTCTGTTATCAAAACTCAGTCAGAAGTTTTAATGATTAAAATCCGCAATAAACAAAGTTCATCGGGGACTTTTATTGCCTTCGAGAGAGCCAACTTGTAGTGGACTGTCACGATTGAATACCGTGCCCAGCTAATGCTGAATGCCACTAAATCATCCCTTGCCCGGCCCATGCCGATGGACTATTTCAAGACGTACCCGTGACTCACGTAACCAAGAACTAACCATAAACCACTCACAAGGCCTCTCCATAAAAAAAAAAACTGAAACTTATCTAAACGAGTTGTGAGCGTGAAATAAACCATCAAATTCGTCTCCCCCAGAGCGTGGGGATTAGGTGCTTGTCCAGCAGATCCCAATCAGTTTGCATATTAAATAGGTTCCGTGGGGAGTGCTGCCACGGGCTAGCATGACAAACCCTCGTTCACGCATCAAAACACTCCTCAGCGCTGGAGCCGAAAGTGGAATGCAATCATGTTAAGAGATTAGGCGTGTGTTCCAGATGCCCCTTCAGTTCGCTCGTAATCGTTATTAATTACCCCGAAAATTTCATTTCGTCAAATGTTTCCAGTGTCATAGACATATACCGACTCTCTGAGAGACAGCCCTTGGGGGTGGCGCGGCGTAGCAGCACCAACAAGGTCTAAGAGCATCTAAACGGGCCCAATAAATGGGTTTCATATGTAAATGAATAAATCCACACCTTGTATGAGTTCATGGGATACGTTTAATTGCTCGGTAATATTAAGGATCAAAGGAGCACCTCCCTCCCCGGGGGGGAGGATTGGTAATGGAGACATTTTCATTTTGATGCGTGCGGATACAACGGAGCCCTCACGACCGCCCGCTTGACAAGCGGAATGTGCCAAATAAGTTGCTAATTAATGCTAATGAAAGGAACCGAAGGAGGCCTGTCCTGGGTTTCCTCTTGCGGTGAGGTGATTAGTGCGTCCCACGTAAGCGATCATGAATTCTGCGGAAGGTCGTCGCTGAAGGGTTTCGGCGAACTCTGCTCCGAAGAATGTGCTTAAGATCGTGGTTGAAAATGTGATGGTGTTGGACTCTTAATTATGCAGAGTGTCACGTGGAGTGGTGTGGCGACCGGGGGACAGAAGGTAATACTTCTGGAAATGGGCTCACGTGTGTGGGCGGGTAACATATGCTCATGGCTCTTAAGGGCGCCATGACATTGCGAGTGGAATATGTTTCCCCACTTCTGCAGTACTTTGGTTGGTAATGGAATGAAGATTGCTTTTGGGTGACTTCATACGCTAAGCACTAGAGTAATAGAGAAGACATTGATAGACACAGACTAGAGGAGGGGCGATAGATTGGTTCGTTCAAGACGGTTGTTGTTTGTCAGAGTTTTCTCGGTGAATTGTATGCAAATTCAGTTCTGAAGGTTGAATATGGGAATGACACCTGGAAATAATTTGTAGTTCTGTGCGCAAACATGGCATTTCCTTGATTTTGACAGGGATCAGGAGACTAGTGGAACCTGCACAGAAGGCGACTGTCATGCGGAGTGTATAGCAGCGTCTAGAAGAAACTTTGACGATCAATCGGTGTTACTCAACTCGTGTAGTATTTGTTTCTTATTCATTTACATATTACTGCAGTTAAGGCGGACCTCAGCCCATTTGGATATTCGGCATATAGGAAGACTTCTTAGTTAATGCCCAAATTCACAGCGCCGCAATTCACCTACCGAATGATTCACTTACCACATCATTAGCGACATCCTTTGCGAGAGCTTTAGAATCTTTCTGCGGCAACTTGAATAGCACTCATAGATTGCATTAGTCAATGTGCGGATTACGTATGGCGGTGGCAATTTCAGTCGATCCTGAAAGGTGTTCGAATTTTCATTTATCTACGTGTTGTGGTTGATAGCTCCTAGTATCCTAGCCTATATTGATTCAGGACAGAAGCAATTTTCATAGAAATTTTCATTCGAATCAGAACAGAAGTTTAGGAGCTAGACCTCAGCAAACATTCGAACATCAAGAATTATAAAAAAATAATTAAGAAGCTAATGAACACTATTGAGCAATGTCTGTCCACTGACTAAGGTTGCATTAGAGGTGTTAGGATCGTTGAGCAGCACAGCCCAAAATGCCTTCGAAGATAACCCGGAGGCGGTGGGACAATACAAGATGGACGATGGTGGACACGAGTTTTCAAAGACTTTATTCCATATCCACATAAGTGATTGTCGGCAAAGCTGGATTGCGCAGTTGGTTGAGTGTCTGCCCTTGGTTAAAGGGGTCCCCGGTTCGAATCCCAGTGAAAGCTCAGTTAATACGCTCTTACCCGGTTTTTTTAAAATCTGTTCCAGTCACCATTACTGTATGCTTGCGATTTCGGAAGCAGCCCACCTACCTATCTGATAACCGATGAAGTTTGTGTGTATGACCTACCGAGAATATCCACAGGAAAGGAGATAGCACGCCTACCTGTGGGGTGCAATACCTTACTCAACATGTGTGACCACTTGCATATGGAAACTCGTATGTTGTGCACACAATGCAATTAATCTTGGTGTCATGTCAACTTAGTCGTAGCAACCATTCGTTTGCGAAAGCTTCAGAAGAGGCAATATTCTGAAACTGCGGGCCGGTTCAGCTTGATCTGTTAGGGCTGGCCCTTTAGTGGCAGCATCGTGGTGGCTGTGGCGTGGTGGTATGATTCAAATCGTTGTGGAGTTACTACCACAATCGAGTGCTGCAAACCAAAGAGTTGCTGAGTCTTTAGATCGTCGTTACACTTCACCAAGGTGGAGGTAATGTCCATATGCATGAACTCAATTGGTCATTGGGAGCCTACCTCATAGCATTGGTTCAGCAAACTGGATCCCAAAGTGAATAGTCCCCGGGGTATAAGGCTAATGTCAGGCGATCATTTTATAGAATCAATTTATAGTCCATCAAGCTGTTGGAAGGAAATTGCTCTTTCGCCATATGTCAAGCTTGCACCTGCAGAAGCACTTGACAAGGCAGCACAGTCAACTAAAGCTGAAAAGGTTACAAATAAGGACTCAAAATATTTTCGCCCACTGAAGCGACATGGACACCTCTTCGTCAAGGCCGTCTTCACTGGCGTTGTCTGAAGAATCAACTCGAGAACCATTTTTAAAATCGAGGGTTGCCACAGGAAAGAACACGGTAGCTTCTATGCAAGCTATGCAAGCTATGCATTTATGTATACAAAGCACAGACCAGGAAGTGTGAGCCCCAGCATACAGACAGGAAGAACCGTCTTCGCGTTATCTGGGGCAAGCTGTACCTGCCCGGTCACGCAATGGGACATCGTATATGCATTATGTTGTACCCATCGAGGTTTTAAGTTGTTGCGTTAATTAATTTTATAAATAAAACTAAACTAATAAACTAGTCCATCAAATTTGAGGTCTTCTCTTCTTCTGATTTCACGATCCTGAGACCACTCTTCGGTTTTCAATTCGTGCATGCTTTTCGTGTGTGGGAGGAATTATAACACTCGCACTTTATTTAGTCCTGCAGATCGCACTTGTTGATGGTACGCATGATATATCATGGGTCTCTCAGCTTCATATGGAAAAATCTAGAGGACGAATCTCTAGATAGAGCCATATCTCGATGGCTTAGCCTGAGGACTTCAGCAACAGCGAGGATCGGTTTTAATCGCAAGTATGTACGCATGCTGACAGGAGTCCTTACCGGGCACTGTGCCATGAGCGCACAAGCTATGTGTCTGACTTTTACAGAAGCTGCAGCAATGATGAAGGAATAGAATCTATCCAACATCTGCTGTACGACTGTCAAGCCCTAGCAGAGGAAATTAAGAAGTTCCTGAGTAAACACTTCTTCGTAGAGCTAGAGGACCTAGGCGGAAATGAAAAATCTTCCAAGATTCATATTGGATCCGTGGATCCGTGGATCTGTGTTGTTTTAGAACTTAAATAGGTCTTACGCTTACCTGGATGGCGGCGTTGGTTGAGTGCCTGCTCCTGGTTAGACGGGTCTCCGTTTCGAATCCCAGTGAAAGCAAAGTTAATACTTTTATTCGGTTTTCAAATCTGATCCAGTCACCATTTGCCGTTGGGATCAGATTAACGGCGCTGTCACTGAAGTTGTCGATCAGTGGTAGTAGTGTAACTATGGGTATCACAATGGACCAACACGGTCTAGTTGTGCTGGCGATTTCGCTGGCAACCCAACTACCTAACCTAACCTACGCTGGTAGATCACTCCAGAATAAGGACACAGTGGAAGTTAGTCTAAGTGAGCCACGGCCAAAGGCCGACAGAGCACCGCCTTAAGTTTTTTTTTTTTAGAAATGTATCCTCTTCCACAGCTTGTCAGCAAACTGCACTAAAATGCCATAAAATGAACCACACAATCGCCGCATCCATTCCCAGAATTATCTCCTAGACCTAGAAGTTTCAGTTCTCAAAACTTGTCCTCTCCCCAACCCTAAAGTTAAACCCAACCTTATTGGTTCATCTTAGGCATTCCCAAGGCCTAAGCAAATCAACCACTTTAATGACGTTCGTGGCTTTGAATAATATATGAATAAATAAGCATCTTGCCATCGGGCACGACTGCCGCCAACATCGCTCCCATGTCCATTGTTCATTCAAAACACAATTTCGAATCAACCTTTGACAGGGGCTACTCAGCAGCTGATTTCCAAACTTTGATATTTTGTTCACGCTTCTTCGTCCAATCATTCGACTCGTAACTCACTTTATTATTCTCAATACAAACACCCATACTTTTACAAAGTCCACAGCCGAAGGTGTAGACGAACCAATTTAGAAAAAGAAACAAACTCCCGAAACTTTTCACCCGAAGTGAATTCATTCGGAAATTTAAAAAAAAAATATTTTTACTGTTCCTTTCGGGAGATTTTATCAAAACTTAATTTCCCTTTCCGAAAGGTCAATCCTTAAAGTTTATGAATACCTCCTGCGATGGGTACATCGACATTGGCACCGTCTGTGACTGTCATTCGATTTCACGTTCAAATTCAAAAGCGACCACTCAATGGGGGCACATTTCATTCTATCTTTGGCTTTTACGATGAATGTGCACTTCTTTGTCGAGTGAGAAAAGGTGACAAAAGGTGAATAGGGACATGAAGTCTTTGTCGTGTGGGCAAATAGAGAATGGCTGATGTCAAAAGCGGACATGTGCAGCGTCAATTCGAGAAAATCTTAACATGGCTGCTCGTAGACTTCCAATTGGCGGGACAACAACTTGCTTCCAAGATAAATTGTTATGACATGGTATCGATGGATCTCTTCTTCTATGGATTAGAAATTACCTTTCGAACTATTCAATTCAAGTTGTTTTGGATGGGTTCAAGTCTGATATCCACCAAATAAATGCTGGTGTACCCCAAGGCACTGTTCTGTCTCGGTCAGTCTTTCTCATTTTTGTAAATGATCTCTGATGACCAGTGCGGGTTTGTCGAAGGCAAATGAACAACAGATGCAATCCAAAGTATAAGGATCATAATGGAAAAAAACATCGTGATACCTTAAAGGATTTTGAAAAAGCGTTTGATAGACAACCAATAGATATAATATGGGTGGCGCTAAGGAAAAGAGGTGTTGCAGAAACCTAAGTACACATTATTATGGACATGTACAAGGGAGCAAAGACAAGAGTAAGATGTCATGCCGGAGTCACCGAGGAGTTTCCAATCAAAGTCGGTGTACACCAGGGGAGCGTCTTAAGTCCTTTGCTGTTTATTGTTGTCCTTGATTTTCTGCTTGAAGGAAAAGTGACGGACCCAAAAGTGCATCATTTATTCTTTGCTGACGATGGAGCCATCATAAGTGATGATCAAACTTCCCTGCAGCGAGCACTTGATGTGTGGGTGGATGTTCTGGAGGGGAATGGGTACCGCATTAGCCAGAAAAGGACCGAGTACCTGTGCTGACCTTTCTCCGATCCACTCAGGCCTATTCCTGATATTTATTTAAATGGAAAAGTGCTTCCCAAGTGCGAAAAGTTCAAATATTTGGGATCAATGATATCAATAGCGAAGGAACCTGTGATGACGATATCAACCATCGCCTAAGCGTGGGGTGGATGAAGTGGCGGGAAAACTCAGCCATCTTCTGTGACCGAAAAATGCCCCCTAAGCTGAAAGGAAGGCTCTACACCACAGTTGTACGTCCGGCGCTCACATACGGACCCAAAAGTGCATCATTTATTCTTTGCTGACGATGGAGCCATCATAAGTGATGATCAAACTTCCCTGCAGCGAGCACTTGATGTGTGGGTGGATGTTCTGGAGGGGAATGGGTACCGCATTAGCCAGAAAAGGACCGAGTACCTGTGCTGACCTTTCTCCGATCCACTCAGGCCTATTCCTGATATTTATTTAAATGGAAAAGTGCTTCCCAAGTGCGAAAAGTTCAAATATTTGGGATCAATGATATCAATAGCGAAGGAACCTGTGATGACGATATCAACCATCGCCTAAGCGTGGGGTGGATGAAGTGGCGGGAAAACTCAGCCATCTTCTGTGACCGAAAAATGCCCCCTAAGCTGAAAGGAAGGCTCTACACCACAGTTGTACGTCCGGCGCTCACATACGGTTCACAATGTTGGACAGCGTACAAAAAGTATGAGAGCAAATTAACGGCAACTGAGATGCTGCGCATGACAGCGGGAGTAACACAGCTCGATAGAATAAGAAGTTCAAGGATCCGAGGAAGTTTTCACGTCAAAGAACCCATCGCTAAGAAAGTTGAGCACGACCGGCTCAGTTGGTATTGCCATGTTCAAAGGAGAGATCCCTTGAACCCCGTTAAAAAGGCAATATCAATAAACGTTCCAACGCAAGCGCGAAAGAGTGGCAGGCGTAAAAACTCCTGGATCACACAAATGCAAAAACACCAGCAGTGATGAAGTGATCCGAGATAGGGAGGCCTGCCGATATTTCTTGAGGTCGTATCGGCGAACCCCACAGGCGGACCAGTAGGGATGCAGTAAAGTGGGAGGGTTATGATCCCCAAAATTCGGATCATAACTCCGTCGTTTAAAAGAAAAAGAAGAATATCTCTTGTCTGATACTTCTAATCCAATCCATTCCCTCGATGATGACAGCACCCTCAGCTTCTCATATTCGTTCCAAGACGCACGACCCCGCTCTTCGGTAACAGAATTGGAGGCCCGATCTTGACAGCATAATTAACTGGGGAAAGAACAACAGAGTGGAATTCAATGCTTTTAAAAAACTCAATGGTGTGCTGTCACTCAAGCGAATCCTTGATTATCAGCCATTTAGATGAATTAGATGAAACCGGAAAGCTTTCCCTCTTTGGATGGTTATCAACACAACACTTAGTTGGAACGATCACATATTTGGGTCGATAATGTTGCAAAAATGTGGTGGCCCGTGGCGTTGTGGGTACGTGCGTCGACTGTGACGCACTTGGACCCACCTGTCTAGGTTCGATTGCTGGTACGACAAGAAATACTTTTCACGGCCCCACCACTTTCGAGTCACCGACAATGCTCGAAGAGTATAACTGTCTAGAAAAAGCTTCTCAAATTGGCCGTTCTACTCAACTGATGGGTCACAAGGAGGAGAACCTCCTTCCGCTCATGATAGAACAATAGCCGCACAACACGAGTGGCTACTGAAAAGGCCCTGTCCCTCTACGGGCTGTAGCGTCACCCATATTATTATTAAATTATTATTATTATTAATGTTGCGAAATGTTAAGATTTCCTTAATTTTCCTAATCGATGCAAGAAATATTTCACGCCCCTTTATTTGGCTTTCATTTATGAGGCGAATGTCCGTCCCAAGATTCAGTACAACGCTCATATCTGGTTTGGTGCCCCCAAGACCACCCTGCACCTACTAGATAGAATCCAAAAGCGAGCGATGAGACTTATAAGCGACAACAATATCGCCGATTCATTAGACTCGCTCGAACATCGACGTACCGTCTCTTCTTTGTCCGTATTTTATCGCTATTTTAACAAACGATGCTCAGCTGAGCTAGCCAACTGCGTCCTTCTCTCCATGAATTCACCCGCAATACTCGTCTCACCAGGAATCCTAATCAGTTTATCCTTAAGCCTACTTTCGGACACACAGTTAAGTTTAGAGACTCGTTCTTCTGCCGGACTACACGGATATTGAATGTTTTTTCCCAGCCCAATATTCCCGCAGATATTTAAGACCAATGTGCCTGCTCTCCCTTTCCTCCTCTATACCTTCGGCTCGTGCTGTGTCTTGGCCCCGGACACTCAAGAGTTTTAACCATCCCTTGAGCGCGCAAATAATAAATAAAAAAATTTCTTTGTCTTTAAACGAACCAAATTTTGCTCAAATTTTGAAATCACTACAACCAGGTAGGGACACATTTATGTGGCAGACAAAGATAAGTCCAATGAGGTGATTGGTGACATTCTTCAAGATGTAACTTCAAAACACTTACATTCAGTAAATCCTATGCTTCCACCAAACAAAGCTTTATTGTCTGACTACTCACTTCAACTCTTTTTCTTTCGGAACAGCTCGACAAATTTGGCATTGAACTGGTCTACAGACGCAACGATTTATTACATATCATCCCACACACTGTTTGAGTCTTCTGTCTCTACCTCTCTGCTAAATCAAAGTTAATAATTCGTCTTCCTTTAGCCCCATTCACAGATGATAGGATCTCCCCAACAAATTAGCCACCCTCCCTCTCTCCTCCATCTCAGTTGAGTTCCACAAACCCATATTCTCTCAAACAGCCAAGGCCTCTTCGTCATCAAATTCCTTGTGATCCATCACCACGTACACCTTTCACTCGCAATATAACTTATTCCCTACGATCCATCAATATTTACACAACCCCGCTAGGAGATAAGATCCCAAGGTCCTCACCACTGTTTCCACATTCCACAGTTACCGCTACTCCGGTTACACTCCCCATCAACCCGAAATTAGTATCAATTGGATTAATTGAATTTCCGATTCCGTAAGGACGGCTTCGGTTGTTCTAATCCCCGCAACGCAATCAAACCTAATGAACTTTCACGGCCCCACGGTCGAATGTCATCAGCACCAACGACAGCCGACAACCGACGACCGACGAGTGCTTTCCGCCTTCTCTCAGTAATCCCATGCCCTTTCGACCAAGTGTCTACGAGGAAAATTTATCCACGCAGCCATCGGTCATGTTGAGAAGGAACCGCCTTGCACTCCCAATTTTATGACTCTCATGATGTTCTCCAAATTGCCTATCTCCGAAGTAGTAAAAGTCAACACACCCATCCCATCCCAACCCAGTCACACCCCCACTCACTCACGACCTAGAATTGCAAATTCGTCCAGTCGCCCCTCGGGTGCGTATGCGTGTGCGTGTGTTTGACACGAAATCCTTTGAATAATCTACTTCCTTCACTACCAGTAAGGCACTGCGGCGCTTACCAGAGAGGCATGTTTCACCCATGAGAAGGCGCCCAGCTCCACGAACCTAGTCGAGGTATCGACCCCGCATGCCTTTCAGTGTTTGCACTTTGGGGCGTTAATTTGATGAGGTGTGAAGGATGCTCGTTGTGCCTCGGCTCTAATCATTTTATGGAAAGGAAACCGAGCACGGCGATGGGATGATGTCCTTCCCGGTGAGGTGTAAGTGGCAATTTTGGATTTCCATGTGTCTGCGTTCATTGTTCCCTCAGGTTGAGCGTAATGAAAGTGTTGGTGCGCGAAAAGCGAAAAACGTTGTTTGCACCCGAAGCCCGGGGATTTGCGGCACCTACTAGGATAAGGTTGCAAATGGCCTCAAGTCACCGAATTAAGTGCAAATGAACTTATTACGAGATGAATTGTCTTGAGCACTGCAGCGTATGAAGACGGAAGTGGATTTTCTTTGTGCTTCTGCTGACGAGAGACGGCTTTACTTGTGCCTTAAATGAGGGCGAGATTGCGTTGGTTAATGGGAAGTTCATCTCTCAAATTGGACTCGTTACGGTGTGGATGTTGTGAACTGTTAGATTGGTCTCTTCTGTCTTGCCTCGCTATTCGTTAAAAGCATCCGAATTGAGTTAAGGATTTCTGGAAGCTCATCTAAATTTGAGAATTGATTCGCCTTGAGACTGTGATGTTAACTAGAGCAACTAAGAATATATGTGCTGCCAGACGGTGTTCATCTTGTTTCTTGACAAGGTTAGTTTCCCATTTCTTGATTCCACTGATTGTAGTGGTGTATGGATTGCACTTTATGCTCTTGGTTGATGTTTTGTAAATCGTGCATTTAAAGAAATTCGTTAGTCGTAGTCGTTTTGTTTTTAAATCCCTCTAGCTGGAGAGGAGACATACTGAACTGCGCCAACTATAGAGCCATCAGTCTTCTGAACATCGGGTACAAGATCTTATCCGCCGTTTTGTGTGAACGTTTAAAGCCGTTAGTCAACAACCTGGTCGGTCCAAATTAGTGTGGCTTTAGGTCTGGAAAATCCATCACCGATCAAATATCCCTGAGCAACAGATCGATACCCACCACCTTTCCATCGATTTTAATGCCGCGTATGACAGCATCTGTAGAGACGAGCTGTACAGAGTAAGGTCTAGTTTTGGCATCCCTACCAAACTCGTTCGTTTGAGTAGGATGACGATGGAGAATGCACGCTGCTCCATTAAGGTCGGTAAAGACCTAACCGAGACCTTTGATGTCAAAAAATGATTCAGACAAGGCGACGAGCTGTCACGCGACTTCTTCAACATCATTCTTGAACAAATTTGCTCTGGCACGCCAACACCAGAGAAACAATATTTCTTAAGTACGTCCAACTACTAGCATATGCCGAAGATATTGACATCGGCAGAACGCAGTTTGATGTCAGTGGCTCTTTTGGGAGTATTGGGACGGAGGTCGCGAAGATGGGTTTAACGGTAAATTAGGGCAAGACCGAATATATGCCGTCAACAATAAATGACACCCAACACCGACGTGTCGTACAGAACGTCAGAGTAGACACATATAAATTTGAGGTAGTCACCTAGGAACCGATATTAACTCAGCCAATGACACTAGCGCTGAACTCAAATGAGCGCTACTTCTTTGGGCTAAGAAAGCAATTGATAAACAAAGCCCTCGCACGAACAACCAAAGTAACCCTCTGCAAGGCATGGACTTTGCCAAGAGTGGATGAAGTTGCCCTTGATTGCTTTGAGAGGAAATTTTCTTCGGGGGATTTTCGGTCCCGTATGAATAGATGGTGAGTGTAGGAGAAGATACAATAACGAACTGAGTTCAGCGAAATCGACTTAGCCAGAATAATGAAGATTCAACGATCGATATGGCTAGGTCATGTAGAGCGGATGTAAATCACTGGCCCGGCCCGGAAAATCTTCGAATCCACCCTAGACGGACGGTGCAGTAGGTCGTTTAGACTGTCGAAGAAATTGGCGCCTCTGGTGGCTTTCCTGATTGAGGTAAGAACTGGACAATTACAAAGGAGGTGTTGAGTGTTTTCCTCCTCTTCTTCGATTAGGCAGCTTCTGCAGAAGTTGTTGAAAAAAAATACCTAGTCTTTCTGCTTGAAGGCCTAGTAGGCAGTGTCCGGTAATTATTCCCACTGCAGTGCTAATTTTGGATCTCTTTAGGGAGATAAGATCACTTCATATTTTTGGATCAAGATTAGGTCAGATTTGTTTTAAAATTTGGCCTGTCGACCATCTGGCGTTGATTTTTTTTGCCTAGAGATTATTGAGTTAGAAGAGAAACTATCAACTGGCAGTCTAGTGGCGCGTTTAGCAAGTTCATCAGCTTTGCAGTTTTCCGGGATGTCTCTATTGCCTGGCACCCAACAGGCGAATGTTGAAATGTTCGGATATCTCGTTAAGAGATGCGCGGCAGTCGATTACTAATTTAGAGTTCATAGAGAACGTTGCCAGGGATTTAATTGCTGCTTGGCTAAAAGTTAAAAGGCAGATATCGAAGGCGGATATCACATTCAATCTTACGCAGGACAATGCTTTGCTAATCGCCATTACTTCCGCTTGGAAGACGCTGCAGTGATGGGGTAGACGAACGGATTTGTTCAGGCTTAGATCCTTCGAAAAAAACGCTGCTTCCTACTTCATCATCCGTCTTGGATCCATCTGCGTATAAGTGTATGGCTTTAACAAATGGAATGGTGTTGTCATACCACAGGTCTCTTTCCTCAATCAGGACTTCGAAGTTGTTTTCTGGGAAGTGTCGTGGTGAGATGTAATCTAAGTATATTGAAGTAAAAAAGATAGTAAAAAAAGATATCAAGGGGGTAAGGTTCAAGAGGGATCGTAGTGCATCGGTGGGAGTAGTTCTAAGTGCTCCAATGATGCAGATATAGGCTTGTCTCTGTATCTTCCTTAATTTGTTGAGGTGGGTACCGACGTAGAGTATGGGCCACCATACTGTCGTGGTAGTATAAGAGAATGGGTATTCTGACAGATGTGAAGAGCCACTGTGTCATGTAAGGTTGGAGACTCCAGTTGTGACCAATGGCTTTCTTGATCATGTATACGGCTCTTTCTTCTGTAGTTAATTCCTTACTTGCTTAAGTGGGAGCAAAATTAATCATTCTCTATGTCCGTAAATTACAGTTGGTTTTGAAATTTGACTTAAGCTTACAAAAGCCATTGTGGGTATTCATAAATTTGGTGATGGTTGTGCCTACTAATTCTTCAATTGTGACATACGCTTAAATTCACTGAAGTCAATTATAGTTGGCTCTTTAGTTTGACTTGCTTTATTTAATAAATATGCTTATCCTCAGGGAAGCTTCTTTTTTCAGAATTTGGGAGAGAAAGTCTAGATTCAAATTCAAAGCTGATTCAGCAAACAAATGATCGGTGCCACTCATCAATCAAGATAACCTGAATTCGATGTCACTTCCTTGTTTCTTGACAGCCAATTCCGAATAAACTTTCCGAAAACATCTTAGTCCTTCGCTTGCTTCAAAATGTCATCGGATCAACGTTTAATTTGACAGCTGTCCGGACTTAGTCCTGTCCGCCTCGGGCAAAGAGGAAGAAATCAAAAATAATAATTACCTCATTTTTCATTCCATTCCCACTGCGGGAGATGTGAACTTTCAAACTAATCTATTCAAAGAGCTCGTGATTTGATTAACTCTCTCGCCTGATTGTCAGCGGAATCGGGGAAAAAGGACGCCGTCGCGATCCCCTTGGCCGCCTTCCCACCCAAGCAAGGGAAAATTCCTGTTCGCCGTCAGTTTATAATGAAATTTTCTTAACGAGAAATACCCAAATTCCAAGCCCATAGCGTGGCTCCTCGCGGCAGGGCAGGCGAAGACAGTTTACCCACGGAATAAAGGGAAACCCGTTTTTCACTTGATGCGCCTTGAATTGATTAATTTTTTTTTCGTGAACAAGAGCCCTGTTCGTTATTGCACAACACTCAACAAATGCTGGAGGAATCTAATTTCGATTAAAATTCAGCAGGCGTGCCTAATTTTGGTGGTTCCCTGGCGTTGTGTTGTCGTCTTTCAAGAGGTGGCCGCCATTGAAAAACCAACTTTACAAGTCAATTGTTATTCATTTGTCCTTTCGCTCTTGGTGTGGGTGGGCGATGTGGAGTCGAGAGACGACCAGGAGAGGCTGCTTTATTATAAACATTCAATATCGACCACTAAACAGTAACAACATCGGTACCTCTTGTACAGGGAAAGGGCGCAAAGTTGTGAGGCATCATTTTCGGGGAGAAAAAAAAATAACCGGGAGTGAAGAAAATCAATCAGCAGAGTTGAAGGGACGAAAGGTCGATGCCAAGCAGTGGCGCAGGGATGCCAGGACAAAAGCTCTGGGCGCCTAATTCATTGCCCTTTGCCGTCAAGATGCGAACGGAAAATAAAAACAAACACAGAAATAAGCCAGTGTGGGAAGTTGACCGGGTTATGGATTGAAGGTGACTTCTTTGCCGGCCCCTGCCTTCGAGCGCCGTGGACCACGCACCGTGCCGTGCCTATTATTCAAGGGGTTTCTGCTGTCGGCTTTAGAAACTTTTCCTTCCCCGGATGTGGGAGGCGGGCGACTTGTGAGGTGTGAGGCGGAACCTCTTCTGTGCGTGGCTGCCGTGATGTAAGGATGTATGAATAAATTATGAGAAAATTACTTTTTCCTTAGTTTTCTCTCTGTCTGTCGTTGTATGGTGAGCGATTGTGAATGTTTATTATGTCGTTGGCCTTGGAGTGTGGTGTTGAGAGGGTGCTTCACGTACGTGTGTGTGTATTGGGGGGGGAGGGGCGGTTGGTGCGTGTACGTGCGAGACTATTGATGGTCTTTTCTGACGAAAAGTAGGTCATGTCTTTTAAGGATTACCCAGACACATCGCTGTCCAATGGCTTGTCAACTTAATTTAAGAGCCTACACATGTTGTGTTGTCTGAAATCTGAATTCGAAATACGATACGTGTTCTCTTGAGTGCAAACCAAACAACACACAACTGGACTACGAATGTGCGTCCTTTTCGATTTGTTTAAATGAGTTTTCGGGATATGAGTTAAGGATGTGAGTCTAATGACTAGCCTAATGACTGCCTCTTGTCTACTTTGCGAATCATTTTCTTTCTCATTATCTCGCATCATTGTTTGGTAGTCTGTCGAAATGACTTCGTGGTACTGGTCTGTTGGCTTAGATGGAAATTGATGGTCATTCATGGGTGAAATTGGCTTTGGATCGGATGTGAAAGCTAAAAACATTGAAAATGAAAGAGGATGAAGCGAAAACTGTGCAGAAGTCCAACAAAAGCAAATAATTATCAAGCTGGTAAAGGGTGCTTTTTATGTTACAGGTCGATTTTGTTCGGTCCCCATCAATATATGAAGGATAATTATTTTCCATTGGCGAAGCAGGATCGTAGAGAGGGGCTGATTACGGTTTATTACTAAGCAGCTAATGTTAGACTATAAATATATACATAAGTAGATAATAAAGAAAACAAATCTCCACTCAGGGACGATTTGAATTTCATTCCAAAACTGAATAGACGGAATTTAGAGTAGCTATTGAGGCACGTAGTAGCGGCTATGGCATTGTTGGTATATGCCTCGACTCCCACGCACTTTAACCTCGACGTATAGGTTCGAATCCCAGTACGACACAAAAATTTGCACGGCCTCACCTCTTTCACTAACAATGCTCAAAGAGTATAATTGTCTAGAAAAAGCTTCTCAAACTTGGCCGTTCGAAGTCGGCATAAATACTGTATGTCCCTTCAACTATGCGAGAACAATAGCACGCACAATACGAATGGTTGCTGCGAAGCTAGGCCCTGTCCCTCCACCGGCTGTAGCGCCACCCATATTATTACATTATTGAGGCTTGGAAGGCTCTCAATTTATTTATACACCAACGGCATCTGGACTTTGGTATAGTAAGGGCATGATACGGTATGTGATTCTGGACAACATTTGGGCCAATATCTTCCTCAATAACAGTTGAAAGGTTGAAGTAGTACCATCTCTTCGCCACCTAGTCACTTAATCACCTAGTCACTTAATCACCTATCCACTTTTTGCCCAAATTGGTGTGATCTTAGACTTATTCTGATCATAAACTCTGATGCGGCCTCCCTTTTCTGTATACATTCCCTGTAAAGTTCGAATCGAGTGGTCTCAATTAAGTGGAATAAGAAGTCTGCCCTAAAAAGGGCTCCAAATGGGTCCCCGTCATATAAGTAACTGATGAGCTTGCTATGAAAGTATTAGAAACTGAGCCATAGCATTGAATAGATGACATCAAACCACTGAAGAAAAAACTTGGAAGATAAGATCTATGTACTTTTTCTTGCATGGGTATGTGGAAACCTTAAATAGGCTCCAATGGTCGGATGTCCATTGGTAGTGTCAGATTCTTACTGACTAAAACCACATCCCGAATCTTTTCGTATATTCCCCCGCGGAACTACTTCGCGAGGGCCAGATTCGAACTTTTTTTTTTGTCACGGGGTGTTCTTTCGTCACGCAGCCGTTCCAAATTTCTTAGATTGCACATTATTCGTACTGCTGCATCGTTCACAACAGCCCAAAGTTCTTCGGATTTCAACGTATATTCGACTATGTTTTCTGCTATTGGCCGATCACAAAATATAACTCTATCATTTGCGTACTGACTGCATTCGAAGAAAACGTGCGTCACGTTCTCTACCGCATATACCCAGTGAGGACATGACGAGGACTCGAATCACGGTTTCGCTTGTAAAGATATTCCCGGCGACAACCGTGGCGGCCAGTCAAGAACTGTGTAAGATAGTAGTTTCGCTCGCCGTGTTTTCGCTTTCATCTCTGGGATTAGTCGGTACGTCCATCTCCCATTTTGAGATTCATCCCATCGTTGTTGTCACGCTTATATACTGCGGCTTCGTTCGAGTTTCTTCACTTGCTTTACGATTGGCGCGATTTACACACGATTGTCATAGAGTTGTAGGTCTGTAGGTCCCTTTCACTCGTGATAGAACTTGCTGTTGCTGAGAAGCTAGCCCTGGCCCTCTACGGGCTGTCATAGTCATAGAGTTGCCTAGCTTCTAAGGTCAGGATATCCATTGGTACCATAGAGGATAGTACCAATATCGCGTCGTAGGATACCGTTCGATATGCACTGCTAACTCTCAGTGCCCACAAACAATACACAGATTTGATTCCTTTCATGTGCGACCTCAGACATTATTTGTGCCCCGTACAGCTATATGGAGGCTACAACTCTCGCAAACATTAATCGTTTACCTTGCTTCGGACCGCCGATATTCGACATGAGTCTCGAAAGAGCGCCTATAGCTTCGACGATTTCTCGCAAGCATATTCGAGTTGATGCTTGAAATTCAGCCGAGCATCAATCGTCACTCCTAGGCATTTTATAAATGGGCTGGAAATAATGTCGTGTTCTCAAATTTGTATCGTTATCGTCTCTAGCACCCTTCTACTCGTAATGAGCACGGCTTCCATTGTATGATCCGCGAAGTCTAAACTCATATCGCGTAGCCAGTTCTTTATCAGTGCTATTGCTTCGTTGCAATACAACTCGATTTCTTCAATCCGTTTCGCCACGACAACAACATCAGTATTTTTCGCGAAACCTACAATGGTGGCTTCCCAGTTGACTGGGAGCTTCCCTACTGAATGTCGTCATACATCACGTTCCACAGTAAAGGACCCAACACTGATTCTTGGGGTACGCCTCCTGTTATTTTATACAATTTCGTAACGTCGTCAGAGTCGTGAAGGAGTAGCCTATCGGTAAAGTAGCTCCTGATCAATCTTAATATGTACTTCGGTACATTTAATCTGTCGAGGCATTGTAAAATACGAGTTGAATGCATTTTTCACGTCAAATCGAAGTCCTAGCAATCCACTTGGGCAGACTAGATCTTCCTGACCTCTTACATAAAGTACACAAAGAGTTTTCCAATTGAGACTTAATTCAATGACCAAACGGCTAATGCCAAAATATTCAGTAAAAACAACATATTTATTATTTTCTTACCGAAATTCCGAGTCGGTGACCGTGATAGATAGAAATTCATAGTCTAGTGAACAAATTTGCGAAAGCGTCCGTCTCGTTCTCGTATTGGGATGTAAAAATGGTGGAAAAAATATCGCGAATTTCATGGCTATTAGGGGCAAGAAAGGGCCGAGTTTACCACTGGCACGAAATCAGGAAACACCTCACCCCCAATGAAAGAGTTAAAATCAATGCTACTGAGAGACGCCAAAATCAAAACCAATAGTAGATGGGCTCCCCTCGAAATGGACAGGAGGAACATTAGTAAAGTAGTAGGCGTAATCATTGGCCATTACCGAATTGGCAATCAAGCCAGAAGGCTTGGAGCACCCACAACGACTTCTTCAGGAGCTGCATGGATTAGGAGGAAGTTCTGCATTACCTCGGAACCTGGTCGTCCCTTGCAGAGACAAGAAGAAAACTTATGGGCAGCTATTTCCTCGATAGTCTTGAAAATCTAGTTAACATCAACATAAATGACACACTGGTTAAGTATAAATATACTCGTACATACCAACAGAGGGAAAGTACCAACGAATCTAGCGACAGCACAACAGACCTTAAAGGTCTAAGTGAGGCAAATCTTCGAGGGAATTTTTGCCAGTCACATCTACCTACCTACCTACCATCACGAATTTCATGGCAAAATGATCTTCAGTGATGAAGCGCATTTCTGGTTAAAGAGCTACGTCAACACACAAAATATGCATAATTGGTTACCTAAAAACTCTCTTGTGCTTCAAGAAACACCTTACCATTCACAAGAATATATCTATGGTGTGGATTTAGTGTCGGTGTGGCATTAGGCAGTTACACTCGATGGAGACCGATACAGAGAGAAGTTGCAATGTTATTTCTTTGGTCAGTGATCAGTGCACACGCAAAAAACTTGTAACTGCTCTAATACTACCTCTCATTAGATACGGTGAATTAATATATTGTAATCCTGACTCGCTCTCCATGCACAAGTTACAGGTGGCTTTTAATGATGCAGTTCGATATATTTATGGCATTCGCAGATATGAGCATATCTCTGCTTATGCCAGGGACTTACTGGGGTGCAGTCACCAAGAGTACATTAACGCCAGGAACTGTATTTTCCTCCACAAATTGATTCACAGTCGTAGTCCGGATTATTTGTTCAACAGGCTTAATTTGACTCGTTCAAATAGGTCAATTAATCTAATAACTTATCGCAATAACTTTTTAAATTCATCGCGTATATTTTTCATTCATACTGCTAGACTATGGAACTCTTTACCTTCTAATATTAAATCGATATCGAATCAGAAAGATTTTAAAAGTGCAATCATCCTCTATTTTTCCACACTCCCATGAAATCATCCCCCAAATCATATAGTTTTTAAGAAAAATCTGTAAAAATTCTAAATTGTAAATACTAAGTACTAAAAAAGATGTCATGTTAATGTACACACCTTTTATTTAAATTAATAAATAAAAATAAATAACTGCATGGAGAAGACAATAATGATATGGGATTTCAACATGACGGTGCCACAAGCCATATAGCGGGTGTAACAATCGACTTATTGAAAACACGATGATGGTCTAGAGCATGTGACTTAAGGCCTCTAGTTCTTTTAGATAAGCCAACAAGCCGACATCGTAAGAGGAGATCAACGTCAATATTGACAGCGTTCATGTGTGACCGAGTCATCGAAAAATGGGTTCAGCCAATCGACAGCTACAAACGTGGCCATGACGGACATATGATACAAATCCCCATGAATAAGTTTCGAAGTGTGAACGTAGCCATTATGTGCCTTAAAGACTTTTGTAGTTTAGTTGCTTACGTTCAAGTTGCTCCTCAGCATCGCCTAATGCAGAATGGTAGGCGTCATCACAAGACACTGCTTCATCGCTTCACATGCCAAAGCGCATGCCTCTTTTCCACTGATTGTTGAAACTGAAGTTGTTTGTTTGAAGACTGTCCTTTACGCACTTGTGGGTCATTGACACTTGAGTCCACTTGTGTAATATAATCGCTGTTACTTGATGGAAGCTCGAAATGGATATACTTCCCTCCTTGACACTCTCCCACGTGCCAGACGGCCATCATATCCTTACCATAGCCCACCATCATTATCATCATCAACAACGTGGAGTAAGAATTAAGGCCGTCTGCTACATCTGCAAGACTTCGTTGGGGCCGTGATTGAAACGTCCTTCAAAAGTATTCCATTGACTCTTCGAAATATTCCAAGTATTTTGATTGTTTTTATCTCAAAAATCCGCAGAGATTTATGAGATCCACGTCCTTTTCAACTTCTTCAACTTTAGACATGATACACAATATTCTTCACGAGGGAGACCGTGAACTAGTCGAAAATCGACTGTCTCCACTCAGGTGGATAGCGCACATCCTCCCCATTCACTTTCACTCATAACCGCACGATTCACATCAACCGCGCGATGGCATTGACAAAAGTTTTCCAATCCTTGCGAGGTCCCTCACCCCCAGGTCCATCAAACTTTGCATAGTTTGCGTTTTGTTTTTCAATACTCAATTGAGATCCGGCCAAGGACAGGCGACAGGGTCTCATTCTTTGTCTATTGCCAACGAGTGGCGAATAAATCTTTTTTTCTTGTTGGTCAAAAATCGTTCTCGTTCTGTCGAAGGAAACTTCAGAATCAGAAAGTCCGGATAGCTTGTTGTTGGGAACTAACTCGAAAGTTCACCGGTGCGGATTGATTTTGGGACGAAAGTTTCGCCGGTCTTAGCGGAAAAACAATTCAGCTGACGTTGGCTATCTCTTGATGGACTGATTGCCCTATCCTTTGTCATTTTAATTTTCTGTTATGATTACTTCTTCGAGGAATAAAAGATATCGATTTTTTGCTTTGTAGACGGAACAGAATTTCAATTGGCGGGGAACTTGAGCTAATGATGCTTGCCATTCGGAAGGGATGCAGCATTTTTTTTTTGTGCTGAATTTTGCTGGTGTGCCTCGGAGAAGGAAGTGGACGGATTCATGACTCTTATGAGACACCAATTTGGAGAAAAAAGATTGTTGTTTGGAGTACCAGTAAGCAGATTAGGCTAAAGCACTTGTAGTGCTGGCAAATTTAGTAAAATTAAATTGTTGTTTGAGATGCGAACGAATTGAGTTCTAGTTAGAAAGGTCTGTCAGTGAAATTATTAGTTGATTAAGAAATAACATCATTCAAATATGCGCCTGTTTTCAGAGGTGTCGTCCCCCCGAGTAGCCTGTTTTTCAATGACTGCGGCGCACAGTGGTGCGATTTGTATGAGTGACGAAACAATCTGTAAAATCTAAACCAGTGTATCGATCTGTGCAAGTGCTATGAATGGAATGAAGATGTAACTCAAAAAGATTAAGATATAAAATCTATACAATTTTTCATCACCTTCATTCTTCGTTTGTCTCAATTCGGTTACACTTTCTCGAGTAGCTCTGTCGATACAATCTGTAGTCTTTTTGCCTTCTCACCTAACATCCCTACCGGTAGTATAGCAGCTAAAATAATGGCGTCTCCATGCCAAAGGATCTTGTGCACTGTATCAGGCATGTTATACCAACTATACAAGCCTACATAATGTCCAAGTTTATTGACAGTACCTAGCTCTTCACTTACACCTGTTATAAAGGGTGGTTAAATTTTAGGGGCCGATGTTGACCTAAACGTCAAGTTTTTTTCTGCATTTCATTTGACATTTCTCAATTTCAGACTAATTCAATTTGAACCATTGAAAGATACACAATCGAGCAACGCGTTAAAGTTATTCAGGCTTATTATGAAAATGGGCCTTCAAATCAAAATGCATACCGTGCACGTCGTGATTTTTTCGGTCAATTTAATCGTCCAAATGTGCGTACAATCGGAAAAATCGTGCAGAAATTTTGAGCAAGCCGGGTCTGTGGGAGATGTGAAAACACCAGTGCATGCTCGTACAGCTCGTACTGCAGAAAATATTGCTGCTGTTCGCGATAGTGTGGCTGAAGAGCCGTCCACCTCAACTCGTCGTCGTGCCCAACAATTGCACCTCTCACGCTCGTCGTTGATGAACATTATGCATAAAGACTTGCATTTACACGCTTACAAGGTGCAATTGACTCAAGAATTTGGGTGAATGATAATCCAAGAGTGACTGTCGAAAAACCAATGCACCCACAAAGAGTGACTGTTTGGTGCGGTTTATGGGCTGGCGGCATCATCGGGCCGTATTTTTTCCAAAATGAGGCTGGTCAGGCAGTTACTGTGAATGGTGTTTGCTATCGTGAAATGATAACGAACTTTTTATGGCCCGAATTGGAAGATATGAATGTGGACGATATGTGGTTTCAACAGGACGGTGCCATTTGCCACACAGCTAACGAAACAATGGCTCTTTTGCGCGACAAATTCAATGGCCGTGTTATCTCACGTGGTGGCGATGTCAATTGGCCGCCAAGATCGTGTGATTTGACACCGTTGAATTTTTTTCTTTGGGGTTATTTGAAAGAAAAGGTGTATGTCGATAAGTCAGCAACAATTCAAGAGCTAAAGGATGGGATAATTCGGGACATTAACGGCATAGAACCTCAATTATGCTTCAGCGTCATCGAAAATTTGGACCATCGGGTGGAGGTGAGCCGCCGAGGTCGCGGCGGCCATTTGGCCGATATTTTGTTCCATACATAATTGAACCATACCAATATTATCATAATGAAAAGAAATGACAATAATTTCCTAAATAATTTGTGTTTTATTCAAAATCAACATCGGCCCGTACAATTTAACCACCCTTTACTTGTGGCAGTTTTTGGATATTGATGCGATGTGTTTCCATCGTTTGTGGTGCCCATTCCTTGTTGGACGACATCAACTTTCAAGCCCCTTAATAATCTGAATTTGTTTTGAATATCTTTCTTATGACCTCCATGAGCGGCTTGATTTCCTTTGTTGCTTTCCCTTGCTTAAACGGCAACTTATACGCAATTTTCAAGACAAAGTTCATAAATTTGATACGCGCATGAAAGGGGGAAAACACCAAGTCGTTCACAAAACTTCATAATCACTCATTTGTGAAGGTTTTGCCTTGCATATGGGACACGATGCCATGGATGGTGTATTAGTTACAGCTTGAGCAACCTTTCCGTTGATCATTGACCAACTGATGATGAATTCTGAAAGTCTTGTCATGAAGAACACCGATTGTTTCAGTTAACTGCGAATTCTCTTGCTTCAATCGTTCAACTTCTTCGTTACAGCCGTTTGCTTCATGAATTCGAATTTCAAAGGTGTGTATAATCTTGTTGACGCAGGTTGACACAGCTGAAACTTGTACAGTTGTTTAAGTAAGACTGTAAAGAATATTTTTAAGCAAGATCTCGTTAGTTCTGGTCTAATGAATTTCGCAAATATTGATTTTTAGACGATTTATTTTAAAAATTCATAGCTGCTAGCAGAATAAGAAAATCAATGTTAGGAAAGTGTTTACGTTTTCTTTAGACATGCTGTAAAACGTATGAACAATTTTAAAATGATCCATCATGTCTCGGCATAGTTATTGACTAGAATACAACGCCCTTCGCTGTATGTTTCTCCATTTTATCGAAATGTGTTATTCAACTTACATACTTTAAGAATGCAAAGGCCCTAAGTGTCGCCTCTCAAACCACTGTGCATGATTATGTTGAATTTAAGATATGGCAAGAGATATGTATGTACCGGCCGATTGCGGCCCATTGACATAAGCCTTCGAAACCCTAAGCCTAACACTGGTCAAATCGCGCAAAGTGGTGATATAAGCACGTGTCGCCTCTGCATGGAATAACATATCTGTGTGCGATCAAAGTCCACAGTTTTATTTATTTTTTGTTACGTCCAAGGATGTGAGAGTCTTTGAAAGGTACTAATAGCCTGGGCTATCAGCATGCTCGATTCGTAAACTCAAATAATCGATGCTGGGTATACGCCTACGTACTAACCCACACCCTGCACTCAGCCGTTAGGTATCTTCTTTCGAGCCTTCTTAGTTCTATCTGCACATCTACAGCCATTTGTCTGCTGAGTCTTCCATATGCCTGACTAGGAGCTTGAGAGTTGGTAGACATGTTCTCGCTACCACAAAACGCCTGCAATGAAAAATTGCGTGCTCTGCATATTCCTCTTCTACGGCGCATTCTGGACAGAAGGGTGAGCTATCGTCACCAAATCTGATGATGCCCTTTCGTTTGTCTTCAGGCGTCTTGTGCTACCCTCCGAGTAATTTGCCGTGAGCCTTAGATAGACAATTTGCATCTCTTTGGCGAGAATATCGATAGGGGCCATACCCGCAATTACACAGGCTGCTTCATCCGAGATTGTTTGGAATCCGCTGATTGTTCTTATTGCGCAGCCTGTATGCTGACGAAGGCTTCTTTGTTGTCTCCTTGGTGGTGAGAGCTCATGCCCACACTGGTGCAGCGTAAAGAAGGATCCCACTCTGGAAAGCAGGATCCTTCTCGCGTACTCAGGCCCTCCTACGTTCGGTAGCATACCGGAAAGTGCTGTCTGCATCATTAATGCTTTTTTGCTGCAATACTCGATGTGAGTGCTGAAGCTTAGACTGTTGTCGAGCATTACCCCCAGGTATTTTAACAAATTTTTTGGCCTGATTATCTGGGAACCAACACGGAAGTTCGTGTATTCCACAGTCTTTCGGCTGGTTATTAAGACGGCTTCGTAATTGTGGTCAGCTAGTTCCAGGTTGGTAGATTCCAGCCAGTCTTTGATTCTGGTGATCGCTTCGTTTGTGGCGGCTTCCACCTCTTGGATGTGTTTGCCCACGGTTAGAACTGCTATGTGACCTTGACTCCTTGTGGTAGCGGCAATCGGATCACTCCGTCGTACATTAAGTTCCACGGGAGGGGTCCAAGAACTGATCCCTGGGGCACTCTCGCTGAAACTTCGTAGTACATCGGGCCATCAACCGTCTGGTACCTGAGTTCCCGTTGGCAAAGTAGATAGAGATTATTATTTTCAGGTATGTCCATAGTGTCATTAGGTGTGTGGCACGTGGTAGGCTTATGTAGTTCACGAATAAACTAAAGGGTGATTTTTTAAAAGCTATAGCAAAGTTTTTCAAAAGAAAACACATAAAATGCATGAAATCTTTATTTGAGTCTATAGTAGGGTTCATATAATTTAATGTTTGAAGATTATTTCATGCAAATGTTGACCTTGACTGCGCCTCAAATGGTCCATCCGCTTAGCTTGGCATACTCTTTCCAACATTTCGGCCGGTATCTCATGAATAAATGCTTCAATGTTGTCTTCCAATGCGTCAATTGAAGCGGGCTTGTCTGTATAGACATGAGCCTTAACATAGCCCCACAAAAAATAGTCTAAAGGCGTTAAATCGCACGATCTAGGCGGCCAATTGAACGGTCCCGAACGTGAAATAAAATGTTCACCGAACTCGCCCCTCAATAAGTCCATTGTTGCGCGTGCTGTGTGGCATGTGGCACCGTCTTGTTGAAACCACATGTCATGCAAGTCAAGCTCTTGCATTTTGGGCAAAAAGAAGTTGGATATCATCTCACGGTAGCGCTCACCATTCACAGTTACGCATCATCTTTGAAGAAGTACGGTCCAATGATGCCACCAGCCCATAAACCGCACCAAACTGTGACTTTTCTGGATGCATTGGTAGCTTTTGCAATGCTTCTGGCTGATATCCACTCCAAAATCGACAATCCTGCTTATTTACTTA
Source organism: Eristalis pertinax (assembly GCA_907269125.1). Lineage (NCBI taxonomy): Eukaryota > Metazoa > Arthropoda > Insecta > Diptera > Syrphidae > Eristalis > Eristalis pertinax. The sequence continues at coordinate 124,382,991 of OU026145.1, forward strand.
CCCATTGAGCCAAAAATGAGCTTCGTCATAAAATGGAAGAAGCGCGCGATGAACTTTCGTAACAGAGCACACATTTTGATAATAAAATTTAAAAATTTGCAAGCGTTGTTCGTTTGTAAGACGATTCATGAATTATAGACCAAACTGAAGATGTTTGACAGTGAAACAAAACACGAAACGTGCGTCAGCTGTTTAAACCAGTGTTGCCAAAAAGATATTAGGTAAAAAATCACCCTTTAGTTCAAAAAAGTGCTCTAACAAGTGAACTTAGTGAACTGGTTCAGAATGTCATTTTATTTTGGTTCAGTAGTTCAATAGTTCGTTGGTTGGTTTAAGTGGCTACCCGTTTTGGCTCAAACCGGGTACAAGTTGCGCACCCTTATTTGATACCACACCTCGTAGACCGTGGTTGTTTGGATTAGCTAAATCCAGTCTGTAGAGTTTGATTATGTTCGCTATACTTTGGTTAGCGATCTCAGAAAGGTCACTTAGGAAGGGTTGCCGAACACGATATATCTTTGTTTGGCTAGGGCCGCAAAGTCACGGAGAAAGTGAGACAGACATTCCTCTGAGTGGGTGTCGAGGCAACTGCGACAGTGTGGGTTGAACGGTATTCCGAGTCTATCAGCATGGATGTCTATGGGCATCATCTTCTTCGACTCTACCTGCATCTCTTACCGTTTTTAATTTGTTTGCCAGATCGGCTTTGTTTCCAGTAGTGGATAATCCTAGTTCCCGTGACATTTCTTTTAACTGCACTATTGAAAAGTTGAACGTTTGGCTGTCACCAGAAATCCCGTCTTCAGGAATAGTGAAAATTTTGTTTAAACTGCACAATCTTATCGAACTGTCATCATCAAACTTCAAATCACAACTGACTAAGCTGTATCTGCCGCTGTAATCGTGGCTAGTTCGTAAACGCAGTATTAGCGCAGTACTGCAAAGTCAACCGTTCTTAATTGCAAGCATTTGGCAATGATGCACCGCGTTCTAAACAGCCACAGCGGAAACAAAAGCAACCTGCGCATCACAGATTATGTCATGCATCCCTCACGCGATGCGCATTTTTTTGACGTTTACGAACTCAGCCCGTCTCCGTCTAGTCCTCTCGTCGCATATAGTGTGTATTTCACAGGAATCGTCGTGTATTTTTGTATATTTCCGTTTGTGGAACCCATGGCCTTATAAAGGCACTTTTTGATAGCACTAGTGGCACTTTGAAAACTATCTTTTCCGGCAACGCTGCTCACGGTTTGTGTTCTACGACTTGTTGAAGGAAGTCTAGGGCGTCCAGTCTCCTCGAATTTTTGAACTATTCTCTTCACAGTTGATAGGGCTAAGGGCCCAAACCGGTAGAATCTGATGCGTGCGTCGTTGCGTTCACAATTCACAAGAATCGTAGTTGCCGGATTGCAAAGAGGTGTCCAATGGATACGTACGTTGCGTCCGAAATCCATGCAACCCCACTACGACAACAGCTGAATACAATGAATTATGTGGGAAAGGAACCGTCGAGGTATGAAAAAGTTAAAACTTAACCAAGATCATCCGTCGTCGACTTATGGGCCGTATTTGTTGTCTCCCTCGCTCTTATTAGGTCTTATGAGTTGTCAATCTTTTGACATGACGTAATACGTCAAGTCTGATGAATTTTCATTATTTTTCATGTATCGCCCTTCAATGAAACCATGTCTAACAGGTGTTTCTGCTTTACAATTGACTGCGCAAATGGTTATTTTAAATCTTGGCTTTATAAAGATTTGAATCTTTCGCCCATTTTGAGATATCCTTATTAAGAGGTGCAATTTATTAACACCTTTATTAATGCCTTCCCGTAGAAGATCGTTAATTGCCATTGTTGTGCCATTCTGTGTACGTCTTCGATATTGCCGATGTGTAGCATCAGCTGCTGCTGAAAAAAAGTGCGAACAATGTGAATTCTAAATAAGGCCTTTCAATTCAAACTCAACGGCCACACGACCAAAATCATGTTTAATTAGTAATTACACAAAATGATCTCTCCTGCTGGTGCGTATCATGTCCGCTGCCATAATTTGCATGTACTTTAATTCATTTTATCGTTCAGTTCCCCATCAATCTTGCCCACAATCCAACAGAACTTTCCACTCACAAAACATCTGAGTACATTTTTTCCAACAAATATGCAATTCATTGGTTTAACAAACAAACAACAAACAAAATTATAGCTCATAGATGACTGCAATTAAAACCCCATTCGTTCATGACCACATAATTAGTTTTATTTAATCAGAGCACCCAAATAAACTGATTTATCACACATTCACTTTGCTTTTTTCATCGAATCGAATTCCCTGGAAAAATAGCATTTGCAATCAGTTTAAAGTTATATCGTAAAACAAAACAAAAACAAACCCACAGACCATGCTGCCGGTGGCGTTTCCCACGCGAAATCAACTCCATCGCATCGCAAAAAAAAAAGAAGAAGAAGTGGAATCCAGTTGACAACTGCTCACGTTTTAGGGGTCATTTGGTGGGATGTATCTCCGTTTCAGTGTCCATGGCCAAGTTCATAAATTCAAAATTTCTTCTAAGGACGTGGACATGGGTACTTAAGATGTTTATCCTGGCCTGTTTGCTTATATATCTTCGCGTGTTATTCCTTGGGTTAAACTTATTTACGCGCACACAACATACGGAGGGGGGAGGGAATTATGCACGAGAGAAGAGTTTCAAGAGCGTGTCCTTTTCCATTTGCAAGGAACGAGTGAAATTTAAAGAGTAATGTGCTTCTCCACGACTACGCTACGGCCTACGCCGGTCGCCACGGTAGCAAGCTACTTGACCTTTTCGGCTTAGGTTTGATTCGAGTGGGAAGATGTGATCTGCGGGGATGACTCACTGTGAGTGAGTGAAGAAGAGTGTGTACTATGCTTTGCCATCCGCTTTGGATTTGAATTTTAGCTTTTTGTTGCCTTCAGGAAGAGGCCAAACACATGTGTCGCAGTAGAGTGGTTTCCTCTTATCGGAAGTGTCGTCCATTGTTAAGGGTGGAACATAACGTAATCCGTAATCCATTGGCAGAGAGGCAGAACTTAATTTTCTTGACGTTACATTTTCCACTGCAAATATTTGTCCGATCTGATAATACTCGTAGACAACTTATGGGTTAATGGCTTTACTTCAAATGACATGTTCACATCTTGCAATGACTGCCAAGAAGTCAATCTTCCTTTGGATGCTAGTTTCAATCGAAAAGTCACTGACAATGCTCAAGGAGTACAACTGTCTAGAAAAAGCTTCTCAAACTTGGCCGTTCGGAGTCGGCATAAAACTGTAGGTCCCTTCCACTCGTGATAGAACAATAGCACGCACAACACGAGTGGTTGCTGAGAAGCTAGGCCCTGGCCCTCTACGGGCTGTAGCGCCACCCATATTATATTATTATTATTATATCATTAAATGGAGTTATATTTCCATTAGATTAATTGAAACTAAGGAAAATGTGCTTTCGAATAAAAAAAGAAACAATTTCCACGAAAAACCCCTACATATACCCCACAAACAGAGATAAGAATTTTCTACATCGTATGTACGTACATGTAGATATATCTGCTTCATTAATTAATGTTCATGCATCTGCTACGAAGCTACTTATTTCTACTTCATAATATCTTCTTAATTCAATTTAAGATGCATTATATTGATTCATTGCAAGTCGAAAAGGTGCTGCAGTAGGCGAGGTTTTGCGAGGAGTCTTTGAACAGTTGTTTCTGACGTGAGGACACCTGCGGTAGTAGACGAGGAGTTTTTAAATAAATGTTTCGGTTTTAAAATTTGTTTCTATATCTGCTACACTTTTTTCAAATCTACTTCGTTTTTTTTGGGCTATCTGCTTCACTTTTTCGGCTCTACATTCTCATCCCTGCTCACCAAACACACTTCAGCTACTGTCATTCATAGTCTGATTTTCTTTTTCCTCCCTCGTCCTCCTGGTTTACTAATTCAGAGAACGAGGAACAAAAATGTACATATGTACATATACTCAGAACAAAACTTCGCCATGTTATTCACTCCGTTTTTATCTGAATGGGAGAGCAAAATCGGTATTTTACTTTGTTTTCACTCATCACTCACTCAATATTTCATTTGTCTTCTCAGAGAGTAATGCAATTTCTTCACTTTCGCGAGAAATGAAGGTTGGCGTTAGCTCTCCAGGCGATGCCAAAAGCAACTAAAAAAAATCGTCTGATGATAGTACTGTAGGTTTCATATACAATGCATTTCCATGAACGGCGCTTGTATCGTAGAAAAAGGCAGACTTTCTTTTTTGTTGTCCCCTAGACAACCCTGTACCTACATACTATTTAGAAACCACACGTGAGCGAATATACTTATAGGAAACAGCAATATCGCGAAGACAAAGACTCGCTTGAACACCGACATATTGCTTCTTCCGTGTGTCCGTTTATCGTTTTATTTTAAAAAAAAGATGCTTAAGTGAGATGTCCGATTGTGTTTTTCCTTTCTATGAATACAGTTTTGATGAGAATTACTTGTCTCGCCAGGAATTCTCATCAATTAACCCTCACGTCTGCTTTTGTACACACAGTTTAGAGAATCTTACCATACGAAATATTTACTACTCACCACAATCCACAGACATTTTAAAAGAATGTGCATGTTATTACTGTACCATCGGAACCTGCTACACGCGCAAATTATGAAAAAGATCTTATCCTCACATCCTCCTAGATGGAATTTCAGCGAGCACTCTATAGATTTGTTGCTGTGTGTGCAGATGCTGGGATGAAGGTTAACGTGAAAACATCAGAGGTTATGTTATTTCCCGAACACCTGTTCAATGCACTGTACATGTTAGTTTAGTCCCATTGAAGCCGGTGGAGAAGTTTAAATATCTCAGGTGTTTTTCACGAGTAATGGGAGGAGTAATGCTGAGCTTTCCTATAGGATTGGACAAGCTGGCTCAATTTTGAAACAGCTTGGAAGATCTGTAATCAGGAAGGCCGAGTTTGGTGTCAAAGCTAAGTTAGGGGTTTTCAATTCAGTATTTGTTTCAACTCTCACCTATGGTCATGAAATTTGGGTTATGACCGATCTCTGTAGTGGATCATGCGGGTCAGAAGAATGATATACATACGCCTCCCAAAGAATTTCAGCCTTTCGACAAACAATCATTTTAACATCTTTCAAGTGTCCTTAAAACTAAATTACCGGCTCCTAGCATGGTGATCGTCGTTGCTTTCACTTTATTGCGCTCCTTAGTACACAGTCCTAAAAAGCAAATTGACGAAATCATCGCATATTTATTTGCAAATCCCAATCCATTAAAGCTTACTACCCAGCCCCTTTAAGTAATCAAAAAAATGAGTTTTGATTTTCAATAGGCTTTTTTTTGACAGACCACGCGTGCCTCCTATCAAACAGCTTTTTCATTTTTATTCAGTATCGTTTGGCATTATTATTATTATTGTTGAGGGTAAATTGCATCGCGACCTTAACATATATTGCGCCCCCATTTCATACCTTTGCTTTCTTAAGAACTCCTCTTGCGCGAAGACATTTGTCCTAGAGTATTCTCTCTAAGCCTGTTTCGTTTAGGAATCTGAGAATGAGAGCTGGTTCTAGTGACTTCAATCCTTCTTCTGATACTAGGTGTTGCCCAGACATCTTTGCCTTTTCTGGGCCTGCAGAGACCTTCTTCTGATGCTCCTAGTTTCCTTAGGTGTTCCCTGAGTTTACAGTGCCCTGTTAAGAAGCCTGTTATGATACGGAGGTTGTTTTTGCTCATTCTGATACATGCTTCAAACCTCTTGCGGTTATGTTGACCCAAGAGTTTCTTGGCTTACTTCATACCATGAGCGTTGTTCCATGTATCTTCCCGGTTCCTTCCTTCTAGTTCCCTGAGGACGTGATTTCCCACAGCGCAGAATGGTTCCTGGTCTATAAAATGTTCCGATGCTCGTTTCCTAGCCAGGGAGTCGGCCATTTCCATGTATGGCCAGGTATCCAAAAGAGTTTTACTCTGTTACTCCTACTCAGCGTCTTAAGCTTCTGTAGAGATTTCCACACGAGCCTGGATTCGTTCGTTCGTCCGCTTGGCATGGAAAGACTCACACCACAACAGCGTCTCCAAATTGGTCTGCGAGAAATGTTTTTCATGCGCTTAGAGGTGTACATAATCGACCTACTTAAACCACTATTGCCAATACCACTCCAAATTTGAGTCCCAGTTTACATTAGTGGATGGCACTCGACTATCCTGCATGTAGTGAAGAGATTATAGCAGCTGTAGCTGAGAGTGTCGATTCATCTTCGTTCTCAGCACCTTGGCGTGGCATATACGACAACTTGGCGTATTTTACGTGAGGATCTCGGCCTAAAAGCAGGCGACTTGAATTTGCGTCAGAAAAACTCAATGAAAATACGGTGTTTTATCGTGAAATTTTGTTCAGTAATGAAGTCCATTTCTGGGTCAATGGATACGTTGATAAACCAAATGCCTTCAAATGAGGCAAATCAGATCAGATGTTGCCGTCAATGGTAACCGTTCGCGCCATGTTAACGGACTATGTGCTTCCTGAAATTCAAGCACATGGTCTCGGTGAGCTCTGCTTTCAACAAGACGGCGCTACGAGTCATCCAGCGCGTGATACAATGGACTTGTTGAGAAATCATTTTGGTGAGCACTTAATTTCACGTTTTGCTACGATAAATTGGCCGCCTATATCGTGCGATATCACACCTTTGGACTAATTTTCTCTGGGGATATGTAAAGTCTCAGGTCTGCAGAAATAAGGCAGCTACGAGTGATATGTTGGAAGCCAACATTACACGTGTTATCCTCGGGATACCAATCGCTGTGTTCGAACGAGTCGCCTAAAATTCGACCTTCCGAAGGGACCACCGCAGCCGTAGTCGTGGCCAACATTTACATGATATCATTTTCAATGAGTAAATGTCATGAATTGTTCTTTTAACCAATGGTAAAAATTTCAAGTTCAATTTCAAAAGTATGCGTTTTATTTTAGATTACAAATCAAACCTCACGATGAATCCGCCTTTATTAGTACACTTTCCAGATTGATTTCGTAGCACTCTGTTGGACATATTTTCCCTTGCTATCCTCTTCATCTCCTGATGTGCGACTTCATCCGCTTAAGGGACCTTCTCCCACTCGTTTCCTGTTTTCCTTCCTCCCAGAAGAATAATTATATACATCCAATAAATTCACTTCCACCCTCAACTTCGCTCCATTCATAACGAAAGTCTTTCATTCCCTTATCAAAACTCATCTAAGTAAAAGGTCAATTTCAATATATCCCCAGGAATGTCTGTTCAATCGAAAGTAAAATCGGTTCTTTCAATAAGTGTCCGACGTCATTAGATGAAAGCAGCTCTCAAGGATAACTGACAATTTCAAAAATTAAACGACGATAAGATGACTCAAATATAAGTCGCACATAACCACTCCCACCCCGATGAGGGGGACAAGGCAAAGTCCAGTGTCCGCGTCCTCGTTCAATAGATGCTCGCCAGGAGAATCTTCAACGACATCGTGTCGTCGGACGTCGACAAGCGTCCGTTACAGCGTCTCCCACTCAAAGTGCCAAGACGAAAACTTGAGAAATCAATTTAAGATTACTTCCAGCCGATTAATGAGAAACACAAACCTAGCCAGGGATATAAATAACGAAACAGTAAATCACGATACTTAGGCCATCGGCAATCCCCGATAGATGTCATCCCACGCGGCGCGAGAGGGCCTTCTGAATCGGATACAAGAACATATACATCGTGGGTCTTGATTTCGGAGATAAACTGTCGTCGACACCCTGGCCGACAGCCCTGATGAGAGACAAACACAAGCACGCGAGTGCCGATGCCCTTCGAGATATAGGGGCTACGAGGAATTTGCATATTTCGAGTTAAATTTTGGAGCTATAACCGCCGGAAGTGACAGGCCTCCCTCCACACACGTGCACCGACAATGCGGCCTTGGTCTTTTAGGGCTTTTCATTGTTTGGCTACTAACTGTAAACAGCTTGACCTAAAAAATATGGATTCCTATTTCATCCCGCACACGTGTTGCCCTCCCCTCGCCGAATCGGCTGCCTGGCTCAGACAACCGCCGCCATGGGGTTTATTTTTATGACAACTTCACACCAAAACCCACCCACCCACCGCCCGCACGACCCGATCGTACAACTTCCACCTGAGTGCACTTGCTTAACCCTTTTCCTGTTCATTTCCTCTAGGGGGGAGGGGGATTGTGCTTCAAATGCGCACGTGTGTGTGTGTATGCATTCTGTGCGGGTTTTTATTCCCTCGACGCTGTTTGCTTTTATTCCCGAAGTGGGCTGTAATAAAATTGATTGAGGCTTGAGTAAATATTTATCGCGAGGGATACGTATGAAGGTGGCCGTCGCCTCATGCCACCTGGCTTGTTCTTGATTCATTGGGTTTTTATTTGTTATTTTTGTGCTTTTGTCTCGTTCTGTCTTGCTGCTGTTTCGATTGAAATCGTCGTTTATTGGAGCAATCATTCACGGCGCAGTTTATGGGGAGAAGCCTCGTAGATGAATGGTGCGATTCGCGTCTGAGTGAATTGAAATCCGCGTTAAGCGATTTAAAGTGCTGCGATTGTGATAGATTGATGTTTTCATTCGCCTTTGAGTTTATGTGGCGTTAACTACGTGGAATAATACTTGACAAGTCGACAATCACTTAAATTGTTTGATTTTTTTGCATGCCATTAAACTCGTCTGGGAATGTTTTATTTTTTCTATGCCGTTGTAGATTTTATCTCCTGATGGCTCACTTATTGGTCATCTGGTCTGTGCATTGTTCCGTCCGAATCCACGATTACGGCAGTGGTTTTCAAGCGGAAGTCCTTGCAGTCAAGTAATCGGCCAAAATGATATCAATGTTAAAAACTCCACCGGCTGATATTACCATTCTAATTGATAGCCAAGTGGTAATTTCGGTTATAGAGATCAAGTCCAAGACGGTCGCATGCTGCCGCGAAGGGCTTAGGGTTCTTAGCACGTAGCACTCGATTACTCTTGGCTGGGTCGCGTGTCATAGGGACATAGCCAACAATGATGCAGTGGATGAACTTGCCAGGAAAGAGGGGAAAACCGACTTATCCCAGACAATCCTATATATTAAACCACCTTTTACTGATGTCAAGAAGTGGATGACAGCATCGTAGAGTTAGCTAACAAAAGGTGTACCTCCTTAACCAGACATATGAGACAGACCACTCGGATGCTGTGGCCTAAGCTTAATAGTGAAAAACCGACTATCTCCTACAATGCAACGAATGGTAGTTGGAGGGCCAGTTAGCGACCCTAATCATCTGAAGTACCACGAAAACAAAATCGAACACATCCATGACTTCATACGATGGGAGGACCTCAGCAACAGATAAGGGTTGCTCAATCTTTTCTATATAAAGTCGGCCTGGTCTATCGAAAGATAACTGTACTATTCAATTGGCTCAAAGAATTATTCCGTCATTTAGCCCGGAACTGAATGTTGTCGTAGTCTTGACATCCCTGCAAAACTTGTCCGTCTTTGCAGAATGACAATGGAGAATGCCTGTTGCTCCGTCAAGGTCGGTAAAGATTTCACCGAGACCTTTAATGTCAGAAAAGGATTTAGACAAAGCGACGCACTGTCATGGGATTTCTTTAACATCATTTTCGAGAAGATGGGTGCGTAACTCAAACGTCAACATCAGAGGCACGATCTTCGATAACTTGGAAGTAGTGAACGACTTAGTCTACCTCTGAAGTTAACACAAGAAGTGACACCACCGCGGAGATAAAAGCAAGGATCACACTCGACAATCGCTGTGTCTTTGAGCTTGGAAGGCAATTGAGGAATAAAGCCCTCTCTCGAAGAACCAAGTATGGCGCAGAAGCATGGACACAACCAAAGCGGATGAGGAGATTCTTGGTCACTTTGTATTATCTTTGGTGTTTGGAAGAGGAGACTGAACGTTCGATCTGGTCAAACATGTTGGGGTCCCTCGTCTCAGATGGCTAGGTCATGTAGAGCGAATGGACACCAATGCTCCGGCCCGAAAAGTCTTCGACTCCACCCCCGACTGACAACACGGTAAAGGAAGCCCACGACTCCGGTGGCGTGCGCAGCTGCAAAGGAACCTTAAACAGCTGCACAAACGTAGCTGGAAGCAACTAGCTCATGACCGTACTAGATGGATATGCATGTTTGGCTGAGGTCCAGGGCCACACACGCAGTGCGGATATATGATACAATATATAGTGGGCATTCCTGGTTTTTGGCCACAAATGGCTTACCAATTGCTCGTTGATACACAATATCCTCCTCCGCGTGTTCCCTCTAAACCAGGACAGTACTCCAATAATCGCCGTGATTATTGCTTAAAGGAAGCTATTGTGACCAAGAACTCTTGGGAGACACCGCTACCCACACCATCAATGATATGGTAGACACAAGCACGGTAACTCGATCTCATTTCAATGCCATTGAACAGTGGATGTGTCAAACCCTATTGATACACAGTCATATGTCAAACTATGGTGCCATGTAAAGTGAGGAAGATGTTCGGCTAGTACTAAATCGAAAATACTGGCTCTGTTGATGTCTTACATCCTATCCATCATCGAATGGACGTATTTTTGTATCATTGTCATCACTAGTTTTCATAATAATATTGGTGACGCTGCAACCACTCGTGTTGTGTGTCCTATTGTTCTATCACGAGTGGAAGGGACCTACAGTTTTATGCCGAATGCTTATGGCCACCAAGTTTGAGAAGCTTTTCCTAGACAGTTATACCCTTTGAGCATTGTCTCTGACTCCAAAGAGGTGGATCTGTGAATATTATTTTTGTTGTATTGGGAATCGAACCCAGACACCAAGGTTCAAGTACGTAGGAGTCGACTCACAGACCCACAATGCCACGGTCACCACTACACGTTTTCATAGGTCACTTTATTCCCACGATTTGATATGCGATGTGAAGGTGAAGGACCAACTCCCCTAAATCTTGAAGTAAAATTCGAATCATAATTGCTTTTGGCACCTGATCCCGATACCTAAAAACACACTCAGCTGACCTTTTCGACGACCATACCGAGAGGCACCAATCATTTAAAATTACACAAAAATGCCAGCTCATGCGAACAGCTAAAATATCTAAAAATAATCCCCACCCACAACATTATCCCATGGCAGGGTAAGAATTTCACAAAATTAGCAAGATCCTGGAATTAGAACTTAGAGAGTATCACTCATCAAATGTCACACAAACAAGGACTTTACGCGTTAAACGTAAATGCTACCCTGGAGGGTCTTCTCTGCTTGACTGAATTCGAAGAAGGACAAGCGTGTCCTCTTAACGAACACAAATATTCTTCGGCCCTCAGTTTCACGTCGGCAGCATACTCACAGATTGCTATATGTGTATTCTCACCTCGACTGCGTGAACTTTTGGGTTTCTTAGAATCGCCCAGAGGGTATTATCTTTCGACAGCTCTTGGGGAGTTCTCTCTCGTTGGCAGGAGCTTAACAGATGGACGATGGCATAGTGTTTGAAGGCTGATGGATTAGGGCACATTTTTTGCCATGAAATGGTGATACTGCTTTTTTTTTATTTTTAAGAACATTGTTGCCAATGGGAGCATGCCTCAAGGCACTCCAGATTAATTTTATGGGACGAGAAAAATGTGCGAAGGATGAGCACGTAGAATTCCATTTTAAAGAATGATGAATCGATGTATTGTTCGGGTGGTTGCAAATCACCTTGTGAAGACCACTCCCGTGGGCTGATGGGACCATTTTAAAATACAAACAAATGTCAACGATATGGTAATCACAATGATGCAAAGTAATTCCATAAAAAATGTGGCGTTGCATGAATATGGGAGCACGCAGAAAGAGTCGCAGATGTGGACGATGGTCATAAAAATGATGTGAGAGACATGACAGCAGATCGTTGCCCAAATTTCCTTCCAATTTATGAGCACTACGCGACTTTTTTAAATTCGCAAGGTTACTACCAGAATGAAAGGACTTGAAGGTATTCGATAAGCTGCAACATTACCCGTGGAGTCTACAAACATTTCATGTCACCAGAGTTTCAGCGGTATGTAAAGGGTGTTTTTTTTCGAGGTATGGAACTTTAAGTTGACCACACTATTTTAACTGGCTGCCATTTTGTCAGCTGTCAAGTGATTTATTTTTAGTTTGGCTTGGCATTTCAACATAGATTGACGACTCAACAATGCTTCCAAACTGTGTAAATTTGTTTTGAAAATCATGATTCTGTTCGAAATACGTATCGCGCACTACGCCCATTTTCACCATGCTCACTTTTGGTGGAATGGATACGTCAATAAACAAAACTGCCGTATATGGAGTGTTGATAATCCTCAAGCGTATGTTCAGACACCGTTACAACCACAAAAACTGACTGTTTGGTGTGCTTTATGGGCTGTGGGAATAATTGGTCCGTACTTCTTTAAAAACGATGCTGGCCAGAACGTTACAGTCAATGGTAACTGCTATTGCGTCGCTTGATTATTTTCTGTGGGTATATGTGAAGTTGCTAGTCTACGCCGGTAAGCCGGTAAGACCACTTGGAGGACAACATTCGCCACGTTATTGCGACCATATATACGACCACAAATGTTGGAGTCATCGAAAATTGGACCTCCAGATTAGACTACGTCCGAGCCATCCGTGGCGGTCATATGCCAGAAATCGTATTTAATTTATAATGCCAGAAGATTATCTTTCAAATAAAGTAAATTTCACGTCAACTTAAAAAGAAATCATCTTTGTTTCATTCCATTTCAAATTTCTATGCCCCTAAAAAAACACCCTTTATAAATAAAATAAAGGGTATTCTAAAATTCATACAACATTCGAACTTTTTGTATTTTGTGCGGGTTTTTTTCGGATTGCTAACAGACATATTGTTAGTTGTCACGCAACTTGAGATGTACATTTAATTTACAAAAATACATAAATTTATGTATGAGGTTATTGAATATGAAACCATTGACAGTCCGACGAGCGGTGAAAATGGCGTGAAATATTTAGTTTGCATCGATTTCTCGCAGAGCACTGTGAAATACATGTTTGACGACTGAAAACTAGTCCCCTATGTCTCAAAATCGCGGAGATCGATATGTTGACACTGACAGCTGTTTCTCTCGAAATCTTGACAGAAAGTCGTCTGCGGTACGAAATAAGTCGCTTTACACTTGAACAACGTTGGGAGATATTGAAAACTTATCTGTATCCGAAGTGAGTGCTGAGTAGTCAAAACAGCTCGTTGTTTTGAAAAGAAGAAGTTTTTACCGTAATGACCCACCGCGAATGCTGTACGCAAGTTTGTGCAGCAAGTTCGTGAGGCTGGTATACTAGTGGGCAACACCACACTTACAGGGGTGCCCAATTGTCTCAATGTGTCCTTGACCATCCGTTGCTCGTCATCATCAGCATCTCCCAATTCGCCCTCCGATCAACACGCATCCAACTCAAAGCCATAGTTACATCCAACTTCTGCTCTCAGAAGAGAGAAACCAAACAAAAGATCTCATCTCAAACTCGAAAAATGAGAAAACTTTTCGAATCCTTTTACCAAGCCCCATGCCATCTTGCGAAACAGAACACTTTTGACTGCTACCTCGAAAATAACTAAGAAATTTTAAAATTCGCTTAAAATGTGTGTATGCAGGGTGGGTGTGTGGAATGGGCGAAATTAAAGAGCACGCAGCATCGGCAACACGGCTCCATTCATCGCAGCCGTTGGCGGTTTCGTGTGGCACAACTATCAGTTTCAAGTTTCGTTACCAATTTGCACTTAGCAGGCATGCTGTGGTTTTCGTCTCCTGTTAATGTGATGAACTCTAATGACGACCCAATTACGTTGAATGCAGCACTTTTCCGCCATTACCGAGTGGTGTGCCTGTGCCCCTAGCCTCAGCCCTCAACCACCGCCAGCAGCAGCCGCAAACCGAATCTCAACCTCAACCACAAACAGCGTTGCATGAGAATCATTTTTGCTTCACGAAATTCATTCGCAAAAATTGTTGAATCCTTTAAGGATGTTTGCTTTGTTTGCTTTCCTTTTTGTTTTTGATTATTATCTTTTTGCGGGGTTCGTTTGTGGCGTTCGTGTATCCGTTCTACTTGAGGCACAGTTGCTGTTGCTATTGTTTTCGGCTTGCGTTGGTTGCCCCAGTGGTCCTTGTGCACGACTGCTGCTGTTGTTGATGCTGATGAAGATGACGATGATGATGGGGATGGCGCTCGGGGACTCAGCACAGCTGCTGAGTGTTGGCTCAGATATTTGCCAATGCGTAGATCATGTGGCGAAGACACAAGCGAAAGAGTGCGGCTGTGTTGCATGGTGGTGAGGCTGTCGCCTTAGGCCGGGATAAATTGAATAAAAATATTCTCTTTAAATAGCCGAGTTCATCACACAACCAGAGAGAGAGAGAGAGAGTTTGTGTAGATAATCCCACGTCCCGTTTGCCGTGTCATTGTGAAAAGTTGAGCCGTCAGATACGTTGCCCAGACTACACTCGACATATGTCCCAACGAATGAAAGAAAAAAAAAAGGCCAAGGGAAACACTTTAAGGACATCCCCACCCAATTTGCGGGGAAATTTATCATCTCTTCCACTGCCCTGCCGTTGCGTTGGGTTTCATGAATTTCCATAAAAGGACGCGCACAGAGTGCGGCGTGAGGAAACAAAAAAGGAATAAAAAACACGAACAAAGTCCATCGTCCATCGCAGAGGTTTTGTTTTTTCATTTATCCTTTCCGGGAGAACACACTGCGAAGTGCTTGCGAGTGGGAGCATCCATTTAGCGAGCGACGTCAGCGCCAGCCGTTGGAGCTTAGCATTTGCGTTGCGTAGATTAATTTTTAATTTAAATGGAACTCGTGGTTGCGACCGTAATGTGATATTATTTCGGTTTGATTGGATTTGGGTGTATTTGCCTTTTGGTTATTTGGTTAATTTTGTGGCAACACTTGCTGTGGGAGATGATTAGGTTTGCCTTGTTCACAATTCCCACGAATGGAGCGCGGAGTTGTGGTTTGTTATTAATTACAAATGATCTATAATATGCAACTGTGTGTAATTACATTTAAGGCCAGTAGACCCCCTGCGGTTAGTTACCTCTAACGCACTGCCTAATGTAACTGTTGGTAGTGAAAATGGCCTAAATTAGTTCGATGGAGCTTAATCATTCTTACGGTTCATTACTCATTACACGATTAGAGGAACGAAAACCGAACGCAATACATTTTTATTTAATCCGTCATGGATTTGTAGATCTGCCTGAAACAGAATAATTAAATCGGCGCAATATTGCAGAGCTGGAATATTTTAATCACCCGTATGCAGCATATTTGATCCAACGAAAGTGATTCACGGACGTTGTGCGAGTTCCATCGCCATTTGAGAAGATTTAGTCTAACAGCTGGCAGCATATTCTGTTATGCGCTACTACAGTTCGAGGTGAATCTGGGCCTCAACCCGAAAGGTTCTCAAAATAGTTCGATGTCTGGATATGGGCGTAATCTTCAACGCACCCATATGCGAATATCCGACCGCACGCCAACATTCCGCTTGCAAATCGAACACACTTTTTTTCTGCAAGCACTTAGCATGGCAGTGAGTTCGGAGGGAAAGAAGCAATTTTAACGGTTTTTGCAGGTTTTATAAATCGTAAAAACCCATTTACAACGTTGGTAATCCCTTGTTCTTGTCGAATGACAACTGTGCCAGGGATATTTCGAATTGGTCACAGACGACCCCTGCGCCCGTACCCGCACTCGTTTTTTAGCCGACTGTGTACAGGGAAAATTCCCCTTCTGCTGCTACGAGTTGCTCTTTCCATTGTTTCCGTTCTGGGAAACGAAGGTAGACGGGTTTTTTCGAAGCTAGTGTTGGTGGCAGGTAGTCCGTATGGTTGACGTTTTGTGCTGCTGTCTTACATTTAAATATGGAAGCGTGACCAAATGGTTTGTCCCTCCAGAGACCCGACTCTCTGAGCCGATGAAGTTGCAACGTTGATGTAGAAAAAGTGGTGGGTATGAAGGATGGCTTCGAGTGCTGCCATCGGTGTTGTTCTGAAACAACCTGTTATTCCTAGGAAGGCCGATGTATTTTTTTTTTTTTTTTTTTTTTATAATTTAATATAATTTGCGCGCGCTCAAGGGATTGCTAATACCCTTAAGTGTCCGGGGTCAAGACACAGCACGGGCCGAAGGTATAGAGGGAGAAAGGGAGAGGAGGTACCTGTGCACATTGGTCTTAAATATCTGCGGATTGTAGTCTGTGGGAAATATAGGGTTGGGAAGAGTATTCCAAATTCGCGTAGTACGGCTGAAGAACGAGTCTCTAAATTTAACTGTGCGTCCGAAAGTAGGCTTAAGGGTAAACTGATGAGCATTCCTGGCGAGACGAGTATTGCGGGTGAATTCATGGAGAGGAGGAATGCAGTTGGCTAGCTCACTTGAGCATCGTTTGTTGAAATAGCGATAAAATACTGACAAAGAAGAAACGGTACGTCGATGTTCGAGCGAGTCTAATGACTTTGCGACATTGTTGTCTCCTATAAGTTTTATCGCTCGCTTTTGGATTCTATCTAGTAGGTGCAGGGTGGTCTTTGGGGCACCAGACCAGATATGAGCGTTGTACTCAAGCTTGGGGCGGATATACGCCTTATAAATGAAAGCCAAATCAGAGGGGGTGAAATATTTCTTGCATCGATTAAGGAAACCTAAACATTTCGCAGCATTTTTGGCGACCTCAAATATGTGATCGTTCCAACGAAGTGTTCTGTTGATACACATACCAAGGATGGAAAGCTTTCCGGTTTCATCGACACAAGCACCATTCATGGATAATGGCTGATTAACAAGGGTTCGCTTGAGTGACAGCAGACAGCATTGAGTTTTAGAAGCATTGAATTCCACTCTGTTGTTGTTTCCCCAGTTAATTATGCTGTCAAGATCGGAATTCAATGAGCTTAACATACGCTGCCGTTCCAATTCTACGGCCGAAGGGCAGGGTCGTGAGTCTCGGAACGAATATGAAAAGCTGAGGGTGCTGTCATCAGCGAAGGAATGGATTGGATTAGAAGTAGCAGACAAGAGATCATTAATAAAAATGAGAAAGAGTGTCGGAGACAGAACAGAGCCTTGGGGTACACCAGCATTTATTTGGTGGATATCAGACTTGAACCCATCCAAAACAACTTGAATTGAACGGTTCGAAAGGTAATTTCTAATCCATAAAAGAAGAGATTCATCGATACCATATGCACGCATTTTCGACAAAAGAGCTTGATGCCAAACTCTGTCAAATGCCTTAGAAATATCAAGTGCAACGATCTTGTTTTCACCTGCATTATGCAAAGATGTGTTCCACTTTTCGGTGAGATAAGCTATCAAATCACCAGTGGACCTGTTACTACGGAAACCGTACTGCCGGTCATTAAGAAGCTTCCGCGATTCAAGATATTTCATAAGCTGACGATTTATCAGCGTTTCCATGACCTTAGAAAGAAGGGACGTAAGTGCTATGGGTCGGTACGAGGTGGGTGACGAAGATTCGCCCTTTTTAGGGACGGGCTGGACAAATGCTGTTTTCCATCTGCTCGGAAAGAGACCTAAAGAGTAGGATAGATGAAAAAGCTTACGCAATGGTTTTGCCAGCGCAGAAGAACACCTCTTCAGAAGTATAGGGGGAATACCATCCGGGCCAGCGGATTTGTGCACGTCGAGATCTTTAAGTACTCTTGCAACTGTACGAGTGCGGAAATGGATTTTTCCCATGGTGAAATCAACGCTCTCAAGTACAGGTGGAGACATATTGGAATCTGGCAATGTTGAGCTGGCTGCAAAATGCGCCGCAAGCAGATTGGCTTTGTCTAAAGAGCTGACAGCTGGAATGTCATTGTAAATGAGCGTGGGAATTGAAGACGAGGTGGAATTCTTTATGTTTTTTACAAATGACCAAAAGTTTTTGCTACCTTTGGGACATTGAAGCACTTTTTGCCTCAACTTTTGATCATAGGAGAATTTCACACGTCTGATAGTTGCATTGCAGTCATTTTTGGCCCGTTTAAATTTATTCCGGTTTTCCTCAGTAGGGTTGGCTTTGTATGCCCGGAAATTCAACTCTCTCAACCTGATAGCCTCTTTACAGCTCGAGTCATACCATGCATTTTCTTTGGGCTTGATACTTTTCACTCTATGCGGAATGAAGGATCTCATGCCCAGCAGAAGAATGTTTGTGATCATATCAGCAGCGGCATCCACGTCACTATCGAGGAAGCATAATGACCAGTTAAAATTCCGAAAGAAATTGTTGAGTCCGCTCCAATCGGCTTTCTCGTACAGCCATACTGTTCTTTTAGGAATTTGTTCTCTAACTGTGTGTGGTGATAACGAGAAATTAGCTGATATGACACAATGGTCAGACGAGCCTAGAGGCGACAGTATGTCAACAGAATATTTATCAGGGTGAGAGGTGAGAAACAGGTCCAGGGTGTTGGCGGAATGATCTGCGATGTCAGGTATTCGTGTGGGCTCATTTACTAGCTGAGTCAGATTGTTTAGCTCAGCAAAGATTTCGACATACCTTCCTTCGGGTGTTGTCTGGCCTGAATGTCGAAGCCAATTAGAATTGTGTACATTGAAATCGCCCGCAATGGCAATTTCAGTGCGAGGATACAGGGATACAATTCTTGAGATGGAATCGGATAGCGCATCAAATTCGTTAAAAGTTGAATTGCTATCCAAGTTTGGACTTCTGTAAATAAAACAGTAGTGGATTAAATGCTTACGGACATGGATTTTTAACCACAGAAAATTAAATTCCGGATTGGAGCAGTGGCCATATTGTGGTTGAATTTGGTAAGCTACATCACTACGCACGTAGATGGCGAGACCGCGGTGAAAAAAGAAAAGAGGCACCAAGCTATATCCAGGCAGGGTCAAATCCGATAATTCGGTATTCTCACCTACCTGTGTTTCGCTTAGTGCCAAGACAGCTGGTTTATATAAAAACAAGTGGACATACACAGCGAAGAGATTCACTCTTAGCCCACGAACATTGCACACATCAACCCTAAAGTTTTCCATAGAAAACAAGACGGAGATATAAAATTACCAAACTCCGACTGCGTGTGGTAAGGCAGAGTTGAGAAGTGCAAATTCCGTAATAGCTTCCCAACAACAAACGATGTAGGTGTTATGCCCATACATCGATTGGAGTTGGTCCACCAACGAATTCTCACTTCTAAAATCCGCTACGTCAGATGCTACGCACTCTCAGTCATAGCATCAACCCGCTTGATGAAATCAAACGGGAGTTGCGACCGAGAATGCGCAGCAGTGGCTTGTGGAGGAAGGGGGCGAGAGGGAGCGGACCGAACGCACTCGACACCGAAACACTTCACACAAACACTTGTTTTTTTGTTGGTCGGCACTCGCGGGGCTTTTGTGGGTGGAGGGACCGCGGGGTTTTTTTTTTTTTTTTTTTGGCACACGCGTGATGCACGGACGGCGACAAGTGCACGCGTCGAAGGATGGCACAGAACTGCACAGAACATGTATGTACTTTTGTGAGCTGCCTTAGGAGATATTTCTTCTTCAGCGCTTGCTACCATACCAGAGAACCCTATGTCAGGGTAGGTCTTACAACCATAGTATATAGTATATCACCCGTGTTTCGAGGCCCTAGATTTTTCCGAAAGGCACGTTTGCTTATATAAAACGCCACATGCGTCTTCTTTAAACGGTCCTCCGCGATGAGTTTGGAGTCGAGTATAACCCCTACATACTTTGCTGTTTATAATTGGACAATTAAACCCAATGAATGACTCTTTTGTTGGTAAAGAGCGGCAACTACGTTTGATCCAGTTTGACTTTCGGTTCCCTAGATTACGTCCATTCACTAACTAGCATTAGTCCATGACTTAGAAATTTCCCTGTAACATCATCCACTTAAGCAGATACTGTGAACCCATCGTAGTCCAATGTCTTTATGATTTCGTCAACCACTAGTATCCATAGAAGAGGCGAGAGGACTCCACCTTAAGGTGTCCACCTATACACCTTCCTGGTGCAGGAGGTTAATTATCTGCATCTCCTGCAAAACGCTTCTCCAAGGTAGCTATTATTTTTCCAACAGCTAGCAGACGGTCAACCTGTGTTAGGCTGAGTTTGAGTTTAAACCAAAATTTAGTTAGTCCGGCGTTTACGAAGACGTCCTATGTCTCCCTTCATTTTTTTAAAGATAATCTGGTACGCAAACTCAAGTAGATCATCTCCACTTGATTCTAAAATTGCACCGGTCAATCCGACCGCATTAGTAGCTTTTTTAGACTTCAGTCTCGCTCTCGATATTACTTTTAAACCTTGATCTCGTCTAGATCTGGGGACGGAATTTATCATCGTCCAGATGAAGTCATTCTGCCTGACAGCGGTATTTGAGACAACATCGCGATTTAAATGTTTACCGCATCGACTGCGGCTATACTTTACGGTATCCATTTCTATCCCGGCAAGCCTCACTGACATTTTGTTCCTCCTCTAGTAAAACTTTGAGACATAATTTCTGTCATAATGCCTCTTGATCTCCTTAATCGCTATCTTCTCTGGATCTTCTTTTCTATTCATAGAACTCACGAACAGCTGCCATAGTTTAATGCGCACTATATGTATGATAAGCTACTAACTTTGCTGCCAGTATATTGGTATGCCTGAAGGTCAGGAACGCACAATAAAAAAAGTACAAAGTCGCTCGTCAAGCCAGTGATTAGTCGGGTGCTTGACTGCTGGTGTTACCGTCGGAGATGGAAGGAATATTTGTAGATGATTAACCAGCTGCACACGATGAATTATCGGAATAGTGAATGCCCAATAACGCACGACAATTAGAATAGCGAATGCCCAATAACGCACTACAATTATAACTCCAATACAACGAACACTGCACACGACGATTTTCCAATACTAAGAACTTCAACTATTTATTAATTAAAATTATTTATTAAGATATTTATTAATGTATGATTACACGGTAGTACAAAAATACGACGTTCACCTGTCACTTACAACATTCAATTTAAATCAATTTCTTATCGCTACCTTAATTTATGCATTCATCGCTACCTTAATTGCTGATCAATCATTATTACGAAATGTGGGAATGAGAATGAAAAATATGTTTTACATCAATTTTGCTGACCTAATGTCTGGTGCGCTTTCTTGTTATCTTGCTGACTGCATAACAATATACTTGGTCTCGTTGTCAATCCATGTTGATTTATTTAGGCTATCATTAGAAGCTTCTATGAGAACGCCCCCAATTTTCTTCGATTGTTTGATCAAGTTTCGTTAATATTACAAAAATACACAATATTACAATATTAAAAAACTAGCGGACCCCGTGCACATTTCACTGTGCAAAATTAAAAAAAGCAACACATCAGTTTGAATTCACATTAAATATTTATTGTAATACTCTGTGACATCAATTTTTATTTTTCCATTTTCTTGACAAAAAATTAATAATATTGAAGGTTTGACGACACATAAAGAGGCAATGTACATTTGTATTTGGGGAATACTGGAAATTCTAAGTTTATTAATTATTATTAATATTATTTGCGTGGAATCAAAAGGTCTTCACATTTTAATTTTCCAATCAAGATAATGGCTAAAGTAACATTGACCAATTCAGTGCCATCAACTGGCATTTCCACCATTTCTAATTGTCAACAATTGCTTTGAAAATTCTACAGCTGACAGGTACATCATTTTTGCAATTGAACACAAATATTTGCTGTGGGAGTAAACATCTTCATATACTTCTGCAAATACGAGGAATTCAAGCAAGTATTAATTTCGTCAGCAGGAATTGATCTTGGTAGAACAGGCAAAGTTTGTCGAAAATCCCCTGACAAGAAAATCAAGGCATCACCAAACAAATCGGAATTATCTTGTAAGTCTTTCAGCGTTATTTCTAAAGCTTCAACTGATTGTTTTTATGAGCCATTGCGGCCTCATACGAAACAATAAGAGCAGCACGCTGGCCATCCCAAATGTTCTCGATATATTACATGTTGGTGTTTCATTGATTTGCATTTTCACCGGCAGTTTCAGTGCAAAATGGGCCTTCTAACAAAGTTTCTGCAATACCAAAATATGCCAGCGCTAGTAAGTACGTAACGTTGCTAAAGCAGTGATATTAAAAAAAGTTGTGCCTGGTTCCTCTTGGAGCATCCAAAAAGTAAAATTAACCACTTACACACATAATTTTTTCAAATATGTTTATATGTATATGATACACATGTGGAAATCACTATTCCTTCCAATTGTGTTTTTCATGTTCTATTTTCGACGCGCTCCAAAATAATAATAACAATAATACAAACATTTTATATAGCTACAAACCATAGTATTGACATCTATCATCATCTTCTGACCCGCATGATCCACTAAAGGGGTCGCGGGGGTAAGCCACGAGAGATATCCAGGCAACTCGATCCTCCGCCATCGACTCTAACTCATCGGGAGCAATACCCAAGCTTGGCCCGGCGAGTTTTTGGACTTGGTCCAACCACCTCGTCCTGGGTCTGCCAAGCGGTCGCCTACCTGATGGAATCGCATTCAACGCCCGCCTCGGAAGTCGTGATAATGGGGATATTCCAAACCACCGAAGTGTAGCCCTTTCCGTTCGAAGAGCTCCTCGCGCACTGCCGTGTTTCTCACCCTATCCCGGCGAGTAATTCCCACAACAGCACGAAGAAATCTCATCTCAGCAGCTTGAACTCGCGATCTTATTTGTTCGGTCATTACCTAAATTTCATGACCATAGGTGAGAGTTGGAACAAATACAGAGTTGAAAACCGCTAACTTGGCTTTGACACCAAGCTCGGCCTTTCTGATTACAGAACTACCAAGCTGTGTCAAAACTGACCCAGTTTGACCAATCCTACATGAAAGCTCAGCATTACTCCTTCCATCACTCGTGAAAAAGACTTCTCCACCAGCTTCAAAGGGACTCCACTAACATGCAGAGTTTATTGAACAGGCGTTCTGGAAATGACCATAACCTCCGATTTGTCCACGTTAACCCTCATTCCAGCATCAGCACATACGGCCACAAACCTATCGAGTGCGCGTTGGAGTTCCGTCTGGGAGGATGTGAGGATAACCAAGTCATCTGCAAAAAGAAGATGACTTACCCTCAACTCTCCCAATGTGAAACATTAATCACATCGGCTGCGCTGCAACATCCAGTCCACATATACAATGAAAAGGAGAGGTGACAAGACACACCCTTGGCGAAGTCCAACGCCCACGGTGAAAGGTGTTGATTTAACACCGTTTAACCGAACACAGCTGCTACAGTTTGTGTATAGAGACTGAATGGCCCTCAGAAGAGGACCGTCAATCCCATACTCCTGCAGGACACTCCAGAGTTTACCTCGAGGGACTCGGTCATATGCCTTTTCCAAATCTACAAAACAACTGTAGATGGTTTTGGCCTACTCCCAAGCCTTCTCAAGTACCATTCTTAGAGTGAAAAGCTGGTCGGTTGTACTTCTGCCGGGACGAAAGCCGCACTGTTCATCCCCCATCCTGGGCGCGACCATAGCTCTAGAACGCGCTTCCAACACCTTAGCATGGACTTTCCCGGGTATACTTAAAAGAGATATGTCCGTATAGTTGGAGCAATCTCTTTTGTCCCCCTTCTTGAAAAGTGGGACAATCACCCCAGTTTGCCAATCGCCAGGTGTCTCACCGCGTTTCCAGGCCACTTTAATGACGAGAGAACCATAAAACTTCCTCTTTACCCATTGCCTTAAGCATTTCTGGCCGGATTTCATCCACACCGGCGGCTTTGAGAATTTTTAGCTATTCAATCGCCAAAATGACTTCCTCCACCGTTGGACTATTCTCCGCCCCACTCAAGACTGTCATCCTCAGTGCCCTGTTCGGGATTGAGCAGCTCCGAAAAGTGCTCGCTCCATCTGCCCAAGATGTCCTCCGCATTGAAAAGCAACACCCTATCTTTGGATTTGAC
Organism: Eristalis pertinax; assembly: GCA_907269125.1. Classification (NCBI taxonomy): domain Eukaryota; kingdom Metazoa; phylum Arthropoda; class Insecta; order Diptera; family Syrphidae; genus Eristalis; species Eristalis pertinax. The sequence goes on from OU026145.1 coordinate 124,407,113, forward strand.
TCCTTCGATGATGTTAAATTTCCTTCCTCTGAGTCGGCGAATGGTTTGTCAGAACACCTTTTTCGCAGATCTACGGTCGCTTTCCAGCTTCGCCGAACTCCTTCCAAGACTGCTCTTTAGCTGCTCGCACAGCTAATTTGCAAGTTCTTCGCGCCTCAGTGTACCGGTCACGAGAAGCAGAGTCTCCCAAGAGAATCCAGTCTCTGTAGGTCTTCTTCTTCTCTGTGATGGCTTCTTGAACTCCGGGTGTTTTAAACCACGCAGTTCTGTTCTCACCACCAGCCGCCACTCCAAGCCGCTTCACTCCACAAACATCCCGTGCAGAGGCAATGACTGCTGTTGAAAACAGTCGCCATTCTTCCTCCACATGCGGTGGAACAGTTGGAAGTCGCTCAAACCTTTCAGATATGTGCGGCGCAAAATTTAGCTGCAACTCACTGTTCTGTAGTCCCTCCCACCGTATGCCGACATCTTCTATAACACACAAAAAGAATTTTGCCGAAAGAATGAACCGTTCGAGAACACTTATAGAATGTGAAGGCTTTTTTATACACTCAATAGGCAAATTTTCTAACTAGAGGCATACAACCTTGGTTAAAATTTCAGTAAAACAGTGATTGTACAGTGTGATGGAACTGCCTAACATTCTGGAACCCGTGACGATTTTATGGTCTGGCGTAAAGGAATAAAACCTTAAAACGGACCATGCAACAACTTTGTCAACCATTTTCAAAATTAACATTCTAACTTTCGTCGTATCATTAAGGTATACTTTGGCGTCGACTCTGGGGACACACATTCTTCGTGAGTTATGAGACAGCATATGGTCTCAGCATTTAAATGGTTTTAACATTTCACCGTCTTCATCTGCTCCACTTTGAATACAAACAGGTTCCTCACTCTGGACCCGAAATCTAGAACCATATTGGTTGTGGTGAGTTGCTTAGTTTCTTGGTTTATGGACGTTGGTACATTGCATCTGTCTGAAACAATCTGGCTCTATAGTCCATATGACTGGCCCATACCATTAAGATAACACCAGCGTCGCTATTCATGCCGATAGAGTTTCCTGCTCCTGATTATTGACAATAAACAAACAAACGCATCCAAGACATTCTTCATCCACTTCTGACATGATAAGCGTATTCCTCTGTACCACATACCACGGCCGGGATAATTAACGTTTCATGTATAAGAGTATTAAAGCCTAACTCAATTACATCTAAATACATTCACTAATTCTTTAATCCTCTGATCTCATTGATGAAGTTGCCTGTTATTTCACCCTTTATGGAGTCGAGTAAGACAAAGTTGAATACTCAGAAGTTACAGCAAGTCGATGTGATGCTCATGGTGTGCAAAAAGCATTTACTTACCTCCCTCGCTACCAATTGCTGCTGACCCCCCATCGGCTGTATTCCGCATCGACAGCAAAATTAAAATTGCAAAATGAATGCTTCGTAATTTAAATGTTCAAAGGACTCCGCTCAGACGGGACCTTTCAAAAAAACCGCTTACAGGCGAAAGACAGCTTCCCTCTCACTCGACTGGTCCCGCAAATGTGTGCGCATTGTTTATATCCTCTCCGTTCAATCAATCACTTCAATATGTGGCTCTTCAGGAATCCTTTTTTATTCCACCTTCGATAAAATTGCAAACACCCGTGTTCGTTTCCCTCTCCAAACAAAAGCGGCACATCCAAACGAATGGGAAACTTTTCAAATATCCGCTCTGTAATTGCCATATTTTCATGTCCATCAGCTCTTCCACTCTCAAACACACACACAGAGCCTCACACGTGCCCACACAGATGCCGACGTTGTGCATCTGCACAAGTTTCACTTTTGAACTTTGCAAACTCATCCGAATGAAATCGAATTTCAATTTCGAAAAATATGTACATACGTTTTCACTTCATCGCGCCACACCATAGACACGTTGTGAGTGCACCCTGCCTGCCACTCACCATCCGGCATCAGACATTCGCCTTCCGCCATCGGGACGAGCAACAACAGACTCACGCCATAAATAAATAATTTTAACTCGATTAACTTCAACCCAATTTCACATCAGCTTACTTTTTTTTTCATTTGGTTCCTTTTTTGCAGATACTATTGACAGAACGATGACAGCAGCAGCAGCAGCAGCAGTGACGCGGAGCATACTTCATGTTGAGGCTAAATTGAAATTGCAATCAACAACAAATCAACCTCCCGCAGCAGCCAGAGCAGGATCAAAAGCGACATCACCAGTAGCAGCAGCAGCAGCCAGACTAGAGGCTGACGATGAGAATGCCATTGGCACTCACTAGAGGGCTTAATTTTGAAATCAAATTTAAATAGAGTCGTCAGCAGGATATAGACACAGTCTCACACACACACCCACCCACCTCAAGCGGAGTGTGCGTGTGTGTTGGCGCGACCTCAGCACCGATACAGCGGAGGAGTACCAATTTACAGTGTGTCGCCATCTCATCCCACATCGCTGTCGACGAAGCCACCAGCGCTCATCTAAATGAAGTTACCAATCTGTCAATATTCTAAATTATTTCTGCTGTTGACAGCCTTCTCCTTCCTTGACTCCCTCAAAGCTGGCCGAGCTACACAAACTTCCGTGCAAGATATTTCACCGTCGCCAGCGTCATCGTCATCGCCGCAACCGACGACCATCATTCGGGGTAGTAGGTCACTGCAATTGGACACTGTTGGTGGAGCGGCAACAAAGCAGGACCGGACATCGTTGTCGTCGTCGCATCGCGTTGGTGTACTAATGTCGTCGGCGGTGCTCAATACAATGAAAATGCAGCAAGGCTTTGAGGACTTTGTGGAGTTTTTCAAAGTGAACTTGGACAACGTTACTGTGGAGTTCATTAAGGATGATGGTAAGTGCCTGTTGAAAGGATGAGAGCCGTTGGGGGGCGGAGGCTGATTGTTTGTGTATGCGACGTGGGATAAGTGATGAATTGTGGAAGGGAATCATGGGGATCATCTTCAGTGTGGACGAGGACGATGGAAAAGAAGTTGTCTCTTGAAATACATCTCAGTCTGTGACTCAAGTGGTGGATAAACATCTCTTATCCAAGGGCGGGGGTATGGAATGGAATGCTGCAGTGAATGGCAGGAAGTTTGTAAATTATCTTGTAGTTGCGGCGCTCGTTGGGGTTCATTGTGTAGGGCAATTTCGTGGGAGCAATGAAGGTTGGGGGATTGGTATATTTATAGATGCTGCTCACATTCCTCAACTAATGACCATAATGCAAAATGCAACGATTTACTGTGCGGCGCCAGTTCATAAACAACCGACGTTCGCCTCCATTTATAGTTGCCTGTCATCACTGTTCCAGTCAACGCAACCTCGTGTATCCCTTCAAAGGAATCCTCTTACTGTCGCCTTGGTTTCATACCTCTGGGCTTAAAAAAAAAATCCAGTCACTTCACTCATTTTACCTAAGTTCGTGGTAAGTCGTAATGAATACCGTAGGACGACCCATCTACATCCAATCCACCTTCAGTTGAGCAAAAATACTGAGGGATACGTTTTCTCCGAATACGAGAAATATTTTTTCCTGTTTTTTGTCTCTAACGCCCACGTTTCGCATTCCCCTAGGAGTTGTGTTGTAAATAAACAAGTCTTTGTTTAGCTGGAAAATTGATTACAATTGGTTGCTTATTTTAAAGCGCGCTCGATGAAGCCTCTGATCAATTGAATACTACGAAGCGTTCGTTTTGGATTTAAGTTATTTTACTTCGTTTAATGCATCGTATTTAATGTAACGAGAGACGAGATTGATCACCAATTTTCACGTGAGTTAGTGTAACTGGCTGTTGAAACACTAAAAAAAACTAGTTTCTGTTGGATTTACCGAGCATTTGAAGCCATATTGATTTATACACACAGCCAAAGGAACGATTGTGTCTCCACAGGTACGAGATACACGATCTCGAAGGCTAGGCCACGTGAAAACTTTGTCAAAAGGTGAAGGCTTCGACAGAATGCAAAAGATATCCGCCAGTGTTGATACAGATTTGTGCCCGTTTTATTGCATTTTCCATGAATTTCCGCAAAATGTTTGGCGATGACGAATTTCTGTCGAATATTCTCCTTAAGAGCTGCGATTGTCCGTGGCTTTTTGTCATAAACCCGCGACTTCACGTAGCCATAAAGAAAATAAGTCTGAAGATGGTTAAATCGGGCGATCTTGCTCTCCATGCGACCAGGAAACGCTTCCATTACAATATCCATTGTGGCTCGTGCTGTGTGCACCATCTGTTGAAACGAGACATTCATCAAGCCACGCTCATCCAATTCCAGAAGCAAGTAGTCGTTCGCCAGTAATAGTGACCGCATTGCCGATGGTGTCCGCAAAAAAATACGGTCCAAGAGGAGTACCTCCCGCTTGAATTCCGCACCACACAGTGGCTTTGAGTGGATGTAATGGCTCTTTGTGCATCATCCAAAAACGATGACTTTGCTTACTGACGTAACCTCTTCTTCTTCTTTGTTTGGCGCTGCAGTCCGGGGCAGTCCTAGGGCTCAACCAACAAGCCTCTCCAGCCAGCACGATATTTCCCCAGCTGTCTCCAGTTGCGCACACCAAGTTGGTTGAGGTCCTTCTCCACTTGCGTGCGCCACATCTATCGCGAACGTCCTCTGTGGCGTTGTTCCAATGGCTTGGATTCGAAGCTCCTCTGGTCGGAGTTGTGGTTTCATGACCTAACCATCTTAAGCGTTGGATCCGAAGACGCTTAACTAAATAAAAAACGACCAAGAGCTTCTTCATCCGTTTTCAATAGCATCCATGTTTCTGCGCCATAGAGAAGGACAGGGATGATTAGAGTGTTGTACATAGTCGGCTTGGTCTTTCGAGAGATCGCCCTGTTACTCAATTGCCACTTGAGCCCAAAGAAACAGCGATTGGCAAGAGTAATTCTGCGTTTGATCTCGGTACTGGTGTTATTGTCCCTGTTTACAGCAGGTAGACGAAGTCTTTGACTACCTGCTGCCCATTCAACGCTCTGTCCGAGACGTCGATGTTCGTCCTTCCGTGATGGCAGCATGTACTTTGTTTTTTCCTCGTTTACCGCTAGACCCATTTTAGCCGCTTCCGCTTTAATGCCAGCAAATGCCTCACTGACGGCTCGCTGTATTCGTCCTATCACGTCAATGCCATTCGCATAAATTAGCATTTCAGCAGACTTTTGGAAGATCGTGCTTCTAGTGTTGACCTGTGAGTTTCGCACGATCTTCTCCAGTATGATGTTGAAGAAATAAAATGACAGCACGTCGACTTGTCTACAAACTTTTTGAAGGTCTCGGTGAGTTCGCTACCGACATTGATGGAGCAGCGAGAATTCTCCATCGTCTTCCTGCATAACCTGATGAGTTTGGTAGGAATGTCAAAACTAGGCATGGTGCTGTATAGCTCGTCTCTATGCACGCTATCATATGCGGTGTTGAAATCGACGAATAGCTGGTGGGTATCGATCTGCATTTTGTTGGTCTTTTTCCAGGATCTGCCGCAGTGTGAAAATCTGGTCTATTGTGAACTCTCCTGCCCTGAAACCAGACTGATAGGGATCTATCACGGACCAACCACACTGATTGGGACCTCTCACGGTTGACGAACGGTTTCAGGCGTTCATATAAAACTGCGGCGAGAATCTTGTATGGAGACTGATCCCTCGATAGTTGGAGCTGTCAAAGCGATCGCCTTTCTTGTTGACAGGACAAACGACGTAAAATTGACGCAACCGCTTGGGTGAAATGCCTCGTTGCTGGTTGTTGAGAAGATTGTTAATACTCTTGCGGAGTAGAGCGCTTCATTGTTTGTCTGTTTGTATACTGCAACTGACTCGTTCACAAATGTGAAATGTGATTGACGTACGACGCCATTTGTAAATAATATATAACATTAGGATAACTGAACAAGGTAGACAATGCGAACGGGTTTCAAACAAATCGTTAAGTACGACAGAGTAAATCCAGAGAGCTGGATAGCCCTCCAACTTTGAAAAAGATAATAGCGAAGAAAATGTCGGTAAAGTTGAATATGGAGATGTGTACAATTTGCCTCTTCTTTATTACTTGCTAATTTACTGGCCTGATATCTTCATTGCTGGATATGACAAAGGATTCGCTATTCCACATATTTCCTATTTCCATTCATTACAGGATGAGCACAACTTCTTAAACACTTCACCAAGGACTTCACCGTCAGTGGCTGTGCCGCCGACTAAGACATCATCAAAACATGATGAATCCAAAGCTGAGATCCCTTCAGAGGGTCAACAAGGTCTTGCAAGTCTCAACAAGTTCATTGCACCGACTTTGTGGTTCACTGACCTTACGAGCTAGATCTTTCTCATTTACTTAAATGAGAACACACTCCTCCATAGCAATTAAATGACAGAGTTGGTTGGTTGGTCTAGATTTCACTTTGGCAGATTAACGTGACCATAATTATCTGCATCTTAGTTGTTCCCTCACCATTGAAGTAGGTTAGATTAGGTTAAAGGAAGATGGGTATGATGGTGGCCCATCACTTCTACTCGGAGGTCAAAGGCACATTGTGAATGCCTTCATTTGTGGAGTACACAATTCTTTCTAACCTGTCACGTGGTGGTTGAAACCATCCCACGCTCCTTATGAATTTTAAAAGATCCAATATATCTGCATTCGCTGCGTCCGCAATCTTTGTGAATCATCTATGGCCCAGCGAAGCTAGGCGCCGATTCTGGAGAGATGGGCAGTGGCAGAGCAGATGTTGGATCATCGTCACATTTCCGACAGAGACCTCTGGACTCATGGTTCGGAGCATTGCACCGATCGGACAGTGTCCTGTGATCACACCGACGAAAATACTGATCGAGCTTCGGCCCAAAGCCAGAAGTTTCATTGTTTTGTCGTAATTAAGCTCTGGCCACGATGATCTCGTTCTCGTTCCTTGCAAGCCAATATGCGTTGGCTTCTTTTATCATTGTGTCGTATATGATCCGGTATAATGCAGTGATCAGTGATTGCAGTGATATGTCCGCCTCGTTGGTGTCCATTTCAGATCCTTGTCTGGCCAATTCGTCTACTCTTTCGTTCAATACAATTGTGTTGTATCCCGGAACCAAGCAGACGTTGAACTTGTGGTGATTGATGGACCTCAGTGAGTCGCGACATTTCAGGACAGCATTTGATTTCATTGTGCAGGATCCTATTGACTGCAGTGCAGCCTGGCTGTCTACAAAGATGGTGATATCCGATGGTGGGATATCGGTTTTTGTAAATGTTCGATTGCTTTCTCTATTGCCAGGATCTCTGCTTGGAAGATGCTGCAGATATCAGGGAGTCAAAAAGATTGCTATTTGTGCAGAGTATCCGAGTAGAATCTGACCCAAGTCCCTGTGTCCATTTTCGATTCGTCGGTGAAGATGGCGGTCTCGTGGTCGTTGATAACAGCGCTCGGTAGCCACTCGTCTCTGTCGGGAACAGGATTAGTAGTTTGAGAGAGAAGTCAGTGTGGAGAGATGTATAGTCGGTTGTAGCTGTGAGGCTACCGGTACCACGTTTCTTTCACAGGACATCTATTATTCTGATTATAGCTGCATCCCCACAGTTGGCTTGTTTCCACAAAGAGGTCTCTTTTAGTCTGAGAGCGCTTTTTGCGGAGCAGTCATTGAAGTAACTCTGAAGAGTGTGATTTGAGAGGTTTTAGTTAAAGTACCTTCGGATCAGATTATCTCTCAATTTTGAGCACTAAGTTATGAATGAAAATTAATAACGATACCGGGCCTAATTACAGAATTACTGCTCAGAACAAAGCGAAAGAAACTCACGATGTGGCATTTTTAATGACACACTATTAAATTACTGAGAATTCCAACTTTTTAATTTTACAAAACACTGAACTCACAAACCTCATGATGACTAATATTCTAAGCCAATTGAATCTTGTAAAAACACAACAATGTCACAGCCACATTTCAACATTTCAACATACGAGTTTTCTGAAACATCTGAAAATACAGCTTTGCATTTCTCGGAAAAAAAGTCCTTAAAATATATTTGAATACTTCGGTTAGAATACCGAGACATCGGTGATTATATTTCAGTGAATTCGTCTTCATTCACTTCAACCCCTAAATGACATGTCCCTTGTCTATTTTTTATTTATATTATTCCGTGAAAATACCACTCCTTTGGGGACAACCATCATCATCCAGTACATATTTTTCTGTTCCAAAAATTCGTGGACCCTCTGTCGAAACAAGTACCAATCAGAAGGTGGCCCAAGTCTGGTGAATGCGACGGATGGGGCAGAGCTTCCCAATTAATATTTTCCAATTTGTTTACTTTGCTGGCAATATGTGGACTCGTCCTTGTCATGATGGAAAAGAAAACAGCAAAAAGAATTTGAGTGAAATGTGTACACATTCAGGCCGTTTTTGCTTCAATGCTCGATTCAATTTTATGACTTATTGACGGAGACGATCCCCAATAATCATTTCACCATGTGTTACCAATTCATAGCATCAAATACACAGCACAAGTTCCATCAAAAACACAGCATAACATTCCTTTCGAAGACACTGAGTACTCGTTGCGAGGCTGATTGTTAGCCTAGGGTAATCCATTGTTTTTTGCTCAGAATATGATTCTCCTTTGAGTTGGATGATGTTTGCGAGATACTATAATTAGCAATCGATGACTTTCAGGAGCCTTCTTTGAAAAAGAAGAATGCAATGAAAATTCATAGGTCGCTGGTCAAAATCCGGCTCGAAGGACCAAGTTTTGTTAAAATACTAAAACTATCTGTTTTGTTGATATTTTTTTATCAAGAAAACAGATAGTTTAGCTATTTAAACAAATAAATTAAGTACATATACCTTAATTATGACAAAGCAATCAACAGCTTTAGCTGAAGCGGCATTTATTTTGGGGAAGTATTGAAACGTGTCATCGTTCATGATGGAATCGACGGTTTCGGGCGAAACGGCATTTACTATAACGAAGAAACGTTGTATGTAGGTTAGATTAGGTTTGTGGGTAGATACGTACACCACATTTTACTGAGGTCCTGTATGACCTATTGCGATGGCCATAAGGAACGCATGTCAAACTCGCTTGACTCTGAATGATTATTTGCGCCCCGCAACACTTTTCCACAAATATAGCATTTTCATTAAGATATTCTAAAAAATTAAAAAATAAATTATTTAACAAAAAAATATCAAAGTAAGAAATAAGTAAGGTTTAAAATCAAACAAATGGTTCCTTAATTCTGAGTTGTGCGGAATGGCATAGCCATGAATAATTATCATCATCTTCTGACCTGCACGCACGAGAGATAACCAGACCACTTGATCCTCCGCCATCGACTCTAATTCATCAGGAGTGCAACAAGTGCAACCAGTTCTTCGAATTTGGTCCAACCACCCCTCGCGTCGCCCTACGTCTGCCAAACGGTCGCTTACCTGATGGAATCGCATTCATGTCACGCCTCGGAAATCGTGATGATGAGGACATTCCTGCTATCTGACCAAACCATCGAAGCATAGCCTTTTCCGTTCGAAGAGGCAGCTGCTGGGTTTTTATTCCTCCGAGTAACTCCCACAAGTAATTCTCCAGAGTTTACCTCGAGGAACTCGGTCGTATGCCTTTTCCAAATCTACAAAACAGCTGTAGATCGGTTTGGCAACCACCCAAGCCTTCTAGAGTACCATTCTTAGAGAGAAAAGCTTGTCGGTTATAAAGGGTGGTTAAATTTTAAGGGCCGATGTTGATTTTGAATAAAACACAAATTATTTAAGAAATTATTGACATTTCTTTTTATTATGATAATATAGCCATTGTTTCGTTAGCTGTTTGGCAAGTGGCACCGGCCTGTTGAAACCACATATCGTCCATATTCACATCTTCCAATTCGGGCCATAAAAAGTTCGTTATCATTTCACGATAGCAAACACCATTCACAGCCTGGCCGGCCTCATTTTGGAGAAAAAACGGCCCGATGATGCCGCCAGCCCATAAACCGCACCAAACAGTCACTCTTTGTGGGTGCATTGGTTTTTCGACAATCACTCTTGGATTATCATTCGCCCAAATGCGGCAATTCTGCTTATTGACGAATCCACTGAGGTGAAAATGTGCCTCATCACTGAAGATGATTTTCTTCGAAAATTGATCATCCACTTTTGCCATTTCTTGCCACCATTCTGACCACGCTTGAAATGGTCAAGAGGCTTTAGTTCTTGAGTCAATTGCACCTTGTAATCGTGTAAATGCAAGTCTTTATGCATAATGTTCATCAACGACGAGTGTGAGAGGTGCAATTGTTGAGTTGGACGGCTCTTCAGCCACACTATCGCGAACAGCAGCAATATTTTCTGCAGTACGAGCTTTACGAGCATGCATTGGTGTTTTCACATCTCCTACAGACCCGGTTTGCTCAAATTTTTTTCACGATTTTTTCCGATTGTACGCTCGTTTGGACGATTCTATTTACCTAAAAAATCACGAAGTGCACGATATGCATTTTGATTTGAACGCGCATTTTCATAATAAGCCTGAATAACTTTAACGCGTTGCTCGATTGTGTATCTGTCCATGGTTCAAATTGAGTTAGTCTGAAATTGAGAAATGTCAAATGAAATGCAGAAAAAAACTTGACGTTTAGGTGTGGTTCACATTCAACATCGACCCTTAAAATTTAACCACCCTTCACATTTTATTATGGCGTGAAAAATCAGTGTCTGACATTTACTTTTTGGCTGAAATTTCGTGCAAATTTTTGCTCGCGACTACGCCGCAGCGTACGAGTTTCATTCTGTAGGGACAATTTTGGATCACAGCTCTGATATTTGTCTTACTACAAGAGTAATGTTGGCTTCCAAATACTGGATGTGGTCTATTCGGTCCCCCATCATCCAATAACGTACACTGATCCTTGAATTTGCGGATGGTAAAGGCAATAACGGGCTCGGAAGGTCGCAGTAAACAAACTGTCTACCGAACGCTGACTTTCGTCACACAGCTGAATAATTTTGGGCACGACGACGAGTTGACCGAAAAAATAACGAAGTGCACGATATGCATTTTGAGTTGAACGCCCATTCTCATAATAAGCCTGAATAACTTTAACGCGTTGCTCGATTGTGTATCTTTCCAATATTGAGTTAGTCTGAAATTGAGAAATGTCAAATGAAATGCAGAAAAAAACTTGACGTTTAGGTGTGGGTTACATTCAACATCGGCCCTTAAAATTTAACCACCCTTTAGATGCGGCCCACACGGAATTTGGCCAGCACACTGAAATGAGTTTGACATAACTGCTATAAGGGGATTTCTCCTGTTAACACCTTCCTCGTGCCCGTCAAGTCGTTGTATTGCACACCCATCCTCAAATCCTAGTAATCTTGAAAATAGAAGTTAAATGGTTTGTTGTTAGATTCTGGATGTCTTGGAAGAAGTGTTCTCTCAGTACACTGCATCTTAAATAGAAGAGAAGGGAGCAGTGGCAAAATACCAAAGGCGGTCAATCTATTATTGCCTCTTAAATTATGCCAACCGATAATTCAACTTAATTCGTTAAATACAACTTAAATCTCTCAAACGATTATCGGATATCGGCCTAAAGTCTCGATGGATTTTGCCCATTCAACCCCTTAACGCAAAAAAAAACCAACTCACACACGGTCGACTTGGCCAGTGATTACGTTTGATGTAAATGGTATGGAATCCATAATACTACTCGTAACATACCGTATTACTAATCCCTACTATTGACTATTCAGATACGTCCATATTTAGGCCGATGTTGGTAGTGAACTCAGTAAATTCAGCTCCCAGTGCCCAGCTACAGCTCACACACGGAATAATATCTCAATTGACCGCCACTGCCGTGGAATGCAAATGAAGCAATGGGCATTAAAATTACAGTGTCAAGCTGCTACCGTGATATTCCCCAATTATGCGAATAAATTTTGATGAAAACTCATTTCTAAGAACAACTGTTAGAAGGTAGAGGTGGGCGGATGTTTGTACCTCAGACCGATGATGCCGCCTCCTATTCATTTTAAATAAGGCCCCTTGTTAAATAATCCACCGACCGGCCATCGGTCCCTCGGCCATTCATTTGCGACATACTGCGCCTCCGTCATTGCATGTCATCCCGATTAATACTATCACTCGTGTGTTTTTGTTTGCCCTTCAAACTGTTCCATGTTCGCGTGTTTTTCCTCATTTCAATTTTGTTTGCTTTTGTATTCACACGTGCTGGCCCGCATGATTTGCATTTTCCAGTTCGCACATTTGCATAGTCCTCGTTGTCTACAAAACGCAGTCGAGCAAATTGAGGCTCTATTAGTTTTTCGAACAAATGTTGTTATTGAAGCTCAGTCTCATTTATTGAAAATCATCGTCTTCCCATTCCTTTCCCACCACAATTAAACAGTCTGTTGCCACATTCCCCAACTTTCTGCCTCAGTGTACATTTTACACGTTTATATGTACATCAATCAAACATTCACATTGTCGAAATCTAAGGCATTTCTATGCATGCACATATGTCAATGTCATTGCCATAGAGGCCCGAAACAAAAGATCAAGGTGTTGAATACATTAAATCCTAGATGCCTGAGCTGTCTCCCACAAGGAGATGGAACAGAAGCAGGAAACAAATTAGAGCTTAAGTGCCTGCCATTAATCTTCGCGTCAAGCCCTTGTGAAGTTATGTACGCCCCCTCCCCGAGTGAACATGAAAACAACAAGAAGATTTTAATTTTCACCAAAAGTGTAAGGAAACAGAATTTATGATGAAGCCTTCCTGTGCTTCCGCCTTGGTGTCTTCACTTCACGGAGTGATTTACGCTTTATGTGCTACACTAGCGCTCCTGTTCCGTGTTTACCGTGTTTGTCACGAAATTGCAGTCCTCGCCGAGTGGGAATATTTTAATTTTATTATAATTACAGGATTTTTTTTTCTTGTTTTCTGAAATTTTTGCGTTTGAAGTTCTTGATATGAAAGTCGGGCAAGGTTATTCGGAGCACTGGGTGTGTCGGAGGAGTTAGATATGCGGTTCTTCACGTAAAGTGAATTACGTGAACGCTGGGGCTTTGCTAGTTTGTTGGGAATTTAGAGAGCAAATGTTGCAAAATAATTAAAGCAAGTGGCGGCGTTTTGAAGACAAATTTCAAGTGCGAGAGGGGCTAGTTTCGTGTCAGGGTGTGTAATTAAGTACAAAATTGCGATTGGGCCCTTAGAATGTCTACTGATGAACGCAATACTGCGAGCATATTGCAGATTAACTTTCCCCTCAGCTTGGTTCGTGTGAATTTGAAATCTAATTGAAATTTCGGTGTCTTGTGTTGCAAGAACCTTTCTGCAGAGCTTCCTGTAAAAATGTTTTCAATTTTCTTGACTTACCAGAGATAAAGTAGTAAAGAGATAGTCAACTTCTACCTCTCTTGCCCCTTGATTTCATCTGAGTTTTTTATAAAATGTTCACAGACAGTGTTTTCATTGTATTTACTGTACACGAATTTTCCTATTGTTCAGCGGATGCACTACTGTGTGACAAGCAACCTAGAGAGTCGACAAATTTACAATATTTTCAAAAACGAATTCCCACAATGGGTACTTCAGCTTTGAGTTGAGATCTCACACCAATATTCTTCGTTTAAAATATGCTCCACGTCCATAGTTTTTAGCAACCTCCATTCAGCGCAAATTTTGGCGTGGCCACTCGCTACGTCTCGTTTAAAAAGAAATACATATTCGCATTTGCACTGCACGCGAAATTCAATGTAAACAGACGGTACATTAGTCACATTAGGTACATTAGATACATTAGTTTGTTTCACACAGCTGTTTCTTTCTCGCATAATATTGACAATTAGGAAGAGTATTAAGTAAAGAAAATGTAGTAGATTCACCAGTTCAGGTAGTGGGGTAGTACCATTGGGAAATTGTTCGGAAATGTAGTAAACTACTTAATATGTGGCAGAACGGTAACGCTGGTAGAAAATTCTCATTGCGCATTGTCAGTGTCTCGAAAGAGGCGGAGTCGTGAATTTAGAAAGTTGATCGCCACGGGGATTGAACTTTTACCGCTGTATAGTCCGACAAGTTTGGACATTGCCATCATCGCAAAAAAAAAACTTCAGGGCTTTCATAGAATCAAACAACTCTTTTCTCTTCTTAAGTGCTGGTGTCAGTGTCAGCAAGTGTCACGGCATGACCTTAAAACAGGACTACCTCTATGAGACGTTTATAAACCACATTGAACTTGCTTGTCTTTCACTGCATACGTTTTGAGAGCATGAAACTAGAGCTGAAAAGAGTCCATATTTCTTTGGAGAGGATTTCCTGTTAGTCTTAGACGAAAGAAAAAGAGTAAAGCCCACGATTAATTTATCATGGATTATCATTTCATTCAAATGACTGCCTCAACTGGTTCGACAGCAGTCCATTATTCCTGTAATTTTTTCGAATATGTTGAGCAGAATTGTCCTTGCGTGTCTTTATTGTTGGAATAACATCCATCTCAAACGGTTACCCACAAAACAATTATCTTATCAAGCCGGCGACCCATGGAGGGTCCGAGCCTGAGCAATTGCTGCCTTCCATCGTTGACGGTCGTGGGCATGCTGCTTTCAGTCATCAAGACCAAGTGGTCTTGCATCCGCGATTACTTGGTCTTTATACCGAAGATTCGGTCTTCCTCTCCTTCTCGAACCAGTAGGCTCGGATTCAAAGACCCTCTTTGCTGGAGCATTGTTGTCAATGTGGCCGAGCCAGTGCAGTCGACGGATTTTTGCGTTCCGGACTACATCCACATCCTGGTACAGCTCGTAGAGTTCGCGGATGTGTCTTCTCCTCCATTGGCCTTCCTCGCAGACGGGACCATATATCCGACGTAGAACTTTTCTTTCGAAGGTGCCAAGAGTCAGCTCTGCAGTTTTGCTTAGCGTCCAGCTTTCGGCTCCATAGAGCAGGACTGGCAAAATAAGTGTTTTGTAGAGCTTAATTTTGGTCCTGCTAGTTAAAACAAGTACATCGACATTATATTTGCAGCGCCGTGGTGGGGAGCAGCATTAACAAAACGACTCATTACAAAATCATTGAATATAGTGAACCACTGTGCGTCGGTTTGAGAGGCTTTGCATTCTTAAAGTATAAAAGTTGGATAAACACACTTCGATGAAATAGAGAAATATTTACGCAGTGTTTACAAATATTTACACAGCTTAAATTCGTTCCATTTTCTAACCATGTCTAGTTTATACAAATAAATCGTCTGAAAATCAATATTTGCGAAACTTCAGTAGACCAGAACTAACGAGCTCTAAATCGCCCCAATTGATTCTTGTTTTAAAACATTCTTTAGAGTCTTACTAAACAACTTTACAAGTTTCAGCTGCGTCAACCTGCGTCCCCGGCAGCAATTTGATTTTTCCTCTTTTGATCGCTATTGTTTCTTCGAACTAGGAGGTGTACTGTAACGTTTGGCGAAGAGTTCGCAAAAATAAAATGTTTCTTATAAAAACACTCTTTATTGATTTATTTTATTAATGAAAATCTTAATTTAAGAGGAAACAAAATAAAAGCAGTTTCGCTCGCAAGCTCCTTTTTTGAACTACATCTGCCAGATAAGTCAGCAAAATATCTTCTTCCTTGTGTTTCTGTAGGTATTTGCAACGATATGGGTCTGCATGAATGCTGGCGAAATGTTTAGATTGTGATAATAAATTGCAGCAACTAAACTAAGAAACTGATAAGTGGTTTCGATGAATGTATTTACAAAATAGAATTGAATGGTTGCTTGATTGAATGATGCGCACTTGTTTTATTTGCATGTTTTTATAACTGCTTTTACGGATGTGCATTGGTTTTGCTTATCAACTCAATGGTGCGCACAAAGGATATTTGTTATAAAGGGTGATTTTTTAGCTATTATCTTTTTGGCAACACTGTTTTAAACAGCTGACGCACGTTTCGTGTTTTGTTTCACTGTTAAGCATCTTCAGTTTGGTCTATAATTTAACCATGAATCGTCTTACAAACGAACATCGCTTGCAAATTATTGAATTTTATTATCAAAATGCGTGCTCTGTTAAGAAAGTTCATCGCGCGCTTCTTCCATTTTATGGTACGTAAATAAGCAGATTTGTCGATTTTGGAGTGAATATCAGCCAGAAGCATTGCAAGAGCTACCAATGCATCCAGAAAAAGTCACAGTTTGGTGCGGTTTATGAACTGGTGGCATCATTGGAGAGTACTTCTTCAAAGATGATGCGAATCGTAACGTAACTGTGAATGATGAGCGCTGCCGTGAGATGATATCCAACTTTTTTTTTGACCAAAATGCAAGAACTTGACTTGCATGACGTGTGGTTTCAACAAGACGGTGCCACATGCCACACAGCACGCGCAACAATGGACTTATTGAGGGGCACATTTTCCCTCAATGTTCGGAATGTTCGGTGAACATTTTATTTCACGTTCGGGACCGGTCAATTGGCCGCCTAGATCGTGCGATTTAACGCCTTTGGAATATTTTTTGTGGGGCTATGTTAAAGCTCATATCTATACAGACAAGCCCGCTTCAATTGACGCATTGGAAGACAACATTGAAGCATTTATTCGTGAGATACCGGCCGAAATGTTGGAAATAGTATGCCAAAATCCAGTCAAGGTCAACATTTGCATAAAATAATCTTCAAACGTTAAATTATATGGACCATGCTATCGATTCAAATAAAGTGTTCATGTATTTTTCTGAATTTTATGTGTTTTTTTTTGAAAAACTTTCCTATAGCTTTTAAAAAATCACCTTTTATGATGTTGCACACAATGGATATAGTTTTGGATTATTTCCGACAACTGTCTTCCTGGATTCGGCTACTTTTTGTATCCAGTTGTTCTGCACAGTGTTCTACAATACTAGTTGCCAGCCATTACAATCCTAATATATAGCTCACTGTGGAAAATTTCCAGTTAACCAATCACGAAATAGGAGAAATAATTTCAGGCTGTGACCGTGATATTGAAAAGTGCGTGAAGAAAGTGAAAACTGATTTCCCTTACCTAATACCAGAGTTAAGGAAACACAAAGTTATTTACTCAAGGTATTTATGCCTCATTTTAATACAAGTTGGAACGGGAAGCACAAAAAAAAGAGGTTTGGCTAACAAGTACGTACTATATAAATAATATTGATACAATTACCGAAAAAGGTCGCCCGTCAAGGACTTTTGAAGAGCGTGGTTAAAAAAACCAACAAATGAAAATTAAAAATCTAAAAGAAAAGGTTTTTATTTTTTTATTCTATAGGTTTTATATGGCCATGGAACGCGTTCAAACCATTTGTACTAAGTTTCAAATTTCATTAAGATCGGTACACTGGTTTAGATCGTCGATCCCATACAAATCGGACCTTTGTGCGACGTCCATGGCACGTAGTTCCAACTTCCTGTAACCATAGCTAGATCTAGAGGCTAGAGGCTGATCCCTTCATATTAAACCAAAGATTCACACGTTTAAGATGCATTGACTTCTCTGTGTGTTACATGTGCATTTACTGAGCTCCAAATAATACAATTATGCTTCATTACTTAGTCTCTGAGATGGAATGAACGTCGTCATTAAGAATGCGAAAAGATGCAGTCTTCAATTTCTATCTGTTATAAAATCCAAGCAACGAAACGAGTGGTAATTTTGCTTCAATTCGTAAATGAGCCTAAGCAGTGAATAATATGAGAACTAAGCTAAAATTCCCTCGTGATAGAACAATAGCACGCACAACACGAGTGAGAAGCTAGGCCCTGGTCCTCTACGGGCTGTAGCGCCACCCATATTATTATTATATTAGCTAAAATCCCCACTGCCTAGTCGAACAAACTTACTTCGCTTCATCCTCAGCCCCACCATTTGTTAATGACTCTGAGTGATCCAAGTGGCATTGCAGTAGACCAGATATGCCTAGGTGCATTTTTGCAAACCCCTACGAAGTACCACTGACGTTCAGTTACCGAAGTGATTGACGCGTTGAACAGGAGCAATATTCAACATAAACAATGAACACAATCAACAAATCAGCATCAAGAACTCTATTCACACATTTAGTTGCTAGCTGCAGTTGGTGCATTATTTCGACCGAAAGTTATTTTCAAACTTCGCACAAAATTCCGCAACACAGCGTCGAGTTTGCAAGTAAGTAGAAGAAGCTTGCAATATTTCCCAAAAATTGTTCAAGCGTAAATCGATTTTCTTCGTACCGCGAAAATGCAATTCTAAGTTTCTGTGGCAACCGTTCGGGTGGAGAGGATGTCAGATTATCGCATTCATCAACACCGCATTCAATTCCATTCAAAATATCCTTCAATGCTGACGCTTTGGATGTTGGATCACAGAGTTTCCCTATAATTCGTCCACTCTGTCCATTTCTGTTTGCAAACGAATACAAGTTTGGGCTCAAGCTTCATACCACGCTATGGGAGGACGAATTATTTGCCATGTGCAAAACTTTATCCCACATCCCTTTGTGAAGGAAACTGTCACATAATTGCTTGGTGGACACTCATGAACCACACTCTCCATACTTCCGACTGTCGATTCACATCTACCGAAGCGAGAAATTGATATTTTCGAGCAACCCTAAGCCCAAGACCTTCCAACATACATCATGTTGTTGACAATATATGTATGTATGATGGTGCTTTTTATCGCATCGTGCAAAAGTGCAATACTGTCTCGTCGCCCGACCGACGGAAGCCAGTCGCCCTCGTGAGGGAGAAAAAAAAACCAACTGTGTCCAGAGCACAACACACCCGCGCTTATGGTCGTAGGAATTCAGTATCTCCCGCACGCAGATTCCCGAACTACGACGGACTCCGCAATGAATCCAAATGGGGTATGTAAATTTCCGATGAAATTCAATTTCCTCGGCGAAATTGCATTAGCATATCCCCACGCCCTGACCTGGGTGACCAGTGCAGCCATGAAAGAAATACGATACCGCCGAGAGGGCACTCGTAAAGGGCTCCACAATTAACAGATGTCATAACCTGACCCGCTTTCCTTCACGCAAACGCCGCGCTTCAGTGTCCCGACATTAAGCAACCGCACACGCAGTACTACTGGCACCGCCATCGCGTCCAAAGATGTACACCAGCAGATAGGACCAGTGCACCCTTCGGGTATCTATTGGTTGCGAATTTGTTGCTAAGCCATCCCATCTCATTGCGAGGGCATCGTAAAGTCTAGCATGGATATTAATTCAATTAAGTGAAGGGACCAGCCACTTCATTGGTCCTGAATCCCTGCGTTTGCATTGTTGCCTCCGCTATTGACCCCCATTGCTGAATGGGCATCGGGCTGGAGATCTATCCCAAAGTGAGAGAGTTGACTGCGACAAAACCACTCAACTGGGATTTCATTGTTCCACTTAGCGAACGGGTCGTCGTCGGGCTATTGAACTGTGGAGCGTATTGGGTTTATCGGTCACTCTGTTCGTTTTGGAAAAAGGATACTCTCATATGTACGAATAGTCCATACTTGGTACACAAACGCACTCACTCTTCTTGTTTACTCCTTTTTGCAGGTTTAAGTGGCTTCATTAAGCAGCTAGAGAGCAACGAGTACACGACAATAGTGAAAACTCTCAACGATGATGGTATTAACGACGACGAGGACAACGATGACGATGATGACGTTGACGTTGACATTGACGTTAACACTGGCGACAACAACAACAGCAATAGCAACACACCCACCACCCCAGCAGCCAGCGAGAGACGTCGTGTGGGGAACGCTGTCGGCTATTGCCATCTAATGGAGGGACTTTCAAAGAACTTCAATAAGACGGTGCTCCTATGGCCGTGTCCAAGGATCAAAGTGAGTATAATTCTTCTTATTCTTCGTTTTCCTTCTTCTTTGTCTATTTCATAAATTCTGTGCGAAAAGGTGCAAACTTTAGTGCCCCTTTGAAAGTGCCCTTTTCAGCTTGTTCGAAGAGAATAAAAATCGGTTTTAAGATTGTTTGTCAAAGTTGTTAAAAGTTGAAGCTCCGGACGGGTGGGGTAAATAATTCAAGGAGTCATACTTTGGAAAAGTTTGTCACTGGCCAAGGGGCCGCACCGGTGAGTGCTTGTTTGTGTAGAAACAATTTATTGTATTTGCCTTCAGTGAAACGAAGTTTTAATGAGAAACCGAAGCGGGTAAAGAGTTGAGGGACATTGATCCAATTTGTCGGTCAATGAATCTGGGAAAAAGAAAAGCCAAAAGCCAGAATTTGTTCCCAAATTTGTTTTGACAATATGACAAAAGTTGTGACTTATGGCATGACATGCTAAGACCCTGGTCGAGGTTAATCTTTTGTCAAAATTGTGTAAGAAATCTTAAGTGGGCCAGAAATAAGTGACAGCGATCTTCGTTTAGCCGGCAGCGCCAGCAAATTGCTAATGCCTTTAACACGGCTATAAGCCGTTTCAATAACAAAAGAAGCTTGACGCTGCTATAGCTTGACTTTGATTTTGAAGGATGCCACAGTTGAGAAAATAGGTCCACGTAGGTAGAAGTGGTGGTTCATAGAGAACCTAATTAGCACTGTATGCCATTTTAATGCCACCGCTCTGCTTATATAAAGACTGGTTCAATTTTAAGGGCCGATGTTGATTTTGAATAAAAATTTTATTTAGGAAATTATTATCATTTCTTTTTATATCATAAATAACATTGGTATGGTTCAATTATGTATGAAACAAAATATCGGCCAAATGGCCGCCGCGACCTTGGCGGCACACCTCCATCCGTTGGTCCAAATTTTCGATGACGCTGAAGCATAATTGAGGTTCTACGCCGTTAATGTGCCGAATTATCTCATCCTTTAGCTCTTGAATTGTTGCTGGCTTATCGACGTACACCTTTTCTTTCAAATAACCCCAAGGAAAAAAATCCAACGGTGTCAAATCACATGATCTTGGCGGCCAATTGACATCGCCACTACGTGAGATAACACGGCCATTGAATTTGTCGCGCAAAAGAGCCATTGTTTCGTTAGCTGTGGCAAGTGGCACCGTCCTGTTGAAACCACATATCGTCCACATTCATATCTTCCAATTCGAGCCATAAATAGTTCGTTATCATTTCACGATAGCGAACACCATTCACAGTAACTGCCTGACCGGCCTCATTTTGGAAAAAACACTGCCCGATGATGCCGCCAGCCCATAAACCGCCAAACTTACCACTAAAAATTCCTTTAAAATGGGACACCTTGCTATTAGGGGGCATTAATTCTCAAATGTTCTCCTTAAGAATAAACCCACCAATTACATTGGATTAGCAACTTTGTCATCGGTAATAGATAGGGCCGACCTTGGTGTCAAAACTAAGATAAGAGGCTATGCTTCGACGGTTTGGTCACGTAGATTGAGTGTCCCCTTCATCACGACCTCCAAAATGTACCATGAACAGCTACCAATAACTCGCCTGGTTCCGCTTAGGCATAACTTCTGATGAGTTCGAGTTGATTCCGGAGGATCGAGTGGCCTGGAAAGTTCTCCTCGCCCCGTGACGCCTCTGCCTCAGAAAAGCAATTCAACTTCAGTACTTCATCCCTTGTCTTAAAAACCGCTCTTTTTGAAAGATTGTGCCACCATTTTAAGTCTTCCGTAGGTAGAATGGTCTACTCTTTTGAAATATGTATGATTATAAACATTCCTTTAATCTGCAGATTATGGATATTATAGGAAATTATCACAAAAACAACAGCTCTTCCTACTATTTTACTAGGCTTATGCACTTATTTGGGAATCCTTTTAACTTCCATCTACAACACATTAATTATATATAATTAAACATAATAATTCCGTGTGCTAGTCGGTGGGTGTATTATTATTTTCTTGTCTCAATTTTGGTGGTAGCACTAAACGTGGACTCTGTAAAGCAATAACAGTGGCTTCAAATTTTTGTTTTATAATTTGCGCGCGCTCTTGAGATTGCTAATACCCTTAAGTGTCCGGGGTCAAGACAGAGCACGGGCCGAAGGTATAGAGGGAGAAAGGCAGAGGAGGTACCTGTGCACATTGGTCTTAAAAATCGGCGGGTTGTAGTCTGTGAGAAATATAGGGCTGGGAAGAGCATTCCAAATTCGCGTAGTACGGCTGAAGAACGAGTCTCTAAATTTAACTGTGCGTCCGAAAGTAGGCTTAAGGGTAAACTGATGAGCATTCCTGGCGAGACGAGTATTGCGGGTGAATTCAAGGAGAGGAGGACGTACTTAAGACGGTACGTCGATGTTCGAGCGAGTCTAAGGACTCTGCGATATTGTTGTCGCCTTTAAGTCTTATCGCTAGCTTTTGGATTCTATCTAGTACGTGCAGGGTGGTCTTGGGGGCACCAAACCAGATATGAGAGTTATACTCAATCTTGGGACGGACATTCGCCTCATAAATGAAAGCCAAATCAGAGGGGGTGAAATATTTCTTGCATCGATTAAGGAAACCTAAACATTTCGCAGCATTTTTGGCAACCTCAAATATGTGATCGTTCCAACTAAGTGTTGTGTTGATACACATACCAAGGATGGAAAGCTTTACGATTTCATCGACACAAGCGCCATTCATCGATAATGGCTGATTTACAAGGGGTTCGCTTGAGTGACAGCAGACAGCATTGAGTTTTTGAAGCATTGGATTCCACTCTGTTGTTGTTTCCCCAGTTAATTATGCTGTCAAGATCGGAATTCAATGTGCTTCACATACGCTGCCGTTCCAATTCTACGGCCGAAGGGCAGGGTCATGAGTCTCGAAACGAATATGAAAAGCTGAGGGTGCTGTCATCAGCGATGGAATAGATTGGATTAGAAGTATGTAGCAGACAAGAGATCATTAATAAAAATGAGAAAGAGTGTCGGAGACAGAACAGACCCTTGGTGTACACCAGCATTTATTTGGTGGATATCAGACTTGAACCCATCCAAAACAACTTGAATTGAACGGTTCGAAAGGTAATTTCTTATCCATAGAAGAAGAGATTCATCGATACCATATGCACGCATTTTCGACATTTCGAAATAAATATGTAAAATATGTAATGACATGAACAAAAAAATATAAACAAGTTTTATGAGGGATAAACGTCAATTTTTGATTCATTAATTAATACAATGAATCTTCTTTCTAACGAACTGAATAACAGAGGTACAATAGCTCGACCCGATTACCAAACAAATTTATAACTAAAAACAGTACAGTAAAAGCTCTTTAATTCGGCACTATTTAACTCGGAAAACTCGTTTATTATTAAATATATTTTTTCCGAATAAATGAGCCGGATTTAAATTTTGTTTGCGTAAAACTTAAATTAAATTATCTCAAATTATAAAATAAAGCAGAAATTAAACACTTATAGGTAGCAAATAGATGACAAATATGTAGTAGTCGGAACAAATCGTCGAAATATCTATTAAATATATAGATGTCGAGAAAAAACCATAAAAAAAGTTGTTGTGGGGAATCCCGGTAATCCACATTTAGCTATTGTTTGTAGTTTTAAGTTATTGAATTTTTGCATCAACAGGAACGCATTTTAGTGTACTAAAAAAATCTCTCATTAATTCAGAAAATTCGTTTATTCGGAATGACCTTCTCCCGACCATTAACGAACTTTTACTGTACTACAAAATCACCGCAAAGTTGAAATCAGACAAAAGAAGGTCCTCTAAATACTTTGTTCAGTATAAGACGGAATTATTTTCAAAATTGTATAATTTTTGCACCTGAAAGTAGCTTCACTTTATAGCACATACCACATTACGTGCATAAGTCAAATTAGACGACTCTTGCCACCGCTATCAGTATAACGATTCCGAGTAAAATGCGCAATGTACGCATATAACTTTATCCAATCCATTATATTGTAGGGATGTGGCACATTCCGAACCACTACATTAGTCAATAGGTTCCCACGCTATACACTGAGCAGTCTCTGATCCAATCGCATCTTTAAATGACATGCAATGTGACAGAAAATAATATGCATCATAATAGAACCTTGCACGGTGCAGTTGATGAAACAATTCGAAAGAGCAGCAACCGCATACAGAATGAATCATTTAATATAGAACAGTCACATGTCTGCCGTTCGATGAAAAGTTAATGCAGAATAGTGAGCACGAATCATGACCACTGAAGAAATGTGTCACATTGCCAAGTGACGAACACTATTGGACGTAATTAAATCTCTCTCCAGAACAGTGCTGAATTGAAAGAACAGTGCTGAAATGCTGAAAAGAAATATAGTCTCTGCCGTTCTGTACACCGCCGTGCTTCCTTTTTGCAGACTCTTTAATTACCACTGACAATAAAGTCTTCTTTTTTGGCATTTCCACTCGATATCGCATTCAGAGTACTTAGCCACAGATTGCAGATATATATGACCAAACGCTTCGCACTACACGATGCACTTGATGGCCATTTAATAAGAAAAGTTAATTAACCACTTCATTATAATACCGTTATCGCAATGAACATTCCCACTGGAATAACGTCCTCAAATTAAAGCACTTTCCCACGGGCAATTAACCCAGGGATGAGCTCGTACTCAAAACCAGGGAAAAATTGCGAACAAAAGCAAAATGAAATTCACATCAGTCATGCGGCGAATGGAACTATGATAAATGCATTTAAATTCATTTAAATGATTACCGTTAATCAATGTGTCATCCTGCACAAAGTGGGGCGTAACCGCACAACAGGACGCGCAACACAACGCAAATTGAAATCAGATTCGGAACGGTTTTAATGAGACAACAGACCCAGAAATTAATCTCAAAAATTGTGTCAAGCGAAGGGATTAAATTCAATAAATGGTCGGTGGTAATCTCCCTTCCTACAGGTCCTCAATCAATGGCAGAGGGATGATGTCCTTGGCTTTGGGTGTTTTGTGTTGGCGTGAGGGTGTTGTAGACAAATTGTTTTATTACCACAGAATCCCTCGAATTTGAATTCATTAGAATGCGATTGGATCGTCAGTGGATTGTGTATCTTCGGCCTGTGGTCTGTGTTTGGTGGGGGTGCGTGGTCTTGGGGTGAGTCGACATCTATCATCTGTCGTCTAATTGACACATGAGTTGAACAGATGGATACATGGAAGAGGACGAGATGTGTGCTGGATAAGGTTGTGCCATTCTGTCGGACTAATTGAATGACATTGTGGTTGAAATGTTGTGAAAGGAATTAACCGAGGGAGGGTGGAGGCTGGTGTTCGGAAATGCAATCTGTGCTATATTCTATATGTATAGTTGTTGTAGTTCTTGAGTAGTGTAGTTCTGTGCGATGAAGCAGACAAACAATAGGAATCGCACTCTTCGTCTAGCAGTGGAAATTCTGGCATATCGCCTTGAGTAATACTTTCAACAACATAACACCAGAATCCATAGTAAACGCCCTAAGCGGACTAAATATTCACGAAAGCAATATGGAATGGATGAAGTTAATGCTCACAAGCAGACACATCCAAGCAGATTTCGGTAGCAGTCGTATGGGAAGAAAAGTTAAACGAGGGACTCCAAAAGAAGGTAAACTCTCACCGCAACTTTGGCTAGTTACTGTAAACGAACTACTTTCAATAGAAAGATACGGCGGTAAAGTCATCGCCAATGCGGCTTGGATGTGAATCCAGCTAAAACTGAAATGGTACTCTTTTCGAGAAAACATCGACTAACTTTCTCGGATCATGCCAAGTATCTGGGCGTTATATTAAACAGAAAGAACCAAATCACATCAGAAAGAACCAAGAAAGCAACCACCGCACTTTATGCGTGCTTGGTTTTATGTAGGAATTGGGGAATCAGACACAAGTTAATGAGATGGCCAGCGTGTCGAGGTATGGTGGCCAGCGTTGAGAAAAGCTAGCTACACAAAAATGTTAAACAGTGTCCAAAGGCTGGCGTGTATATCAATCACAGGCGCAACCGCTGCGCTAGAGACGATATTACACCTCACTCCTGTAGACATGTGTGGCAAAGAATTTGCAGAAAAATCGGCACTGAGACTTAAAGCACTCTCGCAATGGAGTAATCAACGTACAGGTCACGGCCAGTATCTTAAACTCACACCTCTTCACCGAAGAACCTACGAACTATCTAACCCCGATCGTAGACTTCAACATTGAATATAAAACCAGAATACCGAGTAGACAACTATGGGAGGCGAAGTAGGTACTGAACAATAACAACGCCAACCGGTAGTGGAGTGGGAGCTGGGATTTACTCGGAACATCTCCAGATCAGTCAGTCTTTTAGACTACCAGGTCACTGTAGTATTTTGCAGGCAGCAATAACGGCTATTCTGGAAGGCGCAGAATGGTTGTTGATGAGAACGGTATCGAACGAGAGCATTGTCATCTACACTGACAGCTAAGCAGCAATTACGGCACTCGAATCACCATTTTTTAAATCAAAATTGGTAAAACTCTGCTGTATGTCTCTTATCGAGATATCAAGACATTGCAGCCAAATGGTGTGCTGGGTTAGTGGACATAGAAATATTCCAGGCAATTGTGAGGCAGACGAGCTGGCCAGAAACAGAACAAAAATCATTGGACCATAGATTGAAAACATCTGGGTGCCAATAGAAACTCAAAAAACCAAAACCAAAGAGTTACCGATCAGCAGAGCCAGAGTAAGATGGAATAACCTTAACACGTGCCTACATGCGAAGCAAATATGGCCAAATTACAAAGAACCACAGCAATCCTCAATCAAAGCAGAAAAAACCTAAGTAACCTAGTCCTCAGAGGTAGACACGTCGCAGGACTGGGTTTACCATACAACGACTTCTGTAGCAGATACATGGATGAAGAAGAAGAAGAAAATCCCTCACATCTACTCTTCAATGCCCTGCACTGGCCTCTATTAGGAAACAAATACTGAACTAATAAGAACTTACGGACGTATCCGAATAGGATGTCAAGTCAATCTGCGCATTCGTCAAAAAAACAAAATGGTTCCAGGAATAATGGACGCTAACCGGCTCAGTGGCAACACAATGGACCCTCGGGTCTAAGGGAATCCATCGCTTATAATGGCAGCCACGGTGCCTTACCTACTTTGTGGTTGAGAACGACTTGAGCAAAGCAGCGCATCCTTGTCGTCAGCATCCGATGGCAGGAAAACCAAGGCCAGAGTGGGTGAAACACTCATTGTCCTTGTTTTTATAATCAATGTAGCAGACTGTAGCGGTGTCATTTTTATTCGTACCTACGTTTTTCCTTAGTCCTTTACCAGTCAATGTCGACACGAAACTGAGTAATTGCAGAAATCACTGCGTAGAAACTGGTGGATTTAATTTAAAATAGGCGCATAACCTTGATAGCAAGTTGTACAACATAAACCATTTGCATCCGATTTGCACTCATCGATGTTGTTATGAAATTGAGAAATATTCTCTTGTAAATTCGTGTTATAATAAGACGAATATGGGTGGCGCTATAATCCGAAGTGTACCTGTAACCGGCTTCCACAGGAACCACTTGTGTTGACGACTGAGAAAGTCAAAGTTCGAGAAGCTTCGTCTAGAAATGTTTTCTTTGAACATTGTCAAGACTCGAAAGAAGTGGATCCGTTAATAATTAAAGGTACGCGTTTCGGGAATGAAACCCAGACACCCAATTGTAAAGGGTGTTTTTTTAAGAGCTTTAGGAAAGTTTATCAAAAAAAAAAAAACACATAAAATTCAGAAAAATGCATGAAATCTTTACTTGAATCGATAGTACGGTCCATATAATTTAACGTTTGAAGATTATTTCATGCAAATGTTGACCTTGACTGCGCCTCAAATGGTCCATCCGCTTAGTCCAATTTTGGCATAGTCTTTCTAACATTTCGGCCGGTATCTCACGAATAAATGCTTCAATGTTGTCTTCCAATGCGTCAATTGAAGCGGGCTTGTCTGTATACACATGAGCTTTAACATAGCCCCACAAAAAATGGTCTAAAGGCGTTAAATCGCACGATCTAGGCGGCCAATTGACCGGTCCCGAACGTGAAATAAAATGTTCACCGAACTCGCGCCTCAATAAGTCCATTGCTGCGCGTGCTGTGTGGCATGTGGCACCGTCTTGTTGAAACCACATGTCATGCAAGTCAAGTTCTTGCATTTTGGGCAAAAAAAAAGTTGGATATCATCTCACGGTAGCGCTCACCATTCACAGTTACGTTACGATTCGCATCATCTTTGAAGAAGTACGGTCCAATGATGCCCCCAGTCCAGAAACCATAAACCGCACCAAACTGTGACTTTTTCGGGATGCATTGATAGCTCTTGCAATGCTTCTGGCTGATATTCACTCCAAAATCGACAATTCTGCTTATTTACGTACCCATTGAGCCAAAAATGAGCTTCGATTAAACTGACCATGTGAAAGAAGCGCGCGATGAACTTTCTTTACAGAGCACGCATTTGATAATAAAATTCAATAATTTGCAAGCGTTGTTCGTTTATAAGACGATTCATGGTTAAATTATAGACCAAACTGAAGATGTTTGACAGTGAAACAAAACACGAAACGTGCGTCAGCTGTTTAAACCAGTGTTGCCAAAAAGATAGCAGCTAAAAAATCACCCTTTAGAAGACCACTACGCCATGGTGTACACGAATAAAAGTTGTACACCATGTGGCGTGTTCCTTTCTTTCTCGGGTCAGGAAGGAGCCTAAGCTAATGTCGCCTTGCGTCCTTCTTGGCGGTCTCAAGCATTCTAGTTCAATCATTATGAACATGTATCATTTGATCTTTATACCGTGAGTTTAATTTTAAATTGCAATACCATATTCCTGCTCCATGGCTTTGCTGGCACATACGCTTTTGACGAAATTTGCATAAATGTCGTTGAATTTCGTTGATGAAGCGTTAAATTTCCTCCTGTAATGCACTGCTATTTGAGGTCTTGTTGACATACACAAGCTGACTTCAAATAATCCCATAAAAATAAATGTAATGGTCTGAAATCACACGATCTAGGAGGCAATTCTGATCACCGAAACGAGAGAGTACAAGACCAGAAAACGTTTCGTCTTCAAAATCATCCAATTTCGTCTACAAGGGCTGTGTTATCATGTTGCGATAACGAGCACCAGTGACGGTCACTGCTTGACCAGCCTCATTTTCAAAAAAGGTATGGTCCAATGGTCCATCATAAACTATAAACAGTCAAATTTTGTTCTGTGTTGTCAACAATTTACTGCTCAAATGGCGGCAAATTCAAGTCTTACGCTCATTTTGGGACACGCTACATAAGTCAGTTACAACCGAGATATCTGGATATATGAACACCTGGGCTTTAGCACGAATCGATACCTTTTCGACGAAGAATTCAGCAATATGTTAAATTTTGGAACTAGGGCGTATACGTACTTTTTCTTATATTTTTCCATCCACTATGGCGTATGTGGAACATTTTCTCTTTTTCCGTGATGCAGGCCAATGTTGCCTATAATTGTTTGTAATGAACAACTTAGACAACACCGAACCGCCCCAAAAATGTTACAAGTTCAAGCTGTTTGCCAGTCCTATGCAAAGTTCCTCTCCCTCTGCACCGAAAAGTAATAAACCAACTTGTAGTCGTCGATCTGAACATCTTCCGCAACAGTTTAATGATTTGTCTCAGTCTGAAACTTGTCTTCGATTGCACATGACCTCATCATTCGCTGCATTTACGTCCGGAATGGAGTTATAAACCAGTGCCGACACTCATAGCCATCAGAAATCTGTCGCAACATATGCACACCACGACTTTAAAGTGCTTTCTCATGTGTACTCCTATGTTGTCGTCCCTGCAGATGACATCCCATAAAACCCCATCTCCATCAAGTCCCAGCAGTGTGATCAAACAAAAGGGCTGTAAAATGTTAAAAGCTTAAGAGCTTTTGTTTTTCAACTACATCCCTTCAGTGGAGGACGGGGTCCCATCTGACGTTCGCACCTGCATGGGATAGATTTGCTCTTTGATCCCCAACATCTGAAAAGTTTAGTTTATGATAAATTGTACACGGCCTGCGATGGGCACAACCATTTTTCACCTCCCTCTAGTGGAACCTATTCGCCGTCAGAAATGTGCCATCGTGCGGCAACATCTAGTCCCCGGGGATGGTGGGGAAGATTTTGCGTGTAACACGGCTTAGCCTTGGCAAATCATTTATTATTGCTCCCTCATACAAATTTAATACCAACAAGCTGCTGGTGGGGATGTGTCATCTTAGTCCGGTTTATGGACAATTAATTTGCAGTTAAACTGCGAACGTGGGGCATGCTCGGTATTGTTGTCGTGACCGGGGTCCGGTGTCCATGTCCCATGTTGCGTGTGCATGTTCATTTGGAAGTCAATAGCAGATGTTGTGCGCTGTGCCTTTGGAGGTCATTAATTTCGAATGTGGCACCGTATAACGGTCTAATACTGTGTTAATTATGCTGCCCTTAGATTTCATTATCGCAATTATCATGGAAATGTTGTAGACTGTACGTGAAGGGGACACATGGGAAGTGAATGCGTCCTGTTCCAGATATGAAGAGGGTTCCGAAATACGCGAGAGGGTCAGAGAATTTTTTTCAATTGAAGGTCGATTGAATTGAGGGTAATTACAGGACGATTCAATGGTCCATTGTGATGCATGCCACACCAGCTCACTTGGAAAAATTGCAGGCCCAAGCAGACGAAGATGATTTGAGCACGATTTTGAAAGCTTAGAAGCGCCTAGTCATTTGAAAAACAATTGGTCTGCAATGAGAACACGTTTTCAGAGAAGAGTGACACTAATGGGAATACTAATTAGTTCTGTTGTGGGATACGCCGGTCCATTCAGCACACTTCATTGCTGGGGACAAACAATCATTTTTGTTACGCGACACACATCAAAAACGACTGATAATGCTGATGAATGAACCCCCACTGGAACATCCTCAAATTCTTGTCACAGGAGTCTGCACACAGCATCAATAATTAAATATAATCCAATAAGAAGCTTACCAAGCACACATTCTCGACGTCTATGCCGAGCATGGCATACAACATATCCTGCGTCCTGATTTATTATCTGGTGGTTTGTTGCTTGAAGCTGAGACCTCTTCGGACAACGAAGGGGAAATTGTCAATACCGTCTGCTATCGACCAAAACCCTAGATATTAACTTTGACAATTTGTCTTGTTTCTAATGTAAATTATGCAAAACTAATCCATATGAAAATTCTTGGCAGCTTTTTGTAAAGAATGGGGTGTAAACTCCGGAGGAATCAAAGCTAAGCTGTTGGTAATGCGAATTAGCATGATAAATAGTTCCTTACTGCCACACCTTCTCTCAAGCTTGGTCATACCCCCCATTTGTCCGACTGAGGTGCCATTAGATGTTATCGTCAGGAAAACTCTTGTGTACTACCCAAAACTCCTTTCAAACAGTCTGATGGAATATACAAAACAATTAATCAGAGTAAGCTTTCTACAATTTGTGGTGTCCTTAAAAATAAATTAAGGGATCATGGACAATAAATAATTGCAGCTGTATGTAGGATATGACCATAAGTGTCCCTGCCATCTTTGGGCAAAGATTCAGTTGCGAATATCGTAATGTCCAGGCGGCCAAGTAAATAGTTTCTATACTACCCAAGAGGAGGTGTCACATTAAAAGTTGCGCCGGTGATGAGCGGTTGTCATTAAAACATTATTGTCAAGACTTTTGATAAATAAAAACTTTAGGGTCATTAATAATGTAAATATTTTATGACCGGTAGAGGAGCAGGGCCTACTTTATACAACAAGCAAGTGTGCGTGTGTGTGCTGTGCGCGCCATTGATCTCTCACGCGTGGAGGAGATTTAGAGTTTTATCTGCCGATTTAGCCGTTCGGAGTTGGTGAACGGCTGAGTTTGAGAACCTTTTTCTAGACAGTTTTACTCTTTGGGAGCTTTTAAATAATTATATTTGTGCTGTCACGAAGTTCAAAACTCCGGTATGGTATGTGACCACCGTCGTAAGCCAACTTAGTATTGATTACTGGGAGTAGGCACCTGGAGGACAAAAAAGTAGTAATAGTTTTTAGTACAATCTTTATATATATAAAAAAACTGCACATTCTATGTGTCATACGTGTTCTCGAAAACGGTTCATTCTTTCGGCAAAATTCTTTTTGGGTAGGTGAGTAGATGTTAATACGGTGGTTTCTAATCGTATAACATGTTTGTATGTGTGTTCATTTTTGTTTCAGAGCGCGTCGAAAAAATGACATGCAAATCCTTATTGCAAAAATTAGTTATTTCCACACATATGCTTGACGACAAATTGGTGCTCAGCGTTCACACACAGAAAATGATTGACAGACTTCAGTTCTGAGAGAAAATTCGTGTTCAAATCACAATTCAAAAGTGTTCAATGGCTGCTTTGGGCATTGTTCGTTAAAAAAAGCTAATTCATCGTAAACTTTTTTTTAGTTTTTTATCGCACACTTTATATTTCCATATCTCTGGAAATTATCTTCATAATTCAAAAAAAATCAAGTCAACATTAATATTTCACATTTGATGTCATCTTTCAATCCGCCGATGGGCATTGCGTAAAATCCCAATCAGAAATGAAAAAATGTACTGTAGTTGTACAACACGTTTTCAGACCTAACTAAGTCTAGCTTCAGACCTAAGTCGATCAAGCAAGCCGAAATGTTAAAATGTTTTGTCGACCGTACCATGGTGGAAGGAACATTAGGTATGCTGGACAGCTTGTCAAAACCGCCATCTTTTTGTTTTGTGACGTCACTCAGGGTCCGTTTTTGACTCTGGACACTTGTATTGCTTAAGCCAGCATCACAATTAAATTTCGTATTTTAAAAAATTAAGAATGGAAAACAGCAATTATGTCCAAATTGATGTAAGATGAAATGACTAAATTCATTTATAATTGGTCATACAGGAAATACAACAATGAGTAGTTGAAATGTTGAAAATAAATTCGTTTTTTTGCCTTTAAGTGTGTGAAAAATGTTGCCTTTAAGTTTCTGTTGACATACAAAAACCCCCGATGACGTCACGCAGGGTCTCAATAGAACTGTCCAGCACACCTTATATTCCTTCCACCATGGACCGTACTACAAGTCCGCCAACTTCATATTGTTGTGTGTGAACGCCGCTTATGACACGCACCAGAACGATAAACAATATACAAACAAACATATATGAAAAAATTGTGCGTGTAACGATGTAAGTGTGAATTTTACTTTCTGGATGCTTTAGGAGGAGGAGGTACAACTTTTTTTAATGTCACTGCTTTTAGCAACAACTCAAAACAGCACTAGCTCTGGCATCTTCTGGTATTGCAGCAACATTGTTAGAAGGTGGTCGAACTGCACATTTTTCTATCGTTGAGTATGTAAATCAATGAAACACAAACATGTAATATATCGAAAACATCTGGGATGACAAAAAATTTTGCGGCGTGTTGCTCTTAATGTTTGCTATAAGGCCGCAATAGCTCATAAAAAAATCCGTTGAAGCTTTGGAGAGTACGCGGAAAGATTAACGAGATAAATCCGATTTGTTTAGGGAGGCCTTGATTTTGTTGTCAGCAGATTTTCGACAAACTTTGCCTGTTATACCAATTCCTGCAGACGAAATTAATAAAGGGTTGTCCAACGAAAACGCACGATGATAATTGTAAACCAAATAAAAAAGTTTTCAGAGAATTGTCTCAATATGTTTTATTATTATAGAAGGATATATGATAATTATGTGTGAAATAAAATATCGGCCAAATGCTCTCCACGTCTTCGGTGGCGTACCTCTAACCATATTTTCAATCACTCTGAGACGTAATTGAGGTTCAATGTCGTTAATGTGCCAAATTATCTCATCCTTTAGCTCTTGAATTGTTCTTGCCATATTACCGTACACTTTTTCTTTTAAATATCTTTAAAGAAAAAAGTCCAAGGGCGACCAATTAACATCGCCATAACGTGAGATAACACGGCCATTGAATTTCTCGAGCAAAAGTAGTGGCACCATCCTGTTGGAAGCACATATCGTCCAGGTTCTTATCCTCAATTTCTGGCCACAAGAAGTCTGTTATCATCTCATGATAGCGAACACCATTCACCGTAACTGATTGGCCGACTTCATTTTAGAAGAAGTACGGCCCGAGGACGGCGCCAGCCCATAAACCGCACCAACAGTCACTCACAGTCACTCTTTGTGGATGCATCGGCTTTTCAACTCGTGAATTCTCACGCCCAAGCTTTTCTACCAATTGTGGACACATTTAATCGAAATGCGAAATGCATTTTGATTTGAACAACCATTTTCGTACTGATAAATTATGTACCTCTCCATGGTTGAATTTGTCAAACACTGAAATAAAGAAATGTCAAATTTAGTGGGGCAAAAAACTTGACGTTAAGGTGTGACTCACAATTAAGATCGTGCATTATGGTTGGACCACCCTTTACTTGGTTAAAGTCATCGTATTTGTGGAGGCAGGTATTTTCTCTTACAAAAATATTCATGTTCAATTGCAAAATGATGTATCAGCTGTTGATTTTTCAACGCAATTGTTGACGATTGGAAATGGTGCAATACCAGTTGATGGAACTGAATTGGTCAATGTTACTGTAGCCATATTTTCATATTTGGATTGAACAGCTAGGCAAGTCTTTAGGAATTTGGGGGAATAAACTTAGAATTTATAGTATTCTCTCACGGACAATTGTACTTTTCCTGTCGACAAGCCATCAGTATTATTCATTTATTTTCAAGGAAATGGAAAAACAAAACATGCTGTTTGTCATGGAGTATCTGTATATAAATTCGAGCTGCCCATTTGTCATACAATGCAGTTCTACCCAACCGAATGGCATGATACTTACACCACTTTACACATTGGAAAGGTAATTTCGCGTAGAAGTGCACAATTCCAAAACGGTTGGATAAATCCTTGGTAAACTCATGTACAGGATTAGATTATTTTATGAAAACAAGGAGCCTTTCCAAGCGTAATCAAAGTGGCGTAACTAGATATCCTTTTTTTCATATAAATTACTCTCTCATACCTATTATGAATAAATATATTATATAATATATTACGAATATAACTTCGAATTTTCCGCGAGGAAACAAATTTCGGACTCCAATTCACGGGTCCGTAACGTGAAATTATGCGGTTACAAAAAGTTTCATTCAATAAATCAATTGTGACACGAGCTGTGTGACATGTTGCGTCGTCTTCTTGAAAACACAGCTCCTGCACATCATGGTTGTTCAACTGATGAACAAAAATGTCAGTAGTCATGGCTCTATAGCGGCTACCATTGACTTTAACGGTCTAGCCAGCATCGTTTTTAAAGAAGTGCGGATCAATTATTCCACCAACCCATAAAACACACCGAACAGTTAGTATTTGTGGATGTAACGGTATCTTGAGGATTATCATCATTCCAAATACGGCAGTTTTGTTTTTTGATGTATCCATTCAACCAAAAGTGAGAATGGTCGAACAGAACCATGATTTTTAAAATAAACGTGCACAATTTGGAAGCGTTGTTCAGGCGTCAGTGATATTCATGTTAAAATGCCAAACCAAACTAAAAATAAATCACTCAGCTGACAAAATGGCTGCCAGTGAAAATAGTGTTGCCAACTTGAAGTTCAATACCTCTAAAAAAACCCCAATTTACATAATGTGAATTCAAACTGCTATGTGTTATTTTTTTATTTCACACAAATAACGTACAGGGAGTCCGCTAGTTCTCTATGTAACTAAACCCGCTGACCGGTGAATTAAGTCGTATATTTTGTGCGACACTACAGCCTGGCGCTTACCTGGGCCTCGACTAACATTAACAATATGGTCGCCGCTTACCTCTGTCCAGTTGTGCACACCAAATTCGTTGAGGTCCTTCTACAATTATCTTAATTAATGCAGCAGCTCTTGACATGTTTTAGAGAAAACCAGTGGACCAAATTGCGTCAATATTTCGACATCAAAAACTATTATCTGTCGCCCTCGGGAAACCAGTGGCTGAAATAATTTCTGACTCCGACCCAGTTAAATAGGAGACCAACAGTCTAGCAGGGCACAGATTAAAGCAAGGTGACCCCAAACAACATTGTTTTCATTAAAGGGTGCTACTTGGATATCTGGGAAGTAAGTTGGTCCAACCTGATGCAAGTGGTCCCATCTAATAATATGGCTACAGCCCGTAGAGGTTCAGGGCCTAGCTTCCCCAGCAACTATAGCGTGCGAGATCAATAGCACGAGTGGAAGGAATCTTCAATTGTATACCGACTCCGAACGGCCATGTTTGAGAAGCTTTTTCTATGCAGTTTTACTCTTTAAGCATTGTCAGTGACTCAAAGGAGGTGAAAATTATTTCTGGAATTGAGCCAAGACACCATAGGTTCAAGTGCACATCAGTCGACGTACATACCCACAACGCTGCGGCCACCACGGGTCACATCTGATGCACCCTCAATCACTCCAAAATACCCTGGTGAAAAAATTGAACCTTTTATGCAACAAGTGAACCCCGATTCACTGCCAGCAAATGACTTACGAGTACATATAACTAGCACTACTTAGTGCTTTTTTCATCGACGCCCTCGCCATTTCCAAGAAGAAAAAAAAAATGTCTCTGTCAAGCGCAGTTCAACACCCTCCATCACAACGTCTTAATCTGAACAATCCTTCAACAGATGTCCTTGGAGTGGGGTGGAGGGGGGGCTGAAGGCTCATTGCACAAGCCGAATAGATTTGTTGACAAAGATATCCATTACGTCGTCATTGGAAGTCGCGCAATAGTGCGTTCAGTTCCACATCGATGCAGGCAAGGTTCTAATCCCATCGCCACTTCACACTCGTGCCATAAAGTCATTAACCAGAGTGAAAATTCGACGGAGGAGAGGATGGCGTGTCACACAGCAACAAAACCGAGACGAAGATGAGCTGAAGATGGATAAGATTCCCTGAACAGGATCCATTACAGTATTCCATTATCCCCTCTCGTTGTCCCGAATGAAAATTACAAAGTATCACTTCCCCACAAAGAGCAACACCCGTCTTGGTGCGCTCGACACCCGCCCAGCACCCTCAGCTCTATGACACAGACCCTCTCGTGGCAGAAGTGCACACTAGACAAGTTGTGTGCTCCCCACACGTACCCACGACGATGATGTGTGTGCATTCTTCTGCTCTGAGGACGATTTTATTACACTAACCGTGTGTGTGCAATGCTTAAGCAAATACCGGGGGGACTGGGGCGGATGTTTTCCTGAACTTCATCGTCGGATTCCTCGGTCTGCGAAGGGGTGCGGGATTGCAGGGTGGATGCAGTGTAAACAAATTCGCGTTTTGAAGGAGAGCAATCCATCCGGATGAACATTTGAAATTCTCTTCCACCTGTAGTGACAGATCATTACATTGGATGTGTCATCACAGGCGAACGGTGGGACTGCATGGAATGGAAGGAGTGCATATTCAATAAAGCAGCCATCTGTTGATGACACGGATGCCAATTCATTCGTTGTCTTGAGTGCTGTTGGTTATAAAGGGGCGGCGCGTTGTTTTGACAGTTAATGTGCATCTGTTCGTGATGAACGCCCGCCAAGTGCCAAGCCATGCGATGCAACGTTACGTGACGTATGTTGACATACTGTTAAATAGGTGAACTGTCATGCCAAGCGGAGGGTGTGTTCAGGCTATTTTTAGAAAATTTCCCAGTGAACGTCATCTTGACACGTGAATAATGCCCCAGACCGCACGTACGAGCATGTTGGCTGTCAGATAAGTGATAGATTGTATGCGATGTCAGATTGCTAGCTTAAACAGAGTGTCAACGGAGAATGTGTAGATAATTGATTTTGACATGAGTCGGACAGTCTCGCAAAGAACATTTGTTTGATGTCCTATGTGTCCGTCGTGAAGGGCGATTTAGTGGTGATTGGACAGTTTCTTGTCTTCAAATCATGAATAACCGGTTAAATAATTGTCAGAAGCAATAAAAAGATGTCAACTCCCATCTATCAACAGTTTTGACCGGCATTTGGTTTGCGTTTGACGGCCGTTGAAAGCAGACAACCTTGTGAATATAAACGAAAATAGAAAAAGTGAATTTCGGGTGTCAGGAAAAATTTGTAAAAATTATGGTCA
The DNA here is from genome assembly GCA_907269125.1 of Eristalis pertinax. NCBI lineage: Eukaryota > Metazoa > Arthropoda > Insecta > Diptera > Syrphidae > Eristalis > Eristalis pertinax. The sequence goes on from OU026145.1 coordinate 124,445,277, forward strand.
TCGTCAGGAATTAATTTACTGAGTTCACTTTTGGTCTCTTTTTCCGTGGGTTAGTGAAAGTCTTCAACAAGACACTAGTTGTGTCAGATTATTGACTGAGTTTTCGGTAAAATCTGCCATAACCGTCGTTAAGTTGGTTTATTATTATTATTGCGCTAAATCGAACTGTTTCGTACGTTGGCGACGGCGCAATAAACGTTTTTTAAGCAACGTTTGGAGAATGGCATCTGTACAATGACCATGAAGTCGAATACTTAGCTTCCAAGTGAAGTTTGTTATTTCTTCACCCACGTTTGCGACCGCTGGATATCTTTGTATACCATTATTTTGAAGATACCAGGGATCATTCACGATAGCCCTTATGCCTATGTTTTGGAACGATTGTGTGAATTCTCTGTTACTTGCTTTAGTGCAACAAAAGAGTTGTATACCGTAAGTCCATACAGACTTTAGCACTTGCTTATAAAGTGTGATTCATCGTGAGGTTTGATTTTCAAAAGACTTTTTTGACCGATCACGAGTGACTCCTATCAAACTGCTTTGTCATTATTGTTCAGTATCGTTTGGCAAGTCATCATGGAACGACTAACACCACAACAGCGTCTCCAAATTGTTCTGTAAGAAATGTTTTCCGTGGAATTTGAGGAACTTACGGTGTGCATAGTCAATCTAATGAAATCACAATTGCCAATACCATTCGCAAATTTGAGTCACAGTTTACATTAGTGGATGATACTTGACCGGTTAGACCGATTAGTGAAGAGACTATTGCAGCTGTAGCTAAGAGTGTATGCGAAGACCGTGACGAATCGATTCGTCGCGTAGTCGTTCTCAGCAGCTTGGCTTGGAGTATGTGATATGCGTCTAGATCGATATTACACCTTTGGAGTATTTTCTCTGGGGATATGTAAAGTTCCAGGTCTTCAGGAATAAGCCAGCTACGATTGACGCGTTGAAAACCAACATTATACTATACTATAAGCCACACACTCTTATTAGATACCAGTCGCAGTGCTAGAATGAGTCGCCCAAAATTGTACCTTCCGAATGGACAACCTCAGACGTAGTCGTGGTCAACACTTACATGATATCATTTTCAAAAAAGTAAATGCCATGAATTGTTCTTTCAACCGATAATACAAATTTTAAGTTCACTTTTAAATTTATGTGTCTTATTTTACATTATAAACCAAACCTCACGATGAATGACAAGCAGTTTGTTGTATGTGCTTAACTTGGAATGTCGTCCGCGTAACCACTACATTTCTCTATATCGATTCTCAAGTTCGTCACATTTTTTCTTTACGTGCGCCTTACACTTGAGTTTAGCATCTATCGTGATTCCCAAATATTTGGCTTCGTTTGCGTACGGTATCTGTACCGAGTTAATGAAGACGGATATATTTTCTATGTTTTTGTAGGCAAAATGAATATGCGTGGATTTGGTTTCATGGAGAGCAACGCTCCAAAGTTTTGTCCAAACACAAATTTTATTTAAATTGTGTTGCAGGTTCTCAGTAGCGGACACGATTGTGCTTTCCGTAGCCAGAATAGCCGTATCGTCTGCGAACGTAGTTGCTATTTTACCCTCAATTTGTGGTATATCATGTATATATAACAAGAACAGAGTAGGACCAAGGACACTTAATTGCGAGACCCTGACGGCAATGTCCTTAAGTTCCGAGTATTCCGCTCCGTGCTTGGCTCTAAATATCCTATTTTTAGGTAGGATTTTAAACAGCTATATAGACTTTTCGGAAAGATCCTACTATGTTTGTATTTCAAGCCTTCCAGCCAAACCTTGTCAAAGGCCTGGGACACGTCAAGTAAAACGGTGTTTCAAACTTTTTGTTCCTCTAGTGCTTTTTCGATTTCGTTGGTTTTTCTAAATACTTGGTCAATTCCGGAATGATTCCTTCTGAATCCAAATTGATTATCAGGCATAAGGCATATTTCTTCTAAAGGGTGTTTTTTTAGAGGTATAGAACTGAAATGGAACTAAGCAAAGATGATTTTTTTAAATTGACATCAAACTTACTTTATTCTAATGATTATCTTCTGGCATTATAATTTAAGTATGATTTCTGGCATATGACCGTAATGGCCGTAATCAGCAATAACGCGGCGAATGTTGTCCTCCAAGTGGTCAATCGGCGTAGACTAGTAACGCGGCGTTAAATCGACGATCTTGGAGGCCGTGAAGTGAAACTATGCGGTTGCCAAACGTTTCCTTCAATAAATCAATTGTGGCAAGAGCTGTGTGACATGTTGCGACGTCTTGTTGAAACCACAACTCGTGCATATCGTGGTTGTTCAATTGATGAACGAAAAAGTCAGTAATCATAGCTCTATAGCGGTTACCATTGACTGTAACGTTCTGGCCAGCATAGTTTTTAAAGAAATACGGACCAATTATTCCACCAACCCATAAAGCACACCAAACAGTCAGTTTTTGTGGATATAACGGTGTCTCAACATACACTTGAGGATTGTCGTTACTCCAAATGCGGCAGTTTTGTTTATTGACGTATCCATTCAACCAAAAGTGAGCATGATGGAAATGGACGTAGTGCGCGGTACGTATATCGAACAGAACCATGATTTTATCGAATATCTATATATATATATATCGTATATCGTACAGAACCATGATTTTCAAAATAAATTTGCACAATTTGGAAGCGTTGCTCAGGTGTCAGTCTATTCATGTTGAAATGACAAACCAAACTAAGAATAAATCACTTGACAGCCGACAAAATGGCCTCAGCTTCTAAAGAAAACACCCTTTATAAGACACGTCCTGCTGCACTGCGCGGAGGCAATTTAAAAAGCGAATAAAGAAGTCCTTGGTCTCTTTGAGAGAAAAGTTTAACGTGCGATCTTTGTTTCTGTTTGCTTCTGCGGATCCAACACCAAAGGTGGCTTGGCCATGTAGACCATATGGATTACTAACCTCCACCCCGAAGAGTCCTTGCGTTCGACACCGAACTGGTGGGACAAGATGCTTGTTGGTTGAGCCCCAGGTCCATCCCGGACTGTAGCGTTAATTAAGGAAAATAAGAAGATGTACCTCATTTGAACCTGGAACCGTATAAGCGCCTTCGCCAGCAGAACAACTCCGCAAGACTCACTGTGGGCATGCGAATTTTCGAAAACTAATAATAATATTAATTGAATTTAAATGCAGGATTAAAGAACAGGTTTTAGGCTTTCTAAATCGATGTAGTAGATTATTAGAAGTGTTGCCGTTGTTTTTTAATAATTTTATTCATATTAAGTAATTTTTTTCTTAAATTACCCCTACCTCCTAAAAGGGGAGAGATAGACATCCCCCCACTCACAGTGCTTGTTGGGGACCCTTCTACTGAAATTCTTGCTGACAAAATACTCTCCCAAGTGATTCCAAAAATGATTGTCGAGTATTGTCCTCTTCAATTTTGCCGCCAGAGCTTAAATTAAGTCTCTGTTCATTGACAGCTCTTTGTTGCTTCTCAAATACGGTTTAGCCTCAAAAAATATAATATAAATCCTCAGCAATTCGATGAAAGCCTTGTCACCGTAAAATCTGACCAAGCTCTCCAAAAGAGCATTTTCCTTTAAGTCCATGTTCTCTTCAACCCCCAAACAGAGATTAAATAATTCCCCACAACGGTGACTGCTTTAAATGACACATTCACACACATATTAAGTGGAACACTCCCCCAGCGGCAGAAGCTGATGAATGCACACAGTCGCGGATAATATAATGAACACATGCATGTCGGCAATAGCATACTTGCATGGATGCACGTAACTGGGATGAGTTTGCAAAAGTTCAGTGCCACACAGTTTCGTGCGGTCCCACTTTGCATACGCTGCACTGTATCGCAGCACATTCAAGGGGGACTTATATCCCCCGATACCGCATGAAACTTGAACAGACTCTCGCTGGTTGGTGTGTATTGAGAGTTAAAATTATCGCACAAGATACGCGTATATATTTCAGATATGCGAAAAGTTTGGTGGTTTCCCCGCTGTTGGTGGCTTTTCGTATGGCTAACCGACACACAAAGCACGCTGTGAAAAAAAAAACCCACACAATGGGATGGTCTCCATTCCTTGGCAGACGTTTAAACGAATGAGGGCACTCCACCGACTTTAATGATGCCATTGAGTTGACATCTGAACTGAAAATTTGGTCATTTAGTTGAAACACTTTTTTTTTTTTAAACAAGCCACATTGACACCACTGTCCACATAGCCGTCGTTGACGTTGCAGATGTTCGCTGCTTTTTGTTAATGATCCTAATCCGTTGGCCTTTTGATCTTTTCCTTTGCTTTCGATTATTTTCCCTTGACCTGTGAACGTTCCACATGCAGAAACGAAACTCGTCATCCTTTCTCCTCATGTTCCATCATAATCCGAGGCTATCGACTGTTGCAGAACATTTTTTTACGCTTCGAAGGTTGCTGTCACTTGCAGCATCTACAGCTTTCGCCTAGAGGAATCAGAAATTTCGTCGTTGACCAATCCGCTTATCGACTCCTTCATCGTTATCGAGAGAATTAGAGAAAACAGAAGGGACAACTAACATGTTGATTTTTGGGCACTGAAATTCCTTAAACACTGGACAAAATACATCCACACCAAGTCAATGCCTGGTTTTCCAACTTTATACTCTGGAGCAATCACTGTGATGACCACTGCAGACTGCATGATCAATGCACACCTCGTTTCTCAGTCGAATACATTGCAACTGAATGACACGTGGTTCGAGCAGAACGAAGCATGCACGCCACACAAACGACATTCTGAAGCATGACTTTGATGTCGAGGAAAATTAAATACATCCCTCAGATACGGAATTTTGTTCGAACGAGTGGCGAGTGTAGGTTAAACCGCGAACCCTGCACAGCAGAGTGAATGTGGTTTAAAAGGAAAAAAAATAATTACATTGTCTGGCATCATGGCTCAAACATGTGTACAGTAATGCTTCGGTCAAGAGAAGAATGTGACGAATGCTTCTGTCGTGTGAGTATCAAGACTAATTGGAAAGTTGAGGTCATCTGAGTTGGGTGAAGGTGCTTGCTGGTTGTTGGATGTTTTTGTGTGAGCACAGGATGTGCCTGGCAGCCCCAGTGTAGGAATCAACGCACCTACCTTCTACCACACGGGCGGCGGTCTGCACAACAGTTAAGGGTGCCGCTCCAATTTTCTTCAGATAACTCCATTTTCCATAGAGTAATGAAGGAAGCATGTTGAGCGGATGGAAACCAATGCTCCGGCCCGGAAAGTCTTCGAATCCATCCCCGAGGGACGGTGCAGAAGATCGCGACTCAGGTGGAAAAGGACCTCAACTAACTATGCGTACGAAACTGGAGGCAGTTAACTAAAGATAGAGCCACCTTAAGGTAAGGTAAAGGTAGAGTGGCTTCTGTAAATTTAGTACTGCAGCTCAATGAATCCGAAAACCATGAGTCATGCATTAAAATATTCGAATTTTTAACAGAAGAAGGACTGATGGGTGAGCCACCGTCGGGATATACATGTGATCACATACGTAGGCTTCACTGAGGCGACTATCGACTTAAAGAAGACTATGTTCACAAATAGTGGCGGCCGTAGCGTTACCCACGCACTTGAACCTCGGTGTCTGGGTTCAATTTCCAATACGATCAAAAAAATAATTTTGCCGGCCCCAACTCTTTCCAGTCACTGACAATGCTCAAAGAGTATAACTGTCTAGAAAAAGCTTCTCAAAACTTGGCCGTTCGGGGTCGGCATAAAAGTGTAGGTCCCTTCCACTCGTGAGAGACAGCAGGCACAGCACGATTGGTTGCTGAGAAGCTAGGCCCTGGCCCTCTAAGGGCTGTAGCGCCACCCATATTATTATGTTGACAAATAGGCCTTGCATTAAATAAGATTTGTAAACTTCATTTGTGCACAACAATGTCACACTACACGGATATCTCAATTTGGTTAATTGCCCCGAAGTGCCAGGGCGGAGAACCCTTTCCCATCCCACATCTTGGTGCTATCCATTTAAACGCTCAACACTTATCACAGAAATGATTTCGTTGAAAGTGCTGAAGTCCCCCAAAAACAAATCCCCTCATAATTGAAGACAGTTTTCTTCATTTAAACACCCGCTCAGCGATTAGAGATGGACGATTACAGCCAACAGCAGTAGCAAAACAAAAAAAGAAGACGGTATATTCAAGCGCATGGTATGTGCTAATGAGCTGCCCTTAAATTCCAAGCCGTCAGCATTTGCCTTTGTCTCGTGCAAGAAAAATAAGAAGAAAAAAAAGAAGTTATCACCGAACGCCCCCTTTCAGCAGTTAACCCAATTAATTTATGTGCTCCCTCAGACGAGAAAGGGAAAGTCCGTTTGTAACCATTTTAAAAGCTTTGCCATTAACCTCGAGGCATTCGTTTCATCTAGCTGCGAGATGGTGGTCCGCAAAATTGTGTTCTATCCGATGAGGCGGCAGAAAAAAAAAAGGAGTAAAACTCAAATCCTTCCATTCAATGGTCGCTTGTCGTTATTTCGTTTTTCTTTTTGTCCACAAAACACAGTTTGTTTTTCTTTTTCTCCGGCTGAACGTGGAGGTGGTTTGGTGGCGGTTTTCTATATGTGTGCATGGTGTCCTCATTTTCTTGCAAATGAAAAGGGTTTTTTTTTTTCCGCTCCGACAGGATATGCTAATTTTCAACTCACTCGTAATTTGTAGGAAATGTTTTTTGTGGATCAGTTCAGTTCATTGAAGGTCAACAATGAAAGCCTCACTTGTGTGACGGTGGTAGTTGAATGCGGGTGGGGGTGGCGAGGGACGATTTAAATATTTAAGGAGGATCCATTGTGTGCCTCTTCAGGTCGTTAAGCAGGTTCATTGTGGGCCGCCTTGGATTGGCCAAATAACCTCTTGGAAATTTGAAAGGATTTTGAATGACGGAACGAAATGATGAACCGCAGGGACTGAGGATTGTGGACGAGTTTCCCAGCGGCAGTTGTCGCTAACAGCTTTCTGGAGAGCTGGAAATGAAATACATTTCTGAACTGAGGAAGGATGAGGAGTGGCTGGCGGACGGATGTAGAGGACGAGTGCTTTAGCAGTGTTTTTTTCCACTTTTTGCTCTGCTAATCAATGTGCTTCTGAATTTCTTTTGTAACAATTTTAATAAGTGACAAGAATAGGAATTGATGGTGACAATAAGCAAAAGAGAACTAAATAGGGGGTGGCGCTAGGCAATATCTGGGCTTAGCTGCAGCTGCTGGCTTCCCCGCAGTTTTTCGCAGTCCCTGCAGTTCAATGCCAAGTTTAAAAAGGTTTTTCTTTATAATTATCATACAAGAGATGTGGAGTCGGGAATTTTGAAAGCCGGTCAGGTCAGGAAATAAACATAGACATATGTAGTAGAAGTATATGCACGGGAATGCATCCTTCATTTTTGATTATCGATTAACGTGGCGTTATAGTCTGGGTCGACCTTGGTCACAACCATCAACCGACAGTTGATAGCAGTCATATTGTTGAAGCTACATCTGTCAAATTGGCTGTCGTTAATTCAGTCTGTTTTGCCAAATCACCATGGACGGACATAGGGTTCAACAGCACGTGCAAATGATACAATTGTTTTATCAAAATGTGTGTGTTTTATTCGGGCAACGTTCCGCGCGCTTCGCCCTAATTTTCATCGACAATCATCTTTAGCGATGAGGCCCATTTCTGGATTAATGGGTACGTTAACAAACAAAACTGTCGAATTTGGGACGATACCAATCGCCATGAGAAAAAAAGCGTCCAAAGTATCTCGAAAAAGTCGCGGTCACTTTGTGGCGTCATCCGTCCATATTTCTTTGAAAACGACGTTGACCGGGCCATCACAATCAAAGCCGTGCCCTGTAGGTCGATGGTTATGAACTTCTTTTGGTCTGAATTGGGTGATATGTACTTTCAACTCGACGCCGCTATGTGCTACACAGCTCAATCCGCATTGGAAATTCTGCACGAGTGATTCGAAGAAATGGCCATCTCACGTGGAGTTGCTGTGAACTGGCCAAAGAGATAATGTCAAATGACCCAATTAGATATATTCTTGTAGGGTTTTCTGAAGACTCAGGCCTATGCGAGTAAGCCACAAGCCACAGCGGCCAACATTACCCATGCCATCGGTCAAATTGGCAAAAAGCCTGACTTTTTCGCCAGAGTCATGGACATTTCGTATGCGCGCCACCCAGAGAAACAGCGGCGAACATTTGAACGATGTTATATTGCATAGATTCCAAAATGTCGATGATACCTAAAGATAGGAAGCGCTTAATGCATGACCCTTTAACAGCGCAGGATAGAAAAAGTGGGTTCTATGTGGTGCACACCTCTTTTTCCTCTTGTAACTAGCGGTTAAATTTTACAGGCCGATGTAGATTTTGAATAAAACAAAAATTATTTAGGAAATCATTGTCATTTCATTTTATTATGATAATATTGGTATGGTTCAATTATGTGTGGAACAAAATATGGACCAAATGGCCGCCGCGATCTCGGCGGCACACCTCCATCCGATGGTCCAAATTTTCGATGACGCTGAAGCATAATTTAGGTTCTATGCCGTTAATGTGCCGAAAATATCTCATCCTTTAGCTCTTGAATTGTTGCTGGCTTATCGACGTACACATTTTCTTTCAAATAACCCCAACGAAAAAAATCCAACGGTGTCAAATCACATGATTTTGGCGGTCAATTGACATCGCCACCACGTGAGATAACACGGCCATTGAATTTGTCGCGCAAAAGAGCCATTGTTTCGTTAGCTGTGTAGCAAGTGGAACCATCCTGTCGGAAGCACATATCGTCCGCATTCATATTTTCCAATTCGGGCCATAAAAAGTTCACGACAGCGAACACCATTCACAGTAACTGCCTGCCCGGCATCATTTTGGAAAAAATACGGCCCGATGATGCCGCCAGCCCATAAACCGCACCAAACAGTCACTCTTTGTGGGTGCATTGGTTTTTCGACAATCACTCTTGGATTATCATTCGCCAAATGCGGCAATTCTGCTTATTAACGAATCCACTGAGGTGAAAATGTGCCTCATCACTGAAGATGATTTTCTTCGAAAATTGATCATCCACTGTTGCCATTTCTTGCCACCATTCTGACCATTGACGACGCTTGAAATGGTCAAGAGGCTTTAGTTCTTGAGTCAATTGCACCTTGTAAGCGTGTAAATGCAAGTCTTTATGCATAATGTTCATCAACGACGAGCGTGAGAGATGCAATCGTTGGGCACGACGACGAGTTGAGGTGGACGACTCTTCAGCCACACTGTCGGGAACAGCAGCAATATTTTCTGCAGTACGAGCTGTACGAGCATGCACTGGTGTTTTCACATCTCCTAGAGACCCGGTTTGCTCAAATTTTTGCACGATTTTTCCGATTGTACGCACATTTGGACGATTAAATTGATCGAAAAAATCACGAAGTGCACGATATGCATTTTGATTTGAACGCCCATTTTCATAATAAGCCTGAATAACTTTAACGCGTTGCTCGATTGTGTATCTTTCCATGGTTCAAATTGAGTTAGTCTGAAATTGAGAAATGTCAAATGAAAGGCAGAAAAAAGCTTTACGTTTAAGTGTGTTTCACATTCAACATGGGCCCTTAAAATTTAACAACACTTTACAACCCATGCCGCGGCATAAAGGAAACGACACCGCAACCAGGATAGATTTATTATATCGGAGGGCTGGAGCTAAATCAGAAGACGTACTACATCCCTCATGAAAGATGATGAAAGACTAGGTCTTTTGTAGTGGAGTTTTTTAAAACCACTGAAGTGAGTCTCTCCTTATGAAAATTCGCACAAAATGTGCTCACAAGTGTCATCCTCTTCGAGGCAGAGCCGACAGCCTTGTCTTGAAACAGGTTTAATTTGATAAGGTGATATTTCAGGCCACAATGGCCGGTAAGAAAGCTTGTTAGCAATCTTAAGGAAGGAATAAGGCCTGATTAGTCGGTTGCTTAAGACCATGATCATGTGTCCATTCTTCCCATTCGTTAACAAGAGTTATGGCTGCTGTCCAGTTGCTATTACAGTACGGTTCATGACCGACGAATGCAGATTCCGAGCCAGCCCTAGCGAGCTCAACTGCGTATTCGTTGCCTGCAATCCTCCTGTTTCCAAGCCAAGCTTCACTTTGTTGTGCCTGGCAAGCGATTGTGGAGCAACGAATTGTGCACACGTTATTCACACCGCATTTTCATAAAGGTTGTAGTCGTAGTAAGTACCAATTCCTCAAATGTGCTTGATATTCTCTACCAGCTAAATATCTTCCGCCGACATTGGCCACCAAGGACATATGACACCAGACATATTCATGTCATCGCTTAAAAAGGCCCAGTTCATCCCGCAGAATCTTTAATTTCAATTGAAAATATCGACCACGACTTCCTGACAGAAGTGTCGAGCCTGAATAAAGCAAACTAGCGTCAACGAGGTGAATGAATATCTCCTTCCTTGGCAGTCCGGGGAGAACCTAGTCCTAGACCCTGGCTGCTTTCCGTCGCGCTCAGAAACGGCGCCACCTTGAACGCGGCCTCATAGCAGAACAATATTCGTATCGGATCGAAGTTGACTATATGGCCCATTTGTTGAACATTATTACATCTGTGGTGATAGGAATTGTAAACCTAACGTCACGGATGTGACAAAGGTCATGGCAAAATCATCAACCACGGCTTTCAATTAGCATATTTCCGCTTAAATACGAGAGCATCCACACAAACTGACATCGAATGACACGGACGACTGCCAAATAACTTCAAACAGGTCTGACATTTTTCGCACGCATCTCCCAAAATACGAGCATTCACCATTTTCGTATGAAAATGTAACGCCCTCTTCACGTGCCCGCACAAAACTTTCCAGACTACCCTTGTCAAAAAGTTGAAGGTCACATTCTGTCCCTGACCCCTAAATAATTGGATTTAACTTAACAGCTTAAATTAAAGTACGCACATGTCGTTCGTCCCTTTCGTTCATAGTTTTAGAGCACACTCAATTGAATTGAATCACAACACAGCCATCAAATGAATCACTGACGGAACGGTGAGTCCCCTTGGTCCCTGTGGGAAGGTCAACATGTCCATACGTCGTCGTTGAGTACACCTAAATGCTTTACTTGCTGTCACTCCAGTTTTCGCTTCTCTGTCAAAAACTTTCTAATGGAAATCTCCAGCAAATTGACACCCTTCTCAGTTCAGCTCTCACAAAAGTGCCTTCATCTCCATCGTGGTCTACATAATAAATTCTGTTTTGCTCGCATAAGCCCCCAATCCCCAGGCTCCCATTAAAAAATCGAAATTAATCACGACTCTTGAGCATATCGCAAAGCATTCAACTCATAAACTTTTACTGGTCTCACTTTGAAGCAGAAACGTACTCTCGCTCTAAATGTTTAATGACTCCTCCGGAACCACTTCGACGAGAGTGTACTCCAGGTCAGCGAACTTTACGTCTGACATTAAGTTCCTTTTTCCGAAGAACATTTATGCACTTCTGCTGTAAACCCATTCACTTAACCAGTCTCAAAACATCACTCCCCCTGTCATGGCATCGTTTCACTCTGCGGAATGGAATCGACGTGACACAGCACTTGCCAGAGCTTTGCCGGGGGTTCGATTAAATTAGATTCAGATACTCTCAAACAAAAGCTGTCACGCACACAATGCTGTCATTCCATCAATGACGGGAACATGATAATGGCAGTTGTGCCTGCCGTCTATCCCCGACCAGACCGTGGTCCAAATTATGATTGATTGAGACACGAATTTTCTATTTATCCAACAAGATGTTGATTGATTAACAATTAACTCGGCTAATCCCGTTCGGCGGACTCTAATTTGGTGAATGGGTTGCGGCGAGTGGGGGTGAAGTCACGCCTGACTTTGATCGAGGGACGAGATGTGACAGAACTATGACTTGTCACTTCCTTTCACGTTCGATGGATCATCAGCCGATGAAAAGAGGCACTGTGACAGGGTGACAATGGCAGGCAGCTTATGTGGGATGTGTAAGTTTTGTGGTGTGATGAAATCTCTTATCACTCAGTAATGACTACGAATTTCAAAAGACGCTTCTTTGGAAAACGTACTTATTGCAGACATGTGCTTGATTAGAGGAAACCAAGTTCCTGCCAAATACAGTCGCCATAAATTACGTCGAAGAACCCTGCTTTTGCACCCATAACTTCATAGTCCGGTGACCCTCCATCGGGCGGTCACACGTCAGTTATTCGAACAAAGCCCAATGCCGTATTTCTCCACCTCAGTTAACAATTTTAATTTATGAACCAAAGCAGGGAATACATCTCCACACCCAAGGCATTTGGCCGTACCACAGACCCATCCAGTTATGCTTTATGGTTCGGAGGACCATGTCCTCCCCCCCCCCCCCCCCCCCTCAATCGTTATCTAATGAAACGGCATCTGTCAGAAAAGATGGGACCTGCTTCACTCATCCGTAAATCAAAAATGATCCATCAATTCCACATCCCTTCGTGCGATGATGAAGAGAAGGCATTTCTTTTTCCTTCGAATTAACTTCAAAGTACCCAGATACATCTGCTCTCGATGGCGAACACGAATTCAATAACCCGCAACCGAAATCCACTCTGCACATTCAATTGAACGAATAAAGGGTTACCTACAATCGACTGAATTGAAAAAAAAATGGGGAACATTCGAGGATCTTCAAATGAAGACTTAGAATTACATTTGAATTCAAAAGGACCAGTGTACCTCATTCATCTCCAGATCAAGAGCGCTCTCCTGCTGCTTCCGAACGAGAATAGATTAAACGGAAACCGTGGCACAGAAAGCCAGAGGAGGGAACTCAAAAAGCCATACAATCAGGTTTTGAAATATATTCCCGAGCGATTCCAACGTACACCGGCGCCAGAACATGAGTTGTGTGTGCCAGCTTTAAGGATTGCTCACATCGGTGGGGCTGCTTGAACATCTGTCAGAAGTGTACCGTTCCGCTGTAATAAATCACGTCAGGTGACGCATGTGCTCCCCCCACACATCCGGATGATGTATGCAAAGGAGGCGTAAGTGAAACTGCATAATGCGGGCTGGAATTCATTATAGCAACTTCTAAGGAGCTCCTCAGTCCTGACTGTGGGTTGATTCCATTCTCGTGTGGGGAACTCGGAGGAACTTCGTGGTGATTGGATGAAAAACTTTTAACTACTGGTAACGAGATATGAGCAAGCGGACGTGGAGCAAGTTGTTACCTTTACAATCTGTGTGCATGGGGCCTGCTAACGAGTTGCGGTGAGGGGTTGCTTCTCGAGGCCTTTGCGGGCGACTATGAGTGAATTGGTTGAAATGCGATTGATGCGTACTTTGTGATGTAGCAGATGAGCGATGGGGACATTTTGGGGATAACCCACTTGTTGTGGAAATGTAGCCAGTGGTAACCATAGTTTTACTTAAAGACTAAAGGTATGGTTCAATCTGACGGCAAATAAATACCCGGCTTCTCTCTAAAGTTCAAGAAGGTCTGTGGATGATCATTAAGTATGCATAATTTGTAATATTTTGTGTTATCCATACGGTGTATATTTTGTGCTATGTATGGGGTAGCATGTGGAGTAAGTGGTCACAAAGGCTTTAATGGACTTTCTCAGGCTCTAAATTCATACACCATTCTGTTTCTTAAAGGAGTAAGTGATCGTAGGCTTATTGACATAAAGTTAAAAAACATCCAGTATCTTTAAATCGAATGACATGAACGAAGCTCTAAGCACAATGGGTTCGGCGGCCTGCATTACCTTCAAATATAGAAATGAAGAGCTTGGTTATGCCAAAACGCTTCGAAACACATTTTTCATAAACATTTTAAAGGATACCTGCAATGTTGCCCACATGTCCAGCAGCCTTATTGAATATGCCACGATAGCAGTTAGTAGCACAGCCGCTTGGAAAGCGACTTCTGGATACCAATTGAGCTCCTTCTGGGTGCCAATTAGATCTACAATCCCAGCCATATCGAAATGTGGATCATCGCTGATAATGATGAACATTAGCGTAGTAAACAGAAATCCAGGATGGGGGATGAATAGTGCGGCTTTCGTCCCGGCGGAAGTTCAACCGGCCAGCTATACTTGAGAATCCTTGGGAGTATGCCAAACCGATCTATCCCAATAACCGATTCCTCGAGGTAAACTCTGGAGTGTTCTGCTGGAGTTGATGATTGATGATAATCTTTTGAGGGCCATTCAGTCTCTCTACAAACTGAACCAGCTGTCTTCGGGTTAGCGGTGCTAAATCAACACCTTTCACCGTGGAAGGTGTAACGTGAACAAATCAGAGGTTATGGTAATTTCCAGAACGCCTACTCAATGCACTCTACATGTCAGTTGAGTCCTATTGAAGCAGGTGGAGAAGCTCATGTATCTCCGGGTCTTTTTCACGAGTGATGGGAGGAGTAAGCTTTCCTGTAGGATTGACCAGGCTGGCTCAATTTTTAAACAGCTTGGAAGATCTGTAATCATTAACGCCGAACGAGTTAGCGGATTTCAATTCAGAATTTGTTTCAACTCTCACCTATGATCATAAGGTAATGACCGAAAGAATAAGATCGGAATGGTCGGATTTAAACAAGCGCCGTTTTGTTGAATTAAATGTTATCTCATAATTCACGCAAAATGTAGAGGACTTGTTTGCATAGACCTTTGACTTCAAAAAACCTCAAAGAAAAAAGTCCAATGGCGTTAAATCGCAAGAGCTGGGCGACGAATTACCACAAAAACGGCCAATTACACGATTATTAAATGACTCATGCATTAATTGGATTGATTCTTTGCTAGATGACAAGTGGCACCCTCTTGTTGAAACCGCATGTTGGTCACATCTATATCTTAAAATTAAAAAACTGGCATCACTTTACTATTGACACTAGAAAGATGGATGCGGGTTATTTGACCCATTTTGAAGCTTAACGTTTTATAATTTCAAAACTATTAATTTCTAGGGCATGTCCTTTTGTGACTTCTATTAATATAGTTGAAGTTCAAAATTAAATATACTTTCATTGTTATACCTTCATAAGGAAATGAATAAACATATCATGTACCTATGTAAGAAGCCGGCGCCGGTCATTTCCCCATATTGTATTTTTTTCATAAAAAACTGTCAATTTCGATGGTCTATCTTTCATGCATAACATGCCTAAAAAAAGGAAAATATTTATTATTTGCGTTCAATGTTCTTTTCTGCTGGCCTTATCTAGCCCAACGGAGGGATGCAATGGTGCGATATTAGAGAAACCGTTTCTGTGACAAGATATCCTGTGAGTAAATAATGGATTCAAGCTTAGCTCGGAATTGTCGTGTGAGTTTAGACTATTGAATAATCTCGAGGACGGTCACAGTAAGGAGTTATTCAACCCGAAATCTTGCAATCGAACATTTATAATTTTTTTAATTAATCCGTCGTATAGTCCTTCTAAAAACAAACAAGCGCATTGATTCATAAAAATTGATGTTTCTTAGTGGGAGATGTGTAATTTAGTTCTGTTATAATGCCTGGACTTGGTGATGTCGAAATATTAGAGATCTTACAGGTAACAGACGTCACTGTGTTATTTCCAGCTAGAATAATAAATCTAGTTGTGTGTGCAATATTTCCAAACATTTTTGACAGTTACTTACAATTCATCGAACATTGTCTCATGTTCGCCACGAAAATGGCGGCTGATTTGTGAATTCTGCCCTCAACAAAGTCCAAATTCATGAATTGCCCACAGAATTCGTGAATGGCGGGAAAGGGAGGTAGAAGTCGGCTATCTCTATACTACTTCATTTCTGGTCAAAAGCAATTATTTGTCAATATTTTGTGAGAATAAAAAACGTCAATATGATCACATTTTAGTTTAAATATTTCTTCTTTGATTGATTAGCACTTTTAAACGTTTCACCAGATCAAAATCTACATTTTTATTGCATGAGGTCAAATGACCCCTGGCGTCTTTCTTTGTAAGAAGATTTTCCCGTCTTTCTAGTGCTACATATGTAAATGGCACAAGATTCAAATTTTGCGTGAATTATGGGACCATTTTGACGTTATCCCTCTCTAGCCCTCATTCGTCATTACTGGCCTTGATTCACAAGCCTTTCTTGAGGCGAATTTTTCACCAGCAGAATCGTTCGCCATGGACAGGAATAGATGGTAATCACTTGTTGATAGAGCGATAAAGAAGGGGAAAGCCCTCGAATTCCCCTAGGGTATGGAACTACTAACGTTGGAATGGGATCGAATGAATGGACCAATGTGGTACATAATTGTTGCGTTGACTTCAATAATTGTCAAAAATCAATTTAGTGTGAACACGGAGAATAAGTATTGTGAGTGTTTTACGATGATCATCATGATTAGGAAAGGTGACGACCAACAACAGCTACGGTTTCTAGGGGCTTTGGTAAGAGTAAACATTTTTATTTTCCACTGAGCAGACAGTGTCTATGTAAACCGAAAAACATGCCCGTTTATATGCATCACACGTGCCGCTAACAGATTGTAAACAGCAAACAAAGAGAGTTCCGTGTTTTGATCCAATCGGATTACACAAGTCCACTGTCAGCTCAATGACAAGTTAAAATGCTAAAATCATTGTAGACAGTGGTGGTCAAGTTCATCTACACCCAAGAGGATTTTCATTGATTCGGAAAAGGTTATATCGTAAGAGAGCACAAAAAGTTGATCGAAATTTGAATCATAAATGTGTGTTTCATTTAAACTTATTTTAGAAAGTACAAAATGTCTATAGTTGAACATTAAATCAATCGCATTCCCCTTTGCAAAGCGTCCACACGGGCAGAAAGCTACGTCTGACCGGTGTTTCCCATTTAGCAAGCAGATTGCAACGAACTTCCTGAATCCGTTGCAGCGATTAAAGTCAAATCTCTATGCCAAACAGCGTCTGAGTTAACTAGTTCTTTACGTTCGTTCAACTTTCCCTCCATAGACTACTTAAAACAAAATAAAATAAGAACATCCCACACGGAGTCCAGACACAATCCCTCCTCACATGTGTAACCTGTCGGAGAGGAATAACCACTCTCATCCAACATTCAACCACATCATCCCATTACTTCGAAGAGCGGTTGAGGAGCACTAAAAAAAAACAGAGGAACACAAAAACACACAACATAATCCTTGGCGTGGGGAGCAATCCTTTTTGCCTTGCTGGTTGGCTGGCCGGGCGCGAGTGGTTGTAGTCAAATGTGGCCAACCATTATTATTTTTTGTTTGCTCAAACCTCACGCTTTTAGTGTGGAATGGCTGGCTGGCTAAAGCTGTAGCTCTTGCCCCACATCCCAACTCAGAAAGGGGGTAAACATAATTTATTACAAGGGAGCCACCAAAACTCTACCATTGCCTCATAGCAGTTTCGGTGTGACGGGTCTTGGCGCCTCTATCTCCGCCCCCCATCTCCGTTGCGAAGGAGCTGCATGGGAGGGTCCTGTGTTTTATGTGACTCCTTCTGGCGAGCACTTCAGAAGATCCCGGGGTTGGCTGCGACGCAGAGACGCAAGGACCTAATGTCTTTTGAATTGCCAGCAATCTGATATGATTGCCGGGGCATTATCGTGGAATCACCTCAGGAATTACGGCAGAGTGGATACGCAGCGAGTGAAGGAGTTATGAAGTTCTGTCTGCTAGTGGCATTTGATGTGGTTGAGTGTCCCTGCAAGTTCTTTGGCTTGGGATCAAATCTTAGGATTTTTTTCTAATGTCTGCAGATCGAATGGGAGTCTCGGGAGGACACTTCTTGAATAGTCCTCTGAATACTACGAATCCATAATCCAGGGAATTTCGGGCATGTGCCTGGGGCACATTTGATGGGGAATTGTTTGGAAATGTGGGTTATTTTTATGGCGGTTAAAAATAATCTCGGGATCGCCTTCGGCTATCCTAAGGTTGAAGTGGTTCACAGAAGTATCGGCCGAAAATAAAGCAGTTTCAATGAATCCACTTGAAAATGCATGACCCGGAGGATTTGAAACTGAAGATTATGTCCGGCAGCTTTCTGATGAAATCCCTTTTAGCCGAACTGATTGTTTTCCGTACCATCAGCCGATTCTGAACTGCACGTCACTTTTGATTGCGGTACCTCGAAGTGATTCCTGTCAGGCACATAGAAGTGAACGTGATCGATGACGTTGCAGAGATTCTTCGAAGTTCTCAAAGTGGAGCATTAAAGACAACGGAGAGAATGAAATCACACGGACTTAATTTATCTGGGATGTTTTGCTAGTGATACTTTGGTAGCCAGTGCTTGTTGATTTATTTCTGTCGGTCGTGTTAAATCGTCCAGATACTCGGCCAGGGGATTTAACTCCATGTTCCGTAGAATGATTGGACGTATCTGCAGATTTTGCTGCTGCTGTCCAAAAACTTATATGGAACATACATACAGCAAGTCGTCTGTGTTCCAAGCAAAAATTAAATCCAGTTTTCTATAATAATTAGTAATGAAAACGAAATGAGGCTGAAACTATACACACAGCGGATAATGTAACAAAATTTACAGATATGTAAGCCTTTGAATCTTCGCTTGCAAACGATTTTGACACAGGTTACTTCTGATATTGTAACCATAATAGTGATGGGAACTATAGAATAAAAACTGTAGAGTTATTCGGTAGTTGCAAACTGTTAATTTATTCGATAGTCGAAAATCGTTCATTCATCCAATCGATGGAAAAAAACATTCAAATGTGCTTACTTGTAAAGGGTGACTTTTTAGCTATTATCTTTTTGGCAACACTGGTTTAAACAGCTGACGCACGTTTCGTGTCTTGTTCAACTGTCACACATCTTCAGTTTGGTCTATAATTTAACCATGAATCGTCTTACAAACGAACAACGCTTGCAAATTATTGAATTTTATTATCAAATGCGTGCTCTGTAAAGAAAGTTCATCGCGCGCTTCTTTCACATGGTCAGTTTAATCGGAGCTCATATTTGGCTCAATGGGTACGTAAATAAGCAGAATTGTCGATTTTGGAGTGAATATTAGCCAGAAGCATTGCAAGAGCTACCAATGCATCCAGAAAAAGTCACAGTTTGGTGCGGTTTATGGGCTGGTGGCATCATTGGACCGTACTTCTTCAAAGATGATGCGAATCGTAACGTAACTGTGAATGGTGAGCGCTACCGTGAGATGATATCCAACTTTTTTTTGTCCAAAATGCAAGAGCTTGACTTGCATGACATGTGGTTTCAACAAGACGGTGCCACATGCCACACAGCACGCGCAACAATGGACTTATTGAGGAGCCTGTTCGGTGAACATTTTATTTCACGTTCGGGACCGGTCAATTGGCCGCCTAGATCGTGCGATTTAACGCCTTTAGACTATTTTTTGTGGAGCTATGTTAAAGCTCGTGTCTATACAGACAAGCCCGCTTCAATTGACGCATTGGAAGACAACATTGAAGCATTTATTCGTGAGATACCGGCCGAAATGTTGGAAAGAGTATGCTAAAATTGGACTAAGCGGATGGACCATTTGAGGCGTAGTCAAGGTCAACATTTGCATGAAATAATCCTCAAACATTAAATTATATGGACCGTACAATCGATTCAAATAAAGATTTCATGCATTTTTCTGAATTTTATGTGTTTTCTTTTGAAAAACTTTCCTATAGCTTTTAAAAAATCACCCTTTACTTCTTGGTATGCAAACAGATGTGCATTGAGTTGCCGAGTTTTTTTATCGACAAAAATCTCAACAAAATATAGTTTAACATCCTAATTTATAATTTTACGCTACTGCATTTATTATCAAATTGACTTACAAATGCCTCCTTTGCAAAGTATTGTTTCGTTCTTCTTAATTCTCATACTTTCAGTACGCACCCATTTACGACGTCTATGCACGAGAAGATGTGTTTAATTAAAATATATTTATAAAACATTGCTTTAGACCTCTGTAAACGTTCGTTTTGTAAATTGCAAGCAAACAAAAATTACTTACTCCATGTAATCATATAATATATAGCCCAAAGAGCGGTTAAAGACGGCTCGATTGCGCAGTTGGTTGAGTGCCTTTCCCTGTTTAGAGGAGTCCCCGGTTCGAATCCGAGTGAAATCAAAGTTAATACTCTTTTATCCGGTTTTCAAATATGGTCCAGTCCAAACGGAGTCGCAATAAACTTGTTCTTCTAAATTAGTTCTAAGCTTCTATTTCTGTGATGATAGTACGACACTGAAGAGAACAAAAAATTATTTACGAAACTCATGCCTTTAAGGAGATAGTCATGTCAATTTATTAAATGCCTGCTTTATATTGGATGGCAAATTGTGACCATTGTTCGCTTTTTAGAGATGTTAATTCAAATTTAAAACAGCGTTCCTTATATCGCAAATTCGCTATATCGGGTATCCGTTATACTAGACGTCCCCTGTACATCAAAAATAACAAGTTGAGAGGGGTTGTAAGGTATCGTCACTGCAGTAGGCTAGATTCATTTTGTGCTAAAATACTCTGCCGAAAACTCCCTACAGTCCTTATCTGTGCCTAAATCAGACCCGATTATCCTACATATCACATTATCCCATTTCTCAGTTATTTTTTGTATTTTGTCTTATTGCAATTGATTGCGACCCATTTCTTGCTCCACATCTACCTGTCACCGGTTAAAGGCTTCTCAAAAAAAAAAAAGATCAAACAAAAAACCACCAGGTACACGATGAACCCACATTCGTTTCGGATTTGCGGCGCCATTTACGTCATCACCCTATCCCAGGATCTCTCACACACACACACGTACAGAGTCCTTAGACTGTGCGTAAGTCGTACCCATTCCAAATTATCAAAAGAGAATTCGCAGAATGCCAACCACAGACGCCAGCATGAACGTGGAAAGGCAGTTTAAGAATTTGTCAAAACCAAACCAAATTTTCATTTCTATAGATGTCAATCCGTGCAGAAGCTGATTGCAAAGACAGCTGAAAGCTCGAACTTTTTTTTTTCGGTTAAACGTTCTGTCATTGTCGTCCTGCCTGCATTTCATCTGGCGGCACACACAGTTCCCTCCCAACCGAATGTTCATTTTCCCCAATTGTCGTACGAATATATTTTTGGCTATTCAAAGCGTTACTTGCCCTAAATTCGACAACCACTGTGTGTCGCACAGCGGCTGGTACAGTTTCACAATCGCTGTAATCCACTTTTGTCCTTTCGCAGATAACGGAATCCGGAAATTATGTGTATCTTTCCTTAGAACGTAAATCCGACCACATATCGATTTTGGTGGGGGAGGTAGCAAATACTCGTGCCAGAGTGCGGTTCGTACTCATCGTGTGTATGCGTATATCCTATTCCCATAACAGCGCTAATTTTGGAATAAAAGCAAGGCGTGTTTACCCGGCTACACCCCAACCGCCCCTTATGCCGTTTAATATGCGTAATGAAACATCAAACCGTCAATATTTAAATTGTACGTACGCATACATCGTGTGACAGGCTGTAACGTATGTGCGAGGTATCTGTACGCGTTGTGTTTACAGTTACATATTATCTAAGATGATTTTGGTTTCCGATAGTGAATGAGTGATATGTTTAGTTTTGATTGGGTGACAAGTGCGGCAAGGGAGGGTCTATGTAATTGATTGCCACGCCAGCTTTTAGAGGGTGGCTTTGGTGGATCGTATTTATCTAGTTAATAATCTGATTTATATGATTAAACCTATTCTCCTACTCCTACTCCTACTCCTACTCCTACTCCTACTCCTACTCCTACTCCTACTCCTACTCCTACTCCTACTCCTACTCCTACTCCTACTCCTACTCCTACTCCTACTCCTACTCCTACTCCTACTCCTACTCCTACTCCTACTCCTACTCCTACTCCTACTCCTACTCCTACTCCTACTCCTACTCCTACTCCTACTCCTACTCCTACTCCTACTCCTACTCCTACTCCTACTCCTACTCCTACTCCTACTCCTACTCCTACTCCTACTCCTACTCCTACTCCTACTCCTACTCCTACTCCTACTCCTACTCCTACTCCTACTCCTACTCCTACTCCTACTCCTACTCCTACTCCTACTCCTACTCCTACTCCTACTCCTACTCCTACTCCTACTCCTACTCCTACTCCTACTCCTACTCCTACTCCTACTCCTACTCCTACTCCTACTCCTACTCCTACTCCTACTCCTACTCCTACTCCTACTCCTACTCCTACTCCTACTCCTACTCCTACTCCTACTCCTACTCCTACTCCTACTCCTACTCCTACTCCTACTCCTACTCCTACTCCTACTCCTACTCCTACTCCTACTCCTACTCCTACTCCTACTCCTACTCCTACTCCTACTCCTACTCCTACTCCTACTCCTACTCCTACTCCTACTCCTACTCCTACTCCTACTCCTACTCCTACTCCTACTCCTACTCCTACTCCTACTCCTACTCCTACTCCTACTCCTACTCCTACTCCTACTCCTACTCCTACTCCTACTCCTACTCCTACTCCTACTCATACCCGTTAAAAAAAACTCTGCTCCCATCACCGTTCATTAAAGCCACCGTCGTCTGTCATCTTAAGGGTCAAACTGTGTTGCGCAAAATGCTCGTAAAATATTCCAGCGCCAGCTACGTCTCAATAAAACCCTCGCAATAACACGACTAAATTGAGTTGCTGCCTCCCCAGCTCTCAGCCTGCCTCATCAACTGAAACGGATGCCGAATTTGTTCGCCACAAATCTGTTCAAACAGACACCACATAATGCTCGAGGGCAAACAAACCCTCCCCCAAGAGCAAACAATATTACGCGCTCATGGGTTTACCGAAATTAATGTCCTTGATGAACACAGCCCGCCCTGAGCCGGCCTGAATCAACTGAAAATACCGCCGGAAAGGACTGTCATTCTGGCTGCTGAAACGCCCAGAAAAAAGAAGTAATATTCAAACATCCTGTCTCCAGAAATTTCACTGAAAGTCACAAGTTTATTGTGACAGTACCACTGTCATTGTCTACATTTTCATTCAAAAGACGAAATATCCTCAAAGGACAGTCAACCCCACAACCTAGTAATCCCCACGCCATTGTTTAGCTTTTAGCCAGATGGAGTGAGATGGAGAGAGTTCAGCCCCTCTTATCGCCTCTGACACAATTTACGAGGAGAAAGCGGCGGTGGCGGTGCCAGAGTCAAAGTGAATACCCTCCACGGACGGAACGACTATCGTCTGCTTCGTCCTCATGCACGTCTCCGTCCACATCGAGATCCACAAATGAATACAAATCTCCTCTCATCGCTTAGATGAAAAGGAAAATAAGTCGGGTGTGTGGGCGGCGGCGGCGAATGGTGTAGCCGTGGATCTGCCATCTAGCTGCGCAAATACAAAAAAAAGAAAGAAAGAAAGTCAAGATGATAAAAAGAAGAAAATAATCCAGAATCGATTTCTTTTTTTTGCCACCGAACGGCAGATGCACGTACTGTATCCCCGTCTGTAGACACGACTCTTGCCTGAAGGCTTAAACGTTCAACAAATGTTTGCCATCGCCGTTGATTGGCTGATACGTTCAGAGATACATGTACGTTCGAGTATTCCCACCCCTGGAGGCCTGATGGATGATGGCAAATCTTTGAGACACAAATCTACAATTGACAGAACCCTTTTTTCAATTATCTCTCAATCTCCTTCGAATTGAAATCCTTCTTTTGACACAAACACAATGCACACAACCACACGCACGTCATACACTTTCAGCCACTCAACTCATTCACCCGTTCCATCGATCTAGATACATTTCTTTTGAATTTGAATTCAAGTGATTGTGGCTTTTGTGACATTTGCGGCATTTTTCTTTTTGTTCTCTTTCCAGGAGTCAAGCAACTTTCTGCCGTCGCTTGAGGCGATATCCTTTGCCGTGAAGAGTGTGGCCGCCAAGCTAAATTGGACGCAGGTTGACATCTTTGTCGGAGGTAAGTCCTATTAAATTATTCACAGAGAAATGAAGACAATTTCGTGCAAAATTTTCATCGGTGATGTGATGGAGGGGGGAGGGGGTTTTCTGAGAGAACAATGCTATCGCCCTTGAGGCGGCAGACCGAAGTGAAAGTTGCTTTTATGCATTACGTACAATGCCTTTGAATGTGCCAGTCGCCCCGTGGAGTCCCTGACAGAAGTGAGGCTGAACACATGTCCGTTAATGGGAGCGAAATGGAAAACAAATTTCTCGTAACAGCATTTGGGGAATCTGATTTTCTGTGTGTTACTCAATTTTCTGTTGATTTTGTTGGATCTCCTTTATCATAGTCAATCTTCTTGGCGGAATGCGGTTAAGGGATGCCTGTGATGAAAGAAAACAGATGACAGACTCTGCTTCTGACAGACTTCAGAGAGAACATCTTGCAAATACCAGACAGCCCTCCTGTGACATCAGCAGCCCTCCTAATCTTCGTAATGTGCCACAAAGTGATTAGCATTACTTATGCATTAACCTTCAACGGAGATGCTTAAAGCTCAAATTACTAACTGCCGCCTTCATTAATTAATCCCGTGGTCTTAAAATCAATCGTCCCTCATCATTAATTTAATTCATTACGCCCGGTATTCCCTTGTGGAATCTGAGGTCTCAACTGAGCCTACATGCCATGATGTTCGTTCTCTCTAATTAGTCGGACCATGCTTTCTACGGACTGCCAGGACTTCTCCTGTTATACGACTCCACTGCATACACAGCCACTTCATCAGTTCGATTTATAGTCACCATTTCGAAGCGTTTAACGAATCCACTGCCATTTCCCTCAACGTATGATGCGTGATGATGTGACAGCATTTTTCACAGCAACTCAATATTCATGGATGCTTGGGGGGCACTCACCTGTTGATTCTGTGCATACTCAGAGAGAGATGATTCCTTAATTCTCTGTATTCTGCGAAGGTCCTTAGCATTTCACCGAGGGCTTTCACAATTTATTTTATAACCGCCTCAAATCGGAGTGCACTCACTCACTTGCTGGGCCTGTGACCCATCGTTTCGTATTCGAAAACTCTCTTAGTTTCAGCATTAATGTCCATGAGCTTGATGTGGCTGCAGTCGAAGGACTTTTGTTTTTCCGGAATACATCCGCATCTTGGGACAGATCGTATAGTTCGTGGTAGTCCCTACCCTTCACCTTTTCCGTTGACGGGACTACATATCCGACGCAGAATTTTTATTTCGAAGCCACCGAGAATCAACTCTGCTGAATTACTTATCGTCCAGCTTGCAGCTGCATATAGTTGGACTGGAAAAATGAGAGTTCTGTACAGTTTTTCGTCCTTCGAGGCAGTTGTTTCGACAAACCGAAGTAGCAACAGTTGCAAACGACGGAGTTCACGTTTGCCCCGAGGTAGACAAATTCCAACACAACCTCAAAATTTGCGACTTCATAAAATCGATCCTCATGGCACTCATCACTTATTTCAAACATCAAGCAGGCGGGAGCAGCAACACCACTAGCGAAGAATATAGTTCTGCAACTAGCAACATCCTCGAGCGGCGTGAGTGGCATGTCATTGCGCTTGACTTTAAGCGCCGTGACACTTAAGACTTGTTCGGGGTCTTTAACATTCGATTCCACTATTGCTATGACAATGGCTCCAATTAGAACGGACGGAGCTTAAGTGGCTGTCAACGGCCTCCTTATAGTCTTCAGGCGGGCTTTTCTGTTCGAAATGAAGACTGAATATGATACGGCTAGTCCAAAATCTGAGCGTCACAATCCTTAGCGTAACCTTTTTGTACGAAACAACTAAACTTCATGTGAAATCCCGGGCGGTCTTTCGGAGTAGAGCTGAACAGCCTTGGGGGATTCTGTCAGCCCGGGAAAACCATATTTCTTAGCTCACCTGTATGATGTCCAGCTTACACCGCATAAGACAAGCCCACTAGAAAGAGTCGTGTATGTTCATACTGTGCATACATAAGCTATTCGTGCCGATTATAAAGGGTAGTTAAATTTTAAGGGCCGATGTTGATTATGAATAAAACACAAATTATTTATGAAATTATTGCCATTTCTTTTTATTATGATAATATTGGTATGGTTCAATTATGTATGGAACAAAATAATGGAACCATCCTGTCGGAAGCACATATCGTCCACATTCATATCTTCCAAATCGGGGCCATACAAAATTCGTTATCATTTCACGATAGCGAACACCATTCACAGTAACTGCCTGACCGGCCTCATTTTGGAAAAAATGCTGCCCGATGATACCGCCAGCCCATAAACCGCACTTAACAGACACTCTTTGTGGGTGAATTGGTTTTCGACAAACACTCTTGGATTATCATTCGCCCAAATGCGGCAATTCCACTGAGGTGAAAATGTGCCTCATCACTGAAGATGATTTTCTTCGAAAATTGATCATCCACTGTTGCCATTTCTTACCACCATTCTGACCATTGACGACGCTTGAAATGGTCAAGAGGCTTTAGTTCTTGAGTCAATTGCACCTTATAAGCGTGTAAATGCAAGTCTTTATGCATAATGTTCATCAACGACGAGCGTGAGAGGTGCAATTGTTGGGCACGACGACGAGTTGAGGTGGACGGCTCTTCAGCCACACTATCGCGAAGAGCAGCAATATTTTCTACAGTACGAGCTGTACGAGCATGCACTGGTGTTTTCACATCTCCTACAGATCCGGTTTGCTCAAATTTTTGCACGATTTTTCCGATTGTACGCACATTTGGACGATTAAATTGATCGAAAAAATCATGAAGTGCACGATATGCATTTTGATTTGAACGCCCATTTTCATAATAAGCCTGAATAACTTTAACACGTTGCTCGATTGTGTATCTTTCAATGGTACAAATTGAGTTAGTCTGAAATTGAGAAATGTTAAATGAAATGCAGAAGAAAACTTGACGTTTAGGTCAAAATTAGGAAACGACGGAATGACTGCATCCGCAGTTCCTCCCTATTTTTGAAACCGACGGATGAACCACATTATCGGTCCGCAAAACCGGTAAAGAGATCCCTTTTAAATCAGCCGTCTTCTGTCAATTTTGAATTTTCATGTTTCAATTGTTCTGACGAATTGTTATCGAAAGTGTGAAATTTGTACATTTTAAGTATATTATGGATGCATTCTCTTTCTGATTCCCGAGAAATTCGTTGGAAAATAAGAAAATGTCGTAAAATCGTAGAACGAACTATCGGCGCTTGGAAAAGTTAGGGCTAGTGTTGTCTCTGCACTGCTTAACATACGCTTTTATTACAATGTGAGTGATGAAGTCTTACAAATACCAACGGGAAATAAATTAAGTTGCACATAATTTTTTATCCATTGGTACTTTTAGGGCCAAGTACTCTTCTTCTTTGTTTGGCTCTACAGTCAGGAGTGGACCTGGGCCTCAACTAACAAGCTTCTGCATCTAGCATGGTCTCTAGCTGCCCCCAGTGTCGCACCCCAAGTTGGTTGAGGTACTTCTTCACCTGATGCGCCACCTTACATGCGGGCTTCCTCTGTTGCGTTGTCCTACAGGTTCGGAATCGCAGACATTTCGGGCCGGAGCTGAGTTTTTCATACGCTCTGCATGGCCCAGCCACCTTCGACGTTGCATCCGCAGACGTCTGACTAGACTTCCGGTACAGTTCGTGGTTGAATCTTCTCCTCCAAAAACTGTCAACGCAAACAGGAACAAATATCGCACGCAGAACTTTTCTCTCGAAAAGACAAAGGACTTCCTTATCCGCTTTTCAGATTCTTCATGCCTCCACGCCACACAGAAGGACTGAGATGATCAAGGTCTTAAATAAGGTCAGCTTGGTCCTTCGAGAGATGGCTCTATTACTCAATTGCCTCTTGAGCGTATAGAAACAGCGGTCTGCGTTTGATCTCGATACTGATGTTGTTCGTATTATTTACTGCGGAGCTTAGGTAAACGAAGTCCTTGACTACCTCGAAGTTATAGCTGCCCATTGTGACGCTCTGTCCAAGACTTCGATGTTGTATGTCCATTCTTGAGGACAGCATATACATCGTTTTGCCCTCATTCACCGCTAGACCATTTTACCCGCTTCCGTCTCAATACCAGCAAACGCCTCATTGACGGCTCGCTGTGCTCTGCCAATCACGTCAATGTCATCCGCGTATGCTAATATGTGTGCGGACTTCTAGAAAATCGTGCCTCTAGTGTTGGCCTGTATTGCCAACTATTCTTGGCATTTACTAAACAATCGTGTTGCTATATTGAATTCTTTTTGTTCATTTAAAATTTAGAACTTAATTTCTGTTGTTCCAACTCATATTTTTTTCTTTAAAATTCGCAACCAATTCGATTCGGATTGAAAACGTTACAAAATGTGCGGATGAGTTACGTTTTCCATAATATCATTTTCCATACACTTCCCTACCAACATCCGGTCACCTTTTCAATTGCGTTTTCAATAATAGGAAAACAAACGGAAGCGAAAATATTCCCTCGGCAGTCAATCCGCCGGTTTCCATAATCGGCAGGATTATCTATCTGTGGCGCTTTACATCAATGGTGTTCGTTATGCTATCGTGTCGGACTGTTTATGCCGCCGGGCCACAACGGACAACCCACACCAAATGGTGACATTCTGCGGATGCATTGCCACTTGGTACACCTCATCTTGAGCCACTCTTCATCCAAAAATAGGCCTCGACGACTGTCTACTCTAGAACCTGGGCATGGAACACATGGAGCTGTTTATGACCGTTTTCACAAAATGTCTACAGTCTTCTAAGGAAATGACCCTTACAAGCAGACTAATGGAGTGGCGTTTGAGTCCATGAACCCACACAGATTAAATTCCAGTCAAAAGAAAGGTACTCATAAAATTCCTTCTCAGTAACACCTAGCCCCGATAGTAAATGCCGCCAGCACATTCACCCGAATGTCAATAAACCTTTACATCACTTCAGCGCAACTCTTCTAAACGCAGTCCATTTGCAAATGCATGTTTTGAACCAAAGTTCGTAGAAAGGCAAATGTCACCCATTAAGAAGTTAACCCCCTGCCGTCACCACGATAAAGACCGTGTCATGTTACCTTCCTGCATGTGTAAGAGTGACCCCAAAATAATCCAGAATAAATTATCTGTCTAATTGCCTCTCGGACGACCTGCAGTACAGTCAGCAACATGATATGCTTCTTCAGTTGCCAGTCGGACTCCCATGAGCACCATCGAATGTACCTCGCAGTGGTTGCAATCGACACGAATGGACACTGTAAGACCTACAAACACGGATTAAAGGATCCTCCACAGCGATGTGCACTCACGCTCGGATGAGATAACGTCCGGCCGTAGGTGGACAAGCACCCTTAGAATGCAAAACTACCCCACAAGCGATGTACCTCGGCAGTCACGGTCAACCCACATGTGTGCCAGGCCTACCTACCTGGGACTCTAGGGAATTATGAGCATTATGCGACTAGCTACTTGATGAATGGGCCCGCAGGACCATCGCACGCAGTTCGCATATCAAACACCCGCTTTGACACGAGAATTATTGACGTTTATTGCCGGTGTCAAATCATAAACGACCCAAACGAAGTGAAGCTCCTGCGCCACCAACTCTCGAGTGTGTGCATCCAGCGGCACATATCAGCTCCGTTTTTATATCCCGCCCAAGTTATAAACTGATTTTGGCCATAAACATTTATCTATTAAGGGGGGGAACACCGCTTCCGCAGATACATTCCGTCGTTTAAGCACCTCGCGATGGCGCTGCCGCTGGCATTGGGTTGAGGACGTGAAGTGAGGAAAAAAATTCAAGTGGATGCTGTTTGAAGTTTTATTGGAGACAAATTGAGGCATGACTGTGGGCAATTCTCTCTCCCCCGCGGTGGCCATAGGGCGTCGGCTCGCTGACAACGTGCCTCGGACGTTGAGTGATGATTGATGGGTTGTGGCTGGCAGACAACCATGTCGGGTGGGGGTACCTCATTAAATTTAATTGCAGGCAATTCGAATGGTCGTAGACAGCTGAATGTGTTGATAAGCATATTTGAGGTTATAACAGCCAGGCGGATTTACAAATGACGGCTTGGCACTTGAATTGAGATGTTAGCTTTTTTTACGAGGCCATGACTGATTTTTGGCGATGAAATTCGGCTTGCATCGTGCCAAGATAAGAATTTATATTTTCGCTTTTATTGCCGAGCTTAACTTGATGAGTTTGGGCCGCAACAAGGGTCACAAAATGTCAGTCTTTAAGAGGATGTGGAGGTTTCGAATGTTGTGACCCGGTTTGAAATGTGGTTTTTGCAGCTGAGGTTGACCAAGTGGCGGAAATTGCTTTAGATGGAGTTATGTTTTTTGTTTTCTCATTTCCTACAAAATCCTTGGGTTAAATCGATTTAGCGATGTAGCTGTGAATGGTGGTATCTTAATTAATAATCCATGAACTATGGGAAATGCTGTTCAACATTCTTACGTCAATTCTGGGCCTGCATTTGGCAGTTGTAGAGACATGCTGTGTCTGACTAGGTGGTGACTGGAGTTCTTACTACTTCACACCTACAGAGTACTTTTTCTGGAACAGTCAATTGTAAAAATGAAGAGCCATGTCAGACAGTGTAGTTTCTCTAGAAATTTGTGGACGCTCCAGATTTCAAATGTCCAATTATGATGAACATTGTCTCCCCGCTTCTTTAATCAAATTTCACCATCAGAGCGTGTGTGGCACCACTATATTTAGGAAGTATTGACCTTTGCAAAGTGTTTGGAATGCAGGCAAAATCTTCCCCATTTCGTGTAAAATTCGTCGTCAGACAACATCACAGTGTATGAGACAAAATGTATGCTTTTATAAAAAAATAAGCACCATTGATCAGAAGCCACGCATATACGGACCAAGCATAAATATTAACGAGATGTGAGGCCTCATTCCCTTTCCATGCAGATGACAGTAACGTGACACATCGAGGTCTTTATACAGTAGGGGAGGCACGCCAACAGTGTTACACTTTTTTTTTTAAATTACTGTAACTTAAAAAGTTTTCACGATATTTTGAAATTCTAATATGTATCCATTTGCGTAGTGTTTCGACTTGATTTTTGCATATCAAATTTAGTTATTGTGTTTATGGAATAGAATTGGTGATAAAAAAAAGTCTGCAAAATTCTTTTGTCTCAATGAAGGGAGACGTGTACTTATAGTGAGTCAGCTGATACCCAACAGTGAGACATGTGACTTAAATATTATCTTTTTTTTGCTAAAATTAAGAATATATAAAAATATTTAGCATGACCTTGATTTCCTTTATTAAGTTTTTAATGGTCATGAAATTTTGGTAATGACCGAAGGAATAAGATCGCGAGTGCAAGCTGCTGAGATGAGATTTCTTCGTGATGTTATGGGAATTACTCGCCGGGATAGGGTGAGAAACACGGCAGTGCGCGAGGAACTCAACATTGAGCAGCTGCTTCTTCGCACGGAAAGGGCTATGCTTTTGGTGGTTTGGTCACGTGGCACGAATGTCCCCATCATCACGACTTCCGAGGCGGGCGTTGAATGCGATTCCATCAGGTAGGCGACCGCTTGGCAGACCCAGGACTAGGTGGTTGGACCAAGTCCAAAAACTCGCCGGGTTACGCTTGGGCATTGCTCCTGATGAATTAGAGTCGATGGCGGAGGATCGAGTTGCCTGGAGATCTCTCGAGCGTGGTTTACCACCGCGACCCCTTTAGTGGATCATGTGGGTCAGAAGATGATGATGATGAAGTTTTTAATGTAAAAAATAACATTCTTCAGTAAAAAAAACAAAAAAAACCAGCGAAAATCAATTTGGTCAAAATGTATTCCAAATTGTATGCTCCTTATTACCTACTCGTATCGCATGGAATAGGATCGAGTAGTAACATTTTTTGTAACTGCCATTTCATATACTACATTTCAACATTCCAATATCAGCAGACAATGTCTGCTTTTTAGCAAATCCTTCAAAAATTAATAAAACAAATACAGTGGGCTCTCCCTAAGTCGAATTTTCACGGAATACCATGATTTGTTCGAGTTAAAAAAATGCTCCCTCATATATACCTGACTTCCAATCTGGTGATGAAATCCGTTAAAAGTTTAGTTCATTGTTGTTTAAATCTTCTGTTCCAACTCAACGCCTTATTGTCTTACAAAACTTTTGACCACACGCGTTACATGCAACTTACAATCCTTTTAATTGATCTTACTACCAACTTCAGAATAACTGCATCAGCTGTGTTGAACTGCCTAGAATCTACTGATTTTCGAAACTTAAGGAAAAGGATAGCATTGTTTTTTTGCCCTGTTTTTTAGGAAGACATGTATTATAAACGCGTAGAAGTACACACGACGATTGCACACGCGGTTATTGGCACATGGATAACCAAATACGAATTGAACAGAGGATAATTTTGTTTTATTTTGTTTTATGCAGAAAAACGGGGATGAAAAAGGAGGCCAAGAATAGAGAGAATTTGTACAAGTTAGAGGGAGTTTCGACTTCGAGGGAGCTTGACTTATAGAGAGTGATTTTGTATTCAAAAAGTTCGAGCTAGAGAGAATTTCGACTTAGGGAGTGTACACTGTACCTTTTAAAGATCTAAAATGCACTATTAGTATTTACTACACTCATATCAAACTAAATAATACAAATACAACTTGATGTGACCCACCCAGAAATAAACACTTTTGACTCTCATCAATCTCACAGCCGGTCTACACAACACGCTACCTTGATGAGATGTGAGCCAAATGATAGCACACACTCACACTTCTTATATATACAGAGGGCAACGTGTTCGAACAAGTAATTTCTGAGTAATATTGACTGTCTCACTGTAGGAGTTGTCTCACTGTTGGTCTGCCTTATATCTTAATGCAATATATAAGAAATCCTGCTACAAATCTTTCATCAAATCTCTTTCAGTAACTTAGGAGATGGAGCTTCACAAACGTCCATATATTGAAACTTTATCTTTTTTTTTATGAATCTGGTATTGGATATTCACAGTTGAGTGCTGATCATATCCTTGGATTGTCAGGTTAACATCTTAACCTGTAACAAATAATCAGATAAGCACGACCAAACTTTGATGTTTTAGGCACGTTTTGGATCTCGTCCACTTCGTTTAAGTTGCATATTTGAAAAGATTGTGTGTTATTAACATCGGTACTCTAGCTTATTGAACGCGTAGTTACCTAGAAGCTTCTTTCTGGTTACTGGGAGCTATGGACAGGTTTGAAGGTAGTTCCTGCATGCATTTGTATGAGATACCTACTCTCCTCGTGCGATTGCCTACTCGGCAGTGATCCGTAATTATGCATATAATTTTTCCTTTAGGGTAGAGCTTTGGTTCTTTTCTGACTTATTACTCAAGCATAAATTTACTTAAATCTCTTAAATGGAGGTTAGATCAGAAATTAACGAAAAGCTGTCAAATATCGAAGTGCCCATAATTGTGTCTAAGAACTTATGCGAAATTCCATCACTAATTGTCATCTAAGTGCGTAGAGAGCGAATTATTTTGTTTCCATTGGAAAGCAAAAGTGAACGAAACTTAACGAAACCCAGTGAAGGGATTATTTAGTGACAGTGTAGCATAAAAGAAATCGTCTAGTATGACTGCAATGATACTGATTATTTCCCTATTGCTGAAACAGAAGGTTTTTGAGAAGCTTCACGTACAGGATTGGCCAAATCACCCTTGACTCATTGCAAAACTTACGTTTTTTGCCGCAAGAATTCTTGCGAGTAATGGAGACTTGATTGTTTGCTTGGGATCCATTAAACATGCATTCATTTGATCAAACAGTCTCAGTCAATATTACACAACCAATTACACATAGCCGTCCTTTTTTATCCAAATTATTTATGGTCGCTGCCTTCTAACTGTTTGAACCCTAAGCGAGGTGTCTTACAAATTGCTTCAGTTGCTATTTGAAAAACACTGCATGGCTCTGGAACCTTACCCGTGTAAAAAGAATGAGCATGGATATTCAGCCTAGCTTTTAAGATCGCTGTGGCTATCATACAGTAGTGCATTGGTCACTCCTACATAGGACATATTTGGCTCCAAGTTTCGACACGAACAACTTTCATAATTCAGGGTTCCATATTTCTTGGTTGGAGTCAGCGTAAAACTGCTGATCCAGTCCAGTTGTGAGAGAATAATAGCACGGACAATACAAGTGCTTAAGCTAGAAGCCATGCCAAATTCCTCGTCGGACGTCGGTGTATTATAATGTATTATTATGAAAACGACGAGATGCAAGGAAACGAAAAAAAGACCCCTTCGTAAATCTAGAGCTTTGCTGCAGAACCACTGCCCCAAAGCCATCCATCATGGTTCCAACGTTTGCAATGTCTCGCTGGTTGACCATCCATTTATTCTATATTAATTCAGTAGAAAAAGTGTTGTTGGCGTAATCATCACAAAATATGATTAACGATGCCACCGCCAAAACCAGATTCAGTCAAGAATTTGGATCGCCTCCAAATTGACGTCAACTCGAAGATATGTGTTTTTAACCCGAATACACATCTGTTGTCTGGACAATGGATGATTTTTTAGTGGAGATGAACTGAAAAATGATGGCCCCGAGAGATTTTATTTGTGTCACTATGTTTTAGGTAGTTCGAATATGAGGACGCTTGAAAGTCCGATTGAGGACTAGTTTTTGGAGGGCTTTTTTTGGGGATATTTGTAGCAAATAATGGCTTTCGTCGTCTAAGACCACGAGAGAGTGACAAAAGAACAGCAAATGCTAGCGTTGGAAATGGCGCCCACCAGTGGAGTAGGGCCTCAACCGACTAAGTCCACGAGAGTGTTACTACCATATTCAGATTACACCAACATATTAAGAAATATATGGTTGTCAACTCATCCTGGAAAAAAATCCATGAAAGATCCTTGCAATGAACTATGAGCTTATTCAAAGAATTTAGCCATCAAGTTGGGCCATCTTGTTGAAATCCCAGCGCATAGAGCTTAGGGAGACATTACTGGCTTTTAAAAATTAACTAGCAGTGTATCTAAGGTATTCTGCAATGTCTCTGACATCACAATCATTGTAGTAGTCGTTTCTAGAAGCATCTATTCGTAATTCGCGATAATAATATGGGTGGCGTGACGGTCCGAGGTAAAACTGGTCCTAACTTCTGCACCAACCACTTATATTGTGCGTGCTTTTGTTCTATGTCGGGTGGATGGGAGAACAGCGGAACATATGCTTCTGCTTTTATGATTGAACCTAGAAACCCCAGCATAGGCGCGCAGTGGTCCGATTCGTATGGGAACGACGAAAAAATACATAAAATCTAAACCAGTGTACCGCTCTTAATGAAGTTTTAAACATAGTACACATGGCATGAGCTCGTTCCATTCTAAAATTAATTTTAATTATAATAATTACATAAAATAAAACTAATGAAAATGTTTGAGGAAAATCTTATTTTAATCTCGTCTATACTTTAGTTTGACTAAACTTTTTTTTTACAAAATTTTACATGTTACAAAAGTAAGAGTTTTATTTTACATCTTCGTGTAAATCTAATTTGTTTCTGGTTTTGGTTTCTTTGCGAAGTAATGTGTATGTCGATATCTTCGTTTGTCTCAACTCGGCTACACTAGCTTTGTCGATTCAATCTGTAGTCTTTATTTCGGGCTTCCTGTGCCCAGTTCAGTTCAGTTCAGTTATCTTTATTGATACTATAAATCTGAGTATAATTTTGCGTACAGGATTTTTTTTAAGGCATTCGACTGTAGATAAATATATGTCTGGTTGGGACAGTTTAGAAAAGAATTTTATGTATTTCTCTAAACAAATTTATAATTACATTGGTAGACATGTACTTTCTTTCAAAATGTATGTGCTTGCTCTCGGCACATGTCTTCGCTTAACATCCCTACTGGTAGTGTCGCAGCTGAAATATCGGGTACAAATAGCGCCGTTGCGCGCCATTTTGATACCACACCTCGTAGACCGTGGTTGTTTGGTTAGCTAAATCCATCCTGTGGAGTTTAGGAATTTCATTATGTTCGATATGCTTAGCGATCTCGGAGAGACCACTAAGGAAGGGTTTGCGATAATCTTTGCTTGGCTAGTGCCAAACAGTCACAGAGAAAGTGAGGCAGACTTTCCTCTGAGTGGGTGTCAAAGCAACTGCGGCAGGATGGGTTGAACAGTATTCCGAGTCTAGCACCGTGGATGCCTATAGGCCAGTGTCCCTTGCTTACAGCCGCGACTCAGCTCGATTTTTGAGGAGCTCATCAGTCCTTCTTTTAGTGTCTGCTAAAGACAGGATGTGTTGATTGTTTTGGGGTGATGTTTGAGGTGATTGATTGGGGTGCAGTGGGGGCATTGCCGAAAGCTCCTTGCATGGCCTATTCGTCGGCAATCTCATTTCACTCTATGTTGCTGTGACCTGGAACCCAGAGGAGAGTAATATTACACCTGCTACTGGCCTGCTTGAGTTCCTCTTTACTCTGCTGTACCAATTTGGAGGAAGTGCATACTCAAAAGTTGGCCCTTATGCCTGCTTGGCTGTCGAAGCAGATCGTTGCAACTCTACCATAAGGGCAGCTACTACTGGAGAGTTTACACGCTTATCTGATCGCTAGTCCTTCAGCCTGGAATATACTCGAGTGATCTGGGAGGCGGTAATAGTTCGAAAATTTAAGTCCGCCGAGAAGATCGCTGAACCTACACCGTGGTCAGGCTTAGATCCGTCTGTGCAGAGCAGAAATTGCCGTTCAGAGACGAGTTATTACACCGCTGTTTATAATGTCAAGGATAATTCCGAGGCGGCGAATCAGCTTTTCACTCACACCTGTTATACTTGCGGCAGTGTTTGGATCTTAAAAGAATCGACGCGATCGTTTGTGGTGCCCATTCCTTGTTTGACATCAACTTTCAAGCCCATTATTGATCTGAATTTGTTATGAATATCCTCCTTTATGACCTCCATGAGCGGCTTGATTTCCTTTGTTGCTTTCCTTTACTTAAACGACAACGTATACGAAATTTTCAAGACAAACTCCATAAATGTGATACGCGCTTGAAGAGGGAACAAACCAAGTTAAAGTACACCATCAGATTCGGTTAGGTTTCACAAAACCGCCTCTGGGAAGACCAAGTTGACTCTATATAAGATCTCGATCATCCCCGTCTTGGTCTACGCCGTAGAAGAGACGTGAACTATATCCAAAGCGGATGAGAAGGTTATTTGTTATTTTGGAGAGAAAAGTACTTTACGCGCCTGTTTGAGAGAAGAACAGCTGTATAGCGACATGAGTCAAGTCAGGCGTCTATGGATTCAACGCCTAAGATGGCTATACCATGTAGAGCGTATGGATAACCTAGCTCCGACCCGAAAAATCGTACACTCTGAGCCTGTGGGACAACGAAACGAAAAAGGGTTTTGCCTTGCATATGGGACACACTGCCATGGATGTATTAGTGCATTAGTTACAGCTTGAGCAACCTTTCCGTCGCAGGTTGGTGCAGCTAAGTCTTTTATAGTAATTAAAGTAAGACTATAAGCAATATTTTAAAACAAGAATCAATTTGGAGCGATTTGGAGCTCGTTAGTTCTGGTCTATTGAAGTTTACTAAACATTGATTTTTAGACGATTTATTTAAAAAATGCATAGCTGCTGGACGAATAAGAAAATCAAAGTTAGGAATACGTTTACGTTTTCTTTAAACATGCTGGAAAACGTATTAAAAATCTTAAAATTATCCATCATGTCGCGGCATAGTTATTGACTAGAATACAAGACCCTTCGCTGTGTGCACTAAACGTGGTTAGATAATGGAACGACTGTTAACGAAGCTGTGTTTTTTCTCAATTTAATGTAATAATTTTCGCCTCTCAAACCACGGTGCGGCTTCACATGTACTCAACAGCGAGACTCTTATATTAAGCCAACTTGATTCTGAGCGTCTTGCAGGAATTTTAAAACTAGTCATCACTCAAAGCTACCTTGAATTGAAAAAAATGTGATGGGTCTG
This sequence comes from Eristalis pertinax, assembly GCA_907269125.1. Taxonomy (NCBI): domain Eukaryota; kingdom Metazoa; phylum Arthropoda; class Insecta; order Diptera; family Syrphidae; genus Eristalis; species Eristalis pertinax. Next base: position 124,483,323 of record OU026145.1, read on the forward strand.
CATTTCATGAGTCTATTCCGGGATCTGATGCATAAGCTGCCCTATTGTGTACTTCCCTAGAGATTGTTGGCAAACAGTTTCAAGGATTCACATTTGAAAGGAAAGAAAATGCTTGTGGATTAGGTAAACGATATTGACATTCGTCGGGTATGCTTTCCTCCGTCCATAGCTCACAGCTTGTACATCACCCTCAGTTGCAACCCAGATTTCAGTCCGCACCAAAAAGCCGAATTAGAATTCAGTCTCTCGCCTGTCTGACAGTAGCATTCGGATCGTCCTCGCTTAAAAGTGATTCCTCGAAATTCCCACTATCGACTGCCAAATGGCTCTGGCCCGCCTCCTTATCAATTGGTGTGAATGCCTCTTTGACGGCTCACTGATTTCATCCAATCACGTCAGTATAATCCGCTTACGCCAGGAATGGCATGAATTTCCGAAATATCATGCCTCTACAGTTTTCCTGTGTATTTCGCTACAACCGTCTACAATAAACTAAGATGTAAAGAAACAGCGCGTTGCCCTTTCTTGACCTTTTTTAACGTTGAAGGTCTCAGTTGGTTGAGAGGCAGCGTGTGCTGTCCACTTTCTTGCATTTTACATGCTCCAAGAAGCAGACACAAGGGAATCGACGAGAACAACCAGACTTTCGCTCTTGATATGCACTAAACAGCCTCTAAACAGGCGAGACTCCCAAAGACATTACTCCCGTCCATTATGCCATACCTTCATTAATTCCAAGCAGGCTGCCAAAACTTGCCCACACAACATGCCTTTTACGAGACCCTCATTCGAAACAGACCCCACAATGTGTGACAAAGTATATAACAGAGCTCATCAATTTTAATTTTCTTTCCTTATTTCCCAATCGAATGCATTAAAGTGCCAGTTTCGATTCCCTAAATGCATCATCACGAAGCCATCATGAGCATCATTTACGAGTTCAAATCCATTCCGTCCGGTCGTTCGGCAATCAAACTCGATTCATTACCTCGCATAAGGATTCAGGTGGGGATGTGTTCCTTGGGTGCGCCCCCGTAACTCTGTGCGTGTGTGTGCGGTAGGGCAAGGACGAAAAATCCAATTTCACTGAACATTGAATAAAAATCGATTTTCCAAAATAAAATTCCATACACACCCACCCAAACACACGCCTCACTATCGCCAGCCGTTCCCTCTTTCACGTAGCATCGTCAACAACTCGGCTAAGGGCGAGCGTCGACTTTGATGAAACCGAGAATAGGATACTAAAAAGACTCGAATGAATAATTTTTTTTTTCTGCCTCGACTCCCTCGCTGCCGTTCGATTTATTTCGAAAAGCCATTAAATTATCTTCGGAATTTAAAGCGAAATAAAATATAAATATGGCGGGGCGACGGCGTTTATTTATATTCTGCGGCGCCGCCCCAGAACAATTGGATTACATTTTGTGGATTGATGGTCGTCATCTTTGTCGTCTCGCGTCGATGATGAAACACTGGGCATACATAAACTTCGCCGAACTTTTTCGAGCAGAAAATTAAACCGCAATGAAAATTAGGTGAAGCTAGCGACTGTAGGTGGACTAATCGGTAGTTAGATCTGTTGTTTCATTGGTTTGACATTCACTGTGGAGAGTGTTTGTGTTATTAACCAACTTTCTTGACTTTCTTTTTGAGCACTCGGACAGCAGTGAGTGAGTTTCTGTTTATCGTCCTCGAAAAAGTGATCAGAAAATTGTCACACAACAATATTTTAAATTTCATTATATTCTTGAATTGCCAATAGTCAACTGGCATTGTATTGACCTCCGACAAGCGAAGTCAAAGAGGTTGTTGAGAATAATTCTACCGAAGCACGCTAGCACTTTGTATTGAAATGACTTTTTTGTGAATTCTATTCCTCAAACCCTTACCTGAAATATCCACGAGCTTTAGCATATTTCTGGAAGCTGCAAGTCGTTCATCATTTGTGTCTCTAAGATATTGGATTACCAAGTCGCGTCGAGTCCAATGAACCCAGCTACATGGTCACCTTACCCGCCCTAGCCCAGTCTATGATGTTGAAGACACTGCCAAGGACATACGTGTTTTTTTCTTTTCCACAAGTCTGACTGTTTAGTGTCGTCGTCTTCTCCACAGGCGTTGCAGAGGGTTTCATCGCTTAGGCCATGCACGTTTAGGTGTCTGGCGAAGGTGTAGTGGCCCGTTAGTACGCCGGTAAGTCGTCTGCAGTCTTTTCTGTTAAGATGACAGGAATGCCGCGGATTGGTTACAGACGTTTGGGAGCATGCGCTTGGGTTGTCTACATCCCACCCATCGATGGAAGCCCTAACCGAGAACGCGGGTAGTCCCAACGCAGGTTCCGTGTTGGCCCGGGACCCAGATAAGTCTTAGCGAACCTGCCGATCCAATTCAGAGAAGACTTGCATTCCTAGACTATCCTGAAAGTGGTTAAACGGTTGAGTAGGGCCTTAAGCACAGTTTGGCTGTCGCTGAAGACACGAATACTTCACCCTCTCCACCTGTTCACAGTATAGTTCGTGGCCATTAGGAGCGCATGGATCTCCGCTTGAAAGACCGACGCAAATTTACCTAATGAGGTATGGAGTCTAATGTTGTCGCCCTCCATGAAGGCGCCAGCGCCAGACCCTGCCTTGCTCTTGGAGCAGATCTTGGCCAGAGCCAGTCCTGAGTGGAGGGACTTTGTATGTCGGTCGCAGCTGGATTGTTGGTGTCCTTTTTGCGTCAGACGGCATATCCATGAGACTGGGGTCAAAAGACCACTTATTTTTAAACGGTGAGTGAGAGTGCACCCTATCATGTGGATATCAAAGCTGGCGGAGATTTAGAAGTGCATCAAGAGCAGAGGCAGGCGTGCTAGACCCCTATGCAGCCGAGCATACCATTTGTTTAAGCTTAGTGAAAGCAGCATTTACGTATTCCACCAAACGACCGATGCAGAGGATAGAAGAGGCGTAATCATATCCGTGTAGATCCAAAGGAGTCTTTTTGGTGATAGACCCCATGACGTGCCGAAGATACCCTTGCACTACCAGAAAACTGACAGCACTTAACAAAGCTATCAACTGCAAGGCACTCAATCAAGTGGAGAGACTGGCCTGCATGTGCATCAGCAGAGGGCTGAGAAATACTCCGTCTGACGCACTAAATATTCTTCTCCACCTTCCTCCACTAGAAATATTCAGCAAACAAATAGCAGCCAGCCGTTGAGACTCAAAACACTCCGACTGTGGTCCGAACTTAATATCGGCCACTCTACCATTCTTAACGAATTCAAATTCCTTCCCAACGACACCGACCGCCTACCACCCCAGGCATCTGCAGAAGTTACGTGGATGAAGAGGAGTTAGAAAGCACAGGTTACCTACTCTGCTTGTGCAGCGCTCTGGCTAGTCATAGGTTCCTACACTTAGGAGCCTACTATTTCAATAATCTCAATGACCTAAATAGCGCCAGTATAGGCCAGCTAAATCGCTTCACTACGAGCACGAACTGGTTCCGATATTAGGAGATCGCATGGCATTCACAATGTGTCTACTTCGACTCAAGTGTGGCTCCACTCAACAGTCAGCAACTCCAACCTAACCTAACCTTTGGTCATACTGGAGGGGCTTCTGGTTTAAGCACTGGTGAACCTTGGCCAACGCATCCAAGTATTCTCGAAATTTGTACTGCTCAGATTAGGAAAAGACATTTAACTAAAATATTTGGGGTCTGACTTGATTTTGACGTTATTTTGAAGCTACATTCACATCATTCAAATGGCCGCCTCGGCTTCGCTGGCGGTGATTCAAGTTGTCGGTTAAATTTTGTATGACTCGTTCTGATATGTGAGACGTAATATTGGCAATAGTGTCTCTAATGTTGGTCTCAACGTCACTCAAAGATGTTGGCTTGTTAGCGTAGTCGAGGGTGACGTTAGCCAGGTCTTGATGTAGCCCGAAATAATCGATAATGACCGCGGCGGCCAATTGATGAAGACTCACCAGTAGCTAAATTTCTATTTCACAACATCGAGCATTGTATCGCTTGTATGGCAAGTAGCGCCGTCTTGTGGAACCACATCTTGGATATATCGATGTTGCCACTCCCTGGTCGCTCGTCAACCAGAAAGAAACGGTGTATCGTTCCTCATTAAGAAACAAGGGATGTCTTATCATGGCCCAATTGAATAAACTTCAACAAACAGTACATTTTTGTGGATGCGTCGACACTTGTGGATTGTGGTCGCTCCAATAACATCAACTTTCCTTGTTGACATAAAGCCTGGCTTTTCCTGTATAGAACAGTGCTTCAACAATGGCTTTAGTTCAAATACGAGCGAGGGGACAAGCTGATGAGCTGACCCGTGCAACCACAAGCGTGCCGCTGTCGTCCTTGGCACTAAAGCTACCCGCTTAGCCTTTCGCAACAACGTGACGTGAGAGTATTCAACATCCAAACCAAACTATCATCAAAACAACCGAGAACTGTCAAATCAGCTGCCACAAAAAACAAGGCCTTTAAATTAAAGTTCAACGCATTCGCCTTGACACCGATTTTTATGCCGTTTTCTCGGATCAACTCCGAACTTAAATAATTTATACTAATTTTCGATGACTTTTGGACTCATCGAAAGCATCTGTGTGCACATTCAATGTTAACTTTCTGTTGAGCGCGATGAGGTTTATCGGTTGCACTACGTCGACCTAAAAGCAAACCACTCAATATCAACAAACCTTAAATAATCTCCAGTCACATGGCTGATATTATATCATTGGAATTTGAACCTCTCACGGAAGTTCATCACACGCCATTTCAAGCACTAAATCGGATCTTATTATTGAATGGAATCACGCGCCCACTCACTTGTTGACCTTTCCGCAGTTATCTCTCAATGCTCTGCCGCCTGGCAACATTATTAATCCATCACCAGAGGCTCTTCAATGTCCACTAATTCACCATAAATACGGAAACCAACCCCTAAGTCTTCTCAGAGTGGCCCCACAACGACGCCATCGCGCCCCCATGTGAAAATTCAATCGAAATTGTTTCTGTAAATAACTGGCAATCAAGGTTACTGCCAAAAAACGTTGACATCGTTTAGCCAGTTCCGCTAATAGACCACATACAAATTACCGCCACTTTGCTGTTCATTTCCCCCAAAAAAATAACATAACCCAAGCCAACCCATTATCGAGCGGGTAAAGTTTAGCCGCGTTGTGCGTGTGTACGCCAAACGCCGCCATCGACCATTATTTCAATTGCAGAGTCGATTCGCTTAGAGGTACACACGCATACACACGCAGGCATCCATCCAAGCAAACAGGGGAGAAATAACAAAAGTATGCCTAGAGATAATTTTTCATCGCATCCATTATGCGAGTGCTGAGTGTAGAGAGTCCTTGTCTCCGCGTGTCCTGGCCACCGACGTATATAAATTATTTACGATGCAATTACGGTCCTCTCGCGACTAAAAGCCCATTAGATGGGAATTTTGGTTCGTTATCGCCTTGAAAGGGAAGCAGGAATTCCGAAAATGACAAGCACACAGGGCCATCGTAGAAGAAGTGCCAGGGAGGTGTCAGAGAGCGGGTGATTTACAATATTTGAATGTGGATCCTGGACAAATGGCTGACTACAGTGTATCATTTAGTTGTGCTTTAGGTTTGGGGTCGAAACTTTGACACACAAGGGCACGAAGCTGCTGGAGATTTATGGAAAAGCTATCCTCAAAAAGATTGGGTACACAAAGCCAGTTCATAATCGAAATGTTTTATTGACGAACACCTTGTCTTTCCACCTTTGGTATGAAGATGCAGATGGCTGTTTCGAGATTAGGTCTGAAGGTTGTCATCGTTCAGAAAAGCATAAGCAATATGAGCTATGCCTAAGGAGATAGAGACTTGTAGGTGTGAAAGAAATGTATGGGTCTTAAAGCGTTGATGACAGAGCCCCACTGTCCTCTACATTGATGTGGGATAGGCGCCATATCGTAGTCAAATGGAACTTGCACGCTTCTGGAGGTAGCTGTCTGAAGACGAATCTTTGTTGCGGCTCAAGACTAGCTTGGACTGAAAGAAGTGAATTTTGAAGAACTGGGGGTTTCTTTCACTATTAAGTTCGATGAATGGACTGCCAATTTTAGGGGGTCCTCGAATCACACGATAGCAGATATCATTAAAGTTTTCCACCGATCCCTAATGGTGTATTCTGTGGAAATTGGGCCGCTCATTGATCCTGGGAATGTGAATTTCTGCATTGGTGCGTCGCCTCATTTCTTCAAACTACACAATACAATGGTTCCGTGTCATTCACTACGTCGTGCTACGTGTTGACGTTTAAGATAAATATAATGAGAGCGGCGAGAGCAACGTAATTTCACTTAAGCGATATTTTTGACAAAAAGTTAAAGCATGCTCTTAAGTTTAAAGTTGCGCATAACTAGTTCGGAGTTAAACTCTTAAAGTGGAGTTGACTATAAATTGGGGCCATTCATTGGATGCCAAAGAAAAAATAGATAGTGGTGAAATACTCATCCTTCAAAGCAAATATCGTAACCATCACATAATCGAGGCACACTTCTTCTTCTTCTTCTAGTGGCACTACAGTCCGGGGTGAACCTTGGCCTCAGTCAACAAGTTTCTCCAGCTGGCACGATCTTTGGCCAGCTGTCTCCAATTTCGCGCACCAATTTGGTTGAGGTCCTTCTCCACTTGTTGGCGCCATCGGCATCGTGGGTGTCCTCTATTGCGTTGTCCCGCTGGTTCGGAGTCGAAGACTCTTCGGGCTGGAGCAGTGTTGTCCATGCGCTCTACATGGCTTAGCCAACATTGACGCTGAATCCGTAGACGCCTGACTAGGCTCATGTCGCTGTACAGCCCGTACAGTTCATGGTTGTATCTTCTTATCCAAAAACCATCAACGCAAACAGTACCAAAGATGGAACGCTGAACTCACCCGAGGCACTCATCACAAACCGATAATTTTATTTGTTGAAAAATGTGAAATGAAGATATAATAAAAATCCTTTGTTCCTTGATATTAGTGAATAGAAATTCAATCTCTATGAATTTTCACTTCTGCCGCGTAGCTTTCTGACCGGTTCTTGTTTTAGAAAATGCTGGCGAGGAACTTTTAATGCGACATCTTTGATGCCGCGATGTGTAATCCCTTGGAACCTTCGCTGGATGGTTCAATGTCAGTGCAGACTCAAGCCAACATATTCCTTTAGTAATCATCGATCAGGTAGCAACTGCATTAATGTAAATGACTCAAGAGCTTAGACTTAATCCTCATCACCTATTAATCGGTCTTAAGAGTCTCGCCATATGACGGTATTTATTAAGATCAGCTTACCAACGTATTGATACCTCTCCAAAAAACCACCCTTCTTCGTTGAATGATGACACTGAATGTCCAACGTTCCTTCAAAATCGGTAGAGACACCCACTCAGTCAAGATGTGGTGTGTGAAACGACAAGACAACGCACGACATCGCGCGGCGTCTTTAACATCTCTTCGTGCTTAAGTCAACGGTCCACACCAATGACAGGACGATCTTTCATAAATTTGTGCTCGCATTGAAAATAACGATGATAATGACGTCGTTGAAATAACACAACAGGTCGTTCGTGGTACGTCTATAAGCGTTGACAAAAAGACGCGAATAAGCACACGCATTAAACGGAGAGACGGTCAGCTAATCAATTAAACGACGAACGACTGAACTAAGCAAGCAATTAAAACATAAGAAATCGTTTGATTTGGCCAGGCAGTCCTTTAGTGATGAGCAATTTTTGTACGCAGTCAGTCAATTAATCAATTTAATTTGAATTGTCAATCTATGTGGATACATTGATGGACGAACAATAGTGGATTTTGTTCTTTCCAATAACGGGAATTTTTCTTGTGAACAAAACAGTGGGTCAAAAATGGGTGTCGTCCGAAAAGAAGATCTGTTTGCCAACATTTTCAGAGCCCAATTAGCGAACTCACTGCGATGTTTATTCTTCATTTCTGGCGTTAGCAAAGTCGTAAATGGATATAGGCCTACATCCATAAGCAGGATTGACTCTCTGCCGATACCCAATTCAGCTGAATCTCACGGAATCGATCTTCTGGCTTTCTTTACAGGCCGCACCAATCTCTGTCTGGTTGGTGGCTTAAGGACCAAAAGAGTGTACTCACGCTCGAACTTTTCCACGATGCAACGAATTGCTTGCACACGGAAGTCACACGACGAATGTCAGATGCGCGTGTTCCACAAGAATGAATATTTTTGCTGTCTGGATGTCGTTGGTACCTTTGACAGCTCCTGAAATAAAGCAATTCGAAAATTATAGTTACTATCCGGCTCATGATGTGATGTGCCAAACGAAACTAACCGAGTTGCAACTTTGTTTTATTGATTGATACTCTAGTCGGGTAAGCTTGGTACAGTATTAACATAATACATTGAACACAAGGCAGAAAAGGAGCCCGAATTCGTCGTCTCAAACTTTGCACAGTTCGACCATTCCTGCACATTGCACACCGCATTTAGCGCACTTCATAAATTCATTAAACAGAGCCTTGGAACAACGAAGACTCAGCTGTATTAATCCGTTTTTTCAGCTGTATTAATCCGTCAACACTAACATCAACGAATAGTTGGTTGGTGCGCTGACAACTGTTGTCAAGAGGTGCTCAAGGCGTGCAGTGGCAAATTCATTCCCGTATTCTAGTTCTGGTACTACGACGCTATCGAGTGCTTATGGGGAGAGAAAATCCCTGGAAGAAGATGCCCAGCCAATTGGCTCACGTTACCATGCACAGATCGCCATATTCGAACAAGGGGTTTCAAAAGAAATCAAGTACTTCCGTCACTTGTGCAATCGGTTGCGAACTGCCGAAGAACTTCCCCATGGTCGGAGTGGGGTCTGGAAAGGGAGAACTAGTCATCAACGATATGAATCACATTGGAAAAGTCAGCTTCTGCCTTCGTTGCTAATGGCGTAATGGCAACGAGTCCAGTTCGAAACCTAGAAAGTCTATGTCCTTCATTCCGAAACGGCACCTATCCCTTCTGAGATGTAGGCCCGCCTTATCAAAAATGAAAAAGTACTTTTATCGATTTGGATGTAATTCGTTTTGACCCGATTTATAAGCTCGAGTTAACCCATCACTAATCTGATTACGCTTAGTAAGGGCATCCTTGGCTCTACGTGTCATGCAACAAAATTCACCGCCACGTCATCAGGGAGAGTTGCCCGGCACGAAGCAGGAAATTAAAGCTGTTGTTGGCGCTCTTAAGTTAGTGTGAAAAGCTTGTCATTCAGAATGATTTTTTTCATGCATCTATGCTGTCTACTGTCATAAGCCCTCCAAAATCCTTTTTCCAAAACAAACCATCCACATCGATACTTGTCACGATAAGCTTACCATAAACAAGCAAAGTACCCAAACAACTCAAATGAATCGTGAACCGCAACAAGTCCCACTCTCACCCACTCGCATAAAGGAAAAAGAACCCCAAACAATTGTTTTTTGGCCACATCACACGTTCAATTTGACCAGTCCCCCGCCACCAACTGCGGGCTATGTGCTCTGCAATTCACAAGGCATCGCTTACATTGACTGTATTTGCTTCCATCGACCATTGTTCCTTTGTGCCGACGGTATTTACACGAATTATTTGCCCAATAAACCACTGGTTTGCATTAAACAAATGAATTGTCAAAATTCCCTCTCATGCGGGGACACAATGCAAATTAGCGGTTTTTTCCCGGATTCGCCTCCATTACCGCACGCACACCGATATATCGGCAGCGTTGAGGCCAGGTGTGAAAACTGCATAACAGAAATATTGTAATAATCCCGATAAAATTCAATCCCATTTAGCTGCCACAATGGCACGCAAACGTAAGCACAGCCCTGCCATGGAAACTTTCGCCAGAAATTACTTTCCGGGGATATCCGCAAGCTCCGAGGCTGTGTGTACAAGAGTATTACCAACTGTAACCTCTGCCACGGACACGAATCCTCTGTATGCTCGCTGAAAGATGAAAAGGAAAAAAAAAAAGAAAATACCCGATAGACCACCCTCCGTTCAGCATCCCAAAAACCCACTTTCGGAGGGGAGGGAGGATGCCTTGTTGCAAACGTTCGCGCGAACAGCACACGAAATGAGGACATGCACCGAGCAACCTATTGTGTGCGGTTCAGGCATATAGTGAGGTTTAGTCATGACACTGGCTGCTGGTGGGGGTGGACCACATGGGGTTGGACGGTGGCAGCCGCCGTGTCATACATTTTCAGTGAATGGCTGGAAAATCAGGGGAATCGCAAGCTAGAGTGGTAGACAAGCAGTTTTTGTTCGGTTTTTCAGCAGAAAGACATTGCCGTACGTGGATGCCCACGAGCACGTGTTGTATTCGTTGGATTCGGAGTGAAGTGCTGGGGAGTGATTTTCCGTTTCGAGGACTGCAGAGCAAGTGGATGAGATTGCTGAAATATATTGTTTGAATTGGATACCAACGGACGGTCGTCGACAAATTTCAGCGAAGATTGTGCATTAGGCCATTGTGTGTGTGTTGACACTTGACTGGAAATGACTTGCTGTATGAATCAATCGGTTTTATGGGCGATTATGACGTTTCTTTCGCCCCAAATAATGCTTGAGTTGCTTTCAGGCGTTGGATGGGCGATATAGTTTGCAGTTTAAGCGGTTTTAGTGCAAAATTTGGTATTTTACCGATTGACACAAAATCGAAAATCGTGTGGTGTGCGATATTTATAGAATCTGGCAGTGGGGCGTTTTTCTTGGATAATAGACTTTTCGAAGGAACCACTACTTTCGAAAGTAGAACCAATCTCAATCAAATGCGTCAATCTTAGGACCAGGTCTTTACTTAACCCTTCCACTGCTGAGGCACAGATGAACTTGACATTTCCGGCAAACAAATCGAGTTTGTGAACTGCGTCTTGCATCGATGTCGAGTTGTATCGTTCTCGGGCAAGTTGCTGTCACCGCGATTGTTGAACTTTTGATTAAGTTTGCACAAAAATATCTTGAATATATCATCGGCGACGGACTACTCCAAACTGGATTCTTAACTCTTTTCTAGCTCACAGATAACCTGCACTACATCATTGTGAAGAGCAGCGTTGCAGCGTTGCAGCGTTGCAAATAACGACGGCGAGTTCGTTTATTGCACAATGCTTCCGGTCCCGATTCCATTACAAAAAGTACGTATCGTCGTTGGGCAGAGACTCAATTGCATTGCAAGCTTTGAAATGCAGTTGCATTCAAGCTACAACCGGTACATACTTTTTGGCTTGTAAGGCAGAATGTAATAAAACTATTCACATTCGACAAAACTTTTTGTTCAAAGAGTACGTGCTCAAAATGGACCTGTGGGCATTTAAGGGTTAATCTGCGACTTAGATCTCTGCATTGCAACCAGTTGTCCATGAAACGCTTGCATTGATGAACTTCTCTATACATAAGGCCAAAGTCCAAAAAAAAACGCTGCCTTTGGCCCTCGACGACTTGGTCGTTATACCGGAAGTTCGGTCTATCTCTCATTCTCGAACCAGGAGGATCAGATTCAAAGACTCTCTTTGCTCGAGGGTTGTTGTCCATGCGCTCGATGTGGCCAAGCCAGTGCAGTTGACGGATTATTGACTTCCCGAATACATCCACATCCTGGAACAGCTTGTATAGTTCGCGGACCACATAAACGACGTAGAATTAGTCGTTCGAAGGCACCAAGAATCAGCTCTGCAAGTTTGCTTAGCTTAGCTTTCGGCTCCAGAAAACAGGACTGACAAAATCAGTTCATCCGAGTTTTGTAGAGCATCATTCTGATCCTTCGAGGCAGGAGTATTGAGCCTAGTTTTTGTGAGAAACTGACGTAGCATCCGCTGTCAAGGGCGATTCTACGTCTGATTTTCGTCACTATCTATGAAATTATTGCTGTGGATTGTGATGTTTTGCAATATGGGGTGTGCGACGAATCGTTTCTTGCTCGACAGCATATATTTTCTTATCCTCATTGACCTTAAGACCAGCTCCTTTCGCCTGTTCTGCAATCGCCGTAAAAGCTTCTACCACGGCGTTTTGGGGGCGCACGACAATGTCAATGTCATCTGCACATCCCAACTTTTTGGACGGACTTGTATAAGATAGTGCCTTCCAAGTTTACAGCAGCCAGCCGCACTATCTTCTCCAGTACCAAATTGAAGAAATCACACGATGGCGCATGAAAACGGCTCGTAGGTCCCCGAGCCGAACTGCAGGGTGCATCCAGTACGGGTTAGCCGTTCGGTGCGACAAAACTGGATAAATTTTTCCCGAGAATTCGGCAATCGCATCGAATAGCTCCTTGCGGTGAATGCGGACGGACCCAATAACTGGTACTACCAAGCAGCAACCTACATTGAATGAAATTTCATGATCTTCCTGAGGCATACCAGCAGGCGCTTCTGTGATGGTCTCACCTCATCAGCACCAAATAACTGCCACCAGATCCGAGCAAAGGTGGGACAGTGACAGAGGATGTGCTCTGCAGTGCCGTCCGCTTCTCCACAGGCGTCGCAGAGAGTTTCATCGCTTAGGCCAATTACATTTAGGTGTTTGGCGAAGGTGTAGTGGCCCGTTAGTACGCCGGTAAGTCGTCTGCAGTCTTTTCTGTTAAGAGGTAACAAGAATGCCGCGCATTCCTTACAGTCCCGTTTGGGAGCATGCGCTTGAGTTGTCTACATCCCACCCATCGATGGAAGCCCTAAATGAGAACGCGGGTAGTCCCAACGCAGGTTCGTGTTTAACAAGTTCATCGGCGATCTCATTTCCCGTGATCCCGTGTTAACCCGGGACCCAGTAGTTTTAGCGAACCTGCCGATCCAATTCAGAGAGGACTTGCATTCCTAGGCTATCCTGAAAGTGGTTAAAGGGTTGAGTAGGGCCTTAAGCACAGTTTGGCTGTCGCTGCAGACACGAATACTTCATCCTCTCCACCTGTTCTTCACAGTATAGTTCGTGGCCATTAGGAGCGCATGGGTTTCCGCTTCGAATACCGACGCAAATTTACTTAACGAAGTGTGCAGTCTATTGTTGTCGCCCTCCACGAAGGCGCCAGCGCCAGACCCTTTCTTGGTCTTGGAGCTATCCGTGAAGATTCGACTACATTCTCTTCCTGGCTAAGATTCTGGCCAGAGCCAGTCCTGAGTGCAGGGAAAGTCGACTTTGTATGTGCGTCGCAGTTGGATTGCTGGTGTCCTTGCGTTAGATGGCATATCCATGAGACTGGGGTGAAAGGAAATACGGTGAGCAAGGCCATCGAAACTCCAGTGCGAGTTTTACCAAAGACCACTTCTTTTTAAGCGGAAGATGGCTTTGAGAGTGTACCCCATGATGCGGATATCAACGGGAGGGAGATTCAGAAGTGCATCGAGAGCAGAGCCAGGCGTCCTAGGGAAGGGCCTTATGCAAACGAGACAAACCGTTCTTTGAAACTTAGTGAAAGCAGCAGTTACGTATTTACTCTAAAGCTTATTCCACCAAATGATCGATGCATATGATACGAGGGGCTTTATAATAGCCGTGTAGATCGGGATATTTTTTGGTGATAGACCCCAAGACTCCCAAACTGACTGCCACTTAGTAGTTTTCGATTTAATGTGTGTTTTCTGTTTCCATCCAACTGTTCTTTACCTTCATCGGAAAAGCGGATGTGACACATTTTAGTACTTACACATGCCATCAAAAGTCGTCAGCATGTCAAAGGCACCCTCTACATCGGTGAAGATGCCCACCGCGTATTCTTTCCCAACGAGTGCACTTATGGCACTACTTTTGACTGGCTTACTCATTGAAGAAAAATAATTTTTTACTAAAATGTAGCCCCGTCGCTGATGGAGTCAAGATTCGGAGAAAATGCATACAATTTGCTATTTGATAAAGTTAAGTTGCGTGTCATCAGCCTATGAATAGCAAAAACCAAAGCACACTGATAGCAAAATTAATTGCCACTCTCAACATCACTGCAAACAGTGCATAACACATTTTAGTCTCTCCAGCGTGACCTATCGTTTCATAACATCGCAGATTTTTTGTTCGCCCGCATTTCTTGAGCTGTTCCTTTCAGACAATAACGTAGACATCTCCTACCCAGCTGTTGGTAACATGGTTACTGCCACACCAAGGATGAGAGAGAAAACGCTTTTCTAAATGCCCAGGGGGCTACACGATTTCTCTTTCAAAGTGCACTCTGGCAAGCCACTTCATCATCCATCCATCCTTTCGCAATACCTGTTGCAGCAATTCCCCCACCAGACAACATCCCATCTTTGGAATATTCTTTGATAAAAAAAAATTCGTCCAGAGGGAGTGATACTCTGATGTCTTGATCCATTCACGTTCGCTTTCCTTGTTACATTTTTGTTAGATGCTGCGCTTTTCCCTCTTCGCGATGCATAATGTAACATGCTCTCGCGAAACTTGGTTCTAACAGAGTTTATCGCTGCGAAACTCGTAACAAAGTTGTTAGCCCTTCCCCGAGCCATCTGCTGCGTGTGCGTGTATGCGAACGGAACTATGCAGAATCAGCGCCACCGAGTAGCCCGGAAACTTTAAGAAAAACTCTTCCCTTCACCCGGCTCCATTATGCATGAGAACTGTGATTTTTTTTAACGATCCTCTGCCGTGCATATGGTTCCCTGTAAAACCCCCATGAGTCCTCATTTGAGACGAACCATTAAGCATTTACGAAGCCAATGGGAGCGTCCTACCGAACAGCATCCTCAAGTTTTGTCCGCCTCGCCTCCTCAGCGAGTCAAAACTCATTTTTCCCGGTCATAAAGTTTAATTTACCCGAAAACTCCTCACGGATTAAATTATTAAGTCATAATCACTTGGATTTTGCGGAGCACCGCACCGGCACACACATACACACAACGCCGCCGCCCAAGGGACTAGGAAGGGCAAAAAGTTCCCCCCCGCGCTGTTTCGAGATACACTCCATATGAGGCGGGGGCAAGAACGAAAAGTCATCGCGCATTCCTGTTTAACACACAAGCGGATGGTGACGGTCGGAGTAAGGCACATCCTGTGCTGTGTCGGGATTTGCTTACTCTGCCCTTTCGGTCCTCTATTTCCTCCAACACGAACGTATGTTTACTGCTGTTGCGGCCACCCACGCGGCCATTTCTCGACCGTAAATCCGAGCAATCGATGTCAGCCGAGAACTTACTGCAGTTTGCCAGTTTTATCCTGTCCTCGGTTCAGTTGCTAGCAGTATTTATTTTCCCCTAGCCAGGCGCATTGAGTTGCTGACAAAACACCGCTATTCATCGTGAGTTTGTTCGTTCCGATTAATTACGGACTGCAGCGCCGCAGAGACCCTGGCGCTGCACAATACCTGAGTGATGGCAAAGATGAGGCTGCCATCGTTAGTGGTGCGGCGGCTATTGACAGGATTTATTTTTATTCAAGCCCTGTGACGAGCGCACCAGAGCGGAGCGGCATAGATAAAGGCACTCAATGCTGGTGTCAACTGAGGATGCACACGCACCGGACGGAGGTGGTGGATTTGCAAGTCCATTGTCGTGTCATGTAAATCGGTCTTGGCCGGGGCGACGAGTGACTATCCGGAAATTAATGGAGTGCTAAAATTAATATCCTGCCGCAGTTAATAATAAAATTAATTATGTGTTCTATGATGATGGCGTGAGTGGATTTAATGAGAGCATTTGTTGTCCGGCATTCCATTGGGGGTTGTGACTTGGCCGGTGTTGACTGCGGACTAATGTTTCCGCTTGTTTATGGCGGTAATGTGAGACTCGGGGAATGGTAAATGAGGGGGCATTAACGGTATTGTATGGAATAGGAAGACTATAAGCCAATTAATCGTAATCTAGGAACGAGCGGGTTATATCAACCTTGTGCTTCATAGGGCAGAATCTTAATTCATATTGCAGTCATACAACATTCTGCGATGGCTTGTAGATTGGTTTATAAATAGTAGTGACTTGATATATTGGACTTAGATCTGTCGATCTATTGTGCCACCACGCAGGATCTGTTAATTAAGCCAGGAAACCACTGTCTGTCCATGGGAAGCCAAAGATGTAGCGATGAACTTTCTAAAAGAGTGTCGTCCAGCCGTCTGTATCTGAGCCCCGAAGGACTCGAACAGTTGCATAGAAGATGTGAGATGTTCTCAACTTTTCTCTTGATTCATACCACTCAGCTCTACCTGCAGACAGTCTCCAGTAATGAGACCGACACTGTTGCTTGCATTGGGTCTGTTTGTTATGTGTATGTATGTACATAATAAGCGCCAATTGTGTCCGGAATAACGTTGGACTGCGGCCCTTGTGACAAAATGTTTACGCAGCTAAATACACCCTGCGTGTGCTTTGCGTTTGCATTTCGGCGGGGGTAGCTATATTCAACGTTTGTCGATCTGTGAGCGTGTTGCTTTCGAATAAAGTAACAAACGACTAAAGTGCGGTGTTTTATTGACTCACGCGAATTACATCAATGATGAATCGTTTGGGGCACGTTTGTGCGCGACCTGGTACATCCTAGTTCTTTGCTGGTGCCTTTCAACCATTTTGTGTTGGTCATATAGGTGTCACCTGTAAAGCTTAAAGGTGGAGAGGGGCGATTCCTCCTTATGCGGTTGGCAAGATCGTTCGCTACACAATTTTCTGGTGTTCTGGTGGTGTCTCTACGGGTCGACACCCAACAGAAGAGAATTTTAAATTAAACGGCCATTTCACCAGAGATGAGTGACAGATAATTACCAAATTGGAGCTTCAATGCATCATCTCCAGAACATTGATGGTGCCCTGGCTATCTCCGTATACAAAATTTAAATATTCTGTGCTGATATTACATTCATGCCGTGTTAACCATTTTAAAGCCTCACTGAGTTTGTACTGCTGTACTGCTTTATTCCCAGCGGCTTACGTATATTCCGGTTACTAAAAGGCTCAGCAGCAAATTCGTTAACCTACACAATTGCATTAAATTGAACTTGAATTGTTCGAATGGGCTGCTTATTATTCAGAATTTTGTTTTAAGAAACAGTAGTGGTTTAGTATAACGAATGGCAATATATCTTTTTTTTTAATTGATTGGTGTCTCTATATAACGAGCGAACAAAATGGTTGGCACTCGATACACACAAATAAAATGTACTTTATTTGTTACTTATTTGTATGGCGTGAAACCGTCCGAGTACTAGTCGCACTTAGAGATGTGCGAAACCGAAACTTTCTTACACCGAATTAATCCTAGTTGGAATTGAAGCGATCCGAGTTGCATTGGTGCTCAATTCAAAATACATGTATTCCTTTTTGTAAAAGTCAAACTGATTCAAACCTATCTCGGGTTAGTTTGGAACACTATTAGCATAATACAATCACTATACCAGAATGTTCTGAAAATACAATACGCTCAATTCAATTGGTGTGAGAGTTGAGACACCATACCCTATAAATAGCATCCCATACACAAAACAGCCAAATGTGCGAAAAGAAACAGAGTGATAGAAGAGTAGGTGACCACGTGTGACATAAATCATACATCCACGTAGCGTTTATACTCAAATTGTAGTTTTTTACTTTTTCCAAATCTAGTCAAAGACGAGACTACCGAAGACCTAGAATCCGAATGGAGGCTTCTAATTTTGGACGACTGGGTAGAGATCCAAAGAAGAAAGTCTTGAAGTCTTTCTTCATGCAATCTGTCTTCTGCTTCAAAAATGATTTGGGACAAATTATGTACCCTCATATAAGAGACTTTATAGGAACCTTGTTGTGCTGTGTTATAGTTGTGCAACTACTGAGAGGGTATTTTCTCAAACCAAATTGATTAAGAGTGTAGACCGAAACAAGTTAAAATTTAGGACTGTTAATACACGGACGTTTGTGAAAGGCATTGTTTATTATAAATGGTTTCAAGAACTGGGTAAAAAGATGTTGTATTAAGATACCACAAAGCTTAGACTAAAACTCCCTATTACTTATTTTTTATGTGATAAGTCGCAATTCTGAACTTAAGAAATATTAAAAATGCAATGAAATGTACCTTGTATTATCATTGTAGTAAAGACTGATACAAAAAGTGTTATTTTTGTTCGCATAACTAGTCGTTTAACATTACAATACTCAGTTTTATAATAATACTTCAGTTTTTAGCAAAATAAATTGTGGTTAAATTTTAAGGGCCGATGTTGATTTTGAATAAAACACAAATTATTTAGGAAATTATTGTCATTTCTTTTCATTATGATAATATTGGTATGGTTCAATTATGTATGGAACAAAATATTGGCCAAATGGCCGCCGCGATCTCGGCGGCGCACCTCCATCCGATGGTCCAAATTTTCGATGACGCTGAAGCATAATTGAGGTTATATGCCGTTAATGTGCCGAATTATCTCGTCCTTTAGCTCTTGAATTGTTGCTGGCTTATCGACGTACACCTTTTCTTTCAAATAACCCCAAAGAAAAAAATCAAACGGTGTCAAGTCACATGATCTTGGCGGCCAATTGACATCGCCACCACGTGAGATAACACGGCCATTGAATTTGTCGCACAAAAGAGCCATTGTTTCGTTAGCTGTGTGGCAAGTGGCACCGTTCTGTTGAAACCACATATCGTCCACATTCATATCTTCCAATTCGAGCCATCAATAGTTCGTTATCATTTCACGATAGCGAACACCATTCACAGTAACTGCCTGACCAGCCTCATTTTGGAAAAAATACGGCCCGATGATGCCGCCAGCCCATAAACCGCACCAAACAGTCATTCTTTGTGGGTGCATTGGTTTTTCGACAATCACTCTTGGATTATCATTTGCCCAAATGCGGCAATTCTGCTTATTGACGAATCCACTGAGGTGAAAATGTGCCTCATCACTGAAGATGATTTTCTTCGAAAATTGATCATCCACTGTTGCCATTTCTTGCCACCATTCTGGCCATTGACGACGCTTGAAATGGTCAAGAGGCTTTAGTTCTTGAGTCAATTGCACCTTGTAAGCGTGTAAATGCAAGTCTTTATGCATAATGTTCATCAACGACGAGCGTGAGAGGTGCAATTGTTGGGCACGACGACGAGTTGAGGTGGACGGCTCTTCAGCCACACTATCGCGAACAGCAGCAATATTTTCTGCAGTACGAGCTGTACTAGCATGCACTGATGTTTTCACAAATTTTGCTCAAATTTTTGCACGATTTTTCAGATTCTACGCACATTTGGACGATTAAAAATCACGAAGTGCACGATATGCATTTTGATTTGAACTCCCATTTTCATAAGAAGCCTGAATAACTTTAACGCGTTGCTCGATTGTGTATCTTTCCATGGTTAGTCTGAAATTGAGGAATGTCAAATGAAATGCAGAAAAAAACTTGACGTTTAGGTGTCACATTTAACATCGGCCCTTAAAATTTAACCACCCTTAACTTCTAATTTTTCCGGAAAATACTTCACAAACAAATTGGCTAACGGCAATGTTATCACCAATCGCCCTAGAAGGAAACAGCCCATACACAAAATAATCTAACACAACTTGTTGTTGTTAGTTTTTACACAAGTATGTTCAAAATGAAACAGAGTTACAGAGTAATCTACAGAGTATAGCAGGGAGACCACGTCTGACGTGAGTCGTTCCCCATACCCCCATCCATAACCGTCTCATAAGAATCAGAACCAATGCCGATTACCGAACTCTAGGTATTAAACGAGGCAGTACAACTCGGTTTGTACAAGAACAGTATTTACGTGTATGCGCAATGTGCTCTCTCTGTCCTAAGCCTAACCAACCAAAGCGAATTGTGATTTGTGTGTTAACCAAGCGAGTTTTGTGTTCACTTCACAGCGAGTCGAGCCGTTTGCAATTTTGGTGTTGAAATCATTTTAACTCGGTTCAACTCGGTTCGAATGTGACTCGGTTTTTCTCGGTTTATCAATTCGAGTTGACCCATCTCAAGCCGCACTTTGCAAGTTATACTTCAAAAAAAAATGTTTAGGGTGCCGTACCATAATGTAGTAGTACCCGATGTATAAAAGACGATGAACTGATAAAAATGGAGTTCTTTATTCTTTTCAACGTTACTGGACCCCAAAAATGTGAAAGATATACAAAAATATTCTCTATCGAATTTAATTATGGACCGAGATATCAGAGATTAGGCATACGCCCCAAACTACACTCGTTAAATCGACTCAGTCTCAGTGCATTATTCCTTATCGATTTTAACCCCGAAAGGCACAAACACAACTTACAAGCGGTTGGATGTAAAGGGTCCACGGGAAACGTGGTCTGATCCTTTCGAATCGATTTCGAGAAATATGTCAAATTAGAGAACTGCGACAAGACCACTAAGGTGCGTTTCTAAGGTTGTTCAGCTAATTGCATTTGCAATCAGGCCCAAGATAATGCAAAGCCCTCGTTGCACGTCACGTGCACTAGACCAGTTTCACTTAATTTGTTTCTCTTCCAAAGAAGACCGATTCTCTATTTGAAGGCTTCTTTATGTTGGAAAACATTCGAAGAACTTTACAAAGTTTCTGCTTCTTCCGCAAAACTGCAAAACATGAGATGAAGTCGGTAACTTGAAGTTGAGTTCTTCTAGTCAACAAAATCCCACGAACGTTACTTTTGCTCTACAAAGAAATACCAACACCGGCTTCCCTCGTTCACCTTAAACTACCTCCATCTGACTTGTCAGCCTCACTAGAAATCCTTGCTCCTTTCCGAATCTGTCCAGTTCTTAAGCAAACATTTATCTCTTCTCCGGGCTGTCTTGCTCGCTTCCCCAACCATTCAGTAATGTTTCACAAAAGGAGAATTATGTACACATCCTGTTCCGTGTTCCATGTTCCGCAAAAAACCTCGGCTACGTTCCTTGTCAGCCGGAGGGCAGCCTTCATGTGATTACGTTTCTCTAGAAGAATCCTAGAAATGTACGTTCTTCTTTGTGCCCATTTGTCACATGAACCCTACACCGTAATGCAGTAACAATCCGTTATTTTTGTTACAATTCCAACTCATGTTTACGTAGACCGACGTCCGATCCGATTACAACTTCCTCTGCAGCATCCTGGTCCCTCACATATAACGGGAACTGCATTACGGATGAACGTAATTTTCCTTAGCATTTGCAGTGCTTAAACATCCCCCTCACTACGTGTCAGTAATCATTGTTTCATCCTTTGCTCTCTTTATTTCTTTTCAGACGAAAACTGGGGTCTACCTCTGTCGATAGCGGCCAACCTGCACATCCCCTACAGAATCGAAATAGGCGACAGCGCGCCCTCCCAGCTGACGGCGAATGACATGGCCGGGAACGGTAATGATTTGTACGCCACATCCGAATGTCCTTGTAATTAATTGAATTTATCCTCACAGCAATAATCATCACCGCCGGCATGAACGATGCGTCCACGCTGCGGATACTGTCACTCCTCGAAGCGCTCAACCACACCAAGGTCCTGCTCATCGACATCATAGCGACGTCGTTTAACTCGGAGAATCGTTTCTACAAGAACCTCTCGCTGATGAAAACAACTTCGAGGCTCATGTCCAATCTGCTGCTCCTCACCGTGCTCAGTGACAAGTACCGGCACTTCCTCAATGTGGCGTTCGACGACAATCGCATTGGTACCGTGCAGAACTTCCATCAGATCCGTCGATGGCAGCAGCAGGAGCAGCAAAGCAAACAGCACAGTATCCTGCCAGAAAACGTGCACTGGCCCATGCACCTGGACCGGTCTGCCAAGCTCGGTCCCCTCGCACTCCCCGCTGCGTGCAGTGCCTCCGACAAGATGGAGAACGTTACGCAAGTCTGCAAGGACATCGAATCGGTCGTGCAACACTGCAGCGCAGCCAACCAGACCCACGCAGCGCTTCTGCGGACGCAACTTGAGAAGCTGTGCAATTTTAATCACATCCCGCCACCCCTGGTGCAAGGCGATGCATCCACCGCCACCGCCGCCGGCACCAGCCAGGCAACCGCGAGAATATCAACCCTTCGGAATTTCATTGATTTCTTTCATTTGTACGACTTCATCATTGCCAATGCACGCGGCCCGTCGTCCGGCAGCATGCACGTGCCGAGATTTGACTTCTTGGTGCTGGACGTGGTGCGGAGTACCGGCAACGAGACTGCCAGTCCGCATGAGTTCAAGTGGAGGCCGCTGCTGATTCTGGAGCAACATGAAATCAACCTCAAGACCTACATCACCCACTCAATCCTGCCGGGCTACAATGACTGGCTGTTAGTGAGTACGTCACAGTTGTGGTACTGCGGCGTCATCTGTTGGACGGCCATTGCCGTGTGCATTGCCCTGCTGCTGTGCATAATCGTTGCGAGTGTTGCTGCCGGAATCGCCATGAGGTAAGTTTCCACATGCAAATTTGCACAGAAATATATTGTAAACACGTAGACCAATGGCAATGGCGGCATGGTGGGCGCTATTGTGCGCTCAAATCGGCCCTTGTTGTGTTTTCCGGTTCGGATTAATGTTGAGTACTTGTTAACCGGGTTTTGTTTGTATTTGTAGAAAAACAATTTATCCATTAAGTCGATGTTTAAACGGAAAGGGTCGGTGGAGAGTTAAAAAAAAATTAATTTGCTGAAATCGATTGATGGCAAGTGAATTTATGAAGGGACTGCTGGGAAGATTGTGCTGCTAATAAGGAGACTGGCTGCTCCAAAATTCATGCAAGAAGTCATTTGGATCCAAAGCTAAGGATTTTCATAAAAAGGAAACATTTGCATTTTCAGAACCTGAAAACGTAGTTCTCGATAAGTAATGGGTGGTTCATTAAAACCCGCTTTTTGTTATTCATTTTATATTATTTAATTTAAATTTTATATTATTAATTTTATAAATTAAATTTAATTATAAAGGGTGGTCCAACGAAAATGCACGATGATAATTGTAATTAAAACAAAGAGATTTCAGAGAATTATCTTAATATTTTTTATTATGATAGAAGGATCTATGACAAATACAGCTTCCGTCAAACGACGAGCAGCAGTTCTCTTAGACACATTGGTGTCCGTTTCATCCTTTCTTTCACAATTTTTCTGTCAATGTGCTGTGTCGTTTTGAGGGTTCTTTTTGGGAGGAACATGTTTGTGGTGCCATGTTTACGTAAATGGGAAATTGTACCAAATACCATCTTCTTTGAACAGTTTAACTGCGGTGCAATGCTTTCATATGACTGACCCGATTTGTTTAGCTCAACTCAAGCTCTTTCCCTTGCGCATTTCTTTCTTTAATTTACTAATGTAAGCCAGTGTTATTCTACCAAAATATTTGAGGAAAACTTTTAAATATTGATATATTTTAGGTAATAGAGTCCTTTCTAATTACCTGTCAACTCAAGAACTCCAATTGATCAACTAAAATATGACAGTTATGCAAACCATACGATCTGGCAAAGTTGTCAACGGCTGTGTGTGTGAAACAAAATATCGACCAAATGCTCGCCACGGCTTCGGTGGCATACCTCTATCCGATGGTCCATATCTTGAATGACTTTGAGACATGATTGAGGTTCAAGTTAATGTGCCGAACTATCTCATCCTTTAGCTCTTGAATTGTTCTTGGCTTATTGATCTACACTTTTTCCATCCCCAAAGAAAGAACTCCAACGGTGTCAAATCACATGATCGTGGCGGCCAATTAACATCGCCACGACGTACAATAACACAGCCTTTGAGTTTCTCGTGCAAAAGAGTTATTGTTTCGTTGGCTGTGTGGCGAATGGCACCATCCTGTTGGAAGCACACATACTCAATTTCTGGCCACAAGAGGTTCGTTATCATCTCACGATAGCGAACACCATTCACGGTAACTGCTTGACCGACCTCATTTTCGAAGAAGTACGGCCCGATGACGCCGCCAGCCCATAAACAGCTTGGCGAGCATGCCCAGGTGTTTTCACATTACCTACAGACACGGTTTGCTGAAATTTGCTCACAATTCTACCGATGTGGTAGATGAATGGATGGATTCTACGAGTGGACACCATTGGTCGATTATGCCGACCAAACAATCACGAAGTGCCTGAAATGCATTTTTATTTGAACGCCCATTTTCGTAAAAGGCTGCAACAATCTTAAGCCCAGGTTCCTCCAACAAATTTTCAAAATATCGCCCTTTTTTTCCCGTAAGTTGTTAGAAAATGCTCGTAGAAATAATATAAAATTAGTCCCGAAGGTCCGCAAGACCGTGAAGTAGGTGCAAGAGGGGAGAGCTCCCAACGTTAAATCCGGGCGAAACAAAAACCTTAATCGGTTTTTTTTCGAAACCACGTTTTTTCAACTGGGTGACACTCTTATTTAGAAACTATTGCACTTATCAACAAATTCAAAAGTCCGCCATTTTTTTTTTTTTTTGGTGAAAATAGTTTCGTTGTTGAGTTATCGTGTCACTCACCATCAAAATGGACGTGTTTCAGCAGACATTTTAGGAGCCGACAATTAAAAAAAAATATTTAGTTAGTAGTTTTATGCCTTCTAACCTATAAAAATTTTGATCTATTAATATTTTTTGTAATATAAAAAAAATTTGTTTGAAAAAACACGTTTTTTGGAGGAACCTGGCCTTAACGCGCTGCTCAATTGAATTTGTCAAAAACTGAAACGAAGAAATGTCAAATTAAGCTGGGCAAAAAGACCCACAATTAACATGGTGCATTATGGTTAGACCACCATTAAAAACAAACATTTTGATTGTAGAGAATTTATTATGGCCTGAAAGAATAGCATCTAACATTTAGTTTTTTAATATACTTTCATGTAAATGATACCCGCAATTTACCATATGGGTCAACTCGAGTTGCATCCAAACCGAGTTGAAATTATGTCAAACCGAATTGGCGAAACTAAAACGAAACGAAAAACCGAACACCAAAATTGCAAACGGCTCGACTCGCTGTAAAGAGAACACAAAATTTGCTTGGTTAACACACAAATCACAATTCGATTTGGTTGGTTAGGCTTAGAACAAAGTGAGCACATTGCGCATACACATAAATATTATTTTTGTACAAACCGAGTTTTACTGCCCCGTTTAATGCCTAGTTGGAGTTCGGTAATCGATATTGGTTCCGATTCTTCACGACTCACGTCAGACGCGGTCTACCTGCTCTGTAGATTACTCTCATGAAATGCTATGACAAAATTTGTAACTAGCTAAAATCTGAAATTCTCCGATGTATAGGAAGTTATTATGGGAAAAAAGCTTCTGGAAAGCTGAGGTAACTATAAAAATGAATGGGACGTAGTTAATCAGATCATTAATAGAAAAAAACCTGAGACTGATATTTCTATAATGAATGGTAGTTTCTTAATTAATGATCCCGCATCTGTGGCAAATCTACAAATCAATCATTTTTCAAATATAAATGTGAATAAAACATCTCCAGGCAGGTCATGTCCTGATGATATTATTGAAGACTACTTCAATGCTCAGAGCTTTTTCTTTGAACATTTTACTGCATTGGATATTGATAAGATTATAATGTCTGTAAAAACTTCAAATTCAATATCAAATGATATGATTTCCAGCAAAATTTTAAAGAATATTTCATAGAATGTTTCTGACGTTCTAATGCACATATTTAACCTTATCATACAGAAAGGAGTATTTTCAGATGCTCTTAAACTGGCTATTGTTATTCCTCTGCATAAAACAACAATTACCGTCCTATTCCTCTTTTATCTGTTTTTGCAAAAATTTTCGAAAAAGGCATAAAATCAATGATGCTATCCTTTTTAGACAAAATTAGCTTCTTAAGTAATTCTCAGTATGGCTAAAATATGGAGCGAGTTATATCAACCGTTAAATAACTCTGAGATTGCAGCCACATTGTGTATTGGCGTTCGATATGGCGGATCATACAAAATTACTGCTTAAATTATACTCCTACACACTTGAACCTCGGTGGTTGAGTTCGATTCCCAATACGACCAAAAATAATTTTCAAAGCCCCATTTCTTTCGAGTAGCTGACAATGCTCAAAGAGTATAACTGTCTAGAAAAAGCTTCTCGAATTTGGCCGTTCAGAGTAGGCATACAACTGTAAGGCGCCTTCCACTATTCCACTTGTGAGAGAACAATAACACGCACAATACGCGTGGTTGCTGAGAAGCTAGATCCTGGCCCTCTACGGGCTGCATCGCCACCCATATTATTATTATTACATAATTTACCCAAAGCAGTTTTTAAGGTAGAAGACAGAATGCCAAAAGACTTCAAGACTTTCTTCTTTGGGTAGAGAGTCGTCCAAAATTAGAACCCTCCATTCGGATTCTAGGCCTTCGATGTTCTCGTCTTTGACTAGATTTGGAAAAAGTCGATTTTCCCGATTGGAAGGCGAAATATAAAGTCTTTTTTGGGAAAGAGGTCGAAGTATTGTCTATGAAAACGTAGTAAAAAACTTTGTGTATTAAGGGAAACGCTGGATGGAGGTATCTGCTCTTCTCTGACTCTGTTTCTTTTCGCACATACTTGTGTTTGGGTGTTTGGGCTGCTTTTTCTAGGGTGTCTCAACTCTCAAATGTCAACTCTCACACCAATTGAATTGAGTATATAGTATTTTCAGTACATTCTGGTATAGTGAATGTATTATGCTAATATTGTTCCAATGTAACCCGAGTTGGGTTTGAATCAGTTTCACTGTTACAAAAAGGAATACATGTATTTTGAATTGAGTACCATCAGTAAATCAAATAGTAATGTTTGAAACCGAGTTGGTCAACTGGAGTTGCAACTCGGTTCGCTTCAATTCCAACTCGGTTTAAGAAAGTTTCGGTTCGGCACATCTCTATACGTGGCCGTCGTCTATACCGTTGGGGCTGTCCCACTCATTCATGCTCATACTTTCAAAACACATTAGTGCTTCACTATGTCAGAAAATGTCTTTATTCCCATTATTTTGTGGTTATTAATAAATAAACTCACTCCACTGATTTACGCTCTTGTTGATTGACAAGCAATACTCATTCAAATGCGATGAAAGAAAACAATTATTTGTCAATATAAAAGTAAGGTTTCACAGAAAGAACGATCACAAAAATATTCAATTTCGCAATCGGTGATTAGTCGATGAACAAAAGTTTTTATCGCCCATAAAGCATTTCATTCTATTCACCGAGTCGGCAGACCAAGAATTACCTCCCAACGGAATGGTGAATTGCTGGTAAGAGCTATCAAAATTAATCCCTTTATGTCATCCAGGGCGTTGAAAAATTAATTAAAGTTGGGAGTAAGCGCTGGGACAATTCAATGTGACTTGTTGATGGTGGCCTGGCCTGTCACCTCTCAATGTCGTAAAGATGTCTTTTATTTCGAGGAGAAATAGGAAAAAATTAAGTTTTCTAATGATTGCACAACACCACTGACAAATCGGATAATTTTCGAGGTGGTCGTCGACTTGTTCAACTCCTTATTACAAGGAGCTATCAAGAATGGGTGGACAAAAATATCTGATTTGTATTTCCTAACTTCTTTCTACTTTTCAAGGATTGACATTGAAGGGACCAAGTGATGAGTGTTGGGAAATTCGACTTTGTACGGAGGATAGGGCGCTGTTACCTTCTCTTAGTCCTCCATGCACCTTCTGCAGAAGTCGCTGTGGGGCAGGTCCAATCTAGAGATGTGAGTTTCAATGACGTTGTGTCGATTGATGACGCCCATTAGAGATCCGAGATTTGGCGCTTTCATTCTGATCAGGCTGTCAGATAGGCGTCTCGGATAACGAGAAGACTCATTGTTTCATAGAGAGCCAGCCTATGGCTGTAGCCCATCTACGATTTGTGTGAGCAAGGGTTTCAGGCTTCAGTAGATGTTTGACAGTAGCGACAGGCGCGGATGACTGCTCTCCATCCGCAGTACATCAAAGAGTACTGTACTGGTGCTCTTTCTACGAAGTTCGCCCGCTCCTCAACTTTGCACCGTATGACTATGTACATACATACATCAATCGAAGATTAATGTTGAGTTGAAAAGCAAGAGTAGTCTTCTTCTTTGTGTGGCACTACAGTCTGGGGTGGACCTGGACCTCAACCAACAAGCCTCTTCAAATAGCGCTATATCTGCCTAGCTGTCTTCAGTTTCACACGCCACACATTGAGGTCCACTTTGATGGCCCACCTTAAACGCGAGTGTCCTCCGTTGCGTTATGCCACAGGTTAGAACTTGAAGACGCTGTCTAGAGAAGCATACCTTATTCCTTATTCCAGTACCAGTACAGGTAATCCAATGAAAATATCTTTATTCTGCGGGGAAGCCGATCAAGTATTAATAGACTGATGAACTCACCGTCTAGTCTTCCTTTCAACTACTTTCATGACTTTGTTAGTATCAAAGTCAGTGCCTATTTACTGTTTAGATGGCAATAAGTCTGTGGCAGTATTTCAGAGATTGTTTTCTGTTTCAGAAATGTTATAGTACACATTTTACATATTCAGCCTCATTTACAGGGTGGGCCATCTAGTGGTTTTTTTTTTAAGTTATACGTTATTTTGACGCTGATAGCGGTTTTCCGCTGGAAATCTTGACAGGAAGTCAGTATCATACCTCCGCTGAATGAAATGAGTAGCTTTACGTTTGAACAACGTTGGGAAATGTCGAAAACTTATTTCCGAAGTAAGTGCTGTGCAGCCCAAACATTCCTTTTTTTGAAAAGAAGAAGTTTTGACCGAAATGTAGCACCGCGACTACTGTACAGCAAGTTACAAAAAGTTCGAGAGACTAGTATGCCAGTGGACAACACTCATGAGCCCCGTCGTCGTACGGTGTAGATGAGAATGTGGCCTTCTTCGAAAATGAGGCAGGGAACAACGTTTCGGTCAACGGTGGGCGTTACACAGCCATTTTAACTGACTTGGATTTGAACGACCTCTGGTTCACGCAGGATGGAGCGCCATGCCACACAATTTATGCCACTACCCATCTTTTGAGCACCAAATTCCCAAATCGGTTTATCACCCGCCTTATCGATGTCAATTGGCCGCCTCGGCTCGCCTGCGATTTGACCCTTTTGCACTTTTTTTTGTAGGGAACCGTGAAAGATCGATGTTATGCCAACAAACCGGAAACGATAAAGGCACTTAAGGCCAATATCATCCAAGCAATCCGCGAACTAAAGCCCGAAACTATCAACAAGGTCTCGGCAAATTAGCTTCACAGAGTGCGCTACTGCGAGGCCAGCTGAGGTAGCCACTTGAACGACGTTGTATTTCATAATTGATGGAAAAGTTTGTTCTTACTAATAAAACCATAATACATTGACAACATTTAGTTTTGCTCATTTTATTACATTTTAAAAGGAAACTTGTATTTGGCCCACCCTATAGATGAGCTTTCAAACACGAAGTGTGTCAACTAAATGTAATAAGCCATTTATTTACTAATGTTTTATACGTAGATGAAGCATAAGGATTCAAGTCATTCCGATTGTGGTAAATTCGACGAACTTCTTGGTAAAGAATAAGAAAAAGATAAATTTTAAAGCCAAGTCAAAAAATCAGCACTCTTTCAACAGGAATTAATTGTACGTCCAGTTTCCTTTTTAAATATACACCCCTCCTTGCTCGGTGTGCATCAAAAGTCAACATTTAATTACGAGACAAGTTTCACACAAATTGATTTATGTTTCATAAACACTTCGAAAGTCCACATCCCGCAACACCGGATTTTATTGAAAAACTTATTGGAAAAGTACATTAATTCTTCATAAACAATTTTCTGTAATGGGAATTTTTAAATGACAATTTATCACCGTCGACACTTTAAAAGTCGTTAAGTGCATTTATAAACTGTCAGGCATTTCCAGACCGTGTCAAGGCAAATTGAATTGAATTCTGTGAATACAGAACACACTGAGTGCCCCAATGACGTACATGTAGACATGTTTGCAAAACATGTTTGACATTTAACTGTGACTTGAAGTGGGGGCGCCACTTTGTCATGACATCTCATTGATTCCCCATGAGTGTAGGCGAAGCCTAAGTCATGCATTATTGAAGCAAAAACATTAAAATGCGACTTTTTGCTGTTCTAAGAATAATCTAAGGTATGTGTTGGATCTGTCAACAATGGGTTTTACGTTTTTAATGTAAACATATTCTTGAAATAAATTGGGGTAACTTGAAGCCTAGAATTATGTTTGGATACATAGTGAGCTCGCATGCTCATCACTGCTCGACGCTGCTAATAGCAGCGTTATCTTCACGAGGAGGAGAAAGTTGACTAAGTCTGACTCAACTAGTACTAAAAGGTGTCATATCCGCTTTTCCGATGAAGCTAAATATCTAGGTGTTATTTTGGATGGAAAATTTCTCTGAAAAAAAAGCACATTGAATCGAAAACACTGGCAGTGCAAGGGAATCTTCGGTACGTCTTGGGGTCTATCACCAAAAAGATCCCTTTGGATCTACACGGCTAAGGATAAGGCCCCTTCTATCATATGCATCAGTCGTTTGGTTGAATAAGCTTTAGCGTAAATACGTAACCGCGGAATAGCACGCCTGGCTCTCCTCTTGATGCACTTCTGAATCTCTCCCCCCCTCCCCACCCCTTGATCGCCACATCATGGGGTACACTCTCATTGCAATCTTCCGTTTAAAAAGAAGTGGTCTTTGGTACAACTCGCTCTGGAGTTTTGATGACCCTGCGCATCGTATTTCCTTTGATCTTAGTCTCATGGATATGCCGTCTGAACCAACGACACCTGCGGCCTGAGACTGCTCACTCAGGACTGGCTCTGGCCAGAATCATAGCCAGGAAGAGAATGTAGTCGAATCTTCACGGATAGCTCCAAGACCAAGAAAGGGTCTGGCGCTGGCGCCTTCGTGGAGGGCGACAACTATAGACTGCACACCTCGTTAGGTAAATTTGCGTCGGTCTTCCAAGCGAAAACCCACGCGATCCTAATGAGCACGAACTATATTGTGAAGAACAGGTGCAAGGGGCTAAGTATTTGTGTCTCCAGTGCCAGCCAAGCTGTGATTAAGGCCCTCCTAAACCCTTTAACCACTTCCAGGATAGTTCAGGAATGCAAGTCTTCTCTGATCGGCAGGTTCAATTCGCTAAGACTTATCTGGGTCCCGGCCCACCACAGAAAATGAGATCGCGGTTGGACTTGCTAGACAAGGATCAGAGGAGATACTCTTAGAGCTGATTCAGCGTTGGGACTACCCGCGTACTCGGTTAGGGCTTCCATCGATAGCTGGGCTTCTCGAGAGCACAACCGCAGGTGGCATAACTCTCCAGTATGTAGACAAACCAAGCGCATGCTCTCAAATGTCTGTAACTAATCCGCAGTATTCCTGTCATCTCTTAGCAGACGACTTACCGTCGTACTAACGCGCCACTACACCGTCGCCAGACACCTAAATGAGCTTGGCCAAAGCGATGAAACCCTCTGCGACGCCTGTGGAGAAGCGGACGACACTGCAGAGCACTTCCTGTGCCACTGTCCCGCCTTTGCTCTAATCAGGTGGCAGTTTTTTGGTGCTGATGAGGTGAGAGCTGATGTAGGCTCCCCATCACAGAAGCGCCTGCTGGTATTCCTCCGGAAGATCATGAAAATTCATTAAATGTAGGTTGCTGCCTGGTAGTACAATCGACCAGTTTTTGAGTCTGAGTGCTCCAGTGCAGTGTAAAAAAAACTCAGACAAAAAAAAAATCAGGGCCTACTCTGGCCTAAAAGTGATCGCTGCTCGCCGGCTATCAGTTACTCCAACCTAACCTAACCTACCGTGCGTCAAAAACGTTCTTACTGTTCTCTCTATTCATCCCCATATTCTATTCCACAGCATATGACGCAACGTTTCGTAGAAAATCAGAGCCAAGAGCTACACAACTAAGTGTACAAGTGCAGAAAGGAAGGAAAATAAAGCTAGTTCCCGCCAGCTCGGCATCTTGTTTATTCTCCCCAAAGTTACTGCACCCCTGAACCAAGAAAAATAAGACCAAACTTCCCACGCCACCACGTAACCAGAGAAGTCTACACGTTTCTACATCAATGCGAAGGCATTGAAGAATTTCCCCAACGCCTCGGCAAATTCAAGCTACGTACTTTGAATTCACTTTAAAGAATGTGTCCTGCATTGCAACTCACCCCTGATGTATCTGATGTCAGCGTCTGCAAACTGACAATTCCCTGCTGCTTAAATAAACAACAATTTGAATAAAATACGTACGCTGGCATATTTTTCTGTTTCTCTCATTTCCATGAAGCATTTTCATTTCGACAAACGAATGAAAACAATTAATGCAAATGAATCTAGATTGTCGGTAACTTTAAGGAAATGGCTCAATAAATTCGCAATAAACTTTTCCACCCCTCCACTCATCCCACTTGACGGCGAGTGAAGTGAAGAAATGATTGAGCTCTAGTTCCATCCACTGATGATGTCTCATAAATTCCCTCTTTAGTCTTTGCCTAGTTTGCATACTTTGCAATCAGAACGTCCATCGGGGACACAGCAACATCTCATATCACTGCACTTGGCATGAATATCCTATTCTCGGTCGCTGGGTCTGGCTGTGATCCCACCGAAGGACTCAGCGGCAGCACGTATGCGTGTGTATGTGGGGAAAAGTGAAAATCTCTCGAATGGAAATGAGAAGCAAAACTTGACTTTGACTTTCTCCTTGCACAACCGAAGAAGGCCCTCAAGGGAAAGTGTGTATTCCGCACAGAAGAGAAGGGCAAGTCTGAGGACTGAGGAGTGAAGGAAATCAAGAAGGTGACTCGGAAATTCTCACGCGCTCAAAGGAGCACGACTAATCCCATCAAACACCGGAGGAGGAAGAACTTTCCGACAACGACGTCGTGTTGCTTTCTGTTTCCTTGCCTCCATCTTCGTCTTCATCGTTGTCATTGTCGACATTTCTTGTTCTAATTACCTTTGGAATATTTAGAATTTCATCAGTGAGCAAACAGAGCGAAGAGGACACAGGAGGTGAGGCGAATTCGTTTATACATCGGTACCGCAGTTCCTGGACGCGTTTCCAGCTCAACAGAGAATGGTGTCCTTGCGACGAGGTGGAA
Organism: Eristalis pertinax; assembly: GCA_907269125.1. Classification (NCBI taxonomy): domain Eukaryota; kingdom Metazoa; phylum Arthropoda; class Insecta; order Diptera; family Syrphidae; genus Eristalis; species Eristalis pertinax. The sequence goes on from OU026145.1 coordinate 124,516,385, forward strand.
CGATGAGTTGTGTGCGAAGGGATTTTATTTAGATTCACACCCACTGAACAATAGCAAACTATGATTGTCGTTGTCGCAAGGACATCGCAAAATGCCAAGATTCGAAAATAAATGGACCTTGAGCGGCGGCGGCGGCAACGGCGGAATTAGAAGGAAGAATGAAGAAATTTTTCAAATTGAATGAATCTCGCTTAAGATACAATCTGTTCTGCGTATAAATCTTGAATTAAACTGTGGAGCGGGTGGGCTTGGGTTCGCCAATCGTTTGGGGATTACTTCAACTCGAAGTAATTGAATTCGAAGGTGTAATGGTGATGAGTGTGCAGTGGGTGAGTGGGTGTGTACAAAATGGAACGACTTTCAAAACTGCTTAGCTTTGCGATGCCGCAAGGCACTCGATGGAAACTTTTTTGTAAGAAAATTTTAAAATTTCCAACCAAGTTTCCCCCTTTTGATGCGGTGAGTCGTTGTGGTCTTTGTGGTCGTGTGTGCGAGAGAATCTTCTGCTGGTACGTTCCCTCTGCGCTTCACTTCAATGGACCCTAATTGGAGAGCCACAATTTAGATCTTTAAGGTGATAGGAAGGGTATTGAACCGAAATCACATTCTGGTTAAGTTTTCCTTTATTTTGTTCTCCATTTATTTTCATCTCGTCGTTGTGTCCTCTTGCTGTTGCTGGTGATTATTTGGCTGAGGGAATGTGAGGAGGCCATTAGGAGGTTTCTTTAGCGGACACAAAAGGGAAATTACATAAGGGACAATGGCACACAAATGGTTTGTGAGCATCAAGATATTTAGTGAACGGCTGTGATGGTTACCTCGATGATTGTAAATGGATTTCGTGTACATGGCTCTAGATTTGCTGTGATAATAAGGAACAAGGGTTCGATCTCTTTGATCGTCTCGATAGCCTCGTCTGAAAAGGCCGTGTGTTCGATGCGGTGAGCCTCTTTCTTTACGTGTTCTTTTTTATCAGCCATTGCAGGAACTAATTGGAAATTCATTTGTTATTGGCGTTGGAATAGATGGTAGACTGTGAAACATTTAAGACTGTGAAACAGTTAAGACTGCCATTAATCAAGGAAACAAAGTCTTAAAGCCAAAAATGGATACTTACTGTTACTAGGGCAATACAAGGCAGCGTGTGACCGCCACGGAGTGGTGAGTAGCTGTAAGTGGGTCGTGGAAGAACAAGCTATGCGTGTCCAGGTTCAATTCTCGATAGGAAGAAAAATGTTCACAATTCACTGCTCGCTATTAGAAATCCCTTCAGTGCGCGCAAATTATAAAAAAAAAATCACCGAAATAATGGGTGTTTGTTTAGAGGTATAGAAATTTGAAATGGAATCAAACAAAGACGATTTTTTTTAAATTGACATGAAATTTACTTTACTTGAGAGATAATCTTTTGACATTATAATTTAAATATGATTCCTGGCATATGGCCGCCACGGCTGCCTCGGACGTTGTCTAATCTGGAGGTCCAATTTTCGATGACTTTTTCCAACATTTGTGGTCGTGTATTAGCAGTAACGCGGCGAATGTTGTCCTCGAAGTGGTCAATCGTTTCGGGCTTATCGGCGTAGACTAGCGACGATAGCGTTAAATCGCACGATTTTGGAGCCCAATTCACGGGTCCATAACGTGAAATGGCTAACTATGAGGTTACTAAACGATTCCTTTAATAAATCAATTGTGGCACGAGCTGTGTGACATGTTGGGCCGTCTTGTTGAAACCACAGCTCCAGCACATCATGGTTGTTCAATTAATGAACGAAAAAGTCAGTAATCATGGCTCTAAAGCGGTTACCATTGGCTGTAACCATCTGGCCAGCATCGATTTTAAAGAGGTACGGACCAATTATTCCACACAACCCATAAAGCACACCAACCAGTCCGTTTTTGTGGTTGTAACGTTGTCTCAACATACACTTGAGGATTATCACCACTCCAAATACTGCAGTTTTGCTTATTGACGTATCCATCCAACCTAAAGTGAGCTTCATCGCTAAACAACATTCGCTTATAAAAATTGGGATCAACGGCAATCTTGTTTTGGGCCCATTCACCGAATCTACACCTACTGAAAATAAGTCACTTGAGAGCTGACGAAATGACCGCCAGTTAAAATAGTGTTGCCAACTTAAAGTTCTATACCTCTAAAAAAAACACCCTTTATAAACGGTTCGTGACGTTCACGTACTCCGCAGTAGGCGATTGTGGTAATTAGGTATATTTATTTAGAATACAGATTATTTAAAAGTCACACGCTCGAATAAACTGGCAGATTGTCATCAGATTGTCCCACAAACGACAAACTGTCACGAGTCTTACGAATTATCTCATAAAATAATTCCAAAATCACTAAACCCTTTAGGTCCCTTGTCCCCTTGCCAGTGTTTTTCAGCCGCATCACTAACCGTCAGCAGATTGAATTCCAATTCCTGCCACTTCCATTGAAACAAAAAAAAAACCCCAACAAAGTCATCAGTTGGCAACCCAAAAAACACCGAAATGAATACCTTCCATTCCACTGACAGAGGATGACTTTCACGAAAACACACTGAAGAAACTAGACATTCACGTTGGCCTCGTTATCCAAGCAGAGATCCTTGACAACTCCAATTTTGGAATACGAGCTAATTTGAGGATTTGATGAATTGAATGAAAGCACCTTCTCCTGATTCCGCAAATGAAGCCCCATCAGTCAGTACGTAAATAAAAACCATTTGAAAGCTGTTGCTCACTCGCAACCACCCCGAGGGAGCCCGTGAAATGAAATGAAATGAAGTGACGGCTGGATGGATGGATGGATGGATATGAAAGACCCACGCAGTGCCAATTTATTTCTAAAGACTCGCGAGAGCAGTCCCTTTGTTTTTGATTTCATAATTCGATCCCTCAATGAGGAACGGTTCAGTTCTTCCTTTCTTCCTCAGCTATCCCCACCACCCCCCACAACAACCGTCGGCAGCAGCTCACCGTATGAAGTCGTCATGGATATGATGAGTATTGATTTTTTCCACCCTCGAGGGAGGGTGCGTTTCTAAAATAAATGTAATGCTGGATTCCGTTTCAAGAGCCTTAATTATCCCGTCGTTATACATGATATAAGTTTCCGCGTGCTTTTTTTCTCTATTTTTTTCACTTGCTTTCACTTTTGGCCGATTCACTTGTGCAAAGAGCTAGTCTATCAAGTGGGCTCTTGAGTGAGAGACTCTCCATCCGAAGGGTTATAAATAATCGCTTTAAGAGGTGGCTTGTCGGTGTGACGACGTCGTCGAGCGATGGGGTGAATGGGGATATGCTGGAGAAAAGAGCATGCTGTGACGAGGAGCTCCGCCGACCGGCAGTTGATGTAATTTAGATTTGGTTACGTCGCGTCTGTCGTGTCGTTGTCGGTGGCTGAGGACGAGGAGGAGGCTTGAGTAATGAGCCTTCGGGTGCTAATGATGTTTATTATTTTTTCAGCAACTCATTGCGATGCGATGAAGGACGCACGGAAAAAAGAATTCCACCGAATTATCCTCGTATTTGCTTTACGTTTGCGGTTTAGCTGCGAGAGTATTTCGAACGATTAGACGCCGGAAGCGGAGATGGATGAAGTGGGACGGGAGTGGTTTCGAAGATGATTAAGGCATCATTCAAAGAGTTGCCAGTTCGGGTCTAATTAGTCAATAAAATACTGAATTCTTGGAAGCTATTAGGAGCTGGGAAAAAAATCAACCTTGACTTTCAAAGAACGGCTGCCTTCGCTGACAGAGTGGGCGTCACGAAATTGGTCGTTATTACTTTACGATGGAGTAGAGAGGTTTTGACGAAAGGTTAAAGGGCCATATCTTGTTGATGAGATAAACTATAGTCAGTGCAACCTTGCGAAGGAGAATACAGAATTAAATTGTGTTAGCTTTTTGAAAGGTCACTGAATTCCCAACCCAGAAATTTCTTTGCCAACAAAATTTGAAGGCGGCCTATCTCGGATTCTGATTTTCTCCCGAATAGGTTGAGGCTTTCTATTAGTTATTAAATTAAATCTTTGGAAGTCTATTCATGGGCCGGTGTGATTTTGAGCCCGGCAACTCGGATACGTTGCCATTCCACCAGAAGTCGTGAAACAACATTTTGTTGTGAAGGTTTCACGAGCTGACCCACCATTCGTACAACTGTCGGTTGTGATTACTGTTTGGGAACTAATTAACAATGTTTACAATGAATCCTTAAAATTTCATAGATGCGCAATCAAAAATATTTTTATTTTGGCGTGTGTAGGTGAAAATCTTCAAAAGTAAAAGCATATCGCTTCAAGTAAAATATATTTTACTACAACTATTTTTTCCCTTTTTAAGTTCTTTTTACGCCTTTGACAAGAGATTCTCTACTAAGGGTTCCTGCTAATACCGCAACAAAGCGAGGTTCACCATGCTAGGTCAAGGGGTTTAGTCATTAAATGCCGGCGGAAGTCACAACTGAGTTTATAAACTCTTCCAGCGCCGTCTTTGCTCAATTCTTAATTTCATCTTGGATTGACGAAATACCAAGCTCTCTGTTGATATCGTCATTTCTTAGTACTTTAGATCAAGTTTGGTTAGGTGATATGGCTGCCATCATAAGCGATGAATCAACTTAGACCCAAATGTTCATTGTGTTGTCAGTGAGCCGGTTATCGTCCGTTACTCCTGGAACCATATTGTTTTTTGGACGAATACCCAGATTGATTTGACATCCTTTTCGGATATGTCCGTAAGTTCGCTTAGATGGAGGCCAGTGCAGGGCAATTGCAGAGTAGATGTGAGGGGTTTTCCTCTTCTTCTTCATCCATGCATCTGCTACAGAAATCATTGTATGGCAGTCCCACTCATGTGGCGTGGCTACCCATTGCGCAGTGTCCTGTGAGGACTCCAACTAGGTTACTTAGGTTTTTTCTACCTAGATTGAGGAAGGCCTTGGTTCGTTGTAAGTCTATTTCTGGCCATATCTGTTTCGCATGTAGGCACGTTTTAAGGTTATTCCATCTTCCACGGGCCCTGCTTATCGCTAGCTCTTTGATTTTGCTTTTTTGAGTTCCCATTTGCACCCAAATGTTTGCAATCTTTGGTCCGATGATTATTGTTCTGTTTCTGCCTAGTTCGTCTGCTTCACGGTTGCCGAGAATATTTCTATGTCCGGGAACCAAGCACACCGTTAGGCTGCAATGTCTTGATATCTCGTTAAGAGACATACAGCGGAGTCTTACCAATTTTGATCTAAAAAATGGTGATACGAGTGCCATAATTGCTGCTTGACTGTCGGTGTAGATGGCGAAGCTCTCGTTCGATATCGTTCTCATCCATAGCCATTCAGTGGCTTCACGAATACCCTGGAAATCATTACAGTAATCTGGAAGTCTAAAAGACTGGCTGATCTGGAGGTCTGCCGAGTAAATCCCCGCTCCCACTTCACTACCGGATTTATATACATCTGCGTAGATTCCCTTGGCGTTGTTATTGTTCAGTACAGAGTTCGCCTTCCATAGTTGTCTACTCGGTATTCTGGTTTTATATTTAATATTGAAATCGGGGTCAGTTAGTCCATAGGTTCTTCGATAAAAAGGGTGTGCGTTCAAAATACTGCCTTGACCTGTACGTTGATGCAAATTCAGTGCCACAAATGTCTACAGGAGTGAGGTGTAATATTGTCTCTAGCGCTGCCGTTGGTGATGTGCGCATTGCGCCTGTGATTGATATACACTCCATCTTTGTGTAGCTAGTTTTTTTCAACGCTGGCCACCATGCCACGACACCATATAGTAGTATGAGTCTTATTACGACGCGGCGGTGTTAAGCCATCTCATTATCTTGGGGCTGATTCCCCAATTCCTATATATAGTCTTTTTGCACGCTTTCTTGAGCATTTCTGATGTGTTTTGGTTAAACCTCCCTTACCATCAAAATCTGTGAAAACATATAGCAATGCTCCAATGATTCCACCTCACAAAATGGTGACTTTTTCTGTACGCAATGATATTTCGGCAATGGCTTACTGAGGGTTTCTCAAATTGAACCATGTTCCTCAAAACAAAATTTCGCTGCTCCTGCGTCAGTCTATTCATGTTGAATTGTCAAACCAAATTAACCTCAAAACAACCGAGAACTGTCAAATTAGCTGTCACAGAAAACAATGTTGCCAATTTTTACATCCGCCCTCTAGGTTAGGTTAGGTTAGGTTAGGTTACGTTTAGGAAAGGGAGAGTGATGGTTGAACATCACTTCCACTCGGAGGCCCCACTCATTTGTGAACACATGTCAACATATACTGTCGCGTGATGGCATAAGCCACCCCTTGCTCTTTACGAATCTTAAGAGATCCGATATGTCTGCATTCGCTAAGTCTGCAGTTTTTGTGAAGAATCTTTGGCCCAACGAAGCTAGGCGCCAATTCTGGAGGCCTCCAGAACTTAGCGAATGCAGATGTTGGATGATCTCGGTCTCTTTCTCGACGCTGGATTCCGCGTTTCATTTTCGGAGCATTGTTCCGATGGGACAGTTTCCTGTGATCAATCCGACGAGCACTCGGATCTAGTTACGTTCCAACGCCAGAAGCTTCTTTGTTTCGCCATTATTAAGCTCTGGCCAAGCGGATCTTGTTCAGTCGTTCCTTGCAAGCCAAGACGAGTTGGTTTCTTTTGATTATTGTGTCGTATATGATCCGGAATAATTCACTGATGGGTGGTTGTAGTGATGTGTCCGCTTCGCTAATGTCCATTTCAGACCTTTGTCTGACCGAGGCCGACGTAGGCCGAAACTCAGCAGAGTTTGACCTTGTGGTGGCTGATGGACCTCAGTGAGTAGCGACATTTCATGACAGTCTTCGATTTCGTTGTGCAGGATCCTATTGACTTCAGTGCAGCCTGGCTGTCTACGCAGATGGTGGGATATCGATTGCTTGTAGGTGTTTGGCTGCTTTCTCTATCTCTTGCCAGGATCTCTGTTTGGAAGACACTGCACATATCAGGGAGTATAAATGGTCCTGTTTGTGCAAGGTGAGTAGAATCCGGCTCCAGTACCTGCGTCCATTTTTGATCCGTCGATGAAAAGAGTAATCTCTTGGTCGTTGATAACGGCGTTCGAAAGCAACTCGTCCCTGTCTGGGAACAGAATTGCTATTTTGAAGGAGAAATCATTACGGGGAGATATATACAGTAGTCGGTTGTAGCAGCGAGGCTACTGTAACCATGTTTTTTTTATTATGGCCACATGTCCACATTTGGCTTGTTTCCACAGAGAGGACTCCCTTAGTCTGAGAGCACTTTTTGCGGCGTCTCTACCTCTAAAAAACACATCCTTTATTTTCAAATTCTTTGTCATTAAAATCTTAATTTTAGAGAAAAAAATATGACAGACGTCAATTGTCAAATTCTCTCTCAAATCGAACAGTGTTGTCAAACATAATATGAAAACTATGCTAAAACAGTTTCATGGATGCCGTGAAATAATGCCAAGCGAAATAGGATCATACGCAATAAATGCGTTCTTATTTCACTTGTATGTGAAAACTTGCATTTGTTTTGCGTTCTTGTTCGTCACTGTTTCCGGCGTCCATATGTCAGAGAATGACTTGGACGTTGTCGCAGCAGAACTTGGTGCTGCAACAAATTGATGCTGCCAAAACAAAGTATGCACTTTGGAAGGAGTCGGTTGTAGAGCAAAACGTGCACTCTAAAACCCCATGCAAATGTTCAATCAAAAAAGAAAAACAAAATATAAACGAAACAGGAAAAACCGCACAACTTCTCTAACAAACCAAAGCCATAACTCTCATCAAGAAATAACCTTCATGTCGTAGGAGGTCGAATTTGGTTGGCAACAGAATTCACCATCATGAAACTCGATCCACTTTCAGTGGGTAGCAGAAAAGGCGAAACACGCAAATTAATTTGCGTCAGAAACAAAAACAAAAACAATGCTGTACCAGATTCCATTTCTTTCTCAAATCATCAGTCAATCATATTGAACAACTTTTCCTCGGAATTAGGGTCACAGTTCGCCTCCAATTGAGTGTGTCCTTCAGATTAACCTTACACATTCACTTCATCCACATCGCATCATCATCATTAGCCATTTCGATGGACAATTATCATCCTCGTTTGACAGCTGTCACCAGTGCATGACATTGATTTGCAAATTGATTTGGGCACTTCACACAAATGTCGTCAGAGAATCTAGACAAGCGTGTGATTAATTCAAAGCCCGCCCATGGACAAATTCATCACATTCAACAGGATTGGGGGGCGGAGAAGTGATTTGCGCAATATTTCACGAGTGTCCATTGCTAGCAATTACCGGTGCTTTGCAAACAGCTTTCCTCTAAAAAATTAATTAAAAACCGTAGTCATTTGTTGCCGTTGTTATTGTTAATTGTTAAAACAAGGCTAAGAAGTTAACTTTTCTATGGGTAAAAAATAATTATTTCATTTCCCACATTAATTACGATGATCCTTTCATTAGAAGGCAAGAACTGATAGCACTTTCCGGTGGTAGGTGGAATAATTTAAGGAAAAAGGCAAACCTGTCCGCGTTCGGATGCGAGAGGGTTTAGGGCGTTTTTGTGCATAACTTACAGCAGTTCAAGTTGTGATTCATAAAAATTAGAACACCTTTAACTGGGCTATTGTCTGTGAGTTTATTTTCACCTCCCTTTCGGCGTAGAGTGACTGCTGTTTCATGGAACTTAATGGCTCCAGTTCAGTTATGAGTCCTAAATTCGAAGTCGGTTTCATTTTGCGATGCTGCTTGTTCCGGTTGCCGTTTTAATTAATAACCGTACAACAGCTTAGAGTTATTGAGGAGCCTTTCACTGAACTATCAACAATGGCATTGGGAAAGTTTATGATCAGATGCGAAACATCCAAAAAAACTTTCAGATGGTTTAAATGTCTGTTCTGAAATACCTTCTTAGTTTATGCGCGGTTTTACAATCTTGGAGTAATCACAACTTTTTTAGGGATCGTTTCATCTACTTTATAGCCAACTTATCGGAGCGTCACACTCCTTATTTATTATTATTTAAGGAGACACGGAGGGACTAGGACTGGACCGGACTGTAACTACGGTGAAAACGAAATTAAGGCATTTAATGGGCATTACCAAGTGGCGTGAATAATTCAGGTTATTTGCACAGAACCGCCGATAAAAGTCTGACAGACCTGATAAAATGCGTTGGCCAGTGAAGACGCCTTCTTTAGACTTAATAGTCTGCATTCATCGGCCATTTCATACCTTTGTGAAGACCCAATATGTGCGAAGTAATGAGAGATATAAGATTACGCAGGGTGTTCAATTTCAATATTTTTGATCATCAGGTTGACTGAGAAACAAATGGAAGCTACCCTTGACAGGTAGGTCCAAGTGCGTAGGAGTCCGTCCTCCATGACATAGACGAGGTCAAGATAGCGATATCTAGACTGAAGTTGAACAAAGGTGCTGGAGCAGACGGACTGTCTGCGGATCTGTTTAAGCAGCTGGAGATAATCTGGTGATCGCATGCACCAGCTCATGTGTACGGTATGGTCAGAGAAAAGCATGCCCGATGAGTGGTATCTCAGCGTCGTTTGTCCGGTCCACAAGAAAGGAGACCCATTTGACTACGCCAACTATCGAGAGATCAGTCTCCTTAACATCGCATACAAGATCATCTCTGCAGTTTTGTGTGAACGCCTGAAACCATTCGTCCATAAACTGATAAGTCCTTATCAGTGCGATTTCAGGCGGGGAAAGTCCACCATCTACCAAATTTTCACACTACAGCAGATTCTGGAGTAAACTCAAGAGATGCAGATAGCACCCGCCACCTATTCGTCGATTTCAAGGCCGCATATGAGTGCATAGTGCATAGAGTCCAGATATACAGCACCCTACCGAGTCTTGACATTCCTGCCAAACTCGTCAGGTTGTGCAGTTTGTAGAACTCCCGCTGCTCCATCAAGGTCGGTAACGAACTCATCGAGACCTTCAATATCAAAACAAGGTTTTAGACAAGGTGATACTTCCAAAAGTCAGTTCAGCTGCTTGCTTCAATGATGGGTTTGTTGGCATTGAAACGGAAGCGGCTAAAATGGGTGTAGCGGTAAACGAGGGCAAAACTGTCATCACGGAATGACGCACAACATCGACGTCTCGGACAGATCGTCATAATGGGCAGCAAAAACTTTGAGGTAGTGAAGGACTTCGTCAACCTCGGCTCTGCAGTAAACAGGGACAATAACACCATTGCCGAGATCAAGCGCAGAATTACTCTTGCTACTAACACAGCCATCTCTCGAAGCACCAAGCTGAGTTTATATAACACTCTGATCACCCCTGTCCGGCTCTATGGCGCAAAGACATGTGATATGTGAGAAAGCGGATGAAGAAGCTCTTGGTCGGTTTGAGAAAAAAGTTCTTTATGCGATCTTTTGTCCTGTTTGTGTTGATGACGTCTGGAGGAGAAGATTCAACCACGAACTGTGCTGTACAGCGGCATGTACCTGGTTAAGTGTCTTCGGATACAACGCTTAAGATAGCTAGTTCATGTAGAACGGATGGAGATCACAGCTCCGGCCCGAAGAAGCTTCCATTCCGAGCCATTGGAACAACGCAACAGAGGACGTTCTCTATCGATATGGCGCACACAAGTGGAGAAGGACTTCAACCAACTTGGTGTGCAGAACTGGAGGCAGCTGGCAAAAGATCGTGCTGGTTGGAGAGGCTTTTTGGTTGAAGCCCAGGTCCACCCCGGAATGTAGTGCCAAACATAGAAGAAGAAGAAGAATGGGAATGTGCATATTTGGTGGCAACCGTGACAGGAGCCTTTCCATAGGGTTCAGTTGCTGAAACTTCGTACACTTATAGAGAGGATGGCTTTGTTGGTAGCTTATTTTCTTGCAGCAAGTGATACTCGTGGTGGATGTCGAATATTGGTGATTTTGTTACCTATTGCCTCAAATGAATGGAATCTTGTTTCAAAAATGAAAGTAAATCAGTGACACTGGGTAGTGCCTTTGGCTGTTTAATAGATTTTTCTCTAAAGCTAGTAAGCGTATTTCTGTCAAAATGTTTAAGAAGAATATTCATCAGAAGGGGGTCCTAATTTGTCATTTTAACCTACAGGTTTTGCAAGCTTAAGAGGCATTCCTGCGTAGTTTCATGCAAGACCTTTATATAATTGGCTCCTTCGTGATGCATGGTAGGTTGGCCCAGTAGTTTGTTTATAAAGGCTATCACTAAAAGCCGCATATTTTCGTACCGCTCCGTTATTACTTTTCATGCAGCTACATATATACAGCTGTATATAATTATCATCAGATGTAGTAAAATGTCTAATCACTTTCTCAGCTTCGCCCGTAAGAATGTTATTTTAATAAAAGAGCATTTTTGGCAGTTCGCAGTTTGTTGATTGTGGTTTAGTTCCGTGAACATATCGCAATACTGCCTCCATTTGGGGTAATCATCGTCGAACTTTGGCAGAGTTTATATATTAAATACCTTTTATGGACATTTTTAATGACACATGACAAATGGCCACCATTTTGCTCGATTTAGTGCATTTTCCAATTTTCAATTGGCAAGTACAGTGACAAGTCGAGACAGAGGGATCATTTACAACAGTTTGACGCACAGATTCTGCGTTGCCTTCAATGCGAACATTTCGATGAGCACCACTTCCACGACGGTCGGCCACTGATTTTCGTTTCTCAAAGCGGCGGACCAGATTTTAAATCATGGAAGCTGATCTTAAGTTTAAAGGGTATTTACGATCAAGCAGCCTAGTTGTATTCCAATTTGGTTGTATGCCTATTTTGCAATGTGTTTGAAGTGTTATTATGACCGGCGCTATTTTAATTAAGGCTTTAATACCGTTCGTAGTCAATTACAATTTGGTGGCCATTTTGGTTAAGCAGCAAATTGTGACACATTCCCATAAGGTTTTATTCAAGTATTCGCAGACCACACCGCAAAACTTGTTTGGCATAAAAGACTTTCTGACTTCCATCGTCGGGGTTGATAAAATTTGATAGAATCTCAAATGTATGGAATAGAGAACACACACATCAATTTCTATTCTACTTCAATCCTATCTTGACTTTCTCCTAGTTTCCCTAGTTCCCACGTGCTCCAAATGGTTGCACATCGCACTGACTTGCATCCATTTGAAGTTTTTTTTAATACATTATTGATGCAACTGTCTATCGGATTCCTTTACGATTCCCGCAGGAAAACAGTATTACAATGGTATTGTCGTAATCGAATCGCTTTAGCTGGATCTTCAAAGGAGGAAACGATAAACTATTCATTGATGTTAACGTGAACGGAACTCCTTCAGGTGTTCATCTATTCACGATGGTGAACAGAAAAATAAATATACTTGAAAATATATAAAGGGTGATTTTTTAGCTATTATCATTTTGGCAACACTGGTTTAAACAGCTGACGCACGTTTCGTGTTTTGTTTCTCTGTCAAACATCTTCAGTTTGGTCTATAATTTAACCATGAATCGTCTTACAAACGAACAACGCTTGCAAATTATTGAATTTTATTATCAAAATGCGTGCTCTGTTAAGAAAGTTCATCGCGCGCTTCTTCCATTTTATGACGAAGCTCATTTTTGGCTCAATGGATAAGTAAATAAGCAGAATTGTCGATTCTGGAGTGAATATCAGCCAGAAGCATTGCAAGAGCTACCAATGCATACAGAAAAAGTCACAGTTTGGTGCGGTTTATGGTTTATGGACTGGGGGCATCATTGGACCGTACTTGTTCAAAGATGATGCGAATCGTAACGTAACTGTGAATGGTGAGCGCTACCGTGAGATGATATCTAACATTTTTTTGCCCAAAATGCAAGAGCTTGACTTGCATGACATGTGGTTTCAACAAGACGGTGCCACATACCACACAGGACGCGCAGCAATGGACTTATTGAGGGGCGAGTTCGGTGAACATTTTATTTCACGCTCGGGACCGGTCAATTGACCGCCTAGATCGTGCGATTTAACGCCTTTTTTGTGGGGCTATGTTAAAGCTCATGTCTATACAGACAAGCCCGCTTCAACTGACGCATTGGAAGACAACATTGAAGCATTTATTCGTGAGATACCAGCCGAAATGTTGGAAAGAGTATGCCAAAATTGGACTACGCGGATGGACCATTTGAGGCGCAGTCAAGGTCAACATTTGCATGAAATCATCTTCAAACATTAAATTATATGGACCGTACTATCGACTCAAATAAAGATTTCATGGATTTTTCTGAATTTTATGTGTTTTTCTTTGAAAAACTTTCCTATAGCTTTTAAAAAATCACACTTTATAATACAGTAGAGAATTAAATAAAAGTTAAGCGGTTGGTTTTTGGGGTGCCTCACTTTTGCGAATTCTTAACTTTTCCAAGTGCCTGATTTTATTCTTCATTTCTTCACATGTGCTTGACGCATCGGTCGATTGGCCAAAATGCCTTTTTTAATTTTTGCAGCATTTTTCCTCCTGACATTGTTGCAGTCACATTCAAGCACGGGCTGAAGCAAAGCAATAAAAATTCAACTGTTGTCCGATACTATTAACCGTGAACCGATAAGCGTAATTGTGCATACATATGTACGCATTTAAAAACAGTTCATAACGGTAAATGCCGTTTGCATTTGTGTATAATGGTTTACTTTTAGTACACATACGTAGTCCACATGCCTAAAACACAAGAGGGCTTTTCTGCTGGCGTTGTTTTTGAACACCGGCAAATCATTTGCTATGCACATAATACAGCTTCGTGCTTTTTTGAGCTAAATAAAAGGAATGTCATAAAACGTAAGAGCTCTCTCTCAGCCAGTTTCACGTGAGGACTTTTCAACATGATGGAACAAATCAGTGCGACAAGCGCTTTCACTCAAACTCTCTTACAAATTCAGAGATGTTTCCTAAATTGAGAGTCAACTGACATTTGAGAAATCAAAACAGCTGACAGAAATTAATTTTAACGAGAAAAGTGATTTGAAATTTCGATGAGTAAGGATGCAGTATTTTTCATGTGAGATTGAAAACATCTAATAAATTGGGTTGACATTTCAAAGTCCGTTTGAAGATCGCCAATCGTTTCGTTAAAAACGCCATTAGAGCAAAGCCTTATTTTGTTTCAGGCACAGAAGTGTTTAATAAATAGCGAAAATGGAAATGAACAACAATTACTTGAAAAAGTTAAGACAAACTTAACTTTTTAGAGACACACATGGCGAGTGAAACCTACTTAACTTTTCGCTTTCGTCTTAACTTTTTCGAGTCTTTACTGTATTGTGGAAGGCGTGAGCAATGAATGCTCGTAAGATCAACCCTAAACCTCGTGACTTATTCCGTTTCTTCTCAGCTTTCACGTGATTGTAGGACACTCTTGTCCACTACACTGCTTTATCCAATCTAATGTTTTCACTACAATTTCGCAAACTACCATCTCAGGAACTATTCTTTCATGGCGACGATCGGAAATGCGAGATGGTTGAAGGATACAGATTAAAACAGACCTGCAGCTGCTCTACATTGAGCTCCACGCGTACTGCCGTGTTTCTCACCCGATCCCGCCGAGTAACTCCCACAACAGCACGAAGAAAGCTAATTTTAGCTGCTTCTATGCGCGATCTTATTCTTTCGGTCATTACCCAAATGTCATGACCATAGGTGAGAGCTGGAACATATACTGAATTGAAAACCGCTAACTTGGCTCGGCCTTCCTGATTGCAGATCTTCCAAGCTGTTTCCAAATTGAGCCAGCTTGGCAAATCTTACAGGGAACTTAGCATAACCTTCCAGACACCGAAATACTTGAACTTCTCCACCTGCTTCCATGCGACTCCACTTACATGTAGAGTGCATTGAACAGGCGTTCTGAAAATGACCATAACCTCTGATATCTCCACGTTAACCTTCCACCCAGCATCTGCACATACGGCAACAAACCTATCGAGTGCGCGCCGGGGTTCCGTCTGGGAGGATGAGGAAGATCACTATGTCATCTGCAAAAAGAAGATGTGTTAACCTCAACTCTCCCAATGCGAAGCATTCCTCGCCTCAGCTGCGCTGCAACATCCGGTCCATATATATAATGAAAGGGAGAGGTGACAAGACGCACCCTTGGCGAAATCCAACGTCCACTATGAAAGGTTTTCATTTAGCATCGTTAACCCGAGCACAGTTGCTAAAGTTTGTGTATAGAGACTTAATGGCCTTCAAAATATTACCATTAATCCCATACTCCAGCAGAACACTCAAGAGTTTACGAACGTCTACGAACTCGGTCGTATGCGTTTTCCAAATCTACAAAACAGCTGTAGATCGGCTTGACATACTCCCAAGCCTTCTCGAGTGCCAATCTTAGAGTGAAAAGGTGGTTGTACTTCTGCCGGGACGAAGGTCGCACTGTTCATGCCCCATCCTGGACGAGATCATAGCTCCAGAACGCGCCTCCAACACCTTAGCGTAGACTTACCCGGGGAGACTTAAAAGAGATATGCCCCTGTAGTTGGAGCAATCCCTTTTTGAAAAGAGGGATCAATCACCCCAGTTTGCCAGTCGCCCGGTTTCTCAACGCGTTCCGGGGCCACCTTAATGACACGAGAGAGCCGTAAAACTCCCTCTTTACCCATGGCCTTATGCATTTCTGGCCGGATCTCACCCCCACCAGCAGACATTCGAGGCACTGTTTGCCGAAATAACACCGCAATTATTGGAACTGATGCATCGAAAAATTGACCGACCGCTTAAAACAGTGCTACCGTTTTTTCATATCTTAACACGCTGTACCTTAAATGAAAATGCAGATATCCCTACTTTTCAATAAAATGCTGCCATATTTCTATTGTTGAAAAATGAAGCCGCAGGCTTACTGACACTTACATTAAAAAAAACGCCATCAAGACGCTTGAAAACAATCAGTTTCAAGTTCACAACACACATCCAGAACAAATCAATGATTCAATGCACACCAAGCAACAAAGTGCGAAGCCCCCTGATCCCCCTTGAATGCTCTCAAAAATACCAAACAAACAGGTTTACATGCCAAAGTCATCATCGTAATTAGATGCCACTTCGCTGTGTTTGTTGTCCTCTCCTCTCCTTGACTGCAGCTCAATGATGGCATGTCACTCCGAGACAATGAATGTAGAAAACAATAGAAATCAAAATACCATGAAATCCCCAGGTAGAGATGTCCCTTGTTCCATGACATCCATCATGGGCATGACCTCTTTTCAAATCGAAATCAACCCCCTGGGTGCTGTACGCTTCTCTTCCTGTTTCACAATCGTTTTTTCATCGTCCAGCCTCCCAGTTAATCCTTCGCTTTGCCGTATTTTCATTTTCTTCTCGATTTTCTTGTTCTTGCAGGAATTACTTTCTTCGAAAGCGCCTATCGAAGGGACCCAACAAAATAGTTCTGTCCGCAAGCGATTTTGTATTTCCAGTCGACTCGAGGAGGGTAAGTCCTTAGTCCAATCCAAACATAAACACACACGCACACACATACACGCCACCCACTCTCAGTCAGGACACAGAAACTCGTGTGAAATGTTGTGTACATTTTCCCATTTGAAATTGTATTCCTACAGGTGGACGAGGGTATCGAGGCAATGCTGTGCTGCTGGCTGCAACAGCTCCAGGAATTCGGTGGACCCGAAGTGGATAAACCAGATTTACTCAAAGGATCAATTGGTTCGTTGAAGAACTTCGGACTGGCGTTAGGTGGTGCTGGTGGTGGTGGTGGCAGCAGCAGTATTGGTGGTGGTCCCGGCAATGCCACTTCAGGGGGTGGTGGAGGTAAAAACACATCTGGATCTGGAAGTTTGGCAAGGCATAATCCAGGACTATTAGACATGAGAGCCCGATACAATGGGGACCTGGTACAGCTGAAGGAGATCTCCTTGAACGGCTCGACGGAGCTGAAATCGAAGGCAATGGATTTGATGGTTATGGAGCACGGACTAAGGCATGAAAACGTGAATCCATTGATAGGTAAGGGATTTCAAAATGGGATACATTATTCTTAATTGGATTGTGAAACTGATTGCATGTGTTTTGGGTGTGTTTGGCTTTGTGTGTGTGTGTGTGCTTTGTGAGGGTATGTTGTATCCAAGAGGCAATGAACATCTGTTCAATGAGTTGAAATTGAATCTGCAGACTTGGAGTGAATGGATTTCGGTTTTAGATTTGAGCTTGTTCATGAAATGTTTTCGAATTTGGCTGTTTATCGTGCACTTAGTTTGTGCCAATTGCTTCGATAATGTATTGGATCATGGAACGCTTATATTTGTCTTTCTAGTTGTTGGCACGAGAACCTTGAACAGATTTGAGAGATTAAACGGACTTCATAATGTCAGCAGTTGTTCAATAAGCCATTAATCGGATATTGTTAAAAGGGGGCTTTTATCGAAGCTATTAACAACGGCCCGGCCAGTAAAAACATATAAGCCTACTTCTTCTTCTTTGGGCGCCACAGTCCGAGGTACACCTGGGCCTCACACAACATGCCTCTCCAGCTAGCACGGTCTCTCGCCAACTGTCTCCAGTTTCGTGCACCAAGCCGACTGAGATCCCCCTCGACTTGTGTGCTCCACCTTGCGAGTGCACGTTGTCCCACAAGTTGAGTGTTGTCCATACGCTCTGCGTGGCCCAGCCATTTTAGGCGTTGATCAGTAGACGCCTGACTAGACTCATGTCGCTGTACAGCCCATACTATATCCTTTATCTAAGACTGCACAGTAGCCAAATCCAAACGATTCGATTTATGTCATTTACTTTTATAAAAGAGATATCACATTCGATGTGTATATGTATCTGTCACGAAATTTCCGAATCTACCTAACGGATTTGAGTGCAGTTTTCTCCTATAGATTCAGAATTCTGCTGCGAAGTTTTTTCTATACCACATATTAATTTACTTCTAACAAAAACCTTTTAAATAAACAAAAGAAATATTAAATTTGATTTTTTCCCCATTTTTCGGCGGTTTATCTCTATTTTTCTTCACTCTCACAAACAGAAGTAAATTTTATTTACATATCTATGTAGCAATTGACAAATCCATTAGTGTATGTATTATCTCTGCACGTTAACTTAGAGAAAAGTAATAACATTATTACAACACAAAAAACATAGATTGTTTGCATTTTATTGCGAATGCGATGAGTGGAGACGATTGCCACTATCGGTGCCCAAGCGGCGTTCGTGTTTAAGCGTGTTCCCATCTGAGGGTATGTATGTTTAAGTATATGCACGAGTGTATTCATACTACTTGAGCTATTCTATACTCGAACGATTCAGTCAATTTTTAAATTCTACGAATCCAGCAGGTCGACCAAGCAGGAGTGCCAATGATTTTACTGCGAAATGTATGTCCACCAAAGTTGTGCAATGGAACAAGGTTACTGGGTAAAGCTTTAAGACATAATGTAATTAAAGCGATTATTATAACAGGACCAGGTACAGGTGAGAATGTATTTATTCCACGAATACCGATGATACCTTTGGACTACCCATCTATTTTTAAAAGGTTGCAGTTTCCAAGTCAATTATGTTTTGCTATGACTATTAATAGGGCTCAAGGTCAAACTGCTAAGTTTAACGGCATTGATTTAACTAATGAATGCTTTTCGCATGGACAGCTTTCCACGGCCTCACCTCTTTCGTATGTAAAAGTCGACATAAAGTATGTACTTTCCCCTAGTGCGAGAACAATAGCACGCACAACATGAGTGGTTGCTGTGAAGCTAGACCCTGGCCCTCTACGGGCTGTACCGCCACCCATATTATATTATTATTACAGTAAAGACTCGAAAAAGTTAAGATGCGCAAAAGTTAAGTATACGGAAAAGTTAAGCAGGTTTTAGTCTCCATGGGTGTCTCTAAAAAATTAAGTTTTGTCTTAACTTTTCCAAGTAATTTTTGTTTGTAACTTATATTTTATGTACACATATCGATTCACTGTTCTTAGTATTCGACAACAGTTGAATTTGTCATTGGATGTGAATGCAGCAATGGCAGGAGGAAGGACATCAGTGAAAAAGGTTACCAATCGCCGAAAAATGTAGCAGTTTAAAGAAAGTAGAAATATGCTTTGCTAATCGATTGGCCATGGATTTTCATGCTTCTGGAGCTGCAATTTTAAAAAGTCTTACAAAAAAAAAAACAACAAACGTTTATGCTGCTGCGTCAGAGAATCGCAGATGAAAACTTTACATAAGGCAGAAAACGTGGATATGAAGATGCAACTGTACAAATGGTTCTTAGACGAAAGAAACTATCCCTTAAGTGGTTATATTTTGAAAGCTAAAGTGAAGGACCTTTTTGTTCAAATCTATCCAAATAAAATTGTCAATTTCAAGCGCCGGTATGGAATACGCTATCTTAGGGTGTGTGGTCAAATTTTATTTAGCAACACATCAACAGTCACCAACTTTATGCATGCTTTGCGGACAAAATGCATGAAATGGTAATTACAAACAAACAATTGTACAACGCTGATGAATATATACTCTTTTTCCGATGCCTGATATAAGCTACGTTGCTTCTTACATACATACATACGGCTTAGAAAAGTTAAGAATTCACCCCGAAAAAAAATTGCTGAACTTTTGCGAGTCTGGAAAAAAATTCCGAATAACAATAGCAGGTGAACAACAAATTCCATCGGAATTCGTAATATGGCGAATGTAGACAACGATGCTATCTATTCCCGGTATTTGTTTCAATTCTAACCTATTGTATCTGAGTAATCAATGATCAATAAATGAGAAATGTGACATCAACATCCTTCAGGAGCCTTCAGACTAACAATAACCATGACTTTCCAAGTTTGCATCATATTCTCCGGAAAACTAAACCTACGCACAAACATAGGTAGGTAAAGTGGCTACCCAGCACACGAAGGCACAAATGTGGCATCAGCTTCCGAGAATTTTATTTCCTGTAATTTTCTTGGAATATATCCGTAGATATCCAAGAATCACAACACTCGAAATATCGTTCTAAGATATTTAATCAATTTTGATATTATACATGGTAATTCGAGTGTTTTAATTGCTTCCTGAGCACCAAATAGGGATCTTAAGCCCAGACGCCACAACGGGTCGGTACTCGGTAGTCTGTAGATTGGCTGAAAATCACGTTACCCGTTATACGAAATAACGTATCATACGATGCCATACGCAACCAAGTGTCATACAATATTGTAATAGAGTCGGACGTAGTAAATGTAATAGTTTAACGTTAAATATGTATCACTTGTGAAATTATGAAACAAGCAATGGATCCGAAGGCAATTAAGAGATGAAAGTAACCCTTTGAAACTAACAAGCAAAGTGTAAAACGATTTGAAGCACAATTTGCAATGGCGATGTATTACACTTCTACTTTCAAATTCATTAAACATTTGCGCTTGATCTTAACAGTATTTAAACAGGTTTTCTCTAAGGTTGACCCAAGCCCATTTTTGTCTACTGCAGTACCTCTTGTGCTGCAATTAGCATCGACGCTTCTGCTGTTGGCAAGTGAAGACTGAGGAGTATCACCACTCGATCGGGAGCGACTATTTAATTGTGATGGCTCAGAGTACCGCCTCTTTTACGTCCTTTACTAGTAGGCCTACAGCGTTTAACTTTCGGGTCAAAATTGATTTTTTAAAAGCTATATGAAAGTTTTTCAAAAAAAACACATAAAATTCAGAAAAAATGCACGAAATCTTTATTTGAATCGATAGTACGGTCCATATAATTTAATGTTTGAAGATTATTTCATGCAAATGTTGACCTTGACTGCGCCTCAAATGTTCCATCCGCTTAGTCCAATTTTGGCATAATCTTTCCAACATTTCGGCCGGTATCTCACGAATAAATGCGTCAATGTTGTCTTCCAATGCGTCAATTGAAGCGGGCTTGTCTGTATAGACATGAGCTTTAACATAGCCCCACCAAAAAATAGTCTAAAGGCGTTAAATCGCACGATCTAGGCGGCCAATTGACCGGTCCCGGACGTGAAATAAAATGTTCACCGAACTCGCCCCTCAATAAGTCCATTGTTGCGCGTGCTGTGTAGCCTGTGGCACCGTCTTGTTGAAACCACATGTCATGCAAGTCAACCTCTTGCATTTTGGGCAAAAAAAAGTTGGATATCATCTCACGGTAGCGCTCACCATTCACAGTTACGCATCATCTTTGAAGAAGTACGATCCAATGATGCCACCAGCTCATAAACCGCACCAAACTGTGACTTTTTCTGGATGCATTGGTAGCTTTTGCAATGCTTCTGGCTGATATTCACTCCAAAATCGACAATCCTGCTTATTTACGTACCCATTGAGCCAAAAATGAGCTTCGTCATAAAATGGAAGAAGCGCGCGATGAACTTTCTTAACAGAGCACGCAATTTGATAATAAAATTCAATAATTTGCAAGCGTTGTTCGTTTGTAAGACGATTCATGGTTAAATTATAGACCAAACTGAAGATGTTTGACAGTGAAACAAAACACGAAACGTGCGTCAGCTGTTTAAACCAGTGTTGCCAAAAAGATAATAGCTAAGAAATCACCCTTTACAATGGTTCCTTGCCATTCACTGTGTCGTGCTACGTTTTGACTTTTAAGTGAAATATGAGAGGAAGAAAAAACACAGATGATGGTGACATACTCATCCTTCTAATCAAATATCGTAAACAGCCAGTACGTAATTAAATCACCAACGCAGCATTGTTAAATGGGCATTAAAGCGGTGGCCTTTCCCTCTGAGGTATTTGGCAGCATATTCTTGAATAAAAAAAAGATAATTTGTTTTCACGAGGAGTTTATTTTGTTGCAGATTGTCCTTAATCCTTAAGTCCTTAATCACATGTTTTATTATTTCAAAAACCCACATTTCTCTTTTTGCTTGAGATTCGATGAATGTCAACAGCATTCAGTACGTCCTACGTTTACTGTCGCGCTTGATCAGATAACTTAACAGGCGCCAAAAACCTCCGCTCTGAAAAGTACTTCTTACTTATGTCCTTTAACCCCTCAGAGGCATATGGCGTCAACCACGCATGTGCGCCCTCTCGTTCGAAGTTCTGCAACGCGTTTGAGCTCTCTCCAACTCCTTCCAAAAGAACCCGATTCCTCTTCAACTGTTCTGCGCCACGTTTACCTAAGGCTTCCCGCTGATCTGCCTGCTTGGGTAAGCGGATTCCACTGCATGGCGTGCTTCGCAACGGACTTGTCTTCGCGCCGTAGGGTGTGCCCAATCCACTGTCACTTTCTAATTCGTATTGTGATGTTTAAAGGTTACTGGTCCGTTAGCAGGTGCAATTGCTCGTTGGGGATACGGGTAGGCCAAGAAATCCTAATGATGTTTCTTAAACATCTGCTTACGAAAGATTGCAGTTTTCTTGTAGTAATGTAATGGTCCACTTTCTAGGTACTGCATCCATATAGCAGCACCGACTCCACGTTGGAGCGGAACAGTCGCAGCTCGGTTCTCAAGCTGATAAGATATCAGTTCCGAACGCAGATTTAGCCTTCCCGATTCCGCTGCTCACATCCATTTCGGTGCCACCGCGATTAGCCGAGACCACACTTCCTAAATATAAAAAGCTGTTCACTTTCTCGACTTCCTGTCCGGCAACGTTCAGTTGGGGGCGGTTGTCAGAAATGCAAAGGAGTTTAGTTTTCGCTGCATTTAGTTCGAGACCCACTTTCTTTACATCAGCTTCCAGATTATGGGCCATTAAGTGAAGATCCTATGCGAAAGTAGATAAACATCGCCAGTGTCATCGAATGCTGTCCGTCAATGCTGCACGGGGTACATCGCTGATAACCACCAGAAACAATAGTGGTGACAGTATGCACGCTTGACGAACTCATTTCAAATTGTAGAAAATCTATGGTCAATTGTGCAATTGATGCTTTGTGTTGAAATATTTGCGGGATGGGTTGCGGTCGGGCCGATTTTGAACTGTATTTCCCCTCGTTGAAGCACTCTGTGATAAACGATATTTTTCATTTTGTTGTCAGGTGCGAAAACCATCAAAGCGGATTGTTTTTCGACACGGTAACATGCGTCATACCGTTGACCGTATTTAAAACATTAATTTTCTAGATTCAGGCCACAAACACTCAATGATTGGCCTTTTGCTTTATTGATTGTCATGGGATCATTAGAATTCTCGGAAAGTGAACTTCCGCACCTTTGAACGTTCCTTTTAGTATTCTCGCGTGAATCACATTGCTCATGAATTTTGTGACCGCTAAATGCGGTCCGTTGCGTTGTTTTGGTTGATTGAGATTGCGAGGCATCATGACGACTGAACCAACCTTCAATTGTAAATTGTACGGGGCACATCCAATGAATTCAAAAACTCAGTTGGTTGCTTCGTCTTCGTTTGTTACACAGTCGATAGATTTGAAGGAATGCAGGGAACCAAGGATTTGATTTTGAATTGTGCAGCTTAAGTGATCCATTTCCTTATTCTTTGCCGCTAAAATTGCTCGTTCACTCAACCAATTGTAGTTGTTTGTGGTCAGCAATGATGTCCGGAAACACTTTGTTGATGAGCTCCTCTTTCGTTGAGACGAAATTGCAAAAATTCGGCGGGTCACGAAATCAATCCATTCCCTTCGTCGCTAGGAACACGACCATTACCGATAGTTAGCAGTTGATTGGTGAACACTTCAGCAGATAGATCGTTTAGCAATGCAACTTGCATTTTTCTCGTCCGCTAAAGTTCCTTCACATAGCATCACAATGTCGATGATTTGAGGCAGGTATTGATCTCATCGGCAGCAGTCGATCGTGGCCTTACTGGTAGTGTTTGCCGAAAATCGAGTAAGCTGAGAGTAAAATCAATGCAGCCCCAAAACGTCTAGCGTCACTACGCAGAATTTTCGTAGTGCGATTCTTGCTACCAAAACGTTGGTCATTGCTGAATGTTTCGCTATGTTACATGTTGGTTATTCAACCGCTTAAAGGTTTATTGGAAATTTCAATGCCGAATGAACGGCAACCTTCCAGGAACGTAGCCGCCATTACATAAGAAGCAGCTACTACAGCAATTTCTGATCTTGCACGAACTGTAGCCAAAATCAATGATATGAGGAATGTCTTGCCAGTGCCACTGGGCGCATCGCATTTCCATCATCAATTGAATCTTCTTTTTGTTGGGGATTTAACAAACATATGTACAGAAAAAGTTGCTTCAAAAATAATTGCCACACCAACACAATAATAATGTATCGGAAATTGAATTATCTTCATAATTTGTTCTTCTTGTTTGGCCGGAGACCAGTCCGAATTGGTACGAATCATCGAAATCGGTCCAGACGTTCTTCAGTTATAAGCGTAGTAACTAACTAACGTCACTCTAAGATGGATTTTTCCAGTTCTGAAAGGTAGAGTTCAATAAATTAATTTTTTGGCCCTAGCATTTCGGCTTACAAGTCGGCGTTATTCCACTAACAATAATGACATAGATAGCGCAACAGACTGTTGTGGACTTTTGTCTAACTTCTACAGCAACCACTCATGTTGTTCGTGGATGAAGGAGACCTACAGTCTTCTGCCGATCTCGACGGATTTGAAGAAGATTTTTCTATTCAGAGCACCGTCATGGACTCAGGTGAAGTAGAGTCGTGAATTATGAAAGTTGTTCTTGTCGCAAATTGAACCTATACATCTAGCATAGGTAAAACCAAAGACTGTCTGCTTTTGGTGATAAAGGTTGAGCTGACAAGCGTCTGCCATTTTAACTACTATCAACAGTCATTGGGTTAATGATGTCTCCATTTCCCATAAATTACAGCCACTCATTATTTTGACATAACGTCCAAGTAAAAGCTCGTCTCCTCACAACTCATTTCAGATAATGCATCTAAGACCAACTCCGACTGCAAATACTTAGATTGAGCTTTTATTTGTTCCTTTTGTTCTTCATCAGTTTATCAGTCTCCGTTCTTGAATACCATACGAGCCTCTTCTACCCATTTCCCATCAAGCACTCGCGATTTTCATTGCTCCTTACAATTGCGTGTATCTTTTGTTGTCTTCCATCTTTTGTTCTGAACTACGGTTGCAGTTGTTGTCGAAGGAACAAAAAAAAAAAAAAACAATGAACACGCAACATTCCCAGCACACGGCTGTCTCTAGCGATTATCCATTGTCTTCCAAACAAGAGAAAGATTTGCGTGCTTAGGCATCAAATATCCGCTCAGATGTGCACACATGTGGATACACAATTTCAATATGAAGGTAAAAACAAACTTGAATGTGACTTCAAATGGAAACGCTACACAAGAACGTTTAACAATCAATTGCTGGCAGCGCATGGTGGCTTATGGCTCCATGCAGTCTCTAGGTATTTCCCTTTTCGACTCTACACGTTTGGATGATTTATTCGTGGCACAATATTATGAAATGAATCTTCATCTCTTTTACAGGTTGGCTTAGTGACCCGAATCGCAACGCAATGGTGTTCGACTACTGTTCCCGCGGCAGTCTGCAGGACGTCCTGATCATGGATGAAATCAAACTGGACTGGTCGTTCCGTCTGAGTCTGCTGACAGACCTGGTGCGTGGCATGCGCTACATCCACTCCTCGCCACTGCGCTTCCACGGCAGTTTGACGTCGCGCAATTGCGTGGTTGACGCCCGATGGGTCCTCAAGATAACCGACTACGGGCTATCGACATTCTACGAGGCTCAAGGACTAACACAGCCGCTGAAAACTTCCAAGGAACTCCTCTGGACAGCGCCGGAACTGCTGCGCAACTCGAAAGGCCACAACCGTGGCGGCACCCAAATGGGAGATGTGTACTCCTTCGGCATCATCATGCAGGAGGTCGTGGTGCGAGGCGAACCCTACTGCATGCTCTCGTTGTCGCCCGAAGAGATAATTGCGAAAATTAAAAAGCCACCACCCCTCATCCGGCCGTCCGTATCGAAAGGTGCTGCACCGCCAGAGGCCATCAACATCATGCGTCAGTGCTGGGCGGAGACACCAGACATGCGACCAGATTTCAACTCGTAAATGCATTATACACCCCGATCTCCGCCCGCAAACTCACACCTAACCATTTTTTCTCTCTCTCCCCCCGAACAGGGTCTACGAACGCTTCAAAATGCTAAACCACGGCAGGAAGGTGAACTTTGTTGACACAATGTTCCAAATGCTTGAGAAGTATTCCAATAATCTGGAGGAATTAATTAGAGAACGTACGGAGCAGTTGGACATTGAAAGGAAAAAGACTGAGCAGCTCCTAAATCGTATGCTACCCAGGTATGAGAGAAGAATTTTTAATTAACGCACCCCTGGGGTGAGATATCCTTTTTAGGTTGGCTTGCTCACTGTAACGGTGTTCAGTGTTTGTTGTCTCCCTCGGCGTCGGCCTGGTACTCGCCCACCAGCCGGGGAGGAAATGATTAAATTAACTTTTCAATTTATGCTTTGGTTCGACCAAGGCGGGTGATGCTGGGCGGAAACGTAGTGGGGGGCGGTGCGGGTCATAAGTTTTAAGGTAAATGAATGGATTAGATTGGAGGTTTCGGTGAGTGAAATATTTAAGGGTGTTCGCTTGGAATGTGAGCTTGTTTGTGTTGGGAGGGGGGTTGGCAGCACGCTAAAGAGGTAAAGTGCTCCTTAGGCTGGTTAGACATCCAACGTTGGGATGATTAAGTGCGTTCAGTTTATTTTAGAAAACAAAAACTTCCTTTAGAAGAGCAAATTTTTTTAGAGGGTTCAGTTGCCGTGGGAGATTTGGGGAAGTGAAAAAATGTTGATGCTTTTTAATGCAAACACAGCCAGCTTCAAGAGAAGATATTAGTTTGACTGCTTTTTTGGCAATATGTTCCATAATATGGGTACCGGAAATAATAAGATGGATCTCCGACTTCCTGTAAGCCGTCAGTGGGATGATTTTGTGTTTAATTTAAATGACTCAAGAGCCCGAGTGAAGAATTCATGCCATTATGTATGAAATAACACATCATTCAAATAGTTAGTGCGGCTTCGTGGGCTGTGCATCTTTGATGATTCGGCACAATATGTGAGGCGGTATTCTGGTGTCTCGAATGTCGCCAAAAACCTTTCACAACATCGGGCGTTGCTTCGCTTGTATGAAATGTGGCGCCGCACTATGGGACCAGACAGAGTTTATCTTCTCAAAAATCTGTAAATTTTTTGTTTTCAATGATAAAAGGGTGAAATAAAGTACATTTCACAAAAGTACATGTGATTTATTGATAAAAAATTTAAAAGTTACAATTTTACATACAAAATTGATGTTTACGATGCAAGTAATCACTAATAACAGGAAATAAGAGCATCATTCTTGCCTTTAGAAGCATTTTAGATTCTTCCAGCAGTTCTTTAGAAACTTTCTCATTCGGTTTTATCATACTTGTTATAAATGGATCAGATGTAAATAGCAATGTACGAAAAATGTCTTCATTTGCTTGAGCTCTCGAGCATTTTCTGGAATGCGTTAGTCTTATTTTTTTTATAGTTTTTATTTCGTAACTCCTTTGCCACATTCGGACAACTGACCTATTGGCAATGCTGCGAAATGTTTTTATCATGCTTTCACCATGAACCAATATTTTATGGACCGAAGAAGGTATATACATATGTAATACCAATTATATTTTTGCACGTACGATTGTGCAGTCTTGAGGATATACTTGCCAAATAGAACCGAATTGACAGCCATACCTGATGAAAATGTTTGCAAGATAACATAAAAACTTCTTATTGATTATTCATCAACTCCTGTTACATTTGCCGAAGACCGGTAGTTCTTTTAAAAATCGACTATCTGTATTGCCGTCATTGATGTTCCCACTACTTTGTCGTGGTTTACGTATAGACAGTTCAGCGCGGAAAAGGTTATTGGACATATTTTTTTTCTTTTCTTGTTCTAAGGTACACTTGCAGACCATGTTTCAAATGTTATATTGTACGATATATGTAATATGAGTTTCATACACCTGATTCAAAGTTGAAAAGTCATAGTGTTACGCATTTTCATTATCAGACTTAGATATCACTTTGTTGAAGTCATTCATTTCCACTAGTTTGGCTGCACAAAAAGTGCACACAGCACTAGAACTGGTGTCAGTAAGGACTTGGGCTACTTTTCCATCGATCATTGTTAGAAATTGCTCGTGTTTGATTTCAGTCACTCCACCATCTTTATGTAATACAGTACATTGTAATTTATGATTACTTATGTACTACATACGCCATTGATCGATGCTTATTAGAAATATATTTATTAGTAGCTATTTTACTTTATCAGTGGCACATTAATAGGTCTAGAAGACAGATGGGCATATTGTGGCGAGTTTTTTTTTCCTCCTAATTACTGATGAACCGAATAAAACTTTTAATAGCGGCAAACAGCGCTAACTGTTGTCATTAAGCAAAAGGAAATTTTTAAGTGTTTCGGAAATATTTCTTTATTTGCAGTTATGAGAATGAATGAGTTAAAAAGTTAAATTCCAAAACTCTTTAGCCTACAAAATGTCTTTTGCAGAATTTAGGCATATTTGTTTGGTATAACGGTATATAAATGTATTAAAATTGCAAAAACATTTTGAAGACGATAATCACTGTTTGGTCCCATAGTGCGCCGAGCCGTCTTCTTGTGACCAGAATTCGGACATATCGAAGTGCTGAGCTCTGGACCTAGAAAATCGTTTACCATCACTCTTTACCGGAGAGCTTTGATAGTAACGGTGTCTCCTTCCCCATTTCGAAAGAAATAAAGTATTTTTTTGGCACATATGACAAAATACAAACCCAAAGACTGTGATCGAAGACGATATCCGCAGTGTAGACATGTTTTTTCTCGTATGCACAAATACTGGCTGTATTCCTTTTCTTTTTTTTTTCGAACTGCAAGCAAAAATAAAAACAACGAAAGAAAAAAAGAACTTACCTTGACGGATATCAATTGAACAAAAAACAATTGAACGACAGCCTGCCAATGGATCTCGTGAGTATTAAATTTTTTTATCTTTCGACCTAAAAATCGATCCATCATTCAGCCTTATTCTGAAATTCGAACGATTCGACTAATCGTTCAGCAGGTGTGAGCTGATGCTAATGAGATGGCATATCTTACTGTAAATTGGCAACGAACAGTGGAAGTATTCCTAACCAGCCCCTGGATGGTCGGACTTTTGGAATTTATTCTCTCCAGTTACTCCAGACGTGATAAATATACCTATCGACATACCCATTGAGCCAAAAGTTAGCATCGTCGACACATCGTCAACTCATTTTGAAAAATTAGCGGAACTAATGAAAGTTGTCTCCGGAACCTTTTTATTGAAATTTCGTCTCAATCGACGGATAAATGGGATGCAGCACAAGCATTCTCATCACGTCTTCCAATGACCACACGCATAGGCCATCGACTCCAATGAGTCGCAGCATCGACAATCGAGTACCCTGGAGAACCTTGGAACTCACTTTATCCCGGGATCCTAAATAAGAATACAAAATTGCCGAAGTTTAATTCATAGAGCTTATCCACGTCAAATAGATATCCTTTTTCAGATAAAGACCGAGCTAAATGCCTCTTCCCTTGGTATGCTTTCAGTTCCGTTGCTGAAAAATTGAAAATGGGTTTGGCAGTCGACCCGGAAGAATTCTCAGATGTAACCATTTACTTCAGCGATATCGTTGGTTTTACAACGATTGCAGCCCACTGTAGTCCTGTCCAAGTGGTGGACCTCCTCAACGACCTCTACACGATATTCGATGCCACAATAAACGCCTACAATGTCTACAAGGTAAGTCGAAGCCAATCTGTCGGAAAAAAACCCCTCATTTGTCCGTATATTTAGGTTGAGACAATTGGCGACGCGTACATGGTGGTCAGTGGACTTCCAGTTCGAATACCCGATCACGCCGAGCAAATCGCCACCATGGCACTGGATCTGCTCCATCAGAGCGGGCGATTCAATGTGAAACACCTGCCAGGAGTCCCTCTGCAGTTGCGAATCGGCCTACACACTGGTCCCTGCTGCGCTGGCGTTGTGGGACTCACCATGCCAAGGTACTGCTTGTTTGGAGACACAGTCAACACTGCCTCCCGCATGGAATCCACCGGTAAGTCCCACTTCATCTTCAAGAATTGTTTACTCTAAAGTTGTAATCACACAGGATCATCATGGCGCATACACATGTCACAGGAAACGCGGGATCGCCTAGAGTTAACGAACAACTACTCGATTGAACCACGAGGCCTGATTGAGATCAAGGGCAAAGGCCTGATGAACACTTTTTGGTTGCTGGGAAAGAAGGGATTCGATAAGCCACTTCCCGTGCCTCCTCCTATCGGGTAAGACACATCTTTCACAAGCCGCTCTTGGCCATAATCTAATCGTGTTTCGTTTTATCTTTACCCGCCTATCAGAGAATCACATGGGTAGGAAAACACCTCTTCCCCCTTCTCATTCTATTCCCCCTTCTATAAATCTCTAATCTCTCACGCTTATTTTCAGCCTCGATGAATCCCTTATTCGAAACTCGATAACCCTTAAGGGGCAAGCTAACAAATCACGCAACAGTACAAATCCATCCTCTAGCCAGTCTTCTTCCCTGGCCGGCGAACCAGTCGAGGTGAAGGTTGAGATCACCCCGCCGACGAACGCCGACTCTAGTGCCATAATGCCGAACTCGTACTCCCTGGACTCAAACTCCACCAACACCATCAGTCCGAACATGACGCTGATGCCAGAGTTCCCCACGAAAACGCCCAGTCCGAGTGTGACTTCCCGCAAGATCAACGATCTTACGCCGGAGCAGCTGCTCAATCCGCAGAACTTCAACAGGTTGCCCGGCTCGACTGGTGGCTCGTCCTCACGGCTCTACAAAAAGATCGAGGAAATGATCGACTTGAGTTCGCCCTACAACCACTACAAGTGTCTCAGTCCAAGCGAGAGTAATCTCACACAGTACTACGATGGCAAGTACTTGTACAGCTGCACGAAGTTTGACAGCAAACCGGGGTCAAGTCGCCTGTTGCGGCGCCAATTCAGCCTGGATCGTGATGATGGCACCCAAAATATTCCCCCTCCGGCAGCAACGTCGGCTTCGAGTGTAAAGACAGCAACAACTCTAGACATTCCCACACTGCAGGAGAATCGCTGCAGTCCCAAGTGCACACTGCCACGTGTGCATAAGCAGAACTCCACATCCATTGCACAGGATCTGGAGAAGATCGAGGAGATCCCACTGTCGCCTGCCTCATCGCAGCATCACAGCAGTCTGGACAGCAATATCAACAGAAGCCCTCCACTGATGGATGAGAGCCGAATGACCATGGCACCTAGTCGAGTCATCGAAAACAATATCAGAAAGAAGCAAGAGGTGACGCTTACCGTGGAGACCCTGATGACCAGATAGGGTACAATCTAAATCCCCCTCCTCATCCAGTTTTGACAGTTTTTTTTCTCCGAAAAATATTTATTTCCTCTTCAATTTATTCACGTTTAGACGGTCACTTTTGAGTCCTAGAAAATATTTTAACCGTCACCGATCTCAACTTCCTACGTCCCTCCGTGAGCCTGAGAATAAATTTGTCTAGTTTTCAACTAGCTAGCCCCACCTGTTATTTGTGGTCGTCCTTTAATGCATTGTCTCTCCGAGTTGGACTGATAGAATAGAATTGTTATGTAAAAGGCCTGTAAAGGACATTATGTGTGGTAAAGGGAATCATTCAAATGACCGTCACGATTACGGCTCCGAACAGACCTCATATTCAGCTACGAATTCCATTTCTTTAAACCATGCAATATCCACCAAGTAGTAATGCAACCCCATAACGTCACTGTTTGATATTTGATTGTCAGGCAGTATTATCAGCGTCAATGGCGAGCGCTACAGAATGTCGATACCGATTACTTTAGGCTAAAATTGGTTGTAATAAGTCCGAACAACATATGGTTCTGACGGCACTGTGTGGCAAGTGGCACCGTCATGTTGAAACCACATATCTTTCAATTTTGGCCATAAAAAGCTAGTTATCATTTCACGATAGCGAACACCATTCACAGTAACTGCCTGACCGGCCTCATTTTGGAAAAAATACGGCCCGATGATGCCGCCAGCCCATAAACCGCACCAAACAGTCACTCTTTGTGGGTGCATTGGTTTTTCGACAATCACTCTTGGATTATCATTCACCCAAATGCGGCAATTCTGCTTATTGACGAATCCACTGAGGTGAACATGTGCCTCATCACTGAAGATGATTTTCTTCGAAAATTGATCATCCACTGTTGCAATTTCTTGCCACTATTCTGACCATTGACGACGCTTGAAATGGTCAAGAGGCTTTAGTTCTTGAGTCAATTGCACCTTGTAAGCGTGTAAATGCAAGTCTTTATGCATAATGTTCATCAACGGCGAGCGTGAAAGGTGCAATTGTTGGGCACGACGACGAGTTGAGGTGGACGGCTCTTCAGCCACACTATCGCGAACAGCAGCAATATTTTCTGCAGTACGAGCTGTACGAGCTGTACGAGCATTCACTGGTGTTTTCGCATCTCGTACAGACCCGATTTGCTCAAATGTTGCACTATTTTTCCGATTGTACGCACATTTGCACGATTAAATTGACCGAAAAAATCATGAAGTGCACGATATTTTCATAATAAGCCTGAATAACTTTAACGCGTTGCTCGATTTTGTATCTTTCCATGGTTCAAATTGAGCTAGTCTGAAATTGAGAAATGTCAAATGAAATGCAGAAAAAGCTTGACGTTTAGGTGTGGTTCACATTCAACATCGGTCCATAAAATGTAACCACCCTTTACATACATATGCATTTCTACCTTTTTCGAAATTTGATTTTGCTCCTCCTTTCAGCGTGTAGCCATTAGCAATATCTGGAGACTCTTCCATCCTTCTAACTAATACGTTATTCTGTCTTGTACGAGTATTTGCTGCAGTAAGCATTAAAATTGAAACACACGCATGCTCATAAATGTGTTTACCAAAATTCAAACAAAAATACATACATACATACATTTTTTCTGACAAACTTTGCTTTCATTTCCCTAAATGACAGCAGAAAATTTCGGGGGAAATTCAGTGAAATTTTCCATCGGAAAGTTCTTCATAATAAGGGGTAATCTCTGCCTTTCCTTTCGAACATTGTTGATTGAGATTCGGTCCTCCTCTCCTTCTCGAACCAAGAGGCTCAATCGGATTCGAAGACCCTCTTTGCTGGAGCATTGTCGAGCCAGTGCAGTCGACGGATTTTTGCCTGCCGGACTACATCTATATCCTGGAGTTCGCAGTTATGTCTTCTCCTCCATTCACCTTCCTCGCAAACGGGACCATATATCCGACGTAGAATTTTTCTTTCAAAGGTACCAAGAATCAGCTCTGCAGTTCTGCTTAGCGTCCAGCTTTCGGCTCCATAGAGCAGGACTGGCAAAATAAGAGTTTTGTAGAGTATGATTTTGTTCCTTTGAGTCAGGAGCTTAGAGTCCAGTTGTTTCGACATTTACTGCAATTGTGAGAGATCTTATTTCGAGAATTTTCAAATCTACAACATCTATTACATAATGTGCAAAACCTTCTCATTTATGTTTGCTTCCTGTTCATTAAACCATTCTCACAACAACGTTTCAAAGGATCATTGCCACTGTGTACACAAATTGAGAATGAGATTGTATAATTGGTGATATACAAAATCACAAAGAGAGTGAGGAGTTGTTTTACTTAATTTATGACAGCGTTAATGTAAATGTGAAATACACTATCTTCTTCGGCATCTACATTTTGAACATTTTAACTAATTTTGGGTCGTTTGGGCAGAAATAAAAGTTGTCCATGTCCATTTTCACACATATTTTACTGTTGACAATTTACTTGTTGACTTAATGTCGTTCGGTAACATTATCCTTTAACTGAAACCGACGATTAAGCAACATTTTTAGAAAAATATGGGCCGATGGCAACGTGAGTCCGAAAAGACACATCAAATGTCATTCATTGCGGTTATTGCAGCTTTTGTCTTGACTTTTTTGACAGTCAGATGTGAAAATGTGAATGAGTAGCATGAACGATCATGGTTATTACTTTCCATTTTTCTATCAACTGGATTTTGGAAGAATATGCCTATTTACTGTGATCGTCTCAAATTTGGCAACTGAATACGAGTTGTAGTGTACAAATTACGAACCTGTTCGAGGTGGTCAAAACTGCCAGAAGAGTCGGATTCATCTTTGCAACTTTCTAGTTGTAACTTGTCAATATATAATATTTGAACCAGTAATTACAATGATTTTTGAACATTGTCAATGAAACACATTCGCGTAGCTCAAAATGAGTCATCTTGGTCTTGGATGGATCAACAGATATATTTAAGCTTTAAATTCAACTTCAAGTTTCTGTTGGGCCAATCAAAAACCATCGGGGTAATGGGTGAATGCGTCGACTCCTATTCTGAATATCCTGTGGTGCCAGGACATAACTTGAAACAATCGAGGATTGTTCATCATCATTTAACTCGAAACAAATATTTTCTGCTAGCATATACGTACCTTTTAACAAGTTTAATTTTTACCTGTATCTCCTACTCACTAAAGTCATTGTAAATTAAAAGGGAAATGTTAATTCGATATTTTCTTTAAGGTATTTATTTATTTTGTGGTGCTTGTGAACACATGATACAGTCGCCTCCCTCTAAGTCGAATTCACCGATTAGTTCGAGTTAGAGGGAGCCTTTACTGTGTTTCAAAAATTAAATAAATAATGAAATGGAAATGCCAAAACATGGCGAACAAATTCGAGTTAGATGGAAATTCGACTTAAAGAAAGTTCGACTTAGAGGGATGCGACTGTATTTTACTTCGCTTCCAAAATAGGTGAGTTTTTGCGTTGCATGTACTACAACAACAACAATCAGAATCCTGCACTCGATGAGGATTACATATTAAGATCCCGATAGCTAACTACCCTATTCCTCGTAAGTTGCCAAGTTTATTCGAGACTAGCAATCGAATAGCAATCTTAATGTAGCTTTAGCAGATAGATTGTGTTTTGACGGAAGTACATGTGCAACTACCTGCCATGTTTCGTCGATATTTACTGTTTTATTATGCCCTTGATGATGACTCACCTAATATTTCTACTGACTACGATAACTTAACTTTTTGCTATCGATTGACTTGTTGCAAACGTCATATTCAGTTTCTGTTTACTGCCAACTCTGAGTGTCAAGTTAAATGGTGCCATCCCAGATTCAGTTCCCGACACGACACCAATGCTGTCTGGCAAACGCTTTTCGAAATTCGTCGCTCGGAGTCAGCATAAAACTGCAGGTTCCCACCACTTATGAGAAAACGAATAGTTGCTGAAAAAGCTAGACCCAACTACATCTCGGATTGCAGCGCCACCCATATTCTGATCGTCTCTTCTCTTTAGGAGACCAAGTGATCGAATCTTCTTCGTTTCCGTTTAAAAACACTCACTGCTGAGGACTTCTACTAGTTTATTTTAAGAAACCTACTAACAATGACAATCTTAAAATAAAACAAACCTCTCATCCCACTTTCGTCCAGACTCTCCTCAACCTACTATTTTGAAAAAATAACGTTATAACACGTGTACTAATTATAAATATAGACTAATAGACTACAGAACGTAGCGTGTATCTAGGTGAATCAACTTTCTCTTGAAAAGAAAACAAAAAGTCAAAGAAAACTACAACAACCTACAACCCACACGTGTTGGTGAGAAAGAAAACAAAAAAAAAATATAAAATAAAACTTTAAATGTTGTAACCTCATTAGTAGATAAACTAAATTTTAATACTAAGCAATTAACTGGTAAATTTGTTTAACTGTAAGTCTAAACCTAAGCCTAACAGAACCTAGATGAAGTTTAAAACAAATAAACCAATTGTTACATAATCTTGAGTGTCAACACTCAAAAAACGTCTATGTACATAAGAAAAGCAGAAAGAAAGAAAAAAAAATACCAAATTTCTACTCTGAACAAATTGTTATACAAATTCCTCCCACATTTTGTAACAAGTTGCCTAAGGATTCCTTTAAATGTATACATATGTATGTATGTACCATATTGTGTGTGTAAGTTAGACAAAGAGAATATTTATTTAAACCAAAAGGTGTCGCCGCCGGTCAACTCGGGGCACGCACAATTTAAATATTTATGAAATTATATCAAGATGTTATATTTAAACGAATGTTTAAATTCTGTTCTTTTATTTTAGAAACCCTCTATGCATTTGAAATGCACTGTTGAACTGTCCGATAAAATAGTGAAATTATGTATTAACTAATGTATTTTTTATGTGAAACTATTTAACTGTGTACGTACGTATGTAGGTGTATCTCAAGGTTATTTTCTTATTGTATAAGCAATAACAATAAAAACAAATGAAAGAAATGTATTTACTGAAGTACGTTAACTAGAGACTTTGTTTTTGGAGCGTTTTTTTTTTGGGTTGGATTTGGTCGAAAACTGGTTAAGTTGGTTTTTAGGGGGTGCGGTAAGCCTTTCATATGAGCATTGTATACGCAGCAAGCTTTAGAAATGACTAGGAACCCTGGTTGTTCGATAAAGTTTGGTGTGTGTATTTAAGGAGCATTCTCAACTTCACCTGAGAAATGTCAGGTTAGGTAAGAGCAGAGAAGGCAGAAATGAAACTTTTTTTGTATAACTACATTCGTTACGTCTGCTACGTCTACGTGTACTACATTAACTACCCAAAATGTAGTACACGTAACAAAATGTAGTAGACGTAGGTTGAGTTCATAACTGCAACATTGTTGCCCCTGCACTGCACAGAATATTTTCTCAATGCATTTATGAATACAAATACTGTTTGCAGCAGGTCAGCATTGTCAAACAAATATGCATAAACGCATGAGTAGGCGATACAGAAGTGAGTGATATTTAATTGTATTGCCAAACAAAAAAACACGAAGGAAAATGGCGATGATTTCAAATAAAAAGAATTGGAAATCAAGCGGTTTTTCAAAAAGGACTGAAATGTCCTTAAAATAATAAGAGAATTTCAGGATAATGTTTTTAGGAACCACTTTCGAATGAAGAAGTCCAACTTTCGGTTTTCCTGTAATCGTGCAACAAAACAAAAATCGCTGCCAACTTGATCGCTGTTTGACTGTCGCTTTGCTTTTGTGAACGCCAATTTTGCAGGGCTGCCGCAGTTCGACGATTATGAACTCGCCCGTAGTGCTTAGTGTCAGAATATAGTTGAGATGTCAATTTAACGTCAGTTCAGTTGTGTTTTGTGAAATTCAAATACGACTTGGTCAAACATGGTGACAGGCGTGAGGACGATAATTGTGAAAGTGGAGGTATGTTGCCAAAGACACATTGGAGTCTAGACAACATACGAAAATAAAGAGTTTATAATAGATTAAAATGATCATTTCTACGCCATATTCCTTTGTTGAAGAAGTGTGCTAAGGAATTTTAAAGGCTATATTGCAACAACGCGTTCAGTTCACAATACAGCGGTCGACCGTTGAAACTTCACAGACCGTTATATACTAGGTGGAGCTAGTCTCGACTCAGTCTGGCGTTTTGGTGTCAGTTCACATCTTTTTGCAAATTGAGGCGACCATTTGTTTTGGTAATTCATTTTTGATAGGGAGTTTGTTTAAAGGCGTGTTTTTTTGAGATACTGAAAAAGAACAGTAAGTGAGATCTGAAAAAAACGCTCTTTACTCGGGTTTTTTTTTGTTTTAAGAGTGTGTGAGTGTGAATGTGTTAATGACATCTAATGTCAAAATACTACTGTCGCTCTCCATCAAGCGCAAACAATTTAAGTTAGTTTTTGTAAGATGTTTGTTTGTGTCTATATTTTCCTTTTTGCTACTAACTCTTAAGAAACTTTTTTTTCGCCTAACGCCACCAATGCTTGAGATTATTCAACGCGCAACCTTGAGTAAAGGCTGCAGGCAAAATTGTCTTTCAGTAAAAGTTTCAGGTGTTGCTGTTGCTTTGCGTTCAAATTTTCCTACTCAGCTTTCTGAGTATCTAAAAAAAACACGGCTTATATTAATCTATATTTTTCCTTGAAAAGTGTATCTCAAAACATTTGACTTGGTATGGAAAACAGAGGTTGCTGGAATCTGCCACAATGTACAATGTAAGACGATTCAGGGACGAAAATCGCATTGAATTTAAAAAGCAAAGAAAAAAAATGTCAACCGAAAAAATTGACAAGGCGCGAAGAACGTATTGTTGTTCGAAAAATTGAAGAGAATAGTCTCCAAAATTGGTGAATCAGCTATTGGTTGAATGCGAAAAGTGTGTATCGCCGTATGTTCGCCGAAGGATTCAACTGCCGAGTTGTAAGAGAGAAGCCCTTCATCCAAGGTACAAAGAAAAAGATCCGGAATGGTGGGAAGACGTCATCTTCGCTGATAAAGCAAGTTTAACCTTTTCGGATCTCATGGAAGGGCAATGGTGTGGCGCAAGAAAAATGAAGATCTGTAAAGCAAAGATTTGTTGCATGTTCTGAACTTTTATATTTGACATTTCTTCTAGCCTGCTAAATAGATAGTCGCCTAGCGTAATTCTCCTTGCTCTTGCCGGGGCTGGACAGGTGTCGATGAAGTGTAGCGTGGTTTTTACTTCTTCCTCATGTCTGCAGCTTCTGCAGAAGTCGTTGTAAGGGGCTGCCATGCTTCTTACATGTGAATCCAGGATACAGTGATCGTGATGATCCCTACGGCCTTACTGATTATATTTTTATTGAGGCTTACGAGCGTACTTGTCTTTTTTTGGATTAATGAAAGCCCATAATTGCCTCGAAGTCCTGCAAATGCCCCGTCTCATCTATCTCCGATTGGTGATATTGATGGCATCTATATGTAAGATATCCTGATTAATTGCCATGGGCAGGCCCACCCCTGTTCTAGCTACCTCGTCGGCTCTTTCATTGCCTGGAATACCATTATGAGCAGGGGGCTTACCATAAGGTTAGGTTGCATCTACCTGAGAGGCAGCAGAGTTTTACCATCTTTGATTTAGTCGATGGTGTCAAGGCTCTGGACCTTGATGGCCGCCTGACTGTCTATGTATATGACGATGGATAACCCGTTTATCGGATTCATTGACAGTAAGTGGGCAGCCTCCCAGATAGCTTTGACTTCTGCTTGGAATACACTGCAGTGGTTAGGCAGTCGAAGGGACAGAGAGAAGATACCTACGTCCGTCTTGGAACCGTCAATGTAAGCTTAGCCAGTCCTCCCTATCTGGAATAAGTATTTTGTACCCAGATTCGAAGTCCAGAATAGTATAGTCTGTATGCTTTGGAATATTCGCATTCTTGATTATTTCCATGTGACCTGGACTATATGTTCTGTTCCATCGGTTACACTCTCTCAACCTAATCGATTCCTTGGTAGCTGTCTTCACCTGAGAAAACCCCAACTTCAGAAGATAAGCGGTCCCAGCAAGCATTACGTAAGTAAGTAAAGGGTGTTTTTTCTTAAAAGCGGAGAACTTTAAATTGGAAACAGGCACTAATGATGAAAAGTACAGCACGCAACTGTTTGGCGATTTTATAAAGGGTGATTTTTTAAAAGCTATAGGAAAGTTTTTCAAAAAAAAAACACATAAAATTCAGAAAAATGCATGAAATCTTTATTTGAATCGATAGTACGGTCCATATAATTTAATGTTTGAAGATTATTTCATGCAAATGCTGACCTTGACTGCGCCTCAAATGGTCCATCCGCTTAGTCCAATTTTAGCATACTCTTTCCAACATTTCGGCCGGTATCTCACGAATAAATGCGTCAATGTTGTCTTCCAATGCGTCAATTGAAGCGGGCTTGTCTGTATAGACATGAGCTTTAAAATAGCCCACAAAAAATAGTCTAAGGGCGTTAAATCGCACGATCTAGGCGGCCAATTGACCGGTCCCGAACGTGAAATAAAATGTTCACCGAACTCGCCCCTCAATAAGTCAATTGTTGCGCGTGCTGTGTGGCATGTGGCACCGTCTTGTTGAAACCACATGTCATGCAAGTCAAACTCTTGCATTTTGGGCAAAAAAAAGTTGGATATCATATCACGGTAGCGCTCACCATTCACAGTTACGTTACGATTCGCATTATTTTTGAAGAAGTACGGTCCAATGATGGTCATCAGTAACACTGGCCGATGCAGCTGCGATATTTTCTTCAGTTCGCAATCTACGTAAGCGTGTTGGTGGTTTAATGTCCAACAATGTAAATTTGGTGCGAAATTCAGTCACAATAGCTCGAATAGCCGCTTCAGTGGGTCGATTAAACTGACCATAAAATGGAAGAAGCGCGCGATGAACTTTC
Source organism: Eristalis pertinax (assembly GCA_907269125.1). Taxonomy (NCBI): domain Eukaryota; kingdom Metazoa; phylum Arthropoda; class Insecta; order Diptera; family Syrphidae; genus Eristalis; species Eristalis pertinax. The sequence continues at coordinate 124,556,750 of OU026145.1, forward strand.
TTAACAGAGCACGCATTTTGATAATAAAATTCAATAATTTGCAAGCGTTGTTCGCTTGTAAGACGATTCATGGTTAAATTATAGACCAAACTGAAGTGTTTGACAGTGAAACAAAACACGAAGCGCGCGTCAGCTGTTTAAACCAGTGTTTCCAAAAAGATAATAGCTAAAAAATCACCCATTATTAACTGCGGTCCTCTCCACGTTCAATTCCGTGTCAGCCATCAGAAACACCTAGCCTCATCCGATTCATATCTAAACAACCTCGAACTACCACCATGCAAAGTTGCTGAAAATGTGTTCACTATCAAAACAAGCAATCTTCTAAAAAGTCAATTACCACACAAGAATCTTTGCACCATTAACGAAGCCCATCCCTTTTAAGACAAAATGACCACCAATCATCTTCCTCATAACCCTTTCAACTTGAACCCCTTCCGAGATTAACTCGTTAGACGAACAATTACTTCAACTCTTCATTGTCCCAAGTACAGACTGGTTTAAATTAAAGACACAATTATGCACTGCACCTTTCCAAGCAAATGCGTTTACGCCTTGTCGCAGGAAGTGCTGCAATTGTCCTCTGTACGTAAGTCTCACGTAATTGCCTCAACTCGCACACAGGACCGTCGTGAATTCAAGGAGCAATTGTTTCGAACAAAGGGACATTGTTTCAAGATAAGTTTCAAGTCATGTACGAGTAAACTTTGCGCATTTCGTGTGAACTCCGGACAAGCGTGAGGTTCCTTAATTGATTCCGCTTTTGAGACACTCTCCATTGGGGCACTGTAAATTTCTGTGGACAAGAACTTGGTGATTGATGAACGCCAAAGCGATTAAGTTTCTCTCACAGTGCAGTGCTTGAACACAAGCACATTGCACACCTTTATTCACGGTTTTTTTTACAAATTCTTTAGAATATCCTTGACGACATTTCTGAACATACCCGAGAGACAGCTCTCGTACCTTCTCAGCGAAAGGTTCCTCAGGCCCAGCAGGAGACATCCAAATCGGAACCAATTCGATTGCTGCATGCAGTAACGAGCAAGAGATACCAGCACAGCCTGGGTGTAGGACTCCAGAAGAATTGCGTTCTCCTCACTCAAGGCGAGTTCTGAAAGGACACATAGAGTTCATCACTGCCACACAGTCTTAACCATCGCAAGGCTTACCCTTCCTGCAGAGGATCAACGTCTGCAGAAAGCCCAACTCCATGACATCGGCTCGCAGCTCTCTGGCGTCGTTAAGCACCCTCTTCAGTTGATTATCGCCACATGAATCAATGATTCCGCTTATGTCAAGTGACCAGTGAGATCCGCTCAGGACAAAGCACTCACTCCACACATTCGACAGGATGACATCCTGTTGTCTTAACTCCAACATCCGGAAGTGCTCATTGTTCCTTGCCTGCTTGACGCACGTCACCAAAATCTGAGCCAGAATCTGGTAGTGGACACTATTCGTGGACAGGACTGCACTCTTGCAAACCGTCGCGGTGAACGTTCGCATCATCCCCTTGGTCCTTCGACAGCCCACCATCTGTTTGCCCCGGTTTCTCGGTCCACGTTCCTCTTGCACGGCAGTCACGTTCATCCCAACAGCCAAGCATCGCTGGAGACGGCAGTAAGGACACCAGTTCCGTCTGGCACGGTCCACAATGCAATTTCCCTTGCCCGCAATGCATGTGTACAACGAGCCCTTCCGAACGCTGCGCTTGAAGAAGCACGAACACCCGTCGCAACAGCTGACTCCGTAGTGCTTCCCCGAACTGTGATCACCGCACACCTGACAAGGGTGCGCCGAGAAGTCGTCCCCACATTTGTGTGACATCAGCACTTCCATTCCAAGAATAATCACTTCCGACTGTCAACCGCTTAGTGCGGTGCACCATCGTTCCGAGCGTCTTTATAAGGAACCGAATGTGGTCAATCGTCAGGCGAAAGGACACGGGGCACTAAACAACTGTCAATCAGTGAAGACAATGTATCGTTTGAATAAATAAATCGACGTTAACACGGATTCAAGGAGGCACCATGTAGCACTCCATTGTCGCACAACGACTTCTGCGGAAGCATTTAAGAGCTCTGTAAGGCGAAGGACTTCAACCAAAAGGTGCCGGCTACCGTGTTTCATTATATTCCGTAACAATCCGAACAAATGACCACTTGTGTGTGCCAATCAGGAGGAGGGTGGTGTCGCTTTGATTGTCGACCGCAACGTTTATCAATTTGTATCTAATAGTCACCGGCTTAGATTGTTGTCACTTAACTGTGGGCGGGATTGGGAAATGTTGACGCAATGCCTTCCTGTAGCCTAGGATTAAGGTGGAGAAATCAGTGATTGAATGTTTAACAAGGGGTGTGTCTGTGTTTACTCGAATTAACTTGTTCAAGTGTGGATCGGGGTCGGTGTGAATATTCCGTTTTGAAGTTTGAAGGGAATGCATTCTGTGGGAATGGAAGTTTTTATAATTTTTCTGGAGCTCTCATACTCAAAAACTGGTCCATTGTACTACCTACATTTAATGAATGGTCTTCCGGAGCAATACCAGCAGGCGCTTGTGTGATGAGGAGCCCCTCAGCTCTCACCTCATCAGCACCAAATAACTACCACCAGATCCGAGGAAAGGCGGAACAGTGGCACAGGAAGTGCTCTGCAGTGTCGTCGTCTGAGGGTTGCATCGCTTAGGACAAACACGTTTAGCTCTTTGGCGAAGGTGTAGTGGTCCGTTAGTACAGCGGGAAAGTAATTTCTGTTAAGAGAAGACAGGAATGCCGCGTATTTCTTATAGACATTTGGGAGCATGCGCTTGGTTTGTCTGCATCCTGGAGAGTTATGCCACCTTCGATTGTGTTGTCGAAAAGCTCAGCCATCGATGGAGGCCCTAACCGAGGATGCGGGTTGTCCCAAAGCATAAGAGTATCTCCTCTGATCCTTCTATCAAGTTCATCGGCGATCTCATTTGATCGTGATCCCGTGGTTGCCCGGGACCCAGATAAGTCTTACCGAATTTAACCTGCCGATCAGAGAAGACTTGCATTCCTGAACTATCCTGGAAGTAGTTAAAGGGTTGAGTAGGGTCTTAAGCTGTGCACAGCCACCTGTTCTTCACAATATAGTTCGTGGCCATTAGGATCGCATAGGTTTCCGCTTGGAAGACCGACGCAAATTTACGCCTGCGCCAGACCCTTCCTTCGTCTTGGAGCCATCCGTGAAGATTCGACTACATTCTTTTTCTGGCTCAGATTTTGGCCAGACAAAGTCCTGAGTGCAGGGAAAGTCGACTGTGTAGCTGGATTTCTGGTGTCCTTGCGTCAGAAGGCATATCCATGCGACTAAGGTCAAAGGAAATGCGGTCCGCAAGGTCATTGAAACTCCAGTGTGAGTTGTACCAAAGACCACTTCTTCTTAAACGGAAGATGGTCTTGTGAGTGCACCCCATGATGTGGATATCAAGGGTGGGCAGAGCCAAGAGCAGAGCCAGGTGTGCTAGGCTATGCAGCCGAAGTTGATGAGCTTTTCGAATGGCTTTAGGACGAACGAAGTGAGGCTTCCGTACAGTGGCTCGCTTTACCTGCTTTGGGGATGAAACTGCTTTGACTTCCCTTCATGTGGACGGTATATAGCTGTAGGCTAGGCTGCCTAGGAAAAGATTTTCCAATATAACATGGGTAAAATGCCATCTACCATCTACAGGGGATTTATAAGGATGGAAGGAGGAATCTTACTTCAAATATGACAGTTGTATCAACTGTCATATTTGAAGTAAGATTACACGCCATTCTGTCCTTGTGCTTGAAAATCGAATGGCATGTACATTATAAGCAAATCCGAATAATGTCGCATTCGAGGACAAAATATGAGTCACAGAATAAGGGTCAATACGCAAACCTGTCCGTTCATTTCCCGGGAATTAGATGTAAAGAAGCCCTAAAGTACCTGGCGATTACTGCTCAGCAAAATATTAAAATGCAAAAACCATCGCGACTACTGCAGCAGAAAAGCGCGGATGTAGGAAGCGCTTGTCGGAATACTGTCGGACATCAGAGGACTTGGATACGCGAAAATGATCCTACTTTTCAGAGTGATAACCTCACCTTATACAGCTCGGGAGCTCTCAGTATCAAGACGAAGCTGCCATCATCATACTGACTCTGGGCAATAAGTGCAATCAGCGGATTCCTTACAATTTTGGACTAAGCTGCCTGTGTTATTGTGAGTATGTATGGTCCGCAGTCGACAATCTGCCCAACGAGTTGCAAAAGGTGTACCTTAGGCGAACGGAAAGCGCTTAAAGATTAGCGTAAGTAGTTTGAAAAAAAAGGAAAGGGACATCTGATACACATGAGACACCACAACCAAAGGCATATGGACCCACAAACAGATTCCCCGGATTGAAGTCTGGACATTGAGAGCACACGGGAACTGCAATTATCATCTCACACAGTTTCTGTCGGGTAACACCAGTTATCGCAAGTACATCCATAGATTTTGACACGATAGCTCAACTTTCTTTGCAGAATGCGAAGACTCAGAACACGTAAGAAATGGCAACAAACTCGCTCGCCACAGCATAAAACTCGTCTTAACCAATTGTGTAATCAAAAACAATAACTTAAATGCGTATTTAGCAAACTTATCTGCAAAGAAAAGGAACCAACTACTCACTCTGGAAAGCGGTGAAGGGATTAAAAATACCTGAAGCACATATCCGGAAGAATGCAGACGAGTGGAAAGCTAATCTCTTCGCAGATTACTTGGAGGAAATGTTAAAATAATTCGATGGCCAACCGCTCCCTGCCAGCTACAATGGACGTGACATGACGACAATTACATAATCAGTTAGCAGGAACATTCATTGGAGAGTTACCTATCAAACGTATCTAAATCAAGAGATACAAACTACTGGATAAGTGCTTCACTTAGTTGTAGTCGAACATATCATTTAAAGGGAGGTGGTTTTAGTGAAGAAAAATCGCACACTTCTATGGTCGAACGTTCGTTATAGAGTCTTGTTGAAGATTTCCAACCACCAACATAATCAGATGTGCCCTTGACAGAGCTAAAGAAAGTCAAACCGAAAAAAGCTCCTGGTTACAATTTAATTTCAAGAGAAATTCTTGAAGAGTTACCCAAGATAGCACTTAATGCGGCCTTTAGACTAGAGTCAATGGAAAGTGGCAGAATTTATAATGGTACCAAAACCTGAAAAACCACCAACGGATAAAAAGTCCTAGACCAATTTCACTTCTCTCGATAATGTCTAAGGTTTTTGAAAAAAATCGACTTAGACGTTTAAGTTTAATTGTGGAAGAAAACCAGCTTATTCCAAATCACCAATTTGGTTTTAGAAGTAAGCACTCAACTATTGACCAAGTAAATCGTATAACTGATGAAGTAAAGGGTGATTTTTTAGCTATTATCTTTTTGGCAACACTGGTTTAAACAGCTGACGCACGTTTCGTGTTTTGTTTCACTGTCAAACATCTTCAGTTTGGTCTATAATTTAACCATGAATCGTCTTACAAACGAACAACGCTTGCAAATTATTGAATTTAATTATCAAAAAAGCGTGCTATGTTAAGAAAGTTCATCGCGCGCTTCTTCCATTTTATGGTCAGCTCATTTTTGGCTCAATGGGTACGTAAATAAGCAGGATTGTCGATTTTGGAGTGAATATCAGCCAGAAGCATTGAAAGAGCTACCAATGCATCCAGAAAAAGTCACAGTTTGGTGCGGTTTATGGGCTAGGGGCATCCTTGGACCGTACTTCTTCAAAGATGATGCGAATCGTAACGTAACTGTGAATGGTGAGCGCTACCGTGATATGATATCCAACTTTTTTTTGCCCAAAATGCAAGAGCTTGACTTGCATGACATGTGGTTTCAACAAGACGGTGCCACATGCCACACAGCACGCGCAACAATGGACTTATTGAGCGGCGAGTTCGGTGAACATTTTATTTCACGTTCGGGACCGATCAATTGGCCGCCTAGATCGTGCGATTTAACGCCTTTAGACTATTTTTTGTGGGGCTATGTTAAAGCTCATGTCTAAACAGACAAGCCCGCTTCAATTGACGCATTGGAAGACAACATTGAAGCATTTATTCGTGAGATACCGGCCGAAATGTTGGAAAGAGTATGCCAAAATTGGACTAAGCGGATGGACCATTTGAGGCGCAGTCAAGGTCAACATTTGCATGAAATAATCTTCAAACATTAAATTATATGGACCGTACTATCGACTCTAATAAAGATTTCATTGATTTTTCTGAAATTTATGTGTTTTTTTTTTGAAAAACTTTCCTATAACTTTTAAAAATTTAAACATTTTCTGACGACACCGCCATCTTGGCAACAGCCAAAACGGTAGAAGAGTCTACATCAAAATTAGAACGCGCACTAGAAGGCAAATCCGTTCACATCAATTTTACTTACAGGCACATTAATAACTTGCCTGCCTTCCTATATCGTGTCCAAATACCATTCGGTAATGAAGCGAAATACCAAGGGATGACTCTTGACGTAAAACTCAAGTGGAAGGAGAGCGTTAAAAGGAAACGTGCAAAATACAAAGATATGTACTGACTTATTATTAGGCACTCGAAGCTAAGTATTGACAATAAGTTGCTTGTACACCAGCAAATCCTAAAACCTGTTTGGACGTAGGGCATACAACTTTGGGGTTGTACCTAAGCGAGCAATATGAAAATTATACAGACTTTTCAATACAAGGTACTTAGAACTATTGTCAATGCACCATGGTATATCAGAAACGACGATATCCACAGATATCTTGAACAGTCCAAGATGAAATTAAGAAAATCGCTTACAAACATAAGCGCCGCCTGGAAGAGCATACAGACTCTACAGTCTATTCGATCCTTGAGGAAACTAACGTCTTGCGCCGACTTCAAATGATTAAACCCCTTCATCTCGTGCGATAGCCTACACCTGCCCATGGCTGCTGTGTTAGCAGGAACTTTCATTGGAGAGTTACCTGTCAAGCATATCTAAATCAAGAAATACAAACTACTGGATAAGAGCTTCACTTAGATGTAGTCGAACATATCATTTAAAGGGAGGTGGTTTTAGTGAAGAAAAATCGCACACTTCTATGGGTGAACGTTCGCCATAGAGTCTTGTTGAAGATTTTCACCTAACATCCCGCTTAGCAGGGGCAAGAATGAATTTATCAAACCCCGAGCTCCTGTCAGCCATATGACAAAGTCAGTTGACAAATGGTTGCAGAATGAGCTAAGAAGACTCGTAAGAGTAAGGCGAGTTGAATCGCAAGTTGGAGTACATAGCTTGATCAGCTAACCAGTCCCCAGTGCAGGGTGTAGGATTAGAACGAATGAATGTATTCTCGTCGAACATTCGGGTCTATGTGCCTGCTGATGGCCGTGCCATTAGCATTTAACAAATGTCAGTGATCTCATGACAACATTGTTAGAATTCAACAAACAACACAAAATCGTTATATGTTGAAGGGAAGAATGGACCAATAGCTGTCCTTGGATGACTGATGACGCCCAAAGATGGTACACAGATGGGGCGAAGTCGAAAAGTGGAGTAGGAGCAGGTATTGTAGGAGAGTCCACTATCTTCCAAGCTGAACTCTTCGCCATAAATGAAGCAGCACATTGCATCAACAATAGAAATCTAATAAATACAAAAATGTCGATACTCTCAGATAGCGAGGCAATACTTTAAACTCTAAGCAGCTTCACATTTAGTACCGGGGCAGTCTGGGAATGTTACAGTATACTCAATACGCTGGCAGAGAAAAACAGGCTAAAACTGATATAGGTGCCAGGACATGAGAACCACGTCACAATAAACGCTGTCATCTTCTATTTTGTTTTGACCCACTCTCCGTGCCGGAGCCAAATTGCCCATGTCGACAGCAGACCCTTTTTTTTATAATTTGCGCGCGCTCAAGGGATTGCTAATACCCTGCGGGTTGCAGTCTGTGGGAAATATAGGGTTGGGAAGAGCATTCCAAATTCGCATAGTACGGCTGAAGAACGGGTCTCTAAATTTAACTTTGCGTCCGAAAGTAGGCTTAAGGGTAAACTGATGAGCATTCCTGGCGAGACGAGTATTGCGGGTGAATTCATGGAGAGGAGGAATGCAGTTGGCTAGCTCACTTGAGCATCGTTTGTTGAAATAGCGATAAAATACGGACAAAGAAGAGTCTTTGACTTTGCGACATTGTTGTCTCCTATAAGATTAATCGCTCGCTTTTGGATTATATCTAGTAGGTGCAGGGTGGTCTCTGGGGCACCAGACCAGATATGAGCGTTGTAATCAAGCTTGGGGCGGATATACGCCTTATAAATGAAAGCTAAATCAGAGGGGGTGAAATATTTCTTGCATCGATTAAGAAAACGTAAACATTTCGCAGCGTTTTTGGCGACCTCAAGTATGTTGATACACATACCAAGGATGGAAAGCTTTCCGGTTTCATCGACAGAAGCGCCATGCATGGATAATGGCTGATTAACAAGGGGTTCGCTTGAGTGACAGCAGACAGCATTGAGTTTTTGAAGCATTGAATTCCACTCTGTTGTTGTTTCCCCAGTTAATTATGCTGTTAATTGTTAACATACGCTGCCGTTCCAATTCTACGTCCGAAGGGCAGGGTCGTGAGTCTCGGAACGAATATGAAAAGCTGAGGGTGCTGTCATCAGCGAAGGAATGGATTGGATTAGAAGTATGTAGCAGACAAGAGATGATTAATAAAAATGAGAAAGAGTGTCGGAGACAGAACAGAGCCTTGGGTTACACCAGCATTTATTTGGTGGATATCAGACTTGAACCCATCCAAGACAACTTGAATTGAACGGTTTGAAAGGTAATTTCTAATCCATAGAAGAAGAGATTCATCGATACCATATGCACGCATTTTCGACAAAAGAGCTTGATGCCAAACCCTGTCAAATGCCTTAGAAATATCAAGTGCAACGATCTTGTTTTCGCCTGCATTATGCAAAGATTTGTTCCACTTTTCGGTGAGATAAGCTATCAGATCACCAGTGGACCTGTTGCTACCGAAACCGTACTGCCGGTCATTAAGAAGCTTCCGTGATTCAAGATATTTCATGAGCTGACGATTTATCAGCGTTTCCATGACCTTAGAAAGAAGGGACGTAAGTGCTATAGGTCGTTACGAGGTGGGTGACAAAGATTCGCCCTTTTTAGGGACGGGCTGTTTCCATCTGCTCGGAAAGAGACCTAAAGAGTAGGATAGATGAAAAAGCTTACGCAATGGTTTTGCCAGCGCAGAAGAACACCTCTTCAGAAGTATAGGGGGTATACCATCCGGGCCAGCGGATTTGTGCACGTCGAGAGCTTTAAGTACTCTTGCAACTGTACGAGTTCGGAAGTGGATTTGTCCCATGGTGAAATGAACGCTCTCAGGTTCAGGTGGAGACATATTAAAATCTGGCAGTGTTGAGCTGGCTGCAAAATGTGCCACAAGCAGATTGGCTTTGTCTAAAGAGCTGACAGCGGGAATGTCATTGTAAATGAGCGTGGAAATTGAAGACGAGGCGGAATTCCTTGTTTTTTTACAAATGACCAAACGTTTTTGCTACCTTTGGGTTGGAACATTGCCACATTAGGTTGGAACAGACAGACATCTACTTAGGACTCATGTCCCTGTACGGACAGTACAGTTCGATTATGTCACCCCAGGTACCTTTAACGACAGCTTTCTTGTCTCTTACCTACCACCACCTATAACAACTTCCCCAACCCTAATTGCACACATTCCCCACTCTCTGCATACAAAAATGCCAACAACCGTATCACAATTACTCACATTCCTTTTATTTCAACGAATTATAAACGATAAAGCACAAAACAGGTGGTGTCTTAGTCACTATCGCCACTGGCAGCGCTTCCGCTGCGACGACTGTCGTCGTTATCATGATCTTCATTGTCGCTCTTCTTCTTGCCCGTCTCCACATCAGAATGATTGGAGTCGTCATCTGAGTCCCGCAGAGCTTTGGAGACCCTCGTCTTGTCGATCTTCTTGTTTCGTCGCCCCTCAAAGTCGGAGCCGTCGTCGTCGTCCGACGAATAGATTGCCGATCCCTTGTTGGCTTCTGCAACCGCACCTTTCTTGTACTTGTTTTTGATCGCGCTCAGAGAGATCGCGTTCTCATCGTCGCTACCCTCGTCTTGATGGTACGAAGTGTTCGCCCCACCGTGCGAATCGTGACCGCCAGCACCGGCTCTGCCGCTCTTCTTGGGCTTCGGTTTGTTTTGGTTTCGCATCGCCTGGCGCAGCTTCTCCTCCTCCTTTTTCAGGTTGTACAAGCGATCTGTGGTTGGATCCTTGCCGACTTGCGTGAGGATCTTGATGCCGCTGGTCTTGGTGGACCGATCCGCAAGGGACATGGTCATCTTCTTGTGAGTGAACGATTCCGTGGAGTGCGGTCGGAAGGTAAGCTTGGTGCGGAACACCGCTTGTCCCTGCAGACCGGTACCTTGACGGATGAACATGTGATTGTGGTCGCCGTGCAATGGCTGCTTGTACACGTCGAACGTCTCGTTTCCCAGATGCAGTGACATGCTGCCATCGGACCAACGAACAAATCGAGCATTCGACTCACGCTTCATTTCGCCGTGATTGTCCATATATTCCCGCCAACGGATGGTGTTGCTCACCTTCAACTTGATGCGCTGGCGACCTTCCTCGTCCATGGTCTCCTCCTCGTCGATTTCGTCCTCGTATGTCTCTGGATCGAATGGCCGTGTGTCAACGGACAAGAAATTGGGCAGTTTTACGAAATGTATTTCCTTGCCCAGGTCTGTCACAATTCTGGGAATCTCCACATCGATTCTGGTTTCAGGTATCGGATCAGGCTCGTCCTCCTTATGTGGCTCCTTCGACTTGCTGCGTGCATCCCGTGATCGCGACCTAGATCGGGACCGGGACCTCGCAATTGAGTGTCGTGAGCTTGAACGAGACCGGGATCGAGACTTTGATCGGGACCCAACTTTTTTCTTGGAGCCCCCGGGACCGTCTTCTGATTTTTTTTCGTCGTCGTCGGACTCACTGATGTCGTCTGCGTCGCCGAAAAGTTCGTCGATATCTCTCGATGTTTTTGGCGGCTGTAAAGAGAGGGAGACTTATTTGCATACCCTGTTGCGTAGTCGCCTTCGGCTCTTACCTCTTCCTCGCTGTCGGAATCAATGATGCGTGGCTTCTTAAACTTGGCCTTAGCGTCCTCATCCCCAGCTTCGGATCCACTAGAGATGGCCTTTCGCTTCTGTTTTTCCTTCTTCTCCCCGACATCACTGCCAGACTCCGATCCACTCTTGCTCCGCTTTGAGTGTGGTGTCCCCGACTTGGAACGTGACCGCGAACGCGATCTAGAAGCAGAACGACTTCTAGAGCCAGACTTCTTGCTACCGGCCGACTTCGATCTTGAACGCGATTTCGACGTACCCGAGTGTGAGCGCGACCTGGACCTTGACGTCGACCTGGGTCTATCATCGATCTCCAAGTTTGGCGATTGTGAGCGACTTTCGTCCCCAGCATTTTGGTTGGCCGACCGTTTACTGTGGTGACTTACAGAACGACGGCTACGATGGCCTTCGGATTGGGGGGTGTGTGGTGAACCACCTGGACTGCCGGAACGATTGGAACTGTTCGAATGACGGCTATCATTTGATCCTGACCGACGACTATTCGGCGATCCCGAGCCTGACTTGTTGCTTTGCGGCGACCCGGACCGGGAGCGGTCACTTTCACTGCCAGACTTTTGACTCTCTGGAGATCTGTCGGAGTGAACGGTTACACAATGCATGCATGGATGCAAGATGTTTGCTTACCTCGGAGCGTGGTGGTCTGCTGGATAACCGGGGGTTCGAGCAGTCACTGGTGATGGCGTCCTGCTTGACCCAGATTCAGAGCCTGAAATCGAATGAAAGTCAGTCATGCACTTTATCCTCTTGGCATGGATATAATATTACCACTATCAGAGTTGTCTTGGGCCATTCGAATTTCTTTTAATGGATTTTTCACTTAGTTTCAATCGAAAGTTAAAAAGCCGTACATGCAAACAAAACAGCGTTCGGCGAACTACAAGACTGACAGCAGATGTCACATTTGACAGCTAGAAATGTTCAGTCGAATTTCGATAACCTTAGTGGGGGTGTTGGAAAATTTATCGAAAGAAAGTAGTAGATCGACTAATAACTGATGTATTGTGAATATAATCAATTTTACTGAGCAGTCAATGACACCATTCTTTAATTTTGATGAAAAAAATATAATTCAATCAATTTTGGCAGGTGTTTCAGAATATTAAGAGTCAACAGCGAGTCTACTGAATATGTTGCTTACATTACATTCTGTCAAAAGGCTTGGTCGATACGCTATCTCAACTGGTGCACTCAACATAGATCACTTCAATGGAATTAAATTTTCCAATCCACAGAATACCTCCTTTAATCTTTATGCATAAGAAACGATAGGAACTAATCTCTGAACCAAGTGCAGTTGCATTCATTTCCCAATACACACTAAATAGGGATTAGTCCTCGGAAGTCTTCATCAACCACTTGTTGCACGACATCATTTTCCTTCTGATTCCTTTCACTTTCTTGTAATTTTGTGCTTCTCGCCAAAAATCAACTTTCACAGATAATTCTCCACTCAATAACCAAGAGAAAGTTCCCATTTCAACGCGCCACCTCTTTATTTCCAAAACCACACCTCATTCCAAATCTTTTCACATGTACAAATGCGACTCATCCTTAAGTCGTGGCTCGTATTTGCTTGCACAGCTTATGCCAACATCTTTCAAAAGCTTCAATATGGGAGCAGTAGACAAAGAGTCAAGATCAGATCGGTCTGTGTATGCAATGTACGAGTTAACCGGCATTTTTTTCGCGTCCCTATAAGATGAAACTAAAAGACAGAAAGACTGAGCTGATGTTCTACAATATGAACACACTTAACTTACTTCCAGCAGCTGCACCAGCAATAAAATTCGGCGCCTCCAAGTCTGCGATGCCTTTCACTCCTGAATTGACCGCTCGTATGAACGTTATCTCATCCCTAACCAGTGCCATGTTATCACTTTTGTACTCAACCGTCGGCTGAATGGTCAATGTAATGACTTTATTGGCCAGCTCTGAAAAAGGAACTAATAACGATGCCACCTCGCCGCTGTCTGAAAGATTCTCTTCAAGGAGTCCAATGATCACACTCTTTCCATTCGCTTTGTGCAAGGAGATTTTCTTGTTTGCTATTTTACAAATTTCCGTCGTGTCCGCAAGCAGTACTTGCTGTCCAAAATCACTTATGTTATGTCCTTCCATAAGGAGCAGGATATCAGCTGATATTGGGCTTTGTACTGCATTCGAGGTGTAGCTCCATTCCAATCTGGAAATAAAACTGGTTTTTACATTTCTTGACTACGAATAAAATGTATGATGTACTTGTCTGGCTGGGATCCTGCATCTTCTTCGTCATCGAAATCGTCCCAGAATGCTCTGGACGATGGTTCGTTTATTTCTCCAAACGACGATAAGTAGCAACTCATTGTTAAGTTTATCGGATTCAAATGAGAATTTTAATTTATTTGTATGATTCGGCAAAGTTGCGGTGGGAATGGGATATGTCAGAAATGTCAAAACTATTGTTTGTGTTCAATAGGCGGAGACTTTGTGTACGGATCTAGAGGGCATCGTTACACTTTAACATTCGACTTGAGAGTTCAATCAGTTGAATCAGTGGAATGTTTGAAAGGTTTTTATGAATTTTCGAAGATTCATTAGCGTTTTCGAATATCCGAGGCAGAGATGAAGTATTAAAAGGGTACATGATTTCTGATCCGAGGTTAGGCGCAAGTTCAGCTCTGACTGTGGAGCCACACAAATAGTAGTCATTTTTATTGAGATTTTCTTGGTGTTGAATCTTACAAGTTTGAAGACTTAGAATTGGCCAGACTATACAAAATTTGTTTGGCTTTTTTCCGGTATTCACCTCTGGAGTTGTGTGTTGAATTTTTTTGGTAGAAAAGGGTGAGGAATGATCTGTCCTCCTCCTGAAGCCTGAAACCCTAAACCGATCCCTTGCTCGTAACACAGATGGGAGATACATGGTACTGATCGTAGATTGAATCAATGGTGTTTTCGGAGAAGATGTTTGGGAGGACAGGGTTTTCATGAGACTGTAGAGCCGCGATCGTTTTTTTTTCTTTTGGATAACTCAATTAAGTATGACTACAGTGGGACGATTCTTGACTCTTCATATAAAGTTTTGTTTCTAACCAACTTCCCAGAAGGTCTACGTTTTCTTGGAAATGCACTTCTTTATGATTTTCCTTTCGAAAGTCTGTAGTTCCGGTGCGGCTGTAGGTGAAATGTGGAACCAACTGAGAAAGCCATATGATATAAGGGGACGGACTAATGTTTTCTACATCAGAAGCTTCGTTTTTCTTTCAACCTCAATCGAGTTCAGTACTGTTCCTTAGAGAGCTTCTCTAGTGCATATTAATTTTTAACCGTTCGTGTATACGGATTCCTACTTACTTGATTGATTGTTTTAGAGTAATTGTAATTCCTTCAATCTGCAGTTTTAGATGTTGACTTTCGCGAACTGCTAAATGGTGACCCTTGTCTGACGCGTTGTGAAAACATACATATATTACATATATATAAACATATATACATATATTTTTTTAAAGGGTGATCACAATCAGGTTTTTATTTACATCCTTGAGGACCTCATGCGACCTTTCATGTCCACTTAGAATGATGGTGTCGTTGGCATAAAGAATTGCTTCACACGAATTGATTCTCATAGAGAAATCTTGTAGAAAAATGTTAAAGAGAAACGGGCCAAGGATAGATCCTTGTGGTACACCCGAGAATATTGGTATACATCCGGCGTTGATATTGTTGAAAGAGATCAGAGTAGGTTAGTTTAAGTAGTTGGGCTGCCAACGAAATCGCCAGCTCACTTAGACATGTTGGTCCATTGTGATACCCATAGTCAGACTACTACCACTGATCGACAACTCCGGTGTTAGTGCCGTTAATTTGATCCCAACGGCAAATGGTGACTGGACCAGATTCGAAAAACAAATAAAGCGTATTTACTTTGCTTTCACTGGGATTCGAACCGGGAACCCCGCTAACCAGGTAACCAGGGGGCAGGCACTTAACCAACGACGCCATCCAGCTGTAAGAGATCAGAGTAAAACACTTTGATAATATTACTGGATGATTTTAATGAAATTAGGGGTAAAGTGAACTAAATTTAGTTTATGAATGAGGCCTGAATGACACACAGAGTCGAAGGCTTTATGAAGGTCAATAGTACTGGCAATTGTGCATATTTTTTGTCTCAGATTTGTTTAGGGTCCGGTCTTGCAAATATGGAAGGGCATGTTCTGTTGAATGTTTTCGTTCGAAACAAAGGTTAACATCGTCAAAGTGATTTCGGATCTTAAATAAAAGAATTTTTTTCGAACATTTTGCCAGTGTTGCCGAATAATGATATCGGTCGGCAATTATCTGCACTGTTTTTTTATGGGGATAAGTTTAGCTTTTTTCCAAGCGCACAGTGTGTTATTTTGTGAGTTAAGATAGCTCAAATAATTAACGGTTATTTATCTACATAACAATACAACTCGCCTGCTCTAAAGAAGAAAAATGTACAGCTTTGGGATTTCTCCCTTGGATTTGATCATTTGAATGTCTGTTACACATTTCTTACAAGTGACATTGAGAAATGGCGAGCAAGATCACAGGAAGAAAAAAGTTTAGTTGCGAACAAGAAAAGCCACATTCGAAAACGATTTCGGGATGAAATAGGACCGCTAGTTGACATGCCAAAGCAAGTACATAGCAGGCAATACGAACGATGGTAACACAGCGCGAACATTTTTTTAGAAACGTTGAGACGAGCGCGGATACAACAGGCATCAGCATTGATTTGATCTACCATTTCTGAATTTTACTCCAAGCAATATCGAGTGAATATGGAATTGATGCAGACAAGTTTGCAAACTAGCTCACTACACATGGTACCACATGCCTGCAAGCATTCTTCTGACACACTCAAA
Organism: Eristalis pertinax; assembly: GCA_907269125.1. Taxonomy (NCBI): domain Eukaryota; kingdom Metazoa; phylum Arthropoda; class Insecta; order Diptera; family Syrphidae; genus Eristalis; species Eristalis pertinax. The sequence continues at coordinate 124,572,850 of OU026145.1, forward strand.
AGAGATAAATCAAGCCTGCGTAATGCCACTTGGTAAATTGCCCGAGGAAGTCCAAGAAGCGAGCAATAAGGAATACAAACGATTCCAACAGCATTTTAGCCGTAAATCCTTCAGAAAAAATACGAATAGAAATGTATTAAACAGGTTTTTAACATCATCAGATACATATCTTTCGAGTAGTAGCACAGCGCACCATAGAAAAAGGAACCCTGTCAAAGGCTCCCGAAGTACGAGTAGCAGTTCCGATGAAGACGACTTCAAGTCAAGAAAAAAAAAACATAAATTATATCAACAAATACACAATTAAAAAAATTTTCTAATCTTTTATTTACGTTTTACTTACGAATGATGAATGTGGTGATGGGCGTATAATGTGTTAATGTCATCAAAATAAGTAAGTAAGTAAGTAATTCATTTATTTACAATTTTCAATATACATTACATTTCTTAATTTTAATTTAGAAACATTGACCGTGCCATCAGCTCAACTGGCAATAATTAATAATATTTAATCATACAGTCACAAGATATAACAAACAATTTATTTTAAAATTTAGTATAATTCTTTTTGCATTAAATGTTATGTGTTATATTAAATATACTCGAATTCAGTTATTATTAGCTTCCTGAACTTCATTATTTCTTTCAGGTAGTTGGCAAGGGTTTTCCAGTTACGTCCATTTAGTAATTTGATTGTCTCCAGCATTGAGAGGGAAGCTTTTCCAAAGTACGCCAGGGCCTAGCTTCTCAGCAACCACTCTTTGAGAAGCACTTACTTTGAGAAGCTTTTTCTTGGCAGTTATACTCTTTGAGCATTGTCAGTGACTCTAAAGAGGTGGGGCCGTGAAAAGTATTTCTTGTCGTATCAGGAATCGAACCCAAACAGGGTTCTTTGCATCTCAGTTTGAAAATCAAAGAGATCTCTTTGGAGTTAAGCCATCAAAATATCTTGGGACTTATTTGAGGTAATGGTTTGAAGTAAAAAAAGAGAAGAGATACTGTCTTTTCTGAACGCATTGGTGAAGATTTGAACGAAATCGGTCCAGTGGTATTTTAATTAGAGACGTTTGCATTCATGAGGTTTATGGAGGATGGATGGCCCCCTATCGGTGAGCACATATAGCTATTTGTTTTGAAAACTTGTTAGAATTACTTTTTTTCCTTCACAGAATAGAAAAATCCATAGTTTAGCTATCCCAAGCGCAACAGGAATAAAGTTTCGCTAGATGTGGAAAACAACACACTGGGAAATAGCCGTTGTTGATACAATTTTTGAACATTCAAGTTAGTTGTTTAGCAATTGTGGTTTTTGCTTTAGAAAGGATGAAGTTAGTGATTTTATCTAGTCCTGAAGACTTCTTATTGTTAAGTGAGAAGTTAATGGAGCCAACTAGGCTTGTTGAAACAAAAGACTCTTGGTTAGTTGAGTCCGACCTGTTCATTTGGTTAAAATCATTTATTTAAAAATTTAAAAGAAATACAAAGGCACTATTGAAAGAGTTGACTGTTAGGGTGTTGACCGCGTCATATTGTGGTGTTTTTAGTGAGAAAAGCTCTGTGTAGAATGATTCAAAGGCACTAACTATATCATTTGGCGATGTAAAGGTGGAGCCTCCATTTGAAACACTCTGTTCTGAATCTGATGAATTGCTTTTACGGGCTGTAATCCGATTAATTACTTTGAAGATGTTAGATGAAGGTTTAGCTTGGTCAGAATATAGAGTAAAGCAATCAGAAGATATGTTCCCACTGGAGTCATATTCGCAAAGCATTCAACATTTGTATACTAGTTTCAGATGAACTCTAAGTTCAAGTTATTTTTTGAATAAATGAATAATAAGTCTCTTCTACATAGTTATATGCATCACGTGCCGTGCAATAAACCAATCTTAACTTAAGATATCCTTTAACACAGCTACTGGTGGCGTTCCGCTTCCAAGGAAAGGGCAATAATCAACATGCCACGAGGTGTTACATCTACACAACTATATGCGTGCTTTGTAGACTGCAATTAAACCCTCTTAACAGCCCAAGATCTCCTCCGAATAAGCCGACGCACAGTGGTCCCGGTGTATGGAAGAGGTGGAAATAAATCTGTAACTTTTGAACCCGTTGACCGATCTTAATGAAATTTTGGGCATACTACAACTGCTACGAGATGTAATGATTATCGTGGTTCAAAAAAGATGGACGTAGCTATAGGATTAAAGGAGTAATCTTATGTTTAAAAAATTAAAAGAACTCACTTTTTTGTTTAAATGCATAAAATAATTAATTTATTACTGGCAATGACTAAAAATTGGAGCTTAAGTCAAAGTTGTAATCAGTACTTATATAAATACATTAAATTTTACAGGAATTGTCAGCATACAATTTTTAAAAACTAAACAATTAAGTGTAATAGGGCTTGCGCTTCATTGCTAAGTGGAAGCGAATCTTTTGTTTTCGATCTATGCATTAAATACGCAATCCGAGGATCAGATGATACCAACAATTTGTTGCCGATCGAGAAAATGTTCTACTATTAAGAATTCGATAATACCGATAATCTTTTTACCGACTTTCCTAAACCTTGCCGTTGCTTAAAATTTCATAAAAACCTTTTTCTCACTTCAAAAATTTGGCACGATGTTAAGTTTCCGTGACTCTTTGATAAAATTCTTCGGAAGTTGGAAATATTTCCACCAAAAAAGTAATCACACAGGAATTTATATTCAAAATAATACTTGCCATCGCGAAAAACTTTAAATTTTCACAACCAAAGCCGGAATTCAACTGGAATATTTAAGGTACTTTCATTATCTACTTAAACAAAATTTCATTTTCCCATCTTTAAAATGTTAGTAATTATAAACCCAAGTTCCGAGTCAGAAATCAATTTCATCGGCAATAACACCCTAACTTCCCATTTTGATGGTCTTTGCAACATGTGAAGCGGACATGCAATTTGTGACCGCAATTTCGTTTCCGTTTGATTACAATTTTATGACCTAAAGTATATTAATTCAAAATAACAAAACCTCCCTCGCTCTCTCACATTGCATTTGTACAACACATGCATTGCAAGAGAAATCGTTTAATAATGCAGAAAAACGCACGACATTGCTCCACTTAAACGCCTCGTTCTGAAGATTCGGGCTCAACTCGGCGATAGTTTTTGCACCGTCGATAGAAGATACTGATAGCTTCCAAAAAACATACGCTCCCGTTGGAGACTCTTGGTGCGTTTTAGTTACAGCCCATCAAACATTGAAATACCTACTCAAAACGGTGCCTTAATTAAAAGCCTGGTCTAAAAAATTGGGAGGTAATGTGAAAAACTATTGATGCAGTTTGAAGGCCAAATGAATTAGCTTTAAATCAAATATAACAGTTGGTTCGAAAGTACCTAATTTTAAGAATTATGCAACATCAAATTTGCTTAAAAAATACGTAAATTTTTGTAAATTTCAAAGTTCCAACTTTGAGCTTACGGTACAGCGAAACGGGTCATCAAAAGTCACCAAAATTTAGTCTTTCTAGGTTCTCATATTTGTTGAATCGAAAAATCTAAACTATTTGGCCGAGAAAAATACATGTCACTTTGGGTAAAAAATTCCCTTCGAACTGAATTTGGGATTTATCGATCTCCTGCCACGTTGCCAAATAGAAGACAATTAATTACCCAATTGGAGAAAACCAATTGGAACCACAAATTAAAGTTTGAAATTAACATTGATGACATTTGTTCATTCATCGACGACATTCAACAATTTAAACCCGCCAAAAAACCAATGTTTCACAAATCAAACATACCCCGTGCTAAATGTCAGTGGCCCATGCCAAATTTTTGCGGCAAAATCAAGTTTGTTTCCCATTCAGGGGATTGTGTAGTGTCCGTATTTTGTATCAAATCTTCAGAAAAAACTTTGCAATACGCAACGTGCTCTATGTACATTGCTTAAGAGTACTTCAATTATTTTGTTTTTCCAATCAAATAATCACCCGGTAACTTTCCAAATAAATCCTCAAACCAAATGGCGCAAAGATCCAAAGATACACCTCAATTTCAGTGTTTACAAAATCTCGTTCTCGACGCGCTAGAATGTGTCGAATTCAAATTGAGTGAGTCTTCCAAATCTCGATCGCAGGCTTAAACTAACATCGCCTTGTATTTTTAGTTCGTTTTAAGGAAGACATATCCGATGATTCCCTCATGTTTCGCCCACTTATGGCCCATCAAATATTCGGCGATAACGAAAGCATCTTTGGCTATGTCGATCTGAAAGTTCGCGTAATGTACACAGCTGGCCCGTTGCAAATATACGTTGGTGTGGAGTACAAGGATAGAGTGGAAGACCTCTCTGTGGAAGATATCAAAGCGGACGATGTTGTGGGTGCAATTGCTACTAAACTACCCGAGGGTTGCTATTTCGTAAATCTGGACGAGTTCCTGAAAACCTTGGACAAAGCGGATAAATTTCAGCCGTTCGGCGAAAAACTTTGTGAACATGTAGTCACCGACAGTGAAGGGAACGAACGCACGTTCGAGATGTACCATTGCAACTACAAATCAGCGGCGTTTTTAAAATTCTTTGTGAGATTAGAGACTTTTGTGTTGTGGTTTGTGGACGCTGCTTCTTATATTGACATTGACGATCCCCAGTGGAGTTACTTTGTTTGGTAAGGATTTCCGTGCGTCTTTCTGTTTTCGTGTCTAATTCATTCTTCTGGTTTAGTTATGAGAAATATAAGAATCATGACGGAGCTTATCAGTATGCCACGACTGGCTACACAACTGTATACGAGTACTACGCTTACCCGCAGAACATACGCCCGCGAATCAGTCAGATGCTTGTTCTACCTCCCTTTCAAAAGCTGAAAATCGGAACGAAATTCGTTGAAACCGTCTACCAGTTCTATCAGGGGCAAAAGAATGTGGTCGACATAACCGTGGAGGATCCATCTGAAGACTTTCAAAGATTAAGGAACTTCATCGACTGCAGACTTTGCCTTAAGTTGGACTGCTTTAGCAAAGAGAACATTAAGCAGGGTTTCTCGAAGAGCATCATTAAGGAGGCCAGAGATAAGCTTAAGGTTTGTATCAACTTATTGTACTCTCCATAGAACCACGTGACTAAGGTGTATTTGTCTAAATTTTGTTTTAGATCAATCCCAAGCAGTCTAGAAAGGTTTACGAAATTCTCCGGTTGTACCATACGAATTTGTTCAATGAGGAAGAGTATAGGGATTATCGCTTGGACGTAAAGAAACGCCTCAACACAGTGTATCACAAGCAGCTGTGTGATATTAAGAAATTGGAAAAAGTGAAAGTTGATACCGAATGGATGAGGGCTACAATGCCAACAATGGACGAGCGAATAGCCCAGTTGCAGCAGGAGTATCTCGCTGTCGAGACTGAGTATAAACAGATTATTGAAAAGCTTAAAGCATAAAATTGTTATCAATAAACAAAATTATTATAGGTTATGATTGGTTGTTAATTTGGATTTGACTTAAATTCTACGTCACATCTCAAATTTCGCAGCTTCGAAGATAAGAATTTGAATGCCTTCTCTATAACTCATTGAGGCTGGCTATTTGCTCAGATGGGGTACGTTATTCAGTCGTTCTTGCTTGCTTTCTATGAACAGTCAACGTTTTCTTTCCGAACTCATCACCTCGGATTTGAAGGCACTTTTGTACCAATTTTTTGATTGATTAACATGCACTTAATCTAGGAAGCAATGGTGCTGCAATTTCCCTTCCTTGATGCACCACATTAGACGGGACGGCACGAATCTTTCCATCAAATAGAGATATCCTTTGAAATTGCCTTTTGACCTCACGGTGTCGCACATTGGGTCGAGTCTATGTGTAAAGAACTTCATTTTTTTGTAAATAACTGTTACATATATGTATATCTGTGTTTTGACATTAAAAGTTCGTGAATAAGCGGGTTCTAGTGATGATAAACAATTAATCAACTATCGCTCTCGGATGTATTATCAATATCGTTCATGTCTATTCGCACTGGGAGCTGCATTTGTTATACTCAAGCTTGCAAGCAACATCGTTAGCGTACTGCATTTGATTTGTATGTCTCCTCCATCAATATGGGTGTTGGAATTATCAGACATAATTAAGGCCATTTCATAGGCCTGCAGAAATCAGTAGAGCCTAGCCGAGAATTCACCCAAACGTATGTGCTTCAATGGGACAAAAGCAGTTGCAAGTTCGCAATCAGCTACCCGTTGTAGCACTAGTTACACAGTTTGTTTATAGTTTCTGTGTCCGGAACTGATTTCCAATCTCCACTTGCATATTTTATCGATGGAAGTGCTTGTATTCCTTTCAAATGACAAATGGCGTGACAACTTTAACAGTGCTTTTAGCAGTTTTACAGCACCGTTACATCAGCAATTAGAACAGCAGAACGCACTTTCACTTAGTCAAATCTTAGTCTAAGTACAATGCTAAGCTTTGCTGCATTGTTAAAGTCTTATCTGAATTTTATGGATATCCTGAAGTGCGACCAGTCATTTTAGCAGCAGCTCCTCTGAACTATGTTCTGAGTTCTTGTACGTGACGTTTTTTTGGTACGTTCACTACACTCTTCAACATTTTTTGACGGTCTTACTTTGCTCGTTCCTGGAACAACTGGAAAAACCACGTACATGAATTAAAAATAAAATTCCTATAACACCAAACTAAGGTTAAGCCATTGTTCATTGACTTGCATGAATCTGTCCTATTTTCTTTGGCACCGGTACCATTTTTGCTTCACATTAAGTTAAAATGACTGGCTCTGGCCAGAAACTAAGCCAGAAAAAGAATGTAGTCCAATCTTCACTGGCGCCTTCGTGTAGGGCGACAACATTAGACTGCACACCTCGTTAGGTAAATTTGCGCCGATCTTTCAAGCGGAAACCGATGCGATCATAGTTGCCACGAACTATATTCTGAAGAACAGGTGGAAGGGGTGAAGTATTTGTGTCTGTAGCGACAGCCAAGCTGTGCTTAAGGCCACAATCGACCCTTTAAACACTTCCAGGATAGTCCAGAAACGCAAGTTTTCTCTAAGTTGGATTGGCAAGTTCAGGTGGCATGACTCTCCATGATTTAGACAAATCAAGTGCATGCGGCGTTGCTGTTATCTCTTAACAGAAAAAAAAAAACACTTAAATGGGCTTGGTCTAAGCGATGAAACCCTCTGCGACGCCTGTGGAGAAGACGACGACACTGCAGAGCACTTCCTTTCCTCGGATCGGGTGGCAGTTATTTGGTGCTGGTGAGGTGAGGTGAGGTGAGGTGATGTAGGCTCCTCATCACAGAAACGCCTGCTGGTATTCCTTCGGAATACCATGGAATTTCATTAAATGTAGGTTGCTGCCGGGTAGTACAATGGACCAGTTTTTAAGTCTGAGTGCTCCAGTGTAGCGTTTAAAAACCTCAAATAAAAAAAAGCAGTAGAACTAAGAAGCTGTTTGAATTTTATGTTCAACATCTTCAGTTGACTCTTCTAAACCTAGTAAGTTGTGAATCGTTGCAGCAGCGGTAATCAATTTCTGTGACTTCTCACTTTGAATCCATGTTTGCAAGAGGTCGACATTTTTGATTGCAGAACTTGTACCTACAAAAATGTAAATTATTAAAAATGTCGCAAGCTTGCGCAAAGTTTCATTCATGATTTATGAAGCAGATAAATAGCTTATGACAAAACAAGAAAGAACTCCAAAGTGATTTTCGATGTATTTGAGAAAAGTTGACTTAAATCTAAAATCCACTATTTTTCTTTATTCGAATTAGCCACGAAAGAGAAACAATTTTCTTAAACGCCATATTATTTCTAATACCTTGGTTATTAATATTGTTCATAGTTCAACGCTTATGTTTACGCGCACTTCAATACATAGGAAATTTTAATTCCGTCACAAAAAACTCGTGGTATACTCTGCGAAAAAATTTAAATTAGTCAATGTTTAGTGTTCTTAAACTATTGTACGAGTTGAAAAATACTAATATTTTGAATGTAGTTAATGATTATGTCAACGAATTGTATCGTTGACTACCCAGGGTTCCTGGGCCAGGACGATATAGCTCAGCTCTCCGATGGTGCTGATTCGGAGAAGAGCAGCCGAGGCGGCGATAGTGTGGTGGAAATTAATCTGTGTTACCCGGAGCATGGATGTCGGATAACGTGTCCGTCTCTTTTCCAGACACTATCTCCACCACTGTTGTGTTGGCCTCATCGTCGGTGTCAGACTCAAGAAGGGTGTCCCCCTGGCTATTGGGCGGGGTGCTGATTAGCTGAGGTCAGAAAGGCCGGTAGAATCAGTATCATGACCAGGACTACCTTGGATGGGGGCTAGTGCATGCATGTCAGAACCCTCCTCCTACACCTTTATCGGTACCATGTTGGTTTCAGAGGTTTCCCCCGCCGGTAGGTGGCCAATCACACTTAGGCCAGAGTAAGCCCGTGTTTGTGTTACCACGCGAATCTAATTGATGCTATTCCGTAAACCATCTTCAGCTTCTGCAGAAGTCATTGTCGGGGATACCTAATCTGGAGGCGCAGAGTCCGGTTATAACACCGATAAGAATTATGAGATTCAGCCTACTCATACAGATCAGGTTGCGTGAGGGTGTGCTGCTTACGTTGATGGATTTTTTAAATAACTATGACAATTTTACGAATCACTTGCATTGAGTGGGAAGGAAGGTACTTATAAGTGAAATATCTCTTTATTGTTGACTTCTGATTGGAACTGGTCACTACTTCGTTGGGGCAACAGAGTGATGTTCGCATAAGTTTTTATTTCACTGTACATATGCACTTTTCGTCCGCCACTCTTGTTCGATTTGAAATATGCACCAAATAAATAGTTAACGACTACCTACGTTATGTTTCTTAAATTATAATAATTTAGACCTTTAGCCAACAATACTCATGAAACAATGAAAATTTGAGAAAAAAAAAAAAATAAACCAGTTGAAATTTCGAGGAAACATAACTTTAAAGTGACACTTTGTTTTGAGGTCGCGCTAGTCGCTTTACGTCGCGCTTTGTGACAGATGAAAAATAAACGTCAATCGAAGCACGACCGAAGTAAAGCGACATTGGAAATCGAATCCAAAGACTATCACTAAATAATGAGTTGTTTCGAAGAGCAACTAATAAGCCATGTCCGCGAGAAAGATTTTCTGTACAACCCGCAGTCTCGGAAATACAAAAATATTGTAAAGCGAGACGAAGCATGGGCAACTATTGCCGCAAACCTTGACACACCAGGTAAGCAGTTGAATATCGATTAATTTATTCTCGAAAAAAATCACTTAATAGTTCAGTTGAGAAATGTAAGCAGCGATGGAAGAGCTTACGGGATCGTTATGTGAGAGAGAGAAAAATAATGAACGATGCGAGGGGTGCGACCACGGATTCTGATGTCGAACCGTGGGAGTTTTTCGCAAGCTTGGAGTTTCTAAATGATTCTCTGAGAAAGAAAAGGTAACACTTCATCAACGCGTATGTACATTACACATCTAATAATGCTATCTTCAGGGCAAGTGACAATCCCGAGGAAATTCCGCCTCAATTTCTGGATGAGAATATTGAAGTGAAAGAGGAAATATTTTTCGAGGAACTCATGATGAATGAATCCGTTCCAGCACCAAGCATTGAATGTCCTGCCAAAAAACCACGATCAAAAGAATTTCCAACGGGGGAATTTTTTGGCAATCTATCAAAATTGATTGCCGAACGATTCAACACACAACAGGAGCCGGATGAAAACGATTTGTTTATGAAGGTGATGGCGAAAAAGATGAAAGTGCTGCCGGAAATTACCAAAATGAGACTGCAAGAACAAATATTTCAGATGGTCAACGGGGAAGTGATGAGCTTTCTTGAAATGTCTTAGAAAGTACAGAACTGTGATTATTTTTAATAAATTATTTTTGTTTAAAATTCTCATTTTGAATGGTTGCTTGGGGATGGATTTGCCTTATGCTTCTCCTTTAGACTTCATTCCTTTCATTGGGGGGAATAATGTCACTATCAAGTAAAAAAAAAATATCCAAATGGAAATGGAGAACTAGTGCTATGGAAAACTGATCCCCAAAAAGTTGATCAAACAATTATCGCATTTTGCAATGTCATACGAGATACACCGCAGGGGAGAGACTATATTTCTGAAGTGCATACGAGATACACCGCAGAGAAGAGACCCCTCATTTGATAGTCCTACTTCAGATGTGCCAGCAATATTTTCAAACATTGTTCTGCCAGAGCTTGATGAACTAAGAATGTCTTATAGAGCTGTGTCAATCGTGATTGATTCGTTCGTTTTGACCCGTTCCCTCAAAAGTATTGGTGATTGCAATCACACAACTACAAACCAATCAATCACATTGTCAATACTTTTGAAGATTCGTTGAGAACTATATGAATGAACGAAACAATTAAATACTTTTGTCTCGTTCATTTTATTCGTTTAGTTCGAGCATTTGATTCCTTCGTTAATGTGAACACATCGTTCGTATTGAAATGTTTCATTCGTTCTGAGAGAAATAAGGGATGATTTGCAAACTAAAGTGTACACATCAATACATACTGTTCGAGACCACGTGAGTACATATATATACATATTCTACTATTTTCGTTTAATACTTCTTTTTTAAGTAGTGAACATTATCTGTATGAGCGAGAACATATTTGGTGTATGCAACATAGAATCTTGCAGCATATTATATACACGTGATCGTATGCCAATCAATGCATCAGTATTTGTCGGTCAAATAATGATCGATTGGTTAAAAGTTGGCGCCATTTGGGGTTGCAGTCGGTAGTATTGAACGAATACGACATATCGGTCTATATCTTTGTATGAACGATGATTGAAATGAATGAACTATTGAAATGACCGAATCTTTATTGAAACCAACACTTGAATGATTCGTTCGTTGGATGTGAATGACTGACTCAGCTCTAATGTCTATTGAAGTTTGATTTGGCTCTACATTCATTTCATGATTGTCTGGTAACTTGTGCGATTAACCCTAGCTATACATACTTCCAAATTCACACCGTAAATGTTTGTTCTATGCGACTATACAAAATTTACAACTTTGAGTGACAGCATTGTATTTTAGTTATTCTCGGTGAACTATTAGCTCGCATCGGCAGCAAATAATATTTTAGCAATATGTAAACTTGCTAAGTATAAAAAAATGTTTTCCAGTGCTCCGATTCAATAGAAAAAATTATCGGTAAGTAGATTTATTATGAAAAGCCTGAAATTCAAAGTGAATTTTGCAATACACATTGTTGCACTTTAGAAGACCAACATCTACATATACAGTGGACTCTCCTAAGTCGAAATTCTCTGTAACTCGAACTTTTTCGCCATATTTTAGCATTCCCCTCAATTTTCCTTACAAAAACACTCTCTGTAAGTCAAACCCTCTAACTCGTACCTGCCTCCATTCTTGGCGTCCTTTTTCGCCCTTGAGTAGAATTTATTTATTTATATTACAACAACGGTATTGTAGAAAGATATGAAGGCTGTGCGCTTAACTTGGACATACGTATTTGTAAAGCCATTTAAGTTTTATCATTTCGTGGATATGGCTATTGTGAACTCATATTTGCTTTATCGGCGAATTCATGCAAAGGATCACGAATACGGTACACATTTGAAGCTGCCTGATTTTCACGTTGAAGTAGCTGACGTAATTGGCAACACCCAAAAAAATCTAAAAAAAAAAGCAGATGGTTCCCCGTGTACACAATCGACGGCAAACAAAAAACGTACGCTCCACCTGCTGATATTCGTTGCGATTGGTATTGGCCAAATGCGTGATATTTTCGATCGGAGCAAGAAAACAATGTGTAAAATGTCTGATTGTCAGTAAGAAACGCAAATGTTTTGCACTAAATGCAATCAAGTGGATATGGCTAAAACCGAACCACATTCAGTGTGGCAAAAGCCTACTAAGGATAGTAGTAGGATCTCTAATAGGACATAACCATCTGAAATATCATCATCATCTTCTGACCCGCATGATCCACTAAAGGGACGAGGTGGTTGGACCAATCCAAAAACTCGCCGGGTTACGCTTGGGCATTGCTCCTGATGAATTAGAGTCGATGGCGGAGGATCGAGTTGCCTGGAGATCTCTCGTGCGTGGTTTACCCCAGCGATCCATCTGAAATATCACGAAACAAAAATGCGATTATCCCATGACTACATATGCAGTGGATGCTGCGATGTGGAAGAAAGAGAGGACACTGCTTACTAGCTCTGCTACTGCCCCAGCCTCAGCCAACTAAGATACAGGACCATGGGAGAACTCTTCTTCCAGGATTTCAAGAACTTTATAACATTCGATTATCTAATATTCATAAGGATGTCCGGCTGACTGGACGAATAGAGATCTTCACAAACTACGATTACAACGTCTCGATGAGTACGATAAGGGTACATGGAAGAACATTAACCTCTCTGGACATCACAATGTGTCCATACGGACCTAAGTGAGACGTGCTTCCGGACGTCTACCCACATTCCTATCCTATCCTAAGTGCAATCTCAATTTGTGTTAATCGAAAAAATAAATGCTTCCAACTTTTCCATACACCGTAATAAAAGTGTTTATTTTGCTGTAAAAAATAAATTATAAATAAAATAAGCTTTATATGTATTTTTCTTGTTTAAGTACCCGTTTTCGGACCAGTAGGCGGTATTTTTTCGCCGAAAGAGGCAAACTATCAATTTGTGGAAAATCTGACCTCAAATTCGGTATTCCGACATACAAATTAGCCAGTCGGAATTTTTTCATCGACAACAAGAAATTGGCCGGTTAGAGGGTTAAGACCATCAATAAAACATTTAATTTTCTACGTATGTATATAAAAGGTTTACTTTATTAAAAGGTCTGATTACATGTTTATATCAATACGAGGGAGCACAGTCCCGACTACAATTGAGTGCCTACGATAAATGGAAACTAAGATTAATTTATAAACAATATCCATTGTTAGATGAAGAAACTAAGTGCAGATTATTTGAGAAACGATCTGGAAATCAACTTCCATTCAAAATCAAAACACAGTAAGCTCTTAAATTTATTGCTGTCGCATATTTTTTGGAAGGCCAACACCTAACTACAATTACGTCTGATGTATTATATAAAAATGAGCAAAGGTTACATATTCGCCATAATTTTAATCGAAAAACGTAGAGCCATAGGCTAACGTTCATTTCTAACAGGAACCGTACTCCTGCATCCATTTCTCGAAGCGAATGACATCATCGACTGATACGGATTTCTTAGTTCGTGTCATGGCGTCCTGGAAGTCCTGCAGCGTAATGGGCAGATCTACGTCTTCACGGCGAATCTGTTTGATTTCGGACGGCGATCGTCCTGTGATGCGACGTCGCATGGACATCATAGCTGCATCGCGACACACGTTGCTTATGTCTGAGCCGGAGTAGCCCTTAAGTTGATCGCCAATGAAGTCGGTGTCGAGGGCCGGTGACAGATTGACGTCCTTCAGGCAAAGGTTCAGCAGAGCTGAACGGGTATCCTCTGGAAAATTAAAAGAACTAAGAAACTGAATCAAAGGCAGTAATAGCGGTTTACCGTTTGGTAGAGCAATGTAGATCCTCTTCTCGAATCGGCGGCGGAAGGCCTCGTCAATGTCCCAGGGGTGGTTGGTGGCCGCCAAAACCATGATGATCTTGTCGTCTGGAATTGTGGCATTCAAGCCATCCATCTGGATGAGCAGCTCTGCCTTGAAGCGACGGCTGGCCTCGTGCTCTGAGTCACTACCGCGCGACGCACACAATGCGTCGATTTCATCTATGAAAATGGTGCTGGGAGCGTAGAAGCGCGCCATTTCGAAGAGGAGCCGCACCAGTTTCTCACTTTCGCCTCTGTACTTCGAGGTTAGAGTTGACGAGGACACGTTGAAGAAGGTCGTTCCGCATTCGGTTGCGACTGCCTTGGCCATCATTGTCTTACCAGTGCCCGGAGGTCCAACCATTAGTACACCGCGCCATGGTCGTCGGATTCCCTTAAAGAAGTCCGGCATGATGATTGGCAGCACGACGGCTTCCTGAAGGATGGCCTTTGCCTCGTTTAGACCAGCAACGTCAGCCCATTTGACGCCCGGGTGTCTCTGAAGGATGTCCTTCTCTAGAGCGTCCACCAAATGTGGCTCGTATCCAATGGGAGAGAAGACTTTTGATTTAGTTTTCGGCGAACTCTTCGGGGTGCTCAGCGATGTTGAGTTCTCCTCAATCGAAGTGGCCTCTTGATCATCCGAGTTGGAATTGTCCAAGTCCACGGAATTCTTTTTAACCTTTTCCTTCAGTTTGATTTGAGAAGTCAGCTTCCGGGCGCGTAATCGCTCCACAGATCGACTCTTCCTCACCGCTGTTGCCACCTTATTGCTGCGTGACCTTGACTTCTCTCCGGCTCCATTGAGTCCAACATTATTCGAGCTGCCGTGGTGGCTTAGATTGATTGACGGGAGTGTTGGTTGCAATTCGGGATCTCTTCTGCGGAGCGATGAGATCCATCTGTTGTCAGTGGGATTTGGAAGTGAACTGGCTGTTGGGTTGCTTAAGTTCCCATTGTTGTTGTTGCTAAGTGGAGTGTTGTTGTTGATCGTGAAACTTGTCGATCTTGGTTGAGGTGGAACTTCTGGAAGCAATCATTAAGAATAGTGAGCAAGTGGATTGGGGCAAGTGGAGTTTGCATACCTTGTGTGGGTAAGCGATTCTTTTGGGAATTCAACCGGAGCCCTGGTGCAGGTCCCGGATTAGCTGGTGTTGGTGCAAGTCCTCCCAACGTGGTGGTGGTAGCTGTTTTCTTTACTGTACCCGTTCTGGTTGGTCTGTGGGTGGTTGTGATTTTGGTGAACGTAAATGGTGGATACTGATCGAGGATCAACGAGTCCATCATTCTGGCCATGTGTGACAGACCAGTTGGTGGAGTGGAGGCACTGTAATGAGAAAAATATGGGACAGTTTAGATAGTGCTATGTAGATTCTCTGACAGATTTTTGCAAATTTTTCTAATTTTTCGTTTGCCTGTGGCGGTAACGGCGGTCTTTCTGGTGGTTTCTGAAAGACTACCTCCGCAAAATGGCGGATTTTCGAACACCGGCAAAGTCAAACTCCCGGTGTTCTTCCTCGAATTTGTTGCTGTTGATTCCTATATTCTTGTTTTTTTACGAGAAAATGACCCGCTTACTTCGCGGAAAGGTTGGATATCAAGACTATTGTATAGGTGTCTTACGTCGAACCTAGTTGACGGGGATTAAGGCTATCAAGGCAAGCAAACAGACAAGTCCCGCTCTGTGATATAATTCACTTTCCTGAGTCTGTTTCCGGATGTGTTGTCATTTGGCGTCTGATTTCTAACGACTCCAGCAAAAACTCGTGACCTTTTTGGCTTACTGTAGAATATTCCAGAATGAACTGGTCTCACAACTGGGATATTGATCGAATGTAGTTTGAAGTCATATTTCTTCATTCCTTGGGTATGAGCACAAAAGAGTCTAAGACACGATCTCTTGAAATTCCGTACAATTGTGTCAGGTAACCCTGATGTCTTGCAATGAGTTGTGGGGAATCCGTCTACAATTGGATAAGAATTGGGCAATACGAAAAGCGACGAGCCATTATAAGATCGTCACAACGTATTGCTTGTCTTGGAATAACAGGTCCCATGCGCACCAGCCCCACGACTGCTTCAGAACCTATAGTCCGGCTAACTCCATTATCAATCTTCGTTAGTAAGATAGCTGCTAGATATGAGATCAAACTGCAGCTGGAATATAATTACAAACTAGGTAACTTAACGGGTCACCTCGGCGTACTAAACTCAATCCCTAATAGAGACATGTTTTGTACAATGCCGGATATTATGGTCAGGCAACACTGTTTCGGGAGGCTTTCTGAAGTCGGATCAAAGGTGGAATATGGTATGGGGGCAGTAGTCTTTGGACCAAACACAAGGATCTCCGTAAATAATGGGGTCGAATCCTTCAGTGTTCCGATTCGAAATCCACGACATCGAGATCTGCGCCAGTCAAAACCTCCACAAAGGCATTATGAGTCTATGAGAGACATGTCTTCATTTGCTAAGTCCGCAGTCTCTCTGAAGAGTCTTCGGTCCAGGCGTAGATTCTGGCGAGCTGGGCAGTGGCATAGCAGATGTTGGATCGTCTCGGTCTCTTCTTCGTCGTCGCATTGCTCCGATGTGGTAGTGCCCTGTGATCACTCAAACGAGATCAAGAATCGAGTTGCGGTGTAACGCCAGTAGCTCTTTGTCTTCCCGTTGTTAAGCTACGTTTTCCGTGACATAAAGGCTCCCCAAGGACCTTCTCGGGTGAGAAACTTACTCTTTCATAAAAGGCATAGAACCTGCTATGGTTGCAATGAACGCATTTCCAGGTGCATAAACACTTTCAATGATCTTTGCAACTGATTTTAGTTTGTCACGATTAGAGTTTAAAAAGATTGTTTTTACATTGTTTGGTGCTTAATATTGTTTATTTGAGCTAATTTGTGAGATGAAAAGTCGGTTAGTTAGTCGCGTAGCAAACATCTGCTGTGTATAGCGATACTGAGAGTTAACACTTGGAGAATGCAGTGTTCTGTGATGGATAGAAGATTGGCGCAAAAGTCATAAGTCTACATAGAGGCGTGTACCTCGTCTGTCAAATGCGGCCTCGTATTCGACGTCTTTGGTTTTTTTCCATTATCTTCCTTGGCTTGACGCCACACTGATACTGAGCTTTGTGATAAATATATAAAGGCGAGTGCAAAAAGCGACAGAAAAACTGTTGTATACGATGTTAGTCAGAATTATCCGCAATCGAAGGGGTCTTCATTCATGTGGACGCAATCTTAAAAACCGCAGAAGGATAAATCATCGTAAATATTTGCAAATATGTCATTCAATTCGTACCACTCTTTAATCGATGTTCCTTGTGTGCTGAATGCACACAAAAAGAAAGAAAATGTAGTAAATTTCTTTGCAATCCATCATTTGACTTGAGTAAAAAGACGATGACGGTAAATATTCAAATTCAATCATCGACCGACTTTGAAGAAGTTCATGAGCAAGGCTAGGAATATGCCAGACAACCTTTATTAAAAATTCCACACTGTCGTCACTGGCTGTTATAGTCACTTGCGTGATTCCATCGCATTGATATGATCAACGTTTCAAGAACACGGCTATAATAGAAAAAAATAGCATTTTAGACTGGACAGGAGCCCGACGTACGCCGCATAGGCGTGTAGGATGGATTCTTTTGTTCACTTTGCATACCTATCCCAGTCTGATGGACACGTCAAGTTCAACAACCTCCAATTATGTGCGGGCAGTATCATACGTCAATTCCTATCGTCACGCCAGAGCCCCAACCCCAAACAGACACCGACGAGGAAGTTGAGCCTCCTAAAGGGCGTACGCAGGGGATTATTAATATATAATTGAGGTGATTCATTGACTCCATTTTTTATGTATTTATTGCCTAAGTGAATAACACCCGAATCACAACACAAGCTTCTGCCACTGCAAGAGTGGTTTTTGTCACGTTTCCTTCGGTCCGCGATTGTTGACTATTTCGTCGACTGGCGGATAGTGTGGAGAAGTAATTTGCGTATCGCGTACATAAGAGGCTTCGTGTTTGAGTTCAGTAAATGAAAATTCTTCAGCGGAGTTAAGGGTCCTTTTTTTGTCTTAAATTGTGCTTTGCGCTTGGGGGGGGTGGAGAAGTCAAGTGAAATTATCGTCACGTATACCAAATTGGAAACGAATGGCTCAGTTAATGTGTGTAAAAGTGTGTTGAATTCGTTTCTACCCAAAATAGACGAAAGCACACAAAGATTTTGTTGGCGCCTTAGTCGAGTGATTGATTGTTCTGAAGATCTAGGACTGGGATTGCCATTAAGACATTTTGTCTCCTGATTAATTGCAGACGAAAAATAATTATTTTAACCCCATTTTAGCTTATGTGGAGCATAAGATATGTGACCCAATTTGGTGGGCGTTAAGAGAAGGTGACTGCGCTCTGCAATCAGCCGTCCTCTGTTGCCACTGTCTAAGGGTTAATCTATTTACCAGACAATTCATTGATTTTTATCAAATGAAAGGTTGTCCTGAATTCCTTTGACCTTTTAAATTATAGTCGATATCTTATGCGAGCATTGTTGCTCTTTGATATAACCAATTAGTACTTCTTAAAGACCGAAATTTTTTTAGAATAGTGTGAGCAACGATCAAATGGAAGTTAAAGACTATACCGCAACCGCGCGTTCGGGCTTTGACAAACGTTGATACGCGTTTTATCGAGTTTACGAGAATTTTGCGTCAGAACCCGGCAACCTCAATTTTCCATATCGAAATAGAAGGCGCGTTTGACAAGTAAAATGTTCTGAATTAAATTTCCGAGGAAGCATATGCAATTAATAGTAACAAAATCCTAGCCTCAGTTTTCGGCAAAACACCAGAGTGAGTAGAGAATAGCTCCACCTAGAACTTTATGCTCTGGCTTACGATATTACGGTCTGCGCCCGCCTGTCTACGCCCGACCGCCCCAATCCGACTTAACAAAGACATGTATCCTATGTAAAATGTCAAAGTCAGAACGCCGGAACCTGCCTGGCAAAGGTTGTTAATTGTTCCCAAACTGATCAGCCTTAACCTGATGCTCAGGTCGAGTTGACATATAGTCGCTTAGCGGCATCCCCTGGATAGCCACCAACACCCATTGTGAGGTGTTGTGGCAATGACGCCTTAGGCGTCCTCTTGCCTAAGGCGTCATTGCCACAACACAACAAAATCACGTCCAGTCTAGCGTTTCCGTAGCGTCTTTCAGGCAGAAACCATTGCGATTAAAGACGGGTTGTCATGGCTCAGAAACAACGTGATATCTAAAAAGGGATATCACCATCTGTTCGGACAATTTGTCCGCAATTAAATCTCTGGACAATGTGATGTTCATTTCCAAAACGTTCCTTAATTGCAGGCTGTCTCTTTGCGAGATTTCAACATACATTTTATGTGAGTGCCGGGACATTGTGACATACCATGCAACTGCAAAGCCGAAGAACTTGCCAGGCGTGGTACAACCTCGTCCGTATCAATATCGATGGCTACAGCCTACCATCTCCTGAAGGTACACACGATTAAAACCACCAATAAGAAATTACTATGGAATGGAATTTCGCCTAACTTAACGTAAAACGGTAACTTAGTCTGATTAGGCTTAGCAGACCCTAATTAAGGACTCTCATTGGAGTCATAACAGGGCACTGTGCACTCATGGTCGTAGGATGGATGTCCCATATAATGATTCCTGAAGAAGCTGCATGGATGAAGGGGAGGTAGACAGGCTAGTCGTTCGGCTGGGAGGTAGACAGATCAACTACTCTGATCGTGCAGTGCTCTGGCTAGTCGTTCGGAAGCTAGAGGCCTACAAGCACCAACTGGTGCCGATGTTAGGAGAAGTTAATTCGCGTTGTATCGCAATGGGCCTACTTTGGCCCAAGTGTGACTGCGCTCTGCAATCAGCAACTCCAGTCTAACTTAACCTACAACACGACCAAATTAAAAAAAAAACTGCCTCGGAGCAACGGACAGTCTTACAACGATGACACGACTCGAAAAACAACTACAATTTGCACGTGTGCTCGTGGAATATAAAAGTACGCCACACTGCCGGGGACATTTATCAACTGGAAAAGTTCCTCATGTAGTACGAGGTGGATAGTACAACGATCCTGGAAATACGTTAAATAAGATGTGATCACCGGGCGTAAGGCGTCTAAAGCGTAACCAAAGCAGATTCTACAACATTAGCTACCGACGAGGTTCTATTACGGTGCATACGGAGCAAGGCACCTTGGTTTTGGTGGCCGGAAGCTCCCCTGTCCAGGACTATTAATGATGAAAGGTAGTTGTTGTTCAGGCTAAGACTCTCCATGTGTCACGTAGTAGTGTAAATAAGTGAATAAATAAGCCAACGATCTAAGAGTGTACAGATCAGCTATGGACGTCGAAACAATTAACATCTTCTAAATTCAACAACATTTTTTTGCAACGACTAGAAGTTGACAAGAAGTCTATTTTCTTTAGGACGCCCATATGCGGAACTAGGGATGGAACCTTGCAAGTCCTGCAAGAAGCTTTCCTAAAATTTGGTAGGTATTTTATTTTTCTTATTTGTTTCCTTCCCTGGTTTCTGGCTGCCCAGTGTGTTTCGAAGAGTCCCACCTTCGATTCCGGCACAGAATTTACTGCTGGTGTCCACAATCTGAACAGCAAGCAGCAAGCAAGCAGCAAGCTCTTATTTTCCGTGGGTAAATTATGCCATGTCGTTTCATTTAAATGTTGGCTGCCAAAGAGTCAACATCAGGCCAACCAACCAGCAATCAAAAAATGAGATTACATTATTAAAAAAATGGTGGCAAAAAATTAAATTCAAAAAATCTCCACTACATTTTTTCATGTCGTTTTCATGTCTAGTAGAGACTGTGTGTAAAGTGAACATTAAGTTCCTATGAATTAGGGGGACCTGACGGTGTTGAGTAGGCATGCCAAACTCGCGGCCCGCTGTATGCTTATTTGCAGCCATTATGCAATATTTACAATACTAGTAACTTTGAATTTTTATTAAAAAAAATGATCATGAATGATGAAAGTAAAAATGCGGCCCGCATGGACCACAGTTTTCAAAGAATTTGGCCCGCACACTGAAATTAGGTTGCCAAGCCTGGCGTAGAGTATTAAGTCATTAGTTTGCTGGATGATGTTCTAATTTTTTTTCCAGACAAGGTACGGGATTAAACATAAACACACGTATGTCTTTGCGTCAGACAACAAGTTTTGAATCAAATCTCAATCTTTCTGAAAGCGATAGCCATGTACTAACCAAAATCTATAGAAGTCAACGGCCATATTGGTCCAAATATCTAGCGCATAGTGCCAGTTAGCCATCAAATGACAAGCAAACTTGCTACTACCTTTCGGAGCAGCCTTTTAGTTCGTCCTATTCATAGCTAAAATAATTATATAGATCTGCACCCAGCCAATGATGAACTTTTCAGTTGTATCGTATTACGAAAATATATATTTCGAATGATTTTAGTCGATGGGAGTGCAATCGAGTACTCAAGTTCATACTCGATTGCACCCCCATCGACTAAAATATAAACTTCTCTAGCAATCGTTTATATTTTTTCATTCTTCTCTCACGAGTGAAGAGTTTGTCTTGACAGTCTTGACTAGCTTGCCTTGACAGTAATAAATTCTGAGTATTGTCTGTAACTTGAGAGAGTTTGTGGCGTGGTGTGATGAAGCCATGGCCCTTCAGCGGTACGCCAAGGTTGGCGGTCACAAAATACTTATTTAAGGCGTACATGAGATATGCGAAATCAGAGAAGAATGTTTATTTGTTTAAGAAGGCGCCAAAAGTCATTAGTCTTCATAAAAAGTATAGATTTTTTAAAAGTAGTTTCCAAGCCAATTTCCCTGAAAAATTGTTCATTAAACTGACTTGAGGGAAATTCCTTTGAAACCACTTCAGAGGAAGCATGGCACTGCGTACTAATTGTTTGACTCCTTCTATCCCACAAACACATCTTTTTGTGGGAAAACCAAACGAAAATTCCCATAACCAGCGCACATTATTGCCGCAGTCAATTTCATGAGTTATCCACAAATTTGAGCCGACAAGGACAAGTTTCCCACTGAACAGAGTTCATTGAACCTTTTCTAGTTCACTATGAATACTTAATATGACTGTCGGAAATAGAATTCACACCACAACTTTGGAACATTCGATAACCCCCACCCCACACAAAAAAAAACAACTCTTATGTTTCATTACCACTGATGCAGATCCCATAGCGAATGATAGGGAGTGTGTCTGAAGGACTGCACTATCGGGACAGCAACCTCATACTCCACATGAATGTCCGATTGCCTGTCCAGAGCTGGATTGGAATTGGAAACGCTGCGTTTCCTCAGATACGGTTGATGTGTCCTCATGTTGCCGTTGCTATCGTCGGCACTATTCGAATTCAGATGCTCTCCGGCAGCGTACCAATTCTGAGCACTCGCACTGAACATTGCAATCGTCTCACCACACTCTGAGTTTCTAACCCTCATTGGGTCCGGTCACAGCATTGCCTCGCCGGAGTGTTGCAACTTTAAATTTGTCTTCACTTCACGCGCACAATTCGGAACGGACACATCCACGTAGCCGAAGGGTTGATTACAAACTGACCACAAGGTGTTATTGCCACGAAATGAATTGCTGGTCGGTTGGAACTTCTCCACTCGACCAGGCGAAGGGTAATGGAGGTGAAAAGGTATATAATGACGACTACTGTACATCAGGAAACACAATGCCATTGCTATTGGGAGCAAAAAATTGAGGTTGACCTGGCCTGGGGGGTGCGCTGAAATTGTGGGGGGTAAGGTGGCATTTTTATAATTTTCTTCCTTTTTTAACATTAGAATGGTCAACGCACGCCAAGCAATCGATTTGTTTCCCTCGGACGGACGAACGAACGGCGAGTATGGCCCCATCCATGCGATGGTGTGGTTCACAGTTCAACATTCTTCCAGGACATGGCTACACAGTCGGTTGCTATAGACCTTAGCCGGTTGACCGGTACACAGGTACACAGGAGTAACAACGCTTATGTGCGGCACGATTGGTACGTAGCCGAGAAGGGGAGCCCATGCAGTGTATGGGCAACAATTGGTGATTAAGGGCAGCAGAGTGGATACCCAGGCGTATGGCAAGGAACTTTGCATTTATGTTGCGTGTTTTGGTTTGAATTTCATTTTGTTGCCGGTCAAGATTCGTGATAAAACGCCGCGAATGGATCCCATTTGCTGAGATTACGTGCGCGGCTAAGGAGAGACGGTAAACTTGCGGGTGTCTGGGATCACATGGTGGAATGGGGCTTAATTAATAAATTTGACACAAAAATTTAAGAATTGGGGCAAAGATAGTGCCGTTGTTTTATCGGAGATTGACACTACAGTTTGATTGGTGTCCTGCTGCATATTAATTGTGTTCGGTAAGGGCTGTAACCAGTGGAAGGAAAGGATTTCCGCCTTAAATATTTATAAGAATTAGTCGTTGCTGTCGAAGATTGGTGTCAATTTTAGCCAAAACGTACGTACACCGCTGCGATTTTGTGGGAGGTTCGTTATGCTGTGTACGTATGCCAACAATCGAGGTAGAAGCTGGTGGTTGAGGAAGGCCTCAAACTCAAACACACAAGATTGAAGTTGTGAGTCTCTATATGATAAATTATGTATAACAAAAATACAAAGGAACAGTTACAAAAAAAGCGTCGAAAATTTAAGGATCTGTGCATTTTAAAAATTGAAATATTAATTTCACTTCGTCAACTGTCTTCCTGTTTTTTCTCGACCGGGAAATAAGCACCGAGTATGAAATGACAATAAGTGGGTTTTTTTTACCTGCATGATCCACTACAGGGGTGGCAGGGGTAATGCACGCACGAGAGATCTCCAGGCCACTCGATCCCTCGCCATCGACTCGAACTCTTCAGGAGTTATGCCTATGCGCAACCAGGAGAGTTTTTGGACTTGGTCCAACCAGTGCGTCCTGGGTCTGCCAAGCGGTCGCCTACCTGATGGAATCGCATTCAAGGAACGCATCGGAAGTCGTGATGATGAGAACATTCGTGCCACATGACCAAACCATCGAAGCATAGTCCTTTTCGTTCGAAGAAGCAGCTGCTCTATATTGAGTTCCTCGCGTACTACCGTATTTCTCACCCTATCTCGCCGAGTAACTCTCACAACAGCACGAAGAAATCTCATTTCGGCAGCTTGTATTCATCAGTCATTACCCAAATTTCATGACCATAGGTGAGAGTTGGAACAAATACTGAATTGCAAATCGCTAACTTGGTTTTGACTCCAAACTCGGCTTTCCTGATTACAGATCTTCCAAGCTGTTTCAGAATTGAGCCAGTTTGGCAAATCCTACAGGAAAGTTCAGCATTACTCCTCCCATCACTAGTGAAAAAGACCCCGAGATACTTGAACTTCTCCACTTGCTTCAATGGAACTCCACTAAAATATAGAGTGCATTGAACAGGCATTCTGGAAATGACCATAACCTCTGATTTGTACATGTTAACCTTCATCCCAGCATCTGCACACACGGTAACAAATCTTTCGAGTGCGCGCTGCAGTTTCATCTGAGAACATGTGAGGATAACTAAGTCATCTGCAAAAAGAAGGTGACTTACCCTCAACTCTCCCAATTTGAAACATTCCTCGCCTAGGCTGCGTTGCAACATCCAGTCCATATATGTATATAATGAAAAGGAGAGGTGGCGAGATGCACATTTGGCGAAGCCCAACGCCCACGGCGAAAGGTGCACCGTTAACCCAAACAAAGCTGCCACAGTTTGTGTAAAGACACTGAATGGCCCTCAAAATGTTACCATTAATAGTTTACCTCGAGGAACTCGGTCGTATGCCTTTTCTAAAACTACAAAAAAGCTGAAGATCGGTTTGGCATACTCCCAAGCCTTCTAGAGTTCCATTCTTAGAGTGAAAAGCTGGTCGGTTCTACTTCTGCCGGGGCGAAATTCACATAGTGGATATCGCTGATTTGTAGTCAAGCCATCTGGTCAAATTGGGAGTTCAATGAACACTGCGAGTTGCTAAGAACACTCGAGGTACTGTAAAGTAATTTCCCTATGAAAACTTAGCAAACTGAGAAGATGGAAAAAAGAGCGAAGTCTCTTGGTACAAAGACGTGTTTGGTAGGTAACAACCTGTCGACTACAATGGAGCCAAATTTGGAACACTGCTACGTCCAAATATGAACAAGAATCGTTGGCATTAGGGCAAAGTCAACCCTTAGCTCAAGTTCTTGAGTCTTGACACTATCAAATCAATGCTACAAGAGAAATACAAATTAATTAAAAATGATACGTATTTCTGAAGCTGGGTACACAGTCTAAAATGGATCTGGTCGTAGCTTCTACAGCTTTATGCTTGCTATTGATAATTTACGAGCCAAACAAACGAAGTTTAAGGCGGAATCGACCATGTTATTACGGAAGAACGTATGCAGGATCCCGCCTTGAGTTTGTAGGTAAATCATCATTTATACCAACTAAACATTGTCTTGTAGGATTTTACCCATGAATATCCTTCTATTCAATTTCCATGAAGTTTAGGGGTAAACTATAGTATACTCGACTTGCACACAGCTAAAAGACCCTGGTAATATTATGTATAGCAGGAAAACTAAATAGTTCTATGCCTTCCATAGAAATACACTTTTCGAAGGCATAGAACAATTTACGGATGCAATGGGCCTATTACTAGGTGCATAAGAACTTTAAATGAACTCTGTAAAGAAATCGATTTTAGTTTATCGTTTGGAATTTAAAAATTGTGTTTTTTTCATTGACTGTGGATTAATAATTTTATTGTTTATTGAAGTAATTTGTGCGATGCAAAATCGGTAGATCTTTATTAGTCGCGCAACAAACATCTGTTGTGTAAAGCGATACTGAATGCATACGATAAGAGAACGTAGTATTTTGGGCTTGTCCTGTGATGCAAAAAAAAAAGAAAAGAAAAACTGCTTGGTGCGCGTTTCTTATATATAATGCAACGTAATTAAAATTTTCGTGTGACGTGAATTGTTTCTTCTGAGAAGCAGTGAATGAGAAGTATGTACAATTCCAATCCCACAAGCACTCGAAATCCTCCTTTCATCTTCTGTATAAGGTAACGTAAACGGTAAGTCACTCATATTCAGTACGCTAACCGAGGGAGAACTGCCGTTACTTCCAACGCACAGAAGTTCATGCCAAGAGAAAACAACTACGAAACGGAAAGAGGAGATGTGGAAACACTAGACGTTAAGTGGGAACATTTTAAAAATCATGCATTTTATTCTTCTCTGTAAACTTTATCCCCCTTTTCCTAGAACATTCATATCTTTATTTTACCGTGGTCTTCAGAAATTCAAAGATTTGCCAACTGCGTCTAATCTATGGCAGTCCTCACTTCGTCTGTGGTGACCACAAGCACTAACCAATGGCCCTGCTTAGCACGTTCATGAAACTGTCTTTGGAGAAAGTCCTTAAAATGTTCCGTATATGAAACCAGTGGTCGACAAATAATTGTGTTTAAAAGTTGTTGCTTGACTTTAACAAATGTCGGCAAATAAGACTGGCGACATAGAAGAATACAAATTGAATTTGATTTACATTTCCTTTCCCAAATTTGTCTGATGTCTGACTGTTACGCAATTCTATTGCACGAAAGGCTATTCAATTTGGCGCCACTTGCCAAACAACCCACAAATGTTTGATCCTTCAACAGAATGAATGACACAATAGCCTGATTCTATTCCTTCAAGAAAGTGTATCTTACGATGCTGGTGACATATACACATGCAACAAATGGCTGTTATCGAACATCCCCTTACAAGCGTTTCCTTGAAATCGGCACTCAATTCCCGAAGGACACAGTTTCCCCCAGTTCGTCAATCACTTCAATTTTGCCTTGGGCTCTCATGAATGCACTGAATATTTGCAAAATAAAAAAAAAACTGCTATTGTCGAGCCATTAAATTAATAAGTGACAGCAATCGATTGATTTTTACGTGTGTATATGGCCCAGAAGTGTTGCACTGCATGATGTCCTGTAGTCCGAGTGGCCCCTAGCAACACAGTATCCACACACAGAGGCACAAACACACACACTCACCCCTGAATGGTTGGCAAAAAAGATGTTGTTGAGTCCAAGGTCCTTATTGTGGTATTTCCTCGGATAACGAGTTTTTCTCGTGTCACCCGACGGTAGGTCTCCTCGCCACGCATCTTATCCTCAAATCAAAATTCAATTAATTTTAACTAAAAGGATATTTTTTAATTTCAACACAACACTGATGATATGTCCTGCTCATCGAAATGTCACAATTTTCTAGTGAAAGTGTGGGGTGCCGTAGGCAAATGGTGCCGACCTGCCCCTCCCCACTAAACGGATGCTGCTGTGCTCTGTGTACCAATTGCGCAAGATCTAGATGTTAAGGTTAACACACAATGAACACGGGTTTTCAGCGAAAATCGGTTTTAAAATTGACCACGACGATGACGTCATTTATGTTTCTGTTTTTTCGAAGGGAGCGTGCTGCAGTGGACACTGCAACTGACCACACCGGACTAGTTGCCTTGGTGGACGTGAGCTCATGCGATACACCAAGCGGGCAGAAGTCCTATTTCCTCGGTGTTCCAACTGAATTTTGTATCGGGTTAATTTACTACTGTGCAGCGAATCAGGGGGTGGTTGTATTCTCCACCCCCGTGTGTGCAGCTATGTTGTAGTCTGCCACAGGTTCTGGTCACTGGTCAATCCAGTGACTTTGGGGATGGGAAAATTGGGATACTTTATATTCCTCTTTGCGCTTGGAATAATCAGAGTGAAACGAAGCTCGTTTACGGGAAGGGAACTTACATAATTTATGACAGAACACTCAGGTGATTGTAGTACTTTGAATTTGAATGGGCCTTCGGGAACTGGACGAACTCCTCACTGAAAACTGGTTCAGACTGCTTAATGGTTTTGAAAATAAAATGAGAAGACGTGGTCTCACTTCAGCACATTTAAATTAGATTTAAATGTTATTTTAATGAGAAATAGTGCTCCGAAGTGAGGAATTCCCGCGCGCTTACATGGTACGCTTTCATTACTTCTGAAGAGTACTGTTTCTACTCAAGCAAAACTAATGGGCGATGTCAACTGCCAACCTGGAAATAGTTTGATGGACGCTCACAAAGAACCTGCAAGTGTTTAATTATCTACGCTGTACGAGTCATGGTGGTCTATTTCGGGCAGATCGAGGCTTATCGCATTGTTAATTTTACATTTAGTTAAATTTTATTCATCCAATCAAACAACAAAATATCAAATAATGTACTTACGAGTATGTCCCCAGATCGACCAATGAGCTTCTAGTTAACTGGCACCTACGGTGAGTTTGAGATTAATATGAAATAGTGTCGTATCAAGAAAACAGCCGATAATCGCAGTCACAACAAAGCCATAATGATAGAACAGGTTATTGGTCGATCGAAGGCAATACCGCTAAGTTGGCCATCCCCCAAACTGTTTTTCAATACAGCTGCAAGGAGATCAACTAGAGGAAAACTACATTTCATCATGGAGAATTTCATGGCCGGAGAACTTATGTATACAAATTCGATAACTCGAACCATTACTTACCACGAAAAATATTCGATATATCAAGACTTCGAGTTATCAAGTAAAATACAAAGCTGATATGTACGCTGATTTTTTAAGTCTCTTGGAACTTCTTTATTTTTTTAAAATGGCAGACACTGAACTTGCCGGAGCACCATACCTCGCAGCCACATTTTTCTTTTTTAACCCACTCTCATCTTTTTTAAGTTTACATTTTTCATCAAGAGCTAATGTTTTTAACGTACGCTTTACCAACATATCAACGATAAAAAGTAATTAACTTTACAACTTCAACAATATGCCCTGTTCATGGGAGGCACATAGAATGACACTTAACACAAGGCGGCTAGTCCGGAATGTTATGGCATCCTACTCTAGTAGCTTGACCCCAGGCTATAGTCTGGTGCCAGAAGTGACCAGGGAGGCCCCTGAGGCCCGCATATGTTTCAGCCTGATCGGTTGAGTTGGAGATTGTAGCTACATGTCTGAGAGTTTATCACGCTAAGGCAGGTGGCATGGGCGACTCCGAGACGTGAAAGGTATATAATCCCAATCTGTGTGGAGTAAAAACAACAGGGTGGTGTGACTCAAAGAGCAGCAGAGGTTTTAGATGGGCCTCACACTTCACCGAGGTAGAGAAACAAGTCCATAAGCTTATTCTCAAATTGGTCTGGTTCAGCGTAGCATACTGGTCCAAGGAGTAAAAGACCTCGTGTTATAAGCCTGTCGACAGAACATCACGTTAATCAATTACTCACTTGTTCTTAGTCACATGTAACGAAATCACGGTTTTATACACCTATGTATACTATGTAAAAACCTGATAGGTCCTTACCAGTGCGGTTTCATGCCGGGAAAGTCCACCATCGACCAAATTTTCACACTACGGCAGATCCTGGCAAAAACCCAAGAGATGCAAATTGACGAATTCGTCGATTTCAAGGCCGCATATAACAGCGTGCATAGAGACGAGCTATACAATGCCATGTCTAGTTTTGACATTCCTGCCAAACTCGTTAGGTTGTGCAGGATGACGATGGAGAACTCTCGCTGCTCCATCAAGGTCGGTAACGAACTCACCGAGACCCTCAATGTCAAAAAAGGTTTTAGACAAGGCGACGCGCTGTCATGTGACTTCTTTAACTTCATTCTGGAGAAAATCGTGTGAAACTCAAACGCCAACACTAAAGGGACGATTTTCCAGAAGTCCGTACAATTGCTAGCATACGCGGACGACATTGACATGATTGGTCGAACACAGCGAGCCGTCAATGAAGCGTTTGCTGGTACTGAAGCGGAGGCTGCAAGAATGGGTTTAACAGTGAACAACACCGACGTCTCGGCCAGAACGTCACCATAGGCAGCTTTAACTTCGAGGTAGTTAAAGACTTCGTTTACCTCGGCTCCCAGGTAAACAGTACAAACAACATCGGTACCGAGATTAAACGCGGAATAACTCTTGCGCTCTCTCTCGAAGGACCAAGCTAACAGTATATAAGCAGATGAAGAAGTCCTTGGTCTTTTCGAGAGAAAAGTTCTGCGTTCCATCTTTGGTCCTGTTTGCGTTGATGGTTTCTGGAGAAGAAGATACAACCATGAACTGTACGGACTGTACAGCGACATGAGTCTAATCAGGCGTCTACGGATTCAGCGCCTAAGCCATGTAGAGCGCATGGACAACACTGCTCCAGCCCGAAGAGTCTTCGACTCCAAACCAGTGATACAACGCAATAGAGGACGCCCACGAAACCGATGGCGCCAACAAGTGGAGAAGGACCTCAACCAAATTGGTGCGCGTAATTGGAGCCAGCTGGCTAAAGATCGTGCCAGCTGGAGAATCTTGTTGACTGAGGCCCAGGTCCACCGCGGACTGTAGTGCCACTATAAGAAGATGTATACTATGTAGGTTGAGTTAGAGTCGATGGCCGAGTGTCTAGTTGTCTGGAATTTCGTGACGCCAAATAATATCTTCTAGTTAACAAGACATTTGAATTATAGAGTCTTGGCGCTATTGCCAACCAATTTCAGTCGAATTATCAAATATTTGAATTATCGAAAGTCGGCTGTAATTGAAATAAATTTCCAAAATTCCAAGTTTTTAGCAAAATCATCTTCAGTGATGAAGCGCATTTTTGGCTAAGCGGCTTCATTAATGAAGAGAATATTCAATATTGATCAGGTGGACACCCTAATGAGCTGCAAGAAACACTACTTCATCTTTTAAATTTCAATAATAACTGTATGGTGTAGTTTTCATGGCGGTGCTGACGTTGTTTTTCCATTGATGACAAATGACCGTCACGCGACATTTTGCAAGGTTATTTTCCAACAATTGGTGTATTGAAAGTTATAATTAAATTAACTTGTTATATCCATAAATGGTACTGTCGTTTGGCCTATGGGGCTACGTTAAATCATAGGCCACCCTGGCTCAGCAGTACTCGTCCCATCATAGTGAAAAAGACCCTGAGATGCTTGAACTTCTCCACCTGCTTTAATATGACTCCACTAAGATGGAGACTGCATTGAACAGACATACGGGAAATGACCGTAACACCTGGTTTGTCCACGTTGTCATCCCAGCACCTGCACATACGGCAACAAAACTATCGAGTGCGCGTGGAGTTCCGTCTGCGAGAATGTGAGGATAACTAAGTCATCTGCAAAAAGAAGATGACTTACCCTCAACTCTCCCAATGTGAAAAATTCCTCGCCTATATAATGAAAAAGAGAGGTGACAAGATGTCCAACGCCCACGGTGAAAGGTGTTGATTTAGCACCGTTAACCCGAACACAGCTGCTACAGTTTTTGTATAGAGACTGAAAGGCCATCAAAAGATTACCATCAATCCCATACTCCGGCAGAACACTCCAGAGTTTACCTCGAGGAACTCGGTCGTATGCCTTTTCCAAATCTACAAAACAGCTGTAGATCGGTTTGGAATACTCCCAAACCTTCTCGAGTACAATTCTTAGAGTGAAAAGGTGGTCGGTTGTGTTTTTTGGCAGGACGAGAGCCGCACTGTTCATCACCCATCCTGGACTCGACCATAGCTCTAGAACGCCCTCCAACAACTTAGCGTAGACTTTCCCGGTTAGACTTAAAAGAGATATGCCCCTGTAACTGGAGCAATCTCTTGTGTCCCCCTTTTTGAAAACAGGGACAATCACCCCAGCTTGTCAGTCGCTGGTGTCTCACCGCGTTCCCAGGCCACCTTAATGACACGAGAGAGTCATAAAACTACCTCTTTACCCATAGCCTCAAGTATTTTTGGCCGGATGTCATCCACACATACATAGCCACTAACATAACATAACACTAACAAATAAAATTGTAAAGATCCAAATAAAGATTTCCATTCATTAAAATCATTTTTTTTATTTAGTAAAAAAGTAATTCAAAACCGAAACTGGTTGATTAATTTCGTGCCACTTTGTAAAGGGTGATTGTTTAGCTATTATCTTTTTGGCAACACTGGTTTAAACAGCTGACGTACGTCTCGTGTTTTGTTTCACTGTCAAACATCTTCAGTTTGATCTATAATTTAACCATGAATCGTCTTAAAAAGGAACAACGCTTGCAAATTTTTGAATTTCGTGCTCTGTTAAGAAAGTTCATCGCGCGCTTCTTTCATTTTATGGTCAGTTTAATCGACGACATTTTTGGCTCAATGGGTACTTAAATAAGCAGAATTGTCGATTTTGGAGTGAATATCAGCCAGAAGCATTGCAAGAGCTACCAATGCATCCAGAAAAAGTCACAGTTTGGTGCGGTGTATGGGCTGGTGGCATCATTGGACCGTACTTCTTCAAAGATGATGCGAATCGTAACGTAACTGTGAATGGTGAGCGCTACCGTCAGATGATATCCAACTTCTTTTTACCCAAATTCCAAGAGCTTGACTTGCATGACATGTGGTTTCAACAAGAAGGTGCCACATGCCACACAGCACGCGCAGGAATGGACTTATTGAGGGGCGAGTTCGGTGAACATTTTATTTCACGTTCGGGACCGGTCAATTGGCCGCCTAGATCGTGCGATTTAACGCCTTTAGACTATTTTTTGTGAGGCTATGTTAAAGCTCATGTCTATACAGACAAGCCCGCTTCAATTGACGCATTTGAAGACAACATTGAAGCATTTATTCGTGAGATACCGGCCGAAATGTTGGAAAGAGTATGCCAAAATTGGACTAAGCGGATGTACCATTTGAGGCGCAGTCAAGGTCAACATTTGCATGAAATAATCTTCAAACATTAAATTATATGGACCGTACTATCGATTCAAATAAAGATTTCATGCATTTATCTCCTTTAAAATCACCCTTTACTTCAACCCAATAACAAAAATGTAGAGCCAACTCAAACGAAGTTATGAAGTCCTTATTGGAAAATCCGATACATCCCATTATTTATATCCTCCATCTCTGATTGCCAGTTAAATGTTGTCCAAAATTAACATATTTTTATTCAATAATACTGGGTGTGTTCACTTTCACTCACAATTCCCAACCTATTCCCCGAAATGCTTACCTTTTTGAGCGTAACCCACAAGCCACACCACATTATACTCCACAAATAAGATCGCTACAGTTAACATTTAAATAAAACAATTTATTTCCCCTCTATTGATGATTAGCCACATTTTCTTCAAAGATTCACTTTCCTGGATTGCCTTCGCCACCCAAGAACTCCCCATCGCCTCCAGCGCCGACGATTGCTCCATTCACACATCCATCATTGCCCAAGTTGATGCACGGCGATCTCTCATCCGAAAAGTCGTCACTGCCGGTATTCGCTGGAACAGAACTCAAATCAATTCAAAACCTTGAACAAAAAAAAAAAAAACCACCGACTACTCACTCATATTGAAAGTGCGAGCCTCGCCAACAAAAACCACCGGGATGGCCGCCTTAGTCAAGTATTCCATTTCTCGGATTTCTTTCCTCAGGGCGTTGATGAACTGTGCGCTGATTTTGGCCTCAATCGGGTGGGCCCGGCCGTAACCACCAAGGCAAAACGCGATCAGACCGAGCACAAGAGCTTGATTTTTCATTTTAATTCCCGCAGCTACCGACGAAGATAACCAACTGGCGGATGGTATCGTGGCCTTTTATTGGATTCGCCTAGGTCCGCTGTTATCGCAGCTATTGCCAGCGACGCGCATAAGTGCATGACGGTGACGTCAAATAGGATTGCGACTCTCACTGATAGCCTGCCTGCCGTGACTGTCTCTTTGTTTTGTCGCCCAATGGATGGGCCGAAATCTGAATAAAAGGACCCACCGCTGTGAAAGATTTATTGCCTCATACATCAGGGCCTGTCAATTGCGAACAAGAATTGGCTATTAGCCCGGAGTAGTCATCAGCAATCAGGTTTGGTGGTATTTATTGACCTTGCACTTGGATTTATTGAACGTGAAATGGATGCGTATTTGTGGGCGAAACTCTTCGACTGCACTCTGAATCAGTGAGCTTCAGGTGTCGGAAAGTGAAAGCGTGTGCAGTAGTGCGTCATAAACCATATGGCGACATATTCGAATTGTGCGAAGTTAATTTTCTACAAGTAAAAATAAATCAATTAAACACTTTCCTGCAAAAAAAGAAAACACCAAACAAAATGAAGTACCATCAAAATTAAACCTGAGAGCCAACGGTAGGGCATCATAATATTTCAATTTGAAAAGATTTACAGCCTTTCTGTTTGACTTCCGATTGTACGTCGTCGGCTAGCAAAGTAATTATTCGGTGTAACGACCCCAACAACCCATAACAGTCATAAACTAACTTCGTTTTATGGCCAACATTGTATATATATATTTTTTTTTGTTCTGCAATAAGCGAGCACATGAATATTCCCATGGCACAGGACATGTGTTTGGTGGGGGGGGCAGCGAGACTTCGAGTCAAGTGGGGCGGGTTGAACATGAAGGAAGCTTATCACACCTTTAACGCACTTGAAACGAACGATTAATTTGTACTTAGATATTCATGCTTGATGATGCCAAGCAGGGCTCAGACGCGTGATGTCAGGTGGGTATTGACGCACTGTGAGCTTAAGTATAATTTGTGGCGGTCACTGAGGGTGACCGTGGAAGAAAGTGTGTCTTCGGATCAGTTTCCTAGACGGGTGGTGTTAAGAGTCTGCTTATAATAATATAATAATAATAATATGGGTGGCGCTACAGCCCGTATAGGGCCAGGGCCTAGCTTCTCAGCAACCACTTGTGTTGTGCGTGCTATTGTTCTATCACGAGTGGAAGGGACGGGACCTACAGTTTTATGCCGACTCCGAACGGCTATGTTTGAGAAGCTTTTTCTAGACAGTTTTACTCTTTGAGCATTGTCAGTGACTCGAAAGAAGTGGGGCCGTGAAAAGTATTTCTTGTCGTACCAGGAATCGAACCTAGACAGGTAGGTCCAAGTGCGTAGGAGTCGACGCACATACCCACAACGCCACGGGCCACCACTAAGAGTCTGCTTATAGAATGATTTATTGGATTGCATGGCACACGGAAACTTTGATGTTTATTTTCTAGATGTCTACTACAATTGAATTCCTTTGATGAGAAGTTCACAGTGCAAGCTAATCTTATAGGACAAGCAGACTACTTACCACCAACTCCAGCCGCGAAGAAGAGCTTCAGTTATAGCTTTCCTGACCGGCTGCAATGGCAGGAACAATTGCTAATAGAAGAAGAGGGGATCGCATTGTACACTGACGGCTCAAATACGAGCGCGGGTACAGGCGTGGTGGTCTTTTGTGACCTATTCGAAAAATTACCGGCACTAAAGGACGACTACAGCATCTTTCAAGACGAAGTGACTGCTACACATGAGGCAGCACTGGCGTTGTAAGACCACAATGTAACCGGTAAATCGATCACCATTTCCATTTTGATAGTCAAGTGGCAATAAAGGCCATAGCATCAGAGCATCAGACCCTCTGCTGGGTGTCGGGACATACTGAATCGAAGGAAATGAAAAAATGGACAGCTTAGCAAAAATTTAATCGGGCCTAGGAGAATCTCTAGCAATGATGTATGCACACGAGCAGCTCAGTTCAATAAGAAACAAAAAAGTACTTATACCCGTGTTCGATGACTTGGTCTGACTATTGGAACAACGGCAAGATCCGCTTAGTCCAATTTTGGCATACTCTTTCCAACATTTCGGCCGGTATCTTACGAAAAAATGCTTCAATGTTGTCTTCCAATGCGTCAATTGAAGCGGGCTTGTCTGTATAGACATGAGCTTTAACATAGCCCCACAAAAAATAGTCTAAATGCGTTAAATCGCACGATCTAGGCGGCCAATTAACCGGTCTCGAACGTGAAATAAAATGTTCACCGAACTCGCCCCTCAATAAGTCCATTGTTGCGCGTGCTGTGTGGCATGTGGCACCGTCTTGTTGAAACCACATGTCATGCAAGTCAAGCTATTGCATTTTGGGCAAAAAAAAGTTGGATATCATCTCACGGTAGCGCTTACCATTCACAGTTACGTTACGATTCGCATCATCTTTGAAGAAGTACGGTCCAATGATGTTACCAGTCCAAACTGTGACTTTTTCTGGATGCATTGGTAGCTCTTGCAATGTTTCTGGCTGATATTCACTCCAAAATCGACAATTCTGCTTATTTACGTACCCATTGAGCCAAAAATGAGCTGACCATAAAATGGAAGAAGTGCGCGATGAAGTTTACTAACAGAGCACGCATTTTGATAATAAAATTCAATAATTTGCAAGCGTTGTTCGTTTGTAAGACGATTCATGGTTAAATTATAGACCAAACTGAAGATGTTTGACAGTGAAACAAAACACGAAACGTGCGTCAGCTGTTTAAACCAGTGTTGCCAAAAAGATAAAACCCAAACAGTCACCCTTTAGTTAAGTGAATGGACAAACTTAACTGACTCGTTCAACATGAAACAGCGTTAATAACAACTAACGGTACAAAGTGAACTGCTCTGGTGCTTTATATCAGAATGTAATTTCAAACAAAACACAATAGGGTTTTGCGTGCGTAAGTCAAGAAGTACAGTCTAGTGTTGATTTTAGCCATGTATACACACCAAGCTAGTAAGTCTTCAGTTTTATTTGAATCTTTTTTATGGTAACATATGCTTTTTTACGGAATACTATTTTTTTGCGGACAAAAGATATTTACTATGGTAATCTATACATATATTACATAGTAGTGGATGAGGTATGATATTTATATTTATTTAAGGTTTTGATCTCTCCAAACGTCGTTTCGTTGACAGCTTAGGATAGGATAGGAAAATAGAGCAATATCAGACCTGAATCTGGTCTGGTCATTACCTTTTTTTGGACAATTATTGTACTTTTCCAACTACGTTCTGTTGAAGGATCTTCGTGAAAGATAAATATATTGTCGGGTAGCGATCCGAATAAATTGATTGGGTAAACTGCCGCTCATTACAGACAAGGAAGAGGCAAATGAAGAAGGACGATATACTGATCAAGTTACGAACAGCACCAATAACGTGGTGGTTGTCAAGTGGTGTAGTTCTTGCTTCAAATTTTGCTAGTGTCGGGGACCAAGATGAACCGAGAAGATGTCACAAAACATCGAAAGAAAATATATCGCTCCGCGTCCCGAAATGGTGTAGATAAAAGAGACCATGTCATTAGTTTATACCGTATCTTCATCAGATCCAGAAAATGAACTTTGCGAATGATATTTCACACCATTGACATATCACTAGCCAACAGCTGGCTAGAATACCAGGAAGATTGCAAAACCTGTAATACACCAAACAAAAATGTTTTATATTTGTTGCACTTTCAGCAGGGTGTTGCAGATGGTTTAATAAAAATGCGACAACCAATAACCCAAAAAAAGGACGTTCTTCTTCTGGTAATATCAGGCCAGCAAATACGCAAACTAGTATCTTAAAGCGACGTCGTTGCGGTACAGATATCCGACCAGCAAGTGAAGTTCAGTATGATGCAGCCGATCTGCCAGAATGCGCTTCAAATATGCTTCAGTAGTGAACGAAATTGTTTTCGAATTTTATACCAAATTCATAAAATTTGTTATTATAAGTAACTTCAATATCTTTGAATGTGAAATGTCAACACCTTTGAAAACCAAAACTGTGGACCTGATGTCCATGTGAATAGACACAATAATAGATCGGCTTTAGTCGCAAGGAT
This sequence comes from Eristalis pertinax, assembly GCA_907269125.1. Lineage (NCBI taxonomy): Eukaryota > Metazoa > Arthropoda > Insecta > Diptera > Syrphidae > Eristalis > Eristalis pertinax. The sequence continues at coordinate 124,610,320 of OU026145.1, forward strand.
ATGAGAAGACTAATAGGACTCCTTACTTTACCGGACACTACGCCATAGGTACACATGCAATGCGTCTGAACTTACCGCATAACGACTTTTGCAGAAGCTGCCGAAATGAGGAAGAAACAGAATATAACCAACATCTACTCAGTGACTGCGCAGCCCTAGCAAGGAATTGGATGCAGCTCCTAAAAAATCAATTATTCGTGGAGCTAGAGGACTTAAGCGGTGTCGAACAGAAATCATAAGTGGATCTTAGGACTAAAGTAGGTCTCACGGTGATAAGACAGCCCAAACGAGGGCACAATGAAACCACACGTTGGTCTAAGTAAGCCACGGCCTTAGCGCCGACAAGGTACCCAATTACCTACATAGCTGTTTGCTGTTAGCATACGCGGATAACATCGACGCGACTGAGCGTCTCCTTGTAAGCGAGGAGTGTCTTCATATCAGTTTTCTGACTAGTGGTGTTAAGCTGTCTGCTTGTAAAATGTTTTATTGGATTGCATGAGACGCGTAATATGGGTGTGGCGGAGAACGAGGGAAATATGAAGCATGTATCCTCTCTACTGCGAAGTAGTGAGTGAGGTGTCGGCACAGTGGTGAATAGTGCAAATAACGTACCGAAATCAATAACTCTTGCCATTCGTTGTTATTTTGTACTCCAAAAGTAATTGAGTAATCTCTCGAAGAACGTATGTGACTTTATACAAGACATTGGCCATCCATCTCAGTCTCAAAAGTGTTTTCATTCACTTAGTCGTTAGTCTTTTCGACAGAAGAAGTTCTACAACTGGAGAATCACGAACTGTATAGGCTGTGCAGCGATAGTAGTTTAGGAAGGCGTGTCCCTATGTACTTTTCTTCGTGCCGAAGAGTCGTCGATGATTTGGGACAACGCAGGAGAGAAAACCCGCGTCATAGATGGCGGACACAAGTTAAGAAGGACACCAAAGAACAAGTATGTGCGCAAATTTAAGCAGCTTGCCAGTTAAATCTTGCTTTTCCCTCCCGGACGGTAGAGATATACAATGAAGAAAAACAAAGTAAGCCTTTTCATGGTCTCATTTAATGGTCACTCATTTAATTATTTTGTAAGTTAGAATAAAAGTTGAGTTTCATGCTATCGTTACCGCATGCTTGTCGACTAGAATTTCTTATAGATGGTTTGAATCTGATCAACCTGTCGTTCCATGAAACTGATAGTCAATTGGTTTACTGCAGTTACTTGACAAGTGTCTTGATAAGTTTCAACGAGATGAAATAGAATATTTTGTAGTCAGCAGAATCTTGATCTTCATCGCCGTCTAACAGCGAGTGTGCTATGAAAACAAATTCGTCTGAAACTCGCTAAGCTTACTCTTCGTTGTTCAATACGAATACACTACGCAACACTCAAACACTGTTGCATTTTTGTCAACTCCCATTACTACCTTCAAGTTACAGCTCAATAACCTCTACGCAAAGAAAATCAACGCCAGATGGTCGACAGGTATTACATGTCAAATCTCAAAACAAATCTGGCCTAATCTTGATCCTGAAAGATCAAGCGATCTTATCTCCCTAAAGAGTTCCAAAATTAGCACTACAGTGGGAATAATTGCCGGTCACTGCCTACCAGTTCTTCACGCAAATCACTTCAGCAGAAGCTGCCTAGACGAAGAAGAGGAGCAAAACACCCAACACCTCTTTTGCAATTGTTGTGCTCTTGCATCAATCAGGAAAGCCACCATTGGCTTCTAATTTTGCGGCAGTCTAGACGACCTCAGCAAAATACCAGTCAAAGCGCTATTCAAAATTGAAAAAGAAGAAAACCAACTGGCTGTCATAAGCCCTCTTTATCTTTCTTTCTTTCTGTCTGAACACCCTCGTCGCGGTACAATAGGCCTACTTTGGCCTAAGTGCATTAATGGCACTATCTACCTACCTCTGACAAATACGTAGGTAGGTAGGTAGAGTGACTGCATGACTGATATGGAAGTCATGCTCACTTAGGCCATCATGTGCAAGGCATGTTCTGAGTTAGTGTAAAATTGTTTCCTCTTCTTCTTCATCCATGCAGCTTCTGCAGAAATCCTAAGGTGCCCCAAGTCTTCTGGCATGGCTGCCTATAAGACAGTGGCCAGTTAGCATCCCTATTAAAAACCTTCATGTCTAACTTTAAGAGGTAATCAGTCCTTCCTTGATTTAGCACAGGCCAGATCGTTTTCGATGTCCTACAAGTGTTAAGTCCCGCCCATTTGCGGTTTGTATCGTTTTTCGCAGTCGTCATCAATCGCGATTTTATTGTTTTCAGTGGGGGTGGGGTGTCTACTGATCTGCTGCCACTGGCATACCCGCCCATTTTCTTGCTAGTTCTTCAGCGGAATACGCGGAATACGCTTATGCCCGGGGACCCAGCATATGGTGAGATTGCATCTGACCGCTATCCCCTTTAGAGACAGACGGCAGAGTTTTACCATCTTTGAGTTTATTGATGGTGTGTGCAGAGCTTTTATGGCCGCCTGACGCCTGGCTTTTGAACAGCTGTTACTTCCGCTTGGAATACACTGCACTGGTTCGGTATTCGGATTGATCCCGAGATCTCTGATAAGCTGGCGTATATGCTTGATCCCGTTCCTTCTTCCGATTTTGACCCGTCAGTGTAGATTTCCCATGCAGCAGGGTTGCAGACTTTGTCTTCGTCCCATTCCTCTCTTGTGGGGATTATAGTCTTGATTTATTTCGAAGTCGATAAAGGGCCTCAGATAATCTGTATTCTTTGGGACATTCGTGTTTTGTAATAAAGGGTGGTTAAATTTTAAGGGCCGATGTTGAATGTGAACCTCATCTAAACGTCAAGTTTTTTTCTGCATTTCGTTTGACATCAACGCAACGCGTTAGCGCACCTAGAGTTTTAAACGCGCTTTGAAGTGACAACTCAATTTATCAGCTGCTTTCAATTCACAAATCCCATATGAAAAATATTGTATCCTTACTACTCCACTAACTTCACCCGATAAATTAACCTCAGTCAGCGGTTGCCATTTCTCAAATGCCAGTTGACTCTCAATTTGAGCGAAGATCTCTCAATTTGTAAGGGAGTGTGAGTGAAAGCGCCTCTCGAACTGAATTTTTCCAACATGTCGATAAATCCGTACGTGAAACTGCTATCTTACGTTTTATGACATTGCTCTCATTTCGCTCCAGAAAGCACGAAGTCGTATTTTGTGCATAGCATATGATTTGCGTGTGTTGAATGAAAACGCCAGCAGCAAAGCCCTATTGTGTTTCGCGATTAAAGTTATTCAGGCTTATTATGAAAATGGGCGTTCAAATCAAAATGCATATCGTGCACTTCGTGATTATGTGACATTTTCACCTCGGTGGATGCGTCAATAAGCAGAATTGCGGCATTTGGGCGAATGATAATCCAAGAGTGATTGTAGAAAAACCAATGCACCCACAAAGAGTGACTGTTTGGTGCGGTTTATGGGCTGGCATCATCGGGCCGTATTTTTTCCAAAATGATGCCGGTCAGGCAGTTACTGTGAATGGTGTTCGCTATCGTGAAATGATAACGAACTTTTTATGGCCCGAATTGGAAGATATGAATGTGGACGATATGTGCTTCCGGCAGGATGGTTCCACTTGCTACACAGCCAACGAAACAATGGCTCTTTTGCGCGACAAATTCAATGGCCCTGTTATCTCACGTGGTGGCGATGTCAATTGACCGCCAAGGTCATGTGATTTGACACCGTTGGATTTTTTCTTTGGGGTTATTTGAAAGAAAAGGTGTACGTCGATAAGCCAGCAACAATTCAAGAGCTATAGGATGAGATAATTCGGCACATTAACGGCATAGAACCTCAATCATACTTCAGCGTCATCGAAAATTTGGACCATCGGATGGAGGTGTGCCGGCGAGGTCGAGGTGGCCATTTAGCTGATATTTTGTTTCATACATAATTGAACCATACCAATATTATCATAATAAAAAGAAATGACAATAATTTCCTAAATAATTTGTGTTTTATTCAAAATCAACATCGGCCCTTAAAATTGAACCACCCTTTATTACGTTGTGCTCTCTTCCGTGGGTTTTGTCCCATCTGTGGCTTTTGTAAGAGAATGACTGCGGCATTCAGTACGATTGGATGGACTCAATAAAACAACATGCTGTTCGATGGTGAGGTGCATAGAAGGATGGCGGTCAGAAATAAGAGAGGAAGGAGATATCCAACTTCGGCGAGAATTTCCCCTAGTCCACACTGGAGAGAAATGTGATAGTAGTGGAACTCCCTTGTATATCACACATACTCTTACAAAAACCATGGATCCACCACAATATGGCGGCCGATTCGTGGATTTTGTGGGATAATGGCGGCAGATTCGTGGATTTTGTGGGAAATTGTCGGCAGATTCGTGGATTTGCCCAATCTCATGTACTATTGTTCGGAGGGTGTTCAAAAATTGACTCATACTTTTAAGAGCACATATAATACTTTTATAGGAATATTTTGAATCAATTAAATTCTTCAAAGTAATATATAGGCGATCAGTTTGCAGTTGTATATAATTCATGAATTGTGAAAACTCATGAATTTAAATTTCATAATTGTTCAGAAAAATGTCCAAATAATGCAACTAAAACTAACTCATGAACATAGTTGTCAAAATATGGAATTAACTTCCATCACATTTCTTTAAAAAAGTAAAATTACCAAAAAAGTTTTTTTTTAAATGATTCATGCAAATTTTTCAATATTATTATTATTATTACTTGTACACAAGTTTCGCGTGAATGCATTTCATATGTATTATTCATACATGTGCAAAAATAAATATGTGCATTAAGTAAAGTATTCATTAATTTCACCCTAGTGCTTCAGAAAGTAATTCCCACAAATGGGAGTTTAAAAAATCTGCTTCATGAACATACGTTTTGTTCGTTTGCTCACCCCTCCTTTCTGTGTTGAAAATTTAACACCAAAATTTGAAAAAAGTTCAGTAACGAGCGAATTTTTAAATAATAACTCTAATTCACCCCACTACTCCGGTTGGGGAATGATGAAAGATGAAATCAAGGGGCAAGAGAGGTAGAAGTTGGATATCTCTTTGCTCTCTTATTTCTGATGGAGGTCCTTCGTGCAAATGTCTAAATTGTGCCTAATGCTATAACGACAACTCCAATGTCGATGGATCAACAGCTCATAAGTCAAACAACACTTTCCCACTCAGAACACATTTTATTTAATAAAATTCTCTTGATTTTTGTTTTGTATTGAACTAACATTGCAGAACGAAAACTTTTTGTAACCAAAAATAAAAATGAACACATAAAGAAAATGTATAAATTAATTATTTAACAGGCGATTCATTTGAATTATTTTTTTTTTTTTTGTTTGTTTATCCATCGAAACAAATACAACATCTATAGTTGGTAGGCACATGTTTATCATATTTTATAAACAATAGTAAGTAGAAAAATAAGAGGTAAATACCTGTGTATCCATCTACCCAGTCCCAGACTACAGCACAACGATATAATTATTTTTTCTGCATTTCCAACATTTGTTTCACATTTGTAAAATAAACTATATATATGTATGTACGCATTTGCTTATGTAAATAATTAAGTAACATCTAGCACATTTAGTTAATTATATTTAAAAATGTCTTCAATTGTGTATATGTGTGTGTGTGTGTATTGGGTGCGAGTTCATCTGTTTCTTGATCATCATCATCATCCTCGTGTTGTATGGTCTCACTTTTGAATTCCATCTCTCCTCCTCCTCTGTTAACACAATACATATAAGTGTATATGTACATTTATATATATTTTATTCTTTTGTCAAAAAAATATTACGAGTATATACAACAGTATCTATATATGTAAGTTAACCATCAATTCATATTTGTTTCGTATTCTTTTTTTTAATTTTTTTCAACATTTAAAACATTTATTAGAAAAAATACTCTTGAGTACAATTGTTTTGTTTTGTTTTGTTGTTTTTATAATTTATTTTGTTTGTCTTGTCGGTTGGGATAGGAATTCATTAATTTTTTTTTATCAGCGATTGTGGCATGATGGTGGTGATTTTGTGCAGAGGTTTGTATTGGTTTACTGGTATTTTCGAGCGGCAGTTCTTGCTCTCCATGCTTGAACTAGATTCCATGCGAAATACAGTGTGAAGCCGTGGATTTGAAAACCGACGAAACAGAACGCATACCAGAGGAGTCCGTAAGGCATACCCTGAAAAACAAAAACAAAAAAAACCCCTTTCATTACTAAATGGTTCTATAAACAAATTTAAAAGTAATGTGAAGTCAAGAACTCGATGGAATATACGCTTTGGTAGATATTTAACAACTAGTTTTAGGATTTCGGATTATGATGAATTTTTCCATCGATTTGTGATAAGAGCAATTTACGAGGCTTAATGTGCGCACCAGTGACATGCCGTGGTGCTTCTAGTTAGGTGTTCACTAGCTTACATCGAGACAATTAGATGCACTAGTCAAAAAGATACCACCTTCTGGCCATTCCGAAGGACGACACGATTAGGAAATTCAATTTACAAAAGAAGTTTACCATTAAACTGGAACAAAGACTTGATCAATGAATCCATGGTCCACAAATTGAGCAGCAATATGGTAAAATGGTATACGGATGGATCAAGAACTGATGAAGGAACAGGGGCCGGAGTATTTGGACCCCAGACAAAGTGCTACGAACACATAGGCAAATGCACCAGTATCTTTCAAGCAGAAGTCTATGCCATAGACAGAGACGAACTATACCAACTGTGGCATAGCAATAATGTTGGACAGTCGTGCGCTATCCTGGCACCTGACTCCTACTCGTGGGAATATCTACAGAAGCTTAAGAAGCTGAGTAGGAGTAACAGAATAAAACTCTGTTGGATACCTTTCCATACATGGATAGAAGGCAATGAAGTGGCCGACTCCCTGACTTGGAAAGGTGAATCGAAACATTTTATAGCTGCATGGGTGAGGAGCTCTTAAGAAAGCAAAGGTATGAATAGGGAGCACAATAGATCTTAAGGTCACGGTGCAATTTACCCTCAACAATAAAAAATAATAACTGCTGCTACAAATTTTGTCTTTTAGTTACGATCTAGGATCGACCGAGTACGTAATAGACATCGATCTATCAGATTTTCTGAATTCATTTTTCAGCTCAGAGGTTAGACACTTAGGAACAACAAAACGATATTTTCGCTCAGAAGGCCAGACCAGAAATTAATATATGTATTGGCTCTCTTCACTACCCACTACTTTGCGTGTATCCACATCGTGGTTACGAGTGAAATGAAAATGAACAAAAATTCTCAACGTTCTGCTTCTGCCTTCTACACAACTACCCTACAACCGAGTGTGGAATGAACGACGGTGCACTGGATGTTGTTGAACACCTAGCTATGTATACAGATTTGTATTCAGCAATTGTCTTCTCTTTCTGTCTGAATTTTTTTGATATGTGGATTTGCGTTTCTTCGGTGCTGATTTGTGCACAGAACACCCAAATGTAGATATTAATTTTTGTTGTTTTGATTGAGAATGAATTCGTTTGTCATTCGAAAGAAAAAGAGGATCGTTGAGAAGTGTGCCTGATAAAGGTGAACACCAAGTACTACAGATTGTTTATCAGAGAGTAACGTGGTTTTTAACTTTATACGTAGATTCGATGCGCGAAAGTTACGAGTACACATTTGAATGATGGCTAGGTAGTTGAAAAGTTAATCAAATAAGAAGACTTAGGTATTTTGGTAATATATGCAAAATAAAGATTGGTAGGGTGTGCGGTGAACACTTGCGCACCTTCGAATAAACGTCACTGGTGTGCACTTACTTATAAATGCAGTAAGTGCTGGTTAGGCCGCGTTAGACACGCTAAATTCGTCTGCAAAAAAACCTGCAAGAGGTAGCCCGAGTTGCATGTGCTCGAGACTATGTAAAAAAAGAGATGACACATGTGTAAAAGAGTGGGAAGCTGAAAAATTGAGCAGAAATTGCAACTGGGTTGATTTCTACGTGCAAAAGTGGCTTGCGATCACCAAAGGGAATTGCAGAAAATCGTCAGTAAAAAATTGCGTGTGTAAAAGCGCCCTTTGTGGGAAATATTGACGTTGAAATTGCATTCCTAAATGACTCTCTGAACGTCTGAGAGCAGCCGTAAGGATGAACTGATAAAAAGGTCTGACGAGATAAGTATTGTGGGTGAATTCATAGCGAGGAGAAATGCAATTGGCGCCGCCTGAGTATCGTTTGTTGAAATAGCAATTACACAGTGACGAAGAGTGACATTAACATTAAGTCCACGTCAGGAAAAGAATCAATCGACTTCGCGATATGACTGCCTTAACTGCTATAATTTAAATCGCTCGATATTGGATTCGAAATAGAGGGTGCAGCTATATGTTCGAGACAACAAACCACGTCTTAGCGTCGTACTCTAGCCTGGGACAGAAAAAAATAACCAATTTTCAGCTAAATTAACCCTTAAATGCCTACTGGTCCATTTTGGGCACGCACTCTTTGAACACAAAGTTTGTCCAACCAAAATATTCCAAACTGCGTGCGAATAGTTGTACTACGTTCTGCTATACAAGCTAAATAGTATACACCGGTTTCCGCTTGAATCCAACTGCATTTGAAAGCTCGGATGACGATAAGCATTTTTTGTAAATTTGCCGTCGGCCAAAACCGATTCCGAAAAAAATATTTCTGTACTCAATTGTTCAAAATTAAATTTATCTTTTTTTTTGGGATTTTAAGTTCGTGCCCAAAATGGCACACTGTGCACCTACGGCATAAAATATGTTATCTGTGAAATAACACAAGGACAGCGTATATGTGGTCAGATCATGAATAACCACTAAAACGTCGCTGCTCGGAATCGGAACCGGAAGCATTGTGCAATAATCAAACGCACCGTCGTTTTTTGCAACGCTACACATTTCACAAAGAAGATTATCTGTAAGCTAGAAAAGATTTTTAGAGGTCTCCGTGACGGTATGCCCTCACGTCAAACGAGACGAAATCTTGCAACTTGCCCTGACGAAGCAGATATTGTGAAGTGACTGCTGAAGAAAGTGCCACTGTAAATAATGAATCGGTTGAAATTCCTTCATGTTTAGTTAATGATGAGCCGTTGATTGTTCCGAAGAAACGGCAGCGACAACAGCTCCAGCTGGTCGGGGTTTCAACAAAAAGTCTAAATTGGTGGAATCAGTTGAGTGCCCCAACGACATACACGAATACAATAACAAAATGGGCGGCGTCGATCTAATGGACGCTTGCTTGGACAAATGGACACAACGCCTTTTCTACCACATGTGCGATATGGCCATCATCAGCGCTTGGATGTTATATCGTGCCACTTCGATGGTACAGTTCAAACTCCGAAGCCACTAAAATTGTTCGAATTTATCATGGAAGTGAAAATCTGGTCGCCCCTAAACGGGTCAAATGACTGTTGCACATTTACCAGCGAAGGATGTACGGCTAGACACAATCGGCCACTTGCCGTAGCACCATAGAACTCGACATCTATGCAAAAAAAACTCACGAACTCGATTTGTTTGGCGGAAATGTCAAGTTCATCTGTGCCTCACCAGTCCCCCCTCCGAGTAGGGGCCAGAATATACCCGGGGTAAGGCATGCCTGTCGTAAAAGGCGACTAAAATCCATGAGCTAAGAGCAACTGGTTTATGATACGCCCATATTCCAGTGCTCGCCGTATAAGTTGCAAGCTCATAAAGAGATTAATGGAATATAAGGATGCAACAATCTCAATTATAGATTGATGCAAGAATAATCCTCGGCTTTCGAACAATAGTGGCCAGTCTTGGGATGAGATCAGGGAAGCCCTGAGACCTGCATAGGTTTCAGCCTGATCAATTGAGGTTGGCCCCCTAGTGGGAGCGTCGTGGTGGCTGTGGTTTAAAACCCAAAGTCGCGGGGAGAGTTGGAGATTACACTTGCATGTCTGAGAGTCACCTAAGTGTGAGGGGCAGACTACGAGACGTGAAAGATATATGATTTAAATCTCTGTGGAGTTGCAAAACACAACCGGGTGCTACGACCCAAATAGTAGCAGAGGTTTGGGTGGGCCTCACCATCTTACCAAGGTGGAGAAATAAGTCCATAAGCTTATTTCTAATTTTGGAACTTAAGTTTTCTACTAAAGGCGTCTGGTCCAGCGTCCTTAAATGGTCCTTAGGAGTAAGAGACCTCGTTATATAAGGCTTAATGCCAGCTGATCACGTTAATCAATTACTCATCTGTGCCCCACCAGTGAAAGGAGCTGAGAATTTATACGCCTGGATGCGCCGTCGACGCTTTTTCATCCAAATTTCGTTTTTTTTAAATCATTCAAAAAATATTCCATACAAATATGTACATATTTTTAATTTTTATGTCGGTAATACACAGCGTGCCCAATTGGGCAAGCACTACCTGAAGTCCCTCTCACATACCCAGGTGAGTTATATGAAAAGTCGTAGAAAAAAAGTTGCTCAGAATTGTCTCTTCGACATATATCCATAATATCATTTTTATGCAGAGAAAAGAGGTAACCAACTGACGCTATTATTCTTTGTTAATGCTTAGAGATGCCCTTGGCAACCTCTACTTCAGTTTGTCCAAGCATCCTGGTTCTAAACCCCCCGCCTGTAGTAAACACTGTTTATGCCAGTCCCCTAATCTGAGCTTCCTTTCTGAAGACCAAATCCTTTCAGACCAAGCTGTATTACGCTTACGGTCACACATGATGTCAGTAGATTTTGTAGTGGATTGATTTCTCTTTCTGCAAATGACGACTCTTGTGTCTGTGAATCAGTCTTAACTTGAACTCACGGGGAAGCTTCAAAAGGCAACTCGTACAGAATGCTGGGTCTGGTTGAAGCCAGTGAAAACGGAAAGAGCGAAGCAAAATGACTTAAAATGTGAAGAAGGGAATGCATTCTGATGCAGAAAGATAACAAGGTATACCGAGATACTCCTGGCCCTAGGTTCTACAGCAAACAATCGTGCTGAGCGTGATACGTTTCCCTCACGAGTGGAGTATATCAATTTAAGTTTTTCACCATCATCACAGAATAACGAAACACAAACACGCACTCTCCTACTCTAATCTGAATCGTGTCATTTTCAACTACACATCGAAATGAATGAAAAGTTGATCAACGGATTCAATGAATAAAAAATCATAATACTTACTCTCCATAAGAAGATTCCAGCTTCTTCAACATCCATACCGTGCTCCAGAGTAATGTAATTCCATACATCACCAAAATAGTACAAGAAACAATACAAAAGTGGCAGTAAGCCCATCAGTGTTATGGCAACGATATACTTCTGCATCTCACGAATCTTATTACCCCGGGCAGCCGAGAGTCCAATAAATGAAGTCAACAGTGACAAACACCAAATGTACTCCCACCATAGAGGCGATGGCACTTCCAATTCTTCGATTTCCAACACGAAGATATCCAATCGGTCCAGAATGTCTGAGGTCAGCTTAGCGAGCATCACGAAGAACAGCAGGGCATGAAAGAAAATGCAATATTTCAGCCGGGATTTATTCAGCAAACTGCAATAAAATGAAAAAACACAACAAGTTAAGTCACAACAAATAACTCCACTTGAACAATATTGACGTGCTTTTAGACATTCGGGTAAAGAAGTGTACATAGAAATGTAAACAAAAACTGGCATGATGCCAATCGTTTTGTCCCAGCATTTGTGAGTTTAGATGTGTGGGCTCTCTGGCAAGTGCAAAGTAATGCTATTACTCTCTAGACACAATGCCTTGTCAGTGGTTTACGTGGAACACAAATATGTGGCATGAAATTTTTAGGTGGTATGCAAATGAAATCAGTGATTTTTTTTTCGTTCTTTAATTTTCTTTAGAGTGTATGTGTATGTTAACCTAATTTGATGTGGAGCTGCCACTCGCTGTCTATACTCAAAGTCTGTGCCATCGGTTCCAGTGATCATTGCTCCACCGCGAGATGCCATTTTATTTAGATATATAAGCGTAATGTTATGATGGTTCAACGGAGTTCAAAAAATGTATAAACTATCGAAATAACATTTCACTTTGATGTGAAAAACCGAAAAGAAAAGCTGATTCGGTGGTGTCACGGTAATCACCCACCGTCGTCGAAAAAGGGAAAATTTGTGCCTTTGAAGTTGGGAACAATTTTTTTTGTTCACTTTTACTGCTGTCAGTCGAATGTCAGGGTTGACTGAGATTGAACAGGTATGGCATTGAGGTAAAAGAATGTAGTAAATTTCTTGGTGGGTGATGTGATTCTCAGTGAATGTTATCGAAGTGGTCGAATTTATATAATTCGGAAAAAAGGATATAAATCTTCTTCACTATATTATCCTGAATTAATTAAAGCATTACCAGGGATAAGGAAAATATCATACCCTTCAAAATATACCCCGATTATATATATCACTAAAAAAGCTTTTCTGTGGCAGAGTGAATCGGGAGCTTAAACATGTCCTTAAGGACAGTTGAAGTCGAAAGCTTTGACATTATTATGACAAGTTTTCCAAGGATATCACACAGCGACCGTGTGGCCTAATGGATAAGGCGTCGGACTTCGAATCCGAAGATTGCAGGTTCGAGTCCTGTCACGGTCGAAAACCAACAGTTTTTTTTTCTTTTTTGATATGTTTTCCTTCAGATTCTGATGGTTATCCACAGTTAAACAATTGTCGTAAAATATGTCAGGTCAATCATTATTTGAAACTAATCTTTTAATATTGAATTCAATAAACCACTCCCGGAGAAATTTGAAAAAGAAAACATTTCCAACAAATGGTTAAAGTAAGAGAGGAACTTCAAAATGTTGAGTTTGTCAGCCACAAATCTTCGTACTTGCTTTCAGAACGTTTCCACCTTCGAGTTTTTCGCATCAAGCGAGGTTGTCAAGCAAATAGCTGAGCGTGAAGGCCGTTTTTCGCATTTTCGAAAATTGATCGCGTTGTGGGACGTCTGATCCGAGCATACTTACGTCAATTCGTGCCCGTCACATTCCATTAAGAAATGCTCCTTGAGCAGATATCATTAAAATACTGCATATTCAATGCATATCTAGGGTATAATTTGAATACCTTGGATTTATTTATATTTATTTCCTCACATTAATTCTTCTTTCGAAAAATCTCCACTTGCAATGGATGACACATCTCCTCTGGAACCTCTCGGCCGACAGTTATCGAGACATCACCCTGTGGGCACGCACTGAGTGCCACCAATAGGTTCATGTCCGCAATAAATTCAATGTAATCTCCCTTTTGAGCTGGACTTGGCTTACAAAAGTATTGATGAGTGTCCTGCAATGAGAGTTGTTAATCAAATGTCACATTTACCGATCGTGCGCCGATGTACAATTGCACATCACTATTTTCTCAAATTTTAAGTGACATTTGTCTTGTCATTGGTACGTCATTTTGTGTGATTCATAAATTCTCAAATGCACTTACCCTTGTAAATCCAGTGCACATGAAAATATTCCAAACGTCATGCACGTCCTCCTCCTTCAATCCTCGCTCCACAACGGCCTTTGTCAGGTAGCTGTGGCAACTGCCAAATCGTTTATTGCCAGTGATCAGTTCGTAAGTGTAGTCATCGCATCTGGTCCCGATCACATCGTGCAGTGATCCTCCGTCCTCGTCAATGCCGTACTTCGCCAACGAATCGAAAATGAAGGTTGCCATTGGCCGCAAATACGGAAGGCAGCTCCACAACCGATCGTACACCTTCAAGTGCGAACTATGCAGCTGTCTCGTCTTACCGGAGTAGAATCTCTCCTTGGGATTGTCCAAGTTCCAGAAGTTCAAATCGCCAACCTGTGAGCCCTCAATGACTGTGATGCGGCAAAGATCACCCGTCTGCATGGTCCACGTTCGCGCCGATCGCTTTGGCACCACAAGCGTCTTCACCACATCGCCGAGAATAGCCTCGTGCCGCTTGGCGTCGTATTCCGGCTTGGATACCTTTGTTGCTGGTGGAGTATCGTAGCAGATTATCGGGGAGTGCTTCTTAAATGTTCTCGGCTTGAAGTTACGCCCGCACCACGATTCAGCCATTGCGTAAGCAGATCGAACTAACTAACAAACGAATGCAAAATGCAAAATAAATAGTGTACCTTACAACACAGAACTATCTTGATTGAAGTTCTTACACACTTAGAGCAGCTAATCTTGACATTGATTGCGATAGTGGGGAGCATTCCGTTTTGTTAATGACCAGCTCTAGCTTTTCACAACGTTGGGGGGTGGAGCAGCTTTATTTTGAGCTTTGCTGAGCTTATCTAATATCAGTGAATAAAAAGTAATCGCCCCCGGGTGGACTCGAACCACCAACCTTTCGGTTAACAGCCGAACGCGCTAACCAATTGCGCCACGGAGGCAGTTGTGGTTTGATGTCTCAAAAAATATTTTGTATTTCGTGGCAGTTTCTAAGATATTATGTCGGACTTGGAAAGGATTATTGGATTTACTGTATTTTTCGCCTGGTAACAGAATGGGCGTACTGTATCGCTGAGCGATCTCCCATGTCGTGGAATCTCCTTATCAACGCTAATCTCAGCCAGGATTTGATCCTCGTCTGTGGTGGGTGGACGTCTATCAGTAGGGTCTGCATTTCCTGAACGAAATCGTGAAAATCAATGTTGACAAGTGTCAGCGCTTATAGAGAGGGTTCTTCCTATTCGAATGAACGATAAACACTTACTTCCTTAATGTGGCGGTACAGTCCGGTGTGGACAACCGTCTCCAGCCAGCTCGATCTTTTTACTAGCTGCCACGAGTTACGTAGGTACGTATAGTTGGTTGAGGTATTTTTCCACTTGCGTGCGTCCGCTAAGTCTCCTCCATTGCGCCGTTACTTGGGGGTGATTTCTATGAATTTCTGGACCGGAGCATTGGTTTCCATTCATTCTACATGACCTAATCATCTAAATCATTGGACCTTCAGGAGATTTTTCAACAAATTCCAAAAAAAAAACCGTAGAACTTATGGAACAATGGGAAATTCAACAGCCATCTTCCCCACGCTATACACTGTTTTATTATCTTCAAGCACAAAATTCCCAAACACCGGCTATGTACATATCCCTTTCTCTTCACGGGCTCACAATTGTGAGCTTTCGAATTTTCCCTCTAAAACTAACTACAGAAAATATTCCAAGCTAAGTATTGACAACAAATTGCTTATATACAAGCAAGTGCTAAAATCCGTCTGGACGTATGGTATACAACTATGGGGTTGTACCAAAGAAAGCAATCGAAACATACTACAAACATTTTAAAATAAAGTGCTAATGGCCATCGTCAACGCACCCTGGTATATACGAAACAGCGACATCCACAGAGATCTTGGAATTCCATCAGTCCAGGAAGGTCCAGGAATCAGTCTGGAAGAGCACATGAACTCTGCTGTCCTTCCAATTCTCGACGAAAGCAACGCTTTCCGCCGTCTGCAAAGGACCAAACCCCTTGTGTTGAAGAGTTAGTTTTTGTTTTCTCCTTTTATGATTTAGTTCGGATAAATGACTTTTCGGCTGATCGGATACCTGACGTCCACTTGCTTCCGATGTTGCTTTCGGATAAATGACATTTCGGTTAATTGCTGTTCGGATAATCGACGCTTTACTGTACAAATAAAGAATTTGGTCTATTCCTCTTTCACACAATTGGGTCCCACACTGCATATTTACGCCGGGATGGTGTGCGTTAATACTTCAGTCAAAAGTGTTGTAAACACCCCATATATCTGGTATTACAAAATAATTGAAATTAATTTAAAAAAAAAGTGATATGTTTTTTTTTTGTAGTGATTTCCAATCTTTAAAGGTGGGTTTATAATTTAGAAGTGTTACTTCATAAGTTTTCTAATCGAACGACACGATGAGAGAGCTTGAACACAGAGAGCTTGAAAATAAAATTGTTGAGTTGTTAAATTTGAACTTTTTTTTCTTTTGGCTTAGTACTTATATCATTTTACTGAGGAAGATATTTTACAAATGTTGATGAATGATGATGAACTACCTATGGATGATTTTGATGAAAATAATGAATTCTTAGTCGAAGGTGTAGAGGAGGTCGCGGAATCAGATTTTGATTCCGATGATGAGAGTCCACTAGTTCAGCAAGGAAAAGTTTGCATTGAATACCCGGGAAAAGGCTTACATAGTCTTGTGGAATGGTCCTTCGAAATTTATCAGGGTGGAACAACACCTCTTAAGGACAGATGTCTCGATCTGGGCCCAACTGCGTCTACTTTGACAGATACTTTACCACGCTCCCGCTGCTTCAAAGGCTTACAGTATCTAGCTGCTGGAACCCTTGCAAAATAGGTTAAATAATTACTCTTTCACAAAAGACTTAAAGATGAAAAGAAGAGAATTTGAGGAAATCTGCTAGAATGATACATTACCGTTTCTTCAGTTTTTCTTAAGTTAAGTTTACCTGAAGGTCTCCTGAAGCTCACAAATGTGACAATATCTTAGGACATCGTTGATAAAAAAAATTGAATTTCATATATCTTGTTCTACTGAATTACTAAAAAAATTATGAAAATCCATTTTAATTTGAACAACGCAGGAGGGAAAGGGATATACCCGCATGCCGAATAATTTCACAAAGCAACATAGCGTGGTCTGAGTGGTTCATAGGTTTTCTCCGTGACAATCGCATATTCCAACTTAACTATTATAAAGGGTGGTTAAATTTTAAGGACCGATGTTGATTTTGAATAAAACACAAATTATTTAGGAAATTATTGTCATTTCTTTTTATTATGATAATATTGGTATGGTTCAATTATGTATGGAACAAAATATTGGCAAAATGGCCGCAGCGACCTTGGCGGCACACCTCCATCCAATGGTACAAATTTTCGATGACGCTGAAGCATAATTGAGGTTCTATGCCGTTAATGTGCCGAATTATCTCATCATTTAGCTCTTGAATTGTTGCTGGCTTATCGACGTACACCTTTTCTTTCAAATAACCCCAAAGAAAAAATCCAACGGTGTCAAATCACATGATCTTGGCGGCCAATTGACATCGCAACCACGTGAGATAACAGGGCCATTGAATTTGTCGAGCAAAAGAGTCATTGTTTCGTTAGCTGTGTGGCAAGTGGCACCGTCCTGTTGAAACCACATATCGTCCACATTTGTATCTTCCAATTCGGGTCATAAAAAGTTCGTTATCATTTCACGATAGCGAACACCATTCACAGTAACTGCCTGACCGGCCTCATTTTGGAAAAAATGCTGCCCGATGATGCCGCCAACCCATAAACCGCACCAAACAGTCACTCTTTGTGGGTGCATTGGTTCTTCGACAATCACTCTTGGATTATCATTCGCCCAAATGCATTGACGAATCCACTGAGGTGAAAATGTGCCTCATCACTGAAGATGATTTTCTTCAAAAATTGATCATCCACTGTTGCCATTTCTTGCCACCATTCTGACCATTGACGACGCTTGAAATGGTCAAGAGGCTTTAGTTCTTGAGTCAATTGCACCTTGTAAGAGTGTAAATGCAAGTCTTTATGCATAATGTTCATCAACGACGAGCGTGAGTGGTGCAATTGTTGGGCACGACGACGAGTTGAGGTGGACGGGTCTTCAGCCACACTATCGCGATCAGCAGCAATATTTTCTGCAGTACGAGCTAAACGAGCATGCACTGGTGTTTTCACATCTCCTACAGACACGGTTTGCTCAAATTTTTGCACGATTTTTCCGATTGTACGCACATTTGGACGATTAAATTGACCGAAAAAATCACGAAGTGCACGATATGCATTTTGATTTGCCTGAGAAAAAGCCCGAATAACTTTAATGCGTTGCTCGATTGTGTATCTTTCAATGGTTCAAATTGAGTTAGTCTGAAATTGAGAAATATCAAATGAAATGCAGAAACACATTCAACATCGGCCCTTAAAATCTAACCACCCTTTATATGCATCTCTATGCACTGTTTGCTTTGGCCAAATTTCAGTTTTAGCATCGTTAATCACCCGCCATCCATTCAATATGTACTCCTTTCCTCTCACTTGACAAATAATCCAAATCTGCTAAGTTTATGACTGCAATCTAAATCTCAAGTTGATCGAATTCACTGAGAACTGACCCATTAGTAACTGAGCAAGGTAAACGAAAAACGTGACTTTTCCAAAGACAAACCCATTTCCTCTTAACTCGCTGCCCCTTGTTGTAATTATTGATTTGACTACCCGCCCCCCGATGTAATGACGAAACATAAATTGCTTGTGTTTTCTCATGTGTTTGTGTTTTGGACGGAAAGAATAATCTTGTTTGTATCGAATACAGTCACAGTGTCTGTTGCACGCACAAATAGTTGAAGAGACAGACAGAAGTAAAAATGGGAGGCAATCAAAAAGAACCAAAACCGAAAAGCAACTAAAAACGCAATTAGTTCCTGCAAGCAACTAGTTTATATGATATTCTATCGATTCTGGGTGACATTATTTATTCATTTTCGAGGAAGGAGGATTAATGCGTTTTTTTTTGGGTATGTTCTCGATGATTGAGGGTGAAAATGTGTTGTGAATGGAGCTTTATATCAGAAGATTGAAAGATTGCCGGGTAATTACGTATTGCCCTTTTGGATAATCTTAGGGTTACAGGTGTCAACGGGGGCAATTTTACAGCGCACAAAGAGAGTCAATGGACTGTCGCGTCGGTAAGAAACAACTTCAAAGTTTTGAAGTCAGCTGGACCTCTTCACACTTTTAACCCAATGATCTGAGACCTATCAGTCTCTCGTACTTTCTTGAATCATTAGAATCTATTGTGCTGAAGGATGTCTCGAGTAGATAAATCTATGGTAGCACCTATTAAAGTTTTTTTAAATATTGAAGGAGCTTTCAACAACTTTGGAGGCTAAAGTAAACGTGGCTTATCACGTCAGCTACATAGTATTAGTGTGACATATTCAAAAGTTGGTGGTACTAGGAAGATATGCAAGGAAGCGTGTTCCGCTTTTATGGAACAAATAATGTGCTGCTATACAAAACTGACGATGTTACTATAATCGTATCTGGAAGAATTCGAATTCGTGTCCACGGCGGTAAGACTGAAGACATTTAATTCGCGGTCGAAGTCTTCCTCAGTACACCGACCACCTATTAGCTCAATCACTCATCGATGAGCACTTCTTAGTAAGCAGTTCCTCCAGAATGGATGCCTGAATAGGAGAGGCTGGATGTTCCTCTGCGTAACTTCACAGACGGATCGAAGGCGGACTAGAAGGTGGGAATGGGCGTCTAGTCAATGGATCTAAACATAAGCATATGCTCAACTTTGCCTGCCAAATTATTCTAGTGTAATGGGAGTAATGCAATTCTTTCTGACAGCCAGACAGCGGGCGGTTTTCATTCAGAGACTTCCATGAACTTCTGCGTGTCTTTTGAGGGTTAATTACTTTATCATTCACCAATGATCAACTGTCGGTGCTAAAGTATAGTACGGGCTACGCGTATGCGGACGACACAGCGATCGTAGTTAGCCATAGGAGCGTTGATGAAGCGGCGAAACTTATGCAATTAGATTTGATTAGAATCGCAGCTTGTCAACGTATTTAAGACAAAGGTAATGGGCTTGATGGAATCACATCTAAGGTATGGCCTATTAGCGTGGGGAAGAGCGTCTCAATTGCAATCGCTACAAAAAGTGCACAGAAGGCTATAAGAGCTTGTGCTGGAAACAGGAAGTACCAGAGAAGTTCACCAACAAAGAAGTGCTTGTACTTAATTGAATTTACTGAATTACAACATTAATAATTGTAAAATGGTTTTGTAATCAGTCATCTGCAGACAAGCCATTCAGGCTTTTCCAGATAAATACGTGTAAGCACTGCAAAAATGAATTATAAATAAAATTAAATTGAATTATATGGATGCCTGGATACTGTGACATTTCTGGAAATTACGAATCCGATGAACTGGCAAGGCATGGTATCACCTCATCACGATGTCCAGGTGGAGATCGGACATCCATGCCTCTCACTATAGCTAATCATTTTTTTGCTGTTTAACACGATTAATTTCACAAATACTGAGGCACCACCAACCGTTGTGGCTTACTCTCAACTCTAAACGCCTACTAATCAGGCTGAGCAGACAATGAGGAATCTCATTGGCACTATAACACCACACTTCGTCGATGTCATCACCATCCATATGGTTGTGTCTCCCTTTCAACGATTCCTGTAGAGCTTGGGGAGGCGAGGAGTAGAATGAAACCATTGTCAGTCCTCTCTGCTCAGCGGTAAAAAAAATCAAATGTGTTAACGGATAGAATAGCTAGATTGTGTGTTATCCAAAGATACCATAAAACTCATGCTGTCAGTGGACTATTTTTGGAAAACGGAAACATGGGCATCTTCACATATTAATACTGATAGATGCCAACGCGGATATAAGGAACTTCTCTGTTAAACGGAAACTAGGTATTCTGTTCCAGAAAATCCAGAAAAAATATCGTACTTTACCAACCTGATATGATAACTATGCGTTGCGGGAAATAAATGTTCTTATTCTTAGACAATGTCGTGACATTCAAACGCGTGCAACAAATAGGTACCAATAGACCATTGCCTTGAGAATTTTTTTCAGAAGTAATAATCTGAAAATGGCCGCACTTTCTTGGATAATAGAATACTAAGGGATAGAGGTCAACGAAAAGGCGGAATGTCTAGCAAGGCAGGAATCAACATTGGTGCTGATTGATTCGGAAAATATGTGCAGTTTTAAACAGTGGAATAGTTAAACACCTGATCAACAAATGGGCCATGGTGGAAGACGATGTAGTAGTCAATCAAAGTGTCAAGTGTCAGAGAAAAGTTTAAACATGTCCCTTGTCACCGATCGTTTGAGAATTGTTGGTCCGAGAGGACAAATAATAAAGAGGATAATAAATAGTAAAATGAAGTGCAAAAGTTGTTGTTTCATTTATTATTTAACGTGTCCGTAACACAAGTGGTAGCGAATACAATTTATATTGTAAGCCACTTAAAAAGCATTCAGTTTGACAAATAGTAAGCCATTCCCACATCATTCCTTTTTTCCTACGCACATCATCAGTACTTAATCGCTTTTGATCGCTGCCTCAGCTAATCAAGGCACACAAACCGAGGTAAAGATCGAATAACTCATCAGCTCCATTTACACCTGTCGCACGCTGTGCACTTCATCCGTCATCCTTGTCCAGAAAAACGAACGCACAAGTACAAGAACTCTCCCCGAAAAGCATTCTCTTAATCCTTTCATTGTGTTCGTGCGCACATTCTCTCTCCTCTCTTAAAACACACAGAAAATACACACTCTCTCTTTCTTCCACCCAAAGCGGAAGGTCAAAGAAACTGTAATGCTAACGCCATCCGACAAATCAACCCCATCTACTACACCCTCGCCGCGAGTGTCTGCCTGTTCATTCGGAAGCATTCATATTTTCTTCCAACATATCTCAATCCGCGGTGTGTCTTTGAGAAGATACTCACTCCAACACCGATTAAGACTGCACAACAAAACCTCACAACAAAGCCAGACGGCAAACTGTGTCCCCGCAGAGCTTTTCGCTTCAGTATCGTTGAACACTTTGAAACGTCGTGATCGTTTCCCATTGAATGCTGGTTCGTGTCGCGCCCCAAACTAACGGATTCGAGTTCAGATTTGAATTTTATTTAACTTTTCCGCCGAATTCTTCAATCGAAAGGTACGTCCGAAAAAAAAAAACAGAAAGCAAAAGTGAATGACTCCTCGAGTCGATGCGAGAGTACCCGATACGATCTACTCCGCAGTTGGTACGGGCCAACCCAAACAGTGATATCCCGTGTATTTTTAGAGTGTCAATTGGACACAATCAGTGCATGAATTTAAAAATACACGAGCGTTTTTTGAATACACAAGAAAAAAAGTGAATTCGCTGGAAGATTGCACTGGCAATTGAGGAAAAAAGCGACGCGAGGAGTGTTGATGAACAAAACGAAAAAAACATCCGCTAGTGACATGAATTATAAAAATAAAATATTCCTTTTTTTGAACTCGCGTGGTCACTTACGTTGTTGTTGGCGATATCTTTGGCTTCGTGTTTGCGTCTTCCGCTAGCATTTACTTTCGCTCAAACCTCAGTCAATGGTGACAATGGTGGATGACTAGTGCATCCATTTACTTGCGAACGAATCGAAGGGTGACCTATGCTTTTGAACTGAAAATAGTTCAACTAGAAATAGATGCAAGAATTGTGTACAAGAATTGGTTCGTATGTCGGTGGAATGCTTCTGGTTGTTGACGGGAGATGCCCTGACATTCCTTTGAAAGTGCATACGTAAGCGATGGTAGTTGACCGAGTGTGGTTACGATGAGCAGCTCTTGGATAATTGTACAAATGAGATGGATAAGTGCATTTGAGTGAATGAAGACGAACAATAATTCAAGGGTTCTTGATGCGGTGGGCGGTGGTTGGATTGGCTCTCATGTGATGGTCAAATTTATTGTTTCCTTTTTTTTTTTGAATACTGGACTACGATTAAATTTACCAAAGCTGTCCACTTGATGGTGAAGATAACGATACATTTCCGCGATGTGTTATCCGTTTTTGTAGTCGATTTGAATGACAACAAGACATTTTTAGATTGTTGAAGTCATCATCTGACGACATTTAGACAAGCACTGTCATGAGGAATCGATTAATTTTCGAGCGATGTTAGAACTTGCAAACAGATTTTTTTCTCTAAATATGTACAATCGTGAACTGTTTGCACAAGTGAATAAAACGGAGAGAAAACTGAGAAAACAAGGTGAAATGTGTTCGCAACATTTTTGACCTTCCCTCTTCTGGCTGATAAAGACAATGCGGATTATACAATATCAACGCATTCAATGATATTGTATAATATTTGGACTATATAATAATAATAATATGGGTGGCGCTACAACCCGTAAAGGGCCAGGCGTAGCTTCCCAGCAACCACTCGTGTTGTGCGTGTTATTGTTCTATCACGAGTGGAAGGGACCTACAGTTTTATGCCGACTCCGAACGCAAAGTTTGAGAGAAGCTTTTTCTAGACAGTTATACTCTTTGAGCATTGTCAGTAACTCGAAAGAGGTGGGGCCGTGAAAAGTATTTCTTGTCGTACCAGGAATCGAACCTAGACAGGTAGGTCCAAATGCGTAGAAGTCGACGAACATACCCACAACGCCACAGGCCATCACATAATATTTGGACTACACATCCGAAAAAGAACCTAAGTCTTAAGTGATGAGCAAATAAATCACTTGATTCTTCAATTTTGTAGATAAACGGGTGCAAGCATGAAACTATACCACGAGGATAGTTTGATAAGTTAGTGCCTTTTTTGGTTACAAATATTTGTCCAGCGAAAAAGCTGAACATGTTCTTCTTTTTAGCTCTTAGACTAAGTCCAGCTTTTTTTTCCAATTTTAGTACATATTTCCTCCAAATTAAAGGTTTTCCCAATGTTCTATATGTATCTATGTAAAATAGACGTTTTTTTCAGTGATGACCTCCTTATTCGACCTTACCGCCCAGCCATTTCGTCAGGTTTGGAAACAGGAAATAGTCGAAGAGGGCTAAATCTGGAAAGAGGATAGAGTAGCAGTTCTCAGATCCAATTTATGGATCCTTCCAATCCTTTGAAAATGTAGCGTTTATGATTGAGTGTCAACAAACACTGCACCCATTGCGCAGATTCGTTCTTAATTTCCAAATATCCATGTCGAATGTGATATACCAGCTCAGTTAAGATGTCTGCAGCCTGAGCTAGGGTTCCCAACATTTTCCAACTGATTATAGTATATTTTTTTTAAATAAGATGTAAGAAAATATAGTACAGTCACCAAGAATATTGTATTTTATGAAAATAGTAAGAAAGAGTCCAGTTTTGTATGCTTTCTGAGTATTATTTTTTTATAAAATCAGTATTTCTTAGCACTTCTTACATCATTTAACAATGTTTTGTTAACAATACAAGTTTCAAAAGCCTTGTCATTCAATTTTTAAATTAATAGGGACAAAAAGTTTATTTAGCTAAATTAGCTATGTTTTTTTCTTCACGCCATTTTCAGTTTATGATTGAAAAAATTCTTTCTGCGTTCACAGAAGTGGCAGGAATGCAGAGTAGGAATGACATTAGTTTAAAAACATTTGGTAGGTTATTTTCGGCATTTTGAAAAATATTGAGACATTTTTTGGTATGTAGTTCTATCGGTAAACTGCCTTCAATTCCTTATTCTTGCAATGATTTTATTGAGAATTGTTATTTTACAATACAGTTCACCCAAATTGATTTTCATTCTTTCTTGTAAGTCATGCAAGAACTTCGAATGACATCCCAAAATCATGAATTTTGTATATTCAACTGTCTTTTTTAAAGTTAAAACATTTATTATGGTATTCCAGCAGCAAAATTTATCAATTTCTACTGGATTTTTTTTGTTTGGTTTCATAACCGATGAAGCAATCTTTCTTACGTTGTTTAAGTGCAAACTTTAAGGCAAATATAATGTTATACAAATCTAAAAAGGTGATGACCTTCAAGTTTTTTGATAGAAAGATTTTAAAAGATTTTTTTAATATTTACGTTCCCATCAGTTTCATGCACTCAGCCAGAAGAAGGAGCATCCGATTAACCAAAAAAGCGATCGAGTTTTGCACGGAAACTACATGCGAACCATTGAAATTTAGACCACATAGTGTTTACCATGCAGTGTAGCAGAGCGAGCCACGCAAACAGAAGGAGAATTTACTACAGAACGAAAGAGATTTCTGTTCTGTTCCTGTTTCTGTTGTTTATTACTTGGCACCTGTAGCACAAAAGCGCACAGAATATTCCTCAGTAAAAAAGTAACCTTAAATATATTCGGGCCGCATTGACACCGGCTTTGGGCCGCATGCGGGTTCGACAGCTTTTAGAAATGTTGTTTTCCTCTCATATTGATGCGAATTGAGTTCAGAAAATTTGAATTCACTCACTTCGAGTGTGTTTGTTTTCACAATCGACTACCTGTTACAACTGTCAATCGTAGATGAATAAAATTGAGGACTAGTAGGTCTCATTTTCAAGATGATATAATTTTTGCGGTCAATGGCTAATAGGTAATCACACAAAGATAATGAAGTCACCTAAAACGACTTCTGTAGATGATATAAGGACGAGGAGGAGATGGAACCTATTCCTGATTACGTTGAAGCTATTCGCTACCCTCCTTAACACAAAAAAAACTTCTACAACAACATATTCAATAGCCTGGATTGTACAATATGTCCGAATGTATTACCTAAACAAATAAAGGGTATTTCATTAAGTGCTTCCTATCTTTAAATTAAATTAAAATAAAAGTTGTGTTTGATATATCATCGAATTTTTCATTCGTTTGAAAGGCCTATTGATGCCATTTTGTATGGAATATAACATCGTTCAAATGTTTGCCGTTGCTTCTCTGGGTGGCCAAAATGTCAAATTTTCCATAACTCTAGCGTATAAATCAGGCTGAATATGACCGATGGCATGGATTATGTTGACTTTGAGGCCCGCTGTTGTTTGTGGCTTGTTCGCATAAACCTGCGACTTCAGAAAACTGCACAAGAAAAAGTCACACGATCTCGGTGGCCGGTTTACATCACCTCCACGTGAGATGACAATGCCTTCAAAGTGCTTGTGTATAATTTCCCATGTGACTTGACCTGTGTGCAAACAATTTTATCATTTGCACTTGCTGTTGAACGCTACGTCCGTCCATGGTGATTTGGCAAAATATACAGAATACATGACAACCGATTTGACTTGAGAAATATGAAGTTTTCCTCTAGAAAAACTTCTCTCTTCTGATTATTCGTTACTATTAAACGTTCATTTTTAAGTAGTTCCCTAGAATTTGTCTTTATAACTTCTGAAGAGATACTAAACTTACTTTGGCACGACGAATTTGCTTATACTTATTCCTTAGGCGAACGAACCAGTCTGAGCCTTCTACGACAGTCGTACATGCCCCGATTATACTTGCCATCAACAAGTCAAGTTATCTTGCTTTCGCAATTACTTGATATTTATAAAGGATTCTGTTTCTTTCTCGATCGGATTCGTAGAATTCGCTGTTCATACCTTCGATGTGGACGAGATAATATATTATTTTATCTTAATGTACCAAAGAACGTTTCTAAAGCAACAACCGAACAGTTGATCATCATTATACCACTACATGCACTCAAGCAAAAAAATACCACAAACTCGTACATCCATTCAAATTTGATCCATCTCAGACTTCTCTAAAATTTCCTCATTATTGCACCAACCTGTTTTGTTTACAAGCCATCATGTGTGTCCATTTAGACAATTAAATCTCGTAGCAAATTGAATTGGCAAAATCTCGAAAACACCGCTAGTTACGAGTAATTTCGCCTAAAAGCTTTTCAGAACAATAAAACACGTCTCTACTCTCGCGTATGAGAACTATTTTTAAACAATCTGTACGCAATATCTGATCCAAGAGTGCAATGCACAGTCAATTTCAAACAATTGAAAATGTTTTCAATGTCGACCGACTTTCGAATGGACCATTCTTAGTGAAGTGTGCAGTCGAAAAATGTGTGATGTGAATAAAATGCGGTGTAATAGGCACACGGAATTAGTATTCGTTTATTTGGTAGGAGGATTTGTTTGTCGACGAAATTTGATACACTTTTGGAAATGCCCTCAAAACATATTGATACGAAAGTGGTAGGCATTTATATTATTTATCAAATCATCTACATCACTATGTATATTGCAGTTCGGGCCATTTCTAATTGAAATTCGTGGTAAGAGTGTTAGAATTAGTTTGTTCTTACGGTACATACAAAAGTAGGGTGTGGCCAATCGGTTTCCACTTGTCTTATTTTGAACATAAGTGCTGTCAAATCGTTTATTATTTTTTGTTAATATTTAATTAGGTATTTTTGGTGGGTGGTGCCTGTGTGCTAAAATTATTCGTCGATTCAGAAAACCAATTCTAGTTTCTGAGTACTTACTCTTATGCCCACTTTCACAGAGAAGGTTTAAACTTAAGTTCAGTTAAACCTTATAGTATGATTACACCGCACCGAAATCCAACATTTCGGCTAGTTTCAACATTTCAGCCCAAATGTTCAGCACTTCACCATACATTTTCCAGCATTTCGAAATGTTGAATTTCGTCTCTGTATTTGCATGCCTCTTTCCAAATTCAGCACATCATTGAATGACTTTTCAGCCCTCTGATATAAACAAAAAACAAATGTCAATAAAACAATCAAATAATTCATTTCAAGTGATAATACTAATAAGAATGGAAATATCAGTAATCAATTCAGACACTAGCTGTCATTCGAAATGTTGAAGTTCCAGTGGGAACGCAAAATTAAAATAAGGAAAATAAAAAAAAGATTGAGAAAAAGAGCGAGAGAAACAAAATGGCGCAGAACTGACGTGTAAACGACATTGTACTCTCGATTAACTTAAACTACAAACTGTTCAGAGTTTAAACGAAACTGTGAAACTGGGTGAAACTGTAAACGTCTACTGTGAATATGGGCATTAGGCCTTTAAAAGTAACGTTGAGTTGCGTATACTAGAGCCATACAATAACAGAGCCATGCTCATGTATGGAATTCAAGATCACAAAGTTTGTGTCTGTCTACTTGTTTGAAAACCAGCCCTTGTATTTGGTCATGAAAATTTGCCGTGGAACACCTTGTCAGCGCCAA
Source organism: Eristalis pertinax (assembly GCA_907269125.1). NCBI lineage: Eukaryota > Metazoa > Arthropoda > Insecta > Diptera > Syrphidae > Eristalis > Eristalis pertinax. Next base: position 124,638,123 of record OU026145.1, read on the forward strand.
ATGGGTGCCCTGCGCAAGCCCAACTAGTTCAACTTAGACAGTTAACGTTTCTAGGCTAAGCTTTAGCAACTCCCTTTCTAAAGGGTGATTTTTTAAAAGCTATAAACAAGCTTTTCAAAAAAGAAACACATACAATTCAGAAAAATGCATGAAATCTGTATTTGAATCGATAGTACGGTCCATATAATTTAATGTTTGAAGATTATTTCATGCACATGTTGACCTTGACTGCGCCTCAAATGGTCCATCCGCTTAGTCCAATTTTAGCATACTCTTTCCAACATTTTGGCCGGTATCTCACGAATAAATGCTTCAATGTTATCTTCCAATGCGTCAATTGAAGCGGGCTTGTCTGTATAGACATGAGCTTTAACATAGTCCCACAAAAAATAGTCTAAAGGCGTTAAATCGCACGATCTAGGCTGCCAATTGACCGGTCCCGAACGTGAAATAAAATGTTCACCGAACTCGCCCCTCAATAAGTCCATTGTTGCGCGTGCTGTGTGGCATGTGGCACCGTCTTGTTGAAACCACATGTCATGCAAGTCAAGCTCTTGCTCTTTGGGGCAAAAAAAAGTTGGATATCACCTCACGGTAGCGCTCACCACTCACAGTTACGTTACGATTCGCATCATCTTTGAAGAAGTACGGTCCAATGATGCCATCAGCCCAAACTGTGACTTTTTCAGGATGCATCGGTAGCTCTTGCAATGCTTCTGGCTGATATTCACTCCAAGATCGACAATTCTGCTTATTTACGTACCCATTGAGCCAAAGTCAGTAGGTCGATTAAACTAACCATAAAATGGAAGAAGCGCGCGGTGAGCATTTTGATAATAAAGTTCAATAATTTGCAAGCGTTGTTCGTTTGTAAGACGATTCATGGTTAAATTATAGACCAAACTGAAGATGTTTGACAGTGAAACAAAACGCGAAACGTGAGTCAGCTGTTTAAACCAGTGTTGCCAAAAAGATAATATCTAAAAAATCACCTTTTATTAACATTATATACCAATCATACTAATCATTCCTGGTACGACCTTATAGTAATTTGTTCTATCTTCAGTTTAAAAACACTAGGTTCTCCAGTGGCTGTTGCAATGTGATTAAAATTTGACTACCAGATCTTCTAAACTTCAAGTAAATATAAAATTTAACACTTCTAAACATGAGCTTTCTGGTTTTACAAGCAATATATGTATACACATGATACAAAATATATACATTTTTCGCTCAAATGATTCAACACAAATTGAGAATTGAATTTATTATCAGACAGCGTGTAGAAATGCATAGATAACATAGGTTCACTTAGTCTTCAGAATGCACCCGTAAGCTCTTTGCTCCCTGTGCATTTGCACATCATGGTGGTTCCGGCCGCCTTGACAGGTACCATACCTCACCACTTCGCTCCATTGGATTACCTATGACCAAAGTCATTGGCGCAGCGAAGTTGGTTTCCCCATTCGTTAATCAGTGTTGTAGCTTTTGTCCATTGACAGTACAGTACGGTTCGAGACCTGTAAACGTAGATTCTGAACCAGCCGTGGCGAGCTCATATTTAGATTCGTTGCCGGTAATCCTCTTGTGTTCAGGCACCTAGCCGATATTCAGGGGGTAACACACATTCTTAATATAATAGTCGTTATCATTAACGAATACATCGGTTTGTTATAGCATTACTAAGCAATAAAATCATGCATTTGTCCTAAGTATTCAATAGGCTTGTGAAGCTGACAAATCTGATTTCCCAGCCAGAAAATAACTGCTACACTTTATTGATCGGTTGATTCTTTTTTAATGACACAACATCTGCACTATAAGCACGTGGACAAAATTACTACAATAATCCTGCCTGTATGGTACGATTACAAATTTCCGACCAGAGACAAATAAGAGATGGTTCCAGTTGAAGGTTCAGGGCAGGCCCCAGTTTATCTCTAAATAGTAGTAGAACCAATCAAATCTTTACACAACGGCAACATTTTTTTAGTTGTAGTTGATTCAGTGTAATTTTGTCCCGAAAAGAAAGTTCGTTCGCTTCGAGAAATTCAGTTTCATCAGGCTTCACACAGGTTAGATTAGAGTGGTTGACTACGAGGAAGCAGCAGTGTCACATAGGGCAATTGTGTTACCACACGGATCTAGTCGATGCTATTCCGCAAACCAGTTGGTGCTTTATGAAGCTATGAAGATGGCTCAAGTTAATACTGGTTAATTCTAGCAGGTTGTTGAAGATGTAAGCCTAGAAAGGACTTCTTCCTCTGGAGGAGAGAGCTCTGCAATTACAGAGAAGGTGCACAATAATTTCCATCTGATCCTCGTCTCTGCAGCTTCTGTAGAAGTCGTTCTAGGACAGGCCTAATCTTGAGTGTTGACGCGAGTTCCAATAACGCAGTGCCCAGTGATGACGCCGATAAGCGTCCTGAGATTGGTCCTATTCATTCTAATCTTTGGTTGTGGTTGTATGATCGATTCGGAAGAAGCGTGTAATCAGAGAAGGCACATGCCGTTGCCCATCTTCGATCTATCTGTAAAGATTAGCAGATGACCATCCAGCGTCTGATGATCAGTCATCACACAAGTGATTGTTGTTAATTAAGTTTTTCTTCTTTTCTGTGTGATAAGCTTCTGTTTTCGTTTGAAGTTGTTGCTAAGCAGGTAAGCCAAACGTTTCTTCATAACACGACATATTACCACGTCTTGAGAACAATGAACTCCGGGGGATCAAAACCAAAATGTAAAGAATAATTACCTTAGCTACATAACAAAGACTTCATTGATCTCCTTGTTGACCTTTTAAACTCTGACTCCCTTAGGTGAAGAAAGCTATTTTGATATTTGTCACCTAAAAGAAAATCACTCTACTCACACGATTCCAAAAACAAATGTTTCTCTCTGTTTTGTAAACTTAATTGCGAACTCAGTGGCGCTGTTTTGACTTGGTGATGACTTACGGTATCTGTCTGTCGTCAGTTGCTTTTGTTTCTTCACCATGCGTCATCGACTTTATGTCTTTATGGACCTCACAAGTGGTCACTCGTGATCGAAAACGCAATTAAATGATGATCTTTATAGACATCGTTCTAAGTATAGAACTCCCCCGTATCCAATTGAAGCAATTAAAAGTGAAACATAAGCCAAACCATTTCTAAAATTAGACTTATCCGAGTATCACGTTAAACACTTGTTAATTGTATTAACGCATGTGCGTTCACATAAATCATCACTTAACAAGACCATTTCCTAAATCTAGCCATCCAGTCACCTTCGTTTCCCAAAAAATTTTATGAAGATAAATATGTTTACGATCGGATTAGCCATTCAGTTAGCGTGGTTATTTGAATGAAATCAAATGACTGCCGCGCTTTGTCACAGAACAGTCAAAATAATTGATCATAAAGTTAACGTTCTCCATAAGATCTGAATGCAAATGATTTTTTTTTAATTTATTAACTCAATAAACTCTTGCAGGTATGTACTCATTTGGAATATATCATCTATTAGTGTGCACTTGCCGCTATTGAGTCTCTGTATTTAAATGAGTAATAGGTTATATTTCTCATAAGCAACCGGGAGATATCTTCTATAGCCATTTCTAGATATGTAGGTATACTGTCTCAAGCTGCCAGTGACTCCAGAGAGGTTGATCCCAGATTTATGAAATTATTGCATTTTTTAATCCGTCCTAGACACTCAGGACCTAGACAATTAAACCTAGAAACTCAGAGTTAGAGTCGAACTTACTACGCCCCGGTTGACACTCTTCACTCTCCACTTTCACAGTGGGCTTTGGACTTCGCCAAAGGTGCGTCTTGTCACCTCTGCCGTTCATTATATATATGGACTGAATGTTGCAGCGCAGCCGAGGCGAGAGCGTTGAGGGTAAGTCATCTTCTTTTTGCAGATGACCTCACATCGATAGATTTGTTGCCGTATGTTTAGATACTGAGATGAATGTTAACGTGGACAAATCAGAGCTTATGGTAATTTCCAGAACGTCTGTTCAATGCACTCTACATGTTGAGTGTAGTCCCATTGAAGCAGGTGAAGAAGTTCACGCATTTCGGCGTCTTTTTCACGACTGATGGGAGGAATAATGCTGAGCTTTCCTGTAGGATTGGCTAGGTTGGCTCTATTTTAAAACAGCTTCGAAGATCTGTTATCAGGCAGGCCGAGCTTGGTGTGAAAGTCAAGTTAGCGGTTTTCAATTCAGTAATTGTTTGTTTCAACTCTCACTTATGGTCATGCATTTTTTGGGTAATGACCGAAAGAATAAGATCTCGAAATCGATCGAAAATGCGTTTTCTAGGTGCTTTTGGGGGTGTTGTTTGTCGGGATAGGATGAGAAACACGGCAGTACGCGAGGAACTAAATGTAGAGCAGCTGTATCTTTGAACGGAAAGTGCTATGCTTCGATGGTTTGGTCATGTGGCACGAATGTCCTCATCATCACGACTTCCGAGGCGTGCCTTGAATGCGATTCGATCAGGTAGGCGACAGCTTGGCAGAGACAGGACGAAGTCCAAAAACTCGCCCGGTTGCGCTTGAGCATAACTCCTGATGAGTTAGAGTCGATGGCGGAAGATCGAATGGACTGGAGATCTCTCGTGCATGCATCACCCTCACGACCCTTGTAGTGGAACACGAAGATACCCAATGAAGAGTAGATACCCAATTTCCTTTAGAGCCAGCTATATCGACTACCGCTAAATGTCAGCTCTCTCCAGTGGACCCGCTCCGCTGTTCACCGCAATTTTTTCTTCAGACCGCCATGTCATCCGAAGTCCTCCGTTTAAGGGTCCCATTGCATAGCTTGGACAACTATATGTTATTGTCGTTCTTTCCTAATAAGAATCTGTCACTTCCCTTGTCGTACGATGGTAACTTTGAATCATTTTTGGTTCAGTATATACGCAAAACGTTGTCTTTGTTGGAAAGTTTTCTTCTGATAATACTGGCCTCTCTAACAGGCACACACCCGTCAAGTGTCCCATTTTACATATACAGAAAGCCGAGCGACAGTCATAGCGTCCAGCATTCTTGCTTCGAAACTGGTAAAGTTGTGCAGATTAAGCTTTAACATACTCCCAAGTGTAGACTTGGTGACCATAAGCACGTACATATGTACTAGGTATGCGATCTAACATCAGGCAAATGTATACCATTTTGATCGGTTGCTGCGGCAGAAAACTACATACTTATCAGTGTTCGATGGTTTACATTTAATGACGCCGAACTTATTGCTAATTTACTCTGTACATTTAGTCATCCATCAAACTGATTGTTTGACCTTCTTATCAATGCACTGCAATGAGAGGTAATCTACATTTCACATAATCAGAAAAATATTGGCTGATTCACTCACTTGTTCACTCATTTCCGTATCACATGACTTTGCCTCTGAAGGGCAGCATCCTTCCTCACAAGTTCTAACGAAGAATTAAATTCTGATGCTTCGAATTCGTTTTAGTTGACTTGCATCAGAGCATTGACGACTTGTCTTTTAGATTTTCGAAATGAAAAAAAAAGATATAGGAAAAGGGAGAAAAGGGTGGTCCTGTTTTCTTATATGTCGTATAGATTATTCAGTTTCAAATTCAAATTGTCTTCTACATATTGTTAATATCTTCAATATTGTGTCCAGCGACTACAAGAATAAGTATAGATAATGGTTCATCAAATAGTACCATTATCATGAAGGCCCAACCAACATGTTCTCTTCTGGAATAATGTCTTCAATAATTCAATGGCTTTTCTGTTGGTGAAATAAGTGCCATAAAATGCAGTTGATTTATTTATCATGATCCTGTGCCGAGCGCCATTTACAATAACATAGACTTTCAGTATTAGGTACTTCAAGAAGAGCATGGACCGTATTTCGAACGTGCTGTCACATAAAATATGAATGTTTTGGTTTGATTTCCATTTACCACAGCACTAGATAGATTTCACATACTAGAAGTTTTCCCGCTTTGTCCTCTTTCCATGATAAGACTCTAGGGAAAGCAATGATTGCAAAACTGTAAGAATTTTCTTCGAAAATAGAGAACAATTCGCATACAAAAAGAGCTTGATCAGCATCTTCTGTTTGAATGCTCATGTCTTTAAGTGACCATCTTTAGAAAATGGCGAAGATCATATGATGACATGGACTCCGTTTTGTTCTGTTGGCTTGACTTTGTGTGACATTATCCACTGATATTATTGTTTAAGTTAAAGAGTGTTTTTTCTGTATGACCTGCTCTGATACAAAGCACTAGTCGCTTTAAAGCTGGCATTATTCGAAGCAACCAGTCTTTTTTAAAGAATTATCTCGCGAAATGGGTCAGTGAGTTAAGTGCGAAGATCATATGATTTTACATCTGTGAAAAAAATAATATAATATGGGTGGTGCTACAGCCCGTAGAAAGCCAGGGCTTATCTTCTCAGCAACCACTCGTTTTGTGTGCGTGCTATTGTTCTCTCACGAGTGCAATGGACCTACAGCTTTATGACGACTCAGATCGACCAAGTTTGAGAAGCTTTTTCTAGACTTCTTTGAGCATTGTCAGTGACTCGAAAAAGGTAAGGCCGTGAAAATTATATTTGGTCGTACTGGGTACCGAACCCAGGCACCAAGGTTCAAGTGCGTAGGAGTCCACGCAAGGACTCAACGCTACGGCCACCACCGCGATAATATCGATAGCTAAATCATCACAATGATCCGATATACCTGCATTTGTTACGTCCGCCTGTGAAGAATATATGGCCCAGCGAAGCTAGGCGCCGATTTTGTAAAGCTGGGCAGTGGCAAAGCAGATGTTGGGTCGTCTCGGTTTCTTCCTCGTTGCCGCTGATCCGGTAGAGATCGCTGTACTCCTGGTTCCATTTCGGAGCATTGTACTGATCGGACAGTGTAGTTGTAGCCACATCAAACAGTTCAAGTAGTTGAATAACATTCCGAAGTACATTGTCACGCAACGCTGGAGGAGACTTTTCACATTCGTTTACTGCTGATGATAGTTATTTTCTGGTTTCAACAATTAAAAATAGAAAGGGAATATTATTATTAAGCACTGCTGGTAGGAACATGTTAAAAATCAGTTTCAAATTATACATAAATTATATCTCGAACCACGGTATTGCCATAACCCATAACCACAATTCATTTTTCGACGAAGTTATGATCTGAATTATAGGGATCATAACCCTCCCATTTTACTGCATCCAGACTGGTCCGCCTGTGGGGTTCCCCGATTCGACCTCAAAAAAATTGGCTTTTTAACGGGGTTCGAAAGATTTTTGTTTTGAACATGACAATACCAACAGAGCTGGCCATGCTTAACCTTCTTAGAGATGGGTTCTTTGAAGGTGAAGGCTCCCTCGGATCTTTGAACTTCTTATTCTATCGAGCTTTGTTACTGCTGCTATCATGCGAAGCATTTTCATTTCAGTTGCCGTTAGTGTGTCCTCATACTTTTTGTACGCTGTCCAACATTGTGAACTGCACAACTGCGATGTAGAGCCGTCCTTTCAGCTTAGGAGGCATTTTTCCGGCGCTTTTCGGAAGATGGCTGCGTTTTCCCGACACTTCACCCACCCTACGCTTAAGCGATGATTAATATCGTCATCACAGGTTTCTTCTTGATCATACCTCCCAAATATTTTAACTTTTTACACTTGGAAGGCACTATTCCATTCAAATAAATGTCTGGAAGAGGTCTGAGTGGATCGGAGAATGGGCAGCACAGGTACTCGGTCTTTTTTCTGGCTAATGCGGTACCCATTCTTCTCCAGAACTTCCACCCACACACCAAGTACTCGCTGCAGGAAAGTTTGATCATCACTTATGATGGCTCCACAAAGAATAACTGATGCACTCTTGGGTCCGTCACTTTTCCTTCAAGTAGATGTTCAAGGATAACAATAAACAACAAAGGACTTAAGACGCTTCCCTGGTGTACATCGACTTTGATTGGAAACTCTTCGGTGACTCCGGCAGGACATCTTACTCTCGTCTTTACTCCCTCGTACATGTCCACGATATTCTGTACGTAGGTTGGTTTCAGATCTGTTGGTTGTCAAACGCTTTTTCGAAATCAACCAACACCATATGCAAATCCCTTAAGGAATCACGATGTTTTTCCATTAGAATCCTTACACTTTGGATTGCATCTGTTGTTGATATGCCTGCGAAAAACCCCCACAGGGAGAACTAGGTCTATGCAGCTATAATAGTTAGTAAAATTCACAGAGTGAACAAAATCAACAGTCTGCCCCATAAAATGAAGCTTTAAACAAGTCTATTCCACGTGATGCGCTGTATGAGGCAGCATCCTCTCCATGTTAGTACACAATCCACATCATAAATAAACAAACAACTCAAGTATTTGGATGTGGAATAGTATTGAAGTAAACACATTGCCATTGTTTATCCATTAAAAGCTCATATCCATCCACGGCTTGAACCGTGCCAAAACTACGCAGTTCCTACGTATGCACACACATCGCACACAGCACATTTCCTACATACTGTCTAATGAATTTGGATTATTTTAATTATCATTTCGAATTATAGACATGACGGCCGTCAGCCAAGCCCACCATCGACTAATATCGCGTGCGTACTTATCCAATTTGAATTGCCCACCGTATACATATATTGTGTCTGAAGCAGTAATTCACTGTGTACTCACTTACATGACCGTACACAGTATCTGAGTTGTGTTCAAAACGATTTTCTGTGCCCAAAGATATCGCTACATCCCGTGACTGACGGTGAAGCAGTTGATAGAGTTAACTGAAAAATCTTGAATATTATACAAACGTTGCGTTATTATTTTTTGTTTCCGTTATAGGTATCATACAACGTCAGGTATTACATCAGAATAGAGGCTAATAACAAGCACACAATGTCATCAGCAAAAGAACGAAGAACAACATTTGCAAGGAGAGCGGAGAGTCTACTGGAGAGGGTGAGCAATTTAATTAAAAATACAATGTTTCGAATGACCAAATATGAGATTTGTTTTATTCTTTTTTTTATTTAAGATTTTTTGACGTATTTCTGACTCTGCACTGACAAAGTTTCAGTATAAGAGTAATTAATTACATTAGTCTGTTCCCCGAGTGATATTTTTAGGCCACTCATAAACAAAAACACATTTAATACCGAATCGTGTTCAATTTTCGTCATCTTATACCAGTATAAGAGTCATAGCATACATAAATTAGTCCACGTAGCGTAGCTTTTCGTATCCTAATTCATGTTAAACTAAAATAACACTTGCCTATGATTGTAGCGTACAACTAAATATAAGAGTCGCATACGGTTTTTCTTATTTTTTGTCCGAGTGTTTTTGAACACCAGACTGGAGCACTCAGACTCAAAAACTGGTTCATTGTACTACCAGGCAGCAAACTACAATTACTGAAATTTCATGGTCTTCCGTTAGTACGCCGGTAAGTCGTCTGCAGTCTTTTCTGTCAAGAGATGACAGGAATGCCGCGGGTTTCTTACAGACGTTAGGGAGCATGAGCTTGGTTTGTCTATCGTGGAGAGTTACGCCATCTCCAGATAAGTCTTAGCGCATTCTTGGCTACAAACACAAATACTTCGCGTCTTTCACCTGTTCTTCACAATATAGGATCGCATAGCTTTCCGCTTGGAAGACCGCCGCAAGTTTACCTAACGAGGTGTGCATTCTAATGTTGTCGCCCTCCACGAAGGCGACAGCGTGAGACCATTCCTTGGTCTTAGAGCCATCCGTAAAGATTCGACTACATTCTTTTCCTGGCTCAGATTCTGGCCTGAATGCAGGGAAAGTCGACTTTGTATGCAGCTGGATTTCTGGTGCCCTTGCGTCAAGGGCATAACCATGAGACTGCGGTCAAAGGAAATACGGTGCGCAAGGTTATCGAAACTCCGGTGCGAGTTGTACCAAAGACCAGTTCTTTTAAAACAGAAGATGGCCTTGCGGTTGCAAACCACATGGATGGGGATGAGGATATCAAGGAGGGGAGATTCAGAAGCGCATCAAGGGCACAGCCAGGCGTGCTAGGGGGCCTTCCCTATGCCGCCGAGACAGCAGAAGCTTAGTACAAGCAGCAGTTACGTATTCACGCGAAAGCTTATTCCACCAAACGACAGATGCACATGATAGAAGAGGCCTCATAATAACCGTGTAGATCCAAAGGGATGTTTATGGTGATGGACCCCAAGATTTGCCGAAGATTCCCTTGCACTCCCAGAAAACTGACAGTGGCATGGTAGTTTTCGATTCAATGTGTTTTTTCCAGAGAAGTTTTTTATCCAAGATAACTCGCAGATATTTAGCTGCAAAGCGGATGTTGACACCTTTTAGTACTAGTTGAGTCAGACTAGTCAACTTTCTCCTCCTCGTGAAGAGAACAACCTCTGTTTTAAGAGGGTTAACTGAAATCCCATTTCTAGTACACCAGTTGTCGATCGCGTCTAGAGCCGCCTGCGCTTTTGAACACACAGCCGCTAAGCACGGTCCGACAGACAGAATAGCTGCATCCTCCGCATAGGCCTGGGCGTAGACATTTGTGCTATTAAGGACTTCAATCAGAGAGTCAAACAGCATGTACCATAGCAGAGGAGACAGGACGCAACCCTGAGGGCAGCCTCTATTTACCCCTGACATTACATACTGGCCACAGTCTGCATCTATAATTCTATTCGTTAGCATTGCTTTGATCCACAACACTAATGATTCCCTTACACCGTGTTCTCTGGCCGAGTTACACATGCCATCGAAAGTCGCATTGTCAAAAACCAACGCGTATTCTTTTCCCATCGAGTGCACATTCAAATCTGCCAACTAGATGAATAAGAGTCGTAGCATACAAAATTTTGACTCACGTTTGTATTTATTTCCCTCAGGGACAGGGGCTATCCCTGCCAACGTCAAATAAATGATTCCTTTGACCGAATTATTTAAGTTAAAGAGAAATTTGTACAAATGTCTTCTCTTTGAGATAGGAGGTCCTTATTCCACTGAAAGAGGTAACAGCATTAACAGGAACCGACATACCCTTAATTAGCAACTAAAACCTTCGTCCGCACAAATCCATTTACATAATATGTCCTTACCCACCATGAATGGTCGAGGGATTCCGTGATCCAACACCCCAGACACAATTAGTCATGTACAATAGATACATACTTTGCATTTCCATCTAATAACCAAGCAGACAAAATAGTATCCATAAAGCACCCGATCTCTGGCGTCCGGTCTCACACAATCGGCGGCGGCTGGTCTTTTGCCCTCGTTCTTATTAATCAATTGACAGATTAATTAGTAGAGCCAGAGGCATGTATCTGAATGAATTACGATTAAATATATGGCACCAAATACTCTCTCTCTGTTTCCAGTATGTGCGTTCAAGCATTGAATATGAAACGCAGCGCACGAAATTAATAGAAACCTATGCCCGATACCGTATACAAAGTTTATGCGGACTCGCGGTGAGGGTCAAGTACAATTGATTTGTGCGATTAACTTCAGAATGCAATCTATTTTTGGATTCGTTCCCGTTTGACACACACACACACCCAATATGTTTGTCTTCGCCCGATTCGTCTGTTTTTGTTTCGCCGTCTTGCATGCACTAGTTGAGTAGTTATTGAATTGTGTGTGCACTAAACGAGGTAAACACTGACTGATGGGTGTGTCAGGAGGGAAAATAATCGTTTTAATACTCGTACGTGGATATCTGTCCCACATGAGAGGAGGAGGACCTTTGAAGATTGTGGTCGATGAGATGATGATCACATTAATGGGTTTGCAAGGGGCAAATAGTACGTTGAATGTGCAGAGACGCCTGTCTAAGGACATAAATTACACTTTGTTGAATTGGAACAGTCAGTCAATTAATCCGTTTTATAAGCAATAAGTGCTTCATTGCAAGCGATGCGTAGTTGTTGCATCATTGAGTCTACATGGCGAATGTGTGGAGTGATCCGGATTAATCCGGATTGATCATTGAGTTCTTATCGTCAGAGCGGGATGAATTCACAGACGTTGAAACTTTTGAAGCAATCAACAGACTTCTTCATGATATGCAAAGGCATTGTTGTGCATTAAAAGATGGGGAATCTTTCCATTTTCCTGGACATCTGGTCACATGTTCTGCTCCACTATATTTTCGTTCTACAAACGCAAATACTCGCAAAATTCTTTATGTTTACGTAGTTCACTTAGGTATTTGTTTATCAAATAAAGTTTGATTAAGATTCAGTCTGACAAACAAAGAAAATGTAAAAAAATGTCTTTTATGTCAAACATCATTTAGTTCACATTATCAAACACATTTTTGGACACACACACACACCGCAGACTGAGAACACCGCTTCGGAAAAAAACATACATTTCCGTTATTTTTTTGTGTGGAAATTGTTTACAAATTCCACATATTCTTGGTTCCTAAGTCGTAAATATATCAGTTGTAAATTATACATTTTCGTGATCATTTCTAAAGACTCCACTCATTCACTCTCGAAAGATAAATGCAAAAAGAAATAATTTCCCCACTGTGCAGGAGACATTAATGTATTTCCCAAGCAGAATTAGTGGAGACATTTCAATATTGCGGTTTGTAAACATATTTTATGGATTTCTTTTGTAAAATAAATAGATAGTGTGTAGCCGAGTTATAAACTATGGCTGTCGAAATAAAATATTGTTCAATTAATTGCAAGAACAAGTAAATATACATTATTGCTCCCAGTAAACAGCATCTAAAGATTGAGTTCATAATTGCAACATTGTTGCCCCTGAACTTATTAATAAAGGGTGATTTTTTAAAAAGCTATGGGAAAGTTTTTCAAAAAATAACACAGAATTCAGAAATATAGTACGGTCCATATAATTTAATGTTTGTGGATTATTTCATGCAAATGTTGACCTTGACTGAAATGGTCCATCCGCTTAGTCCAATTTTGGCATACTCTTTCCAACATTTCGGCCGGTATCTCACGAATAAATGCTTCAATGTTGTCTTCCAATGCGTCAATTGAAGCGGGCTTGTCTGTATAGATATGAGCTTTAACATAGCCCCACAAAAAATAGTCTAAAGGCGTTAAATCGCACGATCTAGGCGGCCAATTGACCGGTCCCGAACGTGAAATAAAATGTTCACCGAACTCGCCCCTCAATAAGTCCATTGTTGCGCGTGCTGTGTGGCATGTTGCACCGTCTTGTTGAAACCACATGTCATGCAAGTCAAGCTCTTGCATTTTGGGCAAAAAAAAGTTGGATATCACCTCACGGTAGCGCTCACCATTCACAGTTACGTTACGATTCGCATCATCTTTGAAGAAGTACGGTCCAAAGACCGTAAACCGCACCAAACTGTGACTTTTTCTGGATGCATTGGTAGCTCTTGCAATGCTTCTGTCGATCCTGCTTATTTACGTACCCATTGAACCAAAATTGAGCTTCGAGAATAGCCGCTTCAGTGGGTCGATTAAACTAACCATAAAATGGAAGAAGCGCGCGATGAACTTTCTTAACAGAGCACGCATTTTGATAATAATTTGCAAGCGTTGTTCATTTGTAAAATGACTCATGGTTTAATTATAGACCAAACGGAAGATGTTTGACAGTGAAACAAAACACGAAACGTGCGTCAGCTGTTTAAACCAGTGTTGCCAAAAAGATAATAGCTAAAAAATCACACTTTACAAATACAGTCCAATACAGACATCCTAATTAAGTCGAATTCCCAGGGGATCTCAAAATCAGTTCGAGTTAGAAGGAGTTCGACTTAGGGAGAGTCCAATGTACAGCCGCAAGCTTGCAGTAGCTAAGCGATACAAAAAGTGCTTGAGTGACGTTCAATTGTATTGCTAAGCAAAATATTGTACACAAATTAATATGAAGCAAAAGGGCGATGCTTTTAAATAAAACGAATTGGAAGTCAAGACATGTTACAAGAAAGACAAATTTCCTTAAGGTAATAAGAGAACTTCCGGATGTTGTTTTTAGAAACCATTTTCGCATGAAGAAGTTCACCTTTCGGTTTCCCTGCAAACCTGCAACTCTGCCAACTCGATCGCAGTTTGACTGTCGCTTTGCTTTTATGAACACAGTTGCCGACTGCTGTCATTTATAGTCAATGCAGTTTATTTACATTTATGGACGCAAATCTTGCAGGGCTGCAGCAGTTTGCCGTTTACGAACTTGACCAAACTTAAAAAACGATGACTATATATACTCATATATATAGTCTCTCACAAAATGTATCCTGTCCTTGCTTGAGAACCTCAACTGAGAAAGTGATTTGGTATCTGATGTTATTTGTTCTACATCCTGAGTACATATTAAAATCTCAATATGTACTCATTTCGAGTTCATCTTTAATATAACATATCAAGCGTATTGTGGCACATGTACGTTCATCAAATACAGCCCCAATACTTCAGCCGAAGGAAACGATTCTCCCGATTTGCGAGTCACCGTCTGCCACACGCCTCACCGAATGCTATACAAAATAGTGTAAAAGAGTCGCAACTTGCCAATCTTCATCTTATTCTTTTTCTTTGTTTGGTGCTACAGTCCCGGCTGGATCTGTGCCTCAACCACTAAGCTTCTCCAGCCAGCAGGTTCCCTCCAGTTGCTCACACCAACTTGGTTGAGGTCCTTCTCCACTTGTGTGCGCCATCTCGTTCGAGGAGGTCCTCTGTTGCTTTGTCCCAATAACTCCGAATCGAAGACTCTTCGGGCCGGATGGACACGACACCATCCGCACTATACGACCTAGCCATATTAAACATTGGATTCGAAGACGCTTAACTAGGTGCACTCCATACGCCATCAACGCAAACAGGACCAAAGATCGCACGCAGAACTTTTCTCTTAAAGTTTTATTCATCCGCTTTCAATAGCGTCCATGTCTCTGCGCCATAGAGCAGAGTGTTGTGTGTAGTCAGCTTGGTCTTTTAAGAGATGGCTCTGTTACTCAATTGCCTCTTGAGCTCAAAGAACAGCGATTGGCAAGAATTGTTCTGTGCTTGATCCCGGTACTGGTGTTATTGCCCCTGTTTACGCAGCCGAGATAGGCGAAGTCCTTGACTATATCAAAGCTTTTGCTGCCCATTATGACGCTCTGTCCGAGACGTCCTTCCGTGATGACAGCCTGTACTTTGTTTTGTCCTGATTCACTTCCAGACCAATTTCCACCGCTTCCGCTTCAATGCCAGCAAGCACCCCATTGACGGCTTGCTGTGTTAGTCCAATCACGTCAATGTCTTCCGCATAAGCAAGCAGCTAAACGGACTTTTGGAAGACTTGGACTTTTGGCAGACTTGAACTTTTGACGTTTGAGTTTCGCACGATTTTCTCAAGTATAATGTGAAGAAGAAAGCACATGACAGCGTGTCGCCTTGTCTAAGGCCTTTTTTGACATTGAAGGTCTCTGTGAGTTCATTACCAACCTTGAAGGCGCAGCGAGAGTTCTCAATCGTCATCCTGCACAACCTGACGAGTTTGGTAGGAATGTCAAGACTAGACATGGCGCTGTATACCTCGTCTCTATGCACGCAGTCATATGCGACGAATAGGTGGTGGGTGTCGATCTACACCTCTTGAGTATTTTCCAGGATCTGCTGTAATGTGAAGATTTGAGCGATGTGGACTTTCCCGGCCTGAAACTGCACTGAAAAGGACCTGTCAGATTATTGACGCATGGTTTCAAGCGTTCACACAAACCGGCAGAGAGGATCTTGTACGATAAGTTCAGTGGACTGATACCTCGATAGTTGGTTCAGTCAAATGGGTCTCCTTTCTTGTGGACCGGGCAAATAATGCTGGGATTCGACTTTTCGGGCATGCTTTCCTCTATATCTTACAGATGAGATGGTGCATTCGCCCAACCAGATCATCTCCAGCCGCGGACAGTCCATTTGCTCCAGCAGCTTTGTTCGACTTCAGTCTAGATATCGCTGTTTTGACCTCATCTAAGTCGGGGGTACGGAATTCTTGTTCATCCTCGTCCAAATTAAGTGGAACATTCTGCCGTTTATCAGTCTGCAGAACTGATTTTTCCAAATTTCATCTGATTCCCGATGCCACTCTCGATAACTTTGTTGCCAATCCAACACAACTCTTGTCTGGATCCCCTGAAACAGGGATTTTGAAGGTACCAAATCCGTAGAGAAAGCTGAAAGAGAAATATGTACAAATGGAGACAGGATTGGTGATAGGTATACTTCGAGCTAGATATTGTATTTGGATATATTGGTTGAGGCCCAGGTGTACCATAAATTGTGGCTGCAAGTAACAAAGAATAACAGCTTCATGAAAAACATAAAAATTAGAAAAGCCGAAAATCAATTTGAAGACTTGTCTAGCGTAGAGTACCAGTACACAGTTGAATGTAAGACCACTAGTTAAGCTTAAATAAAATAGTTTTGTCTAGCATGTACATAAGTCAAAGCAAAGATTAAAAACATACACCAATTAATACCGCAATACGTCGATTCATAGGCCAAATAGTTTCATCCGGAACACACACAACGTTTTTAAACCCCCATTCCCATTGGGTAGAACTGCCATAAGAAACTTTAAACTTTTCTTTTCCCCCCTTTCGAATTAGACATCCAAATTAGGTCGATTCCACTCATGAGAAAATATTAGCCCCCACAATACGAGCGTTTGGCTAGAGAAGCCAAGCCAAAATCCACTGCAGACTGTTTACCAACACCGAAAATAATCCTGTACGGACTACGCCGGTGCATTGTTGGATGTATTGTCAAATCGGACAATCTACTGTCTGCATGTCTTTGTCTGCAACGCAATGTCACCTTCGCGCTGATTTGTATTTATTGCAGACACAAAACAATCCTGACAATGGAATACAAAAGAGTTGATGTGCATATGGGTTCAAATTAATTTTCGTGTCTGCAGCATGAATCTGCATATCTTCCCGTCACAAGGAAGCTCTGTCACTGACACTCAGTGTTCTCCGATTCCACTCTCTTGACAGTGAATGACCCAACATTGTGTCTCGACTGAATGCCTTTCATTTTCGCAAATATCGTATAAATCTAGGCCAAGAATGTGCCCTTTGACAGTTTAAGTAGCGAACAATGCGCCCAACTGACAATCATCTGCCACTCAACCGATGGACACGAGCGAGATGAGAAAATAATAACGCATCATGACATGACTTGTCATTTCTGTATCTGCTCGATATTCCGATGAGGCCAACAATGGGAGCACAGTCATTTAATCTGTGCAACAATTTGCAACCACGAACTGCCATTGACGAGGAAGTCCGTTCGAATTGCATCGCTATTTCAGGCGCACAATACAAGTAAATCTATTCTTAGCACTCGCATTCTCAGACGGATTTACTCAATATAATTGGATAACCAAGCGCTAATTCACGCCGCCAAATGCATCGAATGAGGCTTCTGATCGTCTGACTCACGACATTATGCTGAGTGGACTCGGGACTCGGGTCACTCTCTTGGCGGAGACTACGTTCCAGACTCTGGACACAAACAAACAGATCAAAGTTATCAATTCGGTGACATAAACCACGAGCACTTCGTGCCGCAGCATAACGATCTGGGCGACTAATTTAAACGTTCGCTGACACATCCATTAACTCGATGCGAGCGCGCAGCTATAAATAGGTGCGGTCAATAGACGTGTTTGGTTGCGAATTATGTACGAACACTCTTCACGCACACACTGCGCGTTGTTGGTTTTTCCTCGGTTCTGACTTTAAACGCCGAAAAAGAAATAAACAATTTGTTTATCGGTCGATGTAAATAGATTTGTCGGTTAGTTGATTCCTTGTTTACTTAATCTTCGGAGTTTCGGTTTCATGGAAGCTTTTTTTTTTTTTTGATTGCTGCTGCCTAGTCCAATTGGACTGATTAGAGGGTGCCCAATTAAATTGCCATTAAACTTCGGTAATGTAATAATTGCTTTGTTTTCGCTTATGGGTCACGTCTTGCTTTAGATGCTCAAGGTTATTATCATTATGTGGTTATTCGCGTTCTGAATGACGACTACTATCGAATGTGGGTCGTCGTCATTTTCGGTCAGATCTGGAGGATTATGGCGATAAAAAATCTAGAAGGAAATGGGAACAACATTGTTGCGGATCTGTTCTCGTATTACGAAGACAGTAGCACTGTGGTGGATGCCAATCAACAGAAATCCTGTGGAATGCATCTTAATTAATGGTGAACATTGAGAAACAAGATAACCTCCTCCCGGTAGACGTACACACCAGACAAGTTGCGGCATGTACATCGAACTGATCACTAAACAATTCTGAACACCGAACAGCCTACGTCCTCCCTCAGCTTAAATTCGAGGAAATGTTTTCCTCCCGCATTGCACCCTAAGTCATTGGCTGACTGGTCCTCGGGCTTTAAATGATCATCTTATTTAATATTCCTCAGAATAGACCCCAATATTCATCGTTCTGGCGCTTGGCAGAAAATTGGGTATTCTTCGTGTAGGTCATCATCTTCTGACCCACATGTCCACTACAGGTGTTGCTGGGGTAATGCACACACAAGAGATCTGCAGGCCACTCGATCCTCCGCCATTTACGACATGGTCCAACCACCTCGTCCTGGGTCTACCAAGCGGTCGCCTACCTGGTCGAAAAGCATTCAAGGCACGCCTGGGAAGTCGTGATTTTGTGACATTGGCAATACCCTCAAAAGCACGTAGAAATCTAATTTTCGATCGACTTCGCGATCTTATTCTTTCGGTAATTTTTCATGAAAATCACACACTTAGCTTTGACACCAAGCTCGGCTTTCCGGATCACAGATCTTCCAAGCTGTTTCAAAATTTAGCCAGCCTGTCTAATCTTACAGGAAAGCTCAGCATTACTCATCCCGTCACTCGAGAAAAAGACCTGAACTATACCTGAACTTCTCCACCTGCTTCCATGGGACTCCATTAACATTTAGACTGCATTAAACAGACGTTCTTGAAATTACCATAACCTCTGGTCCACGTTAACCTTCATCTCAGCATCCTAACGAGTGCGCGCTAAAAGTCCGTTTGGATTTAATTTCAAAAGATGTAACAGCACGAAGTTTAAAATACGTCTTGTTGGGGGTCAACCTACTAATATAACTACTCTACTTCGGAACTGTAGCGACGCTTGACATGCAGTCTCCTCTCACCCTTGTGTATGTTGCCAAATAAAGTCCTCCAATCGATAACAAAGCGGTGGTGATCAATTTGCATCACCAACATTCCGGCATGCATCAATCAAAAGTTCTAACATCGATTGAGTGACCAATGTCCAGGTTCTTTATCGAAACGTCTGTAACCACCATCGAGTGTTGGAGTGAGTTTCTCCGTTCCAACGATTATTTTGTCATTTGTACAAACAAGATAACAACAACTTTAACTTCCAGATGGTTAGGCAATCTTAGGGAAATATGTTGACTTTAACTTCCACACGAACGGGAAATACATTTCATACAGTGCTCCCTGCTTACGCAATTGAAAGCTGGCGTGAAGAGCCGGTTGTCGGCAGCTATGATCCCTCGAGAGAATTTCAAAACAAACCGGAGGAATTAATTAATGTTCACCTCCTCAGCGTCAAGTGATAGATGATTTTGCCAATGGTAAAGAAATGAGTACAAGCGGAAGCGACGATTTTGACTTCCTTGGAGGCGCCTAGAAAATAATTAATTTGCTTCAAGAGATACAGCGCTTATTTATGGCGGATGATTAAACTGACGTTTGTATTGACCGTTAAGTCAGTGTTCATGTTGAGGAGATGAAAAGAAAACTTAGATAATTTAATGAACGATGACTAACACGTTCGTGACCTCAGCAAAGTGAAGGGAATGATATCTGCACTGGACATGATTGTTAACGGTCCATTGGTGAAGCAAAACCTGACTTACAGAAAGAAGTTTCAACTGAATGGGTTCATGGTAGCCTACGTGTGACTGCTACATACTCCCAGTCAGTCGCCTAACCTACTGAAAGCTGTAACAGAACATGTGCGCTACAAGAGCCAAAGTCTGTAAGAAACAGGAGAGAGTTCTTGATTTATATTGGGCGCCATTTTTGCAAGCATATGTTCACACTCGCACAAAAATAATATGGGAACGGATAATCAGCTTAATCTCTCAAAAGATGAAATGAGGCCCTATTCAGCCTATCTAGACTCTATCAATCGGAGCTTAAACAACATTCAAATCACCCAATTTTCCATTAGTTCAGTGAGGGTAAATAAAGGCAACAAAATGCACAGTAAAAGCTGAAAGTAATCAAAGACGACTAACCTTGGACGCAAGAACAAAATGGCTCCGACAAGGAGAAGCCATGACAACTTGTGGGAATCTTTTCACTGAGAGCACATCTTGGCATGAAGCTGTAGCTAGGAGAAAAGCTGTCTTGACTTAAGATGCTGAAGACCAACACTCAACTTTTTGAAATGAAGTGGATGCACCCAAGCTTGAAACGTTTGATTAATCTGGAGTTTGGAATGCAGTTCCAACCAAAAATTGTTCACAGTCAGTGCAGATGTCCCAAAACACAATGCAAATGCCTCTCAATTTAACCGATGAATCCAAATGGAATCAACTATCGCACCTAAGCACACGGCTTCAATCGATTACTTATCAAAGATCCTGTCAATTGACTGTCGCCGATGTGTAATTAACAAATGTTATCGATTGATAAACACACACTATAGACACAAGCGAATGTTGAAGATACCCACAGGCTCGTACGCACATGTTCGCCGATAAAAATGACAGCTACTAGATTAAATACGCCATCGATTCATTGAATTTCTTCATTAAATAATTGTGAGACTTTTTTTCCCGAACTCGATTTGTGGACAGACATTCAGTAAACAAGCGCCCGATGAATTTGATCAAAGAAACCCCCAAGATAAACCGAAATCAATTCAAGTTCATTATAGTTGATTGATGAACACAAAAATGAATTATTTGAAGTGACTGGGCTCAGAAGGGATTCCGATTGCTGATGAATGGGAATGGGCATGGTAATGGGATTTCCCGCATTCGCCAGAAGTTGAAATGCTGATACTCGTATCAGAGCACATGAACCAACCGGTCTAGAGGTGTAGTTATTGTTTATTGACGATAATCAGGGCAAATGATGCGGGTACTGTGACACTGAATATGTAGAATCCACGTGAATCGCAGTAGATGATTGAGGCTAATTGGGTGTGCATTTAATTAGAGTCACAAATACGCATGGATTGTGGGATGAACATATCTATTATTAGATTTAATCATTAATCATTAATCATCTTCTGCGCTTCGGGTTGAGGTTATGTCCTTCAACTTCAGTTGGGGGATAGGTTGATGGAATAATATGTGGCAAGCGTTCTGGTCCAGGTGCCAAGAACAGGAGATTTGATCAAGTTGGCAGTGATTTTTGTTTTGTTGCAGGATTGCAGGGAAACCGAAAGTTCTTCATTCGAAAGCGGTTCTTAAAAAACATTATCCGGAAATTCTCTAATTATATTAAGGACATTTCGGTACTTTTTGCAAAACGTTTTGACTTCCAATTCTTTTTATTTGAAATCATCGCCCTTTTGCTTAGTGTTTTTCGTTTGGTAATACAATTAAACATCCCCCACTTTTGTATAGCCTACTGATGTTGCGTTTATGAATATTTTTTCGACAATGCTGACCTGCTGCAAACTTGCTGCAGTATTTGTATTCATGAATGCATCGAGAACATATTTTGCGCAGTACAGGGGCAACAATGTTGCAATTATGAACTCAACCAATATCGCATGTAGTTTCATTCTCGTTACTATTCGTGCAAAGAGTGCAAACCTTCTTGTTGGGATACAAAGTTACACGACCTCATGTTGGACAGTAATATTATTGTAATAGCAACACTTTAAGTCTCTTATTCTCTTATTTCGCATACAATCTCCAAAAGCCTCTTCAAAAATTGAATATGCCTGTCAAATACGACAAATCACTTTCGCGTTGTCTATTTCAAATTGTCTACTGCCACTTGGAACAAGGAATCTATAGTAGAAAACATACACAAGCCATGACCAAGCAACTAAGGACTAGAAGGTCAAGCATTGCTTTCGGAAAAAAAGAAAAAAAAATTAACTTTTCAATTTTTACTTTCAAGTGTTTCTATTTGTGGTTTATTTGAAAGGCGTCTTCGACTTTCGGTAAACAAAATCGTATATATTTATTTTTTCAAACTCAGACCATTCACTTAATGTTCGATGTTTATCTTCGCGAGCACCTGCAAAACAGAAGCTTACACTTGAAATAGACGCTTGTTATTCCATTTCGAACAAAATACAATTCAAAAAAAGAAGATTTATAATTTAATGAGCCTTCAACGTAGAAACACGCTTAATTGTTCCAGAACGTTTTTGCTGGTCCTTCCCACGCATGATGTACGTCGGCTGTTGAATGAAAACACATTTAAACATTCTAAATCACCGGAATGGGTTGTGGCTGAAAACTGGGAGTTTGAGAAACGAAATGAGGTAATCAGCAGTGTGAATTTATATCCTCCCGGCGAGAGTTTATGGTTCAAAGTAATCGATTGTCTTGACAGTTTTTTCTCTTTTTTTGTTGACACTTTCAGGGGGAATAGTGTGGTTGCCTTTGGCAATGAATTTTTTTACGATCTGAAGACAATCAAATAGACAAGAACAGATCTCTCAGACAAGAAATAAATACCAAATACTGAAATAGAATCTAATGAATAGCAGCGACATGCAATCGAAATGTCCAATTGCCTGCAGTAAACAATTTATTTTACGATTTTAATGACCGCTTGCTTCAAGGGCTTGAAAGAAGACTGAATGATGAGTATTTAGTCAAACTCCAATTGTTCAAATTCGATGCTGAGAAAGATCTCAGATTCAGATTGATTCAAGGACTAGCTCCAATCAATAGTGATCTGAAGTCGTATTCTTGACGGAATGTTTAAAACGAGAAATCAGGAGTAATGCCACAATCAAAGCAAGTGAAAGGGGTGCCACCGCCACTATTTTTAACGTTTCTCATCGTCTTATTCATATTGAAGACAAACTTAGTTACATGTAAAGTGTGATTTTTTAGCTATTATCTTTTTGGCAACACTGGTTTAAACAGCTGAGGCACGTTTCGTGTTTTGTTTCACTGTCAAACATCTTCAGTTTGGTCTATAATTTAACCATGAATCGTCTTACAAACGCACAACGCTTGCAAATTATTGAATTTTATTATCAAAATGCGTGCTCTGTTAAGAAAGTTTAACGCACGCTTCTACGAAGCTCATTTTTGGCTCAATGGGTACGTAAATCAGCAGAATTGTCGATTTTGGAGTGAATATCAGTCAGAAGCATTGCAAGAGCTACCAATGCATCCAGAAAAAGTCACAGTTTGGTGCGGTTTATGGGTTGATGGCATCATTGGACCGTACTTCTTCAAAGATGATGCGAATCGTAACATAACTGTGAATGGTGAGCGCTACCGTAAGATGATATCCAACTTCTGTTTGCCCAAAATGCAAGAGCTTGACTTGCATGACATGTGGTTTCAACAAGACGGTGCCACATGCCACACAGCACGCGCAACAATGGACTTATTGAGGGGCGAGTTCGGTGAACATTTTATTTCACGTTCGGGTTCGGTCAATTGGCCACCTAGATCGTGCGATTTAACGCCTTTAGACTATTTTTTGTGGGGCTATGTTAAAGCTCATGTCTATACAGACAAGCCCGCTTCAATTGACGCATTGGAAGACAACATTGAAGCATTTTTTCGTGAGATACCGGAAAGAGTATGCCAAAATTGGACTAAGCGGATGGACCATTTGAGGCGCAGTCAAGGTCAACATTTGCATGAAATAATCTTCAAGCATTAAATTATATGGATCGATTCAAATAAAGATTTCATGCATTTTTCTGAATTTTATGTGTTTTTTTTTTGAAAAACTTTCCTATAGCTTTTAAAAAATCACCCTTTAGATATTATATGTATAATCGATTGCAAGCCAAATCTTGGCGCGAACGAAATCCAAAAAGCCAATAAAAGAGAGGACTTGTTCATTGCAAGTGTCAAATATCTGTCCGTTATCCTGGATAGTAAATTAAGCTGAAAGCCTAGTATACAAGGTTGTATCAGAAAGACATCGGTTGTGCAACTGACTGCGTATAGAAGTTCACATTCCCTTTCACGGAAGTCATATCTTTCTTGATCTAAGCCAGGCATGTCAAACTCATTTCAGTGTGCGAGTCAAATTCTTCGAAAATTGTAGTCCAATTCCTCTTGCAGGCACCTTCTTTATTTTATTAAAAAAAACCTGAAAACCTTCTTTCCATACAAAATTATCCATAAAAACACGCGGTACCGCCCGAGTCTTCAACGAAAATCGTTGATAGATCTCTTTGTGGTACCATTGTGTATGAAACGGATGGTTTGTGACTTTCGCGTGATGAGAAGAGCTGAACTGTCAATTGATCATTACCTGGTGTAATACGCTGAATAGAGTACCTCTGCTGCCAAGGCGGAACCCAAGAGTGGTTACACACATGCAGTGGGCGAAACTATAGAACAGTAAGATGTAGCAAGGACGAATGGCGACTATTTTCAACAGCTGTCATTGCCTCTGCGCTTCTGGATTTATGATATTTTGGTCCATATAAAATGAACAAGTTACACCACAGGACAAGTTTATTAAGAAATCAACAAAAATACACAGTACAAGAGCTATTCAACTTCTGTCTTATCAAAATACACCTCATCCCTGACAATGTTGGAGCATTTCAGGTTGTTGTAAACAGTGTGATAAACGAGTCGGATGTAGTGCAACAATTCATTCTTTTTTTCAGCTATGGTTGGTTTTTTCAATGCATCTAGTTGTGTTATGGTCACAGACTGCTTTCTTTTAACACTGACTTCGTTAAAGAGGACATATTTGTTGGAATACTTGTAAGAAATTTAAAATTGATGGATTTTATGGTATCTTAGCCACTGAATTTTCAACCACTCCCCCTTGGTATTACTAACCGAAATTTTTCTGTTGGTTACATTTTTTCCCAGCGATTTGGAAGAGAAAAAATCGCATCCATGGTGGTTGCCATGTTTGCCTTTTCCGAGCAGTTTTAATTACTTCGAGTCTTTGAAGATTTTTTTTTTGTTTATAAAATCTTGGTCACATGGGTATGA
Source organism: Eristalis pertinax (assembly GCA_907269125.1). Lineage (NCBI taxonomy): Eukaryota > Metazoa > Arthropoda > Insecta > Diptera > Syrphidae > Eristalis > Eristalis pertinax. The sequence continues at coordinate 124,663,297 of OU026145.1, forward strand.
ATAACCAGTGTCCACTGACCAAAAATGTATGATCTATTTCTTCAATAGTAAAGTCCGGGTGAGATTGGCGATTGGACATATAATCCTGGCGGAGAATTCTGGTACTAAGATTTTCATATGGAATTCTGACAGTACGTTATGGAATAGGAATTTCGAAATGTGGTGGTGATTTAAAAAGGTGAAATTAATTAGAAAATGTACTTACTTACTTACTTAAGGTGGCGCTACAGTCCGAAGTGGACCTGGGCCTCAACCAACAAGCGTCTCCAGCCAGCTCTATCTTTAGCTAGCTGTCTCCAGTTTCGCACGCATAGTTGGTTGAGGTCCCCTTCCACTTGCGTGCGCCACCTAAGTCGCGGTCTTCCTCTAATGTGCCGTCCCTCGGGGGTGGATTCGAAGACTTTTCGGGCCGGAGCATTGGATTCCATCCGCTCTACATGACCTAGCCATCTCAATCGTTGGATCTTCACTCTTCTGGCTAAGTCGATGTCGCTAAACAGCCCTTATAGTTCGGCATTATATCTCCTCCTTCCCTCACCATTTATGCAGACGGGACCGAAAATCACACGAAGAATTTTCCTCTCGAAGCAACCAAGAGCAGCTTCATCCGCTTTTGACAAAGTCCATACCTCCGCGCCATATAGCAGTACTGGGACGATTAAGGTATTGTAGAGCGTTACCGTGATTGTTCGAAGGCTTTCGATTGATTTCTTAGCCCAAAGAAGCAGCGATTGGCAAGAGTTATTCTTCGTTTGATTTCAGCGCTGGTGTCATTGTCTGAATTGATAGCGGTGCCTAGGTAGACAAAGTTTTTGACTACCTCAAAGTTATATCTGTCTGCTGTGACGTTCTGACCGAGACGTCGGTGATGGGTGTCCTTTCTCGTTGACAGCATATACTTGGCCTTACCCTCGTTTACCGCTAAACCCATCTTCGCGGCCTCCGTTGCAATACCCACAAAAGCGCCATTGACATCACGCTGCGTTCTTCCGATAATGTCAATATCGTCGACATATACGAGTAGTTGGACGGACTTCTGAAATATTGTTCCTCTGGTGTTGGCGTTCGAGTTAATTAATATTTTTAATTCCAAATAATTTTTGAATATCGAGTGCATATGCCCATGTTTGGTATTAAATGATTGTCAAGTGTTTACTTGTGACAGTTTTTGTAAGCTTTCAAAACATTTTTCATTACTCGTTTCCAAGTAAACTATCACTTCAGAGGACTTGACAAGCGCTTTTAAGAAAACTGACATACTTTCTGTCGGTATTCCACCATTAATACCACTCGAAATTAATAACTTGATATATGTTTTGACAAATTGTATTTTCCATCGAATTTCAAATTTCAATACAAGTTTGAGTTGTCAGATTTCCATGTGAGAATCTTGCTAAAAAAATATACCACCATGGTGGGCTGACGGTTGAAGTTGATTCGCCAATACAATATACTGAAAAAACAACGACGGCTTTATGTTTCTGCTACGACTTATTATTTGAACATACATACAATTTTGCTATATTACTTTGTAATATTATGCCCTGTGCTAAAACGAATTTTTCAGCTCTTTCTGCTTTTGAATAGCAAAAGGTGGCCTACACCACTTTTATATTGATAGTTGGTAATGTAAGGAATGCATTTAACACCAGAACAGGAACCAGAAAAAATTGTAGGTGACACCACTTTTGCACTGATAGCATCAATAAGCCATCAAGATCGGGGATTTATAGCCACTAGAAGTTCAACTGAAGAATTTGTTAAAATAGAGTCCATGTCCAATACCCCGCTGAAACCTCATGCACTAAAATGAAAGATGAGCACTTTCATTCGCCAATTACGGCGAAAGTTTTCATAATAAATGGCAAGTTGTTAGGCGGGTATTCAGTAGATATTGAACTCAACTGCTAGCTAACCTCTTATTTCGTGATTTTGTTTGAAAGACTAATATCCACAATTTTCAGAGATTTTTCTATCGATTTAAAATCACACCTTTTGTGGGATAACCACACGTATTTCGCACATAAAACATTGAGAACATTTCTGAGGCAATTAATACTCCCGTAGGATTGTCGGTGATTTTCAAGAGACGAACAGCAGCATTAAATCTTTTTTGTTCTAATTACATAGATCAATACCTCACCTAATCTTCCTTCAAACAAAGCACAGTCATGTGATCCACTTTCATTCAGATTACAAAAAAACAAACAATCTCCTCCCATCACCCATCACTCCTTTCGGCCAACAATTATTTCGTATGCAAAAATGACACAATGGGTGCCACGGTTGTCGAACTAACTAATGCCCATCACGAAATGGCGCTTAATTTCGAAATGCGATTCGCTCAAATCAGAATCAGTTATTATGTCATCCAACTTGACACTGACTGAAACTAGGGCCCACTGAAAAACTATCTAAACTGCGAATTTTTGTTACGCTACACTGCTAATCGCATTACCAATTCCAAATGAAAACAAAAAAACGGAAAGAACCAAAAAGAGAGGAACAAAAAAAAGAAAAGGTCAACTAACCGAACCCTGCATACACAGAAGAGTGTGAAAGCCTTCCATACTCAAGCCGGTGCCATGCCCAATTGCCTCTGATGTGTAATTACTGCTCTGTCACCCGTTTATCGTAATTGCGCTTGCTTTTGTGCCTTGACAGAACGCCTGACATTCAATTAGCATAAATTTGCGATGGCGCGTACATTGGACACTTGAACTTCTTATCTATGCTTTGCTATTTGATATCGTTGGTGTAGCGTGTGGCGTGCTGCTCAATTTAAACATCCACAGTCCGAGTGTTGGGCGGACCTCACACATTCTAGAACGACCGACGGGTAAATAGAAATAAAAAGTACTCGTAACCCCTTTGTATAGCGGTCTTCAGAGTCCAGTCAGCAGCAAGCACACACTCTCTTGGGGCACAAAATTGTTCTCCGAACATTCCCCTCCTGTCACAGCTTCGGTGTGCCGGCAAAGCTTTGTACACACGTCCGTCTCCACACCCAGCCAGCCGAAAAAGCTTCGCGCCGATATTTTTGTTTACACGCACAAGAAAGACGCGAAAATCCTGAGCAAAATAAACAGAAACGAATGTCGGAAAACACCGCAACCCAATTTTGAACATACCCACCAGCTGATGGTCGTTGAGGTTATGCGCAGCGAAACATTTCACACGCAAGAGATGCTGTCACCGGTCTGCCTCCGAAATTGAACTGTTTACGAAGCACATTCCGAAGCTTTGGGTGTGAGAGCCCCAAGAACTTCCAGCTAACATATGTTTTTGGGGAGGCGACGGTGGTGGCGTTGTGGAATGTTTGTGTTTTTCTTCTGCGCATTTGTTCTCAGAGTTCTGTGCATTTGAAGGCAGATATTTTTTGTTCGGCTAAGTGCTAGGTCCGTAGTTAATTATTTATTTTCTATTCGGAGTCGCACCATTCTGAGCGTGTAGGACGCACATCGAAGGGATGGCTGGCATAGGTCAGTCCGTAGCTGTGGCCTCTGAGGCACTTAATTCTGGTCTGGTGGAAGACGATTTGCCAAGGGGTGGGTGGTGCCTAAGAAATTCCATTAACTGCGCAATTAGGTGTTGTCGGAGGGATTCCGAAGATGGAGCGACTTCCATTCGCAATGGTCACGTACGCGGGCGTATTGTTTACGGAAACGCAGTTTCGCAGTCATTGATTTCATAATGAGAAGGTGTGACGGGATCCAGTCATGCCAATGAATTGTTTATCTAAATGAGTGATGGGTTTTTTATTTGATTTTCGTGCATTTAATTGATGTCTTCGATATGACATGCGTGCGTCTTTTCTACAAGTCTACTGAACTTTTGTGTTAGAGTGGTTTTTGATGGTTTCTGTTGTAACTCGTTAATTGGCGTCCCTGGCAATTGTTTATGTTAAATGCCTGGTTTTTGGCCGGTTACTACGCATGGTTCTTCGTTAATCAAACTTCCAAAGGGTATATATATGCTTTTCAGTGTACGATTGATGATAATATGTATTCAGCCACTCTCACTCATCAGGAGTTATGTTCAAGTGCAATTAGGCGAGTTTTTGGACTTGGTCCAACCACCTGCCAAGCGGTCGTCTACCTGATGGAATCGCATTAAAGGAACGCCTCGGAAGTTGTGATGATGAGAACATTCGTGCGACATGACCAAACCATAGAAGCATATTCCTTTCCGTTTGAAGAAGCAGCTACTCTACATTGAGTTCCTTACGTACTGCCGTGTATCTCACCCTATCCCGACGAGTAACTTCCACAACAGCACGAAGAAATCTTATTTCGGCAGCTTGTATTCAAACACTCAATAAATCTATGCTCTGTTCCCGATCTAGCTGTAGGATCTAACATGTAATGATTAATGAAATGGCAGATGAACTTGTCAGAGAAGGGCCGACATTGACAAATCTAAGGATATTAAATGGATGCAATCACCACTTGGCAGATATAAAGAACTAGGAGGCTTATATGATCCTTGTATACAATTCTTTTATTGTATATTTGTGGAGGATAGATCACGGTTCTTGTACCGTGACTACCAGTGGTATTGCTAGTACATTAACTAGAACACCAAATTGATCAGCCCTCCATGTTAAGACGGAGCCACCCTGCTATTGCACCACCTGGGCGACCACTCGAAAGCCTTGGCCAATATTCAACATTGCTAAACCCAATTAATTCCTTTAGTGTGACAAAATGCTACTAGGTATGGGATATAACATTGATTCTGGCTTTATGCTGAAACTACATTCATGTCATTAGCTATGGAATAATGTATCATGAACGTCACGACTTCTCTGGCAATGGCTATAGCGTCTCCAATTTCCAATCGGCAAATATGTGATGGGCTATTCCGACAACATCGTCTCGAATGTTGCCACGAGCTCGTCGAAAGTGGTTGGTTTGTTAGTGTTGACTATGGACTTGAGGTAGCCCCAGAGAAGATAGTGGACTGGTGTCAAGTCGGAAGATCGCGGCTGCCAACTGTGTAATGCTCTCCGCTCGCCGTTCGCCAGTCGCCAAATTTCTCTTTGTTACGTCGCTTGTATGATTTATCGTCTTGATGGAATCACAGCTAGGATTTATCGATGTTGCCGTGCTCTGGACACAAAATGTAGGTTAACATCACTCTATGCCTGATGGTGCTTGTACTGTTGTATTTTATTCTTCTTAAGCAGCACTGTATGACTTATAACTAGTAAAGGTTATATAATATATATAATATTAAAAAATTATATAAAAATATATAATTATAAAAAGAAAAGTTAAAACTATCTCAATGCAGAAAAGTGGTCTAGACAGACATCAAGAAATCTTCCGTGTTCAACCTCTGACTTCACATGAGTGGGTAGCGCATTAGAGATTTTGGCAGCATCAACGAAAAATTGCCTACTAGAGGTTAGACATGTAAAGGATGATTTTATAGCTATTATCTTTTTGGCAACACTGGTTTAAATAGCTGACGCACGTTTCGTGTTTTGTTTCACTGTCAAACATCTTCAGTTTGGTCTATAATTTAACCATGAATCGTCTTACAAACGAACAACGCTTGCAAATTATTGAATTTTATTATCAAAATGCGTGCTCTGTTAAGAAAGCTCATCGCGCGCTTCTTCCATTTTATGGTCAGCTCATTTTTGGCTCAATGGGTACGTAAATAAGCAGAATTGTCGACTTTGGAGTGAATATCAGCCAGAAGCATTGCAAGAGCTACCAATGCATCCAGAAAAGGTCACAGTTTGGTGCGGAATCATTGGACCGTACTTCTTCAAAGATGATGCGAATCGTAACGTAACTGTGAATGGTGAGCGCTACCGTGAGATGATATCCAATTTTTTTTTTTGCCCAAAATGCAAGAGCTTGACTTGCATGACATGTGGTTTCAACAAGACGGTGCCACATGCCAAACAGCACGCGCAACAATGGACTTATTGAGGGGCGAGTTCGGTGAACATTTTATTTCACGTTCGGGACCGATCAATTGGCCGCCTAGATCGTGCGATTTAACGCCTTTAGACTATTTTTTGTGGGGCTATGTTAAAGCTCATGTCTATACAGACAAGCCCGCTTCAATTGACGCATTGGAAGACAACATTGAAGCATTTATTCGTGAGATACCGGCCGAAAGGTTGGAAAAAGTATGCCAAAATTGGACTAAGCGGATGGTCCATTTGAGGCGCAGTCAAGGTCAACATTTGCATGAAATAATCTTCAAACATTAAATTATATGGACCGTACTATCGATTCAAATAAAGATTTCATGCATTTTTCTGTATTTTATGTGCTTTTTTTTTAGAAAAAACTTTCCTAATATTTTTTAAAAAATCACCCTTTATATGTTGTCGCATGCGGTCACAACACAATATAACGATTGATTAAACTTAACATAATTTTTTCATTGAGATACCTTGTGATTCTTGTGAATAATTTTGAAAAGCAAGGCACAACATCGGTACTTTAAGAAATCATAGAAGCTGCATCCAAGAAGCTGGCGGGCTTCGTAAGAGATATGGTCAAATCTGCAACGATTGAAGACGTAACGCGCGATAGAATTGAAAACGACATGGAGTTTTTGGAACGACCGAGAGTCAGCGTTGGCAAAGAGCTCACAACCATGCGAAATTATTGTGATAATTAATGATTTTACTAACTTTAACTTCTCTCTTGGTAATATTGGTTTTTTGGTAGTAGCGATGTGTATACTTTTGAGGTAATAGAGTTGATGTGCTACGTTAGTTTGTTAATAAATTTTATGCCAAGGTTTTTCGCATGAGTGACGTATTCAACTTGCGAAGAGTTTGATAGAATAGGAGGGGAAGTCAGGGAAATGCGGATGTTTGGAAATAGACGATGTGATCTTCTACCATTCCAATAGGGGATTTTATATACAGTTGTACATCGTCGGCATACATATGAAATTGACAGTGGATAATGACAGAAGGTTAATCATTAATCAACAAAGAAAACAACAATGGACCAAGAATAGAGCGTTGCGGAACTCCATTATTAACAAGGACGAACGAGGACAGTTGAGAGTTACATGAAACAGCTTGTAGACGATTAGTCATTTATGAAAAAACAAGTTTGGTAGTTGAATCACAGATATTATAAAAAGTCGTCAGTTTATCACAGATTAAATTAGGATTGACGCCGTCAAACGCTTTAGAAAAGTCGAGTAATGTTATCACAGTTGTTAGATCAGCGTCGATTGCTTGCCTGATGTCCGCACCAGTCAGACACTCAATCTTTGTAGATGCTTCGGTGTTTGGTTAAACATTTGTGGATTGTGTTCGTTCTAAAACCGATGACCCACAAATGGGCTTCTTCCGAGATAATGGTTTTTTTGGTTGAAATCAGGGATCTCCGCTTAACATTTCCAGCGCCCACACACCGTAGTTGTTTTATTAAAATTTCCTTTCCCATCGTCCTTATGTCGTCACTCTGTACAGCTGATGGTAAACCAAGAACAATATACATCAAATGCAGCTCCATAGCAGGTTATATTTTTGACATCTCTAGTAACTTCATCCGGCCTAAGTGTCGTGCTTTTTAAAGGCCTCTTATTCGTCCAAATGAGATGGCTGATTCGCCTAATGGATGCATTTTGCTTTCATAATCAAATTTTACGTGAACAATTTTATGAATGCTATGTAGTAGCATCCACCGCCCAGAACAATAGCCCTCCTCTTGTTCGCCCAATATATGGACAATTTCATGGAAAAGTTCGCATGCACATCTATAAAACACTCATAAAATATCGGACGTGGAACTGTATGGAGATGGTGAATGCATGTAGCTTGTGAGCAGTTTAGTAGTATATGGTCTCTTTACATTTTTCATACAAAATGCTCCTCATCAAGCAGAAGGTATACCCTTTGTTGCTTCTTTATTATTTTAGATATGCTTCAGGTGTTTTGTCTTTGTTCAAATGTCAGTTATTCATTCTTTTCTGGTAGATTCGATTGTGACATAGTTAAATTCACTATTCCTTCATTTTGAATCGCAACCCAGTTATAATCATTCAGCATTACAATGCCCATAGGCAATGCAATCGAGCGGATAAAACATTCTCAAACATTTGCTTAAAATGTTGCAATCATCGGAGATTAATTATATAACCTACTCGTATATACCTCAAGTACTAGCATTTTCACTCGGCACTCATGCAATATAAATTGCGAGTCTGTCAATCAACTCAGATGTAGTGACCTCATTTCAATTATACGGTCGTTGTCAATCAAAGATGCTACAGTTCATCAATACATTCATTGTTGCTTATGATATGCAGAAAGACTTAATGGGATTCTGTGATTCTGCTTGCAGTTTATGGGTAATTTTCAAGATACATAGACTCACAAGTCCACACATGTGTATAGGTTTCCCTTGAGACTATGGGCATGCTATGGTGAGCAATAAGTGGCTGAGGGATTTGCCGACGACCGATTCAGCAACGGACTTCCATCTCTTAAGTCCCTAAACTTTTTTTAACAGAGTTGATTTATGTCGTTTACTCGGACGAAATGGATCAATCAGACAATGTGGTTTATTATAAAGGATCTTCCAATAGGAACGTCCGAACTTTGACAGTTGATAGCGGCCATATTGTTGAAGCTAATTGTGTCAAATTGGCTGGCATTTATTCAGCCTATTTTGTCAAATCAGCATGGACGAACATAGCGTTGAACAAAATGTGCAAATGATAAAATTGTTTGATCAAAATTGGTGTTCTGTTCGGGCACCGAACTATGGGACCAACCAGAGCTTATCGTCTCCAAAAAGGCCTTTACCAAAATGTTGTTTATAAAATAATGATCACGGTTAGATGGATGTCTAAATTTTTTGTTTTAATAAATTATTAACATTTGCACTCAATCGTTATACCAAAAATTATATACCTAAGTTCTTCAAAAGATATTTTGTCGGTTAAATAGTTTTGGGTTTTGGGAACCAAAGCTGGGTTTAAAATGAAAATCTACAGTGGGATAGCCATATTATCTTATTCAAATTTGGCCTTCGCAAATGTGAACTCACTTGGATTTTAATTGTCAGTATGGCCTTTCAATTTTGTGTGCCTGGATCAGGTGTATGGAACTCACCTGCTTGGTCTGAAACTACACCTGAGAACAAGATAAGCAAAGAAAAAATATGTGCAACATCGTTTCCGGACTGAACTGGGTTTACATGCCACAACCCACAGCGGCCGTCAAAGTCAACATAACCCAAGCATGGGTCAAATTCAGACTGATTTATGCGCCACACAGTGTTTTGAGAGACGAAACAAAGGGGCCTTGCATTCAAAAGTATATAACTTGGATACCACATATCGATGAAATGGAGAAATATTTACACAACATTTAAATATATTTGCGCATCTTAAGGTCGTTCCATTATCTAGCCATGTTTAGTGCATACAGCGAAGGGCCTTGTATTCTAGTCAATAAATATGCCGCGACATGATGGATAACTTTAAAATGTTTAATACGTTAAAATCTTTAGATTCTTTAGAGTCTTACTTAAACAACTGTACAAGTTTCAGCTGCGTCAACAAGATTCTGCAAACCATTGGAACTCGAATTCATAAATGAAACGGCTGTAACCATCCGCGAACACGGTAACCGAGTGCAGCAAGAGATTTCACAGTTAGCTGAAACAGTTGTTGTTCTTCATGACAAGACTTTCAGAATTCATCATGAATTGATTCTACAAATGATCGACGAAAAGTTTGCTCAGGCTGTAACTAATACACCATCCATGGCAGTGTGTCCCATGTGCAAGGCAAAACCATCACAAATGAATAATTATGAAGTTTCGCGAATTCTCCCCGAATTTGGTTTGTCCCCTCTTCATGCGCGTATGAAATTTATGGAGTCTGTCTCGAAAATTGCGTATAAGTATCCGTTTAAGCAAGGGAAAACAACAAAGGAAATCAAGCCGCTCATGGAGGTCATAAAGAGAGATATTCCAAACAAACTCAGATCAATAATGGGCTTGAAAGCTGAATAAAAAATTACGATGATATCTCACACACACTTCTATTGAACTAGTTGCACCTTTCGCCACTCAGACTCATCGTGTAATACCAGAGGCACTTGCATGCAATGATCACGGGCTTAACAAGTTCATACAAAATACGATCTCAACGATATCCAAATCAAAATGTCTAGTATCACACCAAAATGTCACAATAGCCTTGTCATACGAAGACATCCTCAAATAATCCCAACAAGTGTCAGTTATTTGTCCACTTGTTGAAAATTGCCTCACCGTCAGCCAGTCAATGACCACACCAGAAAGCATATCACAATCAGCTGTTTTTTCCCCAATTTCCAAGCAATGAAACAACCCCATTCGGCAGCTTTCGCAAAGCTGCTGCTCCCCCTCATGATGTCTACGTCATAAGTTCCCCTCCTTCCACCGCGCAAAACAGACAATTTCCAAAGCCCGACAAAGGGTGTGAATGAAAGCCACCCGAGAAGTACTCCGAAAAAGCTTGACAAACTGAAATCGAGACTCCTTCATTGATACCACCAGCGCACGCTATCACACAGACACTACCCGCCAGTCTAAGACTAGAATCGAACACGCCAGGAAGTCATCAACTCGCCGCTTATCAATCGAAATCCTCCGATAGAAAGTACGCAATTATTGTGTGTGTGTGTTGTTGTTGTTATTTTCTTTGCAAACACCGTTCGCGTGCGACTGTAGTGTGCCCACTCGTTGGCATTGCATTTAATTCAATTAATCCGCCACTCCGTTGAGAACCGTTCCAAGGTTTTTCTTGTGCTTCCCGCTCCCTAGACAAGGATCGCCCTCAACCATGATGTTGTCAGTGGATAAACATGCAGCCCACCATCACCCAACAAATGATAAAGTCAGTGTAAGTACGAATGAATGGACTAATTATTACTTGGCAGGGAGGCACGCCCGGAGGTAGGGCTGGTTGATTTGAGTGTGCAATGTGCCAACGTAGCCTCCTGTGCTCCTTTTGCACTCCTTCCACCTGCGATTGCTTAGTGCCTGGTGTTAATTGTGTTCTATAGTTCGTTGTGAGATCCCCTTCCTCCCTTCCTCCCCCCCGACGAAAAGACAAAACCCAACAGGCACTTGGAGTAAGAGAAGAGGTCTAGTACTGTGCATCCTGTGTCGCTGGTGGTTATAATCTGAACTCATTGACCCCAATAGTGCACACAGCTGAGATGGGCTAGATGTTATCTTTTTTGCCTGTGTCACATGTGAGTTTATGGTGGCATCCATAATTTATGATGAATCATGAATGGAAAGCTTAGAGTGTGCCATTTAAGGATGTATCTACTCTGATTCTGTCATTTCGACGACGACGATTGCAATGACGACGTGGGGCATTAAGTCGTGAAAGATTAGAAAGAAAGCAAGAAAATCCAGAAAATCTGTGGAACGTGCTCGCCGGGATGCGATGACACTCGAGGAGGGGAACGGAAAGCGAGCAGTTTTCAAAATTGTAAAAGGACGCTGCTTGGCAGATGTCGTTGCTAAAACTGGGTATAAGCGCCTGCAATTTGCGTAATGGCAAGTGACAGCGGCTGTCGTGTGGTCTCGTTAGGGTTCCACTCTAAGTAATTGAAGGTTTGACGAATGATCATTTGGATGATCCGTAAAACAGATTTATTTCTCATCCAATTCAATTCAATTCCCCCGTCCTCTGGAATTTTGAAATCAATTCAGTAAAAATCCTTGTGAATGGATTTTAATTACAACCACACTTGAGCGGTACCAGTTCCTTTGTCCCCGAACGATTGTGTACAGTCCTTCTTCATTACGATGGCCGTAATCCCACTCCTGCGTGGGTTAAAACAAAGGATAACCGAAGAGTCAATGAAATTCGCGGTTAACCTTAATGGGATTAATGTGGTGCATGTTAAGAGTAGCGCATAATGTCTTTGTGGTTGTCCTTTGGCTTTTTTGGCCTTGACTCAGAGAGTGTCATTTAATGATTGAATATGTTAAACGTCGTACGTGCTTGGCTGAGAGGGACCCTATTCTCTTCTGTTCTGACATACGGACATTCTGTACGTTGAAAGAGACGCTAAGAATGCGGTAAATAGTTCGTCATGTGTTTGAAAATGTCACGTCTTTTGGGTCGGATGGGGGCGTGAAGTCGGTGTTGACGCAAGCAAAGGATGTTGTTCTCGTCGAAGAATGACAAGAATTTACAATGTACGAGTGTAGTGCGCCAGGCTGGGAATTTAAGTGCTTAACCTGATGACAAGTGATTACTTGGGTTGTGGCTAGGATAGGAATTGCAAATTCGACCTTGATTTAGACACTTTTCACACGTGTTTGATTGATATGACATGGTAACCATGAGGATGGACGATACGGTTGTTGGGAAATAATTTGAATGTTGTAGGGAGAAGAATATTTGCTGACCACCAGCAGCGTCTTAGACAGAATGTGATACGGAAAAAACATTTATCCTGCACTCTTGGGTCAATATAGTCCCATTGTGTTACTACTCGGATTGGAGATGTCCTGCTTCTATAAACTGTCACTGTTTGCTATGACTTAGCTGATATTATTGAATTAGCTCAAATTCCGAATTTCCATTACAGTGGATAGCCAGGACACTGTAAGAGGTGAGGTGGTAGGTGGTCTTTTGATCTTCGTCGTAAATGTATACAAAAATCATTTCATGGGATGCCTATTCTACAGACGTGCATGCTAATTGCGTGCAGTCCAGTCCTGAGTGCTGGCCTGCTTATTTTGTGTGGACAAAGCTAACTTCTAACTTGTTTTGTAAAGAGAACGTCACAATGTCTCGGCAACCACATGATGTGGATATAGAAATGTTCATCCAACTCATCAGGAGACCTATCTGCCGACAATTAAGTAAAGTTTTGAATACAAAGTGACATTGTCGAGAGACTTAATCGCAACCTAGCCATCCGAACATTCGATTTAAATCATATCCGGTTTGGACATCACGTTATTCTAGAGAGCTTTGGGTTATAAACATACTCTAATGCAGAATTATTCATCTATCGACCACACTACTGTATGTGAAAGTGTTTGCCAGCTCTTTCCTTTTATTTCCCAAATATATATTACATCTGTCTGGTTGACATCTAGTAATTGGTGTTAAGGATGCAAGGGGTATATTTCATTTCATTTATTGTTTAGGTAGTATCGCTGTACATTAAGTGTGCTATACTCTTTTAATAGTACATGTCTGAAATATAATATTATATAAGTAACGTGATAGTGACATACATACATTTCAATTTATATATTTGAATATTTTAAGTCTTAAATATGAAGGCGTAATTCTGCAATATTAAAATTAAATTTACATGCAACCAATTTAAAAGCAAATTTTGGAAATTATGTCAGTTCATGTTGGACAGATAAATAAAACAGGCTGAACAAAATTGTCTGTACTCGGTCTTGGACCGTACCTGTGATGGTAAATGGTTCCAAAGATGCAGAGCATGAATGAAGAAATGCCTGCGCGATGTTAAACATGTATGAACAGAGGGTTTTGAACGTCATATTACGACTCGATCGACAAAAAGTGAATTTTTCATATAGATAGTTAGGTTGTTTTCTGTGAATGATTTTGAAGAGTAGGGTGCATGATCTAAAGCTTAAGAATGCTTCCAGTTCACATCCAAGGAGAATGCGACGTTGGTCTGAGGCATGATCAAATCTTCGGAGGTTAAAGACATACCGTGCAGTCGCGTTGATTGCTTTTAACAATTTTTGCAGAGACAAATTATCACAGTCTGCACACAATTCACAGCCGCAGTTTAGGAGAGGTACTATGAGTGCTTTGGCAAGTTTTAGTTTGACATTGGTGGGGATGGTATGAATTTGCTAATAGACAAACCTCTAAGAGGCGCATATACTTTTGACACTACACTGTCTATATGGTCAGTCCATGTTAGTTCACTGTTGCACATTATACCAAGATTCTTGACACAGGTTATATATTCAACGGCAATAGAGTTTAATTCTATGGGGGGAAAGTTTGACAGGGAGGGGTGTGTTTTGAAAATGGAATGACTTTGGTTTTGTCAGGATTGAGCGTATACAATGATTTTCTGTTGCCATTGAATAGAACAAAACAAAACAAAATGGTATACAAATAATTTAAAGAGATGGAGATCTACTTCCTTGCTTCTTCTTACACGTCTTCTTGCGTTGGTTTCTTGGTTAGATTGTTTTCGTAATTCGTTGTTTGTGTGATATGGTAGTAAGATCTTGTGTTGTCTGCTTATTTCCTTGATTTCGTTGAGATCGCGATGCATATCTTTGTTGGAGATGTACCATGGTGCATTGACTATCGTTCGAAGGATTTTATTTTGTAGTCGTTGAATAATATTAAAATTTGTCATATAGGTAGTGGCCCAAAATTCGGATTCCGTAGATTTTATTATTTTTTTATAGATTAAACGTTTTTTTCCCATTTTAACTGCCTGAATTTTATTGTTGGTAAAATTTCGTTTGAATATTATATGCCTTTTCCAAGTGAGTTTGTTGTCATTTTCGATAAAGATTTCCTCGGTATTTAGTTTGCAGCTTTGTGGGTTAAAGTTTATTTTTGTCGTGTATATGACTTGTACGGTTTTGTCCTCGTTTATCTTTATTCCGTATTTGCTGAACCAGTCAGCTGTCTTATCTATAGTTTCTTTAGCTTCTTGTGTAGCAAGTTCAATGAATTTGTTTGGGAATAGAATAACAGTGCCGTCTGCGTATGTAGCTAGCATTGAATTAGTTGGCTTTGGTATGTCTGCAGTGTAGAGGAGGTAAAGCGTTGTTCCTAAGACACTTCCCTGGGGGACACCTGACTCTATTTAGCATAGTATTCGTCGTTGTATTGCACGTAGGAGTGCCCATAGTCTGATAACATTTCACTGAGTTTAAGCAGGAGTCTTTCGTACCATACACTAGCGAAAGCCTTCGCAACATCAAGGTAAACTGACACACAATACCTTTTTTCGTCTAAGCCATTTAGAATTTTGTTGGTAACTCTGTGAACTTTTTCTACTGTCGAGTGGTTTTGTAGAAACCCAAATCGGTGGTCCGGTATGGGATTTGTTTGCCTTATAATGATGTTAATACGGTCAACTAACAATTTGTCGACTGTCTTCGATACAACATGTACTAGGCTTACTGGTCTGAGTTGGTCTCCTTATGTGACCAAGCTCTTTCGCCCTCCTTAGACCTGATTTATATACGAACTGTTAGGACAACCGAGGATAGGATAGGAATGTGGGTAGACGTGCGGAAGCACGTCTCACTTAGGTCCGTGTGGACCCATTGTGTTGTCCATAGGGGGAAGAGTTCCTCCTTGTACCCTAATCACACTCAACGAGACGTTGTATTCGTTGTTGACCTCTCGTCGTCTAGCCAGCCCGACAACCTAATGAAACTGAAAAAGTTAGATAGTCTGATGTTATGGATGTCTTGTAGGTCATGGAAGAAGAATTCTCCCATGGTCCTGTATCGCAGTTGGCTGAGGCTTGGGCTGTAGCAGAGATATGGAGTTTGTCGGTTTTAGTTCTACTAATATCGGGCCATAGCATCTTGGTAGTCTTACAGGTGGTAAGGTTGAACCACCTATTTCTAGCTATTTCTAGAATTTTATCATCCACCTTCTTCCTGACATCTGCCAGTGGTGGTTGAATCAATTCAATTGCCTGGGATGGGTCTTTTTCGGCCCCTTTTCTGGCAAGTTCATCAGCTGCCTCGTTGTCGGATATGTCCCTGTGTCCTGGGACCCAGCATAGAGTTATCGTGTGTTGCACGCTTAGAGTTTTGAGCTCCTCGCGGCAGCTCGCTACCAGCTCGCTACCAGCTTGGACTTGATTTCTTTCGCCGAAATTGCTTTGATGGCCACTTGACTGTCAATTAGAATGGTAATATCAGCCGGTGGTATTTCCAACATTGTTATCATTCTGGCCGCTTCTTTGACTGCCAAGACCTCCGCTTGAAAGACGCTGCCATAATCAGGGATCCTGATAGAGCAGTGTATGTTTAACAATTCGGAGAAAATGCCCGCAAATGTGCCTGTTTCCATTTTCGATCCATCAGTGTATACTTGGATGCTCGAATTTTTGATGGGTTCTTTTGTGGTCCACTCTTCCCTCGTCGGGAAATAGCATTTGAAGGGTATTTCAAAGTCGAGGAAAGGTAGTGTATAGTCACTTTCGGACTGTTCTATTTGTAGTCTTTTCAGTATACTAGCATGACCAGTGGTACTTGACAGCCAGCATTTTGATTGAATGCTTCTAATGGCACTTTTAGCAGCGTTAGCTTGCATGTAAAGGTCAAGTGGGAGAAGGTTTAGTAGTACCTCCAGGCCCGCGGTTGGGGTAGTGGAGATAGCGCTTGTAACTCCAAGACAATGGACTTATTGAGGGGCGACTTCGCTGAACCGGTCAATTGGCCGCCTAGATCGTGCGATTTAACGCCTTTAGACTACTTTTTGTGGGGCTATGTTAAGGCTCATGTCTACACAGACAAGCCCGCTTCAATTGGCGCATTGGAAGACAACGTTGAAGCATTTATTCGTGAAATACCGGCCGAAATGTTGGAAAGAGTATGCCAAAATTGGACTAAGCGGATGGACCATTTGAGGCGCAGTCAAGCTCAACATTTGCATGAAATAATCTTCAAACATTAAATTATATGGACCGTACTATCGATTCAAATAAAGATTACATGCATTTTTCTGAATTTTATGTGTTTCTATTTGAAAAACTTTCCTATAGCTTTTAAAAAATTTCCCTTTATAAAGCAACTATGTAGAAAGTTTTCTTATTAGAAAGAGCTTAAGCTTAGCTTCTATTGGACTTTTAAAGACTTTTAAAGAGTCATATATGCCACGCGGTGCGTTTAAGTCTTAAACTTTCATTTCAGCCAAAGTATGCTTTACAAATTTTGCAACTCGCATTGCTTTTGTTTATCGTTTATTAATAACCATGACTCCACAGCGGGAATGCCTTTTCAAAGCGCCTAACTCATAAATCAATTCCATCACACAAATTCATTGAAACGACTTTTAAACAATTTCAGAAAATTGATTGCCTCACCTTCTTCCGCCATTTTGCTCTGCAGAACATTTATAAACATATTTTAAAGCTGATTTAATACTTAACCTTAACAGGTCTACCCCGCTCCCTAATTGCAAAATCAAATACGAACTTAATTTTATAGCCTGCTTAATGTTGCCACAGTCATTGATGTTCTTTTAAAATGCAACCCGTTGCTCTTCAGTTCTATGTGGAGCTGGAACTGTTTATGTCTTGGATGTTATGTACTTACTTTTTTATTGTGACTTTCGGGTGTTAAATCAATTATTTTTTGTATTAACTTTGTTTGAAGGACTCGGGAATTATTTCTGTGCCATAATTTGTTCAATTTTCAAGCGTTTTTAAGCCTGACCGCGTTTGGGCTGAAGCAAGAAATCAACTAATTTGACGTTTTTAATTGAGACCAATTAGCAAGAAATCCTCCAAACTCTATAAACTTTGTTTGAAGTACAGACTCCTTTAAAAGTCACTGGACCTGCTGCACACTTCCACCGCTCCATATTGATCTTCATTGCATTTCTACTAATCCGTCATTTAACAACAGGTCTGCGTTTGCCATTCGCCACATACAACTAAACCACTTTACAATATAAGCTCTTGCATGCATTGCCTTGTGTCTCTGGAGTTTGTGCATCGTTTTGTTCGGCCTTAGGTGATGAAGACTCTCGCACGTGAATTATATGATCACAGTTTTCTAAAAAAGTGTTCATATAAATCCAAAATGCTTTTTATATTCAACTTAAACGCGTACCTGCCTCGCACATTCGGTAACATACTTCTCGACGAACATGATTTTTATACGGCATCACCTTCTAACATTGCTCAGTCGATGTTGTCTCATAATAGAAGTGACGCAATCTCTTGCCCGGATTAGCGCAACCGTGCGCACATAAAGACGCTGCACTTCGTTTTATACCGTTAAACGTGATGTCGCACAAAAAGCGAACTTAATGCTTCTATGCAGAAACACGAAGCAATGAATAGCAAGGGTAGTTAAACGCCGTGTATTATATTTGCGCTGATGTTGTTCGTTTGCTGCTTAGGCTGTTTCGAATTAATCATAGCACAGCCTGTTCACATTTACTGGTACGTGCTTTTCGAAAAAAAAACATGACTTTCAGGTTGAGTCATCACCTTATTTTAAAGAAAATTCGTTTGTCAGTTATTAGTTGACATGGGATGCCGCTGCCATGGTGCTGGTTGATGATGATGTTTCACGTCAATGCTAGAGTTTTAGATGTCCGTCACACCTCATCCTTGTGTAAGCATGTGGCAAATGGCTATGCTTGATGGGGTAGTTTGTATATTAGTCCGCTGGAACTTGCACTTAGAAGCAAATTTCTTCGAATATTCGAATGAGCTGAGCAAAGGTGCTACGTATCAAGTTAGGAGACAAAATATGATCGGAATAGTGTTTTAAGTTCGTCAACTTTGAGGAGATTAATTGAAAAATACTAGTCATCGAAACACCACGCGATGACCACGAATTGTAAAACAATTCAATTATGTGTGAATTGGCTCTGGCCTGAATCTGAGTCAGAAAAAGAATGTAGTGGAGTCTTCACGGATGGCTCCACAACATTAGACCGCACACTTCGTTAGGTAAATTTCCTAATGGCCACGAACTATATTGTGAAGAACAGATGAAAGGGGCGAAGTATTCGTGTTTGTAGCGACAGCCAAGTTGTGCATAAGACCATACTCAACACCTTAACCACGTCCAGGATAGTCCAGGGTCAAGTCTTCTCTGAATTGGATCTGCAGGCTCAATTTGCTAAGACCTGTATGGGTTCCGGACTTCGCGGGAAATGAGATCGCCAATGAACTTGCTAGACAAGGATCAGAGGATGTACTCTTAGGACACGAACATGCGTTGGGACTACCCATGTCCTCGGTTAGGGCTTCAGTCGATGGCTGGGTTTCTCGAGAGAACAACCGGAGATGGCGTGACTCTCCAGGATAGACAAACCAAGCGCATGCTTCCAAACCTCTGTAAGACAATGCATAGCACTTCCTCCGCCACTATCCCAGCGTAGTGATCAAAAACCAGCGACAAAAAAATGGGGTTATTTAAATTTAAAGATCTATGTCAAAAAAGGCCTCAGCAGGAGGAAATGAAACGATGTATCAACAAGATTATAACTGGGTCTCAAACTCGACCGTTCGGCGTCGGCACAAAGCTATAGGTCCCTTCCACTCGGGAGAGAACAATAGCATGCACAACACGAGTGTTTACTGTAGAAGCTGGGCCCTGGTCGTCTATGGACCACCCTCCCTCTATGCGCCACCCTTATTATTATATTATTATATCAACGAAATTCAGCCACATTGATGCCCAATGGTCATGCAAAACTTCGAAAAAAGAATGCCAGCAAGTACCAGATGGTGCCAAACCAATCTCACCTCAAAGCAACAGCGAACTGTCAAATTTGCTGTCACATAAAACAATGTTGCCAGCTAAAAGTTCTCAAAAGTATACTCTCGAGCTGAGAAAAATCGGACAAAAAAACCTTGAGCATGTGATTTTCAAATCCACTTTCGTAAGACAGTGTCCTTGCAACAATTCTCGACGCGGCGCAGTTTACTCCAACTGTCCAAACTTCTAGAACAGTTGCCATAGACGTCTCCATTCAGATGATTACGCTCTTATTCCTCATAACCTCAATGAAGCTACGACATTGATCTCCTCAGCTCTTTTGTCCACTTAAAAACACCTTTTGGTAATCTTCAATGTTTTGCTCGAATTTCTCACTGTTACCGAGATTAAAACTTTCCACCGACCGTTAAAAAAGACGTCTCCACGTGCATGTCGTGAAAACTTTAACAAATTTACCACCTTATTGTGAAATATAAGAGGATGGATTTATCCGGAAACAGTGACTACAAACTATTTATCCCCAGCCCATCACTTTCACAGTGTTCAACGGGGTGACTAAAGTCCCTTCAAATAATATTCCAAAGAACCTATAACTTTTAGTTTTAAGAAACAAAAAAAGGATAATCCGTTTCTGTGAAACGATTCAAAGTGCCATTGTGTGCAAAGGTCTTGGGAGAAGTAAACAAAATGAGGTAAGCGGATGGAAGCTTTATATTTTATAAGCAAATTCTGTGAAATCCGTCACTAGTCACATCACTTTGATGGGATTTGAAATTTCCAGACAAGTTTATAGCCCGCAAGGGATGAATTGCATTTATTCAGAAATCTGCGCGTTTGTGTCACGAATTTTATAGCACCAAAGCATTTTTTGTTCATACATACGTGGAGCATGGAATGTCTGAACTGTCTTTGAATGCTTTGTTGTAGTTATGGATAAGAAATTCTTTTTGACTAGTGTCTTCGTTGCTGGGTTTTTTTTTGTTTTTTAAGTAAAGTCGCCAACATTTTAAAAACGTTCCTCGTCAAAAGTAAATGCTGCATTCCTTCCGACAGACTGCCCTTGTGCTGTGAGAGGAAACAATTACCACTAGGTGGCGTTTGAGGCCTGAATCAGCTTTGTACTGTGAAGCTTCACAGTTTCGTAAGTGGAGCAAGCAAAGCTAAATTTACCGACACTCCACCTCAAACACTCACTTTGTGTACTTAAACTTACCAGAGTCCGGGGCACACATCGGCGTTATAACAGGCCACTGCGCATTTGGCAGACATGTCCATAGAACCATCACGTAATAATTTTTGTAGAAGTCTGTACAAGAGAGGGACGGGGAATCTAACGGATTTAGTCGATTCCTTATTTGTATTTCACCGACTCGTGGAGGGTCTGAGCCTGAGCAATCGCTGCCTTCCATCGCTGATGATGGTCCTGGGCACGCTGCTTCCAGTCATCAACACCAAGCTGTCCACGATAACTTGGTCTTTATAACCGAGATTCGGTCGATTCGAAAATCATTTGTGAGCATTGGTGACTCGATGTAACCGAGCCAGTGTCCACGATAACTTGGTCTTTATAACTGAGATTCGGTCGATTCGAAAATTATTTGTGAGCATTGGTCATTCGATGTAACCGAGCCAGTGTAGTCTACGGATTCTTGCGTTTTTGACACATCCTGGTACAGCTCGTAGAGTGCGCAGTTATGTCTTCTCCTCCATTCACCTTCCTAAGCAAGACCATACATTTGACGCAGAATTTTTCTTTCGGAGATACCAAGAATCCGCTCTTCTATTTTGCTTATCGTCCAGCTTTCGCCTCCATATGACAGAAATGTCAAAATAATTGAACGAGTCTCTAAATGGAACTATGCGGCCGATAATAGGCTAAGGGTAAACTGGTGAGCATTCCTGGCGACGGATGAATTCATGGAGAAAAATGAAGTTGGCTAGCTCACTTGAGCATCGTTTGTTAAAATAGCGATAAAATACGGACAAAGAAGAGACGGTACGTCGATGTTCGAGCGAGTCTAACGACTATGCGATATTGCTGTCTCCTATAAGTTTTATCGCTCGCTTTTGGATTCTATCTAGTAAGTGCAGGGTGGTCTTGGGGCACCAGACCAGATATGAGCGTAATACTCAAGCTTGGAGCGGATATACGATTTATAAATGAAAGCCAAATCAGAGGGGGTGAAATGTTTCTTGCATCGATTAAGGAAACCTAAATACTTCGCAGCATTTTTGGCGAGCTCAAATCGTGCCAAGTAAGCGTTGCGTTGACAGAAAAAAAAGCGAGAAGGAAGTAGTCGGATACAGAACAGATCCCTGGGGTAAACCATCATTTATATGGTGGATATCAAACTTGAACCCACCCAAAACAACTTGAATTAAACAGTTCGAAAAGTAATTTCTAATCCATAGAAGAAGAAATTAATCGATATCATAGGCACGCATTTTCGACAACAGAGCTTGATTCCAAACTCTGTCATGCTCTGTCAATGCCTTAGAAATATTATGCGCAACGATCTTCCTTTCGCCTGCATTGTGCAGAAATTGATTCCAGTTTTCGGTGAGATAAGCTATCAGATCACTAGTGAACATGCTGTTGCGGAAATCGTACTGCTGGTCATTAAGAAGCTTCCGCGATTCAAGATATTTCTTTTTAGATTTTTACGTTTTGCCTCTCAAAAAAGCATGTCCTCGAATCACCATCATGAAATTGTCTGCGTCGTGTTTGCAAAAATGTCAATAGAGTAGACTGCTACCGGGACTCTATTGCTCTGTAAAGGTGAAGGCAAACGCGGAGCTATGCAAGATAGCTCCATAATGACGCATCGCATCTAATTTGGACTGCCCGTCTAATGGTGAACTATTTGCAAATAGGTCTCGACATTATACCATCCACTCCACCAGAGCAGTTATTCACTCCCAGCAGCGCTGGTGTGGCGTAAATTTAAAAATTTAATAACCGAGCAATAAGAGAAGTCACGTATGTATATCGATAGCGTATATCGAAGGCATATGCCAAAAAGACCAAAGCTCGTACTGAACTTCATTCACCCGATATACTCTTCCCTACTTCATGAACGACTAAAGAAACAATAAAAAGAAACCATCTCCAATCGATCATGTTGAGATGAAAAAAAAACAATCCAACTCTCAAGTAAACTTCATAACACTCAGCTAGTCCACCACCACAACCAGCGGCAGCTGTTACAGAGCCCCTTGATTCTCACATCCCAATGACGTTAAAGTATGTTCCACCTACCCCCGAGGGCAAAGGTTCATTTCATCTCCAAGGAAATGTCCAAGTACACTGGGACCAAGAAACTATAATTTATTCACGACAAAACCATGAACCAATAAATACTCGTTGAATGGATGCTTGTACAAGAACTTAGCCGCAGTAATGTAACACAATGCCCGCAGTGATTATTTCATGAATTCGTAAGGACTTCTTGAAGTAACTTTCCTTCGCGGTGACCACTCCATCTCCGCTCGCGGACCGAACGTTAAGAATTTATTTTGCACTCGCAAACTTTAAAGACTTATCAAGTCCCAACGGCAACTTCGGTGAGTTGGTAATTGCATAAGGTCCTGTAATTTCTCAGTCCTGGCATGCATGAATTTTGAAGGGGGTGGGACAAAAAGTCACATGAAAATGAACAGCAAGTCATTACGGGAGCACAATGGAGGCTAGAACGTGACCAAAAGCGAATGGATGTAAGTGGCTAATGGCTTATGTATCCTTTCTTCGTGAAAAAAAGGACACACGTATAATTATGTGAATGGTGTACGCATTTTAGGTCACAATGATCCTTGAGATGATTAACTATGAAAATGCAAACGCGTGACTGGGGCTGAATTCTTGTGCAGATTTTTAAGTGGCACCTCCGTGACAATAAGTTGCTGCCGCTGCTACAGAAATGGTGGCAACGAATAAAATATCTTGTTTGCGTATAGCTATTGATGGCTGTGTACATATGTATATTCCATTATTTTTGAGTTCTTCATTTTATTTCGCACAGAACCCAATTCATGAAATTTGGTTGGTCTTTAAGTCTCACAATTTTATTGTTCTTAGAAAAACTTTCGATTCCTACATCAGCGGTAATGTTTCTTCTTGGACAGTGCTTAATGGGCATGTTCGGACACACGAACCACGTGCCAAATCGAACCAGGAAGACATGTTGACTTGTTTTTGGATTTTTGACCGACAAATCAAGAAGTTGGTCCAATGTGCCCTTGTTGGGTGACACATTTCCAACGTGAGACCTTTCTTTTCTACAACCAATCAGATCACTGGAGGCCTTTCAGCTCGTTCTTAAATAAATCTCCCAGTTCATCAAAGAATAGATTTCCCATAAACTACCTCTACCATTCAGAGAGATCACCCATATCACATCTGCAACTTGCACAAAAGTCACTGGAAAGAGACGGGTACAGTGCCAATGGTACAGTGCGCTATAACGATGCCAAATAACATGCCTACAGCCTTGAAACTAAAACTGGCCATTAATGGTGATATATTATTGCTCAGTGCTGGCCGTAGGGCCCTCGCGTTGATTCGATGCCTGTGTTGGACCACTGTTTATTGGCTTTATATAAGGCTACGTCCTGTAGTTTCTTCTTTATAGAGCTTAGCGGCGTGTGTACATAATAGGCGGGTTGAGTTCCCAATTCAGAGGCTTCTTTCGCACGATAGCCCGTTTTTTTCCTTGGACACCAGTATATTCCAGTACCGACCTCCTAATTTACCAAGGATATTTCGGTAACATTTCTCCTGAATGACCTGACAAGCATTTAAGTTAGGATATCCGACAGACATCAGTCTGATTTCGAACGCTTATGTCGCCTGTTAGTGTCAGGAATTTTTTAAAGGGATCCCAGAAAGCACCTGTTTCTGCACCTGCGCTCGTTCTTGAGCCATCAGTGCATAGAGCACTCGTTCGATATACCAAGCTGACTTTACTTACTTTATCAAGATATCATCCCACGGTCCTGCTCTACGTTGTCCCATTCTACATTCGGGCGGTCGTCAAGGGTTGTGTAGACAAGTGCAAAAGGACCTCAAGCAACTTGATGTGAGCAATTCAGAGATTGCTTAAGCTTGTGAGCGTTTTTTAGTTATGGCCAGGTCCTCTCTCCACTTATAAGGCAAGATTGCTTGTTAAGATGGTTTGTGTTCAACTTGGTAGCACTGTTCGTAGTGACAGTCAATTTGACATTAAGGATTTCCGTTTTGCCAATTTGTCAGAAGAGGCAAAGTCGCATAGTGGTCCCGTTGTATGGGGAGGTGGAAAAAAATATGTAACTTTTGAACCCGTGTACCGATCTTAATGAAATTTGGGGCATAGTACAAATGTACAAATGTAGGCTTAAATAAGTCATCTTAAGTTTTCAAAATAAAAAATTCATTTTTTTGCTTTAAATGCATGAAATAATTAGTTTATTACTATAAACGATTCTAAATTGCTTACAACAAAAATGTAATCACTATTTATGTAAGTAAATACATTACATTTTACAAGAACTATTAACATAAATTTTTTTCAAAAATATAAAAACTAAGCAATTTAGTATAATAAGGCTAGCGCTTCATTGCTACGTGGAAGCTAATCTTTTGTTTTCGGTCCAGGCCTTAAATACGTAATCCAAGGATCAGATAATACATTTTTGATGAATAACATCTTCATTTGTTGCCGAACGAGACAATTGTCTATTATGAATTCGATAATACATACAATCGACTTTTCGGAGCTTTCCTAGCCTCTTTAGCCTGTCTCTTTTATCTTATTCTCCGATAACACATTGCCACTATCTTTCACAAAAATCACTGAAAATCTTCCTCTAAGCCAATCTGAATATTTAATTAAAAGCCTCTGTTTTGAATAACGCACTACCTTATAACGTCCCTTAAAATGTGTCAAAAACCTTTTTCTCACTTCAAAAACTATTTGATTGATTTGGCACGATGTTAAGTTGCCGTGACTTTCCATTCAAAAAGTAATCACACAGGAATTTATATTCAAATATAATAATAGCTATCGCGAAAAACTTTATATTTGCACAACAAACAATATTTAAAGTATTTCCGTTATCTATAAAGCAACATTTCGTCTTCTCCATTGAAATCTTAATTTTTTTTTATATTTATTGCAACAAGTGGACCGTGCATGCTTCTTGTGACCGCAGAAAAAACTGATAAAAATACAATAACTTTCCTTTTGATTACAATTTTATGTCTTAAAGGATTCTAATTCACAATAACAAAACCTTCCTCGGTCCCTTACATAGGATTTGTACAATACATGCATTGCAAGTGAAATCGCTCCACTTAAACGCCTCGTTCTGGGATATTGGGTCGAACCTGGTTTAAGTTTATGCACCATCGATAGAGAATACTTCTAGATTTCAAAAAAGTCTGGTCTCTTTTTGCCTGGTCTTGGTCTCCCTTCGTATACTCCTGGATAACTTTTGTTACATCCCATCTAACATTGAAATACACCGCAGTGTGTTTTTGTGTGTTGAGTGATTTATTATACAGAGTACCATGAATAGGAAGAAATGTTCACTGTTGACTGTTGAGTCGGCGCGCAGGCCTTGAACAAACTTAAGCGTTTTATTCACTGATATGGGTTGGCAATATAACCCATATAAAATTGTTCGTTGTATGGGCTGCAATCTCGAGAAGTCATACATACATATATGCCTTCATAGGCTTTTGTATGTCTTAAGGAAACACCACTAGGGATGCCACTTATTTAAAAAAAAATTAATTATAAAATAGACTTACAAAAATATACGCTATACAAAAATATAGGCGACTGCTACAACATCAAAAGGAACCTCTAAAGTGACAGCATCACTTGCTGGGGGCCATTGCTGATACTCAACTTACCTATTTAAGTTTCACTTAACAAGTTAAGTTGGACCTACCGGTTTGCATAAGCCGAAAAGAAAATCCCATGTACAAGCTGATGTGTAAGGTATCAACTTTAACGGCGTCTCGCTCCTTTTCTGCATTCAATTATCCTCTTCAACGTCAGATGAAAAAAAAACATTTGGAAAAGCTGAAAGCAATAATGATTTTTACAATCGTGTCACAGACAATTTTCTGAAATCAAAAACCACGATTTGGTTTTTTTTTTTGTGTTGCACTTCTTCAGAACTTGTAGCTAATCCAATGCTTCCGCCAGGAATTGGCACTGAAATGTATGTCCTTTAAAACAAATATAACTTTAGTTTCCAAAGTATCTAATTTTAGGAAATATCAAAATTTGCTTTGCAAAAGAATTGCCGACATAAAATTCCCTAAAAGCGACCACTTGAACGAGAACAATAGAACCCACAGAACAACTCATCACAGTTTAATTTTCTCAAGTCACTCATCTTTCTGGAGGTGCGACTGGTGACCATAGTCTGCAAAAGTGGTTATACGCAATCTCTGTTTTACCTGTCACAGTCGTTGCTGCTGTCTGCTCTGGAAAATCCAGAAGAAGCTGTAACGATAATTGTGTCAAAATCTATTTCCATACCACCCCTTCATTATCCTTATCACCTCGAGACCAGACATTAAATTCCAATTTATTGCCACCCAACAAGCCGCAAATAAACCTGCCTACCTACGAAGCAAAGGACTCTCCCCAGAAGTGTAGACCAATTTTTTTTTACTTTTCGAATTATTGACTCAGCTCAAAGTGTTTGACGTAGATGCACGGATGTTGACTGTACCCAGAAACTAAGCGCAAAATCGCATTTAATTACATTATTTGAGTTTCTTTGGAGTTCCCCTTTCATTCAGTCGCCACGGGGACGACTCGTTGATTCTCGGAAAAGGACAAGTCTTTATATATTTTTTTGTGACAAAAGTCTTCTCATTTCCCCCCGGTAAGCAAACAACAAACCAGACCAGAACGGAAATCGACTCAGGACGGGATTCGAATACATATTTTATGGAGCATCGAATCGAATGGGCTTTGGAATTTTGCTCGGATACGCTTAAGCTTCACTTGATATTCTTCCTGGATTCATTTTTATGTGAACACCCCCGTGGAATGCCCCTGCGGATGTAATCGAAGGCGCTTGGCGACATCGATGACGATATGGAAATAGGATGCATATTGGCTTAAGGCTGATCTTTAAGGACGATTTAGTTGAGTTGAATGCCGCTTTTATTACTGCTTCCCCCCTCCGAGAGCTTCCGCCCATTGTCAAGCGATGGAAGATAGTGCTGGATTGTGTGGCTTGGGGGGGGGACTCTAATGAAAATATCTTAAATCGATAGAGGGAAGCCAGATAAATGGGTCGGCAGGATGCTCAGATTTACATAAAACGCTCCACCTGTGTATGGATTTTTATCTTTAAATTTGTTTCGCCAACAGGTACTCACCTCGAGCCAGAGCGTATGGGTCTCGATTTAGGCGGTTCGCCTTCGCAGTTAAATGTGTCAAGGGCCGTGATATTTGAATAATTTGAGAGACAAACTTGCCGTTAAGTACTTGCGGTTGAAGTTGAAACTTGAAGCACTGTGGTACTTTCTCGAGAGGTTGACACACGCCGACATTGTTTTGAATATCTTGTGTGCTTTATAGTTCTCCTGTTCGAGTTTCCACGGTTATTTTGGTGGTCCGCAAGAGAAGAAGATGTTTTTCTTGTGAGGTTGTGTTTTGGAAATTCGAATTTGGAGGTGTGAGTGAATCATGTTGCCTTAGTGATCCTTTTGAAAGACCGTAATCAAAATTACAGCGTCCCCATCTATCGGTTTGTGTGTCGCGCCATGTAAGCAATTTTGTAATTAGATACTTGGCTTGAATATATCAATTCATCCCCAGACTCAGAAAGTTGGAATGAATTTTAAACTTTGCCCCGTAAGGACTCCTATTTGTATGACCACTCCTTTGTGACTAAAATGGGCCATTGATGATGATATCCCCTTCTACTATCCAGAGCTTCGTCTTCCATTTTTTTCCTCGTGAAACTGAGTGGCGTGTATGCAAGGGATGACCAGATATTGGGTGGCGTGAATAAAAATTGAGTGTGAGTGTTCCCTCGACAATTTGGAGAGAACACTTCATGTGGTGCTAATAAAAAGTTAAGTTTACCCTCCACTCACATAATTCGTGTTCCCTTCAATTTTGTAATGTACTCTGCTTGCTGGAGAAAAGCCAATCTATAGCAATGAAAAATAAAAAGCAAGTTACGTTGGAAGCTTTGAAAGAAAAAATCCATCGTTAATATGAACACCTCTCAAAACAGGAATATCGGAGGGGAACTGATTGCTTCACTCATCAGTGTTTTATTCACATCACCCATTGTCCCAGCTCAGATCCCTCTTTGGCTTCTTTCGTTTCCCAGTATGGGTATGGTTGTCTGAGGCATTCTGACATCGAAAATGGTTAGGTTATGTACATAGAACTACGGCTTCCTTAGTTATATTGTGGTCTATCAGTGCGAGTGCTGTGTATATCGTAAAAACTTCGGCTTAAAAAATGGTACAATCGTCTCTTAGTGCCGTGGAATTTTCGAAGAGGTCACAAAAGACCCCAGCATCTTTACCACCAATCGCTCTTGAGCCGTTAGTGTATATGGCGATCTCCCCTTTCAACAGACACCATTTGCTCTTGCCATTGTCTGCGGCCTGGAAAGATGGAAGGTCATGGAAGGAGTGTCATATTTAAGGCAAAGTTTGGTGGTATTGTACTGCTGTGTGTATGTAGGGAAACGACAAGTCTACCACGAATTGCCACAGCATTGGTTTGAAGTCAATTAGAAGTTGATTACTTCCAAGACACAGGATATCCCAGGCAACCAAAGTATTTCTTGTCAGGAATCTGATGCAGGCTTCTTTTATTCTTAACTACAAAAATGTACAGTGAACTAGTTGGCGTCGGGCAATCTGCAAAGCGGCTACAAAAGACTGAATAACTCTAACAAGTGCCATTGCGATTGCGAAATGAACCACGTTGTGCATCTGCTGGTTTTAGTTCATTTGTCACATACCCCTTATAAGCGTGTTCAATATTTGTTTGGTTTATGTTTTATTATATTTCGTTCTTTAATCAGCGAGTTGGAGCCTTCACATTACCAAACATCAGAAATTTGTTGATAAAATCTTCGTCCTTCTTCATTCAAGTTTTTTAGGAAATTAACGAAACTTTTCGGAAGTTTTTAACAAACTTTCACTTTTCAATGCGTTCTGCGAATGCACATCGATCCATATTTATCCATCTATCTTACCCCTTTAATGACCAAAAATTGTATGTTGTATATGAGACAATGACAGGTGACTACAGGTAGTGCGTGACCAATTCGCATTAACGACAAAAAATTGAAAAGATGTATTTGTATGGAATTTTTTTTTGAAACGAAAAATGTAGTATGAAAGTTGCTTAAAAAAACGAAATATGGATCATAAAGCATCGGCGGTGCATGTCAGATTGTGTGAAATTCCATGAAACAGTTCCTTTCATTGGTGAGGTACAGATGAACTTGACATTTCCGGTAAACAAGTCGAGTTCGTGAGTCGCATCCAGGTTGCTTGCATCGATGTGTCCTACATCCTTCGGTGGCAAATAAGCAACATTCATTCGAACATTCGGCGAACAGATTTTCTTGCCAACAGTATGCCGGATTTTGTAAGAAAAGTGACCACTTCCATGATAAATTCGTACAATTTTCCTGGTTTCGTATCCAAGCGTTGTTGATGGCCATACCGCACATGTGGTAGAGAGACATTGTGTCCATTTGCGTAGTTTGGTACGGATGCGACATCGACACAAGCACGCGTCCGTTAGGTCGACGCCGTCCATGAATTTGTTGTACTCTTGTATGACGCTGGGGCAATCAACTGATTCCATAGATTCAGACTTTTTATTGAAACGCTGAACAGCTGTAGTTGTTGTCGCTGGTTGTTCATCGAACGATCAATATGTTTTGATTCTAGCCATCGTTGAAGCCATATTCACAACTTTGTTGTTGTTCCATGCGACTGTGGAAACATCGATGCCGAAGTACGAAGCCAAATATTCAATGCTGTCACCACGATTGTCGAACTTTTAAGGAAATTTACACTTCGGAATGCGAAAAACTATTTGTTCAAAGAGTGCGTGCCCAATATGGACGAACGAGCATTTAAGGGTTAGGCTTATCAATCGCTGACCCGTCAATAAAAGATTACGAAACTTAAAATGGCACCTCATATTGAATCGTCCTATAATGAGATCAAGTCACACAAAACTTTCTGCAAAATAAGGAACTGAGTGATTAGAAAATCGTTTCCACATACTCGTATGTTGCATATACAAAGAAAATCAAAAACCGAGCACCCTTTCAAACACCACTGTAAAACGTTGAATGTGTCACACATACTCCAAGTAAATTCCCAACATTATCCTACAAGCTACTAACTCCTACTGAATACATGTAGTTATTAACTTCATAAAACTGCCAAGCCATCGACGTAGTTGAACTACTCCCGCAACAAGTTTCCTCGCCATCGTATCGTTCAGCACCCAAGTGAGCCGGATACAAGTGAGCTAACTTTTGGCTGTTAATGGAAAACGAAATGTGGAGAATGGAAATTGTAAAATTGTGAAATTTCAAAACAAAGGAAGTGCCAAACAGGATACCCACTCCCACAGGCACATGCACAAACTTTTCACAAAACAACTTCTTCCATTCATGTCCAATTAAAAGTTTTTTTTTCACAACTTCTCCTGCAACATGAAAACCATTTATCTTTATTAGCCTACGACCCCGTGGCTCGAGTTGGACGAAAAAAAAATAAAAAACCGACAAATCAATAAAACAATGCCCACTTCATCTCATAATTCACTCGAGCAACACTCAAAATTGACGTGACGGTGTTTGATTTATCGATTCGCATTAATTGCCTGGGGATCGGCATTGCAGGAAGTACGAGTGAGTATTCTAGACAAGCATCGATTCACGCAGGAATTACTTAGCGTTTCGCATGAATGCCAGCACCCTTCGTGACGAGATAAGATAGAACTTAACGAGCATCGCTACCACAAAGCGCGTTGAGGTCTCCTTGAGCTCTGCAACGCGGGGCAACTGATTGCGATTCTTAAACGAAATTTATTGCCAACAAGTGATGTGCATTTCCCAAGCAATAAAGGACTCACACACTTGCCGTCAGTGCATCTTTGATTTCCAATTAAGGGTACATCTGCCTCCAATTGAACTAAATTGAAACGAACGAGGCGTTCGCTGAGATTTCGCTCACCGATCATCGCAGCACTCGCCCTCCACTTGGTGGCGAATCTTTTGGTAACATTGAGGTCAGAGATGAGATACGTTACAGCGACGATTCGGCATGTCCCCCAGTACGACGCCATTTGTGTATTTGCAGGCGGTGCCAGGACGCAAATTGTGAAATCTTTTTTGTGCTGGGATCCCCGTCACGGAAGGCTGCTCGGGCATTGTGTAAACATGCTTGAGGTGCGGCGTGAATGGTAGATTAGGTTTGAAGACCAACGTGACCTCCATTGAATGCGGACAATTTCCGATATTGAGTTCCTCCGACCGTCCGCACCTTCGAACCGCCCCCTAAGTTCGTGCCTTGCCATGGGGCGGGCAACTTAACAAACGCCATTGTGTTGCTTTAAACATTTTCTTCGGGTATATCTTAATTATTCGGTTCGTTCTATACGTTCACAGATGAATCGAGGGATGTTTGGATGGATGGATGGATGGATAGTGGGATGAGTTGTTTGAGTCCCGGCATCCGGAGAGTGGCAGAAAAAGATACTGTATCGCTCGTTCATTGTCAATTTATTTGCAGTATCTGTTGTTAATTAATTAAGATTTACGAGTCGACTGTTGAGTACATACTTGAATGAACCAATTGCGATCAATTGAGCTAAAAAAAAAAAAAATACGCCCGTACGTACGAAAACGTTTCTTTACGTTCTTATGCAAGCAGAGGCAACCCAGGCAAACAATCGGTAATGAATTTATTGAAAGTCTGTCGAGAGGAATCGGATGTGTAAGCTATTGTACACACGATGAAGGAATACCCCGGCAGAATATCATCAAGAAGTTCATACGTGGGGCATGTCGATGAAAACGTCAAGCAATCAACGTCGCCGTTGCGATACGATCTTGAAATTTCATTTTAATTAAATTCGCATTTAACATCCGCCGATGTGGAGCGGAAAAAACAGCTCGTACTCGTATTTCAAATCGAAATGAAGAAGGTTTCTGACTCAAGAAAGCGATGGTAATTACATATTCACTTTTGAGCTTGCGTTACTTTGTATACGGGGGGAGGGGGGGTTGCTGAGATAAAAACTCGTTAAATATGATACTTTATGCGCGTCGAGAATGATGAGGGTGTGATACTGTGATGATGTGCTTCCTTTTCATCGCTAGGACTTGACTCATTCAGTGTTTGTGAGAGAACGTGAAGAGATTTATGAAAGTCTCATCAAGGAATTAGGTCACTACGACTTTTTTAGTGGACTGGTTAGAAGAGGTTCTAAATAAGCTATGTTGACTTTAAATTCTCGGTGGCCCATCAGTTGGTAAAGAAATCATCGAAATCTCATGAAACAAGCTGTAAATGGGGGCAAGACAACTATGTGCAGTCTTCTCAAGAAGACACATAACATCATCGACTTTGAGAGAATGTTACAAGAGGCACCTATAACTCACAGTTAGTGGACGACTTTACTATGTTTACCGCTGTAGGCAGGTCTAACATCATCAGTAGGCCCATCAAACAGAGAATATATTGCTGTTTCGCAGAACTTCAGGGGCATTTGGGTAATAGAGTTCTCGGGCTACATCCAAATGGAATTAGGAGAAGATCTTCATCATTTCAGTCTCGCCCCAGGGTACAGAGAGTACCAAGGCCGAAGAATTATTTTCCCATTTGAGGGAAGAGTTCTGTATGCGACCTTTATTCCTGCTGGCGATTGGAGAAATCTTCAAGCACGTACTATGCAGGTAGCATGTAGCGACATGAGTCTACTTTTTTTTTGTACGTTATTATCCTTCACAGAGTACACAGAACACTAACTCTCAGTAACGCTTTACACAGCAGATGTTTGCTGCGCATCTACCGACATTTCAGCTCACAGATTACTTCAAATAAACAATTTTAATTAGCAAACAATGTAAAAGCAATCTTTTTAAGCTCTAATTGTGACAAGCTAAAATCAATTTCGTTGCAAGGATCATGTGTTGATTGCAACCATAGTTGGTTCTATGCCTTTTATGAAAGAGTGAGTTTGTCCCTCGAATAGATCTGTGAAGGCATTAATGTCAACTAAAACTTAAGGTTTGCAAGCCAATTGTTTTACATCTTTCGTCATAGTTAGGAAAGCGTCTTCAAATGAATACAACTTTCGGAAAGCGTATCTCGTTTAATTCTTTTTAATTCATTCGAGTAAGTTCTTGTGTATCATATGGTGAATCCCAAATGATGGATGAATATTTAAGTACGGCCTAACTAATGAACTTTAGACCAGATACATATATCCCGAATGGGCCTTAGGCCCATTGTGAATCCCTTCATTTGTGCGGTACATATTCTGTTAACCTATCCTGTCGCGTGATGGCTTAAACCACCCGCACTCTATACGAGTCTTAAGAGATCCGATATATGTGTATTTGCTCTTTGGCCCAGTGAGGCTAGGAGTCGATTCTGGAGAGCTGGGCAGTGGCATAGCAGATGTTGGATCGTCTCGGTCTCTTCTGCATCGCCGCAGCTCCGGCAGAGATCGCTGGATTCCGCATTGCTCCGATGGGGCAGTGCCCTGTGATCACTCCGAAGAGCTCACGAATTGCGGTCTAACGCCAGAAGCTTCTTTGTCTTGCCTTCATTAAGCTCTGGCCACGTTGATCCTGTCGTGTGACAGTCATTTCTAGTGAGCCAGAACCAGTTGGATTCTTTTTGTATTATGTCGCTTATAAAGAGTGGTTAGGGACGATGTTGAATGTGGACCACACCTAAACGTCAAGTTTTTTGCATTTAATTTGACATTTCTCAATTTCAGACTAACTCAATTTGAACCATGGAAAGATACACAATCGAGCAAAGCGTTAAAGTGATTCAGGCTTATTATGAAAGTGGGCGTACAAATCAAAAAGCATATCGTGCACTTCGAAAAAAAATCATCTTCAGTGATGAGGCACATTTTCACCTCAGTGGATTCGTCAATAAGCAGAATTGACGCATTGTGCTATTGTTCTAAAACGAGGGGATTATGTCGCTTATAGTCCAGTATAATGCATTGATCGGTGGTCGCAGTGACGTGTCCGCTTCGCTAATGTCCATTTGAGACCCTTGTCTGTCTAGTGCGTCTGCTCTCTCGGTTCCTGCTATTCAGCTGTGACATGGAATCCAGCAGTGGTTGAGTGATTGAAATCCTAACAATAATAAAATAAATAATTCAAAGATGAATCATCAAAAAAACATTTACAGTTGGAATCAAATTAACAATGGAATGTGTGCTGGCAGGTGTTTCTGGCAGTTGTTTCTTAGAATTTAGGATTTTACTTGAATTTTAACAATTAAAAAAGAAGCATTACAAGTTAGGAGGGCGACTGGAGGCAGCTGTCTCTCCTGGTTCTGAGTGTTGTCGAACTTGAATGTGTTGTTGCCAGTTCTTGTGGCATACCATGTTGTTTTAGCCGTCTACTATTCTCATCTCATACATGCTTATGATGTTGCTCGTAGTTAGGAAGGTGTCATCGTAGGAGTCTTGTTGACGGTTGAAGCCGGTGATGGTCCTGAAGCATCTTTGTTCAAAGAGTCGAAGTTTCTCCATTTGGTATGGTGTAATATGAAACCATATCGGACAAGCGAATATCAGTCAAGTCTTATTATCTGTTTGTACAGTATCTTCTTTATCTTTGTGGAAAGAGTGTTGGATTTCCACATGAACATTCCACTCCGACAGTAACTGATTTGTATCTTGGCCTTCTGGTTGCGGTTAGAGATGTTCTTTCCGAAGGAGAAGTTTCATCTCATTGTCAGAACGTACAGATTCGTTGTTTAATTTTATCCGGATTCTTGTGTGATGCTTCAGGGTTTTCCTTGTACAGAGTTTTTTGGGGCCTTTTTGGGACCAGTCCTTGGGTTTCCCGTTCGTTGGGTCTTATTCTCCACTTGTCGAGATAGCTGGTGAGCGCCGACAGGTACTTATGGAGTCTCCCCCTGTGTAGAATAATTGTGGTGTGGGAATAGATGAGCGTGTCGTCAGCATACGTAATGATCTTCACTTGTGGGTTGGTGGGTTGAGGAATGTCCGCTGTAAATTAAAGATATAAAATAGGTCCTAATATAGAGCCTTGCGGTACTCCGGCTGTGGTTGGAAATGTTAGAGAAGCAGAGGAGTTGACATTTACCAAGAATTTGCTGTTGGTTAGGTATGGCTGTATTAGAAAGCAGACATTCAGGTCCACAACGTGTGTGGAGTTTATAAAGTACGAGTATGTATACAACCATAGCTTCACCCCGATACCGAGAATATATTGAACGCCCCTCGTAATTGTGCTATCCAAACACAGTCTAAGGGAGCGTTTTTAATTAAGGTTTGAGGTCCTCTGTTTTTTGGAGGGAAATTGGTATACTTACGTAAAGTCAATGCCACTCTGGACTGTAGCAGCACTAAATCATTCCTCAGTTTCAGCTTGACTTTTCCAATTGACATCAATTTTTTGTCACCAACTATCCTCCTAATATAACTTCTATAACTATGTTGTTGTCATCCACTGTATCCAAGCTGATTCCTCTAATTCAAAGCTGTAGTCCTTTTATGATGTCTGCAATGAAGAACCGCAGAGTTACGTATTTATTTTCATTTCTTTTTTTTTTTTCAAAAACTTTTGTCCGCTTCCTAATATCCCATCAACGCAGATGACGGTCAGATTTACTTAAGTTTTCCCCTGAAATGAATGAAGCTTAAGTTACTAAAATAAACAAGAATTTGTTCTCTATTTCTGAGTAGACTCCATCCGGCCAACACCATAGTCATCCCATTTCCAAATCATCTCTGTTGCCTCTTTAATTTCCCTAATCTAAAGCGGTCATGTATCGGAGCAAAGTTGCGAATTCATTGAATGTAATCGGAGAGAATCTCTAAGCTCTTCATCACATTTATTTTTCAAATTGCGTAAGTTCTGGGACCATTTTAGTCGGCTGCGATTCATGTAAAAATAATTCTACATGCTGAGTTGGTTGCCTTCTTAAGTAACATTTGCGTATGTTGTGGCGCTTCCTGTCACACCCTGATTATGTGTTAATCAATACTTAGATTGGAACCTCCTTGGAAAGGACATTCACATTTTTGTTCTCTTCTTTTTTGTTACGCGTCTGTAACCTCGTAACCTCATTTCGTGATGTAGGTACATATTATCATTTTATTGCATCATTCTGTTACAGCTTCAACATCTCATAATTCCATTCAGCGGTGGTTTATCTGATATCCAATTTGTATGGGGTCTAAATTGAAATCTCAAGTGATCTTTAACCTACGAACACGTTCTTGAGTTTCTATTGTTTTCCTCTGCGCCTCTTAAAACTCAATGTTGTTTCATCGTTCCTGACACCACTTAAGCAGGCGCAGCATATACAAAGTGAGCAGGTGCCCAATTAAACCAGGGAATTTAATATAGTCAGTGAAAGAGCCTACGAATATGTGACTAAATGTACAGACTGTTTTATTGAAAGTTTATTTTTCCAATTGCAGTTAACAAGTGTTTCGCATTGTGAAT
Source organism: Eristalis pertinax (assembly GCA_907269125.1). NCBI lineage: Eukaryota > Metazoa > Arthropoda > Insecta > Diptera > Syrphidae > Eristalis > Eristalis pertinax. The sequence goes on from OU026145.1 coordinate 124,700,490, forward strand.
GATTCTTTGTCGATGCGAATAATATGATTTGCCAACAGTGTGCATTTATTTTCAAAACTACGATGAATTTGTACGCTTTAAAGCAGAAAATCGCACATATCCACAAGACTGGAGAAATTGGTCTTTATTTCTTCAAAACTAATGACCGCTGTCAATGGAAGGGGCTACAGAATCACAATAACTGGCTTTTTCTTCTTCCTCGATTCAAGGAGATTTTTGGTAATTTGAATAATTAACGTCTTGACAAAATGTAAAGGCGCCGCCGCGTCAGCTCCGACAAATCCGTGCTATTTAGAAACTTACATACTTACTTATTCCGCCCAAAATGCTTGAAAAATTGTGAAAAAATTGACTTCCAACCGACGAGCTGCAGTTTATTTCATAAAAGTCTTTAGTTCTTTAAAAAACGAAATCATATCCTTCTCCAAAAAACTTAGAACAAACATTTCGTGATGCTTAGCCATCCAATCGTCCAGCTTGTCCTTCCATTGTGAATCAACCACAAATTCATCTGACTTAATTCGACTTCACCATGCCATGTCATACTTTCGATCTTATATTCTCTGCCATGAGCATGACCCTTGCTTGCGTATACAAACGTATAGAAAGTAATCATTAGCTTGAACTCATTTGACGTGCATCTATTGTTAAATGTATCTTAATGCGAACTGAGCACGTTTGAATGTGTTTCTTGGCTTTCGTTTCGCAATTCCAATATCATTTGAAGACAAGACGCACGTACGATACCAATCGATTTATGGATATAGGTTAATACATTGAATAATCTTGTTTGGAGTAGTTGAAGGGGGTAGCGAGGGAAATCTTAAGTTGTAAACATGTTTGACTATGAGGGGAGTTCACTGGATGTGGGTGACTGGCTTTAACTCTTTGGCAATTTCAGGCATGAATAGACCACAAATTAGTGGCTTTATGTGTAGAAATTAAGCTGAATGTTGTTCTAGTCTTCTAGTCACTTATGCCGATAGATGGAGTCATGTACGGCATATAAACGGATGATAGCCATTTGAGTGGTTTGTATACATAAATCCTTGGAACCCACTCTCTGTTAATGGCTTAAGTGGCTTAAGTTTAAGTCTCGCTCCAGCTGCATAATCTTTAATTAACATTACTAAATTGATTGAGATTCCCTCAATTGTGGCACGAAGACTCGGAGTCATTATTCGTATGGGCTTACCACCTCGCTGTACAGTCCGTGTAGTTCAGTATCCGCATTCGCCATTTAAACAACCTCTTTTGTTGACAATCTTAATTTAGACACGCAACAAGTCGATTGACACGTTCTTTGTTGAAGTCGGAAAACTCGGAGTCGAGTTCTACATGGCCCTCGACGATTGCAGAAGTTGCATTTTTGAGAGTTCGCGTCGCATCCATAATCACTCGTGCAGAATGTCCATTGTGACATCAGTTGTATTTCATCATTTCTTCACTAAACCTAATCGAATTTGAATAGTCGATTGGGAACAACCAGCATGTAATTCGCGAAATTGGTGCAACCCGAGTCTTTGCACGCACTTTGATATATTTAATGTAACTTGTCATGTCCGTTATATAGCTGGATGGCGCCCAACGGCGCCCTGGTTGGAGGGGCCTCGGTTTGAATCCCAGTGAAAGCAAACTTAATACGCTTTATTCGGTTTCGCATTCTGGTCCATGAACCTTTTGCCGTTGGGATCAAATTAACGGTACTATCACTGGAGTTGTCGATGAGTGGTAGTTTTCTGACTATGGGTATCACAATGAACCAACATAGCCTAAGTGTGCTGGCGATTTCGCTGGCAGCCCAACTACCTAACCTAACTTGTCATGTCATCTTTTGTCGTTAGTGTTTGCAAAAAAACACAAAACAACAAAATGGCAGCCATGAACTGTCAAAATCCAAAATCCACTGTTCGTTTCCGCTTAAATGCCAGCAACCACCTCATTGACAGCTCTGAATGAATATTAGAAAAACAGTACATGGCTAATTGGACATTGATTTTCAAATATGATGCTGAATCAGAATACTCAATGTATCTGTCGTTATCCTACACAACATGTCATGAATAATGGAGTGACACATAGAGATGGGGAATATTGCAGAGCTCATAGCCACTGCAATATGCCAGCTTTAAATTGAATAAGAACACTAAACGACAAAAGTTATGTTTCAATCAACTTCTGAATTACACTTTCACTCGATATCGAAATTGAAAACTGACCAAAATCGATGTTTGGTGTTCCAGGTTTCACTACTATCGAATTCAAAATCAATCAATCGAAGTAAATTCAAACCCTAATCTCTAAATAACTTTATAAATAAATGAATTGTCATTACTTTTATACAATAAGTTAACTTTTACTTTTGTTATAGGCTTTGTAGCCCAATGCAAAAGATTCTATGTAAAAAATAAATGAAATAAACCCTTGTTCAATATTCCGAATTAACTGTTTTGGTGTCGAACTGAAATAGTCAGACAGAAAACGTGTGAATTTGAAACTGAAATGCAAGTATTAAGGCTATATAGCAAAGGCGCGTTCGGGCTTTGGCAAGCGTTGGTACGCGTTTTATCGAGCTTACGAGAATTTTATGTCAGAACCCGGCAACATGTTTTCCATATCGAAATAGAATGCGCGCGTTTGACAAGTCAAATGTTCTGAAAGTTTTCAAGGAAAAATATTTATTAATATAACCAAAATCCCTATTAAAAATGAATTACTTGCGCAAATAGTGGCCTCAGTTTGCCAAAAATTCAAACTGAGAAATAAATTTAAGAAAAATGTTTCACAATCGGCAAAACGCCAGACTAAGTCCAAGGCAACACTTGGATTTTTGTGCTCTGGCTTACAATATTACGGTATGTGAAGCTTCAGCAGGTCGCGTGCTGAAGCTTCACAGACCGTAATACCGCCCGAACGCGCCGTTGCAGTACAGCCTTTACTGACAATTTGCTTAAAATTAATTTATTTACTGTGGTTAATTTGTGAGTGGCACTTTAGGGGTAGATAAGTACACAAATTTGGAGCAGAGAAAAACTTCATCAAATTCATGGAAGAGAATGCAGATTTTGCAAAGGGGGTTCACTAAAGGGGATCAAGTTTCTTCAAGGATCCCATGAATCCCACAGACAACGTCATTCGATGCATATAAGGAGCCTGAAAACGAATTAGACAATGCACTAGCACTTTGGTCTCTTTCATTCTTCTCCGGAACCAAGTACGTCTGTATTTGCAATTCCGATAAAAAGAAAGTGCGATGCTGCACAAAAAAGATGTTGGCTGCAACAAACGACATCCATGAATAGTGTAGCAACAAAAATGGATGAAATACTTTTTTTTGTTCTCCTCGTTCTTTGCTAATTACATAAGCTAAGTTTTTGAATCAAGTTCTTTCTTAATTCAACAAATAAAATTTTAGTAACTAATTCGACTCATAATCTCGTACCTTATTCTTGCGCCTTCATTATGAACTGGGACATCGTCTATCGTCTATAATGCGCTTCATCACCGGTATCGCTTTGTAGTACAGAGATTAAGGCTTCAACATCTAGAATTTTATAGTTTCATATATACATATAATTACGAGGAGCGTTCAATATATTCTCGGTATCGGGGTGAAGTACCAAGTATCAAGTAATACTATTATTTTAATGCATTCATGTAAAATTTCATATAAATGTGATTATTAATTCGCGTTTTATCTCTAGTTAAACAGAATACCCATTTGTTGTCGACTTGAGTTCTTCATCATCCGAAAATCTTTTTCCACGAAGACATTTTTTCAAATCCGGAAACAGGAAATAATCACTAGGGGCAAGGTCTGGACTATAGGGTGGGTATTGGATTTCTTCGAAACCACAATCTCGCGCAGCAGCCTTGGAAACTCGCGCCTTGTGAACAGGAGCGTTGTCATGAAGAAGCAACACACTCGCTGCGAGTTTACCCCGTCTTTTCTTTTTAATTTCCTCCCGCAAATTATGCAAAGTAGAAGCGTAGGATGTGGCGTTGATGGTTTCACCTTTTTTTTTTGCACTCAATGAGCAAGATTCCCTTTGAGTGCCAAAAAAATGTGGCCATGAGCTTCCCGGCAGACGGAGTGACTTTGAACTTCTTCGGCGGGTCTGTTCCTTTTTTATGCCACTGCATGGACTCTTGTTTGCTTTTAGGGTCATAGTGGTGGACCCATGTTTCGTCAGCAGTAACAATTCGATCCATAACACCGTCCGCGTTCTCACTACACATCTCCAAAAGCTCTCTACAGCATGCCATTCTCACTTTTTTCTGAGGCGCTGTGAGCATTCGCGGCACCCACATTGCACTGACCTTTGAATGGTTAAGATGGTCATAAAGAATGGTACCAATTGAAAGCTTGGTGATCTCTGCCATCATTTTCACCTTTATTCGGGCATCCTCAAGAACAAGTTTCTCGACTTCTTTGATGCTTTCTCCCGTACAAGCAGTAGCCGGGGCGCCGGAGCGGGAGTCGTCTTCAATGCTCTCTCTGCCTCTCTTGAACTCACTTGACCACTTTTGCACAGTTAATAATAAAGGTGCGGAACCCTGGTAAACAGCCACCATCTCTTCATGAATAGTTTTTTGACTTTTTCCTTGCTTAGTGAGAAATTTAATTACAGCGCGATGCTCAATGTTCACGATCATCGTCTCTAAAAAATAGTATTACTTGATAAATAAGTCAATTTATATATAGAACCACAGCTTCACCCCGATACCGAGAATATATTGAACGCCCCTCGTATATAAATTAAATAAATAATCAAAGACGATTTAGAATTTAGAATTCGGTCGAATTCATCAAATAGATCGAAATCTAGAACACGAAAATCGATTTTACTCGATTTGATAATTCTATATCGATTTGAATTCACTCGAATTCTGGAACCTGCCTGAAAGAGACTTCCTCAATAATTGGCGCAGTAAAAGGTCTCCTTTCTTTACTCATCGAGTGGAAATGCTACTCCCAGATAATCTCTACTCCCAGACAGATAATCCGGCTCATGCGCTTGTCCAGAGTATCCCCATCTGTGCCTATAGACAGCGTCCACACCAGCAGCTTTTCTTGACCTCCTGAGTTGCAATACTGCCCTATCATTTTTTCAATTTTATCATTTAATAATCGTCTCCCAAACTGTGGTGTGAAAAACAAATGAAATAAAAATAAAAGACCCGCAATAAGAGACCGCAGACACTCCGCAATGCCTTCACCAAGTTCGTCTGCAAGTTCAGCAACAGAAACGTTCTCAGTTTGGTGCCACGCATGTGTTTTGCCTTCTGCCCGATCGGATAGTCTTAAATGAAAGAGTGGAACGTTCTTTCTAACAGCGGTATGTATGGTGTCCTCGCCGTTCATCATGTTGCAGAAGTATTTCTTCCAAAATTCTCAGTAACGACTAGGATTTTACTATTAATTCTTTACGAATATCTCGTTTGGTACCTCTTGAGCAAGAACAGTCCCATGCCAGAAGTATCAGTCTAGACGGTAAATGTCACTCAAAACCACAGCCATAACATTCCCAAGAGCCTGCTGTTAATTTAAAAGTGTATTTACATTTTCCATTCAACACGAGTTCCCACGACCACATCAAATGGATGCAAACAAGAGAATCACCTGTACCAAGAATTTCTGCCGTTGAACCTTCGTGCTCCTGACGCAGAAGTGGATAACTTTATTAGCAATAACCAGAACAAAAACAAAAAAACCTTCTTGTTAACTAGGTGTGGTTACCCTTCTCTACAGATGGATCATTGTCTCGCTTCCATGATATGTGTGATGCAAATCTTAAGTCAAGTTCTACGAGAAACCAATACAAAATTTTCATTATTTCAGTCGCCGTCATTTTAGCTTTCTTTAGAAACTCACATGTTGAGATAAGTCTACTTAAATTACCTAAGAGGCAATATGCAAATATATCAAGTCCTACTTAAGTCCAGTGACCCACAAAACATTGACTGACGAGCGAATATAAGCCACGGCATGAAATTCCTCAAAAGAATTCAAGTCAAGTTGAAGGATAAACCACGTCAACTTTTGCCAAAGTTTCTCGAAAAAATCCCAAAGTAAATGATACGCAAATGCTTCACCGAATATTCATAAAAGGAAACCCATCGCCTCTGTGCCTGACTCTGTCTGCACATAGGAGGGCTTTGTGGTATCCTCAAGGGCTTTCTTACTTTCTACGATTGGTTATGCACGATAACACGATTCGTCTCAACTTTTTATTTATCGACCCAATTTTACAAATGACATCTAAAGTGCTCCGCAAATATTCCTCTTGCTACTTCATGGTCGTCCTACTGAAAAATTGAATGAGTTTGCTTACGTCGATGATGTCCTTTTTTTCGAATCCCATCCAGCTTACAGCTCCGGAGAGGATATCCGAATGACTGGGAGCATTTTCGTTTTGGTTTTCTTTTTTTTTTTTTTTTGGATCACAAATAGTGCCGATTGGAAGAGAGTACATGTTCATTGGCTACTAATGGAAGTGGCAAGGAATATTTTATGAGTGACTATAAAGTTGATAATGGCGGTGCGAACTGGCTTAAAGGACACGACTTATCTAATGGATGCGAGAATACGGCTTTTCAAGGGACCACTGGGAGGGTGGGGTCATTTTGAAGCGCATCCAATTATTTAAAACGTGTCATGGAGGGTCTGTCTTGTCCCATCACGACTTCATGAGGGACAGTGAGACGAAGCGAAAAAAGTGATTAACGCAAGTGAAGATGGGACTTGACCCTGGTACCCAATTCGTTTTTATTTGTAAGGCAAGACGACGAATTAAATTAAGATAATAAGGGTCCATCTTTAGTCCGGATTTACTTGGCAGAGGCATACATTTTATCAAAATCTAACTAGGAAGCTCTGGGTCGTTGGAGAGAATTGAAATTCCCAATCCCAATGACACTACAAAAAGATTTGAAGGAGAAATTCCAACCACGGCTGAATAAATTGCTTTGGATTTAAGGCACAAAGCGCCCTCTGTTGCGGGACAGTTTTAGGCGCAAATAGATATCAAAAGCGGACTAATGGCAAACATGCCATAAAACGCCCAAAAAGGCAATATTTGTGGATGCAGTGATGCTTCATCGGACACTTGTGGATTGTGTGAATCCAGCAATAGGCTTCATCTGAGAAGATGCTTTTTTGGCCAAGATCCAGATCTTCGGGCAACAGTTCCATTTCCCAATTAGCGAACCCACGGCGCACAGTGGTCCCTTTCTATGGGAGAGGTGGGAACTAATCTGTAACTTTTGAGACAAAAAAAAAGCAAAATGTTAAATTTTCGTAACTATTTGACAAAAGGCTTCCGAAGTTGGACATATGTAGGTTAGGTTACGTTAATGTGGATGGCGTAACCTAAGCAGTTTTGGCCCACTTAGATCCTGATTGGATCCATTGTGATATCACTATTTGGCAGCTTACGCACCGGTTCGTCTGTAGTGCACTAACTAAACACCTACTGGTATGCTAGTGACATATCCTAGATGATACACTACATTGCTGGTGTGCAATCACTTAGTGTTTTTTTTAAAAATGTCCAGAATTCTAGTATCTGACATTTCTTCTAGGCTATTAAATGAATATCTGCCGAGTGTGCTTTTCCTTGTCCTCACAATTCCACACATGTCCGGCAGGTACCGCGATATTGAAGCGTGGTTTCTTCTTCTTCTTCGTCCCTGCAGCTTTTGCAGAAGTCATTGTAGGTGCTCATCCTTCTGGCGTCTGTGTCGAATAGTCAATGATTTCCTTTCCATTTAATTTTAGGGGTGCTTGTTTTTATTTGGATTTATTGAATTAGCTTTGGAGTCCTGCAAGTATCTAATTCCATCCACCTCCGATTGGCGGCGTTGATGACATCTGTAAGTAACAATGCGTTTATTACTTGTAGAGAGGGGTATGGGGTGTCCAGTGGTAAACCCACCCGTGTTCTAGCTAACTCGTCGGCCCTTTCGTAGCCTGTAATACCATTATGCCCAGTTACCCAGCCTAGCGGAGAGGTTGCATCTGGCCGCTATCTCTCTGAGAGATAGATGGCAAAGTTTTACCACATTTGATCTTATGGATGGTGTAGCAAGAGCATTTTCCATTAATGCTGTTGACTGTCTATGTATATAGCGATAGATAACCCATCTATCGGGTTCATTGACAGTAAGCGGGCAGCCTCTCGGATAGCTTTGACTTCTGCCTGGAATACACTTCAGTGGTTAGGCTGAAGTAACCTGATTTCCTGCAATGACGTGAATACTCCCAGTCCGGTGCCTTCTTCCGTTTTGGATCCGTCTGTGTATACATCCAGATAGGCAGATTCTCTGACTAAGTCTGCCCTATTTGAGATGAGTGTTTTATACCCAAATTCGTAGTCTTGGGCGCAATATAATCTGTATGCCATCAAAAAAGTAATCGTAGAGGAATTTATATACAAAAACAATACTTGCCACCGCGAACAAATAAATTCGCACAACGAATGCTGAAATGGAACTGCAACATTCAGAGCATTTCGTTTAAAGCAAAATTTTATCGCTCCATTCATCGAATTTTAGGAAATATCAAATTTGCTGAAAAAAAACGTACATTTTTGTAAATTTCTAAGTCCCAACATTGAGCGAACGGTTCGAAACGGATCATCAAAAGTCAACAAAATGTTGGCTTTCTACTGGTATGTTCTCATAAGCAAATTCTTATACAGCTGTAGGCCCAAATCCAATAAAAAAAAGAAAAACCGGTTTGACTCTCTGGCGATGCCCAATTCTCCTTCGATACTGACCGCTACGGCGGCTATTGTTTCTTTATTTTGCACCAAATCGGATAAAAAAGCAACGTGTGGTAAAATAACAAATTTATGACCGAAAAAAAGGTGTTAATCATTTATGATATGCGTCAGATACATTTCTGCACACACATCCGGTCAACAAAAAAGGAAACCAACATAAAAGTGGAGCATCCACTCAGTACTATCGCTGCAGATAGTGAAACCATCATGCGAGCATCCTACCAACTACCATTTAATGCGTCATGTGCAGGTCCTCTGTGTACATAATCTCTCGGTCATAAACTCAACTTTCATTAGCAGCGTGTGCATAAAATTAATCACGCGGAATTCCTCTTATGTTTCATCAGCCATTAACTGATAAGAAATTGAAGGACCATATTCAGGACACATTAAGGTGTAACTTAAGGCCAACAAAAGCTAGGGGCTACCTACCCATCGCATCGGATTCGAACACCCATAGTTTCGCAGCCATTTTTTTGTGTGGTTTCAGAGAAAATATTGACTCACCTAAGACCAGTAACTGGAGAGATATTTTATCGCACTTACTTCGTGTGTCGTTAGGTTCTTGCAGACATGCCAAAGTGTCCCGTAACACTTCCTAAGAAGGATGAAAGTCATTTTAGCAAATATAAGGGATTCCGTTTTCTGCTTTTTGCACACATGACGTCAATGTGGATGCGGGTGCTCTAACGTGCTGGTCCTTTGAGGGTAATCCTTTGTCATTCAATTTTTGTTTGGCTCATAGAATACGATATGTAAGATATGTCAGGAGTTTTCTCTCTCAAATACGACGACGACATCGGGAGGGTTTGAGCATTTTTTTGTTCTTGTCGTTTGCATCTATGTATCTTGGGATTGAGGATAGTCTGGGTCGTTTGAAAACAGTTTGAAGGGAAAGTTATGGCTTTGTGCAGACGTTTGCTGGCAGGTGGCTATTGTTGTGAGGAAGGATTCAGTCAGAACTCAGTTTGGTGGCATCGTTCGTTATCATTGTCTACTGACCAGAGATGCTTTCATGAAAGTTTAATAGAGTGTGCCTAATTAAATGATGTTTTATGATGTACTTTGGAAGGAGCAGCATAATATGGTCTGCTTGCCACATTCAGTTCAATTTGGGCATGAAGTTATCCTCTAACATTGTTTTAGTGGCCGAGGAGTAATTGAAATCGATGCGGTTGTACTCTCTGCGGAATTCAGTCAAATGATAACGTTAGTTCATTATCATGGTGTTATCGATTTTGGTCTGGTTCAATTTCTTTGACAGGAGCATCCAATTTCAATCCCTTTTGCAATTACACACGTCGTTTAAGAATCACGTGTTAGAGTATTGAAAACTTAATAAATTATACGTGTTATCTTTACATATATTTATTAACTTTAAAAAAAGAATGTTGGGATTCCAATTGGCTATCTCCGCAACTCTTGAAGGCTGACAAAGTAAGATTTTTTTGGACAGACCGCAACTGATCCTATGGTTTGGCGGGAGGGCTTTCAAATCCAGTGCTTAACTAATAAAGCTGGCTACACCTTGTGGCAAGAAAGAATTTGAGGAACCCAAGGCTATGTTTTCTTATAATAATTTGATACAAAGGTGCCACACATGGGACGAGTCATTACGACATGTAAAATCCTCTTTGATCGCAGGTAACCGCGATTTCTCTACCGTGTGAAAAAGTGGCACAAATTTTTAGTCGCGAATTTGTGTAATGCTGCCGGCATTTTGTTCTGGACAGCGATTTCAGTTTGACCAGTCGACAGGTAATGTTTGAGTCGCTGAAAAAAAAAATGAAATCGTTAAATAGGATATTTCAACTAGTTCTTACGCAGATGTGCAACTCATGTGACAGTTGAATACGAACTACAGTTTTTGAACAAATTTCACAGAGTTTTGATAAAAATAGCTTTTCGATTCTAATCATGACATGCTCTACCCTATAAAAAAATAACTCCCCTTGACGATTTTGAATAGTAGGTTTAAGAAACAAGACTTTATATTCGAAGAAGATGCAACAGAGAGTGCTTTCAAAGGATTACGCTGCATACATTAAGACAAAAGTATCAGGCGAATATAATAATATAATATGGGTGGCGCTACAGCCCGTAGAGGGCCAGGGTCTAACTTCTCAGCAACCACTCGTGTTGTGCGTGCTATTGTTCTATCACGAGTAGAAGGCGAATATGAATATGAAGAAGTTAATAAAGCATTCACATCCGAAGCCGCCAATATTCGTGAATCTGAAACTACGTGCCTTACAGAGATGGATCTAAGGTTAAGAAAGTCAAAAGAATTTATATTTCCGCCGGGGGGACAATTTAAGAGGAAGAACTTGCAGTTGCAAAACCCATAGCTTCATAACGGCAAAACAAAGAAGATTCTGGCGTTGGACCGACACTCGATCCGTTTGCTCGTCGGTCGGATCGGTACAATGCTCCGATCGGTACAATGCTCCGAAATGGAACCATCAGCGATCTCTGACGGATCTACGACGACGAGGAAGAAGCCGCGACCACTCAACATCTGCTTTGCCAATCCCAAGCCTTACAGAATCGGCGCCTAGCGCTTCGATGGGCCATAGTTTCTTCACAGAGACTGCGGACGAAACCATCCCGTACATAAAAAGTACGGGATGGTTTCAACCACCACATGTCACGACTGTGAAGGGATTCACTCACTGCCCTTTGGCCTCCGAGTGGAAGTGATGATTAACGATCACACCCCCTCCTTAAACCTAGCCTACTGAAGACATTCGTGAATTCCAGCGACATCAGTTCCGAGGGAATGTATTTTTTCTAAGGCCGATCTAAGAAACAGTTTAAAAGCAAAATGCCTTAATGCTTTTCTGCTTTTCTTAAGGCAAAATATAAAATTATTTGAATACACGAATATTTAATAATTTTGTACGTAAAAAAAACGTTATGGAGTAATTCTTTGTGATGACTTTATCGATAGTATCGACAGTTTAAAGGAAAAAATCGATAATATCGAAATACGAAACTAACGATGTTTAACGTACCCTATTGCACAGTATTCATTTATAAATTTATAGTAAAATTTTGAGAGGTAAATTTTAATAAAAGACAATTATGTTAGTATATAAATATGTATTACGTTCAGGTGAAATTAGTTTAATGTAACCAGAAATCCAGTAGTATAGAAGAAGGTTACCGACTTGACGGCTGATTGCCCCTATTCACATACAAATGGCTTTCTCTGATTGCTCTGATTGTTTGGTAGGAAAAAAAACGATGTCATAATACTTGTTTTCTGAATTAATCTGAAAATGATGCGAGATGGTAATGGATGACTGAGCTTTTTTAATTTTAAATAAAACACATAAAATGGCCTGAAAGAACTGTGTCTGACATATCATTTTGTGCACATGTTATCCTCAACTACGCTACACAAGGTCCATTCTGAAGGTCCAATTTTGGATCACGGTCGGAACGCTGGAAGCCGTGCTCAATTAATGTTGGATTGTAGCTGCCTTATCGCTTATCAATGCATGTGGTCTATTCCGTCGTACGCTGAGACTTCGACTTGCGGATGGTAAAAGCAATAACAAACAAACACGATATGTTAGTCGAAGTGCACGAAAAGCATATTTCACAGAACTCTGATTTTTGTATACATACAGGTGAATAATTTGGACACACGTACAAGTCTTTCCATTATAATTCGTCGATCTGAATAAGAATAACATAACACCGTGAGGCCAGTTATGAAACTACTGAAAAAACTATTCTAAATAAATGAACCTTTTAAACTTACATAGAGAGTGTAATCGTATGGGGAAAAATAAAATGTCGAATCTGAATATTATTGTTCAAATATATTAATTGAGGTGACAAAATGACAAATCTTTATCCGTTTCATGGACAAATTTTCAGTTCACCCAATTCCTTAATATGTACAATCGAATGGCTTGGAATAGCCACAGTTAAGGACAAAGGACAAACTTGTCAGTGGATGGATAGTGATATCAGTTGAAAAGTTGAGCATCTAGTTATCGTTGACTCCTGCTCGAGGCTAGTGTAATTGATTCCTCACATTTGAACATTAAATAACACAAGTGACTGTGTAAATAAATTGTTGTTGAAGTTTACCTTGCCATTCAATTGTCTACATTTTTAATCCGTTTAGTGTCAATAAATTGGTCCCGAATGAAGTCACCAAATGCAAAGGTGGCGGTTTTGAGAAGCTGACAAGCAAACCACTTTTCTTTAAATCATGGTTAGATGTTATGTATATATGTTTACAGAAAATACCATTTATAGCAAATTAAATTATTGATACAATTTCTTTCACCAATTGAGTTCATTGAACATAGCCTCTTCCTTCTTCCTCTTCTCTCGACCCTATTCTCATCAGGAGGAGGAGAAGATATCAATTGCCTTCAAGGTATTTTCTACTACAGATGTTGCTTCCCAGAATTGCTTGTTCTTATGTTTTGACAGGACATCTCGATTTTAATTAAATTATTTTGTGTTGAATTCAATTATTGTTCAATCATCGATTGTTTATTTGTGACAATAAGATTATTCATGTTTTTAGATGGTGGTATTCTATTTGGTGAACGTCTTTAAAGGAACGATGATTCAGAACTGACCTCAAGTGCTGTTGAAATTAGTTAGTATTTCATTGATGATGAGCTGTGGCTTTGTGGATATGGATACGATATCTCATCTGTTCCACTTCTGAGAATCAGACAAACTGTAATAAGATTCCTTAAAAAAAACACACACGTATTCATTTTAGTGTAATTTCGGATGGATAAAATATTATTCAACTGAATTCCTATCCCACACAGTTTCCTTTAAGAAATTATAAGAACTTTCGCAATTTAATTTTAATTAGAAAATCCTTCTCTGAATTGCTACTTCTATCTTGATGAGATGGCTAAGTGTTTTAACAGTCCGGGCACTCTGACATTCCGAGAAATTGTAAAGCCGATAAGATCCATAGACGTGGTACGGGCTCATCACTTTTTCCGTGGAAACCTTTATCTTTGTGATGAGCACGATTAATTCTACTAATGGCAGATGGACGGAAACTACAACCTAGGTTAGGTTAGGTAATGTGGCTACCATCATAAGCGATGGATTCACTCAGACCTAAGGGTCCATTGTGTTTCCACTAAGCCGGTTGCCGTCCGTTACTCCTGGAACCATTTTGTTTTTTGATTTGAAATCCTTTTCGGGTATGTATAGATGTTAGGGATTTTCCTCTTCTTCTTCATCAATGCATCTGCTACAGAAGCCGTTGTATGGTAGTCCTAGTCTTGCGACGTGTCTACCCATTGCGCAGTGTCGTGTGAGGACACCAACTAGGTTACTCAGGTTTTTTCTAAGACTCAGGATGGCCGTGGTTCTGAGTAAGTTCATATCGGCCATATTTGTTTCGCATGTAGACACGTCTTAAGGTTATTCCATCTTTCACGGGCCCTGATGATCACTAGCTCTGTTGATTAGCGACAGTTATAAAACGGATATACTGTTAACTTATCGTGAATGAATGAATCACTTGATGAAGGTATTCAACTTTACTGAACATTAGAAGAAAGGACAACAAATTATTGTCATATTGGGAAGATTAAACCGTTGCGTCGGATTAGAAAAAAAACAGAATATCAACTTTAACCAATTCTTCTTTTTCTTTGTTTGGCGCTATAGTCTGGGGTGGACCTGGGCCTCAACCAACAAGCCTCTCCAGTCAGCACGATCTTTCGCCAGCTGCCTCCAGTTGCGCACATCAAGTGGGTTGAGGTCCTTCTCTACTTGTGTGCGCCATGTCGACCGAGGGCGTCCTCTGTTGCGTTGTCCCAATGGCTCGGATTCGAAGGCTGTTCGGGTCGGAGTTGTGGTGCCGATGATGATCTAGCCATTTTAAGCGTTCGATCCGAAGACGCTTAATTTGGTGCCGCCGTACAGCCCGTACAGTTTGTGGTTGAATCTTCTCCTCCAGAACCCATCAACGCAAACAGGACCAAAGATTGCACGTATAACCTTTCTCTCAAAACGACCAAGAGCTTCTTTATACGCTTTCAATATCGTCCATGTCTCTGCTTCATAGAGGAGGACGGGGATGATCAGAGTGTTGTGTGTAGTCAGATTGGTCTTTCGAGAGATGGATCTGTTACTCAATTGCCCCTTGAGCCCAAAGAAACAGCGATTGGCAAGAGTAATTGTGCGCTTGATCTCGGTTCTGGTATTATTGTCCCTCTTTACTGCAGTGCCAAGGTAGACGAAGTCCTTGACTACCTCAAAGTTTCTACTGTCCATTATGGCGCTCTGTCCGAGACGTCGATGTTGTACGTCCTTCCGTGTTTACAGCAAATACTTTGTTTTGCCTCGTTTATCGCTGGACCCACCTTAGCCGCTTCTGCTTCAATGCCAGCAAACGCCTCATTGACGAAAAATTAGAACATGTGTAGTTGTGCAGCATCTGGTAGCCATATCTCTTTTCATCAATTCACTATCATATCACTATCAATTTTTGCGTGTATTTCAAAAGTTCCGCATGACCTACCTCGTCAATGTCCGTATATCCCTTCATTCAATACTGCCCGTAAAAAAAAACAGCACTCTGTTTCAAACTTTAACAAACGTCTGTCAACTTTTTAGAAATCCAAATGAGACACTTTATCTATACTTATAATAACTTTATTCCGATAGGGGTCAGTAAACTGTGCCAATCTAGAGTGTCTTCCTGCTGCCCAATAGCCACGAAAACCTTCTTCTCTGGCCTCGAACCAGCTACAAATGAGGAATTGTAAGAGAGAAGTTTTCTGCGATTCCTGCTGATACACACAACATCCTTTAAAGTACGCGATTCTTGTTTGCACAACACTGAAAGTATTTCGGAACATGTATTTCAGGCACGTGCAGGCCCACATGGCCACATTCCAGTAGAAGAAACGAAAATAAAAACCTTTCTTCCACTTTTTCATCAACATTTTGTTATCCTTTAGTAGGTCAACCGAATCACCATTGTTACCTAAGGAAACATTTTTTTCGGGGATTACCTCACACTAGTTTAAGTTTTAGTAACACAAGCCCACATCCGAATTTTTAGATTTAAAATTAAATTCTTGGCAATTCTTAAATCGATTTCTTCGTGTAAACGAGATCTTCGGGGATGATCTGCCCACTCGTCTGCTTTCGATGTATTAACTCCGCATTCATTTTTGCGTTATCATCCGAAGTGGGAGTTCGCTAACGTAATAAACAGCCCCAGTGTGTTGCCGAAGTAATCACGAGCCAACTAATAACCGGTTTACGCTTATTTGCTGGGATTGCGGAAATTGATTTAAATGTAATAACAGGCGCCGCACAATGTGTGCGTATCGAAAAAAACAGCTGCTGAATGTCCCACAGGACTCTTCATCATCGATTGCTTGCGTGGGTTTAAAGGCATGTTATCGTGTTTGTTGTTCTCTCAATGAGGTTTAAAATATGGAGTGAAGTGAATTATACCGTGGTTGGTTATGCAAATGATAAGGTTATTCAGAGCTGATGATACCGGGTATGGGGGCAATGGCAACCATGAGACTTAATGAAACCTAAGTAAGAAACTACTTCAATTAAACAATTGTTGAAGGATGGCGGAATGAAACTAAGTAAGTGCTTTCAAAAATTCAACGAATTGCGCAGACCACCCAGTCGTTCCACAGATGACTGTTCAGATTGGAAACCATCTGCGTCACTTTTAATGATTCAGACGGATGCCGCAACACTTCATTGTTTCTCAGATTTCTTTTCTTGCACATGTAGCTGAAGAATAAAAGAATAAAAGCCTTGCAGCAGTAACGAGTTTTTTTTCCAATTGGGACTTGACTTGAAAAATTCATTGCAAACGCAGCCTTAAACCAACGACAAGTTGGACAAAGTGAGACAACGGATTGATCGAAGTGCCGAGAATATTCGTCCCCTTCAAGTGTCCGTCGAAAATGAACCAAGGCTTTTCGATTCCACGACATTCCCAAGAACGTATCATCGCACTATTGCGAATTTTGCGAATATCATCATCATCATCTTCTGACCTGCATGATCCACTTCAGGAGTCGCGGCGATAATGCACGCACGAGAGATCTCCAGGCCACTCGAACCTCCGCAATCGACTCTAACTCATCAGGTTATGCCCAAGCGCAACCAGGCGAGTTTTGGATTTGGTCCAACCAGCTCGTACTGGATCTGCCAAGCGATCGCCTACCTGATGGAATTGCATTCAAAGTGCGTCGCGGAAGTTGTGATGATGAGGACAATCGTGCTACGTGACGAATCCATCGAAGCATAGCCCTTTCCGTTCGAAGAGGCTGCGGCTCTACATGGAGTTCATCGCGTACTGCCGTGTTTCACACTCTATCCCGCCGAGAACCTCCCACAACAGCACGAATAAATCCCACTTCGGTGGCCATAGGTGAGAGCTGGAAGAAATATTGAATTAAAAACCGCTAACTTTGCTTTGACACCAAGCTCGACCTTCCTGATTACAGATCTTCTAAGCTGTTCAAAGTTGGCCATATGAAGTGACGAACGTTCTTGTATTGGGCTCTAGAAGTGTTGGAAGAAGGTGATAAATTTCATCGCAAAAACATGCTCAGTAATGAAGGACATTACTAAACGGCTCCATCAACAAACAGGATATGCGTGGTCTGATGAAAACGCTCACGTGCCTCAACGAACACCACTTCATCCAAAAGAATCATTCATTCGTGAAATTAACCGCTATGTAACAGGTAATGGAGATTGCTAAAAATTACATGGACTAGACATGAATGATATGTGGTTCGACTTTTTCCTTGGCTACGTCACATCATCGCTCCATGCAGAAAAACCGACGTCATTAGAGGAGCTCACATCAAACATTCAGCTAGAGATATCGGCCTTTTCCGTCGAAATATGTAGCCTAGTCAACCGATACACGCTGTTTTCCTTAAAAATCGTAATCCTATCAATAACTTCACAAAGCTATCGTTTTCAAACATAAATTATTTTCTAAACCCACAACCATTCTTTAAAACATCTTTCTACACACAAAGCCCTTGTCAGTTCATCCAACTCTCACCACTCTCGATTTAAGCGTAATTGTAAATGATAGAGATAATGTCTCATTACGTGACAAGCCCTTGAGATTTATCGAACAAGTCATTTGCCTAAATTACGCCGTCATCGAAATCAACAGTTGATAGGATGTGACAAGGATTTAAATTCCACGAAATGGGAGCCCATAACTCTCCCTTCGATTCGAGACGTTGCGACATCCTTCGCCACACAAAAGCTCATTAGACGGCACTTTCCCTTCGCAACCACCACGCAACCGCTTCGTAAGAATTGAATACAAATCACAAAACCGTTATCATTTACGACAAAGCAGTAAAAATTGATTGAATTGATGGGTTATCCGTCACAGTGTTAACTTGTCACCAGCGCACGTCATTAGCGCTCACGTCTATTCTGCACTACAAAGTAAAGAAAAAAAATATGGACTCCAAACTTGATGTAACACTGGCATTAAACAATCATATGTGGATGTGTGTTTGGTTACGGCGTCAGGCATACAGGCTGCTTGTCTTATTATCGTCGTGACATATTAAAAATCCATCAATCAGCAACAAGATATTTATGACACATGAAGATTTGCATTAAAAACCAATTTGGTGGTGAAACAAGTCGGGCGTATGTTACAGTTTAACACTTCATGTCATAACTTGTGAAGGGCGTATTTTGAGACGTTATCGACCACATCCACGAGGACTATAAAAGGATCTGTTGAGGTTAATAATTGACAGACATGTGAAAATGTCATTTGCTGCTGGTTTTGTGGCAAATTTGAGTTTATCGCGTCGAAGTTAAAGTTGACAGCGAATTGATTGAAGGTGGAAAATATCTGTGTGGTATCTGCATGCCACACATGTTACTTGTCAAAGGTTTAGATTCATTGGAATTTGTTGACGGTTGACAAAGCTAAGCAGGATAAAACGACATGGAAATCAATTATTCTTATCCTATCCCTGTTGAGCATTTCTGAGAACTAAGGCGGACTGAGTAATACGCCTTTTAATGTCGCAAAATAGTGATCAATGACATTTTTCGTTGATTAGATTTAAAGGATTTGCTGGAAACAAACAGCTCTTGTATTTTAAACAAGAATGAATATTAAACAAATCGAATATTGGATAATGGACGAATTGTCTGCTAGGAGGGAGACGGAGGCGTCTTAATGTGCATGGCGGTAAACGAGGGCGTAAACATGAAATAAATGCTGTCTTCAAGAAAGGATACACAACACCGACGCCGTGGACAAACCGCCGCAATGGAGAAGTTAGGCTCTACCTCGTATAAACAATTTCAGTACAGCATACAACTCCTAAAGTGTCTAGGCCGACAACATGGAATTTGACTTTTTCGACCGCTAACCAGTGGAAAAAACGCAACAAGGAGTCCGCGTTTAAGGCAAAGGATCTCATCCAACTTGGGGTGCACAATTGCCAGAGAATGTACTCACTGGAGAGACTTGTTGGTTGAGGCCCAGGTTGAACCGAACAAGAGCGCCACAAGGAAAATGAGGGATAAGTGAAGAAGATTGTTATTTGAACCGAGAAAGAATTAGGTGAAAAACCGGATCTATCTGATACCCTTCGTTGCTCCTATATACAATGAGTGGTGTGAATAAAAATTGAGTGTTCCCTTAGCATTTTCGAGGGGACACTCTATTTGGTGAGAACAAAAATAATTTTCTTTAACCCTCCACTCACATGTTTTGACAGTTGAGCGTATGATGACAGTTCCTTCGATTGTCGTGTGAATAAAGATGAATGGTATTGAGTAAACCCTTGAAGGAATTGAGTGTTCATTGGAGGACACTTTATGATTTAAAAACGTTTAAAAAAGTTGTGCAAACCCCTAAAAAAAGAAAATCTAGAATGGAATATGAGGATTTCATAAATTGTTTACAATTTTATCCGTACTTGAAAAAAGCCAAACTACAGCCATGAAAATTAGAAAGCAAGCTTCGTTAGAAGCTGTGGAAGAACAAATCAAAAAAAATCCATTGCGGGATCATCAAGAAGCATTCCACAATTCCGGCAAGTTTCAACGCCTAAAACAAGGAGTCAAAATAGTTTGATAATTGAACTTCAGAAGGAAGTACTCCAAGCTACTTCAGAGCAAAAGGAGTTGAATAAAACACACAGAGAAATAATTGTGTGTCCCGAAAGCCGTGAATTATATATCTTTGTTTCCCGCTTAAACATTTCTGAAAATTAATATTCCGTGTTGTTGATTATCTTGAAAAAATATTCGCAAATAAATTTGACAGCTCTTTGCTCCAGTTTTCAAACTTCAATTTAAAGAACCTACTTTGAGGAAATTTTGTATTCACATCAAATTAAGTGTTTCCTTTAACGAAAGAACTTTGCTCAAGAATGTTGACTCGGATTAACCTTAAAGACATTTATACGTACAATTGCCTATGAGGTCAATGCATGTCTTCCTATGCCACTATTTCCACTAATGTTGAGAGACCATACAGCGCTGTTCACGACATTGGTTTCGTGTTTCATTTCAGGTGTGTCTTGTTTTCCCGGAGCGCTGAAACCTACCCAGAGTGCACTCCATGATTTTGTTTATTATCTCATCAGCTAAACATCTTAGATACTAGACTAGACACCCTCCGCCTAAACCTACTCTCTTATCTTGGCTCTGACAAGTCCCATCAAAATGTGTCCATTATTTGAAACCATAGACGAACGATGAGGTCTTGAGATCTACCTGTCAGATGACGGATTTGGCGATGCAGCCGTTCCTCAGTGTACCCTCGCTTTGTCAAAGAAACCTTTTCCATTAAACATCAATAAGGATTTTAGGGCATTCTCTCTGAGGACTTTATTGGCGGCTTCTTCAATCACAATTCAATCAATTATAGGTGTTTTGTCATGCAAGTAATAATATGGGTGGCTACAGCGTGCTATTGCTCTTTTCGGGTAGAATCGAACAGTTTTATACCGACTCTGAACGGCCAAGTTTGAGAACGTTTTTCTAGACAGTTATTTGATCATTGTCAGTGACTCGAAAGAGGTGGGGCCGTGAAAATATTTTTTTGTTGTACTAGGAATCGAACCCAGACCGCCACGGGCCACAACATTCATGCAAGTGATGTGATATAATTGGCAGAACACTATCAGCGGTTCTCACTTCGGTACATTTGTCATTGACGTCTGATGAGTCCGACCAGGCAACTGTCTGTTCATTAAAGTTCCATGGGCTACATACCTAGGCAATATCTCGGTTGGATACCATCGAACAAGCATGTTCAGTTGTTTTCAATCTCGATTTACTCTCACCTTGTTCCCAAAGGGGATATCTGAGTTTAATTCAAACTTCACACATTGGGGAGAGAGTAGGAGTAGCCTATATACATAAGCAGCCTTCCTACCAAATTGCGTCCAATTGCGAACAGTCTTTTAGGGGCTGCAGCTTCAAAAACAACCAAACATTCAATACGGCCCATGCATGTGCAATATTCCTGGCCTGTGAAACATTTATGTTGAAACCAAAAGTCCAACAATTGTAGAGCATCTTTGGGGCTAAAGTCATCTCGTGCTTGTTGAATCTGCCATTTGTTGTTGCTCACAACTTACCCATAAGCAAAGACTACATTTCCTCAGCTTCAGTCATCTGCGATTGCGCCCATTCTCTAAAAACATCCCTTAATTTTAATTATGCATTCCAAACCCCAAACAGTACGCTCTTAGGGCACTGTAATTTGACATCCTGCGTGATTCATCCTTCCACCTTTCCTGCCACCTCACCTTTCCCCAAGAATACCTACACTTCTCCAGCTTAAATAGCTTGCAAGTCACTAAAGAAACCTCTTTCCATTAACATTTAATAAGCTGCCAAATCGGGTACAAGCATTTAACTTTTTATTGTTCCTCGCGGTAAACATCCTGAGTGCCTCCTCATTCCCACCAAATAGCAATCTCGAGGCTTAAACAATTTAAATTTCACCGTATTCCATCAGACGTAAATTGTCCTTGAGCCGCAGTAGGTTGTTGAGCACACTCGCATCTGTGTATGAGTTCCCACTGGGGAGCCCTTAGATTTCAGCCACTTACACGCACAACCCTTCGTCGCAATTATTTACACACACCAGCCCGGCCCATCCGTCAAGACCATTCCGTCAAATGATGCGCCCGTTTTATATTTCGGTCCCACCCTAGACATGTGTGCCCGGATGTGGGAAGTGGGCGATGTGTCCGCAGAAGTGTCGAAAGACGAAAATAAAAAGGGCATCAACAACGGTTAAGTGCTTGACCAGCATTATTTGTAAGGGATTTAATCGATTTTATTGCATTATTGTGACGACTGGCGAGCACTTTTGTAGATTCATTAAGTGTCTGAGTAACTGGACATCCGTTTCCGCTAAGGCAATTATGATCGACTTGACCATCCTTTACCCACCCCATGCTGCTTGCCAAGTTAATTAAGTGTGTATGTACATTGTGTTTGTGTGTGTGGTTTATCTCATTTTGGTCATTTCATGCCACCGCGCTTTAAAGTCAGCCCCTGGGTGTCTTTCTGTGCCTCTGGCTTTAACCGAAACTCAATGAATCGTCGCCAATAATTTCTTTTTGATTTTGTTTACAGAAATACAACGTGAATACAGATAAGAGCGGAGAGCTCACCGTCACAGTTCAGGTAAGTGTGCAGCCCCCAAAAATGGGGGAGGAGGCGCATTGGCGTCGTTTGTATAATTGATGCTTTTGTTGTTCTATGCAGGGTGATTTGTCACAACAAGAAAAGCGGGCGGTATTCATCACAGTCCACGATCTGGGATGCAATCGTAAGTATTCGATGGGTTCCATTTAACCTTTCAAATTCGATTTGGTATTCTTCGGCTGCGGGGGCGGGGAATGATCCCTCCCAGTGATGGATTCGTGGCTAATTTGTTTCGTTCATTCGTTCCATTTACATTTTCTCCTTTTCAGATAATTCCTTTCAGGAATTCGTGAATAGTCCTTGCATGACGGAAATTAAGGAGAGATCATGTTTTATTCACATTGATGTGCCAGGGCATGCCGACGGAGCTGAAGCGCTACCCGATACGTAAGTTGAATGCGAACATCTGCTCCGATGTGTGTCCTCAATTGTGTGTCTATGTGTCTCTTCGGTCGAGTAGTTTTCAGTTCCCATCGTTGCAAACACTGGGCGAGGATCTGGTCACGGTGCTGGACTTCTTGCATGTGAAGTACGTCATTGGCCTGGGGGAAGGTGCCGGGGCGAATGTTCTGGCCAGATTTGGCTTGGCTCATCCGACCAGACTTTTGGGTTTGATTCTCATCAACTGCACTGGAAGTGCTGCATCTGTCCTGCAGTCGTTCCGAACAAAGGTGAGTTGTGACTGACGATGGGGGTGAGTGAGGATGAACTGACTGTAATCCTGCTTGTGCGATATTGCAGTTTATCACTTGGAAGAATGATGAAGTGGCTCAATCCGCTGAGAGTTTTCTGATGTACCACAAATTCGGACATGTAAGTTGAGTTATGCACTTGCCTTGGCACACGTTTAATCAGGTTTTCGATGTGGGTGATGGGTTGTTTTTGATTTGTTCTTGGATGGCTTGATGAGAACTGTGATGGAGTTCAGGGTTGGTTGCCTGCATTTTGCATCAAGTGAAGAAATAGTAGTCGACGGCAGAGCTTTCCTTACCAAAGCACATTCCTTTTGAGAAAAAGGGAATTTGCAGCAGAGATTTGAATAATTTGAATTTCAATGACTTCAAATAAGTCAAAGGTTTCATATTTCTAGTCTCTGAAAATATGCGAGAGGATGTAAAAGTCTTGGATCGGATCTTAAGTGACTTTATCAGCAAGTCAGGCATTAATATGGAACCCAAATTTGAATGAGAAAAAAGAGAGGACTTTGAGAAAAAAACAATAAACGAAGCCAGGAATTTTAAATTTATTCTCAATAAATGGGGAGTGCACTTTTGGAAATTGACAAAGGGTTTGCCCAGAAACAAATTTAATTGGAGGCAGTGGGGAGTGGTTAAGTAACATGCATTTTTCAACCGAACAAATATTGTGCCCCTTCGTTAATCTAGAACTTGAGTGTTATTTTTTAGAAATTGTATATTTTCCCTTTTCGATAGGATGCTCTGGTTTATTGTCTAAAATCCTCTTGACTCTTGGGCGTTTCGCTGGTAGGTTATCCATTGATCCTTAGCCAGTGAACATTTGAATGAACGGCGGCAACTTTGTATAATCCAAATACCATTAACTTTTAGAACTTGGCTCTTCCAAGTAACATCATATTGTAGACCAGTTCTGTAGGTGTTCTTACATATATCAGCGTTTGTGAATCCGTAGAGAAGGGGAGGTCCAATAAAATCACGTTGTGTACTCTATTTTGCTTGTGCAATGCGCCTTTTCGTTACTTAAGTGGTTTGCATGTCCTGGCATTAGTATCAGTTGTTTGGTGGTGCTTTTGGAGTGCAAGGTAAAGACTTTAAGAACCTTGAGTACTCTGTGGCTGGCGGAGAATATAGACATTGTGATGATGATAATTCTACTGTTTTTAGAACATTCCAAGTTCAGTTTGGAATATTGTCGATGAATGGCGTGGCTTAAAAAGGAACATTTAGGAAGGCTATACTTTACCGATTTTGCCATTGCGTACTACCCGAACATCGTACTCGAAACAGTCTACGTAGGCGACTCGCAAGACGCCTAGAAGTCCTCGTCAGTAGTAACGTGTGCACAATTAGGCTAATGTTGAACAATCTGCCAATCCTGCCTGGATACGGCTCACAGCCAAGCTATTATTTATTAGCCCGAAATTGACTTTCGATATTCGTCACTTTTCTACTACGAATTTCTAATCCAAAGTGTGCTTCTTTTAATGAGATCTGATCGCAGTAATATCCGACTTGTGGAAGTAAATGGTCTTTCATTAGGTTCGGTTGGGTAACGTAGCTGCCATCATAAGCGATCGATTCATTTAGACTTGGGTCCCTTGTGTTCCCACTGAGCCGATTACCGTCTGTTACTCCTGGCACCAATTTGTTTTTTGACGAATGCCCTGATTGATTTGAAATCCTTTTCGGATAAGTCCGTAAGTTCGTTTAAATGGCATTCTCCCAGGGTTTGTTTCCTATTGTGAGGGGAAACAAACCATTCTAGAACTCAATTCTAGGACTCAAACTAGATTACTCAGGCTTTTTCTGCTTCGACTGAGGAAGTCCATTTTTGGCCATATTTGCTTCGCATGTAGACACGAGTTAAGGTTATTCCATCTTTCAAAGGCCCTGCTGATCGCCAGCTCTCTGATTTTAGTTTTTTGAGTTTTTATTGGCACCCAGATGTTTTCAATCTTTAGTTTAATGACTATAGTTTCGTTTCTGGCTAGCTCGCCTCTTTCAAAGCTGCCTGGAAAATCCAGGAAGTCAGCACACGGTTAGGCTGCAATATCTTGATATCTCATTAAGAGACATACGGCAGAGTCTTACCAACTTTGATCTTTGACGTCTACCCCCGATCGTAGACGTACTTAAGTGGTCCGTAGGTTCTTCAGTAAAAAGGTGTGAGTTCAAAATGCTGGCGTGACATGTACGTTGATTACTCCATTGTGAGAGTGATTTTAGTTTCAGTGCCGATTTTTCTGCAAATTATTTGCCACAAATGTCTACAGGAGTGAGGTGTAATATGGTCTTTCATTAAATCTGTGTGTGTGGAATATTATCGATATTTTTTATCCACTTCAAAGGCCTATCGATGCCATTATGTATGAAATAATCCGCCTGATGGCTTTGAGTGCCGCTGTGGTTTATAGCTTACTCGAAAAGCGCCGTCCTGTTGAAATCACATCTCGTTGGTGTCCATATCATCCAATTCAGGCCCCAAAAGAGGTTGGTAATCATCAACATATGTATAGCACACGCCGTTGACGGTGATGGCCATGCCAATGTCTCTCGTGGATTTCATGTGGATTGGTATCGTTCCAAATTCCACAACTTTGCTTGCTGATGTACCCATTCATCTAAAAATTGGCCTCATCGCTCAAGCTGATTTTTTCGAAGCGAAAAGCGCGGAATGTGACCGGAAAAAACACCAATGTTGTTGTTTGGACGTGCTGTTGAATGCTATGTCCGTCCGTGGTCATTTGCCAAAACAAATAGAATACAATTACAGCCAATTTTACAGATGTGACTTCAGCAATATGGCCGCTATCAACTGTCGAAGATTTCCTGTCTTCTTGACAGCGACACTATTGAAAGACCATTTTTAAAAAAATGTTTGCTTTTTTTTGACATTCTGGCATTTGAAATGTCGACTACGACTACGAATTCTTGGCATTATTATGAGCGAATTCACTTTTCTATATAATTCACACATTATATATAAAGTTAGTACAAGTCTGCGTGAAATGCAAAGCAATAGTATATCATTTTCTACGGCTCAACTGTTAAAAGTTTTGTCCATAGGTAAGGGGGAAGTTCAACATTTCTTTACAACTTGATTCTGGTCCAAAATGTAACCTTCATTAAGTATAATTTGTATGCATCTGTCAATGAGTAGCATCCTTTGAACCATTAACAGCTTCTCCAACGAATGTACATAAGCTTCATGCCATCCAAGATGAACCCAAAATTGCTTAATGTTGTTATGTAATATGTATTCTAATATTTTTGGTGTTTTTTTGTTTTCTTTCTCAAT
Organism: Eristalis pertinax; assembly: GCA_907269125.1. Classification (NCBI taxonomy): domain Eukaryota; kingdom Metazoa; phylum Arthropoda; class Insecta; order Diptera; family Syrphidae; genus Eristalis; species Eristalis pertinax. The sequence continues at coordinate 124,726,991 of OU026145.1, forward strand.
CAACTGTAAGATTTAATTAAAATGAAAGTACTTACAAATTGTTGTAAATGTAAATGTATTTTTGTTCTCTTTCTAATCCTCTTTTCATGCTACTCATCTAACAAAAAAAACAAACTAAAACCATGAATACACAAACACACACACACATATATATATCTACACAAAATAATTTTTGTACTATTCAATGTTTACCCACAGTTCATCGAGGTATGAATTTGAAAAATACATAACTTTTTGTTCTGTATTCATTGGTTTAAGGGACTTCTATAAAAAAGTCAATTGACTTGCTTTATTTGTCTGTTTCTGTGTTCAACTGACATATGCAATAACGGCTTTGTTCTGCTACTGCTTATGTCAGTGGCTGTTGATTTTGTTTTTTTATTATGAATTCCCCAAAATTGAAACCACTATTATTGTTCTTATATTTTCTTATAATTACACTTATATACTGTCAATAACACGCACACACACTCACACCCACACACAACACACACTCATATTCAACACTCGATCATGTGAATTCCTTTAAATCGATCCCGTGGCATTTACCAGCAATTGGTCGGTGATAATCCGGATAAGGAGAAGATCGTGTCCGAATACCAGAAAAGGCTAAGGGATTCGCTAAACAGCAAAAATATTGGTCTATATGTGAAGGCATTTATGAGGTAAATTGAATACACGCGAAAATTGATCATGCAATTAGAGTGACTTCTTTGCTTCTTGCAGTCGTAAGGATCTGTCTTTGAAGGGATGTAAGGTTGATGTGATTCTCATCACCGGAATGTTGAGCCCTTACGCGCAAATGGTGGAGAAACTTCATCGTGATGTCGAAAAGGAGAAGGTGACAATGCTGAAGATTGAACGTGCTGGTGATGTCCTAGCTGATTCGGTGAGTTGTATAAATTAATATTTATGTTTCTAGAGAAATGTCAAATGTCAATGTTTCATTTGCGTAAGTCATTGAAATCAGCGGAGATTTTAGCATTCTCAGTAATTTTCTTGATATGAGAGACTGGACGGAACCTGGGTCCGTTGTAATCTCTTGCGGTCAATTGTACTATTACTTCTGGGATTCTTCCTATGATCTTCGTCGTAATTACTACTTGGCGTTTGTTGTCATCAAATAGCTTATAGTGAGTTAATTGTTCTCTTACCATGCTGCGGATTTCTACTTCCAGCTGATCTTGTATACCGCTGAACGCACTTAGCCTTCTTTTTGTTCTTTCTACAAGTTCTGAACAGGTGCCGATGTAATGTTGGGTCGTCCCCTCTTTTTTCTGATCTCTACGAATCCTACAGAAGTCATCACAGAGTGCCACCCGTCTCCTAAATGTATTTCTAATAAGGCAGTGACTGGTCAGTAAGTTTCCAATGATTTACCCTGTTCAATGCAGTCCACATCTGTTTCGATATTCTGAAGTGGTCAGTTAGCATCCATCTGACATATTTGCTATTTGACAGTGGTATTTGCTATTTTGGGCGATTTGGTGTCTCCTGATGTGATGCCAAAGGAAGTCCTGCCTATTCTAGCTAGTTCATCGGCGCTCTTTCAATGCCATGAATAGCTGTCCAACAAGACAAGAGTAAAGAGTGGAGCTAAAAATTATTAACTGCGATTTTTTCACAGCCATTGAACATTTTTGTTTATTATTTAAACAGCGATTGCGACTGAATTGCTTTATTTTTCAAAATCACAATGGCAGTTTAAAATCACACTTAAGGCTAAGTTGCTACTTTTTCACAACCACAACCACGGTTTGAAATCATACATTCGCTTTAGTTGCTATTTTTCATAACCCCATTCGCATATTGATTCACACAAACGATTTCATGTTTAACGTCAACGAACTGAGGCAGATTTGAATGAAATAGTGTGCGTATGTAGAAAATCTGAGGATTCTATGCCTAGGGTTGCCCTTCATATTTTTTAATGTGATATTACTTCTTTATACATTGTACATTATAGTACCGTTATGGTTTGGAGGAAACCCCGACCGCCTTCTGTATACGATAATAGTGGTAAAAGTTTGAACTTCATACATATGATTGCAGTAGGTTTGTAAATCAGAATGTCGTAGGGCAGTAAACCACGAGAAATTTGTAGTCGGAACTCGGACTAGTGGATTTATTGAGATTTCATATACTGTACACTTTGACTATGCATATTCATACAATTCAGAATGATTGTCTTAAAAGACCGATATTTTGTGCGAGTTTTTTGGGCTTCTCACCTGTACTCAATAATTTAAAAAGTTTTCACAGAATTCACAACCTAAAATCGCAGTTTAAAATCACTGTAATCAGCTGTGAAAATAAATTCGCAATTTAGTCCAACTATACAGTTTAGCGCTCCTTAGAGATAAATGACAAAGTTTAACTATCTTAAATTGATGGTGAGTCAAGAAAATGTACGACCTCCTCTATCCATAAGACAACCGATATCCGGTTGTCCGTCGATTGAATTGAATTGAATTGAATAGCATTTACTTCTGCTTAGAATATACTGCAGTAGTCCAGTAAGCGGAGAGCCAGACAAACTGCCATTCATCGTACAGCCGTCGATGTGTAGTTGTAGTTACAAAGTAGTTTCTGGCTATACCATTGTCCCATTCTTCCCCTGTGGGAAGTACTGTTTTATAACTCAATCCGTTTGTTTCAAAAATGTTGTACTCTGGAGTAACTCCGTATAAACCTATTTTGCTGTAGTTACTGTTCCACCAATTACACTCCCTCTTATGTCTAGGATAGTAGTCAAGAGCTTGCCACTGATGTCTAAGAGAAGGAAAGGCTTCAGGTGTGAATTTTAGAATTTGTTTGCCACCAAAGCATGTACACGCAATTCCTACTAATCTTACACAGATTTTATTTGGTTTGACGATGAGGACACCGCATCGATTAGACAGATCTTACCAGTCTTAACAATTTTAAGAACGCGTTTCATGCCACGATGCATTCCTTCATATGCTCCTACAGAGCACTTGTTAAATCCACTTCCAACCACAGGGTCGTAGGAAATTACAAAATTTTCGCTTAAAGTGTGGAACATTAAAATGGTAGTTTGCTTCAAGATTTACTTCAAAAGCTGGAACTGGGGGATGATCATGCTTGGAATTCAGATTTTTTTTCCTCTTGTACAACCCATGCCGTGAAGGCAGCGACACCGCGAGCTGAATAGACCACTGAAGTGAGTACCTCCCTATGGAAGATACGTTTCCTTAACCAGATTAGTGCCGGACATTTGCACAAAATGTGCTCAGAAGTTTCATCCTCTCCGAGGCAGAGCCGCCATACCTTGTCTTGACCACAATGGTCGATATGAAAGCTTCTTAGCAATCTTATGTTTTCTTTATTAAGATTGAGTATTTTCTTATATGAACAAGGCCTGATTAAACGTTTGCATTGTCTAAGACCATGACCATGTGTCCACTGATCTAGTCGAAGTTTGTTTTCCCATTCGTTAATCAGAGTTGTGGCTGCTCTCCAATTGACTGATGAACGCAGATTCCTAGCCAGCCCTCGAGGTCTCATCTGCGGATTCGTTCCCTGCAATCCCCCTGCATCCAGGGACCCAGTCAAGTTTCACTTTGTTGTGTCTGGTAAGCGATTGTAGAGTGTCATAGCAACATTTGACTGTTTTGGAGTCCAAAAGGTTAGGCGAGAGTACCTTTAGTGGTGCTTGACTGTCTGTGAATATCAGAATATTAGCGCCCTTTGTGGAGGTCTTTTTGTTTTTTCGCCGGAGTTGATTTCTACTTGGAACATTGTACGATTGTGTTGGGTCCAAATACTCCTTCTCCCACACTAGATTCCATCTTTGATCCATCTGTGTACCATACCAGACGTCTAGGGTCTGGGACACCATTATATCAGCTTGCGCGGTCCAGTATTTCAACTTCGAAAAGCCTCCCAAAACAGTGTTGCCTGACCATAATATCCAGCATTGTACAAAACATGTCTCTATTCGGGATTGCGTTGAGTATGCTGAGGTGTTAATTTACCTGGTTTACAATTACACTCAAGCTGCAGTTTCATGACATATACTCGTAGGATGACATTGGAATCCAGTTAGCCTCCCTTATTATCCGAGAAATCGGTGAATGGACCCGAAGACGGACGTATTCTGTTTACTAATTTATTTATCTTGCTCACATTTTAAAGATAATGCTACTTTTGCTTCTTGAGCACTTTTATGCGGCAAGAGTAGTGAAGACATATACATATTGTACATTTAGTCTTTTCCAAGATCAGCTAATAAGCATCAAGCACAATGACAATGACATCAGTTACTAAAATATTTTTTCTCAGTCATCTCAAAACCAATTAAAATAATAATTTCTGTTCTTTCTTTCCTTTTCAGCCAGCAAAAGTAGCCCAATCGATCTTGCTGTTTTGCAAGGGTCAAGGTCTTCTTACGTCTGTCATTATGCCCGGCGTGGATCGATCTAGAGCATTTTCAACCAGCTCCGGGGGATCCACTGACGGCACAAATGGCACTCGTAAGCTATCTCGAGGTATATCCATGGAAGAATATGATAAACCAAACATTCGTCGTCTCTCGGTTACCGTTAATCATGAACTACCACCGATTCGTAAGTAAGCAGAGCCAATCTGTCAAAACAAAACCGAATTGTTGAGCAAAAAAAAAATGTCAACAAAAAACCAAATGTAACGTCAAATCTCGTCAAACACGATCGTTGCCAAATTATACTTTATTTGTAATTTAAAATAAATGAAAATAATTAACAAATATTTGAACACACTGTAATTAGAAGAAAAAGAAAACAGAGTTTATTAATAAATCAAGTACCAATATTATGTAGTGACATTAAAGACTTCATCTAGTGGTCATCAATAGATGCAAACCAAACAAAATATACATATATCTACGAATAAGTAAAAACTTTCTGCAAAATTAATACCTCCGACTTGTCAGTGTACCTTTCCGAATATCATACATATATACAAACAAACAAACTGCGTATCTGTAACTTATACAACAGTCTTTACCCTGAATTAAATGACATCACTAAACCACTAAATGTTCATGTCAAGAGAAGAAAAATATTTTTTACAAACCATTTGAGATCGGACGAAAAAACAAACACAACAAAACAAAACTACAAACACATGAAACATGAAACAAGGATAACTGTATTTTATATACCAAATGAAAAATCCACTTATTTAAGCGAACTACACATATACAAATAAATATATCTATTTACTACATAGTTAATAAAATGCACAAAGCGTAGCGCTATTATTTAAGGACTCTTGTTCGTATCTTGTAAACGAACATAAATATATACACCCTTTTTTTTCTTTTTGTGGTAGAAATTGTCTTCTATGAATTTGAGAAGAGACTTGTCTCATTTTACCACTGTTGTCGGAAATGGATTATTTTTAAAAATTTTTGAAAAAATGCTAATTCCCAAATTATTTATATTAATGTACTATGTATACAAAGGAAACCCAATTATCTATCAGATCTTTATTTTAACCTTGTATGCATATATATCTGTGTATATCATTGCTAAGTAGTATTGTTGTATAAAGAAAATCAATGAGATGCAATAAAGAATTAATATTCATTAAATTTAATTGATGATTTTATTTCTTTTTGGCTAAGTATTTCAAGATGAACGGGTTTAAATAATTTTCAGCTTGTTGTAGCCCAGGTAAACGACGCTATTCAGTTAGTATTTATTACTTATAACCATTTTCTGGGTAAGTTTGGCTTTGCTCGCTTAAACGATCCATTTCTCCTCGAATGCGCGTGCCACTTAAAATGTGTTGCACCTCCTCAGCAATTGATTGCACTTTTTACAACCACTCTGGGATTATTAAGTTGACAGACTCGAACCAATGACTATGCACATGCAATGGATCAGAAATAAGAGAGCAAGGAGATATCCAGCTTCGGCGAGAATTTCCCCTATTCCACACCGGAGAGAAATGTGAGAGTAGTGGAACTCCCTTGTATATCACACATACTCTTACAAAAACCGTGGATCCACCACAATATGGCGGCCGATTCGTGGATTTTGTGGGATAATGGCGGCAGATTCGTGGATTTTGTGGGAAAATGTCGCCAGATTCGTGGATTTGCCCAATATCATGTACTATTGTTCGGAGGGTGTTCAAAAGTTGACTCATATTTTTAAGAGCACATATAATGCTTGGGTGAATAAAAATGTAATGCTACGATCTACTTACAGGAATATTTTGCATCAATTTAATTCTTCAAAGTATATACATATACAGGCGATCAGTTTTAGAGTTGTATATCATTCATGAATTGTGAAAACTCATTAGTCTAAATTTAATAATTGTTCAGAAAAATGTCTAAATAATGCAATTAAAACTAACTCATGAAAATGGTTGACAAAATTTGTAATTAACTTCCATCACATTTCTTTAAAAAAGTAAAATGACCAAAAAAGTTTTTTTTTAAATGATTCATGCAAATTTTTCAAAGTTAGTATTATTAGTACTTGTACACAAGTTTCGCGTGAATGCATTTCATATGTATTATTCATACATGTGCAAAAATAAATATGTACATTAAGTAAAGTATTCATTAATTTCACCCAAACAATGGGAGTTTAATAAATCTGCTTCATAAACATACGCTTTGTTAGTTTGTTTACCCCTCCTTTCTGTGTTGAAAATTTAACACCAAAATTTGAAAAAAGTTTAAGTAACGAGCGAATTTTCAAATAAGAACTCTAATTCACCCCACTACTACGGTTGGGGAAGGGTATCAGCTGTTTACCAGTTGTTCGCAAGAGCTCAGACGTACTCACAGACAGGGAAGAAAAAGCGTATAAAAACGCTGTCAGATGAAATCAAGGGGCAAGGGAGGTAGAAGTTGGATATCTCCGATATCTCCTTGCTCTCTTATTTCTGGAATGAATACTGCTCAAACATAAGCAACAATGCCAGTATATTCGATTGTATATTGAAGAACATGGATTAGGTTAGTTAAATGGGTAGACGCATAAGCCACGTCTTACTTAGGTCGTGATGGACACATTGTGATGCTCACTGCCAGAGACTGGTTCATATATGGGCCCATAAAATGAGTCTTATCAGTGCAGAAATCTGTGGGCACTGTGGCCAGGCCAACGAAACCATAGAAAACCTGATAGTCGACTGCCCAAGTCTTGCACGAGAAAGATTGAAAATAATAAATAAAACATCCGTAACAGGGAGAGACTTTCAGCAGATCCCATCTAGGATAGTTTTGTTGTCAAATTTCTGAAGGCAGAATCTAAATCCTAGACCAAAAGAAGATAGATCTTTATGGTCGCAGTACTAAAGGGTGGTAAACTTCAAGGGCCGATGTTGAATGTGAACCACACCTAAACGTCAAGTTTTTTTCTGCATTTCATTTGACATTTCTCAATTTCAGACTAACTCAATTTGAACCAGAGATGAAGTATTAAATTGTACATGATTTCTGATTTGAACCATGGAAAGATACATAATCGAGCAACGCGTTAAAGTTATTCAGGCTTATTATGAAAATGGGCATTCAAATCAAAATGCATATCGTGCTCTTCGAAAGAAACTCATCTCATCCTCAGTGGATTCGTCAATAAGCAGAATTGCCGCATTTGGGCGAATGATAATCCAAGAGTGATTGTCGAAAAACCAATGCTGGCGATTTCGCTGGCAGCCCAACTACCTAACCTAACCTAAGTTGGCCGCCAAGATCATGTGATTTGACACCGTTGGATTTATTTCTTTGGTGTTATTTGAAAGAAAAGGTGTACGTCGATAAGCCAGCAGCAATTCAAGAGCTAAAGGATGAGATAATTCGGCACATTAGCGGCATAGAACCTCAATTATGCTTCAGCGTCATCGAAAATTCGGACCATCGGAAGGAGGTGCGCCGCTGAGATCACGGCGTCCATTTGGCCGATATTTTGTTCCATACATAATTGAACCATACCAATATTATCATAATAAAAAGAAATGACAATAATTTCCTGAATAATTTGTGTTTTATTCAAAATCAACATCGGCCCTCAAAATGTAACCACCCTTCATAATTCAGTACGCTTCAATTCAATTCAAAGTCCCATTCTCATTTCATGATACTTCAAAGTTCCAACTACCGAAGCAACTTTTTGTCTCATTCAAGGAGTTTGTCGGTTTTTGCATCATTAAACTTTATTTTAAGAACAAGCCTCCGAGTGGTCTGGTTAGAGAGTTCCACATTTTATTTGCTAACACTGTGATTTTATCATTCACTTTCTTCTTGGCATCTGCAAGAGGTGGTTTAATACATAGGACTGCCTGTGATCATCGGTTCCAGCCCCTTTCCTAGTTAGCTCATCCACTTCCTTATTGCCAGATATGTCGCTATGACCTGCAACCCAGCATAAAGTAATCGAGTGCTGCGTACTAAAAACCTTAAGCTCTTCGCGGCAGCATGCGACCAGCCTGGGCTTAATTTCTATTGTCGAAATTGCTTTAATGGCCGATGGCAGTATCAGCCGGTGGTATTTCCAACATTAATATCATTTTGGCCGCTTCCTTGACTGCCAGGACCTCCGCTTGAAAAACACTGCCGTAATCAGGAATTCTGATGTTGCAGTGCAGGTTTAACAATTCGGAGAAAATGCCCCTGAACAGCACATGAAATTGTTGTATCCACTGCAAAAATGAGAAAAACGGAAATGATAATGTACGTATGTAAATGAAACGATTTTTTGAAATTGTAAAGGGTGATTTTTTAGCTATTATCTTTTTGGCAACACTGGTTTAAACAGCTGACGCACGTTTCGTGTTTTGTTTCACTGTCAAACATCTTCAGTTTGGTCTATAATTTAACCATGAATCGTCTTACAAACGAACAACGCTTGCAAATTATTGAATTTTATTATCAAAAGTTCACCGCGCGCTTCTTCCATTTTATGGTCAGCTAATTTTTGGCTCAATGGGTACGTAAATAAGCAGATTTGTCGATTTTGGAGTGAATATCAGCCAGAAGCATTGCAAGAGCTACCAATGCATCCAGAAAAAGTCACAGTTTGGTGCGGTTTATGGGCTGGTTGCATCATTGGACCGTACTTCTTCAAAGATGATGCGAGTCGTAACGTAACTGTGAATGGTGAGCGCTACCGTGAGATGATATCAATTTTTTTTGCCAAAAATGCAAGAGCTTGACTTGCATGACATGTGGTTTCAACAAGACGGTGCCACATGCCACACAGCACGCCAACAATGGACTTATTGAGGGGCGAGTTCGGTGAACATTTCATTTCACGTTCGGGACCGATCAATTGGCCGCCTAGATCGTGCGATTTAATGCCTTTAGACTATTTTTTGTGGGGCTATGCTAAAGCTCATGTCTATACAGACAAGCCCGCTTCAATTGACGCATTGGAAGACAACATTGAAGCATTTATTCGTGAGATACTGGCCGAAATGTTGGAAAGAGTATGCCAAAATTGGACTAAGCGGACCATTTGAGGCGCAGTCAAGGTCAACAACAAAATGCAAATGCATGAAATAATCTTGAAACATTAAATTATATGGACGGTACTATCGATTCAAATTAAGATTTCATGCATTTTTCTGAATTTTATGTGTTTTTTTTGAAAAACTTTTCTATAGCTTTTAAAAAATCACTCTTTATTTACGGTTGGTTGTGGTACTTGGACGACTTCGTACACCTCCTACTAGCTAAGGAAAGGAAGTGTTGATAGATGACGTATTTGAGGTGGTTGATTGGGGGCGTTGCCGTAAGCTCCTTCATTGCGCAGTTCTTCGGCAAACTCATTTCCCTATATGTTACTATGGCCTGGATCCCAGAGGAGAGTAATATTGCACCTGTTACAGGCATGTCTGAGTTCTTCCTTGCCCTGTTACACCAATTTAGAGGAAGTGATTACTGTGGAGATGCACCTTAAGGCTGCATATCGCTGCGGCTTTACCATAACGACAGGTACTACATACTTAGAAGTTTACACGCTTCTCTGATAGCTAGTACTTCAGCCTGGAAGATACTCGAGTTATCTGGGAGGCGGATATATTGAATCCGCGGGAAAGACCGCTGAGCGTACACTGCACCGTGGTCTAGCTTAGATCCGTCTGTGTAGATCGAAATTTGTATTCTGAGGCGACTGATTGGGTTTTCCAGTCCTCTTTGGATGGAAATCGGCATTGTGCTGAGTTGAAGTCTACGGTGGGAGTAATGTAGTCCTCAAGAGCTGGAGTTTGGTGCTCAGGCAGTAGTTGCAGAGCTCTGTTATGGTCTCGCTGACCAACCTCCCGCTTCTCTGATTGTGATAGCGCTGCACGTGACTACATACTTCTAGTAAAAGTCCAGTGGGAGGATGTGTAGAAACACGTTCAGCGCTATCCTGCCGATCCCTGGACTTTGTTGATCTTGTTTAAGTTGTATGCTTTTACGCTGGCACATAGATTCGTTTTTAAAGCCCTTTGTGACTTCAATGAGTATATATTTGAAGCCTCCTTCTTTGCACTGAAGGCCGCGTTGAGTATAATAAGTGAATCAATGCGTAATAAATATTTTTTCTGTGTTGCTTTATCGTCTCTCTCGCCGCATGAACTGGCAAAATCATTTTCATCTTTGCTTGGTAAATTCGTATCACCATTAGTACTGCCACATCTGCGAGAACAGAAATCGCTTCTAGCATTTCGTCTTGAAAGTGACATTTTTAAGATTCAGAAAGATTGTGGCACCATATTAACATGTCCCTGAGAAATCGTAAAAAGAGAACGCAATGAGAACCCTCTTAATATGGGCGAAATCCTGTGGTCTAGGAATCAATCCTCAAAAAACTGAGTTGGTACTATTCACCAACAAAAGGGTCATTCCACGCTTTAACCCCCCAACAATTGAAGGCATGACCCTCAATCTGTCGGATAGCGCGAAATACCTAGGGATCATCCTAGACAAGAAACTAACCTGGAAACTCAACCTAATGGAAAGAGTCAAGAAGGCAGCTTGTGCCCTATACCTGAGCAACAGGCTATTCGGCAAAAAGTGGGGTCCGAACCCCAAGACAATTCTGTGGATGTACACAGCGATTGTAAGGCCAATCTTGCCGCACTGAAATCCACCAACCTCAGGCTGCTTACTAGAATACAGAGACTAGCATGTCTTGGAGCTACAGGCGCTATCTCCACTACCCCAACCGCGGGACTGGAGGTACTACTAAACCTTCTCCCACTTGAACTTTACATGCAAGCTAACGCTGCTAAAAGTGCCATTAGAAGCATTCAATCAAAATGCTGGCTGTCAAGTAACATTGGTCATGCTAGTATACTGAAAAGACTACAAATAGAACAGTCCAAAAGTGACTATACACTCCCTTTCCTCGACTTTGAAATATCCTTCAGATGCTATTTCCCGACGAGGGAAGAGTGGACCCCAAAAGAACCCATCAATAATTCGAGCATCCAAGTATACACTGATGGATAGAATATGGAAACAGGCACAGGTGCGGGCATATTCTCCGAATTGTTAAACATACACTGCTCTATCAGGATCCCTGATTATGGCAGCGTCTTTCAAGCGGAGGTCCTGGCAGTCAAAGAAGCGGCCAGAATGATAACAATGTTGGAAATACCACCGGCTGATATTACCATTCTAATTGACAGTCAAGTGGCCATCAAAGCAATTTCGGCGAAAGAAATCAAGTCCAAGCTGGTAGCGAGCTGGTAGCGAGCTGCCGCGAGGAGCTCAAAACTCTAAGCGTGCAACACACGATAACTCTATGCTGGGTCCCAGGACACAGGGACATATCCGGCAACGAGGCAGCTGATGAACTTGCCAGAAAAGGGGCCGAAAAAGACCCATCCCAGGCAATCGAATTGATTCAACCACCAAAGAAATAGCAAGAAATAGGTGGTTCAACCTTACCACCTGTAAGACTACCAAGATGCTATGGCCCGATATTAATATAACTAAAACCGACAAACTCCTCCAGTGTGGCAAAAGCCTACTGAGGATGGTAGTCCCAGCTCTAACGGGACATAACCATCTGAAATACCATGAAACAGAAATGGGACCATCCCATGACTACATATGCAGAGGATACGGCGATGTGGAAGAAAGATGGGAGAATTCTTCTTCCATGACCTACAAGAAATCCATAACATCAGACTGCTTCCGCACGTCTGCCCACATTCCTATCCTATCCTAATCGTAAAAAGAACTTGAGTTAAGTGACTCAAAACTAAGACTCCAATAATTGACATGAGTTAGAGACCATTTCAGACTATTCCAAGAAGCGCTCGTACTCACTAGTAATCACTCTAATTTTTGGCATCAATTACATTTCAGCAATCCTCCCTCAAAACATTTTCACAAATGTTTCGACAATTAGTTATTATTTTCTAGGAATTCGGGGCACAAGGCTTCAAGGCAAATTCAATAAGTATCCATTTCGAAATCAAATTTTACGTGAATTTCATAAAATTTCAACAAAATGGTAATCCACGCCACTCTGCGCAGCTTTGCAACATCTGGCATAAATTCAGTTTTGTTCGCAGGTTTTTTCAAATCGCGAAACGATTTCATTGCACATTGGACAAGCGGGCGTACAAATTGGCAACGCAACGTGGGAGTTGTACTGCCTGGAGCACGATATCGCTCCAGATGGATCGTTAAACCAGCCCCATGCTGACTCGGACGACTGCTATACCGCATTTTTTCTGGAGACGCAAACTGGCAAGGTTGTTCCACGGTCGATTTTCATTGATCTGGAACCAACAGTTATTGGTGAGGGATAAAGAGCGACGTCCTTAATGTCCTTAACGTTGATGGTCCATTTTAGATGAGGTGCGCAATGGTAAATACCGAGAACTCTTTCATCCAGACCAGTTGATAAATGGAAAGGAAGATGCGGCCAATAATTTTGCGCGAGGCTTTAACACAATCGGCAGGGAAATGATTGAACCCGTTGCCGACAGGATACGCAAAATGGCTGAGCAGGCTAACAGCTTGCAAGGATTCTTCTTATTTCATTCATTTGGGGGTGGCACTGGCTCGGGATTCTCAGCACTGCTCATGGACAGGCTTAGCGAAAGCTTCCCGAGGAAGTCTAAACTCGAATTTGTCGTCTATCCAGCTCCAACCATTGCGACGGCTGTCGTCGAACCTTACAATTCAGTTCTGACCACTCACAGTACACTGGACACCACCGACTGTGCCTTTATGGTTGACAATCAGGCAATTTTCGAAATATGTAAAAACAAGTAAGATGCCTTTAATTTTATAGAACCATCCTAGATGGTCGCTGTCTTCTCTTGCAGGTTGAACATCACAAGGCCGACCTACTCTAATCTGAACCGCTTGATCAGTCAAGTTGTGTCGAGCATAACTGCATCGTTGCGGTTTAACGGTGCACTGAATGTGGACATGTCAGAATTTCAAACAAATCTTGTGCCATACCCAAGAATCCACTTCCCATTGGCTTCGTATGCTCCAGTTTTGCCAGTTGAAAAGTCCAATCATGAAGGTCTCACCGTTGCCGAGCTAACATCGGATCTCTTTGAGGCGCACAATCACATGGTCAAATGTGATCCAAATCGGGGAAAGTACATGGCCTGCTGTATCCTCTACCGAGGCGATGTTGTGCCCAAGGACATCAACAAGGCCATAGCCACTGTGAAGGCAAGGACCAGTGTACGTTTTGTCGACTGGTGCCCAACTGGATTTAAAGTTGGTATCAATTACAAGCCGCCCTGCGTTGTACCCGATGGGGACCTGGCTCTGGTTACTCGTGGTGCATCGATGCTAGCGTCAACAACATCAATTGCCGAAGCCTTTGCAAGATTGGATCATAAATTTGATTTGATGTTTAGCAAACGAGCATTCGTTCATTGGTACGTTAGCGAGGGCATGGAAGTTGATGAATTCTGTGAGGCTAGGACGAATCTTGCCGCATTGGAAAAGGATTTTGAGGAAATCGAAGGTGATAGTGTCTCTGAGACCAACTCGGATGTGGAGGTACACTAAATTGTAAGGATATGTCGAATGAGTAATGTATTTGAATTTCATAAATTTCGAAATAATAAATTTGAGAGTTTCTTGATAAAAAAATTTAAAAGGAATTTTTGATTTTAACGCATTTTTACTTATCCAACTCAATTCTTTCCATTGTGAATACAACTCACAACTAGCACCATTTCTCACATCCAGGTGGCACGCATTTCGATCTGCGAGAATGATTTGACAATCATATGAACGTCAGTTTCAGAAAGATGGCTACGCCACCGCCAATGAAACCTCCGCGCGGAGTTAAATACGGAAAAGATGAGGTAATACAGGAAATATTTTCAAATAATCACCATGGACGAGACCATTGGACTATCTTCTTTTCAACGATATACAATCCATGTAATAATTTCCGATCCAGTCATGTAAAATCAACGGGAAAAGTTACGCTGATATTTTTTCGACCCACCGAGTGCAAGAGAAGAAAAAAAAAATGTTGACAAGTGTCAAAACATATTAGTTTTTTTTACAAAAGAGGCGTTTTTTTTGTCAATATAAAATCTTTAACGATCTTTTTCATCGGTATTCGCTTAAATTAAAATGCAATTTTGGATTGTTTTAGGCCGGCTGTGGATTTTTGGTCAACGTCATCAAATCACTCGGTTTCAGTGAAACCAACGAAGAACGACAAAAGGAAAAACAACGCATCGAAAAGGAGTTCAAGAAATCAGATCAACGTCTGAATGAATTGGTCTCGAAACATGACAAGAATCTTACCAGAGTACTGCCATTATTCAGTCAGGTGTCGACTGAAATCACAGCCAGTCGAGAGAAGATTCATTCGGTGAAAGAGAATTTGATAGCATGTAAGCAGTTGCTCCAGTGTCGTCGGGATGAGCTTAAGAAGCTGTGGACTGATGCGGTGCAGCATAAGTTCGTGCTGGAAATGCTGGAGCAGATGTAACTCAACTTGTCTTTTCATTCTGTCACATCACATACAAATGCGTTTGTTTTTCATTCTAGAATTGAACTCCGAAAAGTGCCTCATAGAGTGACAGCTTTCTCCACAAAAAGACAATACCTACACGCAGCCAGAGCTCTTACCGATGCGTTCGCACTGTGCGATGGTTCGCTGAAAGACGTGGAAGGCTTGGCAGATCTCCGTTCGGATTTGCAGACCCGCAAGAATCAACTCTACCAAAAGTTACACGAGGAAATAGTCCAGCAGCTGTACAAATATTCATCGTGTGAGGTGTTGACGAACTTCCAAAGACAAAATTCCGCTCGGAACAGTGCATCAAATTTTACAAGGAATTTTGCACGTCGCTCCACTGACCGCATCGAAGCCAATGCACGCGTGCGGAAGGCTCTCATCGAGATGGCTCAGGGATTTGACTTCGAGAAATCTGAAGTGATTGACGATACGGACTTAATTGATCCCGATCTGAGCGTGACATATTTCATATCCATCACAGTCGAGTGCTTCGGTATGCTGGATCGAGTGCCAGACTCCATCGAAAAGATTCGTGTTCAAATTCAATCGCATCTGCTAGACGTGGTGCGGAGTACAACAAATCAAATGATTGCCTTGAACTTGGTGCCGACAGACCGACATCCGCTGTTGGCATTACTTGAAGTGCTCTTCAAGCAGTTCAAGGTGATAGCGCAAACGCATGCGTTGCTTTTGAAGAACTACCTAAGTGTCATACAAAAATACTCAGTGGCTGCCAGTCCGTATGATTTGACCGATTTTTGGGCACAAGCACAGTCTGTGGTATGTACATACTTTGATAATAGATCACGCCCACCGGAATGGTGAAGGGAACTGATTTTGTTTGCTTTTCAGTTGCAATTGCTCCTAACTGATTATTTGGACATTCAAAATGAGTCAACAGATGAGGGATCACAGGCGAACTTCAATGAACCCGCGGTGAATATAAATTCGTATTTTATTAGGAGAAAAGGTCAAAGGTGAGTGATAAAAGAAACGTCCGTGATGACAAGAAAATGATCGCATTCTAGGAAGGTGCTCTAAGGGTGTTATACTTTGACGAATGGGTGTTAATCAATGGTCACGCATTTTCGGCGTTGACCTGAGCCATTCTTTTTGCCGACGAGTGGACAACTTTTCTGTATCGAACGGAACCTTTGAGATATCACTGCAATTTAACAGACAGAATGGACCCGAGTCTTGTCTATTAAAAAAGCATTTCTTCTTATAATGGCGCTACAGTCCGAGGTGGACCTGGGCCTCATAATGTTAACATGGTCCTTCGAGAGAGGCCGCTACTACTCAATTGCCTCTTGAGC
Organism: Eristalis pertinax; assembly: GCA_907269125.1. NCBI lineage: Eukaryota > Metazoa > Arthropoda > Insecta > Diptera > Syrphidae > Eristalis > Eristalis pertinax. Next base: position 124,743,282 of record OU026145.1, read on the forward strand.
ACAAGGAAACAGCGATTGGCAAGAGTTACTCTGCGTTTAATCATGGTATTGATGTTGTTCGTACTGTTTACTTGGGAGCAGAAGTAGACGAAGTCCTTAACTAGCTCGAAGTTAAAGCTGCCTACGGTGACGTTCTGGCCGAGTCGTCGATGTTGTGCGTCATTTTTCGTTGACAGCATGTACTTCGTTTTGCCCTCATTCACTGCTAAAACCATTTTCACCGCCTCTCGTTTCTATAGCAGCAAACGCTTCATTGACGGCTAGCTGTGTTCGACCAATCACGTCAATGTCGTCCGCTTATGCTAGCCATTGTACAGACTTTTGGAAGATCGTGCCTCTTGTGTTGGCGAGTGAGTTTTGCACGACCTTCTCAAGTATGATGTTAAAATAAACACATCACAGCGCGTCGCCTGTCCTAAAACCGTTTTTGACATTGATGGTCTCGGTGAGTTCATTACCGACCTTGATGGAGCAGCGAGAGTTCTCCATCGTCATCCTGCACAACCTGACGAGTTTGGCAGGAATGTCAAAATTAGACATGGCGCTGTATAGCTCGTCTCTATGCACGCTGTTATATGCGGCCTTGAAATCGACTAATAGGTGGTGGGTGTCAATCTTCATCTCTTGGGTTTTTTCCATGATCTGCCGTAATGTGAAGATTTGGTCGATGGTGGACTTCTCCGGCCTGAAACCGCACTGAGAAGGACCTCTCAAGTCATTGACGAGTGGTTGTTTCAGGCGCTCACACAAAACGGTAGAGAAGATCTTGTTAGCGATGTTTACGAGACCAATTCCTCGGTAGATGGCGCAGTTTGTGGATCGGGCAAACGATACTGAGCCTCCACTAGTTGGGCATGCTCTCCTCCGACCATATCTTACAGATGACTTGGTGCATGTACCTTATCATTTCATCTCCAGCTGCTTGAAAGTGTTCTGCAGGCAGTCCGTCAGTCAGCAGGCCAGCATTGTCAAAAACATACAGAAAGTGTTTGAGTGACGCTAAACAAAATATTGTGCACACAATACGAAGAAAAATGGCGATGCTTTTAAATGAAAGGAATTGGAAGTCAGGACATGTTCCAAGAAACAGAAATCTCCTTAAAGTAATAAGAGAACTTGATGATGCTTTGAGAAATCATTTTCGCATGAAGAAGTCTAGCTTTCCACCTGCAATCCTGCAACATGAAGAAACATCTCTGCCAAATTGACCACAGTTTGACTGCCGCTTTGCTTTTATAAAAGTACATGTACTGAAGCAGGCAATGCAGTCTATTTACATTCATGAACGCAAATCTTGAAGGGCTGCCGCAGTTTGACGTTTATGAACTCGGCCCTGGCCCTAGCTTCTACAGCAACCCCTCGAGCTATGCGTGCAATTGTTCTATCACGAGACGATGTCTCCTCCTAGTTTTGTGCCTTGGAGAGTGAACCCAGGACCTCCCGCGTAGAAGCGCACACTATGCTCTTCTCTAAACAATTCACAGAAGCTCACTGGCATTACCAGTGCCAACAGTGTTTCCTCAATCGTCAAAAATTAGTGCAATTTCGCGGAAATGAACTTGCTTGCTTAACGTGAGTCACAAGTGTGGTCTGGTCTAATCTGGAGATTCGGTTTATTGATTTTCTTTTATCTTTTGACGAAAAAGAACTGACTCAGAGAATTCAGATAAACATGCTCTGCAATGTTTTATTGCAAGCACCCCTCCATGTCTGTCTACAAAGTGATGTAATGCAGACTCAAAGTAAATTATGCGAAAAGTTGGGGGGGATAGTTTTTGGACACGACATCACAGCCTGTGACGTAACATATCTGTGAGTCATGAACCGAAAATAAAGGTAATAAACGTGAGAAGCAATGTCAAGTCAATGAGTGTAAAAAAGTGAAGTCATCCCCTTCTAAAGGTAGGTAGGTATCTATATGGGTGCCCTTAAGGTCTTGCGGCCATAGCTCAGTTATACCCTCCTGACACCGAGACCCACAAACAATGCCAATTGTTGTACATTGTTTTGTGGTGCGCTGTTGCACGTTATATAACCGAACAAAAAATTTAAAAAAAAATGGTTGTTGTTTGGAATATTTTCTTCTCAATGTCGTATCCATAGGACATGCGGGTACACCTTAACATTTTTTTTTTTTTTTAGAACTATGTACTGTACTGAGGCCTTTTGCTGAATTCAAATAATAATCATTTTTAAATGTTATTGAAATTTCCGTGAAAGGAATGAGTATTTCATCAATTGACACATTCTCAGTTCGGCTCTGCAATATACATTCTTTTATACGTTCTGTTCCAATACAGCGTTATCAAATACAACTTTCAAGTTAGTTCTTATCATGTTGAATCTATCTCTTGTCATGGCGTCAGCAATTGCGGAAACTCTACATTTAGCGTTACAATAGAAGTCCAAAATTGGACTATTTATAGTGGACATAACCAGTGTTATTGTGGTGGCCCGTGCCGTTATGGGTATGTGCGTCGACTCCTACGCACTTGGACCTACCTGTCTAGGTTCGATTCCTGGTACGACAAGAAATACTTTTCACGGCCCCACCTCTTTCGAGAGGTTGCTGAGAAGCTAGGCCCTGGCCCTCTACGGGCTGTAGCGCCACCAATATTATTATTATTACCAGTGTTATCCACTGGAGAATTTTAAGTCCCTTTAGGTAAAGTTTTTCCTTTCTTAAGGACTGAAGTTTGATTAGTCGCATTAACTATTAAGTCGCATTAAAATATCATCGTCGATGTAATCATTAAAAATGCCCACCAATCCAATTCAAATCCATCTCTTTCTACATAATTCGGACTTCGAAGTGGATATGTTGTTGGGTGGAATGTGTAGCACCACTTATTTACATCGGTGGGTTGACTAATGGGATCTCTTTCCGACTTTCTTATGCGTGATCCTCTGGTACGTTGTGTGTGTCGTCCGCTTCCACGAGTTTTCACACTCAATCCCCGGATACTCGAACCGGCGGGGATGGATTTGACAACAATGCCCATTCAACTTCAGTTGGTTGCTCCTCTTATGATGAATTGCTTTCAACATTCTAAGGATTCATTATTTCCTCTGCGAGGAACGTTGGATCCTATTTGGAATCATCGTCACGTCAAAATCGCTACCGGAATCATTGAGCGCTTCAACGATAGCATCCTCAGTGAGAACTGATATAACATACATATTTGACAACGAAAGTCCTATCAAAAGCACATTAAATGTAGATGGTTTTCATTATTCACCCCGAAAGTCCTTCGCATAGGACATTGAACTTCAACGGAATATATAACCAAAATAATGCATAAAAATGGAAAACTAAATACAGCTTTGATTTCTTTCTACACTAATTGTTACAAATACACTAAATAGAGTAATATTACTTACAGCTATTACACTTTTTAAAGCGGAGCGCGCGCTCTCCATTAATTTTCACAAATGAATTCTCTTTCTGCGAGAAGGCATGATCATAAACATTGTTTGTAGCCACATTTAGGTCGAAAAGAATCAAAAATGTTGCAGCCCCAATTTTTATATTCATGTGCTACCTATAGGACGCCAGGTCTCAGGAGGATACCAACAAGATGGATCCATTGTGCTCTTAACATGATCTGCTGCTACCATGAGATCTTCTTTTAATTTTACTAAAACCATCCTGCTTCATTTGAGAACTTCGGGAGGCTTTTCAACTCTACACCGCACCAATGTTCTCTAGCTCTGCAAAGAAGTGCTTTCCCAAGTACTGATTTCTTTTCTTTTCTCGAAGGTTATGACCAATCCATTGCCACTTGCGTCGTTGAATAGAGGTGCCTGTATGTTCCTGGCCGGTTTTCTCATGGAGTTCTTTGTTTAAGATACGGCTCGGTCAGAAAATCCTTAGCATATTTCGTAGGTATCGGTTCATAAACGACTGTAGCCTTCTTGTTATAATGGCTAACTATTACATAACTTTCCAAGTGCTGCACCTATCCCGCTCACGAAAACGAAAAGAGCAAAAGTTTCAGTCCTTTTTTAGGATAATGGAAATTTAGATAATGGTGGCGTCGGTAGGATAATGGGTAGATGCGTCAGCTACTAGGGTGGGTTTCCCGTCAGGAACGAATTTCTTTATTCATGGCTCTAACTGTGCGGAGTCATTTAAAATGCTCAGAGAATGTATGTAGGTGCCTAGAAAAAGCTTTTAAAACTTCGCCGTTCCGAGTTAAACTGTAGCTCGCTACCAAATAGCTTGCTCATTTTCATTTTTTCATTTCATTTCATTTATTTATTTCTATAATGCATTTGATTTTTTACCATAGTTGTTGTAGTATCGTGGGACTTCGAGTATAGCTTGAGCACGTCTTCTTGTGTTTATATCATGGCTAATTGCTGTTTTGAATCGTGTGTCGTCGTAATACTCAAGTATAAGCGTCATCTTAAAAATATCTTCAACTTGCAGTACTTTTAGCCTTTCTGGTTCAGGAACATTGCTAGGATTGTTTCCCCCTATCTGCTTCAATGCTGTGTTTTGTAGTTTCTGAAGTTTCTGTAAGTGTGTTGTCGATGCGCCAGTATACCATATCTGAACTTCGACTCCAGTAGGGCGAAGTGCACTTGTTTTAGCACAGAAGTCGGGACATGATACTTCAAATGAGTTATTGCGTATACAGCTCTTTTGAGGCTCATGCGCAGATGATGTATATGTTTGTTCCATAAAAAATTGCTGTCAATGATGACTCCCAGATATTTGTAGCTGTCTACTACGTCGATTATGTATCTGGTTGAGCTACTGCAGCTATCATTCCTATACCAGATTTCTAGTTGAGTAGATTTGAACTGTGGACTTCTGATATGCATCATCTTCGTTTTCAAGGTGTTGATCATCAATCCGTTGTCATGACACCACTTCACTGCCAAGTCGAACTCCTCCTGCATTATTGTCGTTGCTGCCTCTAGAGACCTGTGACGCACCACTATCGCTGTGTCATCAGCATAAGCAAATGGAATGCTCCGTTTGAATATTGCTCGTTCGTGTAAAGAATGAACAGGAGTTGACCCAGTTTTGATCCTTGAGGGACTCCATATTGTATGTCTCCTTGATTTTCACATGAAAATATCGGTTACTCAACACAAATACTTGCTTTTGCTGTCGATGTTATTATTTAGTCAAATTATTCCTCTCTCTACACGTCTATTTATCTTTTTCGAGTGGGCTCTTCCAGGGTGAACCTGAACATCATTCTCTCAATTTGCACATCTACTTGACTCTCTCAAACTGCACCAGAGACGATGTCTGCTTTTACTGTGTGGCTCCTTGTTTGTATGGTCGGATCGGGAGTTGTGTGAATTAATCTTCTGTAATATCCATTCATACGTTACCGAAACATGTAGCCTCTATTTGAAACTTTTCATAAGCCGTCTAATTTCATAAAAAAACATTCAATCATTTTCTAAATCTCCTAATAATTCGATTGTCTTCTTATCACGAATGGCAGGCACGCTTTTGGTTATTATCGAAGGTCAGTATGCAACCGTATGTCTATCCATAGCCACAACCGATTGTAGAGCTCTGCTTGACCCCGTCTTCGAACATGTAGCCTGCCTAAGATCGAACATCTTCCTTCAACGTCCATACGCCTTCACAAACATATTTCTCCCTCATTCTAGCAATAAAAGGACATTGTTCAAGTTTGACAAGTCTTCACACATCGCCCAGCATAACAACCAGACCGGTTCGTTCCGAGGACATCGAAGGAATCCATCCAACACATCGAACGATGAGAACCTAACCGGCTTTGGCGGTGCAGATAAGAGCCGTGAAAAGGTGCTTATCTGTGAACCGGATCAAAACGTAATCACCAAAGTATATCTCCCACTCATGGGATACATCCAAGAAATTGAAATGTTCATGAAATGCAAATCAGGGTGAGTTGAAATGCGAAACAAAATCAACAGCAATTATAAACGACGGCTTTATTGTCTCCGCAAAGGGAACCATGCAGTCTGCACGATTTCGTTGCCAATTATGTGAAGGAAACTTTCCTCGCAAAGGGACACTTCAAAAATCTACACCTGACCATAGAGTCGCTGTCGAAAAATCAAGATGCATGGCGTGCCGTGGTGATGCCCGAGGAGGTGAAGTCGCTAAACATTTCACGTCCCCTACTGCAGTCGACTGTGATGGTGGAACGGAGAATATCAGAGACTAAGAACCTTATTCAGGATTTGCCATGCTTCTCTGAAGATCTTCTCAAAATGGTGTGTTCACTGCTGAAGACATATCGAGAGACATGTCAGGCGGCGTATCGTGGCATAGTCCAGCCGGACTCTGAGGATAAACGCATCTATAGCGTTGCCTGGCTGAAGGATGATGACATCAGTCGGTTCTTAAAGTAAGTTGCGAATGATTTTCCATGCAGAACTGGATGTAGAATCGCTATTTTGCAGGACACTTCCCAATTGGACGGATTTAAAGAGCTCAAATCATCGTACAAAGCACGGAAAGAAGCTGCAGAGGGGACACTTCGAGCCTTCGGAGGAGGAGAGTCCGATACAAGTACAACAACGCAATGTGCGCGAAGCAGAGATGTTGACGAGCAATCTCGGCGAAGGTGGCATCACTCAACAGGAAATTCTCTCCGATATTGGTGTGCTTAAGGAGCTGGCCATTTTGCAGGAGAGCATGGAGTGGTTCTCATATCGGGTGTCCGAATTCGCAAACGAACTTCGGCGGCCCATCATAAACGGCTTGAACTCCGCCATCAGTGCTGAGTGCTCGTCAGTAACAGTTAAAGACGGCACAATTAAGGTCCTCACAAACTTGGCCCTTGAGTTCGATGAGCTGGCTAACACTTGCCTTTTGGTTCTTCATTTAGAGGTAAACATTGGTGGTGGTTGCTGAGTTTATCTGTCTTTAATGACGACTCTCTTTATCCGTTTTAGGTGCGAGTGCAATGTTTTCACTACTTGCGATCGAAACCGACCGTGAAACCTGACTACGCTACCTCAAAGGACGACGTTCTCGAACCGGATCGTCAAGTGCAGAAGCTTACAAAGATCCTGACCGAAATGGATGAAGCCTTCAGCTCCACACTGCATCCCAGAAAGACTAGGGTGAGTCACACATTCCACCCCCTTGAATCTCAACAGCTGACCGTGACATTTCTTCTTTCAGTACATCTTTGAAGGTCTAGCCCACTTGGCGGCAAGAATTCTAATCCAAGCTTCCAATTACCTGGAGAGTATCGATCAAATCATAATCCAGCAGATGTGCAGAAATTCACTGGCTCTTCAGCAAACCCTCAGCAACATCACTGCGTCGAGAGAAGTGGCTCTGGACCAAGCAAAGACCTTCTATGATCTCCTGTGCATGGAACCAGACGTAAGTGTGGCCGTGTGTACCGCGAATCAGTGAATAACCTTCATTTTTTCTCCGCAGGACATCCTCACCAATATCATCGAGAAGGGAGCACAGTTCAGTGAGATGCAATATCTGAATGCCCTTCAATTGACGTGTAAAGCACGCGGCATTGTCGATTTGAACACCCTAGCTGGATACCAGCAGAAACTCTCCGATATCTTAGGTGCTAAACCTCCAACTGGCATCGTTGTATAATAGTTAAGCTTTGTTACAAAAAAGAAAATATATATATATATGAGTAAGTTAAATTATATAGGTATTCACGCGATGATCATGAGAGACATATTCCAGCGGAGCTCGCACGCTTGACGCATTACGCATGATTCCACGATATACACAGATTGTATGCATTGTTAACGTTTAGGTTCATATGAGACACAAGGTATGAGTGCGTATTTTTATCTTTTGGCTTCAATGGAAGTAGATGATGCTGTTAAATAACGAAGAATAAGAAAAACAATTATTTATGTATATTTATAAAAATATATAAAACGCAGTTGCAAGTTGAATAATAAATAAATATTGCTATTGAATGTGATTTGTGAATTTGCTTAAATTGTGTTGACGTTGACCTCGTCAATTGATCGTGTTCCCCCCGCGTTCTTCTTCAATTCATTGGTCTCCCCCCTTCAAATTGACATCAATGTTCGATGCGAATCTATTGCTTTCTTGGGAAGGTCATTACCTGCGCCCTAAGATTGCATGTATTTTGTCTCCTCGTTTATTTGCGAAGAGCACTGTTTTGTGTATGTGTATGGTACATAATTCTTCTGAGTTGTGAGTCTAAATTTTCTGGTCTGGATTCATGCGTTACAACAAAAAGGGTGATTTTTTAGCTATTATCTTTTGGCAACGTGTTCGTGTTTTGTTTCACTGTCAAACATCTTCAGTTTGGTCTATAATTTAACCATGAATCGTCTTACAAACGAACAAAGCTTGCAAATTATTGAATTTTATTATCAAAAGTTCACCGCGCGCTTCTTCCATTTTATGGTCAGCTAATTTTTGGCTCAATGGGTACGGAAATAAGCAGATTTGTCGATTTTGGAGTGAATATCAGTCAGAAGCATTGCAAGAGCTACCAATGCATCCAGAAAATGTCACAGTTTGGTGCGGTTTATGGGCTGATGGCATCATTGGACCGTACTTCTTCAAAGATGATGCGAATCGTAACGTAACTGTGAATGGTGAGCGCTACCGTGAGATGATATCCAACTTTTTTTGTCCAAATTCCAAGAGCTTGACTTACATGACATGTGGTTTCAACAAGACGGTGCCACATGCCACACAGCACGCGCAACAATGGACTTATTGAGGGGCGAGTTCGGTGAACATTTTATTTCACGTTCGGGACCGGTCAATTGGCCGTCTAGATCGTGTGATTTAATGCCTTTAGACTATTTTTTGTGGGGCTATGTTAAAGCTCATGTATATACAGACAAGCCCGCTTCAATTGACGCATTGGAAGACAACATTGAAGCATTTATTCGTGAGATACCGGCCGAAATGTTGGAAAGAGTATGCCAAAATTGGACTAAGCGGACCATTTGAGGCGCAGTCAAGGTCAACAACAAAATGCAAATGCATGAAATAATCTTCAAACATTAAATTATATGGACCGTACTATCGATTCAAATAAAGATTTCATGCATTTTTCTGAATTTTATGTGTTTTTTTTTTAAAAACTTTCCTATAGCTTTTAAAATATACATGTTACGGCAATAGTAAAAATCTTCCAAGGCTGCCTAGATCTAGGAAACACACCTAAGTCTTGGAGTATCACCACGGTAGTGTTCATACCAAAAGCAGGTAAGAGCTCACGCGAAAACGGAAGGACTTGAGACCCATAAGTCTATCTTCCTGCCTACTCAAAACCTAAGAGAAACTGATAGATCTACACATCAGGAATTCAATCGCAACAAATAAACTATCGAGTTCACAGCATGCCCACAACGCAGGGAACATCTGTAGAGACAGCCCTTCACTCGCTTGTTAGCATTGTAAAAAAAATCCCTCCAACATAAGTAATTCACCGTCGTGGACAGAGAGGGAGCCTTTAACAAAGTCGAACCCCAAGCTATAAGCAGCACTGAACCGACTCAGGATCGAAGAGTCTATAGTGGCCTTCATACACCAGCTTTTAAACAATAGGGCGATAAGCTTCAAACTTGGTAACATCACGATCTGTAAGTCGGTTAATAGAGGCACGCCTCAAGGCGGAGTGCTCTCTCCTCTCCTATGGAATGTAGAAGTAATGGAACTCCTACTGACCATACAAAAAACAGGGTGCAAGGTGACCTATGCAGACGATGTTGCCATTGCGGCCTCCGAGAAATACATATCCTCCATCAGAGATATCTGCAGGCAGGCAGGCAGCCATCATCAGAAAAGCGGCTTGAGTGTCAACCCGCAGAAGACTACACATTGATGCTCCCACTATACGCAGAATCTCTCTACAACTGAATAACAGTGCAGCCTTCTTAGGCCTCATTCTACACACGAAACTAAAGTGGAAACAGAACATTCAGGAACGCGTCAGTCAGGCCCATACTACTACATCGCGTCGCGACCTGGTGGACTGCTTTAAACAGAAACATCAATTGCATACCTCTCGAGAGAGTGCAACAGATGGCGTGTGTATGTATCAGTGTAGCGCTAAGGACAACCCCCTCCGAAGCCGTGAGCATACATACGGCAGACAGTCTGCTACCTGCTCGGCGATAAGGCTGAAATCGCTACACATGTGGAGGGAACTCCGATTCGGACACTCCAATATTCCTAATTGTTATAGGTCCTTACCTGAAAGCACTGACATCGAAACACCCAGACTGCTCTTCGAGAAAAACTTCTCTATCAGCATTCCCTCAAGATCTTACTGGGAGTCTGATCATCAGACGCTGGATGGTCCTCTGCGAATCTTCACAGATGGATCGAAGATGGGCGATGGTGTGGGAGCGGGTGTCTATTCTAAGGATTTAAACATCCAACCGTCATTCCGACTCCCAAATCACTGTAGCGTCTTTCAGGCAGTAACCATAGCGATTAAAGAAGCCATGTCCTGGCCAAAAAAAAAACAAAGTAATGAAACTAAGTACAGATATCGTCATCTGTTCCGAAAGCCAGGCAGCGATCCAATCTCTGGCCGCAGTCGATTTTAACTCCAAGACTTCCATGAATTGCCACCTATCTCTCAACGAGATGGCCAAGTATTTTATCAGCCAACTTATATGGGTGCCGGGACACTGCTACATCCCAGAAAATTGTAAAGCGGGCGAACTGGCTAGAAGGGGGACCGGTACTGATGGTGAGATGCCATCCATACCTACTGTAGTACTATCGCTACTGCTAAGCATCTACTAAAGAGTGAAACGCTTACTAACACAAATCGTAGATGGTCTTCCGGCACTAAATGCTGCACTACAAAACAGCTATGTCCTACCATAGATCCAATACGCTCACTTAGCCTGATCAGATTGAGTAGACTCAACCTCAGAACCATTATCGGCGTACTTACCGGGCATTGTGCCATTGGCACGCACGCCTCCAGACTAGGTCTCCCCTTTAATGACTTCTGTATAAACTGCAGAGATGAAGAAGAGGTAGAAACTATTACACATCTTCTATGCAATTGCAATGCTCTCTCCAGCTCTACACGTAGAAAGCGTCATTTAGACGCCTTCTACTTCAATAACTTGACAGGATTAAATGCATCAATATCAATCAACTCCTCTGCTTCATCAAAAGCGGAAATTGTTTTTAGATCCGCGTGGTATCACAACGGATCTACTCTGACCTAAGTGTGAGTGCTGTTCCAACAGTCAGCCACTCCAACCTAACCAATAATGCCTGAAACACAATAGGGCTTTGCTGCTGGCGTTTCTCACGTTACGAGTCTAGAGTTTCAAACGCGCTTTGAGATGACAACTCAATTTAACAGCTGTTTTCAATTCACAAATCCCATATGAAAAATATTGTGTCCTTACTACTCCTCTAATTTCGAAGCGAAGATCTCTCAATTTGTAAGAGAGTGTGAGTGAAAGCGCTTCTCGCACTGATTTTTTCCAACATGCCGAAAAATCCTTACGTGAAACTGGAAACGACGTTGCGGTTCGGGGTCATCGTAAAACTGCAGGATCTTCTCCACTCGTGAGGCACCAACAGCACGCGCAATCCGAATATAGGTTGATTCCGCTGACTAAAGTTGCGGTTATAGCTGTTGAGTAATTCTTATCGGATCTTGTCCCACAGTTCTTTGCTTTTCTCCTTTAGAGCCGTTAAACGACGTCCTATCTTTGGACTGCCTGCCTTTCTTATGTGGAGGCTTACGTATCCGCACGTTGAAGAACTTATCTATTTTGGCCAGAAATCATGTACCACTCTGATTTTGGCATACAAACATAAAAAATGATTTTCTCGTCCCTTTCCTGAATGCTGGACGATAAGAACCCACTAACTCACGTACAAACTGATCCTGGTGCTATGTCGACACATGTAGTCTATAAGATTGAATGGGCATGATTTTATGCTCAGATTATCACACATAATCTCGTTGTCGAGCATGAATTCTGGCACATTGACTGACATTATAGCGAACTTCTGTGTTGTGCACATGCTCATACATTGGATTTGGGGAAGGCATGGAAGTGGGCATAACTTGGAAACCTTGAAAACTCTTAAGCACACTCTTAAGCACTTAAGCACTTCCTTCTTTGGGAGGAATTAACCAGAACTAGACATAGAATGTGAGGAAAGAAGTCCTTTAAGTCCCTTAACGATGTGACATGGGGTTATGAATTTCGCATACGCTTCTAAAGCATTTAGTTTCAACAAAGACCATAATTAGAACATCTAGTATGCTCCGAGGTGTGGTATCACAATTCGCTATAGACGAAGACTTGTCTAGAACAACCTCAAATCCTAACCTATAAGGAAAACGAGCTGGAGACCATAGCTGACTGAAACCGTAACAGCAACAAAAAGTAACAGCTTTCTAGGAAGAATTTTCAAATGTTTACTATTTAATCTTCGGTAGGAAAGTATTTATTATGAGTTCGAGTAGATTCTCTTGGAAGGTTGTTTACATGAGTCACTTGCATCTAATTCTTGAAGAACAAATGATCTCATCGTCAGGCATGTTCTTGCCTTGTGTCTTATATTTATGGGCGTGTGAAACGTAAAAGTTAATGCCCTCGTTAATGTGTCGTTCGTCTATGTTTCACACATTCTCTTATCTCACTTTTGATAAATTTATGTAGATGTTTTTATTTTTCAAAAGTACGGTTAAGATTTGAAGGAAAGTATACGAAAATGTTAAACAAATGTGCTTTTATCTAATTTTTAAGTGAATTATTTTTCAATTCAACTTGACAGCACGGAATACGAAATCTTTCTTACAATAAAGCAATGTTGACGACACCGGATGGAGAAATTAGTTCCGGCTGGATTTTCCATACAGAAATTTAAAAAAAGTTAAAACAGAAAAAGAGATACAATTTGGTAGGTAGGTAGTGACATTAGGCCAAATATAAAGGGAGCTTATGAAAGCCAGTTGATTTTCTCAGGAAATTTGCGCTTTGACTGGTATTTTGCTGAGCTCGTTTAGACCGTGGAAGAAGTACAAGCCTATGGTGGCTTTCCTGATTGAGGCAAGAGCAGGATAATTGCATGCGACGCGTCGGGTGTTTTCCTCATCTTCTTCGTCTAAACAGCTTCTGCAGAAGTCCTTGGAAAATAGGCATCGGCTTTTTGCGTGAAGGCTCGTAATTATACCCACTGCAGTGCTAATTTCGGATCTCTTTAGGGAGATAAGATCGCTTGATCTTTTAGGATCAAGATTAGCAAAAATTAGTTTGAGATTCGACATGTCGACGGCGTTGACTTTCTTTGCGTGGAGGTTATTGAGCTGTAACTTGAAGGTAGTAATAGGGGTACCTATGTTACAATGTTACCTATGTTACTATCAACTGGAAGTCTAGTGGTGCGATTTGCGAGTTCATCGACATTGTAGTTTCCCGGGGTGTCTCTAAGGCGTGGCATCCAGCTGCTTGACTATCAGTGATAATGCAGATATTGTGGGCGGATATCACGTTCCATTTTAGCCAGGACAGGATTTCGTAATCGCGATTACTCCCGCTTGGAAGAAGCTGCAGTGATTGGGTAGACGAATGGATTTGTTCAGGTGCCGACCCTCCGAGAAAACGCCGCTCGCGCCTACTCCATCATCGTTGCCTTGGATCCATCTCTGTAAAATGCTTTACTAAAAAAATTGGTGCAGCCATACCACAGGTCTCTGTCCGGAATCAGAATAATGTGTTTATCAAACAACAAATTACTTATGAATACAATTTTCAACACAAAACATAAACTCTGATGTTGTCTTGTTCTGCGTTAGTTTCAGACAGAAAACATGTACACCACACACACTTCATCTCTGTTTCAGAGCCTACCAACACGATCTTAGTAGAGAGCAGTAGAGAGCAGTCCAGTAGAGCGTCGATTATCCGAATTAATTTGGACCGAGGATGGTTCGGATAATCAAATTTTATCAAAATATTCGGATAATCCAACATATAAGCAAATCGAATAAAAGTCAGGTGGGTACTGTGTAGTTGGTCTGTGTCTAGCTCCGACGCAAATTTCAAAATAATGTCCTTGTTACATTTAATTGGATTTTACCTTTTAAGTGAATTTCGACGACGAATTTAGCGAGTGTAAAAGCGGTCACGCTGACGTCAATTTGCTTCCCATGTTGCTTTCGGATAACTGGCGTTTCGATTAATTGACGTTCGGCTAATCTACTTCTTAGTTCTTTATAGAAGAGTCACTGCCTGATTACTATGGATCGATTTAGCACCTAGATTCTAATTTTAAATACAACCTTAGCATTAAGCAAAAACTAGGACGCCATTTTATTGTTTCTTAATTTCCCTCCAATTCTACGAATTTCATTTTTTCTTTTTTTTAATGTAGTGGTACACACCTCCAACAGTACAATATACATTTCAACGCTTCAAAATAGTTTTCCAAAAATATAACGTCGCTATCGGGAATCCCAATACAGCAAGCGTGCAATGATGTCACCAATCCTTACATCGAACAGACCGAATATGAAATGGAAATGGAACCTAATGCGTTCCAATTCACATTCTGTCAAAGTGACATGTGTAAAATTTTTACAGGCCGATAACAAAGCGTCCGTAACGAATAAACAAAGAGTAAAAAAAGTGCATAAATAAAATACGCTTAATTAGCAATTCGTGAAATTGTATCAAAAAAATAATTTCAATTCAATATTCATTGAATCCTTGGGTCAGTGTTGAGGATTTTTGCACAACTTCATTCGTGTTGTGATTCTCGATTTATTTGCGTGTACAAGTGGTTTCCGAGGTGAAATTTTTCCAGTTTGCGGTGCGACGAAACATCGACAATCTGGCGACCGTCAAGAGAAAACGTGGACGTCCTCGTCGTGTGGAGCTGAGAGGTGATTTCGATACAGATCTGATTCGGGAATTTGAAAAACGTCCCGAACTCTACAATCGGAGTTTGGCAAATTTCAAAGACAAAGCATATCTAGATGAGCTATGGGAGGATTTGTCACATACATTGGGATACGAATGTAAGTTTTCCATTCGAGTTGTCTGCCCGAATCTACAGCTGTACTAATGAGTTTGATTTTGTTTAGCGAATATCGTCAAGGACCGTATGCTTCAGCTGCGGAATCGATATCATATAGAAAAGCGTCGCATTGAAAATCTCCAAAAGGAATCACCAAAACGTCATGTGGAATCAAATTGGCCACTGTACGAGCAGTTGTCATTTCTATCGGAGCACATTCCTGTAAGGCGATCATTTCGTAATATGAACTGTAAGCGTACGTACGAGGAATTCTCTGTGAAGAACGAGCAGGGATCAGATGTTGAGTCGTAAGTGAACAACTTGTTGCATCTGCATATACCTTTTCAATTAATTTCGTTTTTTTTTTGCTTTGTGTTTGTTTTCTTTTTTTCCAGTGAAGGCGATCAGAGACATGATACAGAATATTTGTAAGTAATATATGTAAAAAAAATAACGTCTTCATGAAGATTGCTATGCAAGTGAAGCATATTATCCTGAATTTGTCTTCTAAAAATTCAATCCATAGTCATTCCGTTGAAGTGTAGGCATAGTTCATGTGGTCGATGCACTGGATGCATCGCCAACAGGTTGCTGAATAATGTTTGTCATGGGAAATGAAACAAAAAACATTGTTTTTTTATTCGTTTACTTGGTATTGCCATTTCTCTTCATCAAATTTGACATTTATGGGTTCACGATGGGTAATCAAATACGGTCCTTTTGCTTTTGGTATATTTGAATGAAATATCATGGTTGGACTGTGCTGCTGTAATTGGCCCGAATTTGAAAATGAGGAACAAGAGGAGTTACTTGCATAGTCACAGCTTTGTGCAGATGAAATGTACAGAGTCTGTTCTGGCTGGTATGCAAAGACAATCGGGGAGCGTACAAAACCACCTTATACACGATATGCTTTCTAAAACCGAATAAACTGAAATACTCCTTGAAATGCACCTCCGACTAACATGTGATCCTCGCATAATGCATGTGTTTCAACTTCAAATTCTTGGAGCATACGGTCGAGTCGCTATACAATGTGGTTGTCCCATTATGTGTACAAGAGTAGTTGTTTTTCCGTCTTCCACTCCTCTGACCAATCCCTGAAGAGACCACTTGGATACCAGCAGGAACTTCTTAGGTGTCACATAATTCCCCTGCCACAATCTAAACATGATCTAAGCGGGTCAGAACTGTTCCAGTTGTCTCTAATCTAACATTACCTAACCTAAACCCCCTCTGACCTGGAGGCTTGGATCCAATGATTCCCTTAGCCGCAGCACTGCTGTTGATTCATTGCTTGTGGCTGAGATAGTTCAGAATCCTTGTACAGCTCATTTACGTCGCTATTGTCTCGCAGTAATGTAGTACGTTGTTATATTGGTAGTTTCGATGAGAACTACTGTTTGCCACTAACCCATTCTAGTGAATAGTTATTTTTTAAATGGTTTTTGTCACATGTCTCTGGTTTAATTTACACACGAAATTCTGTGACTGTCCATTTTTTCTTTGTAAGTTATTGAAATTCACACAAAAAATGTTTGATTTTATACTTTCAGACCTGGCAACAGGAAGAGTTCTATACAAGTACGAAACTTTGGTAGTTTGATACCAACAAAAGTCGAACATGATTTCGCCCAGAGATCACATCATCCCCAGCAAGCAGTTCAATCAAATGCGTATTCTCAAGCACCACCACGTTTAACACGTTTCCCACGCAACGTGCAAGTAACATCGCGACCAATTCAGTCGACACCCCAAAGACCAACAGTTCCATTACAGCAGTCACCACCACGATTACCAAGTGGTGCTGATAAATTTCTTGCATTTGGACGATTTCTCACATCGTCACTAATTGAATTGCCAGAAGACGACGCTCTTGTATTAGTGAATAAGTTTACAACGGAATTAGTTAATTCATGTTTGAAAAAGAACGATTCAATTCATATTCTGCCGCATGATCAACGTACAGATCGTATTCAGATTCATCCGCACGATCCACGTACAGAGCACATCCAGATTCATCCGCATGATCAACCGGCCGACATGTATATGGAGACCAATGGACATGGTGATGAACTACAGGAGTAATTGCAAAATCTTGTTAATTGATAAATATTCTTACAATAGTCTAGCGTTTAAACTTTCACGTGTATATGTATGTATAACTCACTGTTTGCAGTATGATGTGTACGAGTTGTCCATGTGTATAAATTGATCCATCGGTTTGTAATCAAGCCCTGTTTCAGTGTTTAAGTCTTTGAACTAATAAAAAATCCTATAAAGAGGTTCAATGAAGTGTGTTTCTTTGGGGGGTTTCGTCAAATGGGGAAAAGGTTCGTAAATGTTAAAAGAGTTGGTTTCCATGTCCAAACAGTATTGTACGATTTTAGTTTAAAATACAATGGACTCTCCGTAAGTCGAATTCTCACGGGATTAGTTCGAGTTAGAGGGAGTTCGACTTAGAGGATGTTTTTTTTTGTATGGAAAATTGAGGAAAATGCCGGCATGTAGAACAAAAAACTCGAGTTACAGAGAAATTCGACTTAAGGTGAGTTCGACTTAGGGAGAGTCCAATGTATGCGTGTGCCGACCAAATGGGTTTGCCTAATATCCAAAGGCCTTCCCAGAGAAACGCTTGTCTACCAGTTATTTAGAACAAAGTTATAGGCATATCCTGTTCAAAGGATTGTTCGTGAACATTAGAGCCTACGCTTCACAGTTGTCCCGAAGTGGAAGAAAAATACCCAAAGTGACATATTTTTCTCGGTCAAATGGTTTAGGTTTTTCGATTCTACAAATATGAGAACCTAGAAAGCCAAATTTTGTTGTCTTTTGATTATCCGTTTTGTTGTACCGTTAGCTCAAAGATGGGACTTCGAAATTTACAAATATTGACGTATTCTTTTAAGCAAATTTGATGTTGCATAGTTTCTAAAATGAGGTACTTTGGAACATAATGTTATAATTGTTTTACAGGACATACATTTGGCCTTCAAACTGCATCAATAGTTTTTTTTTTCATTTTGCTTACAAATTTTCTAGACCAGGCTTTTAATTAAGGCCACCTTTTGAGGGGAGTGTATTTCAATGTTTGATGGGCTGTAACAAAAGTTCTCCAGAGGTCTACGAAGGGAGATCAACTATTTCTGAAAGCTAAAGTATTCTCTACCGAAGGTGTAAAAACTAAAACCGGGTTGGGCCCAAATCCCCAGAACGAGGCGACTAACTGGAGTAATGTGAATTTTTTTTGCATTTTCAAACGATTTCTCTTGCAATGCATGTGTTGTACAAATGCAATGTGAGAGGCCGAGGAAGGTTTTGTTATTGTGAATTAGAATATTTTAGGGCATAAAATTGTTCATCTTTTGACCCACATGATCCACTACAGCGGTCGCGGGGGTAATGCACACAAGAGAGATCTCCAGGCCACTCGATCCTCTGTCATCGACTCTAACTTATCAGGCGTGATGCCCAAGCGCAACCAAGCGATGTTTTTGGGATTGGTCCAACCACCTGGTCATGGGTCTGCCAAGCGGTCGCTTACCCTATGAAAACGCATTCAAGGCACGCCTCGGAAGTCGTGATGATAGGGACATTCGTGCCACGAGACCATTGAAACATAGCCCCTTCCGCAGAAGCAGCTGTTCTACATTGAGTTCCTCCCGTACTGCTGTGTTTCTCACCCTATCCCGCTGAGTAACTCCCACAGCAGCACGAAGAAATCACATTTCGGCAGCTTGTTTTCGCGATCTTATTCTTTTGGTCATTACCAAAATTCCATGGCCATAGGTGCGAGTTGAAATGAGTTGAGTACTGAATTAAAAACCACTAACATGGCTTTGACACTAAGCATGGCCTTCCTGATTACAGATCTTCAAAGCTGTTTCAAAATTGAGCCAGCTTGGACATTCCTACAGGAAAGTTAAGCATTACTCGGCCCATCACTCGTGAAAAAGAACCCGAGATACTTGAACTTCTCCACCTGCTTCAATGGGACGCCACTAACATGTAGAGTGCATTGATTTGATGAATTATATGTGAACTGTAAAGTCGTCTTCGTTGATTAAGTTTGATCATCCAAAGAATACGAAGATGTCTCATGCCATTATGTGTTCCACACTTTCCAGCTCTGACTCATTCAATAGTATGTCCATTTCTATTCAGTGTAAACAAAACCCCACACACTATCATCATCTGTTCACGAGTGGACAGAATTAAAAAACACCACCGAAAATATTTCATCCCAAAGGTCAACGTGAAAAATACGATGATGCTTAACGTGTTAAAAATAACGATTTGAAGAGCATCGTTCAACTGCCGAAGACTATGTACACCCAACGTGTTCTATAATCTATTAATTAACATTTCAAATTAACGATTATCGCTATGGATTAACAGCAAAAAAATCATTAATTAAGCCACTCGTTCATGAAACACTCGAAAATGTCTGAAGATGTGCACAGCCAATAACAAGAAGATTTATCGAGTGCAATGGATTTGTTCACGAGCTTGTTAAGTGCGCATATTTTTGTTCAATTCAAGAGAAATTGTTTTTAATTGAAACACACACTTCAATGCCGCTTATACTAAAGATAGACAGACGGTTAGCAATGACGCTAAAATCACTATGAATTTGCTAACCGTACGCAATTATTTAGGCTACTGATACACCACGGTAATCAAGGATGGTAAAATTTCATTGGACTATGTCAATGTGTTCAAAGCGATAGGAAACGCTCTACGAAACCTGAATGTGTATCCGAGAGTGGATAAACAATGTCCTGTATAATAGAAAAATTGAATCTCAACTAGGCAAGTACAGTACAGAAAGAAGAGTTTTCAGAGGCACACCTCCAGGAAAAGTCATATCTTACCTTCTCTGGATTATTGCAGATGATGACATCCTTAAGTGATTAAGTGCGACAGGATGCAAACCCATAGCATATGCAGTTAAAAATGCACTAGCTACCTCAGGTAAATTTCCAGACACCATCACTGACATGATGAAATCAGCACTAAAAACTTTAGCTAGATGGACGGCCAGCGTTGGACTTAATGTAAACCCATCTAAGTCTGAGCTGGTCCTGTTCACAAGGAAATCCAAATACCAACCATCACTCCACCGAAGTTGAAAGGGAAAGAACTAACTTTCACTGATCGAGCGAAGTACTTGTGTGTTATCGTCGACAGCAAACTAAGCTGGAGACATAACATTCAGGAGCGCATCAGGAAAGCATCGATCGCAGATAAGCTCTGCAGGAAAATAGTCGAGCCAAAATGGGGAATCCGACCGAGAATAACTCACTGGCTCTACACGGCAATAGTTAAACTAATACTACCTTATGGGTTACTAGTGTGGTGCAAGGCACTACAAAAAAATCTTATCAGAATAAGCAGAAAACAAAGATCGGCATGCATCAGCAATTTCATAACACCCTCTGAGGTCTTCGAAATTAAGCACAAAACAGTAGTCCCCTCGAGAATAGAGTGGAAGGAAAGAGAGGTGTGCAACTCAACTGTCACGGAAATCTACCCTGTTAGCTCCAAGTCGGAGGAAGGCATAGGCTCTGGTGTATACGCCAGTTCGCCGAAGCTAGCAGTAGCCATACGGCTCCTGAACCACTGCAGTGTTTTCAAAGAGGCTGCCCTCCGGCTATTAATGACCCGGATAGACAGATTGATTTTTACATAGATAGTCAGGCGGACATAAAGGCTCTGGAAACACCATCGATTAACTCTAAGGTGGTAAAACTCTGCAGCCTATCTCTAAGGGAGATTACTGGCCATTAGCTAATCGGCAAGCAAGCCAGAAGGCTGTGAGCAACCTACAATGACTTCTGCAGGAGCTGCGTGGATGAGAAGGAAGAGGATACAGTGCTACATTATCTTGGAACCAGCCCATCCCTTGCAGAGACAAGAAGAAAACTTATGGACAACTATTTCATCGATAGAGTGGTGGCCCGTGGCGTTGTGGGTATGTGCGTCGACTCCTACGTATTTGGACCCGCCTGTCTAGGTTCGATTCCTGGTACGAACAGAAATACTTTTCACGGCCCCACCTCTTGCGAGGCACTAACAATGCTCAAAGAGTATAACTGTCTAGAAAAAGCTTCTCAAACTTGGCCGTTCGGAGTTGGCATAAAACTGTAGGTCCCTTCCACTCGTGATAGAACAATAGCACGCACAACACGAGTGGAGAAGCTAGGCCCTGGCCCTCTACGGACTGTAGCGCCACCCATATTATATTATTATTATTTCCTCGATAGTCTTGAAGATTTAGCTAACATCAACATTAAGGGCATCCTTAAGTTCATAAAAACCACCTACATATGTCGCCAACTGGTTATGAGCATCAATACACATACCAACAGAGGGAAAGTGCGAACGAAGTGGCGGGAGAAGCCGAATAGTGACAGCACAACGGACCTTGAAGGTCTAAGTGAGGCAAATCCCCGAGGGAACTTTGCCAGTCACATTTACCTACCTATGTGACCACCTAAACCTAAACCGACTGCTGTCTTGGCCCCTTTCCACTTACTTATGAGTCCTGCGACCCATGCAGAATCTGAGCATAGGCAATAACTGCCTTCTATGGTTGATGGTCCTGTGGACGGTGCTACCAATCATCAAGACCACTTACACCGGAGATTCGGTGGTGCTCGATGTGGACAAGCTAGTGCAACCAAGAATCAGCGTTGGTGGTTTGCTTATCGTCCATCTATCGACTTTGTATCGCAGGACCTGCAAAATAAGAGTTTTGTAAAGCATCATTTTGGTCGTTTGAGTCATCCTTGAACGTCAACCCTCTGAGAGGATGTATAGATCTACGAAGGATTAAGCGCGGATTACCAATGTGCCTTCAAAAATGATAACAATTATCATCTGAAGTTTGGTCGAAAGTGGACATTTTAAACAAAAATTAAATCTAAATCTTGATTAGCCAGCACCCTTCATCTCAGTGCAGCTTTAATGTCAACAGCAGATATTAAAGTCTGTTCCATTTATTCATTTCCCAACTAAGACTCGTCCCTTTTCAGTT
Organism: Eristalis pertinax; assembly: GCA_907269125.1. Classification (NCBI taxonomy): domain Eukaryota; kingdom Metazoa; phylum Arthropoda; class Insecta; order Diptera; family Syrphidae; genus Eristalis; species Eristalis pertinax. Next base: position 124,765,328 of record OU026145.1, read on the forward strand.
TCCTTCCTCCAATGCACTATGCAATTGTTCTGGAACGGAAGCAATCGCATTACACGTTGAATGTTCCTCTAACCAATTACTGTGCTTCATTGGCAACTAACATTGTCAACGTATACATATGAATGTGATTACTTGCAGTGTGTGTGTATGTTTGTGCTGTTTTTTTTTTATTGATTCCCTGGTCTCCTCTGGTGTGCTGTGCACCATGGCACAGGGATTCCAATGCAATTGCTTTTAATTGGGTCAACCAGTGGGAAATTTCTGCCATGGAATGCACAAGCAATGTGGCCTTACATTGTGTGTGGCCACATATGTACATATGCATGTATCGACGTGAGCACGTTTTACATGGAGGTGATTGAATTTTTTAAACCAGAAATGGATTCATGATGATGGAATGGTTGATGGGTCCTTCTTTAAGTGCATCATCATTTAACTGGATGTAAGTGTGTGAAATTGCATTACTATGTAGGTTGAGTGTTAAATTAAACGCTGAGTATGGTTTGAAGTTCCGTGGCGACATTAAGGGATGAAGAGTTGTTATTATGTGTTTCAATATAATTGAGGTTTCAACAGTGTGTTGTGTTGATTGAATTCAAACGACATTCTGGTTGAACACTTGAGAACAAATTTGGACAAGGATCTTGTCTTCACAGTTTTTTGTAATTTTTAATTTTTTTTGGTTTGCTGAACTCAAAGCATTGAAGGTCCAGATTGTGTGGAGAATTAACAGTCAAGGGTATCGCTAATAATAGTATGGGTCGCATTACAGTTCGAGGTGAACCTTGGCCTAGTTTCTACAGCAACAGCAACCATCTGTGATATGATTCTCTCACGTGTGAAGAAGACCTACAGTCCTATGCCGACTTCGAATTGTGAGTTTCATAGGGTGTTTTTTTAGAGATATTGAACTTTGAATCTGGCGTTATAATTTAAACATGATTTCTGGCATTTTCGATGATTTTATTCAACATTTGTGGTCGTATATCGACAATAACATGGCGAATGTTGTCCTTCACGTGGTCAATTGTTTCGGGCTTATCGCCGTAGACTAGCGACTTTACATATTCGCACAGAAAATAGTCAAGTGGCGTTAATTAACACGATCTTGGAGGCCAGTTTGCGGGTAACGTGAAACTATGCGGTTACCAAACGTTTTCTTCAACAAATCAATTGTGGCACGAGCTGTTGCGCCGTCTTGTTGAAACCACAGCTCCTGCACATCATGGTTGTTCAATTGATTAACGAAAAAGTCAGTAATCATGGCTCTATAGCGGTTACCATTGACTGCAACGTTCTGTTCGCTTTTAAAGAAGTACGCACCAATTATTCCACACCAAATAGTCAGTTTTTGTATATGTAACGGTGTCTCAACATCCACTTGAGGATTATCATCACTCCAAATATGGCAGTTTTGTTTATTGACGCCATTCAACCAAAAGTGAGCTTCATCGCTAAACAAAATTCGCTTATGCAAAATAGGGATCAACGGCAATCTTGTTTTGGGCGCATTCACCGAATCTACGCCTTGCTATGCCAATTATGATATTTTACCCAGCAAATGCCAAAGCAAACTAAAAATAAACCACTTGAGAGCTGACAAAATGGCCGCCAGTCACAATAGTGTTGCCAAATTAAAGTTCTATATCTAAAAACTAAAGAAGACAGGGATACCCTGTGAGCATTGTCAGTGACTGAAAAGAGGTAGAGTGCTAAACTATGAAACCTGTTTCGTGTCAGAAATGTAACCTTGACACCCAGCATCGAGAGTCGACGAGCATACTCGCTACCCTGCGGCCTCCACCAATGTTGCACATCATATTTAAAATGAAAATGATTTACTACGCCGCTATTCTCTAGATCGTAGGTATGACGAAAATAATCCTTTCCTTCCTGAATGTCGCCGCTAGTGCCTACACTCTTTCCTGCGGTTTTTCGATTTCGAAACAGTTGTTAAGGATTGCGTTCCTTGGTACAGTATTTGTCTATTGTTCTCAATTCTGGGAATTTTAAGGCATTTAACATTGTTCCTTGTTCTTGTGTTCACACCGTGGCACAATGCGGTTCAAAGAACATACATTTTATTGCACTTTCCAATTTTATTAGATAGGTACCTGGCAATTGACTTGTAACTTTTAAAGTACTTGTCCATGCTAAGGCACAGAAATAAAAACAATTCCACTAGGTTTTCCAGTGGCTAATTGGCAATAACGTATATAGCTAGTCTTCCATGCTGTCGAGTCATTTCTTCAGACTACGGACATTGGATTTTGTGGCTATTCACTGAACTATTTTAACCAAAATATTAAAAAGATCATCATCATCATCATCTTCTGACCCGAAGGATTCACTAAAGGGGTCGCGGTGGCAAAGCACGCACAAGACATATCCAGGCCACTCGGTGCTCCGCCATCGACTCTAACTCATCAGGAGTTATGTCCAAGCGGAAGTAGGCAAGTTTGTGGACTTGACACTTCGTTGTCCTGGGTCGGCCAGGCGGTCGCTTTTCAAGGCACATTTTGGAAATCGTGATGAATGGGACACTCGAGCCATGTGACCAAACCCATTCGAAGCAACAGGTGCTCAACGTTGGTAGGAACCTAGTGCACTGTCGTGTTTCTCATCCCATCACATCACGGCGAGTAACTCAGACAACAGCACGAAGAATTCTCATCTCGCCAGCTTGTATTCGCGATCTTATTTTTTTCGGTCTATACTATAGGTGAGTGTTGAATAAATATATAATATGGGTGGCGCTACAGTTTACAGAGAGCCAGGGCCTAGCTTCCCAGCTGATTTAAAAACAGCTAACTTGGCTTTGAAACCAATATCTGCCGTCCTAATTACAGATTTCCAAGCTGTGTCAAAATTGAACCAGCGTGGCTAATCCTTCTTTTACTTAAACTTCTGCGCCTGCTTCAATGTGACTCCACTAACACACGTTCTGGAAAATTCCATTACCACTGATTTGACCACGTTAGCCTTCATTGCTAACCTTTATTTGAGATTACTTTTAAAAATGCTATTCATTGTGCGCATTATGTGGCATTGAGTGCCGTCTGTTGAAACCAAACTGTTTTCATTCCACTCGGTCATCAAAATTAAAAGTTTTTTTTTTATTGATCCATATTTACCAATGAACTCGCAGGTTGTGGTACGACCTTGTTTCTCACCACCTATTCCCTATACCTCTCGCTACTATCCTCTAAAGAAGCACTCAATTAGAACAACCAACCGCAAAAACAGTCGCAAGGTACCACGTGACTCTCATAAAAAGCAAATTTGAATGGCAATCAACCTTAAAACCCCACTTTGTCTACTCCGACAAAGCAGGCTGGAGACACTCAAGATGAGTGTCATAACAGTGTTCTGTACAATTGGCGGGTTTGCCCTTGGGTTGGGTCTTCTACATAATGATTTTTGGAGAGAGACGAGGAGGATGGTACATCATCTCCTCTGTTCACGCAGTCCCATCCATCTGTCTTAATTCTTCGGTAAATTGAGCGAGGTGAACAACATCAACGTAAGCTAATACAATTTTTGAGTTGGACGCAAAGGACAAGAAGAAAACCAGCAGAATCTCTTTGTGGATTTTTTTTTTCTTCGAAGCTATGCCCATATAACAGAACTGGTAGAATAAGTGTTCTCTTAAACATGATTTTGGTGCTTCGAGTCAGAAGTTTTGACCCATGTTATTTAGACAAACCAAAGCAGCAATGGTAATGGGTGCCGTGGCGTTGTGGGTCTGTGCGTCGACTGCGCACTTGAACCTGCCGTGTCTGGATTGGATTCCCGGTACGACTCCTTCGAGTAGCTGACAATGCCCAATGAGTAATAACTATCTGTCTAGAAAAAGCTTCTCAAACTTTCGGAGTCGCATAGAACTAAACTAGATCGTAGGAGAAGTGTAGCATACACAACACGAGTGATTGGTGAAGAAGTTAAATCCTGGCCCTCTAAAGCCAATTCTATGCTTGGTTTCATTAAACTTAATTCCTCAGATATCGCAGATCCCTATATCCTTAAGTATTTATATTGTGCTAATGTTAGATCTATCCTTGATTATTGCTGTATTTTTTGTAACCTATATAACGTCCACTCTAATAAAGGGTGATTTTTTAAAAGCTGTAGGAAAGTTTTTCAAAAAAAAAAACACATAAAATTCAGAAAAATGTATGAAATCTTTATTTGAATCGATAGTACGGTCCATATAATTTAATGTTTGCAGATTATTTCATGCAGATGTTGACCTTGACTGCGCCTCAAATGGTCCATCCGCTTAGTCCAGTTTTGGCATACTCTGTCCAACATTTCGGCCGGTATCTCACGAATAAATGCTTCAATGTTGTCTTCCAATGCGTCAGTTGAAGCGAGCTTGTCTGTATAGACATGAGCTTTAACATAGTTCCACAAAAAATAGTCTAAAGGCATTAAATCACACGATCTAGACGGCCAATTGACCGGTCCCGAACGTGAAATAAAATGTTCACCGAACTCGCCCCTCAATAAGTCCATTGTTGCGCGTGCTGTGTGGCATTTGGCACCGTCTTGTTGAAACCACATGTCATGCAAGTCAAGCTCTTGCATTTTGGGCAAAACAAAGTTGGATATCATCTCACGGTAGCGCTCACCATTCACAGCTACGTTACGATTCGCATCATCTTTGAAGAAGTACGGTCCAATGATGCCACCAGCCCATAAACCGCACCAAACTGTGACTTTTTCTGGATGCATTGGTAGCTCTTGCAATGCTTCTGGCTGATATTCACTCCAAAATCGACAATTCTGCTTATTTACGTACCCATTGAGCCAAAAATTAGCTGACCATAAAATGGAAGAAGCGCGCTGTGAACTTTTGATAATAAAATTCAATAATATGCAAGCGTTGTTCGTTTGTAAGACGATTCATGGTTAAATTATAGACCAAACTGAAGATGTTTGACAGTGAAACAAAACACGAAAAGTGCGTCAGCTGTTTAAACCAGTGTTGCCAAAAAGATAATAGCTAAAAAATAACCATTTAGAATCGAACAAAATTCAGAAAAAGTTCACAAGATTTATCGTTAGGAAACTTCATTGGAACATTGAAATGCCGACATATTCCACCAGATGTTTTTGCTTATTGGGATTCGGTTCCTCGTTAATCGTCGTAAATTGTTTTCAATAATGTTTACAAGTGATATTTTGTCTCATCATACTAATTGTCTTTGATCAATTTGTGAGACGAGAGGGTACTCGTCGCTTGAGATCTCGATCCCTTTTCTTGGAAGATCAGCACAGATTTAACTATGCTCTCAGTGAGCCAATAACTCGCTGTATCCGTGCTATTAATAGACTTTCGGAATATTTTCATGTCTAAATGATAGTACACTCCATGTGTGCAGCTGCCCGTGGCACTTTCTTCTCCAATACCAAATGGGGGAAATCACGCGATGGCGTATCACATTGGTGAAATCCGCTGCTGGACTCCAAGGTTCAAATGTCCTTGAACCGTGCTGTACGGCGTGCCGTGCGACACAATCGGAGTAGTATCCCGTTTTCCACTATCGCATCAAATATATCCTTATGCTGAATGCTGTTATACGTTGCAACTTAGCAATCGATAAAATGTATATGGAACTGGTACGTGCTGATGTCTCCAGTACACATAGTGCGCTCCCTCTATAATTCTGCTGTCTCTAAGCAGCATTTATTTTCATTCTAGGCTGTATTCAGAGTCCTATAGTCATGGCACCTTCAATTGCAACGTTTTCATCGGCTCCGTCTTTGATGAAATATGGGGTAAAAGTAACGGTATATCCATACATTTGATTCACTCCACATGTGGCAATTCTGTTTGTTAATGTAACAGCAGCAGAAGGCGACTCAATATCTGGACATGTGTATGCATATGAGTTTCTGAATGATAAATTAACATGCATGCTGACAACAAATCAACTCTAAATTGGAATACAAACAGTGCTACCAAGTTGAATACCAACAAAAACACCAACTACCACCGAATAATGGTCGAAGCTTGATAAAATTATCTGGCAAACGGATCTACTTACCTAAGAATCTCGCAAGTATCCATAACATCTCTGTTTAATCTCTAATTTCGTGCTGAACAAATAGTTTCGGTATCCCAAAAGAGTTAAATTCTTGACGGAGACTTGGAGCGCCAAATCCTCTAATGAATCAAATTGTAATGTTAATTCACACATCAACGCTACCATCACCAGGTACTTGTCTACGAGTACCCTCTCATCGTGATGAATCGACAGACAGAAACGCAAATGTTAGCTCCTTCAACAGTCCTCCCCAGAGGTAAATGGAAAAACCATCACTATTCCTTAACCATATTGTTTTGTATCCCTTAGAGGAATGCACAATTTCCGTACACCTCTTGAGTAGCAATCGTGAGTGTACCGCCGCAGAAGGATTACAATGAAAATCCGACTTAGTTGAAGTCAATCCGTGTGACTGCTTCAGCTGCCCTTGCATGTACATCGGCAACTCATCCGCCACAGGCCACCCCCGCATTAACAACTTAAACAATGCACCAACCCCTTGAGTTGAATGTGCACACATTCACATCCAACCGCACCAGACATTCAAGGAATGTTCATTCCGCGGACTCCATAGCTCCATGCAACTCCAGTGCCATTCAGCTAATTTCAAGCCAACACTTTTACAGTTTATGACACTTAGGGCACTCGCTCTTACACAGAAAGGGCGTGCATGTGTGTGGCTGTGCAGCTGTGTGCCCCGAGTAACGTGCGCCTAAATGAAGTACCAACTGATGATGCCCTTGCCATCTGCATATAAATGATGGAAAGACTATCCAAGCCAGTGGCAGCGACAACACGACCGGCACAGGTTGCACTTGGATGTGATGAGGGTGTTGACGCTGGTGAGCACCTAGTTGGTAGTGGAATGGCACTCAGGTCCTTTGCCCTTTCGCTTCAAGCCAAGCATAAAATAAATACCTAATTCTGGGCGGGAAATAAAACAAAGCTCCAAGTGTACTCCTTTGCCGCACCAGAATATAGTGGTCCTTGAAGGAAGAGTGTGCGAGTCAAGTCGAGCGTCCTTTATTTTTCCTTTCCTGTGGGTGGGCATTTCTTTTCTCTTTTGGTTATGCACATATAGGTCCGCGCCGAGGGGAGAGTCAGAGTTGGACGACACCAATGATTTATGGCCAACGAGCGGAATTGTTTCCTTGTGCCGGTCGATGGATATCCTTTTTTTTTTTTTTTTTGGTTTTTGGAAGTTTCTTCCCGAAACTTTTCGTTCCTCGGTGTGGAAATTTGTCATGACTCGAATGATTCTATCGATTACTTGGCGGATGGTTCATTCGTGGGCAGGATTCGATGTAAAGTGTGTGGTCGATTGGTAGGGGGGCGCTGGATGAAGATGTTGATACTTCTTTTGCCTTGTTTTTATGGCAGTCCAAATTGACCTCGTTTTCGGGACAACACACCGAGCCGTGGCAAGGGGACACACGAAAAGGGACATCGCCGAGCAACGTGACGAATTAGGTCTTACGTCACCTAGCAGAAACATAAATTAAGTGGCCTGGAAGGCATAATTAATTCATCATATACCATCGATGAAGTTGAAGTTGAAGGGTGGTTTATTGAGCAAATATTGGTTTCATCAATGATTATCTGCTGGTATGTGCTTGGAGTGAATGATTGGCGATATCATCTTCGAGACGTGCACATGAACATAAGAGAATGTTCGATTGTTGGCGTGAATTCGATTTGGGAAGCACCATTGGAATGACCTCCTGGTACCCGGATGAGGCAATGCGGAAGATTCTCGATGAGCGAATTGTGTATTGGTCGTAAATTGACAGATGCTGGCAGAAAGATTGAAGGCGCTGCGTAATTATGTCCTTGTTTTACTTCGAGGATACTGTTTGTGTGTTATACTTCTTTTGCGTTTTTGTCTTTAGTCTGACCTAAGTTTTCCGTGAAGTCTACCAGATTACTGCTTGGTGCCAGTAGGTAGCCTTAGGTGATCACGGCGAGGCAATTAAATTTGTATAACGTTCCTTAGTGCCTGTCAGTCCACTGAAATTCAATTTCTCCTGGAGCTGCGGTGTAGCAGGACCCATGGAGGGTCCGAGCCTGAGATATCGCTGCCTTCCATCGTTCACGGTCCTCTGCAGGCTGCATCCAGTCATCAAGACCAAGCTGTTTTGCGTCCGCGACGACTTGATCTTTATACCGGAGGTTCGAGACCTCCGGTAGCTCCCAGTAGGCTAGGATTCGAAGCTATAAATTAATATCCACCATGTCCGATGAATATGACATATCAAGCGACAATCAGAATAAGATCGCCCAGTCAACTTCTAGTGTAGACACAAAAACCATAACAAATTTACAGCCATCTGGTAATTTAAGACGAATGCACTTTTGCATCTGTTTCACGAGTAATTTCCAAATTCTTGCCTCATTTCATTGCAAATTGTTGGCCACTTCAAATGCGTTTGAGGAAGTCACCGAACCACCGATCCGCAAGACAATTGCAAAGTCCCAAAAATAAACTAAAAAAGGAATCCGACATCCCTCCCAAAGCTAATTATAGATCAGTGACAGCGAAACTATTTCACCTTTACATTCAGTACGCATCCGTACGACACTCGCGAGCGGCAGAAAGCGCTCGTTACTCCACTCCCGTGCGTCTATTATTAGGCCCGTAGTCGGGGAATTCCGATTCCCTGCGTGGTTTGCTCTTTAATCAGACAGTACGATGGCTTCCGCTTAATGTTTAACTTTACACTCGATGAAATTCATTTTACAGCTTAATCAGGTATGCATTTTTCTTTTTTTGTCTTGTTTTGGTGTTTTTCTTTTTTTTTTGTTGGTGTGCTGGCCATCGACCAGGTTGTCGCTCACGGAAACATCTGCTGCGGTCGAGGGTTACTTTGTTATGCTGGTGCTGGTTACCAGTCGAGCAGAGAATCATGTTTCAAACCGGAGGCGGAGGAGTTGATTAGGAGATCAATTCATCGGTGTATATGGACACATGTATCCTTTCGTTGTATGAGAAGGGAATTAATGTTTTCGTCGGTCGATTAGTTTGAAATGGGGGGCAAAAAAGAAAACAGAAAACAACTCGCGATCCTTTTAGTGTGTCTATCACGGAATGGGTTAATGAGTGGCAGATGTTGTGTAAATATCAGCCGCCACCTCTTTGTTACCCGTTTCGTGAGCTGTTTATTCTAAGAATGGATTAAGCTTGGTTCTGAATTGTGCTCTCACATTTTCGTGTCACGTCATCGTGAGGCACTTCTGTATGTAATGACGCATTGAATGTCGGTAACAAGACCTCCTTCGGCAAACTAATTGAAGGGCCTAATATTGTTGTTTTTTTGTCGGTTTCTTCTTTAATCAGAGTTTCCCAAAATCAGACATTTAATGACTTTTTTGTCTCTGAACTCTGAATTCTCTTACTCTTTTGTAAACAAAGATATTGACTAATATTATTCGAGATTTAAAGGTGGTTAAGTAACAAGCACTTATTGAATATGATCCCTTTCACTGCTTCGGGCGTGAATCCAAGACTGTTTACAAATAAATTAGTGCTTCTTTCATTTACTTGAAAAATGTCCAGAAACTATTGCGGCGCAGCAATTTGTGGACAGCGGCCAGTGTCCAGAAACTATTGCGGCGAAGCAATTCGTGGACAGCGTCCAGTGTCCAGAAACTACTGCGTCGAAGCAATTTGTGGACAGTGTCCAGACGCTATTGCGGCGAAGCAATTTGTGGACAGCAGCCAGTATCCAGAAACTATTGCGGCGAAGCAATTTGTGGACTGCGGCAGTGCCCAGAAATTATTGCGGCGCAGCAATTTGTGGACAGCGGCCCGTGTCCAGAAACTACTGCGGCGAAGCAATTTGTGGACAGCGGCCAGTATCCAGAAACTATTGCGGCGAAGCAATTTGTGGACAGCGGCCAGTGTCCAGAAACTATTGCGGCGAAGCAATTTGTGGACACCGGCTCGTGTCCTGAAACTATTGCGGCGAAGCAATTTTTGGACAGCGGCCCGTGTCCAGAAACTACTGTGGCGAAGCAATTTGTGGACAGCGGCCAGTGTCCAGAAACTATTGCGGCGAAGCAATTTGTGGACAGCGGCCAGTGTCCAGAAACTATTGCGGCGAAGCAATTTGTGGACAGCGGCCAGTGTCCAGAAACTATTGCGGCGAAGCAATTTGTGGACAGCAGCCAGTATAAAGAAACTATTGCGGCGAAGCAATTTGTGGACAGTGGCCAGTGTCCAGAAACTATTGCGGCGAAGCAATTCGTGGACAGTGTCCTGTGTCCAGAAACTACTGCGGCGCAGCAATTTGTGGACAGCGGCAGTGTCCAGAAACTATTGCGGCGAAGAAATTTGTGGACTGTGGCCAGTGTCCAGAAACTATAGCGGGCGAAGGAATTTGTGCATAGCTGCAGTGTCCAGAAACTATTGCGGCGAAGCAATTTGTGGACAGCAGCCAGTATAAAGAAACTATTGCGGCGAAGCAATTTGTGGACAGCGGCCAGTGTCCAGAAACTATTGCTGCGAAGCAATTCGTTGACAGTGTCCAGTGTCCAGAAACTACTGCGGCGCAGCAATTTGTGGACAGCGGCAGTGTCCAGAAACTATTGCGGCGAAGAAATTTGTGGACTGTGGCCAGTGTCCAGAAACTATTGCGGCGAAGGAATTTGTGGACAGTGGCCAGTGTCCAGAAACTATTGCGGGCGAAGGAATTTGTGGACAGCTGCAGTGTCCAGAAACTATTGCGGCGAAGCAATTTGTGGACAGCGGCCAGAAAATATTGCGGGAGAAGCAATTTGTGGACAGCGGTCAGTGTCCAGAGACTATAGCGGGCGAAGGAATTTGTGCATAGCTGCTGTGTCCAGAAACTATTGCGGCGAAGCAATTTGTGGACAGCGGCCAGTGTCCAGAAACTATTGCTTCGAAGCAATTTGTGGACAGCGGCCAGAAAATATTGCGGGAGAAGCAATTTGTGGACAGCGGCCAGTGTACAGAAACTATTGCGGCGAAGCAATTTGTGGACAGCGGCTAGTGTCCAGAAACTATTGCGGCGAAGCAATTTGTGGACAGCGGCCAGTGTCCAGAAACAATTGCGGCGAAGCAATTCGTGGACAGTGTCCAGAAACTACTGCGGCGCAGCAATTTGTGGACAGCGGCAGTGTCCAGAAACTATTGCGGCGAAGAAATTTGTGGACTGTGGCCAGTGTCCAGAAACTATAGCGGGCGAAGGAATTTGTGCATAGCTGCAGTGTCCAGAAACTATTGCGGCGAAGCAATTTGTGGACAGCAGCCAGTATAAAGAAACTATTGCGGCGAAGCAATTTGTGGACAGCGGCCAGTGTCCAGAAACTATTGCGGCGAAGCAATTCGTGGACAGTGTCCAGTGTCCAGAAACTACTGCGGCGCAGCAATTTGTGGACAGCGGCAGTGTCCAGAAACTATTGCGGCGAAGAAATTTGTGGACTGTGGCCAGTGTCCAGAAACTATTGCGGCGAAGGAATTTGTGGACAGTGTCCAGAAACTATTGCGGGCGAAGGAATTTGTGGACAGCTGCAGTGTCCAGAAACTATTGCGGCGAAGCAATTTGTGGACAGCGGCCAGAAAATATTGCGGGAGAAGCAATTTGTGGACAGCGGCCAGTGTCCAGAGACTATAGCGGGCGAAGGAATTTGTGCATAGCTGCTGTGTCCAGAAACTATTGCGGCGAAGCAATTTGTGGACAGCGGCCAGGGTCCAGAAACTATTGCTTCGAAGCAATTTGTGGACAGCGGCAGTGTCCACAAATTATTGCGGCGAAGCAATTTGTGGACAGCGGCAGTGTAGAGAAACTATTGCGGACAGCGGCTAGTGTCCAGAAGTTATTGCGGGCGAAGCAATTTGTGGACAGCGACCAGTGTCCAGAAACAATTGCGGGCGAAGCAAGTTGTGGACAGCGGCAGTGTCCATAAATTATATCGGCGAAGCAATTTGTGGACAGCGCCCAGTTTAAAGAAAGTAATAAGGGCGTAGAAATTTCTGGACTAGTATGGACATGCGTCAGGGCAGACTGTACAGGTTTTCTATGAAATCTTACTATCCAAACAAAACGCAACGCACATTGGAATATATTAATAAACATACAGCAGATATGTTCGTCATCCTTTTCAGGCCATCCACTTCATTTTTCCTATTCTTCACTTTTTCAAAAGTTCTGACCTAAAATATGTGAATTTTCTCACAATCAACAAACAAAATTGGAGATTTTCTATTGGTGGGATGAAATGTTCACCATTTTGCAAAGAAAGTCCATCAAAGTTTTGTGGCAATTTTGATGTACCTTGTCTTTTGACTGTTAACGTGTAACAACACAACCGCCACGCCGTCAAGTTTAATCTATAACTGCTGCGTTGGAAACTAATTATTCCATCACGACCGTGTCTCCCATTACCCAAAGATTCATTCAACAGTTTCCATGGTTTGATCCCTAGGACTGAAGTCATTGGCTCTTTGATCAAACAGCTTTTATTTTAAACTTTTTATGGAAGCAATTCATGCAAATGTAACCCACTCTCTTGCACATCTGTCAAACCCATTGACAACTTTGTCCAACGATTCATTTAAATTAAATGGCAGTTGATGCAAACTTTTGGCACATCTTGCAGATTTTTATTTTTGCTTTCCGTTCGCCTCGCTCTCGTGAACGTCATGCTTCACACAATAAAACCGCCTTAATGGCATTATTGATTTTCAATCGCAAGCCTGTGCACGGTTGTTTTTTTTTTATATCTCATTTTTTATTGTCAAGATTACTTGTCCCCTTAACCGAATATATATTGGAAGTCATAAATAATTTACAACTCCATCCTGGGACGAATAGAGTTACGATCATAAATGCGTGTTCCATAGGCCGTCCGCGCTCGCGTTTTGTATTTATGAAGAACCTTTCGGGGGTAGACCATCGAAATGAGACTCTGGACGCATTATGATAAAATAAAATATTTTAGATTTCTGCTGAAACGTGATTTTCATTTCATTTTATTAAATGCTAATGGGGTCAACGATCGATTGTGTCACGATGCAGATTGTGTGAAAAATGATATATGCATTGAGTGAGTTTTTTCACCTCCTTTTGATGGAGAATGTTGTCTGTGGGCTTAATCGGTTTTGCGAAACCACATTAATGCCGCGGAAACAACAATATTTTGATGTTTCAAGTGTGCAGAAAAGAATAAGCGGAGTTATCTAATTTAGTTGAAACTGAAGGGATGTCAGAATTAAGTAATCACGAAAAGAGGGAAATCGTCACCATAGGTGCTGTACCTACTCAGGATATGGTGCTGGTCCTGAATTCGGGTGTACTGGACAATTTAGCTTGTTTCTCAGCCGCGCAGATAGATTGTGGAATAAATTACCTTCCTCAATATTTGCAGAAACATACACCCTGCAAGGATTCAAAACTAACGCGCATCGTCACCTCACTCGCTCATTTCGCTTATATTCTTTAACTCTTCATTATACTATATCCTTTCCGAAAAAACTTTAAGGACACGGCTACCCAGAAAGGGACGAGCTATACATGACCATGTCTTGTCTCAGCAGTCCTGCCAATCTCGACAAGTTACGAAGAGTGACAATGAATAAGTCTCTCTTCTCAGGGATGAAAAAGAGACTTCTTAAAAATGTATCGAAATACAAAAAGATATCTTCTTACTGAATATAAACTACACAACAAAAATTGATTACACTTGACATTTGTGTTTTATAGCACTGCACTGATAATAGGGCATATTCAGAGAAATTCATAGAAAGTTGCTAGCTACTTTTGATTTAACATCTATATACGTACAGTGGCGCACAGCTTATTCGAGCCACCCCATATTTATAAATTCAAACTAGTTTGGCTTCTAAACAAAAAAAGTTATCAACAAAATAAAAAAGCAGAAATGTTAATTGAGATTTAAACTTAAACAAAATGGCTTCATTTATTAATTTTAGCTCAAATTAACATACAAAATTAACAAAAACAAAATAATTTCTATAATTCAATGTCACAGCCATTTACAAAAAAAAGGAAATAAAAAGAGAATAACAAATATTTTTATTGATATTAATATTTGGTGTGGCCCCACTTTTGGCCTATAGCAGTTTTAAGCCGGTTAGGATATGATTCCACTAATTTCTTCGTCGTTGCACAAGGTATTCTTGCCCATTCTTCAATTAAGGCTGTCTTCAGATCGTTTTTATTCGAAATTCTACGTTTACGAATATTTGCGTCCAAAATGGACCAGAGACTTTCAATAACATTAAGATCTGGAGACTGTGCTGGCGGCTTCATAATGTGGGGACAATTATAAATAAGCCAAGTTTGAACAATTCCCGAAGTATGTTTCGGGTCATTGTCTTGGTAAAACCGGAAAGTGTTATTCCCAATTGCTCTGCACTTTGAAGCAAGTTGTCCTTAAGTAAGTTAAGATAGACCATTTTATCCATTGTAACTTTGTAACTTTTTCGACTCCCGCTGCTGACATACAGGCCCAAACCATGACATGACCACCTCCATGCTTTACTGTTGGCTTTAAGTGTTTATCCTGCAACTCTGTATTTAGCTTACGCCATACATAAGATCGTCCATCGGATCCAAAAATATTAAATTTGGACTCATCAGCAAATATGACTTGCTCCCAGAATCTTGAATCCCTCGTAATGTGCTCCTTTGCAAATTTAAAACGGCAATCCCGATTTCTTTTATTAATGAAAGGCTTATTTCGTGAGACTCTTCCGTTTAAATCGTTATTTCTCAGAATACGTCGGATGGTTTCTACGGAACAAGACTTTCCTATCATATTCTTCATCTCACTAGCTAGTTTTGGTGCCGATAATTTGGGGTTTTGCTTCACTTTTTGCACAATATACCGTTCGTCCGAAGCACTCAAAATTTTATTTGGAGCATTTCTCCCTTTATTTTCCACACGATTTTGGAACAAAAAACTGTGGATTATACCCTTAACCGTGCCATCTGGTATATTAACAATTTCAGCAATTTTCCTACGAGAACACCCTTTCTTGTAGTGATGGACGACCATCTCACGCTGCTCAATTGTGGTGCGCTTTCCCATCGTCGTAACACGCGTTCCCTTGATGCAAAGTAACCGAAACTGATGACTCAATTTGAAAATTGTGACAAAGAGAAAGACGCAACAAGGATCTACAAGGATAACGACAAGGGCCGTTATCCTCAATTTCGTGCGATCGCAACTGTTCATTAAACACAGTGGGTCAAATAAGCTGTGACATTGAATTATAGAAATTATTTTGTTTTTGTTAATTTTGTATGTTAATTTGAGCTAAAATTAATAAATGAAGTTATTTTGTTTAAGTTTAAATCTCAATTAACATTTCTGCTTTTTTATTTTGTTGATAACTTTTTTTGTTTAGAAGCTGCGAGCCACTGTACATACAAAAATCTTCACATTCTGTGTCATAACTGTTTTCGATAACGGTTCATTGTTTCGGAAAAATAATTTTTGATTGGGATAGTAGACGTCAATAAAATGGTTTGTAGCTATATAACATGCTTGTATGTGTGTTAGTTTTTGTTTTGGAGCACGTCGAAAAAACATGAAAATCACTGTTGGAAGAAATAGTGAGTTCCACATATGTATGTGCCACGCTTCAGAACGATCACCAATATACAAACCAACATTAGCGAACTGCATATTCTGCTATCGTTGAATATGCAAATCAATGAAATACCAACATGTAATACATCGAAAACATCTGGGAAGGCGAAAGTTTTGCAGCGTGCTGCTCTTATTGCATGCGATGTGGCCACCATGGCTAATAAAAAAACAGTTGAAGCTTTGGAAATAACGCTGAAAGACTTACTAGATAATTCAGATTTGTTTGATGGGGGGCCTTGATTTTTTTGTGAGAAGATTTCCGACAAACTTTGCCTGTTATACCAAGATCAACTCGTGTAGATGAAATTGATTCTTGCTTGATACTAATTATTTGTGGAGGCATATGAAGATATTTTCGCTCACAACAAATATTCGTGTTCAATTGCAAAATGTTGTATCAGCTGTTGATTTTCCAACGCAATTGTTGACGATTGAAAATGGTACAATGCCAGCTGATGAGCTGAGTTGGTCAATTTTTTTTGGACAATTCTTTTGATTGGGCAATTTAAAGGTGATGGCGTTTTCAATGCATTCCAATGATACCATCCGATTTGCGGAAGGCCAGACTTTGGGAATTTGTGCGATAAGCTTAGAATTGCAGTATACTCCAACGAACAATTTCACGTTGCCTGTTCACGTGTCGGCAAACCATCAGTATCATTCATTTATTGTCAACTTTGTAACTTTTTCGACTCCCGCTGCTGACATACAGGCCCAAACCATGACATGACCACCTCCATGCTTTACTGTTGGCTTTAAGTGTTTATCCTGCAACTCTGTATTTAGCTTACGCCATACATAAGATCGCCCATCGGATCCAAAAATATTAAATTTGGACTCATCAGCAAATATGACTTGCTCCCAGAATCTTGAATCCCTCGTAATGTGCTCCTTTGCAAATTTAAAACGGCAATCCCGATTTCTTTTATTAATGAAAGGCTTATTTCGTGAGACTCTTCCGTTTAAATCGTTATTTCTCAGCAACTGTTCATTAAACACAGTGGGTCAAATAAGCTGTGACATTGAATTATAGAAATTATTTTGTGTTTGTTAATTTTGTATGTTAATTTGAGCTAAAATTAATAAATGAAGTTATTTTGTTTAAGTTTAAATCTCAATTAACATTTCTGCTTTTTTATTTTGTTGATAACTTTTTTTGTTTAGAAGCTGCGAGCCACTGTACATACAAAAATCTTCACATTCTGTGTCATAACTGTTTTCGATAACGGTTCATTGTTTCGGAAAAATAATTTTTGATTGGGATAGTAGACGTCAATAAAATGGTTTGTAGCTATATAACATGCTTGTATGTGTGTTAGTTTTTGTTTTGGAGCACGTCGAAAAAACATGAAAATCACTGTTGGAAGAAATAGTGAGTTCCACATATGTATGTGCCACGCTTCAGAACGATCACCAATATACAAACCAACATTAGCGAACTGCATATTCTGCTATCGTTGAATATGCAAATCAATGAAATACCAACATGTAATACATCGAAAACATCTGGGAAGGCGAAAGTTTTGCAGCGTGCTGCTCTTATTGCATGCGATGTGGCCACCATGGCTAATAAAAAAACAGTTGAAGCTTTGGAAATAACGCTGAAAGACTTACTAGATAATTCAGATTTGTTTGATGGGGGGCCTTGATTTTGTTGTGAGAAGATTTCCGACAAACTTTGCCTGTTATACCAAGATCAACTCGTGTAGATGAAATTGATTCTTGCTTGATACTAATTATTTGTGGAGGCATATGAAGATATTTTCGCTCACAACAAATATTCGTGTTCAATTGCAAAATGTTGTATCAGCTGTTGATTTTCCAACGCAATTGTTGACGATTGAAAATGGTACAATGCCAGCTGATGAGCTGAGTTGGTCAATTTTTTTTGGACAATTCTTTTGATTGGGCAATTTAAAGGTGATGGCGTTTTCAATGCATTCCAATGATACCATCCGATTTGCGGAAGGCCAGACTTTGGGAATTTGTGCGATAAGCTTAGAATTGCAGTATACTCCAACGAACAATTTCACGTTGCCTGTTCACGTGTCGGCAAACCATCAGTATCATTCATTTATTGTCAAGGAAATGGAAAAACAAAAAATGTTGGTTATCATAGAGTATTACAATATATATACTATAATGCGAATTCAAACCGTTGTTATTTTTTGTAGTTTTCACAGTGAAACGTGCAGGGACTTCGCTAGTTTATTTATACAAACATTTTTCTTGATACGTGATTTATGTATGAAACCCAATAATGTCGCTATAAAATGTACTGAATTTGATGGTAGTGCACTTGTGTACAAAAGCATAGGCGATTGTATCGAAAACAGTACAGTAACTTTTCCATCCCTTCGCTGCTCCGTGGATGTCGAAATGGAACACAGAGCTCGTAGAGATTTCTTCAAAATCATTCGGGAGAAGATCGTGCAAAGCTCATAGACTGTAAATAATAAGTACTGTATATGATGACATTGGCGCCTGCCAGGCAAAAAGCACCCGCAAACGAAGCCAAGCGAGTCAAACTGGACTGTTAATTGAGGAAACTGTAAATATAGGCGACTGCCAGATGTTTAAATTATTATTCATTTATTTGCCTCAAGGAAAACCACATAAAACAAAAATACAGTAAAAATCCTTTAATTCGGAAATGAAACATTTTTTGCGAATAAAAGAGATTTTTCCGATTAAATGAGAGACGGTATCAAATTTTCACAGAAGTCGAAACACATCACCGAAATGTCAATTAGGGGATTCCTGGTAATTCACATTTATATGTTGTTTGGCTTAATATAATACTTTTTCATTTTAAATTCTTGCATATTTTCATTAGTAGTAACGCGTTTTAAAGGTATTTGGGAAGGTGATAAGTAGAGTTCTGACCAACTGGACAGAGGACAAACATATAATTCCGGATAACCAATTCGGTTTCAAAGCGGGGCATGATACTATTCATGCCGCGTCGAAACTGGTGTCGGATATCCAATGGAACAAGAGCCAGAAACAATGTACCTGCCTGATTGACCTGGAGAAGGCCTTCGACAGCGTATGGTTAGAAGGACTTTTTTACAAGCTCAATGGGCTAGGCATTAGTAAACCACTGCTGTACTACTTCTACTGTTTAACATGCTTACCGGTTGAGTTGAATATCAACTTTCAGAATTCGGAAACCATACTGTAGAGGACCCCGTTGTATAAGGCTTCGGCGGATACGAAAAAGAATTGGCGAAAGTTCTCAATTGTTGGGCGACACGGGCAAGCACTGGCGCAAAGGACTGTTGTCAGATACCTGGAGATCTGGCTGGATCAATATCTATATTTTAACAAACATGTAGATACTGCTCTAGCCCGAGCCCGAGGCGCTTTCACTCTTACAAAGAGACTGTTTTACAACAGCCACTGCGCGGGTGAAGGTAATCTGCTACATGGCCCTCCTCCGGCCAATGCTCACTTATGGTTATCGC
The DNA here is from genome assembly GCA_907269125.1 of Eristalis pertinax. NCBI lineage: Eukaryota > Metazoa > Arthropoda > Insecta > Diptera > Syrphidae > Eristalis > Eristalis pertinax. Next base: position 124,784,481 of record OU026145.1, read on the forward strand.
AAGATTTCAATTTGTCGCCATTTGTGCAGAACTTTCTGGCTATACTGAGAAAAAAAATACCAATTTGACAGCTGATAAATTAGGGTAAGCAAAAATGAAGCGTCACACGATACAAAAAAGTGTTATCATTAATGAACAGTATCGCAAAAATAATGAAAATGTTTTGTACTCAAATCGTGCTTTAATTTGGGGACACCCTATATAAATATGTTGTCTTCAAGAAAGAACACACAACAAACCGTCACAAAGGTTCCCTTGAGCTGAGGAGTCAATCGAGTAACAAATCCCTTTCTCGAAGGTTCAAGCGGACTTAATACAAGAGTATACAGCTGGATGGCGCCGTTGGTCGAGTGCCTGACCCTTGTTAGAGGGGTCCCCGGTTCGAATCCCAGTGAAAGCAAAGTTAAAACGCTTTTATCGGGTTTTCAAATCTGGTCCAGTCACCATTTGCCGATGGTATCAAATTAACGGCACTATCAATGGAGTTGTCGATCAGTGGTAGTAGTCTGACTATGGGTATCACAATGGACCAACATGGTCTAAGTGTGCTGGCGATTTCGCTGGCAGCCCAACTACCTAACCTAACCTAATATAAGAGTCATCTGAGTTATCTGAGTCCTGTTGTACGGAGTAGAAGCAGTGACCATTTCAGAAGTGTATGAAGAAGTGCTTGTTCGCTTTGAGAGAAAAGCCAGGTGTACGATCCTTAGCCATTTTTCTGTTGCGAGCGTCTGGAAGAGAAGATTAATCGACGAGCTATATGGCGAGGCATTTCTCGCATCCGATGCCTAAAGTGGATGGGCTATATGAAGTTCATGGACTACTTGGCTTTGTCCGACTGCAAGCTTGTGAGTGAACGCAACAGAGGACCAAGATGGTACAAGGTGGGGCACACAAGTGTATATGCGAGATTTTAAGAAAATATATCGCTGAATAGAGAGGCTTATTATTTGAATTGCAAGTCCACCCCAGACTGCATGACCATGCAAAGAAGAAAAAGAAAATGGACACCAAAATCATATAAATAAAATTCAAATAGTTTAGATCCTAAATCCTGCTGTATGTCGCTCTCTCTAAGATAACATAGATTTTTCTGTCATACGCAAGCATAAACTTAACTTCGTACATCGAGAAGTTGAAGCAAACTGCAACCAAAACTGACGTATGCTGACTTCAACATTACAAAACAGCCCTTGTGAAATCCTGATTCGCACTGCATGTGCATACATACAGTCTAAGTGATTCTTTTCTCAAATCATTGAAACTCTTTAAACCGAACACCGTTCCACTCACATTTACATGGGAAAGGGGATTATGACACGTGCAAACGGAATTCACATTTTTTCACTCACTAAGTTCCTGCTACACCTGTCAAATGACTCCGCAAAAAAACGCATACATTATTTAGATCCTGATGGCAACATGGAACACCAACACGACCGACCAAACCACCTCCACACTTGCCGCTGGAGACAATCCGAAGCAATCTACCAGCAACCGCCACTGTTGACGCCCAATGTCTCAAGTGTTCCAGGTTCGAGAGCAGATGCCGCCACACAACTCTCAATTCAATTGCAACCGCATCAGTTGTATACGCACTTGTTCGATGCTAAACAATGTTCACCCCCGCACACAGGTGCCATGGCAAGCCAACCAAACATTCCGGAAGTTGTTCGGCACAGTGTACCACGCAACATCCCGAAGCCGCTCTTCGTCGTTCTCCCGCTTCACTGTCCAAATAAACAACATTTTCATCTTCGTCTCATCCTTCTTCGTCCTTCCTCGCCCACACAACAACTCCGACTAACTGGAAGTGAGAACTGGAAATGGAAGCGCATGGAATGCGTCGAATCTCTTCCACGCCACTCATTCTCTTTCGTTTTCCATTTCCACAGTGCGGCAAGCATGCACTCACCGGTTCATTCGCAAAGTAATCGCTGTTGAGTACAGTTCGGCTGCCGGAATTCGAATCGGGCGGCGACTGAAATAGATTCACACTCTGAGTCTTTGCATCTGTGTGTCTGTGTCTCTAGTAGTGCAATTAAAACGAAAGCCAGACAATAAATTGGCAACATTTTGGCAAAAAAGCAAACAAAATAAATAACTGTGAGAAGTGAAAGGCGGGCGAAAAGTGAATTTGTTTACAGTGACACCACACCTCCAACTATACGCCGCTAGTGCTAATCCACCGCCTTCACATCCCGGCGTGAATTGTTGATACAAAACGTCGATATTGTACTACAAGCCGGTAAAAATAAAACGCACCACCAGCCAGCCAAGGGAAGAACTTCCATTGTGTGAATGAGTAAGCTTGTGTGGTGGTTATCGATTTTTTGTGCAGAGTCTACGAGAGTCCTTCCAATCCTTACTCGGTAGGTACTCGTCTACGGCAACGACTACGACGACAATAACGCCGACGACGACGGCGACGACCTTTTTGCGGGGGTGGCAGTGGCAGTGTTGTAGCCAGCCGTAGAATCAACGACAATACCGTGTGGAAAACTTGGAACAGCCATCTCTGGACGTTTTCTATTTTCCGATTCATTTTTTTTGTTTTGTGTAATTTTTTCCCTGCCGCGGGGTTGGATTGTGTGGTGTGTGTGTGCGTCTGTGTGTTCCACGCTATCTACCGCCAAAGATCGAACGGATAGTCCCCATCGTAGAAGTTTACCCATTGAAGCAGGGTTGAAGTTCAACCTACACACTCACAAGAAAAAAAAAACCCCCCATCCCCAATCGAAGAGTGTCTCAGATTCGTACAATAGTTTCTTGAAGGGGTGGCGTGCTGCAACACTGTTTGTGGCATCGCGTTTGTGTGGGATTGACTCTTGACTGCTTCCCCTGTGCAGTGACGAGACCTAATAGTGATTAAACTGCTATCTGAATGTACATACGAATGTGACGGCGAGTGCAATTAATTACCACCCTCCCTCACTCACTTCCGGAGTTATCCTTCGCGATCAAACAGCGCCGTGCATCGCTTGTGTATGAGTTTCAATTTGTATCTAACAGTTGTGTGCATTCGCTGTGGTCCTCGTTGTCGGCGTTCGCCTTTCTGGGTGTGTAAACGGGCATAGTGAGGTGATAATTTGTCATAATCGATAGTGTGGTTTGAGTACTCGATTCGGTATTTGACGGAATATGAATGTTTGCCAATTTGTATCGCTATGGTGTGGATAAGTGGGTATTCCATTGCGGATAGTGTGTGAACGAAAATCAGGGAAACAAAAAAAAAGATAAATAGTCATCAACATTGTGGAGAACAATTGCAATTTGACAGCGAGTGCATTTCAATTAACATATCATACGTCGTCGAATGGAATCTAATGGATACATGAAATATTTCGAACGTCATCGAATCAATTGATTTTTGGTAAGTTGTGGTTTTGTTTTGTATGTGTTTAATTTAGAGCAGGCTAATTGACTGAAGTCAGTTGGGGGGCTGCATTTAAATCAAATAATTGAGCTCCGTAGTGTGATAGGTGGGTAGGTGCGATAGGTGCGTGTTCATTTTGAGAGATTATCGCTGACAATCTGTCACCTTCGAGCGTATTGAACTGGAAAAGGATTCGGCCTTTAAAGCTACCCTTTCATCGATCGATGGATTTTGCTAAGCAGCCTATTTCAGTCACTGGATCTGTGAAGGGACTTCTACGTTGCGTATTTAAGCTGGTATAACCTTATTAACTATCATCGTGGAAGACTTTATTATCGTGACAATTCAGTATAAACGAATCTGCAGATCAGTCATGTAATATCTATTATTGGGCGCCATTCGCAAATCAAAGCTAAAGTATTCTCTCGTCCTCGCGTCCTAAAGATGTGCATCTTGATGATGTCGGAATGAGTTGATTTTAATGATTCAACGTATATCTGTCCTATTCTTGGGCGCACCACTTTGAGCCTCGTTCAGCGAACCTCTCTTCGCGTACTTGCGTCCTAAAGACGTGCATCTTCTTCAGCAGTCAGATGTGAAAATAATTTGATTTTTATGATTCAACGTGTATTTTTCCTATTCTTGTGAACACCCGTATTGATCCAGAACCTTTCTGGTCTCACAATACCGCGCTAGCACCCGCACTTGCCTCATTCGCCTACTGAACTGCTTTCTAACTTGGAGAAAAATGTGTTACCTTCATTTTAAGTGGCTCGATCTGTATTCTTCTCTAAGCATGTCTAGTCCCTCACCGATTGTGTGTATCACCTAAAAATTTCCCTGCACTGATATCGTAAAGACGTGGATTAAAAGACTCTTAATTCTGGAAATATTGGGTCGTTTGAATAAAAACTAAGGGAACACTCCGAGTTAACACTCATGAGTAAAGTGCTTTCGTAAAGGAAAACACTTAATTTGGTGTGAATAAAAAAAGTCCCCAAAGTAGGGTCCTACCCTCATGTTGAAGTTTGAAAACTGGAGCGGAGAGCTGTCAAATTTATTTGTCAACATTTTTTTTTAAAATAAGCCGCAAAAGAGTGGAATATTTTTTTTCAGAAATCTTTTTAAATTTACAAAGAGGTGACGTGCATTCGACGACACAAAGGATAATTTCAAGAACCTGTATAGTTTCATAACATGGGATGGGGTATCAACACCAGCAGCTGTTTCTCGTGGTTTTTTAAAATGATGGGAAGATTGCCCGTCTTTTTTGTTATCTCCTTTTGATTTGACGCAGGCCTTCATATTCTCAATTGTTTCCCTATTTGGGAGATCATTTGTTCCTCAAAAGCTTCCAACGCAGCTTGCTTTCTAGTTTCCATGGGTGGAGTTTGGCTTCTTTCCAGAAAGCACGGATCAAAGTAAACAATTTATGAAATCCTCATCTTCCATTCCAGATTTTCGCTCTGCACCTAATACATCGACGTATTCTTCTTCCGAAACAGTTTTTAAATCGTAAAGTGTTCTCCAATGCACACTCAACTTCTTCAAGGGTTTACTTAATACTATTCATCTTTATTCACATCAAAATGGAGGGCGCACTCATGATGCGCTTAACTGTCAAAACATGTGAGTGGAGGGTTTTCGTTAAGCTTAATGAAAATTATTTGTATGTTAAGCTTCAAAATGCTGAGGGAACACTCAAACTATTATTATGCACACCCATTGCCCTTAATCACCTTAAGACCCCCTAATTAGGAGCATCAATGGTTTACATATTTATTGTGTCCTTCTGATGAGCTTGTCCTCTTGATTGTAACACTAGACACTGAGTATATTTTTATCTCACGAGAGTCTGTTTAAACGTTTTGGTTTTTTTCCACATTGATCTGATGGTTCGTGAAGCATTGCTTAATCTTTCATGGAGCCATATTTTCTTCAACTTTGCAAAAAAAAGTAATCCTCTGCACAGCTGGTTGGATTCTTTAAATTGTACAAACTTTCGTCCAAACCCCATATTATAGCTGTTGCTCCTAGAAGCATTTGAGGAAATAGACATACAAATGATTGAATGACCATCACTGAAACATCCACACTTTTAGATAGATCTTGATAGCCTATTGAATTTCGCATTTCATACTCTGAGTTAACGCTATTATGAAATGAAACATCCACTCACTCTCTTTTCTGTTAACATTCACTGTCGGCAATTATAACACTTTTACACACACATTATCCTTTAAAATTTTATTGTGCCTTTAGTTTAAGAAGCAAAAAACAACAATAAATGGAAGAAGTTGTACATTTTATAATCTGGGTATTAGATGTGGTCGCAATGTCTCAATCATATTCCTATTTGCATAAACACTGCTCTACTGCCATTACTCCCCTTAACCCTTTCGCTCCCAATTTTTTTATTTTAATGTTTGTGGTTTGTTTGTGCAATTTTTTTTATAGAGAATGCATAACTCTGAAATTCATCTGTTGACATTTACAAGGATCAGAGGTTTTCGATCATTTGGAACTTCCTCACGTGAAACAATGTTCGAAACTAGACAAGACCATACAAGAGAATCAGTTCATTGCTCAGCAGATTGTTATTGGCTTCCATAACATTTGTCTGAACAAATTCTTTTCAATTGATGAATTCAATTGAGCCATAATGTCTATGAATACTGGACTACATAGAATATGGCTTTTTGTTTGTATGCGGTGTTTTTTAACGCTATACTGGAGCACTTAGATTCAAAACTGATCCATTGCACTATCAGCAGCAACCTCGGTAGGTAGGTAAGTGGGCTGCCAGCGAAATCGCCAGCACACTTTTAATGCCTATAGTCAGACTACTACCACTGATCGACAACTATAGTGATAGTACATTTGATCCCAACGGCAAATGGTGACTGGACCAGATTTGAAAACCGGATAAAAGCGTTGCTGTCACTGGAATTCGGACCCCTCTAACCAAGGGCAGGCGCTCAACCAAATGCGCCATTCAGTGCATCTAAAATATGGAATACTAAGGAATAATCACTCTCTTCGCAACGCATCCATCGGCATATGTGGCCAGTGGATTAGAGATCCTAGATTAGAGGACCTATTATTTCGCTGTAGTTTTCGTTACCCGGTGGCCGCTCCGTGAATGCAATAAGTCTTCTTGTACCAGTTGCTCGAACGGGCATTCCCTAGTCCACCAAACTTTACCCTGAACACCCGAACGCATTGTTTGTTTGAGTATCACTAACAAAATATAGCTGAATGCCATTCTGCGCAACAAGACATATTCTTCGAGGATAGGACGTTATTTTGACGTCAATTTAAAAAATCATCTTTATTTTATTCCATTTCAAAGTTCTATACCTCTAAAAAGAACACCCTTTACATGACGCACAATGGACCTTAGAGTGAAGTAGGAGCATATGCTAGTCACACCTACCTACCTACCTAGGACGTTATACGAAAACCTGCATAGTATTATACCCCCGGCTGCTGCAAGAGCTGGTTAAGTACGTTATAATGGACGAGTGTCTCCTTCTCATCCCTATAACTCCTTCCTGAGTGCCTGTAAGGCAGTGACCAGTAAGATAGCTTTTCACTTAACTGACTCCTTTCTATGAATTCTATGAAACCCTTGTAAATAGAGTATAGCTGCCTTGATGTCTTGCAAGTATGAATATCCATCCATCCATAGGTAATTTGATTTGGTTACTTTTAGTGAGGGATAGGGTGTCTCCAGTTTGATCCACTTTTTATTAGGACACGCGCGATGTCAGCTGAGGTGAAGAATCTATTCAAACTCCCCCTCCTACTTTCCTTTCCAACGTAATGTGTTCAACAGGATAACACAATGCAAAACCCCTTGGGAGTCGAGCTAAGAAATAATCTGATATTGAACAAGACATGTTGAAAAGTACACGCTTAATGTAAATGTCGCCAATGCATTCAAGAAAAACTTCAGCAAGACAACATAAAATATGGAGACAGTTGGCATACTGGGGAGCATGACCCTTCTCAACTGCTTTGCTTTCTAAATTAACTAATCACCAATGTGCTGCGTTCCCTCTTCAATGTCTTATCGGCTTTAAATGTATTTTTAATAAACCCGAACTCTCAGCTGTCGTGCGTTTTTGTTTTCCTGTTTTCCGCTAGCAACCCTTTAGTTTATGCTTGAAATTATAAACTTGCACGGATTCTTGGACGTACTTCAGGTGAAGTTTTAAATGATACTGTGTCAACAGTAAGGAGAACAAAGGGAGGACTTGATAAAACTGCATAATTAAGTTGGTGGGACAATGCAACGGAGAATGTCCAAATTCAAAATTTGCATGTGGACAGTGAAGGAAATCAACGAAATATTGTTCCAGCCAAAAAAACTTGTTGGCCAAGTCTAAAGTTCAACCCAAATTCACACTTTTAATTTTGTGGTTATATAAAGAGTCCGCTGGAGCATAGCCTGAGTTCGTAAACGCAGTATTAGCGCAGTTCTGCAAAGTCAAGCGTTCTTGATTGCAAACATTTGGCAATGATGCAATGCAACGCATTCTAAAATGTCATATGAAAGCAGGCGCTGCGCAATCAAAATCAACCAGAGAATCACAGATGCATCGCTAAATCAAAAAATCATTGCATAGCATCATCCCATTTTTTTGACGTTTACGAACTCAGCCATATTTACGTCCGAGTTGTTTCAGACATTTTTCTCGGAGGGGTTTTAAACACTGCGCTGGAGCACTCTGACTCAACAAAAATGATCTATTGTACTACCAGGCAGAAACCTATATTTGCTGAAATTCCTTGGTCTTCCGGAGGAATACCAGCAGGAGCTTGTACGACGCGTATATCATCGGCTCTCACCTCAGCAACACCGAATAGCTGTCACCTGAAAGCCGGTACGGTGGCAGAGGAAGTGCTATGCAGTGTCGTCGTCTTTTCCACAGGCATCGCAGGGATTTTCATCCTTTAGGCCAAGCACATTTAAGTGTTTGCCGAAGTTCATCGGCGATCTCTCCTTGCCGCAATACCGACGTGGCCCCTCATTTCAGCCATCTACTTATACATATGTACTTCTTCAAATCGTATCAAAAGTTTCAAAAACACAAGATCCACGTGCAAAACAGAATTCGTTCGTCGTTCCCTTTATTCAAACACGGCACCATTTCCACAACCCAGCGCCTGGTGCTATTGTCTTCCTTTTGTTTAACATTTAACGTCGTTAAACGCAAGCACCAAAACACGGAGCTGTATCTGAGGACCTAAATGTAGATTTGTCGAATCTCCCCCAAACGACCGAGTCCATTGTTGAGTCCAATTAAAAGTGCATCTCATTTTAATTCCCATGGAAAATGCGAGGGTGAGCTCTCAAAACCCTCCAAACTTAATGGAACAGCCGGAAAACTCCATCTTTATCTTAAAATGTTCCCAACTGCTCGAACTTAATATGGTTTCTGGATATAAATCCTGTCATTTGCCATCGTTTCTGTCTCCTGCACTTAAGTGTCACTCCGCCCTCTTCAATCGTCCTTTCCGGCCAACGTCCCCTCTTGTCGCAGTTGTGCTATTGACGTCGTCGTCCTCCTGTCACAACTGCTTTAATTGGCTCTTCGTCAACCTACAGGAAAATGAGTTATTCTTAAAATAAATTAACAGAGTAAATCAATTATTTAGTACGTATTGACCAACTTGAGCGCGCACCAAACAAGCACACACAGAAAATGAAAAATCAAAACTAAACGAAGCGGAGATAAACCAAACGAAATGAGCGTAAAGACCGACCGAATGAACGAACGAACGAACGACTGAAACAAACGACAAAAGGAATGGAAAATGTAATTAAACGGAGGAGCATTCATTGAAAGCGACATTTAATTTACAGAACTCACTGAAGTTCATTTTATCCACTTCGAGAGTCGTTCTTCTATGGAATGCCGTTATTTCCTATGAAAATGGACACAAGGATGAAAAAAAAAAACGGAAAAAAGGATTTACACTCAGGAGATGTAATTTAAAAGTTTCTTTTGTTTACAGCTTTCCTCACTAAGTGTCTCACTCTCTCTATCTATCTCTGTGTATGTGTGTCTGTTTGTGTGCAAACATGTTTTAAAACTTTTTTACTCAAGTGTATACAGTGTAACACAAAAAATAAACATCATTTTCATTCTCTGTAAATGTGATTGCGTGAGTGCGGATGTTTGCATTGTTTGTTTTGAAACGAGATCCTTTGAAGTCTTGCCATCGTATATGAAGATTTTTTTTGTTGGTAATGTGCTTTGTAAATTCGAAGGATTTAGATGTAAGTGGGAGGTGTACGGATTAATGTCAGTCCAGTGGGCACACATAAGCATTTAATCCTCATCGGTATGATTCTGAAAATTTGGACTGAAATGTTGTTATATCTGTGCTACATATGTACATACTTTCATCGGTAAATAAATCTGTTAGACATCATTTCGCCGAAGGATATTTGATATAAATGGATTACGGGTGCAGAACCTTTTTCGTGGAAACATTGATAGGAGATGCATTTTGGGGATAGAGTGTATCATGTCCAAAGTTTTTACCAGCAGAACGCCCTTGACTGCATCTAACCGGGTTTGATTACAGAATATTTTGAAAATGTTTCTTTTTGTTCCAGTTGGCACAGTTCTGATTGCATTCATAAAGTTAGATGAGGTCCTTCCCCCACTTGTGAACGGCACATTATACGTGGACGTCCTACATTCGCTGTTGCTATGTTTCACATGCTCGAAGTGGAAGGCTCTTAGGTCCTCAATATGTAGTGGACCAGTACGTATCTACATTAGGCGTTATGCGTTTGATCCCCACAGATTTCGATAACGCTGTCCGCAGATACCTCTTGTTGCCTCCTCCACACTTTCGAACCAAATTCTGCCTACTCTGCAAGTCAGTATCGAACACAACCGAGTTGACTACTCGGAAAATCATAATTCTGATATGATGACTACTTCCTTTCTAACAAGAACAAGGATCAAGTCCATCATCGTCAGAGAAGAGACACGGTTCCCATTCACCGGAAGACATTCTGAAAAGACCTTGGATCTTCGTCGTCTTAATTTAATCTTATAATAAAATTACTGCGAAGCAATGTAGGCGTAACTACGTCAAACAAAAATGATATTCGACCTCGTGCTGACTTTTACGACAGCCATTAGCATGAAAACCAGGTTTCTCAAATCACCGCCGTGCCGCCCGCCACAAAGGTTGTGCGAAAACATTTTCCCCCGAAACTCATAAAACCTCATTACCTTCTTCCCACTCCAACTGCCATCACTTCAAACTGCAATATCAGCTTTGTTTTCCTTTCCTTCGTTTTTTTTTTCATAGAGAAAATAATTTTTCAGATTTAATATCCAGCTCACTCCCAAAAAACATTAGACAACAACACTCAACATGGTCACCCGAAGCTAACGACTTTTGGTGAAGAATTAGGTTCAACAACTTGAACTTTCATGTTTAACACACATTCACAGTTGATTTGCTAATCCTCCGAGGCGGAGGCATTCACACAAACGTCCACACGTTTCGCCATCGTCATGCCATGACACAAAAGCGCACAAGGACAAGTGCTACAAGACTGTAGGTGTATTGCAGGCGTTAAGACGACACATAGCCAGCAGGAAAAAAAAACAACAACACACGAACAAAGAACTCGGTAATGCGATTTGCAAATACGGTTAAGTAATTCATTTATCTTTAGCCTCATTATGCTCAAAACGTGACTTCTACTTTGTATGAGTTCGTTTGTTCTTTTACTTTTTGTTGGTATTGTGAATTACTTTAGAGACCAATGCGACCGCCGTTGGAGGGACAAGTGATTGCCGCTGTGTGCCGTGCGTCGTGTGTGGGCGAAATTATAAAGACATTTGGTGTTGAGTGGTGTACAAGTCCTTTGAATGCATAATCAATGTCATGTTCTACTAAATGCTTAAACAGGTCAATTTCGGGCATCCTTTGCAATTGTTTTGGTCGTCATGGTGTCAGCGGAACGCATTATTTTGTCAGAAAATGGCGGATGGTCTTAGATTACGGTGACATTCGTTCAATGGGTCATTGCTTTTGTAGGAAGGGATTAACTCGAGAATAAGGTCATCATTTCAAGTGAATATGGAGAGTTGATGTTTCCGATTCAAATGAAGCGGGGTATCACTTTGGCCTAAGCGAGAAGGCTTTACATGCCTTCTGCAGTCAGCTACTCTTACCCAACCTAACCTAAGCAAATATAGCCTCTCTCTTAACGAGATGCCTGGACTCCGTTGTGATACTGCAGAAAATTGCGAAGCCTGCGAACTCGCTAGAAAGGGCTATATTTTTGTACTTTTTCCAAATGGGCATCCCTGTCATCCATGCCTATCGCTACTGCAAAACTATTGAAGATTGAAATAGTTGTTCACACAAATCGTAGAGATCTACAGGCACAGGACGCCTATCTAAGAAAGAAGTGCGGCCTGCTCTCAGTTCAAAATAATCACACAGCCTGATTAGACTAAGTGGACCGAATCTCAGAACTCTTATCGGCATCATAATCGGACACTGCGCCTTAAAATTGAGTCTGCCCTGCAACGCTATCGTTTTTACATGCTGACATGAAGCGTAACTATCGTCCAAACAATAAGGTCAGAGGATTGTAGTCGTACGTGATTAGAGCCCTGAGTACCATATGTTCTGAATATCATACGTCAGTCTGTTCAATTCCTTATGGATTTTGTTCGGGTAAAGTTTCTACTACTGTAATATGCTTTGACAATATACTGGACGCTTTTCAAAAGTACTATCCATCCTCTTTTTCATTCGTCCGCATACAATTCAAATTCGAAATAATTTATAAACTACTAGCATTTTCTTCCGACGTCTAACACAAAGACCGTGTACTTTAATATGTGAGTTGGTAATTGCTGCAGTTAATTTCATTTGGTTTTATCATCGTATCTGCAGCCTGGAGTATTTTAATTGCTTTAGAGAACAGTTCGATTTTAATCGAAGTCATTTTCTAGTTGAGAGAATGCTGATTCTTAAAAACTAACCTCTAAGCTTCATTGCCCCACATTAATAAGCAGCCCCGCCCATATTGCGATGCCAGGCATAAATGAAATCTGTCAACGTCCTACATTATTGAACCTCATTTAATAGATACGACAGAATTTTGATGCAAAAATGTGAGTAAACCTAAGGAACATGGATAGTGCACTTGTTATGACACCAACTGCACTCGGACCTTGGAAGTTATTTTTTATTCAACCTATCCTATCTGGGCGAGATATCCTCTGGCAAAGTGTTCCCTTCGATCTTATTTTAACCCACATAAGAACAACAACAATGATTTAAGATGTACGAAGATCATACGTACATCATTTTGAACGGAGCGCTGTCCATGGTCTCCTTTCATTTTACAATTAACTACGTTGAAAGTTGCAACACGAATTTGATTGAGATTGTTTGCGACCTTCTAAGTCTTTATTTAATTAGTAGACGAATGTGTTATCATAATGAGCCGTGGCGTTGTGGGTCTGTGCGTCGACTCCTACGCACTTGAACCTCGGCGTCTAGGTTCGAATCCCAGTAGACAAAAATAATTTTCACTGCCCCACCTCTTTGGAGTTACTGACAATGCGGAAAGAAACTATCTATAGAAAAAGCTTCTCAAACTTGGGCTGCCGTGGTCGGCATAACTGTACGTCCCTTTCATTCATGAGAGAATAATAGCACGCACAATACGAGTGGCTTCTGAGAAGCTTGCTTTCATAAATCAAACAAGTACCAAACCCTATGAGCCCTAAGCGGCCCATTTTTGATGCTGAAACGGATTTTATAGTCTTCGAAGATACTAGTGGCCTACACAATACTAGCAAACACGATTGGCAAGCCCGAAGTATTCGATGCCAGGAATGCTCCTACGTACTAATCTACATTTGTGGATCAACTACATTCCCCGAGGGACTGCCGTCAGGTATTACTTCACGAAGCTGGATGGCAATTATGCTCTGCCTCCAGAAGTTGCCTCTTAAGCTCTTAATCTTTCTGCCCTTCGGAGTTTGCCCGGCATACGCACACTACGTAGGAACAGATCTCCGTCCAGTGTTGCTGTGTTGATAACTATCTTCTCTGGACTTTCCAGGTCAGTCATGTCCTCCGCAAAGCGTCTACAGTGAAATATGACGTTCTCCTCATTCTCTTCCTAACTTGCACATTGCGGGCAGTAAAGGGAGTTGTCGTGTCCGCATTTGAATAAGTACTTGCGGTAGACTGACGGTACCCAGACAGAAACTGCGCAAGATGGTCGTAGCAGTCCCCTGTCTGCATTGATGGAGAAGTGGGTCTTGTGGGTCCATCTCCCTTTCGTGGAGTTGGTCCACCGGTTTTGCCAGAGCGCTGTTGATCTAGCCCGCTGTGCTGAAGTTTGATTTTGTTGTGTGGTCTAGTCTGCTGACCGATTTTTCGGTGTACCACATAAAATGATACAGATTTTAATATTTTGTGCTTTCATATAAAATATCAGTCGCATTCCGATGGATGAAAAGTGACTGATACTGTAAAGTGGCAATAAGTAATTGTGAATTTTGCTGCTTTTTTAATTTTGTAAGGTGTTTACTCATGAAACATGAATGCAGGAGACATAAGCAGATCATTATTGAAGGATACTGTGTATTTCTTCTTCGTTGATGTGTGCTGTTTCATTTTAGGGTACGTAACATTTCGAATTCTACTTCAATTGTATAAATCCTTAAAGAAACAATTCAAACCTCTATGAAGATATTTCCACAGATCCTTAAACTAATGGTGTGTGCATCCCTGATACAAGTGATTGTTTCAATTTACATAGCATCTCCCGAAATCGGCCTTCACCCCTTAACACCGAAGTTTACTCGAGTTGACTAATAGCTTTGTTTCACTTCACTCAAGAATTCAGAAGACAAACTGAAATTCAGATGTACAATAAGTTTCCAGATATGTTTCAAAAGAAAAACCAAACTCGTGGTGTACCATCAATTTGTAAACGAATTTTTAAGGAAAGTCCCAACGAACCTTAACTGTCATTGGCTATAATTACGTTGTGCCGTTGACAAGTTAAGCTCTATATACATATATTCCCATTAAAGCCAAAAATTCATCCAGAGTCCTTGAGCTTGAGACAATGTTTTAACGAACTTCCTTTTGCAGCCCCCAGTAATTCCCATTTCAACAATCTCCACCCTCCCCACAGCTAATGCTCGAGTTCTCAATAAAGTTTGCATGCCTGCCACGGACAGAGCACAGGAAGTGAGCAACCGACCATGACCACAAGGCGCCTATACGTCGATTCAAAGCACAGTTCCCCCCCCCCCCCGCTCGACACGTGAACAATACCAGTTTGTTTACCCTGCTTCCTCGCACCACCTTAAACCACCCAAAACCAAACAAAAAACAGGTAGCGTTCGAGGACATTAAGACACAATACGTTTCTTAACGATTTCACGTGGACGGTCGATGCCGCCACACAACCACTATAATAATGAAACTATAAGTCTCCATTTAAATGTTTGACATTATTTCCCCAATTCTGGAGAGTTTCGCTTTATTACACGGCCCCATGCAATATCCGTCGGAACAGAAGGCAGGTCTGGCTTCTTAAACGAGTAAACGCACGGTCCCCACGATGCGGCATTGTTTCGGGAGAGTTCCTATTTTCTTGCTCGTTCATGTTTCACTTGGGGAAAAGGATTTCACGAGCGCGCTCATAAAGAAAACAGGAAAACAAATTAAAAGAAAGCCAAAAGGACCAGGGCTCGAAGCGACGAAGCCATGCCAGCCACTACTCCCCTCCCGCCACCAATGATCCGAATGAAGTCGTAATGTAACCTCACTTTTCTGGTCTGGACCTGGTTCGTATACGCTCGTACCTTCGGTTTTGTGTGTCAGGAGTGTAAGAATATTTGTTTCTCCCATTTGAGATACGCAGATACTTCTTTACCGCTTCGAGCGATTGTCAAGAGCTTTGAATTCGTTTCTTTTTCGTCGGTGTATTGGTGGGCGAGTGTATGTGCGGTTGGGTGTGTGTGCGAGCGAGATTTGTTGTTCCGATGGATAGAATTTCGATTCAATATTGATTTTTCCTTTGGTTTAATCGGCATCAAAGTTATTCGTATTGATTAGCTTTTGTGTATCGCTTCTGAAAGGATATATTGGATACTTGTGTCAACAGGACACCACCTTCCAGTGTAAACAGATAAAATACATTCGATACACTTTGAGATTGAGACTTGATTAGGCTTGAGGCCGGAGGCCAGAGGGTCGGCGATGTTAAACGTACATTTGATTGCGTTTTCTATCTCAAATTGTGTTTCATTTTGAGGTGAGGTGTAGAAAAGGTCATGGGAACGCTTGAGGAGAGGTTTGCACTGACACAATAAAGCAATACAATTGTGACAAGGGACTAATACATATATTCTGCCAAACGATTTCACTGCAAACGAATTAAATGTGTTCACATGCGACCAAAAGCATGTGGTCGTTGTGTTTGAGAAAGTTCGCTGGACCTTTTGTTTTAAGATCTTTTGTTTCAATAGCAATTTCCCCTGGGCGCTGCAAATAGGATTTGAAAGGGAGGAAGGAATTGTGCTTCAATGAAGGCTGAGATGTCACAGTTTACTCAAAAAGGGAAGGTTTTTTTCTTGAGTTGTTCTATTTTTGTGATATCAAAGTGTGTTTGGACTGACTGACTTATTAAAGGTACGGCAGAAATGTATGTCCCACAGAAACTCTCAACATTCTGTGATATTTTATATATATATTTTTCTCATGTTTGCAACAGATTCTATTTTTGATTTTCTTTGATTGCGTCAAGAATTTGTCAGAATATTGTCAGAATTGCGATATGTTTTTAAAGACCCATCATCAAACAAGGAAGCCTTACATATTTCCATAGTGCCCATCTTTCGGTGCGGTTTGTCAGTCAAAGTATAGGTTTTTTTTTGTCTTGTAGCAGAAACAGTGGTTATATGATTGTTTAGACTAATGTAAAAGTACATGGATGTGGTATTTTTTTACATTTCTCATAAAAAATACTATAATGAATTCAAGTTGAGTGTAACAAATTAATTAGTTAATTGAAGGAAAAGTTAAATAACAAAACTTAAATAAAAAAAAAGATATATAAGAAATAAATAAATTAATAAATAAATAAATATATAAATAAATAAATAAATAAATAAATAAATAAATAAATAAATAAATAAATAAATAAATAAATAAATAAATAAATAAATTAATAAATAAATAAATAAATAAATAAATAAATAAAAAATAAATAAATAAATAAATAAATAAATCTATATGGTATGTGATTTTTAATTTAAAATAATGTTGATGTAGGTTAATATAAGCAACAGTACTAATGTAATCAGACAATAATAATTCAGGTGTACGATTTTTTATCGGCAAGTTATTTGAGAGATCACAGCATATAAAAAAGTTGTTTTTGTTATCAAAATGCGTGCTCTGTTAAGAAAGTACATCGCGCGCTTCTTCCATTTTATGGTCAGTTTAATCGAGGCTCATTTTTGGCTCAATGGGTACGTAAATAAGCAGAATTGTCGATTTTGAAGTGAATATCAGCCAGAAGCATTGCAAGAGCTACCAATGCATCCAGAAAAAGTCACAGTTCAGTGCGGTTTATGGGCTGGTGGCATCATTGGACCGTACTTCTTCAAAGATGATGCGAATCGTAACGTAACTGTGAATGGTGAGCGCTACCGTGAGATGATATCCAACTTTTTTTTGTACAAAATGCAAGAGCTTGACTTGCATGACATGTGGTTTCAACAAGGCGGTGCCACATGTCACACAGCACGCGCACCAATGGACTTATTGAGGGGCGAGTTCGGTGAACATTTTATTTCACGTTCGGGACCGGTCAATTGGCCGTCTAGATCGTGCGATTTAACGCCTTTAGACTATTTTTTGTGGGGCTATGTTAAAGCTCATGTCTATACAGACAAGCTCGCTTCAATTGACGCATTGGAAGACAACATTGAAGCATTTATTCGTGAGATACCGGCCGAAATGTTGGAAAGAGTATGCCAAAATTGGACTAAGCGGATGGACCATTTGAAGCGCAGTCAAGGTCAACATTTGCATGAAATAATCTTCAAACATTAAATTATATGGACCGTACTATCGATTCAATTCAATCTATCCAGGGTTATGCTTCTGCTTATACTTATGAAAAAATCGGCCAGCCACAGTCGAAGCAAAAGCACATAACGATCATTAATGAAAATCACAGCAGCTGCAGTTAGATAACCTCATATTTTCCTCTTCCCTTCGATCAGCAGCAGTGCAAATAGAACTCATTTCAGTTTCAGAATGAGGAGGACTTCTTGGCTCTACAATCAATCAATTCTTGAAGACGTCAGCAGAAGACGTGGACAGTGTAGCGATTGTTTCGATTAAGAACTCGATTCAGCACTAGTCCAGTGGTAACCGACGTTTTTAAATCTTACTTTCTTATCAAGAAGAACTATAATTTTATCCACGGATTGATTATTGCACACCTTCAAAGCAAACATAGAATTTCACAAAAAAAAACCAACCTCTCTTCAAATGTCACATGAAATCAAAACCGACGTGTTTTCCCACTAAAATTACTAACAGGCTCCACTGAGTGTTCAAATTTCAAAAAAAAAAAAAAAAAAACATCACTCGTATTACATAAACCGCAATTTTAAGCTTAAGCACTTAATGACTCTGTCTCCTGACACACAATCCACACTGTTGTATCCTGTTACAGTGTGACACCGCAACGTCACAGCGAATGTCTTCCCCTTTGCTAATGACGACGGCACGTTGCCATGGCTCTTCAACTAATGCATTCATACACACTCGTCAAATACGTGAAAAGGATCATGAATTTCAATTGTGTTCCCTTGTTTTTTGTTCGCCTCATCCTCCATTTGTTTTGTTTCGTGTGAATTCTGTAAAAGAGAAAAAAAGGCAGAAACCACAAAAAATTAACAAAACAAAAAATCAACTCTCATTTGTCATTCCCCTTGAATTCACACCCGCTTCACTGTGTAGTGTGTCAGTGTGTTCCTTTACAAAGTTCACTTTCTTCCCGCCACACTCTCCTGTGCCGCCGTGCATTTAATTTGAAGTCATCACTCGTGTCGGTGACTTCTGTAGTTAATGTCTTCTTCTGCACCCGCACTTCACTCAAAAAAAAAAAAAAAAAACACAAGTGATAATCATTTTTCCCCGAGTTTAACTGTAACTCCACTCAAGAAAAAAAAAACACGGCAGGGTTCTGGCTTAATACCCCCTCCGAAAAAAAAAATCATAACTTTGCGACAAAATTCCTTGAAAAGCCCCCAAAAGTAAATGTATCTCGAAACAATAAGAAGTTCTCCGTTCAGCCTGGACCCGTAGGGTGGTGGTGGTGCGCTTGGTAGAATTTTACCGAATTGTAGATAAAAATTTAAATTGAATTATTATGGAAATTTATTTTCATTTTTTTGTTGTTGTTTCCTGCCTGGTGCGCCATTTTGGGGTGCACTTAACTTTTTTGTGAATATTTTGACAGGCCTCACGCAGATGGTGGGGAAACACGGAACCAGAATGCGAGTGTTGTATAATTTCTACCGATATCGAAAGTGAGTGGGTGCCGAGGGGGAGGGGGGACGGATAAGGTCGATGGGGTAAGGGTATGTTAATGTCAGCATTTTTTTATTTTTTTTTGATATTCACGTTTTTCTTTGTATGTTTTGGTCCTTGCGCATAAATCGATAAGGAAACGTGAAAGATTGAACAGGAAATCTGATTAGATTTCGGCTGATTGTTAGCGTGAGTGTGTGCGGCGTTTTGGGAAGCCACGTTGTTAACATTGGGATTACATTGGGAAGTTTGAGGATGGAGGTTTTTATGGGTTTACGTGAGTTTTTGCGAATCCTAAATGGCATCGCTGCGTTTGCATACGCATGAAAAGAATCAATTTGACACACGTCAAGAGGGTAAAGCTACGGCTGAAACTGACTGTCAGTCTGTGGCGAACGTGATGAATGTGATTTCCGAAACGTGGTAAGATGCTGCTTCAAGGTCGCAGCTGATATTCGACATCAGCCACGCTTGCTTATCAAATGCGAACTTGATCTTGAAAACATTTTTAACGTTTGCGAGTGGAAAATCGTAATTTTAATAAATATTAAACACAATTGCGTGCGATGAGTGGTCTGTCATACACAGGGTACGACACCCAAAAATGCTTGTTTTCAGTACCAACTGCACTTGGTAAAAAAATGGAATACATTTCAGAATTGTAATCAAAAAAAGATTGGTTACTTATAACAGAAAATTTACTTATTTCATTTACACGACAAAATTCACCGTACTCCTTCTAAAAAAATGGGTTATAACATCGTAGTAGGTTCATAGTAGTTTGTTGCACCTCTCCACGGAATTTGAGGACGGCTTGTAGTCTCCACGGCATTGAACACAACAGGTTCTGGGTGAAGTCTTCGGGTACCCCATCACATTCTATTAGCAGAGCTTCCTTGAATGAGACCTTTGATGTTATTGTGTGTTTGTGGGACAGTTTCTCTAGGAAGTCCCAAAAATTATCAATGGGATTTCAATCTGGACACTGTGGAGGATAATTCAGCAGTCTTTGGGCATAGTACAATAACCACTCCTTGACTTTTCGAGCTGTGTCTTGGTCTTGCTGAAATGTCAAGCTGTCCCTCCCAAACCCAATTTGTCTAAATTCTTTCTTTGTATATCCAATTACATGTGCTGGTCCATATTTTCTTCTATGAATACCAAATTTCTCACACAGGACCAAGTCATGGACCCCCACACCATGACACTGCCTCCACCATGTTTAATTGTTCTTCGAAGATTTTTTTATTTCCAACGCTGTGCCACTGTGCCTTTAAACCACCCCGTGCTCTTTACGAATCTTGTGAAGAATTGTTGACCCAGCGAAGCTAGGCGCCGATTCTGGAGGGATGGGCAGTGACAAAGCAAATGTCCGATCGTCTCGGTATCTTCCTAGTAGCCGCAGTTCCGGCAGAGATCAAGCGTTTTCGCATTCCATTTCCGGAGCATTGTTCGGTTGGGTCAGTGTCCTGTGATCACTCCGACGAGCACACGAATCGAATTAAGGTCCTATGCACAAAAAAATTGGATCAGACCAAAGAGGACCATGCTTGTTTATTTCCGCCATTCAAAGAGTAGATGGACGCGGCATAAAGCATTTTTTTTCTTGTTTTGGTCGGAGGTTTGTCAACACTGTACTGGAGCACTCCGACTCAAAAACTAGTCCATTGGTAGTACCAGGCAACAACCTACTTTTTATGAAATTGCATGGTATTCTGGAAGAATACCAGCAGGCGCTTCTGTGATGAGGAGCTTACATCATCAGCTCTCTCACCTCATCAGCATCAAATAACTGCCACCGGATCCGAGCAAAGGCGGGACAATGGCAGAAGAAGTGCTCTGCAGTGTCGTCGTCGTCTCCACGGGCGTCACAGAGGGTTTCATCGCTTAGGCTAAGCACATTTAGGTGTTTTCTTTGCGAGCCTGCTGAAAAAGAGGCAGCGTTGGTTCCAAGGGACTGATCGGTTTCAGTTGAAGTGACCTCTGCCGAACTGTTTCTCTTCGCTATCGCCACCAAAGGGTTGCAGCTCTCAGTAATTGCGCCTTCGACCTCTTTCGGGGTCTCTTTGCGCCGTGCCATTGCCGCTCGCCCTCTTTTCCTCTTCGTTTGGCTCTTAGTCAAGGGCCCCTCCGAGACTGCCTCGTTTGGAGCGCGTTCGACTTTTTCGGTTTCCCGAGTTATGCCATCAGAAACAATACTCTGATCCACCTGTCTATGGGATTGGAGATTAGGCGTAGGAGGAAGTGCTGTGTGCTCTCCGCTATTTTCTCGATCTTTCTTAATCTTTATCTTTCTTAACTACCGACCGTATCGTAGAGTGAGTGGCAGCAATCTTCGGCGATTCCTTGGTCAGCGCCACTATGGGCGAGGAGTTTGGGATGTATGATGGGTGGGGCCTCCAGAATCCTTGTGAGGTCGAGAAGACTACGGGTGAATTTTCACCACAGTGACTGCCACCTGGACTAATCGAAACTTTTTGTTTATAAGTCAAGGCGTTTCTGGCTTTTGGTTCAGCGTCTCACCTGGGATCTTTAGAACCGAGGATTTTTGACCCTTAAGCTCTCCCGCCGTGACAACGCAACCAGAAGGAAAGAGGCATGCACCAATGCTGAATTGAAGGATGTCGTCACCGATTTTTCGAAATGACTTCTCACTTACAATTTGTTTGTAGTTAAATCAATGGTCCCTGTCCCTCTCTTCTGCTTGTTTCTAGTCAATCAGGAATATACTCTGTACGCTTTTTGTCCCTACGTGGTCATGCGAATGATTGCCAGTAAGCAGCAATCACACTTAGGGATGGCTGCTTACTGGCAATCAGTCACATCAAGCCAATGCATCGTCCAGCTTCTGACCAATGGACACCATCATTAAACGATATTCATTGTGGAAAGTTTAGAGACAAATTTTTGATATCTTAGCCCCACAAGCTTCCGTCACAAAAGTGTCAAAAATTCTTTCGTTTATCATGGTCTCACAATCATGAACTTCCACTTTTATCTCCCACTTAGTGGCTTCTGGTGGCAGCTGCGATCCATTCAAAATCAACTCAAACATCTGCACAAACCAAACTCTCTCAAGGTACTCACCCCCACTCGTGCCATTGTAAAAGCAAGCATAAGCAACGTTTGGGGATTTAAGGATTTAAGGATCATCTGCCAGGGAATGCACTCGCCAGAACTTCTTCATCGGATGGGACGTACTTGAAAAACAGATGGCCGCCAGTGGAATCCACTTCAGAGTCTCCTGAAGTATTTATGTCTGCACTCACATCTCTGGCGAGTCAGACAATTGCACACACGTGAGACACGGATGTGCCATGTGAAAAATCAGAGATAATCTTTTGTTTCGACTGACACGCGGTTGCAAGACGTTTGAACACATGTTATGAGTTGAACCTGAAATTGAATTGTTTCTTAGTTGTTATTCTGATGGTCTTGAGAGGCTGTTATGGTTTTCTTTGGTGTTCCACTGAAGCTATTGTTAAACGTGCAATTTCAGAATGTCTCGGCAAACACCATCGACCTCACAGAATTGCACTCAGCGACAGACGACGAACTCATTTCTGATTTCATTTCCGGAAACCTTCTCGTTCAAAGCACCGATTTCAGTGCTCCACGCTATATCTTCCCCAGTGATCCATTAATTGTTAAAAATCGATACAGAACCCAAAAATAAAACCGATTTCTTCCGCCCCGAATTTCCATTACAAGTTCACTGACTCTTATTTCCATGAAAAGTGGGACGTTTTCGTAAAATCTCCATCCCTCGCACTGGCTGCGCGAACAAAGAAAAAGTCTAGACAAAGTATTTATCAGATGTCACGACCAGGTGATTCACTACTTTCACCCCACGCTGTTGTCAGTATGAACCGCAACAGGGAGTTTTGCCCCAGGCCAGGATAAAGGATAACTAGCAAAGGACCGGAAGGTACATTACTCATAAACGCTAGCATAGTTTCATTTTTATTTTCACTCCCGTTCTGCAGGGGATCTGCTTGTTTTTTTGTTCAGTCAGTCCCCTTTTTTTCGTCTCTCGCTCTCTCATTGGGAAACTAAGAACAATTAAGTGTCAACCCTTGACATAATGCAGAGCAAGTGGATTAAGCGGTTCATTCGAAAGCGGCTTACAAAACACACTCGTTATGTCGCGCACACAAAATAAAAAAATAAAAGTCGACAAGGATAAAGATCCCACCCCAAGACTGAGCTTCAATTGCAGCCACACACAATGCTGAATTAGTCGCATTCAAATGCAACAATGTGGATTGTCATCGTTCCCTGACAACGGGCCACGTTGACGATGACGGCAGTCAGCAGGAGCAGCAGCAACGTCAGAGTCGAGGGCTCTTCACTCCCTTTCGCTGTGAGTCCTTTCCGCCGGGACGTTGTAAGACGTTAATAATTAGCATTTACCTGACTCATTATGACCGCATATTTCAGCACAGCATGAATTTATTATAAGCGGTTGCTCATTTATATGTAAATTAGCAAACTGGTGCGTCTTGCTAGCGGCAAGACGAGTAATTAAGGCGTCCGAAGTGTGCCAGGACATGCCAATTCCAATACAGCTCGCCAGCACTTCGGCGCGCTGACAGGCTCTCATGCCATCGCATCGACAGATTGCCGGGGTGATTCAGGAAATGGCTCAGTGAAAGCACTTTCAAACAGAGATGCCTGCCACGAAGTAATTTCGAGAAGAATTTTCATCTCGAACCTTCTCCTGTTCGTCGTTCAATTGTAAAGACGCCCCGGAATGGGTTGCCCTGTGCCGGGGGTGGTGGAAGGTATGCTGTAATTGACGTGTATTGGAAATGACGAAACGACGACGGGACCACGAGGGGGGGACATGAGATGAAGTGAGTGCAAAGTAATTTCAATATTTCTCCACAACCTGACCCCGATCCCGAAGGGGAATGAATTCTAGGATTTTCAAAAACAAGAAAAAAAAAATGCCGAAAGACGGGAAGTTTATTTTGGGGGGAGCGTCAGCAGATTGCTCCATTAGAGTGTGATGTCTTGGATATAAATTGATATTGACGGTCATCGTAATTGGTTTGGCGCAGATGTTGTTTTAGCAACGGTAAACGATTTTGAGAACATTTGAAATAAATTTGATTTCTGGCGCGTTTCGTTACAAGCCATTTAACGCAGGTTTTGTCCAATGACAAGCTGTGTCATGGCGACCAAGAATGGATGGGGAGACGTGCTTGTTGGAGATGGCTTTTTGTCGGTTGGATTTTCTTAGATTTTCCTAGGAAGACATCTTCAAAATGTGACAGGATTTTGGTAGTCACGAAACGAGGGTGTGCGTTGATGGTACATTACTTTAAGAAATGTTTCATAGAAAAACCATCGGCTTGTAACCACTGTGGTTTTTCAAGCTGGAGAAAATCACTGTCGCGTGTGATCGTCGATACAGTGTCCAAGCATAATTATGCCATCTGTGAGGGGAAAGCGGAAGTTGTGTTGGATTCACACCTTCAGTTGGGCACCATAATGTTAGACTAGACAGAGTGATAGCGGCAACTTCGGCGTTGGCCAGCGAATTGGCCAGCACACTTAGACCATGTTGGTCCATTGTGATACCCATACTCAGAATATGGAATTGGATTGCTAACACTTTTAAGTGTCCGCGGTCAAGACACAACACGGCCAAAGGTATAGAGGGAGTAAGAGAGAGAAGGTGCCTGTGCACATTGGTCTTAAATATCTGCCGCTGGGAACAGCATTCCAAATTCGTGTAGTGCGGCTGAAGAAACAGTCTCTAAAGCATTTTTGGCGACCTCAAATATGTGATCGTTCCAACTAGGTGTTGTGTTGATACACGTACCCAGCTTTTTCGTTTCATCGACATACAGACCATCAATGGCTAGTTATGAACGGTTCGCTTGAGTGACAGCAGACAGCATTGAGTTTTTGAAGCATTGAATTCCACTCTATCGTTATTTGCCCAGTTAATTATGAGTATCAGGATCGGAATGCAATGTGCTTAACATACGCTGCCGTTCCAATTATACTGCCGAGGCGCGGGCTCGTGAGTCTTGGAACAAATATGAAAAGCTGAAGGTGCTGTCATCAGCAAATGGGATTGGATTGGATTATAAGTAGACAAGAGATAATTTATAAAAATGAGAAAAAGTGTCGGAGATAAAACAGAGCCTTGGAGTACACCAGCATTTCTTTGGTGGATTTCAACCCATTCAAAACAACTTGAATTGAACGGTTCGAAAGGTGATTTCTAATCCATAGAAAAAGAGATGTATCGATACCATAGGCACGCATTTTCGACTAGAGAGCTTGATGGCAAACTCTGTCAATGCCTTAGAAATATCAAGCGCAACTATCGTGCTTTCGCCTGCATTGTGCAAAGATTGGTTTTACTTTTCGGTGAGATAAGCTATCAGATCACCAGTGGACTTGTTGCGCGGAAACCGTCGGTCATTAAGAAGCTTCCGCGATTCAAGATATTTCGTAAGCTGACGATTTGACAGCGTTTCCATGACCTTGGAAAGTAGTAAGTATTATGGGTCAGTACGAATTGGGTGACGAAGATTCGCCCTTTTTAGGGACGGGCTGGACAAAAGCCGTTTTCCATCTGCTCGGAAAGAAACCGGAAAGAGTGGGATAGATAAAAAAAAGCTTACGCAGTAATACTACTACAGTGATAGTGTCAAGGCCAAATAGTACCAGATAGACCCGCTTTGAAAAGCAGATAAAGCGTATTACTTTGTTTTCAGTAGTATTCGAACCAACTGCGCCATCGGCGTAAGTGAGTAAGAATCACTTAGACAACACCGACTACAAGACAAGCATTTATTCTACAGATATTCTTCACTATTGGTCGCCGTGGTGGCCCGTGGCGTTGTGGGTATGTGCGCCGACTCCTACGCACTTGGAGCTACATGTCTGGGTTCGATTCCTGGTGCGACAAGAAATACTTTTCACGGCCCCACCTCTTTCGAGTCATTGACAATCCTCAAAGAGTATAACTGTCTAGAAAAAGCTTCTCAAACTTGGCCGTTCGGAGTCGGCATAAAACTGTAGGTCCCTTCCACTCGTGATAGAACAATAGCACTCACAACACGAGTGGTTGCTGAGAAGCTAGGCCCTGGCCCTCTACGGGCTGTAGCGCCACCCATATTATTATATATATATTATTGGCCGCCGTGGCGTATGAGCGTTGACTCCTACGCAGAGAATTTCTCCCGAAATTAACAACTTTCATAATTGACGGTATAGTATAGTTATCTCGAAAAGGTTCTCAAGAATACCCAGACTCTCCACTCGTGAGAGAGAAAAGAGGTACCAAGTCCACCATGGACTGCAGAAGACGAATGAATAAAGACTGTTAAATAAGAACATCTGTCGCCAAACACCGATCAGAGTAGGCCATCACTATAACAACACTTGTCGCCTCACATTCATTTGTCGGCGTACAGCGATTGAAGCAGTGAGTCACTCACACTCAGTATTGAACATTCATTTCGTTATTTGGTTGTAATAAATATTTAATTAAATACCATTTTGATTAAAATATCCAAACTATTTGACCTCATTTTCGGAATTTATAACTTGAAAATTTCGGGACGAGTATTAATTTCAATGAAGGTATTTGTTGATTGCACACTGAAACAGCAGCATTAATTTATGGGACAAGTTTTCAACGAACGCCAGAATTGGGTGATTAAAACGGACAAAGGAATATTGCACAAGCAAGTGTAGTTGTGATACCCTTGTACAAGAGTGATGTCATGCTGTGATGAACAAAATATATGTAGCCAAGGAGAATTGAAGATTTTTCGGAACTCAACTACGATGTACATACTTTGTTATACCATAAGTCCATGGATGGTGATGTGATTGTTAATATTGTACAAATCATTGTTTGCTCCTATTTGTAGTTCAAATGAGAAGAAAGACGTAGAGACTTTTTTCTACCTTCGAAAGCATATCTATCGCTTTGTGTTAGAGCAGGTGATGCATCTAACCTCAACCTTTCATTGCTTTTTGTGGCATATTCCTTTATAAGACAATTGATACGTGAATTTAATCCTTTAATCTTAAATTAATTCTTCAAGTAGTTTATATATGAAATTGAATTACGATGTAATCCAATGCAACACACTGGACACATGTGTCAGAAACGATCACAAAATAAAAAGATGGCGGTTTTGACAAGCTGTCAAGCATTCAGCATCATCATGAACCACATCGGCTTTTATTAGCTCACTTTACCGCCTTCGTTGTATGTCAATCATGGATCGTCAGTACCATAAAGTGATGTACATAGTGTAAGCACACTGCGAACTGCGAACTGCAAACTTAGCAGTTCGCAGTGATGTGACTGGTAAAACATCTCAGGGGATTATTGCCTCACTAAGACCTTATGTCCATTGTGCGGTCACTTCATCTACTTTTCCCTATACTTAGTTGACCTACTTGTCTTTTTCGCGATTCCCTCTGTTGATGTATGTCGCGATACCTATAACCAGTTGGTGGTTCTTAGAAATTTAAGGATGTCATTTATGTTTCGCTATATCTTCAAGGCTCTTGAGGAAATAGCTGCCCATATATTTTCTTCTTGTCTCTGCAAGGGCCAGGAGGTTCCTAAGTAATGTAGCACAGTCTCCTCTGTAGAAGTCTGTAGAAGCTGCAGTGATGAGGAGGAATCTCTGCAGCTTGTACAGAAGTCATTTTAGGGCGCTCCTAGTCCTCTGACATGATTACCAATTAGGTAGTGGCCAGTAGTTACGCCTACTACTTTACTAATTTGCCTCCTCTCGAGTTCTAGGGGAGCGATGGATTCGATCATTCCAATGTAGGCCATATCGATTTCGGTGT